>OU342743.1:126575414-131375414 GCA_910589775.1 Avena eriantha | reverse complement strand
TATTATTTGTATTATTTGGATTTGTCAAATAAAAGTTATTTTTACTGGTTTTAAAATCATTTTAACAAATTCTGAAAATATTTTTATTAAACTGAAAAAGGAACACATACTTTTTATACTCGGAAGAAGCTAGCCACAGACGCTTACGGGTGGAGCCAAGATGCTAGGAGACGCTGTGCTGGCAAAAGAAAATAGCGGGCAACTTTTCTCACCCACGGAGACCTTACCCGCAGCCAGTGGCAGACGGGTCCGGCCGGATGCGGGGCCACACGCGCGCGCGGCCCGCGAGCGTGTGACACGTGGGCGAGGCTGGGGCGCGAGGGACCTGTCCGTGACGGATAGAAACTGTCGGGGGGTTTTGTGCAAAGTCTGAAACGGATCTGATTGATCAGCGGAAAAAATTGTTTAGCTGGAACGAACTTTGGATGAAGATTGTGACGGAACCGATGGGAATTTGGAGATGGCACAAAAAGAAAAGTTGGCGACTAAAGAGAGGACTACAACTTCCATGTACGGAGTTCCTCCGATGGAGCACTCTGGAGCCCGGAAATTGACGAAGAACAGGTGGGTTCCTATACCGCGAAACTGATGAACACTGACTGAAAAGCGCCAGCGAGATGCATCGTTTCTACTAGTTTCCGCGGATGATTCCGAGCTCGTCTATTGACGGATCTGGGCGTGCTATAGCTCATTGGAAAGAGAGGACGACCGTCTACAACTTTTGCTCAGAGAGGTTTACCGGAGGAGGGCTGTATCGGCCGGAAATCGTCTTGGTTCAGAGGCAAACACAACAACTGCTAACTGTCGGTGAGATGCAGAGATACGATGATTTCCTGCTGACTTCGCGAGATAGATTTGATCAAACTACTGGATACAATTGAGTGTCGTTTGATCCTAGTGGTAGCTGGTTCATTCTTCTACGGGTAGATCTGTGGGTTAGCGATGGGGACGAAGTGGGGTGGCTGGAAGAGATGAGCGAACAGGAGCCTACCTCGCTGCTGCTCTCTACACGCGCTGTGCAGCTGTTGTGCGCGCGCGCGGGCGCGGCATCGGCGCGTGCTGGCGAAAAGGAGAAGGCGAGACAGGGGAAGAGAGGGAGGGGAAGCTCACCGAGATGGGACTGTGGAAGGATGACTCAGCCAGAGGCGGTCCATGGTGACGGGGACGCTGGAAAAGGGACTGGAAGAGAGGGTGTTGTAACTGCTGCGTGGCTGCTATGAATACGTGTGCGGCGCGACATGCGTGCGCGACTAAAGGACGTGTGCGAGCGGGCGGTAGCGATGCAAGGCAAGCAGAGAGCTGGAGCGAGGCGGGGCTCACCGAGGTGTGGTCGGCGTTGTGCTGGCCGGCCGCGAGACGACGGTGGCGGTGGCGGTGTCGTGGCGACGATGGTGGCCAAGACACAGTCGTGGAGAAAAGTGGAGGAGGAAGGGGAATAGTGTGATGCAATCTAGCAGGAGTGGTTGGGGGTGGCTGGGATTGCCAGCTGCTGCTGACCTGCTTTAAGCAGAGGAGAGATGGTGCACGCGAGGAAGGGGTGGGGTTGGTGATCACGTGCGCAAGAGGGGGAAGATCAACAGGATCGCCTCGGCTCTCCTTTGCTGCTTGAGACGGAACAGAGAGGAGAGTGCAACGCAGGTGCAGCGAGGCCAAGCTAGGTGTTTGCTTTAGCTAGGTTAGAACTAGCTGGCTCTGTTAGGGGTAGATAGTTAGGCTTGGGGTTAGCTAGGTTTAGCTAGACTAGATAGGATTCTGCTCCCCTTTTCTTTTAATGCTTCAAGATTTAAACAGGAGAAGGGATGAGTTGCAATTAGCTTAACAAGATCCAATAAAGCCCAAAAAGGAAAACTAAGATGGTGAGAGGAGGTGTCTCTTAGAGGTTTGGTTTAAACTTGAGCATCTTGTTTGGATTCCAAAGAAAACATGTTCTACTTAAATCAAAAGAAAAGACAAAAGGAAAGGAGAGAATGGTTAGCTTGCATGGGCCATGCATAAATAATAAATGCCATTTCTAGTAGTGAAAACAACTAGAATTTCACATGGCATTTATATAATCATGATTCACCATTGAATAATGCCCAACAAAAGAATTGGAAGCTTGTTTGTCATATGAGGTTATTTGATACATGCATACACATGAATCCACATGATCATGTAGTGTGTGTTTTCCCACTATATTCAATTATAGTCCATGTGGCATCATATAGGCGCATACATTAAATAAAATCATATGGGAGCATGAAGGTTTAGGGGTGGAACCGTCTTAACAACTATGAGCTAGAATTAAAACCAAGGAGAAGCAAATGCTCATATTTAGCTTGGGATGGTGGGATTATGAGGTGGTGGAAAAGTTAAGGTGGTGACAAAGAAAGGTGGTGGAGTTAATAAAAGATATGCCCCCAACTCAACTTGTGCATCAAGCATTTATGAAAAACCAAATACAATGTATCAAGAGGCACATACAATTAATGGTGCATATGAGATAAGAACCAAATGAAAAGGGTTTTATATGATGCTCAATTGCAATGTGGCATGATGACATGAGCATGATATAATTATGATGCAACAATTATATGTAGGAAGTAGCATTTTATTACTAGACCATGTAGCATTACAGATGTTAGACAGATGGGATGCTACAGGCGCGGCGGACGGGACTAGGGCAGCCTCGAGCGAGGGAAGGTGACCGACGGCGTCGGGGTGGTTGCAGAGGAAGACGAGGGAGGGACGCGAAGTGAGAGGGGAGCGGGGTGGGGATCGCGTGGATCGAGGCCAGCGGTGGGGCCGGTTTTGGTCGTGGGGCTGGGGCTAGGCGATCATGGGCGGAAATCCCGAGGCGTGGCATGTTGGTGTGGGACAGGGGTGAGACGAGGCTTGTGCTAGCGATGGGGTGGGGCCAGCTCGCGTGTAAACGGGAGGGGTTGGGGTTGTGTGTGTACGCCGACGCATTCCGTCGCTCACGTGGGCGGTGTGCGGGGCATGGGCGTGGGACGTGTTGTGGGCCAGGGTGGAGCGGGGCAACGCGCGTGCTAGGTTTGGCTGCACGCGGGTTTGGTTGGCGGTTGTAGGTGTGGATTGGGTAGATAGGTTGGTTGGCGTTGGCTGAGGGGGTGGTTCGGTGTGGTTAGCTAGGTGTGGTATGGGGGTGTGGCTAGCTAGGGTTATGGTTTGGGGATCTAGGGTTTTTTCTAGCTTAGGATGGAGGTGGTTGGCTGGGCTTTTGGGCCTGGCTGGCTGCCTCCAACAAAATAAAATAGTTAATTATTTTATTATTGTTTTGTTTTATTTTAAAGGCCTTTTGTAAATAATTTTTACACAAAACAAAATATCCGGAAGAGGCCCGGGGTTTTGATTTGAAATTAAGACAGGGATATTTAAAAAACAAAGGTAGGCTTTTAGAAAATAGTTTTAGCCAAAAATATGCATGATGACATGACGATGCTCAAATGCAATGTGGCATGATGACATGAGCATGCGGTCATGATGATGCGCAACACAAAAATATAGCGATTTTCTAGTAGTGGTTTTACCGGGGTGCTACAATTCGACACCAGTAACAATGGATCTCGCCCTCGAGATCCGCCTCATGGTACGGGGAAGAAGGCCAACGATCTAGGTCTTCTCGCTTAGTGTAGATCTTCGCGACATCACTAACAAAGATTCTTGCTCCCTCTTGAAATCGGCGACACCACCAACAAGGGATCGTTGCTCACATTTGTCGAGAGGATACTCCGGAGAAACAAAGATGAAGATAAAGGTATCGAAAGGTAAGGCCACCTTTAACTTCTATGGAAGGAGTAAAATTGCTTGATCCACCGATTCAATGTATAAGAGTAAAATTGCTACTCCATCCCGCACTCAAAGCATTACTCTGTACATGAACAAAAGAATCGTGCAATCAACTCTCGGATTTCAGACTGAAGATCTCGATAAGCGATGTCTGGAGAACAAAGAAATGATGCAGGCTCTTCATTAGATCTGACGTAGATGATGTGGTCGTATTGGAAACACCGGAAGGCACAAGAAGGAACAAAGAGAAGTCCAACAGATGAAGGATTCCTTAGATAGCATGAAGACCGAATGTAGAAGACCGTTACCAAAGGAGGAAGCGAAACCCTGAAGGTACGACGAAAACCCAACCACGAGAATTCCTGGACATGGAGAAAAGATAAGAGAGCAGATTCAAAACACGCAGAGGTAAAGGGAGAATAGCATAGGGTTAAGGAGTAAAATCAGACCTAATCAAATCTATCCAATCGATTTTGCAAAATATTTTTGACACTCTATATCGGCCGTTAGCTAGGTTATCCTACGGGCTAGACCAGTGGGGTATCGCAACTGCTGGGCTCCGATACCACTTTGTAACACCCTCGAATCGGCCCTATGCAAGTTTCAGCGCTTCCCGCCAAACCCGCATAGAAACAATTCAAGGACATCCACCAGGCACTTTCGTGCGGGTGGAAAACGAAGTAATACCAATACACAATAGTCCACGATGGAACCCACAGAACAGATATATACAACGCGACTCCATGAGTCAGGAATACAGATATACAGTACAAGATCCAAATCACCTTGAAACCAATACAATGTCCGAGTACGGACAAGATGCAAATGGGGCTAAGAGCCCTGAAGAATAACCAATGGCGTCCATAACCCCGCCCAGGCCAAGCCGGAAGGGTAACCCTGCTAACGACGTCGATCGCAAACCTACTAAAACAAAAGGGGCTGCCGACAAAGGGCGAATGAAAAAGAGGAGCGTCAGTACTGAGGCCAATACACGACGAGGCTAGAATTTGGCGGTTCTCGCTTACATAGGTATGGTGGACTGAAGCAACAGCGCAGCATGCACTAAACAACCTATAGAGACTCGATATATCTATCGGCTATTAGAGAGGGGTAAGAAAGACCTATTCGGGACCAACCTGATACTAACACCAATCATACCCATCCTAGTATTCCCCCTCGAGACCAAACGAGGAAGTCAAACCGAGGAACTCACACAGTTGGCAGTTTTATTCATTCCATTATAGTTGTAGCACTTACTAGTCACATATAGATAGCACGAGTCGTCCTGATAGCATAAGTAGTGCGCAGTTTTAGTTAACCATTCAGTTGTAGTTGCAGCACTTACTAGTCAGATACCATTAGCATGTGACATCCCAAACCCAGTAGTTGTTGGCACTTAAAGTTCATTCCATTGGAGTTGCTATACTTACTAGGCAGGTATAACATGACACGATACACCCCAGCTCCACCAGTTGTTGGCACTTTTATTATCCATTCCGTTGTAGTAAAACTGATTACTAGTCACATATTAAGTAAAATTCATAGCAGTACTTTAGTTATGCTTGTCTATGATCGAGATATTGTGCTCCAAGTCGTCCATAACTGTGGACACGACTTTCAGAAATATTTACCCTATAGGGGTGCACAAATAGCAACACACACACGATCAACCTCGGAAAAACCAACTCAAAACCCAACGAGGCTTTCACGACAAAGCAATCACAGGATTCATAAAATATTTCAGGGGGCCACCCCATTAAGCTACCCGCAACGAAGTTGGCCGGCTCCGAGACGGACCCAAGGTTTGTGGCAATGGCTGTAAACGACTAGGAACCCGAAAGTGTGACTGGGCTTGTCGATACCGCGAAAACATTCCACATTCCTAAACAGTACAGGTGCTCCACGCACAATCATAAATAAAGCAGTAAAGCAGAGCATAAGTACAAAATAGTAATAAAGCCCCAAACTAGTTTGTCGCCCCAAGAAATAAGAAATTAATCAAGCTCTGGCTAAGGGGGATTCATAGACTCTCCCAGATGTGGATAGTGCGAATAGTCAAGGAACATGTATCAAGTACTCGGGGCCAACGGGACACAAGTGGACATGAAAACCAAATAGCATATATTGCCCACCGATGCCTCTTTATTAGTTATCCCAGCAATTTAATAGTTGTATTTAAAGTCATGATCCTCTTCACCGTAAAGCGTATGACAACATTCCAACAACTGTGTGGTACTTCACGACACGGGATCGCACCTGAGCAAGCGACTACGACTCACAAGACCATCTATCTACCAAACAACAGGGAATAGGAGGTGTCCAAGGCAATATAAAGGCTGCACGGAATATATCTGGTACGGAACACTAAAGCATCGCGACACGGATAGCAATAGATCAACAGGAGGAAATAAAGACTATAAATGCAAAATATGTAGAAAGGGGGAGAATGCTCGCTTAGGAAACACTATCGAAGGTTCGTTATCCGAAGAACTTGTCGATACTCGCATCCACTCAATGGCCTAATCCGTGAAGAAGCAAAGCACTAAAAGAAACACCGGATGCACTATTTAATACTACGGCAAAAGATCTGGCATGATGAATGATATGGTGCATGACATGGCAAAGATGCGATGCAGTTAGGCAATATTAAGCGGAACCGGGGTCCCGACAATTAATTATATGGTTTATGTTGTCTAGCTACCCCGCAATTTAAATGTTGCATTAACAAGGCAAAACATGCCATCGGTTTGCTACACAAATTTAAATGGAGACAATATAAGACTAAAATAGTCTCCATAATTAATTAGGAGGTGGATCGACAAAGTACCCCCGAACGAATAAACATGTAAACAAGCATGACAATTTATATGCAAAATGTCATATATTATAAGAATAAGGGGTCTTGTAAAGGGAATCACATATTGGGGTTCGAAGATCTTGGGTGTTGACGGTCTTGGGGTTCGGTCTCGATCTTCGGACTCCGGGAACTAGGGGTTCGACGGGGTTCGGGTTTAGATCCAGGCCTTCAGGGTTTCGGCGTCTTTAGGTCACGCTGGTCCGTGACAGAGATCTTGCGGATCCGTGAGGGATATCTTCAAATTCCGTGGTGACGTGGGGTACTCCAACACGGAACGGAGTGGCACGGTAAGAGAAACAGCAGGACCAAAACACCTACACCTTCTCCACATCACCACTCTGTATGGTCACCTTCAAACACCAACTAAAGACCACCACACGATGGCTCAACTTGATTTAGGCAGCCACCCAAACACCTTGTTCGCGTCGAGGCTCGAAAGACAGGGAGAGGCCCGTGGAAGGCCTGGCCTCCGCGCGACCAGGGACGACGTAGAGGCGGTCGACGCTGATGTGCAGTAGAGGAGGTGCGTAGCACAGAGGGCACACTACGGGGTCGTCGCTGAGGGGGAGCGCCGGCGGTGGTGAAGCGGAGCTCAGGGCCAGGGCGACCACGGCAAGGTCGCGGCGAGGCGAGGAGGCGGTTGTCAGCGAGCTTGCAGGAGGCGACGAGGAGGTAGCACGGGGAAGAGGAGCTCGCAGAGGCGGCCAGATGCGGCAGTGCCCGGGTCGCTGCAGGGCAGGGAGGCCGAGGCGTGCGGGTAGCAAGGTTGGCGGCTCGCTGGCGACGGCGGAGCACGGTGACGAGGGGTGAGGCCGGCGCTGCGGAACATGGCGGTTGGGAGGGGCCTGCGAGGCGCCAGAGAGCGGTGCAGCAGCGCCGGGCTCACGCGACAAGGAGGAGGGCGGCCACGTGCGTGTCGGGGCGAGGTGCAATGGTGGCAACGGTTGACGGGGGCCGGCGCGGAGCTCCGGGCGAAGGCAGCTCAGCTCGGGGGAGGAGGCCCAGCGAGCGGGGCGGGGAGGACAGAGAGGTACCGCGGGAGGGCGCAGGGGACAGGACCGGGGCAGCCTCGAGCGAGGGAAGGTGACCGGAGGCATCGGGGTGGTTGCAGAGGAAGACGAGGGAGGGATGCGAGGTTAGAGGGGAGCGGGGTGGGGATCGCATGGATCGAGGCCAGGGGTGGGGCCGGTTTCAGTCGCGGGGCTGGGGCTAGGCGATCGTGGGCGGAAATCCCGAGGCATGGCATGTCGGTATGGGACACGGGTGAGGCGAGGCTTGTGCTGGCGATGGGGTGGGGCCAGCTCGCGTGTAAACGGGAGGGGTTGGGGTTGCGTGTGTACGCCAACGCGTTCCGTCGCTCACGCGGGCGGTGTGCGGGGCCTGGGCGTGGGACGTGTTGTGGGCCAGGGTGGAGCGGGGCAACGCGCGTGCTAGGTTTGGCTGTGTGCGGGTTTGGTTGTCGGTTGCAGGTGTGGATCGGGTAGATAGGTTGGATGGCGGTGGCTGAGGGGGTGGTTCAGTGTGGTTAGCTAGGTGTGGTGTGGGGGTGTGGCTGGCTAGGGTTAGGGTTTGGGGATCTAGGGTTTTGTCTAGCTTAGGATGGAGGTGTAACTACCTCGGTGAATTACGCTCTTAGTTAATGCCTGGATGAACGAAAGTGGTTAAAATAGTACGGTGGGGCCCAGGGCCACTCACGGTAGACCTTTCGTCCGTCCTAACCACTTTTAGACAACGGGACAAGAACGAGCGGCGTAATCGGCAGGCAAAGGGATCAACTACATACACAAATGAGTATGTATGCAAGCCACATACAACAGTCCTCAGAGCTATTCCATCTAAAAGAAATAGAAATATTGCAACGCCATACGGCAAGATCCAAATGTCCTAGATAGATATAATAATTTAGGATAGCTCCTCATACCTCACACATCAGAGTATCAGGCGGAAGCGGAAAACAAGATCCGAGTACGGATAAGAAGCAAATTGGCATAAGATGCCCCATAAATAAACACCTCCCGCCCACAGATCTCACGGATCCCCGTTCCCAGAATCTCTACACCGAAAGATCGTTGCCAACATCATCTGTCTCTTCCACCCAGTATCCATCTTACGGGTACACCTGTTCATCTGAATCAAACAATTTATCGTGTGAGACCCTAGGGGTACTCAGCAAGTCTTTATGCCGCTAAAGGGGACACAACCTGGGGGACGCAATTGCAGCAAAAGATAATACCTAACAATTCTACAGATACTCGCTAACCTTCCACCTAACCAATGATAGACGGATGTCCGTGAATTAAGAACAACAGTTATAACAGTATAATTAACAGATCCATCCAATGAGGAAGCGGACGAACAACCCCCATCATCCGTTGGCAGTTTTATTAACCATTCCATGAGCTTTGCACTATTTACTAGGCAAGTACTTAGTCAATTTAAAAGCGGTACTTTAGTTATAATTGTCTATGATCGAGAAACTCTGCTCCAAGTCGTCCATAACCGCGGACACGGCTTTCAGAAAGATTTACCCTGCAGGGGTGCACGAATAGCAACACACACTCGATCAACCTCGGAAAAACCAAATCAAAACCCAACGAGGCATTCACGACAAAGCAATCACAGGATTCAGAAATATTTCAGGGGGCCACCCCATTAAGCTACCCGCAACGAAGTTGGCCGGCTCCGAGACGGACCCAAGGTTTGCGCCAATGGCTGTAAACGACTGGGAACCCGAAAATGTGACTGGGCTTGTCGATACCGCGAAAACACTCCGCAATTCTTAAACTGTACAGGTGCTCCTCGCACAATCTTAATAAAACAGTAACATGGCATAAGTACAGGATAGTAATAAAGCCCCAAACTACTTTTTGACCCCAAGAAATAAGAATGAATCAAGATCTGGCTCAGGGGGGGTCCATAAGGCCTCCCGGATGTGGATAGTGCGAATAGTCAAGGAATAGGAATCAAGTACTCGGGGTCCTACGGGACACAAGTGAGCAGGAAAAACCAAATAGCAGATATTGCTCACCGGTGCCTCTTTCATTAGTTATCCCATTACTACTCAGGTTAAGTTGTTTAGGTACCTCGTTATTCATCAGACACTCACATACCCTACACATGCTTTTCTATGACTCGCATGGCTCAAACAACTCCTGTAGTAATGGCTCATGGGATGGAGGAACAAGCTTTGGTGGGGTTTAAAAGTAAAGGCTATGCAGTACTTGGGATTCAATTTAATGCATCGCGACTCAATTATGCAAGAATAAGATAGAGGCAATAGGTTTTGTATGTATGCAAGCATGTGGTAGTGCTTGCCTGGCAGCTCAGTCGAAGCGAGAGATGGATCTGGGTAATACTCCTGTGATTCCTGGTAATTCTCCTGCTGGGCGTCTATTCGAAGAAGAACCAAACAAACAAGGGCCAACATAAATAAAGTGCACAAGCATATGCATTAAAATGCAACAAGCAACCAAGCATGCCATGATGAATGATGCACAAATTACATGGCATTAAAGTAGCATGGCAAAGGTGAGGTGTGGATACAAGAAATAAAGCATTTTATCATTTATTTAACCAAGTTTTATTGTTATAAACAGTTCAGATTTTGAATTTTGACATGATACATGCTTCAATTCAGAACAAGGACTGCATAAATAGAACGGGCTCGTCGCACTGATCGATTTAGACATATTATTTGTCAAATTTGGAATTATAAAACCAAAGTTATTAATTAATTAAGGAAAAGGGCATTTTATTGTAATTTTAATCAACTCGAAATTTAAAGTGTTCAAAATATATTTTGAAGGGCATATTTGAATTCCTCACATTTTTCTGATTCCAAAACATATATTATATGTATTATTTGGATTTGTATTTTAAAAATTATTTAAATCTGATTTGAATTTGAATTTAAATCAATTTGAAAAAGATTTAATTAAAAACAGACTCAGGAAAATACTTTTGTTACCCAGGCAATCCTAGCCTCAGTCGATGACGAGATGGCCACTGCGGACTGGGGCCACGCGCGCGAGAAAACCCTTTCGCTACCGCGGCTTAGCCAGCCTAGGCACTGACAAGTGGGCCCGACGGTGAAGCTGGCCCCACGAGACAGTGAGGGGGCATGGGTGAAGCCCGTCGCGCAGCGGGGACAGAGCGCGGGTTGAGAGCCGGGTTTGCTGGGGGGTTTTCTGCAAGTTGCGAGGCGGCTGACAGGTGGGGACACTAGGGCTGCTGGGGACCTGAGCGTGATCGCCAATTAGCGCGGGGGTCCTTTTCGCAAAACGGCCGCGCGAGCTCTATCTGCATCTGACGCTGCTTCTCTGAACTTCGACGTCGACTGACGACGGTGCGGACTTCCGGCGAAGGTGGTGTCGCGTCCGCGGCGAGAGAGCTCTGGCCACCAAAACGGAACTTGCAGAGGAAGGTCTCAGCTACTGATTTCGTTTGGGAAGGATTGGCGGAGGCGGGCTATGCTGGCCGGGGCACGCCGGGGAACAGAGGGGGATCCAGGCGGGGACTACGCGTTGGCGGGGCGGCTCGCCGGCGAGGGTCAATTAGGGGCGGCGCTAGGCACGTGGCAGGGGAAAACGGAAGAGGGCGAGGGGAAGCTCACCTCGTCCGATTCCCGCGGAATTCGGAGGCACGGATGGCCGGAGCAGAGGGGAACGGCGGAGCTGCTGCGGTGCTGCAGGAAGCTCTCGGTCATGGGGCGGATGCGGCGATCCTAGATCTCCTGGCTGGCGGAAATCGTCGACACGGACCGGGATGTCGCTTGCCAGCGTGTTCCCGGTCACCGGCGAGGACGGAAATGGCGGCGCGGCCCTCAGACTGGTGGCGGCACGCGGAGGAAAGAAAAGAGGAACGGCAGGTAGCTAGGGTTCGGGGGAAAGCGACTCGGCGCGAAGATAAGGCGGAGGCGTAGCTGACGCGGCAGACGGTGGGGGACGGCCACCTGCTCCCCGCCGCTGTTTTCCGTTTGCTGCTGTGAGAGAGGGCGACGGTGTTTAGACAGAGGAAGGAGAGGAAGAGCGCGGCTGTCGGCGCCGAAGCGGTACGGGCTGGGGAGGTGGACCGGTAGATGGGCCGCGACGGGCGAGGCCGCTGGTGGCTGCTGGCTGCGCTGCAGGTAAGGTTCTCTCCTTTTTATTTCTTTTTGTTTTATTTTCTGTTTTGATTTATATTTTTGATTTGTTTCAGATATAAACCAGCCCAAGAAGTAATCTTCTTGGGAGTTTTGGCATATTGGAATAATGGAACAGGGCTAGCTAGGGAGTGAGAGAAAAGCTTGGATTTAGGCTAAGATGAGGTGGAGGAAAAATACTCATGAAAAGAGAAAGAAAGATGTATGGGAAGGATCCTTCATATAAATCACAATGGAAAAATAAAAGAACAAGGTGCTGATGAGAGTATGGGGATGGTGGGATGTAAGGAGATGGTCCACAAAGAAAAGATCCAATAAAACAAAAGGAAAACCAAAGGGATAAAGATGGAGAGGAAGGTTGCATGGCCCATGCAAAAATAATAATGCCATGATCTATTTTGTGAAAACAATAATAATATGATGGCATTGTTCTTATGCATTTCCCATAAGTGGAATAGAAGCCAGGCAAAGGATAAGTAGGATTAGATCCACCCCACCACATGAGCTAGTATAAAATCAAAAGAAAAAGAATTGCAAGCTCATGGCCTAGTAGGATGGTGGAATTATAAAGTGGTGGAAAAGAACGGTGATGGAATTGAAATAAAAGATATGCCCCAACTCAACTTGGGCATTGAACAATATATCAATAACCAAATACAATATCAAGAGGCAAATACAATTAATAATGCATATGAGAGAAAAACCAAAAGAAAGAGGATTTTATATGATGCTCAAATGAAAGGTGGCATGATGACATGAGCATGATATAATTATGATGCAACAATAATATATATGAAGTAGCCAATATCTTACTAGGACAAGTAGCATTACAATTGTTAGACAATTGGGGTGCTACAGGAGGTGGCTGACTGGGCTTTTGGGCCTGGCTGGCTGCCTCCAACAAAATAAAATAGTTAATTATTTTATTATTGTTTTGTTTTATTTTAAGGCCTTTTGTAAATAATTTTTAGACAAAACAAAATATCCGGAAGAGGCCCGGGGATTTTATTCTAAATTAAGACAGGGATATTTAAAAAACAAAGGTAGGCTTTTAGAAAATAGTTTTAGCCAAAAAGATGCATGATGACATGACGATGCTCAAATGCAATGTGGCATGATGACATGACCATGCAGTCATGATGATGCGCAACACAAAAATATAGCGATTTTCTAGTAGTGGTTTTACCGAGGTGCTACAACATCTGTCAGGGATAACCCTGAATCATCATACTTAGTATGCAGATAATCAAACATAACCTTTCAATTACACACCCTAGTAAAAGCACCTCTCCGATGAGCTTGGCCTCCCAGCCATGACCATCTGTCATCCTGGGCACTGCATAGGTGGACAACATTGAGAGGTAGCCTTAGCTCAGACCTCTCCCGCGAGGGAACTCATACTAATGCATATAAACTTCCGGCTAAGCCTTACCCAATTCAGGTAATGTGGTTGTACGGTAAATTTGGAATGGTATCGCATCCGAACCCAACCATCAGTTTTTATAAAAAAGGGCTAAGACTCATGCCTCAAAATTTTCATCATCATCATAAACCATTTGTGTTTCTCAACACATGTCAAAACATCTCAATGGAATGACTCGTCATTCCAAGGTTTTCACAAGTCATTTTCACCAAGTATTCCCATCTAAAGTGATCAAGTTTTTGGTTTGGCTCTAAACTACTAAGTTAAGAGTGTTCACTAATGTGGGATGCTAAGATCAATCTCATGCCACATAATGACATCTAAATCTAACTAGATAGGTCAAGTTTTATACTCTTTATGCTATCTTCAAACAAAGTAAAAACTTTGGTAAAGTAAAAGGAAGTAAGGCTTGTAAATAAAACTTGGGGTGGTATAAGTAAAAAGGTATAACCAAAACATGCATAGGGCATCTTGTTTGGGTTAACTAGCTTGCAAGTGTTAGCTTGCATTGTTAATGATGGCTTGCTAACAATAGCTTGCCCGTAATAGCTTGCCTTGAGTAGTGCAGTGGCTGAAATTCTCTTCCTCTTCCTCTAGATAGAACTCCTCCTCCTCGTAAGCTTGGTCGGTACTACCGTCTATAAATACATACGGGATACAAAATCACCAAACAATACTTAACTAGTCTATTTAGTACTCTAAGGCACGCATTTGATGATCTAGAATCATCACAAACATCACAAGGTTTAATGGACTAGTTTCATTCTTTTTATTTGAGAAAAATAATTTCTACTCATTGAAATTAACTAAGATTAATATTCTCCCATTAAAATATGAGATCATGTGGACACATGTCATCACCACATATTCTAATATATGGGAATGTGATTTAAAGGTTGGATCACATTTTAATAAGTTTAAGTTTAATAATTAATGTTTTAAAGTGACTAGAAATGCCTATATAGCATTATTTTGGTACTAGTCCAAAGTCACTGCATGTAAAACTTAATATTATTACATATTCAGATAGTTATGGTTAAATGTGATTTTTGAGAGTTGGAATCAACTCAAAAGCTATTATGGTTGATTTTATAAAAATGTTTGAATGTGAAAAAGCTTTTGTCTTGTTATTTTAGCTAGGAGATCCATAACTCTAAATGATTTAAATCCAACGGGCTTGGATAGAGAAGTTTATTATCTTTCCAACAAAATTGGAATCACTCAATTTGGATTTGTAAAACTCCCTGAATTGATTTTTGAACTAAGGGACAGAATCTAGTTTTAGCTAAAAAGGAAAAATCTAAATTCGAATCTACTAGATCGTGCGGGAACACTAACGGGCCGGGCCAGATTCACTCCGTGGCGCTGAGGACTGCTGATAGGGGGTCCCACCTGTCAGTGACTTATTCAACGCGAAGCGGTATGGGGCAACGTGGACCGTAGGATTAGAGCTAGCATCTACGGCTGACGTTCATCATCAATGATGAACTTGTCACCGGTGAGACGGAAACCTAACGACTCGGTGGGGATGCAGTGAGGGCATACTAGGGCTCCAGCAAGTGCGGTGGGCGGTCAAACGAACGAGGAGACGACGGCGGGCTCAGGCGAAGTCGCGGCAGAGGCTGGGGTGGATGAAATCGACGGCAGCGTCTCCTCCTTTGTTGCGGCTACCTCTGGCTTGCTGCTCGAGCGGCTCCGGCGAGAGGTGGGGAAGGACTAGTGGAGAGAGGGGAGTGTGAGAGTGTGAGGAATTCGTGCTGGGGAGGCTCCCTTATATAGGCGCGGCGAGGCGGCAGAGAGGTGTGGGCAGAGCTCGTCGGTGACGACGGCAGAGGAGGCTATCAGCATGGGCGAGGTAGGGGGACGGGGGGTGGTTCCCTGGCGGTCAGCTATGGCATAATGGTGGCGCTAGGGGTGGTGGCTAACGGTCGGGAGTGTCTTGCGCTCTGAGAGATAGAGGCGGTGCTCGACGTGGTTCCCGACGACTGTGGGTCGAGCGGCGAGGTACGAGCTTGTCTCGTGGGTTGAGGTGGTCAACACGGAGCTACGCACGCGGGCTATGGTCGAGGAGCAGCGTGTGGCCTGCTGGCGGTGACAACACTCTAGCGTGCACTGCCGCGGAGTAGAGAGATTAGTGTGGGGCTTGGCCTCGGTGGTCCAGTGGCTGGCAGTGGCTGTGGGGTGGACCGTGGACGGCGGTGAGGTCACGCCTTGCTTCCTGGAGCGACGGAGAAGGGCTAGTGGTCTCCTGTGGCTTGGGCACGATCGGCCGGCGAGCATGGCGTCGGGGTGGCGTGGCACTATGGCTAGGGACTAGGGGATGGCCTGGTTATGACCTGGTTGGTGCTAGGGGAGACCAAGAGGGTTAATGTGGTTCAAATGGCTCGACAAATTTTGATCAAAAATAATAATAGTTAGGCTAGTTTGATTCTGCTCACCAATGTTCGACACAATGGCTACAAGAACTCAACTTTTGAATTTTGAAATGAAAATTGGTAGAGTTGTTGACCACATGCTTAAGCATCTCTGGTTGCTTGGGATTTTCAAATTGAGTTCATTTGAGTGGTTTTTGAAAAAGTGTGATCTAGATACCTACACTCGATTCAATTTTCAAATGGCATTTAAATTTAGTGTTTGAATGTTTTTGGAACATCACAAAGTGGGCCTTGGCACATCACTACTTTTACTAGCAAGGGGTGCAAAGATCCACAACTGTCTCTATTTGAAATTGAGTCCTAGGAACACCCAAAGTGTCCTAGTTGATTAAAATGGCAAGAGTGACCATTTCCTTTATTTAATTCTTTTTTATTTCTTTTTCTTTGTTTTTTGCTTGGGAATGATATAGATGATGTGGCATTCATCTTAGAGTCATTTTACAACCAATAGAACAATCAATCATGGCAATTCACAACAATTACTATTTAATGCAACACATATGTGCATGCTTAATTCTTTTAAATGGGAAAAAGTTTTTTTAACCCTAAATTGGGTGATTTGGATCTTTATCACTTTGATTAAAGTTTTGGGATGTTATAAACCTTCCCCCCTAAACAAAATCTTGTCCCGAGATTTAAGAAAGAAAACTAGGAACTAAAGAGATCTGGGAACTCAGTCCTAATGTAATATTCTCGCTCCCAAGTGGCTTCCTCTTCGGTATGGTTGCTCCATTGAATCTTAAGAAATTTGATACTTTGGGTCCTAGTGGTTCTGTAGGCTTCCTCCAAGATACGGATGGGCACTTCACGATACGTTAGATCCTTCTTGATATCAACGGCTCGGTGATTGATGTTCTTGAAAACTTTTGTCTTCTCCGGTACTTCTAGACATTTGCAAAGTAACAAGATATGGAACACATTGTGGATGGCTGACATCTTCTCTGGAAGTTCCAGTTGATACGATACTTCTCCTTGGCGATTCAGAATCTTGAATGGTCCGATATATCTGGGGGCTAACTTTTCTTTCAGACTAAAATGTTGCATTCCCTTCAATGGAGAAACCTTGAGATACACAAAATCTCTGACATTGAAAGTCAGGTCTCTCCTTCTCTTGTCAGCATAAATCTTCTGTCTGGATTAGGCGGTCTTGAGGTGCTCACGGACTTTGTGAACCTTCTCTTCAGCTTCTCGGAGAATGTTGGGTCCAAAATCTGACTCTCTCCTACTTGCGACCAATTCAAAGGGGTACGACACTTTCTTCCATATAGGAATTCAAATGGGGCCATTTGCAAACTGGCTTGATAACTGTTGTTGTATGAGAATTCTGCGAAAGGCAGACAATTTTCCCATTTTGATCCATATTCTAACACACAAGCTCTTAACATATCCTCTAGGATTTGCTTGACTCTTTCAGTCTATCCATCAGTTTGCGGGTGATACGCTGTGCTGAAATTCAACTTGGTTCCCAATCCTTCTTAGACTTTCTGCCAAAATCTTGAGGTAAATTGGGTTCCTCGATCCGACACTATGGTCTTGGGGGTTCCATGCATACTAACAATTCTATCAATGTACAACTCTGGTAGCTTTGAACTCTGGTAAGTTGTGTTGACAGGTATAAAATGAGCTGCCTTGGATAATCTATCAACGATGACCCAGATTGAGTCATTTCCCCTACTAGAAGTAGGCAAACCGGTGATAAAGTCCATTCCGACAGAATCCCATTTCCATTCTGGAATCTGCAATGGTTGCAACAGTCAAGCGGGTCTCTGGTGTTCCACTTTGACTCTCTAGTGATATCACACTTAGCGATGTAGCTTCCGATTTCTCTTTTCATCTTGTGCCACCAAAATTGCTCCTTCAAATCTTGATACATCTTTGTTCCTCCGGGGTGGATAGAATAGAGTATCATGAGCTTCTTACATGATAACTTGCTTCAGCTCCGAATCTGCTGGCACACAGATACGCCTGTTGTACCACAGAGGTCCTTCTTCGTCTTCGGTGAATCCAGGTACCTTTCCTGTACCAATATGGCGTTTGATTTCATCGATACTTTCATTTCCCTTATGGGCTTCCTTGATCTGACTAATCAAAGTGAGTTAAAGTTCAATGCTAGCTAAAAATCCTTTGCTAACTAGATTAGTTCTAAACTTCTCCAACTCCTCATACAAACTTGGTTACTTCTCCTTGATCATCGTGTTTAACCTACACGGCAATCTGCTAAGAGCATCCGCTACCACATTGGCTTTGTTGGGGTGATAGTGAATGTCAAGGTCATAATCCTTGATTAACTCTATCCATCTCCTTTGCCTCATATTCAGCTGCTTCTAAGTGAAAATATACTTCAAGCTCTTGTGATCAGAATAAATCTCACAGCGATTACCCATAAGGTAATGACGCCATGTCTTCAATGCCAAAACTACGGCTGCTAACTCAAGATCATGGGTAGGATAGTTCTGCTCATGCTGCTTCAGTTGTCTATACAGATATGCAATGACTTTGCCTTCTTGCATCAATACACATTCGAGACCAATCTTGGATGCATCACAATACACATCAAACGACTTCTTGATATCTGGCATGATCAATATTGGGGCTGAAATCCATCTCTTGAGCTCTTGGAAACTTGCTTCACATTTGTCGGTCCATTCAAACTGCTTGTCCTTCTTCAACAATTGGGTCATGGGTCTTGCGATGCTCGAAAATCCTTCTACGAACTTGTGGTAATATCCCGCAGATCCGAGGAATGCACGGACTTGGGTTTGAGTGGTTGGGGCTTCCCATGCTTCAACATCTCTGATCTTGGCGGGATCAACAGTGACTCCTCCTACAGACACAATATGTCCAAGGAATCCTACTTCTTTCAGCCAAAACTCACATTTGCTGAACTTGGCATACAACCGATGCTCTCTAAGGGTTTCAAGGACGATTCTCAGATGTTGCTCATGCTCTTCTTCTGACTTGGAGTAGATAAGGATATCATCAATAAACATAACGACAAACTTATCTAGAAAATTCATAAAGATCTTATTCATGAGGTTCATGAAATAAGCAGGGGCATTGGTTAATCCAAAAGACATGACCGTATACGCATATAATCCATATCTGGTGGTAAAGGCGGTCTTTGGAATATCCGTTGCACGAATCTTAAGTTGGTGATAACCAGTCCTAAGATCGATCTTAGAGAACACTCTGGCACCAGTCAACTGATCAAATAGATCCTCTATCTTTGGCAATGGGTACTTGTTATTGATGGTGACATCATTCAGCTTCCTGTAATCTGTGCACAAATAGTTTCCTCCATCTTTCTTGTCGACGACTGATGACCCACAAGTATAGGGGGTGTATCGCAGTATTTTCGATAAGTAAGAGTGTCGAACCTAACAAGGAGCAGAAGGTGCTAGCTAGTGGTATGGATCAGGAATTCTCTACAAATACTTAGCAAACGGATTTTTAGGGGTTATTGATAAAGCAAGTAAAAGAAGTACGAGTAAATAAAAGACAGTAGGAATAAATGCAGCAAGTGGCCCAATCCTTTATGCAGCAAAGGACAAGCCGGTTGTATTACTTAAGATGACCAAACGTTCTCGAGGACACATGGGAAGACAGTCAAGTGCTTTCGCTTCATATAGTTGATTAATCTTCTTTAGCTTGCTAAGTGTTGTGTGGGTGAACCTGTGCTAATGTACTGAACTTCCTAGGACTAATACATACTTGTGATTATACCCCTTGCAAACATCCGTAAGAACAAGAAAGTAATTAAGGTAGAAACCTAACCACGGCTTTAAACTCTAAGACCCTTACGTCCCTTGTGCAATGGTTTCCAAACGGGGGTTCAGGTTTCTGTCACTCCGGCAACCCCTACGATTAGTAGCCAAATACACAATGCATTCCCCTAGGCCAATATAGGTGAAGTGTCATGTAGTCGATGTTCACATGATACCACTAGAAGATGTACACCACAACTTAAATATCAAACTATTGAATCTTTCTCAACACAACTCCACTACTAACAACATGACTTCTCCCATGTCCTCAAGAACAAAACGAACTACTCACAAGACATCGTATGGATCATGATCAGAGATGGAATAATGATGTATAACAATCTGAACATAAACAATAATTCAATGGTTCACTCAATAGCATCAACTACAAAGAGTAATCAACACCGGGAAAGTTTCCCCTATGAACTATGCAAGATTCAACACAATTGTTACATCAATATGGAGATGGTGATGAGGGTGCTGATGATGATGGTGGTGGTGATGATGATGATGATCCCGATGAAGTCTAGCTTGATGATGGTGTTGATGGCGACGATCTCCCCTCTCCGAGAAGGAATTCCCCCGGTAGAAATTTGTCTGCGAAGAGATCTTTCTCTCTCGGTGTTTTCCGCCCCGCAGAGGCGGCGGAATCTTTCTGTGGTCGCTCCCTGAGTCTTAGGGTTTCGGGAGGATAATATACGCCACAGGGGAGTGCCAGGGGTGGACCAGGGTTGCCACACCACCTGGTGGCGCGGCCTAGGCTGGCCCATGCCAGGGGGTGGTGTGGCCCCCCTGTGGCCCATCTCTAGCCCCCCTTCTGGCTTCCTTCGTCTTATGGAAAATAGGATTTTCCGTATATTTTCCCGGATTTTCTGATCTTCGCGAATTTTGCCTCCAAACATCACCTTTTCCATCAGAATCCTGACTGCAGGGGTCCATGCTCCAAAAGTCATAAACCATGCAAAAACAGATGAAATAACATAAGTATCACCTCTCAATACGAAATATATCAATGAATAACAGTGAATTATGACATAGAATAGTGATGCAAAATGGACGAATCAACGAATAACACGGGCGATCTCCATGGCGATGCACTTGGTTGAATCAAGCTTGTTGCCAACATAGCATCCAGCTGCTTCTTCAGTTCTACTAACTCTAAGGGGTTCATGCTATAGGGTCTCTGTGTTATGGGTGTGGTTCCGGGGATTAGTTCAATAATGAACTCAATATCCCTATCCGGGGGGCATACCGGGCAATTCATCTGGGAATACGTCGGGGTATTCACAGACTACTCTGACTTGGTCTATGGTGGGTAGGGCTAGACTCTTGTTGCACTTGAATTGACGGGGCAAGGTTTCAGATATATGCTCTAGTGAGACTCCAGAGCTACTGGTCATGGTGATGGCTTTCTTGGCACAGTCAATCAATCCCTTATGCGTTGACATACAATCCATTCCTAGGACTACTTCCAAACCTTTGGTTCCAAGTACTATTAGATTGGCATAAAAAATCTATCCCATGTATTCTGATAGGCACAACTTTGCAAATGTTTCTAGCTTTTGTAGTTGAACCAGGGATTTGAACTATCATGACATGCTTCAAGTTGGTGGGGTGAATCTTACTAGTGCATGCAAATTCTTCGGTGACAAATGAGTGTGATGCTCCAGAATCAAAAAACACTCTTGCTAAAACTGAGTTGATAGAAAACATACCCAGCACTACATCTAGCGCTTCTTGGCGTTCATGTGGAAGAGACGGCCGTTGCGGTTGTGAGGGTTCCCTGGAGCAAATCTTCTTCCGGGTTGAACACGACGCTGCTGTTGAGCTGGGGCATTCACATTGGCAGTGGCGGCAATCTTATTGGGACACTCATTGGAGTAGTGACCCTTCACTCCACACTCAAAACAAGTGATCGGAGACTTGTCTTTTGCTGCCACGAGCACAGCATTGCTTCCAATTCTGGGTGCAGTGTTGTTGTTGTTGTTGTGCTTGGGAGTTGCACGGTTGAAATTGCTGGAGTTGCAGGGGTGGTTGTTGTTTCCTCCAGACTTCACATTTCCTCCGCTACGGTTGGGGTAGCTTGGACGAGACATTGGGGGTCGGTTGTTTCTTGGGGCCTATCCGGCAGACGGGTTGGGACGGTACTTCTGGTGACTATTGGATCCAGCTTGGTGCATCATCCGACGTTTGTGGTTGTCGTTTGCTTGATTAATCTTCCCTTCCATTTGAGTGGCAGAGTTGACTAGCTCTTTGAGATCCTCGAAGCGGATGTTGACGAGAACCGTCTACATCTCATCATGCAGTCCGTTCAGGAATCTCTCCTACTTCTTGGCCTCCATGTTCATCTCATCAGGTGCATACCTGGCTAGGGACAAGAATCTGTCACGGTACTCCACTATAGTCATTCTGCCTTGCTTTAACTCTCTGAATTCATCTCTCATCCTGGTGACTAGACCCTGCGGCACGTGAGTGCAGCTGAACTTGATCTTGAAGGCTTCCCATGTCATCACTTGACCATGGTTCATTGTGCGGGTGTTGTTCCACCAAGCTCTTGCATATCTTTCCAAATCGTGGGTGGCAAAAAGAACTTTCTCGTTGGCATCCACTCTAGCTACTTCTAAGTTGTTCTCCATGGTCTGTCACCAATCATCGGCATCCAGCGGTTCTTCCGACTTGCGAAAGATAGGGGGATTGGTATTCTGGAAGTTTTTGAGTTTGGATCCATGATGATCCTGATTTCCATGGTTCTGATTGTTGTGAGCCATCTGGGCGATCTGCTGCAGGGTGGCTATATTTTCTTGGCACTCTGCCCTACTAGCTTCACGGTCTGCAATGAGCGTCTGCAGAATCTGCAGCATTGGGTCTTGTGATGAGCTGCTCCCTCCTTGGTTTCCACGAGTCATCTGAAGATCTAGGTAGATAAAGGGGTAAGAGGGAAAGTTCTAAGGTTCATGGTTTTGTCTTCAAAGCTAAAACTTTGAGTTTGACTCAGGTTTTGCAACTAACTTCTTTTCATTCATTCAAGCAAGCACACGATACACACACACACCACAACATCAAATAAAAATAGATGGTTTTAAGAACCATTCTGCAAGCTAAGATACAATGGGACTGATACTTCTCACTCCTACGATAGTTCTCTAGTGCATCTACTCATCATCGATGAAATCGG
Source organism: Avena eriantha (assembly GCA_910589775.1). Lineage (NCBI taxonomy): Eukaryota > Viridiplantae > Streptophyta > Magnoliopsida > Poales > Poaceae > Avena > Avena eriantha. The sequence continues at coordinate 131,352,831 of OU342743.1, read as the reverse complement.
AGTCATCATCGTCGGTGTAGAAGTCCATGGCATCATCCTCCAAGTAGTCATCATCATTGCTGAGGTAGAAGTCAATATCTCCCTGGATGTCTTCACCTTCCTCTTCTTCTTTTGCTGCAAGCTGAGCTTCTTGCTCATTGATGGTCTTCTCGAGGTGGGCCACCTTATTGCGAAGACGGTCGATGGTGCGATCCTTCTTTGCACATTGACGGCGAAGTGACTGACGATCCTTGACTAGCAGGGCGAAAGTCTGAGCCTTCTAGGCGCCAATGGCGAGGTTGTGGTTGGCGAACTCTCTAGCATTGTCCAATTCCTTCTATCTGTCGTACAGTAGGAAGTCAAGGTTCTCCACTTGACGCTTCAACTCCGGGTGACTTGGCATCTCAGGAGGCATTCCCATAGAATCACGCATTGCATAGTGAGCAAAGCGGGTTCCTTGGATCAAGTTGACATTCTGTGCGCAAAGACGAGCGAGAGCTTCATGCATTGCCCTGGCTAAGCCATCTAGCCAGTTGTTCTCTCTCACGGAGAACTGAATCCTCTCAGACATTGGTGCCTCTAACTTACCTCGAAGATCAGCATTACTAGCCATTGTAAATCTCCTCCTAGGGATCCATTCAGTTGAGCTCCAAGAAATTCCGGATGAGGACGCTCCAAGTACTTAGACAGTGAATCCAGATCCCTCTCGAAGATCAGTTGGCCTCCGTTGCCCAACTGTTAGAACTTGATGTACTGAACTTCCATCTATAAGAATTTAGGATGAGAAAGTTAGTGAAGTGATCAAGTGTGTCAAAATTTTATCTAGTAATGTAAGAACTTTTGGAGGAACATGTAATTTTTTTGAGAGAAAGAATCCCAAGGGTAAAAGAGGAAATAGTTTTCATAAATACTCACTTTGGTTTTCGAAACTAAGTTTTTGTTTCAGATGTCCATTATAACTAGGGTCTCCTATGGTCAGGATGGCTCTAATACCAACTTGTCAACACCCGGATTTTTAATCCTAGATGCCTGTTATGCCATACATCGCAATCCCAAGATTACCACTTTTGCGAGACATTACAAATCGGATATCACAGTACATCATCCATTACAAACCATAATAAGGTCTTACACAAATAAAGGATCTCATGATCCAGTCTTAATACAATCAAGTAGCGGAATAAATAGCGTAGTGGTGGGGTCCATCTTCAGGGTCACAGGCAATGCTGACGATGGGAGATGATCCTAGTTGTCGTAGTCGTCCTGCTGTCCTCCTTCAGGGTAGTCCTCCTCATAGTCTGGCCACGGGAATAGCCAGGGACAAAGCCATGAGTACTCTTTAAGTACTCACAAACTATCACTAACAAGTAAGATAGTTCTAGTAGGATTGCTAACTCTAAGTTTATTTGTAAAGTTAAGTTTGAAACCTAAGCTAAGTTCAGAAGTAAAGAAAGATAAAATAAAGTTCTAAAATCACCTAAGTGGGAACTTAGTTGTCATAGTCACAACTCTGTTGTGGTCAAGTCAAGATTCATCATTCATTTCATAAGTCATTTTGAAAATATCTGACGATGGAACAGTATGGCCACTCCAACTGTCCATAACCGCAGACGTGGCTATTCGAATAGTTTGACACTCTATAGAGGTGGTACACTTTCACCACAAGATTCGATACATCTGTCAGGGATAACCCTGAATCATCATACTTAGTATGCAGATAATCAAACATAACCTTTCAATTACACACCCTAGTACAAGCACCTCTCCGATGAGCTTGGCCTTCCAGCCATGACCATCTGTCATCCTGGGCACTTCATAGGTGGACAAATTTGAGAGGTAGCCTCAGCTCAGACCTCTCCCGCGAGGGAACTCATAATAATGCATATAAACTTCTGGCTAAGCCTTACCCAATTCAGGTAATGTGGTTGTACGGTAAATTTGGAATGGTATCACATCCAAACCTAACCATCAGTTTTTATAAAAAAGGGCTAAGGCTCATGCCTCAACATTATCATCATCATCATAAACCATTTGTGTTTCTCAAAACATGTCAAAACATCTCAATGGAATGAATCATCATTCCAAGGTTTTCACAAGTCATTTTCACCAAGTATTCCCATCTAAAGTGATCATGTTTTTGGTTTGGCTCTAAACTACTAAGAGTGTTCACTAATGTGGGATGCTAAGATCAATCTCATGCCATATAATGACATCTAAATCTAACTAGATAGGTCAAGTTTTATACTTTTATGCTATCTTCAAACAAAGTAAGAAACTTTAGTAAAGTAAAAGGAAGTAAGGCTTGTAAATAAAACTTGGGGTGGTATAAGTAAAAAGGTATAACGAAAACATGCATATGGCATCTTGTTTGGGTTAAATAGATTCAAAGTGTTAGCTTGCATTGTTAATGATGACTTTCTAACAATAGCTTGCCCGTAATAGCTTGCCTTGAGTACTGCAGTGGTTGAAATTCTCTTCCTCTTGGTAGAACTCCTCCTCCTCGTAAGCTTGGTCGGTACAACCGTCTATAAATACATACGAGATACACAATCACCAAACAATACTTAACTAGTCTATTTAGTACTCTAAGGCATGCATTTTATGATATAGCATCATCACAAACATCACAAGGTTTAATGAACTAGTTTCATTCTTTTTATTTGAGAAAAGTAATTTCTACTCATTGAAATTAACTAAGATTTAATATTCTCCAATTAAAATATGGCATCATGTGGACACATGTCAACACCACATATTCTAATATATGGGAATGTGATTTAAAGGTTGGATCACATTTTAATAAGTTTAAGTTTAATAATTAATAATTTAAAGTGACTAGAAATGCCTATATAGCATTATTTTGGTACGAGTCCAAATTCACTGCATGTAAAACTTAATATTATTATGTATTTAGATAGGTATGGTTAAATGTGATTTTTGAGAGTTGGAATCAACTCAAAAGCTATTATGGTTGATTTTATAAAAAAAATTGAATGCGAAAAAGCTGTTGTCTTGTTATTTTAGCTAGGAGAGATCTATAATTCTAAATGATTTAAATCCAACAGGCTTGGATAGAGATTTTAATTATCTTTCCAACAAAATCGGAATCACTTAATTTGGATTTGTAAAACTCCCTGAATTGATTTTTGAACTAAGGGACATAATCTAGTTTTAGCTAAAAAGGAAAAAGTCTAAATTCGAATCTACTGGATCGCGCGGGAACACTAACGGGCCAGCCCAGATTCACTCCGTGGCGCTGAGGACTGCTGACAGGAGGGTCCCTCCTGTCAGTGACTCATTCAACACAAAGCGGTACGGGGCAAGATGGACCGTAGGATTAGAGCTAGCATCTACGGCTCACGTTCATCGTCGACGACGAACTCGTCGCCAGTGAGATGGAAACCTAACGGCTCGGTGGGGGTGTAGTGGGGGCGTACCAGGGCTCCAGCGAGTGCGGCAAGGCGGGTAAATGAACGGAGACGATGGCGGGCTAAGGCGAAGTCGCGGCAGAGGCTGGGGTGGATGAAATTGACGGCAGCGTCTCCTCCTTTGCTGCGGCTACCTCTAGCAAAATTTCGGCAGCTTGCTGCTCGAGCGGCTCCGGCGAGAGGTGGGGAACGACTGGTGGAGAGAGGGGAGTGTGAGAGTGTGAGGAATTCGTGCTAGGGAGGCTCCCTTATATAGGCCGGCGTGGCGGCAGAGAGGTGTGGGCGGAGCTCGTCGATGACGACGACACAGGAGGCTATCGGCGTGGTAGGCGCATGGTGGGTGGTTCCCTGGCGGTCAGCTATGGCGTAATGGTGGCGCTAGGGGTGGTGGCTAACGGTCGGGAGCGTCTCGCGCTCTAAGAGACAAAGGCGGTGCTCGACGTGGTTCTCGGCGACTGTGAGTCGAGCGGCGGGGTACAGGCATGTCCGGCGGGTTGAGGTGGTCAAGGCTGAGCGGCGCGCGTCGGCTGTGGTCGAGGCACGGCGTGTGGCGTGCTGGCCGTGACGGTGCTCTGGCGTGCGCTGGCGCGGTGCAGAGAGCTTAGTGCGGGGCTTGGCCTCGGTGGTCTAGTGGCTGGCAGTGGCCGTGGGGTGGACCGTGGACGGCGGTGAGGTCACGCCTTGCTTCCTGGAGCGGCAGAGAGGAGTTGGTGGTCTCCTGTGGCTTGGGCACGATCGGCCGGCGAGCATGGCGTCGGGGTGGCGTGGCACTATGGCTAGAGACTAGGGCATGGCCTGGTTATGACCTGGTTGGTGCTAGGGGAGACCAAGAGGCTTAATGTGGTTCAAATGGCTCGACAAATTTTGATCAAAAACAGTAATAGTTAGGCCAGTTTGATTCTGCTCACCAAGTGTTTGACACAATGGCCGCAAGAACTCAACTTTTGAATTTTAAAATGAAAATTGGTGGAGTTGTTGACCACATGCTTAAGCATCTCTGGTTGCTTAGGATTTTCAAATTGAGTTCATTTGAGTGGTTTTTGAAAAAGTGTGATCTAGATACCTACACTTGATTCAATTTTCAAATGTTATTCAAATTTAGTGTTTGAATGTTTTTGGAAGATCACAAAGTGGGCCTTGGCACACCACTACTTGTACTAGCAAGGGGTGCAAAGATCCACAATTGTCTCTGTTTGAAATTGAGTCCTAGGAACACCCAAAGTGTCCTAGTTGATTAAAATGGCAAGAGTGACCATTTCCTTTATTTAATTCTTTTTTATTTCTTTTTCTTTGGTTTTTGCTTGGGAATGATCTAGATGATGTGGCATTCATCTTAGAGTCATTGTACAACCAATATAACAATTAATCATGGCAATTCACAACAATTCCTATTTAATGCAACACATATATGCATGCTTAATTCTTTTAAATGGGAAAAAGTTTTTGTTAACCCTAAATTGGGTGATTTGGATCTTGATCACTTGGATTAAAGTTTTGGGATGTTACACTTGGGTTTACATTTTTTCTTCTAGCAATATCGCATTACGGAGAGGCTGACATGACGGACCCACCATTATGCAACGTCCCTGGGTTCGAAACAAAAGTTTAAATACTTGTACAGAGAGGCTCGCATCGGGGACCCACCAGACAGAACATACAAGGCTGCATTGGGGACCCTTAATCCAGAACATGCCAGAGAGGCTGACATAAGGGCCCCAGCATTAAGACCATACATGGCTGCCACGGTGAAAACAGCGGACGCGACCGAAAAAAAAGTCCATCACACACACGTTGCACTTACAGAGGAGCTGACATGTCGGACCCAGCAGGCCGAGCATAGCCCATAAAATTATCCTATCAGCCCCAAGCATAGCCCAATACTACCTTTTAATTCGGCATTTTCTTGGTCTTGTGGCCACCGACCGTAGTCCATTCAATTTAGGAGTGAGCCCATGGAATATAAGCCATGACGAATAGGGCATCCGCCCCGAGTTAGCCTAGAATCATTTTAATTCGGCCTTTCTGAGCATTTTTTGTACTGTGAGGCTGACATCTGAGACCTGAAAAATAGCCCAACATACACACGTTTCTTTCAAATAGAGGCTTTCAGCTGGGACCCAGCATAGACACGTTTCCTGCACAGAGGTGGTTGACATCTGGGACCCAGCAAGTTTCCAAGGTCAAAACAGTGGACATGGCCAAAAAAGTACATCATACGCATGTTTCATTTACAGAGAGGCTGATATGTGGGACCCAGCAGCGCTACCTTATACAAATGTTGCATCGAGCAACGTAGCCAGTTCGAAACAGGGAGGCGCGAGCGAGAAAAAAGTTTAGCATGTACACGTTTCTTTTAATGAGAGGCTGAAATGGGGGGACACAGCAGCGTGAGAAAACGCAGATTTGTCAAAAAATGCTATCTAGTTCGGAACATGGTAGCGCTAGAGAAGAAAAAATTCCATCATACCCACGATTCTTCTAATGTGAGGCTGACATAAGGGACCCACCAGCCTAAATAAACAGCTGATGCAGCGAGCAAAGCTATCAAGTTCGGAACACGAAGACGCGACGGAGGGTAAAAAATCCATCATACACATGTTTCTTGTAATGAGAGGATGACATGTGGGGCTCCGGAGGTTGGTTAAACGGTAGATGCGTCGAGCAGCGCTATCAACTCAGAACGGGGTAGCGCGAGCCAAGGAAAAAAATACATCATACATACGTTTCTTCTAATGAAAGGATGACATGTGGGGCTCAGGAGGTTGGTTAAATGGTAGATGCGTTGAGCAGCGCTATCAACTCGGAATGGGGTAGTGCCAACTAAGGAAAAAATTCCATCGTACACACGTTTCTTCTAATGAGAGGATGACATGTGGGGCCTAGCATCGTGTTTAAGCGGAAGATGCATCAAACAACGCTATCAACTTTGGAACAGGGTAGTGCGAGTGAAGGAAAAAAATTCCATCATGCACACCATCCTTCTAATGAGAGGGTGACATGTGGGACCTAGCATCCTGACTAAACGGTAGATGCATCGAGCAACGTTTTCAAGTTCAAATCAGGGAGGCGCGACCGAAAAGTATGCTCCGCTACAGACACTGACGTCCGGGACCCACACGCCTCAAAATACTTCGGCGAGTTAACATCGCGCGAGGAAACGAAAATCTTGCTTCTGCCACGCACCAGCCGAGCATCCTCCACATTTTTAGCAGATCCATCATAGTAGAGGGCCGTGAAACCGGAAAAAAAAGTTTTCCATCAGCCACGGCTGAGCCGAGAATTTCGTCGCAGAAGATGCGCCTTCTATGATGACCGTCGGGCCAATTCGTTGAGGAACGAAACTTTTCTTGTAGTGATAGGAGCTATCCCATATCAAAAATGACAAGGCAACAAACAATGAGCATCTCAATGATCTTTTTATTTGCTATTTGCATAGGTTTTTATTGAGGATGCTTCACATATTGCTCAGTATGGTTATGTTGCAAGTTTCTGTCATGATTAGGCATGGTTTAGGCTAGCATCCTAGGCGTTTCTCTAACACATATACAAAATCCATGAGCTTACAAGCTCCCCTTTTAATTCACATCGCAGGGAAAGCAAAAGAACATGATATCAACTAAATAAGTGCAATGTTGAAAGCGTTCCTCATGGTAGCATGGTTCTGCTAATCCACAACTTATAAAGTGCAAGCATAGACACAATGGTTCAAGTTTATTGTGCAAGAAAGTAAAGTGTGCCATCAAGTTTGTGAGAGATTTAATCAATAATTTTCACATAACAAGTTTTAATTCGGAAGATAGATAAAAACATGAATTTACTTGGAATAGCAATACTGCTAGTAGGTGGGTATAGTGGACACAAATGGCATAGGTTTTGGTTTTAAGGATTGGATGCACGAGAACCATTCCCTCTCAGTACAGGTTTTTGGCTAGCAAGGCTGGGTAACAAGCATAAGAGTTGAAGAAAACATACAAGTGATAGAAACAAACATGCAAACTTCCTTGGAAACACAAAAGATCTTAACTAGAGAATACTAAGCTTATTAGCCAAACAAGAAAGAAAGATGATGAAATTATATTTCTAAAAGTACTTTTCTCTTTTCCATTCAATTCTCAAATAATGTTGCTACTGACTAGATCCAGGTTTGCCAAAACCAACTAAATTTACTCAATGATCCCAAAGTGATACCAATACTAACAACAAGATTAATCATATAACACAAGTTGCAAACTAGAATAAGATGTGCAAAAAGTTAATGATGGAACTTATGATTAATACTCCATAACGGCAACTCATACCAAGGGATACATAGATAACTAGCTAAAGGAGATATACTTCCACAATGCAAACCATCCTATATGATAACTTCTCTATTCATGATATTACTCTACTAAAAAGGTAAAAAGAGAAAATATAATGATACGATACCGCGGCACTCCCCCAAGATTGGAACAAAGCAAGGGGATGCCAAAAACTGGTGATGAATTACTCCTTTGGTGGTGGTGGTGTTATCTCGATGAGCTTTTCAATCAATTCCATCAAATCCTCAATCTCGAAGGTGAGAGTATGAATCAACTCCGAATTGTGCTCAATGCGGTTCATGATCAAGTCGGGCTATGAATCCCAGCTCTTGCGATTATTTCCCCACTCTTCCTCCTTGAAGTACTCTTTTCCTACATGGTTAGAACGAGGCATATCCCAATTGGAGGGTAGTTTTTGCTTGGGCATATTTTGGAATTGCTGCTCATGAATAAGGGTATGGAAGGGATTCTTGGTGCATGGAGGAGGTGACTGTGAAGCCAAGCAATGACGCGGAACCTTCCCTTCAGTGGACATCCGTGTAGACCTTTTGAACTTGGTAGGATTTGCCACCACTCCAATGCTTGCAATGGTGGTGCCGGTGTGTGGATGCTGGTCTTCCTTTGCCTCTTCTTCAACTTCACTCTTGATCTCCTCCTCCTGCTCAAGGTCTTGGAGATCATCTTCCGTAGGCCCCTTTCCCTTATCGTTGACGGAGACCATTGTGCTTCCAAACTTTGGGAATAGTTCCTGACAAAAACAAATCAAAATGAAAACACGACGAGAACACGATATACGAACCTCGGGGGATCCGAGGGATTATATATTAAGAAGTTTTACAACAAAAGGAAAGTAATGGGATAAAACGGGTCGGAGACGGGCTCCATGGTGGCCACACCACCTGGTGGCGTGGCTAGGTGGGCCCACGCCACGGGGTGGTGTGAGCCACCCGGGCTCCATTTACGTCCTTTTTTCGACTCACTTCTTTCCACGTTTGATAAAAACTGCAAAAATATAAATTGGAAAGTTTTTCATGGACCTTTTTCTTATCAAAACTGTTACCTATTCGAAAACAGACTATGCAGGTCTCTGAACTTGGCCTTTAATAAATTCTTCCAGAGTCACCGCTTGAATAACATCAATATCTTCATTGTAAGAATCACTAGCAATATAGTGCTTGAGTCTCTAACCATTCACCACTTGTGTAGTGTTATCTTTTAAAGAGGAAATTTTTATTGCACCTCAACGATACACCTCTTCAATAACAAAATGTCCTTCCCATTTTGAAAGTAGTTTTCCTGCAAAAAATCTGAGACGAGACCTATACAATAGAACCTTCTCACCAACATGGAACTCTCTCTTAAGAATTATCTTGTCATGCCATCTTTTAACATTTTCTTTAAAGAGTCTAGCATTTTCATACGCTTCACTCCTCCACTCGTCTAAAGAGCTTAAGTCAAACAATCTTTTCTCACCAGCAAGTTTGAAGTCTCTATTAAGTTCTTTCACTGCCCAATAAGCTTTGTGTTCTAATTCTAAAGGCAGATGACAAGATTTTCCATATACCATTTTGTAAGGTGACATTCCCATAGGATTTTTATAAGCAGTTCTATAAGCCCATAAAGCATCATTCAACTTTTTAGCCCAATTTTTTCTAGATCAATTAATAGTATTTTGCAAGATGGATTTAATTTCTCTATTCGATAGTTCTCATTGCCCACAAGTTTGGGGATGATAAGATGAAGCAATTCAATGATTAACATCATATTTAGCAAGGGTCTTTCTAAAGCCACCATGAATGAAATGATAACCTCCATCAGTCATAAAATACCTAGGCACTCCAAACATAGGAAAGATAATTTCCTTAAGCATTTTTAAAAAGGTCTCACCATCAGCACTTTTCGTAGGTATGGCTTCTACCCACTTAGTAACATAGTCAACAGCAACAAGAATATGAGTATAACCTTTTGAAGGGGGAAAAGGACCCATAAAGTCAAATCCCCAATAGTCAAATGGTTCAATAACAATAGAGTAATTCATAGGCATTTCATTTCGTCTAGAAATATTACCAACTCATTGACATTCATCACATGATAAGACAAATTTTCTTGCATCTTTAAAAAGGGTAGGCCAGTAAAAACCTGATTGTAGAACCTTTTGTGCGGTTCTATCTCCCGCATGATGTCCTCCATAGGCACTACCATGAACTTTCCGCAATATCTCCTTTTGTTCATATCCTGGAACACATCTTTGCATAATACCATCTACTCCCTCTTTATATAAATGTGGGTCATCCCAAAAATAATGCCTCAAATCGTAAAAGAACTTCCTTCTTTGCTGGGTTGTAAAAGTTGAAGGCAAATACTTGGAAACAATAAAGTTAGCATAATCAGCATACCAATGACTCTCTCACGTTTACCCCTATTACAGCCAACTGTTCATTTGGGAAACTATCTTTAACAGGCATAGGATCAAAAGAGATGTTAGGCATAGGATCAAAAGAGATGTTTTCCAATCGAGATAAATTATCAGCAACAGGATTTTCAGCACCTTTTCTATGTACGATATGTAGATCAAACTCTTGTAAAAGCAATACCCATCTAATAAGCCTAGGCTTAGCATCTTTCTTTGTCATAAGATACTTAATAGCAGCATGATTAGTATGAATGCTAACTTTTGAATCAACAATATAAGGTCTAAACTTATCACAAGAAAAGACAATAACTAAGAACTCTTTTTCAGTAGTACTCCCTCCGGCCTGAAATACCTGTCGTATACGCAGTACAAAGTCAATTTTACAAAAATATACCTCGTTCATTCTAAACTTCTCAAACTGGCCCGCATATTCAGATTTCAAACTGAAATCTTCCCGACGCGGCTCGTCCTCCCGCAGTCCGGCTCCGCTCCGGCGAGGCCGCGTCGCCGCTCCACTGCAGTCCACGTCGCTGCTCGTCGTCCCGCAGTCTGGAGCCGCTCAGGCCTGCTCCACTGCAGTCCGCGTCGAGCTCGTCCTCCCGTAGTCCGGCGTGGCCTCAACGCCGCTCCACGACCGTCCACGTCGAGCTCGTCCTCCTGCGGTCCGGTGCTGCTCGTAACTGCAATCTTCCCGACGCATCTCATCCTCCACAGTGCCGGATCGCGCCCGTATCTCAGCTCCCGCGCAGGACCACGCCCGCTCACCGTCGCGGTGGTCGCCGACCTTAACCTGCTCTGGTTATCAGGGATCTCCCTCCTGCGGCCGCGCTGCCGCTCTGCTCGCCGCCGGAAGGTTCCCGCAGAGGTCGCCCCACCTCACCGCGGCTTCATTGTCATCTAATTGGATGCTCTCACGCTGGCGGCAAGGCACCAACAGTGGGGAACTCGAATTGGGCGCTAATCCTGGTGAGCTGGTATGTCCTGCTAATCCTCGTGATCACCCAAATTCCAAGACGTCCTTCAAATTCATAATCAAGGATTGATATTGCTGGCAATCAGTTTCAGTAAAGAAGTAGGTCCTGTTACCAAGTAACCAAGTACTCACCAAGCTAGTGTTGTCCAGGCATAACCAAGATTGATCAATGAATTTGCAATTCATAATCAAGGAGGATATTGTCCAGTACGTGTTATAGTGAACACAATTTTCCTTAATGGCGCCCAGATTGTCACTGGCTATCCAAATGTTCCTGTTACATACAATAGAGGAAGGGTCAGGATCATATGTTTGTTTTGTAGTTCTTTTTTCCTGTAGAACAAAACTCTGATCATACAAGAAAAAGTGCCACAGATACTCAAATTACCCACTGCTAGCTTGGACTAGCCATTATGACATATCTGAATCAAAAATCATGCATAAGCTCAAGCATATATCTGTTTAATTTACTGAATGTGTGAGATGATCTGTAAGTTACTGAATATACTACAGAAATCTAGCCTAGTATGAGCATATTGTGTGCACAAGGAAAAGAAATTCAAATCATATTGTGAGCTCTGATCTTGCTTTACTTTAGTATCAGACAAATTGGTCAATGGATCTTCGTGTACTATAGTAGAAGTAACCTAAACACCATATCTAACATCTAACTGACACCTCCAGTCGTGCATGTGTGCTCAGTATTGCTTTCTCTGAATTTCAGAACTGAATTTGCAAATGGGAGTGCTAACAATTATAAAATTGAATATAGAGTGCAGACTTAATATTTGGGCAACAATATTAAGTTTTAAGGAAAACAGTAAATAGCCCAACCAAATATAGGTTTCATAGGCATATCATTTTCTTTGTCATACCAAATATAGGTTTCGTAGCCCAACCAAATATAACTCGCCAAAAGGTTTCTACATTCATAATGACATGGGTACATCATCTTCTTTGTCATATCATTTTCATAATGCATATATCACTAACTTTGTTGCTAGCATGGAATCACTGAGTTGATGATTTAATTTTAGGAAACAAAACAGCACACTACATGATCAATGGATGTCGATGGTGTACCTAATCTAAACGTGAGAGCACCGGATGATCAAGACATCGATGGTGTACTCATGCAAACATGAGAGCAACAGAAGATGAAGATGTCAACGGTGTACCTGATCTAAACATGAGTCTACAAGATGATCAAGATGTCGACGATGTACCTGATGCAAACATCAGAGCACCAGATGATCAAGATGTAAATCGTGTACCTGACCTAAACATGAGGCAACCAGATGATCAAGATGTCGATGGTGTCCCTGAGGCAAAAGTGTTTGTAACCCTATAGTCTGTCTTGATTGAGGTTATGAGGGCAGAAGGAGGAAACACATTTGAAGCACCGCACATGGGCAAAGATAAGTTGCAGAGGAAGGGGTTGCTACCTATGGCTCTGCCATGTGATGGCGAATTGTATCAGAAAACATTGAAGATTATAGGTGCTGCTGGTTAGTAAAGGAGAATAAAACAAATGTACAGGATTTGTTACAAAAGGAGATTATAGTTGGTTAGTAAAGGAGAAGAAGATAGAAGAAAGGTGAAAGATGAAAGAAGAAGTACAGTAATTGTTAATGGTTGTTTGTAATTGTGTTGTCTGTAATTGTGTTGTATGTAAGTGTGTTGTTCCAACTCAATCATCTAAGCAACATGATTGTAAGTTGTCTTCTGTTTGCTTCTCTTTATTCCCATTTCCCTTTTTGTGTTGTTTCCAACCTAAAGGAGTATAAAATAATTCAGGCAGAGAAAAGTTCAGACAAAAAATCCACTTTAGAAGCAATATTGTCCATGTTATGTACAATTTACAGATCAAATTGAGCAATGACTATGAGAACAAATTGAGCTAGCTATTGTTATGATTACACAATTTATTTACGGAGATATTCACAATAGGGAAGCTGGCTACTGTTATGACAGGAAATATATAATCAGGTTTCTTCCAACAAAACAGAATTGTTATATTAAATGACCAGCTCCCTGCTATATGCTTATCGGGTTCATTTTACTCATACTGTAATTAATATTGTATTCCCAATTATTTACTCATACTATAATTAATATCAGGTTCTTTTTAAAACCAATACAGCGTAGAGGCACGCCGCCGCAGCGGCACAAATATTCCCACAGAAGTTCCAATGAACAGAACTTTCTGGACAAAAAATGGTGGCTTAGTCAAAGCTATAACAGGCTTTAATATTCTAACCGCTAATTTTTTTTCTTCTTCAAAATATTCAGTCATCTGTGTTTGTTCAGCTTAGCTTAGATGCTGTATAGCTATTCCTAGCATGAACCGGTCGTCTATTTAGACACTAAGAACATATAAAAGTGTGGACGTCTAAATGATTCTGGAGTTTTATGGTGCAGGTGGAGACAACATATATGTCACCAAGGGGTTGTTTCTAGAGTTGAACTAACACAATATGCACATGGTGCGACTCAGCTCATAGCTATTCAAATAGATGCAGCTATTAATCAAGGAAATAGTGGAGGGCCTGCAATCATGGACGATAAAGTGGCTGGAGTTGCTTTCCAAAATCAATCTGGATCAGAAAATATTGGGTGAGTACTCTACTATTTTGATCTTTGCACCAACTAAACCTTTATTTTACCCAGAATTATATGCCTAACCTTTTTTGCAGGTATATTATACATGTGCCCATAATTATCCGTTTTATTTCTGGACTGGAAGAGAGTGGTAAATATTCTAGGTTTTGCTCTCTTGGAATATCTTGCCAGGCCACTGGAAACATCCAAATAAGAGAGTGCTTTGGTATGAGGTCTTAATTCAGGTTTCAGGTTCTGTCAAACAAGATTATCTCAGATGCTTCTTTAGCTGGTAAATCAAGAGATACAAGATCAATCGGACGGATCTTTAAAGAGTAAGATAGCCATAATAATAATTCCGATTATGCCCAACAGATTGGCCATCTTCAGATTAAGAAAGAGAGATACGGCCAACCAAAATCACCTTTTCAGTTACTAGGAACATCAAATGCTTTGATGAGCATCAAAATCACCTGCATCAAATGCTTTGATGAGCATCAAGTGCGATCGATTCCGTTACTGGCAACATACATACCCTACTACATCAAGTGCTTTGGTGAGCATCAATCTTGCTCAATCTGTAGATCAATTAAACATACAGGGAACATACGTACTGTACTGACTACAGGTGCTGGGGCATCCTAGCGTTGTGGCGGACGTGCTGGGCCATCCTAGCGCTGTGGCAGACCGCGGACGACATCAAGCGCGTACAGCATGAGGGCGACTCCTGCAGCCTACCGACACTGCTGGCTCTTCCGAAAAGCACCCAAGGTTGGAGGCGCTTCCGAGTTGGTGTTGATGATGGAAGACCCAAGGTTGGATTCGAACATCTACGAGCTCGATGGTCTGCAGATCTTGAAGAATATCAGGGATTTGGGGAGGTGGAGTGGAGCTTCTGCGTGCAGAGCGTCCAAGTTGTGTGTTTTGCAGGAAAAGGGAATCCCTTTCCTCTTGATATCCCATCCTCGTGGGTTCTGGATGGCCGTCGAGCAAGAAGGAAGTTGGCAAGAGAGGGAGAGGAGGAGGAGGCGGCGCAGGCGAGGTCGTGGTGACTGGTGAGGGCGTGGCGGAGCAGGCGGCAAGGGAGAGGGCAGCGACATGAGAGCTCAATTTGGGGAAGGAGACGACGGAAGTGGAGAAGGACCGTGGGTTCGGTCAGAAATTCATCGAGGGCCTTTTCTCAAAACGGAGGTCACGACAGGTATTTCGGGCCGGAGGGAGTAGCATAATTCTTTCGAGCAGCGTCAAAAGTCTTACCAGCATAATGGATAACATTTAACTTTTTATCTATTCGTTGCAAAAAACATCACCCTGATACATTGCAAATGTATCTATAATTTTTGATATTTCATTCTTGTTTTTTATCCACTTTCTTATGTTTTGTTCCAACTTTGGAGTACTTTTCTTATGATTTTTTGGACTAACCTGTTAACAAGAGCCACAGTGCCAGCTGCCTGTTTTCTGCTGTTTTTGGTTCTAAAAAACTCAGAAAATTAATATTCTCGGAATTGGACGGGACAAAAGCTAAAGTGCCTATTTTTGCGGAAGTCATCAAGTGTCAGAATACGAGACGGGGAAGGGCCAGGGGGCCACCACACCACTTGGCCGCGCGGCCTAGCCTGGCCCACGCCAGGGGGTGGTGTGGCCGCTCCCGGCACCCCCTCGGCCTCCCCTTCCGCCTATAAGATGCCCTCGGGACGAAAACCCTAAGTATCCGATCAAAAATCCACGAAAGAGTCTGTAGCCGTCGTCACCTCCATCCCTAGATCGGGAGGGATCTGAAGCTCTTCCTGGCACCCTGCCAGAGAGGGGAATTCACCCTGGAGGCCTTCTTCATCACCATGCAAGCCTCCGGTGTGATGCGTGAGTAGTTCATCCTTGGACTACGGATCCATGTAGTAGCTAGATGACTCGTTCTCCTCCTTTGTGCTTTCATGTTTAGATCTTGTGAGCTCCGTTCATGATCAAGATCATCTATTTGTAATTCTGCATGTTGTGTTTGCGGGGATCCGATGGATATTGAGATGCTATTTCAGATTGATTATTGATTCTATCATGTCTTTGTTATTTGAGATCTTGCATGCTTTCCGTTGTTAGTAGCTATCTTGGCCAACTAGATGCTAGCAACTCCAAGAGTTAGTATTTATGCTCGATAGTGGGTTCATGCCTTTGGTAATGTGGGGAAGTGGCAGAAATCTCTAAGGTACTAGATGTGTTGTTGCTATTAGGGAGAAAACAACAATCCTTTGTTCATAGAACAATCGTATTGTTTACTTTACACGAAGTTCGTAAAGCAATAATCTGTTGCTTGCAACTTAATACTAAAGGGGGTTCGGATGATAACCTGAAGGTGGATTATTAGTCATAGATGCAGTTGGATGGCGGTATATGTATTATGTTGTAATGCCCAATCAAGTTTCAAAGGAGTCAAGATGATTAGTATATGCATGTATTGCTTTCTCAGTGTTTGTCAATTGCCCCGCTGTAATTTGTTCACGCAGCATGTTATCTATCTTAAGGAGAGCCACCTCTACTGAACTATGGATCCCGGTCCTTTTTCTTTACATACAATCTACAATCTTTTACTACTTTGTGTTTACTTTCTGCAAACTTTTACTTCTTTCCATTCGATACGTTTAATCCTTTGTTTTTCGCAAAACACGGTGAGATTGACAACCTCATCGCAAGTTGGGGACAAAGTTATGTGGTTGTGTTGTGCAGGTCTCCACGTTGCTACTAGCACCGGTAGTGCACCCTACCAAAGCTCAGCTAGTAACACCTTTGGGGTGTTTCCTTGCTCCTACTGGTTCGATTAAACCTTGGTTTCATAACTGAGGGAAAACTTACTGTTGTGCTCATCGTACCTTCCTCTTGGGGTTCCCAACGAGCTGTACGTCGAACGACGAGCACATCAAGATTTTCTGGCGCCGTTGCCGGGGAGTCAAGGACATCTTCACAAGGGGAGTCCTTCATAACCAATCTCTTTACTTTGTTGTTTTTGTTTTGCTTAGTTTATTTTTGCTTTGTTTGCTTGTTTTGTTATTCAAAAACACACAAAAAATAGTTTTACAAGTTTGCTTTCTTATTTGAAAAACACAAAAAAATTAAGTCTCCTTTAGTTGTCACCTCTTCCTTAGCTCACCGTGTTGATCCCTACATTCACCTTGAAAGACCTTTCAATTGGTAGTGGTTCTATAATTGGGAAAGATAATATTGAAGAATTCTTTAATCATGTTAGCAAACATGAAGATACTGAGGATAGATCCCTTGTAGAACTTGCTCCAAATTATGAGATTAGTGCATCTTCTTTAATTCACATGTTAGAAGCTAGGTTTGTTAATCTCAACCCCTTAATGCAAGTAATGTTTCTTAAGCTTAAAGAAATTGAGGATCCTGAAAAGAGGGATTTTATTCTAGAAACTTTGTTTAAGGAGTTCTATGATATTGCCAAGGAAGCTAGAAAAGTTTTTGAATGTTTCAATATGCTAGGCTCATGTGTAGATGTTGTTGGTACACGAGAAAAGATGAACAAAACCTAACCTAATGGGGAGGAACCTAAGATACCAATACCCTTTAAACTAGTAGCAATACATGATGCCATAGAAAAGAATCTTGATTGGATTATTCCTGCAAACCCTTTTGATGAGAATAGTGAACCCAAGAGCATTGAGAAAGGATCCTCTAGAACTTACTTGGATGATATATCTTGCCTTGTTGAAAATATTTCTGGTATTGATCTTAATGCTTCTTCATTTGAGAACACTTGATTCTTTCTTTGTTTCTTATGTCTAACTTAAAGGTGTTAAAGAAAAGTACTTATTGGGAGATAACCCAAAAGTTTTAGATGAGTCCTGGAAGTTATTACCTCTGTAATAACCTCTCCTTATCCTTTTTATTTGCTTTTTGTGCCAAGAGTAATCTCTATTGAGAGAGAAGTAATGATTGGGAAAGTTGCTATCCCGAAACAGATTTTTTGTGCTTCACCGTAAAAATTCGTGAGAGAGCTCTGTAAGTCGTATTGAGCTGTACTTTTTTGTGCTACTGCCCCAGGTTGTTATCAAACTTTAGTTAGTTTAACACTTTTTGATTTGAGCAACAGAAGGTCTTATAAAAATTCTTCTTTACCTGCTGGTATGTTTTGACAGATTTCTGCCATTTTCTGCATTTGCTTCTTGTTGGTTCTTTCTTGAGTTCTTTTGGGGAATTGAGCTTTTTGAGGGAAGTGCTACAGTATCTAGTGTTCTAATGGAAGTTTATTTTGTGTTAGAACTGAACCTTTGAGACTTATTTATCTTTTGTGCACTGATGTTGCTAATGAGATTGTGTGAAGTTTTGTATGAAGGAAAAATTTGAGGTGTATGGAAGGAATGAGTAATGAGATGAAGGATGGACTAAAGCTCAAGCTTGGGGATGCCACGCATGTCACCCCAAGAAATATCCAAGAAGTACAAGCGTCAAAGCTTGGGGATGCCAAGGCATCCCCTTCTTCATTAATAAAAATCCCAGATTTCTTCCAAACGCTTCATTTTTATTGTTTCATGCACAATTGTGTTTTTCTTGGAGCGTCTTCTTTTTCGTTTTCGTTTTGGTTTTCGTTTGCTTTGGTTTGCTTAGTTTTATTAATAAATTGGTTGGACCCCCTCTTTCATACTTTGGTTTGCAAATAGTTTGGTTTGGTTTGGAAAAGAGTAGGAAAGTTCATACTTATGTGGTAAAAAGAGCTCATTTTGACTGTGGCCTATGCTTTGTCATGCCATGCTTGATATTGTTTTGGCTTTATGCTTAGTATTCTTTGCTGTAGCATGACTTATTATAAACCATTGAGATTGCTTAATGTGCCTTGGATGAATCATGCGTTGTTTTAGCATATTAAAGCATAGTATAGTGGTATTCTCCTTTGATGCTTTATTTGGGTTGACTTGGCGCATGCTCACACCATGTTATGACTATATCAAGTTACCATAGCCTATATGATCCTTTATTTTTCAACTTTTAGTATCACTTTATGCTTTGATCAATGATGTTTTGTCGCTCTGCATGATTACGGCCATTATTGCTCTCTTAGTTTGTCGCTCCCAGTCTTTTTCTAGCCTCCACAACAAAGTATGAGTTCCACTCATGCATCCAACTCCCTAAACCAAGTTATTCCAAAAAGTCCACCATACCTACCTACTATCTTATGCTATTCCAAGTATATTCATGCTTTTGTTTACCTTCCACTTGTTATGAGAAAACTAGTGATTAAAGCTCTCACGAACTTGATGGCACACTTTCCTTTATTTCCTCTAATAAACTTCAACCATTGGGTCCTTCTTTGTTGCGTATATGCTTGCGCTTTATAAGTTGAAATTAGCAGAACCATGTACCATGGGGAATGCTTTCAACATTGCACTTGTACTTTGTACCCCGTTGATATCATGTTCTTTTGCTTATGGATCCCGGCGGTGTGAAATAAAAGTGGAACTTGTAAGATCATGGAGTTTGTATGTGTGTTAGAGAAACGCCTGGGCCGCTAGCCTAAGCCATGCCTAATCATGGTGGTAACTTGCAGCATCACCATAATGAGCACTCTATGAAGCATCCTCAATAAAAACATATGCAAATAGCAAATAAAAGGATTGCTGAGATGCTCATTATCTGCTTGCCTTGTCATTTTGATTATGGGAAAGCTCCCGTATCATGTGCAAGGGGTACCCCGTTGGCGGTTCTTAATGATACACACATACTTACAATGACAAGAGCTTACTCGTGACTCAAGTTGAGTAGCATGAGGATCGGTCTTTGTAAGTAAGGGGCATGAGATTTCGGTTTATAACTTGTCAAGCATATCCTCTTAGTTGTGTCACTTTAACCTTAATCACCTTCAAGATGCTTATGATAGGGGCAACGAGAGCTGAAAACTACAAGTAGCATAATTTTTGGAAGCTCTTTATGAGACTTGAATCCCTACTTCCTTTTACAAAAGGCCTTTCTTCCACCATTATATTGAGTCTCCACCTTCTATCTTTATGCACCTACTTTGAGAGCATAGTGGCCATTCTTAGTTCTATGTGCATTGTCCCAAGACTAGTTGATTGATGCATAACTTGCTATTGCTTGTTTTAAACTATTGTATCTAGTCACTCTTATGAACTTTGAAGGTGTCCTATGCATTTATATTTTCTACTCTATTGAGGGACAAGCTGAATACTACTATGCTATGTTTTCTTTATGTGAAACAAACAAACGTCTTGCAAAGCATTGTTATTCATGAATCTTTTGTTTGTGCATTTTCATGTTGCATCATAGTTTCTTTGCTTATTGCTAGAACTTTGTCCTTCATGTTATGATTGAAGTACTATGATCCCAACTTTGAATGTTTTGCAAATACTTTGATCAAGTCTTTGATGGTGCATGTCACCTCAAAAATTATTCTTTCTTTTTATGACTTACCTACTCGAGGACGAGCAGGATTTAAGCTTGGGGATGTTGATACATTGCAAAAGTATCTATAATTTTTGATGTTCCATGCTTGGTTTTATCCACTTTCTTGTGTTTTGTTCCAACTTTGGAGTACTTTTCTTATGATTTCTTGGACTAACCTATTAACAAGAGCCACAGTGCCAGCTGCCTGTTTTCTGCTGTTTTTGGTTCTAGAAAAGTCAGAAAATTAATATTCTCGGAATTGGACGGGACAAAAGCTAAAGTGCCTATTTTTCCGAAAGTCATCAAGTGTCAGAATACGAGACGGGGAAGGGCCAGGGGGCCACCACACCACTTGGCCACGCGGCCTAGCCTGGCCCATGCCAGGGGGTGGTGTGGCCGCTCCCGGCACCCCCTCGGCCTCCCCTTCCGCCTATAAGATGCCCTCGGGACGAAAACCCTAAGTATCCGATCAATAATCCACGAAAGAGTCTGTAGCCGTCGTCATCTCCATCCCTAGATCGGGAGGGATCTGAAGCTCTTCCCGGCACCCTGCCGGAGAGGGGAATTCACCCTGGAGGCCTTCTTCATCACCATGCAAGCCTCCGGTGTGATGCGTGAGTAGTTCATCCTTGGACTACGGATCCATGTAGTAGCTAGATGACTCGTTCTCCTCCTTTGTGCTTTCATGTTTAGATCTTGTGAGCTCCGTTCATGATCAATATCATCTATTTGTAATTCTGCATGTTGTGTTTGCGGGGATCCGATGGATATTGAGATGCTATTTCAGATTGATTATTGATTCTATCATGTCTTTGTTATTTGAGATATTGCATGATTTCCATTGTTAGTAGCTATCTTGGCCAACTAGATGCTAGCAACTCCAAGAGTTAGTATTTATGCTCGATAGTGGGTTCATGCCTCTGGTAATGTGGGGAAGTGGCAGAAATCTCTAAGGTACTAGATGTGTTGTTTCTATTAGGGAGAAAACGACAATCCTTTGTTCATAGAACAATCGTATTGTTTACTTTACACGAAGTTCGTAAAGCAATAATCTGTTGCTTGCAACTTAATACTGGAGGGGGTTCGGATGATAACCTGAAGGTGGATTATTAGTCATAGATGCAGTTGGATGGCGGTCTATGTATTATGTTGTAATGCCCAATCAAGTCTCAAAGGAGTCAAGATGATTAGTATATGCATGTATTCCTTTCTCGGTGTTTGTCAATTGCCCCGCTGTAATTTGTTCACCCAGCATGTTATCTATCTTAAGGAGAGCCACCTCTAGTGAACTATGGATCCCGGTCCTTTTTCTTTACATACAATCTACAATCTTTTACTGCTTTGTGTTTACTTTCTGCAAACTTTTACTTCTTTCCATTCGATACGTTTAATCCTTTGTTTTCCGCAAAACACGGTGAGATTGACAACCTCATCGCAAGTTGGGGACAAAGTTATGTGGTTGTGTTGTGCAGGTCTCCACGTTGCTACTAGCACCGGTAGTGCGCCCTGCCAAAGCTCAGCTAGTAACACCTTTGGGGTATTTCCTTGCTCCTACTGGTTCGATTAAACCATAACTGAGGGAAAACTTATTGCTGTGCTCATTGTACCTTCCTCTTGGGGTTCCTAACGAGCTCTACGTCGAACGACGAGCACATCACACCCACAGCAAAATTACTAGCATCGCACATGATTTCAAAGGGTAAGTTCCAATCAGGTGGTTGGATAATAGCAACAGTAGTTAAAGCTTTCTTTAGAGTTTTAAAACTTCCTCACAATCATCATAAAAAACAAAGGGTACATCTTTTTGGAGAAGATTAGGAAGGGGTTTTGATATCTTGGAGAAATCTTTAATAAACCTTCTATAGAAACCAGCATGACCAAGGATACTATGAATACATTTGACGTCTCTAGGATAGGGCATTTTCTCAATTACTTCAACTTTGGCTCTGTCAACTTCAATGCCTCTTTCGGAAATTTTATGTCCAAGGACAATTCCTTCATTAACCATGAAATGGCATTTCTCCCAATTAAGAACAAGATTAGTTTCTTCGCATCTCTGCAAAACTTTATCAAGGTTGTGAAGACAATTATCAAAAGATGTTCCATAGACGGAAAAATCATCCATGAATACCTCCATAATTTCCTCACAAAAACCATGAAAGATAGCAGACATGCATCTTTTAAAACGAGCAGGAACACTACACAAACCAAATGGCATACGCCTATATGCGTAGGTTCCATAAGGGAACGTAAAAGTAGTTTTTTCTTGATCTTGTTGTTTAACAACAATTTGAGAGAATTCAGAGTATCCATCAAGAAAACAAAAATGTGTCTTTTTAGACAACCTTTCCAACATTTGATCAATAAAAGGCAGTGGGTAATGATCTTTCTTAGTAACTTTGTTAACCTTTCTAAGATGAATGCACATCCTATAACCTCTCTTTGGGGGATAAGCTCATTATTCTCATTAGGCACAACAGTAATTCCTCCTTTCTTAGGGACACAATGAACAGGACTAACCCATTCACTATCAGCAATAGGATAAATAATACCGGCATCAAGGAGTTTTAATACCTCATTTCTTACCACTTCCTTCATCTTAGGATTTAAACAATGTTGATGTTCTACCACTAGTTTTGCATCGGGTTCTATATTGATAGCGTGCTGACATATAGTAGGAGAAATCTCCTTTAAATCATCAAGAGCATAGCCCATAGATCCTCGGTGTTTCTTCAATACTTCCAATAATCTTTCCTGTTCCTTCCCTAAAAGTTTAGAACTAATAATAACAGGATATATTTTATTATCATCGATGTAAGCATATTTAAGATCGTCAGGTAAAAGTTTTAGATCGAAAACCGGTTCCTTTTTAGGTGGCAATGTGGTACCCAAATCTTCCACAGGTAATTTATGCATAAGCATGTTGGGTTGATGATGGAGAATCTCGTCAATCTCATTTCTTTCTTCCATGAAGATCTCACTTTTGTGGTCTTTCATAAATTGCTGCAAAGCATTGTTAGGAGCAAGAGAAATATAAGCAAGTTGTTCAACTCTAAAATCCTCATTAGGAGTTTCATTTTCATAAGGAACTTTAGCAAATTTCGAAAAATTAAACTCATAAAATTCTCCATCAAATTTAGTTAAAATTTTCTCCCTCTTACAGTCTATAATGTCTCCACAGGTGTTCAAGAAAGGTCTACCAAAAATGATAGGATAGGTTTTACTAGCAGCTGAACCAAGTACTAGAAAATCAGTAGGATATTTAATCTTACCACAAAGAACTTCCACATCTCTTACAATACCAATTGGAGAGATGGTCTTTCCATTTGCAAGGTGAATAACCACATCAATTTCTTCTAGTTCGCATGGACCAATTTCATGCATAATTTCTTTGTAAAGCTCCTAAGGAATAACACTTGAACTTGCACCAATATCACATAAACCATAATAGCAATGATCACCAATTCTAATAAAAAGCATAGGGACACTAGCTTTTCTAGTTCTATTAGGATGTGAGACAATATTAGAAGCATCCTCACAGAAGATAATGTGTCCATCTTCTACACTTTTAGTGACAAGGTCTTTCACAATTGCTACTGTAGGTTCAATGTTTATTTGTTCATCAGGCTTTATAGCTCTCTTTGTACTTTTATTAATTACACTAGTTACCATAGAATGGTCCTTTACCTTATCCGGGAAAGGTATTTTCTCGATATAAGGTTCAGGTAAAATACGATCAATAGTACAAACTTCAGTACTTCTAGCAGGAACACAATCAACAATATCTTTATATGGTGCATGATACTTGTCCCATTCTTTTTTTGGAATTTCAATATATGAGGCAAAAGCCTTAAAACAATTTGCAATAACTTGAGAATCAAGACCATAAGCATTACTAATATTATGAAAGTCGTCAGTTCCCATAAAAGATTTAATGCATTCATAATCATAATTTATACCTGACTTTCTTCCTTTATCATTCTCCCATGCTTTAGCATTGTCTTGAATATAGTCCAGAAGATCCCATTTAGCTTATTCTTCCATACGTGTAAATAATCCAACACAAGAAGCATCCAATAGATCCTTATCATGAAGAGAAAGCCTTGCATAAAAGTTATTGATAATAATATTGTTAGGGAGCTCATGAATAGGAGATTCGAGCATTAGTAACTTCAATCTCCCCCAATCTTGAGCGGTACTCTCTCCATCACGAGGCCAAAAGTTATATATTTAATTTTGATCTTTATGAATCTCACTAGGAGGATAAAATTTGGAATAAAAGAGAGGTACAATTTCCTCCCATTCAAGAGATTGGCCATTCTTTAGCAGCTTATACCATTCCTCGGCTCTTCCTTTCAATGATAACGAGAATAACTTCTTCTTGACTTGATCTATTGTAATACCTGCACACTTGAACAACCCGCATAATTCGTGTATAAAGAGAAAATGATCACCGGGATGGACAGTTCCATCTCCAAAATAGTAGTTATCCATAACACGATCAACAATTCTTCTAGGTATCTTAAAAGTATCATTTTGAGAAGGTGTAGGTTCATCTACTACCTTAGTAGTGGTAGTAGCATTACAAAATAAGAAACTAAGTGAATTATCCATATTGAAATAAAGTAACTAACAAAAATAAACAATACTCACAGTAGAAGTTTCCTTTACCAATTCCACTCTTCAATAGCGCTTCACTCCCCGACAACGGCACAAGAAAATAGTCTTTATGACCCACAAGTATAGGGGGTGTATCACAATATTTTCGATAAGTAAGAGTGTCGAACCCAATGAGGAGCAGAAGGTGTTGACAAGTGGTATGGATCAGGAATTCTCTATAAATACTTAGCAAACGGATTTTTAGGAGTTTTTGATAATGCATATAAATAAAGTACGAGTAAATAAAAGACAATGATGATAATTGAAGCAAGTGGCCCAATCCTTTCTTTAGCAAAGGACAAGCCGGTTGTATTACTTAAGATGACCAAATGTTCTCAAGTACACATGGGAATATCGTCAAGTGCTTTCACTTCATATAGTTGATTAATCTTCTCTGGTCGGATAAGTGTTGTGTGGGTGAACCTATGCTAATGTACTGACCTTCCTAGGACTAATACATACTTGTGATTATACAACTTGCAAGCATCCACAACTACAAGAAAGTAATTAAGATAAAAACCTAACCATAGCCTTAAACTCTGAGATCCTACACTCCCATGTGCAAAGGTTTCCTAACAGGGGTTCATGTTTCTATCACTCCAGCAACCCCTACGATTAGTAGCCAAATACACAATGCATTCTCCTAGGCCCATAAAGGTGAAGTATCATGTAGTCGACGTTCACATGACACCACTAGAAGAATAACACAACAACTTAATTATCAAAACATTGAATCTTTGTCAACACAATTCCACTACTAACAACATGACTTCTCCCATGTCCTTAAGAACTAAACGAACTAATCACGAGACATCATATGGATCAAGATCAGAGATGAAATAATGATAAGTAACAATCTGAACATAAAAAATCATTCGATGGTTCCACTCAATAGCATCAACTATAATAAGTAATCAACACCGGGAAAGTTTCCCCTAAGAACTATGCAAGATTAAACCCAATTGTTACAGCGGTATGGAGTGGTGATGATGGTGCTGGTGGAGATGATGATGGAGATCATGATGATGATGATCCCGATGAAGTCCAGCTTGATGACGATGTTGATGGCGACGATCTCCCCTCTCCGGGAAGGAATTTCCCCGACAGATTTCTGCCTGTCGGAGATCTCTTTCTCTCTCTATATTTTCCGCCCCGCAGAGGCGGTGGAATCTTTCTGTGGTTACTCCCTGAGTATTAGGGTTTCGAAGGGATTATATGTGTCAGAGGGCGATGCCAGATGTGGGCCAGGGTGTCCACACCACCTGGTGGCGCGGCCAGGGGTGGCCCGCGCTAGGGGGTGGTGTGGGCCCCCTGTGGCCCATCTCCACTTCCCCTTCTGGCTTCCTTCGTCTTCTGGAAAAATAGGATTTTCTATATATTTTACGGGATTTTCTAATCTTCATGAATTTTCCACCTGGGCGGTGCCTTTTCCATCAGAATCTTGATTTCAGTGATTCATCCTCCAAAAGTCATCAACCATGCAAAAACAGATAAAATAACATAAGTATCATCTCTTAATATGAAATATATCAATGAATACCAGTAAGATTATGATATAGAATAGTGATGCAAAATGGACATGTCATAGGCCAACCACCTGGTGGTTTACTTGGGCAATCAGGCTTGATGTTCCCCTTCTGATCACAACCATAGCATATGATTACTGGCTTCTTACATT
The DNA here is from genome assembly GCA_910589775.1 of Avena eriantha. Classification (NCBI taxonomy): domain Eukaryota; kingdom Viridiplantae; phylum Streptophyta; class Magnoliopsida; order Poales; family Poaceae; genus Avena; species Avena eriantha. The sequence continues at coordinate 131,326,394 of OU342743.1, read as the reverse complement.
CCCTTTGGAAATGCCCTGGAATACCACACTTGTTGCATATAATATTCCTCCTAGAGTTATACTGACCTCCACTTATGTTCTTATTAGTATTTTTTTTGTTATTGAAGGGTCGATTCCTTGGTTTGAACTCCAAATTGGGTTTAGGCTTACTTGCTTGGATGCTCTTAGTTTCTTTCTTTGCTCTCTTCCTTTGGTCTTCTTGGACATTCTTGTAATCATCCTCAAATGTGATGGCTACATGAAGTAACTGTTGGAAAGTTTCCTTATTGGCCAGCCTCAGCTACATCTTCACAAATGGATTTAAACCACGCAGGAAATGTTTCTTCCCCTTTTCCTCAGTGCTCACTTCATCCTCAGCATAGCGAGATACTTGACTAAACTCCCGGATGAACTTCATGACACTGGTATATCCCTGCTGAAGCTCTTCGAACTATCTGCGCTTCAACTCCATAACACTTTCCGGAACATGATATTCACAGAATCTCTGCTTAAACTCCTCCCGGGTATACTCCCTTCCTGGAGGTTGCATTGCCATCTAATTCTCCCACCATGATGCTGCAGGTCCAGTTAAGAGATGTTTTGCATATCTCAAATTTTCCTCATCATTGGATCCTACAGTTTTCAATTTTCTCTCTGTATCTACTAGCCAATCCTCTGCATCCATAGGCTCGGGGGCTGATGCAAAAGGTAAAGGTCTTGCATTCTGAAAGTCAGAAAGACTCACACCACGTACTTCAGGTTGCCTCTGATGTCCCACTCGATCTACTAATGTAACCCCCCAGTTTTAGTTAATCTTATATATAGGGTTGTTTGTGCATCATGAGCAGCATCCCTTAAAAGTGCATGCAAAATAAAGAAAGCAAAACCCTAAACCCAAGCTATTTTCCCCTTCCTCTTTGAAAATGAATTCAAAAGGTTTTAAATATTTTGAAAACTCAAAAACTTGTGGAGCCCAAATGGACTAAAGGGGCCCCCAACCATTTCACATGTTTTGCAAACCTTCTAGTATTCTGAAACGATTCAAAACAGAAAGTATTTCAAAATACAAAAGAGAGAAGTGAAAATAGAATTGGAAAAATGTTTTCTAAAGAAATAGAGAACCATTAACAGCCCAGGTCGGCCCAGCTCCCTCCCGCGCTACCTGCCGCCCAGCACGCACCCCTAGAGCCGGCCCACATAGGCCCAACCTGCGTACCCTTCGCCCTCGTCGTCTTCGACGACGACGGGAAGCAGTTCGGTGTCCTGAGCGCCACCATCGATCTCCGCTGCGCACTGAGATTCTCGCCACCACTCGGTGGGCCTACAAGTACCTGTGTCGCCGCCACGAAGTGCCCCGCTGTGCTCAGTTCCCCTCTTCTTCCTTATCCTCTTGCCGTGCGAGGACCCGAACCCTAGCTCGCCAGTCACCGCACCGCCCTGCCATCTCCGGCCTCCCCTTGCCCTATCGATGATCCCCTGAGCTCCCCCTCGCCGCCATCCTCCTTATTGCCGAGTGAATCGTGCCCGGGAGCTCCCAGACGCCCGCATCGACCCTTTCTTCTCCGAGCCTGACGAGCCCCACCGTCCACCTTGCCGTCGCTTCGGTCCACCTCGTGCCCCGCCATCGGCCCCTTCAGCTCTAGGGTGAGCTCCTGAACCTCCCTGTGCTAAGCGTGTTTGCGGGCATAGTCCCCACCGTGCTGCCGCCGTCCGCCGCTGCAGACCTGGTCGCCAGAGCTTCTCCGGTTGCCAATAAACAACGGCGTTGCTCCCGTTAGACTCGTCTTGATCGTCCGCGTCTAGTGTGCTAGGTTCTGCAGCCCCGCTTGCCCTCCGCCGCCATTGCCGGTGAGCACCCGACGGTGGTAGTCGAGGTGATGTCACCGCTGCGTCAGGATGACGTGGCCCGTAGACCTGTTTACCGCCACCGTGGATGCTGACGTGGGCATATGGCCCACGGGTCAGTGACATGGGGTGGATCTTCCTCGGGTGTAAAAAGTATTAATTCTTATGATGATGTCAGCCTGATGCCATCAATTGTTTTAATAATTTAATAAATTGCTTTAATCTTATAAATTCAATAACTAATTATTTATAAGTCAAAAAAATGTGTATAATATATCAAAATGTTCAGAAAAATGAGATCTTTACAATAGACTCATAATCATGCATTGTTCAAAAACTTTAATTACAAGTTTAATTAGAAAACGAAATCAACCCCTCGTAGGAGATTCCGAGGTCTCTCCTGTATTAGTGCTTGGACCCTTCGGATCCCGCTTAAATTTCCAAGCATGCCTTAGGGTTACATTTCAACTCTAAATAACTTGTCATATCATCATCATTGCTTGAGCATTGCATCGATGCCATTTGTTGATTTTTTCCCCTTTCTTTCCGGTGTTTGCTTCTTCCCGGTAGAATACGATATCGAGATCGAGATCGAAGACCGAGATCAACACCATCAAAGATCGACGAACAATATTTGACCAACTATAATCAAGTCAAGTACAAGATATACACAGATCTATATCTGGGTATCAACAAACAAGGCAAGCATAGCCCCACACATAAAAGAATCCTATGCTTTCGAAAGTATTTCATTCTTGCCATGTTGCATATGATTCTACTATGGTTTTTTTATCGATAGATAGAGTATCCTATTTGTTGCATTACTCCCCTGAGCTTATATTACCTGATCCACTTCTCCTAGCATAACTAGGTTTGGCTTGTGTGCACTGCTAGAGCTTTTATCTGTGTGTTGCTTAGCCATGCTTAGCTGTCAGTGCTGGTTCATCCAGAAGATGTACCAAATGCATAGAATCTAGTATGACAGGAGAACGATGTATACTTATGAGGTAAGATCAGTGGTAAAGGTTAAACAAGCTAAGGCTTGTATGGGAGGCCACGGTGGGATGTGTTTTTTGTAGTCCCATGCTCGCCACTACTACGAACCGAGTTCTTCCCTTTGGACCAAGACGAGCGTATAGCCACACGGGGTTTATGGGGACCCCTCCGCTGACTAACTTGCCTAGTAGATTCCATGAGTCACATAGTTCGGCGTTCCATTTGACATATGCATTGAAAATGTTTTCGAAAGAGGAGGTGAAGGAGGTGCATTCATATAGGTAGGTAAGCATGGCTAGGGTTGCTTGGGGTAGATGGTGCCCCTGGTAAACCAACCTCGCCTCACATCTCTAGGGACTGGCTTCGGGATTTGACCCGTTACGGCGGAACCATCCTTAGGGCGTGACTCATGGTCTCGACGAAAGCAAGGTAAAGGTCATGTCCATCCACCCTCTGCTGGCCTTCCAAGGAAGAGGGCTTATTGAAGGGAATATGCCCGAGAGGCAATAATAAAGAGGTTATTATCTTATTCCATGTTTATGATAAATGTTTATTTTGCATGATATAATTGTATTAATTGCAAACGTTAATACATGTGTGTTTAATAAAAAAAATACAAAGTTCCTAGTAATGCCTCTCATATAAACTACCTCGTTGATTAACAAGATGATCAAGGTTTCCTGATCATGGACATTGGATGTTGTTAATAACGAGGTCACAACATTGGTGGAATGATGTGATGAACTGCTGACTCGTAGTTGATGTAGAGCTCGTTGGGAACCCCAAGAGGAAGGTATGATGAGCACAGTAGTAAGTTTTCCCTCAATTATGAAACCAAGGTTTAACTGAACCAGTAGGAGCAAGGAAACACCCCAAAGGTGTTACTAGCTGAGCTTTGGCAGGGCGCACTACCGGTGCTAGTAGCAACGTGGAGACCTGCACAACACAACCACAAAACTTTGTCCCCAACTTGCGATGAGGTTGTGAATCTCACCGTGTTTTGCGGAAAACAAAGGATTAAACGTATCGAATGGAAAGACGTAAAAGTTTGCAGAAAGTAAACACAAAGTAGTAAAAGATTGTAGATTGTATGTAAAGAAAAGGACCGGGATCCATAGTTCACTAGAGGTGGCTCTCCTTAGATAGATAACATGCTGGGTGAACAAATTATAGTGGGGCAATTGACAAACACCGAGAAAGCAATACATGCATATACTAATCATCTTGACTCCTCTGAGACTTGATTGGGCATTACAACATAATACATAGACCGCCATCCAACTGCATCTATGACTAATAATCCACCTTCAGGTTATCATCCGAACCCCCTCTAGTATTAAGTTGCAAGCAACATATTATTGCTTTACAAACTGCGTGTAAAGTAAACAATACGATTGTTCTATGAACAAAGGATTGTTGTTTTCTCCCTAGTAGCAACAACACATCTGGTACCTTAGAGATTTCTATCACTTCCCTAGATTACCAGAGGCATGAACACACTATCAAGCATAAATACTAACTCTTGGAGTTGCTAGCATCTACTTGGCCAAGATAGCTACTAACAACAGAAAGCATGCAAGATCTCAAATAACAAAGACATGATAGAATCAATAATCAATCTGAAATAGCATCTCAATATCCATCGGATCCCCGCAAACACAACATGCAGAATTACAAATAGATGATCTTGATCATGAACAGAGCTCACAAGATCTAAACATGAAAGCACAAAGGAGGAGAAACCAGCCATCTAGCTACTACATGGATCCGTAGTCCAAGGATGAACTACTCACGCATCACACCGGAGGCTTGCATGGTGATGAAGAAGGCCTCCAGGGTGAATTCTCCTGTCCGGCAGGGTGCCGGGAAGAGCTTCAGATCCCTCCCGATCTAGGGATGGAGATGATGGGGGCTACAGACTCTTTTGTGGATTTTTGATCGGGTACTTAGGGTTTTCGTCCCAAGGGTAACTTATAGGCGGAAGGAGAGGCCGAGGGGGTGCTAGGAGCGGCCACACCACCCCCTGGCGCGGGCCAGGCCTGGCCGCGTGGCCAGGTGGTGTGGTGGCTCCCTGGCCCTTCTCCGTCTCGTATTCTGGCACTTGATCCCTTCCAGAAAAATAGGCACTTTGGCTTTTGTCCCGTCCAATTCCGAGAATATTCATTTTCTTACTTTCCTGGAACCAAAAACAGCAGAAAACAGGCAGCTGGCACTATGGCTCTTGTTAATAGTTTAGTCCAAGAAATCATATGAAAAGTACTCCAAAGTTGGAACAAAACACAAGAAAGTGGATAAAACCAAGCATGGAACATCAAAAATTATAGATACATTTGCAATGTATCATGAACATTCATCCGAAGTATAGCATTATGATCAAAGTCATTATGTTTATATTGCTATAACATCATTCGAAGTAATCTTAGTCCTTAGACCATGAGATCATGTTAATTGCTAACATCAGAAGAGTAACTTGATAACATCAAACGTCACACCGTAAAAGGGTGACTATAAAGGCGGGTTCAGATACTACGAAGGTGTTATGTTGAGGCCCATGGATCAAGAGTGGGATTTGTCCATCCCGATGACGGATAGATATACTCTGGGCCCTCTCGGTGATATCACATTGAAATAGCTTGCAAGCAAGTGATGTGATCAATAGAATGTTATATCACGGGAACGAGAAAAGAGTGCATGTCGGTAATGAGATCAAACTAGGTATTTGGATGTCGATGATCGAATCTCGGACATGTAATATATCACGAGACAAAGGGATTTAGTTACGACATTAAAGGTTCACACGATCACAAGAGTCATCGTTGAATATGTGGGAGTCAGTACGGATCTCCAGGTCCTGCTGCTGATTATTGATCGGAGAGGGGTCTCGATCATGTCTTCATTATTCGTGAACCGTAGGGTGACACACTTAAGGGATACCGACACCATTTAGGTGCAAATATGTTTCAGATAAAGATTAAGAAAGCGCTGGAATCATTTCGATAGAAACCGGAATTGTTTCGGGTGAAATTGCTGAAACTGGTTTTGCATGTGATATTGAATGTTGTAGGGAGTTTTATGTGAATGTTTGTTAATTAAAGTAATTAACAAAATTCTGAATAAAATAAATTAAAGTGTTTTATTTAATGAGGGCTTGCATTTAATATGGTGGAAATTTAATGCATGTGAGTGGACATTAGTGGAGGTGTGTGTTTATGTGAGTGGGAGATCCACCCACATGAATGAAGGAGAGGTGGGGGCACCCACCATGGCTGGTGCCTTGCCCCCTTGGGCTGCCCCCTCCCCTATATAAGGAGCACCTCCTCCTCTCCTCTTGCACCACCTCCTCATGAAGGTTCTCTTCTCCCTCTAGTTATTCCCCATGGTCTCGGATTAGCGAGATACATGTTCCCGGTGGCTCAATCTAGAAAGGAGTTGCTGCTTCCACTGCATCGCTGGAGCGAGGAGGCAGAGGTTGTTCGGTGGACCGAACGTGTGTGTGATCACGGATGCACCGCTACTTTGTGGTGCTGGACTTGATGGTGCTGGACCTGTTGGACCTGAAGGACTTCATCACGATCTTGAGATCGAAAAGTGTACGACTACATCATCCACGAGTTCCATCTCATTAACAAATCTTTGTTGACTTCGATGGTAAGTTCATTATGGATGTATATCCATCCGTTGCTTGTATCTAGTAGATAGATCTTGGCGTATAGTTCCCATCGTAGGATTTTTTTGTTTTCTATGCTGCGAACCCAACAGTGGTATCACAGCCTGATCTATGCGTAGGTGCTTTGCACAGGTAGTACACATATGTTTATATGTGGGCGATGATGATCATGTTATTGCATCTTCTATGTATTTTGGATATTGGTGGCATAGTGGGATGAAGCGGCCTAGACCAACTTTACATGTCATCGCACATGAGACCGGTTCCACGACTGACATGCAACTAGTTTTGCATAAGTGGCTGGCGGGTGTCTGTCTCTCCTACTATAGTCAATATCTGATTTACAACGAGTTGCTAATAACTTGGTTATCCTCGTTGTGGTTCCATGTTCGTAGGTAAGACCAGTTCTATCTCCTAAAGCCCTAAGCCACGTAAAACTTGCAATGGATAAATTAGAGGTGTCTAGTTTAGATCGTTGCTGGGCTAGTGTCTTGATATGGTAATGTTGTAAGTAGATGTATGATAGATACTCTTACAACACACCTAATGTGTAAGTTCCATAGACCTTGGCATTACACACAAAGGAATGATAGAGATCATACCACGATGCATATGATAGAGATCAAATGCATGGACCATATCATCTCACTTTACACATTAGATGTTTGCATCTTATATTGCTAGTTTGGCGCTTTTAGTAGCATTATAATATGCTACCTCATTTTAATATAGAGATAAAATGTGTTCTTCCTTAAGTATGCACCATTCTATGGATCGTGTTTCGAGACATCACGTGATGATTGGGTGTACTCGACTCTACGCTTTCATACAACGGGTGTAAGACAGTTTTACACACGAGAATACTAAGGTTCTTACTTGGCGAGCCTAGCATGTACAGACATGGCCTCAGAACATGGACCGAAAGGTTAAGCATGAGTCATATAGTTGATATGATGCCCATATAGATGCTCGCCTTTGAAGCTACACCGACTCATGTGATGATCGGACTTGGTGTAGTAGATTTGGTTCGTGTAATCACCAAAAAGGCACGATGGATGTCGTTTTTGAGTGGGAGTTCATTTCTAATTTGGATTAGTCGAACTCAATTTGTCATAAACTAAAGCGAAGTGAATTTGCATAATTTGTTGTAGTCATTGGCATCTGTTCACTACCTTATGCTTAGTTTTAATTGAGATAATAGAACTATAGAATTCTGGATATTTACTTGACGAACTGGTATCGTATTGTTTTGAATGTCACTTTAAAGTTTAGAAGTCCTATTGCAAACTTTCAGCAAACTCTATTTACTCCATGAAGTTTAATAAGTAGTATTAAATCAAGAGTAAGAATTCCAATGTTAGTATCTAAATATCATGTTTGCCTCCATGATTATAGATATTCTAAATTTGTTTTAATATCAAGATTATCTAGGAGCTGAAAAAATGTTTCAGAAACCATCATGTGTGGAAGATATTGTGATATCTTAAACAATGTTTTTGGTTGCATTATGATAGAGTATAATTTAGCAAAATACATGTTCTCATATTGTATGAGAATTTGTGAAGGATGGAGATGCTAGGCATCTGGATCTCCCAAAAAGGTTTTAGGAACTAACATTATACTCGCGATTCTTCCTTATAGGCTATAGTAGCTTGATCATGAAAGTTGTCATGATAAGGATGAATAGAAGATGTAAGTAAAATGTTTACTATACTAATAGATTACTAAAGAATGGATTTTTGAAAGAACACCAAACATTTGATGATGGTGATCCACTTCAAAGTGCAAGTCCAAATGTATTAGTATTTGACTATATACACTTTGTACTATGTGTCATGTGAATGACACCACTATTGATGTTGGTAGATTCTTTTAAGAAAAGGAATTGTTGAAAGAGAATCTATAAAATAATTGGCAGAAAAGAAAAGGTTGGAGATGTCCAACTTAGGTATATAGAAGATATACATGTTATGGTTGTATTCCTTGCTTGTTAAACAATGTGGTTCTTAGGTATTGGATACCGGTATTGGATACCGAATTGGTTGGTGTGAAGTGTCATACAGAACAACACAATTCATAAACTGCAATGGCCTAAGTAACTAGCAAGAGAATAAGTGATGATGTTCATCGAAAACAAATAAAGTGTTATTGTGTTTTTGTTGTTGTCAACCCTAGCCTTCAAGATTTGTTTTAATAATTGTTATTTTGTTCCGGTATTATGAGAACAATGGTTGTTCAAATAAATTACCGTATTCCATAAAGGATGGATGAACTTTTACAAGTCTAGTATGAGAAATCACATCCATAAACATTATTGCTTAAATGTCATAAGACAAATGATTGGAAGATCACTTATGAAGTGACATCGCTGTTTCAATTATATTGGAAAGTGAACATGAAGAAACTCCATGTTGATGGATTTTTGGAGTCTTTTGATTTTGATCAATTGACGCTTGTGAAACTTTCCTCGAGATAATTGAAACTCCGTTCATAGGCCAAAGAGGAACGGATGACTAACTTATTGGAAATTGTGCATGATGATGTGCATATTCCATTATGTGTAGCCATATGCGATGGATCTTTTTGCTTCATATGCTTTCTCCAGAAACTTGAGTGAATATATCTATATATTTACTTAATAAGGAAGAAGTATGAAACATTTGAAAATTGTTCAAAGACTTTCAAGATGAAGTGAAAAATCATTGTAACAAGAAAATAAAAGAGTTTATGATTTGATCATAAAGGAAGATATTTGAGTTACAGGTTTAGCAAAACACCTAAGATCTCAGGAATTGTTCCATGAATTTCCATTCCCGATAAACCACAGGAGTATGGTATGTTCGAGAGATCAAATCAAACCTTGTTTGACATGGTAAGATCAAAGGTGTCATTTATAAAACGACATTATGTTTTAAGGATTAAAGCTTTAGAGACTACCACTTTTACACTGAAAAGAGCACCACTGTGATCAGTTGAAATGACACCATATGAGTTATGGTTTGGGATAAAACCTGAATTGTCTTTTCTTAAATTTTGGTATGCTATGCATAAGTAAAATGTTTACAACCAAAGTCGGATAAGCACGTCTTTGTAGGTTATCCCAAAGAATTTGTTGGGAATTCCTCCATAACACCGACGACAAAAGAGTTTGTCGCTTGGAACATCAAGTTTCTTGAAAAGGAATTTTTCATGAAAAGTTAAGTGAGAGGACAATAGAACTTTGATAAGGTTGTTGAACCTTAGTTATATGTGCTAAGTAGCGCAGCGCCGGAAACTGTCCCTATGGTGGCCACAATGCTCATGGCTCCCATGATTACAAAGGGTGTGATCTTGGAGATTAGAGTTCCTATTGAACCATGTGGTTCGGTAAGAATCAAATAGTAAGATTTGAAACAAAAGTCGTTATTGTTTTGACAATGATGAACCGACTGCATGCAAAGAAGCGATGATGGGCCCTGACTCCATAAAATGACTAGAAGTCATTGAATCCGTGATAGTATCCATACACGAGAAATCAAGTTTCTGAACTTGGAAGACCCTCCGGAAAGGCGTGAAGCCTATCGATCGTGTTTGGCTCTATAAATAAATAGACATGGATGTTTAACATCTATGAAATAGTCGACATGTCGAAAAGAAGTTTACGGCAATGTTCAAGGAGTTGACTATGACAAGATTTGATCTTTCATAGCGATATTTAGTCTTGTCGGATTAATGTAGCAACCACTACATATAATTTGGTATATGATAGTTGAATAAACAAAACAAGGTTCTTCTAATAGAATGGTTACCTAGGACGTGTACATGACATGATCCGAAGGGTTTTGTTAATTCAAAGGGTGCTAAAAAGGGCATGCAAACGTCAATAGTTGAAGTGAGCATAGCGGAGTTGGAATCTTCACCATGATGAAAATGTTAAAGGAGTTTAAATTCATCGGAGATGATGAAGATGCTTGCATTTGCAAGAAATTATGTGGGAGCACTGAGACATATTTCTAATACATTATGTAGAGGACATGGTGTTGATTGGGAATGATGTATCTTGTATTGACACAAGTTAAGAATTTCATTAAAATAGGATTTCGATGAAAGACTTGGACAAAACCAAAATATTCGGCATCAATGTCTATATGGATATATTGAGGCACTAATATGGTTGTGCAGACGTACATATATGAGATATTGAAAAGGGTTCAATATGGAATCAACAAGAAAGGTTCTTGCTGCATGGAAATGATTGTATCCAGATTCAAGTGTTTCAACACTTGGTGAGTAAAATCACATGAATATTTTGATCGATTATACCATGATATGTATATATCGAGATATTTCCTATGCCCTAAATGTTATGATCACATACCAGAATGATTCATAAGATGATCATTGGATGATAGTAAAGATATTCTTATGAGCTTTGGAAGAACTAAGAATATATCATGTATAAGTGACAAATAGTTAAAGGTAGTTCATTGTAAAGTGTTACATTGATACTAGATTTGTCACAAGATACAAATTAAATTTATCTCAAAATAGACTATGGGTGCCACAATGTAATGGAAAGGATGTTCCATGATGGATTTGGATGAGTTCCAAAGTTGATACATTGTGACGGATACTACAACAAAAGGCTAAGTATATGACTGCTATAGTAGCAGCAAAGGAGGGCATTTGTGTTAAGTAGTTTGTTATCAAACTAGGTGTAGTTCAAAGTGGGCTAATACTATGAATATATATTGTATGACAATAATATCAACATATTTTAACCCGAATGAACTAAAATTCTCACCAAAGGACCAAATTTATGCAATGTCATCTCATTTGAGAATGAGTGATGCGTAGAGACGCAAAGACATGCAAATACACACAGACCTGAAACTGTCAGATCCGGAGATTATGTTAACCACTAGCAATCGCGTATATGCAACACTAGAAAGCCATAGGTGTTCAATATGCAAAGTTTTTCAAACTAGATTATTGACTCTAGTGCAAGTGGAAGACTAAAGGGAATATGACTGAGAGGCCATAATAAAGTTGTTATTATCTTATTCCATGTTTATGATAAATGTTTATTTTGCATGTGTCGTGGTGGTGTCACGGCAGATGGCATGGATAGGCTAAAGGTGGGGCCAATATGCACTAGAGGAATCCAGGGAGGTATAGTGTGGTGATTCCACACACAGATGCTTTGTATTCTCCAAGTTCACTAGGTTTACAGATGCTCCTTGAGCTGTATTGGGGAGAGGAGGAAGAAGAAGCTCTCTTACTCTCACCACTACCTATCTCCCAATGAACAAACTACTCATGCGCCCGCTAGCCCCAACTACAGAGGCCCTAGTGCCCCTTTTAAAGGGGAGGCTAGGTCTCCAGTTAGGGCATACGTGGAGGCATATTCCTGGGAATATGCCTCTCCCAAAATATGAAAGCGACCGGGTCTCCTTTTGCCATCATAAGCCATGCAGAGGCTACGTAAGCCTCTGCGGCGCCAACGTCAGCCGACATAGGCTGCGTCACCTTTGTCAGCCATGCCCCGCTGGTCCCTCCCTCTATTCGCTTCGCTCATGCTCCAGCGCACAGAGATCACCTTTTGACCAGCGAGATACCTTCCTTCTCTTGCAAGACTGGTATGATCCAGCCCCGTGGGTACCTGCATACAAATTACAAATAGCTTGCCCGCATACGACATATATCGGCCGGGACGCAGTCAGGTGGACATCCTCCGGTCCGGGTTACTCTGTAAGTTGGCCTGCCTTGAGGTGACCCGGCTAGCTTTCGCTTTGACCTTGCCATATCTCGGCTAACTCGGCCTCTATACCCCGGCGTGACCCTACCCGGGGGTGTCCCCCCAACATTAGTCCCCGAAGCTAGTGCGGTCTTAGCAACTTTAGCTGCTAAGGCCACGGTAGGTTCAATCTATTCAGCTTTTTGCCCCCTTTTTGAGTTACCTTATAGCTCGAATTTTGTGGCATAGTTTTCCCTTGGCACATTCCGAGTTTTCACTCGCTGGCCGGGTCACCCTTTAGTTTTCCTTCCTTCTCTCATACACTTCCCACGTCCTATGTGGAGGGTAATCATTATCTTGCCTCATTTTAAGGGCCTGCGCCAGTTACTACACTTATTGTCAGGGGTTACTGCTACAAACGTCGCGTCGCAACTGCCTCCTCGTTAACTGTATCACCACGTCGCGTCATGGGATTCCCTATTTCCTGTGGCCCTTCCAGTGGCTTGCCTCTGATTGGCTGGTCCGGATGATACACGGCCACACCATGTGGCCTCAGTGCACCGCCCGATCCCACTACCCATTGAAAGGGCATGGTTAAATAGGGGAGGGGCGTGTCCCTTGGGTGTTTTCCCCTTCTCGCGCCCCTCAGCCTCTCTGCTTCTTCTTCCTCCTTGCGATAGCGCTGCCGCGGCCACTTCTGCTTCGCAGCGCCGCTGCTGCAACTTACTTTCTTGTTTCCTTGCTGCCGCTCCCACGCTGTCTCATCGCCACAGGGCCACGCCAGTCCAAATCACTGCCTCCCACGTCTGAACGGGCGAGCGAGAACAACGACCTGGAGATGACTAAAGAGGAGCTCGCCGTCGTCGAGGAAGAAGAGATGGAGGAGGAGGGCGAAACCTTGGAGAGTGGTGCCTGGGCCGGTTCTTGGGTGGGCCAAGACGACCTGGATTGGCTCTACCACACCCGCCGCATTCCCGAGGTTGTGATTTCTCGTCTTGCCTCCGAGGAGCTTGCCCCTCACCCAATCCAGGTGAGTTCATCGTCTTCCTCTCTCACTTCCAGTGCGGCTTCGGCCTGCCAGTGAGTGATTTCTTCCACAATTTTGTCAACATCTACGAACTCCAACCTCATCATCTTCTGGCGAATGCCATGACATCCCTCTCCTCTTTCGCATCCTCCATAGAGGGATACCTCGGCCTATGGCCCACCAAAGAGCTTTGGATCTGGTTCTTCGGTCTGCGGAGGAACGTGATTCCGGATAAGGAACGTCCCCAGAAACTGTCTATCTTCCCCCGAGTCATGGGGCTTGAATCTTGCAAGGGGTGGGCCCGGACCTTCTTCTATGTGAGGAATGGCACGGATGAGGATCTGATCCAGCTGCGCCCCTTTGCGATGGGTCCTCCTAATCTGGCTTTGTGGGACCGGGTTTCCAAGAGACCAACCACCTTGGCGAATCAGGTCAATAAGCGGTTCTAGGAACTGAAGGATCTGGGGCTGTGCAACGAGGATGTGATGATCACATTCGTTCGCAGCCGGATTTCCCCTACAGAAGCGCACACACAAACTTTGCCACATGAGCTGGCGACTTGACCCCAACCGGACCTCCTCCTTCGAATTGAACAACACTGAGATCTTGCGCCGGGTCAAGGCCCTCTTCACGACTGACAAAGACTTTAGCGCAGGCTGGGAGTGGGGGTTGGAGCATTACTACCGGGATAGGCCTCCTCCTGCGCTCATTTCCTAATCCTTTTCCGAGTTATATCCTATACCGGAGCATGTTGTTTATTTGAGCCATTTGCCTTTTTCTTTTAGTTGTTTCTTCAACAGACCCTTGAAGATGGCACCAAGCCTTCCCTCAAATGGGGGAAGGATCGACTTGTCTCAGACGAGGAGGAGCCGGATCAGGAAATGTTCCTGCCTACCCTGGACGCAACCAAGCGACCCTCTGGTAACTTCTCTTCCTTAAGGAATTGGCCTAACGACGAGGATGATTCTGACATTGAGGTGGTGGAGGTATTTGATGCAGTGCCCATTTCTTATGCGTTCCCGGCTTCAGCTAACCCGACCGGGCAGATCCATGAAGACCCCCCTCTTGCTTCGAGTGAGTCGGCCCCAGCCGCGTCTAAGAAGCGGCCTTCCACTTCCGCTGCTTCTTTTGGGCCTCCCAAGACAACCAAAAGGCGGAAGAAGTCCGCTGACAAGGTCGCCAGCAAACCTCCAACTAAGGCCATAGTTTGGAGAGCTCGGAAGCCCAAGGAACCACCGACCTCCGATGAGTGAGTTTCTTTTTCCTTGTACTATTTTCCTCTTTAAGTTTCTTTGTCTTCACGCCTTTCTCTCTGTTATATAATTTGTTGTTCATTGTTTAATTTGATAGGGTTGCCGTGGTGGTTCCCAGAGTGGCTCCAGCATCGCTTCGCCCCTCCGGCGTACCCCCTCTCCCCCTCGCAACGATGACATGCGCCCACTAAGCCCAATTCAGGAAGGCTCGGTGGCTACACCGGACCTTAGTCCACCTCGTCCAGTGGAGGGCAATCTCGGAGCAGGGGGAAGTGGCACGGCCGAGGTAGCGGATGCCCCCAGCTCTTCATCGGCTCTGCCGCCACCCGTCACCTCTGAGGTACCACCAGCAGCAGCAGCACCACCGCCAACACTAGCACCAACACAAGCACCAGTGCCAGCACCAACACCAGCACCAGCAGCAGCACCAACAACAACTCCTCCTGCCTCGTCCAAGTCTTCCAAGACCCGGCAAGAAGACCCTGCTAGCATCAAGGCTGCACCCAAGTCCAAATCTGCAGCTCAAGCTTCAGCCTCCCAAAAGCAACCCAAGGCTAAGAAAGGTTCTGGAGACACCAAGGAAACATCCATCGAGGCTGGACAGCGTACGCTCGCGCCCATGCTGCCGAAGAAAGATGCCCCCTCCGGGTTAGCTAGTAGCAAGCAACTCGCACTGCATACCAGCCCTGCTGCCGCCCAAGTTGCGAGGAGGGAGGCCCACGCCAAAGTCTTGGTCGCGCCCCACATGCTTAGTGGAGAGGGCTATCCTCCTGCTCTGATCGAATATGTCAATAATTGGAACAGAGCGGAGTTTGTCAATCCCAACGACGATCTCCCGGAGAAGTTTGGGCCCGCCGAATTTAGCGCACAAATGAACACAGCAGCCAAGGCTATCAACATTGCTGGCCGGATGATGGAGGTACGCTTCTTTGTCTTTTACTTAATACGCACAATATCTTAGAGACATATCCATTAGTCCCCGAGCCTCCGGGGGAGTAACTTGTTACTCGGCCGGATGCTCCTTAGCAAACTAGCATAGCTCCTTAGTAGCTTAGAATATGAGCCGGGTTAAGTTCCACTTGACCCGGATTTTGTACACTTCGAATATGCACACACCTAGAGCCTGGTTAAGTTCCACTTGGCCCGGATTTTGTACACTTTGAATATACACACACCTAGAGCCGGGTTAAGTTCCACTTGGCCCGGATTTTGTACACTTCAAATATGCAGACACCTAGAGCCGGGTTAAGTTCCACTTGGCCCGGATTTTGTACACTTCGAATATGCACACACCTAGAGCCGGGTTAAGTTCCACTTGGCCCGGATTTTGTACACTTCGAATATGCACACACCTAGAGCCGGGTTAAGTTCCACTTGGCCCGGATTTTGTACCCTTCGAATATGCACACACCTAGAACCGGGTTAAGTTCCACTTGGCCCGGATTTTGTACACTTCGAATATGCACATAACTGAGCCAACCTTGCTCTTTTCAGGTCACTACCAACCGTCGGAGTGCTGAGTTTCAGAGCCTCTTGGACTCCCACAAGGTGCTGCGCTCGAAACATGCTGCTCTTCTTGCTGAATGCGAGAAAAAGGGTAAGTTTTCTCCTCGACTTTTCCCCTATCTTTCTTTGTATTTTCCCGCCAAACTAATCTGTCATTCGGATTGCACAGCCGGAGTGGAGGCCGAAAATACAATTATGAGAAAGAACTTGGCCGAGATAAAAGGTAATTCGCTTTGGTTACTTAATTTCCGTGCTCTCTCTCCTTTCTCCTGAGCTCGGCAGATATTCATACCTCGGCTCTGCCGGGTCAACAAACCGTTGCAGCATACCTTGAAGATAGTGTGCCCATGCCTGATATGATGCTGCATTTTCTCGAACAAGCAGGGCAACATCAGGCCGATCTCAAGAAGAAGGACGACAAACTTGCCAAACTCCGAGCCAAGGATGATGAAGTTGCCAAGCTCAAGGCTGAGATGAAAAAACTCAAAGAGCTCCACAAGACCGA
This sequence comes from Avena eriantha, assembly GCA_910589775.1. NCBI lineage: Eukaryota > Viridiplantae > Streptophyta > Magnoliopsida > Poales > Poaceae > Avena > Avena eriantha. The sequence goes on along the minus strand of OU342743.1, from coordinate 131,309,900 downwards.
GATGGACAAGGCTGGCCAAGACTTCACCGAAGAGCGAGAACGTCTTAGCCTTCAACTTTCAAAAGATCAAGAATTGCTGAAGGAGGCTGACGTCAAGCTTGACTCGACTAATGTTGAACTTGAGAAGCTCCGGAAGAGGCGTGCCGATTGCACCAATGAGCTGACCCGGATCCATAGTCATATCTCCCGTAAACTCCTTTCCTTCAGCCCACATGTATTTCTCCGGGTTAAACTCTTTTACTTATTTCACTTGTTTTGTTTTCAGGCAAATTCCCAGAGGGCGATGCCATTGCGGCTACTGGCGTTCCCAAGTTTCGCCGGCAGAGGGGTACCCCAACTGATCCTGGCTCTGAACCATTCCTTATGACATGGAGGATCTGCTAGTCAGCCTATCCGCCCGGATTGAAATTGTGAAGAACTATGGTTCGGGTCTCCTGGATGCAGCCGTCTGGATTTCCGTGCCCTTTGGCCTGATGAGGATGTTCCGGAGGGATCCACTGCTCTGATCAACAAGCTGATGGATTGCGAGACCCAGCTCGACCTCTGGAGGGAATCCACCGCTCGTGCTAGAGCTGATACTATCCTCCACTTCATGCTCACGTGGTATGAAAAATTAGATCTGAAAATTCTCGAGCGCTTGCACACCAGGTCAAAGTGGTCAAATGATCTAGATTGGGTTGCTCGACGCAAGGCTTGTGCCCACAACCTTATCCAGTTTGCCCCTGTCCATCAATGGAATGAAGGACCAAGCTTCCTCGGCGCCGTTGACGACAAATACGTCGAATATGGTTTGGATGACGAGGAAGAGGACGAAGCCTTAGATCTCGAAGAGAATGACGATGACGACGAGGCTGACGCCGGAGTTCCACCTACTGGCGCCGAGTTACCTCCTCCTCCTGCTGCTCCTTGAGCACGAAAAAACACTTTGAAATTTATCAGATCCCCGGTATGTATTAAGCACACTGATTATGTTTTGCTACTAAGTTGTTCACACCGGATTAGTTTGGGCGTAGTCCCCGAGTTTCATTTTCTTGTTTCTTCAATTTCATGGCTCGGCTCGTGTCTACCTTGGTTCGTCTTTGTGACTTACGAGTCCGAGTTTCAAAAATTGACTTAACAATACTTGGAAACTTTAGGATTAGCTCAAAATAATCCAGCGTAGTAAAAGTAAAGTAAACATAAGGTTAGTCCGAATAACCAATGTCGGCTCGATTACATTCTTTTCCTTAGTCGTTTTTCGTGTGCTACGCAATTCCAAACCTGTTCTCTTGCTTGCCATGAAGCCAATTCTTGTTGGACAGCAGCAAGTCGAAGAGTTGAGTTTTTGGTGCTCACACACTACTAATCCGGCTTAGGAAAAAGCAACTTAAGCCAGCCGACATAAAAAATAAATAACAAACACAGAAGACAACAAATATTACTAAGGCAGTCCCCGAGTTACTGCTCAAGGTGCCAAGATTTCATTGATAAACTCATTGCCAGCATACATACCGACATATGAGAAACTCGGATACACACACTTCTTTGTTATGTGTAGAATGGACAAAGTAGGGCTACATTCCATGGATGCTTAGATTCCTCGCCAGACCTGTCCGCCTTGTTCTTCTCCTGTGGTTGTGAATCAATGAGATAATAAGAGTCACTGTGCAATGCTTTGTTCACAATGAATGGCCCTTTCCATGGGGGGATAACTTATGCATGCCAGCAGTACGTTGTACTAGTCGGAGTACCAGATCACCTTCCCGGAAGACTCGGGGGTTTACTTTCCGGCTATGATAGCGTCGGAGATTTTGCTGATATATGGCAGATCTGGACAATGCCAATTCTCTCGCTTCTTCCAGCAGATCAACATCATTTTGCCGGGCTTCTCGCACTTCGGCTTCTGTGTATTGGGTGACCCTAGGCGAATCATGCTCTATGTCGGCTGGTAATATAGCTTCTGCCCAATATACCAGAAAAAATGGCGTATAGCCTGTTGATCGATTCAGAGTTGTTCTTAAACTCCACAGTACCGCTGGTAGTTCTTCTATCCAGCACCCCGCTGATCTTTGCAGTGGCTCCGTGAGCCGGGGTTTTATCCCGGATAAAATTAATCCGCTGGATCTTTCCACTTGTCCGTTCGATGCAGGGTGGGTTACTGAATTAACGTCCAGCCAGATCTTCTTATCCCGGCAGAATTGCGCAAATCCTCCTTCAGCAAAATTAGTGTTGTTATTTGTTATGATACTGTGAGGGTAGCCATATCTCAGAATGATATCTTTGAGGAATGTCACGGCTGTAGCTCCATCACATTTTCTTAGCGGCTTTACTTCTAGCCATTTGGTAAACTTGTCAACCATAACCAAGATATGGGTCATATTTCCTCTCGCTGGCTTAAATGGGGGAATGTTCGTTTGCGGTACCAAACTTGGTGGGTGAGCGCACCGTGGTACCCGAGTTGCCATCAATCGCGCGGAGGGGCCATAGTAGATTCGCCAATCGTCCAGAAGGGCCAAATGGGGGTGAATACAAATCTAACGGCCAAATGGTCGTTTGAACCAGACGAAAAATGGTTGAACTCAAATACCGCCGTTAGGTCAACTCTTCTTGGCCCGCCATGTCAGTATTCCCCATTATCTTTTGCGGTCGTGGACTAGCTTACCCTTGCGTGGACCAGATCCCTGAGTGGAACAGAGCTATTTCTTTGCTCTGCTCTGGTCTTCTCCCCTACTCCCCTCCCCATAACATTTGCTCAGCTCGGGCTGCTCGTCTCAGATCGGAGCTCACACTTTCTCTAGTTTGCGTCCCCGCCATGTCTGGTCAACCTCCCATGCCTCTAATCAAAGCTCGCAGCCGTCGCTGTTGCATCATCCGCCGTATCGGAGCTTCGCGTCCCCGGACTAATATCTCGCCTCTGGCTAGTCCTTCTCGCATGGCGGAGCGCGTCCCGTCAGGCGATCCAGGCCGGTGACCGGCCTTGGGAAGTTGCGTGCTGCCACGCACCCCAGGCATGGTGGCCCTGGCATAGCAGTTGGACGACCACACTCTCATGGCCATCGTGTTGGGCGTCCGTCCCGCCATGTCCCCGGTAGAGTTTCTGTCGGCTTTCAGGTCTCGTTTTGGGATCAGACGAAATGAGGTCAACATTGAGGTATGCGCGCCGCCATTCGATTTTTCCGTCTGGTTCGAGCACATCTCAGACACTGAGCGCGTTCAGCATTCTTCCTGTTCTTTCGAGTGCTGGGGAGAAAATGAGCTTCATGCGTTGGCATCGCGCCTGTGGGTGGGACGATCGCTTGGGGCAGCTTTGTTTCTTCTCCAAACTCGGCTTTGACGGCCTCCCATTGGATGCTTGGGAGCCGGAGGCCCTCAAGCAGGTCGTCAGTAGCCTTGGCAGCGAGCTGGTAGAAATCGTGCCACCGAGCGATAGATGGGTCATCGAGGTAAAGGCATGGCTGAAAGATCCTGACGCCGTTCCTAAGATGTACGAGGTGCAGATTCCAAGCAGGGTAGGGCGACAGCTTTGTTGGAAGCACCCGGTCATCATCCACCTGGAGGAGGTTCTGGAATCGGTACATGGCATTCAGGGCCCCGAAGAGGCTGCCAGAAAACGCCCTCATCGCCTGTAGTGTTGGCCTAGAAGGATTGATGGCACAAGACCACCACCGTTTCGCGACGGCGCACACAGTTTCAGTGGGGGAATCGGGCTTGGACGAGCTGGTGGTTCTGATTTCCCTCGAGTGAAGACAGAGCTCTAGTGAATTGCCGTGGTATGTGTGGCTAATGAATTTGTAGTATGGAGAGCGTAGTAGGAAGTTAACATCGACTAAAAATGTGTAATAGTTTGAATCGATGTAGTACGTGTGTGTAATAGTTTGAAGTAGTATGTGTGTGTAATAGTTTGAATCGATGTAGTATGTGTGGGTAATGAATTTGATGTAGTGTGTGTGTAATAGTTTGAATCGATGTAGTTGAACACCGTGCTTCATAATTTCTGTGAATAACCAAGGACAACCTCATGAAAAGAGCGTGGTCTGGCAATGAGCAATGTTAATTCTGTGGATGCTAGGAAAATATAGTCCATCTCCTCTTCAAGTACAAGGTAGCTACATTTGTAACATGTTGAACTGCAAGACCATTTTGCAGGCAAGACAAGACAAAGGAAAAAATGGTTTACAGCACAGACAGCAGACGCAAAATCTGTAGTCTGGGATAAAAAAATGCCAGTTAACTGGATGGAACCACGACTAGTAATTGAAGGAAATAGATACTTGATAGTATTTGCTTACAACAGTATTACTTCCATACAAAAGGGTCTTATACCTGCACAAAAGTGGGCTAAAATTCCTACTAGTTTATAGAACAATTCGTCAGCATTTCATCTACAAAAGTCATTCCTCAGTCTGAACTTAACTATTCTACACTAAAGAAACTACAGATCTCCACCAGAAAAGTTGGCTAGCCAATTGCCTTGAGAGAACATAAGTTCTTTGATCATTTAACCCAAACTAATCATTGCCTTCCCACCAAACTACAAGAAATCTGCATCGTTCATGCGTGAGCGATTTGCGTGCGCCAGTCCCGGTTCAGTTGGACCATCCGCTCCGCCGCAAAGATTTCTTTGAAACTGAAATTCGACATCTCCTTCTCGGGATCGTAGGTCCGTGTGAACTCGAACCTGAATTCCGGGGCTGAGCCGATGCCCGCCGCCAGCTCCGGTTGTCGAACAATCCAGCATGCTGAGTGTAGACTCTTGGTCGCTGCCACGGTACGACCTTCGACGGTGTGTAGGATGGAGCGTCTTTGCCATAGACGGCATGCTCCCAGCCTACCCCACTGAGGTAAGGTAGTCTGTGCCGAAGCATTGACGCGAGAGTTCCTAGACCTTAGCGCTGCCCTGTTCGAGGGTGTGTACCCTCGGCGGCAGCATGCTCTCATGAACGATTTGATACATACCTTGTTCCCACTGCCTAGAGCATGCCGTAATGCTGCCGCGTGATTTCTCCACATCGCTCTCTTGTCCATGCTTGCCGCATCTGGCGCCGACGACGGCGCAGTCGCCGCCGTGGCTGATTCGGCACATTCGGGGAAATCATCCGCCTGGCAGGGCAATGGGAGACCGACCTTGAAGTAGAGCTTCATGGCCTGCCTTAGAGGGGCTAAATACCCCAGTTTTGGCGGCTGTCGTAGCGGTGGCGGCGACGGCTTAGGCGGGGCCATGTTACCCTAGTTGGTGCGGCGCGGAGGAGCTGCGCAAGGTGAACTGTGGTTAGTCGGAGAAGGGGAGTGAAAGACTGACAGTAGGTTTGGACTACGGGCACGTGTGAAAATAACCATTTCCCATTTCCTTAGAGGGTAATAATTCGACACTCGTTGCATTAACAGCTCAATCTTTATTTCCCTTCTCAGCATAAGAGTGCGAATGTATTAAAAAGATCGGTCGTGGCTATCCACCTCATCGGGCAATGTACCAGGACAGGTAGGAGACGAGACCGGGTTTCATTGTAGAAATGTTGACGACTGTGCCCTTTTGTTTATACGATATTATTTATATGCCACCATGTACCGTCGAGTGTAGCAACACCATCAAAAACAGGGGATAACGACGTGGCGTGTTTTATTTTTTTAAAGGGCATCATAAACAGGGGATGCCGACGTGGCATGTTTTCTGACTGGCGGGCCCGACCCCTCCACCTTCGACGGCGCGCATCCCAGGTCCGAGGGGTGGTACCGCCCACCAACACATTATTGTGCAATTTTCCATGTGGGACCTAAATTCCAACGCTGAGCTGATGCCCATGTCGAACATAGAGAATTCTGAAAGAAGCTACTCAAAATAAATACTTTGAATTCTGGAAGTACTAAATTTAAATACATTACAATTTTGTCTAAAAGTTAATACGCATACTGCTCATCGAAATAATATAAATACAGTATAAATTTCTACTTCAAAAAATAGACCTGAAAATGCTAGCAAATAACCTAGGATGAATATAGGATTCATTCTCCCCTATATATTTCGTCGTCGTTGGCTCCCGCGTGCTGCAACACACATTCAGAGAACTCTCTCCGTCTGCAATGTGCAGCCAGTATCTCGTCCAGAGGGTAAGGCATCGGTGTATGTTCCAGACTTAAGCCATACGTCATTGTTGGTTCCTCTTCCCATGCTTGAACCTCATGATCGTACAGTCTGATATAATTCCTGTAGTATATGCAACCGGGTTTGACTGTGGGGTGTAACCTGGTGTCAATGGAGATAGACCGACTGTGATAAACAAAGAGGGCACGACTTCCAATGTCACCGACGGCCTCGAGAGAGCGGTTCTCCGTGTCCACCCGGTACAACACTGCTTGCCATTTGGCGAAATCCCCGTTCAACACAAGAAGTAGATCACCATCTGACTCCACAAGGTAAAATTTGTAAGTTCCGCGTACCTGTTCAAAGACTGGGGCCGAAATTATTTTGGCCATCGTGACAGTGCTCGCGCGCTGCTCTAACTTGATGTTGGTCGACAAGATGTCTCCATTCTCAAGTAATGCATATACTTCCCCTCGCAATGTCGTCATGCAGTCCAGAAGCATAGCAGGAGGTGGCAAATACAATCCTTCTCCAAATGATTCATTGATTTGCCCCATTGGGATGCTCTCATCGGCCCATGCAATACGATCTGGATAATTGGTGCAAATGAATACCATCATCGGGGACTTCCTCACAACGACAGATTGCAAAGGATTTGATGGTATGTGTGCTTGAAACTCAGTGTTAGACTTATGAGTGATTGGGTTCAGAAGCCGAATCTGGTATGGCTCCACCCTCTGAACAAGCACGATGATGCCACGAGAAACACCGACGAAGTAGAATCTTTTGGAAGAAGAGGGCATCAGTTAGCACTAAGATGTTTACAATGGAAAATACCAATAAATATCGGATGTGAATCTGAACCTGCGATGGACGTCCATTAGATTTGTCCTGAAGCAACGACTAGTGGCTTGGTTGAGGAAGGTGAAGTTGCAAACGTCTATCATGATCCCGTTGTTGAGATGGAATTTGGGCACCTTTAAAGTGCGGCGCCAATCGGTGCAGACTTCCTGACAAGCAGCATAGGTGTCGACGTACTCCTCTTTCTCCAGCAAATAGTCGGCGATCTTGCGAAGTGAGTCGGCCAGGAGATCGACCCAGTTCCTCTTCATCCGGCTACTGGCCATGGCTTACATGCGGGAATGTTTTGATCGAGGAAGAAAGAAGAACTACCACTTCAAGGAGAAGACGAAGAGGATAACAAACGAGGGAGACAAAGCGGAACTGCCACTGCGAGGAGACGAGGAGACGGGGTAGAAGAAGCAGAACTACCAATTCAAGTTTGGATCAACGGGCTTTTTTTCGGAACTAGTGCGTGAACCAGCCATGCACTGCATGCAAGTTTTGATCAAACAAACTTACATGTGGGACCTGCTAAAAATTCCGTGAAGTGCTCCCCGTGCATAGTGCTCTGACAGGTGGCATGTTTTCTGACAGGCGGGCCCGCCTCCTCCACCTACGACGGCGTGCGTCCCACGTTCGACGGCTGGTGCCGCCCACCAACACATTGTTGTGCAATTTTCCATGCTTTGTCGCAACCAGCTCCGCTCCGCTCCTCTCCTCCGCTCCTGCCGCCGCCACTCCGCTCAGTCGTGCACCACTCTCGTCATCCCCTTGGGCCGTCGTCCTCTCGCCCTCCCCTCCCTGCCATCCCCTCACGTCCTCTCCCCTCCCCTCCCTGCCCTGTCTCCTTACCACCGCCCACCACCCAGGCGCGTATGGAAATGAAAACCAAGAGTCAGCCGTTGGGTTAGGGGCCCAACGATGCTAGTGATCCGGATCCCGCTCGGAGATGGACCCTACGAGGCTTGAGAGCACGGATATGGGTCTTGTGTGGCTGGAGAACACAGAATCTCCTTCAAGTCTGGAGAGCAGAGAGGACAACGAAATGGGAGGAGAGGGAGCGGGGTGCAGAGCTTTGGAGGTATGGAGCCCGGAGAAGGTGCCGTGCATCCACATTGAAGGGTAAGAATTGTAATTCCTTATCTGCATACCCCAATTAGCGTTTCTAGTCCCGTGGTGATGGCAAGGATATGTCTTGGTAACCACAGGACGTCTGTACAGCTTGTCCTTGAGCATGCTGCTTTGTCAAGCGAGCATTAAGGCACTGAAACGTGTGGCGGTGCGGATGATGATGAGAAAGCATATCTAGACGTGGTTGCTGACCCTGATAAGATGGAGAGTAGGGAATATTTGGTTGATTCAAACTTTGAGCCTGACTATGGGACTGATGAGGAAGAGGAATGTGAAGATGTGGAAATGGGATGTAGATACGACGACGAAGACTTAGATAGGACAGTGATACACTTTGACAGGGACAATCCTACAATTGATGAGGGGACTGTCTTTGATAATGTGGAGGACTGCAGATATGCAGTTGCAACCTATGCAATCAGAGTTGGGTTCGAATTTATCATTGAAAAGAGCGACCAAAAGAGATTTAGGGTGCAATGTAGGGAAAGTAATGTGTTTAAATGGAGATTACATGCATCTCCAATGCGGGGTGGACACCCATTTCAGGTTGCAATAACTACATTTAGTTTCAGTCTTTCTCATATTTATTCTGCTGATAACTAGCTCTGAATTATTTGGATTCTTATTGAATGTAGATCAAAGTAAACACGAAGAAACACAACTTGCCTAATACTTCTTGAAGTGGTAAAATTAGACCGGCGACTACCAAGTGGATTGTTGCTACTGTACTTGACTGGGTGAGGCAGGATCATAACATTGGACCTGTTGAACTCAGCGCAAAGATTAGCAAAAAGTTTAACATTCTGATTCCTTACCACAGAGTCTTTGATGGGAAGGAGATGGCTCTAGACTTCATTCAAGGCAAGTGGAATGACAGTTTTCATATGTTGTATAGTTTCAAAGCTCAGGTAGAGAAAACATCATCTGGTAGTGTTGTTGACATCGATTACGAGATTGTGAAAGGGAGAGAAAAGGTCTCGAGGGGGGTCATGTATAACCAGGCAGATAAGATATGCTTCAGGAGATGTTTTGTCTGTCTGAAGGCATGCTAGAAGGGGTTCCTGGACGGCTGCAGGCCATACTTGGCAATAGGTGCAACTTCTTTAACAGGGAAGTTCAGGAGACATGTTGCTTCTTCTTGTGCTTTGGACGCGCATAATTGGCTTCTACCCGTAGCTTATGCTGTTCTTGAGGCTGAATCAAATGAAGGCTGGACATGGTTCATGCAGAGACTACGGGAAGTAATTGGTCACCCTGAAGGCTTGGTGATACACACCGGTGCATCCGAGGGTCTTGAGAATGATGTTGATGTTGTGTTTCCTGGGGTTGAGCATAGGGAATGCATGCGGCGCCTCGCTACTAAATTCACGAAGAAGTTCAAAGGAAAGATCTTTGAAGAGGACTTGTGGCGATCAGCATACACATACATCCCAAGCACGCATGCTACTTACTTGCAGAACATGTATGTAGTGCCAAAGGTGAAAAAATACCTTGAGGAACATCACACCAAGCTATGGGCCAGAAGCAAGTTTTGTGAGTTAAGCAAGGTGGATTTTGTATGCAATAATTTGGCAGAGAGTTTCAATGATAAGATTTCAGGCATGAAGACACTTGGAATTGTTATTTTGTTGGATGCAATAAGACAGTGCATAATGGTGAAGATAGATTTAAGGCAAAGAATTTGTGCAAGAAAATTTTTAGGCCATAAAATAGTTCCAAAGGTGGTTATGTTACTGAATGCAAGAACTAGGGCAATGAGAATGACAAAGATGAGGGTGGTCAGAAGTTCCAGAACATTGGCTGAGGTTTATGCAGAATACAAGCGTGGAAGTAAACGGAGGTACACTGTATACATTAGAAACAAGACTTGTTACGCATGCAGTGGCAGATTACTGGTCTGCCATGTCACCATGCAAATCACTTCATCTTAAAGCTTAGAGGTAACGGAGCCGAAATAGAGAACTATGTCGACAACTATTTCTCTGTGGACAAGTTTGCTGCAACTTATGCAGAAAACAAACCACCTATGGCCGATGAAAATGATTGGGAGATTGTCGATCTAGGGTTTAAACTTCAACCACCAGTTCTTAGGAGGCCACCTGGGAGGCCTAGAAAGCTAAGGATCGAAGCCTCCACCGATAAAGGTCCAAGGCTGGGAGCTAGGAAAAGGAAATGCGGACGTTGTGGAGGATTTGGCCATATCAAGAGGTTGTGCAAAAACCCAGTTACACATGCTATTGTCCCTATTCACACCCCAGTGGCAGAAAATGAGGCTTCTCAGCCAGAACTGGCGGAAGAGCAGCGCGAAGATGGTGATGAGAACTCAAAGGAAAACGTACGTAAGCAGCCAATTTATGAAGAAGTGGAGGTGCCGGCGAGAAAAGGGTGTAAAAAGAAACAAAAGGGTAAGCGGAACGGGGAGGAAAGGGCAAATAATGGAGGTGTATTAGAATATGAAGAAGTTGCAAGGGTGATTGAGGATGTTCTTGAGGATCTTTCGGCTAACTGCATGAGAAATAATAAATCCCTGCCAATTTCATCTTTGTACGATTCTCTGGATGAAAGGTAAGCTTAAAAATTGTTTTATTTGCCATTTTATCATTTTTTTATCCTCATCAACTGATGCTTAATGCAGCGTGGGCTAGCAGACTAATAAGAGGAGCAGAAAGATGCGGGCATAGTAACATTGTATGTTGAATTATATCATTGAAACTAAACTAGCTGTGTCGTCTTTATTTATATCTGGCGCGTGCAACGTGTCTGTGATGGGGTCATGTGGACCAGATTACATTTTTTTAAATATTATTACATTAATTTTTTACCTGCGTTTGGATGCGGCTACTAGTTCCCATATCCCTTGCATTCCCATCTCCTCTAGCGCACTCTAGAATTATGGATGTCCCATCAAGTAGCAGAGTCAGCGTTATTTCCCATCAGGTGTGAATGCAATGACTTTGTTTGTTCAGAATTTGACGACTTTTGATTAGTTTGAAAGACAGAGAAACCTAAAACATGTATCTAGACATGTTTTGGGAATAGAGACACTTATTAAATATCTAAAAAAACCAAGTCAGTTATATCTGGACAGGAGTAGTACACTATTACAACACGCTCGATCCCTTCTCCTCAGGCGCACTCCAAATTACGGCTGTGCCATCAAGTGCTGGGAGCAGAGTCAGCGTATTGTCCCATTAGATATGCCAGGGAACGCGCGAACTTTATTTTCAGGATCGGACAAGTTTCGATCGACTAGTTTCAAAGACAAACAACAACTAAAACATGGCCAACATATATAGATTATGACGATAATCGACCATGACTCAGGTGACCTAGATCCAAAGAGCGCATTAAGATACCATACATATATTTAATTTATGCTTAAGTGGCCCTAATCGACTATGACGCTCCCACAGTCTCCATCATTGACGATGTTGTCCGCCTCACCGCCAGCCTCCTCCGCGTCGGAATCGATGCTGACGTTCCCGGTAGCGTTCCTCCTCACGGATTCTTCATGTCCCGCTGCATCGATAACTGTGGAGGTCGTATGCCCAGGCACTATCTAGAAGCGCTGCCTCCCTTCGGGGTTGCGCAGATCCGGGTGGATCTCCTGTCGGTGGGTCCTGCACAACTCAATCAATGCAGCCCGCTCCTTCTTGAACAACTTTCGCCAGTACGCGCTCGTACGCGAGTACCACGTCATTGCCCTCTTCCGCTCCGACAGCTGGCGACGGTGCTCCTCGATCTGCCTCGCCAACACGTTGTCGCGCAAGAGCGGCGCGACAGGAACCCCGGTGTAGCTGAGCTCGAAGCCGGCCGGAAGCCTCGCTAACGGCGGCACGAGTATGTCGTAGTGGGTGAACATCTGAGCCTCGTGCAAGCTGAGTTTGGGCCTCACCCTATCCATGGTGATGAAGGAACACGGTCTGATTTTCGACCCCGAGGTTAAGGGGATAAGGGCAAGGACGTAGGCCCAGCATAGTTGCCACGACCAATTAGTTCGCAGAACAGACTTCTCGCGGATCGCCCTCGCGAAGGACATCACTATCATCCACGCACCCTGATCCAACGACGCCTAACAATCGGGGATCGGGTCTTCTAGAAGCCCATAGTAGTTGCAGGTTAGTTCTGCATCCCGATTGTTTCTGGCCAACGGCGGTAGTTGAAAATAATAAACATTTCAATGACACTGGTGGATCCATGTGTGGTCTCTAAAGAGAACACACATCAAGTTGTTGTTAGTAAAAAGAACACACATGCAATGACACTTCTGGATCCATATGTGGATTGTGAAAAGAGCACACATGCAATGCCACATGTGGATCCATATGTGGTATGTGAAAAGAACACACATGCAATGACTCCAGTTGTTCTTAGTGAAAAGAACATACATGCAATGACACTGGTGGATCCATGTGTGGTCTCTGAAGAGAACACACATTTCAATGACACTGCTGGATCCATGTGTGGTATGTGAAAAGAACACACATGCAATGACTCTGGTTGTTGTTACTAAAAATAACACACATTTCAATGACACTGGTGGATCCATAGGAGGTATGTGAAAAGAACACACATTTCAATGAATCTGGTTGTTGTTACTAAAAAGAACACACATGCAATGACACTGGTGGATCCTTAGGTGGATTGTGAAAAGAGCACACATGCAATGACTGTGGTTGTTGTCACTAAAAAGAGCACACATGCAATGACACTGGTGGATCCATGTGTGGATTTTGAAGAGAACACACATGCAATGGCACTCGTGGATCCATATGTGGTATATGAGAATAACAGTCATGAAATGACTCCAGTTGTTGTTAGTAAAAAGAACACACATGCAATGACACTGGTGGATCCATATGTGGATTGTGAAAAGAGCACACATGCAATGGCACTGGTGGATCCATATGTGGTATGTGAAAAGAACACACATGCAATGACTCCAGTTGTTGATACGGAAAAGAACATACATGCAATGACACTGGTGGATCCATGTGTGGTCTCGGAAGAGAAGACACATTTCAATGACACTGGTGGATCCATATGTGGTATGTGAAAATAACACACATACAATGACTCTGGTGGTTGTTACTAAAAAGAACACACATTTCAATGACACTGGTGGATCCATATGTGGTATGTGAAAAGAACACAAATGCAATGACTCTGGTTGTTGTTACTAAAAAGAACACACATTTCAATCACACTGGTGGATCCATGTGTGGTCTCTAAAGAGAACACACATCCAATGACTCTGGTTGTTGTTGGTAAAAAGAACACACATGCAATGACACTGGTGGATCCATATGTGGTATGTGAAAAGAGCACACATGCAACGACTCTGGTTGTTGTTAGTGAAAAGAACACACATGCAATGACACTGGTGGATCCATGTGTGGTCTCTAAAGAGAACACACATTTCAATGACACTGGTGGATCCATATGTGGTATGTGAAAAGAACACACATGCAATGACTCTTGTTGTTGTTACTAAAAACAACACACATGCAATGAAACTAGTGGATCCATAGGTGGTATGTGAAAAGGACACACATTTCAATGACTCTAGTTGTTGTTACTAAAAAGAACACACATGTAATGACACTGGTGGATCCTTAGGTGGATTGGGAAAAGAGAACACATGCAATGACTGTGGTTGTTGTTACTAAAAAGAACACACATGCAATGACACTGGTGGATCCATGTGTGGATTTTGAAGAGAGCACACATGCAATGACACTGGTGGATCCATATGTGGAATATGAGAAGAACAGTCATGAAATGACTCCAGTTATTGTTAGTAAAAAGAACACAATTGCAATGACACTGGTGGATCCATATGTAGATTGTTAAAAGAGCACACATGCAATGGCACTGGTGTATCCATATGTGGTATGTGAAAAGAACACACATGCAATGACTCTAGTTATTGTTACTAAAACGAACACACATGTAATGACACTGGTGGATCCATAGGTGGTATGTGAAAAGAACAAACATTTCAATGACTCTGGTTGTTGTTACTAAAAAGAACACACATGCAATGACACAGGTGGATCCATAGGTGGATTGTGAAAAGAGCACACATGCAATGACACTGGTTGTTGTTACTAAAAAGAGCACACATGCAATGACACTAGTGGATCCATGTGTGGATTGTGAAAAGAGTACACATGCAATGACACTGGTGGATCCATATGTGGTATATGAGAAGAACAGTCATGAAATGACTCCAGTTTTTGTTAGTAAAAAGAACACACATGCAATGGCACCGGTGGATCCATATGTGGATTGTGAAAATAGCACACATGCAATGGCACTGGTGGATCCATATGTGGTATGTGAAGAGAACACGCATGCAATGACTCTAGTTGTTGTTAGTGAAAAGAACATACATGCAATGACACTGGTGGATCCATGTGTGGTCTCTGAACAGAACACACATTTCAATGACACTTGTGGATCCGTATGTGGTATGTGAAAAGAACACACATGCAATGACTCTGGTTGTTGTTACTAAAAAGAACACACATTTCAATGACTCTGGTGGATCCATATGTGGTATGTGAAAAGAAGACACATGCAATGACTCTGGTTGTTGTTACTAAAAAGAACACACATTTCAATGACACTGGTGGATCCATGTGTGGTCTCTAAAGAGAACACACATCCAATGACTCTGGTTGTTGTTGGTAAAAAGAACACCCATGCAATGACACTGGTGGATCCATATGTGGTATGTGAAAAGAGCACACATGCAACGACTCTGGTTGTTGTTAGTGAAAAGAACACACATGCAATGACACTGGTGGATCCATGTGTGGTCTCTGAAGAGAACACACATTTCAATGACACTGGTGGATCCATATGTGGTATGTGAGAAGAACAGTGATGCAATGACTCCACTTGTTGTTAGTAAAAAGAACACACATGCAATGACACTGGTGGATCCATATGTGGATTGTGAAAAGAGCACACATGCAATGGCACTTGTGCACCCATATGTGTTATGTGAAAAGAACACACATGCAATGACTCCAGTTGTTGTTAGTGAAAAAAACATACATGCAATGACACTGGTGGATCCATGTGTGGTCTCTGAAGAGAAAACACATTTCAATGACACTGGTGGATCCATATGTGGTATGTGAAAAGAACACACATGCAATGACTCTGCTTGTTGTTACTAAAAAGAACACACATGTAATGACACTGGTGGATCCATAGGTGGTATGTGAAATGAACAAACATTTCCATGACTCTGGTTATTGTTACTAAAAAGAACACACATGTAATGACACATGTGGATCCATAGGTGGATTGTGAAAAGAGCACACATGCAATGACACTGGTTGTTGTTACTAAAAAGAGCACACATGCAATGACACTAGTGGATCCATGTGTGGATTGTGAAAAGAGTACACATGCAATGACACTGGTGGATCCATATGTGGTATATGAGAAGAACAGTCATGAAATGACTCCAGTTGTTGTTAGTAAAAAGAACACACATGCAATGGCACCGGTGGATCCATATGTGGATTGTGAAAAGAGCACACATGCGATGGCACTGGTGGATCCATATGTGGTATGTGAAAAGAACACACATGCAATGACTCTAGTTGTTGTTAGTGAAAGGAACATACATGCAATGACACTGGTGGATCCATGTGTGGTCTCTGAATAGAAAACACATTTCAATGATACTGGTGGATCCATATGTGGAATATGAGAAGAACAGTCATGAAATGACTCTAGTTGTTGTTAGTAAAAAGAACACACATGCAATGACACTGGTGGATCCATGTGTGGTCTCTGAAGAGAACACACATTTCAATGACACTGCTGGATCCATGTGTGGTATGTGAAAATAACACACATGCAATGACTCTGGTTGTTGTTACTAAAAATAACACACATTTCAATGACACTGGTGGATCCATAGGAGGTATGTGAAAAGAACACACATTTCAATGAATCTGGTTGTTGTTACTAAAAAGAACACACATGCAATGACACTGGTGGATCCTTAGGTGGATTATGAAAAGAGCACACATGCAATAACTGTGGTTGTTGTTACTAAAAAGAGCACACATGCAATGACACTGGTGGATCCATGTGTGGATTTTGAAGAGAACACACATGCAATGGCACTCGTGGATCCATATGTGGTATATGAGAATAACAGTCATGAAATGACTCCAGTTGTTGTTAGTAAAAAGAACACACATGCAATGACACTGGTGGATCCATATGTGGATTGTGAAAAGAGCACACATGCAATGGCACTGGTGGATCCATATGTGGTATGTGAAAAGAACACACATGCAATGACTCCAGTTGTTGATACGGAAAAGAACATACATGCAATGACACTGGTGGATCCATGTGTGGTCTCGGAAGAGAACACACATTTCAATGACACTGGTGGATCCATATGTGGTATGTGAAAAGAACACACATACAATGACTCTGGTTGTTGTTACTAAAAAGAACACACATTTCAATGACACTGGTGGATCCATATGTGGTATGTGAAAAGAACACAAATGCAATGACTCTGGTTGTTGTTACTAAAAAGAACACACATTTCAATCACAGTGGTGGATCCATGTGTGGTCTCTAAAGAGAACACACATCCAATGACTCTGGTTGTTGTTGGTAAAAAGAACACACATGCAATGACACTGGTGGATCCATATGTGGTATGTGAAAAGAGCACACATGCAACGACTCTGGTTGTTGTTAGTGAAAAGAACACACATGCAATGACACTGTGGATCCATGTGTGGTCTCTAAAGAGAACACACATTTCAATGACACTGGTGGATCCATATGTGGTATGTGAAAAGAACACACATGCAATGACTCTTGTTGTTGTTACTAAAAACAACACACATGCAATGAAACTAGTGGATCCATAGGTGGTATGTGAAAAGAACACACATTTCAATGACTCTAGTTGTTGTTACTAAAAAGAACACACATGTAATGACACTGGTGGATCCGTAGGTGGATTGGGAAAAGAGAACACATGCAATGACTGTGGTTGTTGTTACTAAAAAGAACACACACGCAATGACACTGGTGGATCCATGTGTGGATTTTGAAGAGAGCACACATGCAATGACACTGGTGGATCCATATGTGGAATATGAGAAGAACAGTCATGAAATGACTCCAGTTATTGTTAGTAAAAAGAACACAATTGCAATGACACTGGTGGATCCATATGTAGATTGTTAAAAGAGCACACATGCAATGGCACTGGTGTATCCATATGTGGTATGTGAAAAGAACACACATGCAATGACTCTAGTTATTGTTACTAAAAAGAACACACATGTAATGACACTGGTGGATCCATAGGTGGTATGTGAAAAGAACAAACATTTCAATGACTCTGGTTGTTGTTACTAAAAAGAACACACATGCAATGACACAGGTGGATCCATAGGTGGATTGTGAAAAGAGCACACATGCAATGACACTGGTTGTTGTTACTAAAAAGAGCACACATGCAATGACACTAGTGGATCCATGTGTGGATTGTGAAAAGAGTACACATGCAATGACACTGGTGGATCCATATGTGGTATATGAGAAGAACAGTCATGAAATGACTCCAGTTTTTGTTAGTAAAAAGAACACACATGCAATGGCACCGGTGGATCCATATGTGGATTGTGAAAATAGCACACATGCAATGGCACTGGTGGATCCATATGTGGTATGTGAAGAGAACACACATGCAATGACTCTAGTTGTTGTTAGTGAAAAGAACATACATGCAATGACACTGGTGGATCCATGTGTGGTCTCTGAACAGAACACACATTTCAATGACACTTGTGGATCCGTATGTGGTATGTGAAAAGAACACACATGCAATGACTCTGGTTGTTGTTACTAAAAAGAACACACATTTCAATGACTCTGGTGGATCCATATGTGGTATGTGAAAAGAAGACTCATGCAATGACTCTGGTTGTTGTTACTAAAAAGAACACACATTTCAATGACACTGGTGGATCCATGTGTGGTCTCTAAAGAGAACACACATCCAATGACTCTGGTTGTTGTTGGTAAAAAGAACACCCATGCAATGACACTGGTGGATCCATATGTGGTATGTGAAAAGAGCACACATGCAACGACTCTGGTTGTTGTTAGTGAAAAGAACACACATGCAATGGCACTGGTGGATCCATGTGTGGTCTCTGAAGAGAACACACATTTCAATGACACTGGTGGATCCATATGTGGTATGTGAGAAGAACAGTGATGCAATGACTCCACTTGTTGTTAGTAAAAAGAACACACATGCAATGACACTGGTGGATCCATATGTGGATTGTGAAAAGAGCACACATGCAATGGCACTTGTGCACCCATATGTGTTATGTGAAAAGAACACACATGCAATGACTCCAGTTGTTGTTAGTGAAAAAAACATACATGCAATGACACTGGTGGATCCATGTGTGGTCTCTGAAGAGAAAACACATTTCAATGACACTGGTGGATCCATATGTGGTATGTGAAAAGAACACACATGCAATGACTCTGCTTGTTGTTACTAAAAAGAACACACATGTAATGACACTGGTGGATCCATAGGTGGTATGTGAAATGAACAAACATTTGCATGACTCTGGTTATTGTTACTAAAAAGAACACACATGTAATGACACATGTGGATCCATAGGTGGATTGTGAAAAGAGCACACATGCAATGACACTGGTTGTTGTTACTAAAAAGAGCACACATGCAATGACACTAGTGGATCCATGTGTGGATTGTGAAAAGAGTACACATGCAATGACACTGGTGGATCCATATGTGGTATATGAGAAGAACAGTCATGAAATGACTCCAGTTGTTGTTAGTAAAAAGAACACACATGCAATGGCACCGGTGGATCCATATGTGGATTGTGAAAAGAGCACACATGCGATGGCACTGGTGGATCCATATGTGGTATGTGAAAAGAACACACATGCAATGACTCTAGTTGTTGTTAGTGAAAGGAACATACATGCAATGACACTGGTGGATCCATGTGTGGTCTCTGAATAGAAAACACATTTCAATGATACTGGTGGATCCATATGTGGAATATGAGAAGAACAGTCATGAAATGACTCTAGTTGTTGTTAGTAAAAAGAACACACATGCAATGACACTGGTGGATCCATGTGTGGTCTCTGAAGAGAACACACATTTCAATGACACTGCTGGATCCATGTGTGGTATGTGAAAAGAACACACATGCAATGACTCTGGTTGTTGTTACTAAAAATAACACACATTTCAATGACACTGGTGGATCCATAGGAGGTATGTGAAAATAACACACATTTCAATGAATCTGGTTGTTGTTACTAAAAAGAACACACATGCAATGACACTGGTGGATCCTTAGGTGGATTATGAAAAGAGCACACATGCAATAACTGTGGTTGTTGTTACTAAAAAGAGCACACATGCAATGACACTGGTGGATCCATGTGTGGATTTTGAAGAGAACACACATGCAATGGCACTCGTGGATCCATATGTGGTATATGAGAATAACAGTCATGAAATGACTCCAGTTGTTGTTAGTAAAAAGAACACACATGCAATGACACTGGTGGATCCATATGTGGATTGTGAAAAGAGCACACATGCAATGGCACTGGTGGATCCATATGTGGTATGTGAAAAGAACACACATGCAATGACTCCAGTTGTTGATACGGAAAAGAACATACATGCAATGACACTGGTGGATCCATGTGTGGTCTCGGAAGAGAACACACATTTCAATGACACTGGTGGATCCATATGTGGTATGTGAAAAGAACACACATACAATGACTCTGGTTGTTGTTACTAAAAAGAACACACATTTCAATGACACTGGTGGATCCATATGTGGTATGTGAAAAGAACACAAATGCAATGACTCTGGTTGTTGTTACTAAAAAGAACACACATTTCAATCACAGTGGTGGATCCATGTGTGGTCTCTAAAGAGAACACACATCCAATGACTCTGGTTGTTGTTGGTAAAAAGAACACACATGCAATTACACTGGTGGATCCATATGTGGTATGTGAAAAGAGCACACATGCAACGACTCTGGTTGTTGTTAGTAAAAAGAACACACATGCAATGACACTGGTGGATCCATGTGCGGTCTCTGAAGAGAACACACATTTCAATGACACTGGTGGATCCATATGTGGTATGTGAAAAGAACGCACATGCAATGACTCTTGTTGTTGTTACTAAAAACAACACACATGCAATGAAACTAGTGGATCCATAGGTGGTATGTGAAAAGAACACACATTTCAATGACTCTAGTTGTTGTTACTAAAAAGAACACACATGTAATGACACTGGTGGATCCTTAGGTGGATTGGGAAAAGAGAACACATGCAATGACTGTGGTTGTTGTTACTAAAAAGAACACACATGCAATGACACTGGTGGATCCATGTGTGGATTTTGAAGAGAGCACACATGCAATGACACTGGTGGATCCATATGTGGAATATGAGAAGAACAGTCATGAAATGACTCCAGTTATTGTTAGTAAAAAGAACACAATTGCAATGACACTGGTGGATCCATATGTGGATTGTTAAAAGAGCACACATGCAATGGCACTGGTGTATCCATATGTGGTATGTGAAAAGAACACACATGCAATGACTCTAGTTGTTGTTACTAAAAAGAACACACATGTAATGACACTGGTGGATCCATAGGTGGTATGTGAAAAGAACAAACATTTCAATGACTCTGGTTGTTGTTACTAAAAAGAACACACATGCAATGACACAGGTGGATCCATAGGTGGATTGTGAAAAGAGCACACATGCAATGACACTGGTTGTTGTTACTAAAAAGAGCACACATGCAATGACACTAGTGGATCCATGTGTGGATTGTGAAAAGAGTACACATGCAATGACACTGGTGGATCCATATGTGGTATATGAGAAGAATAGTCATGAAATGACTCCAGTTGTTGTTAGTAAAAAGAACACACATGCAATGGCACCGGTGGATCCATATGTGGATTGTGAAAAGAGCACACATGCAATGGCACTGGTGGATCCATATGTGGTATGTGAAGAGAACACACATGCAATGACTCTAGTTGTTGTTAGTGAAAAGAACATACATGCAATGACACTGGTGGATCCATGTGTGGTCTCTGAACAGAACACACATTTCAATGACACTTGTGGATCCGTATGTGGTATGTGAAAAGAACACACATGCAATGACTCTGGTTGTTGTTACTAAAAAGAACACACATTTCAATGACACTGGTGGATCCATATGTGGTATGTGAAAAGAAGACACATGCAATGACTCTGGTTGTTGTTACTAAAATGAACACACATTTCAATGACACTGGTGGATCCATGTGTGGTCTCTAAAGAGAACACACATCCAATGACTCTGGTTGTTGTTGGTAAAAAGAACACCCATGCAATGACACTGGTGGATCCATATGTGGTATGTGAAAAGAGCACACATGCAACGACTCTGGTTGTTGTTAGTGAAAAGAACACACATGCAATGACACTGGTGGATCCATGTGTGGTCTCTGAAGAGAACACACATTTCAATGACACTGGTGGATCCATATGTGGTATGTGAGAAGAACAGTGATGCAATGACTCCACTTGTTGTTAGTAAAAAGAACACACATGCAATGACACTGGTGGATCCATATGTGGATTGTGAAAAGAGCACACATGCAATGGCACTTGTGCACCCATATGTGTTATGTGAAAAGAACACACATGCAATGACTCCAGTTGTTGTTAGTGAAAAAAACATACATACAATGACACTGGTGGATCCATGTGTGGTCTCTGAAGAGAAAACACATTTCAATGACACTGGTGGATCCATATGTGGTATGTGAAAAGAACACACATGCAATGACTCTGCTTGTTGTTACTAAAAAGAACACACATGTAATGACACTGGTGGATCCATAGGTGGTATGTGAAAAGAACAAACATTTCCATGACTCTGGTTATTGTTACTAAAAAGAACACACATGTAATGACACATGTGGATCCATAGGTGGATTGTGAAAGGAGCACACATGCAATGACACTGGTTGTTGTTACTAAAAAGAGCACACATGGAATGACACTAGTGGATCCATGTGTGGATTGTGAAAAGAGTACACATGCAATGACACTGGTGGATCCATATGTGGTATATGAGAAGAACAGTCATGAAATGACTCTAGTTGTTGTTAATAAAAGGAACGCACATGCAATGGCACCGGTGGATCCATATGTGGATTGTGAAAAGAGCACACATGCGATGGCACTGGTGGATCCATATGTGGTATGTGAAATGAACACACATGCAATGACTCTAGTTGTTGTTAGTGAAAAGAACATACATGCAATGACACTGGTGGATCCATCTGTGGTCTCTGAAGAGAAAACACATTTCAATGATACTGGTGGATCCATATGTGGAATATGAGAAGAACAGTCATGAAATGACTCTAGTTGTTGTTAGTAAAAAGAACACACATGCAATGACACTGGTGGATCCATATGTGGATTGTGAAAAGAGCACACATGCAATGGCACTGATGGATCCATATGTGGTATGTGAAAAGAACACACATGCAATGACTCTAGTTGTTGTTACTAAAAAGAACACACATGTAATGACACTGGTGGATCCATAGGTGGTATGTGAAAAGAACAAACATTTCAATGACTCTGGTTGTTGTTACTAAAAATAACACACATGCAATGACATAGGTGGATCCATAGGTGGATTGTGAAAAGAGCACACATGCAATGACACTGGTTGTTGTTACTAAAAAGAGCACACATGCAATGACACTAGTGGATCCATGTGTGGATTCTGAAAAGAGTACACATGCAATGACACTGGTGGATCCATATGTGGTATATCATAAGAATATTCATGAAATGACTCCAGTTGTTGTTAGTAAAAAGAACACACATGCAATGGCACCGGTAGATCCATATGTGGATTGTGAAAAGAGCACACATGCAGTGGCACTGGTGGATCCATATGTGGTAGTGAAGAGAACACACATGCAATGACTCTAGTTGTTGTTAGTGAAAAGAACATACATGCAATGACACTGGTGGATCCATGTGTGGTCTCTGAACAGAACACACATTTCAATGACACTTGTGGATCCATATGTGGTATGTGAAAAGAACACACATGCAATAACTCTGGTTGTTGTTACTAAAAAGAACACACATTTCAATGACACTGGTGGATCCATATGTGGTATGTGAAAAGTAGACACATGCAATGACTCTGGTTGTTGTTAGTAAAAAGAACACACATTTCAATGACACTGGTGGATCCATGAGTGGTCTCTAAAGAGAACACACATCCAATGACTCTGGTTGTCGTTGGTAAAAAGAACACACATGCAATCACACTGGTGGATCCATATGTGGTATG
Source organism: Avena eriantha (assembly GCA_910589775.1). Lineage (NCBI taxonomy): Eukaryota > Viridiplantae > Streptophyta > Magnoliopsida > Poales > Poaceae > Avena > Avena eriantha. The sequence continues at coordinate 131,286,374 of OU342743.1, read as the reverse complement.
TGAAAAGAGCACACATGCAATGACTCTGGTTGTTGTTAGTGAAAAGAACACACATGCAATGACACTGGTGGATCCATGTGTGGTCTCTGAAGAGAACACACATTTCAATGACACTGGTGGATCCATATGTGGTATGTGAAATGAACACACATGCAATGACTCTAGTTGTTGTTAGTGAAAAGAACATACATGCAATGACACTGGTGGATCCATGTGTGGTCTCTGAAGAGAAAACACATTTCAATGATACTGGTGGATCCATATGTGGTATGTGAAAAGAACACACATGCAATGACTCCAGTTGTTGTTAGTGAAAAAAACATACATGCAATGACACTGGTGGATCCATGTGTGGTCTCTGAAGAGAAAACACATTTCAATGACACTGGTGGATCCATATGTGGTATGTGAAAAGAACACACATGCAATGACTCTGCTTGTTGTTACTAAAAAGAACACACATGTAATGACACTGGTGGATCCATAGGTGGTATGTGAAAAGAACAAACATTTCCATGACTCTGGTTGTTGTTACTAAAAAGAACACACATGCAATGACATAGGTGGATCCATAGGTGGATTGTGAAAAGAGCACACATGCAATGACTGTGGTTGTTGTTACGAAAAAGAGCACACATGCAATGACACTGGTGGATCCATGTGTGGATTTTGAAGAGAACACACATGCAATTGCACTCGTGGATCCATATGTGGTATATGAGAATAACAGTCATGAAATGACTCCAGTTGTTGTTAGTAAAAAGAACACACATGCAATGACACCGGTGGATCCATATGTGGATTGTGAAAAGAGCACACATGCGATGGCACTGGTGGATGCATATGTGGTATGTGAAAAGAACACACATGCAATGACTCTAGTTGTTGTTAGTGAAAAGAACATACATGCAATGACACTAGTGGATCCATGTGTGGTCTCTGAAGAGAAAACACATTTCAATGACACTGGTGGATCCATATGTGGTATGTGAAAAGAACACACATGCAATGACTCTGGTTGTTGTTACTAAAAAGAACACACATTTCAATGACACTGGTGGATCCATATGTGGTATGTGAAAAGAAGACACATGCAATGACTCTGGTTGTTGTTACTAAAAAGAACACATATTTCAATGACACTGGTGGATCCATGTGTGGTCTCTAAAGAGAACACACATCCAATGACTCTGGTTGTTGTTGGTAAAAAGAACACACATGCAATGACACTGGTGGATCCATATGTGGTATGTGAAAAGAGCACACATGCAACGACTCTGGTTGTTATTAGTGAAAAGAACACACATGCAATGACACTGGTGGATCCATGTGTGGTCTCTGAAGAGAACACACATTTCAATGACACTAGTGGATCCATATGTGGTATGTGAGAAGAACAGTGATGCAATGACTCCAATTGTTGTTAGTAAAAAGAACACACATGCAATGAGACTGGTAGATCCATATGTGGATTGTGAAAAGAGCACACATGCAATGGCACTTGTGGATCCATATGTGGTATGTGAAAAGAACACACATGACTCTAGTTGTTGTTGGTGAAAAGAACATACATGCAATGACACTGGTGGATCCATGTGTGGTCTCTGAAGAGAAAACACATTTCAATGACACTGGTGGATCCATATGTGGTCTGTGAAAAGAACACACATGCATTGACTCTGCTTGTTGTTACTATAAAGAACACACATGTAATGACACTGGTGGATCCATAGGTGGTATGTGAAATGAACAAACATTTGCATGACTCTGGTTATTGTTACTAAAAAGAACACACATGTAATGACACATGTGGATCCATAGGTGGATTGTGAAAAGAGCACACATGCAATGACACTGGTTGTTGTTACTAAAAAGAGCACACATGCAATGACACTAGTGGATCCATGTGTGGATTGTGAAAAGAGTACACATGCAATGACACTGGTGGATCCATATGTGGTATATGAGAAGAACAGTCATGAAATGACTCCAGTTGTTGTTAGTAAAAAGAACACACATGCAATGGCACCGGTGGATCCATATGTGGATTGTGAAAAGAGCACACATGCGATGGCACTGGTGGATCCATATGTGGTATGTGAAAAGAACACACATGCAATGACTCTAGTTGTTGTTAGTGAAAAGAACATACATGCAATGACACTGGTGGATCCATGTGTGGTCTCTGAAGAGAAAACACATTCCAATGATACTGGTGGATCCATATGTGGAATATGAGAAGAACAGTCATGAAATGACTCTAGTTGTTGTTAGTAAAAAGAACACACATTTTGTTGGGGGGATACCCCCGGGTAGGGTCACGCCGGGGTATAAAGGCCGAGTTAGCCGAGGTTCGGCAAGGCCAAAGCAGATGCTGGTCGGGTCACCTCAAGGCATGCCGAATCACGGGGTAATCCGGACCTGGGGGCGTTCGCCTAACTAGCCCTCATCCGACTTAAGCGGTAAGTCGGAAGTGTATGTCTTACCTGTATGCAGGAAAGGGGTGTGGCCGGATGAACCATCATCCGGGTCACAGCAAGCTTCTAGGAGAAGGAAGGAATCTCGCTGGTCAAAAGAAGCCCCGGTACACACTGCCTGAGCGAAGCGAGCAAGGACAGGACCACCGGGGCGTGGCCGACAAGCGTGACGACGCCCGTGTCAGCTGACGAGGGCGCCACAGTGGCTCACGTAGCTAAAGCATGTGTGACACCGGGGAAAAAGCACCCCGGTCGGCTTACCACTTTGGGAGGAGGCATATTCTTAGGAATATGCCTCCACGTATGCCCTAGGCAGAAACCGAGCCTCCCCTATAAAAGGGGGGCTAGGGCTTCTGTAGAGGGGGTTGGCTATTTGGTCTTTGTACGATTCTATTAAGGTCTAGGGTTTCAGGTGAGATCTGTGGGTGAGAGTAAGAGAGTTCCTTCGTCCTCCTCTCGCCAATACAGCTCTAGGAGCACTTGTAACCTTGGAAGTAAATCAATACGAGTTCTTGTGTGGAGAATCACTTCACTATCCCTCCCTGGATTCCCCTAGCGAGTATTAGTCCCCACCATTAGCCTATACATGGCATCTGCCGTGACACCACCACGATAGTTGGCGCCCACCGTGGGGCACGCGGCGCTAGCAGGGGTCAAAATCCGGACGGGAAACTTCATCGCCACTGGCGAGCGCATCGTCTCCGGGCTCGTTCAGCGCTTTGAAGCGCAGGACTTCGTCAGCGACAACACAGGCTGCTTCGGCACGCGCCCTCTCCCGCGCAACGACATCTTCCTCAAGCTCGGCGAGCACAAGGTCTATGTTGTGGTGGACGTGTCTTGTGTTCATCTGCGCCACGTTGTCAAAGCAGGCGAACCGCACCTCACTATGGCTCGCGGGGAGCGTATCGCTCGTTCCCCGGAACATGCAGAGGTAATGATGACCGCACCAGGCGCGGGTGCGAGCATGGATCCGGCGCCAGATCCGGAGGTGACGCCCAAGGCACCAAGGAAAGGTAGAGGTCCTCCGCTAGAGAGGCCGGAAAACGTGTTGAGAGAGGCAATGGATAGCCTGGCGAACCCTGTAGTAGCAGTGATAGATCCGGCTCGTGCACAGGCCGAGCTGGAAGAAACTAGGCAGAAAATACTAGAGGGCGCAAAGAAAATAGCCACGGCCCAGCAGTCGTTGAACATGACGCTGCGTGAGTACGCTAAGGCGAACAAAGTTGATACTGTAAAGGTTAAAGGGAGAAATCTCATGAGTGAGATGAACAGAGAAGGTGATGTTGGAATCGAGGAATCAGAAAACTGTTTGTCCGTGGGGCTGCCGAGGTATAGTACCCCGGCCAAGAACCTCAGAGCGGCGGATGCAGCTGCATCCGAGTTAGAGGGACTGATGGGTGAAGCCCGGCAAAGGCAGCAAGACCGGGTTACGAGCTGGTTCGGATTGCAAATAGGCAAAACTAAGAGCTGCTCAGAGCAAACCCGGAGAGAGCTGGGGCCTCCAAGATTCGGCGATGGGTAACCCGGAGAAATCTTCTGGAGCCGCATCGTCCCCTCATGGTGGTCCAAGGAGAGAGGAGGTGGTAACCTCGGCCAGACGGAACAGACAGATTGTCCTGTATGACCCGACACGGGCAAGGAAAGAAAAAGAAGCGCAGAAAAATGATGATCGACGGAGTGTGAGCCGAGGCGAAGCTGGCCGAGGTAACCGTGACCAAGGCAATGCCGGTCAAAGGAACGTTGTCAACGGCAATGCTGGGCAGCAAAACTCAGCAGGAGCAAGACAACCGCAGCAGCGGAACATGCCGAGGCAAGAGCACAGTGCCGGCCGAGGTATACAACAGAAAGGTGCGCCGCAAGAGCAAAACCGGTATAACGACGGTGATTCGGAGATGGCAAATGCGGGATACCCGAGACCGGACTATCATGTGATAGGGTCGAGATTGGGAAGTAGGGATTTGATGCCGGATGATGCAAGGTTGAAACTGGATCGACTGTATAGGTCGGCACAGATTGAATGTCAAGGTCCACCGGGTCCAGCATGTTTTGGACCCCGGATCATGAAAGAGCCACCAGTACCGAACTTTCAGTTGCCCAGGGGCACCAAGACCTATGACGGTAGTACCAAGCCAGAGGATTGGCTCATAAACTATGCTACGGCTGTAAACATTGCCATAGGCAACCTGAGATGGGCTGTACGGTATGTACCCCAAATGTTGGAAGGCCCGGCAAGGGTGTGGTTGAACAATTTGCCACCAGGAAGCATCAACTGCTGGATAGATTTCGAGGAGATGTTCATCAACAATTTTTCGAGTACGTATCAAAGGCCAAATAGGCCACAGACCCTAGCTATGTGCAAGCAAAGACCCAATGAGACATACCGGGAGTTTTTGACCCGGTGGTGTACCGTGAGAAACTCATGCGAGGGCGTGATAGAATCACAGGCCATAGCATGGTTTGCACAGGGGTGCAGATATGGAAGCGAGCTGTGTGTGAAGTTGCAACGGAAAATGCCGATAACGTTGGCAGAGATGATCCGGATTGCGGATTCATATGCGTTGGGTGACCCGACCCAACCGAGGCTCGCCTCAAACGAGTCAAACGATGAGTAATATCAGAGAGATGGATCCGGATCATCCCGGAGGAATGATTACATAGGAAAAAGGAGAGATGATCGACCATACCATCGGTACGGTTCGCACCAAGTGGCAGCCGTGAATCAAGATCAACCCGGAGCAGGGGTAGCGAGCGCCAGAAAACTGGAGGCTAAAGGACTCCAAGGAATGATGGGAAGAAAACTTGGACACCGGAGCAAAAGAAGCAGTGGCAAGAAAGGAAAGACCGTCCGAGGTATACTTACGAGTCGATGTTGGACCAGCCGTGTAAGTTTCACACGCCAAATCCGAACAACCCAGCGGGTCATACGACGAGGCAATGCGAGTGGATGCGCAAGATCGAGCAAGGTGGTTTGGGGAATGCTCAGGCACCCCGGAATGATCAGCCTCGGTAGGAGTTACCCCAGCAGCAATTGCTCTCCGGAGCGAACACGCAACATCTAATGTTGCCTCCCCCTCCGCCGAGGTATGATAACAACGAAAGAAGGGATGCAGTGCATCAGGTAGAAAATCAGCATCAGCCGGATCAGAGGCACCCCGAAAATGAGGGGAGAAACGAGTACAGGGAGCATCACCAGAGCTACTGTGTATTTACCACAGAGGAAACTGATAGAAAAAGCTTGCGGCGTAGGCATATGGAGGTGAATGCAGTAATGCCTGCAGTGACAAGGTACATGCCTTGGTCCGATCAGGAAATCACGTGGAGCATTAGGGATCATCCCAAGCTCATGCTGAGCCCTGGTTCGTATGCGTTGGTGCTGGATCCTACGTTCATTGGACCTAGCATTAACGTAAGGTTCTCGAAGGTACTGATCGACAACGGCAGTAGCATAAATATCATGTACGCGGACACAATGCGCAAGTTGGGTATCTCGGAGAACATTCTCCAGGCCACGAGGACAACTTTCCATGGCATTGTGCCCGGCATTTCTTGCGAGCCCATAGGTAAGGTCCGGGTCAACGTCTTGTTCGGCACGAGGGACAATTGCCGAACTGAAAATCTGGAGTTCGAAGTGGTGAAGTTAGAAAGCGCGTATCATGCATTGCTCGGAAGGCCAGCGCTGAACAAGTTCATGGCAAGTTGTCATATCAGCTACTTGAAGATGAAATTGCCCGGACCAAACGGAGTGAATACCATTGCTGGGGACTTCCGACGTTCGATGGAGTGTGCGTCGGCCGGATCAAACTTAGCCGAGTCACTTGTGATCACGCAGGAAAAAAGAAAAATTCAAGAGGTGGCGGCATTAGCTCAGTCCGCGCAGCAGTTTATGCCGGCGCTGAGTAACCCGCATGGAACTGTCTCATTCTAGGCTACGAGAGATACCAAGAAGGTTCCCGTTGATGACATGTTCCCAGAGCGCACCGTAACAATTGGTGCCGGGTTAAGTGATAAATAGGAAAGCGAGCTCGTCAGCTTCCTCCGTGAGAATCGGGACATTTTTGCTTGGTCCACACAGGACTTGCAATGTGTTCCGAGGGAGTTGGCCGAGCACTCTTTGAATGTGAGACCCGGAGCTAAGCCGGTGAAGCAACCTGTCCGCCGCTTTGCCGAAGATAGGAGGAAAGTCATTGGGGATGAGATAGCTCGCTTGCTAGCTGCAGGATTTATCATGGAGGTCCTCTACCCGGATTGGCTGTCTAATCCGGTGCTGGTGGAAAAGAAAAAGGATGATCTGAACGTGGCAGTGGTTTGGCGCATGTATATCGATTACACGAACCTGAACAAGGCGTGTCCAAAAGACCCGTTTCCGCTGCCAAGGATAGATCAGGTCATAGACTCAACTGCTGGATGTGAACTGTTGTCATTCATTGATGCTTATTCTGGTTTCCACCAGATACCTCTAAATCCGGATGATCAAATAAAGACTGCGTTTATTACCCCGTATGGGGATTATTGCTATCGCACCATGCTGTTTGGTTTACGTAGTGCAGGGGCAACGTACCAGAGATGTATGCAAAAATGTTTGCACGACCAAATAAGTCAAAATGTACAAGTGTACGTGGATGATGTGGTTATCAAGACCAAGGAAAGCAAAACGCTCCTTGACGATATCAGGCAAATGTTCGCAAACCTAAGGAGGTTCCGGATGAAACTTAACCCAGAAAAATGCACCTTCGGTGTCCCGGCTAGAAAATTGCTCGGCTTTCTGGTTTCCAGCTGAGGTATCGAGGTTAATCCAACCAAAATCAGGGCCATCGAACGAATGGAACTGCCGAAGTGTCTTAACGATGTCCAGAAGTTCACAGGTTGCCTGGCCTCGTTAAGTCGGTTTGTATGTCGGTTGGGAGAAAAGGCTTTGCCGCTTTACCAACTCATGAAAAAGTCGGATAAGTTCATTTGGACACCACAGGCTGATGAAGCCTTTACTCATCTAAAGAAAATGTTAGCCACGACACCAGTGCTAGCCTCACCACTATCAAAGGAGCCAATGTTGCTCTATATAGCCGCAACCAACCGAGTTGTAAGTGCAGTGATAGTGGTGGAGCGCGATGAAGAATGTAAGTCAGTGCAAAGGCCCATGTATTACTTGAGTGAAGTGTTGTCAACCTCAAAGCAGAACTACCCACATTATCAAAAAGTGGCGTATGGCGTGTACATGGCCCCTAGGAAACTAAAGCACTACTTTGAGGAGCATCCCATCCGGGTCATATGTGAGGCCCCCATATCCGAGATAATGAGTAACAAGGATGCAAGCAACAGAATTGCAAAATGGGCAATTGAGCTAGCTCCTTATGCTCCGCAATATGACCGGAGAGAAGCCATCAAGTCTCAGGCTGTGGCGGACTTTTTCGTGGACTGGGCCGAGGTACAGTACGAACCACCGCTTCCTGATCCGAACTATTGGCGAATGCACTTTGACGGATCAAAAACCAAAACCGGGCGAGGTGCCGGAGTTGTACTCACGTCGCCAAAGAAGGACCAGTTGAAATATGTGCTGCAGATCCACTTCACCGCATCAAACAATGTCGCTGAGTATGAAGCACTTGTGCATGGGCTCAAGGTAGCAAAAGAAATTGGTATACGTCGGGTCATATGCTTTGGCGACTCGGATTTGGTGGTGCAGCAAGTGTCCGGAGTGTGGGACGCCCTTCATACAAACATGGCACTATACAGATTTCATGTGCAGAAGATCTCTGGTTACTTTGAGGGATGCGAATTTCATCATGTACCCCGAGTGGAAAATGAGGCCGCCGACATGCTGTCGAAGCTCGGGTCAACCAGACAAGCAATTCCACCAGGTGTAGCATTAGAGCATCTCAAGAAACCATCCATCAGGCCATCCCCAGAATCCGAGTCAATCTACGTCCCGGAGGACACAGAATCCGGAGCTGTGCCCATGGACATTGACCCGGGGACTGCTTCGCAAGACCCGGGGACTGCCTCGCCAAACCCGGGGACTATTTCGCAAGACCCGGGGACTGCCTCACAAGATCTGGTTGAAGTTATGCTGGTGGATCAGATGGAAATAGATGAGGACGTGTTCCCCGTGCGGCCAATACCGGCTTGGGCACTGCCTATATTTCAATTCCTAAAGGATGGAACGTTACCCACTGAGGAGGTGCTGTCCAGGCAAACACAGAGGAGGGAAAAGGCCTACACGATCATCAATTCCTAGTTATACAAAAGAAGTGTGACCAATGTCCTCCAGCGGTGTGTTGACCCGGAAGAAGGGCTTGAAATCATCCGAGATATACATCAGGGGGAATGCGGGCATCACGCCTCATCCCGAGCCTTGGTAGCAAAAGCTTTCCGACACGGATTCTACTGGCCAAATGCCTTAGAGCAAGCAGAATATCTGGTGAGAAAATGTAATGGTTGTCAGAGGTATGCTACCAAGACACATATGCCAATGTCGGTCACTTGGCCATTTGCCGTATGGTGCTTGGATATGGTTGGCCCGTTCAAACCAGCAAGGGGAAATATGACTCACATTCTGGTAATGGTGGACAAGTTTACGAAGTGGATCGAGGTAAAGCCTATAAGAAAATGTGATGGAGCTACAGCCGTAACGTTTCTCAAAGATATCATTTTGAGGTACGGTTATCCACACAGTATCATAACTGATAATGGCACAAATTTTGCGGAAGGAGCATTTGCTCATTTCTGCCGAGATAAGAAGATCCGGCTTGATGTAGCCTCGGTAGCCCACCCCGCATCTAACGGGCAAGTGGAAAGATCCAACGGATTAGTATTATCCGGGATAAAATCCCGGCTCATTGAGCCGCTGCAAAGATCAGCTAGGTGCTGGATAGAAGAACTACCAGCGGTACTGTGGAGTTTAAGAACAACTCCGAATCGATCAACAGGCTATACACCGTTCTTTCTGGTATATGGGGCAGAAGCTGTATTACCAGCCGACATAGAGCATGATTCGCCTAGGGTCACCCAATACACAGAAGCCGAAGTGCAAGAAGGCCGGCAAAATGATGTTGATCTGCTGGAAGAAGCGAGAGAACTGGCATTGTCCAGATCCGCCATATATCAGCAAAATCTCCGGCGCTATCATAGCCGGAAAGTGTGCCCCCGGGTCTTCTGGGAAGGCGATCTGGTGCTCCGGTTGGTACAACGTACTACTGGAATGCATAAACTATCCCCCATGGGAAGGGCCGTTCATCGTGAGCAAAGCATTGCACAATGATTCTTACTATCTTATAGATGCAAAGCCACAGGAAAAGAACAAGGCGGACAGGTCCGGAGAGGAATCCAAGCGACCATGGAACATAGCTCTACTTCGGCCTTTCTACACCTAGCTAAGAAGTGATTGTATCCGGGTTATCAATGAAATGTGTCGAAATGTATGTCGGCAATGAGCTTATCAATGAAATGTTGGCACCTCGAACAGTGACTCGGGGACTGCCTTAATAATGTTTGTTATTCTCTGCGCGTCAGCTGGAGTAAGTTATTCTACTTAGCTCGGATTAGTAGTGTGTGAGCACCAAAAACCCAACTCTTCGACTTGCTGCTGTCCAACAAGAATTGGCTTCATGGCAAGCAAGAGAACAAGTTTGGAATTGCGTAGCACATGAAAAACGACTAAGGAAAAGAATTTATTCGAGCCGACGTTTGTTTTTGGACTAACCCTGTATTTATTTTCAAGTTATTGTGCCGTTTTATTTGTGAGCTAAGTCTAAAAGTTTCCCAGTATTGTTAAGACAATTTTTCAAGCTCGGATTCGTAAGTTGTAAAACCGAATCAAGGTAGACACGATCCGAGCCAAAAGATTGAACGAACAAGAAAAAGAAACTCGGGGACTACGCCCAAGTTAATCCGGCATAAGTACTTAGTAGCAAAATATCACATGTGTTTGGAATACATTTCCACCCGGCATACCGGGGATCTCACAAATTTTCAAGTGTTTTTTACTTAAGGAGAAGCGGGAGGAAGTTCGGCATCATCGTCGCCCTCTTCGATATCCGAGGCAGTGTCCTCTTCGCCTTCACCCGAATCATCTTCAACATTTTCAACCTCCTCTTCACCTGCGACCTCCAGGAAGCTCGGACCCTCAGTCCATTCATGAATGGGGGCATATTCGATGAGGCTGTGGGCGCAAGCCTGGCGCCGAGCTACCCACTCCGGGTCATCAGTCCATTTGGATCCGGTGCGCAGGCGTGTGAGGAGGCTGAGATCTATCTTTTCATACCACGTCAAAATGTGGTGAAGGACGGTATCGTCTACCGCGCGTCCAGCGGATTCTCACCAGAGGTCGAGCTGGGTCTCAATTTCCGACAGTCTTTCAGCGAGCTGAGTGACTCTTTCCGGAGCATCATCGGCGGGCCAGAAGGCGTTGAAGACCCGGACTAAAATATCGAGGAGGTCCCTGCCGTAGTTCTTGATGATTTCCACGCGAGATGACAGGCTGACCAACAGGTCCTCCATGTCAAAGGGAATGCTCTCCCCCTCAGCAGCGACCGGAGTACCCCTTTCTCGGCGGAAATTGGCGACAGCAGCACTTGCAATGGCGGTACCCTCTGGAAAGTGGCCTGGGAAACAAGGCAAAGGACAAAGTTGAGAAAACAAGACATATGAAGTAACCCGGAGAAATAAGGCGGATAAAGAAAAAGAAGTTACGTGAGATGTGACTGTGAATCCGGGTCAACTCCTTGATGCAAGCATCACGCCTCTTCGGAAGCTGCTCGAGCTCAGCATTCGCCGACTCAAGTTTGACCTCGGCTTCCTGAAGAAGCTCACGGTGCTTAGCACTTTGGAGTTTGAGGCGCTCGCGTTCTTCGGTGTAGTCCTGGTTAACCCTTTTCAGCTCGGTTTGGTGCTGCAGCCTCATCTTAGCCATTTCAGCTTTGAGCTTGGCTATGTCATCATCTTTGGTCCGGAGGAGGGCGAGCTCATCATCTTTCTTCTTCAGTTCGGCTTGGTGCTGCCCTCCTTGTTCGAGAAAATGTAGCATCACGTCAGGCACAGGCACACTATCTTCAAGAAATGCTGAAATAGTGCGTTGGCCCGGCGGCGCCGAGGAATGAATGTTTGCCGAGCCAAGGAGGAAAGCCGATGGAAACCACGGTAAAGAACACACATGCAATGACTCCAGTTGTTGTTAGTGAAAAGAACATACATTCAATGACACTTGTGGATCCATGTGTGGTCTCTGAAGAGAACACACATTTCCATGACACTAGTGGATCCATATGTGGTATGTGAAAAGAACACACATGCAATGACTCTTGTTGTTGTTACTGAAAAGAACACATATGCAATGCCACTGGTGGATCCATAGGTGGTATGTGAAAAGAACACACATTTCAATGACTCTGGTTGTTGTTACTAAAAAGAACACACATGCAATGACACTGGTGGATCCATAGGTGGATTGTGAAAAGAGCACACATGCAATGACACTAGTTGTTGTTACTAAAAAGAGCACACATGCAATGACACTGGTGGATCCATGTGTCGATTGTGAAAAGAGCACACATGCAATGACACTGGTGGATCCATATGTGGTATATGAGAAGAACAGTCATGAAATGACTCCAGTTGTTGTTAGTAAAAAGAACACACATGCAATGACACTGGTGGATCCATATGTGGATTGTGAAAAGAGCACGCATGCAATGGCACTGGTGGATCCATATGTGGTATGTGAAAAGAACACACATGCAATGACTCTAGTTGTTGTTAGTGAAAAGAACATACATGCAATGACACTGGTGGATCCATGTGTGGTCTCTAAAGAGAACACACATCCAATGACTATGGTTGTTGTTGGTAAAAAGAACACACATGCAATGACACTGGTGGATCCATCTGTGGTATGTGAAAAGAGCACACATGCAATGACTCTAGTTGTTGTTAGTGAAAAGAACACACATGCAATGACACTGCTGGATCCATGTGTGGTCTCTGAAGAGAACACACATTTCAATGACACTGGTGGATCAATATGTGGTATGTAAGAAGAATAGTCATGAAATGACTGCAGTTGCTGTTAGTAAAAAGAACACACATGCAATGACACTCGTGGATCCATATGTGGATTGTGAAAAGAGCACACATGCAATGGCACTTGTGGATCCATATGTGGTATGTGAAAAGAACACACATGCAATGACTCCAGTTGTTGTTAGTGAAAATAACATACATGCAATGACACTGGTGGATCCATGTGTTGTCTCTGAAGAGAACACACATCCAATGACTCTGGTTGTTGTTGGTAAAAAGAGCACACATGCAATGACACTAGTGGATCCATATGTGGTATGTGAAAAGAACACACATGCAATGACTCTAGTTGTTGTTAGTGAAAAGAACACACATGCAATGACTCTGGTGGATCCATGTGTGGTCTCTGAAGAGAACACACATTTCAATGACACTAGTGGATCCATATGTGGTATGTGAAAAGAATAGTCATGAAATGACACTAGTTGTTGTTACCAAAAAGAACACACATTGAATGACATTGGTGGATCCATAGGTGGATTGAGAAAAGAGCACACATGCAATGACTCTAGTTGTTGTTAGTGAAAAGAACACACATGCAATGACACTTGTGGCTCCATTTGTGGTCTCTGAAGAGAACACACATTTCAATGACACTGGTGGATCCATATGTGGTATGTTAAAAGAACACACATGCAATGACACTGGTTGTTGTTACTAAAAAGAACACACATGCAATGACACTGGTGGATCCATAGGTGGTATGTGAAAAGAATACACATTTCAATGACTCTGGTTGTTGTTACTAAAAAGAACACACATGCAATGACACTGGTGGATCCATAGGTGAATTGTGAAAAGAGCACACATGCAATGACACTGGTTGTTGTTACTAAAAAGAGCACACAAGCAATGACATTGGTGGATCCATGTGCAAGATGATGAGGTAACACTATTATAAAGAAGATCGAAGATAAATAAAAGAAAACAAAGAAAACCAAAACTTGCCACCAAAGACACAGAAACCAGCCTGACTGGAATCAGAGCTCCACGACAAAGCCCCCCAAGAGGGTAACTACGCCCGCGTCGCCACCGCCGAGGCTAATGGTCAAGGGTTTTCACCTAGAGCCCTAGTGTGAAGAAGGTAACTACAATGACATCCCTATGAGTGTTACTACACCCGTAGGCGTCACCTCCGTTAACGCCAAAGCGCCGAGCTTTCGCCTAGAAAAACCTCCGTACTGCTCACGAAAACTTGAGCCACCCACTATCCCAAGTTAGGCCTCCAAAACGCGATATGGGACCTGCCTAAGGTGAAGCGCCGCCAACATCAAGATCCCCCATCGTCCTCTCGTCGCCATCCACATGACCAAGGAGAGAGACCACCAGCATCGCCACGTGCAGTCCACCTTCCGAGGCCACCACCCTGACAACCTAGATCTTGCCCACGACGCGGCAGACGCCACGACGGCAAGTCAACCAAAGCAGAAAAGAGAGGTCCATACGATTCAACTAGCATCCGGACAACGGGGGTTCAATGAGCAGGAAGCACTCGCATGTTAAACCCGAAGAAACAAGACTACTAGGCAGACACCATATCTAGACCAATTGGCCTCGATCCGATGCCTGAATCACTCCATGGCTAGGGAATGGGCACCCAGTCGAGCTAGGCATCCCTGAAACCCACGTAGGTAGCACATCCTATCAATGTAGATCGGGATAATGGGCCTAGATCTAGGCCAAGCCTTTCTCCATCTGGGCCAGCTCTGCTTGCTGCCATAGCCTGCTCCACCCCCAACTTTAGTGAAGGGAGCCACCATGGGACCGGCCAACCGCTAGAGGAGACCTCTGTAGAAGCTAACACCGGCAATGGCAACCCGCGAGGAAGATACCAATGCTTCCTCCACCATGAGGGGCCTTCTATGCCATAGCTGGCTGACCCACTATGCAAGGATCCATTGGTCTATCGCCTGAAAAAAACTACCCGGTGCAACCCTCCTTACGGGCGGGAACCAGGAGCTCTGCCGCCACCGACACCACACAGGCTTTTTATAGAGACGCACCACGACAACATTAGCGACGGAAGGGGAGAAGGGGGAGGGAGAGGGAGAGGGGTGGCTAGAGTTCGCCCCTGGTCACTGCGGGGGCGACCAAGGAGTGTTTTTCCATTTACTTTTTCCTTTCGGCTTGCACTTTGACTTTCTTTGGTGTTCTATGTTTTATGATGGGTTATAGACTTATGGGTTTCTAGACACTAGAAAAATACCCCCCACGGTGCGGTAGGAATATTCACGACATAGTGCTTCGGAAGAGAAATGTTTCATACCCGAAGAAATGCTTATCTAAAGACATAATTGGGGGTTAGTATAATGCCCAGCAAAAATCAGATTTGATAGGCCGTCGGATCTGTCAGAGAGAGGGAAAGGAGAGGATCTTAACTGTCCATTTTTACCACGAACGCTTCTACCAGATGGACCGACCATGACTTACCCTCCTAGAGGTGCTCTATCGCTGCTTTTGGGCCCCATATTGTGTCTAGCCCACTTATCAGTGTCGAACGGATTAGCCAGAGGGGGTGAGAGGTGTTCCTGGGGTGTTCGAGCTGCGCGCCCGCGTGTGATGGACATATCCCCGCTTTCTCAGCTCCACTCCCAAACCCTAGCCACTTCCACTTCTTCTCCCATGTCTTGCCCCCTTCCTCCCCTCCCGTGCGGCGGCTGGCCGGCGGTGCTCCGCCTCCCATGCCTAGATCCTCCTCCTCTCGCGACCTCCTCCTCCTGCCCCTTCCTCTCCATCCCTAAGTGCAGCTCTGATCGCCACGCGAACGTCACCTGGCCCCTGGTAGAAGGAAGGTTGTGACGGGAGTGAGGATTGGGAGGGTGGACACTCGTCATCAGAGGTCGTCATTGTTATCCTCAAGGACGAGTTGAACCGGAGGACAAGGCTCGGTGCCGCCATCGTCGGGTTGCCTCTCGCCCTCTGCCTCCTTGTAGTTCCTTGACTGCAGAAGCACGTCCATCCTTGATTTTTGGTGATTCTCTCTGACGGCTCAAATCTTTTCTAGGATCCTCCCCCTTGATTCAGATCTATACATGATGTTGACTTTGTGAAGCTGAATTAGGTTGATATGGAGGGAGCTAGATTGGTAGTGGTGGGGCAAGACATTCTGAGATCAAGTGGCTAGGTAATATTGTGTACTTATATTAAGTACTATCCATTTATCTGCTAAGTAACTTATCTCATTCCAGCATTTACTTCATAATCATGGTCGTTTTTGCCTCTAAGGTGAGCTCAGTTTGCACAGTACGGGTCAATAACAATTTACTACTAGGAAAAAAGCTTATAGCAGTTATTTTACTAGTGGCATCTAAATCAAAATGGACACCACTACTACAATGCAAAATAGTCGTGGCATTCGTATAATATCGAACGCCGCCACTATACCTTAGTCCTGGTGTTCGAGGGTTAGTTAACGCCAACACTAGTAGGGATCACGATGCGATCCTGGACCAATGTAGCCTAGACGTTCAGAAAACTTGAACGCTGCAACTAAGTTATAGTGGTGGCATTTCAGGATTTGCAGACACCACTATTGTTACATCCAAAATTACGCTAACTTAACGGCCGCCGCTCATGCACTTGCCAACTCCTCTCATTCCAACTCCTCCCGTGCGCTTGTTCCCCTCCCCAAATCACCACCCCGACCTCGCGTCGCCCGCCCCGCCCTGACCTCGCGTCGCGTCGCCCCGACCTCGCGCCTCCTCACCTCTCTGCCCCGACCTCTCCGACTTCGCGCCACCGCTCCTCCCCCACTACAGGTAGACTCCCCCGCCCCTCTCTTAATTACTATATTTAGTTTAGTGTAGAAAACTAGATGATTTTAGGTACTTTAGTTTAGTGTAGCAAATTTAGATGATTTTAGGGATTTTTATTTAGTGTAGCAAAAATCTAGATGATTTTTGGGTGTTTAGTATAGCAAATCTAGATGATTTTAGGGGTAGATGTAGCAAATGTACATGATTTTAGGGGTAGAAAATCTAAACGATTTTAGGGATAGATGTAACAAATGTACATGATTTTAGGGATAGAAAATCTAGATGATTTTAGGGATAGATGTAGGAAATGTACATGATTTTAGGGGTAGCAAATGTAAATCTATATGATTTTAGGGATAGATGTAGCAAATGTACATGATTTTAGGGGTAGAAAATCTAGATGATTTGAGGGATAGATGTAGCAAATGTACATGATTTTAGGGATAGAAAATCTAGATGATTTTAGGGATAGATGTAGCAAATGTACATGATTTTAGTGATAGATGTAGCAAATGTACATATATATTCATTTCTTATATGTTGACTAACAGTTGTATGAAATGTTGTTATTTAACTACTTAATTAGTATCATGTCGGAGCCAGAGCTGAAGTTTCATGATGTTCACCGGAAACACAAGAGGACCCTGACTTGGGCAGCTCATATCACGGTGGATAACAAGAAGATCCAGCTAGGTACTTTTAGGTTCCCATGGCAGGTGAAAGGGCATGTTTGCCCCCATGTGTGATTTGGTATATAATGACAATCTGTATGGAATAATGTCTAATTTGAATTTCACTTGTAGGTTTGTCCATTGGCATCGCTTAGACCATGTGTTGGTTTCAAGGTTGAAAAATAAGAAGCAATGTACAAGGGCTTTGTGGTATTATATTTTGAGGTATTATATTTGTCGAAACTTTGGTCAGAACTTCTATCGGTAGTACCGGCGAGGCTCGTCTTTTCTCTCGAACCGCTGTTTGTGACTGTTGGCTGGGTGCCACCGGTAGTACCGCTCCTCCACCGGTACTACCGGTCGTGCACGACTCTGTGCATAATGGGAAGATCGGGGAGCCCTTTAAAAGGAGCTCCCCTCCCCCTTCATGAAATAGAGCTTTTCTTGGTTTTTGGCTTTCTCTCTCTCCTCCATTGTTGACCTTGAATAGCTTGACCTCTCCCCTTCCCCCTTCTATTATTCTTGCATCTTTTCAAGGGATTTGAGAGAGGAGGTCTAGATCTACAATCCCCACCAAACCAAATCCCTTCTTTGTGAAGGAATCCTTGGGATCTAGATCTTGGAGAGTTTTGTGTTCTCCTCTTCGTGTTCTTCCTCTCTTATTCCCCCAATAGATTTTGTAGCTTTGGTGGCATTTGAGAGTGAAGTACTTGCCTCTTGCATTTGGTGCATAGGTTTGAGTTCTCCTCGGAGATTCAGTGAGTTCAAGCCCTTGGGCTTGTTTCTCTTGGGTTCTTAGAACCCTAGATGGTTGCATGGAGTTTTGTTGTGTTCTTGGGGCCTCCAATTGAGTTGTGGATATTCCTCAAGCTTGTGGACTTTTGTTGCATTGTTCTTGGGGATCCAATTGTTGCGCAGTTCCTCAAGCTTGTAGCCTTTGTGGTACTTCTTGGGAGCCCTCCAATTGAGTTGTGGAGTTTTCCCCAAGCCTTTTACAGGTTCGGTGACTGCCCTCAAGTGTCCCATAGTGGAATGTGAGTAGGCCTTTGTGGTGAGCTCATGGGAGAATAGGGTGAGCCCCTTGTGGCATCGGTGAGTTGTGTACCTTCGCATCTTGGGGTGAGCCCTTGTGTGGCGTTGGGTGAGCATCGAGCCACCACACCTCGAGGTGAGCCATTTGTGGAGTTTGAAGTACATTGCGCCCCCACACATCTCCAATGGAGACGTAGCTTCTTCCTAAGTGAACTTCGGGAAACAAATCATCGTCTCCGTGTCCATCGGTTATATCTCAACCGAGCCCTTTACTTATGCAATTTACTTTGTGATAGCCATCGTGCTTGAAGTATTTTATCTTGCTATCACCTTGTTGCTTGTCTTGCTTAGCATAGGTTGTTGGTGCACTTAGTGAACCTAGTGGATATATGGTTTGGCTTGATAAATTCAACGTTAAGTTTTATTCTGCATTTATTAGAGCCTAAACCATAATAATTTTAAAACCCCTATTCACCCCCTCTAGGCGACGTCCATTTCCTATTCAGCAGGCAGCCCGCGCCTACGACTGCGTTGCGGTCTAGCACTTGGGGCGAGAGTGGTCCTTAATTTTGAGGATGAGCATCGTGTGGCGCATCTTTTAGCTCCAGTGGGCATGAGGATCACCACGAGGGCTGAGGAGAGGGAGCACCGGCAGGTAGAGAGGCATCTAGTGCGCCACCGTTGTGAGGAGGATGACCCCTTGGTCAGGGATCTCCTACTTTATCTCAAGTGACAGTGGTCCAGTACGAGGTCCTTAGCAAGACCCGGCAGCAACGCGAGCAGGGCGAGGCTGGCCCCTCCGGCATGCAGCAGCAGGGTCAGCCCGGCCCCTCTGACACACAGAGCAGGGTTCTTGCAGCCTGTTGTCCTCTTTCTGGGACTGCTCGGATGACGACGATGTCACTGACACTGGGTCTACTCGAGTTTAGAATGTTCTCATGTGACTGTCATATGCTACTATTGTACAACTTATATATGATGCTAGCTAATCTTACTTATGTGTTATGTTGATATATTGTGCTACTTATGATGCTAATTAAGTTAAAATGGTCTACATAACTAAGTTTGCATTATCATATATAGGTATATAATGAATGATGATCGGTGTGAGCATTGTGGTTACCGACCGTGCAAGGACAAGAAGGTTGTCATTGTGCTCCCTTATAACTGCGAAGTTAGTATGGTATGTCCATTCACAAGGAATCAACCTATATATACCCTGCAACTGAATTATATGCTAATTATTTCTTTCTTATGATTCTATATGCAGAACATACCCTGCAAGTTTAGACTTGATTTCCTAGACCATTTTGATTGGCCGTTGTGGCAGCAGGGACAGTTACAGGTCAATCTACTACCTCTGAAGCAACCTGCATCGACCTACACGGTCCAAGTCACGAACGAGGCGAACCGCATCTTTTTTAGTGGTCCGAGGTGGACTGAGATGGTCGATGCCTATGAGATGTACACCTAGGAGAAGTTGGCCTTCCATCTCTGTGAAGATCGCATGACCTACTTTTACTACTGAGGCCCTGAAGTATTAACAGACTCTGACATTTCTTCAGATGACGAGATTCCTGCTGCTGCCATTAGGTATCACATGGACGTTGCCAAAAATCCTATTGAGGACTAGTAGTTTTAGTTCTATGTAGCTAGCTAAATCAACTATATGTAGTTGACTGTAATGATGTGCTATCATTTCTATGAATATATCTTGTTGTGCTGTAAATATTCAATTGGATGCACCAATTTTTTTTAATTTTCGAAAACTCACTCGTGGCGTTTATAATAAAAGGAACGCCTACCATATGGTACGTAATGGTGACGCTTACAAGAAATGGCACTACTAGGATATGTAATGATAGCTCTCACACGACACACCACCACTAGAAACCCTACTAGTGGTGTTCGATAGAGACGCCACCACTAGGACCTACCAGTGGTGCAAGGTTAGCGGCGTGCGTTTTAAAAGCCACGAACCACCTTTTCCGAATGCCTCCACTATGTCTTTACCTACCAGTGATTGTGGAGAAGTCGATAGCCCACTTCAGAGCCAGGACATAAAGAAACTTCTGGTTGGTGTATTTTCTACCTTCTCTAGTGACCATTGTGCATAAATTACTGGCTACTCCTGATTATGTTATGTGGCTTTCCCGAGCTTGCAGGTATCATGTTGGATACAAAAAACCTTCATAAGATGTGCTCAGACAAAGATTTAGAGGCAGTATAACTGCTCTTGTTTGGTACCTCTGAACATAAGAGGAACGAATTGTTTCAACAATGTGATGTGCTAATCTTCATCTGACCTTAATTTACAAAACATATGTATAGAATAGTTGCAAAATCATACTAGGAATAAGCCTAAGGGAGATAAGTTTAGTCCAAGTACAAATACAAGGGACAATTTTGCTCAAGGTAAATTATCTCAAATCCTTTAGTACCTCTAATTTTTTCCGACTATATGATACTAATTCATGAGATTTGAGATCCTCCATTAATTCGCTAACACAAAAAATATATTTTTTGTGTGCTTATTTTTTGGGAGATAGATCACAAATACTGATTGTTTTTTAGTGTTCAACTTATGTTATTAATGTTAGATTTCTCTTGTTATATTTTGCAATCTATGTGTAGAGAAAATCCCTCTTCTATTAATATATTGTGTTATTATATGTGCAAAATCTATGCAGGACTTCAGCTCAGGAATAGTGTGAATTGGTAGCTAGATCTCATAACTCATAGTTTATTAGTGTACATCGATTTCTGTTGTTCATGTTACATTTCACCCATTATTTGTTGCCAGGTTATCCCAACCATAATTTTGATCTTTCTATAGGTATTAGGTTGCTTACTGAAATATCATCTCCTCACCACACTCCAACACCATTGGATCCCCACAAATCTTGCAAGTTTAGGGGCAGGCCACACCAACGGCAGAAACTAGCGCGCAGAAATTGGTTGGTATCAATTGTCAACCTTTGCACATATTCATGCTATATGGGGCTTTATTACTGGTCCAGTATACCATGATACAGGTTGGCCTCACTACTCTTTCACATGCCTTTTTTGTTCGGTAGTGTTTTGTTCTATTTTTTATGTGTCAAAATTTCTTAGGTTGGTACAAAATTCATTTGTTCACCATTATGTTGTTAATTGAATGCTTGCAAAGTTACTGCTTTAACATTTTTCTTGCACTTCTATTTTTATAGATAAAATGCTCATGTTTCCGCTAGAGTCACATCTCTGGTCAATGAGAAGAAGCTCCACAATCCACATCTCTGAAATTTATCATGGTTACGCCGCACAATATATTTTGGACAATCTGCTGGGGCCTAGCAATCTTTTATTCATAGATAACTTGGTTTGGTGTAACTTGTGGTTACACTAATATTCCAGTTTTTCTGCTTATGGTTGACTACACCTTTTACGAAAATGGTTGTTTAGGCCTCCTAACTTATCTAATGTGCATCTTTTTTATCATTATAGCAAGACGGTCTTATTTTTAACGTGTATAACTATTTAGTATACCTCTATGACTATAAGAAAGGCACATATAGTTTTTAAGCAATGTAATATTTATCTTTCTTTATTTTTTTGATGGATATATTGGGAAAAGATGATTGATTTATTTGTCCCGTATCATGAACTATATTCATTTCTATCTCCATTTCATTCCTATAGGTCACGAATCACCCATCCATATTCTTTGGTTTATCTCAACCAATTCTAAAGATTTTGTACTGCCTTTTAATTTTTCCGATGATGATGCTTTCTTAATATATATAATGTTGTTTGTGATAATTAATCAACGTTGATATGGAGGCTACATATTTGATCTCAAGTTTCTGTCTGGTTAAAAATCCGAGAGTTATGCACAATGCCAGTTTGCGTAAAATTAAACATACACACTATTGAAGGTTTTAGTTGGTATATCCAGTTCTACAGTGCAATATCTTTTTCCAATATTTAGCACACACATTTTATTCTGAGGAAGGAAAATAAATATTTGTATGTGAGTATACCATTTAGTCTGAGGAGGTTAAACAAAACCCAAATTTCCTATGATGCATGCCAGTGAGATCGAGTTTATTACCTAAATGAGGCGTCCTCACCTAAAATATTTAACATCAACAAGGATCTTTTGGAATTCATCTTTGCATAGAGATGTGTTCCATGATTCCCTCCAGGCCATGGCTTAAGAGATAGTTACTAACCTGGTAGACATGGTTTTTCGGATTACTTGTGCTTGGTATACTTATGGTCTGCCTAGATGTCATGTTAGGTTTCTCCATCTGTGGTTGATGATCCGAAGTTAGGTTCTCATCTATGGTTGATGATCCGAAGGTGCTACCAGCATCATCCGATGCATCTGGAGTAAATAAGAGGTAACTACTCTCTCTATGCGTGGAAGCAGCTTATAGAGACATTCCTGGATAGTGCTTCTATGTATACCTTT
Source organism: Avena eriantha (assembly GCA_910589775.1). Taxonomy (NCBI): domain Eukaryota; kingdom Viridiplantae; phylum Streptophyta; class Magnoliopsida; order Poales; family Poaceae; genus Avena; species Avena eriantha. Next base: position 131,263,912 of record OU342743.1, on the reverse strand, counting down.
GCTAAGTAAGGTTCTGTATAAAATGGTTTTAGAGGTAGGCAGCCTTCGTAAAAATCACAGAATGATCTTAGAGTAAGAGAAAAGACCTAAACTATTGTGTTTGTATGGTAGTAGTACCTACTATATATTTTAAGAGTATGACGAAATTACTCTAGAGTTGTGTATCTATGGGAGATGTTAGCCATTACCAGATTTATCAGTGACGGACGTCGCGGTGGCATGGTCCATCTCTCCCACTAATGTTTAGCGAGGCACCATGGATCCTTCCTTTTCAACCAACCTTACTAGCATGTTTGGTATTGCTACCTCTCGAGAGATGGGTCGTTCTGAGGTGAGCCTCCGTGTTTCATTCGATCCATTCCTTGTATTGGTTTTCATAGTGTGTGCCTACAATTTTTGTGTATGTTGAAATACTTATTATACCTTGTGAGATCTCTATGTACATGTGGTTGTCCTGAGTGCAAATAAAAGGGGAGAGACATGCGGTAGTAATGCATACAATAGAAAAAACCAGTTAGAATGAATGGGAATAAGGTCCATATCGAACACATGTACATGTGTATCTATATGCACCATATGGGTCCCGTATAGCAGTTCTGGTTTAAGTGTCCAATCTTTGCACCCCTCCTATTTCCAAATAAGTAATTATGTTTTGTAATATTTAAGATTAGTGGCCTACTAATGAAACTTCTTTTTTCTGAAATTTAGCTGCATCTAGAAATTACTTGTTGATGGCTCAATACACGGCGCCCAGAAAAGTGCTTGGTGCGTGGTGTTGATGTAGAGCTCGTTGGGAACCCCAATAGGAAGGTATGATGAGCACAGCAACAAGTTTCTCTCAGTTATGAAACCAAGGTTTAATCGAACTAGTAGGAGCAAGAAAACACCTCAAAGGTGTTACTAGCTGAGCTTTGGCAGGGCGCACTATTGGTGCTAGTAGCAACGTGGAGACCTGCACAACACAACCACAGAACTTTATCCCCAACTTGCGATAAGGTTGTCAATCTCACCGTGTTTTGCAGAAAACAAAGGATTAAACGTATCGAATGGAAACAAGTAAAAGTTTGCAGAAAGCAAACACAAAACAGTAAACAGTTATAGATTGTATGTAAAGAAAGAGGACCGGGATCCATAGTTCACTAGAGGTGGCTCTCCTTAGATAGATAACATGCTGGGTGAATAAATTACAGCGGGGCAATTGACAAAAACACCGAGAAAGCAATACATGCATATACTAATCATCTTGACTCCTCTGAGACTTGATTGGGCATTACAACATAATACATAGACCGCCATCCAATTGCATCTATGACTAATAATCTACCTTCAGGTTATCATCCGACCCCCCTCCAGTATTAAGTTGCAAGCAACAGATTATTGCTTTACGAACTGCGTGTAGAGTAAACAATATGATTGTTCTATGAACAAAGGATTGTTGGTTTCTCCCTAGTAGCAACAACACATCTAGTCACTTCCCCAGATTACCAAAGGCATGAACCCACTATCGAGCATAAATACTAACTCTTGGAGTTGCTAGCATCTACTTGGCCAAGATAGCTACTAAGCATGCAAGATCTCAAATAACAAAGACATGATAGAATCAATAATCAATCTGAAATAGCATCTCAATATCCATCGGATCCCCGCAAACACAACATGTATGGATTACAAATAAATGATCTTGATCATGAACGGAGCTCACAAGATCTAAACATGAAAGCACAAAGGAGGAGAAACCAGCCATCTAGATACTACATGGATCCGTAGTCCAAGGATGAACTACTCACGCATCACACCGGAGGCTTGCATGGTGATGAAGAAGGCCTCCAGGGTGAATTCCCCTCTCCGGCAGGGTGCCGGGAAGAGCTTCAGATCCCCCCCGATCTAGGGACAGAGACGACGGTGGCTACAGACTCTTTCGTGGATTTTTGATCGGGTCCTTAGGGTTTTCGTCCCGAGGGCATCTTATAGTCGGAAGGTGAGGCCAAGGGGGTGCCGAGAGCGGCCACACCACCCCCTGGCGCGGGCTAGGCCTGGCCGCGCGGCCAGCTGGTGTGGTGGCTCCCTGGCCCTTCTCCGTCTCGTATTCTGGCACTTGATCACTTCCGGAAAAATAGGCACTTTGGCTTTTGTCCTGTCCAATTCCGAGAATATTCATTTTCTGACTTTCCTGGAACAAAAAACAGCAGAAAACAGGCAGCTGGCACTGTGGCTCTTGTTAATAGGTTAGTCCAAGAAATCATATGAAAAGTACTCCAAAGTTGGAACAAAACACAAGAAAGTGGATAAAACCAAGCATGGAACATCAAAAATTATAGATACATTTGCAATGTATCAATATCCCCAAGCTTAACTCCTGCTTGTCCTCGAGTAGGTAAGTGATAAAAAGAAATAATTTTTGAGGTGACATGCACCATCAAAGACTTGATCAAAGTATTTGCAAAATATTCAAAGCTGGGATCATAGTACTTCAATCATAACATGAAAGACAAAGTTCTAGCAATAAGCAAAGAAACTATGATGCAACATGAAAAGGCACAAACAAAATATTCATGAATAACAATGCTTTGCAAGACGTTTGTTTGTTTCACATAAAGAAAACATAGCATAATAGTATTCAGCTTGTCCCTCAATAGAGTAGCAAATATAAATGCATAGGACACCTTCAAAGTTCATAAGAGTGACTAGATACAATAGTTTCAAACAAGCAATATCAAGTTATGCATCAATCAACTAGTCTTGGGACAATGCACATAGAACTAAGAATGGCCAATATGCTCTCAAAGTAGGTGCATAAAGATAGAATGTGGAGACTCAATATAATGGTGGAAGAAAAGCCTTTTTTAAAAGGAAGTAGGGATTCAAGTCTCAAAAAGAGCTTCCAAAAATTATGGTACTCGTAGCTTTCAGCTCTCATTGCCCCTATCATAAGCATCTTGAAGTGATTAAGGTTAAAGTGAACAAACTATGGTGTACATGCTTGACGAAGTATAAGTCAGAAATCTCATGTCCCTTGTATACGAGGGCCGCTCCTCATGCTACTCAAGTTTAGTCACAAGTAAGTTCTTGTCATCGTAAGTACATGTGTATCATTGAGAACCGCCAACGGGGTACCCCTTGCCCGATGATACGGAAGAATCCCCATATCAAAATGACAAGGCAAGCAGACAACGGGCATCTCAGCATTCTTCTTACTTACCATGGGAATATGGTGATTTTTTCTCTCTTTCCTCTTTGCATAGTATCTCTTTTTTTTCTCCTTTTCTCTTGTTTCAGCATAGGACTCTTTTTTTATAAGAAGAATGCTTCATAGACAGCTCATTATGGTTACGCTGCAGGTTTCCACCATGTCAGCATGGATTAGACCAGCGGCCCAGGTGTTTCTCTAACACATATACATAACTCCATGGACTTACAAGGTCCCCTTTCATTTCACACCGACGACATCCATATACAAAAGAGCATGATATCAACTAGGTACAAGTACCAAGTGCAATGTTGAAAGCGTTCCCCATGAAAGCATGGTTCTGCTAATTCCCAACAAATAAGTGCAAGCATATACAACAAAGAAGACACAATGGTTCAAGTTTATTAAGGGCAAGTAAAGTAAAGTGTGCCATCAAGTTCGAGAGAGCTTTAATCACTAGTTTTTTCATAATAAGTGGAAGGTAAACAAAAGCATGAATATACTTGGAATATAATAAGCTAGTAGGTAGGTATGGTGGACTCTTTGGAATAACTTGGTTTAGGGAGTTGGATTCATGAGTGGAACTCGTACTTTGTTGTGGAGGCTAGCAAAACACTAGGAGCGACAAACTAAGAGAGCAATAATGGCCATAATCATGCAGAGCGACAAAACATCATTGATCAAAGCATAAAGTGATACTACAAGTTGAAAACTAAAGGATCATAAAGGCTATGGTGACTTGAGATAGTCATAACATGGTGTGAGCATGTGCCATGTCAACCCAAATAAAGCATCAAAGGAGAATACCACTATACTATGCTTTAATATGCTAAAACAACGCATGATTCATCCAAGGCAGATTAAGCAATCTCAATTGTTTATAAAAGTCATGCTACAGCAAAGAATACTAAGCATAAAGCCAAAACAATATCAAGCATGGCATGACAAAGCATAGGCCACAGTCAAAAACAAGCTCTTTTTACCACATAAGCATGAACTTTCCTACTCTTTTCCAAACCAAACCAAACTATTTGCAAACGAAAGTGTGAAAGAGGGGGTCCAACCAACTTATTCAGAAGACTAAGCAAACCAAGAAAACTAAAAACCAAAATGAAAACGAAAGAGAAGACACTCCAAGAAAAACACAACTGTGCAAGAAACAATAAAAATGAAGCGTTTGGAAGAAACCTGGGATTTTTATTGATGAAGAAGGGGATGCCTTGGACATCCCCAAGCTTTGACGCTTGTACTTCTTGGATATTTCTTGGGGTGACACACGTGGAATCCCCAAGCTTGAGCTTTAGTCCATCCTTCATCTCATTACTCATTCGTTCCATACACCTGAAATTTTTTCCTTCATACAAAACTTCACACAATCTCATTAGCAATATTAGTGCACTTAAGATAAATAAGTCTCAAGGTTCAGTTCTAACACCAAATAAACTTCCATTAGAACACTAGCTACTGTATCACTTCCCTCAAAAAGCTCAATGCCCCAAAGGAACTTAAGAAGGAACTAACAAGAAGCAAATGCAGAAAATGGCAGAAATCTGTCAAAACAGACCAGCAGGTAAAGACGAATTTTTTCGAAGACCTTCTGTTGCTCAAATAAAAAAGTGTTGAACTAATGAAAGTTAGATAACAACCTGGGGCAGAATCACAAAAACTTACAGCTCAATCAGACGTACAGAGCTCTCTCAGGAATTTTTACGGTGAAGCATAGAAATCTGTTTCGGGACAGCAACTTTCCCAATCATTACACTCTCATTAGAGGTTACTCTTGGCACAAAAAGCAAATAAAAAGGATAAGGAGAGGTTATTACAGAGGTAATAAGTTCCAAGACTCAACTAAAACACTTGGGTTATCTCCCAACAAGTACTTTTGTTTAACGCCTTTAAGTTAGGCATAAAAATTTGAGAAGATGCTCTCATAGAAAATATGAATTGAAGTAAATGAGAGCATCAAGAAGCAAATTCAAAACACATTTAAGTCTAACCCACTTCCTATGCATAGGAATCTTGTATGCAAATAAATGCACAAAGAACAAAGTGACAGGCATAGGAAGATAAAACAAAAGTAACTTCAAAACTTTCAGCACATAGAGAGGTGTTTCATTACCATAAAAACTTCTACAACCATATTTTCCTCTCTCATAATAATTTCAGTAGCCTCATGAATAAACTCAACAATATAACTATCACATAAGGCATGATTTTCATGATCTACAAGCACTAGAGCTTTATTATAAATATTTTCAAAAGAATCCTTGGGAACATAACATTCACCCTCCTTTGATAAGCATGGGGGACAATCAAATAATGTAAGGGATAAAGAGTTACTCTCATTAGAAGGTAGGCATGGGTAGATCCATTCTTCCCCCTTTTGTCCATCACTCTCCTCCTCTTTTTCATCTAATGAGCTTTTAGGTTCAGCAATTTCTTCTTCCATGGAGGTTCTAGCAGGCGGTGGTTCATCTATTACCTTAGCAGTCATAACATTGTTCCCAAATATTAAACTGAGTGAGCTATCCATAATGAAATAGTGATTGGAGCAGAGCTAGTCATAAAGGTAACTTAATAAAGAAAGAGAACCGGGATCCATAGTTCACTAGAGGTGGCTCTCCTTAGCTAGATAACATGCTGGGTGAACAAATTACAGCGGGGCAATTGACAAACACCGAGAAAGCAATACATGCATATACTAATCATCTTGACTCCTCTGAGACTTGATTGGGCATTACAACATAATACATAGACTGCCATCCAACTGCATCTATGACTAATAATGCACCTTCAGGTTATCATCCGAACCCCCTCCAGTATTAAGTTGCAAGCAACAGATTATTGCTTTATGAACTGCGTGTAAAGTAAACAATACGATTGTTCTATGAACAAAGGATTGTTGTTTTCTCCCTAGTAGCAACAACACATCTAGTACCTTAGAGATTTCTGTCACTTCCCCAGATTACCAGAGGCATGAACCCACTATCGAGCATAAATACTAACTCTTGGAGTTGCTAGCATCTACTTGGCCAAGATAGCTACTAACAACGGAAAGCATGCAAGATCTCAAATAACAAAGACATGATAGAATCAATAATCAATCTGAAATAGCATCTCAATATCCATCGGATCCCCGCAAACACAACATGTATGGATTACAAATAGATGATCTTGATCATGAACGGAGCTCACAAGATCTAAACATGAAAGCACAAAGGAGGAGAAACCAGCCATCTAGCTACTACATGGATCCGTAGTCCAAGGATGAACTACTCACGCATCACACCGGAGGCTTGCATGGTGATGAAGAAGGCCTCTAGGGTGAATTCCCCTCTTCGTCAGGGTGCCGGGAAGAGCTTCAGATCCCCTCCGATCTAGGGACAGAGACGACGACGGCTACAGACTCTTTCGTGGATTTTTGATCGGGTCCTTAGGATTTTCGTCCTGAGGGCATCTTATAGTCGGAAGGGGAGGCCGAGGGGGTGCCGGGAGCGGCCACACCACCCCCTGGCGCGGGCCAGGCCTGGCCGCGTGGCCAGGTGGTGTGGTGCTCCCTGGACCTTCTCCGTCTCGTATTCTGGCACTTGATCACTTCCAGAAAAATAGGCACTTTGGCTTTTGTCCCGTCCAATTCCGAGAATATTCATTTCCTGACTTTCCTGGAACCAAAAACAGCAGAAAACAGGCAGCTGGCACTGTGGCTCTTGTTAATAAGTTAGTCCAAGAAATCATATGAAAAGTACTCCAAAGTTGGAACAAAACACAAGAAAGTGGATAAAACCAAGCATGGAACATCAAAAATTATAGATACATTTGCAATGTATCACTTGTCTATAAAAATATACGACTTCAGTCAATCATGTGACTTAAATGTATAATAGGTTTGCATGTTACTATATGCAGAAGACAGAAATAGCTTTTCGGGTAAATTTGTTTTCGACGAATAAGGAAGTTCTTACTTTGGTGTCGTGAGGTAATAATTTAGGAATCAAAACTGCATCTATTTAAATATTTTAGTTTTGAGTTTTCACTATTTTTCAGTACAGAGTAACTTGGTTGCACCTTTTTCCCTATGAAGATGCACTCTTTAGTGAAAAACTTAATCATACTTCATGTTTTACTTAATGTTTGCATCATTCATGGTGGATTTATGGTTTGGATGACTTGATAATGGCCATTTGGTCCTTCTACAAGTAAATGGGCTAAATTAGGCAAGCTTATGTATTATCTTTGTTTCTTTTCCATTTTTCTCTCATTTTGCATAATATGGTGCTATTACATTAAATGTTGGGCCTATTTTAATGTTATTTATGCATGTTCCATTGCTTTAGATAGAAATGCAAGTATGGTAACTGAGTTGATAATTTTTTTGAAGATGCACAACTTGTTTTTCTTCAATAGGGGTGTTCCGGACTAGTTATATTTTTAATTTTTCTACATTTTAGTGAGATGTTTTTTATACTTTAAACTACCATGTTTCATTGTTCTCCTGTTGCTACTGATAGGGGTCACGAGAGAGCGACCACGACATCTGGTTCATTGGCCAATAGCACTGGGATGTAGGTTGGTAAGCTGATAATATGAAAACTTGCTTGTCAGGTTAGAGCTTCTCTAGCAGATACCGCATCTGTTCCTACCGTAAAACATGGATGCGGTAAACCGCAACTTGATTTTGTGGTGCGAAAAATGGCAGGGCGGATCAGATGCCGCATAGTTGTACAGCAAAACCGCATATTCCCTTTTACAGTTCAGTATGCAGCATCTATTCTTCCTCGTCACGTGTACCAGAAAACAAAGTTCACCTCAAAGCACACAATTCAGTGTATGAACAAGAATTAAAATAGCATCGGTAGATAATTTGAGATGGCATTCAACGACGAGGTTTTCAATCGAAGGAATTAAACATAGCTGATGGCTCAAAATACGATGAGATTGTTGGGAACCCCAAGAGGAAGGTATGATGAGCACAGCTTCAAGGTTTTCCTCAGTTATGAAACCAAGGTTATCGAACCAGTAGGAGCAAGGAAACAACCCCAAGGTGTTGTCTCCAACTTGGAATCCTACACAACACAACCACAGAACTTTGCCCCAACTTACAGTGAGGTTGTCAATCTCACCAGTTTTGCTGAACCAAAGGATTAAACGTATTGTGTGGAAGATAGTAATTGCTTTGCAGAAAGTAAACAATAAACAGTAAATAGTAGATTGTAGATTGATGGTAAAATAATGGACCGGGGTCCATAGTTCACTAGAGGTGATTCTCCTTAAGATAAATGACATGTTGGGTGAAAAAATTACAACGGGGCAATTGACAGACACCGAGAAAGCATACATGCATATACTAATCATCTTGACTCCTATGAGATTTGATTGGGCATTATAACATTATATATAGATAGTAATCCAACTACATCTATGACTAATAATACACCTTCAGGTTATCATCCGAACCCCCTCCAGTATTAAGTTGCAAGCAACAAATAATTTCATTAAGCAAAGTGTGTAAAGTAAACAATATGATTGCCCTATGGACAAACGATTGCTATTTTCTCCCTAGTACCAACATCACATCTAGTACCTTAGATATTTCTGCCACTTCCCCAGATTACTAGAGGCATGAACCCACTATCGAGCATAAATACTCCCTCATGGAGTTGCTAGCATCTACTTGGCCAAGATAGCTACTAACAACAGAAAGCATGCAAGATCACAAATAACAAAGACATGATAGAAACAATAATCAATCTGAAATAGCATCTCAATATCCATCGGATCCCCGCAAACACAACATGTAAGATTACAAATAGATGATCTTGATCATGAACGGAGCTCACAAGATCTAAAAATGGCATCACAAAGGAGGAGAACCAACCATCTAGCTACTACATGGACCCGTAGTCCAGGGATAAACTACTCACACATCACACTAGAGGCAGGCATGGTGATGAAGAAGGCCTCCAGGGTGATCTCTCCCCTCCGGCAGGGTGCCGGGAAGAGCTTCAGATCCCTCCCGATCTAGGGATGGAGATGACGACGGCTATAGACTCTTTCGTGGAATTTTGATCGGGTACTTAGGGTTTTCATCTCGGGAGGATTTTATAGGCGAAGGGGCTAGGTCGGTGGAGCACCAGGGGGCCCACACCCCTGGTGGGGCGCCCCCGGGCCACGCTGCCACCAGGTGTGGCCGCCCTGGTGTGCCACTTCGTCTCCCCTCCGGACTTCGTGTTGCTTCGGGTAAAATATTGACTTTGGCTTTTGTCTGGTCCAATTTCGAGAATATTTCCTTACTAGCTTTTCTAAAACCAAAAACAGTAGAAAATAGGCAACTGGCACTATGGCATCTTATTAATAGGTTAGTTCCAAAAAATGTGTAAAAAATACCCCAAAGTATGGACAAAAGATAAGAAAGTAGATATAAAACAAGCATGGAACATCAAAAATTATAGATACGTTTACAATGTATCAACATCCCCAAGCTTAACTCCTGCTCGTCCTCGAGTAGGTAAGTGATAAAAAAGAATAATAATTTTTGAGGTGACATGCACCATCGCAATCTCGATCAAGGTATTTGTAAAACATTGATAGCTGGGATCATTGTACTTTAACATAGCATGAAAGATATACTTCTAACAATAAGACATAGCAACTATGTTATAACATGAATTGGTACAAACAGAAGATTCAAGAATAACAATGCTTTGAAAGACTTTTGTTTGTTTCACATAAAGAAAACATAATGAGAATGGTATCCAGCTTGTCCCTCATAGTGTAGCAAAACATAAATGCATAGGACACCTTCAAAGTTCATAAGGGTGACTAGATACAAACAGTTTAAGAACAAGCAATATCAAAGTTATGAATCAACCAACAAGTTTTGGGACAATGCACATTAAACTAATAATGGCCACTATGCTCTCTCAATAGGTGCATAAAGATAGAAGATAGAGACTAAACATAAAAGTAAAAGAAAGGCCCTTCATAAAAGGAAGGAGTGATTCAAGTCTCATAAAGAGCTTCCAAAAATTATGGTACTTATTAGCTTTCAGCTCTCATTGCCCCTATCATAAGCATCTTTAGGTGATTAAGGTTAAAGTGAACAAATATGAGGATATGCTTGACAAGTTATAAGCTAAAAATCTCATGCCCCTTACTTACGAGTACCGTTCCTCATGCTACTCAAGTTTAGTCACAAGTAAGTTCTTGTTATTGTAAGTACATGTGTATCATAGAGAACCACCAACGGGGTACCCTTTCCCGATGATACGGAAGATTCTCCATATCAAAATGATAAGGCAAGCAGACAATGAGCATCTCAGCAATCCTTTTATTTCCTATTTGCATAGGCCTTTTTTCTTTTTTTTCTTTCCTATTTGCATAGGCTTTTTTATAGAGGATGCTTCATAGATTGATCACTATGGTTACGCTGCAGGTTTCCACCATGATTAGGCATGGCTTAGGCCAGCCGCCCAGGCATTTCTCTAACACATATACGAACTCCATGAGCCTTACAAGCGCCCCTTTCATTTCACACCACCGGGATCCATAAGAAAAAGAACATGATATAAACTAAATAAAGTGCAATGTTGAAAGCATTCCCCATTATAACATGGTTCTGCTAATTCACAACTTACAAAACGCAAGCATATACGCAACATAGATGGGCACAATGGTTCAAGTTTATTAAGTGCAAGAAAAGTAAAGTGTGCCATCAAGTTCGTGAGAGCTTTAATCACTAATTTTCACATAACAAGTTTAATTCAAAATGTAGATAAAAACATGAATATACTTGGAATAGCAAATGCTAATAGGTAGGTATGGTGGACTCTTTGGAATAACTTGGTTTTATTTGGAGTTGGATGCATGAGTGGAACTCATAGTTGGTACATGTGGAGGCTAGCAAAAGACTGGGAGCAACAAACTAAGAGAGCAATAATGGCCATAATCATGCAAAGTGACAAAACATTATTAATTAAAGCATAAGGTGATATTACAAGTCGAAAACTAAATGATCATAGAGGCTATGGTGACTTGGTATAGTCTTAACATGGTGTGAGCATGCGCCAAGTCAACCCAAATAAAGCATTAAAGGAGAATACCACAATATTATGATTTTATATGCTAAAACAACGCATGATTCTTTCAAGGCACATTAAGCAATCTTAATTGTTTGTAACAAGTCATGCTACAGCAATAATCACTAAGCATAAAGCCAAAACAATATCAAGCATCACATGACAAAGCCTAGGCCACAGCAAAAACAAGCTCCTTTTGTACCACTTATAAGCATGAACTTTCCTACTCTTTTCCAATCCAAACCAACTTATTTGAAAACTAATGTATGAATACGGGGGTCCAAACAATTTATTCCAGCAAACTAAGCAAACGAAAACTATGAACAAAACAAAGACGCTCCAAGAACAACACAACTGTGCATGAAACAATAAAAATGAATTGTTTGGAAGAAACCTGAGATTTTTATTGATGAAGGGGATGCCTTGGGCATCCCCAAGCTTTGACGCTTGTACTTCTTGAATATTTCTTGGGGTGACACGGGTGGCATCCCCAAGCTTGAGCTTTTGTCCATACTTCATCTTATCACATTGTTCTTCCCTACACTTCAAAATTTCCTTCATACAAAACTTCACACAATCTTCATTAGCAATATTAGTGTACTCAAGATAAATAAGTCTTTAGGCTCAGTTTCAACACAAGTAAAACTTCCATTAAAACACAAGCTACTGTAGAACTTCCTTTTAAAAGTTCAAGAATTTTGGCAAGAACTCAAAGAGAAAGAGATTTAAGAGGAAATGCAAATAATGGCAGAAATCTGTCAAAACAGACCAGCAGGTAAAAACTGATTTTTTCGAAGACCTTCTGTTGCTCAAATCAAAAAGTCTTGAACTAACGAAAGTTTGATAACAACCTGGGGTAGAAGCAAAAAACATTATAGCTCAATCCGACGTACAGAGATTTTTTACGAATTTTTATAGAGAAGCACAAAAATCTGTTTCGGGACAGCAACTTTCCCAAGTCTTACTTCTCTCTCATTAGAGGTTACTCTTGGCACAAAAACCACAAAAAAAGGATAAGGAGAGGTTATTACAGAAGCAATAACTTCCAAGACTCAACAAAGTATTTCTAAAGAGAATTGGGTTATCTCCCAATCAGTGCTTTTCTTTACCGCCTTTGAGCTAGGCATAAGAAGCAAGAATCAAGTATTCTCAAATGAAGAAGCATTAAAACCAAATTTCTTGCCCTATATTTCTTACCTTTATTCTTATCCTTGGGTAACGTATGATTGTTTGGTGGAAAGCAAAATGCATAATGCCCTTTTCCACGTCTATTATTGCTCCAAGGAGTTTTAGTAGGGATCTTCCAAGTGTAATCTGTCCTTTTACTACACATTCCATAACAAGATAATCAGTAGACACCACTTTCCCTAAAATCTTTGTAAACACTCCTTCAACTATTCCAATGGGTAATATTATGGCATTATTAGTAAGAGATATTTCTTCTCCCCCTTCAGAAAGTCCCCAAAGATTCATAGAATCTTTAGGCATAAGACAGAATTCAGACATGATATCATAGCGAGCATGAAAAGTTTCATTATTTATAACAACTTTTACTGTAGGAAGCCATTTTGAAGGTTCAGAATTTATTGGAACATATTCATGATGCTCTCTAAGCATGTTATAGCATTATTTTAAACTAGCAGTGTTGGTCTCGAGAGTGTTCAATCTAGCAAATATGTTTATAAAGGAAGAATCAGATTTGCTAGGCAAGTCATATGTTGTAACCAACTTTTTTATGGCATTAAAAGCATCACCCTCATTGCACTGGAGGAAATCTCCTCCTATTACAGCATCCAAAGCATATCTATAGCAAAGAGCAGTTCCAAAGTAAAAACTATTAAGAAACAAGCTTACATTCATTTTAGGTTCAGTTTTTCATGTAAATCAGAGATTCTAGACCAAACTTCCTTGAAACTCTCTTCCGTTCCTTGTTTGAAAGTAAAAATCATTTCCTCGGGCGGCATAGTGATTGGAGTAATGCTAGACATAATAGCAACTTGAGATAGGAACTAATTTTTTTGTGTTTTTAATAAGGGAAGCAAACTAGAACAACTATTTTTTTGTGTGTTTTTGATAAAAAAAACAAGCAAGCTAAGCAGAAATAAACTAAGAAAAACAAAAAACAAAGTAAAGAGATTGGTTATGAAGGACTCCCCTTGTAAAGCTGTCCTTGACTCCCCGGCAACGTCGCCAGAAAATAGGCTTGATGGCTCAAAATACGATTAGCTCGTTGGGAACCCTAAGAGGAAGGTATGATGAGCACAGCAGAAAGTTTTCCCTCAGTTATGAAACCAAGATTATCAAACCAGTAGGAGTAGGGAAGCAACCCCAAGGTGTTGTCTCCAATTTGGAATCATGCACAACACAACCACAGAACTTTGCCCCAACTTACAGTGAGGTTGTCAATCTCACCGGTTTTGCTGAAACAAAGGATTAAACATATTGTGTGGAAGATAGTAATTGCTTTGTTGAAAGTAAATAGTAAATAGTAGATTGTAGATTGATGGTAAAAGAATAGACCAAGGTCCATAGTTCACTAGAGGTGATTCTCCTTAATATAGATGACATGTTGGGTGAACAAATTACAGCGGGGCAATTGACAGACACCGAGAAAGCATACATGCATATACTAATCATCTTGACTCCTATGAGATTTGATTGGGAATTACATCATTATACATAGACCGTAATCCAACTGCATCTATGACTAATAATCCACCTTCAGGTTATCATCCGAACCCCCTCCAGTATTAAGTTGCAAGCAACGGATAATTGCATTAAGCAAAGTGTGTAAACTAAACAATATGATTGCCCTATGGACAAAGGATTGTTGTTTTCTCCCTAGTAGCAATAGCACATCTAGTACCTTAGAGATTTCTGTCACTTCCCTAGATTACTAGAGCCATGAACCCACTATCAAGCATAAATACTCCCTCTTGGAGTTGCTAGCATCTACTTGGCCAAGATAGCTACTAACAACGGAAAGCATGCAAGATCCAAATAACAAAGACATGATAGAATCAATAATCAATCTGAACTAACATCTCAATATCCATCGGATCCCCGCAAACACAACATGTAAGATTACAAATAGATGATCTTGATCATGAACGGAGATCACAAGATCTAAAAATGGTAGTACAAAGGAGGAGAACCAACCATCTAGCTACTACATGGACCCGTAGTCCAGGGATGAACTACTCACGCATCACACCGGAGGTAGGCATGGTGATGAAGAATGCCTCCAGGGTGATCTCTCCCCTCTGGCAGGGTGCCAGGAAGAGCTTCAGATCCCTCCCGATCTAGGGATGGAGATGCCAGCGGCTATAGACTCTTTCGTGGAATTTTGATCGGGTACTTAGGGTTTTCATCCTGGGAGGATTTTATAAGCGAAGGGGCTAGGCCGGTCGAGCACCAGGGGCCCACACCCCCTGGTGGCACGCCCCCCTAGGCCATGCCGCCACTAGGTGTGGTCGCCCTGGTGCGCCACTTCGTCTCCCCTCCGGACTCTGTGTTGCTTCGGGTAAAATATTGACTTTGGCTTTTGTCCGGCCCAATTCCGAGAATATTTTCTTACTAGCTTTTCTGAAACCGAAAACAGCAGAAAATAGGCAACTGGCACTATGGCATCTTGTTAATAGGTTAGTTCCAGAAAATGTGTAAAAATACTCCAAAGTGTGGACAAAACATATGAAAGTAGATATAAAACAAGCATGGAACATAAAAAACTATTGATACGTTTACAACGTATCAATAGCGAAAGAACAAATGAAACCCCAATCCATGATCTCGCTTCCGCTATCCTCTTCATCACCATCTTACTCTGAGAAAGAAGTATGCACCCTCCCTTCGCGGTTGCGGTCGTCGGGGTGGACCTCGTGGCGGTGGTCGGGGCATATGTCAAGCGTCGTCCGATCCTCCATCTTGAATAACCTCGGCCAATAGGATCTCAAAGGCGCGTACTGAGGCATGGCCCTCTTCTGCTCCAGGAGTTCGAGGTGGCGCTCCTCGATTCGGCGTCCCAACTCGGCACCATGCGGAACCGGCGCCACCGGCACCCCGTAGTGGTTGAGCTCGAAGCCTTCCAGGATCGTCGCGCATGGTGGAGCAAGGATGCCATGGTGGGCGAACATCGACGCCTCGTAGTAGTTTAGAGTGGGTCTCGCCATGGCTGCGCCGAGGAGGGAGGTCGTGATGGGAGGGAGGAGAGGGATATTGCGGCGGCGGCGGCAGATCAGCGACGGTGGAGGGTGAGCGGGAAGCGGGGGAAATTTCCCTCCCGCCAACACAATCGACAGGATGCGGTGTACCGTATCGGCACCTCCCGGTACGGTATATATGCGGCACCGAAGCGACATTTTGCTGGAAATCGTAAAAAATCAGATGTGGTACGGTTTAGGGTATCTGAAATGGCCACTTTTCTTGCTTCGAACCACAAACAGGTGGTTATTTTACGGTACGAGGCGGGATGCGGTATCTGCTAGAGATGCTCTTATATCTAAATTTTAGAAAGTACAATTTTTTTACGACAATATTTAGTAATCCCTCTGTTTCAAAATATAAGATGTTTTAGCTTTGTGAATGGAGTGTATCTAGACTTATTTTAGTGTGTAGGTTCATTGAGGTTTGGAGTAAACATATACACTAAAAGAGTCCAGATACACTCATTTCATAAAGCTAAAACATCTTATATTTTAAAACGGAGAGAGTAGCTCACTCTATGTTTTGTTTGAGAAATTCAGAAGCAGTTTCCATGAGGAATTATGTTGCTTAGGTACTACAATGAGATATATAATGGACAATTTTTTATTTCAACAAAAAAACTAGGTTTACACAGCTGGAGTACCTACTAATTTTACATGCTCTGTATTGTGACTACAAGATGCCAAGATATATAACTCTTCATTTTTATATCATGTAGATTAGCCGCTTAAAAAGAAATGCCTCTATCATGCATCTGGGCATGGAAGAAGAGTTCAGTGGCGGCTCGTGGGATAAGAGGTTGCATAATTTGTGGAATTTGAAACTGCTTGGTGAGTTTCTTCACAAGGAATGTCTGAATTATAAATGGAGTACCATATCTTGGCACATGTATCTTCTTCTTAGTAGTAAAACCAAAGTAAAATTTCCATGTCTTGCTGAATTTTAATTTTTGCGCACAACTACAGTTTTGCAGATGATATATCAGTACTACATATATTATAAGTTCAGTTTCTTGAATCCTTTTGGGCTTTGGTGATAGATGCTGTCATCACTTTGACTTTTCAAGTATATAAAAGATTTAAACTATTACTTGCATTTCTAACACATGGAAGGTTTCTTTTTTTCAAGAATTTCCTTTAGTTCCAAATGTTATTGTCCTACCTTTATCTTTTTTAACTGGTTATCTTTGTGGTGTATTAATAATGTGTTCTTAAAATTTAGTCGTTTCTTCCATATAGTGTTTGTAGGTGACGTGCTCAAGCCTAGATTTACTGAAGTATATTGTGTCCCACTTGAAAGGTTTAGGTAAGTTGAACTTTCCAATTTTACTTTTGCGGCACTACTTCAACTGAAGTATGGTCAGTTCATGATCATGACTGATATATTTGACATATTTAGCAACCTGCATCTTTATAAAGTTTAAAATGCTGAGCATTCTATCAACAGACATACATGAGAGGGCTACCTGAAAAACATAAATCTGAGGGAAGTTTGCCACGAATGGCATGTTATCTGCTCCTCTTAACACCTAGATTTGAAGGATCCAGTAGCAATCCTGATGTATATCAGATCATTTTATTATTATTTTCATTCATTTTCTCTACCGTAACCTGCATATAATCTTCTAGAACAAGTAAGTCTTTGGGACTCCGGTTTTCATTCATTTGCTCTATTGTAACATGCATATAATTCAGGTGTTCCGGACCGTCTTGTCAAGCTAGCTTAATTCCTAAATCTTATTGGAAACATGACAATGGTGCATGTGGAATATTTCTTTTTCAGAAATTTAATCTTCATTTGACAGTCAATGCGGATAGGGAGCTGCTTGCTTACAAAGCTGCACCTCATAGGGACTTATACAATGTCATGAAGGTTGATACTCATGTTCATCACTCCGCATGGATGAACCAAAAGCATCTATTGAGGTTTACTAAGTTTTTTTTCGAAATGGGGAGCATAGCCCCGGTCTCTGCAGCAATTGATGCACATAGCCTGATTTATTGCAGTATTCCAAACAAATGTCAAGATAGTACAAGCATGGATCAGATAAGGTTGAAACAATCAACCATCGAAAAATGAAAATCAACATGACATTATCCATTCTGAAGTCTACTAGCATGCCACCACCCAGTAGCCTGGAGATAGAAGTCATGTGTAACCGTTAGCAGACGGTTGCATCAATCCTCCATATATTCCTGCTGATTCTTGTCAACACCCGGATTTTTAATCCCAGATGCCTGTTATGTCATACATCACAATCCCAGGATTACCATTTTTGCGAGACATAACAGATTGGATATCACAGTACATCATCCATTACAAACCATAAATAAGGTCTTACACAAATAAGGATCTCATGATCCAGTCTTAATACAACAAGCAGCGGAATAATTAATAAGTGTAGCAGTGGGGTCCATCTTCAGGGGCACAGGCAATGCTGACGAAGGCAGATAGTCCTAGTTATCATAGCCGTCCTGCTGACCGTCATCTTGGTAGTCTCCTTCATAGTCTGGCCGTAGGAATAGCCAGGGACAAAAACCATGAGTACTCTTTAAGTACTCGCAAACTACCACTAACAAGTAGTAATGTTCTAGTGGGAAAAGCTAAAGCGAAGTTTAACTAATAAGTTAAGTTTGAAACCTAAGCTGAGTTCAGAAACAAAGAAAGATAAAATAAAGTTCTAGAATCACTTAAGTTGGGAAGCTAGTGTCATACTCGGAACCCTGTTGTGGTCAAGTCAATATTCATCATTCATTTCATAAGTCATTATGAAGACATCTGACAACGAAACAGTATGGCCACTCCAACTGTCCATAACCGCGGACGCGGCTATTCGAATAGTTTGACACTCTGCAGAGGTGGTACACTTTCACCACAAGATTTGATACATCTGTCAGGGATAACCCCAAATCATCATACTTAGTATGCAGATAATCAAACATAACCTTTCCTTTACACACCCTAGTATAAGCACCTCTCCTATGAGCATGGCCTCCCAACCATGACCATTTGTCATCTTGGGCACTACATAGGTGGAAAACATTGAGAGGTAGCCTCAGCTCAAACCTCTCCCACGAGGGAACTAATACTAATGCATATAAACTTCTGACTAAGCCTTACCCAATTCAGGTATTGTCGTTGTACGATAAAATTGGAATGGTATTGCATCCGGATCCAACCATCAGTTTTTTATAAAAGGGCTAAAGCTCATGCCTTAATATTTTCATCATCATAAACCATTTGTGTTTCTCAACACATGTCAAAACATCTCAATAGAATGACTCATCATTCCAAGGTTTTCATAATTCATTTTCACCAAGTGTTCCCATCTAAAGTGACTCAAGTTTTGATCTAGCTCTAAGCTACTAAGTTAAGAGTGTTCACTAAGGTGGGATGCTAAGATCAATCTCATTCCATAGAATGACATCTAAGGTTATCTAGATAGGTCAAGTTTTATACTTTTTATGCTACCTTCAAAACAAGTAAGGAACTTTGGTAAAGTAAAGGAAGTAAAACTTGGAGTAGGTACTAGTCAACTTGGTATAACCAAAGCATGCCTAATGTATTTGCTTAGGTTATCTAGCTTGCAAGGGTGAGCTTGCATTGTTAATGATGTCTTGCTAAGTTAATACTTGCAAGTGTTAGCTTGCCTTGGTTGGTGCAGTGGTTGAAGTTTTCTTCCTCCTCTTGATAACACTCCTCCTCCTCGAAAGCTTAGTCGGTACTATCGTTTATAAATACATACGGAGTACACAATCACCAAACAATACTTAACTAGTCTACTTAGCACTCTAAGGCACACATTTGGTGATCTATTACCATCACAAGCATCACAAGGTTTTATTAACTAGCTTCATCCTTTTTATTTGAGAAAAGTAATTTCTACTCATTGAAAAATAACTAAGATTTAATATTCACCAATTAAAATATGGGATCATATGGACACATGCCATCACCACATATTCTAACATATGGGAATGTAATTTAAGGGTTGGATCATATTTAATTAAGTTTAAGTTTATTATTTAATGATTTAAAGTGACTAGAAATGCCTATATAGCATTATTTTGGTACTAGTCCAAAGTCACTGCATGTAAACCTTAATATTATTACATATTCAGATAGGTATGATTAAATGTGATTTTTGAGAGTTGGAATCAACTCAAAAGCTATTATGGTTGATTTTATAAAAATGTTTGAAGGTGCAAAAGCTTATGTCTTGTTATTTTTACTAGAAGAGATCTCTAACTCTAAATGAATTAAATCCAACGGACTTGGATAGATCTTTCCAGTAGCTTTCTAACAAAATTTGAATCATTCAATTTGGTTTAGTAAATCTTCTAGAATTGATTTTTAAACTAAGGGATAGAAGTGAGTTCAAAATAAAATAGAAAAACCTAAATTTGAATTCACGGGCTAGCACGGGAAAGGAAATGGGCCGGCCCAGTGACGCTCAGCGGCGCAGAGGGCGGCTGACAGGTTGGTCCCGCTTGTCAGCGAGACTTAAAACCTGAAACGGTATCTATCAATCTGGGCCATACGATTAGAACAGAGATCTACGGCTCACAGTCATCGTCGACGACGGACTCGTCGCCGGCGAGACCGAACACTAAACGGCCAGCGGGGGTCTACCGGGGACGTACCAGGCCTCCAGCTACTGCGGCAAGGCAGGCAAACGAACTGGTGTGTGACGGCGAGCTCAGGCGAGGTCGCGGCAGCTCCTGGGGTGGACGAAATCGACGGCGCCTTCTCCTCTACAGCGGGCTCCTCCGGCGCAATTCCGGCGAACTATGGCTCGAGCGGCTCCGGCGAGAGGTGGGGAAGGATCAGTGATGAGAGGGGAGTGGAGTGGTGTGAGGAGTTTGTGCTGGGGAGGGCTCCTTTTATAGGCCGACGAGGGGACCGAACGGCACGACGGTGAGCTCGTCGGTGACGTTGATACAGGAGGCTAGAGGCATGGGAGGCGTAGGCGGACGCTGGCCTGCCTCCTGGCGGTCATCTACGGCTTAAATGCACGGCTAGGGGCGGTGGCGTTTGGTCGGGAGCGTCCCGCGCTCTGGGAGACAAAGGCGGTGCTCGATGCGGTGCACGGCGACTGTGGGTCACGCGGCGGCGCATGGTCGTGTCTGGTAGGGTGCTGGGGTTGAGGCGGAGCGGCGTGCACGGTATTGGGTCAAGGGGCGGTCTGTGGCGTGCTGGCGGCTAACGTGCTCTGGCGAGCTCGCAGAGAGAATGGGCGGCAGTGCTGGGGTGTGGTCCAGGGCCTGGCTGGGCTTGGGGAAGGGGCAGGGAGGTGCGGTAGGGTTAGGCGGAGCTAGTGGTGGTGCTGGAACAGCGCGGCGTTGTCTGTGGTGCTTTGCTCACGTTTGGCCAGCGGTAACCAAAATGTGGTGGCGCTCCACTGCTGTTGTTGCTAAGGGGTAGGCCGGTGAGGACTTGGTTGGACTCAGGTGGAACAAGGGAACCAAATGTGGGCTAAAAACTCGACAATGCATTGATCTACAAACAGTATAAGTTAGGCAGAGAAATCTTACCTGCCACCTATTCGACACAATGGCCGCATGAAAGTTTTATTTGAATTTTGGGCTAATTTTTAGTGGAGTTGTTTGTCACATGCTTAAGCATCTATGGTTGCTTGGGATTTGAAAATGGAGTTCATTTGAGTGGTTTTTGAATAAGTGTGATCTAGATACCTACACTAGATTCAATTTTCAAATGCAATTTAAATTTAGTGTTTGAAAGTTTTTGGCAGATCACAAAGTGGGCCTTGGTACATCACTACATGTACTTGCAAGGGGTGCAAAGATCCACATTTGTTTCTGTTATGTTTTGACTTCTAGAAATAGCCAAAGTAGGCATGTTGATTAAAATGGCACAAATGACCATTTGCTTCTTTTATTCATTTTGATGTGTTTTTCTTTGGGATTTGTTTGGGAATGATATAGATGATGTTTATTTCACCTAAGAATCATTTTACAAGCAATGGATCATTTAATCAAGGCAATTCAAAACAACTCCCATTTAAATGCACACACATATGAATGCTTTAATATTTTTAAATGGAAAAGTTTTTGTTAACTCTAAAATTGATGAGTTGGATCTTGATCACTTGAATTAGAGTTTTGGGATGTTACAATCCCCCAAGAGGAGAAAATACCATTGTTGAATCCAGTGCACTGCTAGCCAAATAACCTGCAAAAAATTAGTACTCGTTTGTTTGTTAAAGACAACATTATTTCTTGTTGTCCAAAAGGACCAACATAAAGCCGACACTCCAATGTGAATTCTAGCTTTACTTGTTTTCTCTACACCATTTAGCCAATTAACAAACATATTAGTAATATTAGATGGTGGTTGTATATTAAAAGTAAAGTATACAAGTCTCCAAATAATACGAGCAAGTGGGCAAGATAGAAACAGATGTTCAATAGTTTCCATTGAATCACAAAAACAACATTTCTGACAGCTCATCCATTTGCACTTAGCTAGATTGTCTTTTGTCAAAAGAACTTTATGTGTAAAAAACCACATAAAGATTTTAATTTTGAGTGGAATTTTCAATTTCCATAGGTAATTCTGCAAGAACCTAGTATGACCATTCATCTGATCTAAATACATAGATTTAACCGTAAACTCACCATTAATGGTTAATTTCCAAACAAATTTATCCGGGCTATCATTCAGTTGTACCATCATTAGCCGCTGGCATAAATGCAACCATTGTGCCCATTTATTACCAGTCAAACTCCTTCGAAAGCCAATGTTAAGAGGAGTTTGAGAAAGAACCGTAGCAACCAAGACATTTTTCCTATTAACGATGTTATATAGGGATGGATAATGTAGTGCTAGTGATGTATTTCCTAACCAGACATATTTCCAAAAGCGAACACCTTCGCCATTTCCTACTATAAAAGAACTATGATCAAAAACATATCTTTTACACGCATCAAACCTTTTCAAAAAGGGCAATCTATCGGTTTTGCGTTCACTTGAGACAGTGGTTTTCCTGAATATATTTATTATGAAGGAGTTGTTGCCACATACCGTCCTCCGTTAGAAGTTTAAATAGCCATTTTCTAAGTAAACACCTATTTTTAATCTCAAGTACTTCGATACCTAACCCCCTTGATCCTTAGGACGACATATAATACTCCATTTTGATAGCTTATACTTCTTAGTATCCGCTACTTTGCCAAAAAAATCTGGACCTATAGAAGTCTAGTCGTTTTCGCACTCTCTTAGGAATTTCCAAAAAGGAGAGCATAAACATAGGTAAGCTAGTTAAAACATAGTTTATGAGGCTCAGACGGTCTCCGTAGGACAACGTTTTTCCTTTCCAACATCCTAGGTTGGATAAAAGACGGTTCTCTACCGAATTCCATTCTGAATTTTTTAGTTTTCTATAGTGAATTAGTATGCCAAGGTACTAAAAAGGAGAGAACCTGATTCACACCCAAGAATCTGCTTATACTCTAGTTCCATCTCTTTAGCTTTTCCAAAACAGAAAATTTCACTTTTATGAAAATTAATCTTTAATCCGAACAATTGTTTGAATATAGATAAGATTAATTTCAGGTTTGCCTCTTTTTTCAAATCATGCTCCATAAAAAGTATGGTGTCATCAGCATATTGTAGGATCGAGACCCCCCTTCCACCAAGTGTGGAATAAGGCTCCCAACTTGTCCATTCTCTTTTGCACAAGAAATGAGAATAGTGAGATGTCTGCAATGATATTAAAAAGAATTGGGGACAAAGGATCACCTTGTCTTAACCCTTTCCTAGTCTAGAAATAATGACCAAGATCATCGTTAACCCTAATTCCAACACTCCCCCTTGCACAAATTGTTTAATCCACTCACACCATTGTGGATCAAAACCTTTCATGTGAAGTACTTGTTGCAAAAAAGCCATTTGACTTTATCATATGCCTTCTTGAAATCAATTTTAAAAAGTACACCATCTAGTTTCTTCGATGTAGCTCATGGATGGTCTCATGCAGGATGACAACACCCTTAAGGATGTGTCGCCCTGGCATAAAAGCCGTTTGTGTAGGTCTAATAACTTTACTAGCCACTTCTGTAATGCGATTAGTGGCCACTTTAGTAAAAATCTTGAAGCTTATATTAAGAAGACAAATAGGCCGATATTGTTGTATTTGGACTGCGTTTTATTTTTTAGGTAGAAAAGTTATGACCCCAAAGTTTAATTTAAATAGAGGCAATTCCCCTTTCTTTAGTTGATCAAAAAGGGCCATAAGATCATTTTTTATGACATTCCAAAATGTTTGATAAAACTCCGCAGGCAACCCATCTGGTTAGCCTCAAGTACTTCTTTCTCAGTGAATTCAGCAGTTAGAATATCATTTTCTTCAGCTGAAATCTGTGGAATATCATCTACCCTATCTTCCATGAGAGTAACACTACTACGATCCGGCTCGCCAAATAGTTTTTTGTAATATCCAGTGATATATAATTTTAAATTGTCTTCTCCAACAATGATTCCTTTGTCCTGCTCAAGTTGGAATATTTTCTTTTTCCTATGTTTTCCATTTGCAACTAGGTGAAAATACTTTGTATTGTTTCCTCCCGCTTGTATATGTTTGACCTTGGTATGTTGGGCCTATTTGGTTTCTTCATCTCGTCGAAGTTTGTTAACATTTTCATGGGAGAGTTTAAGTTTCTCCTTTTCCCCGGCATTTAAAGGGGTAGTTTCAGCCTTGACATCCAAAACATCAATAATGGATAAAAGGCGCTACTTTTCTTGGTTGTATTTTCCACTAAGGTTTTTCGCCCATCCTCTCAAAAACTGCCTTAGGTGTCTAACTTTTTTCTACCATGTCAAAATAGGAGTCTTGCCCATAGTAACCGACTCCCACTCTTTTTTAATTATTTCAAAAAGGCCATCTTGTCTCAGCCATGACAGCTCGAAAGAAGAATTGGCGTTGTTTCCCAGATGCGCTTGATGACCAGTCAATTAGGAGAGGGGTGTGGTCCGAACCGGAACGTGTCAAAGCTCGCACCGTTACTAAAGGAAACTTGTGTTCCCCTTCTACACTTGCAAGCACTTGATCCAATTTTTCATAAGTTGGATTTTCCTTTCTATTCGCCCATGTGAACTGTCTACCCGAGAGAGTAATCTCCCTGAGATCAAGACTCTCAATTATCGCATTAAACATGAAACGCCATCTGGGATTATAATTTGCATTACTTTTGTCCTCACTTCGACGCAAGATATTGAAATCTCCACTTAGCAAAATAGGCAGAGGTTCATTTTCGCATATCCTAACCAATTCAGATAAGAAAAGTGGTTTATTTGAATCCTGAGCAGCCCCATAAACAGGCATAAGAATCCACTCGAAACCATCGTTTTTTGATCTCAGGTATAGCTTCACACAAAAATCGCCAGTTTCAACCTTTTTAACTTGTAGTGTTTGAGCATTAATACCAACCAAAATCCCCCGGATCTCCCATGAGGAGGTAAGCAAAACCATAGAAACTCTCTACCGGCAGTCAGATGATTTAAGAAATGTGTCTTAAAGTTAGATCTACCCGTCTCCAGTAATGCAATAAAATCTAATTTATAATCTCTAATCGCCTCATTGACGAATAAATGTTTAGCTAGATCCTTAGATCCCTCGCTATTCCAAGTTATACCTCGCAAACCCGCCATTAAGATCTATTAGGTTTAAATTTGACCCGGGTACTTCTTCTTAGATTAGTCTTATCATAAGATTTGCGTCTCCTAGTACGAACTACTTTCAAAATTGGGGCATCCAGATCCGAGAGTTGTTCACAAAGATGTTCACTAATAGGGCTTTGGTCATCTACCAAACCCTCACATAGGCTACATTAAAGGATTTTGTTCGGTTGTACAAGTGTCCTTGTTATTTTCCAATACAGTTAAATTCTATTTTATTTCAGTGTCAAGAATCAGTCTAGCTGCTTTGTTATTTTCATTTGAATTATTTCCCATTGATACCCCCAAACCATTTGCTCGAAAAAGCCGATACAGTAAACTTGTTTAGAAGATTCATACCTTGGTCGGACACATTGTTTCGGCATTGGGCTAGCAACATTGCTCTCTCCAACTATGGTACATCTGCATCATGTTGAGCCTGAAGGTGACCACTTGATCTCACTCCATCAGGTGGCAACATTTCACCAAAACGAATGATTTCATCTTCAGTTGGGCGCCTAGCAGTCCCGATTTGATTGGCTTGGTACTATGGCCCTTGCCCAGGACTTTTGGTCCTAAAGTTTTTAGCGGGGTGATCATACCCTCGGCCAAAACATCGGCACGCCTAGTCTCCTGCAGTTCAGGAACAGCCACAGCAGCATCTGCCAATCAACGTCCAAAACCACATCATTATAAACAACACGAACAGATGGTTCATTCAGCGAAGTCGCTGACGATGGAGAAACAAAGAGCGAACCTGAATGGTGTAATAAATTAAAACCCATATCTGATCTCTCCATCATATTCTTTGAAGCAGAAATCTCTGTTGTATGTGAAAATTATAAAAAGGAACCTCATTATGTTTATTCATAACAGACGAGAGTACAACTGGACTCTACCGCACGGGAGAGACAAGCTGAATAGGCAATGCGGCAGGCTGCTGGGGAAGCACCGCAGCAGGCTGCCAGGGTTGCGCAGCAGGTCACAGAGGCCCCGCGGTACATTGCCTGGGAAGTGCGGCAGATTGCGAAGACAGGGTCGCAGCAGCATCACACTGTGCTATGTTCTGTAGTTTTGGAGGTGCAGACTGTGTATTGTGCTCATCTTCCTCTACCATACCAGCCCAAGATTGTCTCTTCCCCTCTCGGTCTCGGACAGGAAACTCGAAAACCCGAATTTTCAGAGGAGCTAGAGACGAAGCATTGTCCTCACCTGGTGCATGATGCATGTTTTGATCGCCACCAACATTGTGTTGACCATTGGGATTGTTGATGCCCCCAAACGCACCTTCATCCACAGCACCATTAACATTTCCTAGTAGCATCCCCGTTGGCGGGGCCATCACCACCATCATCATTTTGGTGCGCATCAACCATACGTACATCCTCATGAGGAGGTGCAATCATCCCTAAGTAAAAGTTAAGGAAAGAACCTGATGAGGTACGCCCACTTTTTATTTGTCGGTGTTGCTGTGTGATGCAAACATGTGACCTAGAATGTCTTGCAGTTGACCCGCCCTAATAAATTCCATTTATGCAAGTTGTGATTTTTAGTGATGGGACATACTCCCTCCGTTTCATATAAGATGTTTTAGCTTTGTGAAATGAGTGTATCTAGATCTCTTTTAGTGTGTAGGTTCATCTAGGTTTGGAGTGAACCTACACACTAAAAGGAGTCTAGATACATTTCTTTCACAAAGCTAAAACATTTTATATTATAAAACGGAGGGAGTATTTGACTCCGAAGGAGGTTTTTGAGAATTTGGACTTGACTGGCAACTGAAACCCTACATCTGATGTTGCTGTTATTTGTCTTTTCATTACCATTTTGAAGTGACCCGTTTACCTCTCTGCTAGGCAGTTTAATTCTAGGAAAAGTTCTGTTTGATCAAGGCGCTGACTGATATTTCTGAAAAATTTCAATTCCAGTCTGCAACCAGACCTTGCATGGTACAGACAATCAGATAAAAATAAAAGCATAGACTGTACCTGTGGGATTTGTTTATTACTGAGACTAATGGTGCATTAATATCTTATTAAATTATAGGCAGTCGGCCATTTCTTCGGTATCAGAAGAAAGGGTCTTCAGTCTTCACAATGCTCTTGCTTGTAGTAGTCAGGGTATATTGTGTTGTTGCAAAAAAGTCATGCTCAGGTGTCTGTAATAGCTGAAAGTTTGTTAATTTCTGTTAGTGTTTTACCTGTACAGTCGAGTTGCTACTGGAATGCTGCGACATGTGTAAAAATAATATACTTTGATTTAAATTGGTGGTGTGCTTGGTTGCTGTTTCGATTCCAATTCAAGTTTAGTCTACTCTAGCTGTAAATTTCAGCATAGGAGTGGGTGGCTCCGGAGAAGCTTTGGGTTGGCCTCGAAACCCCCAATGACGACACCGACTGTTTAATGCGGCTACCAAGGTCACCATCGGTGATGGCCGCAGGGCCTCTTTCTGGTCCTCTTCTTGGCTAAAGAGGGTTACCCCGAATGAGGTCGCCCCTAAGATCTTTGAGGCTTCGAGGAGAAAAAACAAATGTGTTCAGGACGCTCTTGCGGACAACAAATGGATTGCTGACATCTCGGTCAATACTTTCACTGTCGAGCATATCTCCCAGTTCACCACCTTAGCTGGCCTCCTTCAAGGCGTTACCCCAACTCCTGGGACCGTGGACACGATTTCTTGGACCCTTACTCCCAACGGCGTGTACACTACCGAGTTGGTTTACAGAGCGCAGTTCATTGGGTCCATCCCTTGCACCTTCAAAAAACGACATTTGGCTAAAGAGGGTTACCCCGAATGAGGTCACCCCTAGAAGACTTGCCCCCCCCCCCCCCCCAAATGTCGTTTTTTGCATGGTGTAGCATCCCTATTGTCTAACAATTGTAATGCTACTTGATCTAGTAATATAATGGCTACTTCCTATATATAATTGTTGCATCATAATTATATCTTGCTCATGTCATCATGCCACCTTGCATTTGAGCATCATATAAAACCCTTTTCTTTTGGTTCTTCCCTCATATGCATTATTAATTGTATTTGCCTCTTGGTATTGTATTTGGTTATTGATACATTGTTCAAATGCCCAAGTTGAGTTGGGGGCATATCTTTTATTCAACTCCATCACCTTTCTTTTCACCACCTTACAATTCCACCATTCCATTTAACCATGGGCCTTTATTTTATTCTTGCCATTTAATTTAGCTCATGTGGGTTGGGATGGATCCAAATTCATTTTCCTTTAGCATGGCTTTATATCCATATATTAGAATGCATATATATAAATGCCATGACCATTAACTTTGTCATTTTTACAAGATTAAATCATGGCATTTAATATTTTGCATGGGCCATGCAAGTACCACCACATTCTAGTCTTTTGTATTTTATTTGAATCTTTGGGTGGTGTATATCTTTTGGAGCTCTCCCTTCTTTCCCAAATCTTTCACCTTGTTTGATCTCTCCTTACCATGTGCCTCAACATCATCACCCCACTTGTGCATGTGCCATGCAAGATCATGTGTAACATACCAAACCCTACCCCCACTTTCTTACCACCTTTTTCTTGCTTAAGCTTGTGTTGATCATGAGAAAGCCCTACCACCTTACCCTACCCTAATCTACCCTCTCTCTCTAATCTCTCACTTTAGCCTCTCTCCAAACCCTAACATCTAACAAAAACCTACCCTTCTCTATTCCTCTAACCCTAGATCTAATCTAAACCCTAAACCTTACCTCACCTCACCCTCTCCTCTCACCATGCCGAGGTGTCCCCTCTTCCTGCCAGCAGGCCCCACCTAGCTACCCATCTACCCCACCCCACTAGCTCTCTCTCTCTTTCCTTGCCGAGACTAACCCTAGCCTAAACCGAACCACCCCTCTCTGATCTCTCTCTCTCGCTGCCAGCCGGCTCCACCGACCTCACCGGCGCCCCTGGCCCACCTGCAGCCCCTCGCCATGCCTCTGCCCTGCCCAACTCGAGCTCCAGCTCGAGCACGTGATCGAGGAGGAGAAAAAGGGCCGAAGCCACTTTTATCTACCCCACGCCCCACACGGCACCCTCCTCTCTCTCCCTCTCTTTCCTCCTCCCCCACGCCTCCTCTGCCTCTCCCAGATCTCACAGGGCCCTGCCCTCTTCCCTCCTTCTTCTTCTTCCACGCCGACGTCTCCCTCTCGCCGGTCACCGCCAGCACCTGCGCCGCTTCCTCGTTCCAACCGGCGTGGTCGACGTGGAAGTGGTCGAGGAGATCGAGGACGTTCCTCTACACCGCCCTGTACACGCCGACATGGAGAAGAAGCCCCAGGACCGCCAGTACCCTCGCCGCCCTGCCGCAAACCCTAGATCCGAGACGCCAGCAACCTCGCCGCTCCGCAGCTCCTCGCTCCGATCCGAGCCCTCCATCGAGCCCGCGGTGAGTTCCTGTACCTCCCAGACAACCTCATCGTCACCGTCATCGTCTAGCCGCGCCGGACCTTACACCGAACGCCCTCGGTGCGCCGTCAGTCACTGGTGCCTGCAAGTTTTCCGCGCCGCATAGAGCCTTACCTAGGCCCCAACCACCCTCCTGTCAACTCCCCTAGCCAGCCGCACTGGTTCCGCCCCTAACTGCGCACGCCAGATCCCCGGTTCGAATCACCATCCCGCACCGCGCGCTGATTTTCCGTCAGGCGTCAGACCGAGGAGAAAGAAGAATAGTACTGCGGCCCCTTTTTGCAGATAGCCCCCTCTGTTAATTCTCGCTCAACCCGCGGTACTCGCGAGCCCCACCAGTCAGCCTCCCTGTCCACTTTACAAAAACGCCCCCGCAGTTTTGGTCACCCAACCCACGCTCCAGAACGGCCCCACCTGGCAGCCTCTGCGGGTTCCGCCGCTGTCACGTGGGCCTTAGCCAGCTGGTCCCACCTAGCAGGCACATGGGCTAGCCAGAGCCGCGGTGGAAAAAGTCCTCTGCGCGTTGCGTGGCCCAGTCAGTCGCTGGCCCACCCGTCAGTGACTGGGGTTGGGTCGGTCTGAGTAATACAAGTTTTCCTGTCTAGCTGCTTAAACAAAACAAATTCAAAATTATTTAAATTCAAATTCAAATCAGATTTCAAATAACTTTTAATTTTCAAATCCAAATAATACAAATAATATATGTTTTGGAATCAGAAAAATGTAAGGAATTCAATTATGCCATTCAAAATATTGTTTGAACACTTTAAAATTTCGAGATGATTAAAATTACAATAAAATGTCCTTTTCTTAATAAATTAATAACTTTAACTCTACAACTCCAAATTTGGCAAATAAGATGTCTAAATCGATCAGCGCGACGAGCCCGTTCTATCTATGCAGTCCTTGTTCTGATTTGAAGCATGCATCTTGCCATTATTAAACATCTGAACTGTTTATGACAATAAAACTTGGTTAAATAAATCATAAAATGCTTTATTCTTGTATCCCACACCTCACAATGCCATGCTTGTTTGCTTGTCGCATTTTAATTCATATGCTTGTGCACTTTATTTATGTTGGCCCTTTGTTTGTTTGGTTCTTCTTCGAATAGACGCCCAGCAGGAGAATTACCAGGAATCACAGGAGTACTATCCAGATCCATCTCTCGCTTCAACTGAACTGCCAGGCAAGCACTACCACATGCTTGCATACATATAGTACCTATTGCCTCTATCTTATTCTTGCATCATTGAGTCACGGTTGCATTAAATTGAATCCCAAGTACTGCATAGCCTTTACTTTTAAATCCCACCGAAGCTTGTTCCTCCATCCCATGAGCCATTACTACAGGAGTTGTTTGAGCCATGCGAGTCATAGAAAAGCATGTGTAGGGTATGTGAGTGTCTGATGAATAACGAGGTATCTAAACAACTTAACCTGAGTAGTAATGGGATAACTAATGAAAGAGGCACCGGTGAGCAATATCTGCTATTTGGTTTTTCATGCTCACTTGTGTCCCGTAGGACCCCGAGTACTTCATTCATGTTCCTTGTTTATTCGCAGTATCCACATCCGGGAGGCCTTATGGACCCCCCTGAGCCAGAGCTTGATTCATTCTTATTTCTTGGGGCCACAATTAGTTTGGGGCTTTATTACTATCCTGTACTTATGCCATGTTACTGCTTTATTTAAGATTGTGCGAGGAGCACCTGTACTATTTTGGATCGCGCCACGTTTTCGCGGTATCGACAAGCCCAGTCACATTTTCGGGTTCCCAGTCGTTTACAGCCGTCGTCGCAAGCCCTGGGTCCGTCTCGAAGCCGGCCAACTTCGTTGCGGGTAGCTTATTGGGGTGGCCCCCTGAAATATTTCTGAATCCTGTGATTGCTTTGTCGTGAATACCTCGTTGGGTTTTGATTTGGTTTTTCCGAGGTTGATCGAGTGTGTTGCTATTCGTGCACCCCTGCAGGGTAAATCTTTCTGAAAGCCGTGTCCGCGGTTATGGACGACTTGGAGCACAGTTTCTCGATCATAGACAAGAATAACTAAAGTACCGCTTTTAATTTGACTAAGTACTTGACTAATAAATAGTGCAATCCTCATGGAATGGTTAATAAAACTGCCAACCGATGATGGGGGTTGTTCGTCCGCTTCCTCGTTGGTAAGCGAGGAGGAGGATGGATCTGTTAATCATACTGTTATAACTGTTGTTCTTAATTCACGGACATCCGTCTATCATTGGTTAGGCGGATGGTTAGCGAGTATCTATAGAATTGTTAGATATTATCTTTTGCTGCAATTGCGTCACCCCATATTGTGTCCCCTTTAGTGGCATAAAGACTTGCTGAGTATCCCTAGGGTCTCACACGATAAATTGTTTGATTCAGATGAACAGGTGTACCCGCAAGATGGATATTGGGTGGAGGAGACAGGTGATGTTGGCAACGATCATTCGGTGTAGAGATTCCGGGAATGGGGATCCGTGAGATCTGTGGGCAGGATGTGGTATTTATGTGGCATCTTATGCCGATTTGCTTGTTATCCGTACTCGGATCTTGTTTTCCGTTTCCGCCTGATACTCTGATGTTTGTTGTATGAGGAGCTATCCTAAATTATTATCTCTATCTAGGATATCTGAATCTTGCCGTATGGCGTTGCAATATTTCTATTTCTTTTAGATGGAATGGCTCTGAGGACTGTTGTATGTGGCTTGCATACATACTCATTTGTGTATGTAGTTGATCCCTTCGCCTGCCGATTACGCCGCTCGTTCTTGTCCCGATGTTCTGAAAGTGGTTAGGACGGCCGAAAGGTCTACCATGAGTGGCCCTGGGCCCCACCGTACTATTTTAACCACTTTCGTTCATCCAGGCATGTAACTAAGAGCGTAATTCACCGAGGTAGTTACACATGGCTGGATGTTCAGAGCAGGCTTTGGACTTCTGATTGTCTCGAAAAGCGGGGTTTGCCTCATCAACCGTCATGTCCACTTTGCAGGTGCCAGGCTGAAACGGCTAGGCACATTCTTTTCGAGTGTCATTACTCTAGAAGGATCTGGCGACAAGCGGTCACTTGGCTTTCATGCCCTTCTTTGGTTCAAGAGTTGGGTTCGGGTCGTCAGACGGTTTTGCAGTATTGGCGCGCAACTGCAAACTCGCCAACTACGCATCCCCAGGGGCTCAAATCTGCCATCACTCTTATTACCTGGGAGCTCTGGAAGGAGAGGAACACGAGGGTTTTTAACAACAAGGCCACAATGCCATTCGTCCTCATGCAACAAATCAAGGATGAGAGCAAAAACTGGATTTTGGCAGGCGCGAAGCATCTTGCAGAGGTTACAAGCTAGTTTCCGCGTTGTTTTTGTACCTTTTTGTCTTTTGTTGTTGGCTTAGCCAAAACTTGTATGCTTCTCCTATATCAGTATAAAGGCAAAGCTTTTGCCTCGTTTCAAAAAAAAGTTCAGCATAGGATTTATCACGGAGCAGTCAAGAAAAGGACTTTTTATCGCTAAATTGGTTCAAATTCAATGGATATATGGAGCATCGCACAAATCTTGCTAAAACTTTCTAAATGAGGAAAACATCTCAACCATATTAACAATAAGAACTTAGATAGCAAAATCTAAGAGCTCCATAAACTTATGCTTAATAGATGTGGAATATACAGGTCTGTGCGCCAAGGCACACTCCTAAATCTAGTTGGAATGGTTTGTAAGGTTATAGTAACATGCTCCCACCTTTACAGAAGAAATTAAATGTCTTACATTCTTTTCCAATATGGTCCTCAATCATCATACCAGAAAAAAACAGTTTGATAGATTGAAGAGAAATGATGCATAGGATTTTGAAATTGGTTGAATGGTTCACGTAATTGACAAAATCGCTAAAATAGAACCATAACATGGGCCTCATCAGTTCATACATGAAGCAGGAAAAGTCACCGACAATTTTCATTACACGAAACAGCTGCAGGGCATCAACAGAGGAAACAAAAAAAGGGACATGCTCAGACAGCATACGAAGATGATTCTTACCTAACATGCAAGCTTACTTCAGCGACACAGTTAAAAAAAGCTTACTTCAGCGACAAAGGTTGTCGGGCGCTATTCTTATTTCTTACTAGGATTGAACAATCCCGAGTAATTTCTTGCTAGGATAAATATATCTTTCCTTAAATTAAACAATCCCGAGTAGTTTCTTGCTGGGATAGATATATCCTTCGTGTGTCCTTAAATACCTAAGATGGATATATACATACACATAAATAAACACCATATACAAAGAAATATCAGCCACAAACCCTTTACAGAAATTACACATCTGAAAGAAATCTCCAGCAGCAGCTTCACGTTTACATCAGAACCTTTCCAACTTGACTAGCAAGAAACCAATATGGCTCAGACACATGCCACCTGCCATGCAATATTAATTTTTAATATAAGTTCGCTTTTTTAATAAACAGTATATGCTAGTACCAAAAATATAGAAACAGAAAAATTACTGGTTTCTCTTTCTCTTTAGAGTCTTAGAAGACAAATGGCCACGGATTTCCTCCATGTTGACAGGATGATCTACAGAAGTTAAACTGTCCAACATATTTCGATGTAAGTTGGTGCTAAACACCCGGACCACACATATATGTCTGCAATAAGCTTGGATAAAAAAATACAGTACCTTTCTAACAGATCAAACCCTTCGCGCAAAACTGTTAGAATCTCCTTCTTTGGCAGAAAAGGAGTTGTTCTACTTTCATCATAAAAGTTCATGCCAATGAAACTACCATCCAATCCAATAAGGGGGTCTCCAATCCCAACCTAATACGAAAAAGAAGCACAATAGATTAACTATGTACACTTGTACCATGTAAAAAAAAAGACCAGAGAAATTCACCACTATACCTTCTTGATTTGACATGTGGACAAAAGGAGGTCCTTGCAATCAAGCCTTTTTTCCAGACGAGTAGACCACCTGTTTGCGACACCCTTGTATTTACCCTTCACTTCACCCATTGAGGCCATCAATAATCCATGAGATTCTTTAGTCGCACGCCCAATAGCTACTACCGCACGCCCTATAGCTGCTACCGAGTTTCTATTTCTAGTCTCCCTGACATTCAAGATATCTCGTGGACAAGTAGCAATAGTGAAATCACGTTTCAGACGGACAATGGCAATGTTGTAATTTTGATGATACAGTTCCAGTATCCCCTCCACAGTATGGTTTCGCGGGAGGAACACCTCAATCTGCAACGAACATAGTGATCACACTCAACTAATTAACTATCACCTAACTTGACCAAGAAAATAGCAGTAGGGTCACTAACTAACCTTCAACTTCTCATCAATCTCGCCTTCAGCATCACCGGTCCTGACCAAACTGGCCGAAGTAAGAACCAGCCTGCGTGTTATAAGCAGGCCTGTGCAAGCAAAACACCTCTTGTTATCTGCACAACACAACTTTTGAGAATTAGTTAGTCAGGATAAAATACTATACTGAAGTGTAATGAGCATACAACTGTAATCATCACCCTTCAATGAAGCTACTGAGACAACACTTTGGGAAATTTTCTGAGTGAGTGTTTTTCCAAGTTGATCCCAGATAGGATTCCTCCCATAATTATAAGAGAAATTGAAAGGATACCCTTCCCAATACTGAAGTTGACCAAAATGCTCTTCAAACCCACCAGCCAATCTCCCATTGACTGCTTAATTAAGAAAGAAATACACAAGTTACCAATGAACAAGTGCACAGAGGAGAAGTGAGCAATATAAAAGCAGCACTTACGCTCAAACAAGAGTGGCGGTGGCAGAGGATAGCCCAAGGATTGAAGAATCTTTGATTCTACCATAAATCCTGATGCAATAACGTGTGTCATTCACATAATCAACATGGTGTGCAAAATTAGTGGCCGGCAGGGAACATTTAGAATTATGGCAAGCATGATAATTCACACCTGAAGGGATGACTGTTTCCACACCTTTAGGCAATGAAAATCCACGAAAGTGGGAAGTCTTACTGCAATGAAACATGTTGAATAAAGGTAAAAAGTAGGCATAAACCAAAATTCACAAAAGGAAACAAATATGAAAAATACTTGGATATCAGCTTATAAATATTCAAAAAATGACATGAGGATGAAGAGATGTCAAAAAGATGATCGTCTATACTACACCGCACTCTTCTTCGGTTAGACAAATGCATAAGCTTTAACACTAAAGCAAGAGCATTAAATTCACCACTGGTATCCACCACAGAATTACTCTGCACAAACTTCCATGACTCAAATGCTTGTTAGTACCCGAAAATTCGCTCACTTTACAAGGGGCAAGTGACACAGGAGGAGGATTTGGAACATAAACAGCTATAAGCCAGTCAGGAAATACACAGCAAAGCCAACTGGGAAAGATATCTTCTCTACTTTTAATGATTGCACTTTGTGGTCATCCGTTCACCTCCTCCTGTGACAAAGTGGGCCAAACCAAACAAGCAAAAACCAACGTTTGAGGCTCCCAGCACTCCTCATATCGCCTGCTTCTCCCGGACTCCCCCAATCAACTTCCTCTTATTGCATCCAACCTCCAATCCTTCTTCTCCTACCACCTCAGGTCTCCAATCTCCATCTGCCAGATTCAAAAACCAAATCGAAAGCACTTCACCCTCCCAACCCTTCTCCTTGTTGAATTCTTCTTTTCTTCTCCCTCTGCCACCTGCTGCATCAATTGTCGAAGCTATCTCGCCGTCGCAGGAACCACATGGAGGCTCACGCACTATCACATGCTCTTGTTGTTGTGTGTTGTCTGACATCAACAAGTTAAGATGATGTAGCTCTACCGCTTTAATTACTGATTCTGCTCCATGTGTTCTGTAGACAAATCGAAAGGTGCAGACTCTTCTAAAGACACCAATTAGCACATAGTTGTTTGTTCCTAATGAAACTAGGTTTCTAGATATTTTATATGAACTTGTTCTTTTGGATTTGACCATGCAGACTGCTATTTGCACTCTTGAGGATGTGGATGCTATCAAGGAAGGAAAGGTAAGCATTACTTCCGTGATAGAAATGGATATGTTCAATGGCACTGCAGCTAGTGCATATAGAGTCCTGAGCCGGTTTGCTGGATAGGTAGTCTTAAGTGGTGGCCATGGTATTGAGAGACTAGATAAGTAGATATATCGGCTGTTGTGGGTAATAATACATAGATAATACAAACGTAATTTGCCCTACGTTTCTAATTGAACTCAAAGTGAAGTGGGCATGGGTTCTCGACTTCTCTTAATTTGAGGTTACACTACAAATTCCAGCACATGCTGAGATAGTGGCTAAGGCAGTAAGTCCATCACTAGAGGCAGTATTGGTTCATCTTTTGTTGCTTCAATTTATAAGTCTGAAAATGCATCTTGTGGGCAACAGATGGGTTGATCTGCAAACTTCCAAACCAAAAAATTGAACTATATATGAACCTGAGAGTGGTCAATACTTATTGGCATTGGATCGACATGCATAGCGAGATCCAGAATATGAGGGGGGAAAAAGCAAGTTGCCACCTTCTTGGACAAGCAGCATGCTCTAGTTCCTTAGTCCCTACAAGGTCATGATAGTCTAGGAATAATAAGCTACTGGAGCTTAATTTTGTGATTTTTGTATAGACTCGTGCCATCGTACTATGTTGGAGTTACATTGCTGGTCTGATTCATGAATTTTAATGTGTTAGTATTGAGCATGAACCACAATTTTTGAAGCATAACCGTAAGCACTTCAATGAACATTATCTTATGCAAGAAGTGTTCCTTTTTATATTTGTTTGGAAAGGCAAACAAGTAATGATTATTTTAGAACATAGTACTCCCTCCGTCCCAAATAAGTGGCATGAATTTATCTAGATTCGGATGTACCATACGTCTAGATAGATACTGCGGCTGGAGGGGTCCGTGTGGCTAGAGGGGCCACTGCGCCCGCGGGGTGACAAGTGGCGGAGAGGAGGACTGCGGCTGGAGAAGAAAAGAATCGTAGGGATGTTTTTAGAAAAGGTTCCGGCTAGGCTATAATTAGCTGAATTTCTCGACAAGAAGTTCAGTTAAAACGACCAATTTTGGGAAGATGTTTTTTAGCAGCTCGAATGACGGCTTTGTGCGTGTCGTAGCTTGTTTCGAAGAGGGAACCAAGGAGGATTATTCTCTTCAAGGAGGCGCAGATGGAGGAGAATTATAGCGCTCATAAAACATCAATGAACAAAGGAGATCTAGTCGGATTTCAGACTGTCAGATAGCTCTTCAAGATTCAGAGATTTACTCGATCTTCGGTAGATGATTGCGGCGGCTATGATGCTTCGTTTTCATTGTGGTTTGGACCTAAACATTGCTGGATCTACTGAGAGGAGATCCTCACAAGGAGGTGCACGGGAGGAGGTCCGGAGACACCGGAAACAAGAGAATACATAGGGGGCACGTCGGCATACAGATGTCGCGCGCGGTGTGCACATCGCAGTGCACAGCTGCAGGTCGCAACGGGAGAGGCCTAGCTGCGGCGTCTGCGAGTTCCTAAGCGGGCTAGAGAGGGAATGAGACGGTGGAGCTCACCGGAGTGGTGTCGGGGACGACGGTGGGTGGCCAGAACTTGTCGAGGATAGCGACATGGCAAGGCAGCCATGGCAGGCGCGACGTGCGCTGGATCGGTATCAGGCTCCTCCTTCGCATCTAGGGGATCATCCTAGAGGACAAATACGGGGATATGGGATCCCCCTAGCACACCCCTCTCGAAGGGATAAAACTCTGCAACTTCCCTCCATTAAACAACACTTGGAAGGATACCGTAGTCACCAACCTCATGACCACTTGGACCCATAACCGGTGAAAACCCAATTTGATAATGACTTCCTCCAAATACCTCCACTCCAACCTATCATATGCTTTCTGCATATCCATCTTGAGGGCACATAACCTATTCTTCTTTTCTTTATCAGCTTCATAAAATGTAAACATTCATAGGCGGTAATGATGTTATCTGTGATCAACCTTCCCAGAACAAAGGCTGGCTGTTGATACATTGCAAATGTATCTATAATTTTTGATGTTCCATGCTTGGTTTTATCCACTTTCTTGTGTTTTGTCCACACTTTGGAGTACTTTTCATATGATTTCTTGGACTAACCTATTAACAAGAGCCACAGTGCCAGCTGCCTGTTTTCTGCTGTTTTTGGTTCCAGGAAAGTCAGAAAATGAATATTCTCGGAATTGGAAGGGACAAAAGCCAAAGTGCCTATTTTTCCGGAAGTCATCAGATGCCAGAATACGAGACGGAGAAGGGCCAGAGGGCGGCCACACCACCTGGCCATGCGGCCAGGCTTGGCCTGCGCCAGGGGGTGGTGTGGCCAGCCTAGGCACCCCCTCGGCCTCTCCTTCGGCCTATAAGATGCCCTCAGGACGAAAACCCTAAGGGCCCGATCAAAAATCCAAGAAAGAGTCTGTAGCCACCGTCATCTCCATCCCTAGATCGGGAGGGATCTGAAGCTCTTCCTGGCACCCTGCCGGAGAGGGGAATTCACCCTGGAGGCCTTCTTCATCACCATGGAAGCCTCCGGTGTGATGCATGAGTAGTTCATCCTTGGACTACGGATCCATGTAGTAGCTAGATGGCTGGTTCTCCTCCTTTGTGCTTTCATGTTTAGATCTTGTGAGCTCTGTTCATGATCAAGATCATCTATTTGTAATTCTGCATGTTGTGTTTGCGGGGATCCGATGGATATTGAGATGCTATTTCAGATTGATTATTGATTCTATCATGTCTTTGTTATTTGTGCTCTTGCATGCTTTCCGTTGTTAGTAGCTATCTTGGCCAAGTAGATGCTAGCAACTCAAAGAGTTAGTATTTATGCTCGATAGTGGGTTCATGCCTCTGGTAATCTGGGGAAGTGACAGAAATCTCTAAGGTACTAGATGTGCTGTTGCTACTAGGGAGAAAACAACAATCCTTTGTTTATAGAACAATCGTATTGTTTACTTTACACGCAGTTCGTAAAGCAATAATCTATTGCTTGCAACTTAATACTGGAGGGGGTTCGGATGATAACCTGAAGGTGGATTATTAGTCATAGATGCAGTTGGATGGCGGTCTATGTATAATGTTGTAATGCCCAATCAAGTCTCAAAGGAGTCAAGATGATTAGTATATGCATGTATTGCTTTCTCGATGTTTGTCAATTGCCCCACTGTAATTTGTTCACCCAACATGTTATCTATCTTAAGGAGAGCCACCTCTAGTGAACTATGGATCCCGGTGCTTTTCTTTTACATACAATCTATAAACTTTTACTGCTTTGTGTTTACTTTCTGCAAACTATTACTTCTTTCCATTCGATACGTTTAATCTTTTGTTTTCCGCAAAACACGGTGAGATTGACAACCTCATCGCAAGTTGGGGACAAAGTTCTGTGGTTGTGTTGTGCAGGTCTCCACGTTGCTACTAGCACCGGTAGTGCGCCTTGCCAAGGCTCAGCTAGCAACACCTTTGGGGTGTTTCCTTGCTCCTACTGGTTCGATTAAACCTTGGTTTCATAACTGAGGGAAACTTGCTGCTGTGCTCATCATACCTTCCTCTTGGGGTTCCCAACGAGCTCTACATCAACATCGCACCAGCATTTTCCTGGCGCCGACACTGAGCCTGATGGGTTCGTAGCATGGAAAACAAAAAATTTCTACCGCAAGAACGAACAAAACCCAGATCTAATCTAGATAAAATCCAAGATCTAATCTATTAGACATGTGCAACGAGATAGATCTGTACTAACCCTTGTAGATCCGAAAGCGTTACGAGATTCGGATCTCGTGGTTGATGTAGTCGATCACTTGCCGATCTCAAGATCGAGTAGACGATCCTTCCGGCACCGCATTCCGGCAGCGCTTCCGCAGTCGGTCACACGTGCGGAGTCGAAGTAGACCTTCCTCTCCCCGTTCTAGCGAGCAGCGGAGGT
This sequence comes from Avena eriantha, assembly GCA_910589775.1. Taxonomy (NCBI): domain Eukaryota; kingdom Viridiplantae; phylum Streptophyta; class Magnoliopsida; order Poales; family Poaceae; genus Avena; species Avena eriantha. The sequence continues at coordinate 131,223,373 of OU342743.1, read as the reverse complement.
AGTAGATCTTCTCCATGGAATCCCAGCAGCACGACGGCGTGGTGGTGGTGGAGGAGTAGAGAAATCTGCAGGGCTTCGCCTAAGCCTGAGCAGAAGAAAGGAGGAGGAGAGAGGCGGCTAGGGTTTGGAGTGGTGGAGGGGGCCAGGGGGTGGCACCTCCACCCCTCTATTTAAAGGAGGGAGGCGCCATGGGAGGGGGAGTCCTAGTAGGACTCCCCTCCCTCCTTGGCCGGCGGATTGGGAAGTGGGGCGGAGTCCTCCTCCCCTAGACTCCTTGTCTTGCCCTACAAGGACTCCTTGATCCTTTCTTGGTTTTCAAGCAAACTTCCAAGAAATCTTCCAGAACCTTCCGGAACATTCCGAAACCTTCTAGAATCCCCATACAAATACTCCGGAACATTTCCTAACTTAGAAACTGATCCCCAATATATGAATCTTATTCTCCGGACAATTCCAGATCTCCTCGTGATGTCTCGAATCCAATCCGAGACTCCGAACAACATTCGGTCTCCAACGCACATTCCATATCTACTTAAAACAACTTCGAACCTTAAGTATGTCACCCTACGGTTCGTGAATATGCAGACATGATGGAGACACCTCTCCGATCAATAACTATCAGCGGGATCTGGAGATCCATAACGGCTCCCACATACTCAACGATGACTTTGTGATCGATAGAACCATTAACATACGAAACCAATTACCTTTGTCACGCGATACTCTACTTATCCGAGGTTTGATCGTCGGTATCTCCATACCTAGTTCTACCTCGTTACTGATAAGTACTCTTTACTCGTTCCATGTTATGTCATCCCTTGTGACCCAGTCACATGCTTGCAAGCTAATTAGATGACATTCCACCGAGAGGGCCCAGAGCATATCTATCCATCATATGGATGGACAAATCCCAATCTTGGTCCAATGCGCTTCAACACATACTTTCAGAATACCCAATGACACCTTTATGACCACCCAGTTACGAAGCGGTGTTTGATGTCATCAAAGTACCCATCCGGTGATGGTGATTAACATAACCTCATGGTCAAAGGATTAGGTTACTATGTATTTTAAAGCTTATAGCAAACGAACTTAATGACTTGATCTTATGCTATGCTTACTACGGGTGTGTGTCCATCACATCATTCTCCTAATGATATGATCTTGTTATTAACGGCATCCAATGTCCATGATCAGGAAACCATGATCATCCATTAATCAACAAGCTAGTTTAACAAGAGGCTTACTAGGGACTCTTTTATGTTTACAAAACACACAAGTATTAATGTTTCCGGTTAATACAATTATAGCATGGGATGTAAACATTTATCATAAACATAAAGATATAATAATAACCACTTTATTATTGCCTCTTGGGCATATCTCCAACAGTCTCCCACTTGCACTAGAGTCAATAATCTAGTTAAAAACTTGTGCATTCAACACCTATGGCTTTCTGGTGTTGTATAAACACTATTGCTAGTGGTAAACATAATCTTCGGATCTGACACTTCCAGGTCCGTGTGTATTTGCATGTCCTTGCGTCTCTACGCATTACTCATTCTCCAATGAGATGGCATTGTATAAATTTGGTCCTTTGGTGAGACCTTTAGTTCCTTGGGATTAAATTATGTTGATACAATTTTCATACAATGTATCTTCATAGTATTATCCCGCTATGAACCACACCTAGTTTGATAACAAACTACTTAACACAAATGCCCTCCTTTGCTGCTACTATAGCAGTTATATACTTAGCCTTTTGTTGTAGTATCCGTCACAATATCTCAACTTTGGAACTTATCCAAATCCATCATGGAACATCCTTTCCATTATATTGTGCCACCCATAGTCTAAATTGAGATAAATTTAATTTGTATCTTGTGACAAAACTAGTATCAATGTAACACTTTACAATGAACTACCTTTAACTATTTGTCACTTATACATGATATATTCTTAGTTCTTCCAAAGCTCATAAGAATATCTTTACTATTTTCCAATGATCATCTTATGAATCATTCTGGTATATGCTCATAACATTTAGAGCATAGGACATATCTGGATGTGTACATCTCAAAGAATGATTGATAAAAATATTCTTGTGATTTCACCAAGTGTCAAAACACTTGAATCTCGTGTCAACACACTTGAATCTTGATTTAGTCCTTTCCGTGCGTCAAGAACCTTTCTTGTTGTTTCCATATTGAAATCATTCAACATCTTATCTATGTACATTTGGCAAAACCATATTAGCGCATCAATCTATTCATACAGACATTGATGCCTAATTCTTGAGTTATGCCTAAGTCTTTCATCAAAATGAAATTCTTAACCTGTGTCAATAAAGGATACATCATTTCTAATCAACAATATGTCTTTCACATAATGTATTAGAAATATGTCTTAGCGCTCCCACTTAATTTCTTGCAAAATGCAAACATCTTCATCGTCTCTGATGAAATTAAACCTTTTAACGGTTTCATCACGGTGAAGATTCCAACTCCGCGATGCTCACTTCAACCATTGAAGTTTTGCATACTCTTTTAGCATCCTTTGAATTAACAAAACCCTTTGGATCGTGTCATGTACACGTCCTAGGTAACCATTCTATTAGAAGAACTTGTTTTGTTTGTTCAACTACCATATACCAAAATATATGTAGTGGTTGCTACATTAATCCGTCCAGACTAAATATCGCTATGAAAGATCAAATTTTATCATAGTCAATTCCTTGAACATTGTCGTAAACTCTTTCCGACATGTCGACTATTTCATAGATTTGAAACATCCATGTCTATTTCTTTATAGATCCAAACACGACCGATATGCTTCACGCCTTTCCGGAGGGTCTTCTAAGTTCAGAAACTTGATTTCTCGTGTATGGACACTATCACGGATTCCATGACTTCCAGTCATTTTATGGAGTCAGGGCCCATCATCGCTTCTTTGCATGTAGTCGGTTCATCATTGTCAAAACAATAATGACTTGCTTATCAAATCTTACTATTTGATTTTTACCGACCCACACGGTTCTATAGGAACTCTAATCTCCGAGATCACACCTTTTGTAATCACGAGAGCCATGAGCATTGTGGCCGCCACCGGGACACTTTCCGGTGCTGCGCTACTTAGCACATATAGCTAAGGTTCAACAACCTTATCAAAGTTTTATTGTCCTCCCACTTAACTTTTCACGAAAAATTCCTTTTCAAGAAACTTGACGTTCCAAGCGACAAAATCTTTTGTCCTCGACGTTATGGAGAAATTCCCAACAAATTCTTTGGAATAACCTACAAAGACGTGCTTATCCGACTTTGGTTGTAAACATTTTACTTATGCATAGCATAACAAAATTTAAGAAAAGACAATTCGGGTTTTATCCCAAACCATGACTTATATGGTGTCATTTCAACGGATCACGATGGAGCTCTTTTCAGTGTAAAAGCGGTAGTCACTAAAGCTTTAATCTTTAATATATAATGGCAGTTTCATAAATGATACCTTTGATCTTACCATGTCAAACAAGGTTTCATTACATATCTTGAACACTTCATACTCCTATGGTGTTTTGGGAAATGCAAATCCATGGAACGATTCCTCAAATCTTAGGTGTTTTGCTAAACTTGTAACTCAAACATCTTTCTTTATGATCCAATCATAAACTCTTTTATTTTCTTCTTACAATGATTTTCCACTTCATCTTGAAAGTCTTTGAACATTTTTCAAATGTTGCATACTTCTTCCTTATTGAGTAAGTATATACATATACTCACTCAAATCTTTGGAGAAAGCATATGAAGTTGAAATCCATCGCCCACGACTACACATAATGGACTATATACATCAATATGTACAAATTCCAATCAGTTAGTCGTCCGTTCCTCTTTTGGCCTACGAACGGAGTTTTAATTATCTCCAGGAAAGTATCACAAGCGTCATTTGATCCAAATCAAAGTATCCAAAAATTCATCAACATGGAGTTTCTTTATGTATCCCTTTCAATATAATTTAAACGGCGATGTCACTTCGCAAGTGATCTTTCAATCATTTGTCTTGCGACATTTTAGCATAAGTTTTATGGTCATTATTTCTCCTACCAGACTTGTATATTATCCATCTATTATGGAATACAGTAATTATTTGAACAACCTTTTGTCGTCATAATACCTGATCAAAATAACAATTATTGAAACAAATCTTGAAGGCAAGCTTTGATGTTAACGAGCAACACAACAATCCTTTGTTTGTTTTCGATGAACATCATCACATTTTCTCTTGCTAGTTACTTAGGCCATTGCAGTTCATGAATTGTGTTGTCCTGTATGACACTTCATACTAACCAATTCGGTATCCAATACCGGTATTCAATACCTAAGAACCACATTGTTTAACAAGCAAGGAATACAACCATAACATGTATATCTTCTATATGCCTAAGTTGGACATCTCCAACCTTTTATTTTCTGCCAAATATTTTATAGATTCTCTTTCAGCAATTCCTTTTCTTTTAAAAGAATCTATCAACATCAATAGTGGTGTCATCAACTACACATGGTAAAAATCGTATATAGTCAACTACTAATACCTTTGGACTTGCACTTTGAGGTGGATCACCATCATCAAATGTTTGGTGTTTTTTCAAAAATCCATTCTTTAGTAATCCTTTAGTGTAATAAACATTTTACTTACATCTTCTATTCATCCTTATCATGACAACTTTCATGATCAAGCTGCTATAGCTTATAAAGGTGAATTGCGAGTATAATGTTTCTTTTTCAAAACCTTTTGGAGGATTAGGACGACTAGCGTCTCCAACCTTCACAAATTCTCATCAAATATGAGGACGTATACTCTATCATGTTGTAACCAACACATTGTTTTAGATATCGCAATACCTTTCACATATGATGGTTTCTGAAACATTGCTTTCAGCTCTTAGATAAACTTGATATAAAAAACAATCTTTTGAGTATCAAGAATCATGGAGGCAAACATGATACATTAGATACTAACACTGGAATTGTTACTCTTGATTTAATACTATTTATTAAACTTCATGGAGTAAATAGAGTTTGCTGAAAGTTTGCAATATGACTTATAAACTTTAAATTGACATTCAAAACAATACGATACCAGTTCGTAAAGTAAATATCCAGAATTTCTATAGTTTCACTATCTCAACTATAACTAAGCGTAAGGTGGTGAACGGATGCCAATGACTACAACAAACTATGCAAATTCACTTTGATTGTGTTTATGATAAATTGAGTTCGACTAATCCAAATTACAAATGAACTCCCACTCAAAACAACATCCCTCGAGTTGTTTTAGTGATTACACGAACCAAATCCACTACACCAAGTCTGATCATCACGTGAGATGATGTAGCTTTAAAGGCGAACAATCAACATGTTCATCATATCATCCATATGACTCATGCTTTACCTTTCGGTATTCCGTGTTCCAAGACCATGTCTGTACATGCTAGGCTCGTCAAGGTTAACCTTAGTTTCCGCATGTGCAAATCTGGCTTGCACCTGTTGTATGCACACGTAGAGTCTATCACACCCGATCATCACGAGATGCTTCGAAACGACGAGTCTTAGCAATGGTGCCAACTAAGGAAGAACACTTTATTACTTGAGATTTAGTGAGAGGGATCATCTTATAATGCTACCGTCGCGATCTAAGCAATACAAGATGCATAAAGGATTAACATCACAGGCAATTCATAATATGTGATATGATATGGCCTTTCTTCTTGTGCCTTTGATCTCTATCTCCAAAGCATGGACATGATCTCCATCATCACCAGCGTGGCGTCAAGGTCCGTGGCGCCGCTTCATGGTTGTCCATCATAACTAGCAACTATTACAACTACTTGGAACAAAGCTATTACAAGATGAATAGACACGCAGGTCTTAACAGAATTGAAGACAACCATTAGGCTCCTGCCAGTTGCCATATTACAACAAGGATCATTGCATACATCAAATATAATCACAATCACATGATGGCCATATCACATCACAAAACCCCTGCAAAAACAAGTTAGACGCCTCTAATTTTCTTTGCATGTTTTACGTGGCTTGGGGCTTTCGAATAAGACCAGACTTACCTACGAACATGAACCACAACGTTGATACAAGTGCTATCAAGTGCAAAGTGTAGATTGGATCTATACTATGATGGGAGAGACAGACACCCGCAAAGCCACTTGTGCAAAGCAAGTTACACGTCAAGCGTGGAGCAAGTCTCATGTACGATGACATGTAAGGTTAGCCCGAGCCGCTTCATCCCACCATACCGCAAGATGCAAAGTACACAAAGCAAAAGACGGCACGAGCACCAACGACCACAAAACCATTGTGTTCTACTCGTGCAACAGATCTACGCATAGACACGGCTCTAATACCACTGATGGGTTCGTAGCATGGAAAACAAAAAATTTCTACCACAAGAACGAACAAAACCCAGATCTAATCTAGATAAAAGCCAAGATCTAATCTATTAGACATGTGCAACGAGATAGATCTGTACTAACCCTTGTAGATCCGAAAGCGTTACGAGATTCGAATCTCGTGGTTGATGTAGTCGATCACTTGCCGATCTCAAGATCGAGTAGACGATCCTTCCGGCGCCGCATTCCGGCAGCGCTTCCGCAGTCGGTCACACGTGTGGAGTCGAAGTAGACCTTCCTCTCCCCGTTCCAGCAAGCAGCGGAGGTAGTAGATCTTCTCCATGGAATCCCAGCAGCACGACGGCGTGGTGGTGGTGGAGTAGAGAAATCTGCAGGGCTTCGCCTAAGCTTGAGCAGAAGAAAGGAGGAGCAGAGAGGCGGCTAGGGTTTGGAGTGGTGGAGGGGGCCAGGGGGTGGCACCTCCACCCCTCTATTTAAAGGAGGGAGGCGCCATGGGAGGGGGAGTCCTAGTAGGACTCCCCTCCCTCCTTGGCCGGCGGATTGGGAAGGGGGGAGGAGTCCTCCTCCCCCACGACTCCTTGTCTTGCCCCACAAGGTCTCCTTGATCCTTTCTTGGTTTTCAAGCAAACTTCCAAGAAATCTTCCAGAACCTTCCGGAACATTCTGAAACCTTCTAGAATCCCCATACAAATACTCCAGAACATTTCCTAACTTAGAAAATGATCCCCAATATATGAATCTTATTCTCCGGACAATTCCGGATCTCCTCGTGATGTCCCGAATCCAATCCGAGACTCCGAACAACATTCGGTCTCCAACGCACATTCCATATCTACTTAAAACAACTTCGAACCTTAAGTGTGTCACCCTACGGTTCGTGAATATGCAGACATGATGGAGACACCTCTCCGATCAATAACTATCAGCGGGATCTAGAGATCCATAACGGCTCCCACATACTCAACGATGACTTTGTGATCGATAGAACCATTAACATACGAAACCAATTCCCTTTGTCACGCGATACTCTACTTATCCGAGGTTTGATCGTTGGTATCTCCATACCTAGTTCTACCTCGTTACTGATAAGTACTCTTTACTCGTTCCATGTTATGTCATCCCTTGTGACCCAGTCACATGCTTGCAAGCTAATTAGATGACATTCCACCGAGAGGGCCCAGAGCATATCTATCCGTCATATGGATGGACAAATCCCAATCTTGGTCCATGCGCTTCAACACATACTTTTAGAATACCCAATGACACCTTTATGACCACCCAGTTACGAAGCGGTGTTTGATGTCATCAAAGTACCCATCCGGTGATGGTGATTAACATAACCTCATGGTCGAAGGATTAGGTTACTATGTATTTTAAAGCTTATAGCAAACGAACTCAATGACTTGATCTTATGCTATGCTTACTACGGGTGTGTGTCCATCACATCATTCTCGTAATGATATGATCTTGTTATTAACGACATCCAATGTCCATGATCAGGAAACCATGATCATCCATTAATCAACAAGCTAGTTTAACAAGAGGCTTACTAGGGACTCTTTTATGTTTACAAAACACACAAGTATTAATGTTTCCGGTTAATACAATTATAGCATGGGATGTAAACATTTATCATAAACATAAATATATAATAATAACCACTTTATTATTGCCTCTTGGGCATATCTCCAACAGAGCCATCAAGCATTTTTCTGGCGCCGTTGCCGGGGAGTCAAGGACATCTTCACAAGGGGAGTCCCTCATAACCAATCTCTTTACTTTGTTGTTTTTGTTTTGCTTAGTTTCTTTTTGCTTTGTTTGCTTGTTTTGTTATCAAAAACACAAAAAAATTAGTTTTACAAGTTTGCTTCCTTATTCAAAAACACAAAAAATGACTACTCTTGAAAACACTAAGTTGTGTGACTTCACTAGCACCAACAACAATGTTTTTATGAGCACACCTATTGCTCCACCTGTGCCTGAAGATACTTGCTTTGAGATAAAACCTGCTTTGCTCAATCTTGTTATGAGAGAACAATTTTCTAGTATTGGTAATGAAGATGCTGCTTCCCATCTAAATAACTTTGTTGAACTTTGTGAGATGCAAAAGCATAGGGATATAGATGGTGATATTATTAAGCTGAAATTGTTTCCTTTCTCTTTGAGAGGAAAAGCTAAAGAATGGTTGAATTCCTTAACTAGGAATAGTATTGATTCTTGGACTAAGTGCAAAGATGCTTTCATTGGAAAATACTATCCTCCTGCTAAGATTATATCTATGAAAAGTGAAATAATGAAGTTTAAACAATCTGATAATGAACATGTTGCTCAAGCTTGGGAAAGAATGAAATCTTTGGTAAAGAATTGTCCCACTCATGGACTGACTGCTTGGATGATCATCCAAACTTTTTATGCAGGATTGAACTATTCTTCAAGGAACCTATTGGACTCTGCTGCTGGAGGTACCTTTATGACCATCACTTTGGGTGCTGCAACAAACCTTCTAGACAATATGATGGTTAATTATTATGAATGGCATACTGAGAGAGCTCCACAAGGTAGGAATGTAAATTTTGTTGAGGAAACCTCCTCCTTGAGTGATAAAATTGATATTATTATGTCTATGCTTGTTAATGGGAAAGACCAGATTGATCCAAATAATGTTCCTTTAGCTTCTTTGGTTGCTCAAGAAGAGCAAGTTGATGTGAACTTCATAAGAAATAACAACTTTGGCAATAATGCTTATAGGAGTAATTTTGGTAACAACAATTATAAGCCATATCCTCCCAACAATGGTAATGCTTATGGAAATTCTTACAACCATAATATGAGTGCTCCCTCTGAACTTGAAGTTATGCTTAAAGACTTTATTAGTAAGCAAACTTCTTTCAATAAAACTATTGAGGAAAAACTTTCTAATGCTGAGAGGAATATATTATCTTTGTCTGAAGCTCAATCTTCATTGATTAATAAAATGGTTGCTAAAACTAGAACTAATGATAATCCCTTTGCAGCTACTAATGCTATACAAGTAAGAATTGATGAAAATGTTAGACTATTAGCTGAAGTACATGCTAAGTGGGAAAGAGAAGATGAAATTGCTAGAAACATTAGTGTTTCTACTATTACCACCACTAGTGTCGAGGCTAGTAATAGTTCTACTACTTTAGATGATAATTGTGACTTTGATCTTGATGGTTGCAATATCTCTGAAGTTATTAAGTTCCTACAAAAGCTTTCTAAAAGTCCTAATGCTAGTGCTATGAACAGGGCCTTTACAAAACACATTACTGATGCTCTCATAAAGATTAAAGAAGAAAAGATGAAACATAAAGCTTCTATTCCTATAAAACAAGAAGATGGTTGGGAACCCATCATTAATATGAAAGTGAATGACTTTGATTTCAAATCTTTATGTGATCTTGATAGTAGTGTTTCTATTATGCCTAGAAGGATTTATGATATGCTTGATTTGCCTCCACTTGAAGATTGTTATTTGAATGTCCCACTTGATGATAATGCTAAAAATAAACTCATGGGGAGTCTTAATGATGTTCTTATTATGGTTAACAATGCTTATGTCCCTGTTGATTTCTATGTTTTGGATGTTGAATGCAATGCTTCTTGTGCTATTACTTTGGGAAGACCTTTTCTTAGAACTCTGTTGGTGCCATTATTGGTATGAAAGAAGGCACCATTAAATATCAACTCCCACTCAAGAAAGGTATAGAACACTTCCCTAAGAAGAGAGAGAAGATTTCTTTTGCTTCTCCAATGAAAACAAAATTTGGTCTTAATGCTTCTTCATTTGAGAACACTTGATTCTTTCTTGCTTCTTATGCCTAACTTAAAGGCGTTAAAGAAAAGTACTTATTGGGAGATAACCCAAATTTTTTAGATGAGTCTTGAAAGTTATTACCTCTGTAATAACTTTTTTAGAAAAGTACTTATTGGGAGATAACCTCTCATTATCATTTTTATTTGCTTTTTGTGCCAAGAGTAACCTCTAATGAGAGAGAAGTAATGATTGGGAAAGTTGCTGTCCCGAAACAGATTTCTATGCTTCACCGTAAACATTCATGTAAAATCTATGAACCCTTTTTGAGGCGTGAATTCTTGTGCTTCTGCCCCTGGTTGTTATCAAAGGTTCGTTAGTTCAACACTTTTTGATTTGAGCAACAGAAGGTCTTCGAAAAAATTCGTCTTTACCTGCTGATCTGTTTTGACAGATTTCTGCCATTTTTGCATTTGCTTCTTGTTGGTTCCTTTTTGAGTTCTTTTGGGGAATTGAGCTCTTTGAGGGAAGTGCTACAGTAACTAGGGTTCTAATAGAAGTTTATTTGGTGTTAGAACTGAACCTAAAGACTTATTATCTTGAGTGCACTAATGTTGCTAATAAAGATTGTGTGAAGTTTTGTATGAAGGAAAACTTTCAGGTGTATGGAAGGAATGAGTAATGAAATGAAGGATGGACTAAAGCTCAAGCTTGGGGATTCCAGGCGTGTCACCCCAAGAAATATCCAAGAAGTACAAGCGTCAAAGCTTGGGATGCCCAAGGCATCCCCCTCTTCATCAATAAAAATCCCAGGTTTCTTCCAAACGCTTCATTTTTATTGTTTCATGCACAGTTGTTTTGTTCTTGGAGCGTCTTCTTTTTCGTTTTCGTTTTGGTTTTTTTTTTTGCTTTGGTTTGCTTATTTTTCTGAATAAATTGGTTGGACCCCCTCTTTCATACATTGGTTTGCAAATAGTTTGGTTTGGTTTGGAAAAGAGTAGGAAAGTTCATGCTTATGTGGTAAAAGGAGCTCGTTTTTGACTGTGGCCCATGCTTTGTCATGCCATGCTTGATATTGTTTTGGCTTTATGCTTAGTATTATTTGCTGTAGCATGACTTGTTATAAACAATTGAGATTGCTTAATGTGCGTTGGATGAATCATGCGTTGTTTTAGCATATTAAAGCATAGTATAGTGGTATTCTCCTTTGATGCTTTATTTGGGTTGACTTGGCGCATGCTCACACCATGTTATGACTATCCAAAGTCACCATGGCCTTTATGATCCTTTAGTTTTCAACTTGTAGTATCACTTTATGCTTTGATCAATGATGTTTTGTCGCTCTACATGATTATGGCCATAATTGCTCTCTTAGTTTGTCGCTCCCAGTCTTTTGCTAGCCTCCACAACCAAGTATGAGTTCCACTCATGCATCCAACTCCCTAAACCAAGTTATTCCAAAGAGTCCACCATACCTACCTACTAGCTTATGATATTCCAAGTACATTCATGCTTTTGTTTACCTTCCACTTGTTATGAGAAAACTAATGATTAAAGCTCTCACGAACTTGATGGCACACTTTACTTTACTTGCCCTTAATAAACTTGAACCATTGTGTCTTCTATGTTGTATATGCTTGCACTTATTTGTCGGGAATTAGCAGAACCATGCTTTCATGGGGAACGCTTTCAACATTGCACTTGGTACTTGTACCTAGTTGATATCATGCTCTTTTGTATATGGATGTCGTCGGTGTGAAAGGAAAGGGGAGCTTGTAAGTCCATGGAGTTATGTATATGTGTTAGAGAAATGCCTGGGCCGCTGGTCTAATCCATGCTGACATGGTGGAAACCTGCAACATAACCATAATGAGCTGTCTATGAAGCATTCTTCTTATAAAAAAAGAGTCCTATATTGAGAAAAAAGAGAAAAGAGAAAAAAAAAGAGATTATGACAAGAGGAAAGAGAGAAAAAGGCACCATATTCCCATGGTAAATAAGAAGATTGCTAAGATGCTTGTTGTCTGCTTGCCTTGTCATTTTGATATGGGGATTCTTCCGTATAATCGGGCAAGGGGTACCCTGTTGGCGGTTCTCTATGATACACATATACTTACAATGACAAGAACTTACCGGTGACTAAACTTGAGTAGCATGAGGAGCAGCCCTCGTATACAAGGGACATGAGATTTCAAACTTATACTTCGTCAAGCATGTACACCATAGTTTGTTCACTATAACTTTAATCACTTCAAGATGCTTATGATAGGGGCAATGAGAGCTGAAAGCTATAAGTACCATAATTTTTGGAAGCTCTTTATGAGACTTGAATCCCTACTTCCTTATATAAAGGCCTTTCTTCCACCATTATATTGAGTCTCCACCTTCTAACTTTATGCACCTACTTTGAGAGTGTGGTGGCCATTCTTAGTTCTATGTGCATTGTCCCAAGACTAGTTAATTGATGCATAACTTGATATTTCTTGTTTTAAACTATTTGTATCTAGTCACTCTTATGAACTTTGAAGGTGTCCTATGCATTTATATTTGCTACTCTATTGAGGGACAAGCTGAATGCTATTATGCTATGTTTTCTTTATGTGAAACAAACAAACGTCTTGCAAAGCATTGCTATTCATGAATCTTTTGTTTGTGCCTTTTATGTTGCATCATAGTTTCTTTGTCTTATTGCTATAACTTTGTCTTTCATGTTATGATTGAAGTACTATGATCCCAGCTTTGATTGTTTTACAAATACTTTGATCAAAGCTTTGATGGTGCATGTCACCTCAAAATTATTCTTTCTTTTTATCACTTACCTACTCGAGGACGAGCAGGAGTTAAGCTTGGGGATGTTGATACATTACAAATCTATCTATAATTTTTGATGTTCCATGCTTGGTTTTATCCAATTTTTGTGTTTTGTCCACACTTTGGAGTACTTTTCATATGATTTCTTGGACTAACCTATTAACAAGAGCCACAATGCGAGCTGCCTATTTTCTGCTGTTTTTGGTTCCAGGAAAGTCAGAAAATGAATATTCTCGGAATTGGACGGGACAAAAGCCAAAGTGCCTATTTTTCCGGAAGTCATTGGATGCCAGAATACGAGACGGAGAAGGGCCAGAGGGCGGCCACACCACCTGGCCGCGCGGCTAGGCTTGGGCCGCGCCAAGGGGTGGTGTGGCCAGCCCAGGCACCCCCTCGGCTTCTCCTTCCGCCTATAAGATGCCCTCGAGACGAAAACCTTAAGGGCCCGATCAAAAATCCACGAAAGAGTCTGTAGCCTCCGTCATCTACATCCCTAGATCGGAATGGTTCTGAAGCTCTTCCTGGCACCCTGCCGGAGAGGGGAATTCATCCTGGAGGCCTTCTTCATCACCAAGCAAGCCTCTGGTGTGATGCGTGAGTAGTTCATCCTTGGACTACGGATCCATGTAGTAGCTAGATGGCTGGTTCTCCTCCTTTGTGCTTTCATATTTAGATCTTGTGAGCTCCGTTCATGATCAAGATCATCTATTGTAATTCTGCATGTTGTGTTTGCGGGGATCCGATGGATATTGAGATGCTATTTCAGATTGATTATTGATTCTATCTTATCTTTTTTATTTGTGAACTTACATGCTTTCCATTGTTAGTAGCTATCTTGGCCAAGTAGATGCTAGCAACTCCAAGAGTTAGTATTTATGCTCGATAGTGGGTTCATGCCTCTGGTAATCTGGGGAAGTGACAGAAATCTCTAAGGTACTAGATGTGCTGTTGCTACTAGGGAGAAAACAACAATCCTTTGTTCATAGAACAATCGTATTGTTTACTTTACACGCAGTTCGTAAAGCAATAATCTGTTGCTTGCAACTTAATACTGGAGGGGGTTCGGATGATAACCTGAAGGTGGATTATTAGTCATAGATGCAGTTGGATGGCGGTCTATGTATAATGTTGTAATGCCCAATCAAGTCTCAAAGGAGTTAAGATGATTAGTATATGCATGTATTGCTTTCTCAATGTTTGTCAATTGCCCCGCTGTAATTTGTTCACCCAGCATGTTATCTATCTTAAGGAGAGCCACCTCTAGTGAACTATGGATCCCAGTGCTTTTCTTTTACATAGAATCTATAAACTTTTAATGCTTTGTGTTTACTTTCTGCAAACTATTACTTATTTCCATTCGATACGTTTAATCCTTTGTTTTCCACAAAACACGGTGAGATTGACAACCTCATCGCAAGTTGGGGACAAAGTTCTGTGGTTGTGTTGTGCAGGTCTCCACGTTGCTACTAGCACCGGTAGTGCGCCATGCCAAGGCTCAGCTAGCAACACCTTTGGGGTGTTTCCTTGCTCCTACTGGTTCGATTAAACCTTGGTTTCAGAACTGAGGGAAACTTGCTGCTGTGCTCATCATACCTTCCTCTTGGGGTTCCCAACGAGCTCTACATCAACGTCGCACCAGCATTTTCCTGGCGCCGACACTGAGCCATCAGCTGTTCTTCAGCAATAATCTCCGGTAAGCACTCTTTCATCCTATTAGCCAACACCTTCGACGTAATCTTATAAATCACGTTGCACAAACTTATGGGCCTAAATTGGACTAGTTCCTCAGGGCTTGCCACTTTAGGAATAAGTACTAGGAAAGTTTGATTAATATCTCGCATATCATCCTCCCCCTTCACAACTCATAGCACAACCAAAGTCACTTCCTCTCCACAAATATCCCAGTGTGTTTGAAAAAAGTGTGCCGGAAAACCATCAGGCCCAGGGGACTTTGTGGGGAACATCTGAAACAAAGCTACCTTCCCTTCCTCACCAACAATCGGTTTGAGAAATTTATCATTCAATTATGGTGTAACTTTGACAGGAATCACATTGGTCACATCCTCCATATTCATGACTCCTTCCGAGCGATACAAATCCTCATAGAAAGACTTCACCATGCCGTCCAACCTTGTGAGCCTCGATATTTTGTTCTTTTACTTTCTCTGGCTAGCGCTCGGGTGGAAAGCGGGTATTTTTGTCGCCCTCCGCCAACCACTACACGCATTGTTTTATACTTGCTGATTTGTATCGGGTAGTGGTTTGGCTCCTCCGAACCATTTCACCCTTTGTACTACTGAGTACAGACCCCTTGATGTTACCTACTTGCCCCTAGTATAGTAAATGGTGTATAACACCATAACCCTTTGGAGACCCCGTTTTAGCCGAAGCAAAAACTAGAGGATGGGAAAACCCCCGAAAAAGTTTTACTAAATGTTTTATGATAAAACCTTGGTGAGGTGAGACCTCCCAAGGGTTGTTGAGAAATAAAAAGGTTTTTGTTTTACAAAATGCTAGAGGAAAACCGGAGGAAAAATGTTTAAGAAAACGCACCCGGTTCTTTGCAGTTTTCTAGAACAATTAACCCATGCAACTACATTACCCTGAAACGGGACAAGGCTAGATTTGAAGATTGTTTATTCTGGTGTAAGCTGCCTCGCAACAACTACAGGGGATGCAAATCCCCGTAGGGTGGGCCTTCTCTGGACAACGGTCCATGTAAAACATCGACTGGGAGAAGGAACGAAGGATCTACGGACCTCCACGCGTTACTATGAGCCCCTCATTGAAAGCGCACACTCGGGAAGTGGAAAAAGCACTCCGGTTTGCTTTGAACTATATAGGGTGTCCCAGTGTTGATGGGGATAACACTCATAGGGTAGGCACTTATACTGGAGTGGGCTTTCGGAGAGTCTTGGTTGGTTACTCGACCCACGATTGGTGTAGATCAGGGCAGAGTAGCCGGATGGTGTGGCTAAAGTGTACAACCTCTATATAGTGTAAATCTATTCGAATAGCCGTGTCCACGGTCATGGACGGTTGGGAAGGTTGCTATAGAGCGGTGCTGATTTTGATTTCAAAAAGGACCTCGGAAAAGCAAAGAATTTGGAAATGTTTTGACCATGGGATGGTCGTAAAGAAGAAGGTTTTGACCATGGGATGGTGGGAAGGGGAAGAAAGGAGTTTGGTCGTGGGACGACATGAAGAAGGGAACAAATGGGTAACCCAATCCTAGTGTTTACAAAACTTTTTGAAAAGGTTTCCAAAATGTTTACAAAAGTTTTCAACAAAGATATGTAGATGCTATATCTACAAGAGAAACTATTTGTTAAAAGAACCTCTCTTGGAGCCCTCCTACTACCACAACCATATTGCATATCCTTTTGTTATTATTACTCTCTTAAGGTGGTTTGCGAGTACATTCAAAGTACTCACTAGCATTGTCCCTGGCTATTAACTTGGTCAGATATCAAGAAGATGGTGGAGTTGACGACTATGCGAGCTAGGGCGTTCTCCCAGTCAGTTGCCTGTAGGTTAAGGCATGGCTCGGGCTCTACGCTTCTTACAAGTTCCGTTGATGATGTTGATATATCCATAATGGCAGCTAAGGTATGATTTTTATCCGTGTAAATTTTGGATGTTTACTTTGATACTTGTCGGTTATGTTCCACGACTAACTAATCATGGGATCGTGGTGGTATGCATAACAGGGATCCTCAGAGGATTAATCTCGGGGCCCCAAAGACTTGGTATCAGAGCCATCCTGACTATAGGAGATCCTTACTTAGCATGGTCGCTAGACAGGAACCTTATTTTTAAAACCCCGGCTTTCGAAAACTAGTTTCTCCATGAGTTTCCAAAAAGGTTCTACGTCTTCTCTTACTCTAAGTAAATGCTTTCGAAAATGGTTTCCCCTAACTCTCGTCCAAAATTCAAACCTACGGATTTTAAATAACTAGGATCTAGAACCCAGTGAAAACAATGAGAACAAGATGAAGACAAGCAACTACCAGCAAACACAAGGAGACTACAATATCGCTCTACCAGCAGAATCCTCATAATCAGAAGACATAAAGTGTTGCTTATCAAGAAGCGTCCACGATATGAGGAAGGCTTTAGATAGTGGCTCCGACCTGAAGAAAGACGATATCTAGGGTCAATAGTCCTAAGAATAGTATTCCCCTACATCGCGAGTAGTTAACTCCTTAGTCCCTAACGTTGACTGTGTTTGCTTGCCTAAGTGCATTATGTGTGGCTTGATGTGTGTTGTTTGCCGAGGACATTGCGATTCTCTCGCTCTGTTCGCCTTGTTTGTATGTTATGGTTTGCTGTGACCTCTGTAACAATGTGAATCGAGGAGCGATAAACCACCTAGTCACTCCGGAAACCCAGTGTTAGCCGCCGGTAATGAGATCCCGACTAACCTTGGGAGTATATGAGAGGAAAAGCATCGGAAGAACCAGGAGTTCCACATCGACTAGTCAGAACAACTAGAAGACTTCACCTCAGCAGGATGGCATACCTCGTCCAACTCACCTCTCAAGACTCGCCAATAGTACAATACCTCCCTTGTTCATCACTCTACTATGACCAGAATCCCGTTGAAGCCAGAAGTCAATCACCAAAGGATCCTCACTATCCGCAAGGAACCACAAGAATTACCTATCGAGACAAGAATTAAAGACCTACTTACACTAACCTTCGGTATATCGGCGCTTCCGACCGCCTCAGGAGACTAACTAATCTAGTCGAACCTACCCAAACTAACGGTCTGATCCTCCCTAGAAGGCCAGAACTACCCCTGAAGCCAGATGACAAGGATGCATGAAGACAATGAATCCACTCCACCATCGAGCTAAAGCAACGCAAGGAATCCACGTGAAGACGTTACCTCCGAAGATTAGTTTTCCTACCCTAATTGAAGGCTAACAGAAGAGTCGTAAACCGCTAACTTACCTTGAGCTAACCCCCTAAAGGCTTCGTTAGGAAACCACCCCCACCAAGGTTGATAAAATAGGGCGTCACTCGAAGACCCCAGCTCAAGACTCCGGGAAGATACAGCCTTCCGCTAACATCTGGTCAGCACTCGACGACAAAAGATCCGCATCCCTTCTCGAAGAACCTAAGTAAATACCTAAGGTGGAAAGACCGCGTCTTTCCACTCAATCTTCAGAAGACTATCTACCCGATGATACTTCAGAAAGACCGCCAGATTTGATGCCTTCTCACCAAACAACAACCCGTGAGATATCCGATGAGAAACTAACTGAAGATCCTACAAAGACCCTCTGCTACTTCAGCAAAAACCTATCCGAAGGACCATAGGACCGCCAACCGTTCCATTCCAATTATTTAGAGGACATGAGACTCCAACGACTCCAAAAGGCCAGTATGAATAATAATAGTATAAAAGCCCCGTAAGTCATAGTTTCACGGATGCCTTCTGACGACCTCGACTCCAGGAGGAAGATGGACGACAATCTCCAGAATCGCCACCAATGAAGTCAAGACGTAAGGAATGCGTTATCCCCGAGCTGCCCTAGTCTAATCCTAAGGGGGAAAGACTGCGTCTTTCCCACAAAAATAGAGTAACTCTTCGCCAGAAGCAAACTCAAGAGTTTCGACCCCATCGTTGTTAATAAGATACGCTACGCCCCCAAGGTAGAGTTGTGAATTCTTAGAGAAAGGTACACCAGGCCGTAGATTCTATCCTCCGATGAGTACCCCGTGAAGTTCAGCATTGAGATAGTCTGCCTAGTCTAAGCCCTCGAGATATAGAGTCCGGAAGGAAAAGAAGGTCATAACTCGCAATCAGGACTGGACTCTGCTCAACTCTCCGTGCATCCCGGAAGACTGAAGCTCAACTTCACCGACGTAGTAACCACTTCCAAAGACGGAGTTCGTAAGATAGTACGCTTCAAACCAGTAGCGCTAACCTTGACTAAAAAATCCCCTAACCATGCTCTCTTGAATCTCGGGACGAGATTCTTTTAAGGGGGAAAGGTCTGTAACATCCCAATTTCAGCAACCCTGATTAATTGTCTAGAATGCAAAAATCAGGGGGAACAAAAACTTTTTCTTGTTTAGTGATGAAGTGTTTGCCTGTTGTTTGACTATGTTTATGCTTATGATTGTGTATTAGAAGATATACTTCTTACCTCAACACCAGTTGACAAAAGCTACTTCCCAAAACTGCCTTGGTTTAATTTCCATATTCTCAAATGTTCTAGCATTGCAAAACCTTAGCCAAGAAGCCTTTGCAAACCAACTATTTTAGTAGCTTCTGTTGACCAAACTATGGATATCTATAGAGTATAATCTCCTTATATTCTCAGGATAGAACCTTCAACTAATCTTCTCTCTAGGTTTTCCAAAACATCTTTACAAAGCCTTTGAATTCTACTCTTGTTAGAAATACCAAGGACTCTCATCTTATTCAAAATCCAACCTTTTAAGAATGCCCAACCTTACCTCAAGCCAGGTTTGATGGTAACACTAGTAATGAGATGGCTTTGTTAGTAAAACTGAATTGCCTTGATCTACTGTCTAATGAATTGCTTGATGTGCTGTTTGATTTGTCTGCTTAGGAGATAGTATGAGCTACTCTAGGAGCTCATCCTATAGGATCAAGAGTGTGATAAGATCACCCACCCTAAGGAATATTACCAACCTGGATCTGATCCCTAGCCACTAGGTGATCATCTAAAACCCTTAACCAGATCAATTCTAAAGTGATCCCTTCTAGAAGTTTCCAAGTCAATGAAGACCAATATCAAGCATGGATCTTTTCTACTCAGTCTACACTTCAACATCATCCACTTGATGATGACTTGGTACCTTGCAACCCATCAAAATCATCTCCACCCACATTCTAGTCAAAAACCCTAAATCTGCCAAATTTGGCTAAGTCTAGAAAACTATTTCCAACATCACATTTTTGAATGCCTCCCTTTCCCAACCCTTGTGCATTTTTGGGAAATGAATTTGAACCATCTTGTTAAACATCCTAAGTACTACCAAGGACCACTCTTGCACTTGGTTAGATCATCTTATAAGCCACTTGTTCTTGTTGGTTTTGCAGGCAAGAAAATAACTATTCCTGCCAATCTAATCAACTTGCCTACTTTGACAAAAGCTCACACCACCATCCAACCTTCTATGGACCAAATCTTTGCATGGTTGTGTTATACTCATATAGTTCTATCAATACATACTTCACTTGTTTCCATTGGATCTTTGTGCTTCTTAAACCCACAAGGTTTTGAAGGCTATTTGATAATCTGCTTTGGCAGGCTTATTTTATTCAAAGTTTGAAAGCCTGTCTTAGTGAGCTCAAGAAGGATGAAGCTCAACCCTATACACCATTGTGATCTACATCACTTAGTGTATCCATACATCTATCCCATGCCCCAATGGGAGATCTGAGCTCCAAGATCCAACAAGGTTTTGGTGGCATGAAAACAATCTTACCCAAGATTCTTAAATCTCTAGTTTTCACCAAAATCAACTTGGATTCTCCAATACCAAGGTTGAAAATGCTTGCTACACCTTGTATACATCATCTACCTTGATCATAAAGATTTATCCAATATTATCCATAATTATTATGGCTCCAAATCTAATTAATCTCTTTAATAGACAAAATCTCCAAAACTCCTTTCCTAGGGGAAAGTTTGGTTTTTGCCAAAGCACTTCCCCAACCTCTGGCTCAATTGAGATCCATATATCATACCTTACCTTCCCATCTCAAAAATAAATAGTTTTGAGGATCTTTATTATTTCTTTTTGCCTATTTTCTTAAATGGCAGAAATGGAATAATAATTGTTTTAAATACTTTTAAGCCACAATAAATCTTGGGAAAATTCCCCTAAGCGGGTAGTCATATCTAAGACCATCTCACATCAAAAACTCACCTTGTCCAATTAAAAATATCAAATAATGTTCTAAAAACCCTTTCAACACTTTTTGGATTATTGATAAAAAGTGGACCAAAAATCAGCAATAAATCTAAAATAAATCATGGAGGTGTACCATGACCATACCCATCTCCCAGAACTATTATCTCACTTGGTCAAGATCAAAATCCAAGAAGTAGCTATTGATCATCATTTGAGGCAGATTTGCTCATATCCCTATAATCACTTGTAAAACCCCTCCTACCTCCTCCCAATCTTGCCAAACACTACTCCTCAGAACCATGACACACCTAGGTCGACCATACCATGTAGCACCACTGTAGCAACCCCTCCTTTTGTCTCTTTGTCCTTGTTGCTAGTGAGAGAGAGAGGGACAACCACAACTTGCCTTTGCACTCAAGGCTGGCTGCAGCAGCCCCCTGTCCCTCCTTGCCCCTCTGCACACGACCAGGAACCACTCTCCACGCCCACAACATCCTCCCCCTTGTTTCACACCTCCCCCTTCCCCTCAAATGGACCTAGTCCCCCATGGACTACTCCCTCTCGGTATAAATGGCCTGAGGCCACACCAGCTCTCCCCTTCCCACTCATTCATCTCCTAGACTACCAGATCCACACCCCACGAGCCCCTGCTCTCTCCACCTGCTCCCCATCGCCATGAAAAAGGAGAATAACTCCTCTCGGATTCTTGTTTGCATGCACGAGCAGGGTAGACCCCGACCTTCCCCAGTGCCTCAGATCCCTTCCAACTCCTTCCTATGTCTCCTCTAAAACCTCCCTACCGATCCCCGGCCCTGCAAGCTCCCTAGAGAGAAGAAAACCTCCACTTCGGCCATGGTCAAGATATCCCTCATGTACTTCCCTCTCCACTCCTCTCCTCCTGCATGTGATCTTGCTGAGATACCATGGCCCTCATGCATCTAATCCTACTCTTATCTTTGTCCAGGACCACTCCTACCATCGCCACGGTCAAGCTCCGACGAGCTCACCTCAGCCTCCATCTCAGTAGCCCTTTTTCTAAAGCATGCGATGTCGTGCTGCCCCTCCTCGGAGTCGTCATCGTCGCCTGCGTCTCCTCCGTCGTTTCCTGGCCGCCGGCGAGCCCCAAGGGAGCTTCTCCGCCACCGCCCGCACCCGCCTAGGGTTTCCTCTCGCCACCGCGTGCCGCGAGGTGGACGACGGTTGCCAGCCGTCGATCCCCTCCTAATCACACGGCCATCGTGCCCCGATAACCCTTCGGTGCCCACCCTGGCTGACCGGTGGGCCCCGCCCCGCGGCCTTTTGAACCGCGCTCCCACGCGGGCAGCTACCGGATGGGCCGGTTCTGCACAATGCGGCCCAGATCTGGTCAAATTCCGGCCCAGTAATCCTTCTACCCCCTTTTCTTTTAAATATTTCTCTAGATCTTAGAAAATAGCTGCTAGGATTAAATGCAAAATAAATTGGAAATGAGGTATTTCGCCCAGATCTAAAATTTCTAACGTTTATGAATGTTTTCTTATACATGCAATATCATTGGTTGCCCCAAATAGTGTCTAGCATAATTATAGTAAATCATTTACCTAGAGGTATCCATTTCTACTAATAAAACCCTTCTGTTAGTTTTACCACCCCAATTTAAACAAAACCACAGTGTACTGAAAGGTATCAGTGATACCTTCATTTCACCCTGGCCCCATAGTCAATTGCTTCCTATTTTTCCCATAGCAAAAATAACAAAAACACCCCTAATCTACCTTTAGAAAATTCTTGAGATCAAACCAACTTGGGTATGGACCTAAATCAACCTCCCAATGATGTGGTACATCAGTCCCTATCAAGATCTAGAAGACTTCTAATTGTTGATCTTCTGTTGATTTTTAAGGAATTAAACATTTCTGTATATAGTTTTATCACTAGAAAAATCATCACAGTAACTCTGTAAGTCCAAAATGGTTGATTCTAATTTCTACAGAGAGCTATTCTAAAATACCTATAATATGTCCTTAGAATCAAACTAAAAGCTTCTGTAGATTTAATCTGGTGAAAAAGACAAATTGACTCCCGAACTGCCTTTGGGATTTTCCTGAGGGCCTTCTGGTAATTATTTTTAATTGATTCCTACTCTCACTGAAAAATCTTATCATGAGCCACATGCATATAATAATTATTACTCTCCACATAAGACTAGTCATTTTTATTAATTGCAGTGGGAGCAAAATCAGCAAAATAGGTATCATTATTATTCTCATCACCATAATCATCAAACATAGGAGGCATATTTTAATCATAATTAATTTTCTCCTCAATAGTAGGTGAACCGAAAATAACATATTCATCATTGTAATCATCATATATTGGAGGTTTTGTATCATCATAAGCAATAGAATAGCTATCTTCCAAAGCTGGGGAACTAAAAAGATCATTTTCATAAAAACTAGCTTCCCCAAGCTTAGACTTTTCCATAGCATTAGCAATAATGGTGTCCAAAGAATTCATACTAACAACATTGCTATTAGCATGCAAATAAAGTTCCATAGGTTTTTTAATTTTCTCTACAAACACTTCATGTCCTAACTCAAGATAAATACTATAAAGCTCTCTAATTTTGTTGTTGTTTTCCATTAAGCCTAACTAGTGAAAACAAGAAACAAAAAGACAAAATTGCAGAATCTATGCAGTTCTATTCTTGTAGATAGTTGTTGGGCCTCCAAGTGTAGACGTTTGTAGAACAACAGCAAGTTTCCCTTAAGTGGATTACCCAAGGTTTATCGAACTCAGGGAGGAAGTGGTCAAAGGTATTCCCTCTCAAGCAACCCTGCAATCAAGATACAAGAAGTCTCTTGTGTCCCCAACACACCCAATACACTTGTCAGGTGTATAGGTGCACTAGTTCGGCGAAGAGATAGTGAAATACAAGTGGTATGGATATAATACAACGGTGCTAGAAAATAGCTTGATGGCGTGAAAGAGACTAAAGGCAAACTGAAATAAAGAGGGCAACAAGCAAACATGTAACAGATCTAGTTGCAAATGGTGTTTCAATGCTTAGAAACAAGGCCTAGGAATCATACTTTCACTAGTGAACACTCTCATATAAATATATTATCTTCATGATACTACTCTGAACTACTCTCCGGTTGGACACTCTAATCCATGGTAGGGCTATAACAGCACACCTCAAAGTAAGCCTTTCCCATCTAGATAACCCCACACTGTCACCTTGAGTACTAGATGGTTCCAACAAACACCACAATTTTATAAAGACATCTAACACCAAATATAACTCATAAGAAGTATTTGCAATCTCTAGCCTAAGTGACACCATGGTGTGCATGCTGTCACTTTCACACACATGGGGAGAGCAGAGATCTATTAAAGCCCTTGAGTAGCAAGGTAGATCTACTTGATTACAAAGCTCATGATCACAATATGATCATGCATAGAGAGAGATGAACACATAGCTACCGGTATAACCCTTAGCCTCTAGGAAGAACTACTCCCTCATCATCATGGGAATCAGCAACGGCGATGGAGATGGTGGTAGAGATCGACGGAGATGGCTCTGGGGGCACTTCCCTGTCCCGACAGGGTGCCAAAACCGAGACTTTCTATCCCCCAAATTTCCCCTTCGGTGGCAGCGGTGCTGCGGAACTTTTCGTGGCTGGCGGCTAGACTTCTTAGGGTTTTTGCATCGCGAGGCATCTTATAGGCAAAGAGGCAAGGTCTATGGGTGGCCAGGGGGCCAACACCACCTGGTGGCGTGACTAGGGTGGACCCGCGCTACCACATGGTGTGGCCGCCCTGTGGCCCCTCTCCGTCTCATCTTCTGGCTCCGTGAGTCTTCCGGTAAAATATCAACTTTGGCTTTTGTCCCGTCCAATTCCGAGAATATTCATTTTTTGACTTCCTGGAACCAAAAACAGCAGAAAACAGGCACCTGGCACTGTGGCATCTTGTTAATAGGTTAGTCCAAGAAAGTGTATAAAAATTACTCCAAAGTGTGTACAAAACATAAGAAAGTAGATATAAAACAAGCATGGAACATCAAAAATTATGGATACGTTAGCAACATATCAAGATCCCCAAGCTTAACTCCTGCTCGTCCTCGAGTAGGTAAGAGATAAAAAGAAAGAATAATTTTTGAGGTGACATGCACCATCATAAACTTGATCAACGTATTTGTAACATTGATAGCTGGGATAAAAGTACTTCAACATAGCATGAAAGATAAAGTTCTAGCAATAAGATAAAGTTCTAGCAATAAGACATAGCAACTATGTTGCAACATGAAAAGGCACAAACAAAAGATTCATGAATAACAATGCTTTGCAAGACGTTTGTTTGTTTCACATAAAGAAAACATAGCATAGTGACATTCAGCTTGTCTCTCATAGAGTAGCAAACATAAATGCATAGGACACCTTCAAAGTTTATAAGGGTGACTAGATACAAATAGTTTAAGAACAAGCAATATCAAAATTATGCATCAATCAACAAGTCTTGGGACAATGCACACAGAACTAAGAATGGCCACTATGCTCTCTCAATAGTTGCATAAAGATAGAAGGTGGAGACTCAACATAAAAGTAAAAGAAAGGCCTTCATAGAAGGAAGCAGAGATTCAAGTTTCATAAAGAGCTTCCAAAAATTATGGTACTTATTATCTTTCAGCTCTCATTGCCCCTATCATAAGCATCTTGAAGTGATTAAGGTTAAAATGAACAAACCATGGAGTATATGCTTGACAAAGTCTAAGTTGGAAATCTCATGTCCCTTGAATACGAAGGCCGCTCCTCATGCTACTCAAGTTTAGTTACCGGTAAGTTCTTGTCATAGTAAGTACATGTGTATCATAGAAAACTGCCAACGGGGTACCCCTTGCCCGATGATACAGAAGAATACCCATATCAAAATGATAAGGCAAGCAGGCAACGAGCATCTCAGCAATCTTCTTATTTACCATGGGAAAATGGTGCCTTTTTTCTCTCTTTCCTCTTTTCTCATATCTCTTTTTTCTTTTCGTTTTCTCTTTTTCTCAATATCTGACTCTTTTTTATAAGAAGAATGCTTCATAGACAACTCATTATGGTTACGCTGCAGGTTTCCACCATGTCAGCATGGATTAGACCAGCGGCCCAGGCGTTTCTCTAACACATATACATAACTCCATGGACTTACAAGCTCCCCTTTCATTTCACACCGACGACATCCATATACAAAAGAGCATGATATCAACTAGATACAAGTACCAAGTGCAATGTTGAAAGCGTTTCCCATGAAAGCATGGTTCTACTAATCCCCAACAAATAAGTACAAGCATATACAACATAGACGACACAATGGTTCAAGTTTATTAAGTGCAAGGAAAGTAAAGTGTGCCATCAAGTTCGTGAGAGCTTTAATCACTAATTTTCACATAACAAATTTAATTCGGAAGGTAGATAAAAGCATGAATATAATTGGAATAGCAACTGCTAATAGGTAGGTATGGTGGACTCTTTGGAATAACTTGGTTTAAGGAGTTGGATGCATGAGTGGAACTTACTTGGTTACGGAGGCTAGCAAAAGACTCGTTGCGACAAACTAAGAGAGCAATAATGGCCATAATCATGCAGAGCGACAAAACATCATTGATTAAAGCATAAATTGATATTACAAGTAGAAAACTAAAGGATCATCAAGGCTATGGTGACTTTGGATAGTCATAACATGGTGTGAGCATGCGCCAAGTCAACCCAAATAAAGCATCAAAGGAGAATACCACAATACTATGCTAAAACAATGCATGATTCTTCAAAGGCACATTAAGAAATCTCAATTGTTTATAACATGTCATACTACAGAAAAGAATACTAAGCCTAAAGACAAAACAATATCAAGCATGGCATGACAAAGCATAGGCCACAGTCAAAAACAAGCTCTTTTTACACACTTACGCATGAACTTTCCTACTCTTTTCCAATCCAAACCAAACTATTTGAAAACCAATGTATGAAAGAGGGGGTCCAACCAATTTATTCAAGAAAACTAAGAAAACCAAGCAAACGAAAAACCAAAAACAAAAACAAAGACGCTCTAAGAACAACACAACTGTGCATGAAACAATAAAAATGAAGTGTTTTGAAGAAACCTAGGATTTTTATTGATGAAGAAGGGGATGCCTTGGGCATCCCCAAGCTTTGACACTTGTACTTCTTGGATATTTCTTGGAGTGACACGGGTGGCAACCCCAAGCTTGAGCTTTAGTCCATTCTTCATCTCATTACATCATTCTCTCCATACACCTGAAATTTTTCTTTCATACAAAACTTCACACAATCTTTATTAGCAACATTAGTGCACTCAAGATAATAAGTTTTTGGGTTAAGTTTCAACACCAATAAAACTTCCATTAAAACACAAGCTACTGTAAAACTTCCCTTGAAAATCTCAATTCCCCAAAAAGAACCCAAAAATGAACCAACAAGAAGCAAATGCAAATAATGGCAGAAATCTTTCAAAACAAACCAGCAGGTAAAAACCAATTTTTTATAAGACCTTATGTTGCTCAAATCGAAAAGTGTTGAACTAATGAAAGTTAGATAACAACCTGGGGCAGAAGCACAAAAATGCACGCCACAAAATGACGTATAGATATTTTACACGAATTTTTACGGTGAAGCACAAAAATCTGTTTCAGGACAGCAACTTTCCCAAGTATTACTTCTCTCTCATTAGAGGTTACTCTTGGCAAAAAAAGAAAATAAAAAGGATAAGGAGCGGTTATTACAGAGGTAATAACTTCCAAGACTCATCTAAAACTTTTGGGTTATCTCCGAATAAGTACTTTTCTTTAATGCCTTTAAGTTAGGCTTGATAGTTTGAAAAGATGCTCACATAGGAAATATGAATTGAAGTAAAAGAGAGCATCAAGAGAAAATTCAAAGCACATTTAAGTCTAACCCACTTCCTATGCATAGGAATCTTGTAAAGAAACAAGTCATGAAAGCACAAAGCAACAATCATAGGAAAAGTTGCTGTCCTGAATCAGATAGAACTAAGAATGGCCACTATGCTCTCTCAATAGGTGCATAAAGATAGAAGGTGGAGACTCAACATAAAAGTAAAAGAAAGGACTTCATAGAAGGAAGCAGAGATTCAATTTTCATAAAGAGCTTCCAAAAATTATGGTACTTATTAGCTTTCAGCTCTCATTGCCCCTATCATAAGCATCTTGAAGTGATTAAGGTTAAAGTGAACAAAACATGGAGTATATGCTTGACAAAGTATAGTTGGAAATCTCATGTCCCTTGAATACGAGGGCCGCTCCTCATGCTACTGAAGTTTAGTTACCGGTAAGTTCTTGTCATAGTAAGTACATGTGTATCATAGAGAATTGCCAACGGGGTACCCCTTGCCCGATGATACAAAAGAATCCCCATATCAAAATGACAAGGCAAGCAGACAATGAGCATCCCATCAATCTTCTTATTTACCATGGGAAAATGGTGCTTTTTTATCTCTCTTTCCTCTTTTCTCATATCTCTTTTTTTCTTTTCTTTTTCTCTTTTTCTCAATATCTGACTCTTTTTTACAAGAAGAATGCTTTATAGACAGCTCATTATGGTTACACTGCAAGTTTCCACCATGTCAGCATGGATTAGACTAGCGGCCTAGGCATTTCTCTAACACATATACATAACTCCATGGACGTACAAGCTCCCCTTTCATTTCACACCGACGACATCCATATATAAAGAGCATGATATCAAGTAGGTACAAAGTACACGTGCAATGTTGAAAGCGTTCCCCATGAAAGCATGGTTCTGCTAATCCCCAACAAACAAGTGCAAGCATATACAACATAGACGACACAATGGTTCAAGTTTATTAAGTGCAAGGAAAGTAAAGTGTGCCATCAAGTTCGTGGGAGCTTTAATCACTAATTTTCACATAACAAGTTTAATTCGGAAGGTAGATAAAAGCATGAATATACTTGGAATAGAAATTGCTAATAGGTAGGTATCGTGGACTCTTTGGAATAACTTGGTTTAAGGAGTTGGATGCATGAGTGGAACTCATACTTGGTTACGGAGGATAGCAAAAGACTGGGGGCGACAAACTAAGAGAGCAATAATGACCATAATCATGCAGAGAGACAAAACATCATTGATTAAAGCATAATATGATATTACAAGTCGAAAACTAAAGGATCATCAAGGCTATGTTGACTTTGGATAGTCATAACATGGTGTGAGCATGCGCCAAGTCAACCCAAATAAAGCATCAAAGGAGAATACCACAATACTATGCTTTAATATGCTAAAACAACACATGATTCTTCAAAGGCACATTAAGCAATCTCAATTTCTTATAACATGTCATACTACAGAAAAGAATACTAATACCTAAAGCCAAAACAATATCAAGAATGGCATGACAAAGCATAGGCCATAGTCAAAAACAATCTCTTTTTACCACTTAAGCATGAACTTTCCTACTCTTTTCCAATCCAAACCAAACTATTTGAAAACCAATGTATGAAAGAGGGGGTCCAACCAATTTATCCAAGGAAACTAAGAAAACCAAGCAAACGAAAAACCAAAAACAAAAACAAAGACGCTCTAAGGACAACACAACTGTGCATGAAACAATAAAAATGAAGTGTTTTGAAGAAACCTAGGATTTTTATTGATGAAGAAGGGGATACCTTGGGCATCCCCAAGCTTTGACGCTTGTACTTCTTGGATATTTCTTGGGGTGACATGGGTGGCATCCCCAAGCTTGAGCTTTAGTCCATTCTTCATCTCATTACATCATTCTCTCCATACACCTGAAATTTTTCTTTCATACAAAACGTCATATAATCTTTATTAGCAACATTAGTGCACTCAAGATAATAATTTTTTGGGTTCAGTTTCAACAGCAATAAAACTTCCATTAAAACACAAGCTACAATATCACTTACCGTGAAAAGCTTAATTCCCAAAAAGAACCCAAAAAGGAACCAACAAGAAGCAAATGCAAATAATGGCAAAAATCTTTCAAAACAAACCAGCAGGTAAAAACCAATTTTTTCCAAGACCTTCTGTTGCTCAAATCGAAAAGTGTTGAACTAACGAAAGTTAGATAACAACCTGGGGCAGAAGCATAGAAATGAATGCCTTAAAACGACGTACAGAGATTTTACACGAATTTTTACGGTGAAGCACAAAAATCTGTTTCAGGACAGCAACTTTCCCAAGTATTACTTCTCTCTCATTAGAAGTTACTCTTGGCACAAAAAGCAAATAAAAAGGATAAGGAGCGGTTATTACAGAGGTAATAACTTCCAAGACTCATCTAAAACTTTTGGGTTATCTCTCAATAAGTACTTTTCTTTAATGCCTTTAAGTTAGGCTTGATAGTTTGAAAAGATGCTCACATAGGAAATATGAATTGAAGTAAAAGAGAGCACCAAGAGAAAATTCAAAGCACATTTAAGTCTAACCCACTTCCTATGCATAGGAATCTTGTATAGAAACAAGTCATGAAAGCATAAAGAGACAATCATAGGAAAGCAAAACTAGTGCAACTTCAACACTTTCAACATAAAGAGGGGAAACTTAATATTATTGAGATTCATAAGACCATGTTTCCCTCTATCATAATAACTTTCAGTAGCATTGATACATGGCAAATGTATCTATAATTTTTGATGTTCTATTATTGGTTTTATCTACTTTCTTGTGTTTAGTCCACACTTTGGAGTACTTTTCATATGATTTCTTGGACTAACCTATTAACAAGAGCCATAGTGCCAGCTGCCCGTTTTCTGCTGTTTTTGGTTCCAGGAAAGTCAGAAAATGAATATTCTCGGAATTGGACGGGACAAAAGCCAAAGTCAGTTTTTCACCGAGGGACACCAGGAGCCAGAATACGAGACGGAGATGGGCTGGGGCCTAGCCACATCACCTGGCGGCGCGGGCTAGGCCTGGCCGCGCCAGGTGGTGGTCTGGCCGCCCTAGACAC
The DNA here is from genome assembly GCA_910589775.1 of Avena eriantha. Classification (NCBI taxonomy): domain Eukaryota; kingdom Viridiplantae; phylum Streptophyta; class Magnoliopsida; order Poales; family Poaceae; genus Avena; species Avena eriantha. The sequence continues at coordinate 131,192,474 of OU342743.1, read as the reverse complement.
GCCCTCGGTCTCCCCCTTCGCCTATAAGTTCCCTTTTGACCTAAAAACTCAGGGGGGTTCGACGTTTTTCCAGAAGGAGTTCCGCTCCGCCGCCACCACCATATTCCACAAAACAACACCAGAAACTCCGTTCTGGCACCCTGTCGGGATGGGGAATTGGAGGAGACCATCGCCATGATCATCACCATCGCTTCTCCATCGACCATCCATGTTTCCCCATCTATGAGTGAGTAATCCCCCGCTGTAGGCTATGGGGATGGTAGGGATTGGATGAGATCGTTCATGTAATGGCATCAGATTGTTAGGGCATGGTGCCTAGTATCTTTTATTAGTGCTTTATGACTTTGTTGCGACTTGTTATGCTTAATGCTTGTCACTAGGGTCCGAGTGCCATGATTTCAGATCTGAACATGTTATTGATTCATTATGATAGTATTGTTTCTGGTCTTACCTGCAAGTTGTATGCACACGTTGTTGTCCGGAACCAATGGCCCCGAAGTGACAGAAATCGGAATAAACGTAGGGAATGGCTTTGATGTGAGGATCACATGTGTTCACGGAGTGTTAATGCTTTGCTCCGGTGCTCTATTAAAAGGAGCACCTTAATTGCCAGTAGTTCCCTTGAGGCCCCGCTGCAAATGGGCTGGCAGGACAAAGGATGTTGTGCAAGTTCTCATTGCGAGCACGTATGACTATATATGGAACACATGCCTAGGATTATCTAGTACTTGGATGCTTTATCTTATTATCTGCAATTGCCCTATGTTCTGATTGCTATGTGAATTGTCTTGTCCATGCAACGCCCGTCCATCCATCCCTATGCCTACTGCACTCGAATCCTACTATTTACTGCTATTGTTACTACTGTCTTTACTTTACTATTGTTGTTAGTTCACTACTCCTACTACAAAACTGTTGCTACTGATAAACTGCTGTGAGCAAGATTGTTTCCAGGTGCAGCTGAATTGACAGCTCAGTTGTTAAGGCTTATAAATATTCTTTGGCTCCCCTTATGTTGAATCAATAAATTGTGTTTCACTTCCCTCGAAAATACTGCGATACACCCGTTATACTTGTGGGTCACCAAGACTATTTTCTGGCACTGTTGCTGGGGAGCATAGCTTTATTTATCAAGTTCACTTAGAATCATTATTATTCAAGCTTAGTTTATTTCCGCCTTGTTTGCTTGTTTCTTTATAAAAAATACAAAAAAAATTAGTTCCTACTCTAGTTGTTATTTTCGTTGGTCTGTTATTGTCTTGCTTTATCATGCTTTGTATCAATGGTTGGTTTCTTTCAAACTGAATCTTATTGGCAATGTGGGTTCACGGAAGACCAAAAATATTATTATAAGGAACACCGCTTGTCACAAAAATGGAAACACTTATGGGAACAAATTGATAAATTGTATACCATTGCTATAAACGTGTGCTCTACTTATAATGTTACTTGTTGCTTTTATAAATCTTGTAGCTGCAGGAGGTACAAACACCTCCCTTTTCAATGTGAGTATAATGATGATGTTACCATATCTTCTTATGTTAAGGGAAATTATGAATTTTATGATGTGGAACAAATTGAGGAATTTATTGCTTGGAAGGGTGCATTTGAACTTGCTAGTTTGCTTGAAAATATTGATGATTCACCTTATAAATATGAGGTTTATGATATACTTAAATTTTTCTTTGATATTACAAGGAAGAAAATGGCTATATTCTTGAATATATTAATAGATGTTTTCCACAAATGGAAGAGACTAATGCCTTGCAGGATCCTATGGAAGAAGAAATAGATGAACCTGAAAGCTCATTAGATGAAAAAGAGGAGGAGAGTGATGAATAAAAGGAGGAAGAATGGATTAGCTACCCATGCCTACCTTCTAATGAGAGTAACTCTTTATCCCTTACATTATTTGATTGTCCCCCATGCTTACCAAAGGAGGATGAATGTTATGCTTATGTTATCTGTGATAATCCTTTATTTGTGCATAACTTCGAGATGCATGGTACTAAAGAGTTTTTCTTAGAAATTTTTTATGATAAGGCTCTAGACGATGGTCCTATATTGAAGGATCAACCATCTTGTTATAGAATTGTTAAAAGTGGGTTTGAAGGTTTTAATCCCACTATTTTTGAGCTTGATAAGAATTATGTGTTTGTAGATCATGAAAAGCATGCTTTATGTGATAGTTATATTGTTGAGTTTATTCATGAGGCTCCTGAAAATTATTACGAGAGAGGAAAATATGGTTGTAGAAGTTTTCATGGTATTGACACACCTCTCTATGTGCTGAAAGTTTTGAAGTTACTCTTGTTTTATCTACCTATGCCTGTCACTTTGTTCTTTGCGAATTTATTTGCATACAAGATTCCTATGCATAAGAAGTGGGTTAGACTTAAATGTGTTTTGAATTTACTTCTCGGTGCTTTCTTTTACTTCAATTCATATTTCTTATGTGAGCATCTTCTCAAACTATCATGCCTAACTTAAAGACGTTGAAGAAAAGTACTTATTGGGAGATAACCCAAAAGTTTTAGATGACTCTTGCAGTTATTACTTCAGTAATAACCGCTCCTTATCCTTTTTATTTGCTTTTTGTGCCAAGAGTAACCTCTAATGAGAGAGAAGTAATGGTTGGGAAAGTTGCTGTCCCGAAACAGATTTCTGTGCTTCACCGTAAAAATTCGTGTAAAATCTATGTACGTATTTTTGAGGCATAAATGTTTGTTCTTCTACCCCAGGTTGTTATCTAACTTTCGTTAGTTCAACATTTTTCGATTTGAGCAACAGAAGGTCTTCGAAAAAATTCGTCTTTACCTGCTGGTCTGTTTTGACAGATTTCTGCCATTATTTGCATTTGCTTCTTGTTGGTTCCTTTTTGAGTTCTTTTGGAGAATTGAGATTTTTGAGGGAAGTGCTACAGTAGCTAGTGTTTTAATGGAAGTTTCATTGGTGTTAGAACTGAACCTAAAGACTTATTATCTTGAGTGCACTAATGTTGCTAATAAAGATAGTGTGAAGTTTTGTATGAAGGAAAAATTTCAGGTGTATGGAAGGAATGAGTAGTGAGATGAAGGATGGACTAAAGCTCAAGCTTGGGGATGCCACGCGTGTCACCCCAAGAAATATCCAAGAAGTACAAGCGTCAAATCTTGGGGATGCCTAAGGCATCCCCTTCTTCATCAATAAAAATTCCAGGTTTCTTCCAAACACTTCATTTTTATTATTTCATGCACAGTTGTGTTGTTCTTGGAGCGTCTTCTTTTTAGTTTTTGTCTTGGTTTTTTGTTTTCTTGGTTTTCTTAGTTTGCTTGAATAAATTGATTGGACCTCCTCTTTCATGCATTGGTTTGGTTTGGAAAAGAGTAGGAAAGTTCATGCTTAAGTGGTAAAGAGAGCTTGTTTTTGACTGTGGCCTATGCTTTTTCATGCCATGGTTGATATTATTTGGCTTTATGCTTAGTATTCTTTGCTTTAGCATGACTTGTTATAAAAAATTCAGATTTCTTAATATGCCTTGGATGAATCATGCGTTGTTTTAGCATATTAAAGCATAGTATTGTGGTATTCTCCTTTGATGCTTTATTTAGGCTAACTTGGCGCATGCTCACACCATGTTATGACTATCCAAAGTCACCATAGCCTTTATGATCCTTTAGTTTTTAACTTGTAGTATCACTTTATTCTTTGATCAATGATGTTTTGTCGCTCTACATGATTATGGCCATAATTGCTCTCTTAGTTTGTCGCTCCCAGTCTTTTGCTAGCCTCCACAACCAAGTATGAGTTCCACTCATGCATCCAACTCCCTAAACCAAGTTATTCCAAAGAGTCCGCCATACCTACCTACTAGAATATCCTATTCCAAGTATATTCATGCTTTTGTTTACCTTCCAAATTAAACTTTTTATGAGAAAACTAGTGATTAAAGCTCTCACGAACTTGATGGCAGACTTTACTTTTCTTGCCCTTAATAAACTTGAACCATTCTGTTTTCTATGTTGTATATGCTTGCAATTATTTGTTGGGGATTAGCAGAACCATGCTGTCATGGGGAACACTTTCAACATTGCACTTGTACTTTCTACTTAGTTGATATCATGCTCTTTTGTCTATTGATGTCGTAGGTGTGAAATGAAAGGGGAGCTTGTAAGTCCATGGAGTTATGTATATGTGTTAGAGAAACACCTGGGCCGCTGGTCTAATCCATGCTGACATCTTGGAAACCTGCAGCGTAACCATAATGAGCTGTCTATGAAGCATCCTTCTTATAAAAAAAGAGTCAGATATTGAGAAAAAAAGAGAAAAAGAGAAAAAAGAGATATATGAAAAGAGGAAAGAGAGAAAAAAGTACCATATTCCCATGGTAAATAAGAAGATTGCTGAGATGCTCGTTGTCTGCTTGCCTTGTCATTTTGATATGGGGATTCTTCCGTATCATCGGGCAAGGGGTACCCCATTGGCGGTTCTCTATGATACACATGTACTTACGATGACAAGAACTTACCGGTGACTAAACTTGAGTAGCATGAGGAGCGGCCCTCGTATTCAAGGGACATGAGATTTTCAACTTATACTTCATCAAGCATATACACCATAGTTTGTTCAATTTAACCTTAATCACTTCAAGATGCTTATGATAGGGGCAATGAGAGCTGAAAGCTAACAAGTACCATAATATTTGGAAGCTCTTTATGAAACTTGAATCTCTACTTCCTTCTATGAAGGCCTTGCTTCCACTTTTATATTGAGTCTCCACCTTCCATCTTTATGCACCTACTTTGAGAGCATAGTGACCAATCTTAGTTCTATGTGCATTGTCCCAAGACTTTGTTGATTGATGCATAACTTTGATATTGCTTGTGTTAAACTATTTGTATCTAGTCACTCTTATGAACTTTGAAGGTGTCATATGCATTTATATTTGCTACTCTATGAGGGACAAGCTGAATGCCACTATGCTATGTTTTCTTTATGTAAAAAAAAGTCTTGCAAATCATTGTTATTCATGAATCTTTTGTTTGTGCATTTTCATGTTGCAACATAGTTGCTTTATCTTATTGTTAGAACTTTATCTTTCATGTTATGTTGAAGTACTATGATCCCAGCTATGAATGTTTTATGAATACTGTGATCAACTTTATGATGGTGCATGTCACCTCAAAAATTATTCTTTCTTTTTATCACTTACCTACTCGAGGACGAGCAGGAGTTAAGCTTGGGGATGTTGATACATTGCAAACGTATCCATAATTTTTGATGTTCCATGCTTGGTTTTATCTATTTCCTTATGTTTTGCCCACACTTTGGAATACTTTTCATATGATTTCTTGGACTAACCTATTAACAAGAGCCATAGTGCCAGCTGCCTGTTTTCTGCTGTTTTTGGTTCCAGGAAAGTCAGAAAATGAATATTCTTGGAATTGGACGGCACAAAAGCCAAAGTCAGTTTTTCACTAAGGGAAACTAGGAGCCAGAATACGAGATGGAGAGGGGCTGGGGCCCGGCCACACCACCTGGCTGCGCGGGCTAGGCCTAGCCGTGCCAGGGGGTGGTCTGGCCGCCCCAGGGACCCCCTCGGCCTCCCTCTTCGCCTATAAGTTGCCTCCTGACCTAAAAACTCAGGGGGGTCGACGTTTTTCCAGAAGGAGTTCCGCTCCGCCGCCACCACCAGATTCCACAAAACAGCACCAGAAACTCCGTTCTGGCACCCTGCCGGGACGGGGAATTGGAGGAGACCATCGCCATGATCATCACAATCGCTTCTCCATCGACCATCCATGTTTCCCCCTCTATGAGTGAGTAATCCCCCGCTGTAGGCTATGGGGATGCTAGGGATTGGATGAGATCGTTCATGTAATGGCATCAGATTGTTAGGGCATGGTGCCTAGTATCTTTTATTAGTGCTTTATGACTTTGTTGCGACTTGTTATGCTTAATGCTTGTCACTAGGGCCCGAGTGCCATGATTTCAGATCTGAACATGTTATTGATTCATTATGATAGTATTGTTTCTGGTCTTACCTGCAAGTTGTATACACATGTTGTTGTCCGGAACCAATGGCCCCAAAGTGACAGAAACCGGAATAACCGGAGGGAATGGCTTTGATGTGAGGATCACATGTGTTCACGGAGTGTTAATGCTTTGCAATGGTGCTCTATTAAAAGGAGCACCTTAATTGCCAGTAGTTCCCTTGAGGCCCCGCTGCAAACGGGCTGGCAGGACAAAATATGTTGTGCAAGTTCTCATTGCGAGCACGTATGACTATATATGGAACACATGCCTAGGATTATCTAGTACTTGGATGCTTTATCTTATTTATCTGCAATTGCCCTATGTTCTGATTGCTATGTGAATTGTCTTGTCCATGCAACGCCCGTCCATCCATCCATATGCCTACCGCACTCGAATCCTACTGTTTACTGCTATTGTTACTACTATCTTTACTTTACTACTGCTGTTACTTCACTACTCCTACTACAAAACTGTTGCTACTGATAAGATGCTGTGAGCAAGATTGTTTCCAGGTGCAGTTGAATTGACAACTAAGTTGTTAAGGCTTATAAATATTCTTTGGCTCCCTTGTGTCGAATCAATAAATTGGGTTTCACTTCCCTCGAAAATACTACGATACACCCCCTATACTTGTGGGTCATCCAGACTATTTTCTGACGCCATTTCCTGAGGGCCTTCTGGTAATTATTTTTACTTGATTCCAACTCTCACTGAACAATCTTATCATGAGCCACATGCATATAATAATTATTACTTTCCACATAAGAATAGTCATTTTTATTAATTGCAGGGTGAGCAAAATCAGCAAAATAGGTATCATTATTATTCTCATCACCATAATCATAAAATATAGGAGGCATATTGTATTCATAATTAGTTTTCTCCTCAATAGTAGGTGATCTGAAAATAACATATTCATCATTGTAATCATCATATATTGGAGGTTTTGTATCATCATAAGCAATAGAATAGATATCTTCCAAAGCTGGGGAACTAAAAAGATCATTTTCATAAAAACTAGCTTCCCCAAGCTTAGACTTTTCCATAGCATTAGCAATAATGGTGTCCAAATAATTCATACTAACAACATTGCTATTAGCATGCAAATAAAGTTCCATAGGTTTTTTAATTTTCTCTTCAAACACTTCATGTCCTAACTCAAGATAAATACTATAAAGCTCTCTAATTTTGTTGTTGTTTTCCATTAAGACTAACTAGTGAAAACAAGAAACAAAAAGACAAAATTGCATAATCTAAAGGAAATAACTTCGAGCACTCACACCGGAGGATGTGAGTAACTTTTACCTTACCTCCCCGGCAACGGCGCCAGAAAAGAGCTTGATGTCTACGCACTTCTATTCTTGTAGACAACTGTTGGGCCTCCAAGAGCAGAGGTTTGTAGAACAGCAGCAAGTTTCTCTTAAGTGGATTACCCAAGGTTTATCGAACTCAGGGAGGAAGTGGTCAAAGGTATTCCCTCTCAAGCAACCCTGCAATCAAGATACAAGAAGTCCCTTGTGTCCCCAACACACCCAATACACTTGTCAGGTGTATAGGTGCACTAGTTCAGCGAAGAGACAGTGAAATACAAGTGGTATGGATATAAAACAACGGTGCTAGAAAATAGCTTGATGGCGTGAAAGAGACTAAAGGCAAACTGAAATAAAGATGGAAACAAGCAAACATGTAACAAATCTAGTTGCAAACGGTGTTTCAATGCTTAGAAACAAGGCCTAGGGATCATACTTTCACTAGTGAACACTCTCACACAAATATATTACCTTCATGATACTACTCTGAAGTACTCTCTGGTTGGACACTCTAATCCATGGTAGGGCTATAACAGCACACCTCAAAGTAAGCCTTTCCCATCTAGCTAACCCCACACTGTCACCTTGAGTACTAGATGGTTCCAACAAACACCACAATTTCATAAAGACATCCAACTCCAAATATAACTCATAACAAGTATTTGTAATCTCTAGCCTAAGTGGCACCATGGTGTGCACGCTGTCACTTTCACACACATGGGGAGAGCCAGAGATCTATTAAAGAACTTGAGTAGCAAGGTAGATCTACTTGATTACAAAGCTCATGATCACAATATGATCATGCATAGAGAGAGAGATGAACACATAGCTACCGGTAGAACCCTTAGCTTCGAGGAAGAACTACTCCCTTATCATCATGGGAATCAGCAACGGCGATGGAGATGGTGGTGGAGATCGATGGAGATGGCTCCGGGGGCACTTCCCCGTCCCGACAGGGTGCCGGAACAGAGACTTTCTGTCCCCCGAATCTCCCCTTTGGTGGCGGCGGTGCTGCAGAACTTCTCGTGGCTGGCGGCTGGACTTCTTAGGGTTTTTGCATCGGGAGGCATCTTATAGGCGAAGAGGCAAGGTCGGTGGGCGGCCAGGGGCCCCACACCACCTGGTGGCGCGGCCAGGGTGGACCCGCGCCACCACATGGTGTGGCCGCCCTGTGGCCCCTCTCCGTCTCGTCTTCTAGCTCCGTGAGTCTTCGGTAAAATATCAACTTTGGCTTTTGTCCCATCCAATTCCGAGAATATTCATTTTCTGACTTCCTGGAACCAAAAACAGCAGATAATAGGCAGTTGGCACCGTGGCATCTTGTTAATATGTTAGTCCAAGAAAGTGTATAAAAAGTACTCCAAAGTGTGGACAAAACATAAGAAAGTAGATATAAAACAAGCATGGAACATCAAAAATTATGGATACGTTAGCAACGTATCAGTACCCACCTATGCCTTATGGCTAAGGATTCAAAGGTAACTCCTACTTTGGAACCCAATACCTCTTGTGATGATGAGGATGCGGATAATGAGGATGCGGATAATGAGGTATAAGAGTTGGATGTTGATGATTTATATGAAAAGGGTGATATGGTTTATCTTGCTCTTGTTAAGAATAATATTGCTTGCTCTAACTTCGTTGAAATCTTGGACTTTGCTATTAAGAGCAAAGAACATATTGATAAGTTAGAAGCACAAATTAAGGAGCATGAGAACACCATTGATAAAATGAGTAGCCTTGAGCGTGAATATGCTAATCAAATTGCACATCTAAATAAAGCTCTTGAAGAGGAACAAACCACTAAGGAATCTCTTGAGGAGACTTTTGCGCTAGAGTTGTCTAGACTAAAGGAATCTCATGATAGAGGCCCTAAGGTGGCTAGTGGTCTCAAAAGTAAAAATGATGAGCTTCAAGTTGCTTATGCTAAACTCCTTGAGGATTTTGAGCACCTCAAAAATGGCTCTAGGGTCATCAAGGGTGAACTCATCAAACTCACTGAGTCACATGAGCAACTTAAAGCCTCTTACTCAAAAGAGCTTTTGAAGTTGCCCTCACCTCTTGCAATTAATTATGATGCTTGTGCTACTAACTCTATTTCTTGTGAAGCATCTCTTTTGAAGCAGAATGTTGAGCTAAAGACTCAACTTTCTTTGCTAACTAGCAAGTATGGGATCTTGGAAGAAAGTCATGGTAAGCTATCAAGCTCTCATGAGGATCTTCTAGCATCCCATGCTAGGCTAAAGTTAGCTGATAAGGCTAGCTATACAAAGGTAACATCTTCTGAGCCTCATGTGGTCACTAGCACAATCTCTATGAATAATGCTATATTTCCATGTGCTAGTCCTTGTAATTCGTCCACTCACATTATTGCTAAATCTTGTGATGAATTACATTCTTTGCCTTGTTGCTCTAGCAATGAAATTTCTACTTCCTCTAGTATATGTGTTGGCACTAACCATGTAGAGGAAATCATAGAGCTCAAGGCTCAAGTCACTTCTTTGAAGAATGACTTAAAAAGGGTCATGAAGGGAAGACCACACTCAACAAGATCTTGATTGTGTAAAAATCCCCCGACAAGAATGGGGTTGGATTCAAATCCAATGTCAAGAACAAGTCCACTAACAATAAGAAGTCCAAGAGCAACAATAAGAAGGGTCAAGAACAAGTCAAGAATTCATCCAAGATTGTTTGCTTCAAGTGCAAAATTGAAGGGCACCATGTTAGATCTTGCCCCTTGAAGAAGAAGCCTATGGGTGAGATGAGAAAAGGGAAGTGGCCTCTAGTTGAAGGTCATGGACTACCTCAAGTTGGAGAAAGGCCACTTCCCAAGAAGATTCAAGCTAATGCTCCCATTATGGAGAAATCAAGTGAAAAGAATGGGAAGAGAAGAACTTTCTACTTATGTCATGAGAAGAGTCACATCTCTTCCTCTTGCACTATTGGTAACTCCTCATCCATCCCAATCATAATTGATGATGTTTATTCTCTTAGGAAGGATGAGGTTGGCAATGTGTTTGCCAAATATGTTGGTGATCAAAGTGGTGTCAAGAAAAGAACCATTTGGGTTTCCAAGCCTATTGTGACTAACTTCTTAGGACCTAACTTGGTTGGGGATCATAAAGCTAAAACTTGATCAATAGGTCACATCGGTATACCCTACAGGTACTCGAGCTTGGTATATACGGGCTAAATACAGCGGAAGCCCACGGCGTTGCTAAGGCCCAAATGGAGAACTCGAGTAACCTATGGACTCTTGATTGTTTGCGGGACAAGAAGAAGCTAAAGATAGAAAGTTTAAAGGGAAAACCCTAACCTGTAACCGACTCGACCTGCTACCTGAGACCTAGCCTATCTATATAAAGGCTAGGAGGGGGCGGCAAGGAGGACACACGCAACCCTAGTTTTCACAAACCTCGCTAGATTGCATCTACGCACCTTTGTAATCTTCGATTCCTCTATTAATTCCACGAGCAGACAAGCAGGAGTAGGGACCTCTATGAGGCCTGAACCTGGGTAAATCTTCGAGTCCCCTGTGTGCTTGTTTGCTAGCCGATTGATGCTTCCAGCGCTCCCTCCTCCAAAACCCAAGTCCATAACAATGGGCATTGATGAGTTAAACCCTCGTCAATTGGCGCCGTTTGTGGGAATTGGGAGTGCTGATGTTGCGGCTTCTTCGGCCCCATCAACTGCGATCTACAACTCCACAACAGTGGAGATTCACCAGCTCTTCGGCGCGTTCGACTTCACCGCCCACACGCCAGCCACTCGCCCAGCTTTCGAGTCCGCAGGTGACAAAATTAGCGTGGCGATCGGGAGCTTCCGCTTCCAAGTTGGTCATATGGGCACGCTTCGCATGCCTGACCAGCTGACAACACCATCGATTGCTCCAGCATCGTGGTTCCCTCTGCTGATCGGCACCCTCAGTGAGCTCAATGCCTCGACAACAGTTGAGAATACTGCCAGCGACAGCAGTCGCAAATCCGACCTGGGCGATCTAGCAACTGAAGATGGGGCCTATGGCTCCGGATCTGAAAGTTGTGGGAGCAGCAGCTTTCCCAACCACTTAATGTGCACTGTCATCAACGCGGGCGATTCCTCCGCCAATCGCGACAACATGGGCAACGGTGGCAATGGAACCAACCCGCCAAACGGTGGCATACCCAATGGCAGACCACCAAACGGTGGCCCCACTAACGATGCCCCCGTCCACAACAGAGGGGCATTCAAACCTCAAACTATGATAAACGATCAAACTAGCGAACGCGTCGTGATCAGGCTCAATGACCTCGAGTGGGCTTGCTGCCGTGAGGCCCTATGGGGCCACCCTCTACCCTTCGGCTCCCCGCAAGAACTGCTGATGGGCTACCATTAGCTCCTGAAGGAGGAGTACAAGCGCCAACTTCAAACAATCACGCAACTCGAGGCACGCAAAAAGGCGGCAGACGTATCGAGCCTCCGACGAGCCGGGCTCTCCTCCCATGGAGGATCCTCCTCTAAGTGCAACGAGTACATCGCTAACAAGAGGCGATCTCGACTGGCCTACCTCACTGAGCAAGAGCGTGTAGAAGCCGCAAAGGTCCTCGACTTCGGCTCCATGACGGTGGATACGTGTGGCATCGTGCTACCAAAAATGCCACAAGCTGCGGTAACAGCGGCCACCATGTACCTCCTCAATAACCAGCCGCTAGCTGGAGATCCTCGAGCTGCCATGCACCGATCTACGATCGCAGGCTTGGGGTTAATCGAGGCCGCCCTCGACAAGGAGCCAACACCGGAGCCGAAGAAAGGCAAGGCTCTGGCAAAACGCTATTCCTCTCCCTCATCCAGCGATGATAGTCACGATCTATCTCGACGCCGCCTCTCACGACGACACGACCACGACTACGACGCGCGTGACGACATCACGCAGCGTAAGATCGACCAGTCAAGGGGGCAACGTGCCTGATCGACTGACTCAGAAGGTGAAGATGTGGAGCTCGGTGGCACTAGATGCTTCAGTAGGGCCATTAGGCAAAAGCGAATGCCCAAGGGGTTTAAGATCCCATCAGAGAACCCAAAGTTCGACGGTCTGCAGGACCCAAAAATCTGGTTGGAGGACCACATCTCCTCCGTCAGGCTCCACGGCGGGAGTTGAAGCACGGCTATGCAATGCCTGTAGCTATAGCTACAGGGCGCCGCCCAGGCATGGCTCAACAACCTCCCACGCGGATCCATTCGCAGTTGGGAAGAGCTGGTCTACAGCTTTGTGTGCAACTTCAAGGACACCTACAAAAGGCCCGCATCAATCGAAGAGCTGAGGTGCTGCCAGCAAAGGTTGGGCGAATCGCTACGCTCGTAAATCCAGAGATGGTCCATCATCAAGAACTCTGCATAAAATATCTTGGAGGATCGCGCAATCGACGCATTCAACGGCGGCGTTCGCCGCATAGAGCTCAGGGAGGATCTAGGCCGCTCGAAGCCCAAAACCATTGACCACCTGATGGAAATCGCGAATCGGTGGGTAGATGGAGAAGATTCAATGAAGAATCGCGTTCACTCAGACGAGGAAGCAGAGCTCGAACGTAGACGCGATCGTCGAAGCAAACGTCGAATGCGCATCTACGATGACCGCGATGACGTCAACATGGTCACAGCCGGCTACGCCGATAGACGCGACAACAACTGCAATAGCGGCTACCACAGCGGTGGATACCGCGACTCCGGGAAAACCACGCAAGTATTGCAGCGCCGCACTCGCGATGAGGCACCCGCAACATCCATTGAAGACAAGTTGTCTGGGCTATGCACCGTGCACTTCTACATCGACAAGCATGACGATAAGAAGAAATCCAGCCACCTCCTCAAAGACTGCCACGAGTTCCTCAAACTCCATGAGGGCCTGGCTCGAATGAACCACGACGCGGTCAACAGGGGCTATGGAGCCGCCCCAGGTGCTGTGGCACATGGAGCTCCTCCACCACCGCCCGGACCACTACCAAACGCAGCTCCGCCTGACCAGCATCACAGAGGCGAGCCATACCCACGTGCCATGGGCGCCATGATGATCCAAAAGGGTCACCCCTCCAACCGGGTGCAAAAGGCCATCACTCGCCAAGTGAATCTAGCGACAAACTCGCCACCATCCACCACTGAGTACCTCAGTGGAAGCGACTCCTGCATCACCTTCAATAAGCGCGACCATCCGCGCCAAGTACCTCGTCAAGGCCACTGTCCCCTCGTACTCGAGGCACAAATTGGAGGTTTCGACATGAGCCGCGTCTTCATGGACGGCAGAAGCGGCATCAACCTTATGTTTGCGAGTAACTTGCGAGCAATGAGGATCCCTCTGACCTGCCTAGAGGCCTCGGATACAACATTCCATGGCATCGTCCCAGGCAAGGGCGTATACCCCCTTGGAAAAATCAACCTCGACGTCATCTTTGGCTTGCCGAAAAAACTTTCGGCACGAACGCATCGACTTTGAAGTCATCGCCTGGCCCTCATAGTACCACTGTATCCTCGGACGTGTCGCGTTCGCTAGGTTCATGGCAGTGCCGCACTACGCCTACCTCCAGATGAAAATGCCAGGCCCTAATGGCGTCATCACAATCAACAGGAGCTTCGAGAGGTCTGATAGTTGTGACAGGGAGTTCAACAGAATTTTCCAGTCCTTCGCAATGCAGGAAGAGCTCGCGAGACTAAAGGAGTCGATAGAGAATAGTCTGCCTCCCCTAAGCCGGCCAAGTTCACCCGACCTATCCTTCGACTCATCGGTGCACACGAAGAAAGTCTAGGTCCACCCATCGAATCCCACCAAGACGACCCTCATCACCAACAACTTGAGTCCCGCATAGGAACTCATGCTCGTCGAATTCGTCCGTGAGCACTGGGAAATCTTCGCCTGGTGTCCAGCGGACATGCCAGGGGTTCCTAGGGAATCTGCCGAGCATGCACTCAACGTCAACCCAGACACAAGGCCAGCCAAGCAAACAATTAGGCGACTGGCTGAGCCAAGAGCAAAAGCAGTCGGAATGGAGATCAACAGACTCCTCGATGCCAAATTCATACGCGAGATCAAGGAGAGCACTTGGCTCGCCAACACGGTGCTAGTACCAAAAAAGGACACGGATATCCTACGGATGTGCGTGGATTTCACGTGTCTAATAAGCACTGCCCGAAGGATCACTTCCCGCTGCCACGAATCGACCAGATCATCGACTCCACCGCGGGATATGAGCGCCTCTGCTTCCTCGATGCCTACTCAGGCTATAATCAGATCCGAATGAAGGAGGAGAATCAAGAGAAAACGGAGTTTACAACGCCTTTCAGTGTGTTCTGCTATAACACAATGCCTTTCGGGCTAAAAAACGCAGGAGCCACCTATCAGCGATGCATGCAGGCTTGCCTCAAGAACCAACTTGGTCGCAACATCCAAGTCTATGTCGGCAACATCGTAATCAAGACCGAAGAGGAAGCTTCACTAATCGACGATTTACGTGAAACCTTCGCCAACCTCGACCGCTACCGGATCAAGCTCAATCTGGACAAGTGCGCGTTCGGCGTACCATCTAGGCAACTACTCGGGTACCTCAGCTCCGTGCGAGGGATCGAGGCAAACCCGAAGAAAATAAAAGCCATACTGGCCATGGAGAAGCCGAAGAACATAAGAGGTGTCCAACAACTCGCGGTGCTCAGTCGATTCATCAGTCGAATGGGCGAAAAGGCACTGCCCTTCTACCAACTTCTCCGCAAAGCTGACAAGTTCGAGTGGACCAATGAAGCACATGAAGCATTCGAAGACCTCAAGCGCCTACTGTCCACCTTGCCAGTACTGGTGACCCCACGCGAAAGAGAACCACTGCTGCTATACATCTCCGACACCAATCAGGTGGTTAGCATAGTGCTCGTGGTAGAACGAACCAAGGAAAACAAGGTCCACGGGGTATAGCGCCCAGTCTACTACCTCAGCGAGGTACTCACGCCAACAAATCAGCGATACCTGCACTACCAGAAGCTGGCGTATGGCGTCTTCATGATGGCCCGACAACCGGGCCACTACTTCTAGGAACACCCAATCATGGTAGTCAACGACGCCCCGCTTGGGCACATCCTCAACAATCCCGACACCACCGGACGAGTCGCGCTTTGGGGGATCGAACTGTCTCCACGAGACATCACATATGAAAAACGCGATGCAATCAAGTCGCAAGTTCTCCCTGACTTCCTCGTGCACTGGATGGAGAACCAGCTCCCTGAAAAACCAGATATGTCCTACCTCTGGACAATGCACTTCGACGGATCCAAGCGAAAGGATGGAGCTGGCGCAGGCGTCATACTGACATCGCCCCAGGGAGACAAGCTAAAATATATTCCACGAATGCAGTTCACTGCCACCAACAATGAAGCTGAATATGAGGCCCTGTTGCACGAGATGAGGATGGCAAAAGCCTGCAGCGCCATGAGGCTCATAATATACGACGACTCCAAGCTGGTCGTCAACCATACAATGCACGAGTGCGACGCACTGAACGACAATATGATCGCCTACCGCGACCTCTACGATACACTTGAAGGGGACTTCGACGGTTGCGAGCTGCGGCACATAGGCCGTGAAAGAAATGAAGAGGCGGACGCACTCGCCAACATTGGCTCTACCTGCGCCCCCATAACACCTGGGGTATTTCTCGAGCACATCTGCGAACGCTCCATCAAGCCAAAGGCCGCAGAGAAGAAAACAAGTGCAGTAATAGACTCGGGGGCTGCGCCGCCCAATGAGCCAATGGCACTCAATGACTCGGAGCTTGACACAGGACTCGAAGGACCAATGAGCGTCATGATGATCGAGCCATCTTGGACTCAACCATATATCACGTACCTTCTCAGCAAAAGGCTACAGGATGACCTGACTGATGCATGACACATTGCGTGGCGATCCAAGGCATTCACTGTTATCAACGGTGAATTATACAAGCGCAGCATCACAGGAGTACTCCAACGATGCATCTCCAACGCCGATGGAAGGGCTGTTCTCCTCGACATCCATGAAGGGACTTGCGGGCACCACGCTGGCAGTCGAGCCCTCATCGCCAAAGCTCTACGAGCTGGATTCTACTAGCCTACGGCCATGCGTGACGCCAAGGACATCGTCCAAAAATGCAACGCTTGCCAGCGATTCGCGGACAAGCCGCATGCACCTGGCGCGGAGCTCCGACCAATTCCATTGGCCTGGCCCTTCGCACAATGGGGAGTCGACATGGTCGGCAAGCTCCCAAAGTCCTCACGAGGAGGCTACGTTTACCTCCTGGTCGTAGTCAACAAGTTCACCAAGTGGATAGAGGCCATGCCAGTGACTAACCAGTCAGGATACAACGTAGTCAAGTTCTTCGAGTCCATCGTCTATCCTTCGGAGTGCCACACAACATTATCACGGACAATGGGACGAACTTCACATCCAAGGACTTCCAAGAATTCTGCCAGAATCTGGGAATCAATGTAAGCTACGCCTCCGTAGCACATCCACAGACCAACGGTCAGGTCGAGAAAGCCAACGGGCTCGTCTACAGCGGCATCAAGAAGCGACTCCTCAGGCCACTCAAACAAGCCGCAGGCTACTGGCCAGACGAGCTGCAATCAGTACTCTGGAGCCTGCGCACAACTCCAAACAGTACCACGGGGTACACCCCGTTCTTCATGGTGCATGGGGCTGAAGCGGTGCTACCCACAGAGGTACGATACAAAGCACCACGAGTGGTCTCATACAGCAAGCAGGAGTCAACTCTTGCACTCGAAGACTCCGTCGACCTCCTTGACGAGGCACGGGAAATCGCCGCGGAAAGATCAAGATCTACCTGCAGAACCTGTGCAACTACCACAGCAAAAGGCTACGCCCCAGGTCCTTCGTCGAAGGAGACCTGGTCCTACGACTGAAACAACAAGGGCATCTCAAGCTCGAGTCCCCCTGGGAGGGACCGTACGTGATCACAGAAGTAATCCCAGGAGGCTCCTATCGCCTTAAATTTTTTGAGACAGGAGTCGCATACTCCAACCCCTAGAACATCGCGCAGCTGCGGCGCTTCTACCCTTAGTCGTCTTTTATTTTTTACATTGAAAATAAGGCTACTCAGCCAAGGCTACTTAGCCACATATTGTACTCCATACTATCCTGCGAATAAATAAAGCTAAGTGCCCCAAAACTCCGTGTTCCTTTTATTTTTGCAAATTATCCACTCGGGGGCTGCGCCACCCTATGCACATCTGTTCTACGAACTAACGCGATATCCTGAGTAGCTGACGTACCAATCGAACCCTTGACAAACCACCAACCCAGTTGCAACGCACCTGATAGGTTGGCAAGGTGCTGAGATAAACACAAGTTAGGCTAACGAAAAGAAATCGCATGGTGCAACGCACTTGCAAAACATACACGCTAACAAGCTCTTTATATACATCAATACCAATTACTTATACACATCATATATATATATATCTTTATATGAACTTTGCAACACTGGTACAACTATGTGCAGGATAACAACTAAACTACTGTTGCAACAAAGAAACGTTGGTCTGCTCTTCGAAGAAGTCGATGATCTCCTCCGCTGGGCGATGCATCGCCTGGTAGTGAGGAACCATGTTCCAAGTCGAACCTGCTTGCGGCACGGCGGTCCGGCCGCAATTGCTGGAACATCCACATCAGGTCTGTGCAGTCGCACCAACGGCAGAGCAGCCTTGGCACCAGCCACTAACTGTTGCCGTACACACTCGCGGACTGCACTCAAGTCTTGGAATTTAGCAAGAAGGACTAGCAGGCTCGATGGGACGACATCCAGCGGGAACATCTTCATATAAATATTCCTCAAGCACGATTGCGACTTCTTCACGAAGTGAAGCACTCGCGAAACACGATCCTGCAGGGTCGCAAGTGCAACCGCATGATCGTGATCTACCCAGAAGTACCCACTCGCTTGAAGCTTCTCTTGGGTCAGATCATTCATGTGAATGGCAATCCTGTCCTTCTCATCCTGCGGATGTTGTGCACTGACAACTATACCAAGCAAAGGAAAAAGTATGAAGACAACGAACTACTGTGGGTGACTATAAGAAAAGATAAGGAAGAAGAAAGCTAACACTTGAATTGGTCGCCCAGCCGCGTCACCTCCCCTAGCAGATATTGCTCTCGAGCGACGGCCTTCTCCGCCCTCGACTTCCATACATCCGCGTTACCACGGAGCACATGCAGTTCACACTCCAACTTCTTCATGTGATCACGGAGTCACGAGAGTAGAGACAACTCATCTACCCTTGAGCGCGACTGCGCCAAAGTATCATCAGTGGAGGGCATATTCCGCGGTTCACTCGAAGGACCACTCGATGTGCCCCATCACAAGGCGATACATGGACAAAATACTTGAGTGCATTCAAGTATAATAAAGTATCAATAGATACACTCGCCAAAGGCATGTTCCAGACAAAAGAGATAGGCTATTTAAATATTACAGACACGACTACTGAGGAGCAACTGGCTTCTTCGACTTGGACTTCGGTTTTAGGGGCCTCATCGAGTCTGTGGCAGTATCAGACACCATAGACTTCCCGCCGGCCCCTGACACCGCAGCCTTCGCCGCCTTCTTGGCTCGCTACAGCTCCTCAGAATACTTCACAACTGTATTGATCAATTGCGGCCCGTACTTGCCACAGGCAGCTGCGAAAGGAGCAAAGACTACCTATTGGCCATCCGCGTTGACATGCATCGCCTTGGAGACTGCAGCCGGATCAACCTCGACTCCATGGGCTTGCACCATCGCGAGTGACATCGAAGCGCCAGCCACACATAGTGAGTTCTTGAAGCCAGCAGGAATGCCTCCAGCAAGTGACTCGACCAGATCATCTACATTTTCGATTATCTCAGCCTTGGGCGCCAGCTCCTCATGGAGACGACTGAGCACGCCCTTGGCCTTGGTGAGTGTCCCTTGAATGGCAACACTGCGATCTTCGACTGACGAGATGGCACTCGCCAAGGCATCATCACGACGGAGTTCCTGGGCGTCAAAGCTCAGACCGCTGTCATCTACACAAGAATCAAGAATTAGCACAAAAGTTAGCACAATAACAAATTCAAAAGAAGTGACACGGCGAAAACCCAAGCAAAGGAATACCTGAGAGAGCCTTAGAAATCGAGAACAACTTCTCCCTAGCTTCGATGGAGCCGCGCAGATCCTCTTCGCGTTTCCGCGATTCGTCACGTGTTGCGATTGCCTCATCGCGACTCTTCACCACCGTGGCGATCGCCTTTTCGAGGGAAGCGGCATCGCGAAGGAGTGCATTATGCTCAGCTACGAAACAAACAAAGATAGACCATCAGTCGAATATATCACAAGGATGAAGAAGAATAAGCAAAAAACACTCACTTTCAACCACACGATGGCGATTGTCTAGCATTGCATGCTGGCGACCCATCACAAGCACCTGCTCCGTCAGGCGAGCGGCTTCCTTCACAATGAGCAGCGACAGGAAAAACTGTAAAGGATTAGCAGATGGTATGAATGATAAGCTGCGACTGCAAAAATCAGAAGAAACAACACTACACATACATGATCCTCCAATGACTCCGAAGTCGATTGACGCGCAGTCGTCTGGATAACCATCTGGTGCTCCACATCATGTGGAGAACTTGATGAATTATGCCCGGAGTGGGCCGCCAATGGAGGAGAAGGAGTGTGCTCAGCTACTTTCTTGCCCTTGGAGGTCGCGACTCCAGATTCCTTCAAAATTTGGACGTCGCCAGAAGATGAAGACGCCAGCTGACTGCAGAACAAAACCAACATCAAGATAATGCAACTCCAAAGAAGAACCAAAAAGAAAGACTCGTATACTTACGAATCAAAATTGTCAAAATCAAAGGTTTGATCCCCCGACTCTGACGACGACTCCTTTGGCAGCCGCATCTTCTTGCGGGAAGGCGGCGCCACAGCGCTCACAGGAACGGCGGGTATCGGTGACTCTGTAACAATAGCCGCGCCTTCCGGAGTCGAAGCAGATGAGGCATCCGAATCCTCGCTGCGCGAACGCCAAGGCTTCCTCATCCCCCTCAGATGGGATAGTCGATTCCGACTCGTCCTCATCCAAGGCTTCACGAGGGATATACCCCTTGGGAAGAGGGGGCATACAAGGTGACACCCTCCAATCCTGCATACAGAAAACAAGTTAGCACAAGTCAAGAAAAGAGAAGCATTCGACAAACAAAGCTACTTCGTAGCACAACCGTACCTCAGGGGGAGGATTAGCCGCATCGAATGGAGGTACGACTGGTTCACTGGGGAGCACATCCTTGGTGGTGTACTTGGTGACCAGTCGCACCCTTTTATCTACCTCACTCGCGGAAATGCCATCGGCAGATACGCGAGTGACATCGTCCGCGACAGCCCACTGGAACATAGAGTGGACTCTGGCCTGCAGGGGCAGGACGCGGCAGCGCAACCACGTGCGAATGAGGGCGCAACCTCCCTCTTCTTTACCCATGCGATTCTCGAGGTCGCAGACACACTCGTACAACACATCTGTCTCCACGGATTCGCCAGGCATCACTACGTTCTTCCAGGAGCGCCTCCTCTTGCACGGCGTCGCTGGATCGAAGGGCACGAGTCCGTAGTGGTCTCCATCGTAGGGCCAATCCTTGTTCTGCAGCCGCAGAGTGGATTTGGACTTACTCAGCCGGTCGTTCGCTTTCTTCAAGAAATTGATCTCGCGCTAAGCGCACACGAGGATAGCTGCGACAAAACCGGCTATCAGCAAAAAAAAGGGACAAGCCGGATGAAGCAAACTTACTCTGGGAGGTTCCGTTGGCAGCAGCAAGCTTCTGCTCCAAGGACCGGTTTCCACCGGCTGCAGCCTCCAGTAGCCGGATCTCCTTCACCACCAGCTCGAGGGTGGTGGCGAGGTCAGTCAGCGAGGCGGCGGAGGAGGCATCGTCATCCACGGCGTTGATGGCCAGGGACTCCTTCGCGGCAACCACCGTTGTCCTCCACTCCTCTCCCAGCTCGTCGTCGGAGTTGTCGTCACCGACAACCACGAGTTCCTTGCCGGTTGCGCCCTCCCGCGCGCCCGAGCCACCCGGCTGAGGACCCTACGCTTCCGGCTGGGCCACCACATCCGACTGCGGACCCTCCGCTTCGGCTGAGGCAGCCGGTTCAGCTCGAGGTGGCGGCGGCGGTGCCATGGGAGAAGGAGGGGCACTGGCAAACGTGGTCGGAGCGCGGGGTGGCGACCCGCTCGGCGCTCGCGCCGGGCTCGCGGCTCCAAAGGAGACCAGCATGCTAAGAAGACAGAAGAGGAGAAGAAGGAAAGAAAAACATATAAGCCAAAGGAAGAAGGAGAGAAAAAGAAACAAATGGAAGACGGTGAAATAAAAAGGAAGAGGGACGTACCCCTAAACAACTAGAGGCGGCCCCTTCTTCCGGCCAAGGCGACTCGGTAGAAGGGCGCTAGTCCGGCTCCTCTTGGGAGCCGGCTCCTCCGCGGCAGGCCGGCTGGAGCTGGAACGGCTGGAGCCCCTCCCGCCAGCATCGCCATCCATCGCAGGGCGCTGCACCGGATCCGGGGCCGGCATGGCCTCCTCCTCCTCGTCAACCTCCGCGTGGGGGTCGGCGGTCGGTTCGTCTGTTCTGGTTGGGAAAGGCATCCCCGTCCCCGTCCGACTCCTCGCCAGACGGCCGAGCACGCGGCCTGGGCAAGTCAGGCATGAACGTCTCGAGGGGGGCCTCGCCCTCTTCGCGAAGGATGCAAGGGAAGATCTGCCAAATACTAGAGATTAGTCGGATAAAGCAAAAAGAAAGCCAAGAAATACAAAAGAAAGCTCCGCTAAAAGGACCTACCCGGGGCACGCGATTGTCCCTGTTGTAGGGTGCCAGGCTGAAGGTCCAGCCCTCCGGCAGCCGCTCCTTGGTGATCGCCCACACCCACTCCCTCAGGTTGTGGTAGCGGGGATCGCGGCGCGACAGCCGGGTCGGGTCTAGCCGGCCGGAGTAGAAGCACATCTTGTGCGCTCACTGCTGCAACGGCATCATCAGCCAGGACATCCAGCTGAGGGTGATGTCCAGGCCGGTTAGCCGGCAGGTGACGAGGGAGAGCATGCGCTGTAGCATCGCGTCCGACTCCGCCTTGTCGCTGTAAATCTTAAGCTCCTAGTACTGGCGGCTAGACTCGACATCCTGGAAGGCCGGAAGGTTGATCCGGTCCACGTTGGTGATGTTCTTGATGTAGAAGTACGACTGCTGCCATAGTCGTACCGTGTCATGCAACCGGAACTTCGGGTAGCCGGTCTGCACGCAGGAGTAGATGGAGGCGCCGCCGCAGACGACTAGCGGCCCCTTCGTAAACTGCACCTGCGGCCGGACTTAGAAGAGCCGACAGAAGAGCCCGAGATCTGGCTAGATCCCGAGATAACTCTCGCAGAACACCATGAAGTGCGCCAGCGTTCCGATTGTGTTGGCGCCGAGATGGTGGAGGCAGAGGTCAAAGAAGGCGAAGAACGTGAGGAAGAATGGGTGCACCGGCAGCGCGAACCCGCGCGCCAGGTGCGAAAGCAAGATGACCCGCTCTCCCTCCGCCGGGTGCGGCGACACCTCTCCCGCCGGTGCTAGCCGCACCGCTACTTCCTCCTCCGGCGGAAGGACGCGGGTAGCGCGGTATTTCTGGATGTGGTCCTCCGTGATGGAGGAGCCACACCAGGCTCCGCGTTCGGCTGCCACTCCGGCTGACAGGAAGGTGCGGCAGCGGAGGAGTGGCGGTGGCCCGTACCGCCGACGATGACAAACGGGCGGCGCAGCGGGCTACAACGACAGCAAAGGAAGAGCGCAGAGGGCAGGAGCACGGAAGGGAAGAGGGCAACTGGAAGCGGGGGAGCGAAGGAAAGGAACTGCTCCCCCTGCGGCGCCCCTCTAAGGGGCCGGAAGAGCAACCGTCCACGGCGCCACGTGGCATTCATCGAGGCAACCCTCACCCCAACCGCCGCCCAGATCCCGTGTGCCGACGTGGGGTGCGCAGAAGATCTTGGAGCGGGAACCGAAGCGCTGGGCGACAGTTTCCCGAGGCGACGTGCGACAGGACGTTACGCTGCCCGCCGCAGAGCAATGATGGCGCGTGCGCGTGTGGCCGGCGTCAGCACTGACGTCACGGGTAGCGCAACCGCCAGGTGTAGCAGGTCACAAATTCAAAACCAAGAGGGAGCGCGTGCACATTTCACCTAAGGGCGGAATCCGCACGCGCTCGGGGGCTAGTGTCGGGGGGATGATCCCTAGATACCCTAACCGGACAAGAAACAGAGCAATCGGATCGCGTCCTGCTGGCCAGATGCAGCCAGACAGAGCAAGCCAGGCCGGCTATCGCGTGGTAGCCGGATCGACAAGAAGCAGCCGGCTACGGTGACGTAGCCGGAACCAATCAAGGAGAAAAGACGACGTGTGGATCAGTGCACGGTACCCCTGTACGATGACAAGACCGGCAACTACTCGGCCATACCGAAGACTTTGTGGGGATGACGCAGGAACAGTGGCCCGATGCTGACGATAGGCTCGCACGGCGTCCACTGTGCCTACGACAGCCATACCGCCCATACTCCGATGGGACATATCGTACCGGATACTATGGATGACCAGTCGGCTGGGACCCACCTGTGGGGCCCGCCAGTCGGACTGGCCAGTGAGACCGTTGCCTCTCTGCCTATATAAGGAGGGGCAAGGCCTCAGTAGTAAGGGTTGATCTCTGTGCATTTAAGGCAGTAGCTAGAGAATACAGCTCGAGGAGCACTTGTAGTTCATATACCCCTCATAGTCAGATCCGGCAGGAGTAGGAGTTTTACCTCATCGCGAGGGCTCCGAACCTGGGTACTTCTTGCGGCCAGCTACGCTTGCTTGTATCCAATCCTGCCTACGGACGCCATCGATAGCTTCCCTTCTAGTCCCCACACCTCTATCTAACCTTCTTAGGTACTGCCGTTCCCAATACAACGACACTCCAACGAGGAAGCAGAACTCGAGCGCAGACGCGAGCGCCGAAGCAAATGGTGAATGCGCATCTATGATGATCGCGACGACGTCAACATGGTCGCAGCCGGCTACGCCGACAGGCGCGACAATAACCGCAACAGCGGCTACCGCAACGGTGGATACCGCGACTCCGGGAAAACCACGCAAGCGATGGAAGCGCCGCACTCGCGATGAAGCACCCCCCACGTCCGTTGAAGACAAGCTGTCTGGACCATGCACCGTGCACTTCTACATCGACAAGCATGACGGCAAAAAGAAGTCTAGCCACCTCCTCAAAGACTGCCGCGAGTTCCTCAAACTCCTTGAAGGCCTGGATCGGATGAATCGCGAAGCAGTCAACAAGGGCCACGGAGCCGCCCCAGGCACTGCGGCACTTGGAGCTCCTCCACCACCACCTGGACCACCACCAGGCACGGCCGCACCCGACCAGCATCATGGAGGTGAGCCATACCGATGGGCCATGGGCACCATGATGATCCAAAAGGGTCGCCCCTCCAACCGGTTGCAAAAAGCCATCACTCGCCAAGTCAATCTGGCAACAAACTCGCCACCATCTACCACTGAGTACCTCAGTGGAAGCGAGTCCTGCATCACCTTTGACAAGCGCGACCATCCGCCCGAAGTACCTCGCCCAGGCCACTGTCCCCACGTACTCGAGGCACAAATTGGAGGCTTCGACATGAGCCGCGTCTTCATGGACGGCGGAAGCGGCATCAACCTTATATTCGTGAGTACCTTGCGAGCAATGAGGATCCCTCTGACTTGCTTGGAGGCCTCAGACACAACATTCCACGGCATCGTCCCAGGCAAGGGCGTGTATCCCCTTGGAAAATTCAACCTTGACGATATCTTCGGCACGCCGAAAAACTTTCGGCGTGAGCGCGTCGACTTTGAGGTTGTCGACTGGCCCTCATAGTATCACTGCATCCTCGGACGTGTCGTGTTCGCTAGGTTCATGGCAGTGCCACACTACGCCTATCTGCAGATGAAAATGCCAGGCCCTAATGGCGTCATCACAGTCAACGGGAGCTTCAAGAGGTCCGACAGCTGCGGCAGAGAATTCGACATAATTTCCCAGTCCTTCGGCATGTAGGAAGAACTTGCGAGACTAAAGGAGTCGACAGACAACAGTCTGCCTCCCCTAAGCTAGCCAAGTTCACTCAACCTATCTTTCGACTCATCGGTGCACACAAAGAAAGTTCAGGTCCACCCATCGGATCCCGCCAAGGCGGCCCTCATCGCCAACAACTTGAGTCCCACATAAGAACTCGCGCTCGTCGAATTCCTCCGTGAGCACTGGGAAATCTTCGCATGGTGTCCAGCGGACATGCCAGGAGTTCCCAGGGAATTCGCTGAGCATGCACACAATGTCAACCTAGACACAAGGCCAGTCAAAAAACAATTCGGCGACTGTCTGAACCAAGAGCAAAGGCAGTTGGAATGGAGATCAACAGACTCCTCAACGCCAAATTTATACGCGAGATCAAGGAGAGCAATTGGCTCGCCAACACGGTGCTAGTACCAAAGAAAGACACGGATATCCTACAGATGTGCGTGGACTTCACCTCTCTGAATAAGCACTGCCCAAAGGATCACTTCCCGCTACCGCGAATCAACCAGATCACCGAATCCACCGCGGGATGTGAACGCCTCTGCTTCCTCGACGCCTACTCGGGCTACAACCATATTCGAATGAAGGAGGAAGATCAAGAAAAAACGGCGTTTACAACGCCTTTTGGTGCGTTCTTCTACAACACAATGCCCTTCGGGCTGAAGAACGCAGGAGCCACCTACCAGCGATGCATGTAGGCTTGCCTCAAGAACCAACTTGGTCGCAACATCCAAGTCTACGTTGATGACATAGTAATCAAGACCAAAGAGGAAGCCTCGCTAATCGACGATTTGCACGAAACCTTCGCCAACCTTGACCGCTATCGGATCAAGCTCAATCCGGACAAATGTGCTTTCGGCGTACCATCGAGGCAACTACTCGGATACCTTATCTCCGCGAGAGGGATTGAGGCGAACCCGAAGAAATTAAAAGCCATACTGGCCATGGAGAAACTGAAAAACGTAAGAGGTATCCAGCAGCTGGCTGGACGAATCACGACGCTCAGTCGATTCATCAGTCGGATGGGTCAAAAGGCACTACCCTTCTCCCAACTCCTCCGCAAAGCTGACAAGTTCGAGTGGACCAACAAGGCGTAGGAAGCATTCGAAGACCTCAAGCGCCTGCTATCCACGTCGCCAGTACTGGTGACCCCACGCGAAAGAGAACCATTGTTGCTATACATCTCCACCACCAACCAGGTGGTCAGCATAGTGCTCGTAGTAGAACGAGCCGAGGAAAACAAAGTCCACGGGGTACATCGCCCAGTCTATTACCTCAGCGAGGTACTTACGCCAACAAAACAGCGATACCCGCACTACCAGAAACTAGCATACGGCGTCTTCATGACAACCCGACGGCTGCGCCACTACTTCCAGGAACACCCAATCGTGGTATTCAACGAAGCCCCGCTTGGGCACATCCTCAACAATCCCGACACCACCGGACGAGTCGCACTTTGGGGAATTGAACTGTCTCCATGAGACATTACATATGAAAAACGCGATGCAATCAAGTCACAAGTTCTCCCTGACTTCCTCATGCACTGGATGGAGAACCAGCTCCCCAAAAAACCAGATATGTCCTACCTCTCGACAATGCACTTTGATGGTTCCAAGCGAAAAGACGGGGCTGGCGCAGGTGTCATACTGACATCGACTCAGGGAGACAAGCTGAAATATATCCTGCGAATGCAGTTCACCACCTCCAACAATGAAGCTGAATACGAGGCCCTACTGCACGGGATGAGGATGGCAAAAGCCTGCTGATACATTGCAAATGTATCTATAATATTTGATGCTCCATGCTTGGTTTTATCCACTTTCTTGTGTTTTGTCCACACTTTGGAGTACTTTTCATATGATATCTTGGACTAACCTATTAACAAGAGTCATAGTGCCAGCTGCCTGTTTTCTGCTGGTTTTGGTTCCAGGAAAGTCAGAAAATGAATATTCTCGGAATTGGACGGGAAAAAAGACAAAGTGCCTATTTTTCCAGAAGACTCACGGAGCCAGAATACGAGACGGAGGAGGGCCAAGGGCTGGCCACACCACCCCCAGACGCGGGCTGGGCCTGGCCGCTCCAGGGCATGGTGTAGTGGCCCCAGGCACCCCCTCGGTCTCCCTCTTCGCCTATAAGAAGCCTTCTGACCTAAAAGCTTTGGGGGGTTCGATGTTTTTCCAGAAGGAGTTCCGCTCCGCCACCACCACTAGATTCCACGAAACATCACTAGAAACTCCGTTCTGGCACCCTGCCGGGACAGGGAATTGGAGGAGATTATCGCCATCATCATCACCATCTCTTCTCCATCAACCATCCATGTTTCCCCCATCTATGAGTGAGTAATCCCCCGCTGTAGGCTATGGGGATGGTAAGGATTGGATGAGATCGTTCATGTAATGACAGCAGATTGTTAGGGCATGGTGCCTAGTATCTTTTATTAGTGCTTTATGACTTTGTTGCGACTTGTTGTGCTTAATGCTTGTCACTAGGGCCCTGAGTGCCATGATTTCAGATCTGAACATGTTATTGATTCATTATGATAGTATTGTTCTTGGTCTTATCTACAAGTTGTATACACACGTTGATGTACGGAACCTATGGCCCCGAAGTGACCGAAATCGGAATAACCGGAAGGGAAAGGTTTTGATGTGAGGATCACATGTGTTCACGGAGTGTTAATGCTTTGCTCTGGTACTCTATTAAAAGGAGCAACTTAATTGCCAGTAGTTCCCTAGAGTCCCCGCTGCAAACGTGTTGGCAGGACAAAAGATGTTGTGCAAGTTCTCATTGCGAGCACGTATGACTATATATGGAACACATGCCTAGGATTGTCTAGTACTTCGATGCTTTATCTTATTTATCTAGAATTGCCCTATGTTCTGATTACTATGTGAATTGTCTTATTCATGCAATGCCCGTCCATCCATCCCTATGCCTACCGCACTCGAATCCCACTGTTTACTGCTTTTGTTACTACTGTCTTTGCTTTACTACTGCTGTTACTTTACTATTCCTACTAAAAAACTGTCGCTATGGATAAACTACTGTGAGCAAGATTGTTTCCAAGTGTAGCTGAATTGACAACTCTGTTGTTGAGGCTGATAAATATTCTTTGTCTCCCTTTGTGTCGAATCAATAAATTGGGTTTCACTTCCCTCGAAAGTACTTCCATACACCCCCTATACTTGTGGGTCATCAAGAATATTTTCTGACGCCGTTGGCGGGGACCATAGCTTTATTTATCAAGTTCACCTGGATTCTCTATTGTTCAAGCTAAGTTTATTTTCTCCTTGTTTGCTTGTTTCTTTATCAAAAATACAAAAAAATTAGTTCCTACTCTAGTTGTTATTTTCGTTGGTCTGTTATTGTCTTGCTATATCATGCTTGTTGTTAATGGTTGGTTTCTTTGAAACTGAAGCTTATTGGCAAGGTGGGTTCACGGAAGATCAAAAATATTATTATAAGGAACACCGCTTGTCACAAAAAGGGAAACACTTATGGGGACAAATTGATAGATTGTATACCATTGCTAGAAACGTGTGCTCTACTTATAATGTTACTTATTGCCTTGATGAATCTTGTTGCAGAAAGAGGTATAAACACCTCCCTTTTCAATGTGAGTATAGTGATAATGATACCATATCTTCCTATGCTAAAGGAATTTATGACTTTTATGATGCGGAACAAATTGAAGAATTTATTGCTTGGAAGGGTGCTTTTGAACTTGCTAGTTTGCTTGAAAATATTGATGATTCACCTTACAAATATGAGGTGTATGGTATACTTAAATTTTGCTTTGATAATTACAAGGATGAAAATGGCTATATTCTTGAATATTTTAATAGATGATTTCCATAAATGGAAGAGACTAATGCCTTGCAGGATCCTATGGAAGAAGAAATTGATGAACTTGAAATCTCATTAGATGAAAAAGAGGAGGAGAGTGATGAACAAAAGGAGGAAGAATGGATTAGCTACCCATGCCTACCTTCTAATGAGAGTAACTCTTTATCCCTTACATTATTTGATTGTCCCCTATGCTTACTAAAGAAGGATGAATGTTATGTTCCTGAGAATTCTTTTGAAGATGTTTATGATAAAGCTCTAGTGCTTGTAGATCATGAAAAGCATGCTTTATGTGATAGTTATATTGTTGAGTTTATTCATGAGGCTACTGAAAATTATTATGAGAGAGGAAAATATGGTTGTAGAAGTTTTCATGGTATTGAAACACCTCTCTATGTGCTGAAAGTTTTGAAGTTACTCTTGTTTTATCTTCCTATGTCTGTCACTTTGTTCTTTGCGAATTTATTTGCATACATGATTCCTATGCATAGGAAGTGGGTTAGACTTAAATGTGTTTTGGATTTGCTTCTTGATGCTCTCTTTTACTTCACTTCATATTTCTTATGAGAGCATCCTCTAAAACTTTTATGCCTGAAGTTGATAATATGTCTATTATTCTTGGGAAACCTTTTCTTAATACTACATGAGCTATTATTAATTGTAATCAAGGAAAGGTGATCTTCAATGTCAATTACAAGGAACATACTATCTATTTCCCCAAGAAGATTGATAGGACTTATGGTTTTGAATTCAATTGAACATGTTGAGGGCATTCAAGTTGGAGAAATATATTGTCCCATACCAAGAGAAAAATTTGAAACTATTATGATTGGGACCATTGCTATCAAGGTTGAGGTAACATAATCATTAGTGGAATACAAAGTTTTGTCTCATATGGAATTGTTTTGGTAACAAGACCTGATCAACCTTGTTAACAAAATGATTTCATTGAACAAAATAATGTTTTCACCATGATTATCTCCGATTACTTCTATTCCATCCATTTTAGTTTTTGCTCATGCCTAACTTAAAGGCGTTAAAGAAAAGTGCTTATTGGGAGATAACCCAAAAGTTTACATGATTCTTGAAAGTTATTACCTCTGTAATAACCTCTCCTTATCGTTTTTATTTTCTTTTTGTGCCAAGAGTAACCTCTAATGAGAGAGAAGTAATGATTGGGAAAGTTGCTGTCCCGAAACAGATTTCTGTGCTTCACCGTAAAAATTCGTGAGAGAGCTCTGTATGTCGCATTAAGCTGTAATTTTTTTTGCTTCTGCCCTAGGTTGTTATATAACTTTCGTTAGTTCAACACTTTTTTATTTGAGCAACAGAAGGTCTTCTAAAAAATTCGTCTTCACCTACTGGTCTGTTTTGACAGATTTCTGCCATTTTCTGCATTTGCTTCTTATGGGTTCCTTTTTGAGTTCTTTTGGGGAATTGAGCTTTTGAGGGAAGTGCTATAGTAGCTAGTGTTCCAATGGAAGTTTATTTGGTATTAGAACTGAACCTTAAGACTTATTTATCTTAAGTGCACTAATGTTGCTAATGAGATTGTGTGAAGTTTTGTATGAAGGAAAAATTTCAGGTGTATGGAAGGAATGAGTAATGAGATGAAGGATGGACTAAACCTCAAGCTTGGGGATGCCACGCGTGTCACCCCAAGAAATATCCAAGAAGTACAAGCGTCAAAGTTTGGGGATGCCCAAGGCATCCCCTTCTTCATCAATAAAAATCCTAGGTTTCTTCCAAACGCTTCATTTTTATTGTTTCGTGCAAAGTTGTGTTTTTCTTGGAGCGTCTTATTTTTCGTTTTTATTTTGGTTTTTCGTTTGCTTTGGTTTGCTTAGTTTTCTGAATAAATTGGTTAGACCCCCTCTTTCATACATTGGTTTGCAAATAGTTTGGTTTGGTTTGGAAAAGAGTAGGAAAGTTCATACTTATGTGGTAAAAAAAGCTTGTTTTTGACTGTGTCCTATGCTTTGTCATGCCATGCTTGATAATGTTTTGGCTCTATGCTTAGTAGTCTTTGCTATAGCATAACTTGTTATAAACAATTGAGATTGCTTAATGTGCCTTGGATGAATCATGCGTTGTTTTAGCATATTAAAGCATAGTATAGTTGTATTCTCTTTTGATGGTTTATTTGGGTTGACTTGGCACATGCTCACACCATGTTATGACTATCTCAAGTCACCATAGCCTTTACGATCCTTTAGTTTTCAATTTGTAGTATCACTTTATGCTTTGATTAATGATGTTTTGTCGCTCTGCATGATTATGGCCATTATTGCTCTCTCGTTTGTCGCTACCTTACTATTGCTAGCCTTCACTTTCACTGAGTATGTTTTACTCAAGTTTCCAACTCCCTAAACCAAATATTGCCAAAGTGTCCACCATACCTACCTATTAGCATCATTTGCTACTTCCGTGCATATTCAATATGCCTTGTTTTCTTCCAAATAAAATGTTTGCTTGTTTTCAGAAAGTTAGTTAATAAAGCTCTCACGAACTTGATGGCACACTTTATTTCCTGCACTTAATAAACCTGAACCATTGTGAACTCTCCATGAAAGTTATATGCTTGCTAATTATAGGCTGGGGATTAGCAGAACGGTGCTGTCACGGGGAACGCTTTCAACACTTGTAAATATATACCGAGTTGATACCTTTCTCTTTTGTTTGCGGATGTCGTCGGTGTGAAATAAAAGGGGAGCTTGTAAGTCCATGGAGTTATGTATGTGTGTTAGAGAAACGCCTAGGCCGCTGGTCTAATCCATGCTGACATTGTGGAAACCTACAGCGTATCCATAATGATATCTATGAAGCATTCTTCTTGTAAAAAAGAGAGAGATAGCTATTGAGAAAAAGAAAAAAAAGGAGTTTTATGAAAAGAGGAAAGAGAGAAAAAAGCACCATTTTCCCATGGTGAATAAGAAAATTGCTGAGATACTCATTGTCTGCTTGCCTTGTCATTTTGATATGGGGATTCTTCCGTATCATCAGGCAAGGGGTACCCCGTTGGCGGTACTCAATGATACACACATACTTACGATGACAAGAACTTACCGGTAACTAAAGTTGAGTAGCATGAGGAGTGGCCCTCGTACTCAAGGGACTTGGGATTTTCACTTTATAGTCTGTCAAGCATATAACTCAGATTGGACCTCACTTTCACCTTAACCACATTAAAGATGCTTATGATAGGGGAAATGAGAGCTCAAAGCTAATGAGTACCATACTTTCAGCATTTGGAAGCCTTTCAAACTTTTCAAAACATGTTCATTTCCTTGTTGAGTCTCCACACATTCTATGAGCACTTTCTTGAGAGCATAGTGGCCATTCTTAGTTCTATGTGCATTGTCCCAAGACTTGTTGATTGATGCATACCTTGATATTGCTTGTTTTAAACTATTTGTATCTAGTCACTCTTGTGAACCTTGAAGGTGTCCTATGCATTTATAATTCCTACTTTATTGAGGGACAAGCTGAATACCACTATGCTATGTTTTCTTTATGTGAAACAAACAAACGTCTTGCAAAGCATTGTTATTCATGAATCTTTTGTTTGTGCCTTTTCAGGTTGCATCATAGTTTCTTTGTCTTATTGCTAGAACTTTTTCGCATGTTATGATTGAAGTACTTTGATCCCAGCTTTGAATGTTTACAAATACTTTGGTCAAGTCTTTGATGGTGCATGTCACCTCAAAAATTATTCTTTCTTTTTATCACTTACCTACTCGAGGACGAGCAGGAGTTAAGCTTGGGGATGTTGATACATTGCAAATGTATCTATAATTTTGATGCTCCATGCTTGGTTTTATCCACTTTCTTGTGTTTTATCCACACTTTGGAGTACTTTTCATATGATTTCTTGGACTAACCTATTAACAAGAGCCAAAGTGCCAGCTGCCTGTTTTCTGCTGTTTTTGGTTCCAAGAAAGTCAGAAAATGAATATTCTTGGAATTGGACGGGACAAAAGCCAAAGTGCCTATTTTTCCAGAAGACACACGGAGCCAGAATACGAGATGGAGGAGGGCCAAGGGCTGGCCACACCACCCCCAGGCGTGGGCTAGGCCTGGCCGCGCCAGGGCATGGTGTGGTGGCCCCAGGCACCCCCTCGGTCTCCCTCTTCGCCTATAACAAGCCTTCTGACCTAAAAGCTTTGGGGGGTTCGAAGTTTTTCCAGAAGGACTTCCGCTCCGCCGCCACCACCAGATTCCACGAAAAAACACCAGAAACTCCGTTCTGGCACCCTGCCAGGACGAGGAATTGGAGGAGATCATCGCCATCATCATCACCATCTCTTCTCCATCGACCATCCATGTTTCCCCCATCTATGAGTGAGTAATCCCCCACTGTAGGCTATGGGGATGGTAGGGATTGGATGAGATCGTTCATGTAATGGAATTAGATTGTTAGGGCATGGTGCCTAGTATCTTTTATTAGTGCTTTATGACTTTGTTGCGACTTGTTGTGCTTAATGCTTGTCACTAGGGCTCGAGTGCCATGATTTCAGATCTGAACATGTTATTAATTCATTGTGATAGTATTGTTCTTGGTCTTATCTACAAGTTGTATACACGCGTTGATGTCCGGAACCTATGGCCCCGAAGTGATAGAAATCGGGATAACCGGAAGGGAAAGGTTTTGATGTGAGGATCACATGTGTCCACGGAGTGTTAATGCTTTGCTCCGGTGCTCTATTAAAAGGAGCAACTTAATTGCCAGTAGTTCCCTAGAGGCCCCGCTGCAAACGGGCTGGCAGGACAAAAGATGTTGTGCAAGTTCTCATTGCGAGCACGTATGACTATATATGGAACACATGCCTAGGATTGTCTACTACTTGGATGCTTTATCTTATTTATCTGTAATTGCCCTATTCTGATTGCTATGTGAATTGTCTTGTTCATGCAACGCCCGTCCATCCATCCCTATGCCTACCGCACTCGAATCCCACTGTTTACTGCTTTTGTTACTATCGTCTTTGCTTTACTACTGCTGTTATTTTACTATTCCTACTAAAAAATTGTTGCTACTGATAAAATACTGTGAGCAAGATTGTTTCTAGGTGCAGCTGAATTGACAACTCAGTGATTAAGGCTGATAAATATTCTTTGGCTCCCCTTATGTCGAATCAATAAATTGAGTTTCACTTCCCTCGAAAATACTGCGATACACCCCCTATACTTGTGGGTCATCACCTGCGGCGCCTAGAGGCTTATAATATATGGCGAATCCAAGTTGGTCGTCAACCAGATAATGCATGAGTGCGACACACTGAACGACAACATGATCGCCTACCGCGACCTCTACGACACACTCGAAGGGGATTTCGACGGTTGCGAGCTGCGGCACATAGGTCGCGAAAGCAATGAAGAGGCGGACACACTCGCCAACATAGACTCTACCTGCGCCCCCATACCACCTGGGGTATTTCTCGAGCGCATCTGCGAACGCTCTATCAAGCCAAAAGCCGTAGAGAAGAAAACAAGCGCGGAAACGGACTCGGGGGCTACGCCGCCCAATGAGCCAATGGCACTCGACGACTTGGAGCTGGATACATGACTCGAAGGACCAATGAGCGTCATGATGATCGAGCCATCCTGGACTAAACCGTACATTACATACCTTCTCAGCAAGAGGCCACCGGATGGTCCAACTGACGCATGGCACATCGCGCGGTGATACAAGGCATTCACCGTTATCAACGACAAACTATACAAGCGCAGCATCACAGGAGTACTCCAACAATGCGTCTCCACGAACGATGGAAGAGATGTTCTCCTCGACATACATGAGGGGACTTGCGAGCACCACGCCGGCAGTCGCGCCCCCGTTGGCAAATCTCTACGATCTGGATTCTACTGGCCTACGGCCATGCGCGACGCCAAGGACATCGTCCAAAAATGCAACGCATGAGAGGGATTCGTAGACAAGCCACACGCACCTGGTGCAGAGCTCCAGCCAATTCCATTGGCCTGGCCCTTCGCGCAATTGGGAATCGACATGGTCGGCAAGCTCCCAAAGTCCTCACGAGGAGGCTACGTCTGCCTCCTAGTCGCAGTCGACAAATTCACCAAGTGGATAGAGGCCATGCCAATGACCAATCAGTCAGGATACATCACAGTCAGGTTCTTCGAGTCCATTGTCTAGCGCTTCAGAGTACCACACAGCATCATTATGGACAATGGGATGAACTTCACATCCAAGGAGTTCCAAGAATTCTGCGAGAATCTGGAAATCAACGTCAGCTATGCCTCCGTAGCACATCCACAGACCAACGGTCAGGTCGAGAAAGCTAACGGGCTCGTTTGCGGCGGCATCAGGAAGCGACTCCTCAGGCCACTTGAACAGGCCGCGGGTTGCTCGCCAGATGAACTACAATCAGTACTCTGGAGCCTACGCACAACTCCAAACAGCGCCACAGGGTACACTCTGTTCTTCATGGTGCACGGGGCCAAAGCGGTGCTACCCACCGAAGTACGATACAAAGCACCACGTGTGGTCGCTTACAGTGAGCAAAAGTCAACTCTTGCACTCGAAGACTCCATTGACCTCCTTGACGAGGCAAGGGAAATCGTCGCAGAGAGATCAACAATGTACCAGCAGAACCTGCGCAACTACCACATCAGAAGGCTACGCCCTAGGTCCTTCGTTGAAGGCGACCTGGTCCTGCGACTAAAACAACAAGGGCATCTCAAGCTCGAGTCCCCCTGGGAGGGACCATACGTGATTATAGAAGTAATCCCAGGTGGCGCCTATCGCCTTAAAGATTTAGAGACAGGAGTCACATACTCCAACCCTTGGAACGTCGCACAGCTGCGACGCTTCTACCCTTTGTCGTTTTTTGTTTTTACATTGCAAATAAGGCTACTCAGCCAAGGCTACTTAGCCACACGTTGTACCTCGTACTACCCTCCGAATAAATAAAGCTAAGTGCCCCAAAACTCTGTGTTTTCTTTTATTCTTCGCAAATTATCCACTCGGGGGCTGCGCCACCCTATACACATCGTTTCTACGAACTAAACGCGATATCCTGAGTAGCTCACACCAATTGAAACCCTTGATAAACACCAAACCAGTTGCAACGCACCTGACGGGTTGGCAAGGGGCTGAGATAAACATAAGTCAGGCTAATGAAAAGGAATCGCATAGTGCAACGCAGTCGCAAAACATACATGCTAGAAAGCTCTTTATATACATCAATATTAATCAATTATACACAGCATGTCTATGAACTTTCCAACATTGGTGAACTATGCACAGGATACAAACTAAACTACTGTTGCAGCAAAGGAACATTGGTCTGCTCCTCGAAGAAGTCAACGATCTCCTCCGCTGGGCGATCCACCGCCTGGTAGTACGGAACCATGTTCCAAGTCGACCCTGCTGGCGGCACTGGCGGTCCGGCCGCAACTGCTGCAATGTCCACATCAGGCCTATGCAGTCGCACCAGCGACAGAGCAGCCTTGGCACCAGCCACTAACTGTTGCCATACACACTCGCGGACCGCACTCAAGTCCTAGAATTAAGCAAGAAGGGCTAGCAGGCTCGATGGAACGACGTCCAGCGGGAACATCGTCTGGTAAATATTCTTCAAGCATGATTGTGACTTCTTCAAGTAGTGAAGCACTCGTGACGCACGATCCTGCAGAGTCGCCAACGCGATTGCGCGATCATGATCCACCGAGAAGTATCCACTCGCCTGAAGCTGCTCTTGGGTCAGGTTATTCATGCGAATAGCAATCCTATCCTTCTCATCCTGTGGATGGTGCGCACTAACAACTATACCAAGCAAAGGCAGAAGTATGAAGACAACGAACTACGGCGAGTGACTTCAGCAGATATTGAAAAGATAAGGAAGAAGAAAACTAACATTTGAATTTGTTGCCTAGCTGCGTCATCTCCCCCAGCAGATATTGTTCTCGAGCGACGGCTTTCTCCGCCCTTGATTTCCATACATCCGTGTTACCACGGAGTACGGGCAATTCACACTGCAACTACTTCACGCGGTCACGAAGTCGCGAGAGCAGAGACAACTCATCCACCGTTGAGCGCGGCGGCGCCAAGATGTCATCAAGGGATGGCGAATCCTGAGGTTCCCTCGACAGATCACTCGATGTGCCCTATCACAAGTCAAGCAAGAGGCAATAATAAGACTAAGGCGATGCATAGACAAAAGATTCGAGTGCATTCACGATTAACAAAGTATTAGCAGATACACTCGCCAAAAGGCATGTCCTCGAGAAAAGACATAAACTATTTAACTATTACAAGATACGACTACTGAGGAGCGATTGGCTTCTTCGACTTCGACTTCGGTTTTGGGGGCCTCATCAAGTCTGTGGCAGTGTCAGACGCCACAGACTTTCCCTTGTCCCCTGAAGTCGCAACCTTAGCCATCTTCTTGGCTCGCTGAAACTCCTCAGAGTACCTCGCAACTGTATTGATCAGCTGCAGGACGTACTTGCCACAACTTAAATATCAAACTATTGAATCTTTCTCAACACAACTCCACTACCAACAACATGACTTCTCCCATGTCCTCAAGAACAAAACGAACTACTCACAAGACATCATATGGATCATGATCAGAGATGGAATAATGATGTATAACAATCTGAACATAAACAATAATTCAATGGTTCACTCAATAGCATCAACTACAAAGAGTAATCAACACCGGGAAAGTTTCCCCTAAGAACTAATGCAAGATTCAACCCAATTGTTACAGCAATATGGAGATGGTGATGAGGGTACTGATGGTGATGATGGTGGTGATGATGATGATGGTGATCCCGATGAAGTACAGCTTGATGGTGGTGTTGATGGCGACTACCTCCCCTCTCCGGGAAGGAATTCCCCCGGCAGAAATCTGTCTGCCGGAGATATCTTTCTCTCTCGCTGTTTTCTGCCCCGCAGAGGTGGCGGAATCTTTCTGTGGTCGCTCCCCGAGTCTTAGGGTTTCAGGAGGATAATATACGCCAGAGGGGAGTGCCAGGGGTGGACCAGGGTAGCCACACCACCTGGTGGCACGGCCTAGGCTAGCCCGTGCCAGGGGGTGGTGTGGGCCCCCTGTGGTCCATCTCCAGCCCTCCTTCTGGCTTCCTTCGTCTTCTGCAAAATAGGATTTTCCATGTATTTTCCAGGATTTTCTGATCTTTGTGAATTTTGCCTCCGAACATCACCTTTTCCATCAGAATCTAGACTGCATCGGTCCATGCTCCAAAAGTCATCAACCACGCAAAAACAGATGAAATAACATAAGTATCACCTCTCAATATGAAATATATCAATGAATAACAGTGAATTATGACATAGAATAGTGATGCAAAATGGACGTATCAACTCCCCCCAAGCTTAGACTTCGCTTGTCCCCAAGAGAAACTGAGCTCAATAAACATGGCCTCAGGTTTATGGAGTGAAGAGTCGATAAAAGAATACGGACAAGAAGCATCACATTCATCAAATACATAGATCATAATAGAAGACAACTCACTATTATATAACTCAACTTGTAATAGGTAAAGGAAACACAATAAATATACATAAAGTAAATCATAATTGGTAATGGCAAACTTAGCTCTTGGTCGAAGAATAGTTGATAGTTTGCTGGAGTTCACAAATAGCTGGTTTTTAATGATAGCTTTCAAAGTAGTAAACATCAAGATAAGAGCAATGTGCAAAACAAGGAACATAAGAAACATGATTGAATAAATCAACATATGAATGAATGAAACACAACAACTCAAAATACTTGCTGAGGTAGAAGGGAGTAGGCTTACCGACGCAACTAAAAAGTAAAAGAAAGGCCCTTCAAAGAGGGAAGCAGGGATTGCAAGTTTCATAAAGAGTTCCCAAAAATTATGATACTTACTAGCTTTCAGCTCTCATTGCCCCTATCGTAGGCATCTTTAGGTGACTAAGGTTAAAGTGATCAAATATGAGGATATGCATTCACAAGTTGTAAGTTAAGAATCTCATGTCCCTTGAATATGAGGGCCGCTCCTCATGCTACTCAAGTTTAGTCACCAGTAAGTTCTTGTCATCGTAAGCATATGTGCATCATAGAGAACCGCCAACGGGGTACCCGTTGCCCGATGATACGGAAGAATCCCCATATCAAAATGACAAGGCAAGCAGACAACAAGTATCTCAACAATCTTCTTATTTACCATGGGAATATGGTGCTTTTTTCTCTCTTTCCTCTTTTCATAATATCTCCTTTTTCTTTTCTTCTTCTCTTTTTTCTCAATCTCTATCTCTTTTTTTATAAGAAGAATGCTTCATAGATGCTCGTTATGGTTACGCTGCAGGTTTCCACCATGTCAGCATGGATTAGACCAGCAGCCTAGGAGTTTCTCTAACACACATGCATAACTCCATGGACTTACAAGCTCCCCTTTCATTTCACACCGACGAAATCCATAGACAAAATAACATGATATCAACTTGGTACAAAGTACCAGTGCAATGTTGAAAGCGTTCCCCATGACAACATGGTTCTGCTAATTCACAACTTACAAAGCGCAATCATATACGCAACATAGGTGAGCACAATGGTTCAAGTTTATTAAATGCAAGAAAGTAAAGTGTGCCATCTAGTTCGTGAGAGCTTTAATCACTAATTTTCACATAAATTTTTTAATTTGGGAGATAGATAAAACAAGAATTTACTTGGAATAGCAATAATGCTAATAGGTAGGTATGGTGGACACAAATGGCAGAGGTTTTGGTTTAAAGGAGCTGGATGCACGAGAAGAAATCCAACTCAGTACAGGTTTTTGGCTAGCAAGGCTGGGTAGCAAGTATAAGAGTTGAAGGAAACAAACAAACATACAAGTGATAAAGACAAACATGCAATCTTCCTTGGAAGCACAAAAGATCTTAGCTAGAGAGTACTAGACTTATGAGCAAATCAAGAAAGAAAGATGATGAAATTATTATTTTTAGAGTACTTCTATCTTTTTCATTCAACTCTCAAAAATAGTGTTGCTATTGACCGAGCCAGGTTTGCCAAAACCAACTAGATTAACTCAATGATCCCAAAGTGATACCAATACTAACAACAAGATCAATCACATTACCACGAATTGAAAACTAATATAAGCTATGCAAAAGAGTAAATGATAGAACTTCTCATTAATATTCCATAACGACAACTCACACCAAGGGATACATATCTAACGAGAGAGGGGATACATCCATAATGCAAACCATCCTACACAATAACTTCTCTATTCATGATATGACTCTACTAATAAGGTAAAACGATAGAAGATAGTGATGTGATACCGCGACACTCCCCCAAGCTTGGAACAAACCAAGGGGACGCCAAACCTGATGACGAATTACTCCTTCGGTGGTGGTGGTATCCTCTTGATGAGCTCTCTGATAAGTTTCCCCAAGTCCTCAATCTCGAAGGTGAGATTACGAATCAGCTGTGAGTTTTGCTCAATGCGGCCCATGATCATGTCGGGTTGAGAATTCCAGATCTTGCTATTGTTTCCCCACTCTTCCTCCTTGAAGTTTTCTTTTCCTACATGGCTAGAACGAGGCAAATCCCAATTGGAGGGTAATTTCCCCTTGGGCATATTCTGGTATTGACGCTCATGGATAAGGGTATGGAAAGGGTTCTTGGTGCGCGGTGGAAGTGACCGTGGAGCCAAGTAGTGACGAGGAGCTTTCCCCCTAGTCTACATCCGTGTAGTCCTTCTAACCCTGGAAGGTTTTGCCACCACTCCAATGCTTGCAATGGTAGTGCCGGTGTGCGGATGTTGGCCTTGCTCCTCTTTACCTTCACTCTTGATCTCCTTCTCCTTCCCGGGGTCTTGGAGGTCTTCCTCCATAGGCTCCTTCCCTTTATCCTTGGCGGACACTACTTCTAAACTTTCAAAGAGTATGTCCTGGCAGAAACAGATCGAAACAAAAACACGACAAGAACACGATATACGAACCTCGGGGGCTCCGAGGGGTTATATATTATGAAGTTTCATATCAAAAAGGAAGGTACTAGGAGAAAACGAGTCGGAGGCGGAGCCCGGGGTGGACTCACCACCTGGTGGCGTGGCCAAGGGTGGGCCCATGCCACAGGGTGGTGTGAGCCACCCTGGCTCCGTTTTCGTCCCTTTTTCGCTTCCTATCTTTCCTTATTGACTAAAAATTGCAAAAATATAGTTGGATAGTATCTTCGCGGAACTTTTCTTACTAGAACCGTTACCTATATGAAAACAGATTCTGCAGGTCTCTGAATTTGGTATCTAGTAGATTCTTCCAGAGTCATCACTTGAATAACATCAATATCTTCATCTTCATACACTTATTACTTGAGTCATAAAACCCTTCTCTTCCTTATTACACCATTATCTCCACTTTCTGGAAATTTCTTTCACACAAAACTTCACACAGTTCTTATTAGCAACATTAGTATAAGTGAAGTGATAAAACCTTTTGAGTCTAACTTCAACTGAAAACCATCAAAACATAAGCTACTATAGCAACTCCTTCCGAAAACCCAAAAATAATTCAAAAAGGAAATCGAATAAAGAAGCAAATGCAAGAGTGGCAAAATCTGTCAAAATAGACCAGCAGGTAAAGATCAATTTTTTCGAAAATCTTCTGTTGCTCAAATCCAAAAGTGCAAAACTAACGAAAGTTAAATAACAACCTGGGGCAGCACTACAAATTACAGCTCAATCCGACATACAGAGATCTCTCACGAAATTTTACGGTGAAGCACAAAAATCTGTTCCGGGACAGCAATTTCCCCAAATCTTAGTTCCCTCTCATTAGAGGTTGATCTTGACACAAAAACCAAACAAAACGGATAAAGAGCGGTTATTACCGAAGTAATAACTTCCAAGACTCTAAGAAACAAAAACAAACTGAAAGCAAAAACAAATTGGGTTGTCTCCCAAAAAGCTCTTTCTTTATAGCCATTAAGATGGGCATGATAATTTTGAAGATGCTCACATAGGAATATGAATTGAAGTGAAAGCGAGAATTAAGAAGCAAACACACGCATGTTTAAGTCTAACCCACTTCCTATGCAAGGGAATTTTGTAAACAAACAAGTTGTTGAAACAAGAGGCTACAAGCATAGGAAGGCAAAAGAAGTGCAACATAAAAACTTTCAGCATAAAACGAGGAAACTTGACATTATTGAGATGCATAAGAACACTTTTCCCTCTCTCATAGTAACTTTCAGTATCATGCATAAACTTACAATATATCTATCACAAGGGCCATCATAGCAATGATCACTTATTCTAA
The DNA here is from genome assembly GCA_910589775.1 of Avena eriantha. NCBI lineage: Eukaryota > Viridiplantae > Streptophyta > Magnoliopsida > Poales > Poaceae > Avena > Avena eriantha. Next base: position 131,149,895 of record OU342743.1, on the reverse strand, counting down.
CAGAAAACACAGGAATACTAGCTCTCATAACACTACTTTGTGAAACAATATTAGAGGTACCCTTACAAAGGATAGTGTGTCCCTCTTCTACATATTTAGTAACAAAGTCTTTCACATTTTCTATTATAGGTTCATCAACCATTTGTTTATCGGGTTCAATAGCTTTGATTATACTTTCATTAACCCTACTAGCTATCATAGAATGTTCCTTTATCTTAACTGGGAAAGGCATTTTCTCAATATAAGGTTTAGGTAAGACATGATTGGCAGTTTAAATTTCAGTATTTCTTGCAGGAACACACTTAGCAATATCTTTATAAGGTTCATGATACTTATTCCACTTCTTTTTAGGAACTTCAATGTAGGAAGCAAAATCCTTAAAATAAGAAACAATAGCTTGAGAGTCTAGACCATAAGCATTTTTAATATTTTGAAAGTCATCAGTTCCCATAAAAGATTCAATACATTCATAATCATAATTTATACCTGACTTTCTACCTTTGTCATTCTCCCAAGCTTTAGCATTATCTTGAATACGGTCCAGAAGATCCCATTTAGCTTCTTCTTCCATGCGAGTAAATGATCCAGCACAAGAAGCATCCAATAAATCCTTATCATGAAGAGGGAGCCTTGCACAAAAGTTGTTGATAATAATATTGTTGGGGAGCTCATGAATGAGACATTTGAGCATTAGTAACTTCAATCTCCCCCAAGCTTGAGCTGTACTCTCTCCATCAAGGGGCCAAAAGTTGTATATTTGATTCCGATCTTTATGAATCTCACTAGGAGGATACAACTTTGAATAAAAGAGAGGCACTATTTCCTCCCATTCCAGAGCTTGACCATTCTTCAGCAGCTTATACCAGTCCTTAGCTCTACCTTTCAGCGATAATGATAATAACTTCTTCTTAACTTGATCTGTAGTAATACCTGCAGACTTGAACAACCCGCATAATTCGTGTATAAAATGATCACCGAGATGGACAGTTCCATCCCCAACATAGTAGTTATCCATAACACGATCAATAATTCTTGTAGGTATTTTAAAAGCATCATTCTTAGCAGGTGGTGGCTTATCTACTACCTTAGCAGGGGTAGTAGCATTACCAAATAAGAAACTCAGCGAATTATCCATAACGAAAATAAAGCACTAGCAGAATTAAACAATACTCACAGTAGAAGTTTCCTTTGACAGTTCCACCCTCCAATAGCGCTTCACTCCCCGGCAACGGCGCCAGAAAATAGTCTTGATGACCCACAAGTATAGGGGGTGTATCGCAGTATTTTCGATAAGTAAGAGTGTCGAACCCAACGAGGAGCAGAAGGTGCTGTCTAGTGGTATGGATCAGGGATTCTCTGCAAATACTTAGCAAACCGATTTTTAGGAGTTTTTGATAAAGCAAGTAAATAAAGTACGAGTAAATAAAAGATAGTAGGAATAAATGCAGCAAGTGGCCCAATCCTTTATGCAACAAAGGACAAGCCGGTTGTATTACTTAAGATGACCAAACGTTCTCGAGGACACATGGGAAGACTGTCAAGTGCTTTCGCTTCATATAGTTGATTAATCTTCTTTTAGCTTGCTAAGTGTTGTGTGGGTGAACCTGTGCTAATGTACCGACCTTCCTAGGACTAATACATACTTGTGATTATACCCCTTGCAAACATCTGTAAGTACAAGAAAGTAATTAATGTAGAAATCTAACCACAACTTTAAACTCTAAGACCCGTACGTCCCTTGTGCAATGGTTTCCTAATGGGGGTTCATGTTTCTGTCACTCCGGCATCCCCTACGATTAGTAGCCAAATACACAATGCATTCCCCTAGGCCCATATAGGTGAAGTGTCATGTAGTCGGCGTTCACATGACACCACTAGAAGAAGTACACCACTACTTAAATATCAAACTATTGAATCTTTCTCAACACAACTCCACTACTACCAACATGACTTCTCCCATGTCCTCAAGAACAAAACGAACTACTCACAAGACATCATATGGATCATGATCAGAGATGGAATAATGATGTATAACAATCTGAACATAAACAATAATTCAATGGTTCACTCAATAGCATCAACTACAAAGAGTAATCAACACCAGGAAAGTTTCCCCTGAGAACTAATGCAAGATTCAACCCAATTGTTACAACAATATGGAGATGGTGATGAGGGTGCTGATGGTGATGATGGTGGTGATGATGATGATGATGGTGATCCCGATGAAGTACAGCTTGATGGTAATGTTGATGGCGACTATCTCCCCTCTCTGGGAAGGAATTCCCCGGCAGAGATCTGTCTGCCGGAGAGATCTTTCTCTCTCGGTGTTTTCCGCCCCGCAGAGGCGGCAAAATCTTTCTGTGGTTGCTCCCCGAGTCTTAGGGTTTCGGGAGGATAATATATGCCCGAGGGGAGTGCCAGGGGTGGACCAGGGTGTCCACACCACCTGGTGGCGTGGCCTAGGCTGGCCCACGCCAGGGGGTGGTGTGGGCCCCCTGTGGCCCATCTCCAGCCCCCTTCTGGCTTCCTTCGTCTTCTGGAAAAATAGGATTTTCCATGTATTTTCCTGGATTTTCTGATCTTCACGAATTTTTCCTCCAAACAGCACATTTTCCATAAGAATCATGACTACAACGGTCCGTGCTCCAAAAGTCATCAACCATGCAAAAACAGATGAAATAACATAAGTATCACCTCTCAATATGAAATATATCTATGAATAACAGTTAATTATGACATAGAATAGTGATGCAAAATGGACGTATCAGACTCCACCAGCTCATCCATACTCTCGATCAACTCAGCTTTGGGCGCCAGCTCTTTCCGGAGGCGACTGAGCATGCCCTTGGCCTTGGTAAGCGTCCCCTGAACAGCAGCGCTGGGCGTCATCACCATGAATGTGATTCTTCCCCTTGACTGCCGAAATGGCACCCGCCAGGGTGTCATCATGACGGAGTGCCTAGGGGTCAAAGTTCAGACCACTGGCATCTACACACAAATCAAGCATCGGCACAAAAGTCAAGTACGGCAAACAAATTCGAAAGAAGGGATACGACGAAAACCTAGACAAGGGAATACCTGAGAGGGCATTGACAATCGAGAAAAGCTGTTCTTTGAACAACTCCTCCCTGGCGGCAATGGAAGCGCGTAGGTCCTCCTCGCGTTTCCGCGATTCGTCCCGTGCTGCGATTGCCTCATCACGGCACTCACAGGAATGGCAGGTATCGGTGACTCTATGCCAACAGCTGCACCTTCCGGAGTTGAAGGAGATGATGCATCCGAATCCTCATTGCGCAAACGCTTGCGAGTGTCTGGACCACTCGATCGGGGGCTTCCTCCTCCACATCAGATGGGACGGTCGACTCCGACTCGTCCTCTTCCAAGGCTTCATGAGGGATAACCCCCTGGGGAAGAGGGGGCATACAAGGTGACACCGCCCAATCCTGCATACAAAAAACAATTTAGCACAAAGTCATGAAACAGCAAAGAAGCAGTCGACAAAGCAAAGCTACTACGTAGCACAATTGTACCTCAGGAGGAGGGTTAACTGCATCGAACGGAGGAATGTCTGGATCATTGGGAAGCACATCCTTGGCGGTGTACTTGGTAACCAGTCGAACCCTTTTATCGACCCCACTCGTGGAAATGCCATCGGCAGATACGCGAGTGACATCGTCTGCGCCAGCCCACTGGAACATAGGGTGGACTCTGGCCTGCAGGGGCTGGACGCGACAGCGCAACCATGTGCGAATAAGGGCGCAACCTCTCACCTCTTTACCCATGCGACTCTCAAGGTCGCAGACGTGCTCGTACAACACATCTGTCTCCGCAGACTCGCTGGGCATCACTATGTTCTTCCAGGAGCGCCTCCTCTGGCACGGCGTTGCGGGATCAAAGGGCACGAGTCCAAAGTGGTCTCCATCGGCCTTCTAGTCGGGGATGTAGAACCACTTGTCCCTCCACCCTTGGACGGACATCATGAGCTTGATGTCGAAGTATGTGGCGGAGGAGTTGACGTGGATACCGCATCCGCCTACATCGTAGACTACGGAGCCAGACGCCGATTGGCGCTTCAGCTTGAAGAGGCGCTTGAGGAGACTGAAGTGCGGCTCAATTCCAAGCTAGCACTCGCAAAGAGTAATGTAGCAAGCTACATGGAGGATGGAGTTTGGGGACAGCTGATGGAGCTAGAGCCCATAAAAACAGAGAAGGCCCCTGAAGAAAGGATGCAGGGGCAACGAGAGACCGCGGATGATGAACGCTAGGAACATCACCCGAAAGACGGTAGGAGGAGAGGGGATTACCTTGCTGCTAGGGACGCGCGCGTCAGCGATTACGGAAGACAAAACTCTGTCTTGGTGTAGAAGAAGAAGCTCTGAAGACTTGATCACGGATGCACGCCATGCACCATTGGTGACGCGAGTGCCCGTGTCCTTCTTTTTCTCGGCAACGGCGGTGCTGGTGCTCACAGCGGTGGAACCACCCTTCCTCTTCGCAGCAACCATGGTGGCGGCGGAATCGGCCGTGGCACCTCCCTTCTTCTTCCCCATTCTACGGTGGTGGTGTGACCAGAGAAAGTAACTGGGAAATACGCGGCGTTGGTCCACTACCGCGAATGAGAGGAACACAAAGGAGTAGAGGAGCAGCAGCAATGGCGATGGAGGCAAAGGCAGAGAAAAGAAGCAGACGTGAAAATTACCATCGATGCATCGCTACTTAACCCCCTGGAAGATGCAATCTAACGGCCAAGAAAAACCCTACCAAACGCGTGGCATTCATCGTGCTCGACACATGGAGGACCTGAAGCGCGAACCGTCCCCCACTACCCCTATTACGCACGGAAATCGAGGAGGCACAGTTAAAACAAAGATTGCGCATGCCCGGTCAAGTCAGAGTCAGATAATGGGACCCGCTGCTCGTCACGTACCATCAAACCCGCTCACGAGGGAAATTGAGGTCATCGCATTGTCAGCACTGACGTCATCCAAAATCAGGCAGCAGAAGACTTCGACTAATTTAGTCCTTGCTCGAGTCTTCGACTCCACCAAGCACTCGGGGGCTACTCCCATAGGGAGCGCTGGTCGCGCACCCTACGATTTTTTTCCTTCTTCTTTTCTTTTCTACAGGAACATGGATAATCAAAGCAAACCCAACCACTCGCATCGGCAATTCGACTATGGACATGGGTTACTCCCATAGGGAGCGCCGGAAACAAATTCGACTGAAACAAGCAAACAAAAGACGACAACAGTCGCAAAAGTTCTTTAGTCCCCGCCTGAGTCTTCGACTCAACCAGGCACTCAGGGGCTACTCCCATAGGGAGCGCTGGTCGCGCACCCTATGATTATTTATACATCATACTGCGTGTTGATAACATCCACACTCGAAGTTTATGGCGACACCATCTCATATTTTCCATACAACGATACTACGTCTCCTGGGTTACCCGAATCATCTCCGCGATGACAAAAATTCGAATGCTGCGCTTGTAGCGTGAAGGTAAGACCTGAATAAGGCCTGGCAACGCATTCGCTGCGCACTACCAGAAATATATCCGTGCCGACAGGTACGATGAACATGCCTTGACGGACGTGTTGAGTGCTCACACCCATATACTGGAATTCGACTCCTGTAAGACCTCCGTGGCTTGAGTCGAATTACACCAGCACGTTTCCGGATTCGAGTCCAGGGTCTCGAGTTCAAGTAGATTGCGATGTTTTACCCTAGGGTAGTTAAGTGATACCGATACATTAGTTAAATCAGGCACGCACATCAACAATCCCTATGACACAAACAGAGCAGTCAAAAACATACTCAGTCGTGCACTCGAAAGGATTCATAAAAGTCCCCAGTCGAATCTACGATTCCACTGCACACTCGGGGGCTACTGACATGGGTATACCCTACAGGTACTTGAGCTTGGTATATACGGTCTGAATACAGCAGAGGCCCATGATGTCACCAACGCCCAAACGGAGAACTCGAGTAACCTACGGACTCTCGATTGCTTGAAGAACAACAAGAAGCTAAAGATAGAAAGTTCAAAGGGGAAAACCCTAACTTGTAACCGACTTGACCTGCTATCCGAGACCTAGCCTATATATATAAAGGCTAGGAGGGGGCGGCGAGGAGGACACATGCAATCCTAGTTTCCACAACCCTCGCCAGATTGCATCTGTGCACCATTGTAATCCTTGATTCCTTCAATAATTCCACGAGCAGACAAGCAGGAGTAGGGACCTCTACGAGGCCTGAACCTGGGTAAATCTTCAAGTCCCCTGTGTGCTTGTTTGCTAGCCGAAATATGTCTCCAGCGCTCCCTCGTTCTCCAAAACCCAAGTCCATAACAATGGGCATTGATGAGTTAAACCCACGTCAGCTACATTATGAAGAATTGAGGGATCTTTATCGTTTATTCTTGTCAAGTTAAGCCATTTGGATTATCATGCTTCTATCATATATCCAATGTTCCTCCTTGCGGTAACATGTGCTTAATTCATTTACATTGAAAGTTACTTGCTCCTTTGTGCATGTGTTGGTTTTGTACCTGTGTATGTGTTTGTACATGTTGTGCTTCCCCTATACTTATATTGAGTTATCAAGTATACTTGTGTATGTTGGTTGGCACACCATGTATTTGTGTCTCTTGGGTTGGAGCCTTTTGTTGAATTTATTTGATATCTTTCTTGGCTCTTGTGAGAGATCAATGGACTATCCCATTTTGGGGGAGTGTTATGCTTGGGCATTCCACAATCCTAAAACGTGTGTACAAGAGGAATACCACCTAGTATTGATATTGCAATATTATCTAGTCTCTATGTGGTATGCTTCTCATGAGAAATTCAAGTTCTATAATGTCCATTAATTATCTCTATCTGGATCCTTTTGCCTCATGTTGATATTTATGGTTTATCACATTATGGGGGAGTCATATGCTTAGTGCATATTACAAGCCTAGAAAATGTAAATATTCGAGGTTGTGTCACTTAGAGTTGATATTGATAACTATCTAGCTCCTATTTGACACATTTTCTCAAACAAGTTCAAATTTGCTTGAATACTTTGTTTCTCATCTTTTGGATCTTTTTTTGAGCTCTTCATGGTATGCGTTTCCTCATATTTGGGTCTCTATATCCTCATGGAAACCATTAACTTCAAGTTACTCTAATCACTAGTGATTGTGTGACTATTGGAAGCTACCAAGAATCTCTCCCGGGGCATCAAGCTCAATTCTTATACTTTTTTATATGCTTCTTTGTGTGAATATGATCTTGGATATCCATGTGAACTACCTCGGGAAGATTATTCCCAATACTGTTTTTCCTTGGACAATAAGTACTATATTTATGGTAGAAGTTTATTGATCATATTCACTTTTGCCTTTGCTTAATTTTGTACTATCTCTTGCCAAGAAAATGTTTTGTGCTGTCTCCCAAGTCTTCCTCGACCCTTATGGATCTTTCTTTGTCTTGAAATCCTTTAGTGCTCTAGTTGATATAGGTAGGGATGATGAACCCATGTGTGTGCATTTTTTATTCAAATGCAAAATCTTAAATAATGCACTAATCATAGGGGAGTTCTCCTATATTATTTAGAACACTTGTTTTATGCTTATTCATGACATGTGTTGATCCCTACCATGTTTTATGCCTTTGGAAGATAAATATTTTCTTTGGTACTTTGTGCCATCTTGAAAAATGTTGAGAGTTTGGTTCTTCGGTTGGAACCATTTTTTTCAATTGGTATACCTTTATTAGTTGATTTTCTTATTCCATGCTTTCTATTTAATCTTTTGAATTGGATAAATAGTTGAGCATTTGTATTTGTTTATACTTTTTACTCTTTTACTTTTGTCTTGTTCACTTGTTGAACTTGGGGTCTATCATGTGTTGATTTGGTCTTTGATATAATTTGGACAATCATTAGTCGTGTCACACTTTGGTGTGCCTTCTTGGTTTTACTGGTGTTTTGTTCAAACTATATCTCCTTTTGGTTCTTGAAAGTCTTGTGCATCCATATTTACTAAATGTATATATTATGGTATGCTTGCTTTGTTTGATCCAATATATAGGGGAAACTCCACCAAATCCTATTTTGGCTAAGATGTGCGTGAAATTCAATTTCATATCAATTTGTGAACGCTAGGAACATCACCCGAAAGACGGTAGGAGGAGAGGGGATTACCTTGCTGCTAGGGACGCGCGCGTCAGCGATTACGGAAGACAAAACTCTGTCTTGGTGTAGAAGAAGAAGCTCTGAAGACTTGATCACGGATGCACGCCATGCACCATTGGTGACGCGAGTGCCTGTGTCCTTCTTTTTCTCCGCAACGGTGGTGCTGGTGCCCACAGCGGTGGAACCACCCTTCCTCTTCGCAGCAACCATGGTGGCGGCGGAATCGGCCGTGGCACCTCCCTTCTTCTTCCCCATTCTACGGTGGTGGTGTGACCAGAGAAAGTAACTGGGAAATACGCGGCGTTGGTCCACTACCGCGAATGAGAGGAACACAAAGGAGTAGAGGAGCAGCAGCAATGGCGATGGAGGCAAAGGCAGAGAAAAGAAGCAGACGTGAAAATTACCATCGATGCATCGCTACTTAACCCCCTGGAAGATGCAATCTAACGGCCAAGAAAAACCCTACCAAACGCGTGGCGTTCATCGTGCTCGACACATGGAGGACCTGAAGCGCGAACCGTCCCCCACTACCCCTATTACGCACGGAAATCGAGGAGGCACAGTTAAAACAAAGATTGCGCATGCCCGGTCAAGTCAGAGTCAGATAATGGGACCCGCTGCTCGTCACGTACCATCAAACCCGCTCACGAGGGCAATTGAGGTCATCGCATTGTCAGCACTGACGTCATCCAAAATCAGGCAGCAGAAGACTTCGACTAATTTAGTCCTTGCTCGAGTCTTCGACTCCACCAAGCACTCGGGGGCTACTCCCATAGGGAGCGCTGGTCGCGCACCCTACGATTTTTTCCTTCTTCTTTTCTTTTCTATAGGAACATGGATAATCAAAGCAAACCCAACCACTCGCATCGGCAATTCGACTATGGACATGGGTTACTCCCATAGGGAGCGCCGGAAACAAATTCGACTGAAACAAGCAAACAAAAGACGACAACAGTCGCAAAAGTTCTTTAGTCCCCGCCTGAGTCTTCGACTCAACCAGGCACTCAGGGGCTACTCCCATAGGGAGCGCTGGTCGCGCACCCTATGATTATTTATACATCATACTGCGTGTTGATAACATCCACACTCGAAGTTTATGGCGACACCATCTCATATTTTCCATACAACGATACTACGTCTCCTGGGTTACCCGAATCATCTCCGCGATGACAAAAATTCGAATGCTGCGCTTGTAGCGTGAAGGTAAGACCTGAATAAGGCCTGGCAACGCATTCGCTGCGCACTACCAGAAATATATCCGTGCCGACAGGTACGATGAACATGCCTTGACGGACGTGTTGAGTGCTCACACCCATATACTGGAATTCGACTCCTGTAAGACCTCCGTGGCTTGAGTCGAATTACACCAGCACGTTTCCGGATTCGAGTCCAGGGTCTCGAGTTCAAGTAGATTGCGATGTTTTACCCTAGGGTAGTTAAGTGATACCGATACATTAGTTAAATCAGGCACGCACATCAACAATCCCTATGACACAAACAGAGCAGTCAAAAACATACTCAGTCGTGCACTCGAAAGGATTCATAAAAGTCCCCAGTCGAATCTACGATTCCACTGCACACTCGGGGGCTACTGACATGGGTATACCCTACAGGTACTTGAGCTTGGTATATACGGTCTGAATACAGCAGAGGCCCATGATGTCACCAACGCCCAAACGGAGAACTCGAGTAACCTACGGACTCTCGATTGCTTGAAGAACAACAAGAAGCTAAAGATAGAAAGTTCAAAGGGGAAAACCCTAACTTGTAACCGACTTGACCTGCTATCCGAGACCTAGCCTATATATATAAAGGCTAGGAGGGGGCGGCGAGGAGGACACATGCAATCCTAGTTTCCACAACCCTCGCCAGATTGCATCTGTGCACCATTGTAATCCTTGATTCCTTCAATAATTCCACGAGCAGACAAGCAGGAGTAGGGACCTCTACGAGGCCTGAACCTGGGTAAATCTTCAAGTCCCCTGTGTGCTTGTTTGCTAGCCGAAATATGTCTCCAGCGCTCCCTCGTTCTCCAAAACCCAAGTCCATAACAATGGGCATTGATGAGTTAAACCCACGTCAGCTACATTATGAAGAATTGAGGGATCTTTATCGTTTATTCTTGTCAAGTTAAGCCATTTGGATTATCATGCTTCTATCATATATCCAATGTTCCTCCTTGCGGTAACATGTGCTTAATTCATTTACATTGAAAGTTACTTGCTCCTTTGTGCATGTGTTGGTTTTGTACCTGTGTATGTGTTTGTACATGTTGTGCTTCCCCTATACTTATATTGAGTTATCAAGTATACTTGTGTATGTTGGTTGGCACACCATGTATTTGTGTCTCTTGGGTTGGAGCCTTTTGTTGAATTTATTTGATATCTTTCTTGGCTCTTGTGAGAGATCAATGGACTATCCCATTTTGGGGGAGTGTTATGCTTGGGCATTCCACAATCCTAAAACGTGTGTACAAGAGGAATACCACCTAGTATTGATATTGCAATATTATCTAGTCTCTATGTGGTATGCTTCTCATGAGAAATTCAAGTTCTATAATGTCCATTAATTATCTCTATCTGGATCCTTTTGCCTCATGTTGATATTTATGGTTTATCACATTATGGGGGAGTCATATGCTTAGTGCATATTACAAGCCTAGAAAATGTAAATATTCGAGGTTGTGTCACTTAGAGTTGATATTGATAACTATCTAGCTCCTATTTGACACATTTTCTCAAACAAGTTCAAATTTGCTTGAATACTTTGTTTCTCATCTTTTGGATCTTTTTTTGAGCTCTTCATGGTATGCGTTTCCTCATATTTGGGTCTCTATATCCTCATGGAAACCATTAACTTCAAGTTACTCTAATCACTAGTGATTGTGTGACTATTGGAAGCTACCAAGAATCTCTCCCGGGGCATCAAGCTCAATTCTTATACTTTTTTATATGCTTCTTTGTGTGAATATGATCTTGGATATCCATGTGAACTACCTCGGGAAGATTATTCCCAATACTGTTTTTCCTTGGACAATAAGTACTATATTTATGGTAGAAGTTTATTGATCATATTCACTTTTGCCTTTGCTTAATTTTGTACTATCTCTTGCCAAGAAAATGTTTTGTGCTGTCTCCCAAGTCTTCCTCGACCCTTATGGATCTTTCTTTGTCTTGAAATCCTTTAGTGCTCTAGTTGATATAGGTAGGGATGATGAACCCATGTGTGTGCATTTTTTATTCAAATGCAAAATCTTAAATAATGCACTAATCATAGGGGAGTTCTCCTATATTATTTAGAACACTTGTTTTATGCTTATTCATGACATGTGTTGATCCCTACCATGTTTTATGCCTTTGGAAGATAAATCTTTTCTTTGGTACTTTGTGCCATCTTGAAAAATGTTGAGAGTTTGGTTCTTCGGTTGGAACCATTTTTTTCAATTGGTATACCTTTATTAGTTGATTTTCTTATTCCATGCTTTCTATTTAATCTTTTGAATTGGATAAATAGTTGAGCATTTGTATTTGTTTATACTTTTTACTCTTTTACTTTTGTCTTGTTCACTTGTTGAACTTGGGGTCTATCATGTGTTGATTTGGTCTTTGATATAATTTGGACAATCATTAGTCGTGTCACACTTTGGTGTGCCTTCTTGGTTTTACTGGTGTTTTGTTCAAACTATATCTCCTTTTGGTTCTTGAAAGTCTTGTGCATCCATATTTACTAAATGTATATATTATGGTATGCTTGCTTTGTTTGATCCAATATATAGGGGAAACTCCACCAAATCCTATTTTGGCTAAGATGTGCGTGAAATTCAATTTCATATCAATTTGTGAACGCTAGGAACATCACCCGAAAGACGGTAGGAGGAGAGGGGATTACCTTGCTGCTAGGGACGCGCGCGTCAGCGATTACGGAAGACAAAACTCTGTCTTGGTGTAGAAGAAGAAGCTCTGAAGACTTGATCACGGATGCACGCCATGCACCATTGGTGACGCGAGTGCCTGTGTCCTTCTTTTTCTCGGCAACGGTGGTGCTGGTGCCCACAGCGGTGGAACCACCCTTCCTCTTCGCAGCAACCATGGTGGCGGCGGAATCGGCCGTGGCACCTCCCTTCTTCTTCCCCATTCTACGGTGGTGGTGTGACCAGAGAAAGTAACTGGGAAATACGCGGCGTTGGTCCACTACCGCGAATGAGAGGAACACAAAGGAGTAGAGGAGCAGCAGCAATGGCGATGGAGGCAAAGGCAGAGAAAAGAAGCAGACGTGAAAATTACCATCGATGCATCGCTACTTAACCCCCTGGAAGATGCAATCTAACGGCCAAGAAAAACCCTACCAAACGCGTGGCGTTCATCGTGCTCGACACATGGAGGACCTGAAGCGCGAACCGTCCCCCACTACCCCTATTACGCACGGAAATCGAGGAGGCACAGTTAAAACAAAGATTGCGCATGCCCGGTCAAGTCAGAGTCAGATAATGGGACCCGCTGCTCGTCACGTACCATCAAACCCGCTCACGAGGGCAATTGAGGTCATCGCATTGTCAGCACTGACGTCATCCAAAATCAGGCAGCAGAAGACTTCGACTAATTTAGTCCTTGCTCGAGTCTTCGACTCCACCAAGCACTCGGGGGCTACTCCCATAGGGAGCGCTGGTCGCGCACCCTACGATTTTTTCCTTCTTCTTTTCTTTTCTACAGGAACATGGATAATCAAAGCAAACCCAACCACTCGCATCGGTAATTCGACTATGGACATGGGTTACTCCCATAGGGAGCGCCGGAAACAAATTCGACTGAAACAAGCAAACAAAAGACGACAACAGTCGCAAAAGTTCTTTAGTCCCCGCCTGAGTCTTCGACTCAACCAGGCACTCAGGGGCTACTCCCATAGGGAGCGCTGGTCGCGCACCCTATGATTATTTATACATCATACTGCGTGTTGATAACATCCACACTCGAAGTTTATGGCGACACCATCTCATATTTTCCATACAACGATACTACGTCTCCTGGGTTACCCGAATCATCTCCGCGATGACAAAAATTCGAATGCTGCGCTTGTAGCGTGAAGGTAAGACCTGAATAAGGCCTGGCAACGCATTCGCTGCGCACTACCAGAAATATATCCGTGCCGACAGGTACGATGAACATGCCTTGACGGACGTGTTGAGTGCTCACACCCATATACTGGAATTCGACTCCTGTAAGACCTCCGTGGCTTGAGTCGAATTACACCAGCACGTTTCCGGATTCGAGTCCAGGGTCTCGAGTTCAAGTAGATTGCGATGTTTTACCCTAGGGTAGTTAAGTGATACCGATACATTAGTTAAATCAGGCACGCACATCAACAATCCCTATGACACAAACAGAGCAGTCAAAAACATACTCAGTCGTGCACTCGAAAGGATTCATAAAAGTCCCCAGTCGAATCTACGATTCCACTGCACACTCGGGGGCTACTGACATGGGTATACCCTACAGGTACTTGAGCTTGGTATATACGGTCTGAATACAGCAGAGGCCCGTGATGTCACCAACGCCCAAACGGAGAACTCGAGTAACCTACGGACTCTCGATTGCTTGAAGAACAACAAGAAGCTAAAGATAGAAAGTTCAAAGGGGAAAACCCTAACTTGTAACCGACTTGACCTGCTATCCGAGACCTAGCCTATATATATAAAGGCTAGGAGGGGGCGGCGAGGAGGACACATGCAATCCTAGTTTCCACAACCCTCGCCAGATTGCATCTGTGCACCATTGTAATCCTTGATTCCTTCAATAATTCCACGAGCAGACAAGCAGGAGTAGGGACCTCTACGAGGCCTGAACCTGGGTAAATCTTCAAGTCCCCTGTGTGCTTGTTTGCTAGCCGAAATATGTCTCCAGCGCTCCCTCGTTCTCCAAAACCCAAGTCCATAACAATGGGCATTGATGAGTTAAACCCACGTCAGCTACATTATGAAGAATTGAGGGATCTTTATCGTTTATTCTTGTCAAGTTAAGCCATTTGGATTATCATGCTTCTATCATATATCCAATGTTCCTCCTTGCGGTAACATGTGCTTAATTCATTTACATTGAAAGTTACTTGCTCCTTTGTGCATGTGTTGGTTTTGTACCTGTGTATGTGTTTGTACATGTTGTGCTTCCCCTATACTTATATTGAGTTATCAAGTATACTTGTGTATGTTGGTTGGCACACCATGTATTTGTGTCTCTTGGGTTGGAGCCTTTTGTTGAATTTATTTGATATCTTTCTTGGCTCTTGTGAGAGATCAATGGACTATCCCATTTTGGGGGAGTGTTATGCTTGGGCATTCCACAATCCTAAAACGTGTGTACAAGAGGAATACCACCTAGTATTGATATTGCAATATTATCTAGTCTCTATGTGGTATGCTTCTCATGAGAAATTCAAGTTCTATAATGTCCATTAATTATCTCTATCTGGATCCTTTTGCCTCATGTTGATATTTATGGTTTATCACATTATGGGGGAGTCATATGCTTAGTGCATATTACAAGCCTAGAAAATGTAAATATTCGAGGTTGTGTCACTTAGAGTTGATATTGATAACTATCTAGCTCCTATTTGACACATTTTCTCAAACAAGTTCAAATTTGCTTGAATACTTTGTTTCTCATCTTTTGGATCTTTTTTTGAGCTCTTCATGGTATGCGTTTCCTCATATTTGGGTCTCTATATCCTCATGGAAACCATTAACTTCAAGTTACTCTAATCACTAGTGATTGTGTGACTATTGGAAGCTACCAAGAATCTCTCCCGGGGCATCAAGCTCAATTCTTATACTTTTTTATATGCTTCTTTGTGTGAATATGATCTTGGATATCCATGTGAACTACCTCGGGAAGATTATTCCCAATACTGTTTTTCCTTGGACAATAAGTACTATATTTATGGTAGAAGTTTATTGATCATATTCACTTTTGCCTTTGCTTAATTTTGTACTATCTCTTGCCAAGAAAATGTTTTGTGCTGTCTCCCAAGTCTTCCTCGACCCTTATGGATCTTTCTTTGTCTTGAAATCCTTTAGTGCTCTAGTTGATATAGGTAGGGATGATGAACCCATGTGTGTGCATTTTTTATTCAAATGCAAAATCTTAAATAATGCACTAATCATAGGGGAGTTCTCCTATATTATTTAGAACACTTGTTTTATGCTTATTCATGACATGTGTTGATCCCTACCATGTTTTATGCCTTTGGAAGATAAATCTTTTCTTTGGTACTTTGTGCCATCTTGAAAAATGTTGAGAGTTTGGTTCTTCGGTTGGAACCATTTTTTTCAATTGGTATACCTTTATTAGTTGATTTTCTTATTCCATGCTTTCTATTTAATCTTTTGAATTGGATAAATAGTTGAGCATTTGTATTTGTTTATACTTTTTACTCTTTTACTTTTGTCTTGTTCACTTGTTGAACTTGGGGTCTATCATGTGTTGATTTGGTCTTTGATATAATTTGGACAATCATTAGTCGTGTCACACTTTGGTGTGCCTTCTTGGTTTTACTGGTGTTTTGTTCAAACTATATCTCCTTTTGGTTCTTGAAAGTCTTGTGCATCCATATTTACTAAATGTATATATTATGGTATGCTTGCTTTGTTTGATCCAATATATAGGGGAAACTCCACCAAATCCTATTTTGGCTAAGATGTGCGTGAAATTCAATTTCATATCAATATGCACATGTTTTTGTGGAGTTTGTCCTATGTATTGTTGTGTTTCTAACTACTTTGGACCCAACGAGTTTTGGGACCATTGTGTACTTGAATGTGTTTTAGGTACAATGGATATACATTGGATGCTTGTCTCAATAATAAAAAGATGTTGTGACTAAATGATAATTGGAAGCAAGCTAGGGTGATCAACAAACTCATATCTACTTCATCCTACCAATGGTATCTTCGTAACAAGTATCCCTCTCACGCATACTTTTCTAGCATCCAACCTTTGTGGTTGCATCATGGCATGATTTCCTTTAGTTCCTTTTATTGTGGTTCTTGCAAGATTATATTATATCATCCTTATTGTTATATGAGTAAGTTGAGATGAATGCATATTTTGGGGAGTATATAAAAATCATGTCTATGATTCACCAATCCCACATATGCCAATCTAGCAATTCTATTGCCAATCATTTCCTCAGTTCCTCTCATGTACTATATGGATGAATTTTCAAGGTTTATTTGTTCTTTATGATACTTGTTGCCTTTCGCAATGCATTCCAACTATCTCTTGTTCCCTTGTGATAGTTGTGATGTATTCGTTGGTGTTTGAAGGTTATTGATGTTCAATAAGTTATATTTGAGCCTTTGGCCATGCTTTCTAGAAAAAATGTTATTGGCATTATCTATGACTTTCGTTTGGATATCTTATTCATTCTTGAGTATCCATTTTGTGTGTACATGTTTCTTTGTGGATGTATATCTTGGTGATTGGGGTCTACCTCGAAACTTATACACATGATTATAGCTAAATATCTAGTTGATAGCCTTTTGCTTTGGAGTCTACACCTTGTGCCCCTTTTATTCTTTAGTGGCTCCAAAAGTTTTGCTTTGAGTACTTGAAGTTTTCATTTGCATCTTTTGGCACTCATTGGTGTTAAGAAAGTTGATCTCTCATGCCATTGTGTTGTTATGTAACTTTGGGGGAGCATGGATACCATATTTATGCACTTTTCATTCAAAGCAATTATTATATTTGGTGCATAAACCTTGGGGAGCTTTCCTAATTTACCTAAGAACACACATTTGCCTTCTTGTTCTTGTTTGGTTCTTTTTTTGATTATGGGGAGTTAGGATTCCATAATTTTGCACTTTGTTGTGCATGAACCTTGGGGAGCTTCCTATTTTCATCTAAACACCCATTTGCTCTCATCATAATATCTTCTCTCTTGCTTGTGCTCGTGGTTTAAATGATATAGAGGGAATGAGGATGCCATGTTTGTGCATATTGTATTCAAACGCAAATTATAATTTGTGCACAAACCTTGGGGAGTCTCCTAATATTATTTAGATCACTCTCTTTTAAACCTTATCATAATATCTATCTTTCTTTTGGTATCTTCCTTTTGTGAAGTGCTTCTTTGGATCTTTTGATTGCTTGCTTCATTCATTGATGCTTCTTCACCATTTTATTTCTTTGCAATCTTTGGATCCTTGGTTTAGTTTGATTTCCTCATGGTATTCATCATTGGATACGTGCATTTGATTCCACTCATATTATGAGAAATGCACACCATATGGAGGAACTCTCACTAAATTGGCCTTCCAAAGTTTTTCACCCATTTTGGCAATCGATGCCAATGGGGGAGAAGTTTTAGAGGGTTTTAGGGAATTTGGTTGTGTGTTGTGAGTTTTTTACTTAAATACTTGCCTCGTGTGCTTTGCATCTTAGTGTGTTGCATGGCATCTTGAATATATAGAGAAAACTCCACCACCGGTAATGGTTGGCAATATATGTAATGAAATTCAAGTTCATCCACACGTGCATAGATTGTGGGGGAGTTTGCTCTATATTGTGGTTGTACTAACATCACATACTTGTGTTGTATTTGATGTTAGCACAATATTTCGTTTGATTAACTCCTTATATAAACCCTCTCAAGTGGATTGTCATCAATTACCAAAATGGGGGAGATTGAAAGTGCATGTGTGCCCCCGTGTGTGGTTTTGGTAATTAATGACAACCTTTATGGACTTATGTTTGCATTGAGTTTTACTTGTAGGATTTGTCCATAGGCAATGCTTGTACCATATTTTGACTTCAAGGTTGGGAGAAGAAGAAAGTAAAGAAGATAAAGTGATGAGCAAGGTGTTTAAGGAGAGATCCAAAGATTGGTCATGTGAGAGTTGATCCTATGGCAAGTGTGTCTTGAAGAATAAATTTGGAGTGATATCTCTTATGTATCTTCATGTCACCAACATAATGAAGAAAGAAGAAATGATGTGCAAGTTCAAGATGAGCCATCTCGAAGAGATCATATGCTTGGGCCTTGACATCATTATGGTGATCATGGATTTGTGAAGATATGCCTAAAAGAGAGGCTCTCCCATAGTGAGTATGGGGGGAGCAATTTGCAAGACTTCACCAAGCTAGCGCAATCAAGAAAGGTGATCCATCTTGAGGTGGAAAAGATCGTTATCGTCAAGCTCAAGTGGAATATTCTCAAGGCAAAGGCATGTTCTTGATAGGGTTTCTTTCTTACCGGTCTCATGGTGTTAGTTGGGGAGACCGGTTTATAGGATAGGTAACTGTACTATCAAGAGGGGCTCTCGAGTGAGTAACTTGATCACATCCTTCGGAGAGAGCTCAAACCTTTTCATACTCTTTCTTGGTTGTTATTTGGATCTTATCCATGTGAGGTTCTTGAGCTTGTGGTAATATTCATAACAAGCTCTAGTTCATCGAAAATGGATTTCATATGCATTCTCTATTGCGTTTTCGATGTTGCAGTTTTACCATTTCGTCTTTTTGAGAGAGGTCAAAACTTTCATCATTTAGTTCTATCCTAACTTGCTGTAGTATGATGGTTCCCTGCATGATATTGTAGAGATCGTGACTATCTTCGAAACGAGGCCAAGATCATCAGAATCGGAGTCCGGATGCAAAAGTTATGGTTGTTTCGTATTGCTCTTTCTGTCAGTTTTGCCTTGGCAGGAATGTCCAGAGTGAATAGGCCGGAATGTCTGGCCTGCGCGCTCTAGGACTATAACGGTTGGATTTTGGAGGACCTATATAAGGGGCCCTTCTTCCCCAATGTTTACCTAACCTTTCTTGCAAGTTTTCCCTCCATTGTTGACCTTCTTGAGCTTGCTATCCCTCAATCCCTACATTGATTCTTGCATATTCTTGAGGGATTTGAAAGAGGAGATCTAGATCTACAATCCCACCAATTAATCTCTCCTCTAAGTGAGGGGAACATCTTGGGATCTAGATCTTGGAATCTTTTGTGGATTTCCTCCACAGTTCTTCCTCTCTTATTCCCCCATAAGCTTTTGTAGCTTTGGTGGAATTTGGGAGAGAAGGACTTGAGCACTTCTTGTGTTCTTGCCATTGCATTTGGTGCATCATTTTGAGTGCTCGGTGAGGATTCGATTGGGTGAAAGGTGATAAGCTTTTTACTCTTGGGTTCTTGGAACCCTAGATGTTTTGGTTGTATTGCAGGTTTGTGGATTACTTGGGGCCTCCAATTAAGTTGTGGAGATTTCCCCAAGCTTGTTTGTTGGGAGCCTCCAATTGAGTTGTGGAGAAGTGCCCCAACCTTGTGAGAGGTTTCGGATTGCGACCGACAAGTGCACCGATAGTGGAAGTGTGGATCGATCCCGTTGGGGTGAGATTCACAGGAGAACAAGGGAGGCCTTTTGTGGCGTTGGTGGTTTGATACCACCCCCTCTCCAAACGAGACATACTCCATTGTTGGGAGGAACTCGGTAAAACATCGTCGTCCATGTTTGCCTCTGTTATCTCTATACCCGAGCTCTTACTTATGCAACTTACTTTGTGATAGCCTTCGTGCTTGAAGTCTATATCTTGCTATCACATAGTTTCTTGTCTTCCTTAGCATAACTTGTTGGTGCACATAGGTGAACCATAGTATAAATAGGTTTTGTGCTTGACAAAGTAAACGCCAGTTTTATTCCGCCTTTGTTAAGCCCATCTCGTAAAAGTTTTAAACCGCCTATTCACCCCCTCTAGGCGACATCTGTGTCCTTTCAGATGGATCGAGTGAACTCTTTTGGAAGACGACATCTCCTTCATAGATGAAAGACCAAGGATCCTCCTTCCCCTCCTCCTCCTCCTCTTTGCTCTCCGCCGGCGGCGTCCCCTCCATCAGATGACGGTAAGCAGGGTCCTCATCGGAAAAATTACCTTCATGTGTGTCATAATAGTACGTCCCGTAAACAGACTCCCCGCTATCACCATGGTAGGGACTGATATCCCCATTTTCCCATGCGTTGGACTCGTTAATGTAGGTGCACTGATTGGAGCAGCTTCACGGCATTTTTGTGTGCGTGGTGGCTTGGCCGGCCTAAAGGGACAGGGAGAGACAGAGAGAGTTCTTCGCTATGTGCGTCGTGCCTGGATGGGAGAGGTGGTCGTTGTTGTTGGCCGCTTAAAAAGGCTAGCTTGAGACATCCAGGAGTTTCCACGTGCCGTAGGAGTAGCCTGGCAGTTCCCTTCCATCGTTTTTTATACAAGAGTTCCTTTCCATCGCTTTAAAAAAAGTTCCCTTCCATTGTTGAAACAAGACCGGACGCTTGGTACTCCTTCACCCCGAGAGCATTAGCAGCGAGGATATTGCAAGTACCACCACATGTTGGGGAGATTTTTGCACATAACAACAACCATAGACCTTTTCTGCGCAAAATACAGACATTTTCTGTAATCGTTGCACTCAATACATAACCAGTCATTGAATGTTTCTTAGTTTTTTTGGGAAAAGTTTCATAGTTAATTATATAATATAGTACTATAATATAATTTTTATCTAAATTAATAATAGGTAAAGCTCAAAAAATAATTATAATTTTGAGCCACATCCATAAAGTATCTGGTGTATTTTTGGTTCTTGTAAGTTGTATCATTTAGAAATCAACCTATTAGTAGGTACATAATGCCCGACATGCTCTAGAGAAATGATATATAGATTCTATAATGATGGAAAGTGTGTTTTGAGGTTTTTTCATAGCGTTCATTGTGCTAAAGACTATATCAATAGAATCTTCTAAATGTTAGAGTGGAAGGAAAATCCATGTGTAAGAAATGTTGGGATTTCCAATCTTCATCCAACGGTTAAAGTTCAAAGTTATTGATACACTATATACTGGGTATGCTAAGATAATGTATAACATGTCATTAGAATCTTTGTGGTTTTTGCATAGCGTTCATTGTGCTAAGGACTATCGATAGAATATCTACGTGCTAGAATGGAAAAAAAGATCCAATAGTTAACATTGTTGGGATTTGCCAGTCTTGATTCAATTTTCATTGTACAAAGTTACTCGTACATTATATAGTGGCAAGATTTGCAAGAAGTCACACGCTACTTTCTACTAGTAAAAGGCACGTGCCACACTCGTATATATTGTATGAAATGTGATTTAATGAACATTAAGTTGTTATTAACCAATAATCTTGTTAGAGAAAAAAGGCATACATTAACTATATTAATAATAACTATCTACACATATTGAGAATACAACCTACTATGCTATGAACTTTTTTCCACGGAGGGGGGTGACATGGTGGAGTTTGCTCTAGGTACTACTCCTTCAACACGAATCCAGCTGCTCTGAACCATTGGATCTATCAGCCGAACAGTCAGGATTGGTGCTATGGATCTAATTCAAAACTTCTCCATTATAGTAGTAGAGATATTTCGAAAACATTGGTGATGATGCTATATGTGCATGACCAAACAAATTTCAGATAATCTCATGGAAAAACAAGGCCGAATGTATCAATGACCGTGAATGGACAATAAGAGTTGTGAGGACAGATTACTTGTGGGGCCTAGCGATCCCACATTTCTTCTTGTTTTTTAATGAGCTTATGTTATGGGTGCCTTTGATGTCGCTGCTCATGCGCACTATATTATTCACGTTAGCGGAATAGTGGGTTCCCAAAATTTTCTTTTAAACATAAGGATGAACACTCCCAACCATAGTGATTCATAATTTATCGATAAAGGGGATTTATTTATTGGGTGGCCGAATGGTTGACTCCACATGTCATTGTTATGTACTCCCTCTGTTCAGAAATATAAGATGTTTTAGCTTTGTGAATCAAATGTATCTAGACGTCATTTAGTGTATAGGTTTATAGAGGTTCAGAGTGAACCTTTACACTAAAAGGCGTCTAGATACATTTATTTCACAAAGCTAAAACGTCTTATATTTCGGAACGGAGAGAGTAGACATGATTTCGGCTAGGAAGGGAAAACACTAATGAATTCTTATAGGAAGGTTGTTGGACATGCTCCAAAGGCCAATAATTTTTAGCAATTCAATAATGCTCCTCTTCCTAGAGTCAGATTTTAGCAATTCAATACAAAAAGGTTGTTGGACATGCTCCAAAGGCCAATAATTTTTGTTTTTAAATAAGAACAATAGTGATTAGCTCGAATAATTAATTGCGGTCTATGTATGTTATACTATTGTACTTCATAGAATATGCTATGTGTGCATGGCCGAACAACTTTCGAAAAACCTGAAGGAAAAACATGGCCGCATTAATGAATGAGAATGAAGTAAGGATGGCAATGGTAGGGTATGAGTAGGGTAGAGGAATATCATACCCACTCCCGTTTAGTCAATGGGTAGAAAATTTTACCCATATCCATAATCATGGGTATAAAACTTTACCCATGCCGGTACCCATGAAAAATATCGAAGTTTAGAAGTCACAGTATCATACTCTTCCCTAGGTTGCTTGGCCCCATAGGTTGTAACTCTACAGGTAAGTTTTACTACTATGTCAGTTTAAATGGGTAGGGTATGAGTCTATCTACTCGTGCCCGTACCCATGACTTAACGGGTTAGGGTATGGATATTACCCATGGGTATAAAATTATACCCATACCCTACCAACACGGGTACAGTACCTACGGGCACTCGTGGGTAAAATTGTCATCCTTAGCGCGAAGGGACAATAAGAGTTGTGAGAACAAAGTACTTGTGGGTCCTAACAACTTTCACATTTTTTTTGATGAAAACACAGTCGTTGCTTACCTTATGAGTGGTTTGATGTCGTCCCTAGGGCGCTAAATTATTCATGTTAGAGAAATAGTGGGTTCCCATATTTTTGTTTAGAATAGAAGTATGAACACTCCTAACCATAGTGATTGAAAAGTTATCGATAAAGGACGCTTTAATTTTTTAAAGATCAGGGCGCTTTATTATTACACTCCATTCCCCATACTATCGGCCTACCATTCTGCTATTATTAGTTGGACTATGGATAAAACAAATTCACTCGAGTTGGTTGGGACTTTAATTGTAATTTTCATGCTCACCACCTGTCTTGGTGACAACATCTTCATACGCATTATCGTTGATGAATAGATGTAATATGGAAATATATAAATGCCCTAGTATTTTAGTGCCTACCAAAGTAATACTTCAGTTTTCTCTCTTCTCAGTTTCTTTAAAAAGGGGTCTGACCTCTTTCTCAATTATTTTAAAAAACATAGTTTTGGAGAATACTTCAGTTTAAACCCCTATTATTTGTTGGAACAAAACAATAAAAGGTATTAAATAGTTCAGTTTATTCAGAAATCAAATTTTTTTCTAAATAATTTAAAAATACTTTGATGCCAAACTTGGCCTTAATATCTGAACCGAGCCAATCTGGGCCATGGATGATCAATATTTAGATGCCAAATGGCCAAATGGGCCCTTAATTTCTGAACTGAGGTAGTATGGGCCATGGATGATCACCGATGTGCCTGTCGGCCTTTGATTCCATGGAGTACGGCTTACCAATTTACTACTACTTGGACTATACATAAATCTGAATTTAGTCGAGCAGGAAAATCTCCCGCTATCCAATGTTTCAAACATCTTGGAATCCCCCTTCTACCCCTAGTGAAGTCGGTTCGTTGGGGCTTCAATCGTAATTTCCCTGTTCAGTACCTCTATACCCCTACCACCGAACCCCACACCCACACACAATTCTCGCCCCCAGCTATGCAAGCCCTGTGGGAAACCCTAGATCCACCTTCACCACCTTAGATCTGAATCACCGTTGTTGCTGTGCACTGCACCAGATCTGCTTCACCGACCCACTCTCCTGGCACGCCAAACACATTCCCACCGCCAGGAATCTGCTTCTTCGCTGCTGTCGTCCAGCGCTAGGAGGACCCATGTTTTGCTTCACCTTCACTCACAAGCACCGCAACCGCAGCACCCTCGACAACCTCGAAGTCACCACCTAGGATTTACAATATTCCTAAACGCCGTCGCGTCCGAGGTAACCATATCTCCTTGGAGTTTGGTAAGATAAATATGTAGAAGTTAATGGTATTTGTATTGGTGCTACTTTTGTAGTAACTTACAAGTACTATACTTGTTAAACATATCTTCCTAAATATTTTTTTTGTAGTCAGGTTTAACCGTAAGGCATTCAACTGCGATTTTGTATGTCATGGAAAAATATGAGTCATCCAACAGTTAACACATTTGTTTCCATTATCTACTTTAGTAAGTGCCCATATGTGATGCGGTTATAATTTCTCTCTCGCTTGGCGTAGGCTATGACACTAATTGTTATTTCTTCCTTGATGCTTTTGTCATATCAATGCAGTACACATTTACATTCATTATACTACTTCCACTAAGATGTCCGTTTCATTTGCTTCTACTTACCCCACTATTCCTAACCATTTGTTGTTGTTACGCAATTAACAGTTGTAGTTTACACTAGAAATCATAGAATGAATGGCCCCTATAATCTTGTCAGTATCTATTGCTTTTGTATCACTTCATGCTAACATCTGTGAGATTGGAATCTTTTTGTGTTTACTATTCGCTGCACCAGTATGTAGAGGACCCACACTGAATTATGGAGACCACCAGTCCAATTATTAATGCAGCGGACATCATCGATGAACATACATGTAACCAGAGCAGAAACCCTGAGACTCTACATATAGCTACTATAAGGACCCCCCCCTTTTTTAAGGTTTAAGTCCCTTGGTGTCATGCCATTGGCTCTAGTTGAGTTGTTATTTTTGTTGGAGGCACTAGGGTGATTATAACAAGTCTAGAAATGCAACGGAATCCAATATAACAGAAACAGAAGGATCATAAGCAACCGCCCACTCCAAATCTCACTCTGGTATCTACACGTGTATGGCTATTTTAATACGAGGCACAAGATAGAACACTTTGTATTTGGGTAGAAAATCAAAAAAATTAAACATTCTAACTGTTTGATAGATTGTTTGACCATTTCTCTAAAATGATTTGGCTAGTCTATTAGAGGCACACGTCTGCATGAGGTACTTGTGTTGAGTGCTTACATTACTATAACATACCAAATAATATTTTGAAAATCTCTAAGAATGAACATGGTAGTTTTGTTTCTTTGTATGATGTTGTAACTTCTTTTATCTTAGTTTCATCCTTCATCAAGTAGAGTAGTCTTTTCACAGGGCAAAAGTGATAGTTGCACACTATATCATCCCTCTATGGAGTCAACTGTTCCAGTTATTCCAGAAGAAAGAGATGTATGATGCCCTGCCATTACTAATTGCTTTCTTCCTTTTAGCAAAAGGACTGATTTGAAATTTGTTGGTTTTTGTTTTCCTTGGTAATGATGTTATATGCCGTTTCTTTTTGTTTTAGGTTGCAAATATAAATATGAAGGCATAACAGAAAACAACTACCTCAAGTGTAGATCTCTTTGGATAGAGCAGCAGTGACAGTGCGTATTGTTCACGTAGGTACACAATCTCGGCTGCTCCATACATTCCAGCAGAAAGAGTTTTTGGTGCGGCACTCCAAGATGCCCTTGATATAGTTGGATAGGAATCCAACAGAACAGATGCAGTAGTCTCCATAGCAAGGAAGGATTTATCTGAGTGGAAAAATAGGCAAGCTTTGATGGAGAATCTACTTAATAATATCCTCAACAAGTCTCGTGGTAATCTCGTCGTTACATGTGAGGTGGCGCGAGCTCCCTAAAAGGAACATTTTTGAAACCGAGATTATATTGTTTATCAGCTGTGTTGTACTCCGATGATGCTTTACAAGCTACGGAACTTTTTAGGACTGTAATAATTTACTAATTTTCCAGTTATAAGTTTTTTTCCACAGTTCCAGAATTTATTTAGCATTTTAGAGAACTTGTGTTTTTTGTTTAACCACCTTTATGTCCTGGTAATGGATCTCAGTTAGATAGGCTTAAATAGTAGCAGGCCCACAATGTTTTATCAGTCCTTGATGGGCCACCAGTCAATAGTGACGGGCCTACACTGAGGCCATTATATGTAGAATCTGACCGCAAAAGAACATAATAGTAAAAGGCCAGAACATTGAAAGGCCAGAACAGTGAAAGGCCAGAACAGTACAAGAAAACAGTAGGACACCAGAACAGTAACAGGCCGGAAACAGTAACAAGGCTAGAATAGTAGGAGGCCAGAACTTTAGTAGGCAAGAAACTTTGCAGCCTATTTATGGGACTGAATAGTAGAAGGCTGGAACAATGAATGTCTAGAATAGTAAAGGGCCATAACTGTAGAGGGACGTAAGGGCCCATGATGGGTGCGAGAAAAGTGACGAACCAACAGAAGGCCTTAACAATAATGGACAGACTTGACCCGGGATGAGAATGGGCCGCACAGTATTGGACCAATGTGGGCCTTCTGTAGACTGAAATAGTGTCGGGCCTGAAAGTTCACGGGCCGCAGATGGCTGCACTAGCTGGCCCATTTCAAACACTGCTGGACGAAACAGTAACATGCCTTCTTCTTATTGAGCTCTCCTCATGGGCCGACCCACTTAATACTTAGCAGGCCTAGTCTAGGCCTGGCTTCTGCCACAGTTTCTCTAACTGTTAATGGCGGTAGCTGGGAGTTAACAGTGTTCGCCATGTGGCATCTTGCATGACGTTAGCAGTCAACAGGGCTGGCGAACAGATCTACGATGAAACAAGTTTTCGTGGCTAAAGGGTGCGATCCGCCATGGTCAGCAAAAAAATTTTTGTAGATTCTTTTGTGATGGGGCTTTTACCATGATGGGCATCCGTCGTAGAAGACTTTAGCCACGAAAAACAGGCCTTCAACCACGAAAATTGTCCGTTGTAAAA
This sequence comes from Avena eriantha, assembly GCA_910589775.1. Taxonomy (NCBI): domain Eukaryota; kingdom Viridiplantae; phylum Streptophyta; class Magnoliopsida; order Poales; family Poaceae; genus Avena; species Avena eriantha. Next base: position 131,122,875 of record OU342743.1, on the reverse strand, counting down.
CCCAACTTTTCTTGTAGTGTCTAGAGATATTGTGATATCAGAAACAATGCTTGGTTGCAATATGATAGAGTATAATTTAATAAAATACATGTTCTCGTATTGTATGAGAATTTGCAAAGGTTGGGGATGCTAGGCATCCTGATCACCCAAAAGGTTTTGGGAATTAGCATTATATTCGCGATTCGTCCTTATGAGCTATAGTAGCTTTATCATGAAAGTTGCCATGATAAGGATGGACAGAAGATGTAGGTAAAATGTTTACTATATTATAAAGATTACTAAAAGGAATGAAATTTGAAAGAATGCCAAACATTTGATGATGGTGGTCCACTTCGAAGTGCAAGTCCAAAGGTATTAGTATTTGACTATGAACGCTTTGAACTATGTGTATTATGTATGGCACCACTATTGATGTTGATAGATTCTTTTGAAAAGAAAAGAAAATGCTGAGAATCTAGAAAATATTTGGTAGGAAAAGAAGAAACTGGAAATGTCCAGCTTAGGTACATAAATTATATACATGATTATGGGTGTATTCTTTGCTTGTTAAACAATGTGGTTCTTGGGTATTGGATACCTAATTGGTTGGTGTGAAATGTTACAAAGAGAAACACACTTCATGAACTGTAATGGCCTAAGTAACTAGCAAGAGAATATGTGATGATGTTCATCGAAAACAAATAAAGTGTTATTGTGTTTCTCGTTGACATCAAATCTTTCCTTGAAGATTTGTTTTTAATAATTGTTATTTTGTTCCGGTATTATGAGAACGATGGTTGTTCAAATAATTACCTATTCCATTAAAGATGGATGAACTCTTACAATCTAGTTGGATAAATCACGTCCATAAACACTGATGGTAAAGTTTTGTAAGACAGAATGATTAGAATATCACTTATGAGTAACGTTGCAGTTTAAATCATATTGGAAATAAAACATGAAGAAACTCCATGTTGATGGAATTTTGGAGACCTTTTGATTTTTGAATCAATTGACCCTTGTGAGAATTTTCTGAAAATGATTTAAATTTTGTTCATAGGACAAAGAGGAACGAATGACTAACTTATTGTACATTATGCATATTGATGTATATAGTCCATTATGTGTAGCCGTATGTGGTGGATCATTCAAACTTAATATACTTTAACCAAATATTTGAGTGTATATATGTATATTTTACTTAATTAGGAAGAAGTATGAAACATTTGAAAATGTTCAAATGATTTCAAGATGAAGTGGAAAATCATTGTCACAAGAAAATAAAGAATTTATGATTGGATCATAAAGGAAAATATTTGAGTTACAAGTTTAGCAAAAACACCTAAGATTTGAGGAATCGTTGCATGGATTTATGTTTCCCGATAAACAATAGGAGTATGGAGTACTCGAGAGATGTAACCAAACCTTGTTTGACATGGTAGGATCAACGGTGTTATTTATAAAATTGCCATTATATTTTGAAGATTAAGCTTTAGTGACTACGGCTTTTTCACTGAAAAGAGCTCCATCGTGATCCGTTGAAATGACACCATATGAGTTATGGATTGGGATAAAACCTAATCTATCTTTTCTCAAATTTTGGTATGCTAGGCATAAGTAAAGTTTTTACAACCAAAGTAGGATAAGCATGTATCTGTAGGTTATCCCAAAGCAACAGTTGGGTATTCCTCCTTAACACTGAAGACAAAAGTGTTTGTCACTTAGAATGTCAAGTTTCTTGAGAAGGAATTTTTCGCGAAAAGTTAAGTGGGAGGACAATAGAACTTTGATAAGATTATTAAACCTTAGCTATATGTGCTGAGTTGCGCAGCACCGAAAGTGTCCTAGAGGCAGCCATAATGCTCATGGCTCACATGCCTCAAAGGTTGTGGTCACGGAGATCTAAGTTCCTATTGAACCACGTAGGTCGGGTAAAAAATCAAATACTAAGATTTGAGATTAAAGCATTATTGTTTGATAATGATGGATCGACTACATGCAAATAAGTGATGATGGGCTCTGGCTCCATCAAATTTCTTGAAGCCACAAATCTGTGGTTCCATACACGAGAAACCAAGTTACTAAACTTGGAAGACCCTCTGAATGGCATAAAGGCTATCAGTCATATTTGGATCTATAAAGAAACAGACATGGATGTTTCACAACAATGAAATGATCTACATATCATTAAAAGAGTTTTACAATTATGTTCAAGGAGTTGAATATGACAAGGTTTGATCTTTTGTAGTGATATTTAGTCTAGATGGATTAGTGTAGAAACCACTACATATGTCAATTGTTGTATATGCTAGTTGAACAAAAAAAAATGTTCTTCTAAAAGAATGGTTACCGAGGATGTGTACGTGGCATGGTCCGAAGGGTTTTATTAAACCAATGGATGCTAAAATGGCATGCAAACTTCAATAGTTGAAGTAGGCATAGCGGAGTTGGAATCTTCACCGTGATGAAACTGTTAAAAGGTTTAATTTCATCAGAGACGATGAAGGTGCTCGCATTTGCAAGAAATTAAGTAGGAGCACTAAGACATATTTCTAATACATTGTGTATAATACATATTGTTGATTGGAAATGATGTACCTTTTATTGACACAACTTAAGAATTTCATTAATATTAGATTCCAATGAAAGATTTAGGCAAAACCAGAATATTAGACATCAAAGTCTTTTTGGATAGATTGAGACGCTAATATGGTTATGACAAATGTGCATAGATGAAATATTCAATGAGTACAATATGGAAATGATGAGAAAGGTTACTGCCACATGGAAAAGGTTGAATCAAGATTCAAGTGTATTGAAACTTGGTGAGTGAATCAATATTCAAGTGTGTTGACACTTGGTGAGTAAAATCACATGAATATCTTGATAAACGAGATTCAAGTGTTTTGACACTTGGTGAGTAAAAATCACATGAATATCTTAATCAATCATACCGTGATATGTACATATCTAGATATGTCCTATGCTCTAAATGTTATGAGCATATACTAGGATGACTCATAAGATTATCATTGAATGATAGTAAGGATATTCTTATGACCTTTGGAAGAACTAAGAATATATTATGTATGTAGAAGTGACAAATAGTTCATTGTAAAGTGTTACATTAGCACTAAACTGATAGTTCAATGTAAGATGTTACATTGGTAATAGTTTTTTCATGAGATAAAAATTAAGTTTATCTCAATTTAGGCTATGGGTTAAGGTGGCACAATTTGATGGAACAAAGTTCCATGATAGATTTGGATGAGTTCTAAAAGGTTAAGTATAAGACTGCTCTAGTAGCAACACCGGAAGGCATTTGTGTCAAACAAGTTTGTTAATCAAACTAGGTGTAGTTCCAAGCGGGATAATACTATGAAGATCTGTTGATGTACAACAATAGTATCAACATGTTTTAAAACCCCGAGGAACTAAGGTCCCAGCATAGGACCAAATTTATACAATGCCACCTCATTTGAGAATGAGTGATGCGTAGAGACGCAAAAAACATGCAAATACACACATACTTGAAAGGGTCAGATATGGAGATTAGGTTTACCACAAGCAATGCGTACATACAACACCAGCTATAGGTTTTTATGTATGCAAGTTTTCAACTAGATTATTGACTCTAGTGCAAGTGGGAGACTGAAGGGAATATGCCCGAGAGGAAATTATAAAATGGTTATTATCTTATTCCATGTTTATTTCTCATGTTATAACTATGTTAACCAGAAACGTTAATACATGTGTATTTAATAAACAAAGAAAAGGTTCCTAGTAATGCCTGTCATTACACTAGCTTGTTGATTAACATATGATCAAGGTTTCTTGATCATGACATTGGATGCTCTTAATAATGAGGTCACAACATTGGTAGAATGATGTGATGAACATTCTCCCAAAGTATAGTAATACGATCATGTTCTCAATGTTTACATTGCTACAACATCATTCAAAGTCACTTTAATCCTTAGACCATGAGATCACGTCAATCACTAACTCTGGAAGAGTACTTTGATTCCATCAAACATCACACCATAACAGGGTCATTATAAAGATGTCGTTGGGTACTTAGAAAGTGTTTGTTGAGGCTCGTGAATCAAGAGCAGGATTTTTCCATCCTTATGATGGAGAGATATACTCAGGGCCCTCCTGGTGATATCACATTGACATAGCTTGCAAGCAAGTGACAAGATCACTAAGAATTTTATATCATGGGAACGAGAAAAGAGTACTTGTGGGTAACAAGATCGAACTAGGTATGGATGATACTAAATGATCGGATCTCAGATAAGTAAAATATCGCGAGGCAAAAGGAATTGGTTGCTACGAAAAAGGTTCACGCGATCACTAGTTCATTGTTGAATTAGTGGGAGTCATTATGTATCTCTAGGCCCTGCTAATGATTATTGATCGGAGAGAGTCTCTATCATGTCCACATAGTTCACGAGCCCGTAGGGAGACAGACTTAAGGTAGCGACGCATTTGAGTGGATAGGGAACATAGAAGAAAATACTGGACAACGCAGGAATTGTTCTGATAAATCTATCGGAATTGTTTTGGTGTATTGAAATATTGCAAGGGATTAAATTGTTGATGTGTTCAATAAATGAAGTACTAATTAAATGAAGTGTTCATTAAATGAGTGGCATTAAATCAAGTGAATTAAAAGTGGTTTTAATGGAACGACTCTTGATTTTTGAGTGGAAATTAAATGGAAGAAAATGGCTTTTAATTTTTGTGAGTGGAGAGTCCACTAGCAATCAAGAGGGGAGAGGTGGGGGCACACCAGCCACATGCGCCCAGACCCTTGGGGGCTACCCTCTCCCCCTATAAAAGGAGGGGTGGAGTGATGGCTCAATGCACGGCGCCCAGAAAATTGCTTGATGGCGGTGTTGATGTAGAGGTCGTTGGGAACCCCAAGAGGAAGGTATGATGAGCACAGCAGCAAGTTTCCCTCAGTTATGAAACCAAGGTTTAATCGAACCAGTAGGAGCAAGGAAACACCTCAAAGGTGTTACTAGCTGAGCTTTGGCAGGGCGCACTACCGGTGCTAGTAGCAACGTGGAGACCTGCACAACACAACCACAAAACTTTGTCCCCAACTTGCGATGAGGTTGTCAATCTCACCGTGTTTTGCGGAAAACAAAGGATTAAACGTATCGAATGGAAAGAAGTAAAAGTTTGCAGAAAGTAAACACAAAGCAGTAAATAGTTGTAGATTGTATGTAAAGAAAAAGGACCGGGATCCATAGTTCACTAGAGGTGGCTCTCCTTAAGATAAATAACATGCTACGTGAACAAATTACAGCGGGGCAATTGACAAACACCGAGAAAGCAATACATGCATATACTAATCATCTTGACTCCTCTGAGACTTGATTGGGCATTACAACATAATAAATAGACCGCCATCCAACTTCATCTATGACTAATAATCCACCTTCAGGTTATCATCCGAACCCCCTCCAGCATTAAGTTGCAAGCAACAGATTATTGCTTTACGAACTGCGTGTAAAGTAAACAATACGATTGTTCGATGAACAAAGGATTGTTGTTTTGTCCCTAGTAGCAATAGCACATCTAGTACCTTAGAGATTTCTGTCACTTCCCCAGATTACCAGAGGCATGAACCCACTATCGAGCATAAATACTAACTCTTGGAGTTGCTAGCATCTACTTGGCCAAGATAGCTACTAACAACGGAAAGCATGCAAGATCTCAAATAACAAAGACATGATAGATTCAATAATCAATCTGAAATAGCATCTCAATACCCATCGGATCCCCGCAAACACAACATGTATGAATTACAAATAGATGATCTTGATCATGAACAGAGCTCACAAGATCTAAACATGAAAACACAAAGGAGGAGAAACCAGCCATCTAGCTACTACATGGATCCGTAGTCCAAGGATGAACTACTCACGCATCACACTGGAGGCTTGCATGGTGATGAAGAAGGCCTCTAGGGTGAATTCCCCTCTCCGGCAGGGTACCGGGAAGAGCTTCAGATCCCTCCCGATCTAGGGATGGAGATGACGGCGGCTACAGACTCTTTCGTGGATTTTTGATCGGGTACTTAGGGTTTTCGTCCCGAGGGCATCTTATAGTTAGAAGGGGAGGCCGAGGGGGTGCCGGGAGCCACCACACCACCCCCTGGCGCGCAGCCAGGTGGTTTGGCCGGCCCCTGGCCCTTCTCCGTCTCGTATTCTGGCACTTGATCACTTCCGCAAAAATAGGCACTTTGGCTTTTGTCCCGTCCAATTCCGAGAATATTCATTTTCTTACTTTCCTGGAACCAAAAATAGCAGAAAACAGGCAGCTGGCACTGTGGCTCTTGGTAATAGGTTAGTCCAAGAAACCATATGAAAAGTACTCCAAAGTTGGAACAAAACACAAGAAAGTGGATAAAACCAAGCATGGAACATCAAAAATTATAGATACATTTGCAATGTATCAACATCCCCAAGCTTAACTCCTGCTCGTCCTCGAGTAGGTAAGTGATAAAAAGAAAGAATAATTTTTGAGGTGACATGCACCATCAAAGACTTGATCAAAGTATTTGCAAAACATTCAAAGTTGGGATCATAGTACTTCAATCATAACATGAAAAACAAAGTTCTAGCAATAAGCAAAGAAACTATGATGCAACATGAAAAGGCACAAACAAAAGATTCATGAATAACAATGTTTTGCAAGACGTTTGTTTGTTTCACATAAAGCAAACATAGCATAACAGTATTCAGCTTGTCCCTCAATCGAGTAGCAAATATAAATGCATAGGACACCTTCAAAGTTCATAAGAGTGACTAGATACAATAGTTTCAAACAAGCAATAACAAGTTATGCACCAATCAACTAGTCTTGGGACAATGCACATAGAACTAAGAATGGCCACTATGCTCTCAAAGTAGGTGCATAAAGATAGAATGTGGAGACTCAATATAATGGTGGAAGAAAAGCCTTTGTAAAAGGAAGTAGGGATTCATGTCTCATAAAGAGCTTCCGAAAATTATGGTACTTGTAGTTTTCAGCTCTCATTGCCCCATTCATAAGCATCTTGAAGTGATTAAGGTTAAAGTGAACAAACTATGGTTTACATGCTTGACGAAGTATAAGTCAGAAATCTCATGTCCCTTGTATACGAGGGCCGCTCCTCATGCTACTCAAGTTTAGTCACCGGTAAGTTCTTGTCATTGTAAGTACATGTGTATCATTGAGAACTGCCAACGGGGTACCCCTTGCCCGATGAGACGGAAGATTCCCCATATCAAAATGACAAGGCAAGCAGACAACGAGCATCTCAGCATTTTTCTTATTTACCATGGGAATATGGTGCTTTTTTCTCTCTTTCCTCTTTTCATAGTATCTCTTTTTTTCTCTTTTTTTCTCAATATAGGACTCTTTTTTTATAAGAAGAATGCTTCATAGACAGCTCATTATGGTTACGCTGCAGGTTTCCACCATGTTAGGATGGATTAGACCAGCGGCCCAGGCGTTTCTCTAACACATATACATAACTCCATGGACTTACAAGCTCCCCTTTCATTTCACACCGACGACATCCATATACAAAAGAGCATGATATCAACTAGGTACAAGTACCAAGTGCAATGTTGAAAGCGTTCCCCATGAAAGCATGGTTCTGCTAATTCCCGACAAATAAGTGCAAGCATATACAACATAGAAGACACAATGGTTCAAGTTTATTAAGGGCAAGTAAAGTAAAGTGTGACATCAAATTCGTGAGAGCTTTAATCACTAGTTTTCTCATAACAAGTGGAAGGTAAACAAAAGCATGAATATACTTGGAATAGCATAAGCTAGTAGGTAGGTTTGGTGGACTCTTTGGAATAACTTGGTTTAGGGAGTTGGATGCATGAGTGGAACTCATACTTTGTTGTGGAGGCTAGCAAAAGACTGGGAGCGAGAAACTAAGAGAGCAATAATGGCCATAATCATGCAGAGCGACAAAACATCATTGATCAAAGCATAAAGTGATACTACAAGTTGAAAACTAAAGGATCATAAAGGCTATGGTGACTTGAGATAGTCATAACATGGTGTGAGCATGCGCCAAGTCAACCCAAATAAAGCATCAAAGGAGAATACCACTATACTATGCTTTAATATGCTAAAACAACGCATGATTCATCCAAGGCACATTAAGCAATCTCAATTGTTTATAACAAGTCATGCTACAACAAAGAATACTAAGCATAAAGCCAAAACAATATCAAGCATGGCATGACAAAGCATAGGCCACAGTCAAAAACGATCTCTTTTTACCACATAAGCATGAACTTTCCTACTCTTTTCCAAACCAAACCAAACTATTTGCAAACCAAATGTATGAAAGAGGGGGTCCAACAAGTTTATTCAGCAAAATAAGCAAACCAAACCAAACAAAAAACCAAAACGAAAAACCAAAAAGAAAACGAAAAAACAAGCCGCTCCAAGAAAAACACAAATGTGCATGAAACAATAAAAATGAAGCGTTTGGAAGAAACCTGAGATTTTTATTGATGAAGAAAGGGATGCCTTGGGCATCCCCAAGCTTTGACACTTGTCCTTCTTGGATATTTCTTGGGGTGACACGCGTGGCATCCCCAACCTTGAGCTTTAGTCCATCCTTCATCTCATTACTCATTCCTTCCATACACCTGAAATTTTTTCTTCATACAAAACTTCACACAATCTCATTAGCAACATTAGTGCACTTAAAATAAATAAGTCTCAAGGTTCAGTTCTCACACCAAATAAACTTCCATTAGAACACTAGCTACTGTAGCACTTACCTCAAAAATCTCAATTCCCCAAAAGAACTCAAAAAGGAACCAACAAGAAGCAAATGCCGAAAATGGCAGAAATCTGTCAAAACAGACCATCAGGTAAAGACGAATTTTTTCGAAGACCTTCTGTTGCTCAAATCAAAACGTGTTGAACTAACGAAAGTTATATAACAACCTGGGGCAGAGGAAAAAAAATTACAGATCAATCCGACATACAGAGCTCTCTCACGAATGTTTACGGTGAATCATAGAAATCTGTTTCGGGACAGCAACTTTCCCAATCATTACTTCACTCTCATTAGAGGTTAATCTTCGCACAAAAAGCAAATAAAAAGGATAAGGAGCGGTTATTACAAAGGTAATAACTTCCAAGACTCATCGAAAACTCTTGGGTTATCTCCCAACAAGTACTTTTCTTTAACGCCTTTAAGTTAGGCGTAAGAAGCAAAAGAAAGACTCAAGTGTTCTCCAATGAAGAAGCATTAAGACCAAATTTTGTTTTCATAGGAGAAGCAAAAGAAATATTTTCTCTCTTTTGAGGGAAGTATTCTATACCTTTTTTTAGTGGGAGTTTATATTTAATGGTGCCTTCTTTCATATCAATAATGGCACCAATAGTTCTAAGAAAAGGTCTTCCCAAAATAATAGGACAAGAAGCATTTTATTCAACATCCAAAACATAGAAATCAATGGGGATATAGGAATCGTTAACCATAATAAGAACATCATTAAGACTCCCCATGAGTTTCTTTTTAGCATTAGCATCAAGTGGGACATTCAAATAACAATCTTCAAGAGGAGGCAAATCAAGCATATCATAAATCCTTCTAGGCATAATAGAAACACTACTATCAAGATCACACAAAGCTTTGAAATCAAAGTAATTCACTTTCATATTAATGATGGGTTCCCAACCATCTTATTGTTTTATAGGAATAGAAGCTTTGTGTTTCATCTTTTCTTATTTAACCTTTATGAGAGCATCAGTAATGTGTTTTGTAAAAGCCATGTTCATAGCACTAGCATTAGGAATTTTAGCAAGCTTTTGTAGGAACTTAATAACTTCAGAGATATTGCAACCATCAAGATCAAAATCAACTTTATCATCTAAAGTAGTAGAACTATTACTAGCCTCAACACTAGTTGTGGTGATAGTAGAAACACTAATGTTTCTAGCAATTTCATCTTCTCTTTCCCACTTAGCATGTAATTCAGCTAATAGTCTAACATTTTCATCAATTCTTATTTGTATGGCATTAGTAGCTGCAAAGGGATTATCATTAGTTTCAGGTTTAGCAGCCATTTTATTAATCAATGAAGATTGAGCTTCAGACAAAGATGATATATTTCTTTCAGCATTAGAGAGTTTCAATTGTAAACTAGGAATTTCCCTATTTAGACTCTCAAGTTGATGGCTAATGTTCTTCAAAATGATAGATTGTTCCTCCATAGTTTTAGTAAATAGTTTATTTTTCTCATATTGCATTTGGATGAAGTTTTTAGTGGCTCTTTCAACTTCTAAAATTCTTCCTTCACTAGGTAATTCAGGTTTACCATAATAGCCATAAGTATTACTAGGAGGGTAGGGCCTATAATTGTTGTTACCAAAATTGTTCCTATAAGCATTATTACCATAAGCATTGTTGCCAAAATTACCATAAGCATTATTACCATAATAGTTCACATCAACTTGCTCTTCTTGAACAACCAAAAAGGCTAAAGGAACATTATTTGGATCAATATGGGCTTTCCCATTAACAAGCATAGACATAATAATATCAATTTTATCACTCAAGGAGGAGGTTTCCGCAACAGAATTTACCTTCTTACCTTGTGGAGCTCTCTCAGTATGCCATTCAGAATAATTAACCATCATATTGTCCAAAAGTTTTGTTGCAGCACCCAAAGTGATGGTCATAAAGGTACCTCCAGCAGCTGAATCCAATAGGTTCCTTGAAGAATAGTTCAATCCTGCATAAAAGTTTGGATGATCATCCAAGCAGTTAGTCCATGAGTGGGACAATTCTTTACCAAAGATTTCATTCTTCCCCAAGCTTGAGCAACATGCTCATTATCAAGTTGTTTAAACTTCATTATTTCACTTCTCATGGATATAATCTTAGCAGGAGGATAGTATTTTCCAATAAAAGCATCTTTGCACTTAGTCCAAGAATCAATACTATTCCTAGTTAAGGAATTCAACCATTCTTTAGCTTTTCCTCTCAAAGAGAAAGGAAACAATTTCAGCTTAATAATATCACCATCTATATCCCTATGCGTTTGCATCTCACAAAGTTCAACAAAGTTATTTAGATGGGAAGAAGCATCTTCATTACCAATACCAGAAAATTGCTCTCTCATAACAAGATTGAGTAAAGCAGGTTTTATCTCAAAGAAAGTATTTTCAGCCACAGGTGGAGCAATAGGTGTGCTCATAAAATCATTGTTGTTGGTGCTAGTGAAATCACACAACTTAGTGTTTTCAAGAGTAGTCATTTTTTTTGGGGTTTTCAAATAAGAAAGCAAACAAGTAAAACTATTTTGATTTTGATTTTTGAAGAACAAAACAAGCAAACAAAGCAAAAAGAGAAGGAAAACAAAAACAACAAAGTAAAGAGATTGGTTATGAGGGACTCCCCTTGTGAAGATGTCCTTGACTCCCCAGCAAGGGAGCCAGAAAAATGCTTGATGGCTCAATGCACGGTGCCTAGAAAATTGCTTGATGGCGGTGTTGATGTAGAGCTCGTTGGGAACCCCAAGAGGAAGGTATGGTGAGCACAGCAGCAAGTTTCCCTCAGTTATGAAACCAATGTTTAATCGAACCAGTAGGAGCAAGGAAACACCTCAAAGGTGTTACTAGCTGAGCTTTGGCAGGGCACACTACCGGTGCTAGTGGCAACGTGGAGACCTGCACAACACAACCACAAAACTTTGTCCCCAACTTGCGATGAGGTTGTCAATCTCATCGTGTTTTGCGGAAAACAAAGGATTAAATGTATCGAATGGAAAGAAGTAAAAGTTTGCAGAAAGTAAACACAAAGCAGTAAACAGTTGTAGATTGTATGTAAAGAAAAAGGACCGGGATCCATAGTTCACTAGAGGTGGCTCTCCTTAAGATAAATAACATGCTGCGTGAACAAATTACAGCATGGCAATTGACAAACACCGAGAAAGCAATACATGCATATACTAATCATCTTGACTCCTCTGAGACTTGATTGGGCATTACAACATAATACATAGACCGCCATCCAACTACATTTATGACTAATAATCCACCTTCAGGTTATCATCCGAACCCCCTCCAGTATTAAGTTGCAAGCAACAGATTATTGCTTTACGAACTGCATGTAAAGTAAACAATACGATTGTTCTATGAACAAAGGATTGTTGTTTTCTCCCTAGTAGCAACAACACGTCTAGTACCTTAGAGATTTCTGTCACTTCCCCAGATTACCAGAGGCATGAACCCACTATCGAGCATAAATACTAACTCTTGGAGTTGCTAGCATCTACTTGGCCAAGATAGCTACTAACAACGGAAAGCATGCAAGATCTCAAATAACAAAGACATGATAGATTCAATAATCAATCTGAAATAGCATCTCAATATCCATCGGATCCCCGCAAACACAACATGTATGAATTACAAATAGATGATCTTGATCATGAACAGAGCTCACAAGATCTAAACATGAAAGCACAAAGGAGGAGAAACCAGCCATCTAGCTACTACATGGATCCGTAGTCGAAGGATGAACTACTCACTCATCACACCGGAGGCTTGCGTGGTGATGAAGAAGGCCTCCAGGGTGAATTCCCCTCTCCGGCAGGGTGCCGGGAAGAGCTTCAGATCCCTCCCGATCTAGGGATGGAGATGACGGCGGCTACAGACTCTTTCGTGGATTTTTGATCGAGTACTTAGGGTTTTCGTCCCGAGGGCATCTTATAGTTAGAAGGGGAGGCTGAGGGGGTGCTGGGAGCCACCACACCACCCCCTGGCGCAGGCCCCGCCTGGCCGCTCGGCCAGATGGTGTGGCCGGCCCCTGGCCCTTCTCCGTCTCGTATTCTGGCACTTAATCACTTCCGGAAAAATAGGCACTTTGGCTTTTGTCTCGTCCAATTCCGAGAATATTCATTTTCTGACTTTCCTGGAACCAAAAACAGCAGAAAACAGGCAGCTGGCACTATGGCTCTTGTTAATAGGTTAGTCCAAGAAATCATATGAAAAGTACTCCAAAGTTGGAACAAAACACAAGAAAGTGGATAAAACGAAGCATGGAACATCAAAAATTATAGATACATTTGCAATGTATCATGGAGCTCCTCTCCCTCACACACCTCTCCATTCCTCTCATATGCCCTTTGGTTGGCATCTTATACCCCTTGATAGCTTGTCCACTATCACGAGTACGGTTCTTAGGCAAAGCCCTGCTCAAGGCCTTCTCCTCCACCACCACTACCATGTCGTAGTGCTGCTGGAGTTCCCCAGGATCCGCTAATTCCGCTTCCCAACATGGCGCAAGGGACAAAGGTCGTCGACACACTGAACGTGTGAACGATTATGGCGGCTCTGCCCTTTGTGGAGCTTATAGTTATCGCGTTCTTGAAGACAGTCATGTACATTTTACACACAGCCACGTTTGTTTGCAAGAATGTTATCCCGCTTATGATCTTCAATGGTGAAGCCTTCTTAAACCGTTACAAGTATCACCTAGATTCAATCTTGGCAGTTGCAACCGTAGGAATTTTTTTTCTATGTAATGAACCCCATCAGTGTTGTCCACGTGTTCTGGCTTGTGGGCATGTGTAGCGGCCATGGAGGAGGGAAAGTGAGATGCGTGATATTCGGTATTTCCGGTAGCGCCTCCATCTTAGTTTGGTTCATCGGGATGCTGAAACAGACGCGATGGGAGGGAAGGCATTGGTTGGTTTACCAGAACGGATTTCTTTTGTAGGCTGGATAGCTCCAGGTATGTGGAGAGGATGGTTTCTATGGGCCTGTTTGGTAGCCTGCATCCACTTTTTGTCCCAGCCCGGCAGTGTTGTGGCTGGCACTGCCAGTCTCATACAGGCCTTGGGCCATAAATTGCACACCGTTTGGTAGCCTGCAGTTCATATGTGGAGCATTTTGTGCAGCCCGTTTGGTAGCCTTATTGCAATCCTAGAGCCCAAGCGTGAAGAAAATGTGTGTGTTTGGTTGCCCCAGGCCTGAAATGCGGTCACCTCTTCTCTCCAATGGGTGATCTTACCCTTCTATCACACAACTGAACGTAGAAATCATAATCTGAGTAGGAAGTTCATCGACGGATAAACCGAGCTACTACGAATATGCATTTCATCAGTTCATCATCACACAACCCTAGCTAATACAAATGGAAATTCACAAGCACTTGTTCAGGACCCAGAGGAGGGGATGGGGATACTGTAACCTTCTTCTCTTCATCATCATCATCTTCTTCTTATTCTCCTTCTTCACCTCCTTCTTGTTGTCATATGGTGGCGGGGCCTCTGTCATTCCACATTGTCGTTGCCCACTCCTTCCTCTTCTCCTTCCAAGCTTCATTGTCAGATGCTTACACACCATGGCTAGTGTCATTCTCGTCAGGAATCACACTCTCCTCATCTAGCACATACGAATCAAGGACATACCACAAGATCCAGTTGTGGAGTATGCAACATGCAAGCACTTGCTTTACCTGGGTGGGGAAGGTGTGTAACTACTTCTGATCAAGGGTCTTGAACCTGTTTTTCAAAGTAGTGAATTCCCTCTCAATGGTAACCCTAAGGCTAGAGTGCCTGACATTGAAGAGCTATTTGGCATTCTGTGGCATGTTCCTTCCAGTGAACTCGTTGATATGCTACGTGGTAGACCTGAAGGGTGGATGAATCCCACGGCGACATCCATATCTCGCATCTCCCAGATAGAACTTGCCATCTGGGATATTGATCCCATCTGGCCTAGACATGTTGTCAGGAAGGATGGTTGCATCATGGGTTGATCCTTCCCAACTAGCTAGCACATATGTGAACATCATGTCGAAATCAACATCTAGTACATTTTGGCTGGTGTAGTGCTTCCTTCCCCTGTAAGCTATAGATTTTGATCTTGGAACTCTAGCAGTAACATGAGTATCATCGATTGCACCGATACAATCCTGTTATAGGTACATAAGGATTAAATGATAAAATGGGAACAAATGGGGCTCAATCAAAGAATGCAATGATAAAACGAGGGACATGCTCACCTTAAAATATGACATCCACATTATGCTACTGCGTATCTTTTCAGGTGTTTGACCCATAGGTGACTTGATCATCTCGCCTCTTAGCTCAGCGATTGCATACAACACTCAACTGAAATAGCGCAATATTGTCTCTATGCTTCTTCTAAATGTGCTATGGATGACCCTAAATCTCTGGTTATGGCCAACCACATGAAGGAACATCATGACTTGTTCTTCCACTTATGTGTGGATGTTATCTACCAAAAGTCCACTGATGTCTACGCACTTATATTCTTGTAGACAGTTGTTGGGCCTCGAAGTATAGAGGTTTGTAGAACAACAACACGTTTTCCCTTAAGTGGATTACCCAAGGTGTATCGAACTCAGGGTGGAAGTGGTCAAAGGTATCCCTCTCAAGCAACCCTGCAATCAAGATACAAGAAGTCTCTTGTGTCCCCAACACACCCAATACACTTGTCAGGTGTATAGGTGCACTAGTTCGGCGAAGAGATAGTGAAATACAAGTGGTATGGAAGAGACTAAAGGCAAACTGAAATAAAGATGGAAGCAAGCAAACATTTAACAGATCTAGTTGCAAACGGTGTTTCAATGCTTAGAAACAAGGCCTAGGGATCATACTTTCGCTAGTGAACACTCTCATATAAATATCTTCTCTTCATGATGCTACTGTTAACTACTCTCCTTTGGACACTCTAATCCATGGTAGGGCTATAACAGCACACCTCAAAGTTTGCCTTTCCCATCTAGATAACCCCACGCTGTCACCTTGAGCACTAGATGGTTCCAACAAACACCACAATTTCATAGAGACAACCAACTCCAAATATAACTCATAACAAGTATTTGTAATCTCTAGCCTAAGTGCCACCATGGTGTGCACGCTATCACTTTCACACACATGGGGAGAGCCAGAGATCTATTAAAGCACTTGAGTAGCAAGGTAGATCTACTTGATTACAAAGCTCATGATCACAATATGATCAAGCATAGAGAGAGATGAACACATATCTACCGGTAGAACCCTTAGCCTCGAGGAAGAACTACTCCCTTATCATCATGGGTATCAACAACGACAATGGAGATGGTGGTGGAGATCGATGGAGATGGCTCCAGGTACAATTCCCCGTCCCGGCAGGGTGTCGAAACAGAGACTTTCTGTCCCCCAAATCTCCTCTTCGGTGGCGGCAGCGCTGCGGAACTTTTCATGGATGGAGGCTTGATTTTTTAGGGTTTCTACATCAGAGGCTTCTTATAGGTGAAATGGCAAGGTCGGTGGAGGCCGGAGGGGCCCATACCACCCCCTGGTGCAGCCTGGCCTAGCCCGTGCCAGCAGGTTGTGTGTCCAGATCCTAGCCCACCGTCTCGTCTTCTGCCTCCGTGGCCCCCTCGGTGAAATATTGACTTTGGCTTTTGTCCCGTCCAATGGCCGAGAATATTCATTTTCTGACTTTCCTGGAACCAAAAACAGCACAGGCAGTTGGCACTGTGGCATCTTGTTAATAGGTTAGTTCCAGAAAATGCATAAAAGTATCTCCAAATGTAGACAAAACATAAGAAAGTAGATACTAAACCAGCATGGAACATCAAAAATTATGGATACGTTTGCAACGTATCAACATCCCCAGGCTTAACTCCTGCTCGTCCTCGAGTAGCTAAGTGATAAAAGAAAGAATAATTTTTGAGGTGACATGCACCATCACAATCAAAACCATTTGCAAGCATTGAAAGCTGGGATCAAAGTACTCTAAACATGAGCATGAAAGATGAAGTTCTAACAATAAGACATAGTGACTATGCAAGCAACATGAAATGATACAAACAAAGATTATGAATAACAATGCATTGAAAGATGTTTGTTTGTTTCACATATAGAAAACATAGCATAGTGGCATTCATCTTGTCCCTCATGGAGTAGCAAAACATAAATGCATAGGACACCTTCAAAGTTCATAAGGGTGACTAGATACAAATAGTTCAAGAACAAGCAATATCAAAGTTATGAATCAATAAACAAGTTTTGGGACAATGCACATTAAACTAAGAATGGCCAGTATGCTCTCTCAGTAGGTGCATAAAGATAGAAGATGGAGACTCAACATAAAAGTAAAAGAAAGGCCTTCATGGAAGGAAGCAGGGATTCAATTCTCATAAAGAGCTTCCAAAAATTATGGTACTTATTAGCTTTTAGCTCTCATTTCCCCTATCATAAGCATCTTGAAGTGATTAAGGTTAAAGTGAACAAACCATGGAGTATATGCTTGACAAAGTATAAGTTGGAAATCTCATGTCCCTTGAATACGAGGGGGCCGATCCTCATGCTACTCAAGTTTAGTTACCGGTAATTTCTTGTCATAGTAAGTGCATGTGTATCATAGAGAACCGCCAACTGGGTACCCCTTGCCCGATGGTATGGAATAATCCCCATATCAAAATGACAAGGCAAGCAGACAACGAGCATCTCATCAATCTTCTTATTTACCATGGGAAATCGTGCTTTTTTCTCTCTTTCCTGCTTTCTCATCTCTTTTTTTCTCATCTCTTTTTGTCTCAATCTCTATCTCTTTTTTATAAGAAGAATGCTTCATAGATTGCTCATTATGGTTACACTGCAGGTTTCCACCATGATTAGGCATGGATTAGACCAACGGCCCAGGCGTTTCTCTAACACACATACATAACTCCATGGACTTACAAGCTCCCCTTTCATTTCACACCGACGACATCCATAGACAAAAGAGCATGATATCAACTAGGTAGAAAGTACAAGTGCAATGTTGAAAGCGTTCCCCACGACAACATGGTTCTGCTAATCCCGAACGTATAAGTGCAAGCATATACAACATATATGACACAATGGTTCAAGTTTATTAAGTGCATGAAAAGTAAAGTGTGCCATCAAATTCGTGAGAGCTTTAATCACTAATTTTCACATAACAAGTTTTATTCGGAAGGTAGATAAAAACTTGAATATACTTGGAATAGCAAATGCTAATAGGTAGGTATGGTGGACTCTTTGGAATAACTTGGTTTTATTTGGAGTTGGATGCATGAGTGGAACTCATACTTGGTATGGGGGCTAGCAAAAGACTGGGAGCGACCAACTAAGAGAGCAATAATGGCCATAATCATGCAAAGTGATAAAACATCATTAATTAAAGCATAAAGTGATATTACAAATTGGAAACTAAATGATCATCGAGGCTATGGTGACTTGGGATAGTCAGAACATGGTGTGAGCATGTGCCAAGTCAACCCAAATAAACCATCAAAGGAGAATACCACAATACTATGCTTTAATATGCTAAAACAACGCATGATTCTTTCAAGGCACATTAAGGAATCTCAATTGTTTATAACATGTCATGCTACAACAAAAATCACTAAGCATAAAGCCAAAACAATACCAAGCATGACATGACAAGCCTAGGCCACAGTCAAAAACAAGACTCCTTTTTACCACTTAATCACTAACTTTTCCTACTCTTTTCCAATCCAAACCAACTTATTTGAAAGAACTAACAAAGATAATAATGAATACAGATCAGTGAGCTTGTCTCACAAATCCAAAAATAAGAACTAAAAAGTTCTAAGCTAAAAGCACAAGAAAACTATGGCTAAACATAGTGCTAGCAAAAGAAAACACTCACAAAACAATAAGAATGAAAACTAGAGTGTTCTAAACAATGAAAGTAGAGTGCGTCTCTCTCCAAAAGAAGTGCTGGGATCCAACCAACTTATTGCAGCAAACAAAGAAAAATAAAACTAAAAACAAAAACAAATACACTCCAAGTACAACACAATTATGCATGAAACAATAAAAATGAAGTGTTTGGAAGAAACCTGAGATTTTTATTAATGAAGAAGGGGATGCCTTGGGCATCCCCAAGCTTTGATGCTTGTACTTCTTGAATGTTTCTTGGGGTGACACAGGTGGCATCCCCAAGCTTGAGCTTTTGTCCATACTTCATCTTATCACATTACTCTTCCCTACACTTTAAAATCTCCTTCATACAAAACTTCACACAATCTTCATTAGCAACATTAGTGTACTCAAGATAATAAGTCTTTTGGTTCAGTTTCAATACAAGTAAAACTTCCATGAAAACACAAGGTACTGTAGCACTTCCTTTAAAAATTTCAAATACTCAAAGAGAACTCAAAGAGAAAGAGATTAAGAGGCAAATGCAAATAATGGCAGAAATCTGTCAAAACAGACCAGCGGGTAAAAACCAATATTTTCGAAAATCTTCTGTTGCTCAAATAAAAAAGTGTTGAACTAACGAAAGTTGGATAACAACCTGGGGCAAAAGCACAAACAATTACAGCTCAGTCCGACGTACAGAGATTTTTCACGCATATTTACGGCGAAGCACAAAAATCTGTTTCGGGACATCAACTTTCCCAATTCTTACTTCTCTTTCGTTAGAGGTTACTCTTGGCATAAAAAACACACGAAAAGGATAAGGAGAGGTTATTACAGAGGTAATAACTTCCAAGACTCAACAAAATATTCCTAAAGAAATTTGGGTTATCTCCCAATAAGTGCTTTTCTTTAACGCCTTTGAGCTAGGCATAAGAATTTCGATGATGCTCACATAAGAAATATGAGTTGAAGTAAAAGAGAGCATCAAGAAGAAAATATGGAACAAATTTAAGTCTTACCCACTTCCTATCAAAAATAATCTTGTAAATAAACAAGTCATGAAATCATAAAGCAATAAGCATAGGAATGCAAAACAAGTGAAACTTCAAAATTTTCAACATAAAGGGGGGAAACTTAATATTATTGAGATACATAAAACCATGTTTCCCTCTCTCATAATAACTTTCAGTAGAATCATGAATAAAATTAACAATATAACTATCACATAAAACATTCTTATCACGAGCCACATGCATATAATCATTATTACTCTCCACATAAACATAGTCATTCTTATTAATCGTAGTGGGAGAAAATTCAACAAAATAGCTATCATTATTATTCTCATGACCATAATCATCAAATATAGGATGCATATTGTAATCATAATTAATTTTCTCCTCAATAGTAGGTGGACTGAAAAAATATCATATTCATCATTGTAATCATCATATATTGGAGGTATAGTATCATCAAAGTAAAATTGCTCCTCCGTTCTTGGGGGACTAAAAATATCATGCTCATAAAAATCATCTTCCCCAAGCTTAGACTTTTCCATAGCACTAGCAATAATGGTGTTCAAAGAATTCGTACTAATAACATTGCTATTAGCATGCAAATAAAGTTCCATAGGTTTTTTAATTTTCTCTTCAAACACTTCATGTCCTAACTCAAGATAAATACTATAAAGCTCTCTAATTTTGTTGTTGTTTTACATTAAGCCTAACTAGTGAAAATAAAAACAAGAAAAAAAGAAATAATTGCAGAAGCTAAAGGAAATAACTTCGAGCACTCACACACCAGCAATAGTGCTAGAAGATAGCTTAGTAGCCAGAGGATGTGAGTACCTTTTACCTTACCTCCCCGGCAACGGTGCCAGAAAATAGCTTGATGTCTACGCACTTCTATTCTTATAGACAGTTGTTCGGCCTCCATGTGTAGAGGTTTGTAGAACAGAACTTTTGCCTTAAGTGGATTACCCAAGGTTTATCGAACTCAGGGAGGAAGTGGTCAAAGGTATCCCTCTCAAGCAACCCTGCAATCAAGATACAAGAAGTCTCTTGTGTCTCCAACACACCCCATACACTTTTTAGGTGTATAGGTGCACTAGTTCGGCGAAGAGATAGTGAAATACAAGTGGTATGGATATAAGACAACGGTGCTAGAAAATAGCTTAATGGCGTGGAAGATACGAAAGACAAACTGAAATAAAGATGGAAGCAAGCAAACATGTAACAGATCTAGTTGCAAACGGTGTTTCAATGCTTAGAAACAAGGCCTAGGGATCATACTTTCGCTAGTGAACACTCTCATATAAATATCTTCTCTTCATGATACTACTCTGAACTACTCTCCTTTGGACACTCTAATCCATGGTAGGGCTATAACATCACACCTCAAAGTTCGCTTTTCCCATCTAGATAACCCCACACTGTCACCTTCAGCACTAGATGGTTCCAACAAACACCACAATTTCATAGAGACATCCAACTCGAAATATAACTCATAACAAGTATTTGTAATCTCTAGCCTAAGTGCCACCATGATGTGCACGCTATCACTTTCACACACATGAGGAGAGCCAGAGATCTATTAAAGGACTTGAGTAGCAAGGTAGATCTACTTGATTACAAAGCTCATGATCACAATATGATTATGCATAGAGAGAGATGAAGACATAGCTACCGGTAGAACCCTTAGCCTCGAGGAAGAACTACTCCCTTATCATCATGGGAATTAGCAACGGCGATGGAGATGGTGGTGGAGATCGATGGAGATGGCTCCGGGGACAATTCCTCGTCCTGGTAGGGTGCCGGAACAGAGACTTTCTGTCCCCCGATCTCCTCTTCGGTGGCGGTGCTGTGGAACTTTTCGTGGCTGGAGGCTAGATTTTTTAGGGTTTCTACATCTAGTCTTCTTATAGGCGAAAGGGCAAGGTCGGTGGAGGCCGGAGGGGCCCACACCACCCCTGGCTCGGCCTGGCCTAGCGCGCGCCACCAGGTGGTGTGGCTAGCCCCTGGCCCCTCTCCGTCTCGTCTTCTGGCTCCGTGTCCCCCTTGGTGAAATATTGACTTTGGCTTTTGTCCCGTCCAATTCCGAGAATATTCATTTTCTGACTTTTCTGGAACCAAAAACAGCAGAAAACAGGCAGCTGGCACTATGGCATCTTGTTAATAGGTTAGTTCTAGAAAATGCATAAAAGTATCTCCAAATGTAGACAAAACATAAGAAAGTAGACACTAAACAATCATGGAACATCAAAAATTATGGATACGTTTGCAACATATTATCCACTTGTCCTTAACCTTGTGACAATTGCAAAGAAGGAGGCTCTTATCATCTTGAGCATGTTCAAAGACTCTACATCGGTGTAGTTGTATATGTTGATCAGGTTGGCCATCCTTTCTTCATCTCGGGCACACATAGGACCATACATTAGTCTAGGAAACACAGCCCGCCTAACAACTCTCTTGTGCAACAACATCATTTAGGCTTGAATCACTGCTATAAGCACATCTGCATGACGGCTCAACGCCATCCTGTCGGCCTAACAATCCGGAGCTATAGTGAGTTATTCCTAAATTGGTGCTTCATCCCTACTAGAAATAGTAGTGGAGAGATATTCAGGGTGAATACCTCACCCAAGGCGACGCGCGGCTAGGGAGAAGGAGGGAGATGCGCCTCGATGCCGCTGATCATTTCTCACCACCCGGAGTTGGAGGAACTGTCGGGTATGGTAGATCTATGCCGTCGCCGCCTCTACCAATTGATGAGTTTAAAATTGAAGCATTTTTACCCTTTGTTTTTTGCTTAAATAGAGTAGGGATGTTTGTATTTCACTACGTTTACACACACCATTTTGTTCTTGTTTTAGTAGGATCCCAAATCACTAAGTCTTATATGGAAATATCAATTGGAACTATCATATTGTGTTATAATATGATATTTCTAAGTGATAAAAGTCATTTTATGGATTTACCTTCGCCCCTAGGAGAATACCAAGCAAGGAGAAGCAACCAGTACCGATAACGACCGGTGGTACGGGTGGAGCCCGCCTATACCAAGTGTCAGTGTGATCGCCTCTTCAAATACTTTATCCTGGCAAACACGAGAGGGAGATCTGACATTCACAGCCACCAGAAACCACGAAAAACTACATCTGAAAGGGATCTGAAGGAGGAACTTGGCTGGGGCAAAATTCCAGCTGCTTCACAGATCATTGGAGGACAACGCATCATCCCCTTCATCATCAACCACTGCATCTCCATCACCACCATTACCCCCATCTCTCATCTACTAGATCTTGTTGTAATTCTAGATTTAGTTGTGGTTTGCATTAGATCTATCTCCGTACTTTTATCAATTCATTTGATCATGATGATGTTGTTGATTTCTTCCATGTGTGAGTAGTTCCTTTGTTCTTGGGGAGATGGAGAAACCCTAGCACCATTATGAATTTGTAATAAAGATGATCTATTTTTGTGTCCATATGACTTTCCGGTCTATGATAGATTTATGATTTGTGTTTGATCTCTCTCTTTAGATGGTATGTGTAGTTGACCACATATCATTTGCCCTTTGGACTAAAGAGAGGGAGAAATCCTTTGGACATGACTTGGGATCAAACCCAGAATGGCCCCATGATAGATTGGCAATGGCTCGTAACCTACACGGTCAAAGGAGAATAAAAGAGGGACTTCCTAAGCTAATTACGATATCCACGGGGAAACCCTTAATTGCGGTGGTTTGTATGGGTGACTGCTCTTAGACATCACAGTGGTTATTTAGAGGTGACCTCACTCTTGGCTCAACAAAGTTGCTTCCTACGAGCCTTGTACTGAACATCTTATTATGGATTTCTCTCCACACATCTCATTATACAAGAAATATGTTATCTTGATTATTAATAACAAAAATACTATGCTAGTGGTGTATCCTTGTAACCCCCAAAACTTCTAATCAAGATTATCAAGTTCTAATCACCCCAATGTAGGGTTAACAAAAACTTTTGTTAATAATTTAAATATGAATGCATGTTAGTTTTGCATTAATGTGTGATTGATTGAAAATGCCATGCTTGATTGCTACAACTGATGTGACATCGTTTAAATATGAATACTACATCATCTAGACCAATTACAAACAAAATCCAAAGAAAAAGAAATCAAATATGAATAAATAAACCAAATGGTCATTTTGACAAAAGTAAACCACTAGGTCACTTTGTGTTCCTAGAAGAGAAATTCTAACAGAAACATTTCACCTTCTTTTCACCCCTTGCTAGATCAAGTAAAAGTGTATCAAGGCTCACTTTACAAAGTTACAAAAACATCTTTCAGATTAATTTAATGGACATTTGAAAATTGAATCAAGTGTAGGTGTTAAGATCCCACTTTTTCAAAAACCTACCAAATCAATTCCCCTTGGCAAACCCAAGCAACTAGAGACATTTAAGCTTAAGGCCAAACCACTCACCAAATTTGAATCAAAATTTATAAAGTATGTTTCATGCGTCCTGTCGTGGAAATGGCCACGGCAGTCGCTGCCATAGGCAGCGATTGAGAGTTTCGTGAGGAAGAGTTGGCGGTCATCTGCGGTGCGAGATGGGGGCAGGTGCACAGGGGTTTACCCAGGTTCAGCCGCCCGGAGGGTAAAGACCTACTCCTGCTAGATTGGATTATGAGAGAGCGAGTTACAAGGGTGGCGAGCTCGGCGGCTGGGCAGCGAGTCGCTTGAGGGGGTGTATGATGGAACGTAAGTCTCTATGATACCCTAGGGAGGTTTATATATGAAGCACCTCCCAGGGTTTACAAGTTGTCCCCGAACAAGATAAGGATCCGGGGGCTTTTGACCTAATCCGACTGGGCTTATGCTACGCTCCTGGGCTTCTAGTCGCCAGTCGATGGGCCTCTTCTTTTCTCAGAGTCCAGTCGTTGTCGTCCAGGCGTATCCGCGGTCCTTCCGGCCCACTCGAAACCTACTGCTGAGCATACCCCCTTTGGCATATCCCCATCAGTAGTCCCCGAGGTCATCATTGATGCAGGCGCAGGCGTCCTTCGGTGCTTAAAGTAGGCGATCCCAATTTGGGCGCCCAGTCGAATCGGCGATGGACTCTATTAATGCTGAGGAGAATTTCTCCACAGCTCCACTCGTCACTTTAATGAACATCATTGCTGCCCAGTCGTCATTTCAGTGAGAAGAGAGATTGGCGGGTGGCGAGTGGACCACAGGAGTTGGACCGTCAACCTTAGTCAAACTATCCATTGGAATTTCCAACGGTAACTACGGCACAATTATCGTGGGTAACGGCTATCCCGATTTTGGCGGGTGACTTTTCCCATATAAGTGGGTGATGGGTCAGCTTTGCGATCCTGCTTCGCATTCTTCATCCTTCCTCATTTTCTCTTCCTCTCTGCTCACCCCCGACCTATTCTCCTCACATCGCGCGATTCCACTTTACACTCAATGGCGCCTCCCAAAGGCTCATGGGGAAAATCCAAGTGCACCACAGCCCAGCTGAAATCCTTTGAGGACGCCGGGGTGCTCCGCAAGGAGAATTGGCGAGTTCCCCCCTCTTCCGAGACCGAGCCGAAACCACGGCCCGGCGAGTTCATCTGCTTCACCAGCCATCTCGAGAGGGGCTTTGGGTTCCCCACTTCGCTCTTCTTCCGCCGCTTCTGTGCGTACTACGCGATCAAGCCCTCAGATCTTGGTCTGCAAAGCATCAAGCAGCTGGCGATCTTCGTCGCCTTCTGTGAGTGCTACCTCGGCTGCAGGCCATACTTCCCGCTGTGGCTGGAGCTCTTCCACGGCCGCATCGGACGCGAGGCGTCCAGCGGCTTGATGCTGGCCGCAGGCAGGGTCACCTTCCAGTTGAAGCCAAAGGCTAACTTCGTCAAGCTCCTCCTGCTGAAGAAGGCCGCCAGCGAGTGGAAGAAAAGCTGGTTCTACGTCAAGGAAGCTACTCCCTCCGGCGAGGTCTCCCTTCCTGAATTCGTCGCCGAGAGGAGCGAGCCCCGCTGACTGGCGCCAAAGAAGCTCCCTGAAGATCAGCAGATGGCTGTCGTGGAAATGATGGATCAGATCCAGAAGCTGAAGGACCAGGGGTTGATTCCGATCAACCTCTACAATTGCTGGCTCGGGCGGCGCCTGGTTCCGCTGGCGGCTCGTCCACACTGGATGTACGAGTACAGCGGGAAGCTTGATCCATCTCGCACCAGCAAGGAGTCGTGGGAGGCCAAATATTACAAGGCCGCCCTGAAGAAGATCACCGACGCGGAGTTCACGGGTGCAGCGGTCGGAGTCGCGCTGTATACTCCCGTGAAGAACAAAGCCCCTAAATTAAGTCTTCTTTCCAATCGCTCCGTTCGTATTCCAATTTCATTCTTTTCGCTTGTCGTGTTTTTGACTCGCAGTGGCTCTCAGCTTTTTCAGGTATTGGAGGTTTGGCTCCCTCCGCTCGATGAAGAAGTGCCCTAGGAGCTAGAGGAAGATTCCAAGGGGTATCCTTCCGATAGCCACGGGGAAAACAAAGAGGTCGCTCCCCCAGCACCCGTGGCTCGCAAGACCCGAATGCAGAAACAGCGAGAGGTCGAAGCGAGCCGCAGCCTGGACGAGTTCGAAGAAGGCGATGAGGTCGCCAAGGAACAAACGTCTGGGCGCACCGCTACGCCTTCAAAGCCCCCATGCCGGCCCAAGTCGCCGGCAAAAAGGCCTGCATCACCGGTCAGGTCGTCAGTGGTGTTCGGGTCGGACGACGACTCCGACGGCGAAGGGTCTCCTGAAGTCTCGCACAAGGTCCCGAGGGCCGCAATCCCGATGAAGGGGTTGGAGGGCGAGGACGCAGAGGTGGTGGTAGAGGTGCCCCTGGCTTCGATCGCACCGTCGACCTCGGGGGTCCCAAGCCGAGAAGCGACCGACGTAGTGCCACCCAAGTCGCTGCTACGGCCGAAGGTAGTGGCGCTGGAGCCGGAGATCCCGGTGACTGCGGCTTCATCGTCAAGGAAGCCCTCGGTTTCGTGGGCTTCGGACGTATTCGAGCGGGGGCTCAGTCGCCAGCTGGGTCCCGAGTTGGATAAGCCTACCCATATTAGTACCGGGCTTTGCGTTCTTCCAGTCGCCAAGTAAGTTATACTTCCTTGTCCCAATTTGCTTTGCTTCTTCCGTGTTGTGGTTGTGCTCATTAGAAGGGCTTGTGCAGGTCGGGGGCTAAGAAGATTGGTCGCCCTGCGGTTGCCGAGATTCCCCCGGCCACTGTCGCGGGAGAGGGTGATCTTCCCAAGAAGAGGAAGGCCTCCGAGGATGTCGCGTCTGCTGAAGTCACGAAGAAACAGAAGGGGGCGCTGACGATGCCGCGACCGAGGGAAGCGCCATGGAGCCAGCTGCTACGCTGCTCGTCGAAGAGGGGGTGGCGACGCGATCAGAGCCAACACCAGCTGCGTCCGCGCCGGAGGTGCCGGTCCCGGCGGCCAGCGCCCCTGCAAGGGCGTCGACGACGTTCCCTCGCTTTATGGCGAGGGGGTTTCCAGGCGGTGCGGATGCGCAATCTCCGCAATTCCCAGAGATCGTGGACGCGGAGATTGAGGCCCGCTGCGGGCGCACCTCCTTCACGGTCCCGTCGACTGACGCTACTGAACTTCACAAGATGCTCGGCGCTGCGGGCGCACCTCCTTCACGGTCCCAGTCCCCGAGTTCCTAGTCGCTGAATGTCAGCGGCTGGGAACTGGTCTTAATTTTCCTGTATTCTAGTCCCTGAGTTCCTAGTCGCTGAATTTCAGCGGCTGGGAACTGGTCTTAATTTTCCTGTATTCTCCAATCCCCGAGTTCCTAGTCGCTGAATTTCGGCGGCTCAGAACTGGTCTTTCTTTTCCTCCCAATGCTTAGCTGGTCTCGTTGTTTTGCAGGGGTTACAGCGGGAGTCAACTGATCGGCAGGCTGCACGAGAGCGCCTGGAGCGTGATTTGCGCGAGGCGCAAGAGGTGAACCGGCGGCTTCAGGAGAGGATCGGTGAGTGTTTGACGTTGTTCTTGTTTGCTTGTTATGAGCTAGTTTTGTGCAATACTCTGACATCTCTACTTGCAGATGGTTTCCCGGATGAGGTCTCCAAGGCCCGTGAGGGGTATGTCCCACTCGCCGAACTGGACGCGACGAATGAGCAAGTGGCCTCCCTAGTCAAGGAGTGGGAGGATGCTAAGGCGACCTCAATTTCTTCGGAAGAACGTGTGAAGGCTGCTGTCGCCGCCGCTGAAGAGGAATGCAAGGCCACGAACTCTATTATCATGGGGCTGCATAACGACCAAGCCGCTTTGGAGAAGCACGTCAAGGAGAATTGCCGCAAGCTTCTTGGTGAGTTTCTGTCATTTGCCTTATCCTTTTGTTGGTTCTCTGCTTTTGGGGGTTTCATTGTTTCACTAACATCTGACTTTCCAGCTGTGGTAGGCCAAAGAGACCCGGTGGTGCAGACGTATACTGCTTCACAGTGCGTGACTGACGTGGTGAATGCTGCCACGACCTCGGCGTTGTGTGTCCAGGCGGCTCTCCAGGGCATGTCTCCCACCGAAGTCATCCCTGGGGGGCTCACAGAGGTGTGGCGCTATCTAGAGGAGGTTCTCGCGGTTGTGGAGTGGATGACGCGCTCCGCGTTCAGGCGTAGGGCAGCCACAACGTTGAGCTTGGGCCTCGTGCACTTCCCGGACGACTTCGATCTAGACGACTTCACGAGTGGTTATCCTTCGGCGACCGGCACGAGGTGCTGAAGCTGACTGCGAAGGCCACTCCTTATGCCGACCGTGTCTTGGCGATGGGGGATCTTCGGCCGTACCAGGAGACGGTGCTGGCGCCTGGCGACCCCGAGCCGGAGCACCGCGACATGAAGTCGGAGCAACCCTTTCGGTCGTCGTTGGCGAAGTCGCTGACCTCGTACCCAGCGAACCCGTGGCGGCCCTTTGTGCACATCAAGGGTGGTGGCGCTTCTTCTTCGTCAGGGCCTGTGGAGTAAGCAAATGTAATAGTTGTAATAGATGCCAAGTGGCGAACATTGTATGATGCTTTTGTAATCCATGTCGTAGGGACTTGGTCGACTTGTGTTATGATTAAGGGAGTGTTTTGTTCAACAATTTGAGCGAGTCCCTGAGCGCGTCTTCCCTTTAATGGGGCATAACTCGATTGCCTACTTCGATGTGTTTGATTTGTTTTCGCGTTCGTTTTTATCCCTCGTGTCTCCTGAACGGCGAGTCCCCGAGCACGAGTGGGGTTCGCTTGTGAATGAGTCCCCGAGTATTGTGCTAGACCGTATTGGTCGTGATCATGTTGCAGGTTGTGAATGCATTGTTTGTAACACGTCTCCTCCCCTGGCCCGGAGAGCCAGTCACTTGGCGAGCCCTAGGCAGCTCTCTTACTAGGTGTGTTCCCGAGCCACGTGGGGTCCCTGTTTTGCGGAGTCCCCGTGTGTGGTACTTAACCGTTCGAGTCGCTTTGCACGATGGTGGGAGGGACAGATCGCTGTGAGAAGCGTGTATCGGATGTCTTGGCCCGGCGGGCCAGTCGGGCTAGGTGACTCCAATGGCGGCTCCGGGTTGGCGTTTTTCGTGGAAGACCCAAGGCCCGAATATTTCCGATACCATTGTGCCGCACTACTTGGCCGTGCCGGTCGCTCGACCAGAGGTTGGCTTCCGTAAGTAGCATATTGCTAGTATGTACGAGTGCGAGTGGCACAAGAATATGGTGAGTGGACACAATTTGTGCGATCCGAATGAATTTCATTATATATTCCGATGGAGTATAGTGTGAGGTTCTAAGTATAGAACTTTCTGAGGAGGTTTACATTCCATGGCCTCCCGACCTCCAATTGGCCGTCACCCCCGTATGTTGATGAGGTAGTAGGCATCATTGCCAAGGACTCGGCCTATGGCGAATGGCCCCTCCCATGGGGGGGATAGCTTGTGCATGCCCTTCTTGTCTTGGACCAGTCGTAGGACCAGGTCGCCTTCCTGGAAGGTGCGAGTTTGCACTCGGTGGCTGTGATAACAGCGAAGTCCTTGCTGGTATAGGTGCGAGAGCGAGCCAGGTCACGTGCTTCGTCGAGTTGATCGATGCTGTCTTGGCGGGTGGTTTCATTGGCTGCCTCGACGTAGTTGGCGACTCGAGGGGAGTCGTGCTCCAGGTCTGTTGGCATTATGGCCTCGGTGCCATACACCATGAAGAAAGGCGTGAACCCGGTTGATCGGTTGATGGAGGTGCGGATCCCCCATATCACAGAGGGGAGCTCGTCGACCCAACATCCTAGGGTGCGTTCGAGGGGCACCTGTAGTCGCGGCTTGAGACTGTGGAGGAAACTCTGGTTGGCGCGCTCTGCTTGGCCGTTTGACTCCGGGTGGGCGACTGATGCGAGGTCGAGTCGTATGCCGTGCTCCTCACAGAATTCCGCCATGGCCCCCTTGGCGAAGTTGGTGCCGTTGTCTGTGATGATGCTGTGTGGGTAGCCGTACCGGTAGATGAGTTCGCGGAGGAACTTGGTAGCCGTCTTGCCGTCACACTTCTTGATTGGCTTGGCCTCCACCCATTTGGTGAACTTGTCGACTGCGACCAGGAGGTGAGTGAAGCCCGATGGGGCCTTCTTGAACGGGCCGACCATGTCCATGCCCCATACGGCGAATGGCCACGTGATGGGGATTGTCTTGAGCGACGAACCAGGAAGGTGCGTCTTGTTGGCGTACTTCTAGCATCCGACGCATCTTTGGTAAACGTCGGTGGCGTCAGTGTGTGCGGTGAGCCAGTAGAAACCGTGCCGCATGGCCTTGGCGACTAGCGACTTGGCGCCGATGTGATGGCCGCAGTCGCCGGCGTGGATGTCCTGGAGGATCTTGCGGCCTTCCTATGGCTGTACGCAGCGCTGGAACACGCCGGTCACGCTTCGCTTCTAGAGCTCGCCATTGATGATGACGAAGGATTTGCAGCGGCGTACGATCATTCGCGCCTCTGTCTCGTTGCTCGGTAGGAGTTTGTGTTCCAGGAAGGCGACGTATGGCGCTGTCTAGTCGCTAGGTTCCACAACCATGGCGACTAAGGCCAGTTCTGGTTGTAGTGGGATCCCGACGTCGATCTCCTTCGGTGGGCTGACGGAGGGCTTGTGGATGATGTCGAGGAAGACGCCTACTGGTGGCACCTGTCGAGCCAACCCGATGCGGGAAAGGGCGTTCGCCTCCTTGTTTTTACGCCTGTCGATCCACTCGACGGAGTAGCCGTCGAAGTGTCCTCCCAGTTGGTCGACGGCCTGGCGGTACGCTATCATTGTTGGGGAAACAACATCGCATGTCCCGGCCACTTGGCCGGCGACTAGGTCGGAGTCGCCGTAGCATCGTAGGCGATTGATGTTCATCTCCTTGGCGACTCTCATGCCGTGGAGGAGGGCCTCGTATTCCGCCGCGTTGTTGGTGCAGGGTTTGAAGTTGAGGTGGAGCACATAGCGGAGCTTGTCTCCTTTGGGGGAGGACAGTAGGACCCTAGCCCCCGCGCGGTCGGTGTTCTTGCAGCCGTCGAAGTGGAGCGACCAGCAGTGGAGGTATGGGAGCTTCTCTGGCTGCTGTGCCTTTTCCCAGTCGGCGAGGAAATCGGCCAGGGCTTGCGACTTGATCGCTTTTCGGGGCTCGTATTTGATGTTGTGGACGCCGATCTCAACGGCCCACTTGGCGACTCGCCCAGTCGCATCGCGATTGCGTATGATGTATTGCAGGGTCGTGGAGGATACCACCGTGATTGGGTGCTCCTGGAAGTAGTGTGGGAGTCGCCGCTGTGCTTGGAATACCGCGTACACCAGTTTTTGGTATTGCGGGTAGCGGTGTCGTGAGTCTGTTAAGACTTCGCTGATGTAGTATACTGGGCGCTGTATGGGGCGCTCCTTGCCCTCTTCTAGTCGTTCGACGACCATCACGGCGCTGACAACCCGATTGGAGGCCGTGACGTAGATGAGCATTGGCTCTCTGTCGAGTGCTGCGGCGAGTAGTGGTGCCGCGAGTAGCACTTCTTTGAGTGCTTTCAGTGTGTTGTCGGCCTCTGTGTCCCATTGGAATGTTGGGTTCTTGCGCATCAGGCGGTATAGGGGCATTGCCTTCTCGCCTAGCCGGGGGATGAAGCGACTGAGAGTCGCGACTCGCCCTGCCAACTTTTGGACGTCGCGCGGGCACTCGGGTTTCCCGAGTCGCGCGATGGTGTCGATCTTGGTGGGGTTGGCCTCAATGCCTCGCTTGGAGACTACGTACCCCAGAAGTTGTCCGGTGGGTACGCCGAAGGTGCATTTTCCGGGGTTCAGCTTCATGTTGTACCTCTGTAGATTTGCGAAGATTTCTGCTAGGTCGGCGAGCAGATCGTCCTAGCGGGTGGATTTTACCACCACGTCGTCGATGTAGACGTGGATGTTGCGGCCGATTTGGCTCGCTAGACACTCCTGCATGCACCTCTGATATGTGGCGCCTGCGTTCTTGAGGCCAAATGTCATGGCCGTGTAGCAGAACGCGCCGAATGGCATGATGAACACCGTCTTCTTCTCGTTTTCGACTGCCATCTTGATCTGGTTGTAACCAGAGTAAGCGTCGAGAAAACACAGCGACTCTGATCCCGCGGTCGAGTCGATGATCTGATTGATGCGCGGTAGGACAAACTCCTCCTTCCGGCAGGCGCTGTTGAGGTTGGTGTAGTCTATACACATTCTCCAGGTGTTGTTCTTTTTGAGGACCAAGACTGGGTTTGCCAGCCACTTGGAGTACTTAATTGGCCGGATGAAGCCTGCGGCTAGCAGGCGCTGGACTTCCTCGGCGATTGCTCGACGACGCTTCATTGAAGGGCCGTAGTGACTATTTTACTGGTCGCACTTTGGGGTCGGCATTGAGTTTGTGCTCAGCGAGTTCCCTCGAGACACCTGGCATGTCAGATGGCTTCCATGCGAAGATGTCGTGGTTCTCACGGAGGAACCCGATGAGCGCGCTTTCCTATGCGGGGCTCATATGCGCCCCGATGGTGACCGTCTGGCTAGAGTCGACTGGGACGAGCTCGACGGTGCGGGTGTGCGTGGTCGCCTCGAATGTGGAGTTCGCAGTGATCGGTTTCTTCAGGATGGTAGGATCGTCCTTGTTGATGTTGCCCGTGTATTTTGCGAGCTCCTTTGCATGGTCAGTCTCCGCGGCGATGACGGCGTCGGCGAGCTCGGTGCCTTTTTCCTCGCATTCCACGGCCATATCGGGGTGGCCGTGGATGGTGATGATGCCGCTCGGCCCGGGGAGCTTCATCATGTTGTAGGCGTAGTGCGGGGTCGCCATGAACTTTGCGAATGCCTGGCGGCCCAGGACGCAGTGGTAGGGACTGCGGAAGTTTACCAGCTCGAAGACGATCCTCTCCGTGTGGTAGTTTGCCGGGGTGCTGAAGGTGACTGGCAGCGTCACCTTCCCGATCGGGTACGCCTTCCGACCGGGGACGATGCCGTGGAAGGTCGTCAGTGTTGGCTCGATGGCTGTTTCTGGGAGCTAGAGCCTTTTGAAGGTGTCGAGGTATAGGATGTTGATGGAGCTCCCACCGTCCATCAGTGTCTTGGGCAGCCAGTAGTTGGCCACCTTTGGCCTGACCACCAGGGCGACTCGCCCTGGATACTCGATTCTTGGCGCGTGGTCCTGGCGACTCCAGGTGATTCTCTGATCGGACCAGTTTAGGAAGCGGGAGATGTCAACTTGCGTCACCGCATTGAAGGCAACCGCGCGGGCGAGTACCTTCTTCTCATGCTTGGTGCCGAGCCCGGTGAAGGTATGTAGCAACCCGATAGCGGTTCCGAAGCCGCCACCGTTCCCGTTGTACCGCGGTTGATTGTTGTTGGGGTCCTTCCTTGCACGTCTCGCCTTCTCGATCGCTTTGAGAGAGTGGCAGTCGGCGGTGGTGTGGGTGGCTGGTTTTCCCTCCCTGCTGTGGTAGATGCAGGGCTGATTGACCAGGGCAGTGGGGTCGACTTTCGGCCTCGTCGCGTTGTTGGCGCGGTAGTTCCCGCTGTCGCGGTAGTTTCCTCCGTCATAGCGGTAGTTCTTGGAGTCGCGTTGGCCATAGCCGGCGTTGGCGACGAAGTCAACTCGCCCGTCAGTCCGGCACTTGCCGGTGATGTGGGTGTTGCTGTAGCGCATATCGCGTAGGCGCCCGCTGTCGTGGATGCTAGTGTGCCGTCTTCCTCCCGACTCGTCGTCGGAGTCTTGGTTGGGGTCTTCCTCCACGTAGCGCTTGGCAATCTCGAGGAGGTCGGGGATGTTATCAAGCATCCGGTAGACCCTCTTGATCTTGGCGACCAGAGGTTCGTACCGGCACGCGTTCTTGAAGCAGTGTATCGCCGTGTCTGGGTGGATGCCGGAGGCGTTTATCCACAGCTCTTGCCACCTTTGGATCCACCGGCGGGTCGACTCGCGTTGTCCCTAGATGCATCGCTCCAGGTCCTCGATGGTGGTGGCGTGGGTGTAGGAGCCCTCGAAGTGCCTGTCGAAGGCGTCCCGCATCTCTTCCTAGGAGTCGATGCTGTCGGCGGGTAGCGTGTTGATCCATTGCCGGGTCACACCCTCCATCATCAGGGGGAGGTAGCGAGCGGCGAGCAGGTTGGTGTGGCCTATGATCCCCATTGCCATGAGATATGTGTCCAGCCAAACGGCGAGGTCGTACGTCAGGTCGTATTTCTCGATCTCCTTGGGGGACTTGAAGTTGGCGGAGTATTTTCCCCGCGGATCATGGGTCCAAAGCATTGTGGCCCGACTCGGCTTAGCGAGCCTCTTGGCTCCGGGTCGCCGCAGTTGGCGAGGGTGTGTCGCAGGTCATCGGGCTGGCGCGACCGCCACGCCTGATTGTTGATGATGTGCGTTCGGGCATCGAGTGGTTGCCTGTTTGCGGCGACGGTGTTGTTCGCAGGTCGCGGCTCATTGGTCGACAACATGGGGTTGGCGGCCCACGGTTGGTTTGCTAGGGGTCGGGATGGTGGGCAAACTATCGCGTTGGTCATGGTGGGGTGGCCGCTTGATGCCGCCCTGCTTGCTGACGAGCGGGAGTACATCCGCCCTCGCGGATCAACTCCCGCGGCTTGTTGCTCGATGGCCCTGACAAGTAGGGCCTTAGCATACTGGATCTATAGCGCGTTGTCGCCTTGGACATCGAGGTTGGCGATCGCGGCATCGGCCGCGACGACGTTGTCCATCGGGGTGGAGTACAGTGGTAGCCTGTTGGCGTCCCGGGCTTGAGGCGAGATTATGATCCGTGGTTGGTCTAGTGGGGCGCACGGCCCATGGGTGGTGGAGGGGCCCCATTCGCCGGTGCTCCGGGTGGTGGTCTTGCGGGGTTGCCTCCTCTTGGCGGAGCGTTCTCGCCGTGTTCGAGCTCGGCGGCTCGTGTGGGGTCGCCCTCGTCGTTGAAGTTCAGGACGCAGCCCTGAACATCGGGGTTCAGGCGGGTCCTGATGCGGCGCTGGTGATAGAGTGACAGCTCCTTTGCCGTCTCTTGTTCGAGGCAGTATTTCTCGCGCTCGGCGAGTTTGCTGTGTTGCGCCTCCTGGAGCCGCAAGCGGGCTTGTTCCACCTCCGTGGCTATCGCGGTCGGCGGAATCGGCATGGAGAACGGATCTGGCGGGGCGGCCGTGCTACCCGCCATGTAGATCGCGTTGAAGCGGTTGGATCTGGCGCAAAGATCCTCGGGGGATTCCCAGCCGGAGTCAGAGTCGAAGATCCCCAGGATGGAGGGATCCTCGAAGTCTTCGGGATTGGAGACTCGCGTGATGGAGTCCTCCCGTGACGCGGCGGTGATGGATCCGTTGGCCGATGCAGGGGTCGCGGAGTCACCGTCGTCGTTTAAGGCGTCGTCGTAGGTGGCGACGTTGGTCTCGACCGCGTCGCTAGCGGCCGAGTCGTACTCGGTGACGAGGCCCCTGATGGAGCGGACCTGCTCCTCCAAAAGCAGATCGCGGTGTGGAGGCGATCCGCCGATGATCATGGTTGCGGCTGGGTCGACCACGCCGGTAAAGCCGACGAAGAGGTTGATGGAGCCGACCGGCATCACCGCGCGTGTGTGACTGGGCGCGACGCCGGGATGTAGCTGTTGGGCAGGATCTGCAAGATCCCGCCGAAGGCGATCATGCGGCCGGTGGCGAACGGCCACTCGATCGGCGAGTAGGCTCTCACCGCAGAACTCAGGCCACCCACTATGCCCCACGGTGGGCGCCATTGTCGTGGAAATGGCCACGGCAGTCGCTGCCATAGGTAGCGATTGAGAGTTTCGTGAGCAAGAGTTGGCGGCCATCTGCGGTGCGAGATGGGGGCAGGTGCACAGGGGTTTACCCAGGTTCGGCCCCCCAGAGGATAAAGACCTACTCCTGCTAGATTGGATTATGAGAGAGCGAGTTACAAGGGTGGCGAGCTCGGCGGCTGGGCAGCGAGTCGATTGAGGGGGTGTATGATGGAACGTAAGTCTCTACAATACCCTAGGGAGGTTTATATATGAAGCACCTCCTAGGGTTTACAAGTTGTCCCCGAACAAGATAAGGATCCGGGGGCTTTTGACCTAATCCGACTAGGCTACTACTACGCTCATCGTCTTCCGGTCGCCAGTCGATGGGCCTCTTCTTTCCTCAGAGTCCAGTCGCTGTCCTCCAGGCGTACTCGCGGGCCTTCCGGCCCACTCGAAACCTACTGCTGAGCATACCCCCTTTGGCATATCCCCATCACGGCCATTACAACAAACACCTTGCAGACACAGATTAAACACCTGCCTAACTCAACTGTTTTGAAGCAGTAATCCACCACCTCGCTGTCCCATCTTCACTCCCTTGTCCCCCTGAGTGTCTAGCTGAAGTAGACCAGCACCCCTTCACCGTTTGCACAGTGGAGCGCCGCCCGTTTTTGGTCATCACCGGCCGACCACGACCAGCTCGCAGCAGACCACCCCGTGCCCTTCCAGCATGTCCAGAAGCTACACCACACTCTACCGCCACCCCTTGTCCACCCCACGGTCAAAGCCAAGCCCTGGACCACCCTAGCTACACCGTGCCCAACCTCTCTACGCCGTGTCCAGAGCGTGCCAGGTCGCCGCGCCCGACCAGCTCGCCTAGCTTGTGCCTTGACCTCACCTCGCGTGCACCGACCCGCCATGATCACTCCACCACAGCAGACACCACCGTTCGCTGTCGCTCGACCCACAGCTGCCTCACGCCGCCACAAACACTTCCGCCTCTGCGTGGAGCACCGCACGCTCCCTACCGAACCACGCTGCCCCACGCCTCGTCATTACTCCTATGAGAACTGCCAGGGAGCACAACACCGCCCACTAGCTACCGCCATGCCGGTAGCAGCCTGTACGACGCCACCGTCGAGCTCGCGCCACACTGCTCGGTCCCCTCGCCGCGCTATAAAAGGGGGCCAGCCCAGCCTCCATTCTCCACACCAATCCACTCACCACCTCTCACTGACCCTCCCCACTTCTCCCCGGAGCAAGGCAAGAACCACCTCGCTAGAATTTCACCGGAGCCCGCCGCTGCTAGAGGAGAAGGGCACCAACGATTCCGACCACCCCAAGCCCTGCCGTGACCGCACCTCGCCTCGCCGTCATCTACCACATCGATCACCCCCATCGCCGACCCTAGATGGAGCCCAGGTGAGCCCCGCCAGACCCCACCACCGCGCTTGGTCAGATTCCTCGCCGGAGCTGTTTGTTGTCGACGATGACTCTCTGCCGTTGATCTGCCTTCTAATCGCACGGCTCAGATTCACCCATACCGCTTCGCGTAGTTAGTCTTGCCGACGAGTAGACCCCACCTGTCAGTAGCCCACTGCGCTGTGAAGTGCAGCTGGGCCGGCCCATTTAACTTCCCGTGCTGGCCTGGAAATTCAAATGTTGATTTTCCAATTTAGTTAAAACCCCATTCTGTACCTAGATTCAAAAATCAATTCAGAGAGTTTCACCTAACCAATATGCATGATTCAAATTTTTCTGGAAAGGTAATTGAAATATCTATCCAAGACCGTTGGATTTAAATCATTTGGAGTTAGAGATAATCTGTAGTAAAAATAACAAGACAGAGACTTTTTCAACTTCAAACATTTTTCAAAAATCAACCATAATAACTTTTGAGTTGATTCCAACTCACAAAAATCACATTTGACAATATCTACCTGCATATGTAAAAATATTTAGGTTTGCATGCAGTGACATTGGACTAGTACCAAAATAATGCTATTAGGGCATTCCTAGTCACTTTAATTCTATTAAATGATAATATTAAACTTTATAAAATGTGACCAACCCTTTAAATCACATTCCCATGTATTAGAATATGTGGTGATGACATGTGTCCACATGATCCCATATTCTATTTGGAGAATATTAAATCTTAATTAATTTCAATGAGTAGAAATTACTTTTCTAAAATAAAATAAATAAGACTAAGTATTTATTGCATGTGATGATTGTGATGATGCTAGATCATCAAAGTGTGAGCCTTAGTGTGCTAAATACAATTAGTTAAGTATTGTTTGGTGATTGTGTACTCCGTATTCCTTTATACATGATAGTACCGACCAAGGATACGAAGAGGAGGAGTTCTACCCCAAAGAAGACGAGGAAAACTTCAATCATTGCACCAACCAAGGCAAGCTATTATTGGCAAGATAGCCTTATGCCATTGAACCCTTGCAAGTATTAACCTAAGCAAGATGCACTAGGCATGCTTTGGTTATACCATTTTCATTATACCAATCCCAAGTTTTACTGGCAAGCTTTATTCTTTTTACTTTACTAAAGTTCTTTACTTTCAGTATAGATAGCATAAAGAGTATAATATTAGGCCTATCTAGTTATACTTAGATGTCGTTCTATGGAATGAGATTGAAGATTAGCACCCTTCATTAGTGAAAACTCTTAACCTTAGTGGCTAGTGCTAAGTATAAAAGTTGATCACCTTAGATGGGAATACTTGGTGAAAATGATTATGAAAACCTTGGAATGATGAGACATTCTATTGAAATGTTTTTACATGTGTTGAGAAACACAATGGTTTGATGATGAAAATGTTGAGGCATGAGCCTTAGCCCTTTACAAAAAATGATGGTTGGGTTCGGATGTGATACCATTCCAATTTTACCGTACAACAATAGTACCTGAATTGGGTAGGGCTTAGACAGAAGTTTATATGCCTTAGTATGGGTTCCCTCGTGGAGGAGGTTTGAGCTGAGGCTACCTCTTGATGTGTGTCCACCTATGTAGTGCCCAGGATGGCAGATGGCCATGGCTGGGAGGCCAAGCTCATAGGGTAGGTGCCTATACTAGAGTGTGTAATTGAAAGGTTATGATTGATTATGCGCATAGTAAGTATGATGATTCAGGGTTATCCCTGACGGATGTATCGAATTTTGTGGTGAAAGTATACCACCTCTGCAGAGTGTCAAACTATTCGAATAGTCGTGTCCGTGGTCATGGACAGTTGGAGTGGCCATACTGTTCCGTTCTCAGATGTTTTCAAAATGACTTGTGAAGTGAACTATGACTTTGACTTGACCACGACAGGGTTGTGAATATGAAAACTAGGTTCCCACTTAAAGTGATTTTAGAACATTTACTTAGTTTTCTTTACTTCTGAACTCAGTTTAGATAAATCTGGCTTTTTGCAAATAAACCTAGATCTTAAGATTCCTACAAGAACTACCTTACTTGTTAGTGATAGTTTGCGAGTACTTAAAGAGTACTCATGGCTTTGTCCCTAGCTATTCCCGTGGCCAGACTATGAGGAGGACTACCGGGATGACGGACAACAGGATGTCTATGATAACTAGGATCATCTCCCATCGTCAGCATTGCTTGTGACACTTAAGATGGAGCCCACTACTATGCTTTACTATTCCACTGTTTGTTTGTATTAAGACCAGATCATGAGATCCTTTATTTGTGTAAAACCTTATTATGGTTTTTAATGGATGATGTACTGTGATATCCAATCTGTTATGTCTCACAAAAATGGTAATCCTGGGATTGCGAGGTATGGCATAACAGGCATCTAGGATTAAAAACCCGGGTGTTGACAAGTTGGTATCAGAGCCATCCTGGCCATAGGAGACCCTAGTTAGAATGGACGTCTG
This sequence comes from Avena eriantha, assembly GCA_910589775.1. Taxonomy (NCBI): domain Eukaryota; kingdom Viridiplantae; phylum Streptophyta; class Magnoliopsida; order Poales; family Poaceae; genus Avena; species Avena eriantha. The sequence goes on along the minus strand of OU342743.1, from coordinate 131,083,076 downwards.
AACAAAAACTTACTTTCAAAACAAAGGAAGTGAGTATTTATTAAAACCTATTCCCCCTCTTATCCTTGAGATTCTTTCAAAAAAAATCATGTTCCTCCAAAACTTCTTACATCCTACATAAAATTTGACACACTTGATCACATCACTAACTTAGTCATCCTAAATTCTTATAGATGGAAGTCCGGTATTGCAAGTTCTACCAATTGGGCAACGGAGGCCAGCTGATCTTTAAGAGGGATCTCGATGCACTGTTAGAGTACCTTGAGCGCCCGCATCCAGAATTCTTCGGTGCACAACTCAAGGAGCACCTAGGAGGAGATCTATAATGGCTGATAGTTGCAGATCTTAGAGGCAAGATGGAAGCACCCCTTTCTGAGAAGATTCAATTCGCCGTGCGAGAGGACAACTGGCTAGATGGATTAGCTAGGGCTATGCATGAAGCTCTTGCCCGTCTGTGTGGGCAAAACATCAACTTGATCCAGGGAACTCGCTTTGCTCACTATGCAAGGCGTGATTCTATGGGAATGCCATTGGAGATGCCAAGTCACCCAGAGATAAAGCACCAGGTGGAAAACCTTGACTTCCTGCTGTATGACAGGCAGAAGGAATTGGACAATGCTCGAGCCTACGCCAACCACAACCTTGCCATTGCCGCCAAGAAGGACCAGACTCTTGCCATGCTAGTCAAAGATCGCCAATCACTTCGTCGTTAGCGCGAGAAGAAGTATCGCACCATCGCTCGTCTTCACAAGAAGGTGGCCGACCTCGAGAAGACCATCCATGAGCAGGAAATCCAGCTTGAAGCAAAGGAAGAGGAGGAAGGTGAAGATATCCAAGGAGATCTTTACTCTTACCTCAGTGATGACAATGACTACCTCGAGGATCATGCCATGGAGTTCCACACTGATGATGAGGATTTCGACTTCATCGATGATGAGTAGATGCACTTGATCACTACCGTAGGAATGAGTTGTACTGGTCCCACTGTATCGTAGCTTCACAGAATGGTTCTTAAAACCATATGTTTTCCATTTGTGTTGTGGTGTGTGTTGTATTGTGTGCTTGAATGAATGAATGAGAAGAAGTGTTAGTTTGCAAAACCTTAGTCAAACTCAAAGTTTAAATCTTTTGAAACAAAACCATGAACCTTAGAAATTTCCCTCTTATCTAATTTTCTATCTCAATCTTTAGATGACTCGTGGAAACCCCGGAGGAAGCATCTCATCGCAGGACCCGATCCTGCAGATTCTTCAGATGCTAGTTTCTGACCATGAAGCTAGTAGAGTAGAATGCCAAGGCAACTTAGCCACTCTGCAACAAATAGCTCAGATGTCCCACAATAATCAAGGCCATGGAAACCAGGATCACCATGGATCCAAGCTTAAGAACTTTCAGAATACCAACCCCCTATCTTTAGTAAGTCTGGAGACCCTTTAGATGCTGATGACTAGCTGCAAACTATGGAGAACAATCTAGAAGTAGCAGGAGTTGACGCCAACGAGAAGGTACTGTTTGCCACCCACTACCTACCAGGAGATGCAGGATCCTGGTGGAATAGCACCCATACTATGAACCACGGTCAATTGATGACGTGGGAAGCATTCAAGATCAAGTTCAGCCGCACCCACGTGCCGCAAGGTTTAGTCACCCGGATGAGAGATGAGTTCAGAGAACTGAAGCAAGGGAGGATGACAGTAGTTGAGTACCGTGACAAATTTATGTCCCTAGCTAGTTATGCCCCTGATGAGATCAACCCTGAAGCCAAGAAGAAGGAGAGGTTCCTGAATGGATTACATGATGATATGCGGAATGTCCTAGTCAACATCCGTTTTGAGGATCTAGAAGCGCTGGTGGATTCCGCCATTCAGATGGAAGGGAAGATCAACCAAGCCAATGACAACCGCAAGCATAGAATGATGCACCAGAGTGTATCCAACCATACCCAGAAGTATCGCCCCAACCCGTCTGTAGAATATGCCCCAAGGAACAATAGACCCCCAATGAACCGTCCAAGCTAACCCAATCGTAGCAAAGGAAATTTGAAGTCTGGAGGAAACAACAACAACAACCCCGGCAACTCCAACAACTTCAACCGTGCACCGCCCAAGTCCAACCACAACAACAACAACAACAATACTGCCCCAAGGACTGGAAACAATGTTGTGCTTGTTGCCGCCAAAGACAAGTCGCATATCACTTGCTTTGAATGTGGAGTCAAGGGTCACTACTCCAACGAGTGTCCCAAGAAGCTTGAAGCAGCTACCAATGTGAATGCACCCGCTCAGCAACAATGCCGTGTTCAGCCTGGAAGGATATTTTCCCCAGGGAATTCGCTCAACCGCAACGGCCGTCTGTTCCACATGAATGTTGAAGAAGCCCAGGAAGCGCCTGATGTCGTGCTGGGTATGTTTTCTGTTAACTCGGTACTTGCAAGAGTGTTGTTTGATTCTGGAGCATCGCACTCGTTTGCTAAGAAGAATTTGCATGCACTAGTAAGATTCAACAAACAAAATTGAAGCATGTTATGATAGTTCAAATACCTAGTTCAACCACCAAAGCTAGAAAAATTTGCAAGGTTGTACCTATCAGAATCCATGGGATAGATTTTTATGCCAATCTAATAGTACTTGGAACCAAAGGTTTGGAAGTAGTACTAGTAATGGATTGGATGTCGAAACATAAAGGATTGATCGACTGTGCCAAGAAAGCCATAACCATGACCAGTAGCTCTGGAGTATCAGTAGAGCATGTATCTGAAACCTTGCCCCATCAATTTAAGTGCAACAAGAGTTTAGCCCAACCAACCATATACCAAGTCAATGTAGTCTGTGAATACCCCGACGTATTCCCAGATGAATTGCCAGGTATGCCCCCGGATCGGGATATCGAGTTCATTATTGAACTAATTCCTGGAGCTGGACCCATAGCTCAGAGACCTTATAGTATGAACCCCTCTGAACTAGTGGAGCTGAAGAAACAACTTGATGCTATGCTGGCGAAAGGTTTGATTCAACCAAGCGCATTGCCATGGAGATCACCTGTTCTGTTTGTGGATAAGAAAGATGGAGGTAACCGTTTGTGCACGGATTACCAGAAGCTGAACGATATCACCATCAAGAACAAGTAGCCACTGCCAAAGATCGAGGATTTGTTTGACCAGTTGACTGGTGCCAGAGTGTTTTCTAAGATTGATCTTAGAACTGGTTATCATCAACTCAAGATTCGTGCAACGGATATTCCAAAGACTGCCTTTACCACCAGATATGGATTGTATGAGTATACTTTCATGTCTTTTGGATTAACCAATGTCCCCGCTTATTTCATGAATCTCATGAATAATATTTTTATGAACTTCCTAGATAAATTTGTCGTTATTTTTATCGACGATATTCTGATCTATTCCAAGTCAAAAGAAGACCATGAGCTACACCTGAGAACCATCCTTAAAACCCTTAGATAACATCAGTTGTATGCCAAGTTTAGCAAATGTGAATTCTAGTTAAAGGAAGTAGAATTCCTAGGACATATTGTGTCGGCAGGAGCAGTCGATGTCGATCCCGCCAAGATCAAAGATGTTGAAGCATGGAAATCCCCAACCACTCAAACCCAAGTCCGCACATTTCTTGGATTAGCAGGATATTACCGCAAGTTTGTTGAAGGATTTTCGAGCATCGCAAGACCGATGACCCAACTGTTTAAGAAAGATAAGAAGTTTGAATGGACTAACAAATGTGAAGCGGGTTTTCAAGAGCTCAAGAAGAGATTGATTTCAGCCCCAATCTTGATTATGCCTGATATCAAGAAGCCTTTTGATGTGTATTGTGATGCATCCAAGATTGGTCTCGGATGTGTGTTAATGCAAGAAGGCAAAGTCATAGCATATATGTCCCGACAACTGAAGCAGCATGAGCAAAACTACCCTACCCATGACCTTGAACTAGCAGCTGTAATTTTAGCTCTGAAGACATGGCGTCATTACCTTATGGGTAACCGTTCTGAGATTTATTTGGATCACAAGAGTCTGAAGTATATTTTCACCCAGAAGGAGGTGAATATGAGGCAAATGAGATGGATAGAGTTAATCAAGGATTATGACCTTGACATTGACTATCACCCCGGCAAAGCCAATGTGGTAGCGGATGCTCTTAGCAAATTCCTATGCCGATTGAACACCATGATCAAAGTAGCCCAGCCAAGTTTGCATGAAGAGTTGGAGCAGTTTAGAAAGGAGCTATTTAGCAAAGGATTTTTAGCTAGCATAGAACTTCACCCACTTTGATCAGTCAGATCAAGGAGGCGCATAAAGGAAATGCAAGTATCGACAAAATAAAACGTTGTATCAGTATAGGAAAGGTACCTGGATTCACCGAAGATGAAGAAGGAGTTTTGTGGTACAAAGGACGTATCTGTGTGCCAGCAGATTCTGAGCTAAAACAAGTTATCATGCAGCAAGCTCATGATACTCTTTATTCTATCCACCCCGGAGGAACAAAGATGTATCAGGATTTGAAGGAGCAATTTTGGTGGCACAAGATGAAGAGAGAAATCCGAAGTTACATAGCCAAGTGTGATATCTGTCAGAGAGTCAAAGCGGAATATCAGAGACCCACAAGACTTTTGCAACCGTTGCAGATTCCAGAATGGGAATGGGATTATGTTGGAATGGACTTTATCACCGGTTTGCCTACTTCTAGTAGGGAAAATGATTCTATTTAGGTCATAGTTGATAAATTGTCGAAGGTAGCCCATTTTATACCTATCAAGACAACCTACCAGAGTTCGAAGCTAGCAGAGTTGTACATTGCTAGAATTGTCAGTTTGCATGGAACCCCCAAGTCCATAGTGTCGGATCGAGGAACCCAATTTACCTCAAGATTTTGATAGAAAGTCCAAGAAGGATTGGGAACCAAGTTGAATTTCAGCACAGCTTATCACCCGCAGACCGATGGACAAATTGAAAGAGTCAACCAAATCTTAGAAGATATGTTTAGAGCCTGTGTGCTAGAGTATGGATCAAAATGGGAAGATTGTCTGCCTTTCGCAGAATTCTCATACAACAACAATTATCAAGCCAGTTTGCAAATGGCCCCATTTGAGTTCTTATATGGAAGAAAGTATCGTACCCTTTTGAATTGGTCGCAAGTAGGAGAGATTCAGATTTTGGACCCGACATCCTACGAGAAGCCGAAGAGAAGGTTCACAAAGTCTGTGAGCACCTCAAGACCGCCCAATCCAGACATGAGAGTTATGCTCACAAGAGACGTAGAGATCTGACCTTCAATGTCGGAGATTTTGTGTATCTCAAAGTATCACCTTTGAAGGGAATGCAACATTTTTAACTAAAAGGAAAGTTAGCCCCCATATATATTGGACCCTTCAAGATTTTGAATCGCTGAGGAGAAGTATCTTATCAACTGGAACTGCCAGAGGAGATGGCAGCTGATACATTGCAAATGTATCTATAATTTTTGATATTCCATGCTTGGTTTTATCCACTTTCTTGTGTTTTGTTCCAACTTTGGAGTACTTTTCATATGATTTCTTGGACTAACCTATTAACAAGAGCCACAGTGCCAGCTGCCTGTTTTCTGCTGTTTTTCGTTCCAGGAAAGTCAGAAAATGAATATTCTCGGAACTGGACGGGACAAAAGCCAAAGTGCCTATGTTTCCGAAAGTGATCAAGTGCCAGAATACGAGACGGAGAAGGGCCAGGGGCCGGCCACACCACCTGGCCACGCGGCCAGGCTGGGCCCGCGCCAGGGGATAGTGTGGTGGCTCCCGGCACCACCTCGGCCTCTCCTTCCGCCTATATATTACCCTCGGGACAAAAACCCTAAGTTCCCGATCAAAAATCCACGAAAGAGTCTGTAGCCGCCGTCATCTCCATCCCTAGATCGGGAGGGATCTGAAGCTCTTCCCAGCACCCTACCAGAGAGGGGAATTCACCCTAGAGGCCTTTTTCATCACCATGCAAGCCTCCTTGCTCGGCTAGTAACACCTTTGAGGTGTTTCCTTGCTCCTACTGGTTCGATTAAACCTTGGTTTCATAACTGAGGTAAACTTGATGATGTGCTCATCATACCTTCCTCTTGGGGTTCCCAACGAGCTCTACATCAACACCGCCATCAAGCATTTTTCTGGGCGCCATGCATTGAGCCATCAAGCATATTTCTGGCGCCGTTGCCGGGGAGTCAAGGACATCTTCACAAGGGGAGTCCCTCATAACCAATCTCTTTACTTTGTTGTTTTTGTTTTGCTTAGTTTTCTTTTTGCCTTGTTTGCTTGTTTTGTTATTCAAAAACACACAAAAAATTAGTTTTACAAGTTTCTTTCTTTATCAAAAACACAAAAAAATTAAGTCTCCTTTATTTGTCACCTCTTCCTTAGCTCACCATGTTGATCCCTACATTCATCCTGAAAGACCTTCCAGTTGGTAGTGGTTCTATAATTGGGAAAGATAACATTGAAGAATTCTTTAATCATGTTAGTAAGCATGAAGATACTGAGGATAGGTCCCTTGTAGAACTTGCTCCAAACTATGAGATTGTTGTAGCTTCTTTAATTCACATGTTAGAAGCTAGGTTTGTTAATCTCAACCCCTTAATGCAAGTAATGTTTCTTAAGCTTAAGGAAATTGAAGACCCTGAAAAGAGGGATTTTATTCTAGAAACTTTGTTTAAGGAGTGATATGATGTTGCCAAGGAAGCTAGAAAAGTTTTTGAACGTTTCAATATGCTAGGCTCACATGTAAATGTTGTTGGTACACGATAAAAGATGAACAAAACTGAACCTAATGGGGAGGAACCTAAGATACCAATACCCTTTAAACTAGTAGCAATACATGATGCCATAGAAAAGAATCTTAATTGGATTGTTCCTGCAAACCCTTTTGATGAGAATAGTGAACCCAAGAGCATTGAGAAAGTATCCTCTAGAACTTACTTGGATAATATACCTTGCCTTGTTGAAAATATTTCTGGTATTGGTCTTAATGCTTCTTCATTTGAGAACACTTGATTCTTTCTTTGCTTCTTATGCCTAACTTAAAGGCGTTAAAGAAAAGTACTTATTGGAAGATAACCTAAAAGTTTTAGATGAGTCTTGAAAGTTATTACCTCAGTAATAACCACTCCTTATCCTTTTTATTTGCTTTTTGTGCCAAGAGTAACCTCTAATGAGAGTGAAGTTGCTGTCCCGAAACAGATTTTTGTGCTTCACTGTAAAAATTCGTGAGAGAGGTATGTATGTCGGATTGAGCTGTAATGTTTTGTGCTGCTTCCCCAGGTTGTTATCTAACGTTCGTTAGTTCAACACGTTTTGATTTGAGGAACAGAAGCTCTTTGAAAAAATTCGTCTTTACCTTCTGGTCTGTTTTGACAGATTTCTGCCATTTTCTGCATTTGCTTCTTGTTGGTCCCTTCTTGAGTTCTTTTGGGGAATTGACCTTTTTGAGGGAAGTACTACAGTAGCTAGTGTCCTAATGGAAGTTTATTTGGTGTTAGAACTGAACCTTGAGACTTATTTATCTTAAGTGCACTAATGTTGCTAATAAAGATTGTGTGAAGTTTTGTATGAAGGAAAAATTTCAGGTGTATGGAAGGAATGAGTAATGAGATGAAGGATGGACTAAAGCTCAAGCTTGGGGATGCCACGCGTTTCACCCCAAGAAATATCCAAGAAGTACAAGCGTCAAAGCTTGGGGATGCCCAAGGGATCCCCTTCTTCATCAATAAAAATCCCAGGTTTCTTCCAAACGCTTCATGTTTATTGTTTCATGCACAGTTGTGTTTTTCTTGGAGCATCTTCTTTTTCATTTTCGTTTTGGTTTTAGTTTGCTTGGTTTTCTTAGTTTTCTGAATAAATTGGTTGGACCCCCTCTTTCATACATTTGGTTGGCAAATAGTTTGGTTTCGTTTGGAAAAGAGTAGGAAAGTTCATACTTATGTAGTAAAAAGAGCTCGTTTTTGACCGTGGCCTATGCTTTGTCATGCCATGCTTGATACTGTTTTGGCTTTATGCTTAGTATTCTTTGCTGTAGCATGACTTGTTATAAACAATTGAGATTTCTTAATGTGCCTTGGATGAATCATGCGTTATTTTAGCATATTAAAGCATAGTATAGTGGTATTCTCCTTTGATGCTTTATTTGGGTTGACTTGGCGCATGATCACACCATGTTATGACTATCTCAAGTCACCATAGCCTTTATGATCCTTTAGTTTTCAATTTGTAGTATCACTTTATGCTTTGATTAATGATGTTTTGTCGCTCTGCATGATTATGGCCATTATTGCTCTCTTAATTTGTCGCTCCCAGTCTTTTGCTAGCCTCCACAACAAAGTATGAGTTCCACTCATGCATCCAACTCCCTAAACCAAGTTATTCCAAAGAGTCCACCATACCTACCTACTAGCTTATGCTATTCCAAGTACATTCATGCTTTTGTTTACCTTCCACTTGTTATGAGAAAACTAGTGATTAAAGCTCTCACGAACTTGATGGCACACTTTACTTTACTTGCCCTTAATAAACTTGAACCATTGTGTCTTCTATGTTGTATATGCTTACACTTATTTGTCAGGAATTAGCAGAACCATGCTTTCATGGGGAACGCTTTCAACTTTGCACTTGGTACTTGTACCTAGTTGATATCATGTTCTTTTGTTTATGGATGTCGTCGGTGTGAAATGAAAGGGGAGCTTGTAAGTCCATGGAGTTATGTATGTGTGTTAGAGAAACGCTTGGGCCGCTGGTCTAATCCATGCTGACATGGTGGAAACCTGCAGTGTAACCATAATGAGCTGTCTATGAAGCATTCTTCTTATAAAAAAAGGAGTCCTATATGGAGAAAAAAGAGAAAAGGAAAAAAAGAGATATTATGAAAAGAGGAAAGAGAGAAAAAAGCACCATATTCCCATGGTAATAAGAAGAATGCTGAGATGCTCGTTGTCTGCTTGCCTTGTCATTTTGATATGGGGATTCTTCCGTATCATCGGGCAAGGGGTACCCGTTGGTGGTTCTCTATGATACAGATGTACTTACGATGACAAGAACTTACCGGTGACTAAACTTGAGTAGCATGAGGAGCGGCCCTCGTATACAAGGGACATGAGATTTCTGACTTATACTTCGTCAAGCATGTACGCCATATTTTGTTCACTTTAACCTTAATCACTTCAAGATGCTTATGATAGGGGCAATGAGAGCTGAAAGCTATAAGTACCATAATTCTTGGAAGCTCTTTATGAGACTTGAATCCCTACTTCCTTTTACAAAAGGCTTTTCTTCCACCATTATATTGAGTCTCCACCTTCTATCTTTATGCACCTACTTTGAGAGCATAGTGGCCATTCTTAGTTCTATGTGCATTGTCCCAAGACTAGTTGATTGATGCATAACTTGTTATTGCTTGTTTGAAACTATTGTATCTAGTCACTCTTATGAACTTTGAAGGTGTCCTATGCATTTATATTTGCTACACTATTGAGGGAAAGCTGAATACTATTATGCTATGTTTTCTTTATGTGAAACAAACAAACGTCTTGCAAAGCATTGTTATTCATGAATCTTTTGTTTGTGTCGTTTCATGTTGCATCATAGTCTCTTTGCTTATTGCTAGAACTTTGTCTTTCATGTTATGATTGAAGTACTATGATACCAGCTTTGAATGTTTTGCAAATACTTTGAGCAAGTCTTTGATGGTGCATGTCACCTCAAAAATTATTCTTTCTTTTTATCACTTACCTACTCGAGGATGAGCAGGAGTTAAGCTTGGGGATGTTGATACATTGCAAATGTATCTATAATTTTTGATGTTCCATGCTTGGTTTTATCCACTTTCTTGTGTTTTGTTCCAACTTTGGAGTACTTTTCATATGATTTCTTGGACTGACCTATTAACAAGAGCCACAGTACCAGCTTCCTGTTTTCTGCTGTTTTTGGTTCCAGGAAAGTCAGAAAATGAATAATCTCAGAATTGGACGGGACAAAAGCCAAAGTGCCTATTTTTCGGAAGTGATCAAGTGCCAGAATACGATACGGAGAAGGTCCAGGGGCCAGCCACACCACCTCACCGCGCGGCCATGCTGGGCCTGCGCCAGGGGGTGGTGTGGTGGCTTTCGGCACCCCCTCGGCCTCTCCTTCCGCCTATATATTGCCCTCGGGACGAAAACCCTAAGTGCCCGATCAAAAATCCACGAAAGAGTCTGTAGCCGCCGTCATCTCCATCCCTAGATCGGGAGGGATCTGAAGCTCTTCCCGGCACCCTGCCAGAGAGGGGAATTCACCCTAGAGGCCTTCTTCAGCACCATGCAAGCCTCCGGTGTGATGCGTGAGTAGTTCATCCTTGGACTACGGATCCATGTAGTAGCTAGATGGCTGGTTCTCCTCCTTTGTGCTTTCATGTTTAGATCTTGTGAGCTCCGTTCATGATCAAGATCATCTATTTGTAATTCATACATGTTGTGTTTGCGGGGATCCGATGGATATTGAGATGCTATTTCAGATTGATTATTGATTCTATCATGTCTTTGTTATTTGAGATCTTGCATGCTTTCCGTTGTTAGTAGCTATCTTGGCCAAGTAGATGCTAGCAACTCCAAGAGTTAGTATTTATGCTCGATAGTGGGTTCATGCCTCTGGTAATCTGGGGAAGTGACAGAAATATCTAAGGTACTAGATGTGATGTTGCTACTAGGGAGAAAACAACAATCCTTTGTTCATAGAACAATCGTATTGTTTACTTTACACGCAGTTCATAAAGCAATAATCTGTTGCTTGCAACTTAATACTAGAGGGGGTTCGGATGATAAGCTGAAGGTGGATTATTAGTCATAGATGCATTTGGATGGCGGTTTATTAATTATGTTGTAATGCCCAATCAAGTCTCAGAGAAGTCAAGATGATTAGTATATGCATGTATTGCTTTCTCGGTGTTTGTTAATTGCCCCGTTGTAATTTGTTCACCCAACATGTTATCTATCTTAAGGAGAGCCACCTCTAGTGAACTATGGATCCCGGTCCTTTTCTTTACATACAATCTACAAACTGTTTACCGCTTTGTGTTTACTTTCTGCAAACTTTTACTTATTTCCATTCGATACGTTTAATCCTTTGTTTTCCGCAAAACACGGTGAGATTGACAACCTCATCGCAAGGTGGGGACAAAGTTATGTGGTTGTGTTGTGCAGGTCTCCATGTTGCTACTAGCACCGGTAGTGCGCCCTGCCAAAGCTCAGCTAGTAACACCTTTGAGGTGTTTCCTTGCTCCCACTGGTTCGATTAAACCTTGGTTTCATAACTGAGGGAAACTTGTTGATATGCTCATCATACCTTCCTCTTGGGGTTCCCAACGAGCTCTACATCAACACCGCCATCAAGCATTTTTCTGGGCTCCGTGCATTTAGCCATCAGTAGCCATCCATGATGTGTTCCATATCTTGTTACTTCGCAAATTCCTAGAAGTTCCAGAGAAGACCAAAGTTTTCAAGAACATCGATCACAGAGCCATAGATATCAACAAGGATCCGACGTATCGTGAAGTACCCATCTGTATCTTGGAAGAAGCCTTCAGAACCACCAGGACCCGGAGTATAAAGTTTCTCAAGATCCAATGGAGCAATCATACCGAAGAAGAAGCTACCTGGGAGCGGGAAGATTACATTAGGACTGAGTTTCCAGATCTCTTTAGTTCCTAGTTTTTTTATTAAATCTCGGGACGAGATTTTGTTTAAGGAGGGAAGGTTTGTAACACCCCAAAACTTCTAATCAAGATTATCAAGTTCTAATCACCCCAATTTAGGGTTAACAAAAACTTTTTTTTATAATTTAAATATGAATGCATGTTAGGTTTGCATTAATGTGTGATTTATTGAAAATTCCATGCTTGATTGCTACAAATGATGTGAAATGGTTTAAAGATGAATACTACGTCATCTAGACCAATTACAAAAAAAATCCAAAGAAAAAGAAATCAAATATGAATAAATAAACCAAATGGTCATTTTGACAAAAGTAAACCACTAGGTCACTTTGTGTGTTCCTAGAAGAGAAATTCTAAAAGAAACATTTCTACTTCTTTTCACCCCTTGATAGACCAAGTAAAAGTGTATCAAGGACCACTTTACAAACTTACAAAACATCTTTCAAATTAATTTAATGGACCTTTGAAAATTGAATCAAGCGTAGGTGTTAAGATCCCACTTTTTCAAAAACCTACCAAATCAATTCCCCTTGGCAAACCCAAGCAACCAGAGACATTTAAGCTTAAGGACAAACCACTCACCAAATTTGAATCAAAATTTCCAAAGTATGTTTCATGCGGCCATTACAACAAACACCTTGCAGACACAGATTAACCACCTACATAACTCCACTGTTTTGAAGCAATAATCCAACACCCCTCTGTCCCCTCTTCACTCCCTTGTCCCCCTGAGTGTCTAGCAGCAGCAGACCAGCACCCCATTCACCGTTTCCATAGTGGAGCGCCGCCCGTTTGTGGTCATCACCGGCCGACCACGGCCAACTCGCAGCAGACCACCCTACACCCATCCAGCATGTCTAGAAGCTACGCCGCACTCTACCGCCACCCCTGTCCACACCACGGTCAAATCCAAGCCCTGGACCACCCTAGCTACGCCACGCCCAACCTCTCTACACCGTGTCCAGAGCGCGCCAGCTCGCCACGCCCGACCAGCTTGCCCAGCTCGCGCCTTAATCTCACCTCACGTGCACTGACCCGCCATGATCACTCCACCCCAGCAGACACCCCTGTTCGCCGCCGCTCGACCCGCAGTTGCCGCACACCGCCGCAAACACCTCCGTCTCTGTGCGGACCACCGCACGCTCCCGACCGAACCACGCCGCCCCATGCCTCGCCATTACGCCTGTGAGAACCGCCAGGGAGCATAGCACCGCCCACTAGCCACCTCGATGCCGATAGCATCCTATAGCGACGCCACCGTCGAGCTCGCGCCGCACCGCTCGGTCCCCTCGCCGCGCTATAAAGGGGACCACCCTAGCCTCCATTCTGCACACCAATCCACTCACCACCTCTCACTGACCCTCCCCACTTCTCCCTGGAGCAAGGCGAGAACCACCGCGCTAGAATTTCATCGGAGCCCGCCGATGCTGGAGGAGAAGGGCGCCGTCGATTCCGACCACTCCAAGCCCTGCCGTGACCGCACCTTGCCTCGCTTTCGTCTACCATGTCGATCGCCCCATCGCCGACCCTAGTTGGAGCCCAGGTGAGCCCCGCCAGACCCCCAGCGCCGTGCTTGGTCAGATTCCTCGCCGGAGCTGTTCGTCGTCGACGATGTCTGCCATTGATCTGCCTTCTAATCGCATGGCTCAGATTCACCCATACCGCTTCCTATAGTTAGTCTCGCTGACGAGTAGACCCCACCAGTCAGTAGCCCGATGCGTTGTGCAGTGCAGCTGGGCCGGCCCGTTTAACTTCTGACGCTGGCCTGGAAATTCAAATGTTGATTTTCCAATTTAGTTAAAACCCTATTTTGTACCTAGATTCAAAAATCAATTCAGAGATTTTCACTTAACCAAATTGCATGCTTGAAATTTTTCTAGAAATGTAATTGAAATATCTATCCAAGACCTTTTGATTTAAATCATTTGGAGTTAGAGATAATCCGTAGTAAAAATAACAAGACAGAGAATTTTGCAAATTCAAACATTTTTCAAAAATCAACCATAACAGCTTTTGACTTAACTCCCACTCTCAAAAATCACATTTGACAATATCTATCTGAATATGTAAAACTATTTAGGTTTGCGTGCAATGACATTGGACTAGTACCAAAATAATGCTATTAGGTCATTTGTAGTCACTTTAATTCTATTAAATGATAATATTAAACTTTATAAAATGTGACCAACCCTTTAAATCACATTCCCATGTATTAGAATATGTGGTGATGACATGTGTCCACATGATCCCATGTTCTATTTGGAGAATATTAAATCTTAAGTAATTTCAATTAGTAGAAATTACTTTTCTAAAATAAAATAAATAAGACTAAGTCTTTATTGCATGTGATGATTGTGATGATGCTAGATCATCAAAGTGTGAGCCTTAGTGTGCTAAATAGAATTAGTTAATTATTGTTTGGTGATTGTGTACCCCGTATTCCTTTATAGACGATAGTACCGACCAAGGATACGAAGAGGAGGAGTTCTACCCCGAAGAAGACGAGGAAAACTTCAATCACTGCACCAACCAAGGCAAGCTATTATTGGCAAGCTAGCCTTATGCAAGTTAACCCTTGCAAGTATTAACCTCAGCAAGATGCACTAGGCATGCTTTGGTTATACCATTTTGATTATACCAATCCCAAGTTTTACTAGCAAGCTTTATGCTTTTTACTTTACTAAAGTTCTTTATTTTTAGTATAGATAGCATAAAGAGTATAAAGCTAGGCCTATCTAGTTATACTTATATGGCATTCTATGGCATGAGATTGAAGATTAGCACCCCTCATTAGTGAACACTCTTAACCTTAGTGGTGCTAAGTATAAAAGTTGATCACCTTAGATGGGAATACTTGGTGAAAATGATTATGAAAACCTTGGAATGATGAGTCATTCTATTGAAATGTTTTGACATGTGTTGAGAAACACAATGGTTTGATGATGAAAATGTCGAGGCATGAGCCTTAGCCCTTTACAAAACTGATGGTTGGGTTCGGATGCAATCCCATTCGAATTTTACCATACAACCACAATACCTGAATTGGGTAGGGCTTAGTCGGAAGTTTATATGCCTTAGTATGGGTTCCCTCACAGAGGAGGTTTGAGCTAAGGCTACCTCTTGATGTGTGTCCACCTATGCAATGCCCAGGATGGCAGCTGGCCATGGCTGGGAGGCCAAGCTCATAGGGGAGGTGACTATACTAGAGTGTGTAATTGAAAGGTTATGATTGATTATCCGCATACTAAGTATGATGGTTCAAGGTTATCCCTAACGGATGTATCGAATTTTGTGGTGAAAGTGTACCACCTCGCAGAGTGTCAAACTATTCGAATAACCGCGTCCGCGGTCATGGATAGTTGGAGTGGCCATATTGTTCTGTTGTCAGATGTTTTCAAAATGACTTGTGAAGTGAACTATGACTTTGACTTGACCACAATACGATTTTGAATATGAAAACTATGAGGAGGACTACCAGGATGACAGACAACAGGACGTCTATGACAACTAGGATCATCTCCCATCGTCAGCATTGCCTGTAACACTGGAGATGGATCCCACTACTACGCTTTACTATTCTGCGGCTTGTTTGTATTAAGACTGGATCATGAGATCCTTTATTTGTGTAAAACCTTATTATGGGTTGTAATGGATGATGTACTGTGATATCCAATCTGTTATGTCTCGCAAAAATGGTAATCCTAGGATTGTGAGGTATGGCATCACAGGCATCTGGGATTAAAAATCCGGGTGTTGACAATCCTACAACCCCTGATTGCTACAAATGATGTGAAATGGTTTAAAGATGAATACTACGTCATCTAGACCAATTAGAAAAAAAATCCAAAGAAAAAGAAATCAAATATGAATAAATAAACCAAATGGTCATTTTGACAAAAGTAAACCACTAGGTCACTTTGTGTGTTCCTAGAAGAGAAATTCTAACAGAAACATTTCTACTTCTTTTCACCCCTTGATAGACCAAGTAAAAGTGTATCAAGGACCACTTTAAAAACTTACAAAACATCTTTCAAATTAATTTAATGGACCTTTGAAAATTGAATCAAGCGTAGGTGTTAAGATCCCACTTTTTCAAAAACCTACCAAATCAATTCCCCTTGGCAAACCCAAGCAACCAGAGACATTTAAGCTTAAGGACAAACCACTCACCAAATTTGAATCAAAATTTCCAAAGTATGTTTCATGCGGCCATTACAACAAACACCTTGCAGACACAGATTAACCACCTACATAACTCCACTGTTTTGAAGCAATAATCCAACACCCCTCTGTCCCCTCTTCACTCCCTTGTCCCCCTGAGTGTCTAGCAGCAGCAGACCAGCACCCCATTCACCGTTTCCATAGTGGAGCGCCGCCCGTTTGTGGTCATCGCCGGCCGACCACGGCCAACTCGCAGCAGACCACCCTACACCCATCCAGCATGTCTAGAAGCTACGCCGCACTCTACCGCCACCCCTGTCCACACCACGGTCAAATCCAAGCCCTGGACCACCCTAGCTACGCCACGCCCAACCTCTCTACACCGTGTCCAGAGCGCGCCAGCTCGCCACGCCCGACCAGCTTGCCCAGCTCGCGCCTTAATCTCACCTCACGTGCACTGACCCGCCATGATCACTCCACCCCAGCAGACACCCCTGTTCGCCGCCGCTCGACCCGCAGTTGCCGCACGCCGCCGCAAACACCTCCGTCTCTGTGCGAACCACCGCACGCTCCCGACCGAACCACGCCGCCCCATGCCTCGCCATTACGCCTGTGAGAACCGCCAGGGAGCATAGCACCGCCCACTAGCCACCTCGATGCCGATAGCATCCTATAGCGACGCCACCGTCGAGCTCGCGCCGCACCGCTCGGTCCCCTCGCCGCGCTATAAAGGGGACCACCCTAGCCTCCATTCTGCACACCAATCCACTCACCACCTCTCACTGACCCTCCCCACTTCTCCCTGGAGCAAGGCGAGAACCACCGCGCTAGAATTTCATCGGAGCCCGCCGATGCTGGAGGAGAAGGGCGCCGTCGATTCCGACCACTCCAAGCCCTGCCGTGACCGCACCTTGCCTCGCTTTCGTCTACCATGTCGATCGCCCCATCGCCGACCCTAGTTGGAGCCCAGGTGAGCCCCGCCAGACCCCCAGCGCCGTGCTTGGTCAGATTCCTCGCCGGAGCTGTTCGTCGTCGACGATGTCTGCCATTGATCTGCCTTCTAATCGCATGGCTCAGATTCACCCATACCGCTTCCTATAGTTAGTCTCGCTGACGAGTAGACCCCACCAGTCAGTAGCCCGATGCGTTGTGCAGTGCAGCTGGGCCGGCCCGTTTAACTTCTGACGCTGGCCTGGAAATTCAAATGTTGATTTTCCAATTTAGTTAAAACCCTATTTTGTACCTAGATTCAAAAATCAATTCAGAGATTTTCACTTAACCAAATTGCATGCTTGAAATTTTTCTAGAAATGTAATTGAAATATCTATCCAAGACCTTTTGATTTAAATCATTTGGAGTTAGAGATAATCCGTAGTAAAAATAACAAGACAGAGAATTTTGCAAATTCAAACATTTTTCAAAAATCAACCATAACAGCTTTTGACTTAACTCCCACTCTCAAAAATCACATTTGACAATATCTATCTGAATATGTAAAACTATTTAGGTTTGCGTGCAATGACATTGGACTAGTACCAAAATAATGCTATTAGGTCATTTGTAGTCACTTTAATTCTATTAAATGATAATATTAAACTTTATAAAATGTGACCAACCCTTTAAATCACATTCCCATGTATTAGAATATGTTGTGATGACATGTGTCCACATGATCCCATGTTCTATTTGGAGAATATTAAATCTTAAGTAATTTCAATTAGTAGAAATTACTTTTCTAAAATAAAATAAATAAGACTAAGTCTTTATTGCATATGATGATTGTGATGATGCTAGATCATCAAAGTGTGAGCCTTAGTGTGCTAAATAGAATTAGTTAATTATTGTTTGGTGATTGTGTACCCCGTATTCCTTTATAGACGATAGTACCGACCAAGGATACGAAGAGGAGGAGTTCTACCCCGAAGAAGACGAGGAAAACTTCAATCACTGCACCAACCAAGGCAAGCTATTATTGGCAAGCTAGCCTTATGCAAGTTAACCCTTGCAAGTATTAACCTCAGCAAGATGCACTAGGCATGCTTTGGTTATACCATTTTGATTATACCAATCCCAAGTTTTACTAGCAAGCTTTATGCTTTTTACTTTACTAAAGTTCTTTATTTTTAGTATAGATAGCATAAAGAGTATAAAGCTAGGCCTATCTAGTTATACTTATATGGCATGAGATTGAAGATTAGCACCCCTCATTAGTGAACACTCTTAACCTTAGTGGTGCTAAGTATAAAAGTTGATCACCTTAGATGGGAATACTTGGTGAAAATGATTATGAAAACCTTGGAATGATGAGTCATTCTATTGAAATGTTTTGACATGTGTTGAGAAACACAATGGTTTGATGATGAAAATGTCGAGGCATGAGCCTTAGCCCTTTACAAAACTGATGGTTGGGTTCGGATGCAATCCCATTCGAATTTTACCATACAACCACAATACCTGAATTGGGTAGGGCTTAGTCGGAAGTTTATATGCCTTAGTATGGGTTCCCTCACAGAGGAGGTTTGAGCTAAGGCTACCTCTTGATGTGTGTCCACCTATGCAATGCCCAGGATGGCAGATGGCCATGGCTGGGAGGCCAAGCTCATAGGGGAGGTGACTATACTAGAGTGTGTAATTGAAAGGTTATGATTGATTATCCGCATACTAAGTATGATGGTTCAAGGTTATCCCTAACGGATGTATCGAATTTTGTGGTGAAAGTGTACCACCTCGCAGAGTGTCAAACTATTCGAATAACCGCGTCCGCGGTCATGGATAGTTGGAGTGGCCATATTGTTCTGTTGTCAGATGTTTTCAAAATGACTTGTGAAGTGAACTATGACTTTGACTTGACCACAATACGATTTTGAATATGAAAACTATGAGGAGGACTACCAGGATGACAGACAACAGGACGTCTATGACAACTAGGATCATCTCCCATCGTCAGCATTGCCTGTAACACTGGAGATGGATCCCACTACTACGCTTTACTATTCTGCGGCTTGTTTGTATTAAGACTGGATCATGAGATCCTTTATTTGTGTAAAACCTTATTATGGGTTGTAATGGATGATGTACTGTGATATCCAATCTGTTATGTCTCGCAAAAATGGTAATCCTAGGATTGTGAGGTATGGCATAACAGGCATCTGGGATTAAAAATCCGGGTGTTGACAATCCTACAACCCCGAGAACATTTTATCCCTATTGAGTTCAACCACATTTTCACACAACCTTGTTACTTGTTTCCATTTACTTGTTTTAATTACTTTTCTTCAAACAACCAAAAACCTTTCAAACACCCTTTACTTTAGATCAAAGGCAGCTTATAACTATCCTTTGGTAGATAGTGACTGATGGCAATAAACACAACCACTTTTTGTTGGGAGTCCAAGTGCAGAGTGTTGTAGCAAGCTTCTTTTCCCCACACGGGTTACTCGAGGGTTTATATCGAAATCTCGAGGAATTGGTTATAGAAGGATGTTCGTCTTCTCCTCTTCAAGCAACCTATAAAGTAAAATAATTTGTCTTGTGTCCCCAACTCCACCAAGTGGTTGTCAAGCACAAGGTTTCGCATTAGTACTATGAAATAAAATAATAAACAAACTAAAGTAAATAAAGTAAAGGAAAGTAAAGTAATGAAAACTAGATGATATGGAAAATAGTAGAGTTGTTTTTGGGGTTTTATGAGTGATTGCAAGTAGAGAAAGTATTTTTGTATTTTAGAAATAATAAATTACAGAAATTGTAAAGGGTCGTAGATGCAATGGAAAGTTGTTTCTTATGATAAAAATCGGACCGCGGTTCATGGGTTCATTTGTCTACTCTCTTTCTAGGTTGTTGTGATCAGAAAACAATTCATCAATGATAACGATTCATGGAAATTCTATAAGTGCTTGATAAAAGGAATTAACACGGGCATCTCATTCTAATATTGAGATGGAATACATCTCTCTCGTATACTCCTCAAGAAAGGGAAATCTCCATGCAATCTCGATTTAAGAACAAATCAGAGTATAGCCTTAAGCAATATTATATGATGTTTGAAATACAAATATGCTACCTTGATTTAACAAGGTCATCACACTGTCATGTGATAACTATAGCACATGATTTCACTTTACCCCTAGTGTGACAGCAAAAGAAAGGTAAAAACCAAAGTAGATCTTGAATATTATGTGTCACAATTCAATCTACCCACATGCTACTCCATCTAACACACACTTCTCCCCATACAAGTTCTTGCATACAAGTTGGATCAAAACAAGCAATGAAGAACGGGGTGCGTGATATGTATCTATTAAAAAATCTTACACAAAATAGATTGCAATGTCAAATATCAAATCATACAACAAAGATCCACCCCATAGGAATTACAAATATGACCATAATCATGTTGGGCGACTCATATGGTACTATATCTATGAAGAACAAGAGAGAAATAGATCAAGCTACTGCCACAAACCCATAGCCCGGAGGTGGACTACTTCCTCTTCATCATGGTGATGAAGCTAGAGATGTTGGAGAGGGTGGAGATCTCCCTGGAGGTGGCTCCGGCGGAGTTTCCCCCTCCAATCTTTGCTAGATCTAGTGGTGTTTTTTTGTCTCTAGTGGCTCTTGTTGCTTCTCGTCGCCTCCTATTTCGAGGACACCTGGGGGGTCCTTATATAGGGATTTTTATGTCAAGAGAACTCCGTGGGAAAAAGAATCAAGGCGATTGGATGGTCGAGGTGGGAAAGAGCTTGGGTGGCGCGCCCACCAGGCCTAGACGCGCCACATGGGCTCTTTTGGCCTTCCTGGTGAGATTCTAGTGCTCCAGATGCTTCTCGTGGATAAATATTGGCATTCCCAAAAGTGCAGGTCCATTTGACTTCGTATAGGTCCTGAAACATCAAAAACATTGAAAACATGGTTTTCTGCCCTGCAGGATTATAACCAAAATAAAGGGGATCATTGTTAAATCCCCAAAATTGAAAATAAAATAGGGATATAACATTATATATGATGCAAATATGTGGGAAAACATGTTAACAAACTAAAAAAGTTCATGTATGCATTTCACATGCATCAACATCTCCAAGCTTAACCTATGTTCGTTCTCGCGCATGAAGGTGATAAAACTAAACATGGACTTTGGAGTTTTTTACCTTTGCTTGCTTCATTATCATGTAGAGTTCATAGGCTCAATTCCTTTTAATGAAACATAATATGCAAGTGTACTATCAAGTTGTATCTTCTACACATCCATAAATATGCTAAAAAATAAGTGATGGTGTGATAAAACAAATGATGAACAAAATAAACCTTCAAGCACACTTTGATGAACCTATAGAATAAGAGAATCTTTTCATGATTGTCATTGGTGTTCATGCCTTTATTTTTGGGCTACTTCTTAGTTGCATGCCCTTGACTGGAAGACTCACTTCTTAGTTTTATGTATTCCCTTGAGATGTTTTGCATCCCGTACCGAAAGTAAGCATTGAATGCATATGTTAGTCCTCCATAAAAAATTAAAAATAGAATTTTGAGATATGTAATTCATGTCGACAATACTAATAAGGACGGGGATCCTAGTAGCTTTTTATTTTCACTTTCTTTTAAAGCATCATATGGTTTATGTGCTAAAAATATTACAAGTTGATTGTTTCATGCACCCACTCTATGATCTTGCACTCCTCATGCTACTCAAATTAGGCCTGTCATTGTATACTCATGTTGGTCTTGTGAAACCGCATCACTGAAGTACCTCTAGCCCCTTTGTAGCTATATGCCCCCCTTTTTGGCATTTATTTATTTGCTTATTTTAGCATAAAAGATAATATAATTCCTTGATTGTGTTCAAGGTGGGAGGGAGGGCAGTATCTCTACTTAGAAGACAAGAAAAATAAACATATGAATCATATAAACAAGGATCATCATGCTGTAAGTTTCCACCATGTCATGCATGGCTTTGGCTAGCGGTTGAGGAGTGTTTTCTACCAACATTCCTACTCTAGTGTGAACCCTTCATTTCACATCGATGCAATCCATAGGCAGAACTTAAACATGATTAATTATCAACA
Organism: Avena eriantha; assembly: GCA_910589775.1. Lineage (NCBI taxonomy): Eukaryota > Viridiplantae > Streptophyta > Magnoliopsida > Poales > Poaceae > Avena > Avena eriantha. The sequence continues at coordinate 131,061,152 of OU342743.1, read as the reverse complement.
TTCAACATTGAAATCTTGTGCCATGTCAGCATTGTTTAGCCAACAACAACTAATAAGATGTAAAGCACAAAAATTTCCATAGCGGTACCACCCCAAACCTTACTTTCTTATGAGCTTTAAAATACATGAAAAATGGTGTTTTTAAGAATGTTTGGAGGATTAACATACATACTATACTTGAAAGTAGCTTTTTCCACAAATAGGTAGATATGTGTAATCTAGTTTTCAGGGGTTTGTAACAAGTCTTAGCTTGTGTAGAAAAAGACTTAGCAAAAAGAGATCTAAAGAGTGTGCATTCTAGTTCATAATGTCAACATTTATTTTATCACCTTGCTTCTTAATGTTGAACATAAATATGCACAAGAAAAGTATACAATTTAATAGGCATAAAACAGATCATGTTTCATATAAAATACTTGAGTTTAAGAACTAGACACAACATGAAATTCAGCTTTTGTTTTTATCTCCCATTTTCTTTTATTCCATGGCATTATTTTTCAGTTTTAATCCCATTAAGATAGAGTTTATTTTCAGTATATGATCATAAAAAATTATAATAGTGGTGGTGGTGGTCTTTCTAATGCAAAAAAAAAATGACAAAACAGACGCTCCAAGTTTCTACGATAGTTCTATGTTGCTCAAAAAACAAAGTTTACAGGTTTGCAAACCGAGAGTTGAGTTGGTCTAGTGGGGTGCCTTGGGCATCCCCAAGCTTATGGTTTTCACCATCCTTGGACTGCTCTTGGTGTGGTGTTCCTCTATTCCCTGTCAAAAAACTTCAATACAAAACTTTTTCTCCCATCTCTTTTATGAGAGGTGACATTAGTGGCACAAGAATATAATAGTTGCTGCTTATATATCAAAGACAAAATTATTTATAAATTTTTCAGCAAGCATATAATGTTCCTACATATCCCTAGCATCTAATATGACTCATACAAATCATCTTAGGACACTTGGGAATGGTTAAAACAAAACATGGCAGAATCTGTCCAGATTTTCAGCAACAGCAAAACGATTTTTTTATTCCACTTACGCATGTCAGGAATTTTAGAATTTTTTAATACATAGGTTGAAAATTTGTAAATGCTGTATTAATCTGACCACAATCGGAGTTACATAAAAAATCAGAAAATTCACGCACTAAAAATTGTTCTGCAGGAATTTGCTACTACATATGTTTAGCATCTTTTAAAACATCCAAAATGGGTTCCACTTAGTACTTTATCAAAAAATTCAGAAATAAACCAAAATAAAACTCTCTTGCTACAGCAAGAGTTCAAAACAAAAATCCAAAATAAAAATAACCGGGTTGCCTTCCACACAGCGCTTTCTTTATAGCCATATAGCTAGGCTTTACTTGTTTTAGGTGATGTGGAACTCATGGGATAGCTTGTGATTCTTAGATACCTCCTTATTCCTTGGAAAGTGTTCCATGCACTATACTAGGGTCCCAGGGTGCGATCATGACAATAAAATAAATAATAGAATATGAACATGGTATAGAGCAACACAAAACATAAAAGTGATAATAACAAAGTCTAACTTTCTTCCTATGCATAGGGATTTTATATTTGAATAAGGTACAACAAACAAGAGTATACCTATGCATATTATCATTAGGTGAATGAGTTTTATATTTATTAGCAACATAAGGAGGGAATTGACAACCTCCTCTTTCATAATAGTTGCAAGTACTAGAAGTAAATTTACCAATATGACCATTGGAAGCATGCAACTTTGTAAAGTTTGTTTTATGAAGATGATTATTATAATTTTCATGGTATTAATTAGCATTCTTTCCTCTTTAAAAATAGTTGCTAGTAATCTTTTCATTATTAATATTATGGTTGCAATGATGATTTTCAACATAAGGTAATTGCAAACCACATATATAGGTTCTAGCAAGTGGATATTTCTCCTCTATAGTTAAAATAGGAGAGTTCAAGAATATTATAGGACTCTTAATCATAAGGGTATCTTGATGGACAACAAGTTTATCATGTATATCTTCATTTTTTATACATGGATGGTTATCAATAAGCATAGGACCATTATCTAAAGCATTTTCATATAGGATATCTAAACAAAACTCCTTATTATCATCAATAATTTTAGTAGTAGCGTTATTAGTAGTCAAAGGTGCACCATTAGTTCATCATAATAGGAAGGGTTCTCATAAATAACCATTTGACTTTCAATTCCCCCACAAGAAATGCATGGATTTTTAGTTGGACAATTATCATAGCATGGGTTATCATAGATGACAAATGAGTTTTGAGTTTGAGTATTACTATCATTTGTTGATTGTGAAGGTGGAAGATCCCACTCTTCCCCAAGCTTAGATTGGATTATCTCTACTTCACTTTCTTCTTCACACACTTGTTCTTCCAAGGTTATGTTTTCATCATCTTTTCCTTTCAATATATTAGTACTTTTCATGGTAGCAAGAGTTCTTTCTTTTATATTTAATAACATAAGCATTATCACTAAATTATTCGTTACAAATTTGAAGGATAATATCTATGTGTACTTTCATTACACGAGAATCATGAACAGTTTCAAATTTTTGATTTATAAGAGAGTCTAGTTCATGGGCTCCCACATAGGCAACATATTTCTCAACTTGTTCTATATCATGGCATAAAAATTTACACTCTTGGTAAGAAGAAATAATAGGATCACTATTATGCTTACATTGATAGTGAGAGTGTTTATAGTCTTTTTACTGCAACAAGTTATATCATGTGATTCACAAAAGTCAACAACAAATTGATTGAGATCTGTAAGCAATTCATCCATTCCATTTCCTTCTTCGGTTGATCTATATTCATAGTAGGCTTCCAACATTTTGACTTGACCTATAGGTATGTGGATTCGAAGTTTCTCCATATTTTAGCATGCATATTTAGATGTTATACTAATTTTTATGTGTTTTTGTCTTTTAAAGAAAACTTAAAAAGACTAAAAACAAGACAAATAAAATAATTTAAAAATCTAAAAGGAGAAGAAAAAGCTCATAGTGGTGCAACCTCCCCAAGCTTGGGTTGTTGCACAAGTTGATGAAGATGACGGTGCCAAAAAATAGGCAGTTGTCGTGGGAGTTACCTTGCTCTTCAAACTTAATGATGATGTAGTTGTGATGTTCCTTCGCCAACTCACCGGCAATGGTGCCAGAAAATAGTCTTGATGGCAACAAACGCAACCACTTTTCGTTGGGACTCCAAGTGCGGAGTGTTGTATCAAGCTTCTTTTCCCCACAAGGGTGACTCAAGGGTTTATATCATACTCTCGAGGAATTAGTTATTGAAGGATGTTGGTCTTCAACTCTTCAAGCAACCTATAAAGTAAAATAATTTGTCTTGTCTCACCAACTCCACCAAGTGTTTGTCACGCACAAGCTATCGTATTAGTACTATGAAATAAAATAATAAACAAACTAAAGTTAATAAAGTAAAGGAAAGTAAAGTAATGCAAACTAGGTGATATGGAAGATAGTAGAGTTGTTTTTGGGTTTTTATGAGTGATTGCAAGTAGAGAAAGTATTTTTGTATTTTCTAAATAATAAATTGCAGAAATTGTAAAGGGTAGTAGATGCAATGGAAAGGTGTTTCTTATGATAAAAATCGGACCGAGGTTCGTGGGTTCACTTGTATACTCTCTTTTTAGGTTATAGTGATCACAAAACAATTCATCAATGATAAAGATTCATGGAAATTCTATAAGTGTTTGATAAAAGGAATTAATATGGTCATCACATTCTAATATTGAGATGGAATACATCTCTCTCTTATACTCCTCAAGAAAGGGAAATCTCCATGCAATCTTGATTTAAGAATAAATCAGAGTATAGCCTTAAGCAATATTATATGATGTTTGAAATACAAATATGCTACCTTGATTTAAAAAGGTCATCACACTGTCATGTGATAACTATAACACATGATTTCACTCTACCCCTAGTGTGACAGCAAAAGAAAGGTAAAAACCTAAGTAGAACTTGAATATTATGTGTCACAATTCAATCTCCACCCCCATGCTAGTCCATCTAACACACACTTCTCCCAATACAAGTTTTTGCATACAAGTTGGATCAAAACAAGCAATAAAGAACGGGGTGCATGATATGTATCTATTAAAAAATCTTACACAAAATAGATTCCAATCTCAAATATCAGATCATACAACAAAGATCCACCACATAGGAATTACAAATATGACCATAATCATGTTGGGCAGCTCATATGGTACTAGATCTATGAAGAACAAGAGAGAAATAGATTAAGCTACTGCCACAAACCCATAGCCCGGAGGTCGACTACTTCTTCTTCATCATGGTGATGAAGCTAGAGATGTTGGAGAGGGTGGAGATCTCCCTAGAGGTGGCTCCGGCGAAGTTTCCCCCTCCAATCTTCGCTAGATCTAGTGGTGTTTTTTTGTCTCTGGTGGCTCTTGTTGCTTATCATCACCTCCTATTTTGAGGACACCCGAGGGGGTCCTTATATAGGGATTTTTAGGTCAAGAGAACTCTGTGGGCAAAAGAATCAAGGCGATCGAACGGTTGAGGTGGGAAAGAGCATGGGTGGCGCGCCCACCAGGCCTAGGCACGCCACCTGGGCTCTTTTGGCCTTCCTGGTGAGATTCGAGTGCTCCATATGCTTCTCGTGGATAAATATTGGCATTCCCAAAAGTGTAGGTCCATTTGACTTCGTATAGGTCCTCAAACATCAAAAACATTGAAAACAGGGTTTTTCTGTCCTGCAGGGTTATAACCAAAATAAAGGGGATCATTGGTAAATCTCCAAAAATCAATATAAAACAGGGATTTAATATTATATATGATGCAAATATGTGGGAAAACATGTTAACAAACTACAAAGTTCATGTATGCATTTCACATGCACTAGTGACGAGGGGCATAAAGACCTTTACCAATAGCTCTCTGTGGGTTTGATATCTTTACTTCGAAACTAGCTACAATTTATCTAGGGACTTGTAGTCATTAAGCTATTTTCTGGCGCTGTTGTAGGGGAGCTAAGAGCTTTTGGTCTTTGTTCTTAGTTGCTTATTTTAATAATTGTTTTACTAAAGTTGTTTATTAGTTTCAGGTAATACATTATGGGCGAGTACCAACATATAATCCAGTTGGAGGCTGTGAGGAATTCTGGTCTGCCCATGGACACCTATTTAAAATCCAATAACTTGAGAGGGTATGATATTAACCCCATGCTCTTGGATCTTTTGCATGCAAAAAATTTGAAGGAGATGGTACAGAGGATCCGTATGAGCATGTAGGGTTCTTTGAAGATATTCGTGGGACTTTCCACCTTAATCTACTAACCGACGATGAGGTTAAATTTGCTCTGTTTGCTCAAACTCTCATTGATGAAGCCCGTTCTTGGTATATTCAAAGTTCTGCAAAGATTACTAATTCCTGGGAGAGCTTAGCCTCTTATTTTTAGTTGATTTCTTTCCTAGGACAAAAACTCTTGGCGCGAGACACATGATCACAAATTTTAAAGCAAAACCTGAAGAAAGCTTGCATGAAGGATATACAAGGTTTCGGGGATTGCTTGATTGTTGTCCCCATCATAATTTCCTGCCTTGGCTGGTGATACACACCTTCTATGCAAGTTTGAACGATAATAACAGAAATAAACTCGACTTCCTTACTAAAACACCCCAGATATCAGTCCTATCTGGTAGTGCTACACATACTCTAAACACTTCTCATACTGGTACAAAACTATAAATTTCGGAAGAGTCTCCTTTCTTTAAGGGAACATCCATGGTGACAAGATAAAAAAACACCACCAATTTTATCGTGACACATGACTAACGAGACCAGGTAAAAATCATGTATCCAAGATGTCTCACAACAACCACTTGGTAGCCACAATTACCAAACCTTACAATATGGAATAAGTCCAGAGAAATCGTGAATGTGGAGAACTACTCTATATGTAAAGTATTGTTATGTGTGTGATACATTGCAAATGTATCTATAATTTTTGATGCTCCATGCTTGGTTTTCTCCAGTTTCTTGTGTTTTGTCCACACTTTGGAGTACTTTTCATATGATTTCTTGGACTAACCTATTAACAAGAGCCACAGTGCCAGCTGCCTGTTTTCTGCTGTTTTTGGTTCCAGGAAAGTCAGAAAATGAATATCCTCGGAATTGGACGGGACAAAAGCCAAAGTGCCTATTTTTCTAGAAGACTCCAGGAGCCAGAATACGAGACGAAGGAGGGCCAGGGGCTGGCCACACCACCCCCAAGCGCGGGCTGGGCCTGGCCACGCCAGGGCATGGTCTCCCTCTTCTCCTATAAGAAGCCTTCTGACCTAAAAACTCCGGGGGGTTCGACGTTTTTCCACGAAAAGTTCTGCTGTGCCACCGCCACTGAAGGAGAGATTCGGGGGATAGAAAGTCTCTTTTCCGGCACCCTGCCGGGACGGGGAAGTGCCCCTGGAGCCATCTCCATCGATCTTCACCATCATCTCCATCGTCCATCCATGTTTCCCCGATATATGAGTGAGTAATCCCCCACTGTAGACTATAGGGATGGTAGGGATTGGATGAGATCGTTCATGTAATGGCATCAGATTGTTAGGGCATGGTGCCTAGTATCTTTTATTAGTGCTTTATGACTTTGTTACAACTTGTTGTGCTTAATGCTTGTCACTAGGGCCCGAGTGCCATGATTTCAGATCTGAACTTATTATTGATTCGTTATGATAGTATTGTTTCTGGTCTTATCTACAAGTTGTGTACACACGTTGTTGTCCGGAACCTATGGCCCCAAACTGACAGAAATCGGGATAACCGGAAGGGAAAGGCTTTGATGTGAGGATCACATGTGTTCATGGAGTGTTAATGCTTTGCTCCGGTGCTCTATTAAAAGGAGCACCTTAATTGCCAGTAGTTCCCTAGAGGCCCCGCTACAAACGGGCTGGCAGGACAAACGATGTTGTGCAAGTTCTCATTGCGAGCCCGTATGACTATATATGGAACACATGCCTAGGATTTTCTAGTACTTGGGTGCTTTATCTTATTTATCTGCAATTGCCCTATGTTCTGATTGCTATGTGAATTGTCTCGTCCATGCAACGCCCGTCCATCCATCCCTGTGCCTACCGCACTCGAATCCCACTGCTTACTGCTTTTGTTACTACTGTCTTTGTTTTACTACTACTATTACTTTACTATTCCTACTACAAAACTGTTGCTACTGATAAACTGCTGTGAGCAAGATTGTTTCTAGGTGCAGCTGAATTGACAACTCAGTTGTTAAGGCTTATAAATATTCTTTGGCTCCCCTTGTGTCGAATCAATAAATTGGGTTTCACTTCCTCGAAAATACTCCGATACACCCCCTATACTTGTGGGTCATCAAGACTATTTTCTGGCGCCGTTGCCGGGGAGCATAGCTTTATTTATCAAGTCCACTTGGATTCACTATTGTTCAAGCTAAGTTTATCTTTCTCCTTGTTTGCTTGTTTCTTTATCAAAAATACAAAAAAATAGTCTAGTTGTTATTATCGTTGGTCTGTTATTGTCTTGCTTTGTCATGCTTGTTGTCAATGGTTGGTTTCCTTGAAACTGAAGCTTATTGGCAAGGTGGGTTCACGGAAGATCAAAAATATTATTATAAGGAACCTGCTTGTCACAAAAAGGGAAACACTTATGGGAACAAATTGATAGATTATATACCATTGCTAGGAACGTGTGTTCTACTTATAATGTTATTTATTGATGTGATGAGTCTTGTTGCAGAAAGAGGTATAAACACCTCACTTTTCAATGTGAGTATAGTGATAATGATACCATATCTTCCTATGCTAAAGGAATTTATGACTTTTATGATGCGGAACAAATTGAAGAATTTATTGCTTGGGAGGGTGCTTTTGAACTTGCTAGTTTGCTTGAAAATATTGATGATTCACCTTACAAATATGAGGTGTATGGTATACTTAAATTTTTCTTTGATAATTACAAGGATGAAAATTGCTATATTCTTGAATATTTTAATAGATGCTTTCCACAAATGGAAGAGACTAATGCCTTGCAGGATCCTATGGAAGAAGAAATTGATGAACCTAAAATCCCATTAGATGAAAAAGAGGAGGAGAGTGATGAACAAAAGGAGGAAGAATGGATTAGCTACCCATGCCTACCTTCTAATAAGAGTAACTCTTTATCCCTTACATTATTTGATTTTCCCCCTTGCTTACTAAAGGAGAATGAATGTTATGTTCCTGAGGTTTCTCTTGATAATGTTTATGACGAAGCTCTAGTGCTTGTAGATCATGAAGATCATGCTTTATGTGATAGTTATATTGTTGAGTTTATTCATGAGGCTACTGAAAATTATTTTGAGAGAGGAAAATATGGTTGTAGAAGTTTTCATGGTATAGAAACACCTCTCTATGTGCTGAAAGTTTTGAAGTTACTCTTGTTTTATCTTCCTATGCTTGCCACTTTGTTCTTTGTGAATTTATTTGCATACATTATTCCTATGCATCGGAAGTGGGTTAAACTTAAATGTGTTTTGAATTTGCTTCTTGATGCTCTCTTTTACTTCAACTCATATTTCTTATGAGAGCATCCTCTCAAACTTTTATGCATGAAGATGATATTATGTCTATTAGTCTTGGGAGACCTTTTCTTAGATACTGCAGGAGCTGTTATTAATTATAATCAAGGGAAGGTGAACTTCAATGAACACATTGTCTATTTCCTCAAGAAGATTGAAAGGACTTATGGTTTGAATTAAATTGAACATTGAGGGCATTCAAGTCGGAGAAATATATTTTCCCGTACGAAGAGAAAAATTTGAAACTATTATGATTGGGACAATTGCTATCAAGGTTGAGGTAACATAATCATTAGTGGGATACAAAGTTTTGTCTCATATGAAATTGTTTTGGTAACAAGACCTAATCAACCTTGTTAACAAAAGGATTTCATTGAACAAAACAATGTTTTCAGCATGATTATCTCTGCTTACTTCTATTCTATCCATTTTAGTTTTTGCTTCTTATGCCTAACTTAAAGGCCTTAAAGAAAAGTAGTTGTTGGGAGATAACCCAAGAGTTTTAGTTGAGTCTTGGAAGTTATTACCTCTGTAATAACCTCTCCTTATCCTTTTTATTTTGTTTTTTGTGCGAAGAGTAACCTGTAATGAGAGAGAAGTAATGATTGGCAAAGTTGCTGTCCCGAAACAGATTTCTGCGCTTCACCGTAGAATTTCCTGAGAGATATATGTACGTCGCATTGAGCTGTAATTTTTTGTAGTTCTGCCCCAGGTTGTTATCTAACTTTCGTTAGTTCAACACTTTTTTATTTGAGCAACAGAAGGTCTTCGAAAAAATTCGTCTTTACCTTATGGTCTGTTTTGACAGATTTCTGCCATTTTCTGCATTTGCTTCTTGTGGGTTCCTTCTTGAGTTCTTTTGGGGAATTGAGCTTTTTGAGGGAAGTGCTACAGTAGCTAGTGTTCTAATAGAAGTTTATTTGGTATTAGAACTGAACCTTAAGACTTATTTATCTTAAGTGCACTAATGTTGCTAATAAAGATTGTGTGAAGTTTTGTATGAAGGAAAAATTTTAGGTGTATGGAAGGAATGAGTAATGAGATGAAGAATGGACTAAAGCTCAAGCTTGGGGATGCCACGCGTGTCACCCCAAGAAATATCCAAGAAGTACAAGCGTCAAAGCTTGGGGATGCCGAAGGCATCCCCTTCTTCATCAATAAAAATCCAAGGTTTCTTCCAAACGCTTCATTTTTATTGTTTCGTGCAAAGTTGTGTTTTTCTTGGAGCGTCTTCTTTTTCGTTTTCGTTTTGGTTTTTAGTTTGCGTGGTTTGCTTAGTTTCCTGAATAAATTGGTTGGACCCCCTCTTTCATACGTTGGTGGTCAAATGGTTTGGTTTGGTTTGGAAAAGAGTAGGAAAGCTCATGCTTAAGTGGTAAAGAGAGCTTGTTTTTGACTGTGGCCTATGCTTTGTCATGCCATGCTTGATATTGTTTCGGCTTTATGCTTAGTATTCTTTGCTGTAGCATGACTTGTTATAAACAATTGATATTGCTTATTGTGCCTTGGATGAATCATGCGTTGTTTTAGCATATTAAAGCATAGTATAGTGGTATTCTCCTTTGATGCTTTATTTGGGTTGACTTGGCGCATGCTCACACCATGTTATGACTATCTCAAGTCACCATAAGCATTTATGATCCTTTAGTTTTCAACTTGTAGTATCACTTTATGCTTTGATCAATGATGTTTTGTCGCTCTGCATGATTATGGCCATTATTGCTCTCTCGTTTGTCGCTCCCTTACTATTGCTAGCCTTCACTTACACTGAGTGTTTTACTCATGTTTCCAACTCCCTTAAACCAAAAATTGCCAAAGTGTCCACCATACTTACCTATTAGCATCATGTGCTACTTCCGTGCATATTCAATATGCCTTGTTTTCTTCCAAATAAAATGTTTGCTTGTTTTGAGAAAGTTAGTTAGTAAAGCTCTCATGAACTTGATGGCACACTTTATTTCCTGCACTTAATAAAACTGAACCATTGTGAACTCTCCATGAAAGTTATATGCTTGCTAATTATAGGCTGGGGATTAGCAGAACTGTGCTGTCACGGGGAACGCTTGTAAATATATACCAAGTTGATACCTTGCTCTTTTGTTTGCGGCTGTCCTCGGTGTAAAATAAAAGGGGAGCTTGTAAGTCCATGGAGTTATGTATGTGTGTTAGAGAAACGCCTGGGCCACTGGTCTAATCCATGCTGACATGGTGGAAACCTGCAGCGTAACCATAATGATATCTATGAAGCATTCTTCTTATAAAAAAAGAGAGATAGTTATTGAGAAAATGAAAAAAAGGAGATTTATGAAAAGAGGAAAGAGATAAAAAAGCACCATTTTCCCATGGTAAATAAGAAGATTGCTGAGATACTCATTGTCTGCTTGCCTTGTCATTTTGATATGGGGATTCTTCCGTATCATCGGGCAAGGGGTACCCCGTTGGCGGTTCTCAATGATACGCACATACTTACGATGACAAGAACTTACCGATAACTAAAGTTGAGTAGCATGAGGAGCGGCCCTCGTACTCAAGGGACTTGGGATTTTCAGTTTATAGTCTGTCGAGCATATAACTCAGATTGGACCTCACTTTCACCTTAACCACATTAAAGATGCTTATGATAGGGGCAATGAGAGCTCAAAGCTAATGAGTACTATACTTTCAGCATTTGGAAGCCTTTCAAACTATGCAAAACCTTTTCTTTTACTTGTTGAGTCTCCACTTATTCTTTGAGCACTTTCTTGAGAGCATAGTGTCCATTCTTAGTTCTATGTGCATTGTCCCAAGACTTGTTGATTGATGCATACCTTGATACTGCTTGTTTTAAACTATTTGTATATAGTCACTCTTGTAAACTTTGAAGGTGTCCTATGCATTTACTTTTGCTACTCTATTGAGGGACAAGCTGAATGCCACTACGCTATGTTTTCTTTATGTCAAACAAACAAACGTCTTGCAAAGCATTGTTATTCATGAATCTTTTGTTTATGCCTTTTCATGTTGCATCATAGTTTACTTGTCTTATTTCTAGAACTTTGTCTTTCATGTTATGATTGAAGTACTATGATCCCAGCTTTGAATGTTTTACAAATGCTTTGATCAAGTTTATGATGGTGCATGTCACCTCAAAAATTATTCTTTCTTTTTATCACTTACCTACTCGAGGACGAGCAGGAGTTAAGTATGGGGATGTTGATACATTGCAAATGTATCGATAATTTTGATGCTCTATGCTTGGTTTTATCCACTTTCTTGTGTTTTGTCCACACTTTGGAGTACTTTTCATATGATTTCTTGGACTAACCTATTAACAAGAGCCACAGTGCCAGCTGCCTATTTTCTGCTGCTTTTGCTTCCAGGAAAGTCAGAAAATGAATATCCTCAGAATTGGATGGGACAAAAGCCAAAGTGCCTATTTTTCCAGAAGTCTCCAGGAGCCAGAATACAAGACGGAGGAGGGCCAGGGGCTAGCCACACCACCCCCAGACGCGGGTTGGGCCTGGCCGCGCCAGGGCATGGTGTGGTGGCCCCAGGAACCCCTCGGTCTCCCTCCTCGCCTATAAGAAGCCTTCTGACCTAAAAACTCCGGGGGGTTCAACATTTTTCCACGAAAAGTTCCGCTGCGCTGCCGCCACCAAAGGGGAGATTCGGGGGACAGAAAGTCTCTGTTCCGGCACCCTGTCGGGACGGGGAAGTGCCCCCAGAGCCATCTCCATCGATCTTCATCATCATCTCCATCGACCATCCATGTTTCCCCCATCTATGAGTGAGTAATCCCCCGTTGTTGGCTATGGGGATGGTAGGGATTGGATGAGATTGTTCATGTAATGGCATCAGATTGTTAGGGCATGGTGCCTAGTATCTTTTATTAGTGCTTTATGACTTTGTTGTAACTTGTTGTGCTTAATGCTTGTCACTAGGGCCTGAGTGCCATGATTTCAGATCTGAACTTATTATTGATTCATTATGATAGTATTGTTTCTGGTCTTATCTACAAGTTGTGTACACACGTTGTTGTCCGGAACCTATGGCCCCGAAGTGACAGAAATCGGGATAACCGGAACGGAAAGGCTTTGATGTGAGGCTTTGATGTGTACACATGTGTTCATGGAGTGTTAATGCTTTGCTCCGGTGCTCTATTAAAAGGAGCACCTTAATTGCCAATAGTTCCCTAGAGGCCCCGCTGCAAACGGGTTGGCAGGACAAAACATGTTGTGCAAGTTCTCATTGCGAGCACGCATGACTATATATGGAACACATGCCTAGGATTGTCTAGTACTTGGGTGCTTTATCTTATTTATCTGCAATTGCCCTATGTTCTGATTGCTATGTGAATTGTCTTGTCCGTGCAACGCCCGTCCATCCATCCTATGCCTACCGCACTCGAATCCCACTGTTTACTGCTTTTTTTACTACTGTCTTTGTTTTACAATTGCTGTTACTTTACTATTCCAACTACAAAACTGTTGCTATTGATAAACTGCTGTGATCAAGATTGTTTCCAGGTGCAGCTGAATTGACAACTCAGTTGTTAAGGCTTATAAATATTCTTTGGCTCCACTTGTGTCGAATCAATAAATTGGGTTTCACTTCCCTTGAAAATACTACGATACACCCCTTATACTTTTGGGTCATCAGTGTGGAAGTAGTGTGCCTATAATGTAGAGATGCTACTCCCAGTCCCATGCATGTCGTCCTCGATGGTACCTATTGGTGGATCCATATGTGGTTCATGGAAAGAACACACATGCAATGACATTGGTGGATCCATATGTGGTTTGTGAAAAGAACACAAATGCAATGACTCTAGTGGATCCATATGTGGTTTGTGTAAATAACACCCATGCAATGAACACTTGTGGATCCATATGTGGTTCATGATAGGAACACACATGAAATCACTCTAATAGATACATATGTGGTTTGTGGAAAAGAAACACACATGCAATTACATTGGTGGATCCATGTGTGGTTTGTGGAAAGAACACACATGCAATGAAAATGGTTGATCCATGTGTGGTTTGTGGAAATAACACACATGCGATGACATTGGTGGATCCATATGTGGTTTGTTGAAAGAACACACATGCAAAGACATTGGTTGATCCATGTGTGGTTTGTCGAAAGAACACACATGCAATGAAATTGGTGGATCCATATGTGGTTTGTGGAAAGAAGACACATGCAATGACTCTAGTGGATCCATGTGTGGTTTGTGGAAAGAACACACATGCAATGACTCTGGTGGATCCATGTGTGGTTTGTGGAAAGAACACACATGCAATGACTCTAGTGGATACATATGTGGTTAGTGGAAAAGAACACACATGCAATGACATTGGTTGATCCATGTGTGGTTTGTGAAAAGAACACACATGCAATTACTCTAGTGGGTACAGATTTGGTTTGTGGAAAAGAACACACATGCGATGAACACTGGTGGATCCATATGTGGTTCATGATAGGAACACACATGCAATGACACTGCTTGATCCATATGTGGGTTGTTAAAAGAACACACATGCAATGCCTCTAGTGGATCCATGTGTGGTTAGTGGAAAGAACACACATGCAATGACATTGGTGGATCCATATGTGGTTCATGGAAAGAACACACATGAGATGACATTGGTGGATCCATATGTGGTTTGTGAAAAGAACACACATGCAATGACTCTGGTTGATCCATATGTGGTTTGTGGAAAGAACACACATGCAATGACTCTGGTGGATCCATGGGTGGTTTGTGAAAAGAACACACATGCAATGCCATTGGTTGATCCATGTGCGGTTTGTGAAAATAACACACATGAAATGCCATTAGTTGATCCATGTGTGGTTTGTGGAAAGAACACACATCCAATGACTCTGGTAGATCCATGTGTGGTTTGTGGAAAAGAACAAACATGCAATGACTCTGGTAGATCCATGTGTGCTTTGTGGAAAAGAAAACACATGAAATTAATCTGGTGGATCCATATGTGGTTTGTGGAAAGAACACACATGCAATGATATTGGTTGATCCATGTGTGGTTTGTGGAAAAGAACACACAGGCAATGACATTGGTGGATCCATATGTGGTTCATGACATGAACACACATGCAATGACTCTAGTGGATCCATGTGTGTTTTACTGGAAAGAACACACATGCAATGACATTAATGGATCCATATGTGGTTCATGGAGAGAACACACATGCAATGACATTGGTGGATCCATATGTGGTTTGTGAAATGAACACACATGCAATGACTCTAGTGGATCCATATGTGGTTTGTGGAAAGAACACACATGCAATGAACACTGGTGGATCCATATGTGGTTCATGACAGGAACACACATGCAATGACATTGGTTGATCCATGTGTGGTTTGTGGAAAAGAACACAGATGCAATGACATTGGTGGACCCATATGTGTTTTGTGGAAAGAACACACATGTAATGACATTGGTGGATCCATGTGTGGTTTGTGGTAAGAACACACATGCAATGACATTGGTGGATCCATATGTGGTTTGTGGAAAGAACACACATGCAATGACATTGGTGGATCCATATGTGGTTTGTGAAAAGAACACACATGAAATGACTCTAGTGGATCCATGTGTGGTTAGTCGAAAGAACACACATGCATTGACATTGGTGGATCCATATGTGGTTCATGGAAAGAACACACATGCAATGAGATTGGTGGATCCATATGTGGTTTGTGAAAAGAACACACATGCAATGAACACTGGTGGATCCATATGAGGTTCATGACAGGAACACACATGCAATGCTATCGGTTGATCCATGTGTGGTTTGTGGAAAAGAAACACACATGCAATTACATTGGTGGATCCATGTGTGGTTTGTGGAAAGAACACACATGCAATGACAATGGTTGATCCATGTGTGGTTTGTGGAAAGAACACACATGCGATGACATTGTTGGATCCATATGTGGTTTGTTGAAAGAACAACCATGCAAAGACATTGGTTGATCCATGTGTGGTTTGTGGAAAGAACACACATGCAATGACATTGGTGGATCCATATGTGGTTTGTGGAAAGAAGACACATGCAATGACTCTAGTGGATCCATGTGTGGTTTGTGGAAAGAACACACATGCAATGACTCTGGTGGATCCATGTGTGGTTTGTGGAAAGAACACACATGCAATGACTCTTGTGGATACATATGTGGTTTGTGGCAAGAACACACATGCAATGACATTGGTGGATCCATGTGTGGTTTGTGAAAAGAACACACATGCAATGACATTGGAGTTAAGCTTGGGGATGTTGATACATTGCAAACGTATCCATAATTTTTGATGTTCCATGCTTGGTTTTATCTACTTTATTATGTTTTGTTCTAACTTTGGAGTACTTTTCATACACTTTCTTGGGCAAACCTATTAACAAGAGTCATAGTGCCACCTGCCTGTTTTCTGTTGTTTTTGGTTCCAGGAAGTCAGAAAATGAATATTCTCGGAATTGGACGGGACAAAAGCCAAAGTCAATTTTTCACCGAGGGACACAAGGAGCCATAATACTAGACTAAGAGGGGCCAAAGGGCGGCCACACCACCTGGCCATGCGGCCAGGCCTGGCATGCGCTAGGGGGTGGTGTGGCCAGCCCAGGCACCCCCTCGGCCTCCCCTTCCGACTATAAGATGCCTTCGATACAGAAACCCTAAGTACCCGATAGAAATTCCACGAAAGAGTCTGTAGCCACCGTCGTCTCCTTCCCTAGATCGGGAGGGATCTGAAGCTCTTCCTGGCACCCTTCTGGAGAGGGAATTCACCCTGGAGGCCTTCTTCATCATCATGCAAGCCTCCTGTATGATGCGTGAGTAGTTCATCTCTAGACTACGGGTCCATGTAGTAGCTAGATGGCTGGTTCTCCTCCTTTGTGCTATCATGTTTAGTTCTTGTGAGCTCTGTTCATGATCAAGATCATCTATTTGTAATCCTACATGTTGTGTTTGCGGGGATCTGATGGATATTGAGATGCTATTTCAGATTGATTATTGATTCTATCATGTCTTTGTTATTTGTGATCTTGCATGCTTTCCGTTGTTAGTAGCTATCTTGGCCAAGTAGATGCTAGCAACTCCAAGAGTTAGTATTTATGCTTGATAGTGGGTTCATCCCTCTAGTAATCTGGGGAAGTGACAAAAATCTCTAAGGTACTAGATGTGCTGATGCTACTAGGGAGAAAACAACAATCATTTGTTCATATAACAATCGTATTGTTTACTTTACACGCAATTCGTAATGCAAGTATCGGTTTCTTGCAACTTAATACAGGAGGGTGTTTGGATGATAAACTGAAGGTGGCTTATTAGTCATAGATGCAGTTGGATGGCGGTCCATGTATAATGTTGTAATGCCCAATCAAATCTCCAAGGAGTCAAGATGATTAGTATATGCATATATTGCTTTCTCGATGTTTGTCAATTGTCCCACTATAATTTGTTCACCCAACATGTTATCTATCTTAAGGAGAGCCACAACTAGTGAACTATGGACCCCGGTCCTTTCTTTTACAATCAACTGTTTACTGCTTTGTGTTTACTTTCTACAAACTATTACTTTCTTCCACTCAATATGTTTAATTCTGTGTTTTCAGCAAAACCAGTGAGATTGACAACCTCATCACAAGTTGGGGGTAGAGTTTTGTGGTTGTGTTGTGCAGGTCTCCTCGTTGCTGCTGACGCCGGTAGTGCACCCTGCCACAGTCCAGCTAGCGACACCTTTGGGGTGTTTCCTTGCTCCTACTGGATTGATAACCCTGGTTTAATAACTAAGGGAAAAATTGCTGATGTGCTCATCATACCTTCCTCTTGGGGTTCCCCAACGAGCTCGATATATTTTGGGCCATCAGTACATATGTGGTTTGTGGAAAACAAAACACATGCAATGAACACAGGTGGTCCATATGTGGTTCATGATAGGGACACACACGTAATGACACTGGTTGATCCATATGTGGGTTATTAAAAGAACACACATGCAATGCCTCTAGTGGATCCATGTGTGGTTAATGGAAAGAACAACACATGCAATGACATTGGTGGATCCATATGTGGTTTATGGAAAGAACACACATGCAATGACATTGGTGGATCGATATGTGGTTTATGAAAAGAACACACATGCAATGACTCTAGTGGATCCATAGGTGGTTTGTGGAAAGATCACACATGCAATGAACACTAGTGGATCCATATGTGGTTCATGAAAGGAACACACATGCAATGACTCTAGTGGGTACATATGTGGTTTGTGGAAAAGAACACACATCCAACGACATTGGTGGATCCATATGTGGTTTGTGGAAAGAACACACATGCAATGACTCTGGTGGATCCATGTCTGGTTTGTGGAAACAACACACATGCAATGACTCCAGTGGATCCATGTGTGGTTTGTGGAAAGAACACACATGCAATGGCATTGGTTGATCCATGTGTGGTTTGTGGAAAGAACACACATGGAATGACATTGGTGGATCCATCTGTGGTTTGTGGAAAGAACACACATGCAATGACTCTGGTGGATCCATGTGTGGTTTGTGGAAAGAAAAGACATGCAATGAATCTAGTGGATCCATGTGTGGTTTGTGGAAAGAACACACATCAATGACTCTAGTGGATACATATGTGATTAGTGGAAAAGAGCACACATGCAATGACTCTAGTGGGTACATATGTGGTTTGTGGAACCAAACACACATGCAATGACATTGGTGGATCCATATGTGGTTTGTGGAAAGAACACACATGAAATGACATTGGTGGATCCATATGTGGTTTGTGAAAAGAACACACATGAAATGACTCTAGTGGATCCATGTGTGGTTAGTGGAAAGAACACACATGCATTGACATTGGTGGATCCATATGTGGTTCATGGAAAGAACACACATGCAATGAGATTGGTGGATCCATATGTGGTTTGTGAAAAGAACACACATGCAATGAACACTGGTGGATCCATATGAGGTTCATGACAGGAACACACATGCAATGCTACCGGTTGATCCATGTGTGGTTTGTGGAAAAGAAACACACATGCAATTACATTGGTGGATCCATGTGTGGTTTGTGGAAAGAACACACATGCAATGACAATGGTTGATCCATGTGTGGTTTGTGGAAAGAACACACATGCGATGACATTGTTGGATCCATATGTGGTTTGTTGAAAGAACAACCATGCAAAGACATTGGTTGATCCATGTGTGGTTTGTGGAAAGAACACACATGCAATGACATTGGTGGATCCATATGTGGTTTGTGGAAAGAAGACACATGCAATGACTCTAGTGGATCCATGTGTGGTTTGTGGAAAGAACACACATGCAATGACTCTGGTGGATCCATGTGTGGTTTGTGGAAAGAACACACATGCAATGACTCTTGTGGATACATATGTGGTTTGTGGCAAGAACACACATGCAATGACATTGGTGGATCCATGTGTGGTTTGTGAAAAGAACACACATGCAATGACATTGGAGTTAAGCTTGGGGATGTTGATACATTGCAAACGTATCCATAATTTTTGATGTTCCATGCTTGGTTTTATCTACTTTATTATGTTTTGTTCTAACTTTGGAGTACTTTTCATACACTTTCTTGGGCAAACCTATTAACAAGAGTCATAGTGCCACCTGCCTGTTTTCTGTTGTTTTTGGTTCCAGGAAGTCAGAAAATGAATATTCTCGGAATTGGACGGGACAAAAGCCAAAGTCAATTTTTCACCGAGGGACACAAGGAGCCATAATACTAGACTAAGAGGGGCCAAAGGGCGGCCACACCACCTGGCCGTGCGGCCAGGCCTGGCATGCGCTAGGGGGTGGTGTGGCCAGCCCAGGCACCCCCTCGGCCTCCCCTTCCGACTATAAGATGCCTTCGATACAGAAACCCTAAGTACCCGATAGAAATTCCACGAAAGAGTCTGTAGCCACCGTCGTCTCCTTCCCTAGATCGGGAGGGATCTGAAGCTCTTCCTGGCACCCTTCTGGAGAGGGAATTCACCTTGGAGGCCTTCTTCATCATCATGCAAGCCTCCTGTATGATGCGTGAGTAGTTCATCTCTAGACTACGGGTCCATGTAGTAGCTAGATGGCTGGTTCTCCTCCTTTGTGCTATCATGTTTAGTTCTTGTGAGCTCTGTTCATGATCAAGATCATCTATTTGTAATCCTACATGTTGTGTTTGCGGGGATCTGATGGATATTGAGATGCTATTTCAGATTGATTATTGATTCTATCATGTCTTTGTTATTTGTGATCTTGCATGCTTTCCGTTGTTAGTAGCTATCTTGGCCAAGTAGATGCTAGCAACTCCAAGAGTTAGTATTTATGCTTGATAGTGGGTTCATCCCTCTAGTAATCTGGGGAAGTGACAAAAATCTCTAAGGTACTAGATGTGCTGATGCTACTAGGGAGAAAACAACAATCATTTGTTCATATAACAATCGTATTGTTTACTTTACACGCAATTCGTAATGCAAGTATCGGTTTCTTGCAACTTAATACAGGAGGGTGTTTGGATGATAAACTGAAGGTGGCTTATTAGTCATAGATGCAGTTGGATGGCGGTCCATGTATAATGTTGTAATGCCCAATCAAATCTCCAAGGAGTCAAGATGATTAGTATATGCATATATTGCTTTCTCGATGTTTGTCAATTGTCCCACTATAATTTGTTCACCCAACATGTTATCTATCTTAAGGAGAGCCACAACTAGTGAACTATGGACCCCGGTCCTTTCTTTTACAATCAACTGTTTACTGCTTTGTGTTTACTTTCTACAAACTATTACTTTCTTCCACTCAATATGTTTAATTCTGTGTTTTCAGCAAAACCAGTGAGATTGACAACCTCATCACAAGTTGGGGGTAGAGTTTTGTGGTTGTGTTGTGCAGGTCTCCTCGTTGCTGCTGACGCCGGTAGTGCACCCTGCCACAGTCCAGCTAGCGACACCTTTGGGGTGTTTCCTTGCTCCTACTGGATTGATAACCCTGGTTTAATAACTAAGGGAAAAATTGCTGATGTGCTCATCATACCTTCCTCTTGGGGTTCCCCAACGAGCTCGATATATTTTGGGCCATCAGTACATATGTGGTTTGTGGAAAAGAAAACACATGCAATGAACACAGGTGGTCCATATGTGGTTCATGACAGGGACACACACGTAATGACACTGGTTGATCCATATGTGGGTTATTAAAAGAACACACATGCAATGCCTCTAGTGGATCCATGTGTGGTTAATGGAAAGAACAACACATGCAATGACATTGGTGGATCCATATGTGGTTTATGGAAAGAACACACATGCAATGACATTGGTGGATCGATATGTGGTTTATGAAAAGAACACACATGCAATGACTCTAGTGGATCCATAGGTGGTTTGTGGAAAGATCACACATGCAATGAACACTAGTGGATCCATATGTGGTTCATGAAAGGAACACACATGCAATGACTCTAGTGGGTACATATGTGGTTTGTGGAAAAGAACACACATCCAACGACATTGGTGGATCCATATGTGGTTTGTGGAAAGAACACACATGCAATGACTCTGGTGGATCCATGTCTGGTTTGTGGAAACAACACACATGCAATGACTCCAGTGGATCCATGTGTGGTTTGTGGAAAGAACACACATGCAATGGCATTGGTTGATCCATGTGTGGTTTGTGGAAAGAACACACATGGAATGACATTGGTGGATCCATCTGTGGTTTGTGGAAAGAACACACATGCAATGACTCTGGTGGATCCATGTGTGGTTTGTGGAAAGAAAAGACATGCAATGAATCTAGTGGATCCATGTGTGGTTTGTGGAAAGAACACACATCAATGACTCTAGTGGATACATATGTGATTAGTGGAAAAGAGCACACATGCAATGACTCTAGTGGGTACATATGTGGTTTGTGGAACCAAACACACATGCAATGAACACTGGTGGATCCATATGTGGTGCATGATAGGAACACACATGCATTGACACTAGTTGATCCATGTGTGGGTTGTTAAAAGAACACACATGCAATGCCTCTAGTGGATCCATGTGTGGTTAGTGAAAAGAACACACATGCAATGACTCTAGTATATCCATATGTGGTTCCTGGAAAGAACACACATGCAATGACATTGGTGGATCCATATGTGGTTTGTGAAAAGAAAACACATGCAATGAATCTAGTGGATCCATATGTGGTTTGTGGAAAGAACACACATGCAATGAACACTGGTGGATCCATATGTGGTTCAAGACAGGAACACACATGCAATGACTCTAGTGGATACATATGTGGTTTGTGGAAAAGAACACACATGCAATGGCACTGGTGGATCCATATGTGGTTTGTGGAAAGAACACACATGCAATGACATTGGTTGATCCATGTGTGGTTTGTGGAAAGAACACACATGCAATGACATTGGTGGATCCATATGTTGTTTGTGGAAAGAACACACATGCAATGACATTGGTGGATCCATATGTGGTTTGTGGAAATAACACACATGCAATGACTCTCGTGTATCCATATGTGGTTTGTGATAAGAACACACATGCAATTACTCTAGTGGATCCATATATGTGGTTTGTGGAAAGAACACGCATGCAATGACATTGTTTGATCCATGTATGGTTTGTGGAAAAGAACACAGATGCAATGACATTGGTGGATCCATATGTGGTTTGTGGAAAGAACACACATGCAATGACATTGGTTGATCCATGTGTGGTTTGTGAAAAGAACACACATGCAATGACTCTAGTGGGTACATATGTGGTTTGTGGAAAAGAACACACATGCAATGAACACTGGTGGATCCATATGTGGTTCATGACAGGAACAAACATGCAATGACACTGGTTGATCCATATGTGGGTTGTTAAAATAACACACATGCAATGCCTCTAGTGGATCCATGTGTGGTTAGTGGAAAGAACACACATTCAATGACTGTGAGGCCCCCGGATTAATCCTCCGAGGATCCCTGTTATGCATACAACCACGATCCTAGGATCAGTTAGTCGTGGCACATAACCGACAAGTATCATTACATCATCCAAGAATATACCGAATTAACAAAACTTACATAAATGCCATCATGGCTACATCAATACTCAGCATCGTACTTCATCAAGCACAGAGCCCGAGCCATGCCTTAACCTACAGGCAACTGACTAGGAGAACGCCCTAGCTCGCATAGTTGCCATCCTCGCTTCTTCTTGAGATCTGGCCAAGTTAATAGCCAGAGACAATGCCGATGAGTACTTTGAATGTACTCGCAAACCACCTTAAAATAATAATAACTAGAGGATATGCAGTATGGCTGTAGTAGTAGGCAGGCTCAAGGGAGGTTCTTTTCTTAAGTAGTTTCTCTTGTAGATATAGCATCTACATAACTTTGTTGAAAACTTTTATAAAACATTTTTTGGAAACCTTTTTGAAAAGTTTTGGTAAAACAGTAGGACTGGGTCACCCATTTGTTCCCGTTTTCAGGTCGTCCCACGACCAAACTCCTTCCATACCGCTCTGACCATCCCATGGTCAAAGCAGGTATCCTCTCCGACCATCCCATGGTCAAAACATTTCTTTTCCGAAAATCCTTTTTGAAAGTAAAACCAGCACCGCTCTACAGAAGTTTGTCCAACCCGTCCTTAACCGCGGACACGGCTATTCGAATAGATTTACACTCTGCAGAGGTTGCACACTTTACCCACACCATCCGGGTACTCTACCTTGATCTTCACCGATCGTGTGTCAAGTAACCGATCAAGACTCTCCGGATGCCCACTCTAGTATAAGTGCCTACCTATGAGTGCTAATCCCCTCAACACTAGGACGTCGGGCGAGGACCAACCGGAACACCTCCCAGGTGTGCTTTCAATGAGGGGCTCATAGTAACGCGTGGAGGCCTGCCGACCTTTTGTTCCTTCTCCAGGTCGATGTCCCACATGGACCTTTACGTGAGAAGGCCCACCCTCCAGGGACTTTCGGTCCCCTGTAGTTGTTGCGAGGCAGCTTATACCAGGGTAGACAAACATCAAATCCAGCCCTGTCCCATACCAGAGTAATGTGGTTGCACAGGGTTAAGTTGTTATAGCTAGACTGCTGAGAACCAGGTGCGTTTTCATAAACCTTTTTCCTCCATATTTTCTTCAGCAATTTTGTAAAACAAAACCTTCTCCTTTTTCAACATCTCTTGGGAGGTCCCACCTCACCAAGGTTTTATCATAAAACATTTGGTAAAACTTTTTCCGGGGTCTTCCCATCCCCTAGTTTTTTTTTGCTTTGGCTAAAACGGGGTCTCCAAAGGGGGCATGGTGGATAGGCACCATCTACTCTACTAGGGACAAGTAATTATCACCGAGGGGGTTGTACTTAATAGTACCAAGTGTAATAGTTGGAGGAGCCAAACCATTACCATATATATACATACATCAACACATAGTAAAACAATGGAGTTTTTAATAAAAAGTGGGTAAAACATGCATAAGTAAAACAGTAGGACAAGGCTTATGAGCAAAAAGGTGGCTTGCCTGAGATCAGCAATATGGCATAAATGTTCCTAGACTTCTTCTTTAGAAAACCTTAATAACCAATAGAAACTGTCTGCTTCTGCTCTCCGATATAATCGCAACTATCGTCGATATGGAACACATGAAAACAAACAAGAGGGCAGAATAAATACAAGGCATACAATCACTACTACCATTCAGCAAACAAGCAGTTGAATAAACTCCAATTAAGGTTCTGTAGTTTTAGAGAGGATTGGATTTAGGAGGTCAAGATGGTCTTGGAGAAGGGGATGAAAATCCCTTCGGATTTATAGTTTAGAAACCACCTAAGAGATGGGTTTTTAGAGCACGAACAAATTCTATATGGTACCACTGTAAAAACATGATACCAATAGATAGGTATTGATAATATGAAACCAACCAAAGTGGTTTCACTTATTTTACCACTTTGTTTGAAATACTTATGAATATTCTAGTGCTAAAGGCTCTAGTTTTAGGAAATAATTCACCAGAAAAGTTCTGGAGCTCCACAAATTATTTCCTTGGATGGTTAGGTAGGGTTTGATGTACTTGTTCACTGAGAGTTGGAATCAGGTCAAGAAAATTACCAGAATGCCCTCAGGAAATTCCCAAAGCAGTTCTGTCCACAACTTGTCCTTTTCACCAGATTAAACCTACAGAGGGTTTTGATTTGATTCCAAAGTCATAGAGTAGGTATTTGGAATAACTTTCTGCAGAAATTGGAATCAACCTTTTTGGAGCTGTATAACTACTATAGGGAATTTAGAGGTGAATAAACCATGCACAGAATAGTTTAATTCACAGATAAACATCCAGGGATCAATAAATCATGAGCTCCTGGATTTGGATAGGCCTTAGTGTACAATATTACAGAGAGTTGGAATTAGGTCAATAACTATGTTGATTTGATCTAGAGAAATTCCTAAAGGCAGATCTAAATTGTTTTTGTTATTTTTTCTCAAGCTAACCTACCGTTCACCTTGGCATGAGACTAAGGTCCAATGATAGGTACATCCAAAAGTTACAAGTGGCACTTGATTTCATTCCATTTGGACATGTGAAGCTCACAGAGGAATTTAATTAGTGTAAAAGATACCTTTTTGTAGATTAATTGCCAGTAAATAATGAAAATTACTTTTGGCCAAAGAACAGTTTTGCATGTTGCATAAAACATGCAAGACCCTTAGACAATTGGATCTGGACAAAATATTGTGATTTCCATTTTTATTTTGAATTAAACCAAGCAGCCTAGTTAACAGATCTTAAAAGGAATTAAATAAAGAGAAAAGAAGCAAGGGCTGCTAGGCTGGGATCTGGGAGTAGTTGGGCCGGGCGGCGAGGAGGCGGCCCAACCAGGGCAGCCGAGCGCACGGGAGGGGGCTGATTCGAACTGTCGGCGGGGCCCGTTGGTCAGCGACCGCGGTGGCCAAAACGGTAAGGGAGACCATGGGCCGTTCGATTAAGTCGGGATCGATAGTTCCCGTGGCGTCTTCTACCTCGCGTCGGCGACAGTGCGAGGAAACCCTAGGGAGGCTCGGGCGACGGCGGGGAGCTCACCTGGGGCGCGGAGGAACGCCGGGGAGGTGTCGAGGCGGTGCGGTGGACAACGGTGGCCTCAACGGTGGGCGGCAAGGGCGGGTTCGACGGCAGTGCATGGCTCGCGCGAGGACGCCCGAGGGAGATCCCGTCGGAGCTCGAAGCCGGCGACGAAAGAGGCGGTCCCTGGCCAAAAGGGGAGTAGGGTTAGATGCAGGGGGACCTAGGGGTCCTAGGAGCAAACATGCAAGGGGAGGGGCAGTAGGGGGAGTCCCTTGCTCGGTAGATGGGGAGGGCTGAAGCTTCTCCCTTGCTCTCTCTCGAGCAGGGCAGAGCAGGGGAAAGAGAGCAGGGTGCTCTAGGGTGGTGAGTGGAGTGGGAGGACGCAAATGAGGGCAGGGGAGAGCTGGGGAAGGCCTCTGGCCATATATGCCAATAGGGAGGAGTAGATGAGACAATTTACTCATTTGGGCATGGGGGAGAGGGGATGCTGGCCAGGGATTGGTCCAGGGCTCGGTGGGGAGGGGTAAGAGGGGAATCTGGTCATGCTGGGAGGGGTGGCCGGTCTGCTGCAGCAACATTATCCACCAATTGCAATTACCACACTCTCTCACCCTCTATTTAGCTAAAAGCACTAAAGACAAGGGGAAGAGGTTTGCTACAGTGGTGCTACAGTGCATTTCGACCAGAGGGTGAAGAGGTGTGTTGTTCAAGTTTGTTTGACCAAAGGATATAGGTTTGATGGGTTTTTGATTTGAGGATTTGTCTCCTTGGCGATTTTCATCAAATGGATGACTATGAAGAAAGTCTTAAATTTTGCATTGGGCAAGATGGGGAAATTGCACTGGTGGGTAGATGAGGTCAAGGAATAACCCTAGGAATTATTTGGGGTTTTTCAGAGGACTTTAAGTCCACTTAAATCCATTTAGTCAAAATGTACAGAAGTATTTTCTAGAAGGTCATTGGATAAATTTACATTGGACAGGTAGAGTTTTTGATGTGATATGGTCCCAAATGTAAATACACACTTAGGAGAATTTTCCCAAGATTTATTGGGCATTAAAAGTATTTAAAACAATTATTATTCCAATTCATCCATTTAAGAAAATGGGAAAAAAGGAATAATAAAGCTCTTCAAAATTAGTTATTTTTGAAGTTGGAAGATGGGGTATGATAGGTTGACCTCAGTTGAGCCAAAAGTTGGGGAAGTGCTTTGGCAAAAACCAAACTTTCCTTTATGAGAGGAGTTTTGGAGATTTTGCCTATTAAGGGAATTAAATAGTTTTGGTCCATAATAAATATGGATAATTCTTGATAAATCTTGATGATCAAGGTATATGGGTTAGACAAGTTGTAGCAAGCATTTTCAACCTTGGGATTGGAGAATCCAAGCTGATTTTGGTGGAATACCCTAGATTAAGGATCTAGGGTGAGGTTAATTTCATACTACCTAAACCAGGTTAGATCTTGGAGCTCAGACTCCCCTTGGGGCATGGGGCATATGGATGGATAGACCAAGTGACGTAAATTTCAATGGTGTAGAGGTTTGAGCTTGATCATGCTTGAGCTCACCAAGACAGGCTTTCAAACTTTGAATAAAATAAGCCTGCCAAAGCAGATTATCAACTAGCCTTCAGAACCTTGTGGGTTTAGGCAGCACAGAGATCCACTTGGAACAAGTGAAGTAGGTAATGATATACCTATATCAGCAGAACACAACCATTCAAAGAGTTAGTCCATAGAAGGTTGGTGGTGGTGGGAGCTTCTACCAAAGTAGGCATGTTGACTAGATTTGCAGGAAATGTTATTTTCTTGCCTGCAAAACCATCAAGAACTAGTGGGTTGAAGGATGATCTAACAAAGGGAAAGAGAGGTCCTTGGTAGTCCTTAGGATGGTTAACAAGATGGTTCAGATGCATTTCCAAAAATGCACAAGGCTTGAGAAAGGGAGGCATTCAAAAAGGTGATGTTGGAAACAGACTTCAGACTTGGCCAAATTTGGCAGATTTGGGTATCTTGACTAGAATGTTCGTGGTGATGATTTTGATGGGTTACAAAGTACCCAAAGCATCATCAAGTGAATGAGGTTGAAGAGTATATTGAATAGAAGGGATCCATGCTTGACATTGGTCTTCATTGACTTGGGAGCTTCTAGAAGTAGGTCACTTCAAAAATGATCTGGGTAAGGTTTTTAGATGATTACTGAGTAGCTAGAGATCAGATCCAGATTGTATTCTTGCTTAGGGTGGGATGATTTGGAAACATCCTGATCCTAGTGATGATCTCCTAGATTAGCTGATAATACTTCTAAGCAAGCAAGTCAAACAGCATATCAAGGCAACTCATCTTACAAACAAACCAACTACTACTAGGGTTACCATCAAGCCTAGCTTGAGGTAAGGTTGAGGCATTTTGAAGAGGTTGAATTTTGAATAGGATGAGAGTCCTTGGTATCTCTACCAAGAGTAGAATTCAAATCTTTAAAAAGAGCTTTTGGGAAACCTAGAGATAAGAGTAGTTGAAGGTTCTATCTTGAAAACATAAGGAGATTATGTTATATAGCTCTCCATAGTTTGATAAATAAAAGCTACTAAGATAGTGGGTTTTCAAAGGCTTCTTGGCTCAGGTTTTGAAATATCAGAACATTTGAGAATATGGAAATTAAGCCAAGACTGTTTTGGGAAGTAGCTTTTGTCAACTTGGGTTAAGGTAAGGAGGATATCATCTAATACACATTCATATGCATAAGAATATCCAAACAACTAGCAAACACTTTAGCAATAAGCCAGAAATTTTTTTTGTTCCCCTGATTTTTTGCATTCTGGACAACTAATCAGGGTTGTCGAAATTGGGATGTTACAGATATTTCCCCCTTAAAAGAATCTCGTCCCGAGATTCCGGAGTATAGGGTTAGGGGATTTTGAGACGGGTTGATACTAGGTGTCTTACGCGTACTATCTTACGGACTCCGTCTTTGGAAAGTGGTTACTACCTCATTGAAGTTGAGCTTCAGTCTTCCAGGATACACGGAGAGTTGAGCAAAGTCTAGTCCCGGTTGCGAGGGATGACCTTCTTTTCCTTCCGGACTCTATATCTCGAGGGCTTAGCCTAGGCGGACTATCTGCTGAACTTCACGGAGTACTCGTCGGAGGATAGAATTTACAGCGGGGAGTACCTCTCTCTAAGGATTCACAACTTTTCCTTAGGGTCGGGA
Organism: Avena eriantha; assembly: GCA_910589775.1. Classification (NCBI taxonomy): domain Eukaryota; kingdom Viridiplantae; phylum Streptophyta; class Magnoliopsida; order Poales; family Poaceae; genus Avena; species Avena eriantha. The sequence continues at coordinate 131,032,233 of OU342743.1, read as the reverse complement.
CTCCTGAGGTTGCCTCGGGCAGAGGGTTATTCTATTATGTGGGAAAGACGCAGTCTTTCCCCCTTAGGGTTAAACTGGGTTAGCTCGTAGATAACGCATTCCTTCCTTCTTGATTGCACTGGTGGCAGTTCTGAAGATTGCCGCCCATCTTTTTCCTGTGGTCGATGTCTTTAGAAGGTGTCCGTGGAGCTATGGCCTGCGGGGCTTATATACTACTATCATTCATACTTAGCCTGGTGGAGTCATTGGAGTCTCACGTCCTCTAAGCATTAAGGACCTAGGGGTTAGCGGTTCGGCGGTCCTTCGGGTGGGTCTTCAGCTGAAGTAGGGGAGGGACTTTGTAGAATCTTCAGTTATTTTCTCATCGGATAACTCACGAGTTGTTGCTTGGATAAAGGACGTCGGATCCTGAGATCTCTTCTGAGGTACCTTTCAGTAGACCATCTTCTGGAGATTGAGTTGGAAAGATGCAGTCTTTCCTCCTTAGAGCTTCATTAAGGTTCATCAAGAAGGGTGCGGATCTTCTGTCTTGGAGTGTTGACCCGATGTTTAGCGGAAAGCTGTATCTTCCCATTGTCTTGAGCTGGGTCTTCGAGTGACACCTTATTTTATCAACCTTGGCGGGGTGGTTTCCTAATGAAGCCTTTAGGGGGGGTTAGCTCAAGGTAAAATAATAGCAGTTTATGACTCTTCTTAGTAATGCTTCCTCCGGGTAGAGTCATCTAGTTTTAGGGAGGTGGTCGTCTCTTGATCACTTGAGGTTGCCCCTGCTCAAAGATGGAGTAAACTCGTTGTCTTCACGCTTCCTTATCGTCTGGCTTCAGCGGTAGTTCTGACCTTCTAGGGAGGAACTTCCCATCGGTTTGGGTAGGGTCGACTAGATTAATTAGTAAATTGAGGCAGTTAGACGCTCTAAGACACTAAAGGTTAGTGTGGTTAGGTCTCCACTTCTTGTCTTGGTTGACTCATCGGGTGGTTTCTGGTGGATGTTGAGGATCCTTCGGAATTGACTTCCGGCTTCAACAGGAATCTTACTGTAGTAGACTGATGAACAAGGGAGTGTGGGGCTATCGATGAGTCTTGCAAGGTGAGTTTGACGAGGTATGCCCTCTTGCTGAGGTGAGGTCTTCGAGTTGATTTTGACTTGGTGATGTCGAACTCCTGGTTCTTGCGATGCTTTTCCTCTCATATACTCTTGAGGTTACTCTGGTTCTCATTACTGACATTTAACACAGGGTTTTCCTGAGTTACTAGGTGGGTTACCATTCCTCGAGTCACACTTTTAAAGAGGTCAAAGCAAACCATAACATACAAACAAGGCGAACAGAGCGAGGGGCTCACAATGTCCTCGGCAAACAGCACACATCAAGCAACACATGATGCACTTAGGCAAGCAAACACTATCAACACTAGGGACCAAGGAGTTAACTACTCGCGATGTAGGGGAATCCTATTCCTAGGACTATTGACCCTAGATATTGTCTTTATTTAGGTCGGAATCACTATCTTGCAGATGAAGTCTTCGTTGTATCTAGGACGTTTCTTGATAGTGCCACACCCGATTTCTTCTGATTGTGAGGATTCCGATGGTAGAGCGATATTGTAGTCTCCTTGTGTTCATTGGTAGTTGCTTGTCTTCGTCTTGTTCTCATTGTCTTCACCGGGTTCTTGATCCTAGTTATTTTCAAAATTCGTAGATTTGAAGTTTGGACGAGGGATAGAGGAACCCATTTTCGAAAGCATTTACATAGAGTAGGAGAAGAAGTAAAACTTTTGAAACTCATTTAGAAACTAGTTTTCGAAAGCCTGGGTTTTCAAAATAAGGTTCCTATCTACGACCATGTTAACTAAGGTACTACTACAGTCAGGATGGCTCTGATACCAAGTCTTTGAGGCCCCCGGATTAATCCTCCGAGGATCCCTGTTATGCATACAACCATGATCCCATGATCAGTTAGTCGTGGCACATAACCGACAAGTATCATTACAACATCCGAGAATATACCGAATTTACAAAACTTACATAAATGCCGTCATGGCTACATCAATACTCAGCAGCGGACTTCATCAAGCACAGAGCACGATCCATGCCTTAACCTACAGGCAACTGACTGGGAGAACATCCTAGCTCGCATAGTCGCCATCCTCTCTTCTTCTTGAGATCTGGCCCAGTTAATAGCCAGGGACAATGCCGATGAGTACTTTGAATGTACTCGCAAACCACCTTAAAATAATAATAACTAGAGGATACGCAGTATGGCTGTGGTAGTAGGCAGGCTCAAGGGAGGTTCTTTTCATAAGTAGTTTCTCTTGTAGATATAGCATCTACATAACTTTGTTGAAAACTTTTATAAAACATTTTTGGAAACCTTTTTGAAAAGTTTTGGAAAAACAGTAGGACTGGGTCACCCATTTGTTCCCGTTTTCAGGTCGTCCCACGACCAAATTCCGTCCATACCGCTCTGACCATCCCATGGTCAAAGCAGGTATCCTCTCCGACCATCCCATGGTCAAAACATTTCTTTTCCGAAAATCCTTTTTGAAAGTAAAACTAGCACCGCTCTACAGAAGTTTGTCCAACCCGTCCTTAATCGCGGTCACGGCTATTCGAATAGATTTACACTCTGCAGAGGTTGCACACTTTACCCACACCATCCGGGTACTCTACCCTGATCTTCACCGATCCTGGGTCAAGTAACCGATCAAGACTCTCCGGATGCCCACTCTAGTATAAGTGCCTACCCTATGAGTGCTAATCCCCTCAACACTAGGACGTCGGGCGAGGACCAACCGGAACACCTCCCAGGTGTGCTTTCAATGAGGGGCTCATAGTAACGCGTGGAGGCCTGCCGACCTTTTGTTCCTTCTCCAGGTCGATGTCCCACATGGACCTTTACGTGAGAAGGCCCACCCTCCAGGGACTTTCGGTCCCCTGTAGTTGTTGCGAGGCAGCTTATACCAGGGTAGACAAACATCAAATCCAGCCCTGTCCCATACCAGAGTAATGTGGTTGCACAGGGTTAAGTTGTTATAGCTAGACTGCTGAGAACCAGGTGCGTTTTCATAAACCTTTTTCCTCCATATTTTCTTCAGCAATTTTGTAAAACAAAACCTTCTCCTTTTTCAACATCTCTTGGGAGGTCCCACCTCACCAAGGTTTTATCATAAAACATTTGGTAAAACTTTTTCCGGGGTCTTCCCATCCGCTAGTTTTTTTTTGCTTTGGCTAAAACGGGGTCTCCAAAGGGGGCATGGTGGATATGCACCATCTACTCTACTAGGGACAAGTAATTATCACCGAGGGGGTTGTACTTAATAGTACCAAGTGTAATAGTTGGAGGAGCCAAACCATTACCATATATTTACATACATCAACACATAGTAAAACAATGTAGTTTTTAATAAACAGTGGGTAAAACATGCATAAGTAAAACAGTAGGACAAGGCTTATGAGCAAGAAGGTGGCTTGCCTGAGATCAGCAATATGGCATAAATGTTCCTGGACTTCTTCTTTAGAAAACCTTAAAATAACCAATAGAAACCGTCTTCTTCTACTCTCCGATATAATCGCAACTATCATCGATAGGGAACACATGCAAACAAACAAGAGGGCACAATCAATACAAGGAATACAATCACTACTACCATTCAGCAAACAAGCAGTTGAATAAACTCCAAATAAGGTTCTATAGTTTTAGAGAGGATTGGATTTAGGAGGTCGAGATGGTCTTGGAGAAGGGGATGAAAATCCCTTCGGATTTATAGTCTAGAAACCACCTAAGAGATGGGTTTTTAGAGCACGACCAAATTTTGTATGGTACCACTATAAAAACATGATACCAATAGATAGGTATGGATAATATGAAACCAACCAAAGTGGTTTCACTTATTTTACCACTTTGCTTGAAATACTTATGAATATTCTAGTGCTAAAGGCTCTAGTTTTAGGAAATAATTCACCAGGAAAGTTCTGGAGCTCCAAAAATTATTTCCTTGGTCGGTTAGGTAGGGTTTGATGTACTTGTTCACTGAGAGTTGGAATCAGGTCAAGAAATTTACCAGAATGCCCTCAGGAAATTCCCAAAGGCAGTTCTGTACACAACTTGTCCTTTTCACCAGATTAAACCTATGGAGGATTTTGATTTGATTCCAAAGGCACAGTGTAGGTATTTGGAATACCTTTCTGCAGAAATTGGAATCAACCTTTTTGGAGTTGTATAAATACTGTAGGGAATTTAGAGGTGAATAAACCATGCACATAATAGTTTAATTCACAGATAAACATCCAAGGCTCAATAAATCATGAGCTCCTGGATTTGGATAGGTCTTAGTGTAAAATATCACAGAGAGTTGGAATTAGGTGAATAACTATGTTGATTTGGCCTAGAGAAATTCCTAAAGGCAGATCTGAATTGTTTTTGTTATTTTTGCTCAAGCTAACCTACTGTTCACCTTGGCATGAGACCAAGGTCTAGTGATAGGTACATCCGAAAGTTACCAGTGCCACTTGATTTCATTCCATTTGGAGATGTGAAGCTCACAGAGGAATTTAATTAGTGTAAAAGATACCTTTTTATAGATTAATTGCCAGTAAATAATGAAAATTACTTTTGGCCAAAGAACAGTTCTGCATGTTGCATAAAACATGCAGGAACCCTTAGAAAATTAGATCTGGACAAAATATTGTGATTTCCATTTTTGTTTTGAATTAAACCAAGCAGCCTAGTTAACAGATCTGAAAAGGAATTAAATAAAGAGAAAAGAAGCAAGGGTTGCTGGGCTGGGATCTGGGTGTAGTTGGGCCGGGCGGCGAGGAGGCGGCCCAACCGGGGCAGGCGGGCGCGCGGGAGGGGGCTGATTCGAACTGCCGGCGGGACCCGCTGGTCAGCGACCGCGGCGGCCGAAATGTTACGGGAGACCGTGGGCCGTTTGATTAAGTCGGGATCGACGGTTCCCACGGTGTCTTCTACCTCGCGCCGGCGACAGAGGGAGGAAACCCTAGGGAGGCTCGGGCGACGGTGGGGAGCTCACCTGGGGCATGGAGGGACGTTGGGGAGTTGCCAAGGCGACGTGGTGGACGACGGCAACCTCAACGGTGGGCGGCAAGGGCGGGTTCGACGGCGGTGCATGGCTCGCGCGAGGATGCCCGAGGGAGATCTCGTTGGAGCTCGACGCCGTTGATGAAAGAGGCGGTCCCTGGCGAAAAGGGGAGTAGGGTTAGATGTAGGGAGACCTGGGGGTCCTAGGAGCAAACATGCAGAGGGGGAGGCACAGTAGGGGGAGTCCCTTGCTCAGTAGACGGGGGAGGTCCAAAGCTTCTCCCTTGCTCTCTCTCGTGCAGGGCAGAGCAGGGGAGAGAGAGGGGTGCTCCGGGGTGGTGAGTGGAGTGGGAGGACGCAAATGAGGGCATGGGAGAGTTGGGGAAGGCCTCTGGCCATATATACCAAGAGGGAGGAGTAGATGAGACAATTTACTCATTTGGGCATGGGGGAGAGGGGATGCTGGCCAGTGATTGGTCCAGGGCTCATTGGGGAGGGGTAAGAGGGGAATCTGGTCGTGCTGGGAGGGGTGGCTAGCCTGCTGCAGCAACATTGTCCACCAATTGCAATTACCACACTCTCTCACCCTCTATTTAGCTCCAAGCACTAAAGACAAGGGGAAGAGGTTTGCTACACTGGTCCTACAGTGCATTTCGACCAGAGGGTGAAGAGGTGTGTTGTTCAAGTTTGTTTGACCAAAGGATATAGGTTTGATGGGTTTTTGATTTGAGGATTTGTCTCCTTGGCAATTTTGATCAAATGGATGACTATTAATAAATTCTTAAAATTTGCATTGGGCAAGATGAGTAAATTGCACTGGTGGGTAGATGAGGTCAAGGCATAACCCTAGCAATTATTTGGGGTTTTTCAGAGGACTTTAAGTCCACTTAAATCCATTTATTCAAAATGTACAGAAGTAGTTTCTAGAAGATCATTGGATAAATTTACATTGGACAAGTAGAGTTTTTGATGTGATATGGTCCCAAATGTAAATACACACTTAGGAGAATTTTCCCAAGATTTATTGGGCATTAAAAGTATTTAAAACAATTATTATTCCAATTCAGCCATTTAAGAAAATGGGCAAAAAGGAATAATAAAGCTCTTCAAAATTAGTTATTTTTGAAGTTGGAAGATGGGGTATGATAGGTTGACCTCAATTGAGCCAAAATTTGGGGAAGTGCTTTGGCAAAAACCAAACTTTCCTTTATGAGAGGAGTTTTGGAGATTTTGCCTATTAAGGGAATTAAATAGTTTTGGTCCATAATAAATATGGATAATTGTTGATAAATCTTGATGATCAAGTTAGATGGGGTAGAAAAGGTGTATCAAGCATTTTCAACCTTGGTATTGGAGAATCCAAGATGATTTTGGTGGAATACCCTAGATTAAGGATCTAGGGTGAGGTTAATTTCATACTACCTAAACCAGGTTTGATCTTGGAGCTTAGATCTCCCCTTGGGGAACGGGGCATATGGATGGATAGACCAAGTGATGTAAATTGCAATGGTGTAGAGGTTTGAGCTTGATCCTGCTTGAGCTCACCAAGACAGGCTTTCAAACTTTGAATAAAATAAGCCTGCCAAAGCAGATTATCAACTAGCCTTTAGAACCTTGTGGGTTTAGGCAGCACAAAGATCCACTTGGAACAAGTGAAGTAGGTAATGATATACTTATATTAGTAGAACACAACCATGCAAAGAGTTGGTCAATAGAAGGTTGGATGGTGGTGGGAGCTACTACCAAAGTAGGCACGTTGACTAGATTTGCAGGAAATGTTATTTTCTTGCCTGCAAAACCATCAAGAACTAGTGGGTTGAAGGATGATCTAACAAAGGGAAAGAGAGGTCCTTGGTAGTCCTTAGGATGGTTAACAAGATGGTTCAGATGCATTTCCAAAAATGCACAAGGCTTGAGAAAGGGAGGCATTCAAAAAGGTGATGTTGGAAACAGACTTCAGACTTGGCCAAATTTGGCAGATTTGGGTATCTTGACTAGAATGTTCGTGGTGATGATTTTGATGGGTTACAAAGTACCCAAAGCATCATCAAGTGAATGAGGTTGAAGAGTATATTGAATAGAAGGGATCCATGCTTGACATTGGTCTTCATTGACTTGGGAGCTTCTAGAAGTAGGTCACTTCAAAAATGATCTGGGTAAGGTTTTTAGATGATTACTGAGTAGCTAGAGATCAGATCCAGATTGTATTCTTGCTTAGGGTGGGATGATTTGGAAACATCCTGATCCTAGTGATGATCTCCTAGATTAGCTGATAATACTTCTAAGCAAGCAAGTCAAACAGCATATCAAGGCAACTCATCTTACAAACAAACCAACTACTACTAGGGTTACCATCAAGCCTAGCTTGAGGTAAGGTTGAGGCATTTTGAAGAGGTTGAATTTTGAATAGGATGAGAGTCCTTGGTATCTCTACCAAGAGTAGAATTCAAATCTTTAAAAAGAGCTTTTGGGAAACCTAGAGATACGAGTAGTTGAAGGTTCTATCTTGAAAACATAAGGAGATTATGTTATATAGCTCTCCATAGTTTGATCAATAAAAGCTACTAAGATAGTGGGTTTGCAAAGGCTTCTTGGCTCAGGTTTTGAAATGCCAGAACATTTGAGAGTATGGAAATTAAGCCAAGACTGTTTTGGGAAATATCTTTTGTCAACTGGGGTTAAGGTAAGGAGGATATCATCTAATACACATTCATATGGATCAGCATATCCAAACAACTAGCAAACACTTCAGCATTAAGCCAGAAAAAGTTTTTGTTCCCCTGATTTTTGCATTCTGGACAACTAATCAGGGTTGCCGAAATTGGGATGTTACAATGACATTGGTGGATCCATGTGTGGTTCATGGAAAGAACACACATGCAATGACATTGGTGGATCCATAAGTGGTTTGTGGAAAGAACACACATGCATTGAACATTGGTGGATCCATGTGTGGTTTGTGAAAAGAAGACACATGCAATGCCATTAGTTGATCCATGTGTGGTTAGTGAAAACAACACACATGGAATCCCATTGGTTGATCCATATGGTTTGTGGAAAATAACACGCATGCAATGACATTGGTGGATCCATATGTGGTTTGTGGAAAGAACACACATGCAATGACATTGGTTGATCCATGTGTGGTTTGTGAAAAGAAAACACATATAATTACTCTAGTGGATACATATGTGGTTTGTGGAAAGAACACACATGCAATGAACACTAGTGGATCCATATGTGGTTCATCACAGGAACACACATGCAATGACTCTAGTGGATACATATGTGGTTTGTGGAAAGAACACACATTCAATGAACTCTAGTGGATCTATCTTGGCATAATTTGATGTATGCCATGATGTATTTCATTGTAAAAGACACTCACTTTCCATTTTTATACTACTCAGCTTTGCCCTTGGTTTTTTGATACTACCCAGTTTTTCCCCCTCTCTCTCTCTTTCGTAGAAGCCCAAACATGTGCCCACTATGTCTGCTACGCCCTGATTGGTTGTCACAGGTGTCACGCGGATCGTGCGCTCCAACTGTTGATCCTGTGTGATCCAACGAGGCTCGTTGCACATGGCGTGCCCTTCATAGGACAGCGAGAGACAACACGGACGTCTCCCTCAACGAGACTTCTACAAGAAGGAACACGATGTCGTCCATGGAAAAAGTCGTCAAGTGGTCATGTCACGTTGAATCTAGTCTGCAAAGGCTACAAGTCTACTACACGGCAACTGGTCATCCACGGCCCACGAGCTATACCATTTTTACTACGCAGTGCACCTGCACTCTCACTTACGATAGGCCCCCACCACACGACCCTTCCACGCGGCAGCCGCTGCCGGAAGAGCTGCCTACCGGGGCCCTCGAGGAGGCCTAAAAATCCCTGCATTAAAAACCCAGCCTATCGGGTCCTCCATTCGCACTCATCCACTACTCTCTCTTCCCTATCTAGCAAAACCCCAGAATCTTGAACGTACTTGCATGAACCTTCTCCATGAAACAAGTGCTTGGGGTGAGTGTGCGAGCATCACCGCCGGGGTGGTGCTTCACGTGGAAGATCTGGAGGAGCATCACGCAGCACAAGCCGAGGAGGACGTGCGGTTCAACCCCTTGGGGGACAATGTGCTCGTCGGTGCTGATGACTTCGGAGGCCCCGATAAGGGCGTGGAGTTCGACGAACACGCTCCGCTCATGTACCCGGAGGTACACCTATTTCTACATGTTTCATATTTTCTGCTCGAGCTTAATCTATCCTGGCGTCATAAAAAAATTTAGTCCTAATGTACGAACCGGTACATGGAGAGATCTAGTCTGTTCTGAATTAATCCACATTATTTATTTATTAATAAGTTATCAAGAACCCAAACCAAATTAATTTAGGAGCGAGCTGGGGAGACGGCCGTAATGAACTGCTGAACCTGTATAGACATGTTATGGCATCGAAAGTAACTCGGAATGGTGGAAGGAATATATCTTTATTATTTTGCTCATTTCGGTTTGCATTCCATACATTAGAGGTGGATTCAAGTGAGATGGACTCTGACAAGGAGACCAGGGACAACAAGAGCCGCCATGTCATGAATAAGCTCAAGAGCGGGATAATCCCTTTCCGCACTCGACTTGGGGAGCTCAGGTGCCCTTTCTGTAAGAAAGGAGTCAACCCGAGGATTGCCAGTTTGATTCCGCATGCGGTTGGCATTGGTAAAAGCCTAGCTAGTAAACACAAGTCAGTGACCAAGGCTAAGCATGCTGCTTATGGAAAATTCCGGGGGGAGTATGTCAAGACCGGGCAAGTGTCCCCTTACTTAGGAATCAGCAACTTCAAGCCGCCAACCCGTCACTATGCTGGCCCGGCCACTAATAATAGTTAGTTCTCTTACCGTATCTAGACCCTTAAACTATGGGGATTTCTATTTTCGTACCCTTCAAATTATATTCAAGTTCATCTATTTATGGAGTTAAATTTTCGGTGGCATACTCGTTATTTTGCATGGATAGAGGGGTGCCCTCGACAGATATAAGGGTTATCATGTCTGCTAGATCACAGAGGATCAACGGTTGGTGGGCACGATCCGTGTGACAAATGTCTCGACCAATAAGAGAGTAGCAGCAAAGATGAGCACAGGTGCGAGAGATGGATACAAAGAGAGGGGAAAACCGAGTAGCACTTAAGAACCAAGGGCAAAACTGAGTAAAACTTAAAAACCAAGGTTAAAACTCAGTAGAACATAAAAACCAAGGGCAAGAGTGACAAAGGGATTCAAATAGAAAATAGAAAATGATTTAAAAATGGAACCAAACCACCAGTGTTATGCTCGAGGGCAAAACTGAGTACAACTGAATCGCCAGGGTTAGACACGAGGGAAAAAACGTGACTCTCGCTACGCATGTGTGGTGCACGGGGCGGTAGCAGACACGTGTGGCCATGCACGGTGCAGTAGCGTACGCGGTGCACGGTAGTGCAACGAAACGTCGCTTCCCTTCTCCTTTAATAGAGGCCTTCCCACTCCCACTCATCACGCACTCGCTCACTCAACCGTCTCCACTGTCCCATCACCTTCTGCAAACGCCCAACAAAAACCCAACCACGCCGGCGATGGAGAACAACGACGTAGTGGCCATCGGCGCCTCCAAGGCCGCCGGCGAGGAGCCCCCATCCCTGTTCCCGCATTCGCCGTAGCCGCCGGCGAGGAGGCTCCCGCCGGTCTCGGAAAGATCTCGCTCGGCTGGGACCCCTACGAGGAGGTTGTCTACATAAGGCCGGAAAACCCCTACGACACCAGCATCGCCGACCCATGGTCGGAGGTAACCAGGGTTTTCTCCCCTTCCCTTGTCCTTCCCCCGTTCCCATCGTTGCATGCTAGATCGTTTGTTATTAAGGCTCGGTTATTCATATTTTTACAATAGGTAATCCTCTTGTGTTAGATCTCGATTTTTGATGAATCCCCCTGTTCATAGTTGGAATCAGTATTCAATTTAGTTTGAGATTTGGGGAATAATCGGGAGACCTCAATTGGTCAATCTATGCAAATAATCAATACTGATAATCAAAGTATCGCAATCATGTCCTTATTGCACTCTACTGTTTTTTCCAACTAGAGGATAGTAGCGACCGCAGCGACGACGAGTCCAAGGACACCGAGACTCGTCATGTGCTGAGGAGGCTAAAGTCCGGCCATTACAACAACTTCTTTGCCGACGACGTGTATAGGTGCCCCTTCTGCCCCATCAGGAGGCTCGACGCCATGGACTTTAACTCCCTTGTGAAGCATGCCGAGGACGTGAGGACCTGCGGCGAGTCCGTGAACATCCATGGCTTCATAGCCAAGCATCAAGAGCTCGGTATTCACCTCCGCAATCTCTAGAAGGTGGCTATCGAGGAGGGTCACATGCCCCAATCAAACCCAAGGCGCCCAAGGTCAAGGGGCTGGGCAGCAATAAGTGGAGGAGGCCCCAGAGGGAGGAGGCGGAGGCCCTCCTGGCAGAGGCCACCAGATGCCACTGATCAGCTGCTGCTGTTGTAAAGCAGTTTCTTTTGTCTTGTATGTGTTGAACCTGTCAGCTGCTGCTGCTGAGTAGCCTAATTGTCGAACCTCGTTAAGTACCGTACTATATAACCTATATTAGCTGCTTGATCTACAACTGCTCTGTTTACTGAATTTATTTATGGTGCTGGTTAGTTTTGCTGCTCTATATTTGCTACCAGACTGGGGAAAAACGAGGGCAAAAGGAACAATGAATGAAGAGAGAAGCTGCTCTAGATTCCCTACCTTTTTGGGCAAAAAAAACACAACTGTTAGCGAGAGAGGGGAAAAGGCACTCTTAAAAAGGCCAAATAACAAAAAACCTTCCAAGTTACATCGTGTCAGCACCGCGCACCCACTGCGGATCGTCAACGGGACGGTGGTCTACGTGACTGGTCTCTGCCACGCCAAAGCCATGTCGCACACCCATCTCATCGCCTACCGGGATGGACGCCGAATTTAATTGTTAGGATTGGAAACCAACGGTGCTCACTCGGTCGAACTTTCTTCCGCATGGGTATGACCGGAATATTGGTAAACGCAATTTAAGCATCGCCTTTCATCTCATCAGCACATCAGTGTGCAAAAATCCCCAACTCATTCCTTCCGCCGCCGCCGGAGCTACCACAAGAACCATCGAGGCTCCCGCAGGCACCGCCTCCGCCGGGCCATACCACCGCAACAGATCACTCCACCGCCACGCCCAGTCCGAGCCACCGCTACCGACTCTAGGCCACCGCCGCCACATTAGCTGCTGCCATGGATGCAGAGTACGGCGTGTTCAGCGACGGGAGCGACTTCACCGACGAGTACACCGTCACCGCCCATGGAACCACCAAACTGACGGTCATCCACACAAATGCGTCAGCGGAGGTCACCAAGGTCATCGCAATGTACGAGCAGTGGCTATAGGAGCCGTTGGACAGGTACAAGATCGTTGGCCTTGACCTCGAGTATACCGGAGATAGGAAGAGGACGGAACTTTTGCAGTTGTCCATGCGCAACCACTGCCTCCTATACCACGTATGTAGGACCAAATATGTATGCCCGGAGCTTCACGAGTTCCTACACAGGAGGGAGATCTACTTCGCCAGCGTCGAAATCAAGAACGGCACTCCGAAGCTAGAGCGGGATCTCCTCGCTCATGTCGTCAATCACATCGATCTCCAATGTTTGTGGAGGTACCCGGATGGCGATACGGGGAAAGCCGGCACGGCTAGACTCGTTGCCGACATCATCGACCGTGAGTACGCCGGCATGAAAGTCGAGTTCCCGAAGCACCTACACGAGCGATGGGAGTGGAGGCACCTGGATTACGATGCGATCAAGTACGCAGCCAGGGACGCGTATGTCTGCTACGAGATGCTCAACAGGATCTGGCGGATGGGTGAGTGTGCTGTTTACCACTACTAGTTTCGCATTTCGTTCCTAGTTTTATCTCGCTTGTATTTTATCTCGCATGTATTTTCTAAGCATTCTGTGTGTAAGAACCAAGCTCGTATGAACCCTATGCTAACATGTATGAATGACATTTCCCCCTTTTGTATGCTCAACATTCATTCTTACAAATTATGTCTGTGCCATTTGCATGCGGCAGAATCCAGGACTGACATGCATAAGGTGTGATACAGTCATAATTCATAACCAAACCCAGATTATAGTGAAGGATGTAGTCATAACCAAACCCATATTATAGTTCGACAAAGGTAATACACAGTAGTTTGTAATTGCTCACATAGTGTACTTCTGAAATAACATGTTTTCATAAACATAACAAGCCCCGTACAAACACAACAATCATGCACTAAAAGTCTACATCCCAGCCTGTTGGAGAAGGCAATCGATCCTAGGATGCCTCCGGTCGCTTGCCTCGGCTTGTAGATTCATATACACTCCGACATCTGGGGCAAACAACCTGCCTTGGTGGTGGTTCAATGATACGATGCCTGGAACGAGATTTTACAATATGGCGGTACAACTCATGGCTAACATACCCGTGAATTGTAGCGTACTTCAGATTAGGTTCAGAAAGCGGCTTATCCTCCCAGTAATCGTGCCCTAAACGCCTCCATGAACATCTCAGCAGTTTGCCCTTCATGTCAGTATACCACGGGTCGATGAGTTCGTAGGCAAGATCGGCCATCTCGGTCCTGCCGCCCTTCTTCCCTGGGATCCAGTATATTTCCTGGATGTCCACTGTGCACTCCTTTGGGATTCTAATGTTGACAGTCGGGCTTTCAAGCAGTTTAGTGTCATTCGTGATGTCAATACTAGTAAATGTTATGTGCTGGTTCATAAGAAAGTCATGAAACAGATCCCTAATCATTTTGCCCCACCTGCATGAAAATGAATTCAGACAAATAATATAGCAATAACTTTTGCAAACATACGGTTTTGGAACAAAAAGACATCAAATTCTACTAGACCCCGTCAGCCCCCTTCTCGCAAAAAGGCTGGTATACGAGGACGTGCCCCTTCATGGAGAGTTGCACCATGGCGATCCTATGGTGATCGCGGCTGTACTCGAGGTCGAGACCTACGAACCTGTTTTCTTCGAACCGCAGCCAACTCGTGTAATTACTTAGAGTGTTGCTCACCGTCTGAGGGTCGGTGGTTGAGATGACATTGATCTTCTTCCCGCCATGTACTTCTATGTCGAAGTTCGCAGTCGCTTGCCTGCAGTCGTTTCGAACATCCGAAAAGTCGGTGACTACATGAAAGAGGGAAAGGATACGGAGGAAGAGGGTGATGCTGTGGCGGAGGAAATGGATGAGGTCGTGGAGGAGAAAGACGATGAGCTGTGGAGGAGGAAATGAGACGAAGAAGTGAAATTGCTTACTACAAGATTGGAACCGCCCTTACTAATATCTGGAATGGTGCACGACTGCTCATAGTAGGGTGAAGGTGGAGAAAAACGGTGGTTTTACACGTCGACGCTAGCGCTGCCTAAAATTTGTTCTGCGCCACTTGCATGCGGTGGAATTGCGGTCAGCCATGCATGATCCAAGTCAAAGGTAGTCACATTTGCACGTGCCAACCTTCACTCACTGACAAGAAGGCCGCACATTTCTCTCTCTTACGATTTCTTTTTTCACTTCCTCTAGACGATTCTGGTGCGCACCCTCAATAATTACGCCCCTTCCTTGTCTTCCACGCGGACGAGAACCGGCAGCGGCGGTTCCTCACCAGGTCACTCCCTAACAAGTGCCCCCATCCCTGATTCCATCCCCTCTCAAATCCATATGCCTCCTTATCACAACGCCTCCATTAATCTACCGGATTCTAGACTCCATTTGCCGCTATGGGTAGAGCTTGGGGTAGCAGCAGGCTGAAGCGGAAGGCATGCAACGACGATGCGGATGGCCAGGGCGACCGCCACCGCGAGGATTGGGGATGGCCGAACCTCAACGCCACGAACGTGCACAGGATCACCATGGGGTTGGACTTCATCTCTGTTGGCCGCCTCGCTCACTGCATCCCTGGCTACCGCTTCACGATGCGGTACATGGACGAACAACCGTTCGGTACGCTAGGCCTTCTTTACCCCGATACCAACAAATGGCCAAATGACTACGACGGCCACATAAGTTCCAGTATCTTGCTTATTGGTTCAGTCATATCGTTGATTCATATGTGCTGAACTCTCATTGGAATCCTATGTTCCTTTCGTTGAACGTGTTGTGTGCACGCGTGGTTTGAACAAATTGAACCATTTAAGACTATTCTGTACAATGGAATCTCTGCTCGTACCTGATATTCTGGTATTTCATAGTGACACAGTCTTACTTTAGGTGATAGACGAGTTGTCAATTTTGATTTGCAATGGAATGCCTGCTAGGTGATACATATGTTTCCTAAAATAAAAACAAACAGATTAGACGATTTAAGGCTGTTATGCCCCGAGCTGTTTATGATCATCGTCAGGAGTTTTTTCTAGGGGGCTCTGCTCCTACTCCATATATTGGGTATCTTCGTAGTGACACAAGCACAATTTAGGCGATATCTGAGGAGACACTCGTATTTAGGCGATATTTTTTGTACTTTAATCTGAAGGTCCAGTTGTCAAATTGTATTTGCAATGGAATCCATGCTAGGTGATTATACCAACTGACAACAAATTCTGCAGAATATTCATGCAAAACTGATGCTGCTGGATAAGTGGTCCGAATCAGTAGTGGTGAATATCAAGGAAGAAGAAGAGACAGAAATGGGTGGGTGGCAACAGCGAGTGGCTAGTCCTTTTATCCCAGGATGGGAGTTCTTGGACTCTAAAAATGGCTACAGATCGTTGAGACTTACATTGCCATGTTTGGAGGGTGTCGGCATTACTGCATTCAACAACGGGTGGCCGCCACCCATTCCGAATTCGCTTACAGGTTCAACATTGCAGAACTTGAGCTCCTGAAGGTACAGCTCCCACATAGACCGCGGGAGGTGTGGAATACCTAGGAGTACGACCTCTTAGCGGTGTTCGACAAGGCAATCACATTCATTAGATGCCCAGAAGACAAGGAATGGATAGTCTTGCGCGACGACTTCCTGCGGCCGGAGAAGTATGTCAACGCCGTCTTCACCTCCAGCTACTATTCGTACAAACCGCAACACATTTATGCAATCACTGAACCTAGCAGCGACGTGCGTGTTTGGGAGCCGTCCATTTGGGGTGAGTCATGGTGTCATATAATAGCATGTAAAATCCCATTCAAAATTCCGCTTACTGATTGTAAGTAGCACGCAGGTACCCACGCAGCCCTGCGCATCATTCCAGCTCCGGTCATCGAAGATGCAGTAGCAGATGCTGAACTTGGGACACAGTGTTGGTTCCTTGCACCTCTCGGAGGCGACACGAAACAGGATGTTATGGATTCATATCAGGGGATCACTATACAGCGTTGGTGATACAATAGAACATATGGGGACACAACTTTCTCCATACCCATTGTTGCGGTGTCACGTTTTCTCGAGGTCCGCATGCCCATCCAAAGACCCAGTAGAGCAAGTCTGGACCAGAGTCGACAATCTGAAGGGACAATCTGTGTTTCTTTGGATCAACTACCCTTTCTTTGTCGGAGCTCCTGGAGCTGTTGAACCTGTAATTGCTCAGGCATCCCCGGCTCCTAATGCTGCTACTGTTGCTGGTGGTGGTGGTGGTGGTGGTGGTGGAGCTGACAAAGAACTAGCTGTTGCTGCTCCTGGTGAATCTGACAAAATACTTGGTGATGTTGCTGCTGGTGAAGCTAACGAAATACTTGCTAATACTGTTGTTGGTGATGCTGACAAAATACCTGCTGAGGTTGCTGCCGGAGTCTAGGAAGAACATGCTGGTGTTGTTGCTGAGGTGCCAGCACTTCGAGTGTTTATAGCAGACTATGTGTTTGCTGCACACTCACGCGCCTATCATGTTGACACTCCAGATCCGACCTGGAGCCGAATCCACGTCGTGGGGAGGGGCCCTACAATTGGCTCATCAGTGGGGTCGTATGATTTGATAGAGAATGACAGACGGCCAAACGCAGCATTCTGGTCTGTTCCGACGATACCACCAGCTCCAGGGACATAGCGCTCATACTAGCAGATCCGATGAACCATTTATCTGTATCTTTCTCATTAGTTACGCTTATTTGTGTAAAGACTAAGCTGTGCTTATTTGTGTAAGACTAAGTTAGGCCTAACTGCGTAATATTCAGTGAAGCCCAGCTTTTCTTTCCACGCCCATAACAACTGAATTGCAGCATAGAACATACAAAGGTAATGTGCATACTAGGCATTTTTTGCTCAGGATAACAACCACTTCAAGTAAATGATACATGGTGTACGCATTTGAACGCATCAATAGAATGTGCCACCTATTGATGATTGATGACATGGATCTAGCTTTTCTGCGTGTATTTGCATTGAATCGCTCATTGATTTGTTCACATATTTTTGGCAATGGCTGATGAACTCCACTCTCTTGGTAACATGCTTCATCAGCGAGCACTTGTTGATGCAATGCAAAGTACAGAACATGGTCATCATCGTCATTCCATTTAGGTTCTCTATGTTTCGTCATCACAGAGCTACTAATTTCAAATGAAAATCTAGTAAACAACATATGTGTAGATTGTTAGAGTATGCTACGGCCACGGTACATACATGTTTTTCTACAATCACAAGAAGAAAACTTGATGCATTTTCACCTTGTTGGCGTTGTGTCGAACTAGGTGGATGTGGCTTTGGGGTTCAGAGAGGAAGGCGCCATGGCCGGTTTGTGTGCGACCACGGCAACGGCAAGCTCGGATTCTGTAGGAGGCCAACAGGACTGAGCATGGTCGGCATGGTGACAGATCTAACCCGGGAATGAATTCCCGTCCCCGCGCCGTGCCATGGGTGCGGCCATGGTGAGGGCGAGCTTCGATTCAGGATGGGGAGGAGAGCCGGGTCGAGCAGGTTTGTCCAAGTCCTAGCTCCGCACCATGGCCGCGACCGCAGATTGCCGCCCCGGAGGAAGAAGAAGACGCGTAAAGGATTCATGCGCCAACGCTACAAGCCTACATGGCAGCCTACATGGCAGCGACATAATGGCGAAAGCTGACAGGGGGGCCAACTTGACGGTCGTTAGCCTAATATTTTGTATTGAAACGTAAAGTTGAATTCGTGCCGAAAAAGACCCTGTAAGTATTTGGCATGCCAACTTTGGGCAACGCAGCTGATTGTAAGCAACTTGGGTACCGCGTTGCCTGGGAGACCCAACTTTTGGGCCGCAAAATGATATTCTCCAGCCCCTAGCCCCTCTCCGTCTCGTCTTCTGGCTCCGTGTTCCCCTTGGTGAAATTTGACTTTGGCTTTTGTCCCGTCCAATTCCGAGAATATTCATTTTCTAACTTTCCTAGAACCAAAAACAGCAGAAAACAGGCAACTCGCACTGTGGCATCTTGTTAATAGGTTAGTTCCAAAAAATGCTTAAAAGTATCTCCAAATGTAGACAAAACATAAGGAAGTAGATACTAAACAAGCATGGAACATCAAAAATTATAGATTCATTTCCAACGTATCAACATCCCCAAGCTTAACTCCTGCTCGTCCTCGAGTAGGTAAGTGATAAAAAAGAAAAGAATATTTTTTGAGGTGACATGCACCATCACAATCTTGATCAAACCATTTGCAAGCATTGAAATCTAGGATCATAGTACTTCATCATAGCATAAAAGATATAGTTCTAACAATAAGACATAGCAACCATGATGTAGCATGAAAAGGTAGAAACAAAAGATTCATGAATAACAGTGCTTTGAAAGATGTCTGTTTGTTTCACATAAAGAAAACATAATGAGAATGGTATTCAGGTTGTCCCTCATAGTGTAGTAAACCATAAATGCCTAGGACACCTTCAAGGTTCATAAGGGTGACTAGATACAAATAGTTTAAGAACAAGCAATATCAAAGTTATGCATCAATCAACAAGTTTTGGGACAATGCACATTAAACTAAGAATGGCCACTATGCTCTCTCAATAGGTGCATAAAGATAGAAGATGGAGACTCAACATAAAAGTAAAAGAAAGGCCTTCATAGAAGGAAGCGGGGATTCAAGTCTCATAAAGAGCTTCCAAAAATTATGGTACTTATTAGCTTTCAGCTCTCATTGCCCCTATCACAAGCATCTTGAAGTGATTAAGGTTAAAGTGAACAAACTATGGAGTATATGCTTGACAAAGTATAAGTTGGCAATCTCATGTCCCTTGAATACGAGTGCCGCTCCTCATGCTACTCAAGTTTAGTTACCGGTAAGTTCTTTCCATGGTAAGTACATGTGTATCATAGAGAACCGCCAACAGGGTACCCCTTGCCCGCTGATACGGAAGAATCCCCATATCAAAATGACAAGGCAAGCAGACAACGAGCATCTCAGGGATCTTCTTATTTACCACGGGAAAATGGTGCTTTTTTCTCTCTTTCCTCTTTTCTCATCTCTTTTTTTTTCTTTTTTTATCAATCTCTATCTCTTTTTTACAGAAGAATGCTTCATAGATTGCTCATTATGGTTACGCTGCAGGTTTCCACCATGATTAGGCATGGATTAAACCAGCCACCCAGGCGTTTCTCTAACACACATACATAACTCCATGGACTTACAAGCTCCCCTTTCATTTCACATCGACGACATCCATAAACAAAAGAGCATGATATCAACTGAGTACAATGTACAAGTGCAATGTTGAAAGCGTTCCCCATGACAGCATGGTTCTGCTAATCCCCAACGTATAAGTGCAAACATATACAACATAGATGACACAATGGTTCAACTTTATTAGGGCCAATAAAAGTAAAGTGTGCCATCAAGTTCGTGAAAGCTTTAATCACTAGTTTTCTCATAACAAGTTTAATTCGGAAGGTAGATAAAAACATGAATATACCTAGAATAACAAATGCTAATAGGTAGATATGGTGGACTCTTTGGAATAACTTGGTTTTATTTGGAGTTGGATGCATGAGTGGAACTCATACTTGGTTATGAAGGCTAGCAAAAGACTGGGAGCGACCAACTAAGAGAGCAATAATGGCCATAATC
Organism: Avena eriantha; assembly: GCA_910589775.1. NCBI lineage: Eukaryota > Viridiplantae > Streptophyta > Magnoliopsida > Poales > Poaceae > Avena > Avena eriantha. The sequence continues at coordinate 131,012,111 of OU342743.1, read as the reverse complement.
ATGCAAAGCGACAAAACATCATTAATTAAAGCATAAAGTGATATTATAAGTCAAAAACTAAAGGATCATACAGGCTATGGTGACTTGGGATAGTCATAACATGGTATGAGCATGCGCCAAGTCAACCCAAATAAAACATCAAAGGAGACTACCACAATCTATGCTTTAATATGCTAAAACAATGCATGATTCTTTCAAGGCACATTAAGCAATATCAATTGTGTATAACAAGTCATGCTATAGCAAAAATCACTAAGCAGAAAGCCAAAACAATACCAAGCATGACATGACAAAGCCTAGGCCACAGTCAAAAACAAGCTCCTTTTTGTACCACTTGAGCATGAACTTTTCCTACGCTTTCCAATCCAAACCAACTTATGTGAAAAAAAATGAATGAATGAGGGGGTCCAACCAAGCGAACCAAGAAAATGAAAACCAAAAACAAAAAACGAAGACGCTACAAGAACAACACAACTGTGCATGAAATAATAAAAATGAAGTGTTTGGAAGAAACCTGCGATTTTTATTGATGAAGAAGAGGATGCCTTGGGCATCCCCAAGCTTTAACGCTTGTACTTCTTGGATATTTATTGGGGTGACACAGGTGGCATCCCCAAACTTGAGCTTTAGTCCGTTCTTCATCTTATTATATCACTCTTTCCTTACACCTGAAAAATTTCCTTCATACAAAACTTCACACAATCTTTATTAGCAACATTAGTGTACTCAAGATAATAAGTCTTTTGGTTCAGTTTTAATACGAGTAAAACTTCCATTAAAACACAAGCTACTGTAGCACTTCCTTTAAAAAGTTCAAATGATCAAAGATAACTCAAAGAGAAAGAGATTAAGAGGCAAATGCAAATAATGGCAGAAATCTGTCAAAACAGACCAGCAGGTAAAAACCAATTTTTTCGAAGACCTTCTGTTGCTCAAATTGAAAAGTGTTGAACTAACGAAATTTAGATAACAACCTGGGGCAGAAGCACAAACAATTACAGTTCAAACGGACGTACCGAGATATTTCACGATTTTTTACAGCGAAGCACAAAAATCTGTTTCGGGACAGCAACTTTCCCAAGTCTTACTTCTCTCTCATTAGAGGTTATTCTTGGCACAAAAACCACACAAAAAGGATAAGGAGAGGTTATTACCGAGGTAATAACTTCCAAGACTCGACTAAAACTTTTGGGTTATCTCCCAATAAGTAATTTTCTTTAACGCCTTTAAGTTAGGCATAATAGTTTGAGAAGATGCTCACATAAGAAATATGAATTGAAGTAAAAGAGAGCATCAAGGAGCAAATTCAAAGCACATTTAAGTCTAACCCACTTCCTATGCACAGGAATCTTGTAAAGAAACAAGTCATGAAAGCACAAAGCAACAAGCATAGGAAAGCAAAACAAGTGCAACTTCAAGACTTTCAATATAAAGAGGGGAAACTTAATATTATTGAGATGCATAAAACCATGTTTCCCTCTCTCATAATAACTTTCAGCAGCATCATGAATAAAATTAACAATATAACTATCACGTAAAACATTCTTATCATGAGCCACATGCATAAAAGAATTAATACTCTCCACATAAACATAGTCATTCTTATTAATTGTAGTGGGAGCAAATTCAACAAAATAGCTATCATTATTATTCTCATCACCATAATCATCAAATATAGAAGGCATACTGTAATCATAATTAATTTTCTCCTCAATAGTAGGTGGACTGAAAATATCATATTCATCATTGTAATCATCATATATTGGAGGCATAGTATCATCAAAGTAAATTTTCTCCTCCATGCTTTGGGGACTAAAAAGATCATTCTCATCAAAACCAGCTTCCCCAAGCTTATACTTTTCCATAGCATTAGCAATAATGGTGTTCAAAGAATTCATACTAATAACATTTCTATTAGCACGCAAATAAAGTTCCATAGGTTTTTAAATTTTCTCTTCAAACACTTCATGTCCTAACTCAAGATAAATACTATAAAGCTCTCTAATTTTGTTGTTGTTTTCCATTAAGCCTAACTAGTAAAATAAAAACAAGAAACAAAAAGATATAATTGCAGAATATAAAGGAAATAACTTCGAGCACTCACACACCAGCAACAATTCTAGAAGATAGCTTAGTAGCCAGAGGATGTGAGTACCTTTTACCTTACCTCCCCGGCAATGGCGCCAGAAAATAGCTTGAAGTCTACGCACTTCTATTCTTGTAGACAGTTGTTGGGCCTCCAAGTGAAGAGGTTTGTAGAATAGCATCAAGTTTTCCTTAAGTGGATCACCCAAGGATTATCGAACTCAGGGAGGAAGTGGTCAAAGGTATCCCTCTCAAGAAACCCTTCAATCAAGATACAAGAAGTTTCTTGTGTCCCTAACACACCTAATACACTTGTCAGGTGTATAGGTGCACTAGTTCGGCGAAGAGATAGTGAAATACAAGTGGTATGGGTAATTATAAGTGGTAACGGTGCCAGAAAATAGCTTGATGGTGTGGAAGAGACTAAAGGCAAACTGAAATAAAGATGGCAGCAAGCAAACATGTAACAGATCTAGTTGCAAACAGTGCTTCAATGCTTAGAAACGAGGCCTAGGGATCATACTTTCACTAGTGAACACTCTCATATAAATATATTCTCTTTATGATACTACTCTGAACTACTCTCCGGTTGGACACTCTAATCCATGGTAGGCCTATAACAGCACTCCTCAAAGTTTGTTTTCCCCATCTAGATAACCCCACACTGTCACCTTGAGCACTAGATGGTTCCAACAAACACCAAAATTTCATAGAGACATCCAACTCCAAATATAACTGATAACAAGTATTTGTAATCTCTAGCCTAAGTGCCACCATGGTGTGCACGCTGTCACTTTCACACACATGGGGAGAGCAGAGATCTATTAAAGCACTTGAGTAGCAAGGTAGATCTACTTGATTACAAAGCTTATGATCACAATATGATCATGCATAGAGAGAGAGATGAACACATAGCTACCAGTAGAACCCTTAGCCTCGAGGAAGAACTACTCCCTCATCATCATGGGAATTAGCAATGACGATGGAGATGGTGGTGGAGATCGATGGATATGGCTCTAGGGGCACTTCCCGTCCCGATAGGGTGCCGGAACAGAGAATTTCTGTCCCCCGAATCTCCCCTTCGGTGGCGACGGCACTATGGAACTTTTCGTGGCTGGAGGCTTCCGCATTTAGGGTTTTCTCCTCGGATGCTTCTTATAGGCGAAAGGGAAAGGTTGGTGGAGGCCGGAGGGGCCCACACCACCTGGTGGCGCGGCCAGGGGGACCCGCGCCACCCTATGGTGTGGCCAGCCCCTGGCCCCTCTCTGTCTCATCTTTTGGCTCCGTGAGTCTTCCGATAAAATATTCATTTTGTCTTTTGTCCCGTCCAATTCCGAGAATATTTATTTTCTAACTTTCCTGGAACCAAAAACAGCAGAAAACAGGCAACTAGCACTATGGCATCTTGTTAATAGGTTAGTTCCAGAAAATGCATAAAAGTATCTCCAAATGTAGACAAAACATAAGAAAGTAGATACTAAACAAGCATGGAACATCAAAAATTATAGATATGTTTGCCCTATTGAGTTCAACCACGTTTTCACACAACCTTGTCACTTGTTTCCATTTACTTGTTTTAATTACTTTTCTGCAAACAACCAAAAACCTTTCAAACACCCTTTACTTGAGATCAATGGCAGCTTATAAGTATCCTTTGGTAGATAGTGAGGAGGGGCATCAAGACCATTACCAATAGCTCTTTGTAGGTTCGATATATTTACTTCGAAACTAGCTACAATTGATCTGTGCACTTGTAGTCATCAGCGCTCATGCTGTGGAATCAAGAGGAGGGGGGATTTTTGGGAGGGCTGATGACCCACAACTATAGGGGGTGTATCGCAGTATTTTCGAGGGAATTGAAACCCAATTTATTGATTTGACACAAGGGGAGCCAAAGAATATTTATAAGCCTTAACAACTGAGTTGTCATTTCAGCTGCACCTGGAAACAATCTTGCTCACAGCAGTTTATCAGTAGCAACAACTTTGTAGTAGCAATAGTAAAGTAACAGCAGAGTAATAGCAATAGTAAAAGTAAGACAGTAGTAACAGTAGCAGCAAACAGTAGGATTAAAGCGCGGTAGGCATAGGGATGGATGGACGGGCATTGCATGGACAATACAACTCACATGGCAATCAAGACATAGGGAAATTGTAGATAAATAAGATAAAGCATCCAAGTACTAGATAATCATAGGCATGTGTTCCATATATAGTCATATGTGCTCGCAATGAGAACTTGCACAACATCTTTTGTCCTCCTAGCCCGTTTGTAGCGGGGCCTCAAGGGAACTACTAGCAATTAAGGTGCTCCTTTTAATAGAGCACCGGAGCAAAGCATTAACACTCCATGAACACATGTGATCCTCACATCAAAGCCATTCCCTTCGGTTGTCCCGATTGCTGTCACTTCGAGGCCATTGGTTCCGGACAATAACGTGTGTATACAACTTGCAGGTAAGATCAAAAACAATACTATCATAATGAATCAATAACACGTTCAGATCTGAAATCATGGCACTCGGGCCCTAGTGACAAGCATTAAGAATAACAAGTTGCAACAAAGTCAAATAGCACTAATAAAAGATACTAGGCACCATGCCCTAACAATCTGATGCCATTACAATGAACAATCTCATCCAATCCCTACCATCCCCATAGCCTACAGCGGCGGATTACTCACTCATAGATGGGGGAAACATGGATGGTCGATGGAGAAGCGATGGTGGCTATGATGGTGATGATCTCCTCCAATTCCCCGTCCCGGCAGGGTGCTAGAACGGAGTTTCTGGTGCTGATTTGCGGAATCTGGTGGTGGCGGCAGAGCGGAACTCTTTCTGGAAAAACGTCGAACCCCCCTTGGTTTTTAGGTCAAGAGGCAACTTATAGGCGAAGAGGGAGGCCGAGGGGGCAGCCGAGGCAGCCACACCACCCCTAGGCGCGGCCTAGCCTGGCCCGGGCGGCCAGGTAGTGTGGGCCCCTCGTCGCCCTACTCTGTCTCGTCTTCTAGCTTCGGGAGTCTTCTAGTGAAATAGGGTTTTTGGCATATTTTCAGGGATTTTTCCTGATAGTTGATTTTCTGCACAAAAACTAGACACCAAGGTAATTCTGCTGAAAACAGCATCAGTCTGTGTTAGTTGCATCCAATTCAGACAAGTTTAGAGGAGAAAGAATAGCAAAAGTGTTCGGGAAAGTAGATATGTTTTGGACGTATCAACTCCCCCCGATCTTAGCTTATTGCTTGTCCTCAAGCAATTTAGTTGAAAACTGAGTGCGATAAAACAACTTTCACGAACACATTTGCTTCTTATGATGTATATATTCTCAGCATGTGATCAACTACTTAAGCAATTAAAAATAAAGAGAATGCTACTGAGTTTACTTAATAGTCATTGCAAGCTATGAAGAGATTCCAACTCAAAAATAATAAGTAGCATGAAACATAAACATAAGCAACATTGCAGTGCTCATAACAAGGTATGATAGAGTGGTATCTCGCTTGCCTTTGATTGTGAATGCCAAGGCACCGCTGAAGTTCAGGTGAAGACTAGAAGTAAAGATATCAAAGATGCAAGCATCAAAATCATGACACAATTAATCAAGTTTTGAGACAAGCAAATTATACTAAGAATGACAACCATGCTCTCAAGAAAGTGCTCAAAGAATGTGTGGAGACTCAACAAGGAAAACGAAAAGGTTTTTGAAAAGTTTGAAAGGCTTCCAAATGCTGAAAGTATGGTACTCGTTAGCTTTGAGCTCTCATTGCCCCTATCATAAGCATCTTTAAGTGGTTAAGGTTAAAGTGACACAACTAAGAAGATATGCTTGACAAGTTATAAATCGAAGCCTCATGCCCCTTACTTACGAAGACTGAACCTCATGCTACTCAACTTTAGTCACAAGTAAGCTCTTGTCATTGTAAGTACATATGTATCATAGAGAACCGCCAACGGAGTACCCCTTGCACATGATAAAGGAGCTATCCCATAATCAAAATGACAAGGCAAGCAGACAATGAGCATCTCAGCAATCTTTTTATTTACTATGTGCATAGTTTTTATTAAGGATGCTTCATAGAATGCTCATTATGGTTATGCTACAAGTTTCCACCATTATTAGGCATGGCTTAGGCTAGCGGCCCATGCGTTTCTCTAACACACATACAAACTCCATGATCTTACAAGTTCCACTTTTATTTCACACCACCGGGATCCATAAGCAAAAGAATATGATATCAACGAGGTACTAAGTACCAGTGCACTATTGAAAGCGTTCCCCATGATACATGGTTCTGCTAACTTCAACTTATAAAGCGCAAGCATATACGCAATAAACAAGGACGCAATGGTTCAGGTTTATTACGTGCAAGAAAATAAAGTGTGTCATCAAGTTTGTGAGAGCTTTACTAACTAACTTTCTCATCACAAGCAAACATTTTATTTGGAAGAAAACAAGGCATACTTAGTATGCACGGAATAGCAAATGATGCTATTAGGTAGATATGGTGGACACTTTGGTAATATTGGTTTTGGGGAGTTGGATGCACGAGTAAGCTTATACTCAGCACAAGTGAAGGCTAGCAATAGAGAGGGAGTGAAAAACGAGAGAGCAATAACTTTCATAATCATGCTTGCAACAAAACATGACTAATTATGGCATGAAATTGATTCAAGACCCCTGAGGCAAAATAATTCATTGAGGCTTGACTGATTATTTTAGGCATATGCATGCGTGAGCATGTGCCAAGTCAATTCAAGTGAAACATTCAGAGGAGGATACCACAGTGTCATACCAATTTATGAATAGAGCAATGCAAGCAAACATTCATATGACATGCTACAAACTATTAGCGAGATGGAGCTAATCATAAGAAAGCAAGAATTACTATGCATCCATAAATAACATACACCTTACATGAACAGACTAAGCATGCCCACAATGATGAGTATATGTACAAAAATGAAAACAAATAGAGTTTGTTACCAGCCTCTTACCACACCTCAAGCTGTCATTAATCCTCATTATTGCCCTTCACTTGTGTGGCTTGAATAATAACATGAAAACCAAACTCCACTGAGGCCTGCTGAACCCTGCAACAAACTTCACAAAAACAAAGAAGAACAACAAATATTTTTGGTGTTTTTGAGTTTTTAAGGCAAGAGCAAAAAGGAAGAACAAGCAAAGCAAAATATTTTTGGGTTTTTTGAATAATCAAAACAAAACCAAACGGAAGAAGCAAACCAAGGAAAAAGAACAAGAAGCAAACCAAGAGAAAAAGGAATAAGAAGCAAACCAAGAGAAACAACAGAAATATTTTTGGTCTTTTTGTGTTTTCGAAAGCAAAAACAAAGAAAGAACGAAAACTAAAAAGAGAACGAAATATGGATATACAAAGTACCGAAGAAACATGATATGTAGATGAGTGTGGTGTGGGTGTACCTCCCCCAAGCTTAGGCTTTTAGCCTAAGTGGGTATCAATCCCAGGCAGGCCAAGATGAAGTGTCTCCATGGTACGACGAGGAGGTGCCCTCGTCCTGGTATGAGCTCGAGGATGCCCCACCGTAGTGCGCAGAGTAGTCGCAAGAGGGCACATCCTCCGGGTGCTGCCTATGGAGACCAAGCAAGCGGAGCTGCTCGTCCACCTCCTCCTTGGAACGTGACCATGACCTCCTGTGAACACTAAACAAAGTAGATTGCGGCAAAGGGATCTCCCTTTCATCCCCGTCAGTATACAACATCTTGTATACTAGACTGTCCATATCAGAGTTAGCAGTGACGAAGTGATGTGTTTTCATGGTAGAAAGGTCAAGCCTTTGTGGTGCCAATATAGTATCATTTGGATCCACAAAAAGCTCTAATGCATTGACCATACGTGAAGCGATGATGCCCCCATAAATAGGTCCCCTAGCAGCTAGCCGATGAGCAATAAGAGAGCCAAGATTGTACCGAGTATCATTGTTAAGCGCAGCAGTGAGGAAGGCTAAACGATAATTGGAAATATTACTCGTATTCTCCCTACCAAGAATGCTAGTAGCAAGATAATAGGCAAAGTATCTAAGATCTGGGAGTTGGATGTTTCTTATCTTCCCGCGTTGAGCTACGCGGTCATCGTCATTGGTCACCCCTCGATAGAGCTCTAGCAAATCAGCGGATCGCCGTTGAATCTTCTTCATGGTCCCTGCCATGCCTACACCTATAATGCTGCAAAATCTTTCCAATGGCATAGTAAAAGGCAGATTATAAATTCTAAAAGAGACAGTTGACTGATAGGGGGTGTTAGTGAAAATGAAACTCTCAACAAAAAATTTGTTGAGCATAGCGTATTGCTCACTCTCGTCTTGCATATATGAGGTCCAACCAACCCTCTGAATCAATAGCAAGAAATCATCAAGAATCCCTGCAGCTTGTAAGAAGGTAAAACAAGGAAAAGTAGATGGGTGAGCATCCCCATCATCTCCTTCATTACCAAAGCGAGGTGCAATGAGATCTTCGTTCTATGAAGGCCTAAACTGAGAGGCTGATCTTGAGGGCCTTGACCTCCTAGGTGTGTCCCTCTCAAATATTTCTCCAAATGTATGGTTGTTCATCTTTAATATTCGGAGATCAAATGCTCCAAATTTCAGCAGCAAAGATGAGCTGAGCAAGGAGATCGAAAAATTGAGGCAAGAACAGCAAGAACGCGATTTCGAGCAATGAACTTGTGTTTTCTTGGGGGAGAGAGAGTAGTGGCAAGTGAGAGAGTGAGTGGAGGGCCAGGGGTGGCCCACACCATGGCCAGGCGCGCCCCTGGGCAGGCCACGCCACTAGGTGGTGTGCCTGCCTGGTGGGCCCCCCTGGTGTTGGGCTTCGGAGCATAGAAAAAAATAATTTTCCTACGATGGGAACTATACGCCAAGATCTATCTACTAAATACAAGCAACAGGTGGATATACATCCATGGAGAACTTACCCTCGAAGACAACAAAGCTTTGTTAACGAGATGGAACTCGTGGATGATGTAGTCGTACACTTGCCAATCTCAAGATCGTGATGAAGTCCAGCAGGTCCGGCTTCAGCACGTCCTTCAGATCCAGCTCCAGCAAGTCCAGCACCACCAAGTCCAGCACCGCAAAGCAGCGGTGCATCCGTGATCGCACACACGTTCGGTACCCCGACAACCTCTGTCCCTCGCTCCAGCAAAGCAGCAGAAGCAGCAACTCCTTTCCAGATAAAGCCACCGGGAACATGTATCTCGCTAATCCGAGACCATGGGGGAATAATACTACAGGGGGAGAGAGATCCTTCACGAGGAGGTGTGAGGAAGAAGGGGTGTGAGGGGGGCCTTTTATAGGAGGAGGGGTGCCCCTCCCCATGGCCGGCGCCCAAGGGGTGACCCCTCACCTCCTCATTCATGTGGTGGTAACTCCCTCCACATAAATTTGCCCCTTCTCATTATCTTTTAAAGTCCTCACTTTAAATGCATTAAATTTCTCCAAATTTAATGCTCTCTCATTTAATAAAACGCTTTTATTAATTTTATTCATAATTTTGTTAATTACTTTCATTAACAAACATTCACATAAAACCCCCTGCAACATTTCAATATTACATGCATAACCAATTTTAGCAATTTCACCTGAAACGGTTTTGGTGTCTATTGAAATAATTCCAGTGCTTTCTTAAATCTTTATCTGAAACATATTTGCTCCAAATGGTATCGGTATCCCTCAAGTGTGTCACCCTACGGTTCGTGACTAATGCATACATGATCGAGACCCCTCTCAGATCAATAATCAGAAGCGGGACCTGGAGATCCATACTGACTCCTACACATTCAACGATGACTTCTGTGATCGTGAGAACCTTTAACGCTAGTAACTAAATCCCTTTGTCTCATGATATAATACATGTCCAAGATTCGATCATCGGTATCCAAATACATAGTTTGATCTCGTTACCGACATGCACTCTTTTCTCGTTCCCGTGATATACCATTCTAGTGATCACATCACTTGCTTGCAAGCTATCTTAATGTGATATCACCGAGAGGGCCCAGAGTATATCTATCCGTCATCGGGATTGACAAATTCCACTCTTGATCCATGAGCCTCAACATAACACCTTCGTAGTACTGAACCCACCTTTATAGTCACCCTATTACGGTGTGACGTTTGGTGTTATCAAGATACTCTTCTGGTGTTAGCAATTAACATGATCTCATGGTCTAAGGACTAAGATTACTTAGTATGGTGTTATAGCAAGATAAACATAATGACTTTGATGGTAATGCTATACTTCGGATGAATGTTCATCACATCATTCAACCAATGTTGTGACCTCGTTATTAACAACATCCAATGTCCATGATCAGGAAACCTTGATCATCTTGTTAATCAATGAGCTAGTTTATATGAGAGGCATTACTAGGAACTTTGTATTTTGTTTATTAAACACACATGTATTAACGTTTCCAATTAATACAATTATAGCATGCAAAATAAATATTTATCACAAAGATGGAATAAGATAATAACCACTTTATTATTGCCTCTCGGGCATATTCCCTTCAGTCTCCCACTTGCACTAGAGTCAATAATCTAGTTTGAAAAACGTTGCGTATTGAACACCTATGGCTTTCTGGTGTTGCATATACGCGATTCCTAGTGGTTAACATAATCTCCAGATCTGGCACTTTCAGGTCTGTGTGTATTTGCATGTCTTCGCGTCTCTACGTATCACTCATTCTAAAATGAGATGACATTGTATAAATTTGGTCCTTTGGTGAGACCTTTAGTTCGTTCGGGTTAAAATATGTTGATATTATTGTCATACAATATATCGTCATAGTATTAGCCCACTTTGAACTACACCTAGTTTGATAACAAACTACTTAACACAAATTCCCTCCTTTGCTGCTACTATAGCAGTCATATACTTAGCCTTTCGTTGTAGTATCCGTCACAATGTCTCAACTTTGGAACTCATCCAAATCCATCATGGAACATCCTTTCCATTACATTGTGCCACCCATAGTCTAAATTGAGATAAATTTTAATTTGTATCTTGTGACAAAACTAGTATCAATTTAACACTTTACAATGAACTACCTTTAACTATTTGTCACTTATACATGATATATTCTTAGTTCTTCCAAAGCTCATAAGAATATATTTACTATCGTCCAATCATCATCTTATGAATCATTCTGGTATGTGCTCATAACATTTAGAGCATAGGACATTCTGGATATTTATATATATCATGGTATAATCGATCAAAATCTTCATGTGATTTTACTCACCAAGTGTTGAAACACTTGAATCTTGATACAATCCTTTCCATGCAGCAAGAACCTTCCTTGTTGTTTCCATATTGAACCCTTTCAATATCTCATATATGTATGTCTGGCACAACCATATTAGCGCATCAATCTATCCATATAGATATTGATGCCAAATATTCCGGTTTTGCCCAAGTCTTTCATCGAAATCTTATTTTAATGAAATTCTTAACTTGTGTCAATAAAAGATATATCATTTCCAATCAACAATGTGTCCTCTACATAATGTATTAGAAATATGTCTCAGCACTCCCACTTAATTTCTTGCAAATGCAAGCATCTTCATCATCTCCGATGAATTTAAACTATTTTAATAGTTTCATCATGGTGAAGATTCCAACTCTGCTTTGCTTACTTCAACTATTGAAGTTTGCATGCCCTTTTAGCACCCTTTCAATTAACAAAACCCTTCGGACCGTGTCTTGTACACCTCCTAGGTAACCATTCTATTAGAAGAACATTGTTTTGTTTGTTCAACTACCATACATCAAATTACATGTAGTGGTTGCTACATTAATCCGTCAAGACTAAATATCGCTATAAAAGATCAAATCATGTCATAGTCAACTCCTTGAACATTGTCGTAAACTTCTTTCCGACATGTCGACTATTTCATAGATGTTAAACATCCATGTCTATTTCTTTATAGATCCAAACATGACCGATAGGCTTCACGCCTTTCCGGAGGGTCTTCCAAGTTTAGAAACTTGATTTCTCGTGTATGGATACTATCACGGATTCTATGACTTCTAGTCATTTTATGGAGTCAGGGCCCATCATCGCTTCTTTGCATGTAGTCGGTTCATCATTGAAAACAATAACGACTTGCTTATCAAATCACACTATTTGATTCTTACCGACCCACACAGTTCAATAGGAACTCTAATCTCCGAGATCACAACCTTTGTGATCATGGGAGCCATGAGCATTGTGGCCGCCAATGGGACACTCTATGGCGCTGCGCTACTTAGCACATATAGCTAAGGTTCAACAACCTTATCCAAGTTCTATTGTCCTCCCACTTAACTTTCCGCGAAAAATTCTTTCTCAAGAAACTTGACATTCCAAGTAACAAACTCTTTTGTCCTCGGTGTTATGGAGAAATTCCCAACAAATTCTTTGGGATAACCTACAAAGACGTGCTTATCCGACTTTGGTTGTAAACATTTTACTTATGCATAGCATACCAAAATTTAAGAAAAGACAAATCGGGTTTTATCCCAAACCATAACTTATATGGTGTCATTTCAACGGATCACGATGGTGCTCTTTTCAGTGTAAAAGCGGTAGTCTCTAAAGCTTCAATCCTTAAAACATAATGGCAGTTTTATAAATGACACCTTTGATCTTATCATGTCAAACATGGTTTGATTTCATCTCCTAATATGCCATACTCCTATGGTTTATCGGGAAACACAAATCATGGAACAATTCCTCAAACCTTAGGTGTTTTGCTAAACATGTAACTCAAATATGTTCCTTTATGATCAAATCATAAACTCTTTTATTTTCTTGTTACAATGTTTTTTCACTTCATCTTGAAAGTCTTTGAACAATTTTCAAATGTTTCATACTTCTTCCTTATTAAGTAAATATATAGATATATTCACTCAAATTTCTGGAGAAAGCAAATAAAGCAAAAATATCCATCGCATATGGCTACATATAATGGACTATATACATCAATATGTATAATATCCAATAAGTTAGTCATCCGTTCCTCTTTGGCCTATGGACGGAGTTTCAATTATCTCGAGGAAAGTTTCACAAGCGTCAATTGATAAAAATCAAAGACTCCAAAAATCCATCAACATGGAGTTTCTTCATGTTTTCTTTCCAATATAATTTAAACAGCGACGTCACTTCATAAGTGATCTTTCAATCATTTGTATTGCGACATTTTAGCAATAGTGTTTATGGATGTGATTTCTCCCACTAGACTTGTAGAAGTTCATCCATCCTTTATGGAATACGGTAATTATTTGAATAACCATTGTTCTCATAATACCGGAACAAAATAACAATTATTAAAACAAATCTTGAAGGCTAGGTTTGATAATAATGAAAAACACAATAACACTTTATTTGTTTTCGATGAACATCATCACTTATTCTCTTGCTAGTTACTTAGGCCATTGCAGTTCATGAATTGCGTTGTCCTGTATGACACTTCATACCAACCAATTCAGTATCCAATACCGCTATCCAATACCTGAGAACCACATTATTTAAAAAGCAAGGAATACAACCATAACATGTATATCTTCTATATACCTAAGTTGGACATCTCCAACCTTTTCTTTTCTGCCAAATATTTTATAGATTCTCTTTCAACAATTCCTTTTCTTTTAAAAGAATCTATCAACATCAATAGTGGTGTCATTCACATGACACATAGTACAAAGTGTATATAGTCAAATACTAATACCTTTGAACTTGCACTTTGAAGTGGATCACCATCATTAAATGTTTGGTGTTCTTTCAAAAATCCATTCTTTAGTAATCTATTAGTGTAGTAAACATTTTATTTACATCTTCTATTCATCCTTATCATGACAACTTTCATGATCAAGCTACTATAGCCTGTAAGGAAGAATCGCGAGTATAATGTTAGTTCCCAAAACCTTTTTGGGAAATCCGGATGCTTAGCATCTCCATCCTTCACAAATTCTCATACAATATGAGAACATGTATTTTGGTAAATTATACTCTATCATAATGCAACCAAAAACATTGTTTCAGATATCACAATATCTTTCACACATGATGGTTTCTGAAACAATTTTCAGATCCTATATAATCTTGATATTAAAACAACTTTTGAATATCAATAATCATGGAGGCAAACATGATACTTTAGATACTAACATTGGAATTCTTACTCTTGATTTAATACTACTTATTAAACTTCATGGAGTAAATAGAGTTTGCTGAAAGTTTGCAATAGGACTTCTAAACTTTTAAATTGACATTCAAAACAATATGATACCAGTTTGTAAAGTAAATATCCAGAATTCTATAGTTCTATTATCTCAATTAAAACTAAGCATAAGGTAGTGAACAGACGCTAATGACTACAACAAATTATGCAAATTCACTTCGATTTAGTCTATGACAAATTGAGTCCGACTAATCCAAATTAGAAATGAACTCCCACTCAAAAACGACATCCCTCGTGCCTTTTTGTTGATTACATGAACCAAATCCACTACACCAAGTCCGATCATCACGTGAGTCGGTGTAGCTTCAAAGGCGAGCATCAATATGGGCATCATATCAACTATATGACGCATTCTTAACCTTTCGGTCCGTGTTCCAAGGCCATGTCTGTACATGCTAGGCTCGCCAAGTAAGAACCTTAGTACTCGCATGTGTAAAACTGTCTTACACCCGTTTTATGAAAGCGTAGAGTCGAGTACACCCGATCATCACGTGATGTCTTGAAACACGATCCATACAACGGTGCATACTTAAGGAAGAACACGTTTTTATCTTGATATTTAAATGAGGGATCATGTTATAATGCTACTAAAACGCCAAACAAGCAATATAAGATGCGAACATCATATGTGTAAAGTGGAATGATATGGTCCATGCATTTGATCACCATCATATGCATCGTGGTATGATCTCTATCATTCCTTTGTGTGTAAGGCCAAGTTCTATAGAACTTACATGTTGAGTGTGTTGTAAGAGTATCTATCATACATATACTTACAACAATACCATATCAAGACACTAGCCCAACAACAATCTAAACTAGACGCCTCTAATTTATCAATTGCAAGTTTTACGTGGCTTAGGGCTTTCGGAGATAGAACCGGTCTTACCTACGAACATGAACCACAACGAGGATAACCAAGTTATTAGAAACTCGTTGTAAATCAGATATTGACTATAGTAGGAGAGACAGACACCCGTTAGCCACTTATGCAAAACAAGTTGCATGTCAGTCGTGGAACCGGTCTCATGTACGATGACATGTAAGGTTGGTCCAGGCCGCTTCATCCCACTATGCCACCAATATCAAAAATACATAGAAGATGCAATAACATGATCATCATCGCCCATATATAAACATATGTGTACTACCCGTGCAAAGCACCTACACATAGATCTCGCTCTGATACCACTATTGGGGTTCGCAGCATAGAAAACAATAATTTTCCTACGATGGGAACTATACGCCAAGATCTATCTACTAAATACAAGCAACAGGTGGATATACATCCATGGAGAACTTACCCTTGAAGACAACAAAGCTTTGTTAACGAGATGGAACTCGTGGATGATGTAGTCGTACACTTGCCAATCTCAAGATCGTGATGAAGTCCAGCAGGTCCGGCTTCAGCACGTCCTTCAGATCCAACTCCAGCAAGTCCAACACCACCAAGTCCAGCACCGCAAAGCAGCGGTGCATCCGTGATCGCACACACGTCCGGTACCCTGACAACCTCCGTCCCTAGATCCAGAAAAGCAGCAGAAGCAGCAACTCCTTTCCAGATAAAGCCACCGGGAACATGTATCTCGCTAATCTGAGACCATGGGGGAATAATACTAGAGGGGGAGAGAGATCCTTCACGAGGAGGTGTGAGGAAGAAGGGGTGTGAGGGGGGCCTTTTATAGGAGGAGGAGGGGTGCCCCTCCCCATGGCCGGCGCCCAAGGGGTGACCCCTCACCTCCTCATTCATGTGGTGGTAACTCCCTCCACATAAATTTGACCCTTCTCATTCTCTTTTAAAGTCCCCACTTTAAATGCATTAAATTTCTCCAAATTTAATGCTCTCTCATTTAATAAAACTCTTTTATTAATTTTATTCAGAATTTTTTTAATTACTTTAATTAACAAACATTCACATAAAACCCCCTGCAACATTTCAATATTACATGCAGAACCAATTTCAGCAATTTCACCTGAAACAGTTTCGATGTCTATTGAAATAATTCCAGTGCTTTCTTAAATATTTATCTGAAATATATTTGCTCCAAATGGTGTCGGTATCCCTTAAGTGTGTCACCCTACGGTTCGCGAATAATGCAGACATGATCGAGACCCCTCTTAGATCAATAATCAGAAGCGGGACCTGGAGAGCCATACTGACTCCTACACATTCAACGATGACTTCTGTGATCGTGAGAACCTTTAACGCTAGTAACTAAATCCCTTTGTCTCATGATATAATACATGTCCGAGATTCGATCATCGGTATCCAAATACCTAGTTTGATCTCGTTACCGACATGCACTATTTTCTCGTTCCCGTGATATAGCATTCTAGTGATCACATCACTTGCTTGCAAACTATCTTAATGTGATATCACCGAGAGGGCCCAGAGTATATCTCTCCGTCATCGGGATTGACAAATTCCACTCTTGATCCATGAGCCTCAACATAACACCTTCGTAGTACTGAACCCACCTTTATAGTCACCCTATTACGGTGTGACGTTTGGTGTTATCAAGATACTCTTCTGGTGTTATCAATTAACATGATCTCATGGTCTAAGGACTAAGATTACTTCATATGATGTTATAGCAATATAAACATAATGACTTTGATCGTAATGCTATACTTCGGATGAATGTTCATCACATGATTCAACTAATGTTGTGACCTCGTTATTAACAACATCCAATGTCCATGATCAGGAAACCTTGATCATCTTGTTAATCAACGAGCTAGTTTATATGAGAGGCATTACTAGGAACTTTGTATTTTGTTTATTAAAAACACATGTATTAACGTTTCCAATTAATACAATTATAGCATGCAAAATAAATATTTATCATAAACATGGAATAAGATAATAATCACTTTATTATTGCCTCTCGGGCATATTCCCTTCACCTGGTACCTTCCAGGCACTTCTCTGCCCCTTGTTCACGTAAAAATTTAATATGAATTTTTTGGAATCTTTTGAGACACTTTATTTTTGAGCAATTTTTAGGTATAGATGAATGATTTTTCTACAGAAAAGTGATTTTGAAAAGATGCAAAAGCAAAACAAAGCAAAAACTTCAGAAGTTCTAAGACACTCTAAAATGCAAGCAACTTAGCAAAAGAAAGGTAAACTGCACGAAAGCAAAAACTAAGATGGATAAAGTAAAAGTAAGCGGAGATAATCATGGTGAAAACATTGTTTTGTTCATTGAAATCATTTTCTTAACAAGGTTGATCAGGTCTTGTTACCAAAACAATTTTATATGAAACAAAACTTTGTATTCCACTAATGATTATGTTACCTCAACCTTTATAGCAATTGTCCCAATCATAATAATTTCATATTTTTCTCTTGGTATGGGACAATATATTTCTCCAACTTGAATGCCCTCAACATGTTCAATTAAATTTAAACCATAAGTCCTATCAATCTTCTTGGGGAAATAGACAGTATGCTCCTTGTCATTAACATTAAAAGTCACCTTTCCTTGGAAACAATTAATAACAGCTCCTGCAGTATTAAGAAAAGGTCTCCCAAGAATAATAGACATATTATAATCTTCAGGCATTTCAAGCACAACAAAATCAGTTAATATCAAGCAATTATGGGCCACTTGAACAGGCACATCCTCACATATACCAACAGGAATAGTAGTAGATTTATCAGCCATTTGCAAAGATATATCCATTGGTATTAGTTTTTCCAGTTGAAGTCTCTTGTAGAGAGAAAAAGGCACAACACTAACTCCTACTCCCAAATCACACAAAGCAGTTCTAACATAACTATTCTTAATAGAGAAAGTAATAGTTGGAATCCCTAGGTCTCCAAGTTTCTTTGGAACCTTACCATTAAAGTACTAATTAGCAAGCAAATTAGAAATTTCTTCATTAGGGATCTTCCTTTTATTCGATACAATATCCTTCATATACTTTGAATAAGGAGGCAATTTAATAGCATCAGTCAAAGGAATTTGCAAGAATAAAGGTTTCATCAACTCACAAAACTTATTATAGTGTTCATCTTCCTTTGACTTGTGTTTCTTATCAGGGAAAGGCATAGGTTTTTGAACCCAAGGCTCTCTTTCATTACCATGTTTTTTAGCAACAAAATCTTCTTTAGTGTATTTAGTACTCTTAGTGTGCTTTTCAGGTTCTTCTTCAACTTTTTCTTTATTAGGAGCATCATTTTCCTCATTACCACTTTCAGTTTTAGCATCAGAGACAGATATACTATTAGGATCTATAGCAGGTTCAGGAGATTCTATAATAGTTTTACGTTTGTTTTTCCTTTTCTTAGGAGAAGTACCACTATTTTCAACTTGTTGAGAATCCTGCTCAATTCTTTTAGGATGCCCTTCAGGATATAGAGGATCCTGGGTGGCACCACCACTTCTAGTTCTAATTTCATAAGAATGTTTTTCTTTAGCAGCATTAACTAGCAGGTCCTTTTGCAATTTAATAAGTTGATCTATTTGATTTTGAACTATTTGAAAATGTTTAACAAGCATTTTAACATCATTAGAGGTTCTTTCCACAATATCTTTTAACTCAACAATAGCTCTAGAGTTTTCCATTAAATGATTTTGCACCCTTTTATTAAAATTATCTTGCTTAACAATAAAAATATCGAATTCTTCTAAGCATTGGTCAGGAGGTTTATAATAAGGAATATCACCTTCATCAAAATGTTGGAGAGAGTGTACCTCAATAGTGTATGAATGGGGGATAGGCTTACATAATTCTTCTATAGGAGGTAGATTCTTGACATCTGCAGCTTTAATACCCTTCTCCTTAAGACATTTCTTAGCTTCCTTCATCACTTCATCATTTAGTTCAATAACTCCCCTCTTCTTTGATGTTGGTATAGGCACAGGAATAGTTGGTTCAGGTTTAGTTGTCTCGGGTATAGTTGGTTCAGGAGGATTCCAATCTTCATAGTTCTTGCTTATTTTAGCCATTAATTCCCCAGCGTCCTTGGGAGTCCTATTCCTGAAAACACAATCAGAACAACTATCCAGGTATGTCCTAGATTCTTCAGTTAGTCCATTATAAAATATATGAAGAAGTTCATTCTTAGGTAATGGACATCCAGCATGTGCATGAATCAAAGCACAAAACCTTGCCCATGATTCAGGCAATCTCTCCTTTTCTCCCTGTTTAAAATCAAAAAGTTCCTTCAAAATAGCATGTCTAGCACTAGGAGGAAAATATTTCTGCAGGAAAGTACTAATCAAGCAATCAGGGCTATCAATAGATCCAGGAGGTAAATTATTAAACCAAGTTTTAGCTTCTCCTTTCAATGAAAAGGGGAAACTTTTAGCAACAAAGTAAGTGCGCATCTTAATATCATCAGAAAACAGGCCATTCATGGTAGAAAGTTCAGTCATATGTGCTACCGCACTTTCATTCTTAGTCCCACAAAAAGGTTCTTTCTCAATAATAGCTATGTAAGATAGATCAAGAGAGAACTCATAATCCTTACCTTTAATGTTTATGGGAGATGCAGCAAACTTAGAATTAGGAGACAATTTGGGTTTTACAGTACGCCTCTCAAGGAGACTCTTAGAAGCACTCCTATCATGTGTGTTTTGACATTCTTCAATAAATTCATCGGTCATCTCTATATAACCGTCTTCAATATCATAACTCTCTCTAGACTCAGCTGAACTAACAGGTGTAGTAGTGTCTTCATTAGGAGTTTCAGTATTTCCAGCTATAGTTCTAGCAATCGTAGCATCTAGGAAAGGACCTAATGAACCACTCTTATCAAGCACAGTAGAAGCAACATCATAAGTAGCAGAAGTTTCAGATTCAGCAGTAGTAGCAGTGTGTACCATGTGTATATGGTGGTGTAAGGAACTTACTCATAACAGATGGTGAATCAAGAGCAATAGAGGTGTCCAGAACCGTACCTCTTCTTGTAGTGGATGGTAAAATAGGAACCTTGCCATCACGAGACTTACCCATGATGGATGGATAGCAGCAAACAATAGTGATTCCAAGTGAACTTGATAAATAAAGCTATGCTCCCCGGCAATGGCGCCAGAAAATACTCTTGATGACCCACAAGTATAGGGGGTGTATCACAGTATTTTCAAGGGAATTGAAACCCAATTTATTGATTTGACACAAGGGGAGCCAAAGAATATTTATAAGCCTTAACAACTGAGTTGTCAATTCAGCTGCAACTAGAAACAATCTTGCTCACAGCAGTTTATCAGTAGCAACAGTTTTGTAGTAGCAATAGTAAAGTAACAGTAGAGTAATAGCAGTAGTAAAAGTAAGACAGTAGTAACAATAGCAGCAAATAGTAGGATTAAAGCGCGGTAGGCATAGGGATGGATGGACGGGCGTTGCATGGAAAAAACAATTCACATGGCAATCAAGACATAGGGCAATTGCAAATAAATAAGATAAAGCATCCAAGTACTAGATAATCATAAGCATGTGTTCCATATATAGTCATACGTGCTCGCAATGAGAACTTGCACAACATCTTTTGTCCTCCTAGCCTGTTTGCAGCGGGGCCTCAAGGGAACTACTGGAAATTAAGGTGCTCCTTTTAATAGAGCACCGGAGCAAAGCATTAACACTCCGTGAACACATGTGATCCTCACATCAAAGCCATTCCCTCCGGTTGTCCCGATTGATGTCACTTCGGGGCCATTGGTTCTGGACAATAACGTGTGTATACAACTTGCAGGTAAGATCAAAAACAATACTATCATAATGAATCAATAACACGTTCAGATCTAAAATCATGGCACTCGGGCCCTAGTGACAAGCATTAAGCATAACAAGTTGCAGCAAAGTCAAATAGCACTAATAAAAGATACTAGGCACCATGCCCTAACAATCTGATGCCATTACAATGAACGATCTCATCCAATCCCTACCATCCACATAGCCTACAGCGGCGGATTACTCACTCATAGATGGGGAAAACATGGATGGTCGATGGAGAAGCGATGGCGGCGATGATGGCGATGATCTCCTCCGATTCCGTGTCCGGGCAGGGTGCCAGAACAGAGTTTCTGGTGCTGATTCGCGGAATCTGGTGGTGGTGGCAGAGCGGAACTCTTTCTGGAAAAACGTCGAACCCCCCTTGGTTTTTAGGTCAAGAGGTAACCTATAGGCGAAGAGGGAGGCCGAGGGGGCAGCCGAGGCGGCTACACCACCCCCAGGCGCGGCCTGGCCTGGCCCGCGCGGCCTGGCCTGGCCCGCGCGGCCAGGTGGTGTGGACCCCTCGTGGCCCTACTCCGTCTCGTCTTCTGGCTCCAGGAGTCTTCTGGTGAAATAGGGTTTTTGGCATATTTTCTGGGATTTTTCCTGATAGTTGATTTTCTGCACAAAAACTAGACACCAAGGTAGTTCTGCTGAAAATAGCGTCAGTCCATGTTAGTTGCATCCAATTCACACAAGTTTAGAGGAGAAAGAATAGCAGAAGTGTTCGGGAAAGTAGATATGTTTTGGACGTATCAAGGGGCAACACATAGGGTGAGCCATCCCAACAGGTGAGGGTACTCCTTGCATGAAACAGGGCTAGGAAACTTCCGTTTCCCACCTGTGCCCCCATGGATGGAGCGCGCACGCCGCCACCCCTTTTTTGCAGCTCTAGGGGCATGGCTCCACACAAACGCTCGATTCGAGCTTTCTAGATGGGCCTAGCCCTAGAGTGCTTTACAGCGCGCTACACACAACACAGCGGTCATGCGGGAATCCAAACAGGACGATTTCATCACGCCCTGGCCTGCTTGGAGGGAACGTAGGCTACCAAATGGGCCCTATGAGTATAAGGTGGAACGGAAGAGGATGGCGGCTATCGAGCGTATGAGACTAAGCATGGCATCATCGGTCCCTATTTATATAGGATAGGACCCTTGATAGGGTCATGTATGTTGGGCCTTGATGGGCTAGCTAATGGCATGTGCGATGGAGAGTCGTCCTTGCACCACGGGATGGTGTGCAGCTGGGACCGTCTTGTACCTTTCTGGTTCATGTCTACATATGAGGTTTGGTAGGATCACCTATAAACGAGATATGTGCATTCGATGGTCGATGCTAATTTGATGGAGGGATCAGAGGTTCGCTATTGTACGACTTGCTGCGTGATCGTTTGTTGTGTAGCCAGTTTGTACCAACTAGGGGAGTGAACCTTGTTCCGTGGTTTCATGAGCGCATTTCCCGGAGCGTGGCATTATGAGGTGTCGCCCTTGCGTGCCACATACTACCGGACGGTGTGGGGTGGGATCGGCTTCGACGTTGTTGGGTTGGCTATAAACGAAGATACGTGTGTTGGGTGGTCCATGCTAATTTCATGGAGGGGGTCAAGAGTCCCCTGCTGCGCGACTTTCTACGTGATTGTTTGTCGGGTGGCCATTTTGTATCATACAGGCGAGTGGACCTTTCCTGTAGTGGGAGGATAACCGGAGGTCGACTGTATGTGGCACATCCTACGTCGAGAATGGCTATGCCGGCTTCACCCATACCTATGTGGTTGTCCAAGGCGACACACTGATCTCTCACATGGTTTGGTGGCTCCTGGATGGAGACACCAGTCTACAACGTCGATGGTCGATAGGACGGGATGATGTGTGCTTGGCGGGCCATCTTGGCAAAGCGGCGGGTTCTCGAGAGGTCGTGAGTTCCCTTTGTATGATTGCTAGTGAGAGGGGTTGTTTGTTTCCTTCTGCACCACTTGCTGCGTTGAGGTGCGTTTTCATTTTTTTTAGAATGATGGGCAATAAACCAGTTTTGGTCATGTCTTGTGTCTGTTGTGAGATACCTTGTTTGTTAAAAATATGAGTGGTTTAGCTTTGCAGGTATCTTTGAATTTTGGCAAACCACAAGCTTGAGACACCCATTTGCTCTCTCGGGTCGCCTCCTTTAGGCGACCGAGGGGGCAAAACCCTAGCATCGCCGCCACCTTCTACCCCCTCCACCCCCTCCTCCTCACCCCTAGAGGTGCCATCGGGCTAAGCTCATGACGCCGGTGAAGGGGCGGGGGGGGATCTAGGGCTCCTGCCGTCCCGCGCGACCCCTAGATGTAGGATATACGCGTCGGGTTTGCTATGGCCATTGGTAGTGGCTCAGTAGCTCCTTCTTCTCCGATGGTGGGCCTTTGGCTTGGTCAGAGGTAAGGGAGGACTCTGCCGGTGGTTGCCTCAGTGGGGGCTCGCGATCTGAGGTGTCGGACTCTGCAAGGTGAGGGCAGCGAGTTTGATGTCTGCAAGTGCACAGATCGTTTGTAGCTAGTTTTGAAGTATAGATATCGATCCCACATGGAGCCCAAAGGTAAGTGTTTATGAGTGAAGTCTCTGTCACGCTCAAAGTTGTCACAGGTCTTCGAGTGAATTGAATGCAAGTGTGGAATAAGGATGAAATTTGAATTAAACTGGATGTATTTAAATAAAACTAAAATGTAAACTTCAGAAATAAAAAGCATAAGACTAAAGAACGATTCAGTTGTTTGTTGTTTTTTGCAGATGATGGAAATGGCGCGGGGAGATATAGTTCATGGTGATAGTGACTATGCCAGGTTGACGAGTGATAAGTATAACAATTGTAATCTTATAAGTATATGTGTAGGCGAGCAACCCATAATTAGACGGAACTCCTCTTGGTAGATTTCATCCCAACTTCAATAATCCTACTAGCCTGTTACCAAAACCATGGTCAGATACTAGACAATTAAGATCCTTCAGGTTGCTTAGCAATTAAGCTCCTTGGATCGGACTAATGCAATAAGCACAGTGGTTCCTCGTTATCCTCGAGTCAACTAGTTTCCCATTGATATCCCCATGCCACTCGAGGGTCGCCAGTCTGCTAGCAAACAAGATCCTATCTATGTAGAACAAAGCATCATGTTGTCTGGGGCCTTAATTGGACAACAAGCATTAGGCATCCACAGATAGTCAAGCACACATAATATAGTAATTAAAATCAATCACAAACTAATGGAAAATATATGGAGGCACATCACATCCCACCAATCCCTTACATCTCCCACGCCTAAGGAACTTACTTACACATGAGAGAAGAAAGCATCATCAATATAATTAAATAAAGGGAGTTCTTCTCGATATTATCATGGAGATCCACAATAAGAATGGAAGAGTAATTCAACACAATTCAAGATAGGAAGAAACAATCTCAAACCCTAATATTGGAAAGTGAAGATCTCTCTTTCTCAAGTACAAGTAATGGCTATGGGGGTGTGATGGCTAGGAGGTCAAAGATCGTGGTGCGAGATGAAGAACGTCTCCCCCTTCTTCTCTGGATCTCTTCTATCTCCTTTCTATATGGGACGGTAGCTTTTGTGTTATGATTTCGCGTATGGCCTCTTCACGGAAGTTGTCCCTTTTGACAAGACGGAGGCGGCGGCAGCTATACGGCAGGAACTATATGGTCGAAAAAATGTTCCAGCCATATAGTTGCTCGTTAAATCCTCGGTATGCCTCCCTCGATTGCTTCCAAAGAGAGACTTCCTTGTTTTCACCTGAATATTGTGTTTCTCTTGTTAAAACCTTCTGTTGACATTCAGAACCTGAAACATACATTAAAAACCAAGTTTTCTTTGCTACCAAAGTATTAGCGTTAGGTAAAGCTAGAAAACGATTAAATCCAGGGGAAAACCATCAATAAAAACCATCAAAATGTGTCGAATCTCACAGCTATCAACTCTCCCAAGCTTAGATGTTGCTCGCCCTCGAGTGACAAGGAAATAAGGAAGAATAGCGGAGATTTGAGACTGAAATAAAAGAACTTACAAGCTTGAATTGGTGTCAAATTCTTTTCTTCACAATTCCTGCAATCTTAAACATGATCATACAAGTATTCACAAGATTGCACTAAGTCCACTTCCTAACCATGTATATCTTGCTAGAAAATAAATCATATGCCCGAGAAAGTGTCAAAAGTTTAGCTAGGAAAGTGAGACAAATTCTTTTGGTCTCTCTCTTTGTTGAGAGATGAAAACTTTTTGCTCTTGTTTCTTTAATCAATTAAGAGTACTCAAGTTGGCACCAAAACATTAAATTTAATAATAACTCATCTATTCACATGTCAAAATTGCAAGACTCTCAAAGCACCTTTTTCCTTTCCTTGCCTTCCAAAAACTTCAGCTCTTTGATAGAGAAACCATGCCACTGTTTTTAACATGTTAATTGGGACTGTGTTGTGCACTCGTGACCATGCCAATAAATAATTGTTGAGCAATAGTGGGTCAGAGGAGTACTATAACTTCACTTGGAATGTGAAACCACGAGGAGACTAAAATTGTACCCGTCATAGCATTGCTGCTACAGACATTTACATAACTCAATAGCCGAAATCAAGTGGTTTCCCACATTTAGATCGTTCGTTGGCAAGCAGAGTTAATAGTTCCCCATGGAGCATGACAGTGTTGTAATGACACGCATAAAGCAATATCTTGCAGTAATTATTAAAGCAGTGGCATAATCTCTACTACTTCGAAGCATCCATTTTATCAGACAATTTCATTCAAGGGTGTTATCTAGTCTATTTACATTAAGCTCAAATGGGATGGAGTAGTTCTAAAATCAAATCCTTTGGGCTAAACATGGACTCAAGTCATTGTTTAGATGTTTTTTCTTTTTGTCAAAATGTAGGAAATATTTTTAACCAAGTTCATTTCTCATTGTTTCAAAGCTAAAAAGGAGACACTAGCAAAGGAATAGAATTTATAGGATAGCAAGCTAAGTGGGGAGTGACTCTAGTGCAAGCGAGTAAATAATTGTAGGATCAATTTAAGGTTGCGGAAAAGGTGATGAAAGGAATGTGATACCTCCTCTTGCTTGCTTCATTCTCGTACTTGAGTCGAACCCCCTCTATATTTCCCTATTTTCAAGTCACCTGAAATTGAGCAATCTCCGAGAGAAACAAAGAAAAGAATTTGCAATAAAAGTTACAACTAATATTTTGTATTTGTGGTTTAGGAATGCAAACTGAAAGTAAACATGCAATTTTGAAGAAGTAAATTAAATAAAAATAAGAAATAAAAATATGAATGCAAGGTTTGGAGGTTTTCAAACCTCCCCCAAGCTTAGGCTATTGCCAGGCTCAGTTGTTGCCGTCATTCGGTGGCTGGTGCGGATACTGCTGGTAGTAGTTGGGGAAGTTGGCCATGAAGTGACTAAAGTTTTGAGTTAAGGCACTCACATCTTCATTCACTCCCTGTAGAGTGTGGTCAATCTCCCTAACACGTTGGTTGAGCTGTTGAAATTCTTGATAGGGGACGTAGTTGAACCCCTGTTGCGGCTGATCGGGCCATGGGTCCTAGGGTCCCCCTGCTGCTGCTGTCCCTCCCAAGTAGGGTTTTATTGCTGCTCCTGCTCATCCTCATCCTACTCCTCTCCTTCTTCATATTCCTCTTGATTAGGCTAGAGTTCAGCCATGATCTCTGCCACCTGATCCTTGGTGAGGATCCAGGTGTCCTTCTCTACAATTGAGAAGGCTTAGGGATAGCGCAACGGAACCTGCTCAACCTGCGTATCACCTGGATAACCAAACTGATATGCTCGGAGCCTCCTGTTAGCTCGGTAAACACCGAGGAAGCCACAAGCAGTCAAATATTTGACATCCATAAGTTTGGAGCCATCGACAGGTTGCATCACATGTAGTACATAGTTTAATTGATGGGCAAGGTGGGTTACCAATCCACCAATGTGAATGTCACCTTTTGTCTTATTGCTCTAGTGATGGAAGTGTTGGATGAGTAGAGCCCTAGGATTGGGACTTTTTGGTGCATTGGGGAAGAGTGCCTTGGTGATCATTGCCATGTCTACATTGGCCATGGAACTGGTATCTCCTCTTCCCAGCAGTGTGTTGGCGAGGAACAAGGCGTAGTAGCGAATTGTTGTGTTCTGAATGGTGGACATCTTCTTCTGGTAGAAGTCCCTGCCACCATTAACAGAAACAACCTCCCAAGTTTCTCCACTTGTGAAGTTGTATAGGTTAGTAACATTTAACTCCCCATCATGAGGGAAGCTGAAAGCATTGCAAAATTGTTAAAAGGTTATTTGATATGGCTTCTGGTTCATGGTGAAGCTTACCGTGCACGCATTACCTTTCTCCCAATGATCATCATAGAAGGAGGCAAGGAACTCATAGGTGAGCTCGGCGTAGTATGTGGCTTGCATAGGCGAGTACTGCAAGTCTTGAATTTGCACACATGAGGTCGAAGTCCGCCTTCAACCCTGTCGTGGCGAGAAAGCTATCATCGGCCCAACATTTGGGCAGCATCCTCCTTGATGAAACTATGGCCAGCTTGGGGTTAATCTCGGCCCGGTTCCCCGAACTCTCACCATGTTGGCACTTTCCCTTGCGAAAAATGCTACCTATTTTTGTCATCGTGAGGCACTAAAAATTTCACCATAAAACCTTAGGCATTGAGTTTCTACATGATATACGAATGATTCTACGTGGAAAAATTTAATCCTAACGTGAGAAATTAAGAGGAAAAGCTAAATAAGCTTGAGTTCATCCACTAGATCAATGTGAGAGTTTCAACCATAGATATCTAAAAACAAAGCATGGATAGGGAGAGAAACATACCGATCTCTTGATTCCCCCACTCAAACAAACGAAATCCGCGAAGAATCAAGAGTTCTAGGTGGGTTTTGAGAGGTTTGGAGAGAGAAATATGAGAAAAAAAAGTGAGGAGGGAGAAAAACCTAGCCGCCTCGGCGCAATTATGAGGACGCGCTGAACTATACGGCCGCAACTATACAGGCGGGATATGTTGTTCCAGCCGTATAGTTGCGGCAGCGCCGCCAATTAGGGTTTCTTTATGCAGAACACAACTATACGGACGCAACTATACAGCCGGATCATAATTATCCTACCGTATAGTTGGTTGTCAAACCATCTGTACCGTCGAGATAAATTTTCTAAAACAGACATTGATATCTATATGACCGGAACTATACAACCATAATTTTTATTTCCGCCGTATAGTTGGTCGTTAAACCATAAGTACTTTTGAGAAGAAATTATACGAAGGCATCGATCCTATACGACCCGAGCTATACGGCCAGAATTTTTATTCCTGCGGTACAGTTGGTCGTCAAATTCTCTGTGCCCATGCAAGAAAATTTTTTGATGGCAAAGATATCTATACGGCCAGACTATATGGCCAGAATTTTTATTCCCGCTGTATAGTTGGTCGTTAAACCTTCTGTACTCATCAAAAAAATTCTATTTCTTCGAGAATACCTTCTTATCCTAAAACTTAGTGAAACACCTAGTTTTTGACAGAAAAATGATAGTTGAAATTATCGACCAAAAATAGCATGCATAGGGCAGGATATCTAGCTCTACCTATCTTCCTTGACAAAAATAATTAAGATAGTTATTGTAGATAAAACTCAAACTTTTATTTTTATACTTATTCTATGCTTGTTCAATCGATATTTCTACTACTTTTTGAAAGCTGCATCTTCACGGGCACGCTTCCGCCAAAATGTTTGTGAAAAAGTTGTAGGAACACGATGAACACTTTATTCTATAGTTCATTTTATTAATGTGATGGGTTGACTCACATTAAGAATTTTATTAAGGACTGTTGAATTGCTCAACCCCTTCTCTGTTCTCGAATTCTTACCTTCGGTTGCCCCTTATCAAAGACACTTACCACATGAACTCATTTTGTCGGTGGAATATATCTTTCTCCTGCTTCTAACTTCATTGGACAATACCGGATGATTTCAGCATCATATACATTGAAGATTATTTTTCCTTCAGTACAATAACTGATGTCCTTGCAGTACTACGGAAAGGTCTCCCAAGTATTATAAATAATTTTGCATCCTTTGGCATTTTAAGAATAATAAAATCAGTGGGAGTAACATGCTCATCTATTCTAAGTAGAACACCCTCAATCATACGAACGGGTTGTTTAGTGGACTTATCAGCCATCTAGAAAGTGATAGTAGTAGGGGAATACTTCCCTAATCCTAACCGTTTATAGAGGGAATATGGCATTACACTAACTCCTGCACCTAAATGACACAAGGCATTGTGAATATCAGTTTTGCCAATTGAGCATGAAATAGTTGGTATTCCGGGATCTCCCGATTTAGAAAATAGCTTCTCATTAGCAGGATAACTAGTCACCATGGCAACGGTTTCAGTTATTTCTTTCTTTCTACTAAGAATATCATAGAGGAATTTATAATAGGTGGGAACTTTTATTGCATCTGCAAATGGAATTTCTAGATGAAGATCACCAAGTGCTTTTTTGAAAGAATCATAGATTACCTGGTTCGGTGCTTTCTTTTTTCGATCTGGATAAGGAAGCTTTTGCTCACCTTTCTTATTTTTGTCTTTTACCTTTTGTGGGGGATCAGGCTCCTTTGTTGCTTTCTTTTGCTGTTGCTTGTCACTTTTCTTCTTCTCTACTACAACAACTTCATCTTCATTGCTTGTCTCTTTTTATTCTCTTGGATCAACCGTCTCTGCATCAGAGTCATAACGGTCATCCTATGCATCATTTTAGTCCTCCTTGGTTTGATCTTGTGTTTCTTGAGCAGTTTCATCTTGAGGATCCACCAGTGTATCATCTTCTTGGCTTGCTTTGAGCAAGGCTTTTTCTTTACCCTCTATCTCAGCTTCATATTCGGGTGGTCCTAATGGTCCTGTAACAACTGCACCTCTTCTTGTAACAACATTAGTAGAAACAGGAATATCAATATCATCTCGAAGAAATATTTGATAACCAGATGCTATTTGTTTGCATTGAGTTTCAATCATACTAAGATACTTGTGAAATAATTTTATTTCTTGGCCAATATCATCACAATTTTCTGTAAGTTTTGCCAAAATATTTTTATGTTTTTGAAAATGTTTATGTAGGTGTCGTGGGCATGACCACGGCAGTTGCTACTAGAGGTAGCGATTGGTAGGATTGAGGGAATGAGCGGGCGGCCATCTGTGGAGCAACATGAGGGAAAAGACACAAGGGTTTACCTAGGTGCGGGCCCCATAGGGTAAATACCTACTCCTGCTAGATTGTATTATCTCAAGTGGATTACATGGGTGGCGAGCTCGGCGGCTAGGCAGCGAGTCGCTTGGACGGGCGTGTGACGCAACGTGTCCACAAAGAGTACCCTAGGGAGGCTTATATAGGGGGTACCTTGCTAGGGTTTACAGATTTTACAACCGAATCAGTAATCTACTCGGAGGATTTGACCTAATCTGACTGGGCTTCAGCTACGCTTCTAGGCCTCCAGCTTCTAGTTGTCAGGCTTCCTTTCAGTTGCTTTCTAGTCGCCGTCCTGCAGGCCCATTCTCACGGCCCTTGGTCCAGTCAAAACATCCTACTGGGCATACCCCATTCGGCATATCCCCATCAGTAGGTTATTATGAGATTTTGCTTGTCGATGTTTTAATTCTTGAAAACTTTTCTAGTTTCATCTTCTTCAGTAAAAACTTGTAACAAGTCTACTTTATTTTACTTAACAAGTTCGGAAGGTATACCTTTTTCTTTTATTGTTTTGCGTACTTCAGGCATAAGATCAGGATTCATACGAAGCATCATTTTTCTAACTTAGTGTCGAAATCAGGATTGTATAAAGAATCATTCTTAGCCCTAGTAGACATCAATTCGAAACATGCTTTAATAGTTAAAGTATTTATTGATCCTCCTGCTAATAAATCAAGCAACTCTCTTCTTTGAGTATTAAGACTGTGGTAAAATAAATGGCAAATAGTTGACTCAGAATAGCCATGATTAGGAACTCTATTGATCATTCTAAAGAATCTATCCTATGCATGTGGGTAGTTATCTCCCACGTTCTAACTAAAGTTGCCTATGCTTTTTCTAGTTTCAGCTACCTTTTTGAAAGGATTAAGTCTGTTTATAAATTTGACAATATAGTTTTCCCAACATTTAATGTAATGGCGAGGGAGAGAATATAACCAGTCTAGAGCTTTACCTTTAAGAGACCAACGAAAAAAAATTAGACGAGAGAAGTCTCTTGGAAAACCTTTTGGTCCAAGTGTTATCATCAAATCATCAAACTCTGTAATATGTCTTCCTGGGTCTTCATCTTCCCTTCCACTAAAAGCTTTTTCCTGCAAAATTTTAATAATTCCACCATCAAATCGATATTCTCTAACTCCAGGGTTAGGAAATTCTATTGGTTAAGGAAAGCAGAGTTTGGAGCAATGTATTCTCTGAGAGTTTTCTCAGTTTTCTTGGGAGTTGTCCTATAAATAGACATGATTTCCATAATATCACTCGGGTTTTCAAACTTCAACCTTGTCTGATCTTAAAAGTTTTTCAATAATTTCTTCGCGCCTCTAAATAGGCACGCGCTCAAAATAATCTGGTAAATAGGTCCTACCATAGCGTGTAGACCCTTTGTCTCCTAGGGAGACCATTTTGTAGTAGTAACACCTAAAATGTCAAGATACAAATAGTTAGCACTTAGCTCCCCGACAACAACGCCAGAAAATCGCTTGATGTATGCAAAGTGCACAGATTGTTTATAGCTAGTTTTAAAGTATAGATATCGATCCCACAGGGAGCCCAAAGGTAAGTGTTTATGGGTGAAGTCTATGTCACACTCAAATTTGTCATAGGTCTTCGAGTGAATTGACTGGAAATGTGGAATAAGAATGAAATTTGAATTAAACTGGATGTATTTAAATAAAACTAAAATGTAAACTTCAGAAATAAAAAGCATAAAAGTAAAGAACGATGTGGTTGTTTGTTGTTTTCTGCAGATGATGGAAAAGGCGTGGGGAGATATAGTTCATGGTGATAGTGACTGTTCAGGTGGACGAGTGATAAGTGTAACAATTGTAATCTTATAAGTATATGTGTAGACGAGCAACCCATAATTAGGCGGAACTCCTCTTGGTAGATTTCATCCCAACTTCAATAATCCTACTAGCCTGTTACCAAAACGATGGTCAGACACTAGAAAATTAAGATCCTTCAGGTCGCTTAGCAATTAAGCTCTTTGGATCGGACTAATGCAATAAGCACAGTGGTTCCTCATTATCCTCGAGTCAACTAGTTTCCCATTGATATCCCCGTGTCACTCGAGGGTCGCCAGTCTGCTAGCGAACAAGATCTTATCTATGTAGAACAAAGCATCATGTTGTCTGGGCCCTTAATTGGACAACAAGCATTAGGCATCCACAGATAATCAAGCACACATAATATAGTAATTAAAATCAATCACAAACTAATGGAAAATATATGGAGGCACATCACATCTCACCAATCCCTTACATCTCCCACACCCAAGTAACTTACTCACACATGAGAAAAGAAAGCATCATCGATATAATTGAATAAAGGGAGTTCTTCTCGATATTACCGGGGAGATCCACAATAAGAATGGAAAAGTAATCCAACACAATTCAGGATAGGAAGAAACAATCTCAAACCCTAATCTTGCAAAGTGAAGATCTCTCTTTCTCAAGTACAAGTAACTGCTATGGGGGTGTGATGGATAGGAGGTCGAAGATCGTGGAGCGAGATGAAGAACGTCTCCCCTTCTTCTCCGGATCTCTTTTATCTCCTTTTTGGATGGGATGGCGACTGCTGTGTTATGATTTCGCGTCTGGCCTCTTCACGGAAGTTTTCCCTTTTGAAATACGGAGGCGGTGGCAGCTATACGGCGGGAACTATATTGCCAGAAAAATGTTCCGGCCATAAAGTTGCTCGTTGAAGCCTCTGTATGCCTCCCTCGATTGCTTCCGAACAGAGACTTGCTTGTTTTCGCCTGAATATTGTGTTTCTCTTAATAAAATCTTCTGTTGACGTTCAGAACCTGA
Organism: Avena eriantha; assembly: GCA_910589775.1. NCBI lineage: Eukaryota > Viridiplantae > Streptophyta > Magnoliopsida > Poales > Poaceae > Avena > Avena eriantha. Next base: position 130,978,957 of record OU342743.1, on the reverse strand, counting down.
AACACACATTAAAAACCAAGTTTTCTTTGCTACCGAAGTATTAGCGTTAGGTAAAGCTAGAAAATGATCAAATCCGGGAAAAATTGTCAATAAAAAGCAGCAAGAATGTGTCAAATCTCACAGCTATTAGAGGTCCCTGGCAGTTGGGGTGTTCTGTTGGTGCTACTGACTGCCTTTTTTGGTCGTGTGGGTGGTGTGGAGGCGGTGGGCGCCCCGTCGGCCCCGTGGCAAATTTGAAGACGGCGGCCTGCATCCACGTGGTACACACCCCATGCCATGGATCTTGGCGTCCCCTCGCCGGATTTGTTGCTCTGTTGGGGTGGCTGGTGATGAGGGGTAACCTCGGTAATGCCCATGGTTATGGACTTACGGTTTCTTGGAAAAGAGAACGCTAGGGATTTCATTGGATGTCAAGCAAACAAGGGAGTCAAAGTTGCCTGATTATTAGTGGACAATACTGGAGCACTTGGGGGGTTTTCTTCGGTCCCCCTCATAGGCTTTTCCCTTCCTATATATAATAGGCCGGGTCCCAAAGCCGTATATGAGGGCATAAAATGGTAATGCTTTTTCTCCTAAGCAAGCAATAAAATGGCTGAGTGTTGCCACTCGTACGGCTAGCTGTTGTACGCCTCGAAGGTTTGTTGGCTTTTTCATTGGTAGGATCGCCTGTATTTTCTTAGGATTGGCTTCAATTCCTCTTGTTGATACAAGATATCCGAGGAGTTTCCATGTAGGGACTCCAAAAGTGCATTTTATCGGGTTGATTTTGATGCAAAACTTGTCGAGATTCTCGAATGTTTCTTTGAGATCATTAATAAGAGAGGACCCTTGCTTTGTTGTTACTATGACATCGTCGATGTACACTTGTATGTTTGTCCCAATTTGACTTCCTGGGAAATTCTGCATTATAAGTTGATATGTTGCCCGGGCATTTTAAGCACAAAGGGCATTGTTGTATAGTTGAATATGCCATATGGCATGATAAATATTGTCTTCTCCTGATCTTCCTCCTTCATCCAAATTTGATGGTTTCCTGAATATGCGTCCAAAAAGGAAAGACGTTTGCACCCCGCGGTTGCATCGATTATTTGATCGATTCGTGGCAGTGGGAAGTGATCCTTTGGACAATGTTTATTCAACGCATTGAAGTCAATGCACATCCGTAACTCTTTTTTATTTTTGTTTGGAACACATACTGGATTTGTGACCCACTACGCTTTCTTTAGTTCTTTGATGAATTTGGAGTCAGTTAGGCGATGGAGCTCCTTTCCAATGGCCTTTTGTTTTGGCTCTACAAAGCGAAGAAGCGACTGTTTCACTGGCTTTGCCCTTGGGTCCATGTTTATTGCGTGCTCAGCAAGTTCCCCGGGGATTCCCGGCATGTCAGAAGGTAACCATGCAAAAATCTCCTAGTGCTCACAGAGGAACTCGATGAGTGCACTTTCCTATGCGGGACCAAGATTGGAGGCCACAAATGTCGTCTTCTTCGGGTCGGTAGGGTGGATCTGTACTTCCTTTGTATCTTTCGTGGTATCAAAAGCCTGGTCGGGATTGACACGTGCTATTGCCAGAGGTTCTGCGGTTGCCGACATTTTTAGCTGCTCAAACTCGGTTGCCATCCCGAATGATTTAGAAATTTTGTTTAACTCTCGATCGCAATTGTTGGATCGTGTGAAGCTGCCCTTTATTGTTATCACGCCCTTTGGTGCTAGCATTTCATAACTAGATATGCATAATGCGGGACTGCCATGAATCGTGCAAACGCTAGGCGACCCAGGATCGCATGATATCATGATGGCCAATCCATGACTTCAAACTCGAGCTTTTCTCACCTGAAATTTTCTTTGGATCAAGAGATATTTTACCTAAGGGTATTTCAGCTTTACCTGGTACGATGTCATGGAAAGACGTTTCTGTTGGTGCTAGATTAACCAAGGAGTAGTTCATTTCTCTTAATGTTTTGGCGTAAATCAAATTGATGCTACTTCCCGCATCCATGAAGACTTTTCTCATGTCAAACCCACCCACTTGTGCTTCTACTATCAAAGTCGAATGGCCCAGTCGTGGTACTCGCAGTGGGTGATCAGCTCTGCTGAATGTGATTTCCTATTCTGACCAGTGGAGTTACTCGGGTGTGGCTGGTGGAGTCATCTTGGCCATGTTGACTTGTCTTGTAATTAGGTTCTGGATCCTATTGGATGGGCACCCATTCTAGATCATTGACATTGCTCTCTTTGACCTAGGGTATTCACTACCTTGATTTGTTGTGTTTTGTGGCTGCCCTGCCGGCGGGTGTACAGGCGGCGGTGGTGGTGCGCCGATGGCTAACGTGCTAGGCGTAGTGGTATATCCTCGGCTAGCTACTTCAGTTGCCTTTGCGTTGCATAGCTCTTGCATCTTCAAAAATGTTCGGCAGTCTTTCAAGAGATGGTTGGATCGTCTTTTGCCCATTGAGTCGACCTAGAAGTGCATATTACATGGTCCTTCCAATATTTGCATTGCGGACATAGGTGGGTCCCGAGCTCTTGGCCGATATCACTGTGTTGATTAGCTTCCTCCGACGTCGTCCCTACTATTGCGGTGCCCGTTGTTGTAATTGTTGTTTCTCTGATTATCCTCTCTCGAGAAACTAGCTACAACATAACTTGGTCCCGCGTGTCCGTCGTTGTTCCTGCGTCTTCTGTCATTGCTGCGTTTGTCCCTGTCTTCTTCGGGTGATCGTGTTTGTTCGTTATGCAGCGTGTCCTCTCCATCAGCCCAATGATTTTCTATGTCCATTAGTTGTGAAATTGTTTTGGGTTTGACCCGTCCTAGTTCTTCTATAAACTCTCGGCCGCGGAGGCCATCATTGAAGGCGTCAATGGCTCTTTCGTTGGATATGGCTTCAGCTGAATTCTTGATGATGTTCCATTGTTGAATAAACACTCTTATTGAATCTCCAGGTTTCTGTTTGCACAACCACAATTGCTCCAGAGATGCGGGTCTTTTAAATGTGGAGTGAAAATGTCGGATGAACTTATCTTCAAGGTCATTCCAGCTACTGATGGAATCTTCACGTAGTTGTCTGAGCCATGACCGTGCAACGCCGGTTAGGTGCAGCTGCAGGCTTTGCATTATGGTGGCTATGGAGCCGCCCTGTAGCTTGACAGTGGCCAAATAATATGCTAGCCAAGCTTCGGGTTCGTGTATTCCATCGTACTTTTGGCGGTCATGTGGAAGTTTGAAGTCCTTGGGTACTGAGGTTTTGCAAATCCGCTGGGTAAAACAGCTGGCTCCGCATAACTCGTAGTCATCTGCACTGTCGCCGTTATGGTATCTTCGGCTACGGCTCGCATCTCTTGATCCATCGTTATTGTGCTACGTCTTGTCGTTTATTGTGTTGTTTCACGGTTCAAACCCTGAGAAGTACACCTGATGTGGTGGCCGCAATCTTCGAGTGTGATCCACCTGCCGAGGGCTACTGCGACGACGTGGGGATCTATCGGGTTGATCCGTGATATAATGTTCTTCTTGTGCAAGAGATGCTCCTACCATGTCTTTGAAAGAGAGAGACGGTATTCATACCTTTGAAGACCGAGGCACGCCTTACGCAGGAAGGCGTATATTGATGAAGACGAGCAGCACCTCAAGTGTGGTGCCTTTAAAGTTCGTCACACGTCTGGTGTAGGTGATGTCTCCCGGAATCCGATCCAGCCGAGCAGTGGAAGTAGTAGATGCCAAATCGATGATCACACGATGGTGGTGTGAAGGTGGAGAACTCACAACCCAAGAGGTCCTCCCCAATATTACGGAGAATTCCTCAATGGATGAGAGAGAGAGAATGGGAGAATGGATGATTCCAAAGGGGGGAGGGGAGACCCCTATATATAGTGGGACGGGGGCGCACCACCCAGGGGCCATGCTGTGTGGGACTAATGCCCATACCCGTCGGCCACCTAGGGGCAGCTGCCGGCTCTATGTGGGCCCCACATGGGCGGCCCACTAAGCCTAGGCCAGTGATGAGTGCATATTTGCATCATGTTTTACATTATTATTTTGCATTATAGATGTAGGATCTTGGTATTTTACGGCGCTCCTGTGCACATTTTATGTTTGTTTTCACCAGGATCAATACAGATGATGGATCCCATGGATACAATTCTTGGAGCAGTTGTACTGTGGAGAAAAGGAGTCAAAAACAACGTAAATCGCTTATTTGGGAAATATCAATAATACTAGAAGAAAACGAGAAGCGATCAAAGGAGATAGAATGTTCAACGACCAACTATACAGCGGGAATAAATTTTCCGGCCGTATAGTTGGCGCTGCCTCCGCCTCCTCAAATAGTTTCACCCCGTGCAACTAGTTCGGAGAGACGACATACAGAACACCCATAAATCGTAGAAACCTAACCTCCGGAAGGCATCTGGAGGGGGAACTCATCCGCTAGGGATCCATCTTCAACCTGCACAGATCCGGGAGTCTAAGGCATCGATCTTCATCATCCACCACTTCATCACCACCATCTCCATCCATGCCATCTACATCTTGTCTAGATCTTGTTGTAATTCTTATACTCATTGTGGATTTATACAAGTACCATTCATCTATGCTTTTTTGCATTACCATTGCCGTGATGTTGATTGCCTCCAAGTCTGAGTAGATCTCTAGTTCTTGGGGAGATGGAGAAACCCGAGTATGAGATTGAAATAAGATAAAGTCTATTATGACATTCATCGTTGTGACCATGTGTTAGATTTTCTACATCTTGATGTTGAGAGAAGTCGACCTCTCAATATTTGCCTCTCATGGGGACTTGATAGAGGGAACTACTAGTTGGTAGACGGAGGCGTGCTCGCACTTAAAGTGACTATAAAGTTGTTGGCACCCCTTACGTATCAACTTGGGAAACCGAGGAAACTCACGAAACACTATCCATGCCATGGGATACGTCCTACGGGATTACGTCCCTTAATAGCGCAGTAATTCGATTTATGTCGATTGCTGACTGTTGTGGTTATGAGGATGATGTGAGTAGCGGTTGCTACCTATTTTTCCAAATACGGAGTTCCTCCCACACATACATAGTTGAGAATGTTCATGATGATAATCTTTATCTTAGCCCCTTATAATGCTAGTGGTGTATCCGCTACTCCCTGAGAACGCTTTTCCCTACTGCAGTTCCAATCTTTCTTACATACGCGATACTTACTTTCTGTATTCAGTTATTTACTTTACTTTATTATTGGTCTTATACCTAAAACCCAAAACACCTTTTTACACAATACTTGCATTTTATCTTGTCACTTAGAACTTTTTCTAGCATTTCTATCGTAATATTTATTTCAAGACTTATTAGACTTCAAACTCCTGCTCCCTATGCAATTGATATCTTTATTTCGAAACTAGCTCCAAACGGTTTGCGCACTTGCAGTCATCAAGCTATTTTCTGGCACCGTTGCGGGAGAGCTAAGCACTGTAGGTCTTTTAGTTTTTACTTTTTTATTTTTTCCTTGCTAAATTTGGTTTTGAGTTACAGGTTTCCACCAAAATGATGGAGTTTGAGCATATGACTAGTGCTAACCCACTCAACTGCTTTGGGAAGCCATATGATATTTATAAAGAGACAACTCCAATGAGAAGACAAGAGGGTTTGAAATAAATCCTCTACTACTTGGTATTCTACATAAGAAGCAATTTACTGGAGATGAAGAAGATCTTGATCCATATGATCATATTGCATGTTCTAAAGATATATGTGGCACCTTCCTATTGACGGGATATACCGCTAATGAGGTAAGGGTTAAACTTTTTAGTCAGACTCTGAATAGTACAGCTCTCTCATGGTATAGATCTCTACCACCTGAAGCCACTACTACTTGGGATAATCTAGCCTATGAATTTCTAGCAAAATATTATCCATTGTCAAAATATTTTGGAATCAGGAATCTTATAATGACTTGGAAAAACCGTTCTAATGAAGGACTAGTAAGAGCTTATATTAGATTTAAAGATTTACTACGTCTATGTCTGCGTCATGATTTACCTGAATGGTATTTATTGCATATCTTTTATGGCAGTTTAATTGAACCTAATAAAATTGAATTAGACTCTTTCACGGAAGGAGCCTTTATGAATCTTCCTATACCTAAATCTTGGGCTTTACTTAATAGAATTCGTGATCATAGAGTTTCATGGAATTTTGGTCTAGGAAGTGAAGGAGGCATAGAAATAGAACATGATTGTATTCATGACTATAATAAAAAAGGCCATGTTAAAGAATTATCTAAGGAACTTTATTTGGATTCATATCTTGTGTTGCGAGTTGTTAAAGCTTTTAGAAAACATATCAAAGCTCGAAAAGAAGGTCTGGTCAAGTATGATCCACCACCCGAACATGAGAAGAAAAGAGAAGATAAAGCAACACTGGCCTCCTTAGACCAATAAATGAGATGCCTTTCCCTAACACTGCACAAAAGCATATTCTTGAATATGAACAGGTCAAAGCAGTACAGGATAAGAAGGAAGAAGAAAGTATGCTATAAGTCGTGGAACATCTGGAAGAAACCAAAGATGAAGAGGTAACCAAGGAAGCAATTATGGCTATGTACGCACATTGTAACATAGTTGAACTTGATGAAGAGACTTCTGTATTGGTTGAAGGTAAAACAAAGGTAAAAGATGTGGGTAAGCATATTCTTCCCTGCATATTTAAAGAAACCTCGCATTGTGGTTTATGTGATCTTGGCACCGAAGTTAATGTTATATCTTATGATCTCCACTTAGAAATAAAAGAGGAAATAGAACCGGCTACAATTGAAAATACTGATATGAGAATTATGTTAGCCAATAAAAATCTTAGAATTCCAATGGGAGTAGTTGAAGATGCAACTGTCACAATTGGCAATAAAAACTTTCCTATCGATTTTTTAGTTGTTGATATGCCAGCTGACACTCTTTGCCTAATTATATTTGGAAGGAACGGAAAATAGATTCCACTTTTCCAAATTTGAAGACAGGCCTCCACAAATACAAGAAGAAGAGGAAGAGGGAACTATTGAGGAATTGGCGGCTCTTTTCTTTACTAATCAAGAAGAATAAATAAATGAAGATCCAAATTATGAAGAAACAGTTATGGAGGACAAGTCTCTAGGAGAACTAGAAGATGAATTCGATTCACTTCCCATAATGGGACCTCCAACTTATGAGGCTTTTGAAGAGCCAGAAAAGAGAGGGGACGAGGAACTACCACCCCTATAGTTGAAGACTACCAGAAAATCTTAAATACAGGTTTTTAGATGATACGAATAAATTTCCTGTTATTATTAGTGCTAAACTTCCAGGAGAAGAAGAAGAAGAAGAAGAAATCATGGAGATACTTAAAGAGCATCGCAAGGCCTTTGAGTACTCAATGGATGACTTGAAGGGCATCAGTCCCATGATAGCCGTCCATCGAATATTGATGGAGGAAGGTGCTAAACCAGTTGCGGAATTTAATAGAAGACTGAAGCATGAAATGAAAGAAGTGGTAAGAAAAGAAATTGTATGCCGACTGGACGCAAGTATAATCTATCTTGTTAAAGAAAGTGAATGGGTAAGTCATGTTCATTGTTTCCCTAAGTAGGGAGGTTTTACTGTTGTTCCTAATGAAAATAATGAATTGATACCTACTAGAACTATTGTTGGGCATAGGATGTGCATAGACTTCAGAAAATTAAATAAATAAACTAGGAAAGGTCACTATCATTTACCGTTCATAGATCAAACTTTAGAAAGGTTAACAAACCATACTCATTTTTGTTACTTGACAGGTACTCTGGTTTTTCTCAAATAGTTGTTCATCCTGATAACCAACTTAAAACAACTTTCATTAGTCCTTATGGTTTACATGCTTACCGACATATGCCTTTTGGTTTATGTAATGCTCCGGCTACTTTTCAAAGATGCATGACTACTATTTTTGCGGATTTCATAGAACTTATAGTGGAAGTATTTATGGATGACTTTTCTGTCTATGGAACTCCGTTTACTAGTTGCTTGGATAATCTCAAAAGAGTCTTGAAGCGTTGTGAAGAAACTAATCTTGTTCTAAACTGGGAGAATGTCATTTTATGGTCAAAGAAGGTATAGTCCTTGGACACAAGGTATCAGGTAAGGGAGTTGAAGTTGATAGAGCTAAGGTTGAGGCAATAGAGAGAATGCCACAACCTATGGATATTAAAGGTATAAGAAGTTTCCTTGGTCATGTGGGTTTTTATAGAAGGTTCATTAGAAATTTCTCTAGAATATCTAAACCTTTTACAAACCTCCTTCAAAAGGGAGTAAAATTAAATTTTGATGATAAATGTCTTGAAGCCTTTGATAAACTCAAGAATGCTTTATCTCGTGCTCTCATCATTAAACCACCTATCTGGGATACAACCTTTGACTTAATATGTGAAGCTAATGATGATGTTGTAGGATTAACTCTGGGACAACATATTGGTCACAGATTTAGTACTCTAAATGGTGCTCAGAAGAATTACCCTAAGGAAGAAAAGGAACGTTTTGTTGTATTTTTCTCTTGTGATAAATTTCGTTCTTACATAGTTGATGGAAAGGTAAGAGTTCATACGGATCGTGATGGTTTAAAAGAACTCCTTGAGAGGAAAGACCATAAGCCAAGACTAATCCGTTGGATTCTTTCACTTCAAGAATTTGAGTTGCAGATTATGCGGAGGCAAGAAATAAAAATGTTAGATGTAGTGTCCATGATTTCCTAGCAAGACACTAATCTTGTTGAGAGGAACTTTAGTCCTGGTGATTTTCATTAACGAGAATTATTCAATGAATTAAGGTCAATTCCTCCAAGAGAGAAGAAGTCTTTGTTGTTGGAGGAACTTTTCATCCCCGAATAAGCAAAATGGTAAGTGCAAGGTAAGTGTTCTTACCCAAATAACTGATTTGTTTTCACAAATTTTACTTTTGAAAATTTTGCCTTTGAATTCCTGGTGTTTTTCTGAAGTTTTAGAGGGTTTTTACCAACTATACGGGCGGTACTATATGACCGGAGAGGAAGCTCCCGTCGTATAGTTGGTCATTAAACTCTCTGTATCATCTTCGTGAAATTATTTTCGATATCTAAGCCTATACGGTGGCAACTATACGACTAGAGCCAAAATTATGGCCGTATAGTTGGTCGTTAAACTCTCAGATAGTTTTGCTTTTTGGTGTCTATATCTATATGGTCGCAACTATACGACCGGAGCCAAAATTACGGCTGCATAGTTGGTCATTAAACTCTCAGACACTTTCGATTTTCGGTGTTTGTATCTATACGTTCGCAACTATACGACCGGAGCCAAAATTCCAGCCGTATAGTTGGTCGTTAAACTCTCAGACACTCTTTGTTTGTCTTTTCGTTTATTCATCTAAAAAATGTTATTGTCTGTTCCGAGTCGTGATTTAATCGACCTGGACTCGCGATATTTGGAAATTTCTGCCCGGAACCAACTATACGGCCGGAGCTTTACGAGCCAGGCCCGTATAGTTGGTCGTTATGCGGCATGACACTTCCAAATCCGTGATTTTTTTCCCTGTTTCGTTAAGATTCTTTTCTTGGACGAAAATTTGGTGTTCCTCGCGAGTTTTACGGACCTCTGACCCCCTTATATATTACCATTGTCTCTCTCTCTAATCATAATCTACAGGAACCAATCTAGCAATGCGTTATCCCATCCCAGGCCGTGGAAAACCCATGGGGCGCATTGCTCCTTCTAGAGACCGCTGTAGCAGCCCGTCCATGGAGGACGATGATGAGGAGGTGGAGAGGTTTAGCTCGAGGTACAAGGAGTACGTCGAGCCAAGCTACTTCAACAACGATTCCGATAATGAAGTGGTTGATGTCTACATCCACCGTGACTTCTATGATCCATCGGAGATCAATTGGGCAGCAATGAAGAAAGCTCAACAAGAAAGAGAAGATCGCAAGCCGCATGGAAAAGGACGTGTGGAGATGGTCAAGTTCATCACCACGGATCCAAGGCCGCACAAGTGTATGGAATTATCTAATATTGGTGTAGGTTCTAGCAAGGGAGCGAAGGAACCACTCTTGAAGCCAACCATTGGTGCCCGTATGAAAGTTAAGCCTCAAGAAGAGTGGAGGTACGGTTTCCACTTCCCCGATCCATCCATTATGGATGAGGAAGAAGAAGTTGTCCCCAGGACCAAGGATCTCATTTGGGTGCTGGAGATATATCAGAAGCAGGAGCTACTCCATCGCGTTGAAGTCTGTCATCGTCTCAATGAGATGGAGAAGAAGGAAGACCTCCTTCCATTGGTGACTAAGCTCGCAGATAGAGTGGACACTCTGCAATCTGATCTACGCAGGTGCTATAGCCGCATAATTACTCTGGAGGAGAGTAACAAGAAGCTATGCACCGCAGTGTTACATGGCATGGCGCCACAGTGACCTACAACAATCACGGTATCAAATAATCGCAAGCGATTATTTGATCCCACTTGGCTTGATTCCAAGCTTGGAGAGATCTTTAATACCTTGTAATCTATCTTATAAGTTTTTATTACTATTTTTTCATTAAGTCAGACTAGCAATAAAGTTTGCATCATTAGAATTCCCTTTGGGAATAGTCGGTCCCTTTAATGAAATTCCGAGTTTATTATTTTATATGGAGAAATATTGAGTTTGTGTTGCTTTAATGATATATGAATGGCTTGAGTATAATTTTACTTGCACTTGATGATAGCAATATGAGTCTTCCACACCATTGGCATTAATGGAACACATAAAGATAATGTGTTCAATATGCTGTAAGTCTACGGTTTGATTTACAAAGAAAGATTATCTATACAGTTTAATTGAAAAAGAAACCTTGAACAAAGGAAAGCGAAAATGCTATCAAAATAGAGTGAGTCGAGGTAGAATCTCCAAGTCATAAGAATGCTTCATATACAATTGGAATTTGATAATTGAGATCATTAAACTTTGAATTCCTACATAAAGTGGAATATATGGCTAGCTCCTTTGCACATCACTTAAACAAAAGTGTGAGCATATATGCAAAAGAAAAGAAAGAGGAAAAGGAGCGAGTGTGCAAAACCATTGTATTGTAGTATGACAAAGAGACACTTTTGAGATTTTGAATCCCAAGTTAATACATTTGATCCTAAAACACTTGGTACTACCTCACTAACTCAATTGGTTGAACCGAATACTTTTACATTATGTTATGATTCATCTTTTATGAACTATTAATCACCAAGGTGTGGAAGCCTGCTAATACTATTCAAATGGTTCGAGTAACGTACTATTCACGAAATTATTCCTATGCATCGTATATGATAAACACATGCTGCAACTGCCTCATTTATTTTAATCAACTCAGCTTCATGAATATGAGGATCACATCCATTAAGCTAAACTTGCTCGGGACGAGCAAGAGTCTAAGCTTGGGGAAGTTGATGAGTGCATATTTGCATCATGTTTATATTATTATTTTGCATTATAGATGTAGGATCTTGGTATTTTACAGCGCTTGCGTGCACATTTTATGTCTATTTTCACCAGGATCAGGACAGATGATGGATCCAATGGATACAATTCTTGGAGCAGCTGTATTGTGGAGAAAAGGAGTCAAAACAACGTAAATCGCTTATTTGGGAAATACTAATAATACTAGAAGAAAACGAGAAGCGAACAAAGGAGACAGAAGGTTCAACAACCAACTATACGGCGGGAATAAATTTTCCGGCCGTATAGTTTCGGCCGCCTCCGACTCCTCAAATAGTTTCACCCCGTGCAACTGGTTCGGAGATACGACATACAGAACAGCTAGAAATCGCAGAAACCTCACCTCCAGAAGGCATCTAGAGGGGAAACTCATCCTCCAGGGGTCCATCTTCAACCTGCACAGATCCGGGAGGCTAAGGCATCGATCTTCATCATCCACCGCTACATCACCACCATCTCCATCCATCCCATCTACATCTTGTCTAGATCTTATTGTAATTCCTGTACTTGTTGTGGATTTATACAAGTACTATTTGCGGTGACCCAGCATACCACTACATGTGTAGTATACTATAGTCATTGACATGACATCCATAGAACACTATTCTGTAAATATCACATCCCTCAGAGTGGTACAACAGAAACATTGCGGGTCCATATCAAAAGCATACACACTTCATTATTATTACAATACCAGAAGTTTGAAACTACAAGTGATTCAAACTTACAAACCATACAACGTACTTCATAAGTTTAGTGGAAGAATGAAAGACACAATGATACGAAAGACATGAGCTCAACAGCTTATACTATAGGGTTCGTGCTGCTTGGCTCCACTTAGGTAACTACATTCCGGCCTGACAACTACTCTGACTTGTTGTCTTCAGCTCCATAGTGTATCTCGTAGTCCACCCCTTCGATTCCATCGTACAGGTCCGGCTCTTCATAGTAGACATTGTTTTGGACTTCAGTAGCATATACCTGGTCATCCTTCTAGCCCTCAAAGTCTAGTAAGGGGTAAGCGTTACCCAGCAAGTTCACTATATGAAAGGTGGGAAGTTTGATGCTCTAACTACCAACTCGAACTATAAGTCCTTGGTACTATGCAGTTTTAGTAAACATTTCTTCAAAGATTGATTTTATTATCAAAAACTATGCCCATCAGCCTTCACAGGTTGACCAGAATTTCATGGAGTTCCTTTCCTGCCGCGTCCGTAGCTCCTTCCCGGAACAGGGAGTAACATGTCACAATTCTTACACTCTGTAGAGGTGCATTGCTTTACCCATAAGAGACCAAATCCTTGTTGTACAACCGGGCGTACTTTCCCGTCAACAATTCCTTGATGTGGGGCCTAGTAGACGATCTAACCCAATCGCTGCCCTTCTCCACGACCGCGCATGAAGACACGACCCTCCAGGACATGCCCCACCTCTGTTAATCCCCATATAGGACCGGCTAAAACTATGGTAGGCACCTGAAGACTCTATGAGACGGTAATACCCTGGCAAGCTCCCTTAAAGGGCCAGCTAAACCATTGGTAGCCTCTCAAGATAATCTAGACACCAAAATCATGGGAAACTAAGGGGTTCCACCCATGTGCTAGGTTTCTCCATGACAAATCCTCAGCCTCATGATCAGGTCATCCGTCCATGCGAAAGGAAGAAGATCCAGCTGACTTCTCCATCCCATTCCAGATCTTATGGTTAACGCGTTTTGATACGGCGCTAGAATCACTGATGTCATGGGTTATTAAGTCATATCTGTCCTGCAACTAGAATCATAGATTCCACTTCAATTCTTAATATTTATCATCACTTAGGATGATAATAGCATTTCATTTGTTTGGTAAAGTACTTATTTTCTGTCTCTTTTAGAATATAGGTGATAACACACAACTTTCAAATACTTTCATAAAGACTCTTCAAAGGACAAGAGCAAGTGATGAACTTGCCTTGTGACTACAAGGTAGTGAAGTTGGATACTTCCACCAGACCTTGAGCTCCGGTTTCTACAGAAGACCATTATTGCCCAGTAAGGACAATATTTAAAGAAGAAATATGCAATGCATAGTAATGTCATGCAATGGCTTATTATTTTCTTATTTGCGTGTTTTACACACCTTATAAGGGTTTATTATTTTCTTTGATTTATAAAAAGAAAGTATTACTCAAAGTTGTTTAAACTAACCTATCCATTAGACATAGTATTTTTATAATAACTAGTATTATTCTAAGAGTTTAAAAATAAATTTCTTTAATTTTTTAACTCTTTTAAATGTTTAACTAAAATTCCTTTGAGGAAATAAGACTTTATTTTTTTATCACACTTGATTTACTTTTAAAAATACAAACTAGGATTTTTCTATAATAATACTCCCTTTTAGGATCTTAAAAATGAGTTTTATTCAATTTTAATTGTTTTGAATATTTTTACAAAATTCCCAATAAAATATATATATCCATAATAATAGTTCTAAATTTAATTACCTAAAATTCTCTCTATTATTATTTTTGAATAGAGGATACTTTTGTGAGTTCATTGGTATTTTATTTATATTTTTAGGATGTTTATTTTATTTGTTAGAACCTTTTAAGTCCTAGGGGTATTTTGGTCTTTTGATAAATTACTCGGATTTTTCTTTTTAAACATCTGGACCTAGCCCATTGGGCTGGCCCAGCCCTAACTCGACCCATTTGGGCGGGCCAAACCCTCTCTAAATGAGTGGCCCAGTACCACTCGTTCCTCACTCTCCCTCACGCATTCACCCTTCTCTCTCTCGCCCCCATGGAGACACTGCGCTGTTGATGCCGCTGTCACACGATTTCGGCCTCCCTAGGCCTCTCCGGCCGTCGCCCTGGTGCATGATGGGGTAGACGAGACTGCTCCATCGATTGGTCCAGTTCGATTCGTCTTTGGACCCTTCTCCCATCCAGGTTGACTCCACCCCGAACCCTAGGGCTTGGTGGTTGCCAGTGATGTGGAGTTCTGACGCCCTATGGTGCTATGTCGCGGCTCTAGTGGTCCTATGGTGCTGCCGTTGCTGCTCATGTAACTGTGGCCGCTTCCCCATGGCTTGGCGCGGGTTGCAGCGCCCTCGGGTGCTCCACGTGCCGTCGTGTGTGCTCATCGGCCTCTCTACTTCCTCTTCTAATCTCTAGGGAGGACCACAGGTAAGTGCTTCTGTTTCCCCCATCTTATTCTTCCTCTACCTCTCTCATTATCCTTTGTGTGATTACGGTGAGGAATACCCTAGTTAGGGTTCATCTATGTTGTTAGGATTCTATCGCTTTGTGTTGATTATTGAGGATACTGAGAACCTTATGAGTATTTATGGTGGTTATATTATGCTAATTCATTGCATAGGATTCTAGTGGTGTGGTTTTCACTACTGTTTTACTTGCTTGGTACTGACAGTGGTACTATCAATAATGGTTCACTGAATTCAGATACACTAGCTTGTGTTGGTACGTTCAGACTGAAGTTGATTTGATACTGCTATGATTCTCTGATTATGATATATATTGTATAAATGTAATTAGGATTCCTGGTTATTTATTCTAGGAAAATGATTGAATAACTTTCTACAAGTTTACTTGCAAAATTTCTGTGTAGGATTTGCTTGGTTTAGAATAGATACTTGTGATACCTTCCTTGGAATGGTACACAAGTGTTCATTCTAGTACTGGGCTGAATTCCATTTGTGTCCTAGTGTGGCTTGGGCTAAAATGAGTTGAAACTCTTGTTGGATACATTAACCTAGGATGCATAAGAATTTTCTTTGGCCTATGATGTTGGTCTGAGGCATAACTAGGTAAGAACTAAATTTTTACCTTCTGATCCTCACAGATGTCCCTAGATATTAAGTGTAAAACAATGATTCTTATAGATCTTTAAGAAAGTGACTTGACAGTTCATGTTGTTAAATATATATATCCTTAAGATGAAATAGTTCCTGAGGTGCTACTATTATAAGATGTGCCCAGTAATCTTGATCTAATGTTGCTGGTATATTTGGATGTAGGAATATGAATTTATACCCAAGATCAATGATGCACAGGTTGAGATCTTGGTGTTATTTGCAAAGACTGATTGTTGGCTTTGTTTAACTCCTTATGTGATGGATACACCCCACTTGAGTGTTTTTCTGAGAAGATCTCATGTGAAACAACACATGCTCTGACAATCCAAGATGATTTTATCATGTGATGGTTTTATGTGTACTCACCACACAACTTGATTGTTGGTGATGATGTTGTTTTGCTGGTTGATCTTGCTGGCTTGTTCTTACTAGCTTGATCTTGCTCTACACCTCCTAGTGATGTTCCTGATCCTCCTAGCTCTTGTGATCTTGTACTTGTCCTTGCTATCCACCTGCACCACCCCCTCCTTATGTCACCATCTGGTGGATGGTTGGATGATCTGTGATGAATCTTGGCTGGGGATTTGTTTGGCAACTGGACATACTCGATGTGTTCTTGCAGTGTTCTTGAGATAATGGTTGTGACTGTGGCTGTGAAGTGGTGAGCAAAAGATTGCTTTGTTGTGTCGAATGTGGCTTTATCTCTCTCTTTCTCACTGCTGGTCGACAGCACGCTACATGCAGTTAGTTGAGTAAGCTACCTTGCTCCTTGGCTGTTTGTGGATCTGATCAAGTGAATTTGTTTTCACTTCTATCCTTTTGCTAATTACTGATCTGGTGAAACTTGCCCCTCTCTACTTGGCTTATGATGTGGCACTGAAGTTGTTTACTTGAAAAGAACAGATGCTGCATATTGGTGAAACTTGCCTCTTTTAATTACTCAATGATGTAATATGAACAGTGCACTTCACTGTTCACCACTGAGAGTAAAAATAATCAACTAACCTTTTATTTCTATTTGAGTTCTTTATCTTATTTTGCACGAACAAAGATCTAGATTGTCAAGACTTAGTATAGGAGTAGATAGGTTTTAATTGTAATCTTCTTCTTATCCTTTTGTAAAGAATCTTGCAAAGATATTCTTATAAGTTAATAAAGTTTTATTTCACTAGATTCTATGCCCTATAATATTCTGTTTTGGTGTATTTATCTCAATTTGTAATATTATTATGGAATAAAGAAAAGAAATAAGAATTCATTTCTTATTTCAGTTTCCTTGTCTTAAATTCTTACTGTTGATTAGTATATATATAATATAGTCAAACAATGTTAATAAATCATTTTGGATAACAACTTAATATTACTAACTTCTAAATTTCAAATATTTTCAAATGATTTAAATTTCAAATTTGAATTCAGAATATCACCCCCCCCCCCTCAAACACATTAATGCCTAAAGGTCATATCAAAATTTATAACAATCACTAAAGAGAGCTATTCCTACCTCTAGATAGTGAAAGAAACTTTGATCACTTTAGATTCTTGTTTGGCTAAAAAATCCTAGTTTTTACAGATGAATGCATGCATATGCACGAATTCCTATTTCTACCCTTCGTTGGTTCCTAAATGTTGGGGTGTTACAGACTTCCCCCCTTAAATTAAACTTCATCCCGAAGTTTGCTGATGTGTACCTAATTATTTCTGGATATGCTCCTTTTAAGTCATCCTCTTTCTCCCATGTGGCTTCTCGCTCCGGGTGATGTTCCCATTGTACCTTTCAGTATTTGATTGCCCTGTTTCACAACCTTTTCCAGTTTTCTTCTAGAATTTTGCAGGGTTTCTTAACATAAGTCAAATCTTCTTATAACTCGATTTCTTGATGTGTAATTGCATCATCGGGAACTTTAAGACATTTCCGTAGTTGTGATACATGGAAAACATTATGAACTTGAGCCAGTCTTTTTGGTAACTCGAGAGCATAAGCTATTGTTCTATTCTGACTCGGTATCTTGAATGGTCCGATATATCTTGGACTTAGTTTTCCGTTGACTCTGAATCTCTTAACTGCCTTCATTGGACTTACTTTGAGATGTACCATATCCCCTACTTCTGGATTCCATGATCTCCGACCTCTATCATCATAACTTTTCGGTCGACTTTGAGCTATCTTCAAACAATCTCTAGTGATATCGATGATATCTTTCTTCTCTTTGATATAATCTGGTGCAAATTCCTTGCTACTACCAGGTTCATACCAACATATTGGTGATCAACATTTTCTCCCATACAGTACTTGGTATGGTGCTGCTTTCAGACTACTCGGATAGCTATTATTGTATAAAAATTCTACCAATGGTAGATGATCTTCCCACGAACCTCCAAAATCTAATGCACAAGATCTAAGCATGTCCTCCAAGATTCGATTGGTTCTTTCTGTCTGGCCTCCAGTTTCTGGATGATGGGTTGTGCTAAAATCTAACTTTGAGCCAAGTGCTTCATGAAATTGTTTCCAAAATGCTGAAGTAAACACAGATCCTCTATCTGATACAATTTTCTTGGGTACTCTGTGCTTACTTACTATCTCTTTGACATAGATTTCCACTAACTTCTCGGCATTATGTTTTTGATTTACTGGAATAAAATGTGCACTTTTCGTGAATCTATCCACAATCACCCATATCATATCCTTCCGTTTCGGTGTCATGGGTAATCCTGTGATAAAATCCATATCAATTTCTTCCCACTTCCATTCCAGAATTTCCAAAGGTTGTAATGGTCCTCCTAGACTTTGATGTTCTGCTTTTACCCTTTGGCAAGTATGGCATTTCGACACATATTTTGCAATGTCCCTCTTAATGTTATTCCACCATAATAATTCCTTAAGATCCATGTACATCTTTGTACTCCCTGGATGAATTGAATATGGTGTCTCGTGTGCTTCTTGGAGTATCAGCTCTCTGATCTCTGGCACATTTGGTACACAAAGACAATTTTGAAACCGTAAAGATCCATAATCTCCTAGGTGAAAAGTTGATGTTTGACCTTGAGAGATTCTTCGAATTTCTTCAGCAACGAAAGGATCATTAAGTTGATGTTGATAAATCTCATGACGAAGATCACTTCTTCACTCTTCCATAACCCTCATGGTAGCTAAGCCTACACGAACTTCTGTCTTTAGAAATTGTATTTCTAACCTTTCCAAATCCATTTGCAACTCTTTTGGTAGTTCTCTATTGATCGGTTGAGTATCCGTACTCTTCCGACGTAAATCATCTGCTACTACATTGGACTTTCCTAGAGTATAGTTAATTGTAAGGTCATAATCCTTGATTAACTCCAACCACCTTTTCTGCCTCATATTCAGCTCCTTCTAAGTGAAGAAATATTTGAGACTTTTATGATCCGTGTATAGTTCACATCTTTCTCCATAGATAAAATGCCTCCATCCTTTTAAAGCAAAGACCATTGCTGCTAGCTCCAAATCATGTGTTGGGTAGTTGACTTCATGAGGTTTGAGTTGTCTAGACCTATACGTAATCACCTTGCGATCTTGCATTAGCACACACCCTAGTCCTTCATAGTATACTATCTAATCCTTTCCAGTTTCCGGTATAGCTAAGATTGGTGTGGTGGTTAATCTCGTTTTCAATTCCTGAAAACTCGCTTCACACTTCTCATCCCATATGAATGGTGTATTCTTTCTTAGCAATTTGGTCATTGGTCCAGCTATCTTGGAAAAACTTCAATGTATCTCCGATAATAACCGGCCATGCCTAAGAAACCTCGGATTTGCTTCACATTACATTCCAACACTGATTGAACTTTGGATGGGTTTACTGCAATTCCATCTTTACTGATCACATGACCAAGAAATGCTACCTTGTCCAACAAAATTCACACTTGCTGAATTTAGCATATAGCTTATGTTCTCTCAAAATTTGCAATGATATCCTTAAATGATCAGCATGCTCTTCTTTATCCCGTGAATATATCAAAATATCATCAATAAACACTATAACAAACTTGTCTAGATGAGGCATGAAGATTTTGTTCATCAAGTTCATGAAGATTATTGGTGCATTGGTCAATCCAAAAGGTACGATGAGATACTCATGATGCCCAAACCTTGACACAAATGCTATTTTTGGAACATCTTCAGGTTTGATTTTTATCTGATGGTATCTTGATCTTAGATCAATCTTGGAAAATACTCCAGCTCATTTGACTTGATCAAATAGATCTTGAATTCTTGGCAATGGGTATTTGTTCTTAATGGTGACATTGTTGAGATTTCTATAATCACCACACATTCTTCGTCCTCCATCTCTTTTATCCACAAAAACTACTGGAGTTCCCCATGGGGATACACTTTCCTAAATAAATCCTTTTTTGGCTAACTCATCAATTTGCTCCTTAAGCTCTTTTAATTCTTTTGGTCCCATCTTGTACGGTGCTTGGGCTATTGGTGTTGTACCTAGTATTAGATCAATGGTGAATTCTATTTCTCGATCAGGTGGCATTCCTGGTAACTCTGTTGGAAAAACATCTTGAAATTCCTTTACTACAGGAATATCTTCCAATTTGACCTCCTTTATTGGGTTCAATTGCAGATCTACCATGAAATGACTATGTTTATCTGCCTGATAGACTATCCTCCCTCCACTTGGAGACTTAATTGAAACAGTTTTATCCTCATAATTGATTTGGGCTCCATACTCAGTCATCCAATCCATTCCCAACACTACTGCTATTCCCCTTAATGGAATCACATAAAGATCCGCATAACAGCTTTGACAACAGATTGAGATAAGTTGGTTTAATTTAATGTTTCTAACTACCACGATCCCTCCAGCTGTAACTACAGCCATAGGTTTTTCTAACGGTGCCCTTTTAATCCCAAACTTATCACAAAATTGTTCAGATATTAATGAAGTAGTTGCACCAGTATCAAATAGAACTTTTCCAGGGTTTGTGAGAATATTGAGCGTACCTATCACCGCTTGATCCGAGTTATCCACCACCTCCAAGGTTGCGCAATTCAGCTTTCTAGTAGGTCTGCCTCTCTTGCCATTGTCGTTTTTGCCATAACTTCCACCTCTGTTAGGTTGTCCACCTCCCCCTGTTGTAGGCCAACCACCTGGTGGTTTCTTGGGACAATCGGGCTTCATGTGCCCCTTCTGACTACACCCATAGCATATGATCACCGGCTTTAGGCAATCCTTACTAAAGTGCCCTGGAAGCTTATAATTCTGACAAATGGCATTCCTCCTGGTTGTGGTTGCACCATTGTTGGGGTTGTTACCATTGTTAAAGGACCTATTTCGAGCTTTGAACTCCATATTGTGTTTAGGTTTACTTGATTGGATCCTCTTGGTTTCCTTCTTTGCTCTCTTCCTTCGGTCCTCTTGGAAATTCTTATAGTCATCTTCAAATGTGATGGCTACATCAAGTAGTTTTTGAAAAGTCTGCTTATTGGCCAGCCTCAGCTGCATCTTCACAAATGGATTTAAACCATGCAGGAAACGTTTCTTCCTCTTTTTCTCAGTGTTCACTTCATCCTCGGCATAACGAGATAGTAGACTGAACTCCCGGATGTAGTTCATGACACTGGTAAATCCTTGTTGAAGTTCTTCAAACTCTCTACGCTTTAGTTCAATAACACTTTTCAGAACATGATATTCACGGAATCTCTGTTTAAACTCCTCCTAGGTATACTCCTTACCTGGAGGTTACATTGCCAACTGATTCTCCCACCATGATGTTGCAGGTCTGGTTAAGAGGTGTGTTGCATACCTCAACTTTTCCTCATCATTGCAACCGATAGCCTTCAGTTTTCTCTCGGTATCTGCTAAACAATCCTCCGCATCCATTGGTTCAAGGGCTGATGCAAAAGGTAACGGCCTTGCATTCTGAAAGTCAAAAAGACTCACTCCTCCACCTTCATGTGCCCTATTGTTTCCAGCTCGTCCCAATAACTCTTCCAAGAATTTGTTCTGGGACTCTTACATCATCTGCATGTATTGCATAAAGTTCTGCTCCATCAATAGCCTCATTGGTTGTGGTGGTAAATTTCCCTTCATTCTTGTGTATTCATCCGCCTTTCCCTTAGCTTCACGCTCCATGCGCTGCTGTTCAGTCTTGTCTTCTACACCCATTTCAATACCCTCTAGTCCTATAACATAAAGCGAACACTCATAATTACATCATGCATATGTGTTCTGATCTCGACTTCATGCATAGAACTAGCCACACAATGGACAACAAAATCCAAATAAGAACCAAATATGCATTTCACATATTATACATTATAAACAACATAGTTAGTACAACGTCATTACAAGCCCATACCATTTAGGTATTACAAACTCATGTGGATGCTACCCCACTTATTTAGTTACATCAGGTTCTCAGGCTCTATCTTCCGCATCGCCACTAGGATACTTCTCCTCAGGTCACACTCCCCAGAAGCTGTGACGTTCATCGTACATACCCGGAGTACAACCATGCTGACGTGAAGTACGACGCACCGTCTGTGGAACGACTTGCCTCTTCGATGGACGATACTCAGTATCAGAAGTATCCAAACTCGACACATCATCCAGCTGAAGTGTGTCCATACCTTCCAACTCATCTGAGGTATCTTCAGAAACATCCTCATCACTGTCTTCTTCAAGCGCCTCCTGCATCCTGACTCTAGAGTAATCAATAGAATACAACGCTTCTAGTGCTCCCCAAGTACTCTGCTGGGTACGATAGTTCTCAGCTATAATTGGATAGTGCACATTATCTGGAGTAGGATAATGTTCCAGTGACTCAAACACCCTTTCTTCAGGATCTTCCTCATCGGCCTCTACATCCTCCACGTGGACATCCCTTCCATTAACGGAATAAGACCTCACTCCCATCCGGCTAGTTTGCCCGGTATTGCCAATAGAATCCTCTATAGGAATAGGATTCCCAGTAGATCCATCCATTGACACATACCTCCATCCTTCAGAGTTTCCAATAGGTTGTTCCGAATCCTCGGTTCCCCGAGAATTCTGTGGTACTGGATGACTAGTACCTTCATCAGGATATCTGGCGGGTTCTGACAAAGGTGAATAAGGATATGGGCTAACCCTACCCACTGCTTCATTCTCTAGTTGAGATACTAACTTCTCCCTTCGTTCAGGATTAGTTAAATCCTCTAGCATATCATTCTTATCCTCCACAATAACCTAATGTGTCTTATAAAATGACCTAACTATCAGTCGATATTGATCCCTAAACTTGGAAGCTAGTTTTGGATGCTTCTTTACTAAAGTAAGATGATCCGGGACTGGCTCCATGTCTATAGAGTCATGAGGAATCACAGAAAATGTGCTTCTAGCTAACTCTTGTGCTTTGTGTTCCCGAATATTGGATATCGCCTCCATAATAGCAACATGGTATGTTGCTAGGTGACTTGTACCTTCACCCATAGGTAAATCATGATATAAACCAAGATTTTCTGGTAGTTGGATGCTAACACGGTATTTGGCTAACATTCGCCCATCACAGTATGTCAAGGTACTAACTAGAATAGTAGTTGTGCACCCAAAAACCCTCAGAAGTTCTCGAAGTTGTTCAGTTAAAGTCCCATGATAATCATCGAGAGTCTCTTCTTTCCTTGCCAAAGTCCGCTTTGGAAACTTTGGTGACATTTTCATTGTATACAAAATTATTCATAATTAGTAACCATTAATTATAATGATGCATCATAATAAAGAATTATCGCACTAAAAGATATAACGAAATATTCCCAATTGAATATTCATCATATATTCTAGAGAACTCTTTACCGTTGCTCCTAGACTCTTACAGGTAATACCCTTTACTAGGTTTCCAACCTAAGGTCAAAGCAATTGCTCTGATACCAGCTGCGGTGACCCAGTACCACTTCATGTGTAGTATACTATAGTTGTTGACATGGCATCCACAAAACATCATTCTGTAAATAACACATCCCTTAGAGTGGTACAACAGAAACATTGCGGGTCCATATTATAGACATACACACTTCATTATTATTACAATACCAAAAGTTCGAAACTTCAAGTGATTCAAACTTACAAACCATATCATGTACTTCATAGGTTCAGTGGAAGAACGAAAGACGCAATGATAAGAAAGATGTGAGCTCAACAGCTTATTCTATAGGGTTCGTGCTGCTCGGCTCCACCTAGGTAACTACATTCCGGCCTGACAACTACTCTGACTCGTTGTCTTCAGCTCCATAGTGTATCCCGTAGTCCACCCCCTCGATTCCACCGGACAGGTCCGGCTCTTCATAGTAGACGTTCTTTTGGACTTCCGTAGCATATACCTGGTCATCCTTCTAGCCCTCAAAGTCTAGCAAGGGGTTTAAAGGAAAAGGTGAGTAACAGCGTTACCCAGCAAGTTCACTATATGCAAGGTGGGAAGTTTGATGCTCTAACTACCACCTCAGACTATAAGTCCTTAGTACTATGCAGTTTTAGTAAACATTTATTCAAAGATTGTTTTTATTATCAAAACTATGCCCATCATCCTTCACAGGTTGACCAGAACTTTATGGAGTTCCTTTCCTGCCGCGTTCGTAGCTCCTTCCCGGAACAGGGAGTAACATGTCACAATTCTTACACTCTGCAGAGGTGCATTGCTTTACCCATAAAAGACAAACTCCTTGTTGCACAATCGGGCGTACTTTCCCGTCCACAATTCCTTGATGTAGGGCCTAGTAGATGATCTAAGCCAATCGATTCCCTTCTCCGCGACCCCGCATGAAGAAACGACCTTCTAGAACATGCCCCACCTCTGTTAAGCCCCATGTAAGACCGGCTAAAACTATGGTAGGCACCTGAAGACTCTATGAGACGGTGATACCCTAGCAAGTTCCCGTAAAGGTCATCTAAACCACTGGCAGCCTCTCAAGATAATCTAGACACCAAAATCATAGGAAACTAAGGGGTTCCACTCATGTGCTAGGTTTCTCCACGAGAAATCCTCATCCTCATGATCATGTCATTCGTCCATGCGAAAGGAAGAAGATTCAGCTGGCTTCTCCGTCCATTCTAGATCTTATGGTCAACGCATTTTTATACGGCGCTAGAATCACTCATGTCATGGCTTATTAAGTCCTATTTGTTCTGCAACTAGAATCATAGATTCCACTTCAATTCTTAATATTTATCATCACTTAGGATGACAATAGCATTTCATTTGTTTGGGAAAATACTTATTTTCTATCTCTTTTAGAATATAGGTGATAACATACAACTTTCAAATACTTTCATAAAGACTCTTCAAAGGACATGAGAAAGTGATGAACTTGCCTTGTGACTGCAAGGTAGTGAAGTCGGATACTTCCACCAGACCTTGAGCTCCGGTTTCTACAGAAGACCATTATTGCCTGGTAAGGACAATATTTAAAGAAGCAATATGCAATGCATAGTAATGTCATGCAACATCTTATTATTTTCTTATTTGCGTGTTTTACCCACCTTATAAGGGTTTATTATTTTCTTTGATTAATAAAAGAAAGTACTACTCAAAGTCGTTTAAACTAACCTATCCATTATACCTAGTATTTTTATAATGACTAGTATTATTCTAAGAGTTTAAAAATGAATTTATTTAGTTTTTACCTCCTTTAAATGTTTAACTAATATTCCTTTGAGGAAATAAGACTTTATTTTTTATCACACTTGATTTACTTTAAAAAATACAAACTAGTATTTTTATAATAATACTCCCTTTTAGGATCTTAAAATGGATTTTATTCAATTTTAGGTGTTTTGAATATTTTTAAAAAAATCCAAAAAATATATATTCATCCATAATAATAGTTCTAAATTTAATAACCTAAAATTCTCTCTATTATTATTTTTGAACAGAGGATACTTTTGTGAGTTCATTGGTATTTTATTTATATTTTTTTAGGATGTTTATTTTATTTCTTAGAACCTTTTAAGTCCTAGGGATATTTTGGTCTTTTGATAAATTACTCAGATTTTTCTTTTTAAACATCTGGACCTAGCCCATTGGGCTAGCCTAGCCCTGACTCGGCCCATTTGGGCTGGCCAAACCCTCTCTGAACGAGTGGCCCAGTACCACTCGCTCCTCACTCTCTCTCACGCATTCACTCTTCTCTCTCTCGCCCTCGCGGAGATGCTGCGTTGCCGACGCTGCCGTCGAGCGATTCCAGCCTCCCTAAGCCTCTTCGACCGTCGCCCTGGTGCATGATGGGGTAGACGAGGCCGCTCCCTCAATTGGTCCAGTTCGATTTGGCTTTGGACGCTTCTCGTGTCTAGGTTAACTCCACCACGAACCGTAGGGTTTGGTGGTTGCCGGTGATGTGGAGTTCTGTTGCCTCGTGGTGCTGCGCCACGGCTTTGGCGGTCCTATGGTGTCACCGTTGTTGCTCGTGCAGCTGTGGCCACCGCCTCATGGCTTGACGCGGGTTGTAGTGCCCTCGAGTGTGCCCCGTGCCATCGTGTGTGCTCGTCGGTCTCTCTGCTTCCTCTTCAAATCTCTAGCGAGGACCACAGGTAAGTGAGTTTCTTTCCCCCAACTTATTCTTCCTCTTCCTCTCTCATTATCCTCTTTGTTCTAATGGTGAGGAACACCCTAGTTAGGGTTCATCTATGCTATTAGGGTTCTATCCCTTTGTGTTGATTATTGAGGTGCTACTATTATAAGATGTACCCAGTAATCTTGATCTAATGCTGCTGGTATATTTGGATGTAGAAATATGAATTTATACCCAAGATCAATGATGCACAGGCTGAGATCTTGGTGTGATTTGCAAAGACTGATTGTTGGCTTTGTTTAACTCCTTATGTGATGGATACACCCCACTTGAGTGTTTTTCTGAGAAGATCTCATGTGAAACAACACATGCTCTGACAATCCAAGATGATTTTATCATGTGATGGTTTTATGTGTACTCACCACACAACTTGATTGTTGGTTATGATGTGGTTTTGCTGGTTGATCTTGCTGGCTTGTTCTTACTGGCTTGATCTTGCTCTGCACCTCTTGGTGTTCTTCCTACTCCTCCTAGCTTCTGCGATCTTGTACTTGTCCTTGTTATCCACATGCACCACCCCCTCCTTATGTCACCATCTGGTGGATGGTTGGATGATCTGTGATGAATCTTGGCTGGGGATTTGTTTGGCAACTGGACATACTCGATGTGTTCTTGCAGTGTTCTTGAGATAATGGTTGTGACTGTGGCTGTGAAGTGGTGAGCAAAAGATTGCTTTGTTGTGTCGAATGTGGCTTTATCTCTCTCTCTCTTTCTCACTGCTGGTCGACAGCACGCTACATGTAGTTAGTTGAGTAAGCTACCTTGCTCCTTGGCTGTTTGTGGATCTGATCAAGTGAATTTGTTTTCACTTCTATCCTTTTGCTAATTACTGATCTGGTGAAACTTGCCCCTCTCTACTTGGCTTATGATGTGGCACTGAAGTTGTTTACTTGAAAAGAACAGATGCTGCATATTGGTGAAACTTGCCTCTTTTTATTACTCAATGATGTAATATGAACAGTGCGCTTCATTGTTCACCACTGAGAGTAAATATAATCAACTAACCTCTTATTTATATTTGAGTTGTTCATCTTATTTTGCAGGAACAAAGATCTGGATTGTCAAGACTTAGTATAGGAGTAGATAGGTTTTAATTGTAATCTTCTTCTTATCCTTTTGTAAAGAATCGTGTAAAGATATTCTTATAAGTTAATAAAGTTTTATTTCACTACATTCTATGCCCTGTAATTTTCTGTTTTGGTGTATTTATCTCAATTTGTAATATTATTATGGAATAAAGAAAAGAAATAAGAATTCATTTCTTATTTGAGTTTCCTTGTCTTAAATTCTTATTGTTGATTAATATATCTATAATATAGTCAAACAATGTTAATAAATCATTTTGGATAACAACTTAATATTACAAACTTCTAGTTTTCAAATATTTTCAAATGATTTAAATTTCAAATTTGAATTCAAAATATTTACCCACAAAACACATTAATGCCTAAAGGTCATGTCAAAATTTATAACAATCACTACAGAGAGCTATTCCTACCTCTAGATAGTGAAAGAAACTTTGATCACTTTAGGTTCTTGTTTGGTGAAAAAAAATCCCAGTTTTTACAGATGAATGCATGCACATGCGCGAATTCCTATTTCTACCCTTCGTTGGTTCCTAAATGTTGGGGTGTTACACTATTCATCTATGATTGTTTCCATTACCATTTCCATGATGTTGATTGCCTCCATGTCTAAGTACATCTCTAGTTCTTAGGGAGATGGAGAAACCCTAGTATGAGATTGAAATAAGATAAAGTCTATTATGATATTCATCGATGTGACCATGTGTTAGATTTTCTACATTTTTATGTTGAGAGAAGTCGACCTCTCAATATTAGCCTCTCATTGGGACTTTATGGATGGAACTAATAGTTTGTAGACAGAGGCGTGCTAGCACTTACAGTGACTATAAAGTTGTTAGCACCCCATACGTATCAACTTGGGAAACCGAGAAACTCACAGAACACTATCCATGCCATGGGATACATCCTACGGGATTACGTCCCTTAATAGCACAGTAATTCGATTGATGTCGATTCTTGACTACTATGGTTATGAGGATGATGTCAGTAGCGGTTGCTACCTATTTGTCCAAATACGGAGTTCCTCCCACACATCCATAGTTGAGAATATTCATGATGATAATCTTTATCTTAGCTCCTTATAATGGTAGTGGTGTATCCACTACTCCCTGAGAACGCTTTTCCCTAATACAGTTCTAATCTTTCTTACATATGCGATACTTACTTTTTGTATTTAGTTATTTACCTTACTTTATTATTGCTCTTATACCTAAAACCCAAAAACTAATTTTTACACAATACTCGCATTTTATCTTGTCACTTAGAACTTTATCTAGCATTTCTATCATAATATTTATTTCAAGAGTTATTAGACTTCAGACTCCTGCTCCCTGTGGGATCGATATCTTTATTTTGAAACTAGCTACAAATGATCTATGCACTTGCAGTCATCAGCCGGCTGGCCCCCTCTACCTAGGCGCCTTGCCCCTTGGGCCTCCCCTTCGGGTGAGGCCCATTAGCATTGGGATGCCTTTAATAATAAAATAAAATAAATATTTAATATTAGTTCTCCAATTAACATTCAAATACACATATTATCTTATTCCTTCACTCCGGAACACCTTTCGGACCCCTTCCGATCTTCATCGGATGTTACCTGGAACTATTCTGGTTTCTCTTTCTCTATTTCTCCTATGATACCTCATCTACCCTGAGCGTCCCCACCGTTAAGCATGACATCCTTTAGTTTGGAAACACTCCGGACATGATCGATACTACTCTCACATCAATGATCAATAGAGGGACCTGGATGTCCATGTGACCCCTGTGCGTTTCATGAATATAATCGCTCGAACTGTGAAATAGTCGTTTCTTGTTCCCTTTGTCATTTGATACCTAATTCATCCGAGACTTGATCTTTGATATCCCCATACCTTAGTTCGGTCTTGTTACCGATGAACTTGTTTACTCGTTCCCATGTTGTTGCATTCTGTGACCAAGTCACATGCTTGTAAGCTTCGTTAATGCAACGTCACCGAGATGGCCACATGTATCTATCTATTACATGGATTTGACAAATCTTGGTCTTGATATGTACTCCTCTACGCGTCCCTTTGGAAAACCCAAGTGGCACCTTTTTGATCACCCTTTTACGAGATGATACTTGATAACCATCAAAGCTTCCTCCAGAATGGTGATTTGCATTACCTCATAGTCAAAGGATCAAGTCACGAGATTTTATGTGCTTATCATCAATGGTGAACTTTGTAACTAGATCTCATTAAGATACAACTGTTGGATGTCTATCTATCACATCATTCAACTAATGACATAACCTCATTGTTAATTGGCATAAATGCCCATGATCTTGAAACCCAGATCATCCTCATGACCAATGAACTAGTTCGCTAGAGATAACTAGAGACATGGTTTGTTTACATACCACACGTGTATTAACGTTTTGTATTAACACAGTTATAGCATAGTATGAAATGTATTATGAACATATAGGAGATATCAAATAATACACTTTATTATTTGCCTCTAGGGCATAACTCCTTCAGTCTCCCACTTGCACTAGAGTACAAATAAAACTGGTTTACAATTGGCAGGAACCTAACACCAATGGAATCTCGGTGTCGTTCGTTCTGGACTTGTAGGAGAGCTTTAGTCAAAGGATCTGCTACATTTAGATCTGTGTGTACTTTGCAAATCTTGATTTCACCTTCGTCAACATTCTGCCGGATGACGTGAAACCCAAGCTTGATGTGTTTGGCTATGGAATGAGTCCTTGGTTCCTTTGCATTTGCAATAGCTCCCGTGTTGTCACAATAGATCCCGACGGGGTCTTGCGCACTTGGAATGACTCCTAGTTCGATGATGAAATTCCTTAGCCAAACAGCTTCATTCACCGCATCAGCCGCAACAATGTATTCAAACTCCATTGAAGATTGCGCCACCACCGGCTGCTTATTGCTCTTCCAGCTTACCGCCCCACCATTCACTAGTAACACAAATCCTATCTGAGACTTCGAGTCATCATCATTTGAGTTCTAGCTTGCATCACGTAACCCGTTACATTTAGAGCTTCATCACTTCCTCCATAAATTAGGAACATATCCTTTGTTCTTTTGAGATACTTTAGGATATTCTTCATAGTTGTCCAGTGATCTGGTCCTAGATTACTTTGGTATCGGGTCGTCAAACTAAGAGCCAATGCCACATTAGGTCGAGTACTTAACATTGCATACATGATAGATCCTATGGCCAAAGCATAGGGGATGTAAGACATCTTTTCTCTATCATCATCTGTTGTCGGACATTGAGTCACACTCATTTCGCAATTCTTCATCATTGGCACAGAGCCCTTTTTGGCATTGTCCAGTTTGAACCTCTCCAAAATCTTTTCGATGTAAGTACTTTGACTTAACGCAATTAGGCGTCTTGATCTATCTCTATAGATCTTGATTCCTAATATGTATGCAGCTTCACCTAGATCCTTCATGGAAAATTGACTACTCAAATATGCTTTCACGCTTCTCATAAGATCCACATCATTTCCCATGAGCAATATGGCATCAACATATACTACTAGGAATACAACTGAGCTCCCACACGCTCTCTTGTGAACACATAACTCTTGTTGATTCTGGACAAATCCAAAACTCTTGATCACTTGATCAAAACGTTGGTTCCAACTCCGAGATGCTTGCTTCAGTCCATAAATGGACCGCTGAAGCTTGCACACCTTTCCAGCATCCTTAGGATCAACAAAACCTTCTGATTGCATCATATACAACTCTTCATTAATGTGACCATTGAGGAATGCGGTCTTGACATCCATCTGCCAAATTTCATAGTCAAAATAAGCAGCAATTGCTAGTAAAATCTGGACAGCCTTAAGCATCACTACAGGAGAGTAAGTCTCATCATAGTTGACTCCTTGAATTTGTTGAAACCCCTTTCCGACAAGTCAAGCTTTGTGAATGGTTACATTACCATTCGCATCTGTCTTTTTCTTAAAGATCCACTTATTTTCCACGACCTTGCGGCCTTCCGGAAGATCTACCAAGGTCCAAACTTGGTTTTCATACATGGATCCTATTTCGAATTTCATGGCTTCTAGCCATTTCTCGAAGTCAGCACTATCCATAGCTTCTTTGTAGTTTGCAGGTTCTTCCTATTCATCTAGTATAACAAATATCACAAGGCTACTGTACCAATCAAGAACGGTACAAACTCTTGTAGACTTGCGAACTATAGGAGTTTCGATGTTGTTATTTTGATCATCATCATTGGGTTCTTCTTCCATGTTGGAGAGCGGTTTCAGAACAGCTTTCGTTGCGCTACTTGGAATTTGGAGAGAAGGGTCAACAACTTCATCTAACTCAATTTTCCTTCCACTAACTCTTTTAGCAAGAAACTCTTTCTCGAGAAAGGTGTCTGCTTTCGTGACAAACGTTTTGCCTTCGGCCTGGTTATAGAAAGTATACCCAACAGTTTCCCTTGGGTATCCCACAAAGATACATTTTTCCAATTTGGGTTCGAGTTTGTTAGGCTATAGTTTCTTGACGTAAGCCTCACATCCCCAAACTTTCAGAAATGAGAACATTGGGTTCTTGCCATACCATATCTCATATGCGGTTGTCTCCATGGATTTGGATGGTGCTCGGTTTAAAATAAAAGCGGTGATTTCTAACGCATATCCCCAAAATGACACAGACATATCAGTTAAAGACATCATGGACCGCACACTATCCAATAGAGTTTGGTTACGTTGTTCCGACACAACATTATGATGTGGTGTTCCGGCTGGCGTAAGCTGTGGGATAATCCCATAGTCCTTTAAGTGCATGTTAAACTCATAACTCAAATACTCGCCTCCCCGATCTGATCGAAGATGTTTGATTCTCTTGTTAAGTTGATTCTCTACTTCCTTTTGAGACTCCTTGAACTT
Source organism: Avena eriantha (assembly GCA_910589775.1). Taxonomy (NCBI): domain Eukaryota; kingdom Viridiplantae; phylum Streptophyta; class Magnoliopsida; order Poales; family Poaceae; genus Avena; species Avena eriantha. The sequence goes on along the minus strand of OU342743.1, from coordinate 130,947,039 downwards.
TTCAAAGGTTTCAGACTTGTGTTTCATTAAGTAGATATATCCATATCTACTCAAATTGCTAGTAAAGGTAACAAAATAACGATAACCATTGCGTGTTGAGACACTCATTGGTTCACATACATCCGTATGTATGATTCCCAGTAGGTCTGCAGCTCTCTCCATTGTGTCGGACAATGGTTTCCTAGTCATCTTTCCCATAAGGCATGACTCACATGTATCAAGGGATTCGAAATCCAATGATCCAAGAAGTCCCTCTGAATGAAGCTTCTTCATGCACCTTACGCCAATGTGACCAAGACGGCAATGCCACATAAACATGGAATTATACTCATTATGCTTACAACGTTTAGCATCAACACTATGGATGTGAGTATTACAATCGAGATCAAGTAATAATAAACCATTACACATAGGCGCATGAACATAGAAAATATCATTCATATAAATAGAACAACCATTTGTTCTGGATTTAAATGAATAATGATCTTGCAAAAATCAAGACCCACTCACAATATCCATACTCAATGCGGGTACATAGTAGCATTTATTCAAAACCAAAAATAATCCTGACGGTAGACGTAGATGCAGAGTGTTGATGGCCATCACTTCGACTCTTGAACCATTGCCGACGCGGATCATCACCTCATCCTTCCTCAGGCGCCTCTTACTCTGCAGTTCCTGCTGAGAGTTACAAATGTGAGCAACAGATCTGGTATCAAATACCTAGGTGTTACTCTTGGCGCTAGTAAGGTATACATTCAATAACATGTATATCACATATACCTTTGTCCTTGGCTGCTATCTTGCTGACTTTCTTGTCTTCAAGGTACTTGGGGCAGTTGCGTTTCCAGTGCCCATCCCCTTTGTAGTAGTAGCACGTAGTGTCGGGCTTAGGGCCAGGCTTGGCAGTCTTAGAGGTGCTGGCAACGAACTTGCCATACTTCTTGGGCTTCTTGCCCTTGCCTTTTCCCTTTTGCCCCGGCTTCTTAAAGCTGGTAGTCTTATTAACCATCAACACCGTGTGTTCCTTCTTGATTTCTACCTCAGCAGTTTTGAGCATGGTAAACACCTCAGCAAGGGTCTTAGTCACCCCTTGAATGTTGTAGTTCATCACAATGTTGTTATAGCTAGGGGCCAGCGAGTGCAGCACCCTATCGATTGCGAGCTCCTCCGGGATTTTGCAATCTAGGGTGTTCAAACGCTTAATGTAGCCAGACATTTTGACTACGTGCTCACTAATACTGCTGTGCTCTTCCATCTTAGCAGAGAAGAAGAGCTCGGAAGCATCATACCTCTCTGCACGAGCCTATGGAGCAAAGACAGCCTTGAGATCTTTAATGATCTCAAAAGCATTCATCTTCTCAAAACGCTTTTGAAGCACCGTCTCCATGGCATAGAGCATTCCACTCTAGATGAGGGAGAAATCATCCGCCTTGGACTACCAACATTCTTTTCGTCCTAGAGGCAGAATCTTCAGGCTTAGCCGGAAGCTCGGCCTCGATGACATAAGTCAACTTGTAGGGGACTAGGAGGATCCTAAGATTGTGAAACCATGCAGTGAAGTTGGTTCCATCAGTTTTCAGCTTGTCCTTCTCGTGGAAAGTGCTAAGGTTGAAGGTGGGTGGGAGAGACATCTACAATGGATTTGCAAAGTGTTTAGACCATGTTCATAATAATGAGTTCAAGTTTTAATTATACTATCGTACTTAAAACAAAAAGAACTCCCACTCAAACGAACGTCCCTTCACTCGTTTAGTGATCACATGATCCCAATCCCCTACACCTCCCCCAATCGTCATGGCCATCAGTGCAGTATCAAAGGTAGACATTTCCTAATGTTAATCACATCATCCATGTGACTCATGCTCGACCTTCCGTTCTCTTGTATTCTGAGGCCATGTCTACACATGCTAGGCTCGCTAGTTCTAACTTGTGTGTATTCGCATTGCAACATGGCTTACACCCACTATATGCAAACGTAGATATGTCTGACAGCCGATCGTCATGACATGCCTCATACCAAAGAACTTTCTTGGTGGTGCACACATAAGGGAATACGATAACTGGAATACTGTGAGGGATTATCTTACTATGCTACCATCGAATATATAAATAATACTAGAATAATAAGTAATACTTCATAAAGTAAAGTGTTATGACATGGTTATAGCATCTTGATCATCATCAATAGCTTCAATGAAAGTTTCACAAACTTGTCATTGTCATGTCTCAACACATGCCCCTATGCAACAATAAAGATAGACGCCTCTATATTATCTATTGCAAGTTTTACGCGGCTTTAGAGCTTTCGTGGTAGAACCCCTTCCCACCTACAAACATGGAGCCACAACATGGATTAAATGATTTCCATTTTACTTCCCTTTTCAGGGCCCTCCAATTTCGATGCCATATCAACTATCGTAGGGAGACATACACCCCCCCTAAGCAACTTTGATATGTGGACCAGTCTCGTGAATCACCACGCGAGGTCGGTTGGGGGTCACTTCGTCAAACAGTGTCGTGATATGAACAAGAAAATAAAAGAGGGTGGAAACTAGAGAATCAATGCCCACATATTGCTATGGGTCTATCCGTACGACATGTCTACCCATAGACCCGCTCTGATACCACTGAAAGGGTTCGGTAGCAGAAAACACAAAAAATCTAACTAAGTGAACACTAATACTAGGATATACACTATCTAGACATAAGTAACGGAAGAGAGAGACGGTATTCATACATTTGAAGACCGAGGTACGCCTTACGCAGGAAGGCGTATATTGATGAAGACGGGAAACACATCAAGTGCGGTGCCTCCGAAGTTCGTCACACGTCTGGTGTAGGTAACGTCTCCCGAACTCCGATCCAGCCGAGCAGCGGAAGTAGTAGATGCCGGATCGATGATCACACGACGATGGTGTGAAGGTGGAGAAATCACAACCCAAGAGGTCCTCCCTAATATTATGGAGAAGTCCTCAATCGATGAGAAAGAGAATGGGAGAATGCATGATTCCAAAGGAGGAGGGGAGACCCCAATATATAGTGGGAGGAGGCGCACCACCCAGGGGACAGGCGGTGTGGGACTAATGCCCACACCCGCCGGCCACCTAGGGGCAGACGCCCGCCCTAGGTGGGCCCCACTTGGCCGGCCCACTAAGCCTAGGCCGGTTGGCCCCCTCTCCCTAGGCGCCTTGCCCCTTGGGCCTCCCCTTCAGGTGAGGCCCATTAGCATTGGGCTGCCTTTAATAATAAAAAATATATAATATTAATTCTCCAATTAACATTCAGATACACATATTAACTTATTCCTTCACTCCGGAACACCTTCCGAACCCCCTCCAGTCTTCATCAGATGTTACCCAGAACTATTCCGGTTTTTCTTTCTCTATTTCTCCTACGATACCTCATCTACCCTGAGCATCCCCACCCTTAAGCGTGACAATCTTTGGTTCGGAAACACTCCGGACATGATCGAGACTACTCTCACATCAATGATCAACAGAGGGACCTGGATGGCCATGTGACCCTCGTGCGTTTCACAAATATAATCGCTCGAACCTTGAAATAGTCGTTTCCCGTTCCCTTTGTCATTTGATACCTAATTCATCCGAGACTTGATCTTTGATATCCCCATACCTTAGTTCGGTCTCGTTACCGATGAACTTGTTTACTCATTCCCATGTCGTTGCATTCTATGACCAAGTCATATGCTTGCAAGCTTCGTTAATGCAACATCACCGTGATGGCCACATGTATCTATCTATTACATGGATTTGACAAATCCTGGTCTTGATATGTACTCCTCTACGCGTCCCTTTGGAAAACCTAAGTGGCACCTTTTTATCACCCTTTTACGAGATGATATTTGATAACCATCAAAGCTTCCTCTAGAACGGTGATTTGCATTACCTCACAGTCAAAGGATCAGGTCGCGAGGTTTTCTGTGTTTATCATCAATGGTGAACTTTGTAACTAGATCTCGTTAAGATAGAACTGTCGGATGTTTGTCTATCACATCATTCAACTAATGACATGATGTCGTGAAATGGCCACGGAAGTCGCTGCTACTGGCAGCGATTGATTGAAACGGGGGCGAGAGCTAGCGGCCATCTGCGGTGCGAGATGGGGGCGGATGCACATGGTTTACCCAGGTTCGCCCCCCGGAGGGTAAAGACCTACTCCTGCTATATTGGATTGATGGAGAGCGAGTTACAAGGGTAGCGAGCTTGGCGTCTAAGCAGCGAGTCGCTTGAAGGGGTGTATGATAGAACGTGAGTCCTCATGATACCCTAGGGAGGTTTATATATGGGGCACCTCGCTAGGGTTTACAGTTTACAACCGAAAAGAATATGGATTCGGAGGATTTGACCTAATCCGACTGGGCTTCGAATATGCTGTTGGGCCTCCAGTATCTAGTCGCCAGGCCTTCTCCTTAGTCGCATTCCAGTCGCTAGGCCTTCTTCTTAGTCGCATTCCAGTCGTCGTCCTGCAGGCCCACTCGCAAGACCTTTGGCCCAATCAGAACGTCCTATTGGGCATACCCCATCTAGCATATCCCCATCAGTAGTCCCTGAGGCCATCGTTGATTCAGATGCAGGTGTCCTTTTGGCAGTCAAAGTAGGCGAGTCCAATTTGGATGCCTAGTCGAATCGGCGATGGACTCCACGGAGACCGAGGAAATTTTCCCCAGGCTCCCTGTCGCTGCTTCAGCGAACGCCACCACTATCAAGTCGCTGCTTTGGCGAGTGGACAGGGCCAGTTGCAAGCGAGTCGAATGGAGGAGTTGGACCATCAACCTGGTCAAACTATCTGTTGGATATTCCAACGGTAACTTCGGCATAATTACCTTGGGTAACAGCTATCCCGAGTTTGGTGGGTAGCACCTCCTTATAAGGGGAGTAACAAATCAGTCCTGCAGATTCTTCCCCGCATTCCTCATTCTTGCGCATCCATTTCTCTCATCTTCCCTCGATCCACATCTTTCCAGACCAAACGACTCCATCTTCCTTCTTGATGGCGCCTCTGAAAGGTTCATGGGGAAATCCAAGTGCACCATGGCGCAGCTCAAATCCTTTGAGGATGCTAGAGTTATCCGCAAGGGGAACTGGCGAATCTCCGCACCTTCCAAGATCAATCCGAAACCGCGGGCTAGTGAGTTCATTTGCTTCCCCAGTCACCTTGAGAGGGGTTTGGGTTTCCCGACCTCACTATTCTTTCGGCGCGTCTATGCGTATTACGCAATCAAGTCGTCGGATCTTGGTCTGCACAACATCGAGCAGCTGGCGATCTTTGTCGCCTTCTGTGAATGCTATCTTGGCTGCAGGCCTTACTTTCCCTGTGGTTCGAGCTCTTCCATGGCCGCATCGGGCGCGAGGCGTCTAGCGGCCTAATGTTGGCGGCCGGCGGCGTTATGTTCCAATTGAAGCCAAAGGCCAAGTTTATCAAGCTTTTGTTGCCGAAGAAGGCTGTGAGCGAATGGAAGAAGAGCTGGTTCTACGTGAAGGAGTCCACTCCCTCCGATGAAGTAGCGCTTCCTGAGTTCGTCGCAGAAAGGAGTGAACCTCGCCGGCTGGCGCCGAAGAAGCTCCCCGAAGACCAGAGGATGGCCGTTGAAGAGATGATGAACCAGATCCAGAGGCTGAAGGACCAGGAGATGTCCTCGATCAACCTCTACAACTGCTAACTCGGGCGGCGTCTGGTTCCGCTAGCGGCTCGGCCGCATTGGATGTATGAGTACAGCGGGAAGCACGACCCCTCCCGGACTAGCAAAGAGTCGTGGGAAGCCGAAGACTACAAGGCAGCCCTGAAGAAGATCACTGACGCGGAGTTTACAACCACGGCAGCCGGGCTCGCTCCGTACGTGCCTGTTAAGAATGAAGCCCCCATAGTAAGTTCTTCTCTCTGAATTTTATCTTCAGTCACAGTTTTTGTGGTGCGATTCGCAATTGTATCGTCTGAAATTTTGCCCGCGCCCACTCTCAGCTATTTCAGGTTCTGGAGGGCTGGCTCCCCCCACTCGACGAGGAAGTTCCCCACGAGCTCAAAGAGGGGGCTTTTGGAGAATCTTCTGCGGAGGAAGAGGAGGAGGCGGAGGCTCCTCTCCCAGCGCCTGCGGCTCGCAAGACCCGCATGCAGAAGCAACGTGAGCTAGAGGCGAGTCGCAGTCTTGAGGAATGCGAGGAAGGCGACAAAATCTTGCAGGAGCACACTTCTCGGCGAATGTCCACGCCGGCAAAACCTTCTCGCAAGCCAAAGTTGCCAGCAAAGAAAGCGGCATCACCGGCCAGGTCGGCGGTGGTCTTCGAGTCGGATGATGACTCTGATGATGACACCCCCGAGATTTCGCACATGATCCTAGAGGGCGCGATTCCGATGATGGGTTTGGAACCGAGGACATCGAAGCGGTGGTAGAAGTTCCTCTGGCTATGCTCGCGCCCACGGCTTTGACGGCGCCTGAGGCCGCGGCTTCAAAGTCACCGCAACCTTCAAGAGCGGCCGGGTCTTCGGAGCCGGAGATTCCAGCAACCGCGGCTTCGTCATCAAGGAATCCCGCGGTGTCGTGGGCTTCAGATGTCTTTGAAAGAGGTCTCATGCGCAAGCTGGGGACGGAATTAGACAAGCCCGCCCACATCAGCACCGGGAAGCGTGTTCTCCCAGTCACCAAGTAAGCTTCGAATTCTCCCTTCCAATTCGTGTTTCGTTTTTGTGCTATCTCCGTGCGGACTTTGGAGGTTTGGCAGGTCTAGGGTCAAGAAGATTGGTCGCCCTTCGGTGGCAAAGATTCCGCCAGTCGCCACCATAGGGGAGGGCGACCTCCCCAAGAAGAGGAAGCCCACTAAAGACGTCGCGACTGTGGAAGGCGCGAAGAAGCAGAAAGGCGGAGCCGACGATGTTGTGGTGATGGATAGCGCCAAGGAGAGTGATCCTGCTTCAGTCGTCGAAGAAGTGGCGGCTACGCGGTGGGAGCCAGTCACGGGCGCTCCGGCGACGGAACCACCGGCTCCTACGACCAATTTCTTCTAGTCGCCAGTCCCCGAGTTCCTGGTCACTGAATTTCAGCGGCTAGGAACTGAATATATGTTTTTTGTAAGTGCTAACTTTTTGCTCTTCTTGTAGGGCCTGCAGAGGGAGTCGACAGCTCGACAGGCCGCAAAGGAGCGTCTGGAGCGGGATCTGCGCGTGGCGCAGGAGGCAAACCGGCGACTCTAGGAGACTATTGGTGAGTTCTTGATTCAATTTTCAGCCGTGAACTGTTGGTGTTCCGGCATGTTGACGATTGTTTCCTTTTCTATTCAGATGATGTTCCGGCTGCGATTGCCAAGGCCTATGAAGGGTACGTCCCAATTGCCGAGCTGGACATAGCGAATGGGCGAATCGACTCGCTGGTCAAGGAGTTGGAGGAGGCGAAAGCGGCCTCGATTTCTTCTGAGGATAGAGCGAAGGCTGCGGTCGCTGCAGCTGAAGAGGAGCGGAAGGCCGTGGACTCGATCATCCTGGGGCTGCAGAGCGATCACACCGCCCTAGAGAAGCACATCACAGAGAACTGCCGGAAGCTCCTTGGTGAGTCTCTGTTCTTTTGCTTAACATGTGTGGCGAGTCCCAGAGTGGGTGAGTCCATAGTGTCACTAACGTCTGATGTTGCAGCTATGATAGGTCAAAGCGACCCAGTGGTGCAGACCTTCAACGCCTCGTAGTGCGTTATTCCCATAGTGAACGCGGCTACTGCCTCGGCGTTGTGTGTCCAAGCAGTCCTTCAAGGGATGTCCCCCACGGAGGTTATTCCTGGGGGACTGACTGAGGTGTGGCGCTATCTGGAGGAGGTGCCCAGCATCGTGGAGTGGATGGCACGCTCAGCTTTTAGGCACGGGGCCACCATGGCATTGAGCCTAGGTCTTGCCAACTTCCCCGACGATGTCACCAGCGGCTACCCTTCGGTGACTAGTACGGTGGAGATGTCGGAGGTACTAAAGCTGGCCTCCAAGGCCGCACCCTTTGTTGATCGGGTGTTGGCGATGGGGGACCTTCTGCCATACTAGGAGACGATGGTGGCGCCTGGCGACCCCGAGCCGGAGCATCGTGATCTGAAGTCGGAGCAGCCTTTCCGGTCGGCGCTGTCGAAGTCGCTAACGACCTACCCGATGAACCCATGGCAACCTTTCATCCGTGTCAAGGGTGGTGGAGATGCTTCTTTGTCAGGGCCTACGAAATACATAGTGTATCTAGGAAGTTTGTAATATATGCCAAGTGGCGACATTTGTAATATGAACAATATTTTGAGCAATAGGAGTCAATCGACTCGCAATGCAAGCTTGATTATGTGGTGTGTTTTAACTTTTATGTTTGAGCGAGTCCCCAAGCGTGTCCGCCCTTTAATGGGGTATAACTCGATTGTATACATATGTGTTTTCTTTGGATTGTGTGTTGTTTGTCCCATGCATCTTCTGAAGGGGCGAGTACCCGAGCGCGAGTGGAATTGTTTGTAGGCGAGTCCCCGAGCGTAGTACTTAGCCGTTTCGGGTGTGTGCCTGTTGCAAGTTACAGGTGCGTTGTTTGTAACGCATCTCCTCCCCTGGCTCAGAGAACCAGTCGTTGGGCGAATCCAAGGCAGCTCTCTTACTTGGTGTGTTCCCAGCCGCGTGAGGGTTTCCATTTTTGCGGAGTTCTCGTGCGTGGTACTTAACCATTCGAGTCGCTTTGCGCGAGGATGGGAGGGACAGGTCGCTGTGAGAAGCATATACCAGTCGTCTTGGCCTGGTGGGCCAGTCGAGCTAGGCGACTCCGATGGCGGCTCTGGGTTGGCGTATTCGTGGACGTCCTAAGGCCCGAATATTTTTGGTGCCCTTTAGGCCGCACTACTTAGCCATGTCGGTCACTCGACCAACGGTTGACTTCTGTAGGTAGCCTATTGCTAGTTGTACGAGTGCGAGTGGCACAAGGATATGGCGAGTAGACACAATTTGTGTGATCCGAATGAATTTCATTATATATGCCAGCTGAGTACAAGTTGGAGTTCTATGTATAGAACTTTCAGAGAAGGTTTACATTCCATGGCCTTCCGACCTCGAGCTAGCCATCACCTCGTAAGTCGATGAGGTAGTAGGCGTCTTTGCCGAGGACTCGCCCTATGTTGAATGGCCCCTCCCATGGGAGGAGAGTTTGTGCATGCCCTTCTTGTCCTGAGCCAGTCGTAGGACCAGATCGCCTTCCTGGAAGGTACGAGTCCAGACTCGGCGGCTATGGTAGCGGCAGAGTCCCTGCTGGTAGATGGCGGTGTGGGAGCAAGCCAGGTCGCGTGCCTCGTCGATTTGGTCGATGCTGTCTTGGCGGGCAATCTCGTTTGTCGCCTCGATGTAATTGGTGACTCGAGGTGAGTCGTTCTCCAGGTCGGTTGGCATTACGGCTTCAACGTCGTACACCATGAAGAAGGGTGTGAACCCGGTGGAGCGATTGACGGAGGTGCGGATCCCCCATATGACATAGGGGAGTTCTTCGACCCAGCATCCTGGGGTGCGCTCGTGGGGCACCTGGAGTCGCAGCTTGAGCCCGTGGAGGATGCTCTAATTGGTGCGTTCTGCTTGGCCGTTCGACTCCGGCTGGGCGACTGAGGCTAGGTTGAGTCGTATGTCTTGTTCGTCACAGAATTCTGCCATGGCCCCCGTGGCGAAGTTGGTGCCATTGTCCGTTATGATGATGTGCGGGTAGCCATACCGGTAGATGAGCTCGCGTAGGAATTTGGTGGCTGTTTTGCCGTCGCATTTTTTGATCGGCTTGGCCTCGACCCATTTGGTGAACTTGTCGACTGCGACCAGGAGGTGGGTGAAGCCGGATGGGGCCTTCTTGAACGGGCCGACCATGTCCATGCCACATACGGCGAATGGCCATGTGATGGAGATGGTCTTGAGTGCCGAACCAAGGAGGTGCGTCTAGTTGGCGTACTTCTAGCACCGGACGCATCGTTGGACGATGTTGGTGGCGTCGGCGTGCGCGGTGAGCCAGTAGAAGCCATGCCGCATGGCCTTGGCGACCAGGGACTTGGCGCCGGCATGATGGCTGCAGTCGCCGGCATGGATGTCCTGGAGGATCTTGTGGCCTTCTTCTGGCTGTACACAGCGCTGGAACACGCCAGTCACGCTGTGTTTGAGGAGCTCGTTGTTGATGATGACAAAGGACTTGCAGCGGCGCACGATCATTCGCGCCTCCGTCTCATTGCTTGGAAGGATCTTGTGCTCGAGGAAGGTGACATATGGTGCCGTCCAGTCACTGGGCTCCACGATCATGGTGACTAGGGCTGGCTCGGGTTGTGCCCGATGTCTATCTCCTTCGGTGGGTAGACCGAAGGTTTGTGGATGATGTCGAGGAAGACGCCTGCTGGTGGTGTTTGCCGAGCTGATCAGATGTGGGAAAGGGCATCTGCCTCCTCGTTCTTTCGCCTGTTGATCCAGTCGACGGAGTAGCCATCGAAGTGTCCTCCCAGCTAGTGTACCGCTTGGCGGTACGCAGTCATTGTTGGAGAGACGGCGTCGCAAGTTCCGGTGACCTGGCCGGCGACTAGATCGGAGTTGCCGTAGCATCGTAGGCATTTGATGTTCATCTCCTTGGCGGCCCGCATGCCGTGGAGGAGGGCCTTGTACTCTGCCATGTTGTTGGTGCAGGGCTTGAAGTTGAGGTGGAGCACGTAGCGGAGCTTGTCTCCTCTGGGGGAGGTCAATATGACCCCGGCCCCTGCACTATCGGTGTTCTTGGAGCCGTCGAAATGGAGCGACCAGTAGTGGAGGTATGGGAGCTTCTTCGGCTGTTGTGCTTGTTCCCAATCTGCTAGGAAATCAGCTAGGGCTTGTGACTTGATCGCTTTGCGGGTCTCGTATTTGATGTTGTGGACACCGATTTCGACAGCCCACTTGGCGACTCGCCCAGTCGCCTCGCGATTGCATATTATGTCCTGCAGAGGTGCGGAGGAGACCACTGTGATTGGGTGCTCCTGGAAGTAATGGGGGAGTCACCGCCGAGCTCGGAATACCACGTACACCAGTTTCTGGTAATGTGGGTAGCACTGTCATGAGTCCGTCAGGACTTCGCTGATGTAGTAGACGGGGCAATGTATGGGGCGCTCCTTGCCCTCCTCTGGCCGTTCAACGACCATCACGGCGCTAACGACTAGAGTGGAGGCCGCCATGTAGAGGAGCATTGGCTCTTTGTCGATTGAGGCGGCAAGGAGTGGAGCCGCGAGTAGCACTTCTTTGAGTGCTTTGAGTGCATCATTCGCCTCCGCATCCCATTGGAACGTGGGGTTCTTGCGCATCAGGCGATAGAGGGGCATTGCCTTCTCGCCTAGTCTAGGGATGAAGCGACTGAGAGCCGCGACTCGCCTGGCCAACTTCTGGACGTCGTGCAGGCACTCGGGTTTCCCGAGTCGTGCAATGGTGTCGATCTTGGTGGGGTTGGCTTTGATGCCTCGCTTGGAGACTACATATCCCAGTAGCTGTCTGGTGGGGACGCCGAAGGTGAATTTTCCTAGGTTCAGCTTGATGTTACCTCCGCAGATTTGCGAAGGTCTCGGCCAGGTCGGCGAGCAGGTCATCCTGGCAGGTGGATTTTACCACCACGTCGTTAATGTAGACGTGGATGTTGCGGCCAATTTGGCTCGCGAGGCACTCCTGCATGCACCTTTGGTACGTGGCGTTGGCATTCTTGAGGCCGAACGTCATGGCCGTGTAGCAGAAGGTGCCGAATGGCGTGAGGAACGCCGTCTTCTCCTCATTCTCGACTGCCATTTTGATCTGGTTGTGACCATAATATGCGTCGAGGAATCACAGTGACTCCGATCCCGCGGTCGAGTCGATGATCTGATTGATGCGCGGTAGGAGGAACTCCTCCTTCGGGCAGGCACTGTTGAGGTTGGTGTAGTTGATACACATTCTCCATGTGTTGTTCTTTTTCAGAACCAGGACTGGGTTTGCCAGCCACTTGGAGTATTTTATTGGCCGGATGAAGCCTGTGGCTAGCAAGCATTGTACTTCTTCGGCGATTGCTTGACGACGCTCTTCATTGAAGGGTCGTAGCGACTGCTTTACTGGTCGCACTTTGGGGTCGGCGTTTAATTTGTGCTCAGCGAGTTCCCTCATGACACCTGGCATGTCAGATGGTTTCCATGCGAAGATGTCGCGGTTCTCATGGAGGAACTCGATGAGCGTGCTTTCGTATGCGGGGCTCATGTGCGCCCCGATGGTGACCATCTGGCTGGAGTCGCCTGGGACGAGCTCGACAGTGCGGGTGTGCATGGTCTTCTCGAACATGGAGTTCGTGGCGGTTGGCTTCTTCAGGATGGTGGGATCGTCCTTGTTGATGTTGCCCGCGTATTTCGCGAGCTCCTCCACGTGGTCAGTCTCCGCGGAAATGATGGTGTCGGCGAGCTCGGCGCCTTTGTCCTCGCATTCCACGCTATATCGGGGTCATCGTGGACGGTGATGATGTCGCTTGGCCCTGGAAGCTTCATCATGTTGTAGGCGTAGTGTGGGGTCCCCATGAATTTGGCGAACGCTTGGTGACCCAGGACACAGTGGTAGGGGCTGCGGAAGTTCACCAGCTCGAATATGATCCTCTCTGTGCGGTAGTTTGCCAGTGTGCCGAAGGTGACTGACAGCATCACTTTTCCGATCGGGTACGCCTTCCGACCGGGGATGATGCCGTGGAAAGTTGTCAGGATTGGCTCGATGGCTGCTTCTGGGAGCTAGAGCATCTTGAACGTGTCCAGGTACACGATGTTGATGGAGTTCCCGCCGTCCATCGGTGTCTTGGGTAGCCAGTAGTCGGCCACCTTGGGCCTGACCTCCAAGGCAACTCGCCCTGGATATTCAATCCTGGGCGCGTGATCCTGGCAACTCCAGGTGATGCTTTGCTCGGACTAGTTGAGGAAGCGGGGGATGTCGACTTGGGTCACCGCATTGACGGTGACCGCGTGGGCGAGCACCTTCTTCTCGCGCTTGGTGCCGAGCCCGGTGAAGGTGTGTAGCGAGCCGGCTGCGTGTCCGAAGCCGCCGGCGTTGCCGTTGTCCCTTGGTGAGTTTTTGTTGGGGTCTTCCCTTACTCGCCTTGCCTTTTTGATCTCTTTGAGAGAATGGCAGTCCACGGTGGTGTGGGTGGCGGGTTTTCCCTTCCTGCTGTGGTAGATGCAGGGCTGATTGAGCTGGGCAGCGGGGTCAAATTTCGGCCTCGCCGCGTTGTTGGCGCGGTAGTTTCCGCTGTCGCGGTAGTTTCTTCCGTCGCGGCGATAGCTCTTGGGGTCGCGTTGGCGGTAGCCGGTGTTGGCGACGAAGTCGACTCGCCCGTCCGTGCGGCGCTTGCCGGTGATGCGGGTGTTTCTGTAGCGCATGTCGCGCTGTTGCCCGCTGTCGTGGCCACTAGTGCGGCGCCTTCCTCCCGACTCGACGTCGGAGTCTTGGTTGGGGTCCTCCTCTATGTAGCGCTTGGCGATCTCGAGGAGGTCGGGGATGTTGTCGAGCGTCCGGTAGACCCGCTTGATCTTAGCGACCAGGGGTTCGTACCGGCACGGGTTCTTGAAGCAATGTATCGCCGTGTCCGGGTGGATGCCGGAGGCATTGATCCACAGCTCTTGCCACCTTTGAATCCAGTGGCGGGTCGACTCGCGTTGTCCCTGGATGCATCGCTCCAGGTCTTTGATGGTGGTGGCGCGGGTGTAGGAGCCCTCGAAGTGCCTGACGAAGGCATACCGCATTTCCTCCCAGGAGTCGATGTTGTCTGCAGGGAGGGTGTTGATCCATTGTTGTGTCGCACCCTCCATCATCAGGGGGAGGTAGCGAGCGGAGAGCAGGTCGGTGTGGCCGGCGATTCCCATCGCCATGAGGTATGTGTCTAGCCACACTGCTGGGTCATACGTTGGATCGTATTTTTTGATCTCCTTGGGCGCCTTGAAGTTGGCGGGGTACTTTTCCCCTCGGATCATAGGCCCGAAGCATTGGGGGCCGACTCGGCTGAGCAAGCCCCTGGGTTTGGGGTCACCGTGCTTACTGAGGGTGTGCCTCAAGTCGTTTGGCTGGCGCGCCCGCAAAGCCTGGTTGTTGACGATGTGCGTGCGGGTGTCGATGGGCTGCTCGTTGGCGACGACCGTGTTGTTCACCGGCCGCGGCTCATTGGTCGAGCGCAGGGTTGGTGGCCCGTGGCTGGTTCGCCAGGGGCTGTGGTGGTGGGCAGGTCACGGCGTTGGCAATGGTGGGGTGGCCGCTTGAGGCCGCCCTGCTTGCCGAGGAGCGGGAATACATCTGACCCCGCGGGTCGACTTCCGCGACTTGTTGCTCGACGGCCCTGGCAAGTAGGGCCTTGGCGTACTGGATCTGCAGCATGCCTTCTCCCTGGATGTCGAGGTTGGCGACCGCGGCATCGGCCGCGACGACGTTGTCCATCGGGGTGGAGTAGAGTGGTAGTCCGTTGGCGTCGCGGGCCTGTGGCAAGATGATGATCTGCGGCTGGTCCGGTGGGGGCGCACGGCCAATGGGTGGTGGAGGGGCCCCAGTCGCCAGTGCGCTAGGTGGTGGTCGGTTGCTTCCACCTGGTGGCGCGTTCTCGCAGTACTCGCGCTCGGCCGCGTGTGCGGGGTCGCTTTCGTCGTTGAAGTTTAGGACGCGGCCCTGGACGTTGGAGTTCAGGCGGGTCCTGATGTGGCACTGGTGGTAGAGCGATAGCTCCCGCACCGTTTCCCGCTCGAGGCGATATCTCTCGCGCTCGGCGAGCACATTGCATTGCGCCTCCGCGAGTCGCATGCGAGCCTCCTCCACCTCTGTGGTCGTGGCGGTCGGCAGGATCGGTGTGGAGAATGGATCTGGCGGAGCAGCCATGCTACCCGCCATGTAGATCGCGTTGAAGCGATTGGATCTGGCACGGAAATACTTAGGGGACTCCGAGCCAGAATCGGAGTCGAAGATCCCCAGGATGGAGGAGTCCACGAAGTCCTCAGGGTTGGAGACTCGCGTGATGGAGTCCTCCCGTGATGCGGTGGTGATAGATCCGTCGAACGAGGCAGGGGTCGCGGAGTCAGCGTCATCGTGGAGGGCCGCATCGTCCATGCCGACGTTAGTCCCGGCTGCACTGCTAGCGGCCGAGTCATACTTGGTGGCGAGGCTCCTGATGGAGCAGACCTGCTCCTCCGAGAGCAGATCACGATGCGGCGGCGATCTGCCGACGATCACCGTCGCCGTTGGGTTGACCGCGCCGATGAAGCCGACGAAGAGGTTGATGGAGCCAACTGGCATCACCGCGTCGTGGGTGATCGGGCACGACGCCGAGATGTAGCTGCTGGGCAGGATCTGTAAGATCCCGCCGATGGCGATCATGCAGCCGGTGGAGAGCGGTCGATCGATCGGCGAGTAGGGTCTCGCCGCAGAACTCAGGCCAGTCCGGCTATGCCCCACGGTGGGCGCCACTGTCGTGGAAATGGCCACGACACTCGCTGCTACTAGCAGCGATTGATTGAAATGGGTGCAAGAGCTGGCGGCCATCTGCGGTGCGAGATGGGGGCGGATGAACATGGTTTACCTAGGTTCGGCCCCACGGTGGGCGCCACTGTCCTGGAAATGGCCACGGCAGTCGCTGCTACTGGCAGCGATTGATTGAAATGGGGGCAAGAGCTGGCGGCCATTTGCGGTGCGAGATGGGGCGGATGCACATGGTTTACCCAGGTTCGCCTCCCCGGAGGGTAAAGACCTACTCCTGCTAGATTGGATTGATGGAGAGCGAGTTACAAGGGTGGCGAGCTCGGCGTCTAAGCAGCGAGTTGCTTGAAGGGGTCTATGATGGAACGTGAGTCCTCATGATACCCTAGGGAGGTTTATATATGGGGCGCCTCGCTAGGGTTTACAGTTTACAACCGAACAAAATATGGATTTGGAGGATTTGACCTAATCCGACTGGGCTTCGAATATGCTGTTGGGCCTCCAGTCTCCAGTCACCAGGCCTTCTCCTTAGTCGCATTCCAGTCGCCAGGCCTTCTTCTTAGTCGCATTCCAGCCGTCCTACAGGCCCACTCGCAAGACCTTTGGCCCAATCGGAACGTCTTGCTGGGCATACCCCATCCAGCATATCCCCATCACATGACCTCATTGTTAATTGGCATAAATGCCCATGATCTTGAAATCCAGAGCATCCTCATGACCAATGAACTAGTTCTCTAGAGATAACTAGAGACACGGTTTGTTTACATACCACACATGTATTAACGTTTCGTAGTAACACAGTTATAGCACAGTATGAAACGTATTCTGAACATATAGGAGATATATCAAACAATACACTTTATTATTTGCCTCTAGGGCATAACTCCTTCAGTAGATACGTTTGTGTAGCCACAATTGCTGCCTAGGCTATTTTTTCTTTGATGTGCCATGTTTGATCTACTGACATAAATGACATATTCAGGTCTCGAGTTAGTTCGTTTCTTTCATCCTCGGGGATGTTCTGCAATCGAGATGTTCCCCTTATTGGCGGTGCTCCCCTAGTTATGCTCCCTGATCCTCGGGTAGAGCTTAGTTGTGCCCGTCTTAGGCTGGATTCGCCAGCTAGCCTTTTTCTTTTGTCGAGTTGTCTTTGCATCCTTAGCAAGTCTCTCTTTTTTGTGATGAAGTAGGTATTGATATGCTAGTAAATCTTCGTGTGTGGCATCGACTATCATTGGCACTACACCCGAAATTGCTTCCCTTGCTTTTTGCCATGCTTCCGCTGGTAGTCGGAGAGTTCGCCTCTTGCCTCCGCGTGGTTCTCCTCCTTGGACTATGTGGTTGTCCGTCGGGTCTCCTTTGTTTCTGTGGTTCCCTTCGTTTCTGTGATTTCCTGCATTGTCATCCTATAGAATATCATTGGGGTTAAGCGTAGGGTTACCGTTAGATTCGCGTTGTGTCGAAGGGTCCCCGATGATCACACACATTTGGTGGCATGTTATGTACGGACTAGTGTCATCATCATTAGATCCGAAGGAGACATTGTCTAGGGGATCAGCAAAGTCCAGCAGTTTCTGCTCTGGGTAAATTTCAGCCATCCTAATTCTGAAGTCGATACTCTCGTCACTTTCTTTGGGTTCCGCATTTATTAGACTTATCCGTGTGGTGTGGTTGGCTAGGGGTTTGATCCAAAGGAGAGATCGTCATAAAGACCATCAAGATCCCCTAGATCTGCCATGTTTTCCTTGTTTTCTTCAGCTGTCTCGGCCTGCAGCATGACTTCTGAGGATGATCTGACGGATGATGCAGCTACTGCCGTAGGCATACTTTTTTCGACCGACGGTCCCGATGAAATCGGAGCCAAGAGGTGTGGGTCTTCGGGATCCTCCACTTGAAAGTGGAAACTTCCGATGATTAGATCGGATCTGCCGTTGAAATCGGCGGGTACCGAAACAGGGGTGGGCGAGCGTGGAGCCGCTTCCGTTGGATTTTTTTTGATGAAAAGGGGACCGCCGAATCCATGACTACAGCATTCATGTTTCCCATAGACGGCGCCAATTGATGAGGGGTAACCTCGGCAATTCACATGGTTATGGACTTAGGGTTTCGTGGAAAAGAGAATGCTGGGGATTTCGTCGGATGTCAAGAAAACAAGGGAGTCGAAGTCGCCTAATTATTAGTGGACAATACTATTACAGATCACTTGGGGGTTTTTCTACGGTCCCCCTCATAGGCTTTTACCGGCCTATATATAATAGACGGGGCCCCAAATTCGTATACGAATAGGTTACATATGTTTGATTACAACACCAATACAATATCGGTGTTGGAGATATGCCCAAGAGGCAATAATAAAAGTGGTTATTATTATATCTTTGTGTTTATGATGAATGTTTACATCCCATGCTATAATTGTATTATAAGGAAACACTAATACATGTGTGTTTTGTAAACATAAAAGAGTCCCTAGTAAGCCTCTTGTTGAACTAGCTTGTTGATTAATTGATGATCATGGTTTCCTGATCATAGACATTGGATGTGATTAATAACAATATTATATCATTAGGAGAATGATGTGATGGACACACACCCATAGTAAGCATAGCATAAGATCAAGTCATTAAGTTCGTATTGCTATAAGCTTTCAAATGCATAGTAACCTAATCCTTCGACCATGAGGTTATGTTAATCACCATCACCGGATGGATACTTTGATGACATCGAACACCGCTTCATAACTGGGTGGTTATAAAGGTGTCATTGGGTATTCTAAAAGTATGTGTTGAAGCGCATGGACCAAGATTGGGATTTGTCCATCCATATGACGGATAGATATGCTCTGGGCCCTCTCGGTGGAATGTCATCTAGTTAGCTTGCAAGCATGTGACTAGGTCACAAGGGATGACATATCATGGAACGAGTAAACAGTACGTGTCAGTAACGAGGTAGAACTAGGTATGAAGATACCGACGATCAAACCTCGGATAAGTATAGTATCGCGTGACAAAGGGAATTGGTTTCGTATGTTAATGGTTCTATCGATCACGAAGTCATCGTTGAGTATGTGGGAGCCGTTATGGATCACCAGATCCCGCTGATGGTTATTGATCGGAGAGGTGTCTTCATCATGTCTGCATATTCATGAACCGTAGGGTGACACACTTAAGGTTCGAAGTCGTTTTAAGTAGATATGGAATGTGCGTTGGAGACCGAATGTTGTTCGGAGTCTCGGATTGGATCCGGGACATCACGAGGAGATCCGGAATTTTCCGGAGAATAAGATTCATATATTGGGGATCATTTTCTAAGTTAGGAAATGTTCCAGAGTATTTGTATGGGGATTCTAGAAGGTTTTGGAATGTTCCGGAAGGTTCTAGAAGATTTTTTTGGAGTTTACTTGAAAACCAAGAAAGGATAAAAGGATAAAGGGAAATTTAAAAGGGAAACTTGGGGGGAAGGACTCTCCCCCCAAGCTCCCTTGTGCGCCGGCCCTAGGGGGTGGGCCTAGGGGTGGGAACCCTAGGCCGCACCCCTCCCTCTATATATAGAGGGGTGGAGGCGCCACCCCCCTTGCTCCTCCACTCTTGCCCCTAGCCGCCTCTCTCCTCCTTTCTTCTGCTCAGGCTTAGGCGAAGCCCTGCAGAATTCTCTACTCCACCACCACCACCACGCCGTCGTGCTGCTGGGATTCCGTGGAGAAGATCTACTACCTCCGCTGCTCGCTGGAACGGGGAGAGGAAGGTCTGCTTCGACTCCGCACATGTGACCGACTGCGGAAGCGCTGCCGGAACGCGACGCCGGAAGGATCGTCCACTCGATCTTGAGATCGGCAAGTGATCGACTACATCAACCACGAGATCCAATCTCGTAACGCTTTCGAGACTACAAGGGTTAGTACAGATCTATCTCGTTGCACATGTCTAATAGATTAGATCTTGGCTTTTATCTAGATTAGATCTGAGTTTTGTTCGCTCTTGCGGTAGAAAAAAATTTTGTTTTCCATGCTACGAACCCAACAGTGGTATCAGAGCCGTATCTATGCGTAGATCTGTTGCACAAGTAGAACACAATGGTTTTGTGGGTGTTGGTGCTCGTGCCGTCTTTTGCTTTGTGTACTTTGCATCTTGCGGTATGGTGGGATGAAGCGGCTCGGGCTAACCTTACATGTCATCGCACATGAGACTTGCGCCACTGACGTGTAACTTGCTTTGCACAAGTGGCTTTGCGGGTGTCTGTCTCTCTCACCATAGTATAGATCCAATTTACACTTTGCACTTGATAGCACTTGTATCAATGGTGTGGTTCAGTTTCGTAGGTAAGATCCGTTCTTATTCGAAAGCCCCAAACCACGTAAAACATGCAAAGAAAATTAGAGGCGTCTAACTTGTTTTTGAAGGGGTTTTGTGATGTGATATGGCCATCATGTGATTATGATTATATTTGATGTATGCAATGATCCTTGTTGTAATATGGCAACCGGCAGGAGCCTAATGGTTGTCTTTAATTCTATTAAGACCTGCGTGTCTATTCATCTTGTAATAGCTTTATTCCAAGTAGTTGTAATAGTTGCTAGTGATGATGGACAACCATGAAGCGGCGCCACTGACCTTGACGCAATGCTGGTGATGATGGAGATCATGCCCGTGCTTTGGAGATGGAGATCAAAGGCACAAGAAGAAAGGGCCATATCATATCACACTAATTATGAATTGCATGTGATGTTAATCCTTTATGCATCTTGTATTGCTTAGATCGCGACGATAGCATTATAAGATGATCCCTCTCACTAAATATCAAGTAATAAAGTGTTCGCCCTTAGTTGGCACCGTTGCTAAGACTCGTCGTTTTGAAGCATCTCGTGATGATCGGATGTGATAGATTCTACGTGTGCATACAACGGGTGCAAGCCATATTTGCACATGCGGAAACTAAGGTTAATCTTGACGAGCCTAGCATGTACATACATGGTCTCGGAACACGGAAATACCGAAAGGTAGAGCATGAGTCATATAAATGATATGATGAACATGAAGATTGTTCGCCGACGAAACTACATCTTCTCTCGTGAAGATCGGACTTGGTGTAGTGGACTTGGTTCGTGTAATCACTAAGACAATGTGAGGGATGTTGTTTTGAGTGGGAGTTCACCTAGTTAATTTAAGAATTAAACTTGAACTCAATTCATCATAAACTTAGTCTAAACTACTTGCAAAATTTGTTGTAGATTATGGCGACCCCCTCCATCAATTTCAATGCGTTCCTAGAGAAAGAAAATCTTAAGAACAATGGAAGCAATTTCACGGACTGGTTCCGTGGACTAAAGATCTTCCTCAGGGCTGGTCAGTTGACCTATATGCTCGAAGCACCGCTAGGTGACCCACCTGCAGAAGATGCCACCGATGACATAAAGAATGTTTACGCCACTCAGAAAAATCATTACTCCACAGTTCAGTGTGCCATCCTGTACGGTTTAGAAGCAGAGCTTCAGAAGCGCTTTGAGCACCATGACCCGTTCGAGATCATTAAGGAGCTCAGGCTAATTTTTGAGACTCGCGCGGCCATGGAGAGCTATGAGGCCTCCGAAAAGTTCTTTAACTGTAAGATGGAAGAGGGTAGCTCTGTTAGCGAGCACGTGCTCACCATGTCTGGGCACGCAAACAAGCTCCAAGAGTTGGGGATAACGATTCCTAATGAGTTAGGGATTCACCGTGTCCTCCAATCACTGCCACCGAGTTATAAGAACTTTGTGATGAACTACAATATGCACTGCATGAACAAGACGTTGCCTGAACTATCGTCCATGCTGAAAACTGCTGAAGTGGAGATCAAGAGGGAGCACCAAGTGTTGATGGTCAATAAGACCACCAATTTCAAGAGACAGGGCAAGCCTAAGAACAAGGGCAACTTCAAGAAGGACGGCAAGAAAGCTGCCGCACCTGCTAAGAAGCCCAAGGCTGGTCCCAAGCCTAAAACCGAATGCTTCTACTGCAAGGGTGCTGGTCACTGGAAGCGTAACTGCCCCAAGTACCTGGCGGATCTGAAGAATGGCAACATCAAGAAGAAAGGTATATTTGATATATATGTTATTGATGTGTATCTTACTAGTAATCATAGTAGTGCCTGGGTATTTGATACTGGTTCGGTTGCTCATATTTGTAACTCGAAACAGGAGCTGTGGAATAAGCGAAGACTGGTGAGAGACGAGGTGACGATGCGCGTTGGAAATGGCTCCAAGGTTGATGTGATCGCCGTCGGCACGCTCCCTCTACATCTACCTTCGGGATTAGTTTTAAATTTGAATAATTGTTATTTGGTGCCTGCGTTAAGCATGAACATTATATCTAGATCTTGTTTATTGCAAGACGGTTACTCTTTTAAGTCTGAGAATAAAGGTTGTTCGATTTATATGAGTAATATCTTTTATGGTAATGCACCTGAGATGAATGGTTTATTCTTACTGAATCTCGATAATACTGATACACATGTACACAACATAGATGCTAAACGAACAAAATTGAATGATAATTCTACATACATGTGGCACTGTCGTCTTGGTCACATTGGAGTGAAGCGTATGAAGAAACTCCATTCTGATGGACTTCTTGAATCACTTGATTTTGAATCACTTGAAAGATGCGAAGCATGTCTAATGGGAAAAATGACTAAGACTCCATTCTCTGGTACAATGGAGCGAGCTACAGACTTATTGAAAACAATACATACCGATGTGTGCGGTCCAATGAGTGTAGCATCGCGTGGTGGATATCGTTATGTTCTCACTTTCACAGATGACTTAAGTAGATATGGGTATGTCTACTTTATGAAACATAAGTCCGAAACTTTCGAGAAGTTTAAGGAATTTCAAAGTGAAGTGGAAAATCATCGTAACAAGAAGATTAAGTTTCTGCGTTCTGACCGCCGAGGTGAATATCTAAGTTATGAGTTTGGCATGCATTTAAAGAAATGTGGAATACTTTCGCAGTTGACACCGCCGGGAACAGCACAACGTAATGGTGTGTCCGAACGTCGTAATCGAACTCTCTTAGATATGGTTCGGTCTATGATGTCTCTTATAGATTTACCGCTATCGTTTTGGGGCTATGCATTAGAGACAGCCGCATTCACTTTAAATAGGGCACCATCTAAATCCGTTGAAATGACACCGTACAAATTGTGGTTTGGTAAGAAATCTAAGTTTTCGTTCCTTAAAGTTTGGGGTTGCGAAGCATATGTAAAGAAGTTATAACCTGATAAGCTTGAACCCAAAGCGGAGAAATGCGTCTTCATAGGATACCCTAAAGCAACAATTGGGTATACCTTCTATCATAGATCCGAAGGCAAAGTTTTTGTTGCCAAGAATGGATCCTTTCTTGAGAAGGAGTTTCTCTCGAAGGAAGTGACTGGAAGGAAAGTAGAACTCGATGAGGTTATCGAACCTTCTCTCGGATTTGAGAGTAGCGCAACACCGGAAGATGTTTTCGTGCCGCCTGCACCAATTGGAGAGGAAGCTAATGATGGTGATCATGAAACTTCGAACGAAGTTGCTGCTGAACCTCGCAGGTCAAGGAGGGTTTGTACCACTCCTGATTGGTATGACTCTGCCTTGAACGTCATGTTGGTGGACAACACTGATGACCCTGCGACGTATGAAGAAGCTATGGTGAGCCCAGATTCCGACAAATGGCTAGAAGCCATGAAATCCGAAATGGGATCCATGTACGAAAACCAAGTGTGGACTTTGGTGGACTTACCGAATGGTCGTGAGGCTGTCGAGAACAAATGGATTTTCAAAAGAAAAACAGATGTTGATGGTAATGTTACCGTCTATAAAGCTCGACTTGTCGCGAAAGGGTTCCGACAAATTCAAGGAGTTGACTACGATGAGACTTTCTCACCAGTAGTGAAGCTAAAGTCTGTGAGGATTTTGTTAGCAATTGCTACATATTTCGATTATGAGATTTGGCATATGGATGTCAAAACGGCGTTCCTTAATGGAGACATTGAGGAAGAGTTGTATATGGTACAACCCAAGGGTTTTGTCGATCCTAAAGATGCTGACAAGGTATGCAAACTTCAGCACTCCATTTATGGACTGAAGCAAGCATCCCGGAGTTGGAATCAATGTTTTGATAAAGTAATCAAAAACTTTGGATTTATACAAACTTATGGAGAAGCTTGTATTTACAAGAAAGTGAGTGGGAGCTCTGTAGCATTCCTAGTACTATATGTAGATGACATATTGTTGATTGGGAATGATATAGAACTTCTTAATAGTGTCAAAGCCTATTTGAATAATGGTTTTTCAATGAAGGATCTTGGCGAAGCGGCATATATTCTAGGCATCAAGATTTATAGAGATAGATCAAGACACCTAATAGCGCTTTCACAAAGTACATACTTGGACAAAGTTCTAAAGAAGTTTAGAATGGAAGAGAGCAAGAAAGGGTTCGTGCCCATGTTGTCAGGTAAGACCTTGAGTAAGACTCAAAGTCCAGCTACGGCAGAAGATAGAGAGAAGATGAATAGTATTCCCTATGCCTCGGCCATAGGTTCTATCATGTATGTCATGCTGTGTACAAGACCAGATATAGCACATGCTGTTAGTTTGACTAGCAGATATTAAAGTGATCCTGGAATGGAGCACTGGACAGCGGTCAAGAATATCCTAAAGTACCTAAATAGGACTAAGGATATGGTTCTTTCTTATGGAGGTGATGAACAGCTTGTTGTAAACGGTTACACTGATGCTAGTTGGAACACCGATCTAGATGACTCGAAGTCACAGTCTGGATACGTATTTATTTTGAATGGTGCTGCAGTGAGCTGGAGGAGTGCCAAGCAAAGCGTTGTGGCGAAATCTTCAACTGAATTGGAATACATAGCTGCTTCGGAGGATGCACAAGAAGCCATATGGATGAAGGAGTTCATTACTGAACTTGGCGTGGTTCCCAGTGCGTTGGACCCGATGGCCATCTACTGTGACAACACAGGTGCCATAGCTAATGCACAGGAGCCAAGGTCACATAGCAAGCTGAAGCACATCAAGCTACGTTTCCATGCTATTCGCGAGTATGTCCAAGATGGTGACATAAAGATTTGCAAAGTACACACTGATCTGAATGTGGTAGATCCGTTGACTAAACCTCTCCCTAGGGCAAAGCATGACCAACACCAGAACGCCATGGGTGTTAGGTATATTACCATGTAATCTAGATTATTGACTCTAGTGCAAGTGGGAGACTGTTGGAGATATGCCCAACAGGCAATAATAAAAGTGGTTATTATTATATCTTTGTGTTTATGATGAATGTTTACATCCCATGCTATAATTTTATTATAAGGAAACACTAATACATGTGTGTTTTGTAAACATAAAAGAGTCCCTAGTAAGCCTCTTGTTGAACTAGCTTGTTGATTAATTGATGATCATGGTTTCCTGATCATGGACATTGGATGTGATTAATAACAAGATTATATCATTAGGAGAATGATGTGATGGACACACACCCATAGTAAGTGTAGCATAAGATCAAGTCATTAAGTTCGTATTGCTATAAGCTTTCAAACGCATAGTAACCTAATCCTTCGACCATGAGGTTATGTTAATCACCATCACCGGATGGATACTTTGATGACTTCGAACACCGCTTCGTAACTGGGTGGTTATAAAGGTGTCATTGGGTATTCTAAAAGTATGTGTTGAAGCGCATGGACCAAGATTGGGATTTGTCCATCCATATGACGGATAGATATGCTCTGGGCCCTCTCGGTGGAATGTCATCTAGTTAGCTTGCAAGCATGTGACTAGGTCACAAGGGATGACATATCATGGAACGAGTAAAGAGTACTTGTCAGTAACGAGGTAGAACTAGGTATGAAGATACCAACGATCAAACCTCGGATAAGTATAGTATCGCGTGACAAAGGGAATTGGTTTCGTATGTTAATGGTTCTATCGATCACGAAGTCATCGTTGAGTATGTGGGAGCCGTTATGGATCTCCAGATCCCGCTGATGGTTATTGATCGGAGAGGTGTCTTCATCATGTCTGCATATTCACGAACCGTAGGGTGACACACTTAAGGTTCGAAGTCGTTTTAAGTAGATATGGAATGTGCGTTGGAGACCGAATGTTGTTCGGAGTCTCGGATTGGATCCGGGACATCACGAGGAGATCCGGAATTTTCCGGAGAATAAGATTCATATATTGGGGATCATTTTCTAAGTTAGGAAATGTTCTGGAGTATTTGTATGGGGATTCTAGAAGGTTTCGGAATGTTCCGGAAGGTTCTAGAAGATTTTTTTGGAGTTTACTTGAAAACCAAGAAAGGATAAAAGGATAAAGGGAAATTTAAAAGGGAAACTTGGGAGGGAAGGACTCTCCCCACAAGCTCCCTTGTGCGCCGACCCTAGGGGGTGGGCCTAGGGGTGGGAACCCTAGGCCGCACCCCTCCCTCTATATATAGAGGGGTGGAGGCGCCACCCCCTTGCTCCTCCACTCTTGCCCCTAGCCGCCTCTCTCCTCCTCCTTTCTTCTGCTCAGGCTTAGGCGAAGCCCTGCAGCACCACCACCACCACGCCGTCTGGGATTCCGTGGAGAAGATCTACTACCTCCGCTGCTCGCTGGAACGGGGAGAGGAAGGTCTGCTTCGACTCCGCACGTGTGACCGACTGCGGAAGCGCTGCCGGAACGCGGCGCCAAAAGGATCGTCCACTCGATCTTGAGATCGGCAAGTGATCAACTACATCAACCACGAGATCCAATCTCGTAACGCTTTCGGGACTACAAGGGTTAGTACAGATCTATCTCGTTGCACATGTCCAATAGATTAGATCTTGGCTTTTATCTAGATTAGATCTGGGTTTTGTTCGCTCTTGCGGTAGAATTTTTTTGTTTTCCATGCTACGAACCCAACAGTCGGTTCATATTTCCTTTCGTAATACAACTAAGCCTTCTATCGGATGCTTCTTGGACTGTCACCTTGAATCTTTATAGGTCGTGAGCCTTTATGCAGCCAGGGTAGCAAATCATAAGCACCCGAGTAATCATACCTATGTTAGCTGGGTTCGGGGCTCTGTCTCCGAGAGAGATCCTTGACCAGCGGTGGTGGTCATGGCGCCAACGACGTTTTTGGACGTCGTGTTCCTCCTTGGAGGTGACATTGAGGTACAACCCCTTCCCTCCTTGTCCTGCACCCGGGTGAAAACCCAAAGTCTCCGAATTGGGCTGCAACTGCGCTCGGGCGTCATGTTTTCGTTGGAGGCGCCGCCTTGGGTCTGCGGGAAGGTGGTCGTGATGCTTGTGTTTTCACTCCTAAGGCAAAGTGTGGTGGTTTGGCTGGTCTCTGGCCTGCCATGACGACATGGAGGCCTCTTCCTGCCATGTTTTCTTCGACGGTCTCCGTCCTAAAGCGGAAGTCTTGCTGGGTGGTCATTGTGAAGGACATCGGCGATGTTTGTGGTCTTCGCGTGCGATGCTCATGCTTGATTCTCATCCTTGGCAAGATGTCCCTTGTGTGTATGCGCGCTCTTAGGAGAGCTGCTCTGTCTGCCGACATCCGGTGCCCTTTGATCCAGGGCGAAGGCGGATGGCACGATGGTTTCGATAGGCCAAGACTTGACGGTGGCCGAATCACCCGGTGGTGAGCTCCACGGCTTCTCCTCTCCTCTGCTCTATTCATTCCGTTAGATGATGGCATCGAAGACTAAGCAGTGCTTATTTGCTTGTTCCTTGTTGTCTGAAAGCTGTTCTTGCAGCACCATGCACTATGCCGTTGTGGCTTTATTAATTTAATAAAGCTGGGCCTATGGCCTGATGTTTAAAAAAAGTGGTTTAGGTTGTGTTTCTGTGCCAGCCATCCCTGAACATATGGCCTGAACAACGAGCCTTTGTTCCTTTGTTTGGATGAAAACTTTATCTTTAGTTGCATTGTAGTGTGTATGTTTTCGTGCTCTCTTGATGGTATTCAGTCCATGCCAGTTGACACACAAATAGGAGAAAGAACAAATACAATTATACCTACTAGATATCCCCACTTAACCGAGGGTTGAAATACCGTCGGGCATTTGAGTTCACCATCGGATAAGTGTGTAACCGACGGGTCACCGTCGGAAATCTACCGTCGGGGATGCTCGGTCAGCCATTACTATATTGGCTGACGGTATGGTCGGTGAATAGGTTAGCTGATGGTATAAGGCCGACGGTGCACTGTCAGGCATATGTTGGTCGGTGGTATTCTCCCTGGATGTTGCCTAAAGGACTAACCGAGAGTCTCCTGTTGGAGTAATCATAGCAGAGGGGGGTGCAGAAACCATCGGTTATTAGTATACCCGAAAGTTGCAATTAGCTGTCCGTCCCGTATCAATCCAAGAAATTTGTACGCACAGCATTTTTTTTGTGAATATCCAGAATATGATCATGGTGGTTCTGTGGTTTAATATTCTATTCATCCGTTAACGTGGTATTTTTTAATTGAAACATAATATAGGTATAACTCAAGAATTATGAAAAAGATACTAGGATAACATGTTCCAAACCAGAATATACATATCATCGCTAGTGCACATTTCATCATTCGAATGAGTACGCAGTAGTTTAAACTACTGAACATTTTTACACAAGAAACAGACAAATCAACTTTGAAAATGTCACACTACATCACTAGACTATGACTATTCCAAGCTCTGACGTACTCCGTACTTGTTTTGTACTCCTCGACATGGATAGCACCATAGCATCATCCTCATCATTTGATGCTACCATCTCGTCATCTTTGTCATTCTAAGATGAGATACCAAGAGCCTGTATAATAACCAAATTATACGAAAAGCAGAAGAATTGAACTTGTTACAAGTTTTAGCAACAGCTAGTTTAGACAAAGTAAGACAAAATACTTTAAGTCAAGATTGACAAACATGTAGCTGGGTTGTAATACTTCCAACACATGTTTTGTCATCTAAGCATGATGGTATATTGGAGCAGTCTAGTTCACAATCTTCTGACATCATTTAACTAAGTGGCTGCTGCACCGCCTAAATATTTGGTTCGTCTGACAAGTTCAAAAATAAAGATTTATCAAGATACTAGACTTAAGTTATACACTTATGCTCTCAATTTATTCCCCTTTTCAAAAAAAAAGAAAAAAAAACACTTATGCTCAATCACTATTATCAAAGTAATTCCTAGTACAAGTTACAATTGCCATCTTTAAGTAAGTGTTGATGAATGTACATACAAAAACAGAGGATGGCTTACCAAGCTAAATATGAAACACACAAGAAATAATTCCTGAAGGGAAGATAATGCACCAAGCCTTGACTATATAAAACAGTAAAAAGACTTCATGTTTCTTCACCATTCTATGACCATAATTATGACAAGTTCAGTATAACCTCATTGAAATCTATTACTGCAAATCTTACCAGCTCAAGAACGCCTTTCTGAATAAATGCATATAAGTTCAAATATTCTCCGGTTGCCAATTCATACAAGTATTACCAGCTCACAAGATTAAATTATCCTGCACGAATAAAGTTTCTCTCAAAAATGAAACCTATTATCCGTCATTAATGCTAGGACTAACCAAACAATGCAATTAAGCTCCTTTTAAATTACACTTCCGTAGAATTATAACAAGAACAAGATGTTTTTTAGCGAACACCGTACCGCATATATATGGTAACTTACCACTCTGCCATAGCTTCTAGACCCAATCTACCACCGGAGGACATAATTGTGCATGTGTTTGTGAACCAGTTCGAAATCTAGCACACAATAGAATGTAAAATAAGTTAAGCGAACTGATTTTATTTAATAGAATGCAAAGCCTTTCAAAAATCATGTGATAGTCAAAACCGAATATCCAATATGCTTTTGAATATCTGTTATCCCGAACAAGTTCTTATTGATGGAGCAGAACTAGGCAAGTTTAAGATTTTCTATTTGCATGTAATGTACATACTAACAGAGCACTAACCATGCAGCATCATCTTATCAAAACTAATTGCGGATACTTGATTTTTGCTTAATTCCCAATTGCAGTTAGCAAACTCGAACAACCACATAGATAAATTGAGAGACCACCATACAGTAATCAAGAAAAGTACAGTAGGGCGATCCATAGCCAAGCAAAATAAAAACGAATTTGAGGCGAACCTGTTGCCCAAACCTGGAGAGCTGCAAAGTGCAAGGGGCAGCAACGCCCAGCCTCGTCTCGTCCTTGGTAGTGGTAGCCGCCGGCCACGCCTAAATCCGCACCTAGGGCACGGGCTTCACTTAAATCTGGCGCCCGGTGCCCTCTCCTTCATGGCCTTGGCGAATCGTAATCCGGGTAGGAGCACATGCCGCTAGATCTAGCGCCTCAGACCCATCTCCACGGCCTTCAGCGCCTTGATTTGGATAACCTGTTGGGTGTACGGGGAGGAAGGGAGGGAGACAGGCACAGTGGCATCAATCCGGCCGGCGGGAGAATGGCCAGACACTACGGTAGAGCGCCGGCGGCGGCACAATTTTGCGAAGGGAGGTTGTGATTTAGGGTCGTGGAGTGGTGGACATGTCATGTGCGTGATGAGTGGTGGGGGCAGCGGTGCTGAATATGACGAGTCGGAGCCAATAATTTTGCAGGGATTACAGCGGGAAAAAAAGATGAAAAAAAGTGCGAACGAAAACATTCGAAGCAGATATTTATTTCATTCATCCGCACTCTGCGCACCAATAAAATAAAACTATTCCCTAAGTAATCAAAGACGAAATCTACATACGAAACCTTTCCTCAAAAAAAATTTCTACATATGAACCTACGGCGGCATGCCATTGCAGGAATAAAAACACAGGGTAGGAAAAATAGTCAGCCACTGTAGTAAATAGCCGAGTTGTACACTATGACCGTCGGCTTCTTTAATTCACTGTCGGCTTTTCTAAGACATAGCCGAGAGTTGCAATACGACCGTCAGCTATTAAAGCTAATACCTTACGGTGAAATGATGACCGTCGTCTATTAGTAATAACCGTCGGGTATCAGATCGAATAGCCAAGAGTTAATTTCTAGCCGTCGAGTAATATACTATGCCGTCGGTTATTGATAGTCATAACCAAGAGGTTGTTGATAACCGGCGGCCATGAAAGCAACTGTCGGTCATTACGAGAATAGCTGACGGACCCTCGGCTATGAAGTTTCACCGTCGAAAATAAGGGGATTTCTAGTAGTGGACACACAAAGATAATCTATCATTTATGTATGTCATTGTCTTCCAGCGTGTGATTGCATCCTCGGTTACTCGGGATCCAACATAAGACAATCATAAACAAAAGAATATGCAAACCAGCTAGTAGAATATACCCTGACTGTCCATTTAGTACAACAAGATTCCACGAACCCTTAAATCCAAGACTCATCTACCTGTATAAATTAAAACCTACACTTACAAAGGGAACGACCCAATTTCATATAGATTACAGTTGTCAGGTCAAATCAAGGATATCTTTCCTTGCATGCAAAATATTGCATCCTAGGAATAAATTGTGAAATGTAAAATGGTACTCCCTCTGTTCCATAATTCTTGTCACGGTTTTAGTTCAAATTTGAACTGCAAACACGACAAGAATTATGGAAGGGGGAGTAGCAAACATTTTATGAACATGGAGTTTTTGTTCCGACAAAACCGAACCCCAATACAATGAATGCGAAGGCCTGGAGATAGATGTACATGTAGTATGTCTGGCTTCCAAATGCTAAATCATACGAGGCACATATCAAGAGGTAGAGCGCGAGCAAGAGCTCAGCAATGTAAATCCTGCAAAGGCAGAGGACACATTCTTCAACATTTATTTTGTTCTTACACAATTCAATATAATTAATTACAAACTTAAACTGTTATGGTATAATTCACGAACCTTTCCACACGTTCAGTGGGCTTCAGTGGTTCAAGGAATGGGACATTAAGATCGTCATTCACCACATCTCCTACCTTCTCAGTAACCACCCAATCATTTGCGTGTGCAGTCTCAAATAAACCTGTTAGAGCTGCACGCATACGGTGCATTGACATTACATTTTCAAACAGAATCCAGAATGGCATCAGATGGAGAGACCTGGCGTATCAGATAAGAGCATATAAAGATGTCAACAATAACAAGCACATAGGAAGCTGCACTCTGTACGAAACAAATAGTGCATACCTAGGATTTCTAATGGCATTCATTATGGTAATAGCTGTAGGAATGTAGACTAGCCCCCAGACAGGAATACTGACTTCAGGAACCATGGCAGATAATGGAATGACAACACAGTAGAACAAGAATGTTAGGACGGGAGCAATGACCCTCCGAACAAAGAAAAAGCTGTATAAAAGGTGATATTTCTTCCATATTGATACTCCCTGCATAATACGTGTATGCCAATTATTACATGAAATATTTATATTGTCTTTTGGGGTAAGTTTCAAGAAGGCACACCTTGTTAGTTACGATTTCCCATCCCATTTTTCTGAAGAGATTGGCGGCACCACAAGTCCACCTATGCTGTTGATGACGGTAGGCCTTGAAGGTACTTGGTAGTTCACTCTTGACCTGCGTAAGATTTGTATTGTAATGATGTAGGGCACAATAAAACAATTTAGTGTATGCTCATTGAGAAACAACTGTTTGAAAAGGCAGGCTGCAACGAAACATACCCTTATATCACCTACATACAAGAATTCCCATCCCTTGAGGCCTGCCCGTACTGCCAGATCCATGTCCTCCACGGTGGTGCGATCTTTCCATCCTCCAGATTCATTAATAGCAGATACACGCCACACACCAGCTGTACCTGTTAACGAGAAAAAAATATGTTACTTGCAAGATTTAAAATAAATATCCTATTTAAAGATATTAACAGTATTAGGCTTCATTGAAGCCTCAAATAAATGGCTGTAAGGTCGGCTATTACCATTGAAACCAAAGAAAGCATGCATAAATGAGCCTGATTCCTGCTCGACTTTGAAATGGTAGTCCAGTGACATCTTCTGTATCCTTGTCATCAGGCAAACATCGTAGTTCACTGCAAAATCGCCCGGCCAAAGGCCAGGTCAGGAACATCCTGTAATCAGAATAAACAGAAATCCTCACTTCAAGTTATCAAGATTATGACTGTCATATAGAAGGGCAAGAACTTGCATCAGAACTTCACATATAATCAGAACGAAATAGGTTACAGCTTAAATTGCTGCATGTAATATTATCAATTGGTTAAACTGAAGTTTGAGTGAAATTTTAGCAATCTTTTCATGTTAAAAAGTTTTCCCAGCCTTTTGTTACCGAAATAACCATATCCTTAAGGCCTTGAGGGTCAACAGAACCATAAATGGGTCAATGGAATCAGCATTTAGTTGTGCCCCGATTCACCACTCACCACTACGTTGTAAAAAGACTACATGATATATGTTTGTCATAGGGTAGGATAAAGGTTCAAATATATCAAAATATTTACCCAAAACACTTCACATTTTTAAGTAGTATGAAACCAAATCATGAAGATATTGCTGACTTGGAGCACAACTGTTTCCATTGGTAAGCATGAGTGCTTTCAGGTAAAACATATGCTTCAAACATCCCAATAACAAAACTCCACATTTTATCTAGATGGGTCTAGCATGTGTGCTGAGTCCAGTACTTTATGAGTAAACGCTCCTGATATTAAATAGTAAGATATTTGGGGCAGAAAAAACTTGTGCAACCTGATCTCGATGTACTGACACCAGAACATCAACAATCATAGTCTTAACTGCATGCACATACTAAAAATATTATGGTTACGCTTACCAAACTCCCAACGTGTTTGAACAAGTGCAATCTCCGGGTTATGCACAAGAAATGGTACAGTTTTTAGAAGGAAGTCAGATTCAGGTTGGAAATCTGCGTCAAAGATAGCAACGAAGTCACACTGTTGCGCATACGCATGTTCCATGCCTTTCTTCAAAGCTCCAGCTTTGTATCCCTTCCTGTTATTTCTAACCTCATACTTGATGTCAATTTTCTTGCTGGCCCAGTCCTGGCATTCAAGCTCCACTAGTTCCTGCATGTAAGACAAAATGATGAAGATTATACAGGGGCACAATGATCTGAAGAAAGCTATTGAACAGATATTCTTCCTGTTCAAGTTACTCATGTGAGATTAAGCCGTCCCCACACCTGCTTAATGCCTTTCCCACAGAAAACAGAGCAACCTTGGCTACTTCACAATTGATCAAATTTTATCTCACTATTTCTTATGCATTAAGCATGGTCAACATCAATTTACCTTATGTAATGACAGCCAGCATCAGATCAAATTCTTTATTTTTAGAACAGCACATTTCTATCATGAAGCGTGTAGACCACCTTGCTCTCAATACTACAGTATACTGCATTACAACTTTATTTTCTCAATATTTATGTTCCCTAGTGATTAGATAATTCTATTCATACTAGCAAAAATCCCGTGCTTACTCTACGGAACCAAAAAAACTATGTGGAGCATAGTTTTCTCAAGTTATATTTCAAATTAATTCACTTTGATGCTTTAATTTATTCGGGCGGCAGAGGAAACGGTAGCTTGCTACTATGCTCGTAGATTTGCATGATCCCGCTTGTGAGGGCTGAGATGAGGGAAGCTAGAAAAGGAGTGAATGGAAAATCACCGACTCAAATCTTTATAAGTAGGGAAGGCAACTGTATAAACAATACCCCAAAGAGAAAGTGAATACAAGGCAATCAAATAATTCATTAAAAGACTTCAATAGAGTGGTTTATAGGTGGTATATATTCAGATAGATAAGGCACAGTGATACCGTTCTGTCTCCATGGGGCTAAATCCAGTTCATAGTCATACTTTATCCATGCTAAGATTAATATGCAACATTGGCCACTTGACATAATTGTGATGTCAACTGCACATGTCATATTCATTGAAAGGCATGCATTCTTCTGTACTTTCAGGTTTCTGGTGCCTTTGTCTACCTTTTTTCTCTCTTTCTCTTTTTGGTTTCCATATGTTTTTGTTGGGTTTCATGTCTAGCCTACACCAACTTGCTTGAGACAAAAGGCTTATTGTTGTTGTTGTAAAAGTACAACTCAAATACTTAAGCGATAACTCTTTCCTGGTACCTACGCACATTTCATTGGCGGATGAAGATATACTGAACATGTATTTGTGACAAGCATTGGTGTACGAATCATTTCACATGAGCATTACAGCCTTTGATCAATAACTTAATAACCAAACATTAATTTTTGTTTGATCAAGATAAATACTGTCACTGCAATCTAGGCTTACCTTAATAATCGGATCGGTGGAGTCATCCAAGACTTGGATTATGATACGGTCTGGTGGCCATGTGAGAGCACACACAGCTCCAATGGATAGCTTGTACACCTGCAAAAAGGCATAACTAAGTTATACAACGATCCTTCAGTCAAATACTATGAATAAACAAGACACACCCGAAAAATGTACAGCGGTTCTTCACCGCATCTAAAACTATGCAGAAACTATTGTGAGGCAAAATCTGGCATTGCTAATTAATCGCCAAGCGATATAAGGAAAATGCTAAGTCTATATTGCCAACTACTCTGCTATAACAACAGAAACAAGAATCTCATTTATCGATTTACCACTTACTGTCTGAAACAGTTCTACTGTATTTGACAGCATGAAGGCAATGCAGATAAAGCATTCTTCCAACCCCGCCCCATTTCCTCGAAGTCCTGAGTGTGATCTTTGACTAGTTTAATTTTTCACAAGTACAGCATTACAGGTTCATTAACTGTTCACCTTCAGAGAGTACAATCCCAATTCCCAAATCAGCTTCATCAAGAGACCAGATGAAGTCCCAACTACCCCATCAGACCGAGGGGCAGCAAGCTGCGGGAAGCATTTGAGTTATAGTACTCAAGCACTCGGTGACGAAAATCCACATCTGAAACCTCATAAATTCCTAAGCCGCGCCCTAAATCCAGCTTGAAAACTACTATCGGGAAACGGGGAGCAGAGGAGCCGCGCTAGAGATTCTAAACGCCTCACCTCCTTCTCGTTGTACATGGGGATCTGCACGAGCACCCTCGGGAACTCGCAGCCATCCGCCGACGCAGGTGGATCCTCCACGTCGGGCCCGGCCGCGGCCCCTGCCATCGGTTTCCACTTGTACCTCCGCTCGGGCCGCCACCGCATCAGCCGGACGGCCACGAGGCTGACGAGGCTCATGCAGGCGGCCTCCACGAGGAGCATGG
Source organism: Avena eriantha (assembly GCA_910589775.1). NCBI lineage: Eukaryota > Viridiplantae > Streptophyta > Magnoliopsida > Poales > Poaceae > Avena > Avena eriantha. Next base: position 130,911,351 of record OU342743.1, on the reverse strand, counting down.
CCGACATGACGAGGCACGCCCACACCGCCGCCCGCAGCGCCGGGGCAACCCCGCGCGCCCGTAACGCCACCCACGCCGTCGCGAACGCGTCGGCGCCGAGTGCCGACATGGCGTACTATGCGGCGGATCCGAGGGGAGTGCGCTGGTTTTGGTCGGAGACTTGGAGTGGAAGGAAAGGATCGAGGCGAGCGACGGGGGAGAGGTAAGTGGGGCGTGGCCGCGTGCGTCTCTTTGCTTTTTCGTGGCAGGGGTTTTGAAATGGGCGGTGGTGTGCGCGAGGTTGCTCCGGATGGTGGTGGGAAGCGACGCCAGCTCGAGGAGGAAGAGGAAACCACATTTTCGATGTGGATACGTTTTTCTTGGATGTGGATACTTTTCGTGCCGAGTACTTTACTTTATGCGATATAGACATGTGATACATCTCGCCTTCTCGACATAACCCTTGATGTGAAGCCACTCCTCTCCTAAAATATAGCAATCACCTGGTACAACTTGCGGCATCAGCACAATCAAACCCCCAAACAAAATATAAGAGAGAAATAAAAGAGAAACAATATCAACAATATTGGCTCAACGAAAACGATGATGACTACTGCTGGGTCCTTCGATGAATTTTCACCACATGCCTAGCACTCCAAATCGCCGCATACCAAGCATCATATTCAAAAAGAAACGTGACGACGACAAAGTTGTTACCTGGACTAGCCCTAGGGTTTCCCTGGGTACACAGAGGAGAGGGGGGAAGGGGGCACACTCGATGCCTTTCATGAAGGAACAACGGCGCCCGCAGGCGTCACCATCACGCCGATAGGGGTTTCTCCGGAGCCCTAAAAACCATGACTCTGGACGATACATCACACTCCACGAAACTTTCCTCCAAACTCGTCATCCACCAACATGAGTCACCATGATCTTGCGGTCATTATCGTTGTCTCACCGTGGCCAATGTCATGCGATCGAACATGACTGAGAGGAAGCAGTCGACAACAAGGAGCGACGCTACTAAATTTTATTTTAAATTTGATGGAGTAGCGATATGCACATAGCAGTACTAGATTGTAATTATGAACTACAGCGGGGGGGGCTCTACAAGAATCGCTCGATGATGAGTTTCTCACCCAGGGAACCCACGTGGGACACGATGATGCCATGGCGATGCGAATAACATTCTGCACGATCGACCGATCCAAGGTGGCTGACTCTTTTTTTTTTTTTTGAACTGCAAGGTGGCTGACTCAGTTGGCCCCCACTCCTACTGTCCGACTGTCCCACGGCCAGTAAGACGTGGAAAACTGTGCGTTCGTCTTTGATCTTCTGCGAAAACTGATGCTGCTTGTTCTCATGTGTGATGTGTCTCCCATCTCCGATTAACAGCCGTGTCTGTGTTTGCCTAGTCGGCTGAACACGTAATAACCAGGAATACGTGTCCATCATTTGTTCACGTAAAGCATGGTCGCGGTGAAAAGTCCCCCAAAGAGGAGAGCCCAGAACCTCAGGAAGAAAAAGAAAAAGAAAAGCGAAACCGCCGCCGCCGCCGCCCGTTCTCCTGCCATGGCCGACGAGCTCGATGAACTCCTCGATTTCCTCTCCAATAGCTCTCCGCAGGTGCTCTACCTAAACCCCAACCTTCCCGAAACCCATGCCCCAAAACGCTAGCTGCTCTAACTCTGCCACGCTTGCTCCTTCCTTGCTTCCCTGCAGGTGCGGGGCGCCGCGGCGGATATCGTGCGGGGACTCACCGGAGACGCCGAAGGCCTGCGCTCCCTCACGGCGCGCGCGGACCGCGCGCTTCCGGCGCTGCTCCGGCTGCTCGCCTCAGTGGGGGGCGGCGCCTGCGAGGCGGCTGCGGACTCGCTCGTCAACCTCAGCCAGGACGCCGAGCTCGCCGCGCGCCTCGTAGTGCTCGGTGGCGTCGCGGCAGCCATGGACGTGATGGTCAAGCGCGGCGGCGAGCAGCCCAAGCTCGCGCGCAGCCTCGTCATGCTGCTCGTCAACCTCACCCAGGTCGAGTCCGGCATCGCGGCCCTCCTCCAGGTGCCACCCGCCCGCCTCTCGTCTCTCAAATTAGCTGCAAAGTTTGTCTGATTTTGTGGTTGTCACCTGACACCTGACAACTGATCAAGTGACATGTACCGTTATTTCGATTACTAATCAACTTTTCAACATTCGAGTTACCACTTTGGTAAATCACCATCATTATGTTGAGTTGAATTTTGAGTCAAGTCTGGTGTTGGATCAGTAATTACTGGGAAGGGCAACGCAGAGAAGAACTTGTGGACTGGATATGCTTGCTTCTACTTTTTTTTTCTTTGTAATTGAAATGAATAGATTTCAGGTTACTGATTGTAGCTATCTTCTGTATGAAAGGTTGGTGATGAAAAGGTGCAAGGGTTGTATGTCGCCAAGCTTGTGCGGTCATTCTGTAGATCATCCAGTGACTCTGAAGGTGAATGTGTTCTGCTCTTGTGTTCCTTTTTTATTCATTCTCTGTGTTCATGTTATTTCTGTTGTTAGCTAACCATCGTGCTTTATCGTATATTGTTCATCTCTCAAAATTCTTCAAAAGCTAGTTTGTAGACTTTTTTTTTGAGGCTGTCACCGGGAGGGGGAGAGAATCCCCACCTGAACTTGCAGCTCTGATTGCATGATTCTGTAGGCACCCTTTGTGCAGAAGCATTCTTCGAAGAGCAGCTGGTGACTATCTGGGGCATCCGATATCACGGTAGCCTGCAAAAGGAGATACAAGAGAGCAAGCTGTTCTGCTGCTGCGTTAGTCAGCCGATTGCGGAGGCCGCCGTCGATCCCATTAAGTAGAACTTCATGTACAAATGCATTTGGGTGTAGGTGGTGTGAGTAGAGAGCAGGTACCACAGTGGCGAGGGGTTCAGGTAGCAGCCACCTGTCGTGCCAAAAGAAAACTGATCTGCCGTTCCCCACTCTGAATTGGGTGATTTGTGAGAGCAAAGGGAGGTTTTTGTATATAATGGAACCTTGGTAAGAGTTGTTTCGTGAGGTGGATGGAAAATGGGAGTGATGTATGAGCCAGAGTCACGCCAAGGAATGTTTTTTGAATGTAGGAATTTGAAGCAAAATTTCAGCAAAAGGCAAACATTCTGTGCATTTAGGTTTTTGTCCCTAACCCCCAGCCTCTGTTGGAGTGCAGACTCTATCCCACAACTAAGCACTGAGCTCCAGTGCAGGTTTCCTCAACAGCCCAGTAGAAGACACCTGCTGTCCTGATGATTGATTTAGGTAGAAGGAAAGAGGACATGAAGCATGTAGGGATGCAGTCGAGCACCACAGAGAGAAGGACTAGGCCCTCACGCCAACCAGCTAGGTATTTATCACAATTATCTGTAATAGGTTGGAAGGCCGAGGCTGGCAATTTGGTAGCCGAGAGGGAAGGCCTAGGTATGTTTGAGGGAAGAGGGAGATGGTTGTTCCCAGTGTGCCCGCAATCGGTTGGGCTAAATCGTCTGAAGTGTGCAGGGGAACGTAGGTTGTCTTATGGAAATTGATTTGGATCCCTGATGCGTTTGACAAATTGTCTAAAAAAAATTTTAGGTGTGAGGCAGCATCTCTAGAGGTTTTTTTTAGCAATATGAGTGTATCGTCTGCGTATTGAAGCACCGAGCAGGGCAGAGAGTTGTCAAGAGGGTATTCCAGATGGCCGTTTGATGATGTATTCCATTCTAGTTGCACATCTCGGCAAAGAAGATTCCAGAATCGATCGCTAAAGAGTCCTGATATGGTCGCTATTCGCGAAGAAGAAAAGCACTCGGAGTATGAGCTGCTGTAGTACGTAGGCGACGGTGATGAAAAGGTAAGGAGATAGTGGACCGCCTTGGCGTAGTCCTTGTTTGCAGTTTATCCAGGGTCCCAGGATGCCATTGAGTAGAACGGCTGTTTTTCCAGTGTGTAGGAGCATTGAGATCCACACGCAAAATCTTGGCGGGATACCTCGGTCAGCTAGGATTTGAAGAAGGGATTCCCAACAAATGGAGTCGAATGCTTTTTTTGAAATCAAGTTTAATTATAATAGTCGGGCCTTTGCGTCCGTGGCAGCAGTTCAGGAGATCAGCGCGAGCACGGAATTTTCCGCAATGCAACATCCGTTAATGAAGCTGGTTTGGTTTCCGTTGATTAGGTAGGGTATAGATTTTTGCAGACGATTAGCAAGAAGTTTGGAGATTGCTTTGACTGGACAGTTCTGGAGGGATGATGGACATAATGCATCCGGAGATCGAGCAGCATCTGATTTTGGTAGAAGGATCATGTAAGCTCTATTCAAGCCATCGATGTCAGGATTGAGTTCAAAGAATTAGTCGTTTTTTTTAAATGAGGGGTTGACCGATTGCCTAGAATTTCAGTAGAAGCCCAGTCCGAAACCGTCCGGCCCTGGGCTGGCGTTTAGATTCATAGCGAGGAACATGTCTTTGATCTATCAGGGTGGGGGGTGAAAGGATCGTCGATGGACGTAACATGTGGCGTGGTCGACGGATAGTTCTGGCAGGAAGGGGTGGTGGTTGAGCGCAAAAGTTGTGAGAAAAAGGCAGTCAATGAGATATCTATTTGTTTTTTCTTTGCGAACTGATCTATTTTTTATTTTCCTAATCGCTTTTGTTATTATTTGTCTTAGCTGAGGAGTAATCATCCAATTCACCCATATATTGACTTAGTTTTGCCATTGATGCGCAGATGAAGATATTTTTGAACACATTTCCTCTATACTTGTGAATATCTCAAAGGTCGAAGCTGGACGGAGAATACTGATGGAACCTAAGAGAGGTCTTCTAAAGCAGATTATCCGACAATTTGATTCAACAAACCAACTTAGAAAGAAAGGGGTATGTGCAGCTTATCTCTTATTTCGGATCTCGACATTGATGCTGGTGATAGTGGGACATGCTCTGCACCTTACATGATTTTCTACCTATGTTGACAAGATTTGTTTTCTCAGTCTGATGATAGTGTAATATGATCTGGTATCACATGATCTGTATTTCATGGTGTCAGATTTGTTGGATTGTTGTGCGCTTCCATCAATGTTCCTGCTTAATTACTTTTGTAAATATATTTGCAGGTTGCTGGCACCATCCGTAACTGTTGCTTTGAAACCGATACCCAGATACAAAATCTGCTTTCTATAGCAGAGTATCTTTGGCCAGCTCTACTTTTGCCTGTAGCTGGAAAGAAGGTGAGGTTCTTTTAACATGTGTGGAATCACTATTTATGTAAACCTAGCTTTGAGTGCATTGCATCCCCCCTTTCAGTTGACATTTTTTATGTGGTAATAATTGGATCTCAAGTCCCACGCTCGTAGCCTGCCAGAACCCTAAATACAGGCATTGATCCACTCAACACCAACACAATCTTGCTATGCATTGTCTCTGACAACCACTTCCTTTGTGGCCATAGAGGTTGGTTTGCTGCTAGTCCGTCCCCCCCACCACCACCACCACCTCACCCCCACCCCCACCAATTTTGCAAGCACCCGTGCGAAATAAAAACTTCCACGTGTATTTGTCCTGAAAATAGATCATTCTGTAGAAGACTAAGGCTCTGTTTGGGAGGGGTACACTCAGTGACGATGTTGGCTGGTTTGCAGAGCCTGGGCAAAGTCTAACTACCAGTCTACCACCATGTAGATTAGTGCTTGCCTATGAAATCATCTCATATGATCCTAATTCCTGCAGCAACTTCAATAGAGATTTGCTTATAGAGCACGAGCAGCGGCCCAGGGTCGCCGCCAGTAGGTCCATTTCGTATTTTCAATCTACTCCACCTTACAAATCTGGACCTTAACAAATATTTTGGCAGGAGCCTAGGAGGTTAGCTCTAGATTCAGGTTTGGAATGATTTGCTGTGAAAAGTTTATACTAACTTGTTTCTCCTATTCTCTTATTCTTTGCTTATCATATTCTTTGCACTTTGACTCAAACTGGAGTAGAATAAGACTCTTAACGTATTAGAATACCAACTGCACCTCTGCAGTAATAATTTCCCCATCAGTAGGAATTAACGCCCGCTCGAGCTCTTAGCAGATTCATCCTCCTCCTGCACTATCGCAGCTCCTGAACTTAGCTGAAGTTGTGGCAAGTGGCAGCCATGGTGTTTATATGTCTGGCCCAACATAAGATTTATTTGCCTGTGGCAGATTCATCCACCTCCTGCACTATCGCAGCACCAAGAAGAACCTTAACTAAAATGCTCTTGCCAAAACAGGAATCCAAGCAGCTAGCATGGCAGCATCGACAACAATATACATGTTTTCTCTACAGATCTGCACTATGCAAACAAAATATGTACCTCCTGTTGGGTCTCGGAATGGGACCAGGAGAAAGGTAGGAGGCTGTCTTGGCGGAGGTTACCCTAGTACTCGCGTAGTCTAAGAGCAATCCATTGCATGCCATGGGAGTTGGAATGCAAGGGAGAGGGATTTGGTGACCAGAAAGAGTCTCTGGTCGGGCTTTACCTGTTCCAGCGAAGGATTTGGGAGCTCTTGTCCTCGTTTGACAAAGGGTCATTCTTCTACATTTCACTTAGAAATGCATTGGCGTGTTGCTCCCCCCCCCCCCCCCCCCCCCCCCCCCCCCCCGGCGAAATAATCCACGAGAACCTTCTCTTTGCCTTTTCACTTTTTTTCCCAGTGACGAGTGTTCATATTGGTACCTATTACTTGTACAGTGTGGTTTATATTGCACGATATTGCAGATCTATAGTGAAGAAGATAGATCGAAAATGCCTCTTGAACTTGGAAATGCACTTTCTCATGAGCGAGAAGCTGTTGATGATTCTGAAATTCGAGAACGAGCACTGGAGGCTATTTATATGATCGTGATGCAGGTGAGTCTGTGATCCTCCAAGGGAATGGCTTATGTTTTCACTCCTCTGGTAGTAAATATATGTCATTGTGGACATGGGTATAACCTCCAACATGCAACTTTGACAACTTTTCGTATGAATATGGTAGTAAGATATATAAAATTTCCATATTGCATTTTTTTCCATGATAAAGCTAATGATGATATTTTCACATGACAAATATATTATCAGTCAAACTACACAAAAAATTGTAGGACGTCATCTGTTGCGGAACAGAGGATATTTTACATGCTTGTGTCCGATTGTTCAGATTCCCCACATTTAAGTCTATCAATACTAAGTAAACTTCTCCCCCTAGCAATCTTAAAGTACAACTTAACTACTCTGTAGCGCACCATATAGTATGTATTGTCACAAACAACGTCCTGGCCCCTATGTGGGTATCGGGGTAATTTGGATACGGGAATACAACATTCCTGGAAAGCGCCAATACATAATAATTTCAAGAATAATGTCTCCAATAGCTGTTTTGCTCTTTTCCTAAACATGGTGAAGGTGCAGATTAGATACAGCTAGCATGCAGATAAACACCAAAATGGAGCTGCTGGTGGTGCCTGAGACGGGGAGAAGGCGAGGAGCCCACCAGCGACTTGCCGCCGGCAAGCAGCTGGCCTGCTTCTGGAGCCTGAGATGAGGAGGATGCAAGGAGCCCACCACCAGCTTACCGTCGGTGTGCTGCTGATGGAGCCTGAGAAGGGGAGGATGTGAGTAGCCAACCGCCGGTCCTCCGCCAGATGCTGGATTTGGTGGCGCTGCCAAGAGTGAGGACATCAGTGAGGAAGAGGATCGGGAGTTAGGCCTGTTTGGAAAGCAGGAATCAAAAACGCTGGAATAAGGAAACATAGGAATCGGATAAGAATGCAGGTGGAAAACAGGCGATTGAAAAACATAGGAAAACTTTCCTAGGGGCTCCATTGATTCATAGGATTAAGAAAAGTATAGGAATAGGAAACATATAGGATTGGGATGCCATGTCTACTTGAATCCTATGGGAAGAGGATTTCTCTTTGATTGTAGTGAAGGATTTTTCCATGAGGTCTGACCTAATGCTATTTTCCTATGACATTTGTACAAGATTCCTATCGGATTAGTTCCTATGGGTTATGATCCTATGAATCAAACAGATTATGCAGGAAAATTTCCATAGGGTCTCAATCCTACACAAATCCGGTGAAAATCCCATTAATTAAAGGAGATCCGCTGTTTGGAACTCAGGAAAGTTAAAACGCAGGTGTAGGAAATTTTCCTTTACTTTCCCTATAGTGGCTTCTTCTTCCAAACCTATGCTCCAAACAGGGCCTTAACATGTCCCTTGCTGGTCTTATTTATCCTGGGCTGTATGAAGGAAGTATCTGAATTAAAATCATTTATCTCTATTGCCATATTTACGACACACTGCCGGTATGTATCAGGGATATCCATATTGGATACGGTATCTGATATGGACACACTGGTTGCTTAATGTGTCGGGGCTGCAGAGCCTGCCCCATAGCTTTTTAAAATGTCTGTATTACAGTGTTTAACATCTCTTGTGCAACCCAATGGACCTACCTGACGATTAGATGCTGGTCAAAATACTCTTAATGATGCTGTATATTACTTTCTGTTAAACTTTTTTTCAAAGAGGTGTATACCCCGGCCTCTGCATCAATTAGTGCACACAGCCATCTTTATTGCGAAGTTTATCATCCAAAGTAATACAGCTCAAGGGTAAAAAAAACTCTCTTCACCTAAAGTAACGAAACCTACATTTTGCTTCCAGTTTTTTGCTTGGAAATAAAATTCTGAGTAATGATGATCTGCATGCTTTGAACGATACGATAATACTTGCATTTTTTTGTTTTGAAAATGGAGGTCAAACCTCCTGGCTTCTACATCTTTGGATGCACACTGCAATAATTTTATTGAAGTAGATGGAGGGCAACATAGCCAAAGGAAAATCAACAAGCAGAGTAAATGGAATAGACAGCAATGACAGAACCATGACAATAATACTTGCATGCTAATCGAGATCTCTTTCTGTGCTCTTCTCTTGCCAGGATGATGGACGAAAGGCATTTTGGTCACTCAATGGGCCACGGATACTGCAGGTCGGCTATGAAGACGAAGAGGACTTGAAAGTGATCGGAGCATATGAATTGATTGGTTCTCTGGTATACAACTGAACTTCTAGCATGCCTATAGTTTATTCTGCTGTGCCTAAATAGTGAATACTTTGCTTCTAAAATAACTTACCTTACTTTCTTGCTCCTTCAGTCCTCCTGATGTTCAATTTCAGCATTCAGTTAACTTCTTTTGGCTATGACAAAAGTTGTCAACTAGCTATTTGGTTAAACTTGTGTTAACTTTGATTATAGGTGTTGGAGAATTCTTAAAATGTTACTCCTTCCATTCCATAATTCTTTGTCGTGGCTTTAATTCAAAATTTTAATGAAACAGAGGGAGTAGTGTTTAGATAAGTGCCGTTGTATGGACCTGAAACATTTATGTTCAAACTCAATTTTAATTTGGAAGAAAAGAAAGAAGCAGCTCAAGGGAGAGGTTACGGAAAAATGGATCAATATTGCCATGTAGATTTCCTGCCTGTTCTGTAGACTGCAGTTACACATGACCATTAAGTTTTGCAGAGTAACATATTCACTTACCAGTCTGAGCTCTCAAACTAAGGTTGTAAAACATGGGTTTACAAGAATGATTATAAGCACAATATAACATGAACTTAGGGAGATTAGATGTACGTAGGAAATACAGTTGTACAGTAGGAAATTTCCATATGGTACTGATGCATCAGAAACTACATATATTGCATAAACATGTATGAACTTTGTATGTAAGCTTCCAAAAGGTCTCAAGATTTTTTATGGGTGTAGGCAAAGGCTACCGTGCTGTTGTTTCACCCAAGTGTTGGAACCATGGCTCTGTGAGGGGCATTTTAGTATTTATATGTCTGTACTAAGCATGAAAACACAACATCTCATGGGTGGGATCCATAAAAGTACTGGTTTACCAGCAGAAACAAATATCTTTGATTGTTGGCCCTCTGCACATCGCTTGTTGGGCCATTGATCAGTCAGAGCTCTGCCCATCTCTCTGTAAACTAGTACTTCTATGAATTTTGTTTAGAAAACGATCCAAACACTGAACTGGGTCAGTCTGGAACTGATCCTTGAACCGCTGTCTGGTCTGATTTATTGGACTATGTTTAAATATTACCTCTTGCTAGTATTAATCATTCTGCATGAGCCCACGAGATCCTATTGATTTTCGTGTTAGACTATGGTAATTATCAGTATTCGTTCTTTCTGCTATAGTAGTACATGTCCCATTTTTACTTAAAGTGAGCTACTCGAAACCAATGGCAGGTAACAATTTTACATGGTTGACTATTTGAATTAGCCCTTCTCGATTTCTTTGGGACTTAAATTATACTCCGTTTACTTCAAATTGAACATTGAAGGTCTGATGTTATCTATGAGAGCTAATTTATAGTTTATTACTTGATTGGACGTTGGCAGCTTGTTGGCAAGGGTGAAATTGAACAAGATCAAGAGCAAGTAGAAGAGAAGACTCGTTAAATCCCTCAACTTTGTACAATTTGTCCTATTTGTTGCAAAAAACTGGGTTATATTACTTCTGATCTTATGAACGTTTTGCTGTATGGACCAGGAGTTTTTGCTCTCTCTCTCATTGAACTTCTCTGTCCCAAAATAATATATTATGATTAACAGTGTTTGACAATTCTTTTTGTATTTTGAACATATATTAATCTGAACCTTGAAACAGTAAGGGCTCAAAGGCCAAAGAAGTTTAAAAATATGCACAGAATGAAGCCACACTGAGCGTCACCCGGCTGATATTTTTTTTGGGGGGGGGGGGGGGGGGGGGGGCGGATCTATGGCTTCGGTGATGGAGGGGCGAGGACGGTGGCGTGCCTTCGACTCGTGCCAGTGTTTGCAGTCGTTGCTAGGTGGTCCAATGGTCTATTTGTAATTTTTATTACTTTTCTGACTTTTATCCCAGCCATGCCTCCTATACAATAATTTCAAACATTTGAAAATTTTGAAAATACAAATACATGCTCGATATCATAGAAGTTCAAACATGTTTGTACAAAAATTGAAAAAACCCTAATCTAGTGGTGGCCCTAGCCATGACCTCCCAGTCCAAGGCGACGGTACATCGCCGTTGCGTAGTCGGCGCTAGGCTCCTACTTCAGCGGTGGCATGGTGCTGCAGCCCTGGCCTGGATCGCTGTCCCAGCTCGAGCTACCGAGCCCGTCGTCGTCACCCTCTAGGTCGATGAACAGGCTGATGTGGCACGCTCGCTCGGCCTACTCGCGCCGGTACTCCTCCGTGAACCAAGCTTTGACGAATGCGTTTGTCGCTGGTGGCACAACCTTGAAGGAGGCACGCTCGGCGATGCGCCTGGCCCAGGAACTCCTCCGGGTCCTCGTCGATCTTCACCTGGAGGGCGGCCGCCTTGTACTCTGGCGGCGGCGTCCACTCCTTCTTCACCTGGCGCAGGCGGGCACGAGCAGGTGATAGCTCGCGTCGGCCCCTAATTGCGATGCCGCCGGAGCGCCTGCGCGACAGCTGGGACGGAGTGGCCTTCTCGCACTCGTCCTTCACCGAGGCGAGGATAGCAGGGAAGCACGGTAGCGACGTGGAGTACAGGGAGTAAAGGGCAACATATCTATGCAACATCGAACCTTATCACAACCTCCCACCGTAACCATTTTTTTAGTACGCATGCAACATTACTACATTTTCCCTTGTGATTTATGAATTTGTGTAGAAATGATGCAACATATTGAAATTCTCATGTAGGACACCGCCGGCGACGCCACCGGTCCGGCCCGTCTTCGGCGGCCTAGGGACTTGGAGGCGTGGCGGACCCTCTCGTCGGCGGGAGGTTTCAGTGTTCTGTTTAGTCTATTTTCAGTGTCTTCTTCAGGATGTTGATGTGGCGGCTATATCCTGAGGTCAGAATAAGGTCATTCCCGCCTTATCCTCGCTCTGGTGGTGCATCTAGCACCAGTGGAGGGCGTGTGGAGTCATATGTCCGACGGATTCCTTGGGATCCGGTCATTTTTCGTATGTGTGTTTTGAGGTCGGTCTCTTTCGATTTACGTTATTCATCTTGGGCTATGGTTGCTACGCTCGTGCGTTGGTCCTTTGGGACCTTAGCACGATGACTTCCCGTCCGTCTACTATAACAAGCTCTACTATGACAAGCTTTGCCCGGCTCCGGTGATGGAGGGGCGAGGACGGCGGCGCGTTTTCGGCTCGTGCCAGTGTTTGCAGTCGTCGCTAGGTGGTCCAATGACCTATTTGCAATTTTTATTACTTTTGAGACTATTTGTACTATTATTGATGATTATTAATAGATCAGTGGAATTTCGCAAAAAAATCCCAATTTGGTTGTAACAAAACGTAAAAGTGTCATCATGTGCAACAAGAGAAACCAAATTTCTATATCTAAACAGGAGCCCCCACAAACTTATTTCTCCGCTCTCATGAGCGCATCTCCACTCGGCCCCACCATGCTGCGTCCGGCGTGGCCTGATTTTGGATCGTATGGGGGTGGGGATTCGTTCACTATATGGGGGTGCTGGGCGTGCCTCCCATACAATAATTTCAAATATTTGAAAATTCTTGAAAATACAAATACTTGCTCGATATCATAGCAGTTCAAACATGTTTGTACAAAAATTGAAAAACCCTAATCTAGTGGTGGCCCCGGCCATGGCCTCCCAGTCCAAGGCGACGGTACATCACCGTTGCGTAGTCGACGCTGGGCTCCTGCTTCGGCGGTGGCATGGTGTTGTAGCCCTGGCCTGGATCGTCGCCCTAGCTCGAGCTACCGAGCCCGTCGTCGTCGCCCTCTAGGTCGATGAATAGGCCGATGCGGCATGCTCGCTCGGCCTGCTCGCGCCGGTACTCCTCCACGGACCAACCTTTGACGAATGCGTTCGTCGCTGGTGGCACAACCTCGAAGGAGGCATGCTCGGCGATGCACCTGGCCCAGGAACTCCTCCGGGTCCTCGTCGATCTTCAGCTGGAGGGCGACCGCCTTGTACTCCAGCGGCGCGTCCACTCCTTCTTAACCTGGCGATGTGGCCTGGCGAGGCGCAGGCGGCCACGAGGAGGTGATGGCTCGCATCAGCCCCTAATTCCGACGCCACCAGAGCGCCTGCGCGACTGCTACGACAGAGGGGCCTTCTCGTACTCGTCCTTCACCGGGCTGAGGATAGCAGAGAAGCGCGGTGACGACGTGGAATACGGGGAGTAAAGGGCTGAAGGTGACGAAGACCTCGACGAGGAAGACGTTGAGGAAGAGCGGGCGGCATGGCGCGGTGCCCACCGCTGGTCCGGGTAGCGCGGCCTCTGCCAAGGAGGCATCGTCAGCGACTGGTTGTTGTCAGCGGCGATGTAGTCGAGGATCCAGGCAAGCGTCCGGCCTGGGGCGCTCCACCACCAGATCCGCCCTTCGAGGTTGCTGTCCTCTGGTGGGGGGCCATTATTATCGTAGGCATCGAGGTGGGCCTAGCGCTGGTCCTCGAAGAACGTGTCCCACTCCGGTGTGTTGTCGTGATCCCAGGCGGGATCGTTCCACTCCTCCGGCGAGAGGGATTCCCAGTAATGCTGGTAGATCTCCGCCTCCCGCGTCTGCCCACGGAGGACCGGCCGGGCACCAGCGCTGAGGACCCAGTTGTGCGGGCACCACATGTCCGGCGGCCTTGGGTACCCCGCCTCCCACAACGCCCGTGCCTCATGGACACATAGCGAGCGCCACCCAAAACATTCGCGGCAATGCCATCTTCGGGGAATCTCTCCATGGTCGGCAGTTGGGTGGTTGGGGAAAGACAAGAGAGGAGGCTACGAGGATGGAATGGGTAGAAGGAGAAGGGAAGAAGGGATTTTAACGCCCAGGAGAGGGAGACAACCATTGAATGCGCGGGCGGTGGCGTGGAAGGTGAGGAGGGAGGCGTGGCGGACGGGACGCATCGACTGCTCACCTGCAAAAGGTTGACTGGTGGGTAGCAGCGCCATTACTGGGGCGCGGCAGGCGAGGAGGATGACAGATCGAGCGTGGATCGAATGCATCAGCCGCTGACGCTGACAGGGGTGGCCCACAATGACCAGTCGTTTCACGTGCTAGCTTCTCCGTTCCTTCCCACCAAAAATGCGACATCCGGCGCCCTCGCTAGTTCCCCGTGGGTTGGGTTTGGCCTAGGGGCACCGGATAACAAAACGGGCCGCACCGAAGATATGGCCCCCCGAGTGAAGATGCTATGAGTCCAATTGGTTGGTAAGTGTAATCCTGGGTTGAGAATGAGCTAGTGGCTCGGTGGTTGGATGCGGCAGTGGCCAGCCCACCCGCCCGTGTTGTCGGGTGTCTCACTTTCATGCTTGTTTGAGTACTAAGGGCATCTCCACCGGGCCAACCCAAACGCACGACCGAAACGGTCCGTTTCTGTTTGTTTGGGTCGGCCCACGGTCACTTTGGAGCCATAGTCCGGCCTGTCGGTACGACCGTGCCTACAAAATAGCCCGTCACCGACGCTGGCGCCTGTGTATATCCAGTTCATTCCCGCCACCCCGCCGCTTGCAAGCTTTCTTCTAGTCGTTTCCGGCCTCTTTCCCGCCTCTTCTAGGCGTTTGCCGCCGCTGTTGGAAATATGCCCTAGAGACAAATAGTTATAAGAACTATTATCATATTTCATATAGTTTATGATTAAGTTTTATATCCTGCTATAACTGTATTGAGTGGAAACATCAATACACGTGTGATATACAAACAACCGGGGGTTCCCAGTGAAACTCTAGTCACTGGTTCATTGGTCAACAGATGATCAAGTGTCCTGATCATGTGGCATTTATGCCAGTTGGAAATGGAGTCAACTCATTCTGAGAATGAGATGATGAACCAATACCCAACCTAAACATCGTGACCCGATCATGTCACAAAGTTCACGTTACGATGATTATAAATGGATCCTCGTAGACTATTCCTTGGACCGTGAGGCTATATCAATCACTGTCTCCCGAGAGTGCTTAGATAGCATCAAGCGTCACTTGGTAATACAGTGGTTATAAAGGTGTGTTCAGGTACTCGGAAGAAACCGTAGAGGCAATATATGTCAAGAGCAGGATTTGTCCGTCCATGTGACGGGAAGATACTCAAGGGCCCACTCGGAGAGGTTATATCCAATAGCTGCACAGCATGTGATTTGATCACAAGGATATCACTTGTCGGAATGAGTCAAGTAGCATTGTTCAGTAACGATATTGAACACGACATGGTGATGTCATTGATCAGATCTCGGGCAATGCAAGTATCGAGAGACAAAGGGAATAAGACACGACTGTCCCGGTTCAAACGGCGAAAGATCTTCGTGGAACGCACATGGGTCACATGGCCATCCAGGTCCCTCTGTCGATCATTGGTGCCGGAGTGTCCGACCATGTCTAGAGTGTTACCGAACCGTGTGGTATCACGCTTAAGGGCTTGATGATGCTTAGAGAGTGTTTATAGGATCGGTAGAATCACCGAAGAACTGTAGAGAGAAAACTGGAAGGGTTTCGGTAAGTCCAGATGATGTCCGAGTGGAGGTGGAAGGTGTTCCATAGCCACAGAGATTGAATAATATATGAATGAATGTTAAATATTGATTTAATCATTTATACATAACTATTTAATAAAAGAGAAAATCAATTAAATGGTCAAAGGGTTTAATGGGCCAATTCCTAGAGAGGAAATGGCCCAAGAGGGACCGAGCCCCTAGGAGGGGACAAGGGGAGTGGTCGGTGGCTCTAACGGGCCTTCCCCACATGGGGCCCATGGTGGGGGCTGGCTGGCGGCGCCTCCCCCACCTCCTCCTCCTTTAGTCCCACCCCAGGACTTTGAGGGAGGTAGTACTAGTACCTCCCCTCCCCCTATATATAGTGGGGGTATTTGGCCAAATAAAATACACCAATAATCAATAAAGGTCTTCTCACTTTTGGGAAGACCTCCAATTGATACTCTCTCTCTCTCTCTCTCTCGTTCTCTCTCTCGTGACCGCGGTCCCAAGTCTGGACTGCGCGAACGAGAGACTTCTTCACCGTGGAGCGTCGTCGTGCTTCGGGATTCGGATCCAGGAGATCTACTTCCGCAACTGTTGCTGGATCGGGGCAGCGGGAGTCATCGTCAGTCACCAGGGTGTGTAACTCCCCGCGAGGTGTCACACTTGAGGCACTCAAGTCGTTGGAGCCAAGGGAGCGCAAGGACTTCATCACCACCTTGAGGTCGGCTTCGGCTCGTGTACATCAACCACACTCTCCTGAGCGTTGACAACGCTTTTCGGTCTTCAAGGGTAAGTTTGCGAAAAGCCCCTCCCGTTACTGTATTACTAATAGATAGGTCATGGCAGCTTCAGGGGTTCAGGGGCGTAGGGTAAAATTTATTGTTTTCATGCGCGGAACCCCTACAGTGGTATCAGAGCTAGATCTATGCGTAGTAATGCTAGTACGGGTAGAACACACGAGATGTAGCGTGTGGGCTTTGATCTTTTAGTTGTTACCCTCCCACATGTACTTGTGTATACCGCAGTAATGCTTGATGAAGTGGCCCCCAACTGACTTTACGCGTTCATTCGTGAGACTGGTCCACGCTTGACATACGGCTTGTACAGTATAAAGTGGCCTAGGGAGGTGTCTGTCTCTCTCGCATTAGTTGGTATACCATTTGCAACGGAGGGCCCCGAAAGGGGTGTAGTAGAGACAACTACTTGATCAGCGTTGTGCTGAAAGTTTGTAGGTAAGAACAGTTCTTGTGCGAAAGCCCATTCAGCCACGAAAAACATGCAAAGATAAAGTAGAGGCGTCTAACTTTGTTTTGCAGGGGCGTTGCTTTGTGATATGGTTGTGGCAAAGGTAAATTGATTACCTTATGTTACGTAGTAGTAGAGAGTCACGGAGGTGATGGACTACCACGCCGGAATGACACCGGTACCCTGGTGTCTACGGCGCCGGAACCCTAGCACCGGAATCCGGTGACGACGGATGGAGATCACGACGTGAAGGACCATATCACATCGCATTTACATTCAATGTTATTGTTTGTATATCTTATTGTCTGCTAGTATTAGATACTCGACGGTAGCCTAATAAGATGATCCATGTTAAAATTACCAATGATTGTGTTCCCCCTTAGTGTGCACCACCAAGGAAGTTCTTCGGTATGAGGCGATCCATGGTACAGGCATGGGTGTCAGACATATCTACGTTCGCATACGGTGGGTGTAAGCCATGTTGCACAACAAATACACTAAGGTTGAGTTGGCGGGCCTAGCATGTGCAGACATGGCCTCGGAACGCGGATGGTCGAAAGATCGAGCACGAGTCGCATGAATGATGTGACCGATGTTTAGCGTCCACCCTTGAACCCACATTGATGGCTGTGATAATCGGGGGAGATGTGGCTGATAGGGGTCGTGTTATCACTAGGAACCCTTTTGGGGATAGGTGTTTCTGAGTGGAGTTATTATTCACTCATTTAATTATAAACTTAGTCTAAATTCCTTTTGCAATTATAAATGTAGAGATGGCTCACCGCGAAGCTTACTTTGTCATTGAGGAATGGGTAAAGGGTGATAAACTTAGACTTGATGGATCCAACTTTCCTAGTTGGCTTGTGCGCCTGAATGATCTCCTTACTAGGAATCATGTGGTAGACTACATACGTCGCACGATGGATTTGACTGAGCCAGACCACTATGAGACCCCACAAGAGCTGGCAGACCGCTACTATCGTTAAGAGATGTCCACCTACATTCAGATAATAATGCGTTACAGGATGGTGGATGAACTCCATCCGCTCATGGGTGATCTTGATCCATATTCAATGGTGGATCAGCTGAGAGCAGAGTTCATAGGCCATGTGCGCATGTGGAATCACGAGCTGCATGGAGAGTTCCTTTCCATACAGATGGAGGAGCATACATGTCTGAAGGGTCACTTGGAGCGCATGCTTGATGCACAGATGAGTCTGGTTTACTTCGTGGATTACTGGATGGATGATCCATTTGTGATAGGCGTACTGCTTCGATCGCTGCCTCCCAGCTACGAAGGACATGTCCGGAGTAGCATCATGAGTGGTGATACAGAAACATTGGATTTCCAAGAGTTCATATTACGTTTCAGGAACGTAAAGGTTGAACCAATCACCGGTGAGGTCATGGATGACAAAGGTATATATTTGATATACAATTTTATAAATGTTATAATCTTGCAAACACATTTGCAGTGTTAAGTATATTTGATACTTGTTCTGTTTTACTGAAAACAGGTCCTTCTGCATGAGATGTGCTTGCTGGAGAGGAGATGACATTGCGTGTTGATGGCAAGCATGATAATGATGGCCGACGACACTCTCCCTCGACATTTATCACTTAGTTTATGTTTTAGTATGATTATTGTAATCAAAAGATTGTGAACTTCTTTAGTGTGTATCACACTTTGTGAGACGGTTATTCATATGAGTTTGTAACAAACAGTTGTTCTACTTTTATGAATGATTTCTATTTGTGTTCATATCTTATTTGATTACTTGTGAATTATCATTGTTGTTTGAAACTAATTGATAATGCATGAACATTTGTAAAATATTGAAATGCCTTAAAATACCCAACTTAAATGATATTCATTACTGAATGAAAACCATTGTTTAAATTCAAAGTTATTGATAATATGTGAAAGTCATTTGATTTCTTATCACATATAAATCATGCCTAAGTTTGGAAAAATAACTTGAACACCGAGTATTACTTGAATACAAAGTGTTTTGGTGAATTGTTGAAAGTAAATACATATTCGATGTATTGTGTTTTAACGAAAAAATGGTAATTATCATTATATGAGTGTTTAAATGTGTAAAGTAGTTTACCAAAGGAAAAATGAATATGAAACTATTTGATATGATCAAAGTGTTTCATCAACAAAGGGTATGAATATAAAAGATAATTTAATTACTACGATTTGATCAATAGTAATGAAATTCAACTTTATAAGATTGGCATAAAGAAATTGTGAAATGCAAAGTGTTTTGAAACGTCAAAATGCAAAACATCACAATATGATATTAGATATCAAAATGGGTTAATAGATGGCACAAAATAAATCGTTATAGTGTAGATGTAGAGACCATAAGTTACAAATAGTTAGCACTCAGTTGGAAAATATAGTGAACCATCTAGATTCGTGAAAGCGGCTCCATATCTAGTATGGATCGTCGTCAAAGTTTTGGGGTTATTCGATATAACTAAAACAATAACGAATAAGTCCTTGTAGAGTATTCATTGGAAACTTTGAATACAAAATCCATAGCTAAAACCAAAAGAGAAGCACAATTTGTATTGCTTGGATTTTGGTGCATTCTTGAGAAAGTTCACTTTTAGTGATATTTCTCGATTATGAAGCAAATGGGAGATAGTGAAAAACACGATGAGGATTCAAATCCCTGCATCAGAGTGTTGAGAAGCGCAACGGAAAACGTTCCTGAATGATTCTCTTCACAAAGGAAAGAATCAATGATAATGATCATTGTGCTTTCGCCACTAGTGTTTTCACTACATGAAGTAGGATTCAAATGTAACCCATATCTTGTATGGAGACATTTGTGAATCATTTGTCATCATTATTGGAATATGACATACCTACAAACTACTAAGGAAATAATGGTAAACTAGAATTATGAGAAATTCTAGAAGCATAATTCCCTTGAGATTAGAAAGCAATTTGTTGCTAAATCTCACAAGTAAAAGGGGTTACTTGAATTTTCCCAAATGACTGCAAAGCCATAGTGGAAAATGGGGTGAATGACAAAAGCACAATTTGTCAAGTATTGGATGAATTCAAATGAATTTGATTCAAGTGTGCTTGATGTCTAGTGGATTTAAAACTAGCAAAAGTACTAGTGTCTCATAGTAAATCTCTCAGTTTGATATTTGATCAAAGGATTTTGAAGTTGTTCAAAATAGTGAGTGGATATGCAATTTGCATAAAATTGAGCGGGAGCTATGAAAGTCTTCCTAAAACAATATGTGATTGGCATATTTTTGAGTGGGAGCAATATAAGTCTCAAATTCAATATGTAGGAACATAGTTTGAGCAGGAGTAGTGACTCATACCCAAATATGTTAGGAACATATTCTGAGTGGGAGCTTATAGAGTGATTCTCAAGTGTGTTAAGAATAAAAGCGCAAGTGCCGATAAATAATGATTTATAAGGTGTAGAAGTTGATAATAGGTGTATTATGATATTATGTAGTATTCCTTAAGGGATTCTGAAAAGGGTTTCAGAATAGAAGTTAATTAAGGAACTGGTCCTTAATAACTCAAGTTAGGAATAGTATTAAGTTTAACCTCAATGGTTGAAAGAAATAAAAGGATGATCATCAGGCACTATGTTGAGACATAGGTTCAGTCTTAGAAAACCATGATGATAACTTAACATAATAGATGATTGAAAGGGCATGTATGCTCCCATGTGTGGTTTTGGTAATTAATGACAATCCATATGGACTAATGTGCAAATTGAGTCTCACTTGTAGGTTTGTCCATTGGCATCGCTTGGACCATGTGTTGGTTTCAAGGATGAAAAAGAAGAAGCATCGTCCAGGAGCTTTGTGCCTATTGGAATCAAGTAGAAGAAGAAGATCAAGTATGTCTTGAAGAAGAAGATGGAGTTCCTCATGGCTTTCTTCAAGACATCATCATCAAGATTTGATGTGCAAGCTCATGGTGCGCCATCTCTAGAAGATCTCATGCTTTAAGCTTGCCATCCTCGTCAATCATGGAATGATGAAGACAAGTTCGAAAAAGAGGCTTCCCCATGGAGTATGGGGGAGCATGTCTCAAGACTTCATCAAGCAAGTGCAAGCAAGTGCAATCAAGAAAGGTGTTCCATCTCGAAGGTGACAAGATCGTCTACATCAAGCTCAAGTGGGATGCTCAAGGCAAAGGTATGATCTTGATAGGGTTTCTATTTTGCCGGTCTCTTGTAGTGTTCTTGTAGTGTTGGGAGACCGGGTTTAGGATAGATAGTCGTACTATCAAGAGGGGCTCTCGAGTGGGTGACTCGTTCGTATCTTTCGGAGAGAGCTCAAACCTTTGCATACATAGCATCATCTTTCTTGGTTATTGTTTGGTTCTTGTCCATGTGAGGATCTAGAGCTTGTGGTTATCTTCATAACAAGCTCTAGTTCATCAAAAATGGATTTCCCATGCATATCTTATTGCGTTTTTGATCTTGCGGGTTTCCCGGCTCCACACCTTGGGAGGTATCTCACATATATATTTATGGTATTTTGTCCCTTGGTGATACCCAATATTTCGAACAAAATTGGATTCGTCTTGTTTGGAGTTCGGATGCAAAAGTTGTGGCATTTCTGGTTCTGAAGTTTCTTTGACCGGAAGTACCGGCCAGACGCCGGAAGTACCGCTTGGGCAGAAATGCCGCCAGTAGTACCGGTGATAATTCTGGCCCAACTTCTAGTGAACCCATTTTTGGTTATGTTCTCTCTCTGCCTGGTTAGCGCTATTTGACGGAACTTGGATCAGATTTTCAGGCGGTAGTACCGCTAGGACATTCTCGCCACCGGTAGTTCCGGCGGTGGTAGTACCGGCCAGGCTAGCGTTTGTGTTCTTTCTCTCGCTGTTTTCTGACCGTTGGCTGGGTGCCACCGGTAGTACCGGCCACCCATCGGTACTACCGGCCGTGCGCGATTCTATGGGTAACGGGCAGATCAAGGAGCCCTTTAAAAGGAGCTCCCCTTTCCCCCTCGACCCCATAACTTGCTCTTTCTCGGTTTTGGCTTTCTCTCTCCTCCATTGTTGACCTTGAAGAGCTTGCTCTCTCCCCTTCCCCCTCCTATGATTCTTGCATCTTTTTGAGGGATTTGAGAGAGGAGATCTAGATCTACAAGCCCCACCAAGCAAAATCCCTTCTTTGTGAAGGAATCCTTGGGATCTAGATCTTGGAGAGTTTTGTGTTCTCCTCTTGTGTTCTTCCTCCCTTATTCCCCCAATAGCTTTTGTAGCTTTGGTGGAATTTGAGAGAGAAGGACTTGCCTCTTGCATTTGGTGCATAGGTTTGAGTTCTCCTCGGAGATTCGGCGAGTTCAAGCCCTTGGGCTTGTTTCTCTTGGGTTCTTGGAACCCTAGATGGTTGTGTGGAGTTATGGTGTGTTCTTGGGGCTCCAATTGAGTTGTGGCGGTTCCCCAAGCTTGTTGGCCCTTTGTGGCATTGTGGAGCCTTTGTGGCGTTTCTTGGGAGCCCTCCAATTGAGTTGTGGAGATTTCCCCAAGCCTTGTACGGGTTCAGTGACCGCCCTCAAGTGTCCCATAGTGGAACGTGAGTAGGCCTTTGTGGCGAGCTCACAGGAGAATAGGGTGAGCCTTTTGTGGCGTCGGTGAGTTGCGTGGCTTTGCATCCTTGGTGAGGCCTTGTGTGGCGTTGGGTGAGCATCGAGCCACCACACCTCGAGGTGATCCATTTGTGGCGTTCGAAGTTCATTCCGCCCCCGCACCTCTCCAACGGAGACGTAGATTCTTTGGAAATGAACTTCGGGAAACAAATCATCATCTCCGCGTCCATCGGTTATCTCTCAACCGAGCCCTTTACTTATGCAATTTACATTGTGATAGCCTTCGTGCTTGAAGTATTATATCTTGCTATCACCTTGTTGTTTATCTTGCTTAGTGAAAGGGAAATGGACGTCGCCTAGAGGGGGGTGAATAGGCGTTTTAAAAATATTACGGTTTAGGATCTAATAAATGCGGAATAAAACTTAACGTTTAATTTATCAAGCCAAAACCTATATCCACTAGTTTCACTAAGTGCACCAACAACCTATGCTAAGCAAGACTAGCAACAAGGTGATAGCAAGATATAGTACTTCAAGCACAAAGGCTATCACAATGTAAATTGCATAGGTAAAGGGCTCGGTTGAGAGATAACCGATGGACGCGGAGACGATGATTTGTTTCCCGAAGTTCACTTCCAAAGAAGCTATGTCTCCGTTGGAGAGGTGCGGGGGCGCAATGAACTTCGAACGCCACAATGGCTCACCTCGAGATGTGGTGGCTCGATGCTCACCCAACACCACACAAGGCCTCACCAAGGATGCGAAGCCACACAACTCACCGACGCCACAAAAGGCTCACCCTATTCTCCCGTGAGCTCGCCACAAAGGCCTACTCACGTTCCACTATGGGACACTTGAGGGCGGTCACCGAACCCGTACAAGGCTTGGGGAAATCTCCATAACTCAATTGGAGGGCTCCCAAGAAACGCTACAAAGGCTCCACAATGCCACAAAGGGCCAACAAGCTTGGGGAACCTCCACAACTCAATTGGAGCCCCAAGAACAATGCCACAAAGGCTACAAAGCCACAAAAGGCAACAAGGCCACAAAAGGCTACAAGACCACAAAAGGTCAACTATCTAACAACACAACCGTCTAGGGTTCCAAGAACCCAAGAGAAACAAGCCCAAGGGCTTGAACTCGCCGAATCTCCGAGGAGAACTCAAACCTATGCACCAAATGCAAGAGGCAAGTCTTTCACTCTCAAATTCCACCAAAGCTACACAAGCAATTGGGGGAATAAGGGAGGAAGAACACAAGAGGAGAACACAAAACTCTCCAAGATCTAGATCCCAAGGATTCCTTCACAAAGAAGGGATTTGGCTTGGTGGGGCTTGTAGATCTAGATCTCCTCTCTCAAATCCCTCAAAAAGATGCAAGAATCATAGGAGGGGAAAGGGGAGAGGGCAAGCTCTTCAAGGTCAACAATGGAGGCGAGAGAAAGCCAAAAACCGAGAAGAACAAGAGTTGGGGCCGAAGGGGAAAGGGGAGCTCCTTTTAAAGGGCTCCCCGATCTGCCCGTTACCCTCAGAATCGCGCACGGCCGGTAGGACCAGTGGGTGGCCGGTACTACCGGTGGCACCCAGCCAACGGTTAGAAAACTGTGAGAGAAAGAACAAAAACGCGAGCCTGGCCGGTACTACCGCCGCTTCGCCGGAACTACCGGCGGCAACAATGTCCTAGAGGTACTACCGCCTGAAATACCGACAGAAGTACCGTCAAATAGCACAAACCAGGCAGAGAGAGTACAGAACCGAAATCGGGTTTACTAGAAGTTGGGCCGGAATTAACACCGGTACTACCGGCGGCATTTCTGCCCGAGCGGTACTTCCGGCGTCTGGCCGGTACTTCCGGTCAGAGAAACTTTAGAACCAGAAATGCCACAACTTTTGCATACGAACTCCAAACGAGATGAAACCAATTTTGTTGGAAAGATAACGACGTGTAGAATCCAACAAAAGGTCGAAATATTGGATATCACCAAGGGAGAAAATACCATGAATATATATGTGAGATACCTCCCAAGGTGTGGAGCCGGGAAACCCGCAAGATCAAAAATGCAATAAGATATGCATGGGAAATCCATTTTTGATGAACTAGAGCTTGTTATGAAGATAACCACAAGCTCTAGATCCTCACATGGACAAGAACCAAACAATAACCAAGAAAGATGATGCTATGTATGCAAAGGTTTGAGCTCTCTCCGAAAGATACGAACGAGTCACCCACTCGAGAGCCCCTCTTGATAGTACGACTATCTATCCTAAACCCGGTCTCCCAACACTACAAGAACACTACAAGAGACCAGTAAAATAGAAACCCTATCAAGATCATACCTTTGCCTTGAGCATCCCACTTGAGCTTGATGTAGACGATCTTGTCACCTTCGAGATGGAACACCTTTCTTGATTGCACTTGCTTGCACTTGCTTGATGAAGTCTTGAGACATGCTCCCCCATACTCCATGGGGAAGCCTCTTTTTCGAACTTGTCTTCATCATTCCATGATTGACGAGGATGGCAAGCTTAAAGCATGAGATCTTCTAGAGATGGCGCACCATGAGCTTGCACATCAAATCTTGATGATGATGTCTTGAAGAAAGCCATGAGGAACTCCATCTTCTTCTTGTTCTTCAAGATAAACTTGATCTTATTTTTCTTCTTCTTCATCTTCTCCTTGATTCCAATAGGCACAAAGCCCTTGGACGATGCTTCTTCTTTTTCATCCTTGAAACCAACACATGGTCCAAGCGATGCCAATGGACAAACCTACAAGTGAAACTCAATTTGCACATTAGTCCATAGGGATTGTCATTAATTACCAAAACCACACATGGGGCATACATGCCCTTTCACTTAGCATAGGTTGTTGGTGCACTTAGTGAACCTAGTAAATATAGGTTTTGGCTTGATAAATTAAACGTTAAGTTTTATTCCGCATTTATTAGAGCCTAAACCGTAATAATTTTAAAACGCCTATTCACCCCCCTCTAGGCAACGTCCATTTCCCTTTCAATGATCCAATAAGGAACGTTTAAAAGTGATTAAGTCCGAATCACGGAACGTTGAGATAAGTTTGTCCGCAGTGTCTAATAGAGAACTGTAGACATGTTTTCCAAATCCATAAAGGATGACATATCTTAAAACATAAATGGTTATGTTATAAGGGAATATGTTGGAAACTCCTGTAAATACCGATTAGAGTCAAGTAGGAAGCAAAGTGAACAAATACATCGAAAGTTGCACAGAGTGCACTTGTGTTTCGATGAATACATTTATAATAATAGATAAGGGTACCATCTAAAGTGTTGTACAATGTTATGGTGGGGCTAGTTCGCTTTTAACATAGAATGATGTATCCCAGGGCACAATGCCCATGAGAAAGCCCTCGAGGTTGATCTAAAGTCACTGTAGGCTCCTGGAATCAGGCCTCGTTCTGCTGCCATAGCGACGATGCATACACACAGATGCTATCATGTGATGATAAAGTATTAATGTCAATCAAGGTGACATTAGTAAGTTGCAAAGGATTTGGGACTGTAAAGTACAGACCCAAGACTCAACCTCTTCCATGAGCGAGCATGTTCAGGGTACCGGATATGGTGCCAATGATTAAGAACAAATGCAGCTAGTGTATTTGTACTCTAGTGTAAGTGGGAGACTGTTGGAAATATGCCCTAGAGACAAATAGTTATAAGAACTATTATCATATTTCATATAGTTTATAATTGATTTTTATATCATGCTATAACTGTATTGAGTGGAAACATCAATACACGTGTGATATACAAACAACCAGGGGTTCCCAGTGAAACTCTAGTCACTGGTTCATTGGTCAAGAGATGATCAAGTTTCTTGACCATGTTGCATTTATGCTAGTTGGAAATGGAGTCAACTCATTCTGAGAATGAGATGATGAACCAATTCCCAACCTAAACATCAAGTTTCCTGATCATGTCACGAAGTTCAAGTTACGATGATTAGAAACGGATCCTCGTAGACTATTCCTTCGACCGTGAGGCTATATCAATCACTGCCTCCCGAGAGTGCTTAGATAGCATCAAGCGCCACTTGGTAATACAGTGGTTATAAAGGTGTGTTCAGGTAATCGGAGAAAACCGTAGAGGCAATATATGTCAAGAGCGGGATTTGTCCGTCCATGTGACGTGAAGATACTCAAGGTCCCACTCGGAGAGGTTATATCCAATAGCTGCGCTGCGTGTGATTTGATCACAGGGATATCACTTGTCGGAACGAGTCAAGTAGCATTGTTCAGTAACGAGATTGAACACGACATGGCGATTTCATTGATTATATCTTGGGCAATGCAAGTATCGAGAGACAAAGGGAATAATACACGACTGTTGCGGTTCAAACGACGAAAGATCTTTGTGGAACGCACATGGGTCACATGGCCATCCAGGTCCCTCTGTCGATCATTGGTGCAGGAGTGTCCCGACCATGTCTGGAGTGTTCCCGAACCGTGGGGTATCATGCTTAAGGGCTTGATGATGCTTAGAGAGTGTTTATAGGATCGGTAGAATCACCAAAGAATTGTAGAGAGAAAACTAGAAGGGTTTCGGTAAGTCCGGAGGATGTCCGGAGTGGAGGTGGAAGGTGTTCCATAGCCAGATAGATTGAATAATATATGAATGAATGTTAAATATTGATTTAATCATTTATTCATAATTATTTAATAAAAGAGAAAATCAATTAAATGGCAAGGGCTTAATGGGCCAATTCCCGGAGGGGAAATGGCCCAAGAGGGGCCGAGCCCCTAGGAGGGGCCAAGGGGAGTGGTCGGCGGCCCTAATGGGCCTTCCCCACGTGGGGCCTGGCCGGCGGAACCTCCCCCACCTCCTCCTCCTTTAGTCCCACCCCAGGACTTTGAGGGAGGTAGTACTAGTACCTCCCCTCCCCCTATATATAGTGGGGGTATTTGGCCAAATAAAATACACCAATAATCAATAAAGGTCTTCTCACTTTTGGGAGGACCTCCAATTGATATTCTCTCTCTCTCGTGACCGCGGTCCCAAGTCTAGACTGCGTGAACGAGAGACTTCTTCACCGCGGAGCGCCGTCGCGCTGCGGGATTCGGATCCAAGAGCTCTACTTCCGCAACTGCTGCTGGATCAGGGAAGCGGGATTCATCATCAGGCACCGAACGTGTGTAACTCCCCGCGAGGTGTCGCACTTGAGGCACTCAAGTCGTTGGAGCCAAGGGAGCGCAAGGACTTCATCACGACCTTGAGGTCGGCTTCGGCTCGTCTACATAAACCACGTTCTCCTGAGCGTTGACAACGATTTTCGGTCTTCAAGGGTAAGTTCGCGAAAAGCCCCTCCCGTTACTGTATTACTAATAGATAGGTCCTGGCAGCTTCAGGGGTTCAGGGGCGTAGGGTAAAATTTATTGTTTTCATGCGCGGAACCCCTACAGCCGCGTCCAGGCGCGTCCATAAAAATGGGAGGCCGGCCGATGTAGGTACAAACTAGAAATCCCGCCTCCCCATGCCGCCATGTATGGCCTTCCTCATCGCAGATCTAGCGGCCGCGACAATCGCCTAGAAATCCCACCGCCCCAGAGCGCCCCACGTCGTGTCACCCTTTCTACAACCATCATGTGATCACCGGCGAGCCTTTCATGATGAATGTGGCGGAACATGTCTTGCTACCAGAGCACTGGCGATGGGACCAGCTGGCATTGGTGCGGGCCGACCTCCGGGAAGTGGTGCAGGCCAATCCCGACGACGCTTCCCTGCGTGCCCGCCTCGCCCAAGCTGAAGAGGAGGTGCAGATACAGGAAGCGATCATCTGGTCTCTTAATGATGAATGGTGTCTTTGATCTGTTTAGTTATATAGTTTATGTCTGCATGTGGTATGCTTCTAACAAAAGTTCTTCATTTAGGTATGTAGTTTAGGGCTTGAATAAAGTGTGGCCAATGCCTACATCGATACATGGTTTCCAGTCAGTCAGTGTGCCATCTCGTCGCCATTGATGGCGCAGGCTGCCGCTGGTCAGCCTTCTGCCACTCCGAATCGCTGCCCCGGTTGCGTCTGAGTCGATGCCAGTGCGCGCGTCTGAACCAACGCCACGGTGGCTGACGGATGGGCCAGAGGCACCAACGGGGAGGACACGCATGTGACCCGCCCGTGTCCTGGCCGACCCAGTGGTCACAAATTAGATGCAATGATGGGTCGAGCTGGACACGTCGGGACGGATGGGTCGTGCCGCTGCGGTGCCGCGCATGTCGCGCGCGTCCGTGCGGACGGGTTCGGACACACCGGGACAGGTTGGGTCGACCCAGTGGAGATGCCCTAACGGCGTGGCATGACATATAAGTGTGGAGTTAGCTTTGGTGACCTACTTTCTCTAAAAAAAAGCTTTTGTGACCCACTTGGCTGAGTAGGCGTGTGAGTTTGTTTGGCATGTATGGTGTGTGTGCCTCTAGCTGTATTTATGTAACCCATATGGAATGGAATATGAAAGAAATTAGACTCTGCTCTCATTACTCTTCCTGTCCTCATCTCCTACCTGTATTCATCTATCTCTCATCCCTAAGAGCACCTCCAAGTGTGATCCCCAAATTCGGTCTTTTTTATCCGTGTGGACACCGGTTTAGAGAGAAAAAGGATTGCACTCCGCCCTATGTCCTCCCCTTGCACCCAACGGGTGGCCCCTAAATCTTGTCCTCCTCTCAGATTTGGACCAATTTCATATATTTTGATTATTCGATCACATATCTTATCTTATTGAACAAACATAGTTCACAAATAAAATTATTCAAGGAATAGATTTCACAAATTAAATTCAAGATAAAATTATTAAAATTTTAAATTTAGTCCATTTGGTTTCCTTTGTGCATCAACATGTGCCCAACCAAATCGGTTTGTAGTTGATGATGAGTTTGTCTGTCACGAATTTCTCGATGAATTTGGAGGTAGGCTTCAATGGTGCAACTCTGTTACGGTCAAGCGTCTCAGGACCTAGGATCGACCATCTGAATCCGGGAATGTCATCTTGTGCTTCCTCGTGGCTCGATATAGTCGCTGCGAGAAAAATATCCGAGTCGTCGTCCGAGGAGTTGTCATTCGACGTAGTGACGAACTCCGTGAAAAAGAACATTGCAACCTCATCCTCATTTGCCATTTTTTACCTCAAAGTGTCGACGACGTAAATCAGCAAACAGCTTGTGGGCACGAGTCGGTCCGGCCAAGTTCGAGAGGTTGCTGGACCTGATGGAGCTTGAGGAGGTGCGGCGGAGCCAGAGGTGGTTGACGTCGCAGCGGTGTACCCACTGGAGGTAGGCGTCAACACGGAGGAGGTCGCCACGACTCACATCTACTGCCGGCCAACTCCAGGTGTTGGCAGCCATGAATTCGATGGTGTCTTGGCGGCGGGTCACGCTCCCAAGATCAACGATGTTGGCACAGGGGTGGAGACGCCCAGGTAGCTATGGTGGCGGACCGACAACGCAGATGAGAAGTTGGGGGAGGGTGGGGGTGGGGGTGGGAATGGACTGATGTGGTCGAAAGGCGACCCAGGGTAGGGACAAAGGAGGACACGGGAGGACCGCCGTGCGTAATGTTTGCCCCCAAACCATCCCCAAATTTGTCCAGGCAAGCGATAGGTTCTGTTTAATTATCCTAACCCCTACATACTTTGGTATGACAATCCGTGGTTGATCACATCGGATGTATCGAATATTGTGATAAAAGTTTACAATCTCTATAGAGAATTAAACTATTCGAATAGTCGTGTCCTCGGTTATGGATAACCAGTGAGGCCACACTAATCTTAGCACTAGTGGAAAATGGGCCTTTAGTCCCGGTTTGTAAAGGCCTTTAGTCCCGATTTTCCAATCGGGACTATGAAAGCGGGACTAAAGGTCTTCATGAGGTTGCGTCGAGCGTGCGGGACCTTTAGTCCCGGTTCTTATTTCGTAATACGAAGCAGGACTAAAGAATTTTTTCAATTTTTTTTTCGATTTTTTTTTGAATTTTTTCTTGAACATTTGAATTACCTGACTCGCTAATCTCTCACATCTCTCATTTTTAACACTAACTATACTTAATCTTAGGTCAAATTACGCTTATGGACAAACTTCTCGGTCGGTCACCCATCCTAGCACTACTCCACCCCCAGCACGCTTAACTTCCTCATTCCATCTCTCCCACCTCGCGTGAAAAACCCTCATACCTTGTTGTCAAGACTAGTATATCAATCTTATTAGCTCATATCAATATGTCAACCGTCTTTATTTTTTGAAATTACAAACAACTATTTAAGTAAACAACAATAATTAAGTAATAATAATATTTTATTACAATGAAAATGAAAAAACTAATTAAATTAATATATTTTTTCATTTTTTGCCATTTATTCATTTAATATGACATAAATAATATCTTCAAATCTGTAAATCGAAATTCGACAAATAATATATCCATTATTATCAAAAAATGTGAAGAATTCAAATATGACATAAAAATTTTAAATGTTTTTGAAATAACTTTTTCCTTTTTGAATTTTAAGAATCTAAAAGAACCCAAAACGGCCTAACACTATTGAAATCAAAGAGGGAATTGTTTTTCTGCACGTTTTGATAGGCTGTACGTTTTTTTGACATCGTATGCAAAAGTTATGGCCATTTGATTTTTTCATGACATTTTTTTGCAAGTTATGTCGAAATTCATGTTTACTAATTTTCGTAACAACAAAATCATTTAATATAACTACAGTTCAAAAGATTTTATTTTTGGAATTTTTTATAATTTTTTTAGCGTGATTTTGAAACTAGAAAAGGCGATCTCCTGCCCAGGGAAGGGGGGGGGGGATGGAGAGCCGTTCTCCTGCCGCGGCAGGATTTGTGCTCGTTTTCCTACCGAGATAGAACTTGAGAATTTTTTTTGCCCGTTTCTTTAGTTCCGGTTGGTAATACGAACTGGGACTAAATGTCATACCTTTAGTCCCGATTGGTGATACAAACCGGGACTAAAGAGGTTCACACCGGCCGCAATCCCTTTAGTCCCGGTTGATGTCTCCAACCGGGACTAAATGTCCCGTTTGACTCGGGACTAAAGATTGTTCCGTTGGAACCGGAACTAATGTGAGCATTAATCCCGGGTCCAACCACAACTGACACTAATGCTCCGAACTGAGGTGGACGAAAGGCCCTTTTTCTAGTGTAGAATGGTTCTAGAATTATGTCAGTGATGGAAATAAATGTTGGGAAATCTTTCATGAGATGTGATGGAAATGAAAGGGATAAGTGGAGTTGGTAATGACTAATCTTGATCCTAGTAAATACTAGTTGGTATAAAACCGTTTTCAACAAAGATATAGAGGACAGATTCCTCTATATCTACCAGAGAAACTATTTGTTTTTTAAAAATATTTTTCAACAAAGATATAGAGGAAGAGAAACTATGTTTTATCCAAAATAAACCGACCAGTCGTGCCTAACTAATTTTCCTTTTCCTAATATTTTCCCAGTCGAACGATACATGCCGCCTAGGTGTAAAAACAATTTTCTCAAGAGCCAACGTAGGATGGTGCTATTTTTTTTTTAAATAATACGATTTATTTAACAAATTTTACGAATAATACACAAATTTGAGTAATTGTGAATCTAGCACCGCGTCGGTGTTTCAAACACTTACCGGTACCTATCTGCATTTGAAATACCGACTAGACCTATCGGCATTTGAACTACCGACTAGGCTCTATTTCCTTTGTTAAAAATAAGATGATGACATGTGTGGTCGGTATTTCAAACACCGATAGGGTGTGGTCGGTATTTCAAACACCGACGCTGTATTAGATTCGCAATTCCTCAAATTCGTGTACTATTTATGAAATTTGTTAAATAAATCATATTATTTTTTAAAAAATAGCTAGGTTGGTCGCCCGAAACGCAGGTACCGTTCACTCACAACGACTGATTTACCTGTTGCTCGGATAGCGTGGAGAGTGGAGACCTGTCATATGGAATTGAATTAAACGGGTGATGATAATTTGGCACCAGGTGCATATGCGATGGCGACACCGACATACGTGTCCTGGGCCGTCGCCGGTGATACAGCTGTTGGTGCTGTACGTCGTACCGACGAGTCTCTCCCACTGGTACAGCCATTAACAGCTGGTGGGTAGGAGCTGCCAATACTGTTGAACGAGGACTGAAAAATATAAGCGAAATGATATTGTTCCATCCCCGGTCTGCTAGCTCGCACGCGCCAAGGGCATCTTCACCGGGTGGATCCAACCCGTCCGAGCGTGTTCGCGCGAACGCGGGGATGTGCGCGGCGTCGCAGCGGCATGATCAATCCGTCCCGACGTGTCCGGCTCGATCCATCCGTGCACCTAATTTGCGTGACCGTTGGGTCGGTCCGGACATGGGCGGGTCGAGGGCGTGCCCTTCCCCCGCACGCTAGTGGCCCACCCGCAAGCGACAAACGCATCTGCGACGCCGATTCAGATGCAACCGCGGCACCGATCAGACGCAAACACGACAGCGATTCAGAGGCGCGGCAGCCTGACCGGCGGCACCGATTCAGACGCAAACACAACAACCTTCGCCATGAATACCGACGGAGCGCGTCATCCTATGATGGGACGCCGCCTGAGTTCCCGCGCCGGCATTGATGATGAAAGCGCAAGAACCCTAGCATGTGTAAATCATCACCAAATCGAGCAACAAGGGAGAAACCGTAGCAGCAAGGGGGATACACGTAGGGCGTGCCTAACTAATTTTCCTTTCCCTAATATTTTCCCAGTCGATCGATACATGCCACCTAGGTGTAAAAACAATTTTCTCAAGAGCCAACTTAGGGTGGTCGCCCGAAACGCAGGTACCGTTTACACACAAGGACTGATTTACCCGTTGCTCGGATAGCATTGTGAGTAGAGACCTGTCACATGGAATTGAATGAAACGGGTGATGATTGTCATGATAATTTGGCTCCACCGGCCTGTGCCCAGAGGTGCATGCGATGGCGACACCGACGTACGTGTCCTGGGCCGTCACCGGTGATACAGCTGTCGGTGCTGTACGTCGTACCCACGTGTCTCTCTCTCACTGGTACCGCCATTAACGGCTGGTAGGTAGGAGCTGCCAATTAATAGTGTTGAACCAGGACTGAAAAATCTAAACCAGTGTCCCAGCCTTCTGCCGCACCACCCCATCTATACACAGAAAAGAAAAGAAACAGCTCAAGCTCTGACCACTTGGAAGCACCACCGATCGATGGAATGGAGGATGCCGTGGTGAGCGCGGCGACGGGCGCCCTGGGACCCGTCTTGGGGAAGCTGGTCGCTCTGCTCGGCGACGAGTACAAGCGCCTGAGGGGTATACACACGGAGATCAAGTCCCTCACTCGGGAGCTCGAGGCCATCGATGCGTTCCTCGAGAACATGGCGGAGGCGGAGGATCCGAACAAGCAGGACAAGGCTTGGATGAAAGAGGTGCGGGAGCTGTCCTACGACATCGAGGACAACCTCGACGAGTTCATGGCTCGCGTCGTCGCCGACAAGTCCGCCAAGCCGGACGGAATCATGGACAAGATCAAGAGCAAGCTCAAGAGACTCAGAGCTCGCCATGACATCGCCAAGGCCATCGAAGATCTCAAGAAACAAGCCGTCGAGGTGAGCCAGAGGAATTTAAGGTACCGGAAAGGAGGCGCCTCCAACGCCGGCAGTGCGCCGAGAGTTGACCCGAGAGCTATCCACATTTTCAAGAACGCGTCCAAGCTTGTTGGTGTTGATAGACCCAAGAGAAGGCTCATCAAACTGTTGGCCGATTGCAAGTCAGGGTCAGGCAGCCAACAAACCAAGTTGGTGGCTATTGTTGGTTCCGGAGGATTAGGCAAGACAACCATTGCCAACCAGGTGTACCAAGAGCTCAAAGGACAATACAAATACTGTGCTTTCTTATCTGTGTCACGGAATCCAGACATCACCAGAGTTATGAGTAATATTTATAGCCAACTGAATGAGAATTATTCTTCCGGTGGCACCGAAGACTTACAGACAATTATCAGAAAGATTAAGGATTTCCTCGAAATCGAAAACAAAAGGTACAGTTTCAAATCTTTTTTTTAACTTTTCATCGTATTTGCCAGGGCATCATCTTATAAATAAGCCAAAAAGGAGTGATTTATGATTTTCTGATGCGTCGTCGGATATAGTACGGTTTTATAGTCACCGAAAATTCCGGTAAATAAGATATAGCCATGCACAACTTTAATTTGAGGATAAAATGATTATTGTGCCATTTCCAAAAGCACCGTATTATTATGACCAGATGTATCGTTGGTAGGTGATATTACATATGAATACATAGAACTAAAGTTTGGATTGTGCTGAGGCAAGCCAACTGGTTTTATGTGATGTCAAATCAAAACATGAGGTTGAAATTCAGATTGTTAGTCGTTGCTATTAATCCCTCCTTCCCAAAATAGTTTGAAAAACTATATAGAAAAGTGTCAACCTTTATAATCCCCAATCTTTACCGGTAGAACCATCATGAAATATATCTTCATATATATTGTATGCATTTGGTGTTGTAGATGTTTTTTTCGTACACAGTTAGTCAAATTTTAAAAGGGTTGACTTTGACCAAATATTATAGAGTTTTTATTTTGGGAAGGAGGGAGTAAATTTACAATAATAAATATCTTTATGTCGCGGTCCAAAGAATAATACTGAGAGTCTAGGAGAGCAATTGCTAAATAATGTATCAGAAATAAATGCAGAAAAAATTGACTTGTAAACAATGGAGAGGTAGGGATGTATTTCAAAAATAGGTACACCATACCCTATAAAGCACCTACACAAAGAATCATAACTTTTGTACGTAGAACTATTTTCATATGATCTGTTTTAGTGGGTTACCCATATTTGTTTTAAAATATGAGGAGAAAAGGTTTTAACGTGAAAAATTATGATATATATAGAATGGAGTCCATTTTATTCTAGAGTACATAAAAGATCATAAATTTTTAATGAACAATTTTTTTCTGAATTTTTAAGTTTTTTAATTTGTTGTGCATTAATTGGAGCATGGATATGTTCGGCCCACCTATCGGTTTTGCTGTCAACAAATATGGCGCCGCCAGGCCGAACCCAACCCACAGGCGGTGGTGGGGTGGGTGGGTGGGGGGGGGGGGGGGCGGATGCCGCGTTTCTGGCAGGAAGGCGCGGGGAAGCTGGCGCGCGAAACAGCTGGTCGTCGCGGGCCACCCCTGTCAGCGGCCGACGCGTTTGGTCCGCGATCGGTCCGTCTTCCTCCTCGCCTGTCGCGCCCCAGTAATGGCGTTGCTGCCCGCCGATCAGCCTTTTGCGTCGAGCAGCGTATGCATCCCGTCCGCCACGCCTTCCGCCTCACCCGCCGCGCTACCGCCCGCGCATAATACCCCCTCCTTCCCCGCGGCTCCTCATGCCCATTCCATACTCGCAGCCCCCTTCCCATCTTTTCCCAACCACCCAACCGCCGACCATGGAGAGATACCCCAGAGATGGTGTCGCCGCGAACAGGTTCGGGCGGCACTCTCTACGCGTCCACGAGGTACGGGCGCTGTGGGAGGCGGGGTACCTAGCGCCCACTGGACATTCAATGCCTGCACAGCTGGGTCCTCTGTGCCGGTGGCCGGCCCATCCCGCCGGTCCCTCATTGGCAGGCACGACATGCGGAGATCTACCGCCATTACTGGGAAGTCCTCTCGCCAGAGGAGTGGAACGATCCCGCCTGGGATCCCGACAACACGTCGGTGTGGACCACGTTCTTCAAGTACCAGCACCAGGCTCGCGTCGATGCCTACGATGGCAACGGCCCCCCACCAGAGGACAGCAACCTCGAAGGGCGGATCCGGTGGTGGAGCGCCCTAGGGCGAAGACTCGCCTGGGTCCTCGACTATATCACCACTGGCAACAACCCGCCGCTGACGATGCCTCCTCAGCAGAGGTCGTGCTACCTGGACCAGCGTGGGCGCCGCGCCATGCCGCCCGCTCATCCTCGATGTCTTCCTCGTCGAGGTCTTCGTCGCCTTCGCCGTGCTACTCCCCATACTCCACGGCGTCACTGCGCTTCTCAGCTGTCCTCGCCCCGGTGAAGGACGAGTACGAGGAGGCCCCTCCGGCGCAACAGTCATGCCACCGCTCGGAGGCGCTAGGGGCCGACGCGAGCCATCACCTCCCTGTGGCCACCTGCGCCTCGCCGGGCCCTAGCGTCAGGTGAAGAAAGAGTGGACGCCGCCGCCGGAGTACAAGGCGGACGCCCTCCAGCTGAAGATCGACGAGGACTCGGAGGAGTTCCTGGGCCAGCGTGTCGGCGAGCACGCCTCCTTCGAGGTCGTGTCGTCGAGCACGCCTCCTTCGAGGTCGTGTCGCCAGCGACGGACGCTTTCGCCGAAGCATGGTCCGCGGAGGAGTACCCGGCGAGAGCAGGCCGAGCGAGCGCGCTGCCTCGGCCTATTCATCGACCTCGAAGGCGACGACGAGGGGCCCGACTGCTCGAGCTGGGGTGGCGATCCGCGCCAGGGCTGCAACACCATGCCGCTACAGCTGAAGGAGGAGCCCAGCGGCGACGACAACGATGACTACGCGGCGGCGATGTACCGTCGCCTTGGACTGGGCGGCTGTGGCCCGGCCCGGCACTAGGGTTTAGGTTTTTTTTTCAATTTTTGTGAACTGCTGATTTTCGTATTTTTGAAAAATTAGAAAACATGCCCGTGTATTGCACTAGAAAATCTGTGCGTATGCCTTGTTCCAGGCGTTGCACCGGGAGAGAGAAAATTTGCACATATGCCTTGTTCCGAGCACATGACTGCTACACCGATGACACTCGCCGGCCGAGTGGAGCTCCGGGGAAGAATATTATAGCAATTTTAATATTGTACTTTTTGAACAACTAATTCCAAGTAAAGAATAATTAGAAAAAACTTAGGAGAAAATTCCGGACAAAGATGACGCCTCGCGTGATTTAAAAACAATTATCTACAAACATACACAATTTCATAATGTGATTATATATGTGTGAAAAAATATATTTTTATTTGAACTGCCACTATGATAGCTATCATATGGAGTATTATGTTTTGGAACAGAGTTTTACTAACTTTACATGAATTTTGTTTGTAAGGCAACTCATCGTACATGCAGATGGTTTTATAGTTTGGGTGAATCGAAATGCCTAACCCAGCCCAAGCTTTGTCGCTTGTGCAGTCTAACGAAAAGCCTAACCATCTGAATGCATGTCGATCCATTTTCTAAACATAAAAGATCAGTGGCCTCGCCCCTTTTATTCTGCCTCATGCCGATCTCTTTTTATCCTCTACCAGCTTCATCGTGATGGCCCTTCGATCTTGCTGTGCCAAATCGAGTAGCAAGGCTTTATATCCTCAAAACTTGGAAGGCCTGGTCTTGACGAAGGGACCGAGGCGACGCCGCAGACGCGCAGTGCCGTGTTAGTCGGTTGTTAGATACGCATGTCGTTAGGCGTCCGGGTTAATCGGTATTATTCTGCCGGCCGATGCATACATACGGCTGCTAGAGTGCTAAATCCCGGATGGAGTGCTAATCAAAGCCAACCAGTTTTGTTGGTGCATAAG
This sequence comes from Avena eriantha, assembly GCA_910589775.1. Lineage (NCBI taxonomy): Eukaryota > Viridiplantae > Streptophyta > Magnoliopsida > Poales > Poaceae > Avena > Avena eriantha. The sequence continues at coordinate 130,873,455 of OU342743.1, read as the reverse complement.
TTGTTAGGTGAATGGTCGTTTTTCTAGGGTTTCCCTGCGCTCCGGCGATCACGGCGATCATAGACCTCTGACCCCCTTCTGGTGACGGCGAACACCTTCGTCCTCAACCACCCTCTCCTCCGATCCTCCCATACCATATTGCTGGTGCTGCGCCTCCGGTCCTCTCGGATCCCTGCGCGACGCCATGAACGAGAAGGGACCAGCATCGGAGAAATCGACTTCCGGCTAGGTCAATCCGGTCCGGGATCTAGCGACCGCCACTGGCGATCTGCCGAAACACAAGGCGTCGTCGAGTTCCTCGGCAACTAACGCGACGTCGCGCGACGGCGTGGCGGAGATGTTTGGCAAGCTCCTCCTCATATCTCAGGAGTCTGAGGCCTTCGTTCTCGATGATGAAGGCGACGACAATCTTGGTTGCCCTGAGTGGGCCATTGTCGGTAAAGTTCTAGCGCCCAACCCTCTCCACATCTCAACGATCAGATCCGCTCTTCGCTCCGCGTGGGGCAATCCTATAGGATTGGAGATGCGATCTATGGGCAGGAACATATTCATGACAGAATTTGCGAACGAGGCAGACAAACTTCAAGTTAAGGACGGCTCTCCTTGGACCGTGGGTACTCCTTGGACTGTGGGTACCCATGCTGTATTGCTTAATGATTTTGACTCCAGTCTGAAGCCGTCAGAGTACACGTTCAAGAAGATGTCCATCTGGGTTCGTATTCTCAATCTTCCATTCACCCTCGTGAATGATCAGCGAGGGAAGGAGCTTGCTGGACGTGTGGGTAAGGTAGAGAAGATGGACGTGTATGACAAAGGAAGAGCATGGGGAAGTATTTGCATTTCGTGCCAGTATTGATGTGACTACACCTCTGATGTGCCCTGTCTCTGTTTTCTCTCAAAAAAGACAGGCGACTGATTACTTCACTGTTATGTATGAGCGGCTCCCAACTTTCTGCTTCTCCTGCGGTCTGTTGGGCCACTCATCGACAACTTGTCTGACTCCAGCTGAAAGGGATACATAGGATTTCTTGCCATACCATGGGTCCCGCTTGAGTGTGCCAGATGATCGAAAAAAGAAGACATCTGGGACCTTTTCTGGCCAAGGGTCTTTCACGAGTGATCAACACTCTAGGCAGTCAGGGCCATAGTGCCCTGAAGGAGACAAATCAGAAAGATAAGGAAGCGGCAGGTGAGGTTAACTCGCTAGCCAAACCTCAAGCTAAACCACGACAGCGCAAACAATGAGACACAAGTGGTAATCACTGTATTGATGTGGCCATATATCTGGAAAATGTAAGAGACGTGCCGGGCAACCTTTGTGTATGGGGAACCAAGGAGGGATCAACGTCACGTGTTCTGGGACCTTCTTCGTCGCTTAAGGTTGGAGTGGGAAGGTCACTGGCTATGTTGTGGAGACTTTAATACGCAGATGGCCTTGTTTCGCAATTGTGTTGATGACTGCGGTCTGGTTGATCTAGGCTTCACTGGACCCAAATATACTTGGAACAATAAACAATCTGTAGAGAATCATGTGAAAGTACGGCTGGACCGAGCCCTAGCTAATGATGTTTTCTCGACCCTCTTTGATGATTGCACTGTTGAGAATCTTGTTACTACTACTTCCGACCATCTGGCTATCCTGATCAAGCTATCAAGATTAAGTGACCAGTGCCTGAAAACTCCGGTCCAGACTGGTTTTCGCTTTGAGGCCACGTGGTTGCGAGCTCCTGATTACAAAGAGGCGTTCGAGAAATCCTAGGCTGAGAGTGCTGACGGTATCCACTCATTACACTCAACCTGGGCTACTCTCCAACGGGGAGCGGGGACACTGCAAGCATGGATCCGTGAGTCCTTTGGTGTGGTGCGTAACAGGATCTGGAAGCTAGAACGTCGCCTGAAGCATTTACGCATGTCCGTTTCTGATGCGGACCAAGTGGAAACACGCAAACTTGAGATGGATCTCTGTGAAATGTTCGAGAAAGAGGAGGTTATGGCCCGCCAGCGGTCTAGAGTGGATTGGTTTCGCGAGGGTGACCGAAACACGACTTTCTTTCACGCAAAAGCTACTGCACCCAAGCGAGCAAATAGGATTAAAAGTCTAAGACACGATGATGGTTCTTATTGTGATGATCAAGAAGGAATAAAAGGTATGGTTCAGGATTTCTATGGGTACCTGTTTACATCCGAACCCACCTTATCCTCCAATGTTGTCCTTGACTCCATTCCTCGCAAAGTATCAGATGTTATGAATGCAGACTTAACTAAGGAGTACACAAACGAGGAGATTAAGGCAGCCCTTTTCCAAATGGGGCCGACGAAGGCGCCGGGCCCTGATGGTTTTCCAACGCTCTTCTATCAAAACCATTGGGGTTTTCCGAAAGCGGAAGTGTGCCAAGCTATCAGGAGCTTTTTGCATGGAGGTTCCCTACCGGAGGGTTTCTGTGATTCAGTCATTGTGTTGATTCCAAAGGTAACAAACCCTGATCAGCTGAAAAACTTCCGTCCCATCAGCTTATGTAATGTGATGTACAAGATTGTGTGCCAGGCTATCAAGATTGTGATTCAGTCATTGTGTTGATTCCAAAGGTAACAAACCCTGATCAGCTGAAAAACTTCCGTCCCATCAGCTTATGTAATGTGATGTACAAGATTGCATCCAAAGTCCTTGCTAATCGCTTAAAGTTGATTCTGCCATTTTGTAACAACCTCGGACCCTATGCTCTAAGTTCAAGCCTGGATGAACCGAAAGTGGTTAAAATAGTACAGCGGGGGCCCAGGGGCCACCCACGTGTAGACCCGTCGGCCGTCCTAACCACTTCCAAGACATCGGGACAAGAGCGAGCCGCGTAGGCAACAGGCGAAGAGATCAAATACATACACAAGTGAGTATGTATGCAAGCTACCTTACAACAGTTCTCAGAGCCATACCATCTAAGAGAAATAGAAATATTGCAACGTCATACGGCAAGATCCAAATATTCTAGATAGAGATAATAGTATAGGATAGCTCCTCATACATCAAACATCAGAGTATCAAGCGGAAGCGGGAAACAAGATCCGAGTACGGATAAGAAGCAAATCGGCATAAGATGCCACATAAGTAAGCACATCCCGCCCACAGATCCCGCGGATCCCCATCCCCGGAATCTCTACACCGCGTGATTGTTGCCAACATCATCTGTCTCCTCCACCCAGTATCCATCTTGCGAATACACCTGTTCATCTAAATCAAACAATTTATCGTGTGAGACCCTAGGGGTACTCAGCAAGTCTTTATGCCTCTAAAGGGGACATATACCTGGGGTGATGCAATTGCAGCAAAAGATAATAACTAACAAGCCTATAGATACTCGCTAACATCCGCCTAACCAATGATAGACGAATGTCCGTTAATTAGAAACAACAGTTATAACAGTATAAGTAGCAGATCCATCCTCCTTCTCGCTTACCAACGAGAAAGCGGACGAACAACCCATCCGTTGGCAGTTTTATTAATCATTCCATGAGTATTGCACTATTTACTAGTCAGGTATTTAGTCAAGTTAAAAGCGGCACTTTAGTTGTGCTTGTCTATGATCGAGAAACTGTGCTCCATGTCGTCCATAACCGCGGACACGGCTTTCAGAAAGATTTACCCTGCAGGGGTGCACAAATAGCAACACACACACACGATCGGCCTCAGAAAAACCAAATCAAAACCCAACGAGGCTTTCATGACAAAGCAATCACAGGATTCTTAAAATATTTCAGGGGGCCACCCCAATAAGCTTCCCGCCACGAAGTTGGCCGGCTCCGAGACGGACCAAGGGTTTGCGAGAGCGGCTGTAAACGACTGGGAACCCGAAAATGTGACTGGGCTTGTCGATACCGTGAAATCGTGCCGCGATCCCTAAACAGTACAGGTGCTCCACACACAATCTTAAATAAAGCGGTAAAGCATGGCATAAGTACATGATAGAAATAAAGCCCCAAACTACTTTGTGGCCCCAAGAAATAAAGTACGAATCAAGCTCTGACAAAGGGGGATTCATAGAGTCTCCCGTATGTGGATAGTGCGAATAGTCAAGGAACAGGAATCAAGTACTCGGGGTCCTACGGGACACAAGTGAGCATAAAAACCAAATAGCAGATATTGCCCACTGGTGCCTCTTTCATTAGTTATCCCATACTACTCAGATTAAGTTGTTTAGGTACCTCATTATCCATCAGACTCTCACATACCCTACACATGCTGTTCTACGACTCGCATGGCTCAAACAACTCCTGTAGTAATGGCTCATGGGATTGAGGTACAGGCTCGGTGGGGTTTAAAAGTAAAGGCTATGCAGTACTTGGGATTCAATTTAATGCAATCGCGACTCAATGATGCAAGAACAAGATAGAAGCAATAGGTACTATATGTATGCAAGCATGTGGTAGTGCTTGTCTGGCAGCTTAGTTGAAGCGAGGGATGGATCTGGGTAGTACTCCTAGGATTCCTGATATTTCCCTTGTTCGGCTTCTATTCGAAGAGAAGAACCAAACAAACAAGGGCCAACATAAATAAAGTGCACACGCATATAAATAAATTGTGACAAGCAAACAAGCATGCCATGATGAATGATGCACAAGTTACATGGCAATAATGTAGCATGGCAAGGGTGAGGTGTGGGGACAAGAATAAATCATTTTATTATTTATTTGGTCAAGTTTTAATGCCATAAACAGTTCTGATTTTTAATAATAACATGATGCATGCTTCAATTCATATCAAGGAATGCATAGTTAGAACGGGCTCGTCGCGCTGATCGATTTAGACATATTATTTGTCAAATTTGGAGTTATAGAATTAAAGTTATTAATTAATTAAGAAAAGACATTTTTATTGCAATTAAACAATTTCGAAAATCTAGATTAGCCAAACATTAAATTAGATGGCAGATTTGAAATCCTCACATTTTTCTGATTCAAAAACATATATCATTTGTATTAATTGGATTTATTAATAGAAAGTTATTAATTTCTGGATTTTAAAACATATTAAATATTTCTGGAAAACATTTTTTTATTAACCAGGAAAGACCTCAGACTTTTTGCACACAGAGGCAGCTAGCCACAGCGGCTGGCAGTGGGCCAGGCGCTGAGCTGGCAGAATCGCGCGCGGTAGGCCTTTTCTTACCGCGCGTTTGTCTAGCCAGCGAGACCGACAGGTGGGGCCGGTAGATCCGCGGGGCCAGACATGGGCGCGCCAGCGGGGGCCTGCCACGTGTGGGATCCGGGGGAGCGCGGGTTGAGGCTACTCCAACCACGGGGGTCTTTTTGCAAAAACGGGGGGGGGGGGGCTGACTGGTGGGTCTACAGGGGCCGCGGAGGGACTTGCGCGTGATCGACAAACTTGCGGGGGGGGCTTTCTGCGAAACAGCGCCGCACTCTGAATCTGCACCCTGTGCCTGCACGTCTGAAGACAGCGGCGGCGGCGCATCTACCGGGGAAGATAACGGCTAAACGGCGGCGAAAAACGCTAAGCCAAAAAAGGAAAGATGAAGAGGGATCCAAGGCCTACAACTTTCGTTCAGGTGGCATCGCCGGAGGAGGTCTACAGCGCGCGGGATACAACGAGGAACAGAGGTGGGTCAGATGATGATGCTGCTGCTGCAGACGCGACAAACAGCGCAGCGGCAGCGCACGGAGGCCGCTCGGCGGAGTGCAACGGCGATCCGGCGAACTAGAGGGGGAAGGAGGATGTCTGGGAGGGAGGAGGTGCTCACGAGAGTGCGCCCACGAAGCCGTGGAAGCAGGGGTGGCGGGGTACTATCGTATGCTGGCGATCTGCTTCTTCGGCCACCTCACGGACACGGCGGCGACGACGAGACTCCGGCAATCTCTGGTCGCTGCTCCGTCTAAAGGGCGTCGAAGAGGAAACAGATGGGCGTCCGTTCCCTTCGCGCGGCCTTGACGTCCACCAGAGCTCGACGAACTCGAGGGAGGTACGGCTAGCTAGGGTTTTGGGCCATGGCCATGGGAGGCGGCAAGGAGAGGAAGAATAAGGGGGAACAGAGGGACCTGGGCGCCTCCTGGATAGGATCTGAGGTGGGGTGAGGTGTGGGGTAGATGAGGGAGGAGGGGAGAGCACATGGGGAGGGTGGTAGCTTTTGCAAAAGGTGAGGAGGAGGTGATCGGGTTAGGTTTTCTCCCCTCCCTCTTTCTCTTGTCCTGTAGCAATGAGTGGAGAGGGGAGACGGACCAGAGGGGAGTAACTTGGGGGGTCTGGTGCAACCAAGAGGGGCAAGGCTCGACTGGGTAGGTGGTTTTGGGCTGGTTTTCCCTTCGGTTTGGGGGGGGGGGGGGTAAGCTATGTAGATTATAGAGAGAGAGACTCACGTGTAGGCACCATGCATGTGTAGGTGTAGGAGTAGATGTAGGTGTGGGTGTATATGTCCACATGCATATACATGGTCATGGTGAGAGATAAAAGAGAGATGAGGTGGTAGATAGAGAGTTTAGGTTGTTAGGTTGTAAAAGATTTGCTCAAACAAAACCCGAAAGAAAACATGGTGGCCAACGCTAGAATATTGAAAAGATGGAGAGAGAAGGAGATGGTTATATTGCATGCACATGCAATAATGGGCATCAAAGAAGAAAAAGGGAGAGGGTGGTCAAATAGGATTTGGTTTGAATTTTGAAAACTCATTGCTTGAATTTCCACAAACAAACTTCCCTCCAAGACCAAAAGAAGCCCAAAGGAAGAAAAGAAGAGCATGGCCCATGCATAATTAAATAAATGCCACACTCATTAGTTGTGAAAACAACTACATATACATATGGGCATCTATTACCCCCATGCACAACCATACTTGAATAAAGACCACCACATAAGCTACAAGCTTGATAAACTATGGTAAGGGTGGATTTAAGCATAAATGAATATAATAGACCATGCTAGTGTGTATGTCCCACTAGAAGATCATTTGGCCACAATTATATTTAAACAATGCTCAAATATTCCCAAAACAAACCATATGGAAGATAGAGCAAGTGAAAATATCCACATGCATGCAAAGGTGGCCATGTGGTTCTCCACATATCAACAATGTGAAAACAACATGAGGCATATAGGGAAGCATGTGTAACTAGAAGTGGATCCATCCCAACCCACATGAGCTAGAGGTAAACCCAATTAAATGCAAAGCTCACATATAGTTGAATGGTGGAATTATGGAATGGTGACAAGAAAAGGTGGTGGAGTTAAATAAAAGATATGCCCCCAACTCAACTTGGGCATCAAGAATTTATCAAGAACCAAATACAATATATCAAGAAGCAAATACAATTAATAGTGCATATGAGATAAGAACCAAAAGAAAAGGGTTTTATATGATGCTCAAATGCAATGTGGCATGATGACATGAGCATGATATAATTATGATGCAACAATTATATGTAGGAAGTAGCATTTTATCATTAGACCATGTAGCATTACAGATGTTAGACAAATGGGATGCTACAACTCTCCTCCACTAAACAGGAATCTCGCCCCGAGATTCTAGGAAGAAGAAGAAGACACGAAGAGGGTAGGATACTTGGCACGGAGCTCATCCTCGCGTTCCCAAGTGGCTTCATCAATGGAATGGTGCGACCACTGCACCTTGCAGAACTTGATGGACTTGTTGCGAGTCCTTCTTTCTGCGACTTCTAGGATTTTTGTGGGGTGTTCTTGATAAGACAGATCTTCTTGGAGATTGATAAGCTTATGGTCCATGGTTCTGCCGGGATCCTTGAAGCACTTCTTGAGTTGAGAGATATGGAAAACATCATGGACCTTGAGTTTTTCAGGGAGCTCAAGAGCATAAGCAACTTCTCCTCTTCCTCCACGAACTTTGAAAGGACCGATGTATCTAGGAGCCAGCTTCCCTTTGATACCAAACCGGTGCGTGCCTCTCATGGGAGTGACACGAAGGTAAACGAGATCACTAGGGACATACTCCATGTCCGTGTGCTTTCTGTCATAGTTTCTCTTTTGGTGACTTTGAGCAACCTTCAAGTTTTCGAGAATGGTGTGAACTTTCTCCTCCGCTTGAGTTACAATGTCGGGGCCAAACAATGTTCTTTCACCTGCGCCTAACCAACCAATCGGAGTTCTGCATTTGCGGCCATAGAGAACCTCAAATGGTGCCATCTTTAGACTCTTCTGGAAGCTGTTGTTGTAAGAGAACTCAGCATAAGGAAGGCATTCTTCCCACTTCATGCCGAAAGAGATGACACAAGCACGGAGCATATCTTCCACAATCTGATTGATCCTTTCAACTTGTCCTTACGACTGAGGGTGGTAAGCTGTGCTGAAGTTCAACTTTGTTCCCAAAGCATTTTGGAAACTTCCCCAGAACTTGGAAGTGAAGATGCTTCCACGGTCTAAACTGATCTCAAGAGGAACCCCACACAGAGAGACAATTCTGTTGATATAGAGCTCAGCCAACTGAATTGCAGAAATTGTTTCCTTGACGGAAAGAAGTGAGCCACTTTAGAAAGCCTGTCGATGACAACAAAGATTGCATTGTTGCCCTTCCGCGACCTTGGAAATCCAGTTATGAAGTCCATCTCTACTTTCTCCCATTTCCATTCCGGAGGCTTCAATGGCTGTAGAAGACCGGAAGGTTTCTGATGGACAACTTTAACTCTGCGGCAGACATCACACTCAGAGACATACTTGGCACAATATCGTTTCAACCCAGGCCACCAATATTGTGTTTTCAAGTCCATGTACATCTTAGTGCTTCCAGGGTGGATAGAAAGAACAGAATCATGAGCTTCTTTAAGAACTTGCTCTCTCAAACCCGGATACTTCGGAACGAACATCCGGTGCTCAAAGAATAGAGTGCCTTGGTCGTCAAGGTGGAAAGGTTCATACTTCGGAAGCTGAATCTTGGAGATGATGTTTTTAGTGTACGGATCACCAAGTTGAATGGAGCAAACTTTTTCTTCCAAGAGAGGTGTTGCCAGAAGGTTCAGAAGATACCCTTGATCCACAATTTCAAGGTTGAGCTGGCGGAATTCCTCGCACAAGAGAGGCTGTTTTTCTTCCACCATGAGGTTGTTGACATAAGCTTTTCGGCTGAGAGCATCGGCCATGACATTAGCTTTGCCCGGAGTGTAGTTGATGGTCAAATTGAAATCATTAATTGCTTCAATCCACCTCCTCTGACGAAGGTTGAGATCATGTTGTGTGAAGATATACTTCAGACTCTTGTGATCAGAAAAGATCTCACAACGGTTGCCAAGCAAGTAGTGCCTCCATACTTTCAAAGCAAAGACAACTGCTGCGAGTTTGAGGTCATGTGTTGGATAGTTGAGCTCATGAATTTTCAACGGACGAGAGGCATATGCAACGACTTGCTTTTCTTGCATGAGGACCGCACCCAATCCCTGCAATGAGGCATCACAGAATATCTGGAAAGGCTTTGATGTATCTAGAGGAATCAAGACTGGAGTGGAAGTGAGCTTCTCTTTGAGGGTTTCAAAGCTTGCTTGACATGCAGGAGACCAAAGGTATTTCTTTCCTTTCTTGAGGAGATCCGTAAGAGGCTTCGCAATCTTCGAGAAGTTCTGAACGAAGAGACGGCAGTAACTAGCCAAGCCAAGCAAACTCCGGACTTATTTGACATTTTTGGGTGGAAGCCACTCAACAATTGTCTGAACAGTTTCTGGGTTGACGGCAATGCCATTGGCAGAGATGACGTGACCAAGATAGGTGACTTCAGGCAGCCAGAACTCACACTTGGAGAACTTTGCATACAGGAGGTTCTCACGAAGCTTGTTTAAGACACACCGAAGGAGTTCTTCATGTTCTTCCTTTGACTTAGAATAGACTAGAATGTCATCCAGATAGACCACGACAAACTTATCAAGATACTCCATGAAAACCGAGTTCATAAGCCTCGAGAAGGTGGCAGGTGCGTTGGTGAGACCGAATGACATGACCGTGTACTCGTACAGGCCATAGCGGGTTGTGAAAGCTGTTTTGGGAACATCTTCCTTGCGAATCTTGATTTGATGATATCCACTTCTCAAGTCAAGCTTAGAAAATACCACAGCTCCAGCTAGCTGGTCGAAGAGATTATTAATCCGTGGAAGGGGATATTTATTCTTGATGGTTCTAGCATTGAGAGCCCGATAGTCAACACAAAGTCTATCAGTCTTGTCTCGCTTCTTCACAAAGATGGTTGGGCTACCCCAAGAAGAAGTAATGTGCTGAATGAAACCCAACTTCTCTTATTCATCAAGCTGACGTTTGAGTTCGTCCAACTCAGCAGGACCCATTTTATAAGGCCGCTTGGAGATAGGAGCGGTTCCAGGTTATAGCTCAATCACAAACTCGACCTCACGATTAGGAGGCATACCTGGTAACTCTTCAGGAAAAACATCTGGGAACTCACGGACCACCGGAACACTCTGAATAGCATCCATAGCATCATCATTCAGAGCCGCCAAAGAGAAAAGCTGAATTGCAGGAGTCAGACTTGGAGAATAGACTATATGGCCTTCAGGAATTTTCAAAGAAACTGAGCGTTCAGCACAATCAATCACAGCTGCATTTGCTGTTAACCAATCCATGCCCAAGATAACATCAATGTCAGAATTGCCCAATTCAATGAGGGATGCCGGGAAAATTTTGTTTCCAATTTCAATTTGGTTCCCATGGCTTATTTGAGAAGCCTTCATAGTTGTCCCCGGCAATTGCACCCTAAGAACCTTGGACAAGGATTGAAGCGGAAGACCTTGTTGCTGAGAGAACATTTGAGACACAAAAGAATGCGATGCACCAGTATCGAATAACACTCGTGCAGAAACTGAGTTAACAGAAAGCGTACCCGGCACAACTCCAGGTGCATGCTCAGTTTGAGCGACGTTGACACAGTTGGCATGAGCAACAGTGGACCCGGGCTTCGTGTTGATGTTGAGAGCCCGAGGTGGAGGTGCACGAACCATAGAAGAACTTGTTGCAGGTCTTGGAGGTGGTGGAGGAAGAGCTTTGTTGTTCATGGGACAACTCCAGTGTTGATGCCCAGTGTTCCCACAAGTGTAACAAGCACCAGGTGGACGTGGAGCAACGTAGCCAGGGACTCCGCCAGGCGCTCCAGGGTAGTTGTGGTTGTAGCCCCTAGGAGCCGCGGTGAAGGAGTTTGGTGGCCTTGCCGCGTAGCTTGAAGGTCTTGGTGGAGCCGGGAGCGGCGGTGCGGTATTAGGAACCCACACGCGGCGCTTAGAAGGAGCTGTCATAGCTGACGAGCTTGCTGCATCACGGCTGTGTTTCTTGGACTCCTCAAACACTTGCCTACTTGCTTCTTCCTGTAGAGCTGTATGTTGGAGTTCCAGAAAAGACCCTGGCCTTGCATGAGTGATTGCATATTTGATAGATGCATTGAGTCCTTGCCTGAACCTCTTTTGCTTCTTCTTGTCATCAGAGATCTCATCGCCACCATACCGAGAAAGATTCATGAAGTTTCTGATATAGGTATTGACATTGTCATTGCCCTGCTTGAGGTTGAGAAACACTTCCTTCATCCTTTCCATGACAATTTCTGACAGGTATTGCTCTTTGAAAGCCCCAGTGAACTGCTCCCAAGTAGGCTGGAAACCAGAGTGGTTTGCCTTCAGGTAATTCTCCCACCATAGAGTTGCGTCTCCCTTCAGTAGGTGAGTGGCACATTTTACCCATTCTTGCTCAGGAACATCAACAGTCATCAGCAACCTTGACATCTCACGAAGCCAATCATCAGCATCCAGTGGTTGATCAGACACCTCAAAGTGGCGCGGGTTAAACTTCAGAAAGTCCTTGATGTCTCCTCGCTAGGGAGGTGGAGGTAGCGGGGCAAACTCATTCCTCCTGACACTTTCTTCAAAGCGTTGCTAGTTCTGTCGCTAGTGATGAAAGAAGTGTGAGTACTCTCGAGAGAACCTTGGTAACATATTGTGAAGGTTCAGGTCAAAAAATCAACCTCGACAAGTCATCAGTCTTCTTTGGTTCACACCGCCCCGAAGCTGTCAAGAACATGGTGAAGCAAAGGCTGAACGTTCTATCGGAAGCACTACAAGAGTCTTACCTTGGTATGCCTACGGAGGTCAGCCGATCTCCTGTCCGATCCTTCGGGTACTTATTCAACCGCATGTGGCAGCACATGAATGGCAACGCCAATCGACCACTATCAAGGAAGGGTAACGAAATTCTGCTCAAGTCTGTAGTACAAGCAATACCGATACATGTTATGAGTTGCTTTCAATTACCTATTTCCACATGTGTTTCCATGCGGAAATCGATTGCTAATCAATGGTGGGGAATGGAGGATGGTAGGAAGAAACTACATTGGCGCTCGTGGGAGTGGCTCTCGACACAAAAGCTTTGGGTGGTCTGGGTTTCAGAGACATGGCGCTTTTTAATCAGGCCATGCTTGGGCGTCAGTGCTGGAGACTAATAAATGAATATAACTCCCTGTGTGCCCGTGTGCTGAAGGCACGGTACTTCCCGAGCTGTGATGTTCTTGAGGCGCCATAGCCTCGATCCTCTTCGTATACCTGGCGCAGTATTCAGTTGGGTATGAAACTTCTTAAGAAAGGGCTTCGGTGGGGCATTGGAGATGGTGCTAGAACCAGGATCATGACGGATGAGTGGATCCCTGGAATTAAACCTTACATGTTGCGACCTCTTGTTGCCTTTCCTCATGATCAGAGGGTGGACTCGTTGATCTTGGAAGATGTTAAAGCGTGGGATGTGGAGCTGGTCCGTACCCTTTTTGATGAAGCCACAGCTAATTGTATTCTTTAGATTCCCATTAGCCGGCATGGTGGTGAAGATTATGCGTCCTAGCCCCATGCCCGCTTTGGCCAATATACAGTGAAGTCTTCATATCGTCTTGCTCCTAAAGACCGCTTCGCTGTTGATCGTAGCAGCATGGGCCAGGGTGCTTCTTCGGCAACGCTGGATTCTGCCGACGCCAAACTTTGGAAAAGGCTCAGGGCGAATAAAGCCCCTGGTAAGATAATTATCACTCTATGGAGATTTGCCCATGACTGCCTCCCATGCAGTCATCAGCTTCAGAAGCGACACATACCGGCCTCAACAGCATGTGTTTTCTGTGACCAATATGAGACTGTTGACCATGCCCTGCTTTCCTGTCAGTTTGCCGATGCAGTCTGGAAGGGAATTAAATCTAAACACGAAGTTCAATAGAAGAGGAGCTCCTTTATATCCCTAAGAACATGGGTGTTGGAAGTCTTGAGCCGCTGCTTGGATATTCAGGTCACTACGTTAGCTATTGCAATGTGGCATATTTGGGATGCAAGGAATAAAGCCCGGGAGGAGGAGAGTTTGATGCATCCATCTTCATTAGCTGCCAAGGTAAATGCACATATTGATATGATCCTTGTTCATCTTTACAAACCGCTAGCCAACCGCAGGCGTGAGTCCTCTTTGTGTGCTAAATGGACTCCGCCGCGGCATGGTCCTGGTGAACGTCGACGCAGCTATCTTCTCGGCTTCTAGGCAGATGGGAGCTGGCATCGTTGTGAGAGACCATTTGGGTTCCTTTGTGGCTGCTCGTGCTGAGTTTTCAGATGATGTGGTGGTGTCAGAAATGGCGGAAGCTCTGGCAGTCCGAAGGGCTATCTTGTTTGCACAGGAAGAAGGCTTCCCCAATATCATTGCTGCCTCTGATTGCCTATCAGTTATACAATGCATTAAGTCTAATCTTATGGACCGCTCTGAGTTCGGCCCTGTTACCAAAGATATCAAGTCCAGCTCCAAAATCTTTATGTCGTGTGAGTTTTGTCATGTTCGACGCGTACTCAATGTTGCTGCTCATCAGTTAGCTAGAGATTGTATTTCTTCTGCTAATTCTGTGTGGCGTGGGTGTGTCCTCCGGATTGTACCTGTGAGGCGCTTTGTAATAACATTATGATTATGGATCAATAAAGAGTATGTATTCCCTAAAAAAAGCCAACCAGTTTCGTACCCACAATCGATCACCACAAGTTTTTCAGCTGGTTGGTACGTTCAGCACAGATCAAAACCAAACGTTGGTGGGCGCACCGTTGGCCTGAGAGAGGGTCTCTCTACTCCACGATCGCTAGTCGACCGTGAGTTTTTTAGGAGCGATGAGGTTTTTAATAAACTTTTGACTTATTGATGGTATAAGGGTATTAATTGTGTCAGTGGGAGGGCAATTTTGTCCAAAAAAATATAGAAACGGTGAGAAACGCTCGCTCCTTTATTATTAGGTATAGATATAGATTTCAAATCAGTTCCAGCCAAGGTGAGGATCTTTACTTGGCGGGCTCTACATGGAATCATACCATGTATGTGTACCCTTGCTAATAGACACATTGGTGGATCTGGTCAATGCCTTGTATGTGATTGGGGTACGAAGAACATTGCGCACATGCTGTTCAAATGTGACTGTGCTCTTGAAGTATGGGAGGCGCTCGGCTTAACCAACATTATTCAGAGTGCAGTTCTAGAAGACCGATCAGGAAGTGTGGTTCTGGAACACCTTCTTCGGTCAAGACAACCAGTGATCCCAGTTCTAAGCAGATTAGAAGTTAAAGAGGTGATTGCCACAACGTCTTGGTTCATTTTGTGGCGGCGAATGGAACTCAAGCACAACGGGACAGCTCCTATCTCCAGCAGACGGACACTATCAATTAAGGCGATAGTGTCCAACAGCCTCCAGGCAAAGAAAAACATGAGTGGAATGATAAGAAAAGGATGGACTAAACCTCCAAGTAGAAAAGTTAAGCTAAATACTGATGCGACTATTAACCTGGATACTAGGAAGGCCTCGACGGGATGTATTATTCATGATTCCCAAGGTCACTTCCTAGCTGCTTGTAGAATGAAGATCGAGGGTGTTATTGATGTTGCCATCGCTGAAGCTCAGGCTGTGCGTGATGGACTTTGGTTGGCTGAACGCATTGGTTGCAATAATATTGATATTGAAACAGACTCTCTCGAGGTGGTTAATGCCTTCCAAAATCCTTTGGAGAACAGAATTGTTGGAGGGGCTTTCTTAGATGAATGTCGGATGATGATGGCAGGGTTCAGTTCTGCGACCCTTGGCCAGGGAAGCCAACAAAGCAGCGGATCTCGTAGCTAGGACAATAGATAGTGATAATATAAATTTCTGGCTTGAGAGCCCGCCTGTTTTTCTGTATCCACAATTAGTGGATGATGTAACGCTACTGTGATTGTGGAGCAGCAGGTCCCAAATATACTCTTTTCCTTCTAGGGTACCGAAAGGGGCTGAAAGGTTTTTAATGAGGCAGCCTGCTAGCTCAATATATATTTGTTCAAAAAAGGTACAAATATTTAAAAAAATTATAGGGGCACAGTTGGGAGGCAGCGCCCTCGTATCGTGAACGAATCCGGCGCCCCTCATACAGATCAAAATCAGGCCACGCCGGATGCAGGACGAGTGGAGATGCTCTAAGACAAGTTTTAGGTATAGAGAGAGAAAGTTGAGAAATGTGTTCGCCTCTCCTCAAGCAAATCTAGTAAATATGGACACAATAAATCTTCCCTACAAACTATCATGTGGACCCCATTGGTCATCGGCCGATTCCACCCACAACCCACATGGCGTATTAGTTGGGTCACATCGATAGCCACCGAGATGAAAAGTTTTCCTCTCGCAAGCAGCGACGGCGGGAAAAAAAGTCCTCCAGATCTCATCCGGCCAGGGCGTTGGCCTTGGTCCTCTCTCTCCCCGTCTGCCGCTCCGGCGGCGGCAGGAGGGAGGAGGGCCTCGTTCCTCCGCTCTGGCCTAGTAGTTAGGGTTAGATTTTGTCTTCTTTGGTGCGCTGTTGGGGTGGTGGGAGCGGCGGCCAGACGAATAAGTCTGCCTTAACTCTACTCCCACAACGGCGACGACCTTCGAGGCGATGCCTCGGAGTTGATGGCAACGTGTGTTGATCGGTCCTTCAGATCGACAGCTTGGTCTTCTCGCCGTTCTTCAGATCTGGCGAGAACAGTTTCTCGGTGTGTCGCCAACGTTCGTTGTTATCAGCGACGGCACTGGCGGCCGGGGCGAGGTGGTTCTTCTGGAACGAGGATGTTGGTCTGGAGGTGGTGGATTTGTCGTTCTTCTCCGACCTCGTCGATGGAAGACGGCGGATCTTGGTCAAAGACAGCACGGGGACGTCCCCGGTCGACGTGCCACAGCGACATGTGCCTCGCTGCGTGCAGCAGGCCTGTTCATCGACTCACATAGTCTCGTTGGCGATGGTGCGGTTTTGGATCTTGCAATGGTGGAGGTTCGACGTCTCTCTGGCGTCCGCCTTGGCGACGCTGGTGTTGGGCGGCGACCGCTAGCTATGGTGGATGCGGAAAATTCTAAAGATTGTCTTGTTTTCGATTTCTTAGGATTTTATCTGTAAATTTAGGATAATCAGTCTTTTAGTTTTCACGTATATTAACTTGATTTTCTATTAATGAAATACGTGTGTTGCTTAAAAAACAACCTGCCTCATTTTTCCCCTCCACATCAGATCCAACCAAGGCGAGGTGTGTGGTACAAATTTGTGGGAGACGACATCGCATTCGCGTGCTCAGTAAGGCGCGCGAGGGCAAGGCCAAGACAATGAGCTTGGTAGTGGCGGTACAGGGGCGAGCGGTAGGTGTCACGGGGTGGCTCGGCCAGGATCCAGTGCGTAAGAGGCGAGGGGAGGGGAGGCTGTGCAGGGTGGCGGAGGTGACCAGAAGGCACCGATGGAGGTCCATGAGAGCGTCGGACGAGCTACGGAAGGGCAATGGCTGGAGTCGGTGGGATGGTCGGTGAGGTCATGGCGGCGATGTCGCGTAAGGTACGGCGCTGCCCCATCCCATGTTGTTTTCTCAATTTTGCGAAATGGCACCTTGTTTCTATAATTAGATATATGAGAGGGAAATATAGGTTATTACCATAAAATTAGGTATTGATAATGGGATAAGTAATCTGTTGGAGCTATTTTTTGGTCAGCGTGGTCCTTTTTTTGGTACTCTCTCCGATCCAAATTAGTTGACTTAGATTTGTCTAGATTCGAACGTATCTGGACTTGTTTTAGTGCTAGATATACCCGATCTATTTGCATAAAATAGAGTGGGCATGATGTTTCTATTTGAAATGTGATAGTGCGTGAATGTCACCAACCTAATATTCAGCGAAGCACCGGTAATAAAAGAAAGGTTCAAATCTATAAAAAAAGAACGAAATCCCATATTACATATACATGAAAGTAGGAAACATGTCAAATGTTGAAAACGAGTAAGCAAGGTCGCGACACTACATTGCGATAGTATTCTCACCAAATAATTACCAAGATATGGGTCAATCCAATTTTGGAAGAGTTGAGTCTCAGGAAGAAACCACTTCACAATAGATAAACTGATAATTTATAGTTCTGTTAGGACAAGAATAATAGGCAAGCTACCGCTGTAACAGAAGAATGTGTGCTTTTGGTCCCTTATCTTAAATTTGGTCTTGGAGTTGAGGCACCTAATATGAATTCCTTCGATTTTTTGAGGAAATAAGGGCATTTCCTTTTTCATGGAAATGATCACTCATATTCTTCGCCTAAGCCCAGATGTGGGCCTACACGCACATAAAGAACATGTGGAAAATATATACCATAAATATTGCATCATGTAGTAAAACTATATTGTATTAATTCAAATACTAACATGCTTCACAATAATTAAATGAGTCCAATTGAATTAAATTTGATGCAATGCTACTTTGGAGTTATGCATGACTTAGAGCCTTTATACTATGTATATAAGTAATTAATATTGTGGACTACATATTGGTTATTTTGGAAATTCCCCATCATGAGCGATTCATGGTGTTTGGTTTCATGCAAAACAATTTAGTTACTTCGCAACAACCCTTAGGAGGGAATTTTGAAATGCTCATTTGAGTACATTTCTTTTCATGTACATATATAACAGAAGTATTAAAGGCTATGATAAGAATCTAAGAAACGTGACAGCCCATAGTACTGATTTACATGATCAATGTGTGAAGAATTCTTAGGTACCAGATGTTTTTCTTCTTTGTGGCAATTTGTAACACATCTCTCCATTTCACCCATATCTTTTTTAGTATATAATAGTTTCCTCTAATGGCTTGCTTGGAATGGTTGTAATTTTCCTATGGCCACCATTATTCAGCTCTACTAAATACCGTTGGACACACAAATTTTACGACCAATCCAAACAGTCCCCAAGTATTCAGGTCGACAGTTTCTAGGTTTTTTTAATTACCTTAGACTCAATTTATGTTAAAACTAAGTTTCGAATAAACACATTTTACATTATAACTTGAATTATAAGTTCTGAATTTAGTGAAACAAACTGCACTAAATTTTGGAGTTAAAAATGGACCAATATATCATTAGGTTTTCCACAATTCCATAAGTTTCCTATCATTATCTTGTATATATACTATATATTGGGATGTCGCATATGTGAAGTGTCAGACTCAGCTGCCATAAGTGCCTGCATGCATCGAGTTTTTATTGTGGGGAACTACATGCATCAAGTTGATGGATGAACCGAGGAATAAAATAGTGTGGGGGTTAAAAGAGGAACTGCTTCTATTTTTCAGCGAGTAATTGTTGCCACTCTGTGTACACTGTGAAGTTTTGTTCGTTTATTATTTTGTATTAAATATTGTGTCCTGCAAGTCCTGGGTTCGAATCAGCATATTTGCATAAAAGCAACCGAAAGACTGCCTAGAAATTTCCTTCTGTAGACCTCACAATGTGTGTAGAAGCTTTTGACACTGAGTACGCCCCCCCTTTTTTATATAAAAATGCTATCCGCAATTTACTGGTCATATGTGCCTATCCACATCTTGCTCGAAGTGATACATATCTGTGCAGATATTTGAGGTCCTTTGCATATATGTGTATGCATCTCATACTTCCTATTTGATATGTTACTGTGTCAGATGTCTATACTCTTCTTGTTACATCATACTATCATGGCATATGCCTCCATATATTTGAACTCCATTGTGTATCTATTTTCTGTGATCAACAAGCATAATGTGCATTTATCTTTGTTATACTTTGAAGGTACTTAGTGGTGGTTGACGATATATGGAAGGAGGGTGACTGGGATGTCATTAAGTGTGCATTTCCCGAAACAAGTTCTGGCAGTAAAATAATCACCACTACTCGGATAAATTCTGTCGCTAAATCATGTTGTTCAGAATTCAGTGGCGAAATATACAATTTAAGGCCTCTTAATATGATGCAATCGAGGAAGTTGTTGTACACAAGACTATTCGGCTCCGAAGAAAAATGCCCCTCGGACCTTGAGGAAATTTCTTGCGAAATTTTGAAGAAATGTGCTGGCTTACCTTTGGCGATCATTGCTATATCTGGTGTCTTGGCTGACAAGGCGAGTAAAAAGGATCAATGGGAACAAGTGAAGGATTCTGTTGGCCGTGCACTGAGAAACCCTAGCATTGAAACTATGGTAAACATAATCTCCCTTAGTTACTTGGATCTTCCTCCTAACCTTAGGACTTGTGTGTTATATTTGAGCATATTCCCAGAAGACCATATTATAGAGAAGGATAATCTGATAAGAAGATGGATCGGTGAGGGATTCATTCATAAGCAAGCAGGATGCCGTACACTGCATGAGTCAGGAGAGTTGTGTTTCAATGAGCTCATCAACAGGAGCCTGATCCAGCCCTCGGAGATAGACGAGGAGGACTTTGGTGGTCACGAGGTGAAGAGTTGCCGAGTGCATGACACGGTACTTGATTTCATCGTATCTAAGGCTGTGGAGGAAAACTTTGTTACAGTGATAGATGCACCTGGTTTCGTAAATCCTGATCCGCTGAACAAGGTCCGCCGATTGTCCCTGCAGAACAAGGGTGAGATTCCGCCGGATCTAGACGTATCTCATGCCCGGTCGCTCCATGTCTTCGGGCGTAATGCCAAGATCCCATCTCTGCGGGAGTTCCGGCTCCTTCGTGTGCTGGACTTTGACGAGTGCGGGCAGCTGAAAGATGATGACCTTGCCGGCGTAGGAAATCTATTGCACCTCAAGTACTTGAGGTTCAGGCATGCACATTCACGCCATTCCGTGACAAAGCTTCCGGAAGAACTAGCAAGGCTGCAGCACCTGGAGATTGACATTATGCAGGACTGCGAGAAAGGCGAAGTAATGATGATTCCAGAGATCATCCAGAAACAGTTGGTCTGTTACGTTACTGTGATTGCTGAAGAATATACCGCGCTGAAGGATGAAGTCGCGGGCATTCAAGGATTGCGAGTGTTGGAAAATGTTGATGTGTATGCCCAGTCGATAGAGTTTCTCGAGGGGCTCGGCAGTCTAAAGAACCTGAGGGAGCTGGGCATACATTTCGAAAAATATTATATCGTGGGTGACAACTGGGTTGAGAAACAGGAGAAGGCGGTCTTGTCTGTGTGGAAGCTAGGCCACGCAAGCCTGGAGTCTCTGTACGTTCTCGTCGACGAAGATGATCCCGATCCCAATTCCCCGGCGCACCACGTCATGGAAGAGGATTGGTTCCCCTGTCCTCCATGTGGCATTCGGGAGCTTTTCATCCAGGGGGAACCACTCACAACGGTTCCGGAATGGATGAAATCGCTCGTCAAACTCGAGAGACTGACTCTTCCCCTGTCCGGAATAGGGAACGAAGGCATGGAGATCCTGGGATCCCTGCCTAGCCTGTCCTATCTCAGCATCCTGTGGTGGGAAGAGCCTGAGGAGGAGGAGGAGGAGGCGGAGGAAGAGGAAGTGGAGGAGGAGGAGGAGGAGGAGAAGGAGGAGAAGGGACCAGAGATGGAAGCTGCGACAAGGATAGCAATGGAAGCACATCCCAACCGTCCCACGTTAGTTTGGACGTACTAGTACTAATTCATTCAGGTATCAATTTCTTATCCTTGGTCATCTTCATATTGTTGCATGCGGTATAACCTCATCGTCTAACGAAATAGATACTACTAGTAATATATATCCGGGTGTTGTTTTCCTCTTCTTTCAGGGATTAATAATCAAGCAAAGGCCACAGTGAAAAGCCAAGACAAGAGCCGACACCCAACGGAACTTCTTGTTGCATCCACAGATTGGTACCGTTATAATATTTCCATTTCCAAAACACAAATAAAGGATCGCATATAATATATTGTATCTTAAATGCTGATCGAGAATGCTACTACTTGAAATAAGGTCAATGTAATATTATTATCTAGTACTACTACTGTGATCCCCGCATTTGTGCTTCTATATTTTACCTATATATGTATTAATATATGTGTTAGAAACTTTCTGGTAGTTATTTGGTTCCCTGGTCAAGGTATTACTATTGATTTACACTGATGTGCGCTAATGTTTATACTCCCTCCGTCCGGAAATAAGTGACCTAGATTTGTCTAGATTCGCATGTATCTAGACATGTTTTAGTGTGTAGATACATTTTAATCTAGACAAAACCAAGTCTGTTATTTCTGGACGGAGGGAATACATCATTCAGAAATAACAGAAAACAGATTGTAGCAAAAATATATGTCTTGTTGGTAAGAAGGCATCACCCATTTTTTCTAAGACACATATAAACGCAGAAAAGAAAATCCATCAAGCATTTAAGGAAAATATTGCTTTTGTTTATCCGAGAGAAGAAGAAATATTGCAAAGTTCATTTACGACGATACATATTGGTTTAGTTCAGCCAGGGGCAGACAAAGGATTGATTTAGTTCATCTATTACCAGACAATAACAATCCCAACAGCATTTAGCAGGCTAACAGAAGATTACGTTTTGTCTGTCAAAAGATAGGACAAAATTTAAAGATCACTCTAGCATGCATAATGTAGCATTTTGCAGGCACTCACAGGCCATATATAGTAAGAAAACACAACATTACTCAGTTAATTATTTCGTAAAATTATTCATTATAGCTTGGGATACGCAAAAAATATAAAATTGTGACTCCAAAAAATCCAAAGAGGAAAACAATTTTGCTCCCTACTTTTTTTCAGATCACATCTGGGAAGATAGGTTGACGAAATAAAAGGTGAGCCTAGCTCGTTTGGTTAGGGGAGTCAGGAGTGGATGTAGAACCCAGCCGCTTATTATTTTAAAAATCAAACTCGGTGTTAGGGTTTCTTCCACCGCTTTCCTTTAAATATAAGAAAGATAGACAAAATTTGGTACATATATACTACTCATGTATATCTACTTGTATATTTTCAGAATTTTTTATTTTAGAAACAAAGTATCTGAAAATTGTGAAAGAGGAGATCCTTGAAGCTGGAATGTAAACAATTTTTCATGTCATTAAATTTTTACACAAGGACAAAGATGAAACACCATAAAAGGTCCATGTTTGGCAAAACTATAGTAAAAAAAATCTCTTCTATATCGAAACCAAGACAATTAATCGGAAACACGAGCATGAGCACGACACAACATAAATATATTTAGAATCACATTGATTCAACAACACATGTTGGTTATTTAATAATACACAAGACAAGTTAAGAAACCACTATTAAATCCGAGGCAATCCATTCTATAGTTAATGTTAATATTGGTGTACGCAGACATGTATATTTTTCTGTAATGTGAAGAGAGCATGTTGTGAGAAAGGAACCCAACTACAGACTGATCAATCACTGCCCTTAGAAAGAAATCATCTAAAAACACAACATTGTCACAGGGCCATAAGCTGCTTGAGCTGATCAGTGAGCACCACCATGTGGGAGAAGACACACAACCGTGGTTGAGGCATGTTACGCTTAAAACGGTTCCGGCTAATAGACTGGCACATCCTCTTGCACCCTTAATGTCAGGGTGATATGCCGCGGCTCGAGGCCGGCTAAAAGCACATTATGAAAGACAGTTCAGCCAACGGCTTTCGGACCCGAAGCCCCAGTTTTTGGAAGGGACCTCGTCAGAGGTTTCGGCGACTATAGGTTGAGCTAAGCTGGACTGACCATGCTTAGATCGATTGTCGATCCTACGAGCAATATACGTACAAAGTGGCCAAATAAACGGAAGAAGGGACAAGGGTTTTAGGATAGAAAAGTAGATGCATTGATGTTTCCCAATTATTTTCTTAATTTCAATCGTCCGGCCGGCAACTCTCACACATAAATGAGGCAGCTAGACATCCTGTACAAGTCATGGGCAACTCTTTACATGTTTATAAGTTACAAGTATAGTCTAACTCTAGCTCTAAACTAGTTAAATCTACCTCCATTGTGATTTTCCTTCGGTTTCATGCTTTAGCTGGCTGGCAAGATCCCGGGCTTTGGGCATAAGTCTACATTATCTGGGCTTCCCTCTTGACGCCCGATGAGATGGGTTCTGCCTTTATTCCTCATGTGAGCCGGAGTCGGCTGGAGAGCCGACTGGGCCTCAACCTTAGATATATTTGTTTTCCATCTTATACTTCCTCTAAGGAAGCTTCTCGATCCTTTTTGGTACTAGATTTTCCCTCTTCTGCTTTAATCGGCCTGCTTCTTGCTCCTCCTAATTCTGGCTAAGAACCAAATGCATTTTCCCAACCCTTCAGTCTTAGAAAGGTCTTCCTTGCCTGGCCGTAAGCCAGCCCAAATGGGTGACAACATATGCCCCTCTTATCTGGTAGAGCTTCTGATGCAGCCCGTCCTACGGACAATACTACATCGACACCGCCAAGTCCCCCATTGCCTGAGCCAAGCTCCTCCATGATAAGATTAACTCGCTCCTATCCGTATGTGAATTTGACACTACCTTCGATGGGTTGCTACTTCATAACAACACCCTTTGTACACTCAGGTTTGAACCCCAAGGTCACATCGATAGCACGTGAGAAGCCAGGAACCCACAGGCCTAGTCGCTGCTATCAATGCCCGGAGTCTCACGCCCACTACTGCGGCGTCTCCACCCTTTTATCCCAGAGTCTCCGACATCCGACACCGGAGTCTCCACACTTCCCAGAATCTCTGCCATGAGGACTCTGCCCTAGTCTCCGGCCCCAACATCAGGATCTCCTGGAACAACCCCGGAGTCTGCCTCAGGGACCACCCCGGAGTACGTCTCTGGCCACCCCGGAGCCTCCATCCCCTTATGACCGAAGTCTTCATTCTAAGTGAGGCCTGCGCACCAATGTCAGCTGGGCCTCAGCCCATGTAACACCCAATTTAATCCCTAAATACCCTTGTTTTAGTGGTGGGCCTATATATAGTCCACCTTGAAAGGAATATGCCCGAGAGGCAATAATAAGTGGTTATTATCTTATTCCAAAGTTTATAATAGATGTTTATTTCTCATGCTATAATTGTATTAACCAGAAACGGTAATACATGTGTGTTTAATAAACAAAGAAAATGTTCCTAGTAATGCCTCTCATTATACTAGCCTATTCATTAATAGATGATCAAGGTTTCCTAATCATGAACATTAGATGTTGTTAATAAGAAGGTCATGTCATTGGAGAATTATGTGATGAACATTCACCCACAGTAGGATTAGCAATATGATCATGTCTTCAAAGTTCATATTGCTGTCAACACTAATCCTTAAACCATGAGATCACGTCAATCACTAACACTGGAAGAGTACTTTCATTCCATCAAATGTCACACCGTAACATGGTGATTATAAAAGATGTCGTTGGTTACTTATAAAGTGTTAGTCGAGGCTCGTGGATCGACAATGGGATTTGTCCATCCTGATGACAGAGAGATATACTCTAGGCCCTCTAGGTGATATCACATTGACATCGCTTGCAAGCACGTGACTGGCTCACGAGAATGCTATATCACGGAACGAGTAAAAGAGTACTTGTCGATAACGAGATCGAACTAGGTATGGATGATACCAAATGATCGGATCTCAGACAAATAAAATATCGCAAGACAAAAATAATTGGTTACTATGGAAAAGGTTCACGTGATCACTAGTTCATCGTTGAGTAAGTGGGAGTTGTTATGGATCTACAGATCCCGCTAATGATTATTGCTCGGAGAGAGTCTCCATCATGTACACTTAGTTCACGAACCGTAGGGTGACACACTTAAGGATATTCGACGCATTTGAGTGGATACAGAACGCATGAGAAAATACTATACAATGCAAAAATTGTTTTGATAAAACTGCCGGAATAGTTTTGGTGTATCAAAATATTGCAAGGGAATAAATTGTTAATGTGTTCATTAAATGAAGTGTTTATTAAATTGAGTGGCATTAAACCAAGTGAAATAAAAGTGTTTTAATGGAAAGACTCTTGGTTTTTGAGTGGAGAATTATTAGAATAAAAGTGACCCTTTGATTTGTGAGTGGAGTGTCCACCCACATGATTGAGGGAGAGGTGTAGGCTTTCGGTTTCAAGGGGGGTTGTAGATGTAGAGATAATGGTAATTGAGAGATGATTAAAGTAACTAACAATAAGGAACTAAACAAGAGCAAGGTAAAGCAATACTGAAAGTAAACAAGGGGGTTGTAGATGTAGAATTGACTAGAGTAAGGCGGTGTCTAGGCTTTCTGTTTCACTAGTACTAGAGGGGAAACTATGTAGCCATCTATTGGAATTACATAAGATACATCTTTAGATAAATAAATAATCCCTAATGATTCTGGGTTGTCACACATGTGTACTACATAGAGCCTCGCGTCGTTGTCACTCGCGCAAGTCAATAATACACTCTAGACCAAAGGATCACATGAACTCATATATCTCCTCCTTGTCACTAGGGGAGAGAGTAATATAATAGATCAAGCCACAAAGTCTAGGGTTACATACTATATCATACCTCAACCTAGAACCTAATCGATTACTCAATCATATATGAACAATAACACAAAGAAGAATTCATGGAGATCATCATCATGTTCAATCTTACAAATACTAAATACAAGAGAGGGAGATGGAGGCGTTGATGGAGATGGTGATGGAGTCGGCGCTTGATTCATGGTGGTGGTGATGGTGATGGCCTCCTTCTCTTCTTACTCTTGCTTGAATGGTCTGGGGGTGTAGATGGAGATCTAGATCTTGGAGGTGTGGCAGCTATGGAGATGGGACGGCGGCAGGGCTCTGCCGTGGATGTCTATGGAGAGGGATGCTTCTCCCTTGACTCCTTGCCTCTTTATATAGGCCTAGGGGTTTCCCCAATATGTTCCTTATGACCTAAGGAAGGTCTAGGAACAAACATGGACGGATTCTGTGAAGAAACGCGTCCAGAACAGCTGTTTTCGTGCTTCTAGACCCGTGGTACGGGTGGACGGTATGACCGTACCTGCCCGTACCAGTGGTCATTACGCCATGTGTATGTTTTCGTATTTTGGCTGCCAATTGCTTTATACAAACTCCGATTTGGGTGTTCTTTGGCTCGTTGGAATCGTATGGATGAGGGCTACAACACCATGACCTTGGACCTTCATTTGGAGTTTATGAAAAAAATCCACTTTTTCCACCTCTCTTAGCCATTATGAAAATGGCTAAGTCTGGTGCCTGCAACTCCTCCATATTGCAGCTTCTTGGTTCCTTTTGCCTTGCTTTATCCATAATCCTTGTAACTAGATATAGCATGTAATGAGTGACAATATGAATAATTTATATACTTAAATATGTCTCAATTTTGGAATCATCAACTTTCCCAAGCTAGACTCTTACTCGTCCCTGAGCAAGATGGTGGCTTATGAACAAGGTTATCATGTTCATGAGACACTAGTCGATACTTTAAATGAGGCAAAAATTTAAACAAAAGTATAATATCGGATGTATAAGATCGATGCCTTGTACCCTTATTTTCCCTGAAAGCTCAAAGTAAGAAAGAACATATCTATACAAGGCAACACAAGCTTAGTTATGTCAGTCCATAAAATATTAATTAGAACTTCAATGCTCCATGTCAAAAGTGGATCTATCTTTGAAAGCAAACTTGTGATCCTTCTGTTGCGTCTTTTAAGTTTTGTATCTCCTCACTTATGTAAAGTAAGGGCTTAAATGAGAATATGAATTCACTTACGGTTGGCAGTCATATGTGTCCAGCACTTCATCCATTTGTAAGTCTCGTCAAAGTTAGAGAGATGACAAGAACACTATACAAGCTTTGGTAAATCAAGACAATCAAAATAGAGTTTAATATAAGTATAAATAACTAGAAATATAACAATCAATCCAATTCTTCTAGTTAACTCTCAGTTTGCCAAGGAACACTAGGATGTTTTAATAGAAAATTTGAGTACGAGAGTTCATGTACTAAGTAGCATAACAGTGAAGTGTCTTATTCACACCCACATCAGTAAATCAAGGCTATAAAAATACTTCTAATCCAATCATTGTCTTTAAAGAAAATTCATAAAGTAGTAATGAGACCACGCCAAGGACTTGTTATGTGGATCTTCATTATTTTTTTCCTTTTTTCTTTCAAGGATCATTGAGTGATTCTTTTACAATAGCTTCCACAACTTTTGAGAGTACACATACTTTTACCCATTATAGTGACATTTATGCCACTCATGTCGTCAACTCATAGCCAAAATCAGGGGTTCTACCATAGATCATTCGTAGGCCAGCGGAGTTGTTGGCATCAAAGGTGTGCATGAGAAACATAGAACTTTTTAAATAGTACCACGGTTTGATCCACAAGGTTAGCTTTGGCATGCATCACAATTACCACTAGACTTTATTTCAATCAAACAACTCCTTTCAAGAGTGTCGTCAAGTCTCTCAAAACATCTATCAGGTTAAGTATCTTCAAGGGTAAACTCTCAAGACAATCATTCATCAAACAAGTCATAAATTTCAGACTTTTTCTTGTTGTACTTGTTTGGCAATATTATTTCCAAGGCAATACTTGGTTAGCTAAAAGAACTAGAGCAAAAGCTTCCACAACTAATCATCCATACCAATAAAAAGCTGTACTCTAACTATTTTGAATTACTCCCACTAGCATGTCATCTTCACAAATCAACCAACTAGGATAAACAATTCAAACTTCAAAAGTGGGAGACATAAGATTTAAGTGTAGAAATCATGGCAATGTATTCTAGAGGATCACAAAGTTCTTCTCAAGCCGGATAAATATTTTAACATAGTGCAACAAAGCTCTAACTCAACTCTTATGAATCCTAACAAAAGCAAGTGCATCCATTATATAAACATGAAACACAACTTACCTAAGCAAGCATTTGAAAACAACGGAATACATGATTGCACAAAAGGTTTCATCGAACAAGAACCTTGCACAAGACTCTACACATGCATAATTAACTTCCCCAAGTTAGACTTTTGCAAGAACCAAACTTGAAGTAGATCACCACAAGAAAAATAGAATATGCAGTTATCAAAAATAGATTGTGAGAAGTGGTTACCTCCCCAAGCTTGAATAAAGCAAGGGTGACACACTTTACCATTGAGGTACGAGTAACCTCACTTTTGATGGACATGGACCTTTGGTTCAACGAGTACTTCCTTATTGAAGCGTTGAGTTGAAACAACCAAGTGTCTTGTGCAAGTATTTACATGGTTGGCACAAGCCATGCACATCATCACACAAGGTTCAAGTCCCTAAGAAAATAACAAATGAAGTAAAAGCAAACGATTTGGTGTATGAACGGAGTTCATTCATCCAACTGTGAAAAGAAAATAAAAGCAACACGAAACACTATAGAGAATTATAGGCTAGGGAGTCTCGAAGGTAGGTAAAAGAAAATGAAGTATGAAGGAACATGTAGAAGGTAACCCACTGACCTGACATTGTCAAAACTAAAAAGATTGGAGGGGTTATAACCTTTTTGTACTTGTTCCTGACCTTACTACACGGTGCTGCTCCTTGGTACGGGCGCGTGGTACAAACGGGCTCCGCCCATACTGCACCTCGTCTCTGCTTCTTCTTCTCTTTGTTTTTTCACTCCCGTCAAAGTTGGTATGATCGGGTGGTACGGGCGGGATGCGCCCGTACGGGTGGTCGTTATAGCCTCTGAGTCGTCTTCATGTTTCCTTTTCTTGGTAACAAGGTCGGTGTGGGCGGACAGTACGAACGCATTCCACCGTACCGATGCTCGTTAAGCTTGCAGTCACCTTCCTAGAGAATTTTCTGCTTCTTCTGATTTGTCACATGAACAGTATAGGCGCATGGTACGGACGGGTCCGCTCGTAATACTGCTTGTTAAGCTCACTGTGAACTCCGGAACAAGTTATTTTCTCCTAATTTTTTACTAAGGACCTGAAACATTAGTCCAACATCCAAACAAAGTAAACATATATTTTTGTTGTGAAGATTTAACCAAGATAAGCAATACAAGATTAGAGATATGAACAATTCTACTTTTTAAATAATGTCCCAAGCCTACACTAATAGAGAAACATGCAATGTGCCAATGCAACAGTAATGACACTAACTAAAGACACAAAATTAAGAAAGACACCGAATGACTTTCGGGTTGTCTCCCAAGAAGAGCCTAATTTAAAACCATAGAGTTAGGCTACAAGAGCCATCTATAGTTGGAAACGAAACCTCTTGTGGTGCATTGGCATCATATAAATAAATATGTATCCGCATGTTAGCGAGAATTTATATACAAGGTGTGGTGAGCGTGTACTCTTATTCTGCCAAGATAAGGTTAAGGATTTATGATCAATCTTCGAATCTTTACCTTGGCTAATATTTTGAGGATACAATTTATAATATTCTTCTGGAGCCAGTATTTTTCCTTGTAGGAACGGACTTTCCTGCGCCTCATTAGTAAAACAAAGGGCATAGAAAATAGATATGGAAGGAATACAAGATTTCATACTAGGTTCATGATCATCAGAATTCCCAAAAAGAGTATCTAAACAAACACTACTAGAATCATAAAAAATTCTTGAGGGAAAACATCAAGAATTCTAGAATTATATAAGTCATCATCATCACTAGAGTCATATACATCATAAGATGTAGAATAAGGATATGGATAAGGTTTGAGAGC
The DNA here is from genome assembly GCA_910589775.1 of Avena eriantha. Taxonomy (NCBI): domain Eukaryota; kingdom Viridiplantae; phylum Streptophyta; class Magnoliopsida; order Poales; family Poaceae; genus Avena; species Avena eriantha. Next base: position 130,843,510 of record OU342743.1, on the reverse strand, counting down.
GGGATACTTTACTTCCAATTCTTCTTCTTCTTCTTCTTCTTCTTCTTCTTCTTCTTCTTCTTCTTCTTCTTCTTCTTCTTCTTCTTCTTCTTCTTCTTTCTTGCTGGTTTCTGGATCTCTTCCATTCATAAGAGTGACCCACCCTAATCCAGCCTCATACTCCCTGCGTGTATACATCTTATCATATTCAGTTAATTTGTGATTCTCCTTACCTTCTCGGGAGCTTATCGTGGGTATGATATGTTCAACACAAGGGTTCTTGGTTTTAACCTTCTTTCCTGCCTCAATAGTACAACAACTGGAAGATATAGGAGTAACAATAGAGGGTCATTCTCCATTGTTAGTCATAGTAGTTTTAATATGATTAAAATAATTATCTATGAAAGGCATTGCTTTAGAAAGAACATTTCTAACTATGGTGTCACCATAAGGAATCTTTCCTCTACTGTTTTCATCTTTGATGAAATCATTGACCAAACTTTCAAGATCAGTAGGGAGAGGTTTATCATCATGCACAATATTAACATGCCATCAATGAAAATTATTCTGCATTGTATTCAAAAGCTTCCAAGATTTATCCACAGTTTTTCTAAGGAAAGAACCATTATACGTCATGTCTAACTTATCTTTAGAAGTATAATTTTAGCCCCCATAAAATATTTTCAACAATAACCAATCATATAAATTATGAGGCGGACAATCACGCAACAAAGTTAACAACCTATTATAAGCTGGCATTAAATCTGCATTGCTTCTTTGCTTAAGAGTCATAATGTCAAACCTCCGGTCATAAATTTTCTTTTCTAAAGAGAAAAGCATCAGAGATACCTTAACATGATTTGAAGCGTCCAACAGATTGTGAATGTAACCATTATTTGGCTTCCCCTTTCAATGAGAACGGAAACAACATTAATTTCAGCTCATCTTCTATCGAAATGGCCAACCTCATCGTGGAACACAATTCAGTAAAGTTCTCAATATGCTCGTATGGATCATTCTCTACATCTCCTGCAAAGGCTTTGTTTTTGATGATTTGTATTAGTTTAGGATTAATTTCATAATTCTATGCTATGACAGCAGGTTGAGTAATAGGTGAATGCGAATAAATACTATTGAAAGTACCATACTCCCCAAGATCCTTTTGTGCCATAGTTCCCATATTTTTGTATTTTTCATTAAGACAATAACAAGACTAGCAATAAAAGATTAACTAATTTTTTGTTCTTTTCAAATGAATAAAAGCAGTAAGATAATAGCAACAAACAGAAATAAACTATGTCTGAGTGGGTAGGAAATAACCAAACGCTATGCTCCCTAGCAACATCGCCAAGTTGATGCCTGATTTTCCTGCGATCAATAACATTGCAGTACTTGTAGCAGCACATATTATTTATAAAGTTCATCTCTTGGAAGCTTTGCGGATGGCATCAAGACAACCATGTAGCCATGTTGTCAGTGAGGCCACGTTTGCACCCAAAACTGTGTCTGAAAATAGTCTACTTTATAGATTGCTAGGATAATGGTAACTGAGAGATGATTGAAGTAACTAACACTAAGGAACTAAACGAGAACAAGCTAAAGAAATACTGAAAGTAAACAAGGGGGGTTGTAGATGTAGAATTGATTAGAGTAAGGAGGTGTTTAGGCTTTCGGTTTCACTAGTACTAAAGGGGCAACTATGTAGCAATCTATTGGAATTACACAAGATACATCTTTAGATAAATAAATGATCCCCAATGATTCTGGGTTGTCACACATGTGTACTACATAGAGCCTCACGTCGCAATCACTCGTGCAGATCAATAATACACTCTAGACCAAAGGATCACATGAACTCATCTATCTTCTCCTTATCACTAGGGGAGAGATTAATATAATAGATCAAGCCACAGAGTCTAGGGTTACATACTAGATCATACCTCAACCTAGAACCGAATCAATTACTCAATCATAGATGAATGATGGCTCTGAAATATAGCCATCCATGTCCGCATTTAAACTGGATATTATTCATACTTTTGATGAAATATATCTCTAAACCCTGCCACTAATGCCTAATGTTCAAAGGGGTATGCAATCCTTTCTTTTTATTTTTCCCTAGGCACAAAATATCATTTGATGATGGGAATCACAACATTAAAGTCAAAAATACGAGATTTCCAACGCACCAAAGAAACCAGGAGTCGTGAAGTGGAGATAAACTCTTTAACGACCAACTATACGGTAGGAAGAAATTTTCGGCCGTATAGTTGCGGTCGTATAGTTGCCATCACCACCGTTAGGTCAAACAGAACAACTTTCGTAAACGGAACCCTATATAAAGTGGCCTCGGGCGACGAGAAATAGAGTGCTCCCAAAGAAAACAGCCACCTCTAGATCTCCATCCACCACACCAAAGAGCCGCCAGGATAATAGACTTAGATCTAATCTCCACACCTTTCTCCACCACCATAGCTATATTCCACCACTTGTAATAGTAGATCTTATCTTCGATTGGCAACATTGTAAGACTATTTTCTATCAATTTTATGCTTTCCACTACAATGTTTATGATCTTTGATTTCATCTCTATGTGTGAGTAATTCTCCTTGGGCTAAGGGCTTCGGCCTAGCCATGTAGCTTTTGTGCATGTTATTTATCATAGATGGGATCATGTATTAGTTTATATGACATGATGATTATTGTATCCTCTCTTGCCTCAATCTAAGGACTTGTCAGGTACCCAAGACCCCGAGGATTGAGCCAGGTATAGGGAGTATGAGTAATGACTAATCTGTAGGTTGGGAACCCTAGTGACAGAAGGGGTAGTACGGCTGTATGTGCGAGATTTACTTGGGAATTAATGGCGACGTCACTATGCATATTATTATCTCTCTTTCTCTAATGGATGAGACTAGTAGGTTATTGTTATAAGCGGTTGCAGAGGCAATAGCAATTATGGATGCACTACCCACATATAATTTATCTTGCTCTAACAATTACATGCATACTTTATCATTATCTTTTATTCCCATCAGATGTTTTGCATAGCTATAGGTGAAACTGAACACCCTAGGCCCTCTCTCTCCATCATCGACAACAACAAAAAGACGCAAACTCTTAGTCCGGTAAAAACACAAAAGGAATTCTAAAACTCCTGAAGGTCCATTAAAGTAACTTCACTATGCTTTGTTTCCCGAGGATTCGATAAACATAGGTGTACTAGGGAAACAGAGCTATACTACATCGGTAATCCGGATCGAAGGTATCAACCCTTTTTCTGGCGCCATTGCCGGGAAGCAATAGCTACCCTAGTGAGGTTAGTAGGAACCTTGCTAGTTTTAATTCTTGTTTTTAATTTTGTTAGTTTGCTTTTAGTTTTTATTTGAAAAAGCAAAAAAAATAGTTAGTCTTTAAATTCTTGTTTTACTTTAGTAAGTCTTTATTTAAGAAAACTTAAAAATATAGGAAATATGGCTGAAAAGAAGCTTGGGGAGTTTGCTACCCCCAATAGTGAGTATTTGCGTACTCCTATTACTCAGCTAGCAATTGCTGCTGATGACTATGAAATTAAGCCCCATTATTTAAGTTTGGTTCAACAGAATCAATTTGGAGGCTCTGTTATTGAGGACACATGTATGCACTTAAATACTTTCACTGAAATATGTGATATGATGCACATAAGAGATGTCAATCCCGATGCTGTCAAACTGCGCTTATTTCCTTTCTCTCTTAGAGGAAGAGCGAAAGAATGGTGGCTATCTTTGCCTAGAAATACTATTACATCATGGGTGGAATGTACTTCTTTATTTATGACTAAATTTTTTTCACCTGCAAAGACTATGCAACTAAGGTCTAATCTTACTGGTTTTAGACAAGAAGAGCGCAAGCCACTAGCGCTTGCATGGGAGAGGATAAAAGAATGCATCAGAAACTGTCCCAGTCATGGGATGGAAGATTGGTTAACCCTCCATTTATTTTATAATGCTCTTAATCCTATGTCTAAGTCTATGCTTGATACTATAGCTGGAGGAATATTTATGGGTAAACAAGTTACCGAAGCAAAGCAGCTGCTAGATAATATACAAGACGACCATTCTCAATGGCATGTGGATAGATCAAACACAAAGAAGGTGAACTCCGTCTCACCACAAGAAAATGAAAAACTCAATGCTAAGCTGGATGAGCTCATATTAGCCATAAAAGGTAAGGAAGATCAGGGAAGAGCCATCCCAGAAACAAATATTGGATAAATAGACTTCATAGCTCGTAATGATAATAACCCTGCCTAGAAGAAGAATTATAATCCTAATTTTCAAAAACATTATTCTAGTCCTGTAGGTAACTCTAATAATAATATGGGATCTAGTAATGGTAGTCTCCAAGAAACACTTAAGTCTTTTATATACTCACAAAATGAGCAAAATAATATCCTTATTAAAATAACGGAGAACCATGATGCTATGCTTGGTAAATTATCTAACCAAGCTATAAGTTTGAGGAATGATTTGCAGGCCCTCCAAGAAAGAATGAGGATTGTTGAGGCAAAGCTAGGTAAGATAACCAAGAGTCAAACTCTCATTCTAGCTAAATTTTTAGGTAAAGCTGAGCCCAATCCTGTTGAGGAACTCAAAATGATGAGAATCCAAAGGGAGGAACTTGAAGAACTTGATTATAGTAATGCTCCTTCACCAAGTTACACCGTTGAAGATCTTGTAAAAAGGATCAACATGAAAATCTCGGTAAGCGAAGAAGATGATGAAGCCAGGTATCAACACTTCGTTAATCAAGTAGCAATAAAGGTACGTGAGCTTGAAGAAGAATATAAGAAAATTGCTGAAAAATTACATGTTAAACTTGATGATATATTTGAGCCTACTATTAAGATTAAAATTGGGACAAATGAGATAGCTACACTTTGTGATCTAGATGCAAGCGTCTCAACAATTCCAAAGAGTCTTTTTAGCAAGTTAAATCTTGGCTCTTTTGAAATCACCGAGTTAAAATTACATCTTGCAGATTCTACCTACAAACAAGCTATAGGAATTAAGGAGAACACTTTAGTATACATTAAAGGCTATCCTACTCTTATTGATTTTATGATTGTTGACATGCCTGAAAATGCTACTGTGATCTATAATTGGGCCTACTATTAAGATTAAAATTGGGACAAATGAGATAGCTACACTTTGTGATCTAGATGCAAGCGTCTCAACAATTCCAAAGAGTCTTTTTAGCAAGTTAAATCTTGGCTCTTTTGAAATCACCGAGTTAAAATTACATCTTGCAGATTCTACCTACAAACAAGCTATAGGAATTAAGGAGAACACTTTAGTATACATTAAAGGCTATCCTACTCTTATTGATTTTATGATTGTTGACATGCCTGAAAATGCTACTGCTCCTATTATACTAGGCCGTACTTTCTTAAGAAATATTAAGACTTTGATTAATCTACATGAAGAGAACATGAAGCTTCAATTGCCTTCACATGATCCTCTTGTTATTCATTTCCCCAAGAAGAAGAAAGCCAATCATGATGAAAAGGAGGCCATCACTTTGAAGGCCAACTATTTTGGAGTGGGTGTTTCACTCATCTGGCCTAAGTGAGAAACATCAAGGTCAAGCTATTGACCATAAAAGAGCACTACATGGGAGGCAACCCATGAGGAATAAAGGTTTGAGTTAAGTTTTAAGTTTTAGTTCAAGTTTCTGTTGAATAAAGAGTGCTAGAAAACTCCAGTTGAGGAGAAGAAGTTCGGTAGTACTAAAAATCATGTTTTATGCATGTTGTTGTTGGTCGACAATTTTTACTGTCATTTTTATGTCAAAAACAAGGTGTTTCTCTAAGTTTCAGAATAAGAAGCAATTATCGAAGAAATGGAAATTTTTTGATGGCTACAGAGAGTTTAATGACCAACTATATGGCGGGAATAAAAATTCCAGCCGTATAGTTCCGGTCGTATAGATACTTTTGCCATCGACAATTTTTCTTTCATAAGTACTGATGGTTTAATGACCAACTATACGGCGGGAATTAAAATTTCGGCCGTATAGCTCTGGTCATATAGATATCAATGCCTTCGACTAATTTCTTTCCCAGGTACAGAGAGTTTGACGACCAACTATACAGCTGGAACAAAATGTTCCGGCCATATAGTTATGGCCGTATAGCTGCACCGCTAGGAGGAAACCCTAAATTTTTGATAGCAGGCCAACTATATGGTCAGAACACATTGTTCCGCCCATATAGTTGTGCCCGTATAGTTGCGTCCGACTACAAAATCGCCACGGGAGGTACCCAAAACACCAAAACTTCAATCCTTTTTCTCTCTTCTACCTCCAAACTCTCTCAAAACCTCAAGAAATCATCATCTCTATTCAATTTCATTCGATTTCCTCGCACACGAGTTATCTACGGTATGTTTCTCCTCTGATCCTTCAATTAATTTTTGTAAATTCATCTTCGAACTATTGTCATTATCAATCTAGGGTGAGACCTACTTTGAACTATTGCCACAATTCTATTGCCTAGATTATTATTTTGAGGGGATTCTTTAGTGTGCTATGATGAGGATTATGTTATACTTATTATTGTTGGATCAAAAATTTTTATTTTTATCTTCCTTTATTATTCTAGATGATGAAAACAAGGAGCCAAACTCGTGGTCGTGCCACTGCTAGCGCTTCTCAGGCTGTTGCTCAAGAACGCATGGGGATATGGTTCAGGGATGAGCTCCAACATGATCACGTCAACATGATCAAGAACCATGAAGTGAAGGTGACCAAGTGGGTCTGTCGCACTATTTTGAACCAACTCGGTATTTATAATGATTTCAATTTGCTTTGCAATAGGGTTGGCTTGCAAAACTTTGTATTCAATGATGTGCCTACCTATCGCCGGTTGACTCTTGAATTCCTACGTTCTTTGCAAAGTACCGTCAAGGCATGTCATGGAGAGGACATGGTTTCTTTTCGACTTTTGAACAACAATTACACTTTATCACTACATGAGCGATGCGCATGTTTTAATCTTCCAAACAATAGTGCTAATGACTTGCGTGCATCCTTTACTGGCTTAGACCCTTCCCCGGAGTAATATTATAATAGAATGAGCTTCACTTCTAGAGTGAGCGAGGGGAAGAATATTCAACATCCTGCAATTCGCTATTTGTTGTATGTTATTGCTAACACCTTGCAGACACGAAATGAGTTTACGAGACTTAGTGAGGAGAACATCTTAGTCCTTGCAAAGGTTGCTTTCAACAACTGCAACTTTTCACACAACTTGGGCGCAATCCTTGTGCGCTACCTGGAGCACCAATCCTCCCAAAGCCAAGGACCAATCATAGGTGGAGGTGTCATCACCGTTCTTGCCAATGCCCTAGGCATCGACCTTGGTGAGTTGCAACCTGTGTTAGGTGAGCAATGTGTTGGTTTCTCTACTTTAAAAGCTTGTGGAATGCTCACTAGGAGAGGTGGTGTTTATTACTTGCATACTGCTGGAGCTGGGCGTCTTTACCCTGCTCCTATGCCTAATGGTATTTTCTCTATCGAGGAAGGACATTTGCTATATGACTTGCAAGTTGAGCAACACCAACCCGAGGAAGAGATTCCGGATGAGGATGAGGACCAAGAAGAGGAGCAAGAAGTTCCTTACCAAGAGGAGCAACCACCGACCTGATTCGCTACATAACAAGACTTCCAAGAACTTGGAGGGACTGTGGAGAGGATGCAAAACATCTCCTTGAACCTCCAAGAAACAACTAGTAATTTATCAACTCAATTTGCGAACTGGAGTTCCAACTTTTTCCCACCACCACAATGATCTGAAGGGCTTCCAAAAGCCTAAGCTTGGGGAAGTTTCCTCGTTTATCTTTATTTGGCGTTCATTTGCTTTTATTTCAAGGTTATGTTTTTAATTCGAGTTTATAAGCACTCGTGTTGGTTTCCCCAACACTTTATCTTTAGTTATTTCTGTTTCAATGAGAACGGAAACAACATTAATTTCAGCTCATCTTCTATCCAAATGGCCAACCTCATCGTATAACACAACTCAGTAAAGTTCTCAATATGCTTGTATGGATCATTCTCTGGATCTCCTGCAAAGGCTTTGTTTTCGATGATTTGTATTAGTTTAGGATTAATTTCGTAATTCTATGCTATGACAGCGGGTTGAGTAATAGGTGAATGCGAATAAATACTATTGAAAGTACCATACTCCCCAAGATCCTTTTGTGCCATAGTTACCATATTTTTGTATTTTTGATTAAGACAATAACAAGACTAGCAATAAAAGATTAACTACTTTTTGTTCTTTTCAAATGAATAAAAGAAGTAAGATAATAGCAACAAACGGAAATAAACTATGTCTGAGTGGGTAGGAAATAACCAAACGCTATACTCCCCGGCAACAACGCCATGTTGATACCTGGTTCTCCTACGATCAATAACAGGGTTATTGAAGTACTTATAGCAGCAAATATTATTTATAAAGCATGTCTCTTGGAAGCTTTACAGACGGCAATCCACACGACCCTGCAACCATGTTGTCAGTGAGGCCACGTTCGCACCCAAAACTATGTCTGAAAATAGTCTACTCTATAGATTGCTAGGATAATGGTAATTGAGAGATGATTACAGTAACTAACACTAAGGAACTAAATGAGAACAAGCGAAAGAAATACTCAAAGTAAACAAGGGGGGTTGTAGATGTAGAATTCATTAGAGTAAGGCGGTGTCTAGGCTTTCGGTTTCACTAGTACTAAAGGGGCAACTATGTAGCAATCTATTGGAATTACACAAGATACATCTTTAGATAAATAAACTATCCCCAATGATTCCGGGTTGTCACACATGTGTACTACATAGAGCCTCGCGTCGCAGTCACTCACGCAGGTCAATAATACACTCCAGACCAAAGGATCACATGAACTCATCTATCTCCTCCTGATCACTAGGGGACAGAGTAATATAATAGATCAAGCCACATAGTCTAGGGTTACATACTTGATCATACCTCAACCTAGAACCGAATCAATCACTCAATCATAGATGAATGATGTCTCTAAAATATAGCCATCCATGTTCGCATTTAAACTGGATATTATTCATACTTTTGATGAAATATCTCTCTAAACCCCGCCACTAATGCCCAATGATCAAAGGGGTATGCAATCCTTTCTTTTTATTTTTCCCTGCGCAGATAATGTCGTTTGATGATGGGAATCACAACATTAAAGTCAAATATACGAGATTTCCGACGCACCAAAGAAACTAGAAGTCATGAAGTGGAGACATATGATTTAACAACCAACTATACGGCGGGAAGAAATTTCCGACCATATAGTTGCGGTCGTTTAGTTGCCGCCGCCGCTGTTAGGTCAAACAGAACAACTTTCGTGAAGGGAGCCCTATATAAAGAGGCCTTGGGCGATGAGAAATAGAGATCTCTCGAAGAAAACAACCGCCTCCATATCTCCATCCACCACACTAAAGAGCCACCATGAGAATATACTTAGATCTAATCTCCACACATTTCTCCACCACCATAGCCATATTCCACCACTTGTAATAGTAGATCTCATCTTCGATTAGCGACATTGTAAGACTATTTGCTATCGGTTTTATGATTTCCACTACAATGTTTATGATCTTTGATCGCATACTTATGTGTGAGTAATTCTCCTTGGGCTAAGGGCTTCGACCTAGCCATGTAGCTTTTGTGCATGTTATTTATCATAGATGGGATCATGTATTAGTTTGGATGACATGATGATTATTGTATCCTCTCTTGCCTCAATCTAAGGACTTGTCAGGTATCCAAGACCCCGAGGATTGAGCCAGCTATAGGGTGTATGAGTAATGACTAATCTGCAGGTTGGGAACCCAATGACAGAAGGGTTAGTATGGTTGTATGTGCGGGATTTACTTGGGAATTAACGGTGACATCACTATGCATAGCATTAGCTCTCTTTCTCTAATGGATGAGACTAGTAGGTTATTTCTATAAGCGGGTGCGGAGGCAATAGATATTATGGATGCACTGCCCACATATAATTTATCTTGGTCTAACAATTACATGCATACTTTATCATTATCTTTTATTCCCATCAGATGTTTTGCACAACTACAGGTGAAACCGAACGCCCTAGGCCCTCTCTATCCATCATCGACAACAACAAAAAGATGCAAATTGTTGGTCTGGTAAAAATACAAAAGGAATTCTAAAACTCCCAAAGGTCCGTTAAAGTAACTTCACTATGCTTTGCTTCCCGAGGATTCGATAAACCTAGGTCTACTAGGGAAAAAGAGCTATACTACATCCGTAATCCGGATCAAAGGTATCAATGAACAACAACACAAAGAAGAATTCACGGATATTATCATCATGTTCAATCTTAAAAATACTAAATACAAGAGAGAGGGAGATGGAGGTGTTTATGGAGATGGTGATGGAGTCGACGCTCGATGCGTGGTGGTGGTGATGGTGATGGCCTCCTTCTCTTCTTACTCTTGCTTGAATGGTGTGGAGGTGTAGATGGAGATCTGCATCTTGGAGGTGCGGCGGCTATGGAGATGGCACGGCGGCAGGGGCTCTGCCGTGGATGTCTATGGAGAGGTATGCTTATCCCTTGACTCCTTGCCTCTTTATATAGACATAGGGGTGCCCCCAATAACCCCAATATGTTCCTTATGACCTAAGGAAGGTCTAGAAACAAATAAGGATGGATTCTATGAAGAAAATCATCCAGAACAGCTATTTCTGTGCATCTAGACCCGTGGTATGGGCGGACGGTACGACCACACCCGCCCGTACGAGTGGTCGTTATGCCCTTTGTATGCTTTCGTATTTTGCTCGCCATTTCTTAATACAAACTCCGATTTGGATGTTCTTTGACTCGTTGGAATCGTATGGACGAGGGCTACAACACCATGGCCTTGGATATTAATTTGGAGTTTATGGAAAATTCACTTTTTCCACCTCTCAAATGGCTAAGTCTGGTGCCTGCAGCTCCTCTATATTGCATCTTCTTGGTTCCTTTTGCCTTGCTTTATCCATAATCCAACACAACACCCACACACAAGTCAAAGACAAGAAAAAGTAATAAAATCCAAATAAAACTACTAGTTGTGCAAAGTCCATGTGAAAATGAAAGAGAACTAGTAACCATACATAATAGGCATAGTTGTAACTAGATATAGCATGTAATGAGTGACCATATGAATAATTTATATACTTAAATATGCCTCAATTTTGGACTCATCAACTTACCCAATCTATACTCTTGCTCGTCCCTAAGCAAGGAGAATATAATTTTGCGGCCCGAAATTTGAGATGCCAAGGCAAAGCCGTACCCAGGTTGCTTGTAATCATCCGCATTGCCCACAGTTGGCGTGCCAAATGCTCACAGTGTCTTTTTTTGGCACAAATTCAACAAAACATTTGAATACAAAATATCAGGCTAACGCCCGTCAAATTGGGCCCTGCCTATCAATTTTCGCCGTCATGTCGCTGCCGTCATGGATGCCATGTAGGCTTGCCGTGTTGGCGCGTGCATCCATTCCTCATTACACGTCTTCTTCTTCCCCGGAGCGGCGGTGAGATCCGGGACATGGACGAACCTGCTCAGCCCCGCTCTCCTTCCTGTCCCAAATCGGAGCTCGCCCTCACCACGGCCGTACCCATGGCACGGCGCGGGGACGAGAATTCATTCCCGGGTGAGATCTGTCACCATGCCGACATTGCTTGGTCCTGCTTTCCTCCTCCAGAATCCGAGCTCGCCGTAGCCGTGGTTGCACCCACACCAGCCATGGCGCCTTCCTCTCCGAACCCCAAGGCCACATCCACTCTGTTCGGCACAACGCCAACAAGGTGAAATTCCACCCCGTTTTCTTCTTTTGATTATGGTAGAAGAACATGTACACATATGTTGCTTACTAGATTTTCATTTGAAATTAGTAGCTCCGTGATGAAGAAACGGAGAGAACCTAAATGGAATGATGATGAAGACCATGGTATGTACTTTGCATTGCATCAACAAGGGCTCGTTGATGAAGCATGTTACCAAGAGAGTGGAGTTCATCAGCCATTGCCAAAAATATGGGAACAAATCCATGAGTGATTTTATGCAAATACGCGTAGAGAAGCTAGATCCATGTCATCAATCATCAATAGGTGGCACATTCTAGTGATGCGTTCAAATGCGTACACCATGTATCATTCATAACAATAACACTATCGGCAGTGTTCCTAGATGTTTGTATGAGCTATAGATTTTATATGATCATGGCACTTTACTTTCCTGGTTAGTAATCTTGAAACTGCAATTTACTTAAAGTGGTTGTTATCCTGAGCAAAATGCCTAGTATGCACATTACCTTTGTCTGCTCGATGCCGCAAGTCTGCTGTTATGGGCGTGGAAAGAAAAGCTGGGCTTCACTGAATGTTACACAGTTAGGCCTAATTTAGACTTACACAAATAAGCAAAGCTTTAGTCTTACACAAATAAGCATAACTGAGTCTTAACCAAAGAAGCATTTACTTCATAGAACTAGGGGGAAACTAAAGATAAAGATAAAGACAAATGGTTCATCGGATCTGCCAGTATGAGCACTAGGTCCCTGGAGTTGGTGGTGTCGTCGGAACGAACCAGAATGCTGCGTTTGGCCGTCTCTCATTCTCCATCAAATCGTACGACCCCACTGATGAGCCAATTGTAGGCCCTGTCCCCCTGACGTGGATTTGGCTCTAGGTTGGATCTGGAGTGTCAACATGATAGGCGTGTGAGTGTGTAGCAAACACACATCCTGCTATCAACACTGGGAGTGCTGGCACCTTAGAAACAACACCAACATGTTCTTCCTAGACCCTGGCAGCAGCCTCCGCCAATATTTCACCAGCTTCACCAGCAGCTGCATTAGCAAGTATTTCATCAGCTTCACCAGCAGCAGCCTCAGCAAGTATTTCGTCAGCTTCACCAGCAGCAGCATTAGCAAGTATTTCGTCAGCTTCACCAGTAGCAGCATCACCAAGTATTTCGTCAGCTTCACTAGGAGCAACAACAGCTAGTTCTTCATCAGCTCCGCCACCACCACCACCACCAGCATCAGGAGCTGGGGCTGCCTGAGCAAGTACAGGTTCAATAGCTCTAGGGGCTCCGACAAAGAAAGGGTAGTTGATCCCAAGAAACATAGATTGTCCCTTCAGATTGTCGACTCTGCTCCAGACTTGTTCTACTGGGTCTTTGGATGGACATGCGGACCTCGAGAAAACGTGACACCGCAGCGATGGGTATGAAAAAAGTTGTGTCCCCATATGTTCTATTGTCTCACCAACGTTGTTTAGTGCTCCCCTGATATGAATCCACATGAGTTCAACATCCTATTTTGTGTCGCCTCCGAGAGGTGCCAGGAACCAGAGCCAAGTTCAACATCTGCTACTATATCTTTGATCACTGAAGCTGGAATGACGCGTGGGGATTCGTGTTACTTACAGTCAGTAAGCAGAATTTTGAATGGGATTTTACATACTATATGACACCATGACTCACCCTAGGTGAACGGCTCCCAAACACGCATGTTGCTGCTAGGTTCAGTGACCGTGTAAATGCATTGCAGTTTGTTGGAATAGTAGTTGGAGGTGAAGACGACGTCGACATACTTCTCCGGCTGCAGGAAGTTGTCGCGCAAGACTGTCCATTCCTTGTCTTCTAGGCATCTAATGAATGCGATTGCTTTGTCGAAACACCGCTAAGAGGTCTTACTCCCAGTTCTTCCACACCAGCTAAGGTCTATGTCGGAGCTGTACCTTCAGGAGCTCAAGTTCTGCCATGTTGAACCTGTAAGCGAATTTGGAAATGAGCGGCGGCCACCCGTTGTTGAATGAAGTAATGCCGACACCTCCAAAGATGGTAGTGTAAATATCAACGACCTGTAGGCATTTTTGAGAGTCCAAGTACTCCCATCCTGGGATAAAAGGACCAGCCACTCGCTGTTGCCACCCACCTAGTTCTGGTCATCTCCCATTTCCATCTCTTCTTCTTCCTTGATATTCACCATTACTGATTCCGACCACTTATCAAACATCATCATTTTTGCATGAATATTCTACAGAGTTTGTTGTCAGTTGGTAGAATCATCTAGCATGGATTCCATTGCAAATACAATTTGACAAGTAGACATTCAGATTAAAGTAATATTTATGACTATCTCCTTAGATACCGCATAAATTGTGCCTGTGTCACTACGAAAATACCCAACATATCAAGTAGGAGAAGAGCTCCCCCCGATCAAACTCCTGACAGTGATCATAAACAGCTAGGGGCATAATAGCCTTAAATCGTCTAATCTGTTTATTTTTTTAGAAAACAGAATATCACCTAGCAGGCATTCCATTGGAAATCCAAATTGACAACTCATCTATCACCTAAATTAATACTGTGTCACTATGAAAATACCATAATATCAAGTACAAGTAGAGCTTCCGCTGTACTGAATAGTCTTAAATGGTTCAATTTGTTCAAACCGCACGTGCACACAACACGTTCGATGGAAGGAACATAGGATTCCGATGAAAGTTTAGCACATATGAATCAACGATATGACTGAACCAATAAGCAAGATACTGGAAATTACATGGCCTTCGTGGTCGTTTGGACATTTGCTGGTATCGGGGTAAAGAAGGCCTGGTGTGCCGAAGGTTGCTCGTCCATGTCCCGCATCATGAAACGGTAGCCAGGGATGCAACGAGCGAGGCGACCGGCGGAGATGATATCTAACCCCTTGGCGATCATGTGCATGTTTGCAGCGCTGAGGTTAGGCCATCCTCAATCCTTGCGGTGGCAGTCGCCATGGTGAGCCTCGTTGATGTCGTCATCGTCTGCCTTATGCTTCAGCCTACTGCTACCCCAAGATTTACCCATAGCGACAAGTGGAGTCTGGAATCCAGTAGATTAATGGAGGCAGCGTGATCCAAAGGTGGATTGATCTCTAGTGGGGAACCGCCGTCGCCAGTCTCGTCTGTGTGGAAGACAAGGAAGGGGCCGTAATTAGTGAGGGTGGGCACGGGAACCGTCTAGAGGTAGTGGAAAAATTAATCGTAAGAGAAAAATGTAGGGTCCCACCTGTCAGCAAGTGAAGGTCGGCACGTGCAAACATGACTATGTTTGACTTAGGTTGTGCATGGCAGACCTCGATTCCACTTCATGCAAGTGGCACAGAACCAATTTCAGGCAGCGTTAGCATCGTTGTGTAAAACCGCCATTTTTCTTCACGTCCACCCTACTACGAATGGCCGTGCACCATTCAAGATATTATGAATAGAGGTTGCAATGTTGTAGTAAGTAGTTTCATTTCTCCGTCTCCTTTCCTCCTCCACGGCCTCGTCTCCTTTCCTTCTCCACGACCTCGCCTCCTTTCCTCCTCCATGGACTATCAGGATGTCTGAAATGACGGTATGATGGCGACTGGGTACTTCGACATAGAAGTCCATGGCGGGAACAAGATCAATGTTGTCTACACGACTGACCCTAAGACGGTGAGGCACACTCTAGAAAAGTACAAGAATTGGCTGCGGTTCGAGGAGAGCAGGTTCACCGGTCTCGACCTCGAGTACAGCCGGGATCAGTGCAGGATCACTGTGGTGCAACTCTCCATGAGGAACCACGACCTCGTGTACTAGCCTTTTTGCGAGAAGGGGCGATGGGAAGAGGTACACGTTGCTGTCTATTTGTTCCTGAACCGTCTGTTTGCGAAAGTTCTTGCTATATTTGTCTGAATTCATTTTCATGCATAGGTGGGGCGAAAGGATTAAGGCACTCTTTCATGACTTTCTCGTGAACCACCAAATAATATTTACTAGTGTTGACATCAAGAATGACACTCTCCTGCTTGAATTCCCGGCTGTCTTAATTCGCATCCCAAAGGAGAATAGAGTGGACATCCAGAAAATTTACTGGATCCCATGGACAAAGGGCAGCAGGACTGGGATGGCCGATCTTGCAGCCAAACTCATCCACCCGTGGTACGCTGACATGAAGGACAAAGTATCGAACTATTGGTGGAGGCGTTTAGGTCATGATTTTTGGGAGGATAAGCCGCTTTCTGAACCTAACCTGAAGTACGCTGCAATTGATGGGTATGTCAGCCACGAGCTGTAATGCCAGATCAAATTGTTTTGTTCCAGGCATCGCACCATTGAACTGCCACCAAGGCATGTGGTTTGCCCCAGATGCCAGATTGTAGAGGAATCTACAAGCCAGGGCAAGCGCCCGAAGACATCCTGGGGTCGGTTGCCTTCTCCGCCAATCATTCCAACAGGCTAGGATGTAGACTTTTAGTGCATTATTGTTGTGTTTTTATGGGGCTTGTTATGTTGATGAAAACATGTTATTTCAGAAGTACTATGTGTGATAGCTCTGTGTGAACAATTCCGAATTGCTGTGTATTACCTTATCGAACTATAATCTAGGTTTGTTTCTGATTGTATCCTTCGCTGTAACAGAAATTATGTCTATGCCACTACCGCTAATCATGATGTGTTGAGTTTGCTAGCATCTTATATTATCATTGTGTCCTTACATTCTGCCCTTCCGAGGACAACGACATCTGATCTTGTGGACCCCACCTTATGCATGGCAGTTCTGGATTTTGCCGCATGCAAAGGGCACAGACAGAATTTGTCAGTATGAATGTTGCTCATACGAACAGAGGAAATGTAATTCATACATGTTAAATACCTAATATCACAGGGATCATACGAGCTCAGTTCTTACACACAGAATGCTTAAAGAATACAGGCAAGATAAAATACAGGCGAGATAACTAGGAACAGAATGCGAAATTAGTAGTGGTAAACAACGCACTCACTCATCCGCCAGATCCTGTTGAGCATCTCGTAGCACACATATGCGTCCCTGGCTGCGTACGTGATCGCATCGTAATTATGGTACTGATGACCCACAAGTATAGGGGGTGTATCGCAGTATTTTCGATAAGTAAGAGTGTCGAACCCAACAAGGAGCAGAAGGTGCTGGCTAGTGGTATGGATCAGGAATTCTCTGCAAATACTTAGCAAACGAATATTTAGGGTTTTTTGATAATGCAAGTAAATAAAGTACGAGTAAATAAAATACAATAGGAATAAATGCAGCAAGTGGCCCAATCCTTTATTCAGCAAAGACAAGCCGGTTGTATTACTTAAGATGACCAAACGTTCTCGAGGACACACGGGAATATCATCAGGTGCTTTCGGTTCATATAGTTGATTAATCTTCTTTAGCTTGCTAAGTGTTGTGTGGGTGAACCTGTGCTAATGTACCGACCTTCCTAGGACTAATACATACTTGTGATTATACCCCTTGCAAACATCCGTAAGTACAAGAAAGTAATTAAGGTAGAAACCTAACCACAGCTTTAAACTCTAAGACCCTGACGTCCCTTGTGCAATGGTTTGCTAATCGGGGTTCAGGTTTCTATCACTCCGGCAACCCCTACGATTAGTAGCCAAATACACAATGCATTCCCCTAGGCCCATATAGGTGAACTGTCATGTAGTCGACGTTTACATGACACCACTAGAAGAAGTACACCAGAACTTAAATATCAAACTATTGAATCTTTCTCAACACAACTCCACTACTAACAACATGACTTCTCCCATGTCCTCAAGAACAAAACAAACTACTCACAAGACATCATATGGATCATGATCAGAGATGGAATAATGATGTATACCAATCTGAACATAAACAATAATTTAATGGTTCCACTCAATAGCATCAACTACAAAGAGTAATCAACACCGGGAAAGTTTCCCCTAAGAACTATGCAAGATTCAACCCAATTGTTACAACAATATGGAGATGGTGATGATGGTGCTAGTGGTGATGATGGTGATGATCATGATGATCCCGATGAAGTCCATCTTGATGGTGGTGTTGATGGCGATGATCTCCCCTCTCCGGGAAGGAATTCCCCTGGTAGAATTCTGTCTACCGGAGAGATCTTTCTCTCTCGGTGTTTTCCGCCCCGCAGAGGCGGCGAAATCTTTCTATGGTCCCTCCCCTAGTATTAGGGTTTCGTGGAGATAATATACGCCAGAGGGGAGAGCTGGAGGTGGGCCAGGGTGGCCACACCACCTGGTGGCATGGCCTAGGCTGGCCCGCGCCAAGGGGTGGTGTGGGCCCCCTGTGGCCCATCTCCACTCCTCCTTCTGGCAGTCTTCGTCTTCTGGAAAATAGGATTTTCTGTATATTTTGCCGGATTTTCTGATCTTCGCGAATTTTGCCTCCAAACATCACCTTTTCCATCAGAATCCCGACTGCAGTGGTCCATGCTCCAAAAGTCATCAACCATGCAAAAACATGTGAAATAACATAAGTATCATCTCTTAATATGAAATATATCAATGAATAACAGCAAATTATTATATAGAATAGTGATGCAAAATGGACGTATCAACTGCCCCCAAGCTTAGACTTCGCTTGTCCCCAAGCGAGACTGAGCTCAATAAACATGGCCTCAGGTTTATGGAGTGAAGAGTCGATAAAAAGAATACGGATAAGAAGTATCACATTCATCAATACATAGATCATAATAGAAGACAACTCACTATTATATAACTTAACTTGCAATAAGTAAAGAAAACACAATAAAGATACATAAAGTAAATCATAATTGGTAATGGCAAACTTAGCTCTTGGTCGAAGAATAGTTAACAATTTGCTAGAGTTCACAAATAACTGATTTTCAATGATAGCTTTGAAAGTAGTAAACACCAAGATAAGAGCAATGTGCAAAACAAGGAACATAAGAAACATGATTGAATAAATCATCATATGAATGAATGAAACACAAAAACTCAAAATACTTGCTGAGATAGAAGGGAATAGGTTTACTGACTCAACTAAAAAGTAAAAGAAAGGCCATTCGCAGAGGGAAGCAAGGATTTCAAGTTTCATAAAGAGCTCCCAAAAATTATGGTACTTAGTAGCTTTCAACTCTCATTGCCCCTATCAATGGCATCTTTAGGTGATTAAGGTTAAAGTGATCAAATATGAGGATATGCTTGATAAGTTGTAAGTTGAAAATCTCATGTCCCTTGAATATGAGGGCCGCTCCTCATGCTAGTCAAGTTTAGTCACCAGTAAGTTCTTGTCATAGTAAGCACATGTGTATTATGGAGAACCGCCAACGGGATACCCCTTGTCCGATGATACGGAAGAATCCCCATATCAAAATGACAAGGCAAGCAGACAACAAGCATCTTAGCAATCTTCTTATTTACCATGGGAATATGGTGCTTTTTTCTCTCTTTCCTCTTTTATCATCTTTTTTTCTTTTTCTCAATCTCTATCTTTTTTATAAGAAGAATGCTTCATAGATGCTCATTATGGTTACGCTGCAGGTTTCCACCATGACAGCATGGATTAGACCGGCGGCTGAGGCATTTCTCTAACACACATGCATAACTCCATGGACTTACAAGCTCCCCTTTCATTTCACACCGACGACATCCATAGACAAAAGAACATGATATCAACTAGGTACAAAGTACCAGTGCAATGTTGAAAGTGTTCCCCATGACAACATGGTTCTGCTAATTCACAACTTACAAAGCGCAAGCATATACGCAACATAGATGGGCATAATGGTTCAAGTTTATTAGATGCAAGAAAGTAAAGTGTGCCATCAAGTTCGTGAGAGCTTTAATCACTAATTTTCACATAACAAGTTTAATTTGGGAGGTATATAAAAACATGAATTTACTTGGAATAGCAATAGTGCTAATAGGTAGGTATGGTGGACACAAATGGCATAGTTTTTGGTTTAAGGATTGGATGCACGAAAAGAATTCCCTCTCAATACAGGTTTTTGGCTAGCAAGGCTGGGTAGCAAGTATAAGAGTTGAAGGAAACAAACATACATACAAGTGATAAAGACAAAAATGCAATATTCCTTGGAAGCACAAAAGATCTTAACTAGAGAATACTAAAATCATGAGCAAATCAAGAAAGAAATATGATGAAATTATATTTCCTTAAGAGTACTTCTATCTTTTTCATTCAATTATCAAAAATAGTGTTGCTACTGACCAAGCCAGGTTTGCCAAAACCAACTAAATTAACTCAATGATCCCAAAGTGATACCAATACTAACAACCAGATCAATCATATAACCATGACATTAAAACTAATATAAGATATGCAAAAGAGTAAATGATAGAACTTCTCATTAATATTCCATATCGACAACTCACACCAGGGGATACATATCTAACGAGAGAGGGGACACTTCCATAATGCAAACCATCCTATATGACAACTTCTCTATTCGTGATATGAATCTACTAAAAAGGTAAAAAGATAGAAGATAGTGATGTGATACCGCGACACTCCCCCAAGCTTGGAACAAACCAAGGGGATGCCAAACCTGATGACGAATTACTCCTTTGGTGGTGGTGGTATCCTATCGATGATCTCTTTGATCAGTTTCCCCAAGTCTTCAATCTCAAAGGTGAGAGTACGAATCAACTCCGAGTTGTGCTCGATGCGGTGCATGATCATGTCAGATTGTGGATCCCAGCTCTTGCGATTCTTTTCCCACTCTTCCTCCTTGAAGTCTTCTTTCCTTGCATGGCTAGAACGAGGCAAGTCCCAATTGGAGGGTAATTTCTCCTTGGGAATATTCTGGTGTTGATGCTTATGGATAAGGGTATGGAAAGGATTCTTGGTGCGTGGAGGAAGTGACCGTGGAGCTAAACAGTGACGAGGAGTTTTCCCTCCAGTTGACATCCATGCAGTCCTCATGACCCTGACAGATCTTGCCAACACTCCAATGCTTGCAATGGTAGTGCTGGTGTGAGGATGTTGGCCTTGCTTTGTCTCCTCTTCACCTTCACTCTTGATCTCCTTCTTCTGCGCGGGGTCTTCTTCATCCATAGGCTCCTTTCCCTTATCCTTGGCGGACACCATTGTGCTTCAAAACTTTCAAGAATAGTTCCTGGCAGAAACAGACTGAAACAAAAACACGTCGAGAACACGATATACGAACCTCGGGGGATCCATGGGATTATATATTACGAAGTTTCACAACAAAAGGAAGGTACTGGGAGAAAACGGGTCGGAGACGGAGTCCGAGCTGGCCACACCACCTGGTGGTGCGGCCAGGGGTGGGCCCGCGCCACAGGGTGGTGTGAGCCAACCTGGCTCCGTTTCCATCCCTCTTTCGCTTCGTAACTTTCCTTGTTGGCTAAAAACTGCAAAAATATAACGGGATAGATCTTTTGCGGAACTTTTCTTACCAGAACTGTTACCTATTCGAAAAATGACTCTGTAGGTCTCTGAATTTGGTATTTAGTAGATTCTTCCGAGGTCACCACTTGAATAACATCAATATCTTCATCTTCATACACTTATTACTTGAGTCATTGAACCTTTCACTTTCTTATTACACCATTATCTCCACTAACCTGGAAATTTCTTTCACACAAAACTTCACACAGTTCTCATTAGCAACATTAGTATAAGTGAAGTGATATAACCTTTTGAGTCCAATTTCAACTGAAAACCATCAAAACATAAGCTACTGTAGAAACTTCTTCCAAAAACCCAAAATAATTCAAAAAGGAAATCGAATAAAGAAGCAAATGCAAGAGTGGCAAAATCTGTCAAAACAGACCAGAAGGTAAAGATTAATTTTTTAGAAAATCTTCTGTTGCTCAAATCAAAAAGTGCACAACTAACGAAAGTTAAATAACAACCTGGGGCAGAAGCACAGACAATTACAGCTCAATCCGACATACAAAGATCTCTCACAAATATTTACGGTGAAGCACAAAATCCTGTTTCGGGACAACAACTTCCCCAAATCTTACTTCTCTCTCATTAGAGGTTGGTATTGACACAAAAACCAAACAAAAAGGATAAGGAGAGGTTACTACCGAAGTAATAACTTCCAAGACTCAAAAAAAAAACCTAAGACAAAAATAAATTGGGTTGTCTCCCAGAAAGCTCTTTCTTTATAGCCATTAAGATGGGCATGATGATTTCAAAGATGCTGAGATAGGAATATGAATTGAAGTTAAAGAGAGCATTAAGAAGCAAAAATACACAAGTTTAAGTCTAACCCACTTCCTATGCAAGGGAATTTTGTAAACAAACAAGTTGTTGAAACCAGAGGCTACTAGCATAGGAAGGCAAAAGAAGCGCAACATAAAAACTTTCAGCATAAAACGAGGAAACTTGATATTATTGAGATACATAAGAACACTTTTCCCTCTCTCATAGTAACTTTCAGTATCATGCATGAACTTAATAATATAACTATCACATGAACTGTTGTAGCAATGATCACTTATCCTTACAGAAAACACAGGAATACTAGTTCTTATGAAACTACTTTGTGAAACAATATTAGGGATATCCTTACAAAGGATAGTGTGTCCTTCATCCACATATTTAGTACAAAGTCTTTCACATTTTCTATTATAGGTTCAACATCCATTTGTTTATCGGGTTCAATAGCTTTATTTGTACTTTCACTAACCATACTAGCTATCATAGAATGTTCCTTTATCTTAACTTGGAAAGGCATTTTCTCAATGTAAGGTTCAGGTAAAACATGATTAGTAGTATAAACTTCAGTATTTCTTGCAGGAACACACTTAGCAACATCTTTATAAGGTTCATGATATTTATTCCACTTCTTTTTAGGCACTTCAATGTAGGAAGCAAAAGCCTTAAAATAAGAAGCAATAGCTTGAGAGTCAAGACCATAAGAATTTTTAATATTTTGAAAGTCATCAGTTCCCATAAAAGATTCAATGCATTCATAATCATAATTTATACCTAACATTCTTCCTTTGTCATTCTCCCATGCTTCAGCATTATCTTGAATACGATCCAGAAGATCCCATTTAGCATCTTCTTCCATGCGAGTGAATGATCCAGCACAAGAAGCATCCAATAAATCCTTATCATGAAAAGAAAGCCTTGCACAAAAGTTATTGATAACAATATTGTTGGGGAGTTCATGAATGGGACATTTGAGCATTAGTAACTTCAATCTCCCCCAAGCTTGAGCTGTACTCTCTCCATCAAGAGGCCAAAAGTTGTATATTTGATTCCGATCTTTATGAATCTCACTAGGAGGATAAAACTTTGAATAAAAGAGAGGCAGTATTTCCTCCCATTCAAGAGCTTGACCATTCTTCAGCAGCTTATACCATTCCTCAGCTCTTCCTTTTAGTGTTAATGAGTATAACTTCTTCTGAACTTGATCTGTAGTAATACATGCACACTTGAACAACCCGCATAATTCGTGTATAAAGAGCAAATGATCACCGGGATGGACAGTTCCATCCCCAACATAGTAGTTATCCATAACACAATCAATAATTCTTGTAGGTATTTTAAAAGTATCATTCTCAGCAGGTGGTGGTTCATCTACTACCTTAGTAGTGGTAGTAGCATTACAAAATAAGAAACTCAACGAATTATCCATATTGAAAATAAAGCAACTAACAGAAGTAAACAATACTCACAGTAGAGGTTTCCTTTACCGTTTCCACTCTCCAATAGCGCTTCACTCCCCGGCAACGGCGCCCGAAAATAGTCTTGATGACCCACAAGTATAGGGGGTGTATCGCAGTATTTTTGATAAGTAAGAGTGTCGAACCCAACGAGGAGCATAAGGTGTTGGCTAGTGGTATGGATAGGGAATTCTCTGCAAATACTTAGCAAACGGATTTTTAGGGGGTTTTGATAATGCAAGTAAATAAAGTACGAGTAAATAAAAGACAATTGGAATAAATGTAGCAAGTGGCCCAATCCTTTATTCAGCAAAGGACAAGCTGGTTGTATTACTTAAGATGACCAAACGTTCTCGAGGACACACGGGAATATCATCAAGTGCTTTCGCTTCATATAGTTGATTAATCTTCTTTATCTTGCTAAGTGTTGTGTGGGTGAACCTAGGCTAATGTACCGACCTTCCTAGGACTAATACATACTTGTGATTATACCCGTTGCAAACATTCGTAAGTATAAGAAAGTAATTAAGGTAGAAACCTAACCACAACTTTAAACTCTAAGACCCTGACGTCCCTTGTGCAATGGTTTCCTAACGGGGGTTCAGGTTTCTGTCACTTTGGCAACCCCTACGATTAGTAGAAAAATACACAATGCATTCTCCTAGGCCCATATAGGTGAAGTGTCATGTAGTCGACGTTCACATGACACCACTAGAAGAAGTACACCACAACGTAAATATCAAACTATTGAATCTTTCTCAACACAACTCCACTACTAACAACATGACTTCTCCCATGTCCTCAAGAACAAAACAGACTACTCACAAGACGCCATTTGGATCATGATCAGAGATGGAATAATGATGTATAACTATCTGAACATAAACAATAATTCAATGGTTCCACTCAATAGCATCAACTACAAAGAGTAATCAACACCGGGAAAGTTTCCCCTAAGAATTATGCAAGATTCAACCCAATTGTTACAGCAATATGGAGATGGTGATGATGGTGTTGGTGGTGATGATGGTGATGATGATGATCCTGATGAAGTTCAGCTTGATGATGGTGTTGATGGCGACGATCTCCCCTCTCCGGGAAGGAATTTCCCCGTCAAAATTCTGTTTGCCGGAGAGATCTTTCTCTCTCGGTGTTTTCCGCCCCGTAGAGGCGGCGGAATCTTTCTGTGGTCCCTCCCCCAGTATTAGGGTTCCGTGGTGATAATATACACCAGAGGGGAGAGCTGGAGGTGGGCGGCCACACCACCTGGTGGCACGGCCTAGGCTGGCCCGCGCCAGGGGGTGGTGTGGGCCCCCTGTGGACCATCTCCACTCCTCCTTCTGGAAGTCTACGTCTTATGGAAAAATAGGATTTTCCGTATATTTTCCCGTATTTTCTGATCTTCACGAATTTTGCCTCCAAACAACACCTTTTCCATCAAAATCCTGACTGCAGCGGTCCATGCTCCAAAAGTCATCAACCATGCAAAAACAGGTGAAATAACATAAGTATCATCTCTTAATATGAAATATATCAATAAATAATAGTAAATTATGATATAGAATAGTGATGCAAAATGGACGTATCAGGTACCTCCACTCCCATCGCTCGTGCAGGTGCTTCGGGAACCCGACCTTCATGCCGATGTACTCGCGGTTGATGATGTCAGCAGCGAGTCTAGCCATGTCGGCTTTCCCCGTATCGTCATCCGGGTACCTCCACACACATTGGAGATCGACGTGATTGACAACATGAATGGGAGATCCTGCGCTAGCTTTGGAGTGTCGTTCTTGATGTCCACACTGGCGAAGTAGATCTCCCTCCTGCGCAGGAACTTACGAAGCTCCGGGCATACCCATTTGGCCCTGTATACGTGGTATAGGAGGTAGTGGTTGCGCATGGACAGCTGCAAAAGCGCCGCCCTCTTCCTATCTACGGTATACTCTAGGTCTATTCTGACAATCTTGTACCTGTCCATCGGCTCCTGTAGCTATTGCTCGTACATTGCGATGACCTTTTCTACCTCCGCTGATGCATTGGTCTGCATGACCGATAGCTTGGTGGTGCCATGGGAGGTGACGATGTACTCATCGGTGAAGTTGCTCCCGTCGCTGAACACGCCGTACTCTACATCCATGGCAGCAGCTAATGTGGCGGTGGTGGTATGGCGCGGCGGTGGCGGTGCCTGCAGCGGCATCGATGGTTCTTGCGGTGGCTGCGGCATCGACAGAAGGAGTTGGGGATTTTTGCATAGTGCTATGCTGCGGGGACGAAAGGCGATGCGTAAAACGGGGGTGCGTGTCGTAAATTGCATTTACCATTATTCCGGTCATACCCA
The DNA here is from genome assembly GCA_910589775.1 of Avena eriantha. Classification (NCBI taxonomy): domain Eukaryota; kingdom Viridiplantae; phylum Streptophyta; class Magnoliopsida; order Poales; family Poaceae; genus Avena; species Avena eriantha. The sequence goes on along the minus strand of OU342743.1, from coordinate 130,817,660 downwards.
CTCGGAAGCAGGTTTGACCGGGCGAGCACCATTGATTTCCAATCCTAGCGCTTAAATTGGGCGGCCGTGCCCGGTAGGCGATGGGATGGGTTGTGCAACGTGGCTATGGCGTGGCGGAGACCGGTCACGGAGACCGGTCACGGAGACCACTGTCCTGTTGCTGCTCTACAACAGGTGCGTGGTGCTGACATGACGTAACGTGACAGGATAGAAGGAAGTGGACATCTATTTGTGATTATTATTCCCAACAAGTTTAAGGGATGTGTAAAGCCGAACTGGATCCTCTAACTTGGAGAAGCAAAGTTAGAGAAGCTACAGTAGTCTAACTTTGCTTCTTCCAAACCATATGATAAAGGCTCAAATGATTTAGATTAATTTGCAAAATATAAATCTACAATATACATCTGCAGTACTTACACATAAACAAAATTATGGTGTAAATATTTTTTATTTTAGACACTTTTGGCTGCAGTAATCACCGATGTAAGTTTCTTGGTCGGCCACTAGTGTACTTAAGCTCGTTTGCCCATCTGCAGTACTTACACATAAACAGAATTTGGCAACTTAAACTGTTTGCCCAGGCTTCTAGAAGTTTCTTGGTCGGCCACTGGTGTAAGCATGCACGAGCAAGCAACTTTGCAACACACGTGTCGGTGGCATAGCATTAGGTTTCAGCACACCACATAGTTTCAGGGTCTAGAAACGGTAAGAGAATTAAACATTATTATTGGCCGGGGCAGCACAGTGACGGGTTCGTTGGCTAGAAGTTGTTGAATCCTAAGTAAGGGGACACCAGGCCAGTTTTGACATACTCCTTCAGGAATTTGCCATAAGCAGCGTGCTTAGCCTTGGTCATTGACTTGTGTTTACTAGCCGGGCTTTTACCGATGCCAATCGCATGCGGAATCAAGCTGTCAATCCTCGGGTTGACTCCTTTCTTACAAAAAGGGCACCTGAGCTCCCCAAGTCGAGTGCAGAGAGGGATTCTCCCTCTCTTGAGCTTCTTCATGACATGGAGGCTCTTGTTGTCCATGCCCTCCTTGTCAGAGTCCACCTCACTAGAATCTACCTGTAATGTATAAAATGCAAATATAAAGGAGCAAAATAATAAATAGATATTCCAACAACCATTCCAAGTTACTTTCAAAACAGTAACATATTTATACAGGTTCAACAGTTCATTACGGCTGTCTCCCTAGCTCACTCCTAAATTAATATTGTTTGTGTTCTTGATAACTTATTAATAAATAAATAATGTGGATTCATTCAGAACAGTCTAAATCTCTGCATGCATCGGTTTGTGTGGTGGATCTAATCCTTAGGACTAGATTAAGTAAAACGTGATCAGATTAAGTATTTATTCTACAGATTAATAGGTACATCTTCAGCCCGAGCAGAAAATATGAAACATGGATAAATAGATGTACCTCCGGGTACACGAGTAGAGCGTGTTCGTCGAACTCCACACCCTCATCGGGGCCTCTGAAGTCGTCTGCACCGGCGAGCACACAGTCCCCATTGGGTTTGAACTGCACGTCCTCCTCACCTTGGGTTGCATGATGCTCCTCCAGAACTGCTGTAGGAAGCACCACATCGCACGTAGCAGGGGCAACCACCCCGGCAGCGTTGCCTGCAGACTCACCCCCATGCACTAGTTTCATGGAAAAGGTTGGTGGCTGTATGGTGAGTATTGTGGGGTTTTGCCAGATCGGGAAGAGGGAGGAGTGGATGAGTGCAAATGGAGGACCCGGTAGGCTAGGTTTTTAATGCGGGGACGTTTAGGCCTCCTCGAGGGGCCCGGGTAGGCAGCTCTTCGGGATCCGGCTGCCGTGTGGAAGGTTCGTATGGTGGGGGCCTTTTGGAAGTGAGATTGCAGGCGCGCTACATAAAAATCGGATAGCCCGTGGAAGATCCATGGCCATGTAGTGGACTAGTAGCCTTTGCAAACTAGATTCAACATGACATGACCACTCGTGTATGTCTCAGTGTTCCTTCTGGTAGAAGTGTTGCCGAGAGAGACGCGACCCTAAAAAACCCAGCGGATAAAACAGGGGGCCAGATGGCAAGCGGACTTTCGTGTGTTCTCACGATGTAGTGTGAAGGGCAGGACATCATGCAGTGATCCGCGTTGGATCGGAGAGGATCAATGGTAGGCGCGAACGATCTGCGTGAGAGCTGTGTTAACCAATCAGCGCGTTTGGGCTGTTGAGAGAGTTTGTGACTATGAGAGAGGGCAAAACTGAGTAGAATTAGGGGTTGTTTGGTTGCCATCCACACTCTGCCAAGCCAAACTTTGTCTAGCCACACTTTAATTGGCATGTGTTTGGTTTGTGTCACACATTGGCTTGCTATATTTTATCACCCCTATGGCCCATGTTTCATAGTCATCATTCTTGCCAACTTTGAATCCAAAGTTTGGCTTCAAAATTTACAGCCCTAGTGGATCCATGTGGTTTATGAAAAGTACACTCATGCATTGACATCCAGTGGATCAGTGTGTTTTAGGAAAATAACATATGCAATGACACTAGTGGATTGGTGTGTCAAACCATGGTGACAGAGACCAAACACATATAGGAAATCATCTTCCACATTGCATGTTGCACCAATGACATCTAGAGGATCCATGTGGTTTATTGAAAAGAACACACATGCAATGACATCTAGAGGATCCATGTGGTTTATGAAAAGAACACACATGAATGACATCTAGAGGATCCATGTGGTTTATTGAAAAGAACACACATGCGATGACATCTAGAGGATCCATGTGGTTTATGAAAAGAACACACATGCAATGACATCTAGTGGATCCATGTGGTTTATGAAAAGACCACTCATGTAGTGACATCTAGTGGTTTATGAAAATAACACACATCTAGGTGGTTTATTGAAAAGAAGACACATGTAATGACATCTAGAGGATCCATGTGGTTTAAAAAAAGAACACACATGCAATGACATCTAGAGGATCCATGTGTTTTATAAAAAGAACAGTCATGAAGTGACGTCTAGTGGATCAGTGTGTTTTAGGAAAGGAACACATGCAATGACACTAGTGGACCAGTGTGCCAAACCATGGTGACAGAGACCAAACACACATAGGAAAGCATCTTCGACATTGCATGTTGCACCAGTGTGGCAAAAGTTGCATCACAGAACCTAGTGGATCCATGTGGTTTATAAAAGAACACACATGCAATAACATCTAGTGGATCCATGTGGTTTATGAAAAGAACACACATGCAATGACATCTAGAGGATCTATCTAGTTTATTGAAAAGAACACACACGCAATTACATCTAGAGAATCCATGTGGTTTATAAAAAGAACACACATGAATGACATCTAGAGGATCCATGTGGTTTATTGAAAAGAACACACATATAGTGACATCTAGAGGATCCATGTGGTTTATGAAAAGAACACGCATGCAATGACATCTAGTGGATCCATGTGGTTTATGAAAACAACACTCATGCTGTGACATCTTGTGGTTTATGAAAATAACACACATCCAGGTGGTTTATGAAAAGAACACACATGCAATGGCATCTACATGATCCATGTGGTTTACAAAATGAACACACATGCAATGAGATCTAGTGGATCCATGTGGTTTATGAAAAGAGCACTCATGTAGTGACATCTAGTGGATCAGTGTGTTTTAGGAAAGGAACACATGCAATGACACTAGTGGATCAGTGTGTCAAACCCGTGTGACAGAGACCAAACACACACAGGAAAGCAGCTTCAACATTGCATGTTACACTAGTGTGGCAGAAGTTGCATCACAGAATCTAGTGGATCCATGTGGTTTATGAAAAGAACACACATGCAGTGACTCTAGTGGTTCATGAAAAGAACACACATCCAGGTGGTTTACGAAAAGAACACACATGCAATGGCATCTAGAGGATCCATGTGGTTTATGAAATGAACACACATGCAATGAGATCTAGTGGATCCCTATGGTTTATGAAAAGAGCACTCATGAAGTGACATCTAGTGGATCAGTATGTTTTAGGAAAGGAACACATGCAATGACACTAGTGGATTATTGTGTCAAACCATGGTGACAGAGACCAAACACACATAGGAAAGCAGTTTCCACATTGCATGTTGCATGAGTGTGGCAGAAGTTGCATCACATAATCTAGTGGATCCATGTGGTTTATGAAAATAACACACATGCAATGACTCTAGTGGTTCATGAAAAGAACACACATCCAAGTGGTTTATGGAACAAACACACATGGAATGGCATCTAGAGGATCCATGTGGTTTATGAAATGAACACAAATGCAATGCGATCTAGTGGATCCCTGTGGTTTATGAAGAGATCACAAATGAAGTGACATCAAGTGGATCAGTGTGTTTTAGGAAAGGAACACATGCAATGACACTAGTGGATCAGTGTGTCAAACCATGGTGATAGAGACCAAACACACATAGGAAAGCAGCTGCCACATTGCATATTGCACCATGATGTCTACGCACGCTTCTATTCTTGTAGATAGTGTTGGGCCTCCAAGTGCTGAGGTTTGTAGAACAGCAACAAGTTTCCCTTAAGTGGATCACCCAAGGTTTATCGAACTCAGTGAGGAAGTGGTCAAAGGTATCCCTCTCAAGCAACCCTACAATCAAGATACAAGAAGTCTCTTGTGTCCCAAACACACCCAATACACTTGTCAGGTGTATAGGTGCACTAGTTCGGCAAAGAGATAGTGAAATAATATCACACATAGAGAGAGAGAGATGAACACATATCTACCGGTAGAGCCCTTAGCCTTGAGAGAGAACTACTCCCTCATCATCATGGGAGTCAGCAACGGCGATGGAGTTGGCGGTGGAGTCGATGGAGATGGCTCCGAGGGCACTTCCCTGCCCCGGCAGGGTGCTGGAACAAAGACTTCTGTCCCCCGAATCTCCTCTTCGGTGGTGGTGGCGTTGCAGAACTTTTCGTAGAATTCTGATCGGGTATCCAGGGTTTTCATCTCGGGGGAATATATAGGCGAAGGGGCAAGGTCGGTGGAGGCCTGAGGGGCCCACACCACCTGGTGTCGTGCCTGGGGGTACCCGCGCCACCATAGGGTGTTGCCGGCTCGGTGCCCTCCTCCGTCTCTGCTTTGGACTCCATCGTGTGTCAGGAAAAATAGGAACTTCGGTTTTCATTTCGTCCAATTCCGAGAATATTTCCTTACTAGCTTTTCTGAAAACAAAAATAGTAGAAAACAGGCAACTAGCACCACATCATCTTGTCAATAGGTTAGTTCAAGAAAATGTATAAAAATGCCTCAAAGTGTAGACAAAACATAAGATAGTTGATACAAAACAAGCATGGATCATCAAAAATTATAGATACATTTAGGACGTATCACAGCAGTGTGGCAGAAGTTGCATCCCATAATCTTTTGGATCCATGTGGTTTATGAAAGGAACACACATGCAATGACATCTAGTGGATCCATGTGGTTTATGAAAAGAACAGACATGCAATGACATCTAGAAGATCCATGTGGTTTATTGGAAAGAACACACATGCAATGACATCTAGAGGATCCATGTGGTTTATGAAAAGAACACACATGAGTGACATCTAGAGGATCCATGTGTTTTTGAAAAGAACACACATGCAATGACATCTAGTGGATCCATGTGGTTTATGAAAAGAACACTCATGTAGTGACATCTAGTGGTTTATGAAAAGAACACACATCCAAGTGGTTTATTGAAAAGAAGACACATGCAATGACATCCAGAGGATCGATGTGGTTTATGAAAAGAACACACGTGCAATGACGTCTAGAGGATCCATGTGTTTTATGAGAAAAACACTTATGAAGTGACATCCTGTGGATCAGTGTGTTTTAGGAAAGGAACACATGCAATGACACTACTGGATCAGTGTGTCAAACCATGGTGAGAAAAACCAAACACACATTGGAAAGCAGCTTCCACATTGCATGTTGCACCAGTGTGGCAGAACTTGCATAACAGAATCTAGTGGATCCATGTGGTTTACGAAAAGAACATGTATGCAATGACATCTAGTGGATCCATGTGGTTTATGAAAAAAACACACATGCAGTGACATCTAGAGGATCCATGTGGTTTATTGAAAAGAACACACATGCAATGACATCTAGAGGATCCATGTGGTTTATGATAAGAACACACGTGAATGACATCTAGAGGATCCATGTGGTTTATTGAAAATAACACACATGGAGTGACATCTAGAGGATCCATGTGGTTTATGAAAAGAACACACATGCAATCACATCTAGTGGATCCATGTGGTTTATGAAAAGAACAGTCATACAGTGACATCTAGTGGTTTATGAAAAGAACACACATCCTGGTGGTTTATGAAAAGAACACACATGCAATGGCATCTACAGGATCCATGTGGTTTATGAAATGAACAATCATGCAATGAGATCTAGTGGATCCATATGGTTTATGAAAAGAGCACTCATGAAGTGACATCCAGTGGATCAATGTGTTTTAGGAAGGAAACACATGCAATAACACTAGTGGATCAGTGTGTCAAACCATGGTGACAGAGACCAAACACACATAGGAAAGCAGCTTCCACATTGCATGTTGCACCAATGTGGAGAAGTTGCATCACAGCATCTAGTGGATTCATGTGGTTTATGAAAAGAACATACATGCAATGACATCTAGTGGATCCATGGGGTTTATGAAAAGAACACACATGCAGTGACATCTAGAGGATCCATGTGGTTTATTGAAAAGAACACATATGCAATGAGATCTAGAGGATCCATGTGGTTTCTGAAAAGAACACACATGATTGGCATCTATTGGATCCATGTGGTTTATTGAAAATAACACACATGCAGTGACATCTAGAGGATCCATGTGGTTTATGAACAGAACACACATGTAATGACATCTAGTGGACCCATGTGGTTTATGAAAATAACAATCATGCAGTGACATCTAGTTATTTATGAAAAGAACACACATCTAGGTGGTTTATGAAAAGAACACACATGCAATGGCATCTAGAGGATCCATATGGTTTATGAAAAGAACACACATGTCATGACATCTAGAGGATCCATGTGTTCTATGAAAAGAACACTCATGAAGTGACATCCAATGGATCAGTGTGTTTTAGTAAAGGAACACATGCAATGACACTAGTGGATCAGTGTGTCAAACCCTAGCGATAGTGACCAAACACACATAGGAAAGCAGCTTCCACATTGCATGTTGAACCAGTGTGGCAGAAGTTGCATCATAGAATCTAGTGGATCCATGTGGTTTATGAAAAGAACACACATGCATTGACTCTAGTGGTTCATGAAAAGAACACACATCTAGGTGGTTTACGAAAAGAACACACATGCAATGGCATCTAGAGGATCCATGTGGTTTATGAAATGAACACACATGTAATGAGATCTAGTGGATCCCTGTGGTTTATGAAAAGAGCACTCATTAAGTGACATCTAGTGGATCAGTGTGTCAAACCATGGTGACAGAGACCAAACACACATAGAAAAGCAGCTTCCACATTGAATGTTGCACCAGTGTGGCAGAAGTTGCATCACAGAATCTAGTGGATCCATGTGGTTTATGAAAATAACAGACATGCAATGACTCTAGTGGTTCATGGAAAGAACACACATCCAAGTGGTTTATGAAAATAACACACATGCAATGGCATCTAGAGGATCCATGTGGTCTATGAAATGAACACACATGCAATGAGATCTAGTGGATCCCTGTGGTTTATGAAGAGAGCACTCATGAAGTTGTAGGGGTTCTGCGCATGAAAACAATAAAATTTTCCCTATGCCCCCGAACCCCTGATGTTGCCAGGACCTATCTACTAGTAATACAGTAACGGGAGGGAATTTTCGTGAACTTACCCTCGAAAAGCGTTGTCAATGCTCAGGAGAGCGTGGTTGATGTAGATGAGCCGAAGCCAACCTCAAGGTCGTGATGAAGTCCTTGCGCTCCTATGGCTCCAACGACTTGAGTGCCTCAAGTGTGACACCTCGCGGGGAGTTACACACGTCCAGTGCCTGATGATGACTCCCGCTTCCTCGATCCAGCAGCAGTTGCAGAAGTAGAGCTCCTGGATCCGAATCCCACAGTGTGACGACGCTCCGCGGTGAAGATGTCTCTTGTTCGCGCAGTCCGAACTTGGGACCACCGTCACAAGAGTGAGATAGAGAATATCAATTGGAGGTCTTCCCAATAGTTGAGAAGACCTGGATTGAATATTGTGTGTATTTATCTGGCCAAATACCCCCACTATATATAGGAGGGGGAGGTACTACCTTCCTAAAAGTCCTGGGGTGGAACTAAAGGAGAAGAGGGGGAGGGGTGCTGACTCGTGTATTAACGAGCTCATTGGGGAACCCCAAGATGAAGGTATGATGAGCACAGCAGTAAGTTTTCCCTCAGTTATGAAACCAAGGTTTAATCGAACCTATAGGAGTAAGGAAACACCTCCAAGGTGTTGCTAGCTGGATTTTGGCAGGGCGCACTACCGGTGCTAGCAGCAACGTGGAAACCCACACAACACAGCCACACAACTTTGTCCCTAACTTACAGTGAGGTTTTCAATCTCCTGGTTTTGCTGAAAACAAATGATTAAACGTATTGTGTGGAAGAAAGTAGTAGTTTATAGAAAGTAAACAGAAAACCGTAAATAGTTGTAGATTGATGGTAAAAGAAAGGACCGGGGTCCATAGTTCACTAGTGGTGGCTCTCCTTAAGATAGATAACATGTTGGGTGAACAAATTACAGCGGGGCAATTTACAAACATCGAGAAAGCATACAAGAATATACTAATCATCTTGACTCCTTTGAGATTTGATTGGGCATTACAACATTGTACATAGACCGTAATCCAACTATATCTATGACTAATAATCCACCTTCAGGTTATCATCCACACCCCCTCTAGTATTAAGTTGCAAGCAACGGATAATTGCATTACGCATTGCATGTAAAGTAAACAATACGATTGTTCTATGAACAAAGGATTGTTGTTTTCTCCCTAGTAGCAACATCACATCTAGTACCTTAGAGATTTCTGTCACTTCCCCAGATTACTAGAGGCATGAACCCACTAGCGAGCATAAATACTGACTCTTGGGGTTGCTAGCATCTACTTGGCCAAGATAGCTACTAACAACGGAAAGCATGCAAGATCACAAATAATAAAGACATGATAGAATCAATAATCAATCTGAAATAGCATCTCAATATCCATCGGATCCCCACAAACACAACATGTAGGATTTCAAATAAATGATCTTGATCATGAACGGAGCTCACAAGATCTAAACATGATAGCACAAAGGAGAAGAACCAGCCATCTAGCTACTACATGGACCCGTAGTCCAAGGATGAACTACTCATGCATCACACCGGAGGCTTGCATGGTGATGAAGGAGGCCTCCAGGGTGAATTCTCCTCTTCGGCAGGGTGCCGGGAAGATCTTCAGATCCCTCTCGATCTAGGGATGGAGATGACGGCGGCTACAAACTCTGGAATTTTGATCGGGTACTTAGGGTTCATGTATCGGAGGCATCTTATAGGTGAAAGGGGAGGCCGAGGGGGTGCCCTAGACGGCCACACCACCTCCTGGCGCGACCAGGCCTAGACCGCGCAGCAGGTGGTGTGGCGGCCCTCTGGCCCCTCTCCGTCTCGTATTCTGGCTCCGTGTCCCCCTCGGTGAAAAACTGACTTTGGCTTTTGTCCCGTCTAATTCCGAGAATATTCATTTTCTGACTTTGCTGGAACCAAAAACAGCAAAAAACAGGTAGCTGACAGTGTGGCATCTTGTTAATAGGTTAGTCCAAGAAATTGTATAAAAAGTACTCCAAAGTGTGGACAAAACATAAGAAAGTAGATAAAACCAAGCATGGAACATCAAAAATTATGGATACGTTAGCAACGTACCAAGGGGCAGCCGTCGGCCGGCCCTAGTGGGCCCCTAGAGGGGAGGGGCGGGGGGGCTTGCCCCAGCCGGCCGCCCCTTGCCCCTTCTCCCTCTCTCCTTTCCCTAATGGGCCCTCTTCCCTCCAGGAATTGGCCCATTAAGCCCTTTGACCTTTTAAATTGATTTTAGCTTTATTAAATAATTATGAATAAATGATTAAATCAATATTTAACATTCATTCACATATTATTCAACCTCCGTGGCTATGGAACACTTCCACCTCCACTCCGGACATCCTCCGGACTTGCTTAAACCCTTCCGGTTTTCTCTCTACTATTCTTCGGCGATTCTTCCGATCCTATTAACACTCTCTAAGCATCATCAAGCCCTTAAGCGTGATACCCCACGATTCGGGAACACTCCAGACATGGTCGGGACACTCCCGCAGCAAAGATCGATAGAGGGACCTGGATGTCCATGTGACCCCTGTGCGTTCCACGAAGATCTTTTGTCATTTGAACCGGGATAGTCGTGTCTTATTCCCTTTGTCTCTCGATACTTTCATTGCCCGAGATCTGATCAATGACATCACCATGTCGTGTTCAATCTCGTTACCGAACAATGCTACTTGACTCGTTTCGACAAGTGATATCCCTGTGATCAAATCACATGATGCGTAGCTATTGGATATAACTTCTCCGAGTGGGCCCTTGAGTATCTTCCCATCACATGGACGGACAAATCCCGCTCTTGACATATATTGCCTCTATGGTTTCCTCCGAGTACCTGAACACACCTTTATAACCACTGTATTACCAAGTGGCGCTTGATGCTATCTAAGCACTCTCAGGAGACAGTGATTGATATAGCCTCACGGTCTAAGGAATAGTCTACGAGGATCCATTTCTAATCATCGTAACTTGAACTTCGTGACATGATCAGGAAACTTGATGTTTAGGTTGGGAATTGGTTCATCATCTCATTCTCAGAATGAGTTGACTCCATTTCCAACTAGCATAAATGCAACATGGTCAGGAAACTTGATCATCTCTTGACCAATGAACCACTGACTAGAGTTTCACTAGGAACCCCTGGTTGTTTATATATCACACGTGTATTGATGTTTCCACTCAATACTGTTATAGCATGATATAAAACTTAATCATAAACTATATGAAATAGGATAATAGTCCTTATTACTATTTGTATCTAGGGCATATTTCCAACAGTCTCCCACTTGCACTAGAGTACAAATACACTAGCTGCATTTATTCTTAATCATTGGTACCATGTATCCGGTACCCCGAACATGCTTGCTCATGGAAGAGGTTGAGTCTTGGGTTTGTACTGTACAGTCCCAAATCCTTTGCAACTTACTAATGTCACCTTCATTGACATTAATACTTTATAATCACATGATAACATCTGTGTGCATGCATTATCGCTATGGCAGCAGAACGAGGCCTGATTCCAGGAGCCTTCAATGACTTTAGATCAACCTCAAGGGCTTTCTCATGGGCACTGTGCCCTAGGACACATCATTCTATGTTAAAAGTGAACTAGCTCCTCCATAACATTATACAACACTTTAGATGGTACCCTTATCTATTATTATAAATGTATTCATCGAAACACAAGTGCACTCTGTGCAACTTTTGATGTTTTTGTTCACCTCGCTTCCTACTTGACTCTAATCGGTATATACAGGAGTTTCCAACATATTCCCTTATAACATAACCCTTTATGTTTTAAGATATGTCATCTTTATGGATTTGGAAAACATGTCTACAATTCTCTATTAGACACTGCAAACAAACTTAGCTCAATGTTCCGTGATTCAAACTTAATCACTTTTAAACGTTCTTTATTGGATCATATATTATTTTAAGTTATCATCATGGTTTTTTAAGATAGAACCTATGTCTAAACATAGTGGATGATGATCATCCTTTTCTTTGTTTCCATCATTGATGTTAAACTCAATACTATTCCTATTTTGAGTTATCAAGGACCAGTTCCTCTAATTACTTCTATTCTGAAACCCTTTTTAGAATCCCTTAAGGAATACTACATAATATCATAATATACTTATTATCAACTTCTACACCTTATAAATCATTATTTATCGGTACTTGCGCTTTTATTCTTAACACACTTAAGAATCACTCTATAAGCTCCCACTCAAAATATGTTCCTAACATATTTTTGTATGAGTCACTACTCTTACTCAAACTATGTTCCTACATATTTGAACTTGAGACTTATATTGCTCCCACTCAAAAAATATTTCATTGACATATTGTTTTTAGGAAGACTTTCATAGCTCCCACTCAATTTCATGCAAATTGCATATCCACTCACTATTTTGAACATCTTCAAAATCCTTTAATCAAATATCAAACTTGGAGTTTCACTATGAGACACTAGTACCTTTACTAGTTTTAAATCCACTAGACATTTAGCACACTTGAATCAAATTCATTTGAATTCTTCCAATACTTGACAAATTGTGCTTTTGTCATTTACCCCCTTTTCCACTATGGCTTTGCAGTCATTTGGGAAATTCCAAGTACCTTCTTTTACTTGTGAGATTCAGCAACGAATTGCTTTCTAATCTCAAGGGAGTTTTGCTTCTAGGATTTCTCATAATTGTAGTTTACCATTATTTCCTTAGTAGTTTGTAGGTATGTCATATTCTGGTAATCATGACATATGATCCACAAATGTCTCCATACAAGATATGGATTACATTTTGAATCCTACTTTATGTAGTGAAAACACCAGTAGGGAGAACACAATGATCAATATCATTGATTCTTTCCTTTATGAAGAGAATTGTTCAGGAACATTTTCCCGTTGTGCTTCTGAATACTGATGCAGGGATTTGAATCCTGATCATGTTTTTCACTATCTTCCATTTTCTCCATAATCAGGAAATATCACTGAACGTGAACTTTCTAAAAAATGTACCAAAATCCAAGCAATACTAGTTTTGCTTCTCTTTTGGTTTTAGCTATGGACTTCGTATTCAAAGTTTCCAATGAATACTCTACAAGGAATTATTCGATATTTTTTTGGTTATATCGAATAACCACAAAACTTTTACGAATTCAAGTGGTTCACTATATATTCTAATTGAGTGTTAACTTTTTTTAACTAATGGTCTCTACATCTACACTCCGACGATTTATTTGGTGCCATATATTCATCCATTTTGATATCTAATATCACATTGTGATGCTTTGCATTTTGACGTTTCAAGACGCTTTGCATTTCACAATTTCTTTTATGCCAATCTTATAAAGTCGAAATTCATTACTATTGATCAAATCATAGTAATTATATTCTCTTTTACCTTTAATACACTTTGTTTGCTGAAACACTTTGATCATATCAAATAGTTTGATCCTCATGTTTCCTTTGGTAAACATCTTTACACATTTAAACAATCATATAATGATAATTACCATTTGTGTTAAAACACAATACATCGAATATGTATTTTTTTTACAATTCATTGAACACTTTGTATTCAAGTAATACGTGGTGTTCAAGTTATTTTGCCGAACTTAGGCATGATTTATATGTGACAAGAAATCGAATGTCTTTCACATATTATCAACATATCTCTTGAATTCAAACAATGGTTTCATTCATTAATGAATATATCATTAAGTTGGGTATTTTAAGGCATTTCAATATTTTACAAATGTTCATGCATTTTCAATTAGTTTCAAACAAGAAGGATAATTTACTCATAATCAAACAAGATATGAACACAAATAGCAATCATTCATAAAAGTAGAACAATTGTTTGTTACAAACTCATATGAATAACTGTCTCACAAAGTGTGAGACACACTAAAGAAGTTCATAATATTTTGATTATAACTATCCAAAATATAAACTAAATGACAAATGTCGAGGGAGAGTGTCTTCCAACATCATCATCATGCTCGGCATTAACACGCAATGTCACCTCCTCTCTAGCAAGCACCTCTCATGCAGAAGGATCTATTTTTAGCAAAACAGAACAAGTATCAAATATACTTAACACTGCAAATGTGTTTGCAAGATTATAACATTTATAAAATTGTATATCAAATATATACCTTTGTCATTGATGACTTCAGTGACATCGAGTTCAACCACCACATCTCTGAAATGTGATATGAACTCGTGGAAATCCTATGTTTCCGCGTCGCCTCTCATAATGCAAATCCTGACTTGTGCTTGGAAGCTTGGTGGCAGCGACCACAACACAACTCCTATTTCAAAAGAGCTTGTGAACCAGTTGTCCAAGAAGTATGCCAGACTCATGTATGCATCATATATGCTCAACAAGTGATCGCCAGTGAGGAGCCCTCCTCCATCTTAATGGAGGAAGTCCCCCATCAGCTCATGCTCCCATATGCGCACTTGTTCCACGAAATGCGATCTCAGATGTGCCATAACCGTTCGGTGATTAAGACTTCCCACTATCAGCCACAACCCATCTTCCATCCCGAGGCGCATCGTTACTGATATGAAACTGGCCATCAAACGACGACGGTAGCGGAGATCCCGCTGCTCCTGGGTCTCATGAGAATAGGGTGGCTCCAAGTACATCTCGAAGATCATGTAGTCAGCCACTTTATTCTCGCAAAGGAGATCATGAAGGCGCATGACCCATGCAGGAAAGTTGGATCCATCTAACTTGAGATTTTCTCCTTTTAACCAATTTTCAATAGGGAAGGTAATCTCGAGGAGAACCATTTTCTACATTTATAATTGCAAAAAGGAATTTAGACTAAGTTTATAATTAAATGAGTTAATAAAAACTCCACTCAGAAACACCTATCCCCATAAGGGTTCCTAGTGATAACACGACCCCTATCAGCCACATCTCCCCTGATCATCACGACCATCAATGTGGGTTCAAGGGTGGACGCTAAACGTTAGTCACATATTTCATGCGACTCGTGCTCGATCTTTCAACCATCCGTGTTCCGAGGCCACGCTTCTATGGCGTGCTAGGCTCGCCAACTCAACCTTAGTGTATTCACTGTGCAACATGGCTTACACCCTCTATATGCGAACGTAGATATGTCTGACACCCATGCCTGTACCATGGATCGCCTCATACCAAAGAACTTTCTTCGTGGTGCACACTAAGGAGGAACACAATCGTTGGTAATTTTAACAGGGATCGTCTTATTAGGCTACCGTCGAGTATCTAATACTAGCACACAATAAGATATACAAACAGTAACATTGAATGTAAATGCGATGTGATATGGTCCTTCACGTCGTGATCTCCATCTGTCGTCACCGGATTCCGGCGCCGCAGACACCAGGGTACCAGTGTCTTTCCGGCGTGGTAGTTCATCACCTCCATGACTATCTACTACTACGTTAAATAAGGTAATCACTTTACCTTAGCCACAACCCATATCACAAAGCAACGCCCCCTGCAAAACAAAGTTAGACACCTCTACTTTATCTTTGCATGTTTTACGTGGCTGAATGGGCTGTCGCACAAGAACCGTTCTTACCTACGAACCTTCAGCACAATGCTGATTAGTTAGTTTTCTCTACTACACCCCTTTCGGGGCCCTCCGTTGCAAATGGCATACCAACTAATTGAAGGGTAACGGGTAGGCTACACTAGCGTAAAATCAAAAATTTCTACCGCGTCAACCAGGAATACTATTGTCATAGATCACGGGATTACCGCTAGACGCGCAGGTGCGGAACTCGATGAAGCACGTTGCGGCAGTGTAGATGTTCTACGTCTCCTCCTCGTCCTCGTCCCACGAGCAGCTCCCCTTTGCGCGGCTCGTCCAAGTGCTACAGATGCAGCACCTCCGAGGTATCCACACGTCCGGAGTGGAAGTCGTCACACGCCAGACTGCTAGGTCTGCGCGTGCAACACAGGCGGAAGAGGAGTGGCGGCTGGGTGGAATGCTCTCTCCTTTTCAGCTCGCCTCACTCCCTCTTATATAGGCATCCATGGTGGGCTTCTACATTAGCAGCCCATTAGCAGCCTAAGCCTGGTCTAATTCGGATCCAATCCTCATTAGGCTTCCAGCCCCTAAAGTGTGTGACCCTATAGGTTCATACACGTATAGACATGACGCGAGTACACTTACTCCGTCAATAGTTGGTAGCGGCCTCTAGCAAGACGTGCCAACTCCTAAACGCATATAAAGATCATTCGGACGAACCATCACAAGGTTGAGTACATGTCTTTCCCTTTGCCTCACGATATTTGGTCTAGCTCTAAGCTGACCTCTCTTTCTCGATACTGTGATTCAGAATCCCTTTACTAGGTTAACTCTTAACCATATGTAGCACGGCCATGCATTTCTGGATCCGATCACTCGAGGGGCCCAGAGATATCTCTCTCAAGTAGAGAGGGGCAAATCCCATCTTGATTGACCGATGCCTTACAGCATGTATCAGGACAAACCCGAAAGCTACCTTTATAACTACCCAGTTACGGAGTAGTGTTTGATAGCCCCAAAGTAGGTCGATCCACATCTCAAGTACATGCGACAATCTCAGGTCTAAGGACAAAACGTACACGATGTGTAGTGAGAGCTGCAAGTATTATTGCTAGTCTCATGTTGGGTCAGTCCAACCCCATGTTCATAACATGTGTCCACATCATTGGTTTGACATCTCCATGTCAATGACTTGCGAAACATAGTCATTAACCAATCGATGTGCTAGTCTAATATTCACGTGTGTCCTCGCATGAACTCCGACTAGGGACAATTATTAGATAACCATACAAGTAAAGAGTTTCACAAACAATTCACATAATTGCCAATCAATACAAGTTGCCTGGTATATGGATATTCAAGGAACATTATAATAACTCATGGATACACATGAAATACAATCATCTCTATGATTGCCTCTAGGGCATATTTCCTTCAGTCTCCCACTTGCACTAGAGTCAATCTAGACAGTGTCTAATACCTATTGCTCTTGTGTGCGCTTCATGCGCAGGCTGCGGGAGTGGCTTAGTCAAGGGATCAGCAACATTTGAGTCCGTATGTATTTTGCATAACATGACACTACCTTCATCAATGAACTCACGAATCAGATGGTAGCGCATGCGAATATGTTTGTTCTTCTGGTGCTGTCTAGGTTCTTTGGCTTGTGCAATAGCACCATTGTTGTCACAATAAACGTCCAAGGGATTGGACGAGCCCTGAACCACACCAAGAGCGATCAGGAAATTCCTAATCCAAACAGCTTCCTTTGCAGCCTCCGAGGCAGCAATATATTCAGCTTCTGTTGAAGAGGAGGCCACTGTATCTTGCTTGGAACTTTTCCAGCTCACAGCACCACCATTCATGACAAACACATAACCTGATTGCGATTTCGAGTCGTCTGAGTCATTAAGGTAACTCGCATCTGTGTAACCCTTTACACTGAGTTCAACCTCACCTCCATAAACTAGGAACATATCCTTAGTCCTTCTCAAGTACTTAAGGATATTCTTTACCGCTGTCCAGTGAATCTCACCTGGATCAGCCTGGTATCTGCTCGTAACACTTAGAGCATAGGAAACATCTGGGCGAGTACATGTCATTGCATACATGATGGATCCAATAGCCGAAGCATATGGAACCCTACTCATGCGTTCTCGCTCATCAGTGGTCGAAGGACACTGAGTCTTGCTGAGTTTAATGCCGTGAGACATGGGCAAGAACCCCTTCTTAGCCTCTTCCATGCTGAACCGTTTCAACACTTTGTCAATGTACGTACTCTGGCTTAATCCAATTAGCCTCCTTGATCTATCTCTATAGATCTTGATACCCAGAATATATGCCGCTTCTCCCAAGTCCTTCATAGAAAAACTATTTTTCAATGAGGTCTTAACAGACTCGAGCATAGGAATGTCATTTCCAATCAATAATATGTCATCCACATATAAGATTAGAAACACAAGTGATTTCCCATTTTCTTTCTTATACACACAAGGTTCTTGTTCGTTTTTGGTGAAGCCAAACTCCTTTACAACTTCATCAAATCGAATGTTCCAACTCCGAGATGCTTGCTTCAGCCCATAAATAGACTTTTGAAGTTTGCATACCTTTCCAGCATTGTTTGGATCGACAAAACCTTCGGGCTGCATCATATACACGTCCTCAGAAAGGATTCCATTTAAGAAAGCCGTCTTGACGTCCATCTGCCATATCTCATAATCGAAATGTGCAGCAATGGCTAGAATGATCCGTATAGATTTAAGCATCGCTACGGGCGAGAAAGTCTCGTCGTAGTCAACTCCTTGAACTTGTCGAAAACCTTTTGCAACAAGTCGAGCTTTATGGATGTGAACATTTCCATCCATATCAATCTTCTTCTTATAGATCCACTTGCACTCGATGGCTTTAAAACCATCAGGCAGGTCAACCAAGTTCCAAACTTGATTGTCTCCCATGGACTCTATCTCGGATCTCATGGCAATCAGCCATTTCTCAGAGTCTGGGTCCACCATCGCTTCTGCATAGGTCGCAGGCTCATCATTGTCTAACAATAATAACTCTCGCGCTTCGCGGAGCCTCGCCGACCTTCGTGGTTGTGGTGCTTCTATTGCCACGGGTTCCTCAACTTGTTCTGCTACAATAGCATCACTCGTAGAAGCATCCCCGACTGGCTCATCTTGAACTTCTTCAAGTCGCACCGACCTTCCACTCGTTCCCTTTGTGAGAAACTCTTTCTCTAGGAAAACACCGCTACGAGCGACAAACACTTTGCCCTCTTCTCGGTTGTAGAAGTAATACCCTAAGGTTTCCCTTGGGTATCCCACAAAAATGCACTTATCCGATTTGGGTGTTAGCTTGTCCGACTGAAGTCGCTTGACAAATGCATCACAACCCCAAATCTTTAGAAAAGACAAACTGGGATTCTTTCCAGTCCACATCTCATATGGTGTCTTAACTACGGATTTAGATGGTACCCTATTTAGTGTGAAAGCTGCTGTTTCTAGCGCGTAACCCCAAAATGATAATGGTAAATCCGACTGGCTCATCATCGATCGAACCATGTCCAACAAAGTTCGATTACGCCGTTCAGAGACCCCGTTTCTTTGAGGCGTTCCGGGCGGCGTGAGCTGTGGAACAATTCCGCAACTCTTAAGATGATTGCTAAACTCGTGACTCAAATATTCACCTCCGCGATCAGATCGCAAGGCCTTTATTTTCTTGCCACGTTGATTCTCTACCTCATTTTGAAACTCTTTGAACTTTTCAAAAGTTTCAGACTTATGCTTCATCAAGTAGACATAGCCATATCTACTGAAATCATCAGTGAAAGTAATGAAGTAGTGATATCCTCCTCTGGCTGTCGTGCTCATTGGTCCACATACATCAGTATGTATGAGTTCCAACAAGTCTGTCGCTCTCTCGGGAAACCCCTTGAAAGGCGTCTTGGTCATCTTTCCAAGTAAACAAGCTTGACATGTCTCGTATGATTCAAAATCAAACGAAGTTAGAAGACCATCACCATGGAGCTTCTTCATGCGCTTTTCACTTATATGCCCCAAACGACAATGCCATAGATAGGTAGGACTCAAATCATTTGGCCGAAGCCTTTTAGCACTAACATTGTAAACACATGCATTATCAAGATTTAAAATAAATAACCCATTCACAATGGGAGCATCAGCCACAAACATAGCATTCTTAGAGATTACACAACCATTGTTTGTACTCGTGAATGAATAACCATCCCTCATCAAACATGAAGGTGATAAAATGTTTCGACCCATACTAGGAATGTAATAACAATTATTCAACTCCATGATAAATCCTGACGGAAGGTGAAGTTGCATGACGCCGACGAACAATGCAGCAACCCTTGCTTTATTTCCGACGCGAAAATCCACTTCGCCTTTTTGCACTTCTCTAGTCCTTATTAGCCCCTGCATCGAATTGCAAATATGAGCAACCGATCCGGTATCAAATACCCAAGAGTTAACATAAGAATCTGCGAGAAAAATGTCCACAACATTTACAACAAGTGTACCTGAGTGGGAAGTACTCTTACTTCCACTTTTCTTCAAGGAAGCCTGGTACTTGCTGCAGTTTCTCTTCCAGTGGCCATATTCGTGACAAAAGAAACACTCAGTGTCTCCTGCAGGACCAGCCTTTTGCTTGGGTGCAGGGTTTGGCTTAGGGATCGTATCCTTAGCCTTGCCCTTCTTCTTCTGCCAAGAAGTGCCCTTTTTCTTGAAGCTAGGCTTGTTCTGCACAGCCATCACATGGCTATGCCCTGCACACTTCTTAATGTCACATTCTGCTGTTTTCAGCATCCCACATAATTCATTAAGGCCCCTCTCCACCCCATGCATATGGTAGTTCGAAATGAAATGCCCATAGCTAGATGGAAGAGATGCCAAAATGAAGTCAGTGGCCAACTCTTGGCCTAATGGAAAACCAAGCTTTTCCAAAGTCTGACTGTAACCAACCATTTTGATCACATGGGGGCCTACAGCTGCTCCCTCTGCCAGCTTGCATTCCACAAAGGACTTAGCGACATTGTACCTCTCAGTCCTAGCCTGAGTCTGGAACATGTCCTTAAGCGCAACGATCATATCGTACGCTTCCTGATCCTCAAACTGTTTTTGAAGATCAGGTTCCATGCATGCAAGCATAAGACAACTGACCTCAAGAGATTCATCACATGCTTTCTTGTAGGCATTCTTAAGGGTAGCAGTTGCATTATCAGCAGGTTCATCCGGGATTGGGGTATCCAGAACAGTTTCCTTTTTCTCAGCCCTGAGAACAATTCTCAGGTTACGGACCCAGTCCGAATAGTTTGTTCCATTTAGTTTATCCTTTTCAAGAATCGAACGCAAAGCAAAAGGTGATGAATTGTTCGGTGCCATTGATCTACAACAATAAAAAAATATGCAAAATACTAAGCCATGTAACCATGAAAGAGTAAAACATATTAAACAATTTAATAGCATATACTCCCACTTAAATCAACATCCCTCTATTGATACTAAGTGATTCAAGATCCACAATTAACAAGTCGACTAGTGAGCTTTAGCATCACTGCTAGAAGACAAGGTAAATCGGTAAGCAACCTTTGCTAATCATATCACATATGACTCTTGTTGTTGGGTGACATCTCTATGTCAAAACTAGGCGCCCAACCTTTATGCCCCAAGGTCCTTAACTGTTAAGATGACCTTGTTAAGCTCACCAACCCTTATGCGTGTAGGTATCCGATACAAACCCATCCAGCCAAGGAAAACCGTGGCACCCTAATTTCATAGACCCACCAACGATTGTACAGGGCATAGGATGGTGCAAGGTTTGGTTGGGAGGGCATGGTTTAACTTAAACTTTGTGAGGGATCGTTCTACTTCTATCATCTAAGCATGCATAGTAGTAAAACGTATAAGAATAGCATTCACATAGATGTGATACAGTATGGCCCATTTTCTCATGGTGATCTCCGTCGCCATAGAACCTGTCCACCATGATGATCTCCATCTTCATGCTCTATGCGAGCCATCCTCCAAGTGATGAGTTCTCCAAGAACTAATACAAGCTATTACTCCTAACATCTAGTAATCAAAATTACATGGTATTGGGATCATCACAAGTTGGCACGCAGGCCATTACAATAATTGACAACACATATGGCTCCAGCCGTGTTGCCCAACTCACGACACGCAGGTCATGAAAAAATACATACATGCATCACATACATTTTTGGGCCATACTGATCACATAAATCCTGCAAAAACAAGTTGTGCATAGAATCGCATTCTACCGGATCATGTGAAATCGTACCACCTATGAACCTTAACGAGATACAAAAAAGGGGGATACGACTAAGGGGGGTCTAGGGGGTCTCCCCCTGCGGGGTTCGAAGGGGCAGCGCCCCTCGCGGTACCTTTCCGGGCGTCCGGACATTCGTGAAAAATGAGAGATCAAATCTATACAATTTTCTTTAAGGATTTTGATCGGCAAATCCAATTTACCATAAACCGACCATAGTTCCGATTTGACCAAACTCCTTTGATCACGGTACGTCGATTCAGATCTAATTCCCGATTCGATCAATCATATTGATCTTCGCGTGATTCAGAAGGATTTATGTGTCACTGTCTACCCCGATGGCGGAAACCGACCGGTAGGGGTAAGTCGTTCGACGACCTTAGAATCACGATCACGGAAATTAAGATCATAGATCAATCCAGAAAACACCGCCATACAAACGATCATATCATTCATATCAATCTACATATCACCATATGCAAACTTCCCGAACCTATGACTGAATAGCATCGGCTCTGATACCACTGAAGGGTAACGGGTAGGCTACACTAGCGTAAAATCAAAAATTTCTACCGCGTCAACCAGGAATACTATTGTCATAGATCACGGGATTACCGCTAGACGCGCAGGTGCGGAACTCGATGAAGCACGTTGCGGCAGTGTAGATGTTCTACGTCTCCTCCTCGTCCTCGTCCCACGAGCAGCTCCCCTTTGCGCGGCTCGTCCAAGTGCTACAGATGCAGCACCTCCGAGGTATCCACACGTCCGGAGTGGAAGTCGTCACACGCCAGACTGCTAGGTCTGCGCGTGCAACACAGGCGGAAGAGGAGTGGCGGCTGGGTGGAATGCTCTCTCCTTTTCAGCTCGCCTCACTCCCTCTTATATAGGCATCCCTGGTGGGCTTCTACATTAGCAGCCCATTAGCAGCCTAAGCCTGGTCTAATTCGGATCCAATCCTCATTAGGCTTCCAGCCCCTAAAGTGTGTGACCCTATAGGTTCATACACGTATAGACATGACGCGAGTACACTTACTCCGTCAATAGTTGGTAGCGGCCTCTAGCAAGACGTGCCAACTCCTAAACGCATATAAAGATCATTCGGACGAACCATCACAAGGTTGAGTACATGTCTTTCCCTTTGCCTCACGATATTTGGTCTAGCTCTAAGCTGACCTCTCTTTCTCGATACTGTGATTCAGAATCCCTTTACTAGGTTAACTCTTAACCATATGTAGCACGGCCATGCATTTCTGGATCCGATCACTCGAGGGGCCCAGAGATATCTCTCTCAAGTAGAGAGGGGCAAATCCCATCTTGATTGACCGATGCCTTACAGCATGTATCAGGACAAACCCGAAAGCTACCTTTATAACTACCCAGTTACGGAGTAGTGTTTGATAGCCCCAAAGTAGGTCGATCCACATCTCAAGTACATGCGACAATCTCAGGTCTAAGGACAAAACGTACACGATGTGTAGTGAGAGCTGCAAGTATTATTGCTAGTCTCATGTTGGGTCAGTCCAACCCCATGTTCATAACATGTGTCCACATCATTGGTTTGACATCTCCATGTCAATGACTTGCGAAACATAGTCATTAACCAATCGATGTGCTAGTCTAATATTCACGTGTGTCCTCGCATGAACTCCGACTAGGGACAATTATTAGATAACCATACAAGTAAAGAGTTTCACAAACAATTCACATAATTGCCAATCAATACAAGTTGCCTGGTATATGGATATTCAAGGAACATTATAATAACTCATGGATACACATGAAATACAATCATCTCTATGATTGCCTCTAGGGCATATTTCCTTCACTAATGCGAGAGAGATAGACACACCCCTAAGTGTCAACACCCAGATTTTTAATCTCAAATGCCTGTTATGCCATACATCACAATCCTAGGATTACCATTTTTGCGAGACATAACAGATTGGATAGCACAGTACACAAATAAAGGATCTCATGATCCAGTCTTAGTACAGACAAGCAGCGGAATAATAAGCGTAGTGCTGGGCACCATCTTCAGTGTCACAGGCAATGCTGACGATGGGATATGATCCTAGTTGTCGTAGCCGTCCTGCTGTCCTTCCTCTTGGTAGTCCTCCTCATAGTCTGGCCACGGGAATAGCCAGGGACAAAGCCATGAGTACTCTTTAAGTACTCCCAAACTATCACTAACAACTAAGGTAGTTCTAGTAGGAATGCTAAGCTCTAAGTTTATTTGCAAAGCTAAGTTTGAAACCTAAGCTGAGTTCAGAAACAAAGAAAGATAAAATAAAGTTCTAAATCACCTAAGTGGGAACTTAGTTTTCATAGTCACAACCCTGTTGTGGTCAAGTCAAGTCACAAATCATTTGATAAGTCATTTTGAAAACATCTGACAACGGAACAGTATGGCCACTCCAACTGTAAATGACCACGGACACGGCTATTCGAATAGTTTGACACTCTGCAGAGGTGGTACAGTTTCACCACAAAATTCGATACATCCGTCAGGGGTAACCCTTAATCATCATACTTACTATGCGGATAATCAATCATAACCTTTCCTTTACACACTCTAGTATAAGCACCTCTCCTATGAGCTTGGCCTCCCAGCCATGGCCATCTGCCATCCTGGGCACTGCATAGGTCGACAACATCAAGAGGTAGCCTCAGCTCAAACCTGTTCCGCCAGGGAACCCATACTAATGCATATAAACTTCCAGCGAAGCCTTACCCAATTCAGGTATTGTGGTTGTACAGTAAAATTGGAATGGTATCGCATCCGAACTCAACCATCAGTGTTTATAAAGGGCTAAGGCTCATGCCTCAACATTTTCATCATCATAAACCATTTGTGTTTCTCAACACATGTCAAAACATCTCAATAGAATGACTCATCATTCCAAGGTTTTCATAAGCATTTTCACCAAGTATTCTCATCTAAAGTGATCAAGTTTTTATACTTAGCACTAGCCACTAAGGTTAAGAGTGTTAACTAAGATGGGATGCTAATCTCAATATCTTGCCATAGAATGACATCTTAGTGTAACTAGATAGGCCTAGTATTGTACTCTTTATGCTATCTATAGTAAAAGTAACGAACTTTGGTAAAGTAAAAGAAGGTAAAGCTTGCAAGTAAAACATGGTATGGGTATAATCAAAGTTGATCACTAAGCATGGCTAGTGCACTTGCAAAGTGATGGCTTGTATAGATCTAGCTTTCTAATAATAGCTTGCCTTGATTGGTGAAGTGGTTGAAATTCTCCTCGTCTTCCTCGGGGTAGAACTCCTCCTCCTCATAGACTTGGTCGGTACTATCGTCTATAAATACATACGGGATACACAATCATCAAACAAAACTTAAATAGTCTATTTAGCACACTAAGGCACATACTTGATGATCTAGTATCATCACAATCATCACAAGATTTAAAGAACTAGTTTCATTTATTTGATTTGAGAAAAGTAATTTCTACTCACTTAAATTAATTAAGATTTAATATTATCCAATTAAAATATGGGATCATGTGGACACATGTCATCACCACACATTCTAATACATGGGAATGTGATTTAAATGTTTGATCATATTTCAATAAGTTTAAGTTTATCATTTAAATGATTTAAAGTGACTAGAAATGCCTATATAGCATTATTTTGGTACTAGTCCAAATTCATTGCATGCAAACCTAAATATTATTACATATTCAGATAGATCTTGTTAAATGTGATTTTTGAGAGTTGGAATCAACTCAAAATCTATTATGGTTGATTTTTGAAAAATGTTTGAACGTAGAAAAGTCTCTGTCTTGTTATTTTTTCTATATGTGATCTCTAACTCCAATTTATTTAAATCCAATGGGCCTTGATAGATATTTTAATTATCTTTCTAGCAAAATTTGAATCATGCATTTTGGTTAAGTGGATCTCTCTGAACTGATTTTTAAACAAGTGGACAGAATCTAGTTTAAATCTAAATAGAAAAACATCTATTTGAATTTGTGGGCTAGCGCGGGAAACTAAACGGGACGGCCCAGTGGGGCTCCACGGCACAGAGGGAAACTGACAGGCTGGTCCCGCATGTCAGCGGCTGATCCTAACCGAAGTGATATGGGGCGATATCAGCCGTGCGATTAGAACAGAAATCGACGACCGTGGTTCTTCGTTTTCCGGTGAACAGCCCCGGCGAGATCAAACCATAACGCACACGGTGGGGGTCTACTGGGGCTTACGAGGGCTCCAACTAGACGTGGCAATGGGGGCGATCGAACTAGTGGACGATGGTGGTTCTAGGCGTGGTCGCGGCGGCTCCTGGGGCGGTCGCAATGAGCGGTGCCCTTCTCCTCCAGTAGCGGCCAGCTCCGGTGGAATTCCGGTGACTAAGGGCTCGATTGGCTCCGGCGAGAAGTGGGGAAGGCTCACGGGTGAGAGGGGAGGTGAGTGGTGTGCAGAATGCGGCTGGGGGTGGCCTTCTTTTATAGGCTCGATGACAGGACAACGCGGCGTGGTCAGGCGACGGTGGCGACATGGCTACGGGCTGCTAGAGGCGTGGCTACGAGCGGCGGTCAATGCGCGGTCTCCTGGCAATCCTCTACGGTGTAAAGGCGCGGATAGGGCGGTGGCAATTGGTCGGGCGCGGCTCGTGCTCTGCACGGCAGAGGCAGCATTCGACGTGGCACACGGTGGCTGCGGGTCAAGCGACAGCGAGCGGGGATGTCTGGGGGCATGCTAGTGTTAAGGCGGGTGCACGCGTGTGAGCTGAGGGCAAGGCGGGGTCTGTTCGAGGCTGTCGGGTGTGGCGCACTGGCGCGGTCTGTGCATGACGCAGAGGTGTAGAGCGCGGTGGTCTGTGGGTGGTCCAGTGCTTGGCAGGGCTCGGGGCAGGGACAGGGGGCGGCGGTGTGGTCTCGCCTACCTCCTAGGCACGGCGGAAGAGAGAGGGGAGCTCCGGGCTGAACGGTCCATGGTCGACTAACGGTGACCATCTTTGGGCGGCGCTCTACTAGCGCAGCGGCGAAGGGGAGTGGTGCATTGGTGTTGGTTGGGATTGGGGGAGACTATGGACACGTTTTGACAACAAAGGGTCGACAATGCATTGGTCAAGAATAGTATTAGTTAGGCAGTTTATTCTGTGATCACTAGGTGTTCGACACAATGGCCGCAAGAAATTCAAATTTGAATTTTGAAAAGATTTTTGGTGTGTGACTTGATCTTATGCTTGGTAGTCTTTGGTCGCTTGGGATTGTCAAGTGGAGTTCATTTGAGTGGTTTTTGAAAAAATGGGATCTATGCATATGAAATGGATTCAATTTTCCAATGCCATTTAAAATTAGTGGCTAAGGGTTTTTGTAAGTTTGTAAAGTGGGCCATGGTACATCTTTACTTGTACTAACAAGGGGTAAAAGGATCTACAAAAGTTTCTGTTAAGAAATGACTTCTAGGAACACCTAAAGTGGCCTAGTGGGTTAAAATGGCCAAAGTGACCATTTTCATTATTTAATCTTATTTGATTTCTTTTTCTTTGGATTTTGTTTTTGAATGATCTAGATGACGTGGCATTCACCTTTGAATCATTTCACAACAATTAGAACAATCAAACATGGCATTTTCAAACAATTCTGTCCTAATGAAAACACACATGCATTCATAATTATTTAAATAATAAAAAGTTTTTGTTAACCCTAAATTGGGTGATTTGAACTTGATTAAAGTTTAAGGATGTTACAAACCTTCCCTCCTTAAACATAATCTCGTCTCGAGATTTAAGAAAAACTAGGAACTAAAGAGATCTGGAAACTCAGTCCTAATATAATCTTCTCGCTCCCAAGTAGCTTCCTCTTCGGTATGGTTGCTCCATTGGATCTTGAGAAATTTGATACTCTGGGTCCTGGTGGTTCTGAAGGCTTCTTCCAAGATACGGATGGGCACTTCACAATACGTCAGATCCTTTTTGATATCAATGGCTCGGTGATCGATGTTCTTGAAAACTTCGGTCTTCTAAGAATTTGCGAAGTAACGAGATATGGAACACATTATGGATGGCTGACATCTCCTATGGAAGTTCCAGTTGATAAGATACTTCTCCTCGGTGATTCAAAATCTTGAAGGGTCCAATATATCTGGGGGGCTAACTTTGCTTTCAGACTAAAACGTTGCGTTCCCTTCAATGGTGATACTTTGAGATACACAAAATCTCCGACATTGAAGGTCAGGTCTCTACGTCTCTTGTCGGCATAACTCTTCTGTCTGGATTGGGCGGTCTTGAGGTGCTCACGGACTTTGTGAACCTTCTCTTCGGCTTCTTGTAGGATGTCGGGTCTGAAAATCTGACTCTCTCCTACTTGCGACCAATTCAAAGGGGTACGACACTTTCTTCCATACAGAAATTCAAATGGGCCCATTTGCAAACTGGCTTGATAACTGTTGTTGTATGAGAATTCTGCGAAGGGCAGGCAATCTTCCCATTTTGATCCATACTCTAGCACACAAGCTCTCAACATATCTTCTAAGATTTGGTTGACTCTTTTAGTCTGTCCGTCGGTCTGCGGGTGATAAGCTGTGTTGAAATTCAACTTGGTTCCTAATCCTTCTTGGACTTTCTGCCAAAATCTCAAGGTAAATTGGATTCCTCGATCCGACACTATGGTCTTGGGGGTTCCATGCAAACTGACTATTCTAGCAATGTACAGCTCTACTAGCTTAGAACTCTGGTAGGTAGTATTGACAGGTATAAAATGAGCTACCTTGGATAGTCTATCAACTATGACCCAGATAGAGTCATTTCCCCTACTAGAAGTTGGCAAACTGGTGATAAAGTGCATTCCGACGGAATCCCATTTCCATTCCGGATTCTACAATGGTTGCAACAGTCCTGTGGGTCTTTGATGTTCCGCTTTGACTCTCTAACGGATATCACACTTGACGATGTACCTTCCGATTTCCCGCTTCATCTTGTGCCACCAAAATTGCTCCTTCAAATCGTGATACATCTTCGTTCCTCCGAGGTGGATAGAATAAAGAGTATCATGAGCTACATGCATGATAACTTGCTTCAGCTCCGAATCTGCTGGCACATAGATACGTCCTTTGTACCATAGAACTCCTTCGTTTTCGGTGAATCTAGGTACCTTTCCTGTACCAATATGACGCTTGATTCCGTCGATACTTGCATTTCCCTTCTGGGCTTCCTTGATTTGGCTAATCAAAGTGGGTTGAAGTTCAATGATAGCTAAAAATCCTTTGCTAACTAGCTCAGTTCTAAACTGCTCCAACTCTTCATGCAAACTTGGATGAACTTCTTTGATCATGGTGTTTAATCTACACGACAATCTGCTAAGAGCATCCGCTACCACATTGGCTTTGCCAGGGTGATGGTGAATGTCAAGGTCATAATCCTTGATTAACTCTATCCATCTCCTTTGCCTCATATTCAGATCCTTCTAGGTGAAGATATACTTCAAGCTCTTGTGATCCGAATAAATCTCACAGCGATTACCCATCAGGTAATGACGCCATGTCTTCAATGCTAA
Source organism: Avena eriantha (assembly GCA_910589775.1). Lineage (NCBI taxonomy): Eukaryota > Viridiplantae > Streptophyta > Magnoliopsida > Poales > Poaceae > Avena > Avena eriantha. The sequence goes on along the minus strand of OU342743.1, from coordinate 130,788,403 downwards.
AACTATGGCTGCTAGTTCAAGATCATGGGTAGGGTAGTTCTGCTCATGTTGCTTCAGTTGTCGAGACAGATATGCGATGACTTTGCCTTCTTGCATCAACACACATCCGAAACTTGCTTCACATTTGTCGGTCCATTCAAACTTCTTGTCTTTCTTCAACAGTTGGGTCATTGGTCTTGCGATGCTCGAAAATCCTTCAACGAACTTGCGGCAATATCCCGCTAATCCGAGAAATGCACGGACTTGGGTTTGAGTGGTTGGGGCTTCCCATTCTTCAACATCTTTGATCTTGGCGGGATCTGCAGCGACTCCTCCAGCCGACATGATATGTCCGAGGAATCCTACTTCTTTCAGCCAAAACTCACATATGCTGAACTTGGCATACAACTGATGTTCTCTAAGGGTTTCAAGGATGATTCTTAGATGTTGCTCATGGTCTTCTTCTGACTTGGAGTAGATAAGAATATCGTCGATAAAAACCACGGCAAATTTATCCAGAAAATTCATAAAAATCTTATTCGTGAGATTCATGAAATAAGCGGGGGCATTGGTTAATCCAAAAGACATGACCGTATACTCATACAATCCATATCTGGTGGTAAAGGCGGTCTTTGGAATATCCATTGCACGAATCTTGAGTTGATGATAAACAGTCCTAAGATCAATCTTAGAGAACACTCTGGCACCAATCAACTGATTAAACAGATCCTCTATCTTGGGCAGTGGGTACTTGTTCTTGATGGTGACATCATTCAGCGTCCGGTAATCTGTGCACAAATGGTTACCTCCATCTTTCTTGTCGACAAACAGAACGGGTGATCTCCATGGTGATGCGCTTGGTTGAATCTAGCCTTTCTATAGCATAGCATCAAGTTGCTTCTTTAGCTCCACTAACTCTAAGGGGTTCATGCTATAGGGTCTCTGAGCTATGGGTCCAGTTCCAGGAATTAGTTAAATAATGAACTCGATATCCCGATCTAGGGGCATACCGGGCAATTCATCTGGGAATACGTCGGGGTATTCACAGACTACTCTGACTTGGTCTATGGTGGGTAGGGCTAGACTCTTGTTGCATTTGAATTGACGGGGCAAGGTTTCAGATATATGGTCTATTGACACTCCTGAGCTACTTGTCATGGTGATGGCTTTCTTGGCACAATGGATCAATCCTTTATGTTTCGACATCCAATCCATTCCTAGTACTACTTCCAAACCTTTGGTTCCAAGTACTATTAGATTGGCATAAAAATCTAACCCATGTATTCAGATAGGTACAACCTTGCAAAATTTTCTAGCTTTGGTGGTTGAACCAGGTATTTGAACTATCATAACATGCTTCAAGTTGGTTGGGTGAATCTTACTAGTGCATGCAAATTCTTCGGTAACAAACAATGCGGTGCTCCAGAATCAAACAACACTCTTGCTAATACTGATTTAACAGAAAACAAACCCAGCACGACATCTAGCGCTTCTTGGGATTCTTCAGCATTCATGTGGAACAGACGGCCGTTGCGGTTGAGCGAATTCCCTGGGGCGAATCTTCTTCCAAGCTGGACACGGCGTTGCTGCTGAGCTGGGGAATTCACATTGGTGGTGGCTACTGCAAGCTTCTTGGGACACTCGTTGGTGTACTGACCCTTGACTCCACACTCAAAACAAGTAATCCGAGACTTGTCTTTGGCTGCAACATGCACGACATTGTTTCTAGTCCTTGGGGCAGTATTGTTATTGTTGGACTTGGGTGGTGCACGGTTGAAGTTGTTGGAGTTGCCGGGGTTGTTGTGGTGGTTTCCTTCGGACTTCACATTTCCTCCGCTACGGTTGGGTAGCTTGGACGAGACATTGGGGGTCTATTGTTTCTTGGGGGATATCCTGCAGACGGGCTAGGGCGATACTTCTGAGGGTGGTTGGATCCACTCTGGTGCATCATTCTGCGCTTGCGCTTGTCATTGGCTTGGTTGATCTTCCCTTCCATCTGAATGACAGAGTCGACTAGCTTTTCGAGATCATCAAAACGGATGTTGACTAGCACCGTTTGCATCTCAACATGTAGTCCGTTCAAGAATCTCTCCTTCTTCTTGACTGTAGTGTTGATCTCATCAGGAGCATACCTGGTGAGGGACAAAAATCTGTCACGGTACTCGACTACCGTCATTCTTCCTTGCTTCAGTTCTCTTAACTGATCTCTCATTCTGGTGACTAAACCTTGCGGCACATGGGTGCGACTGAACTTGACCTTGAAAGCTTCCCACGTCATCACCGGACCATGGTTCATTGTACGGGTGCTGTTCCACTAAGATCTTGCATCTCCTGCTAGATAGTGGGTGGCAAATAGAACTTTCTCGTTGGCGTCAACTCCTATGACTTCTAGGTTATTATCCATGGTCTGTAACCAATAATCAGCATCCAACGGGTCTTCAGACTTGTTAAAGATAGGGGGATTGTTATCTGGAAGTTTTTGAGTTTGGATCCTTGATGATCCTAATTTCCATGGCCTTGATTATTGTGGGCCATCTGAGTGATCTGTTGTAGGGTGGCTAGGTTGGCTTGGCGCTCTACTCTACCAACTTCATGGTCCAAAACTAGCGTGTGCAGAATCTGCAACATCGGGTCCTGCGATGAGCTGCTCCTTCCTTGGTTTCCACAAGTCATCTGAAGATTGAGATAGATAATGGGGTAAGAGGGAAAGTTCTAAGGTTCATGGTTTTGTTTTCGAAGCTAAACTTTGAGTTTGACTCAGGTTTTGCAAACTAACTCATTCTCATTCATTAATTCAATCAAAGCATAGATACAAACGCACACACCACAACATAAAAAGAAAACAGATGGTTTTAAGAACCATTATGTGAGCTAAGATACAGTGAGACCGATACAACTCCTTCCTACAGTAGTGATCAAGTGCAACTACTCATCATCGATTAAGTCGGAGTCATCATCATTGGTGTAGAAGTCCATGGCATCATCCTCCAGATAGTCATTGTCATCACTGAGGTATGAGTGAATATCTCCCTTAGGGGTAACCCTAAATTCTCTCTCACGATTTATTAACCACAAAATTCGATACATCCATTAGGGGTAACCCTAAATCATCATACTTAGTATGCGTATAATCAATCATAACCTTTCCTTTACACACTCTACTATAAGCAACTCTCCTATGAGCTTGGCCTCCCAGCCATGGCCATCTGCCATCCTGGGCACTGCATAGGTGGAAAACATCAAGAGGTAGCCTCAGCTCAAACCTCTTCCGTGAGGGAACCCATACTAATGCATATAAACTTCCGGCTAAGCCTTACCCAATTCAGGTATAGTGGTTGTACGGTAAAATAGGAATGGTATCGCATCCGAAGCCAACCATCCGTTTTTATAAAGGGCTAAGGCTCATGCCTCAACATTTTCATCATCATAAACCATTTGTGTTTCTCAACACATGTCAAAACATCCCAATAGGATGACTCATCATTCTAAGGTTTTCATAAGCATTTTCACCAAGTATTCCCATCTAAAGTGATCAAGTTTTTATACTTAGCACTAGCCACTAAGGTTAAGAGTGTTCACTAAGATGGGATGCTAATCTCAATCTCATGCCATAGAATGACATCTAAGTGTAACTAGATATGCATAGTTTTATACTCTTTATGCTATCTATTGTAAAAGTAAAGAAATTTGGTAAAGTAAAAGAAAGTAAAGCTTGCAAGTAAAACTTGGGATGGGTATAATCAAAGTTGCATCACTAAGCATGCCTAGTGCATCTTTCAAAGTGATGGATTGTATAGATCTAGCTTGCTAATAATAGCTTGCCTTGATTGGTGAAGTGGTTGAAATTCTCCTCGTCTTCCTCAGGGTAGAACTCCTCCTCGTAGACTTGGTCGGTACTATCGTCTATAAATACATACGGGATACACAATCACCAAACAAAACTTAACTAGTCTATTTAGCCCACCAAGGCACATAGTTGATGATCTAGTATCATCACAAGATTTAAAGAACTAGTTTCATTAATTTGATTTGAGGAAAGTAATTTCTACTCATTGAAATTAATTATGATTTAATATTCTCCAATTAAAATATGGGATCATGTGGACACATGTCATCACAACACATTCTAATACATGGGAATGTGATTTAAATGTTTGATCATGTTTCAATAAGTTTAAGTTTATCATTTAAATGATTTAAAGTGACTAGAAATGCCTATATAGCATTATTTTGGTACTAGTCCAAATTCACTGCATGTAAAACTAAATATTATTACATATTCAAATTGATCTTGTTAAATGTGATTTTTGAGAGTTGGAATCAACTCAAAAGCTATTATGGTTGATTTTTGAAAAATGTTTGAATGTAGAAAAGTCTTTGTCTTGTTATTTTTGCTATATGTGATCTCTAACTCCAATTGATTTAAATCCAATGGGTCTGGATAGAGATATTAATTATCTTTCTAGCAAAATTTGAATCATGCATTTTTCTTAGGTGGATCTCTTTGAACTGATTTTTAAACAAGTGGACAGAATCTAGTTTAAATCTAAATCGAAAAACATCTATTTGAATTTGTGGGCTAGCGCGGGAAACTAAACGGGCCGGCCCAGTGGCGCTCCACGGTGCAAAGGGAAACTGACAGGCTGGTCCCGCATGCCTGCGGCTGATCCTAACCGAAGCGGTACAGGGCGATATCAGCCGTGCGATTAGAACAGTATTCGACGGCCGTGGTTCATCGTTTTCCGGTGAATAGCTCCAGCGAGATCAAACCCTAACGCGGCATGGTGGGGGTCTATGGGGCTTACCAGGGCTCCAGCTAGACGTGGCAATGGGGGTGATCGAACTGGTGGATGACATCGGTTCTAGGCATGGTCGCGGTGGCTCCTGGGGCTGTCGTAATCAGCGGTGCCCTTCTCCTCCAGTAGCGGTCAGCTCCGATGGAATTCCGGCGACTAAGGGCTGGATTGGCTCTGGGAAGAAGTGGGGAAGGATCAGGGGTGAGAGGGGGGGGGGTGAGTGGTGTGCAGAATGAGGCTAGGGGTGGCCTCCTTTTATAGGCTCGACAACGGGACAATGCGGCGTGGTCAGGCGACGGTGGCGACATGGCTACGGGCTGCTAGAGGTGTGGCTGCGAGCGGCGGTCGATGCGCCGTCTCCTGGCGGTCCTCTACGGCGTAAAGGCGTGGCTAGGGGCGGTGGCAATTGGTAGGGCGCGGCTCGTGCTCTGCGCGGCAGAGGCGGCGTTCAACGTGGCGCACGGTGGCTGCGGGTCAAGAGGCGGCGAGCGGGTATGTCTGGGGGCATGCTGGTGTTAAGGCGGGTGTGCGCGTGCGAGCTGAGGGCAAGGCGGGGTCTGTGCGAGACTGTCGGGTGCGGCGCACTGGCGCGGTCTGTGCATGACGCAGAGACATAGAGCGCGGCGGTCTATGGGTGGTCTAGTGCTTGGCAGGGCTCGGGGCAGTGACAGGGGGCGGGAGTGTGGTCTTGCTTACCTCCTAGGCACGACGGAAGAGAGAGGGGAGCTCCGGGCTGAATGGTCCATGGTCGACCGGCGGTGACCATCTTTGGGCCGCGCTCTACTAGCGCAGCGGTGAAGGGGGAGTGGTGCATTGGTGCTGGTTGGGATTGGGGAAGAACATGGACATGTTTTGGCGACAAAGGGTCGACAATGCATTGATCAAGAATAGTATTAGTTAGGCAGTTTATTCTGTGATCACTAGGTGTTCGACACAATGGCCGCAAGAAATTCAAATTTGAATTTTGAAAAGATTTTTGGTCTATGACTTGATCTTATGCTTGGTAGTATTTGGTTGCTTGGGATTGTCAAGTGGATTTCATTTGAGTGGTTTTTGAAAAAGTGGGATCTATGCATATGAAATGGATTCAATTTTTCAATGCCATTTAAAATTAGTGGCCAAGGGTTTTTGTAAGTTTGTAAAGTGGGCCTTGGTACATCTTAACTTGTACTAGAAAGGGGTATAAAGATCTAGAAAAGTTTCTGTTAAGAAATGACTTCTAGGAACACCTAAAGTGGCCTAGTGGGTTAAAATGGCCAAAGTGACCATTTTCATTATTTAATCTTATTTGATTTCTTTTTCTTTGGATTTTGTTTTTGAATGATCTAGATGATGTGGCATTCACCTTTGAATCATTTCACAACAATTAGAACAATCAAACATGGCATTTTCAAACAATTCTATCCTAATGCAAACACACATGCATTCATAATTATTTAAATAATAAAAAGTTTTTGTTAACCCTAAATTGGGTGATTTGAACTTGATTAAAGTTTTGGGATGTTACACTAAGCCACTTTATACGGTACAAGCCGTATGTCAAGCGTGGACCAGTCTCACGAATGAACGCGTAAAGTCGGTTGGGGGCCGCTTCATCAAGCATTAGTGCGGTATACACAAGTACACGTGGGAGGGTAACAACTAAAAGATCAACGCCCACACGCTACATCTTGTGTGTTCTATGCATAGATCTAGCTCTAATACCACTATTGGGGTTCTGCACATGAAAACAATAAATTTTTACCCTACGCCCCTGAACCCCTGATGTTGCCAGGACCTATATATTAGTAATACAGTAATGGGAGGGGCTTTTCGCGAACTTACCCTTGAATACCGAAAAGCATTGTGAACGCTCAGGAGAGCGTGGTTGATGTAGACGAGCCGAAGCCGATCTCAAGGTCGTGATGAAGTCCTTGCGCTCCAACGACTTAAGTGCCTCAAGTGTGACACCTCGCGGGGAGTTACACACGTCCGGTGCCTGACAATGACTCCCGCTTCCCCGATCCAACATCAGTTGCGAAAGTAGAGCTCCTGGATCTGAATCCCACAGCACGACGGCGCTCCACGGTGAAGATGTCTCTTGTTCGTGCAGTCCAATCTTGGGACGATGATCACGAGAGAGAGAGAGAGAGAGAGAGAGAGAGGGAGAGAATATCAATTGGAGGTCTTCCCAAAGGTTGAGAAGACCTTTATTGAATATTGTGTGTAATTATCTGGCCAAATACCCCCACTATATATAGCGGGAGGGGAGGTACTACCTCCCTCAAAGTCACGGGGTGGGACTAAAGGAGAGGAGGGGGAGGGGTAGCCGCCGGCCAGCCCTAGAGGGCCCCGCGCGGGGGGGGGGGGGGGGGAGGGGTGGTGGGCTTGGCCCAGCTGTCCACCCCCTTACCCCTTCTCGCTCTCTCCTTTCCCTAATGGGCCCTCTCCCCTCCAGGAATTGGCCCATTAAGCCCTTTGACCTTTTAAATTGATTTTCTCTTTATTAAATAATTATGAATAAATGATTAAATCAATATTTAACATTCATTCACATATTATTCAACCTCTGTGGCTATGGAACACTTCCACCTGCACTCTAGACATCCTCTGGACTTACCGAAACCCTTCCGGTTTCCTCTCTACTATTCTTTGGCGATTCTTCCGATCCAATTAACACTCTCTAAGCATCATCAAGCCCTTAAGCGTGATACCCCACGGTTCAGGAACACTGTAGACATGGTCGGGACACTCTCGCACCAACGATCGATTGAGGGACTTGGATGGCCATGTTACCCTTGTGCGTTCCATGAAGATCTTTCGTCGTTTGAATCGGGACATTTGTGTCTTATTCCCTTTGTCCCTCGATACTTGCATTGCCCGAGATCTCATCAATGACATCACCATGTCGTGTTTAATCTCGTTACCGAACAATGCTACTTGACTCGTTCCGACAAGTGATATCCCTGTGATCAAATCACATGCTGCGCAACTATTGGATATAACTTCTCTGAGTGGGCCCTTGAGTATCTTCCCGTCACATGGACAGAAAAATCCCGTTCTTGACATATATTGCCTCCAAGGTTTCCTCCGAGTTCCTGAACACACCTTCATAACCACTGTATTACCAAGTGGCGCTTGATGCTATCTAAGAACTCTCGGGAGACAGTGATTGATATAGCCTCACGATCTAAGGAATAGTCTACGAGGATCCATTTCTAATCATCATAAGTTGAACTTCGTGACATGATAGGGTCACGATGTTTAGGTTGAGTATAGGTTCATCATCTCATTCTCAGAATGAGTTGACTCCATTTCCAACTGGCATAAATGCCACATGATCAGAAAACTTGATCATCTGTTGACCAATGAACCAGTGACTAGAGTTTCACTGGGAACCCCCGGTTGTTTGTATATCACACGTGTATTGATGTTTCCACTCAATACAGTTATAGCAGGATATAAAACTTAATCATAAACTATATGAAATATGATAATAGTTCTTATAACTATTTGTCTCTAGGGCATATTTCCAACAGCGGCGGCAAACGCCTAGAAGAGGCGGGAAAGAGGCGGGAAACGACTAGAAGAAAGCTTGCAAGCGGCGGGGTGGCAGGAATGAACTGGATATACACAGGCGCCAGCGTCGGTGACGGGCTATTTTGTAGGCACGGTCGTACCGACAGAAGTGACATCCAGTAGATCAGTGTGTTTTATTAAAGGAACACATGCAATGACACTAGTGGATCAGTGTGTCAAACCATGGTGACAGAGACCAAACACACATAGGAAAGCAGCTTCCACATTGCATGTTGCACGAGTGTGGCAGAAGTTGCATCACATAATCTAGTGGATCCATGTGGTTTATGAAAGCAACACACATGCCCTGAGATCTAGTGGATCCCAGTGGTTTATGAAAAGAGCACTCATGAAGTGACATCCGGTGGATCAGTGTGTTCTAGGAAAGGAACACATGCAATGACACTAGTGGATCAGTGTGTAGAACCATGGTGACAGAGACCAAACACACATAGGAAAGCAGCTTCCAGATTGCATGTTGCACCAGTGTGGCAGAAGTTGCATCACAGAATCTAGTGGATCCATGTGGTTTATGAAAAGAACATACATAGAATGACATCTAGTGGATCAATTTGGTTTATGAAAAGAACACACATGCAATGACATCTAGAGGATCAATGTGGTTTATTGAAAAGAACACACATGCAATGACATCTAGAGGATCCATGTGGTTTATGAAAAGAACACACATGAATGACATCTAGAGGATCCATGTGTTTTATTGAAAAGAACACACATGCAGTGACAACTAGAGGATCCATGTGGTTTATGAAAAGAACACACATGCAATGAGATCTAGTGGATCCATGTGGTTTATGAAAAGAACACTCATGTAGTGACATCTAGTTGTTTATGAAAAGAACACACATCCAGGTGGTTTATGGAAAGAACACACATGCAATGGCATCTAGAGGATCCATATGGTTTATGAAAAGAACACACATGTCATGACATCTAGAGGATCCATGTGTTTTATGAAAAGAACACTCATGAAGTGACATCTAGTGGATCAGTGTGTTTTAGGAAAGGAACACATGCAATGACACTAGTGGATCAGTGTGTCAAACCCTGGCGATAGAGACCAAACACACATAGGAAAGCAGCTTCCACATTGCATGTTGCACCAGTGTGGCAAAAGTTGCACCACAGAATCTAGTGGATCCATGTGGTTTATGAAAAGAAAACACATACAGGTGGTTTATGAAAAGAACACACATGTAATGGCATCTAGAGGATCCATGTGGTTTATGAAATGAACACACATGCAATGAGATCTAGTGGATCCATGTGGTTTATGAAAAGAGCACTCATGAAGTGACATCCAGTGGATCAGTGTGTTCTAGGAAAGGAACACATGCAATGACACTAGTGGATCAGTGTGTCAAACCCTGGCGATAGAGAGCAAACACACATAGGAAAACAGCTTCCACATTGAATGTTGCACCAGTGTGGCAGAAGTTTGATATGTCCAAAACGTATCTACTTTCCCGAACACTTTTGCTAATGTTTTTCCTCTAAACTTGTGTGAATTGGATACAACTAACACGGACTGACGCTGTTTTCAGCAGAATTGCCTTGGTGTCTAGTTTTTGTGCAGAAAATTAACTCTCAGGAAAAATCCCAAAAAATATACCAAAAATCCTATTTCACCAGAAGACTCACGGATCCAGAATACGAGACGGAGTGGGGCTGGGGCCCAGCCACACCACCTGGCCATGTGGGCTAGGCCTGGCCGCGCCAGGGGGTGGTCTGGCCGCCCTAGACACCCCCTCGGTCTCCCTCTTCGTCTATAAGTTGCCTTCTGACCTAAAAACTCAAGGGGGTCGACATTTTTTAGAAAGAGTTCCGCTCCGCCGCCACCACCAGATTTCGTGATACGGAACCAGAAACTCCATTTTGGCACCCTGCCGGGGCGGGGAATTGGAGGAGATCATCGCCATCATCATCAACATCGCTTCTCCAACGACCATCCATGTTTCCCCCATCTATGAGTGAGTAATCCCCTGCTGTAGTCCATGGGGATGGTAGGGATTGGATGAGATCATTCATGTAATGGCATTAGATTGTTAGGGCATGGTGCCTAGTATCTACTATTAGTGCTTTTTGACTTTGTTGCGACTTGTTATGCTTAATGCTTGTTACTAGGGCCCGAGTGCCATGATTTCAGATCTGAACATGTTACTGATTCATTATGATAGTATTGTTTATGGTCTTACCTGCAAGTTGTATAGACACATTGTTGTCTGGAACCAAAGGCCCCAAAGTGACAGAAATCGGGATAACCGGAGGGAATGGCTTTGATGTGAGGATCACATGTGTTCACAGAGTGTTAATGCTTTGCTCCGGTGCTCTATTAAAAGGAGCACCTTAATTGCAGTAATTCCCATGAGGCCCCGCTGCAAACGGGTTGGCAGGACAAAAGATGTTGTCCAAGTTCTCATGGCGAGCACGTATGACTATATATGGAACACATGCCTATGATTATGTAGTACTTGGATGCTTTATCTTATTTATCTGCAATTGCCCTATGTTCTGATTGCTATATGAATTGTCTTGTCCATGCAATGCCCGTCCATCCATCCCTATGCCTACCGCGCTTTAATCCTACTGTTTACTGCAATTCTTACTACTGTCTTTACTTTACTACTGCTATTACTTTATTATTGCTACAACAAAACTGTTGCTACTGATAAACTGCTGCGAGCAAGATTGTTTCTAGGTGCAGCTGAATTGACAACTCAGTTGTTAAGGCTTATAAATATTCTTTGGCTCCCCTTGTGTCGAATCAATAAATTGGGTTTCACTTCCCTCGAAAATACCGTGATACACCCCCTATACTTGTGGGTCATCAAGACTAATTTCTGGCGCCGTTGCCAGGGAGCATACGTTTATTTATCAAGTCCACTTGGAATCATTATTGTTTACTGCCATCCATCCATCATGGGTTAGTCTCGTGATATCAAGGTTCCTATTTTACCATCCACTACAAGATGAGGTACGATCCTGAACACCTCTGTTGCTCTTGATTCACCATCTGTTATGAGTAAGTTCCTTACACCACCAAATACACATGCTACACACACTGCTACTACTACTGAATCTGAATCTTCTGATACTTATGATGCTGCTTCTACTGTGCTTGATAAGAGTGGTTCATTAGGTCCTTTCCTAGATGCTACGATTGCTAGAACTATAGCTGGAAATACTAAAAATCCTAACGAAGACACTACTACACCTGTTAATTCACCTGAGTCTAGAGAGAGCTATGATATTGAAGACGGTTATATTGAGATGACCGATGAATTTATTAAAGAATGTCAAAACACCCATGATAGGAGTGCTGCTAAGAGTCTCCTTGAGAGGCGTACTATTAAACCCAAATTGTCTCCTAATGCTAAGTTTGCTGCATCTCCCATAAATATTAATGATAAAGATTATGATTTCTCTCTTGATCTATCCTACATAGCTATTGTTGAGAAAGAACCTTTTTGTGGGACTAAGAATGAAAGTGCGGTAGCACATATGACTGAGCTTTCTACCATGAGTGGCCTGTTTTCCGATGATATTAAGATGCACACCTACTTTGCTGCTACGATTTTCCCCTTTTCACTAAAAGGAGAAGCTAAAACTTGGTTTAATAATTTACCTCCTAGATCTATTGATAGCCCTGATTGCTTGATTAGTACTTTCCTACAGAAATATTTTCCTCCTAGTGCTAGACATGCTATTTTACAAGAACTTTTTGATTTTAAACAGGGAGAAAAAGAGATATTGCCTGAATCATGGGGAAGGTTTTGTGCTTTGATTCATGCACAAGCTGGATGTCCATTACCTAAGAATGAGCTTCTTGATATATTTTATAATGGACTAACTGAAGAATCTAGGACATACCTGGACAGCTGTGCTGATTGTGTTTTTAGGAATAGGACTCCCAAGGAAGCTGAGGAATTAATGGAAAGAATAAGCAAGAATTATGAAGACTGGACTCCTCCTGAATAGTTATACCCGAGACAAGTATACTTGAATCAACTATTCCTGTGCCTATTCCAACATCAAAGAAGAGGGGAGTTATTGAACTAAATGATGAAGTGATGAAGGAAGATAAGAAATGTCTTAAGGAGAAGGGAATTAAAGCTGCGGATGTCAAGAATTTACCTCCTATAGAAGAATTATGTAAGCCAATTCCCCATTCATCCACTATTGAGGTACACTCTCTCCAACACATTGATGAAGGTGATATTCCTTACCTTAAACCTCCTGATCAATGCTTAGAAGAATCCGATATTTTTATTGTTAAGCAAGATAATTTTAATAAAAGCGTCCAAAATCATTTAATGGAAAACACTAGAGCTATTGTTGAGTTAAAAGATATTGTGGAAAGAACCTCTAATGATGTCAAAAATGATTTTTAAACATTTTCAAATGGTTCAAAATCAAATAGATCAACTTATTAAAGTGCAAAAGACTTGCTAGTTAATGCTGCCAAGGAAAAACATGCTTATGAAATTAGAACTAGAAGTGGTGCTGCTACCTAGGATCCTCTATATCTTGAGGGGCATCCCAAAAGAATTGAGCAGGATTCTCAACAAGCTGAAAATATTGGTACTACTCGTAAGAAAAGAAAAAAGAAACATAAAACTATTGTAGAACCCTCTGAACCTGCTAAAGATCCTAATAGTATATCTATCTCTGATGCTGAAACTGAAAGTGGTAATGAAAAAAATGATGCTCCTGATAAAGAAAAAGTTGAATAAGAACCTGAAAAGCACACTAAGAATACTAAATACACTAAAGAATATTTTGTCGCTAAGAAACATGGTAGTGAAAGAGAGCCTTGGGTCCAAAAACCTATGCCTTTCCCTGATAAATGTTTCATCCACTCACAAAACTTATTATAGTGTTCATCTTCCTTTGACTGATGCTATTAAATTGCCTCCTTATTCAAAGTATATGAAGGATATTGTCTCGAATAAAAGGAAGATCCCTAATGAAGAAATTTCTACTTTGCTTGCTAATTATTCCTTTAATGGTAAGGTTCCAAAGAAACTTGGAGACCCAGGGATTCCAACTATTCCTTGCTCTATTAAAAATAGTTATGTTAGAACAACTTTGTGTGATCTGGGAGCAGGAGTTAGTGTTATGCCTTTTTCTCCCTATAAGAGACTTCAACTGGAAAAACTGATACCAACTGATATATCTTTGCAAATGGCTGATAAATCTACCACTATTCATGTTGGTATATGTGAGGATGTACCTGTTCACGTGGCTCATAATTGCTTGATATTAACTGATTTTGTTGTGCTTGAAATGCTTGAAGATGATAATATGTCTATTATTCTTGGGAGACCTTTTCTTAATACAACAGGAGCTGTTATTAATTGTAATCAAGGAAAGGTGACCTTTAATGTTAATGACAAGGAGCATACTGTCTATTTCCTCAAGAAGATTAATATCACTTGTGGTTTAAATTCAATTGAACATGTTGAGGGAATTCAAGTTGGAGAAATATATTGTCCCATACCAAGAGAAAAATTTGAAACTATTATGATTGGGACCATTGCTATCAAGGTTGAGGTAACATAATCATTAGTGGAATACAAAGTTTTGTTTCATATAAAATTGTTTTGGTAACAAGACCTGATCAACCTTGTTAACAAAAGGATTTGATTGAACAAAACAATGTTTTCACCATGATTATCTCCGCTTACTTCTACTCTATCCATTTTTGCTTTCGTTTACTTTTCAGTTGTTAGTTGCTTGCATGTTAGAGTGTCTTAGAACTTCTGAAGTTTTAGCCTTATTTTGTCATTGCATCATTCCAAAAACTTTTTCTATCAGAAAATCATTCATCTATACCTAAAAATTGCTCAAAAATAAAGTGTCTCGAAAAATTCCAGAAAATTCATATTAAATTTTTACATGAAAAAAGGGGGCAGAGCAGTGCCTGGAAGTTACCAGGGGGCCCACCAGGCAGGCACACCACCTGGTGGTACGGCCAGCCCAGGGGCGCGCCTGGCCATGGTGTGGGCCACCCTTGGCCCTCCACTCACTCTCTCACTTCCCACTTTCTTCTCTCTCCCGAGAAAACACCAGTTCATTGCTCGAAATCGCATTCTTGCTGTTCTTGCACTCGATTTTTCGATCTCCTTGCTCACCCCTTCTTTGCTGCTGAAATTTGGAGCAATTGTTCTCCGATATGTGACCCCTCTGCTTGTCCAAGTAGATTTTTGTTTAGTGGTTTATATCTTGAGTATTTTTCTGCTGTAGGTGATAGGTTATGAGAGCTTGGAATCTTGTTCAATGCTTAGAGATATAGTTTTGATGCATGATTAGGCCTTTACAAGTCCCTATGAGTAGTGCCCTTCATTATATATTGACTTTGCAATCACTTTTTTAATAGATGTTTAAATTTTAGAATAGAAGATGAATGAGCATCAACTCAACTAACATGAACTGAGGGTGCCTGAGGTTATGAAGGTTCACACAGAGGAGGAAGTTTTTCCTTCCATCTATCCATGCTACGAATTCATGAGGGCTGCAGGAATTTCCCAGGACTTCCATACTTTGGTTGCTAATGCAGGATTGGAGCACTTTGTGGAGGATGGACCTTGTCAATTTGTGAAACTAACTATGTCTGTAGTACATGACTTTCAATTTAGTTACGCTTTGCCTAACCCCATGGTCCACTACAAAATTTACAATATAGCTATCGACCTTTCTCTTGATGACTTTTGTGCAGCTATTAAGGTACCTTAGTGGGGATCATGTGGAAGGATTAAAGAGTGACCTGCACCATTCATGGACTTGTACGTAGAGATTTGCCAAGGGTGCAGCTTCTTGAAGGAGAGCGGGAAAATCTGTAACATTCATCTCCCTTCTATTCGCTATTTTGCTTACTTTATTGCCAAGTGTGTTCTTGCTAGGAAAACTACCAACAAGTTATCCTCGTGTGATCTAGCATTAATCTTAGTTGCTTTAAAACGAGATAGGACTTACAACTTGGGTGCCTTGATAGCTTTCCGTCTTGCTGCTAACCGCGAGAAAGGTGGAATTTGTGGAGGCCTCATTGCCTCTGGTTTATTAGCTCTGCATGGTTTAGTGCCTCATCACTTAGACTTACAGTTTCCCACAGAGAGACTCGACCTTAATTCCATGATACAGCATAAATTTGTTTCTTCTTGGGATAATTTGAGTGATTTGTCTTATGAAATAACCTTTCTCAAGGCTGGTTGGAGAAGGAGCAAGTCCGAGCAAGTTGTTCTTTTGCTTGCACCTATTTTGTTTAACCTTGATAACGGGACAGTATGGTCTCTCACGGAGGAGGAGCTTGATACGTACTTGGGAGAGCTCTCTCAACAGGAGCAGGATACTAGAAGGGAGGTCACGGATGATTTGATCCAGCCCTCGAATGAGGGGGAGTCTTCATATCAGCAGCCTACCTATGATTGGGGGAGATTCTTCTTCTTCCCAAGGGCCCAACTACGATCATTCTTACAATGACCCGCCTGCTTGGAACCCTTACTCGTATCTGGATTGATACCCACTTAGGCAAAAAGCCTAAGCTTGGGGGGATGTACACCGACATCGCACTCATTTCCATATCATTTTGCGTCGGTACTTTGTATATTCATGTTTCATCCTCTTTTTAATTTTCGTTTTCTCTAGGTTTTTGCTTTCTAAAACACAAAAAGACCAAAAATATTTTTGTTGTTTCTCTTTGTTTGCTTCTTCTTCTTTTTGCCTTGGTTTGCTTTTTACTTGGTTTGAAATATTTGAAAAACCCAAAAAGATTTTGCTTTGCTTGTTCTTCCTTTTTGGTTATTTAAAAAAAATCAAAAACACCAAAAATATTTGTTGTTTTTCTTTGGCTTTGTGAGTTTTGTTGCAGGGTTCAGCAGTCCTCAGTGGAATTTTGTTTCATGTTATTATTCAAGCCACACAAGTGAAGGGCAATAATGAGGATTAATGACAACTTGAGGTGTGGTAAGTGGCTGGTAACAAACTCTATTTGTTTTCATTTTTGTATATATACTCATCATTGTGGGCATGCTTAGTCTGTTCATGTAGGGTGTATGTTATTCATGGATGCTTAGTAGTTTTTGCTTTCATATGATTATTTCTAGCTTGCTAATAGTTTGTAGCATGTCATATGAATGTTTGCTGGCATTACTCTATTCATAACTTGGTATGACATTGTGGTATCCTCCTCTGAGTGTTTCACTTGAATTGACTTGGCACATGATCATGCATGCATATGACTGAAATAATCAGTTAAGCCTCGATGAATTATTTTGCCTTGAGTGTCTTGAATCACTTTGATGCCACGATTAGTCCTGTTTTGTTGCAAGCATGATTATGATAGTTATTGCTCTCTCGTTTGTCGCTCCCTTACTATTGCTAGCCTCCACTTGCACTGAGTATGAGCTCTACTCGTGTTTCCAATTCCCTAAAACCAATATTGCAAAAAGTGTCCACCATACCTACCTATTAGCATCATTTGTTGTTCCATACATATTCAATATGCCTTGTTTTCTTCCGAATAAAATGCTTGCTTGTTATAATAAAGTTAGTTAGTAAAGCTCTCACGAACTTGATGGCACACTTTATTTCTTGCACTTAATAAACCTGAACCATTATGACTATCCATGAAAGTTATATGCTTACAAATTATAGGCTGGGGATTAGCAGAACCGTGCTGTCATGGGGAACGCTTTCAAATACCTATAAATATATACCCAGTTGATATCATGCTCTTTTGTTTGCTGATGTCGTCAGTGTGAAATAAAAGGGGAGCTTGTAAGTCCATGGAGTTATGTATGTGTGTTACAGAAACTCTTGGGCCGTCGGTCTAATCCATGCCTAATCATGGTGGAAACCTGCAGCGTAACCATAATGAGTATCTATGAAGCATTGTTCTTATAAAAAAGAGATAGCTATTGAGAAAAAGAAAAAAAGAGATATGAGAAAAGAGGAAAGAGAGAAAAAAGCACCATTTTCCCATGGTAAATAAGGAGATTGCTGAGATACTCATTGTCTGCTTGCCTTGTCATTTTGACATGGGGATTCTTTCGTATCATCGGGCAAGGGGTACCCCGTTGGCGGTTCTCTATGATACGCACGTATTTACTATGACAAGAACTTACCAGTAACTAAAGTTGGGTAGCATGAGGAGCGGCCCTCGTACTCAAGGGACATGAGATTTCTAGTTTATAGTCTGTCAAGCATATAACTCAGATTGGACCTCACTTTCACCTTAACCATATTAAAGATTCTCATGATAGGTGCAATGAGAGCTCAAAGCTAATGAGTACCATACTTTCATCATTTGGAAGCCTTTCAAACTATTAAAAACCTTTTTCATCTCCTTGTTGAGTCACCACCTATTCTTTGAGCACTTTCTTGAGAGCATAATTGTCATTCTTAGTATAATATGCTTGTCTCATTACTAGATTAGTTGTGTTATGACTTTGATGCTTGTATCTTTGATATCTTTACTTCTAGTCTTTACCTGAACTTCAGAGGTGCCTTGGAAATCACAATCAAAGGCAAGCGAGATACCACTCTATCATACCTTGTTATGAGCATTGTAATGTTGCTTATGTTTATGTTTCATGCTACTTATTATTTTTGAGTTGGAATCTCTTCATAGCTTGCAATGCCTATTAAGTAAACTTAGTTGCATACTCCTTATTATGAATTTTCTAAGTAGTTGATCACATGCTGAGAATATATACATCATATGAAGCAAATGTGTTCGTGAAAGTTTCTTTTATCGCACTCAGTTTTCAACTGAATTGCTTGAGGACAAGCAATAATCTAAGCTTGGGGAGTTGATACGTCTAAAACGTATATACTTTCCCGAACACTTTTGCTATTGTTTTTCCTCTAAACTTGTGTGAATTGGATACAACTAATACCTTGTTATGAGAATTGCCTTGGTGTCTAGTTTTTGTGCAGAAAATCAACTATCAGGAAAAATCCCGGAAAATATGCCAAAAATCCTATTTCACCAGAAGACTCACGGAGCCAGAATACGAGACGGAGTGGGGCTGGAGCCCAGCCACACCACCTGGCCGTGCCAGTGGGTGGTCTGGCCGCCCATACAACCCCTCGGTCTCCCTCTTCGCCTATAAGTTTCCTTATGACCTAAAAACTTAGGGGGGCGACGTTTTTCCACAAAGAGTTCCGCTCCGCTGCCACCACTAGATTTCGTGATTCGGAACCAGAAACTCCATTTTGGCACCCTGCGGGTCGGGGAATTGGAGGAGATCATCGCCATCATCATCACCATCGCTTCTCCATCGACCATCCATGTTTCCCCCATCTATGAGTGAGTAATCCCCCGCTGTAGGCCATGGGGATGATAGGGATTGGATGAGATCGTTCATGTAATGGCATCGTATTGTTAGGGCATGGTGCCTAGTATCTACTATTAGTGCTTTTTGACTTTGTTGCGACTTGTTATGCTTAATGCTTGTCACTAGAGCCCGAGTGCCATGATTTCAGACCTGAACATGTTGTTGATTCATTATGATAGTATTGTTTATGGTCTTACCTGCAAGTTGTATAGACACATTGTTGTCTGGAACCAAAGGCCCCAAAGTGACAGAAATCGGGATAACCGGAGGGAATGGCTTTGATGTGAGGATCACATGTGTTCACAGAGTGTTAATGCTTTGCTCCGGTGCTCTATTAAAAGGAGCACCTTAATTGCAGTAGTTCCCATGAGGCCCCGCTGCAAACGGGTTGGCAGGACAAAAGATGTTGTCCAAGTTCTCATGGCGAGCACGTATGACTATATATGGAACACATGCCTATGATTATTTAGTACTTGGATGCTTTATCTTATTTATCTGCAATTGCCCTATGTTCTGATTGCTATATGAATTGTCTTGTCCATGCAATGCCCGTCCATCCATCCCTATGCCTACCGCGCTTTAATCCTACTGTTTACTGCAATTCTTACTACTGTCTTTACTTTACTACTGCTATTACTTTACTATTGCTACTACAAAACTATTGCTACTGATGAACTAATGTGAGCAAGATTGTTTCCAGGCGTAGCTGAATTGACAACTCAATTGTTAAGGCTTATAAATATTCTTTGGCTCCCCTTGTGTCGAATCAATAAATTGGGTTTCACTTCCCTCAAAAATACTGCGATACACCCCCTATACTTCTGGGTCATCAAAGTTGCATCACAGAATCTAGTAGATCCATGTGGTTTATGAAAAGAACAGACATGCAATGAATCTAGTGGTTCATGAAAAGAACACACATCCAAGTGGTTTA
This sequence comes from Avena eriantha, assembly GCA_910589775.1. NCBI lineage: Eukaryota > Viridiplantae > Streptophyta > Magnoliopsida > Poales > Poaceae > Avena > Avena eriantha. The sequence goes on along the minus strand of OU342743.1, from coordinate 130,768,778 downwards.
TGAAAAGAACACACATGCATTGGCATCTAGAGGATCCATGTGGTTTATGAAATGAACACACATGCAATGAGATCTAGTGGATCCCTGTGGTTTATGAAGAGAGCACTCATGAAGTGACATCTAGTTGATGAGTGTGTTTTATTAAAGGAACACATGCAATGGCACTAGTGGATCAGTGTGTCAAACCATTGTGATAGAGACGAAACACACATAGGAAAGCAGCTTCCACATTGCATGTTGCACCAGCGTAGCAGAAGTTGCATCACAGAATCAAGTGGATCCATGTGGTTTATGAAAAGAACACACATGTAATGACATCTAGTGGATCCATGTGGTTTATGAAAAGAACACACATGCAATAACATTTAGAGGATCCATGTGGTTTATTGAAAATAACACACATGCAATGACATCTAGAGGATCCATGTGGTTTATAAAAAACACATGAGTGACAACTGGAGGATCCATGTGGTTTATTGAAAAGAACACACATGCAATGACATTTAGAGGACCCTTGTGGTTTATGAAAAGAACACACATGCAATGACATCTAGTGGATCCATGTGGTTTGTGAAAAGAACTCTCATGTAGTGACATCTAGTGGTTTATGAAAAGAACACACATCGAGGTGGTTTATTGAAAAGAGGATACATGCAATGACATCTAGAGGATCCATGTGGTTTATGAAAAGAACACACGTGCAATGACATCTAGAGGATCCATGTGTTTTATGAAAAGAACACTCATGAAGTGACATCAAGTGGATCAGTGTGTTTTAGGAAAGTAACACATGCAATGACACTAGTGGATCAGTGTGTCAAACCATGGTGACAGAGACCAAAGACACATAGGAAAGCAGCTTGCCCATTGCATGTTGCACCAATGTGGTAGAAGTTGGATCATATAATCTAGTGGATCTATGTGGTTTATGAAAATAACACACAAGCAAAGACATCTAGTGGATCCATGTGGTATATGAAAAGAACACACATGCAATGACATTTAGAGGATCCATGTGGTTTATGGAATAGAACACACATGCAATGACATCTAGAGGATACATGTGGTTTATTAAAATAACACACATGAATGACATCTAGAGGATCCATGTGGTTTATTGAAAATAACACACATGCAATGCCATCTAGAGGATCCACGTGGTTTATGAAAATAACACATGCAAGAATAGAGGGAGGGGAAAAGTGAGTAAAAGTTAAGCGGCTGGGGAAAACCAAGTTCAACTAATGAACCAGGGGCACAAAAACTTGTTGTCTGACCCGATTGTTACACACCATTCGATTGGGGCGCCTAGACGATTAAGATGGTTCTTTGCAAGAGCGATCCGTGAGTAGGCTGTTCTGCGACATGATTGGCCGCGCTTTATTTTCACTTATAATATTATTATTTCCACCCCCTCTGGCCTACTTGTAGCCCGTGAATGAGCACGTCTCGTCCACATCCCCTCCTCCAGCATGGACCGAGCTTTAGTGCCTTGGTGGGCACACGTCACCGTGCCCGGACGACATCTGCCGATTTTCATTTCGCTACCTTCAAGTAAGTGTTTGAATTTATCTTACATATTCCTGCTATTGGATCAACTGACTGCGGATCTCTTATCCGATTTCTCAATGAACTTCAGATTTGGGAGCTGCCAAAGGAGGGGTGCGAGCTGCTGCTGCCCAAGAATCTGGAGATCATCACGTGCAACATCATGGTGACGTACCTGCTCGGCTGCTCCCACCCAGGATGCTTTCACCGTTACTCCTACTATGAGCTCCCTCTCCACGAGCTCACGTGCCCGCACGGTGCGTGCGCGTACACGGAGCCGGGCTGCAACTACACCAGCCCGCCAGCAGAGCTCATTGTCCACCTTGTAGAGGATCACTTGATCAAAGTGATTAGGATCTCGTATGGCCAAGCCCATCTTCTCCATGAGCAGGTGTCGTTCCCTGACTTTGCATGCTGCCGGCTAATTTTCGAGGGGGAGGACGGCTCTGTTTTCGTCCTGACCATCACCGCCGGTGTTCCGGGAACCAAATCTAGGCCCACCGTCGTGTGTGCGATATGCGTTAGGTCGGTCTCGATTGCCTAGCCCCTATACATGGTGCGCATGTGGGCGAACGCCCAGCCGTCGTCGTCCGATAGCATGCTTGTGCTAGCCAAGGTGCCAAGTTGCCCAACACCGCGGGAGGTGGAGTATGCAGACCTGAGGTCGGTCCTATGTGTGCCATCTCAGTACCTTGTCAGTGCTGGACCGTATAGGCAGATGCCTTTCTACATCTGCATCGAGAAGATCGATAGGGAGCTATAGTACTTATGCTGTCGTTAAGTGTTAGAGTTAAGCGATGCTTCTCCGGTGTGGAGAGCATACATGTTGTGCGAATGTATCCCAATTGTAGTTTTTAGTACTCCTCAATAATTCGACGAGTTTACTTATCCGATGGATAATAATAGGTCGCATCAGCTTGTTGTTGCCACGTTGAAAAATCCGCTTTCTCTGGACAGACTAGCAATACCGCGTGCTCCCGCCTGTCAGTGTCACGTGTTCCGTGGGCCCACCTGCTAGTGGCACGCCCCTTTACTTCTCTTCCTTACCCCTGAAGCTACTGCCACTGTCACGTGTTATGTGGGCCCACCTGCCAGTGTCCCACTTCTCTTCCAATCTGCCACTACCATCTGATGGATGTAATCTGATTTTGTTGTTTTGTTTACATGTAATCTACGTGGATCCTGCAACATGCAAATGACACAGACACAATTTCTAAAGTGGAAGCACTTACACGCTATTATTGCAAATATTTCTCAATATATCTCGCCAAACGCATTACAATAATTATACTCGCACTAAACACAACCGAAATTGCAACCAGCCTAAACTACATCTAAACCCAGATCACATCACTGTCGTCGGAGTCCACCTCGATTGGTGACTGATGAGTGCATATTTGCATCATGTTTTATATTATTATTTTGCATTGTAGATGTAGGATCTTGGTATTTAACGGTGCTCACGTGCACATTTTATGTCTATTTTCACCAGGATCAGGACAGATGATGGATACAATGGACACAATTCTTGGAGCAGTTATACTGGGGAGAAAAGGAGTCAAAAACAACGTAAATCGCTTATTTGGGAAATATCAATAACACTAGAAGAAAACCCGAAGCGACCGAGGCTTCCAGACGGTCCAACGACCAACTATATGGCGGGAATAAATTTTCCGGCCGTATAGTTCCTGCCGTATAGTTGGCGCTGCCACCGCCTCCTCAAATAGTTTCACCCCGTGCAACTGGATTAGAGAGATGACATACAAAACGACCAGAAATCGCCGAAACCTCACCTCCGGAAGGCATCTGGAGGGGGGACTTGTCCACCAGGGATCCATCTTCGCCCTGCGCAGATCCAAGAGGCTAAGGCATCGATCTTCATGATTAACCGCTACATCACCACCATCTCTTGTCTAGATCTTGTTGTAATTTCCGTACTCGTTGTGGATTTATGCAAGTACTATTTATCTATGATAGATTCCATTGTTATTTCGATGATGTTGATTTCCTCCATGCCTGAGTAGATCATTAGTTCTTGGGGAGATGGAGAAACCCTAGTATGAGATTGAAATAATATAAAGTTTATTATGATATTCATCGCTGTGACCATGTGTTAGTTTGTCTTCATCTTGATGTTGTGAGAAGTCGACCTCTTAATATTTTCCTCTATTGGGGACTTGCTGGAGGGAACTACTTGTTGGTAGACGGAGGTGTGTTAGCACTTACAGTGACTATAAAGTTGTTGGCACTCCTTACGTATCGACTTGGGAGCCAAGGAAACTCATGGAACACTATCCATGCCATGGGATACATCCTACATGATTACATCCCTTAATTGCGCTTTAATTCAATTGATGTCGATTGCTATCTGTTGTGGTTATGAGGATGATGTGAGCAGTGGTTGCTGCCTATTTGTCCAAATATGGAGTTCCTCCCACACATACACAGTTGAGAATGTTCATGATAATAATCTTTACCTTAGTTCTTTATAATGCTAGAGGTGTATCTGCTACTCCCTGCGAACGCTTTTCCCTATTGCAGTTCCAATCTCTCTTACAAACGCGATACTTACTTTCTGTGTTCAGTTGTTTTACTTTACTTATTATTGCTTTTATACCAAAAATAAAAACACCTTTTTACGCAATACTCGCATTTTATCTTATTACTTAGAAGTTTATTTAGCATTTCTATTGTAGTATTTAATTCAAGAGTTATTAGACTTCAGACTCCTGCTCCCTGTGGGATTGATATCTTTATTTCGAAACTAGCTACAAACAATATGTGCACTTGTAGTCATCAAGCTATTTTCTGGCACCGTTGTCGGGGAGCTAAGTGATGTAGGTCTTTTAGTTTTTGCTTATTTATTTTTGTCTTGCTAAGTTTTGTTTTGAGTTACAGGTTTCCACCCACATGATGAAGTTTGAGCATATGACTAGTGCTAACCCACTAATCCACTTTTGGAATCCCTATGATATTTAGAAAAGAGACAACTCCAACGAGAACACAAGGGGGTTTGAAATAAATCCTCTATTACTTGGTATTCTACACAAGAAGCAATTTATTGGGGATGAAGAAGATCCTGATCCATATGAGCATATTGCATGTTTTAAGGATATATGTGGTACTTTCCAATTGCCTGGATATACCGCTAATGAGGTAAGGGTTAAACTGTTTAGTCAGACTTTGACTAGTACAGCTCTCTCATGGTATAGGTCTCTACACCCAGAAGAAACTACTACTTGGATAATTTAGCTAGTGAATTCCTATCAAAATATTATCCTTTATCAAAATCTTTTCAAATCAGGCGTCTTATAATGACTTGGAGGAACCGTCCTAATGAAGGACTAGTAAGAGCTTATATCAGATTTAAAGATTTACTTATCTATGTCCTCATCATGATTTGCCTGAATGGTATTTATTGCATATCTTTTATGGCGGTTTAATTGAACCTAATAAAATTGAACTAGACTCTTTCGCGGAAGGAGCCTTTATGAATCTTCCTATAACTAAGGCTTGGACTTTACTTAATAGAATTCATGATCATAGAGTTTCATGGAATTTTGGTCTAGGGAGCGAAGGAGGCGTAGAAATAGATCATGATTGTATTCATGATTATAATAAAAAGGGCCATGTTAAAGAATTATCTAAAGAACTTTATTTGGATTCAGATATTGTGTTGCAAGTTGTTAAAGCTTTTACAGAACATATGAAAGCTCTGAAAGAGGGTTTGGTCAAGTATGATCCGCCACCTGAACCTAAAAAGAAAAGAGAAGTTGAAGCAACACTGGCCTCCCTAGAACCAACATATGAGATACCTTTCCCTAACACTACACAGAAGCATATTCTTGAATATGAATAGGTCAAAGAAGTATAGGAGAAGAAGGAAGAGGAAAGTATGCCAGAAGTCGTGGAACATCTGGAAGAAACCAAAGATAAAGAGGTAACCAAGGAAGCAATTATGGCTATGTATGCACATTGTAACATAGTTGAAATTGATGAAGAGACTTCCGTATTGGTTGAAGGTAAAACAAAGGTAGATGTGGGTAAGCCTATTTTTCCGTGCATATTTAAGGAAACCTCGCATTATGATTTGTGTGATGATCTTGGCACCGAAGTTAATGTTATATCTTATGATTTCTATTTAGAAATAAAAGAAGAAGTAGAATTGGCTACAATTGAAAATACTAATTTGACAATCATGTTAGCCAATAAAACTCTTAGAATTCCAATGGGAGTAGTTGAAGATGCAACTGTCACAATTGGCAGCAAACACTTTCCTATCGATTTTGTAGTTGTTCATATGCCAGCTGACACTCTTTGCCCAATTATATTTGGAAGAAAATTTTTGAGTGATGTAGGTGCCAAAGTTGATTTCAAGAAGGAGATTGTGTCTCTTAAGCTTGGGGAAGCGGAAAAAGAATTCCACTTTTCCAAATTTAAAGAAAGACCTCCACAAATACAAGAAGAAGAGAAAGATAAAACTATTGAGGAAATGGCAGCTCTCTTCTTCAGTAATCAAGAAGAAGAAATAAATGAAGACTAAAATTATGAAGAAATAGTTATGGAGGACAAGTCCCTAAAATAACTAGAAGACGAATTCGATTCACTTCCCATTATAGGGCCTCCAACTAATGAGGCTTTTGAAGAGCCAGAAAAGAGAGGGGACGAAGAATTACCACCCCTAGAGTTGAAGACTCTACCAGATAACCTTAAATATAAATTTTAAGATGATACAAATAAATTTCCTTTTATTATTAGTGCTAAACTTTCAGGGGATGAAAAGAAGAACTCATGAAAATACTTAAGGAGCATCGCAAGGCCTTTGGGTACACAATGGATGATTTGAAGGGCATTAGTCCCATGATAACCGTCAATCAAATATTCATGGAGGAAGGTGCTAAACCAGTTGCAGAATTTAATAGAAGACTGAAGCCGGAAATGAAGGAAGTGGTAAGAAAGGAAATAGTATGCCTATTGGACGCAGATATATCCTGTAAAAGAAAGTGAATGGGTAAGTCCTGTTCATTGTGTCCCTAAGAAGGGCAGTTTTACTATTGTTCCTAATGAAAACAATGAATTAATACCTACTAGAACTATTGTTGGACATAGATTTCAGGAAATTGAATAAAGAAACTAAGAAAGATCACTATCCTTTACCATTCATAGATCAAACTTTAGAAAGGTTGGCAAACCACACTTATTTTTGCTACTTGGACGACTACTCTGGTTTTTCTCAAATAGTTGTTCATCCTGATGACCAACTTAAAACAACTTTCGTTAGTCCTTATGGTTTACATGCTAACCGTCGTATGCCTTTTGGTTTATGTAATGCTCCAGCTACTTTTCAAAGATGCATGACTGCTATTTTTGTGGATTTTATAGAACTGATAATGGAAGTATTTATGGATGACTTTTTTGTCTATGGAACTTCGTTTACTAGTTTCTTGGATAATCTCAAAAGAGTTTTGCAGCGTTGCAAAGAAACCAATCTTGTTCTAAACTGGGAGAAGTACCATTTTATGGTCAAGGAAGGTACAGTCCTTGGACATTGATGTCTACACACGCTTCTATTCTTGTAGATAGTGTTGGGCCTCCAAGTGCAGAGGTTTGTATAACAGCAGCAAGTTTCCCTTAAGTGGATCACCCAAGGTTTATCAAACTCAGGGAGGAAGTGGTCAAATGTATCCCTCTCAAGCAACCCTGCAATCAAGATAAAAGAAGTCTCTTGTGTCCCCAACACACCCAATACACTTGTCAAGTGTATAGGTGCACTAGTTCGGCGAAGAGATAGTGAAATACAAGTAATATGGATGATTATAAGTGGTAATTGCAATTTGAAATAAGAGTGGCAGCAAGCAAACATGTAACATGACTGATTGTAAACGGTGTTTCAATGCTTAGAAACAAGGCCTAGGGATCATACTTTTACTAGTGGACACTATCATATAAATATCTTCTCTTCATGATGCTACCCTGAACTACTCTCTGGTTGGACGATGTAGGGCTATAACAGCACACCTTAAAGTTCGCATTCCCCATATAGATAACCCCTCACTCTCACCTTGAGTTCTAGATGGTTCCAACAAACACCACAATCTCATAGAGAAATCCAACTCAAATTATATTCATGATAAGTATTTATGAACCTTAGCCAAAGTGCCACACGGTGTGCACACTGTCAACTTCACACACATGGGCATAAGCATAGATTCATTAAAGCACTTGAGTAGCAGAATAGATCTATAGATTACAAAGCTCATGATCTCAATAAGATCACGCATAGAGAGACAGATGAACACATAGCTACCGGTAGAACCCTTAGCCTCGAGAGAGAACTACTCCCTCCTCATCATGGGAGTCAGCAACGGTGATGGAGATGGTGGTGGAGTCGATGGAGATGGCTCCGGTGGCACTTCCCCATCCCGGCAGGGTGCCAGAATAGAGACTTCTGTCCCTTGAATCTCCTCTTCGGTTGCGGCAGCGCTCCGAAACTTTTTGTGGGATTCTGATCTGGTACTTAGGGTTTTCGTCCCGGGAGGCTTTTATAGGCGAAGGGGCGATGTCAGAGGGTGGACCAGGGGCACACACCACCTGGTAGCGTGGCCAGGGGGACCCATGCCACCACATGGTGTGGCCAGCCCCTGTCCTCCTCCTTCTCTGCTTTGGACTCCGTATCGTGTCAGAAACAATAGGAACTTCGGCTTGTGTTTCGTCCAATTCCGAGAATATTTCTTTTCTGGCTTTTCTGAAACCAAAAATAGCAAAAAACAAGCAACTAGCACTATGGCATCTTGTTAATAGGTTAGTCCCAGAAAATGTATAAAAATACCTCGAAGTGTGAACAAAACATAAGAAAGTAGATACTAAACAAGCATGGAACATCAAAATTATAGATACGTTTACGATGTATCAACATCCCCAAGCTTAACTCATGCTCGTCCTCGAGTAGGTAAGTGATAAAAAGAATAATTTTTGAGGTGACATGCACCATCATAATCTTGATCAAGGTTTTTGTAAATCATTGATGGCTGGGATCAAAGTACTCTAACATGAACATAAAAGAGAGAGTTCTAACAATAAGACATAGCAACTATTTTGTAACATTAAAAAGGTACAAACAAAATATTCATGACTAAAAATGCATTAAAAGACGTTTGTTTGTTTCACATATATAAACATAATAAGAATGGTATTCAGCTTGTCCCTCATGATATAGCAAAACATAAATGCATAAGACACCTTCAAAGTTCATAAGGGTGACTAGATACAAATAATTTAAAAGCAAGGAATATCAAAGTTATGAATCAATCAACAAGTTTTGGGACAATGCACATTAAACTAAGAATGATCATTATTCTCTCTCAATTGGTGCATAAAGATAGAAGATGGAGACTCAACATAAAAGTAAAAAGAAAGGCCCTTCATAAGAGGAAAACAGGGATTTCAAGTTTCATAAAGAGCTTCCACAAATTATGGTACTTATTAGATTTCAGCTCTCATTGCCCCTATCATAAGCATCTTTTAGGTGATTAAGGTTAAAGTGAACACATATGAGGATATGCTTGGCAAGTTATAAGCCGAGAATCTCATGCCCCTTGCCTACGAGTCCTAGACCTCATTCTACTCAACTTTAGTCACAAGTATGTTCTTGTCGTTGTAAGTATATGTGTATCATGGAGAACCGCCAACGGGGTACCCCTTGCCCCATGATACAGGAGCTATCCCATATCAAAATGACAATGCAACAGACAATGAGCATCTTAGTGATCTTTTTATTTGCTATTTGCATAGGTTTTTATTGAGGATGCTTCACAGAATGCTCACTATGGTTATGCTGCAAGTTTCCACAATGATTAGGCATGGCTTCAGCTAGCCGCCTAGTGTCGCCGGATTGATGACAAGTATGCCATGAGGGGGTCCTCGAGGCGTGTGGAAGAGAGGGGTGTGAGATGTACGGTGTTCTGGGACGGTGAGCACACAAGTTTACCCAGGTTCGAATCCACCGGCTTTGGACAGATCCTACTCCTGGTAGCAATCTAGTAGTACGGCAGAGCCGGAATATGGGTTACAAGGGTTTCGCTTGTGCGAGTTGAGATTGTAGACTATTGTAAGGGTAGGTACCCTAAAGGCTCTCCCTAGGACGACTTATATAGATATCTGGCCTAGGGTTTATAGGAGAGATCTATCCGGCTATGACTAAGAGTCGGTTACATAGTACATCTTGAACTACAAGTAACACTATGGGCCTATGTCGGTAAGTCTTCTGGGCCTTCCCGTAGCCGTACTGGACTCCATCTCTTCTCCCTGACTGGATCGCCCGTGAAGCAAAGCTCTAACCCGAAGTAGGCCACCCTGGTCAGTGAGGAACTGTGAGGATACTCGGAAGGTATATTGGCACGTCCAAAACATATCTACTTTCTCGAACACTTTTGCTATTGTTTTTCCTCTAAACTTGTGTGAATTGGATACAACTAACACGGACTGACGCTGTTTTCGGCAGAATTACCTTGGTGTCTAGTTTTTGTGCAGAAAATCAACTATTAGGAAAAATCCTAGAAAATATGCCAAAAATCCTATTTCACCAGAAGACTCCCGGAGCCAGAATACGAGACGGTGTGGGGCTGGGGCCTGGCCACACCACCTGGCCGTTCCAGGGGGTGGTCTGGCTGCCCCAGACACCCCCTCGGTCTCCCTCTTCGCCTATAAGTTGCATTCTGACCTAAAAACTCAAGGGGGGTTCAACGTTTTTCTAGAAAGAGTTCCGCTCCGACGCCACCACCAGATTTCATGATTCAGAACCAGAAACTACGTTCTGGCACCCTGCTAGGACAGGCAATTGGAGGAGATCATCGCCATCATCATCACCATCGCTTCTCCATCGACCATCCATGTTTCCCCCATCTATGAGTGAGTAATCCCCCTTTGTAGGCTATGGGGCTGGTAGGGATTGGATGAGATCGTTCATGTAATGGCATCAGATTTTTAGGGCATGGTGCCTAGTATCTTCTATTAGTGCTTTTTGACTTTGTTGTGACTTGTTATGCTTAATGCTTCTCACTAGGGCCCGAGTGCCATGATTTCAGATCTGAACATGTTATTGATTCATTATGATAGTATTGTTTATGGTCTTACCTGCAAGTTGTATACACACGTTGTTGTCCGGAACCAATGGCCCCGAAGTGACAGAAATCAGGATAACCGGAGGGAATGGCTTTGATGTGAGGATCACATGTGTTCATGGAGTGTTAATGCTTTGCTCCGGTGCTCTATTAAAAGGAGCACCTTAATTGCCAGTAGTTCCCTTGAGGGCCTGCTGCAAACGGGCTGGCAGGACAAAATATGTTGTGCAAGTTCTCATTGCGAGCACGTATGACTATATATGGAAAACATGCCTATGATTATTTAGTACTTGGATGCTTTATCTTATTTATCTGCAAAATCCCTATGTTCTGATTACCATGTGAATTGTCTTGTCCATGCAACGCATGTCCATCCATCCATGTGCCCACCGCACTTTAATCCTACTGTTTACTGCAATTGTTACTACTGTCTTTGCCATTACTACTGTTGTTACTTTACTATTCCTACTACAAAACTATTGCTACTAATAAACTACTGTGCGCAAGATTTTTTCCAGGTGCAGCTGAATTGACAACTCAGTTGTTAAGGCTTATAAATATTCTTTGGCTCCCCTTGTGTCGAATCAATAAATTGGGTTTACTTCCCTCGAAAATACTGCGATACACCCCCTATACTTGTGGGTCATCAAGACTATTTTCTGGCACCGTTGCCGGGGAGCATAGCTTTATTTATCAAGTCCACTTGGAATCACTATTGTTCGCTGCCATCCATCCGTCATGGGTAAGTCTCGTGATGGCAAGGTTCCTATTTTACCATCCACTACAAGAAGAGGTACGGTTCTGAACACCTCTGTTGCTCTTGATTCACCATCTGTTATGAGTAAGTTCCTTACACCACCACATACACATGCTACACACACACTACTACTACTGCTGAATCTGAAACTTCTGATACTTATGATGTTGTTCTACTATTCTTGATAAGAGTGGTTCATTAGGTCCTCTCCTAGATGCTACGATTGCTAGAACTATAGCTGGAAATACTGAAACTCCTATTGAAGACACTACTACCGCTGTTAGTTCACCTGGGTCTAGAGAGAGCTATGATATTGAAGAGGGTTATATTGAGATGACCGATGAATTTATTAAAGAATGACAAAACACCCATGATAGGAGTGCTGCTAAGATTCTCCTTGAGAGGCGTACTATTAAACCCAAATTGTTTCCTAATGCTAAGTTTGCTGCTTCTCCCATAAACATTAAAGATAAAGATTATGATTTCTCTCTTGATCTATCTTACATAGCTATTGTTGAGAAAGAACCTTTTTGTGGGATTAAGAATGAAAGTGCGGTAGCACATATGACTGAGCTTTCTACCATGAGTGCCCTATTTTATGATGATATTAAGATGCACACCTATTGTGTTGCTAAATTTTTCCCTTTTTCACTGAAAGGAGAAGCTAAAACTTGGTTTAATAATTTACCTCCTGGATCTATTGATAGCCTGATTGCTTGATTAGTACTTTCCTGCAGAAATATTTTCCTCCTAGTGCTAGACATGCTATTTTGCAGGAACTTTTTGATTGCAAACAGGGAGAAAAGGAGATATTGCCTGAATCATGGGCAAGGTTTTGTGCTTTGATTCATGCACAGGGTGGATGTCCATTACCTAAGAATGAGCTTCTTGATATATTTTATAATGGACTAACTAAAGAATCTAGGACATACCTAGATAGTTGTGTTGATTGTGTTTTCAGTAATAGGACTCCCAAGGAAGCTGAGGAATTAATGGCTAAAATAAGCAAGAATTATGAAGATTGGACTCCTCCTGAACCAGCTATACCTGAGACAATTATAACTGAACCAGCTATACCTGCGCCTATACCAACATCTAACAAGAGGGGAGTTATTGAACTAAATGACAAAGTGATGAAGGAAGCTAAGAAATGTCTTAAGGAGAAGGGAATTAAAGCTACAGATGTCAAGAATTTACCTCCTATAGAAGAATTATGTAAGTCAATTCCCCATTCATCCACTATTGAGGTACACTCTCTCCAACACTTTGATGAAGGAGTTGTTATTAATTGTAATCAAGGAAAGGTGACCTTTAATGTTAATGACAAGGAGCATACTATCTATTTCCCCAAGAAGATTGATAGGACTTATGGTTTAAATTCAATTGTACATGTTGAGGGCATTCAAGTTGGAGAAATATATTGTCCCATACCAAGAGAAAAATTTGAAACTATTATGATTGGGACCATTGCTATCAAGGTTAAGGTAACATAATCATTAGTGGAATACAAAGTTTTGTTTCATATAAAATTGTTTTGGCAACAAGACCTGATCAACCTTGTTAACAAAAGGATTTCATTGAATAAAACAATGTTTTCAGCATGATTATCTCCGCTTACTTCTATTCTATGCACTTTAGTGTTTGCTTTCGTTTAGTTCACTTTTCTGTTGTTAATTGCTTGCATGTTAGAGTGTCTTAGAACTTCTGAAGTTTTAGCGTTGTTTTGTCATTGCATCATACCAAAAACCTTTTTCTGTCAGAAAATCATTCATCTATCCCTGAAAATTGCTCAAAAATAAAGTGTCTCGAAAAATTCCAGAAAATTCATATTAAATTTTTAACTGAAAAATGGGTAGAGGAGTGCCTGGAAGGTACCAGGGGGGCCCACCAGGCAGGCACACCACCTGGTGGCGTGGCCAGCCCAGGGGCGCGCATGGCCATGGTGTGGGCCACCCTTGGCCCTCCACTCACTCTCTCACTTCCCACTTTCTTCTCTCTCCCAAGAAAACACCAGTTCATTGCTCGAAATCGCGTTCTTGCTGTTCTTGCCCTCAATTTTTCAATCTCCGTACTTAGCCCATCTTTGGTGCTGAAATTTGGAGCAATTGTTCTCCGGTATGTGACTCCTCCGCTTGTCCAAGTAGATTTGTGTTTAGTGGTTTATATCTTGAGTATTTTGCTGCTGTAGGTGATAGGTTTTGAGAGCTTGTAAGCTTGTTCAATGCTTAGAGATATAGTTTTGATGCATGTTTAGGCCTCTACAAGTCCCTATGAGTAGTGTTGTTCAATATATATTCACTTTGCAATCACTTGTGTAATAGATGTTAAAATTTCAGAACAGAAGATGAATGAGCATCAACTCAACCAACATGAACTAAGGGTGAGGTTATGAAGGTTCAGCGAGAGGAGGTGGTTTTTCCTTCCATTTATCCCTGCCTCGAATTCATGAGGGCTGCTGGAATTTCCGAGGACTTACATACTTTGGTTGCTAATGCAGGATTGGAGCACTTTGTGGAGGATGAACCTTGTCATTTTGTGAAACTAATTATGTCTGTAGTGCAGGACTTTCGATTTAGTCACACTTTACCTAACCCCATGGTCCACTACAAAATTTACAATATAGCTGTCGACCTTCCTCTTGATGACTTTTGTGCAGCTATTAAGGTACCTCAGTGGGGATCGTGTGGGAGGATTAAAGAGCGACCTACACCACTCATGGACTTGTACGTAGAGATTTTCCAAGGGAGAAGCTTCTCAAAGGAGAGCGGGAAAATCTGTAACATTCATCTCCCTTCTATTCGCTACTTTGCTTACTTTATTGCCAAGTGTGTTCTTGCTAGGAAAACTGCCAACAAGTTATCCTCGTATGATCTAGCATTCATCTCAGCTGCTTTAAAACAAGTTAGGACTTACAACTTGGGTGGCTTGATAGCTTTTCGTCTTGCTGCTAACCGTGAGAAAGGTGGAATTTGTGGGGGCCTCATTGCCTCTTGTTTATTAGCTCTGCATGGTTTAGTGCCTCATCATTTAGACCTACAGTTTCCCATAGAGAGACTCGACCTTAATTCCATGATACAGCATAAATTTGTTTCTTCTTGGGCTAATTTGAGTGATTTTTCTTATGAAATAACCTTTCTCAAGGCTGGTTGGAGAAAGAGCAAGTCTGAGTGAGTTATTCTTTTGCCTGCACCTGTTTTGTTTAACCTTGATAACAGGGTAGGATGGTCAGTCACTGAGGAAGAGCTTGATATGTACTTGGGAGAGCTCTCCCAACAGGAGCAGGATACTAGGAGGGAGGTCACATATGATTCGGTCCAGCCCTCGAATGAGGGGGAGTCTTCATATCAGCAGCCTACCTATGATTTGGGAGGTTCTTCTTCTTCCCAAGGGCCCAACTACGATCATTCTTACAATGACCCGCCTGCTTGGAACCCTTACTCATATCTGGATTTATACCCACTTAGGCCAAAAGCCTAAGCTTGGGGGAAGGTACACCGACATCGCACTCATCTCCATATCATTTTGCGTCGGTACTTTGTATATTCATGTTTTGTTCTCTTTTTAGTTTTTGTTCTTTCTTTGTTTTTGCTTTCTAATATACAAAAAGACCAAAAATATTCCTATTGTTTCCCTTTGTTTTCTTATTCTTCTTTTTGCCTTGGTTTGCTTTTCCCTTTTTGCTTTGTTTGAACTTTTCGAAAAACCCGAAAGATTTTGCTTTGCTTGTTCTTCCTTTTTGGTTCTTGTTTTAAACAATCAAAAACACCAAAAATATGTGTTGTTCTTCTTTGGTTTTATGAGTTTGTTGCAGGGTTCGGCAGTCCTCAGTGGAATTTGGTTTCATGTTATTATTCAAGCCACATAAGTCAAGGGCAATAATGAGGATTAATGACAACTTGAGGTGTGGTAAGAGGCTGGTAACGAACTCTATTTGTTTTCATTTTTGTACATATACTCATCATTGTGGGCATGCTTAGTCTGTTCATGTAGGGTGTATGTTGTTTATGGATGGTTAGTAGTTCTTGCTTTCATATGATTAGTTCCAACTTGCTAATAGGTTGTAGCATGTCATATGAATGTTTGCTGGCATTACTCTATTCATAACTTGGTATGACACTGTGATATCCTCCTCTAAGTGTTTCACTTGAATTGACATGGTACATGCTCACGCATGCATATGACAGAAATAATCAGTTAAGCCTCGATGAATTATTTTGCCTCGAGGGTCTTGAATCACTTTCATGCCATGATTAGTCATGTTTTGTTGCAGGCATGATTATGACAGTTATTGCTCTCTCGTTTGTCGCTCCCTTACTATTGCTATCCTTCACTTGCACGGAGTATAAGCTTTACTCGTGTTTCCAACTCCCTAAAACCAATATTGCCAAAAGTGTCCACCATACCTACCTATTAGCATCATTTGATATTTCCGTGCATATTCAATATGCCTTGTTTTCTTCCGAATAAAATGTTTGTTTGTTATGAAAAAGTTAGTTAGTAAAGCTCTCATGAACTTGACAGCACACTTTATTTCTTGCACTTAATAAACCTGAACCATTGTGACTGTCCATGAAAGTTATATGCTTGCAAATTATAGGCTGGATATTAGCAGAACCGTGCTGTCACGAGGAACGCTTTCAACACCTGTAAATATATACCTAGTTGATATCATGCTCTTTTGTTTGCGGATTTGTCGGTGTGAAATAAAAGGGGAGCTTGTAAGTCCATGGAGTTATGTATGTGTGTTAGAGAAACGCCTGGGCCGCCGGTCTAATCCATTCCTAATCATGGTGGAAACCTGCAGCGTAACCATAATGAGTATCTATGAAGCATTCTTATTATAAGAAAAGAGATAGCTACTGAAAAGAGAAAAAAAGAGATATAAGAAAAGAGGAAACACAGAAAAAGCACCATTTTCCCATGGGAAATAAGAAGATTGCTGAGATACTCGTTGTCTGCTTGCCTTGTCATTTTGATATGGGGATTCTTCCGTATCATCGGGCAAGGGGTACCCTGTTGGCGGTTCTCTATGATACGCATGTATTTACTATGACAAGAACTTACCGGTAACTAAAGTTGAGTAGCATGAGGAGCGGCCCTCGTACTCAAGGGACATGAGATTTCCAGTTTATAGTCTGTCAAGCATATAACTCAGATTGGACCTCACTTTCACCTTAACCATATTAAAGATGCTCATGATAGGGGCAATGAGAGCTCAAAGCTAATGAGTACCATACTTTCAGCATTTGGAAGCCTTTCAAACTATTCATAACCTTTTTTATTTCCTTGTTGAGTCAGCACCTATTCTATGAGCACTTTCTTGAGAGCATAGTTGTCATTCTTAGTGTAATGTGCTTGTCTCAAAACTTGATTAATTGTGTTATGACTTTGATGCTTGTATCTTTGATATCTTTACTTCTAGTCTTCTCTTGAACTTCAGAGGTGCCTTGGAACTTATGCTCTACAATCAAAGGCAAGCGAGATACCACTCTATCATACCTTGTTATGAGCATTGTAATGTTTCTTATGTTTATGTTTCATGATACTTATTATTTTTGAGTCGGAATCTCTTCATAGCTTGCAATGCCTATTAAGTAAACTTAGTTACGTACTCCTTATTATGAATTGTCTAAGTAGTTGATCACATGCTGAGAATATATACATCATATGAAGCAAATGTGTTCGTGAAAGTTTCTTTTATCGCACTCAGTTTTCAACTGAATTGCTTGAGGACAAGCAATAAGCTAAGCTTGGGGGAGTTGATACGTCCAAAACGTATCTACTTTCTCGAACACTTTTGCTATTGTTTTTCCTTTGAACTTGTGTGAATTGGATACAACTAACACGGACTGACACTGTTTTCAGCAGAATTCCCTTGATGTCTAGTTTTTGTGTAGAAAATCAACTATCAAGAAAAATCCCGGAAAATATGCCAAAAATCCTATTTCACCAGAAGACTCCCGGAGCCAGAATATGAGACAGAGTGGGGCTGGGGCCTGGCCACGCCAGGGTGTGGTCTGACCGCCTCGGACACCCACTCGGTCTCCCTCTTCACCTATAAGTTGCCTTCTGACCTAAACACTCAGGGGGGTTCGATATTTTTCTAGAAAGAGTTCCGCTCCGCCGCCGCCACCAGATTTCGTGATTCGGGGCCAGAAACTCTATTCTGGCACCCTGCCAGGACAGGGAATTGGACGAGATCATCGCCATCATCACCATCGCTTCTCCATCGACCATCCATCGTTTGCCCATCTATGAGTGAGTAATCCCCCGCTGTAGGCTATGGGGATGGTAGGGATTGGATGAGATCGTTCATGTAATGGCATCAGATTGTTAGGGCATGGTGCCTAGTATCTTCTATTAGTGCTTTTTGACTTTGTTGCGACTTGTTATGCTTAATGCTTGTCACTAGGGCCCGAGTGCCATGATTTCAGATTTGAACATGTTATTGATTCATTATGATTGTATTGTTTATGGTCTTACCTGCAAGTTGTATGGACACGTTGTTGTCTGGAACCAATGGCACTAAAGTGAAAGAAATCGGGATAACAGGAGGGAATGGCTTTGATGTGAGGATCACATGTGTTCACGGAGTGTTAATGCTTTGCTCTGGTGCTCTATTAAAAGAAGCACCTTAATTGCCAGTAGTTCCCTTGAGGCCCCGCTGCAAACGGGCTGGTAGGACAAAAGATGTTGTGCAAGTTCTCATTGCGAGCACGTATGACTATATATGGAACACATGCCTAGGATTATTTAGTACTTGGATGCTTTATCTTATTTATCTGCAAAATCCCTATGTTCTGATTGCCATGTGAATTGTCTTGTCCATGCAACGCCCGTCCATCCATCCCTATTCGTACCACGATTTAATCTTACTGTTTATTGCAATTGTTACTACTGTCTTTGCCTTTACTACTGTTGTTACTTTACTATTCCTACTACAAAACTGTTGCTACTGATAAACTGTTGTGAGCAAGATTGTTTCCAGGTGGAGCAGAATTGATAACTCAGTTGTTAAGGCTTATAAATATTCTTTGCCTCCCTTTGTGTCGAATCAATAAATTGGGTTTCACTTCCCTCGAAAATACTACGATACACCCCCTATACTTGTGGGTCATCATATATCCCCAACAGCAGCCCCCGGAAGTCTCCAAGATCCAAAGTCGGATTCATCATCATCTAGCTTGATCTTCGGCTTGCAGAATCTTGAAGGGTTTCTGAAAGTTCAAAACAAAAGATACGATCCAGGTCTTAAAAATAAGTCGGACCTATGAGTGTGTTTATTCGTGCTTCCAGCTCGAAATTCAAACTAAGCCGGAACTTGGTCTCTAACGTAATCTGACAATAGTCATGGTCAAGTCACGTCACTGACAGACATTTCTTATCAGCACGACCGTTGGTGGGTCCGCCTCTCGTGGAACCGAGGTGCTGTTTCAATGCATGCATTGAGATCGAGGCGGCGTAATCATCGTGCAGAGGTTTCCCCGTCCTTTCCACGATGCGTGGCACGTTTACTATAGCGTTCACACGAATCTTGATGCGCCTGATGGATATAAGTGGTGTAGATTTCTCCCCATCTTCTTCACCAGTTCTCAACGCCGTTTTCTTCTCTACGCCACCCACGCACTTAGCGCTCCTCTTCCTCCAGCAAAAAACACCCCCAGTGCTACCTATCTAAGGTCACCGGCGCACTGGAAAGAATGGCTTCCTCATGATCCTCTGGCTTGGCAGCGGCAGCAGCGGCGGCGGCAGAGAAGGAGAGCCACCGTGGAGTTTGGATCCCGTGCATCCTCGACGACCCCAAACTCTACGTCATTGAAGATGAAGAGCTCCTCCGCGCCGGCGAGTGGCGGAGTGGCTTCGGCGAAACCATCCCCCACCCCCATGACGACGAGCGAGTGCATTTCGACACTCACCTTGACATAGGTCTTTCTTTTCCTCCCTCAGATTTCTTTTCCGAGGTGATAGATCATTATGGTGTTCATCTCCACCATCTCCCCCCGAACTCCATCTTAGAGATGAGTGAGTACGCCTCTTTGTGCGAGGGGTATCTCGTCATTAGGCCGAGCCTTACTCTTTTCCGGTACTATTTTCATGTCCGAAGAAATCCCATTACTGCCGGTAATCCTTATATTACTGGTACCATTAGTTTTTCGGTTAGGCGAGAGCGCGTTTATCCCCAGATTATGGCAAGTGAGTCGATCAAACAATGGTCGTCCACCTTTTTCTATCATAAGGATATCCCTGCTCCCGGCAAAGACCATGCTTTGCCGGCTTTCATCGACGGAGTCGCCACGCCCCAAGAGTCCTGGGACGAGGTCGCTCCGAATCTCAGTGACGATCTATTTCTCGTCAAGAGACGGATCGAATATCTGATGAAGCACAAGGGCCTAAAAGGGTCCGACTTGGTTCAATGCTGGGTGGCACGCTGGATCCAACCCCTTCAACATCATGGAGATCGACTGATGCATTCCATCACGTCGTCGAAGAAGGATTCCCTCCGCATCAGCCCCCAGGCCTTAGAGCTGAAAGATTATATATGCCAAATCAAATGGCTGATAAGGGAGCGCATCGAGAGGAAGATTCTGGAGCTGTCCCTAGACATGCATACAGCGGAAGATCCCGTTGTGCCAGTAAACTTCAGCAGTAACTCTTTTTATGTGCTCATCTTTATGTTATCTTTTCAATTCTGAGATATTTCTTCTTTTCAGCTTGCTGACCTCCCCGAGTCGGAGTTCCCTCCTATCGAGGGATATCCTCCTTAGTTTTCTCAGGATGAGGGTGATTTGGTCCCAATGCCGAATGTCGTTCCTCAGAAACGCAAGGCTCTGACATTGGCCATCGGCACCAAAGAAGTGCCCATTGTGAAGAGGTAATCTTTCCTCACAAGGTTTTTGTATTTTGCTTATAATTCCTTCTGAGATGTAATGTTCCTTGTTCTATTATCTTCTCAGAGCTAAATAGCTCATCAAGGGCAAGGGGAAGGGAGCTGCCTCGAAACCCCTACGCCAATCGAAGCTCACACTGGCTTCTCCTGCCGTGGCTCCTTCGACTCCTTCCCCTCAGCCTTCTGCAACACCGGAGATTATTCCATATCCGACTGTTGTAGAAGATCTGGCTCAACCATCAGAGCCAACGATCCTTGAATCGCAAACTGATGTCACCATGAGTGACTCAGGTGTTGATAAGGGTGAACCCTCTTCAGGTAATGATCCCTCGGCAGAGACCTTTGCCGAGAATCTCCTGGACAATCTGGGACTTGCCAAACTTGGCTTATCTCGGAAGCCTGTGGAGGAGATTCAACGGCTGGCCCGGGAATGCCTGGAGAGGCGGACTCTCTCTGCCGAAGAAGAAGCGCAAGAAGTAGAGGATATCAAACACTCTGATCTTCTTGAACAAGTTCGTCTTCGCGACGAGAAGATAAGGTCCGGCGCGCTTCCAACTATGCTGGTGACCCCCCTAACTTTCGCCGAGAAGGTTGCCACCAAGGTGAATACGAGTTTAGACAAACTCATTCGTGAACAATATGTAAGTCAGAATTCCAACTCCCATTTTTCCTTATTTCATATCATA
Organism: Avena eriantha; assembly: GCA_910589775.1. Classification (NCBI taxonomy): domain Eukaryota; kingdom Viridiplantae; phylum Streptophyta; class Magnoliopsida; order Poales; family Poaceae; genus Avena; species Avena eriantha. Next base: position 130,747,781 of record OU342743.1, on the reverse strand, counting down.
TCCTCTAGCCCCCAAGCGTGAAGCTAGAAAATCAAATCCGGTTTTATGCTTCCTTAGGATGCCAAAGAATGAACTAGTGTAGCCCCCAAGGCTCATGCTGATATGAGTAAAAATATTAGCCTGAGTCTTTAGTAGACTTCTGACTCTGCGTATTTTGACTTACAAAAAGTATATTCCTATAACTAGGATTTGTTGAAGAATGTTTGCAACAAACGAAAAGAGATCAAAGCTCTCCGACTTGAAAATGCACAGCTGAAGGTTTCCAAGGATGAGGCCGAAGGTAAACATTCCGAAACTCAAACCTTGTCTTTTCTTTCATAGTCGATTTTTTGCTGAATTGTTGTTCTTTTTTGACTTATAGCACTGGTAAAACAGTCCTGCGCTATGATCGAAGAGGCCGAGAATCTCAAGACCTTGGTGGTGGAAAACAAAGAAATTCGCCAAGAGCTGGATAAGCCTAAGGCAGATCATGAGAAAAGCATTGCTCAAATTCTCGAATCCACCTCCATGGCCACCGAGGAGCGTGATCGCAAGATTACGCTTCAAGATAAGAAAATCTCGGATCTCAGCAATGAGCTATTCAGATAAAAGGACATTTCTGATGCACTCCAGGCTGAACTCCAGAGTCTTCGTGAAGAGAATGCCAAAGTCGACAATGTCATCTTTGGTATGTTTCCCTTTTTCTGATTATATGCATCTTCTGACTCTTTTTGGAGTCTGGGTTTTATTTGACTTACCCCTTTGCATTATATGCGCAGGTCCTCTAAACTTGACAGACTCAGCCTCTACCGAACCTCGCACCCACCGGCTTCCGCCAATCCCTCGAAGATATTGGCAAAGTTCTCAAGGTTCCGGATATGCATAGCATGTCCGGTTTTGAGGTGCGAGACAAGGCCAAGGCTATGCCATAGCTTGCTCAAGATTTGAACATGTCCTACGCGTGAACCGTAGCGCAAAACGCTCTCACCATTGTTATGAGCCACCATGGAAACATGGAGATCTGGCAAGTAACCAGAGGGTACTGAAAGGTGGATGAAGACGGACAGGAGCAAGACATCAAGGCCATCATGGACACCTGCACTGGATATGGGTGCCATGTAGCTGATTTGACCAGCTACGACACTCCCTTCTTCACCCGCGTGGACACGCCGCCTCCTCCTTCTGAAGAAACAACTGAAGTTTCCGACGATGATCAAACCATCTCGGACTTGAACATCTCGGAACGTTATCAAGCCGACGCCGATGTATCCAGCGAGCCAGTAGCTTCTACCTCTCCCCCTGCATCATAGAGTAATAGAGGAACAATATGTTATTCTGAAAACAATTTGGGTCTGTAAATAAGTAGTATAATACTTTTGCTAGTGCTAAGCTTTATTTTATCTATTCAGCACTTTTGGCTTTGATATTATGTGCCTGAAATGTTTGCATAAGCACTTGTATTTTTTAGCTGCACTTATCGTTTATCTGGCTTTCTACCTCGTCCCTTTCATGAGCCGGCCAACTTTCAGCATAGAAACTTTACCGAGCAACGGAGCTCAATTGCTAAACCAGTTTAAACTCGAAAAACAAAGCCGGCTTCCAGTACCAACAATTCACCACTTGGAAAATGCCCGCATCCAGTAATCAGACAAATAACCAAAGTATAGACTAGAAAATTCAGATTTATACCTAAAGGTATCAATTTTAGAATCGGAAATCTAAACCAAAACAAACATGAGTATAAAGTACTTTCAAGTATTCTGGGATTTTCGACTGCGACATGAACATTCGGAAATAAGATGGTAAAAACTTCTCAGAAAGATTTTGAGGGAACCAAAACTTTATTTCTCATTGAACATGTACACAAATATGATTACAAAGAAAATAAACTAAGAATAAAAGGGACGTAGCTGAACAATATTCCATGGTTTATCTAACTCATCCGGATTTGTACTGCCTCCAGCTCTCTTTCTCTTCTTAGTAGTAGGGCTTTCTTTGACTAGCTGCATATCAGTTAGGTAGTACGAACCATTGTGCAGTACTCGACTAACTAAAAATGGCCCTTCCCATATGGGGGGAAACTTTGAGCTTTCTTTGCTACACAAGCCAGAGAACCAAATTGCCTTTATTAAAAGATCGGTTTCTAACTCTCTGGTTATGATACTTGCGTAACTTTTGCTGATAGGCTGTTGATCTCATCTCAGCAACGACGCGAACTTCTTCGACTAAGTCGAGATCATTTTGTCAAGAAATTTCGGCATCCTCTTCAATATACGCGGCCACTCAAGGAGAAGTGTGAATCAAATCACTAGGAAGAACTGCTTATGTGCCATAGACCAAGAAGAAAGGTGTATATCCGGTTGACCTATTTGGAGTTGTTCGTAAACTCCATATTACAGAAGGTAATTCTTCTGCCCAAGCCCCCGCAGCACGTCGTAGTGGTTCTTCCAGTCTTGGTTTTAGGCTTTAAACCATTTTCTCTTTTGACTTGTCCATTAGCTTGTGGATGTGCAACTGACGCAATGTCAAGCCGGATATTTTGTTCATTGCAGAATTCGGCAATCTCTCCCATAGAAAAGTTACTCCCATTGTCCGTGATAATGCTATGTGGATAACCGTATCGGATTATAACATCCTCAACAAATATTTTAGTTGTTGCTCCATCACAACTAGTGATAGGTTTAGCCTCAATCCATTTGGTGAACTTATCCACCATTACTAAGAGGTGTGTAAATCCACTTGGAGCCCATTTAAATGGTCCTACCATGTCAAGCCCCCAGACTGCAAAAGGCCATGTTATAGGTATTGTTCACAGCTGATCAGCCGGAACGTGAGCTTGTTTGGCGTACTTTTGGCAGCCCTTGCACTTCTTGACCAGCCGTTCGGCATCTGCCTTGGCTGTAAGCCAGAAAAAACCGCGTCGGAAAGCTTTTGCCACTAAAGATTTGGCTGCAGCATGGTGCCCACACTCGCCTTCGTGGATCTCTTGTAAGATTTCCACTCCTTCTTCCGGAGATACACAGCGCTAAAAGACCCCAGATGCACTCTGCTTATAGAGCTCACCACTAATTATAGTATAGGCTTTTGCTCGTCGGACGATCTGTCGGCTCAGAACTTCGTCTTCGGGTAATTTTCCTTCTATCAAGAAATCAAGATAGGCTTGAGTCTAGCTGGGAATCACAGCCAGAACTGCTACTAAAGGTGAGTCAGATTTTGTCGGATATTCCTCATCTACTCCTTTTATAGAGGGAACTTTGAGGTGCTCTAGAAAAGCGCCATCCGGGACCTTTTTCCGTGCAGAGCCTATTCGAGATAGTGCATCTGCTTCCTGATTTTTTGTTCGAGGGATGTGTTGAACTTCAAACCCTTCAAACGATTTAGATAATTCATCCACGACAGCCCTATATGCCGCCATGTGCTTGTTTGCCTTACAAATATCCGACACTTGTTGAGCAACAAGATCCGAATCTCCATAACACATTAAACGTCAGATGCTGATGTCCTTAGCAATCCAGATTCCATGTAGTAGTGTTTCATACTTGGCAATGTTGTTTGTCACTTTGAAGTGTATCTGCAATACATTGAAAAGTTTATCACCTTGGGGTGATTTGAGCACCACGCCAGCCCCGAGCCCCTGAGCACTTTAGACCCGTCAAAATTAAATGTCCAGTATTCTGACTTTGGCAGGGTCATACTCTCCGTTGTCTCTGTCCAATCAACGACAACGTCAGCGAGGATTTGGGATTTGATTGTTGTACGAGGTTTGTACATAATATCGAAAGTTGAGAGATCTATACCCCATTTGGCGACGCGTCCTGTAGCGTCACTATTGTTGATTATATCTCTCATGGGAGTTGTGCTCACCACGGTAATTGGATGTTCCTCAAAAATAATGCCCTAACTTACAAGATGCTAAGAACACACCGTAAGCCAGCTTTTGATAGTGCGGATATCACTATTTTGATTCAGTTAAGACCTCGCTGAGATAGTAAGTCGTACACTGCACCAAATGTTCCTGATTTTCCTCCGGTCTCTCCACCACCATGACGATACTGACAACCTTGTTTGCTGCAGCGAGATAGAGAAACATTAGTTCCCGTGGTTCCGGTGCTGCAAGGATGGGAGCAAATGGGAGTACTATTTTTAGGTCTTGTAGTGCAGCTTTGGCTTTGTCGTTCTAATCGAATTTCTTGGTCTTTTTCAGGAGCTTGTATAGTGGTGGGGCTCTTTCACCAAGCCGGTAACAAACCGACTAACTGCGTAATGCAACCAGTTAGTCTTTGTACGTCCTTCAGGCGAGTAGGCCTGGAAATATTGAGTATAGCCTTGATTTTGTCTCGGTTTACCTCTATGCCTCTTTAAGACACAATAAAACCTAACAATTTTCCGGCTGGGATTCCAAAGAAGCATTTCTTCGGTTTAAGCATTATGTTGTATTTTTGTAGATTGGCAAACATTTCCTCCAAGTCAGAAATCAGGGTTTCCTTCTTTTTGGACATCACTGCAATATGATCCACATATGCGTGTACATTGCATCCGATTTGATCGTGGAGGCAACGCTGCATTGTGCGTTGGTACGTAGCTCCTGCATTTTTCAGCCCAAAGGGAATCGTAACGAAACAGAAGGTTCCGAAAGGGGTTATGAATGAAGTTTTGACTTTGTCAAATTCCTTCATCCGAATTTGGTGATAACCGAATATGCGTCAAGAAAACATAGGAGTTCCGAGCCTGCCGTAGATCGATAACTTGATCAATCCTAGGAAGAGCGAGCGGATCTTTAGGACAAGCCTTGTTCAAGGCAGTATAATCAACACACATCCTTAAATCAGTGGTGTCCTTTTTAGGGACCACTACAGGATTGGCCGACCACTCAGTGTGGATGACCTCTTCTATGAATCTGGCTAACTCAAGCCATGCTAGTTCCTTAGTTGTTGCCTTACGCTTTTTATCGCCAAAACATCGTAGGGACTGTTTGATGGGTTTAGCATTCGGGTGTACATTTAAAGAATGCTCGGCAAGTTCCCTAGGTACTTGATACATTGCAAATGTATCTATAATTTTTTATGTTCCAAGCTTGGTTTTATCTACTTTCTTGTGTTTTGTCCACACTTTGGAGTACTTTTCATATGATTTCTTGGACTAACCTATTAACAAGAGCCACAGTGCCAGCTGCCTGTTTTATGCTGTTTTTGGTTCCAGGAAAGTCAGAAAATGAATATTCTCGGAATTGGACGGGACAAAAGCCAAAGTGCCTATTTTTCGGAAGTCATCAGATGCCAGAATACGAGACGGAGAAGGGCTGGGGGCGGGCCACACCACCTGGCCACACGGCCAGGCCTGACCCGCGCCAGGGGGTGGTCTGGCCGACCCCAGCACCCCCTCGGCCTCTCCTTCCGCCTATATATTGCCCTCGGGATGAAAACCATAAGTACACAATCAAAAATCCACGAAAGAGTCTGTAGCCACTGTCATGTCAATCCCTAGATCGGGAGGGATCGGAAGCTCTTCTCGGCACCCTGCCAGAGAGGGGACTTCACCCTGGAGGCCTTCTTCATTATCATGCAAGCCTCCGGTGTGATGTGTGAGTAGTTCTTCTTTGGACTACGGGTCCATGTAGTAGCTAGATGGCTGGTTCTCCTCCTTTGTGCTTTCATGTCTAGATCTTGTGAGCTTCGTTCATGATCAAGATCATCTATTTGTAATTCTGCATGTTGTGTGTGCGGGGATCCGATGGATATTGAGATGCTTTTTCAGATTGACTATTGATTCTATCATGTCTTTGTTATTTGTGATCTTGCTTGCTTTCCGTTGTTAGTAGCTATCTTGGCCAAGTAGATGCTAGCAACTCCAAGAGTTAGTATTTATGCTCGATAGTGGGTTCATGCCTCTGGTAATCTAGGGAAGTGACAGAAATCTCTAAGGTACTAGATGTGTTGTTGCTACTAGGGAGAAAACAACAATCCTTTGTTCATAGAACAATCGTATTGTTTACTTTACACATAATTCGTAAAGCAATAATCTGTTGCTTGCAACTTAATACTAGAGGGGGTTCGGATGATAATCTGAAGGTGTATTATTAGTCATAGATGCAATTGGATGGCGGTCTAGGTATAATGTTGTAATGGCCAATCAAGTTCCAAAGGAGTCAAGATGATTAGTATATGCATGTATTGATTTCTCAATGTTTGTCAATTGCCCCGCTGTAATTCGTTCACCCAGCATGTTATCTATCTTAAGGAGAGCCACCTCTAGTGAACTATGGATCCCGGTCCTTTCTTTTACATACAATCTACAAAATGTTTACTGCTTTGTGTTTACTTTCTACAAACTATTACTTCCATTCGATATGTTTAATCCTTTGTTTTCAGAAAAACCGGTGAGATTGACAACCTCATCGCAAGTTGGGGACAAAGTTCTGTGGTTGTGTTGTGCAGGTCTCCACGTTGCTACTAGCACCGGTAGTGCACCCTGCCAAGGCTCAGCTAGCAACACCTTTGGGGTGTTTCCTTGCTCCTACTGGTTCGATTAAACCTTGGTTTCATAACTGAGGGAAACTTGCTGCTATGCTCATCATACCTTCCTCTTGGGGTTCCCCAACAAGCTCTACATCAACACTGAGCCATCAAGCATTTTTCTGGCGCCGTTGTCGGGAGTCAAGGACATCTTCACAAGGGGAGTCCCTCATAACCAATCTCTTTAATTTGTTATTTTTGTTTTGCTTAGTTTATTTTTACAAGTTTGCTTGTTTCTTTATCAAAAACACACAAAAAATTAGTTTTACAAGTTTGCTTTGTTGGATTCGCAACATAGAAAACAAAAAAATTCCTATAATGGGAACTATACGCCAAGATCTATCTAGTAGATACAAGCAATGGGTGGATATACATCCATAGAGAACTTACCCTCGAAGACAAAAAAAGCTTTGTTAATGAGTTGGAACTCATGGATGATGTAGTCGTACACTTTCCGATCTTAAGATCATGATGAAGTCCAGCGGGTTCGGCTCCAGCACATCCATCAGATCCAGCTCCAGCAAGTCCAACACCACCAAGTCCAGCACCGCAAAGCAGGGGTGCATCCATGATCGCACACACATCCGATACCCCAACAACCTCTATCCCTTGCTCCAGCGAAGCAGCAGAAGAAGCAACTCCTTTCCAGATAAAGCCACTGGGAACATGTATCTCGCTAATCCGAGACCATGGGGAAACATACTAGAGGGGGAGAGAGATCCTTCACGAGGAGGTGTGTGGAAGAAGGGGTGTGAGGGGGGCCTTTTATAGGAGGGAGGGGTACCCCTCCCCCATGGCCGGCGCCCCATGGGAGTGTGACTCCTCACCTCCCCCATTCATGTGGTGGTAACCCCTCCACATTAAAATGCCCCTTCACATTCTCTTTTAAAGTCTCCACTTTAAATGCATTAAATTTCTCCAAATTTAATGCTCTCTCATTTAATAAAACTCTTTTATTAATTTTATTCAGAATTTTGTTAATTACTTTAATTAACAAACATTCACATAAAACCCCCTGCAACATTTCAATATTACATGCAGAACCAATTTCAGCAATTTCACCCGAAACAGTTTCGGTGTCTATTGAAATAATTCCAGCGCTTTCTTAAATCTTTATCTGAAACATATTTGCTCCAAATGGTGTCGGTATCCCTTAAGTGTGTCATCCGACGGTTCGCGAATAATGCAGACATGATCGAGACCCCTCTCGGATCAATAATTAGAAGCGGGATCTGGAGATCCATACCGACTCCTACACATTCAACGATGACTTCTGTGATCGTGAGAACCTTCAACGCTAGTAACTAAATCCCTTTGTCTCGCGATATATTACATGTCCGAGATTCGATCATCGGTATCTCCATACCTAGTTTGATCTCGTTACCGACATGTACTCTTGTCTCGTTCCCGTGATATAACATTCTAGTGATCACATCACTTGCTTGCAAGCTATTTCAATGTGATATCACCGAGAGGGCCCAGAGTATATCTATCCGTCATCGGTATGGACAAATCCCACTCTTGATCCATGAGCCTCAACATAACACCTTCGTAGCACTGAATCCACCTTTATAGTCACCCTGTTATGGTGTGACATTTCATGTTTTCAAGATACTCTTCCGGTGTTAGCAATTAACATGATCTCACGGTTTAAGGACTAAGATTACTTCGTATGATGTTATAGCAATATAAAAATAATGACTCTAATCGTAATGCTATACTTCAGATGAATGTTCATGACAACATTCCACCAATGTTGTGACCTCGTTATCAACAACATCCAATGTCCATGATCAGGAAACCTTGATCATCTTGTTAATCAACGAGCTAGTTTATATGAGAGGCATTACTAGGAACTTTGTATTTTGTTTATTAAACACACATGTATTAATGTTTCCAATTAATACAATTATAGCATGCAAAATAAACATTTATCATAAACATGGAATAAGATAATAACCACTTTATTATTGCCTCTCGGGCATATTCCCTTCAGTCTCCCACTTGAACTAGAGTCAATAATCTAGTTTGTAAACTTGTATATACAACACCTAGGTGCTGAATATACGCGTTTGCTAGTGGTTAACATAATCTCCGGATCTGGCACTTTCAGGTCCGTGTGTATTTGCATGTCTTTGCGTCTCTACGCATCACTCATTCTCAAATGAGATGTCATTGTATAAATTTGGTCCTTTGGTGAGACCTTTAGTTCATTCGGGTTAAAATATGTTGATATTATTGTCATACAATATATCTTCATAGTATTAGCCCACTTTGAACCACACCTAGTTTGATAACAAACTACTTAACACAAATGCCCTCCTTTGCTGCTACTATAGCAGTCAAATACTTAGTCTTTTGTTGTAGTATCCGTCACAATGTTTTAACTTTGGAACTTATCCAAATCCATCATGGAACATCCTTTCCATTACATTGTGCCATCCATAGTCTAAATTGACATAAATTTAATTTCTATCTTGTGACAAAACTAGTATCAATGTAACACTTTACAATGAACTACCTTTAACTATTTCTCACTTATACATGATATATTCTTAGTTCTTCCAAAGCTCATAAGAATATCTTTACTATTGTCCAATGATCATCTTATGAATCATTCTAGTATGTTCTCATAACATTTAGAGCATAGGACATTTTGGATATATACATATCATGGTATAATCGATCAAAATCTTCATGTGATTTTACTCACCAAGTGTTGAAAACCTTGAATCTTGATACAATCCTTTCCACGCAGCAAGAACCTTTCTTGTTGTTTCCATATTGAACTCTTTCAATATCTCATATATGTATGTCTGGCACAACCATATTAGCGCCTCAATCTATCCATATAGATATTGATGCCAAATATTTCGGTTTTGCCCAAGTCTTTCCTCAAAATCTTATTTTAATGAAATTCTTAACTTGTGTCAATACAAGATACATCATTTCCAATCAACAATATGTCCTCTACATAATGTATTAGAAATATGTCTCAGCGCTCCCACTTAATTTCTTGCAAATGCAAGCATCTTCATCATCTCCGATGAATTTAAACTCTTTTAACAGTTTCATCATGGTGCAGATTCCAACTCCGCTATGCTTACTTCAACTATTGAAGTTTGTATGCCCTTTTAGCACCCTTTGAATTAACAAAACCCTTCGGACCGTGTCTTGTACACGTCCTAGGTAACCATTCTATTAGAAGAACATTGTTTTATTTGTTCAATTACCATACATCAAATTATATGTAGTGGTTTCTACATTAATTCGTCAAGACTAAATATCGCTATGAAAGATCAAATCTTGTCATAGTCTACTCCTTGAACATTGTCGTAAACTTCTTTCTGACATGTCGACTATTTCACAGATGTTAAACATCCATGTCTATTTCTTTATAGATCCAAACACGACCGATAGGCTTCACACCTTTCCGGAGGGTCTTCCAAGTTCAGAAACTTGATTTCTCGTGTATGGATACTATCACGGATTCTATGACTTCTAGTCATTTTATGGAGTCAGGGTCCATCGTCGCTTCTTTGCATGTAGTCGGTTCATCATTGTCAAAACAATAACGACTTGCTTATCAAATCACACTATTTGATTCTTACCGACCCACATGGTTCAATAGGAACTCTAATCTACTAGATCACAACCTTTGTAATCACGGGGGCCATGAGCATTGTGGCCGCTGAGACACTTTCCAGCGCTGCACTACTTAGCACATATAGTTAAGTTTCAACAACCTTATCAAAGTTCTATTGTCCTCCCACTTAACTTTTCATGAAAAGTTCCTTCTCAAGAAACTTGATGTTCCAAGCGACAAACTCTTTTGTCCTCGGTGTTATGGAGAAATTCCCAACAAATTCTTTGGGATAACCTACAAAGACATGCTTATCCGACTTTGGTTGTAAACATTTTACTTATGCATAGCATACCAAAATTTAAGAAAAGACAATTCAGGTTTTATCCCAAACCAGAACTTATATGGTGTCATTTCAACGGATCACGATGGTGCTCTTTTCAGTGTAAAAGCGATAATATCTAAAGCTTCAATCCTTAAAACATAATGGCAGTTTTATAAATGACACATTTGATCTTTACCATGTCAAACATGGTTTGATTTCATCTCTCGAATATGCCATACTCCTATGGTTTATCGGGAAACACAAATCATGGAACAATTCCTCCAATCTTAGGTGTTTTCCTAAACATGTAACTCAAATATCTTACTTTATGATCGAATCATAAACTCTTTATTTTCTTGTTACAATGATTTTCCACTTCATCTTGGAAGTCTTTGAACAACTTTCAAATGTTTCATACTTCTTCCTTATTAAGTAAATATATAGATATATTCACTTAAATTTCTGGAGAAAGCATATGAAGCAAAAAGATCCATCGCATATGGCTACATATAAATGACTATATACATCAATATGTATAATATCCAATAAGTTAGTCATCCGTTCCTCTTTGGCCTATGGACAGAGTTTCAATTATCTCGAGGACAGTCTCACAAGCGTCAATTGATCAAAATCAAAGACTCCAAAAATCCATCAACATGGAGTTTCTTCATGTTTTCTTTACAATATAATTTAAATAGCGATGTCACTTCAGAAGTGATCTTTCAATCATTTGTCTTGCGACATTTTAGCAATAGTGTTTATAGATGTGATTTCTCCAACTATACTTGTAAAAGTTCATCCATCCTTTATGGAATACGGTAATTATTTGAACAACCATTGTTCTCGTAATACTGGAAAAAAATAACAACTATTAAAACAAATCTTGAAGGCTAGGTTTGGCGACAACGAAAAACACAATAACACTTTAATTGTTTTCAATGAACATCATCACTTATTCTTTTGCTAGTTACTTAGGACGTTGCAGTTCATGAATTGTGTTGTTCTGTATGACACTTCACACCAACCAATTCGGTATCCAAATACCAGTATCCAATACCTTAGAACCACATTGTTTTAGCAAGCAAGGAATACAGCCAGAACATGTATATATTCTATATACCTAAGTTGGACATCTCCAACCTTTTCTTTTCTGCCAAATATTTTATAGATTCTCTTTCAACAATTCATTTTCTTTTAAAAGAATCTATCAACATCAATAGTGGTGTCATTCACATGACACACAATACAAAGTGTATATAGTCAAATACTAATACCTTTGCACTTGCACTTTGAAGTGGATCACCATCATCAAATGTTTGGTGTTCTTTCAAAAAATCCATTCTTTAGTAATCTATTAGTGTAGTAAACATTTTACTTACATATTCTATTCATCCTTATCATGACAACTTTCATGATCAAGCTACTATATCCTATAAGGAAGAATCATGAGTATAATGTTAGTTCCCAAAACCTTTTTGGGAGATCTGGATGCTTAGCATCTCCATCCTTCACAAATTCTCATAATATGAGAACATGTATCTTGCTAAATTATACTATATCATAATGCAACCAAAAACATTGTTTCAGATATCACAATATCTTCCACACATGATGGTTTCTGAACCAATTTTTCAGCTCCTAGATAATCTTGATATTAAAACAACTTTTGAATATCAAAAATCAAGGAGGCAAACATGATACTTTAGATACTAACATTGGAATTATTACTCTTGATTTAATACTACTTATTAAAATTCATGGAGTAAATAGAGTTTGCTGAAAGTTTGCAATAGGACTTCTAAACTTTTAAATTGACATTCAAAACAATATGATACCAGTTTGTAAAGTAAATATCCAGAATTCTATAGTTCTATTATCTCAATTAAAACTAAGCATAAGGTAGTGAACAGACGCTAATGACTACAACAAATTATGCAAATTCACTTCGATTTAGTCTATGACAAATTGAGTCCGACTAATCCAAATTAGAAATGAACTCCCACTCAAAAACGACATCCCTCGTGCCTTTTTGTTGATTACATGAACCAAATCCACTACACCAAGTTCGATCATCACGTGAGTCGGTGTAGCTTCAAAGGCGAGCATCAATATGGGCATCATATCAACTATATGACGCATTCTTAACCTTTCGGTCCGTGTTCCAAGGCCATGTCTGTACATGCTAAGCTCGCCAAGTAAGAACCTTAGTACTCGCATGTGTAAAACTGTCTTACACCCGTTTGTGTAAAACTATCTTGATATTTAAATGAGGGATCATCTTATAATGCTACCAAAAGCACCAAACTAGCAGTATAAGATGCTAACATCTAATGTGTAAAGTGAGATGATGTGGTCCATGCATTTGATCTCTATCATTTGCATCGTGGTATGATCTCTATCATTACTTTGTGTGTAAGGCTAAGGTCTATGGAACTTTGACGTTGAGTGTGTTGTAAGAGTATCTATCATACATCTACTTACAACTATACCATATCAAGACACTAGCCTAGCAACAATCTAAACTAGACGCCTCTAATTTATCGATTGCAAGTTTTACGTGGCTTAGGGTTTTCGAAGATAGAACCGGTCTTACCTACGAACATGAATGTAGCATCCCATCTGTCTAACATATGTAATGATACATGGTCTAGTAATATAATTGCTACTTCCTACATATAATTGTTGCATCATAATTATATCATGCTCATGTCATCATGCCACCTTGCAATTGAGCATCATACAAAACCTTTTCCATTGGTTCTTCTCTCATATGCATTAGTAATTGTATTTGGCTCTTGATATATTGTATTTGGTTCTTGATAAATGCTTGATGCCCAAGTTGAGTTGGGGGCATATATTTTATTCAACTCCACCACATTTTCCTTGTCACCACCTTATAATTCCACCATCCTAATTATCCATGAGCTTTTACACTTTTCCTTTGGCATTTAAATCTAGCTCATGTGGGTTGGGATGGATCCACTTCTATTTTTCCACATGCCCTCACACTAGCATCATGTTGTTTTCACATTATTGTATGTGGAGCCACTTTTGCATGCTATATGAGTGGTACCCCTTTTAAAGCTTCCATATGGATTATTATGAATGTATGCTCATGTTGGGATATATTTGAGGCTATTATGCACCTAGTGGAATACAGACACTAGCATGTCTTAATTATATTCAAATATGACCTTCTCCATCTACTCCACTTGGAACATCTTTCTAATTCTTTTAGCTTGGCCTTACTCCATAATTTGGGAATGTATGTGTATAAATGCCATGATTATTATTTTGTTTTCACAAAATTAAACATGGTTTTTACTACTCATGCATGGGCCATGCAAAACCACCACCATCCCTTTTTATTTGGTTTTCTTGGATTTTTGAGTGGATCTTGGTTATTTGGGAATCAAGCCAAGTGGGCCCTTTTCTTTTGCACCACCATATTGTTTTGTTGAGCCCTAGTGCATGCATAAACAAGTAGAGTCCCTTTTCTCTTAACCTAGATCCTCACCATCTTATTATTTTCTCCCTTCCATGTGGTCTTTAAATCCTAGCTCTTTCCTCTCTAGCTTAAACCCCTCTCTCTTTGCTTAACCAAGCCTAAGCCTTCCCCTCCTCACCTCCATCTCACCTTGCATGATCTTGCTTAGGTCACATCCCTCACCAAAACCCTAAGACAACCTACCCCTACCTCTCTCTAACCCTCACCGCACCACCTTTTCCCTCACCATGCTGAGCCTACCTGCTCTACCACCCCCATGCGAGCTACCCCAACCCCTAACCTAACCCTAGCCTGAGTTAACCCCTCCAACCCTAGCTACCCGAGCCTCTCCCTCCTCTATCTTTTCTCTCTGCCAGCAAAGCCCCACACCAGAGCTAGCCCTTCTTGTCCTCGCCCTGACCCCACCTGCAGCCCCTGCGCCCCTGCCCGAGCCGGTCGAGCACGTGAGCGTGGGGGAGAAAGGTGGCCACCGTACCACCTTTTCCACCCCGAGCCTTCCCACGGCAATCCCCTCTCCCTCGTGCATATCCACTCCCTCCCGTCTCTCTGCCGTGCCCAGATCCACCAGGGCCTCGCCCTTCTCCTCCTTCCACACCACTGCTACCCCATATCCACTCCGGCCATCACCGTCGGCTGCGGCGTCAACCAGCAGCTCGAGGAGGCGGGCGTGGTGTGTTGGCGTTGGGAAGACTGAGGCGAACCTATGCATCATCCCTGTGCCCGCAGACAAGGAGGAAACAGTCCCTGTGCCGCTGATCGCCCACGAGCCGACGTGCAAACCCTAGCTCCGGCCGCCAGCGTCGCCGTTGCTCCTCTGCTTCCCTGGCCGCACCAACACCACCGACACACCCCCGGTGAGGCCCCGATCTCCCCAGACACCTCCCCTCTCGCCGTCGTGTCCTGGTCGCGCCGATCGCTCCGTCGAGCACCCTCTGTGCGCCGGTGTCGCGTTTGGTTTCCCTCGTCGTGGCATCGCAGAAGGACTTCTAGCCGCGCGACCGCAAACAAGCACCAACCTTTTAGCCACCGCAGCGGTTCCGCCTCTCTGCGCGCACGCCCAGGTCGCGGGTTCGAACCCCCCCGCCTCGCCGCGCCGTGCGTTGTCGTTTCTGTCAGTTTCATCAGAGAAGAAAAACAGTAGCCGTGCGCAGTTTGCAAATACCCCCCCCCACACCCTTTTGCCTTAACCCGCGGTACCCTAGGTCCCACCAGACAGCCTCCCATGGCAGTTTTGCAAAAAGGCTCCCGGATTTTTGTAATCCTCGACCCGCAGTCCCCCGGATCTGCCACGTGTCACCCACCGGCTGGCCGCGCGCGCAGTGGACCCGCGGTCTCATTGGACCCACCTGTCGGCCTACTGGGCTAGCATCTGTGTCGGTGAGAATAGGTTCTGCGCATCGTCCCCGCCCAGTCAGCGCTGGCCCACCTGTCTGTGGCTGGGGCTAGATCTGGCTGGGTGGAAAAAGTCTGGCTGTTTAACTGTTTAAACAAAATGATTTCAGAAAATGTTTAAATACAAATTTAAATCTGTTTTTAAGAACTTTTGAATTATAATTCCATATATTACATATAATATATGTTTTTGAATCAGAAAAATGTGAGGAATTCAAATATGCCATTCAAAATATTATTTGAGCACTTTAAATTTTCGAGCTAATTAAAATTACAATAAAATGCCCTTTTCTCAATTAATTAATAACTTTAAATCTACAACTCTAAATTTGACAAATAATATGTCTAAATCGATCAGCGCGACAAGCCCGTTCTAACTATGCATTCCATGTTCTGAAAATTGAAGCATGCATCATGTCATTATTAAAAATCAGAACTATTTATGGCAATAAAACTTGACCAAATAAATAATAAAATGAATTATTCTTGACCCCACACCTCACCCTTGCCATGCTACATTATTGCCATGTAAATTGTGCATCATTCATCATGGCATGCTTGTTTGCTTGTCGCATTTTATTCATATGCTTGTGCACTTTATTTATGTGGGCCCTTGTTTGTTTGGTTCTTCTTCGAATAGACGCCCAGCAGGAGAATTATCAGGAATCACAGGAGTTCTACCCAGATCCATCTCTCGCTTCAACTGAGCTGCCAGGCAAGCACTACCACATGCTTGCATACATATAGTACCTATTGCTTCTATCTTATTCTTGCATCATTGAGTCGCGATTGCATTAAATTGAATCCCAAGTACTGCATAGCCTTTACTTTTAAACCCCACCGAAGCTTGTTCCTCCATCCCATGAGCCATTACTACATGAGTTGTTTGAGCCATGCGAGTCGTAGAACAGCATGTGTAGGGTATGTGAGTGTCTGATGGATAACGAGGTACCTAAACAACTTAACCTGAGTCATAATGGGATAACTAATGAAAGAGGCACCGGTGAGCAATATCTGCTATTTGGTTTTTCATGCTCACTTGTGTCCCGTAGGACCCCGAGTACTTGATTCCTATTCCTTGACTATTCGCACTATCCACATCCGGGAGGCCTTATGGACCCCCCTGAGCCAAAGCTTGATTCATTTCTATTTCTTGGGGCCACAAAGTAGTTTGGGGCTTTGTTACTATCTTGTACTTATGCCATGCTTTACTGTTTTATTTAAGATTGTGCGTGGAGCACCTGTACTGTTTTGGATGCGGAGTGTTTTCGCGGTATCGACAAGCCCAAGCACACTTTCGGGTTCCCAGTCGTTTACAGCCATTGACGCAAACCTTGGGTCCGTCTCGGAGCCGGCCAACATCGTTGCGGGTAGCTTAATGGGGTGGCCCCCTGAAATATTTCTGAATTCTGTGATCGCTTTGTCGTGAAGGCCTCGTTGGGTTTTGATTTGGTTTTTCCGAGGTTGATCGAGTGTGTGTTGCTATTTGTGCACCCCTGCAGGGTAAATGTTTCTGAAAGCCGTGTCCGCGGTTATGGATGACTTGGAGCACAGTTTCTCGATCATAGACAAGTATAACTAAAGTACTGCTTTTAATCTGACTAAGTACCTGATTAGTAAATAGTGCAATACTCATGGAATGGTTAATAAAACTGCCAACGGGTGGGTTATTCGTCCGCTTTCTCGTTGGTAAGCGAGAAGGAGGATGGATCTGTTAATTATACTGTTATAACTGTTGTTACTAATTAACGGACATCCATCTATCTTTGGTTAGGCGGATGGTTAGCGGGTATCTATAGGCTTGTTAGTTATTATCTTTTGCTGCAATTGCGTCACCCTAGGTATATGTCCCCTTTAGAGGCATAAAGACTTTCTGAGTACCCCTAGGGTCTCACACGATAAATTGTTTGATTCAGATGAACAAGTGTACTCGCAAGATGGATACTGGGTGGAGGAGACAGATGATGTTGGAAATGATCACTCGGTGTAGAGATTCTGGGGATGGGGATCCATGAGATCTGTGGGCGGGATGTGTTTATTTATGTGGCATATTATGCCGATTTGCTTCTTATCCGTACTCGGATCTTGTTTTCCGCTTCCACCTGATACTCTGATGTTTGATGTATGAGGAGCTATCCTAAACTATTATCTCTATCTAGGATAATTGAATCTTGCTGTATGGCGTTGCAATATTTCTTTTTCTTTTAGATGGAATGGCTCTGAAAATTGTTGTATGGTGGCTTGCATACATACTCACTTGTGTATGTAGTTGATCCCTTCGCCTGCCGACTACGCCGCTTGTTCTTGTCCCGATGTTCTGAAAGTGGTTAGGACGGCCGACAGGTCTACCTGTGAGTGGCCCCTGGGCCCCACCGTACTATTTTAACCACTTTCGCTCATCCAGGCATGCAACTAAGAGCGTAGTTTACCGAGGTAGTTACAATGAACCACAAAGAGGATAAACAAGTTATTAGCAACTCGTTGTAAATCAGATATTGACTATAGTAGGAGAGACAGACACCCGCCAGCCACTTATGCAAAACTAGTTGCATGTCAGTCGTGGAACCGGTCTCATGTACGATGACATGTAAGGTTGATCCGAGCCGCTTCATCCCACTATGCAACCAATATCCAAAATACATAGAAGATGCAATACCATGATCATCATCGCCCACATATAAACATATGTGTACTACCCGTGCAAAGCACCTACGCATAGATCGGGCTCTGATACCATTGTTGGGTTCACAGCATAGAAAACAAAAAATTTCCTACGATGGAAACTATACGACAAGATCTATCTACTAGATACAAGCAATGGGTGGATATACATCCATAGAGAACATACCCTTGAAGACAACAAAGCTTTGTTAACAAGTTGGAACTCATGGATGATGTAGTCGTACACTTGCCGATCTCAAGATCGTGATGAAGTCTAGCAGGTCCAGCTCCAACACATCCATCACATCCAGCTCCAGCAAGTCCAGCACCACCAAGTCCAGCACCGCAAAGCAACGGTGCATCCGTGATCACACACACGTCCGGTACCCCAACAACCTCTATCCCTCGCTCCAGCGAAGCAGCAGAAGCAGCAACTCCTTTCCAGATAAAGGCACCGGGAACATGTATCTCGCTAATCCGATACCATGGGGAAAAATAGTAGAGGGGGAGAGAGATCCTTCACGAGGAGGTGTGTGGAAGAAGGGGTGTGAGGGGGGGGCTTTTATAGGAGGAGGGGGTACCCCTCCCCCATGGCCGGCGCCCCATGGGAGGGTGACTCCTCACCTCCCCCATTCCTGTGGTGGTAACCCCTCCACATTAAAATGCCCCTTCTCCAAATTTAATGCTCTCTCATTTAATAAAACTCTTTTATTAATTTTATTCAGAATTTTGTTAATTACTTTAATTAACAAACATTCACATAAAACTTCCTGCAACATTTCAATATTACATGCAGAACCAATTTCAGCAATTTCACCCGAAACAGTTTTGGTGTCTATTGAAATAATTCCAACGCTTTCTTAAATCTTTATCTGAAACATATTTGCTCCAAATGGTGTCGGTATCCCTTAAGTGTGTCACCCTATGGTTTGCGAATAATGCATACATGATCGAGACCCCTCTCGGATCAATAATTAGAAGCGGGATCTGGGGATCCATACTGACTCCTACACATTCAACGATGACTCCTGTGATCGTGAGAACCTTTAACACTAGTAACTAAATCCCTTTGTCTCGCGATATATTACATGTCCGAGATTCGATCATCGGTATTTCCATACCTAGTTTGATCTCGTTACCGACATGTACTCTTTTCTTGTTCCCATGATATAACACTCTAGTGATCACATCACTTGCTTGCAAGCTATTTCAATGTGATATCACCGGGAGGGCCCAGAGTATATCTATCCGTCATCGGGATGGACAAATCCCACTCTTGATCCATGAACCTCAACATAACACCTTCGTAGTACTGAACCCACATTTATAGTCACCCTGTTACAGTGTGACGTTTGATGTTATCAAGATACTCTTCCGGTGTTACAATTAACATGATCTGATGGTTTAAGGACTAAGATTACTTCGTATGATGTTATAGCAATATAAACATAATCACTCTGATCGTAATGCTATACTTCGGATGAATGTCCATCACATCATTCCACCAATGTTCTGACCTCGTTATAAACAACATCCAATGTCCATGATCAGGAAACCTTGATCATCTTGTTAATCAGCAAGGTAGTTTATATGAGAGGCATTACTAGGAACTTTGTATTTTGTTTATTAAACACACATGTATTAACGTTTCCAATTAATACAATTATAGCATGCAAAATAAACATTTATCATAAACATGGAATAAGATAATAACCACTTTATTATTGCCTCTCGGGCATATTCCCTTGCTGCTTCCCATCTAAATAACTTTGTTGAACTTTGTGAGATGCAAAAGCATAAGGATATAGATGGTGATATTATCAAACTGAAATTGTTTCCTTTCTCTTTGAGAGGAAAAGCTAAAGAATGGTTTAATTCCTTAACTAGGAATAGTATTGATTCTTGGACTAAGTGCAAAGATGCTTTTATTGGAAAATACTATCCTCCTGCTAAGATTATATCCATGAGAAGTGAAATAATGAAGTTTAAACAACTTGATAATGAGCATGTTGCTCAAGCTTGGGAAAGAATGAAATCTTTGGTTAAGAATTGTCCCACTCATGGACTGACTGCTTGGATGATCATCCAAACTTTTTATGCAGGATTGAA
The DNA here is from genome assembly GCA_910589775.1 of Avena eriantha. NCBI lineage: Eukaryota > Viridiplantae > Streptophyta > Magnoliopsida > Poales > Poaceae > Avena > Avena eriantha. The sequence goes on along the minus strand of OU342743.1, from coordinate 130,727,712 downwards.
CTATTCTTCAAGGAACCTATTGGATTCTGCTGCTGGAGGTACCTTTATGACCATCACTTTGGGTGTTGCAACAAAGCTTCAGGATAATATGATGGTTAACTATTCTGTATGGCATACTGAGAGAGCTCCACAAGGTAAGAAGGTAAATTCTGTTGAGGAAACCTCCTCCTTGAATGATAAAATTGATAATATTATGTCTATGCTTGTTAATGGGAAGGCCCATATTGATCCAAATAATGTTCCTTTAGCTTCTTTGGTTGCTCAAGAAGAGCAAGTTGATGTGAACTTCATAAGAAATAACAATTTTGGCAACAATTCTTATGGTAATAACAATTATAGGCCCTACCCTCCTAATAATACTTATGGCTATAATGGTAAACCTGGATTACCTAGTGAAGGAAGAATTTTAGAAGTTGAAATATCCACTAAAAACTTCATGCAAATGCAATATGAGCAAAATAAACTATTTACTAAAACTATGGAGGAATAGTCTACCATTTTTAAGAACATTAGCCATCAACTTGAGAGTCTAAATAGGGAGATTCCTAGCTTACAACTGAAACTCTCTAATGCTGAAAGGAATATATCATCTTTGTCTGAAGCTCAATCTTCATTGATTAATAAAATGGCTGCTAAACCTGAAACTAATGATAATCCATTTGCAGCTACTAATGCCATACAAGTAAGAATTGATGAAAATGTTAGACTATTAGCTGAATTACATGCTAAGTGGGAAAGAGAAGATGAAATTGCTAGAAACATTAGTGTTTCTACTATTACCACCACTAGTGTTAAGGCTAGTAATAGTTCTACTACTTTAGATGATAATTTTGATTTTGATCTTGATGGTTGCAACATCTCTGAAGTTATTCAGTTCCTACAAAAGCTTGCTAAAAGTCCTAATGCTAGTACTATGAACATGGCCTTTACAAAACACATTACTAATGCTCTCATAAAGATTAAAGAAAAAAAGATGAAACATAAAGCTTCTATTCCTATAAAACAAGAAGATGGTTGGGAACCTATCATTAATATGAAAGTGAATGACTTTGATTTTAAAGCTTCATGTGATCTAGATAGTAGTGTTTCTATTATGCCTAGAAGGATTTATGATATGCTTGATTTGACGCCACTTGAAGATTGTTATTTGAATGTCCCACTTGATGATAATGCTAAAAAGAAACTCATGGGGAGTCTTAATGATGTTCTTATTATGGTTAACAATGCCTATGTCCCCGTTGATTTCTATGTTTTGGATGTTGAATGCAATGCTTCTTGTCCTATTACTTTGGGAAGACCTTTTCTTAAAACTGTTGGTGCCATTATTGATATGAAAGAAGGCACCATTAAATATCAACTCCCACTCAAGAAAGGTATAGAACATCTCCCTAAGAAGAGAGAGAAGGTTTCTTTTGCCTCTCCTATGAACACAAAATTTGGTCTTAATGCTTCTTCATTTGAGAACACTTCATTCTTTTTCTTGGTTCTTATGCCTAACTTAAAGGCGTTAAAGAAAAGTACTTATTGGGAGATAACCCAAAAGTTTTAGATGAGTCTTGGAAGTTATTACTTCAGTAATAACCGCTCCTTATCCTTTTTATTTGCTTTTTGTGCCAAGAGTGACCTCTAATGAGAGAGAAGTAATGATTGGGAAAGTTGCTGTCCCGAAACAGATTTCTATGCTTCACCGTAAAAATTCATGTAAAATCTCTGAACGTCATTTTGAAGCGTGACTTTTTTTGTTTCTGCCCCAGGTTGTTATCTAACTTTCGTTAGTTCAACATTTTTTTATTTGAGCAACAGAAGGTCTTCGAACAAATTCGTCTTTACCTGCTAGTCTATTTTGACAGATTTCTGCCATTTTCTGCATTTGCTTCTTGTTGGTTCGTTTTGAGTTCTTTTGGGGAATTGAGATTTTTGAGGGAAGTGCTTCAGTAGCTAGTGTTTTAATGGAAGTTTATTTGTGTTAGAACTGAACCTTAAGACTTATTATCTTGAGTGCACTAATGTTGCTAATAAAGATTGTGTGAAGTTTTGTATGAAGGAAAAGTTTCAGGTGTATGGAAGGAATGAGTAATGAGATGAAGGATGGACTAAAGCTCAAGATTGGGGATGCCACGCATGTCACCCCAAGAAATATCCAAGAAGTACAAGCGTCAAAGCTTAGGGATGCCCAAGGCATCCCCTTCTTCTTCAATAAAAATTTAAGGTTTCTTCCAAACGCTTCATTTTTATTGTTTCATGCACAGTTGTGTTGTTCTTGGAGCGTCTTCTTTTTCATTTTTGTTTTGGTTTTTCGTTTGCTTGGTTTTCTTAGTTTTCTGAATAAATTGGTTGGGACCCCTCTTTCATACATTGGTTTGCAAATAGTTTGGTTTGGTTTGGAAAAGAGTAGGAAAGTTCATGCTTATGTGGTAAAAAGAGCTCGTTTTTGATTGTGGCCTATGCTCTGTCATGCCTTGATATTGTTTTGTCTTTATGCTTAGTATTCTTTGCTGTAGAATGACTTGTTATAAACAATTGAGATTTCTTAATGTTCCTTGGATGAATCATGCGTTGTTTTAGCATATTAAAGCATAGTATAGTGGTATTCTCCTTTGATGCTTTATTTGGGTTTACTTGGCGCATGCTCACACCATGTTATGACTATCTCAAGTCACCATAGCCTTTATGATTCTTTAGTTTTCAACTTGTAGTATCACTTTATGCTTTGATCAATGATATTTTGTCGCTCTGCATGATTATGGCCATTATTGCTCTCTTACTTTGTCGCTCCCAATCTTTTGCTAGCCTCCACAACCAAGTATGAGTTCCACTCATGCATCCAACTCCCTAAACCAAGTTATTCCAAAGAGTCCACCATACCTACCTACTAGCTTATGCTATTCCAAGTATATTCATGCTTTTGTTTACCTTCCAAATTAAACTTGTTATGAGAAAACTAGTGATTAAAGCTCTCACGAACTTGATGGCACACTTTGTTGGAAATATGCCCTAGAGACAAATAGTAGTAAGGACTATTATCATATTTCATATAGTTTATGATTAATTTTTATATCATGCTATAACTGTATGAAGTGGAAACATCAATACACGTGTGATATACAAACAACCAGGGGTTCCCAGTGAAACTCTAGTCACTGGTCCATTGGTCAACGGATGATCATGTTTCCTGATCATGTGGCATTTATGCCAGTTGGAAATGAGGTCATCTCATTCTGAGAATGAGATGATGAACCAATACCCAACCTAAACATCGTGACCCGATCATGTCATGAAGTTCAAGTTACGATGATTAGAAATGGATCCTCGTAGACTATTCCTTAGACCGTGAGGCTATATCAATCACTGTCTCCCGAGAGTGCTTAGATAGCATCAAACGTCATCTGGTAAAATGGTGGTTATAAAGGTGTGTTCAGGTACTCGGAGGAAACCGTAGAGGTAATATATGTAAAGAGCGGGATTTGTCTGTCCATGTGACGGGAAGATACTCAAGGGCCCACTCGGAGAAGTTATATCCAATAGCTGTGCAGCGTGTGATTTGATCACGAGGATATCACTTATCGGAACGAGTAAAGTAGCATTGTTCAGTAACGAGATTGAACATGACATGGTGATGTCATTGATTAGATCTCGGACAATGCAAGTATCGAGTGACAAAGGGAATAAGACACGACTGTCCCGGTTCAAACGACGAAAGATCTTCGTGGAACGCACAGGGGTCACATGGCCATCTAGGTCCCTCTGTCGATCATTGGTGCGGGAGTGTCCCGACCATGTCTGGAGTGTTCCCGGACCGTGGGGTATCACGCTTAAGGGTTTGATGATGCTTAGAGAGTGTTTATAGGATCGGTCGAATCGCCAAAGAAGAGTAGAGAGAAAACCGGAAGGGTTTCGGTAAGTCCGGAGGATGTCCGGAGTGGAGGTGGAAGGTGTTCCATGGCGACGGAGATTGAATAATGTGTGAATGAATGTTAAAATTTTGATTTAGTCATTTATTCATAATTATTTAATAAAGAGAAAAATCAATTTAATGGTCAAAGGCTTAATGGCCAATCCCGGAGGGAGAGGGCCCATTAGGGAAAGGAGAGAGGGAGGAAGGGCCAAGGGGTGGCCGGTGGCCCTATTGCGCCAGCCCCCCACGTGGGTCCCATGAGGGGGTGGCCGGCGGCGCCTCCCCTCTCCCCCTCCTCTCCTTTAGTCCCACCCCGGGACTTTGAGGGAGGGTGTACCCCCTCCTCCCCCTATATATAGTGGGGGTATTTGGCCAGATAAAGACACCAATAATCAATAAAGGCCTTCCCACTTTTGGGAGGACCTCTAATTGATATTTTCTCTCTCCCCCTCTCTCTCGTGACTGTGGTCCCAAGTCTGGACTGCGCGAGCGAGAGACATCTTCACCGCGGAGCGCCGTCGCGCTGTGGGATTCGGATCCGGGAGCTCTACTTCCGCAACTGCTGCTGGATCGGGGAAGCGGGAGTCATCGGCAGGCACCGGACGTGTGTAACTCCCCGCGAGGTGTCACACTTGACGCACTCAAGTCGTTAGAGCCAGAAGGAGTGCAAGGACTTCATCACGACCTTGAGGTCGGCTTCGGCTCGTCTACATCAACCATGCTCTTCTGAGCGTTGACAATGATTTTCGGTCTTCAAGGGTAAGTTTGCGAATAACCCCTCCCGTTACTGTATTACTAATATATAGGTTCTGGCAGCTTCAGGGGTTCAGGGGCATAGAGTAAAATTTATTGTTTTTATATGCGGAACCCCTACACACTTTACTTTTCTTGCCCTTAATAAACTTGAACCACTCTGTCATCTATGTTGTATATGCTTGCACTTATTTGTTGGGAATTAGCAAAACCATGTTGTCATGAGGAACGCTTTCAACATTGCACTTGGTACTTGTACCTAGTTGATATCATGCTCTTTTGTATATGGATGTCGTCGGTGTGAAATGAAAGGGGAGTTTGTAAGTCCATGGAGTTATGTATATGTGTTAGAGAAACGCCTAGGCCGCTGGTCTAATCCATGCTGACATGGTGGAAACCTACAGCGTAACCATAATGAGCTGTCTATGAAGCATTCTTCTTATAAAAAAGAGTCCTATATTGAGAAAAAAGAGAAAAAGAGAAGAAATAAATAGATTATGAAAATAGGAAAGAGAGAAAAAAAGCACCATATTCCCATGGTAAATAAGAAGATTGCTGAGATGCTCGTTGTCTGCTTGCCTTGTCATTTTTATATGGGGATTCTTTCGTATCATCGGCCAAGGGGTACCCCGTTGGCGGTTCTCTATGATACACATGTACTTACGATGACAAGAACTTACTGGTGACTAAACTTGAGTAGCATGACGAGCGGCCCTCGTATACAAGGGACATGAGATTTATAACTTATACTTCGTCAAGCGTGTACACCATAGATTGTTCACTTTAACCTTAATCACTTCAAGATGCTTATGATAGGGGCAATGAGAGCAGAAAGCTATACGTACCATAATTTTTAGAAGCTCTTTATGAGACTTGAATCCCTACTTCCTTCTATGAAGGCCTTTCTTCCATCATTATATTGAGTCTCCACCTTCTACCTTTATGCACCTACTTTGAGAGCATAGTGGCCATTCTTAGTTCTATGTGCATTTTCCGAAGACTTGGGTATTGATGCATAACTTGATATTGCTTGTTTTAAACTATTTGTATCTAGTCACTCTTTTGAACTTTGAAGGTGTCCTATGGATTTATATTTCCTACTCTATGAGGGACAAGCTGAATACTATTATGCTATGTTTTCTTTATATGAAACAAACAAACGTATTGCAAAGCATTGTTATTCATGAATCTTTTTTTGTGCCTTTTCATGTTGCATCATAGTTTCTTTGTCTTATTGCTAGAACTTTGTCTTTCATGTTATGATTGAAGTACTATGATCCCAGTTTTGAATGTTTTACAAATACTTTGATTAAGTCTTTGATGGTGCATGTCACCTCAAAAATTATTCTTTCATTTTATCACTTACCTACTCGAGGACGAGCAGGAGTTAAGCTTGGGGATGTTGATACATTGCAAATGTATCTATAATTTTTGATGTTCCATGCTTGGTTTTATCCACTTTCTTGTGTTTTGTTCCAACTTTGGAGTACTTTTCATATGATTTCTTGGAGTAACCTATTAACAAGAGCCACAGTGCCAGCTGCCTTCTACTGTTTTTGGTTCCAGGAAAGTCAGAAAATGAATATTCTCGGAATTGGATGGGACAAAAGCCAAAGTGCCTATTTTTTCGTAAGTCATCAAGTGCCAGAATACGAGACGGAGAGGGGCTAGGGGGCCACCACACCACCTAGCCGCGCGGCCAGGCCTGGCCCGCGCCAGGGGGTGGTCTGGCTGCTCCTGGCACCCCCGCGGCCTCCCCTTCCGACTATAAGATGCCCTCAGGACGAAAACCCTAAGGGCCGATCAAAAATCCACGAAAGAGTCTGTAGCCACCGTCATCTCCATCCCTAGATCGGGAGGGATCTGAAGCTCTTCCCGGCATCCTGCCGGAGAGGGGAATTCACCCTAGAGGCCTTCTTCATCACCATGCAAGCCTTTGGTGTGATGCGTGAGTAGATCATCCTTGGACTACGGATCCATGTAGTAGCTAGATGGCTGGTTCTCCTCCTTTGTGCTTTCATGTCTAGATCTTGTGAGCTCCGTTCATGATCAAGATCATCTATTTGTAATTCTGCATGTTGTGTTTGCGGGGATCCGATGGATATTGAGATGCTATTTTAGATTAATTATTGATTCTATCATGTCTTTGTTATTTGTGATCTTGCATGCTTTCCATTGTTAGTAGCTATCTTGGCCAAGTAGATGCTAGCAACTCCAAGAGTTAGTATTTATGCTCGATAGTGGGTTCATGCCTCTATTAATCTGGGGAAGTGACAGAAATCTCTAAGGTACTAGATGTGCTATTGCTACTAGGGAGAAAACAACAATCCTTTGTTCATAGAACAATTGTATTGTTTACTTTACACGCAATTCGTAAAGCAATAATCTATTGCTTGCAACTTAATACTGGAGGGGGTTCGGATGATAACCTGAAGGTGGATTATTAGTCATAGATGCAGTTGGATGGCGGTCTATGTATAATGTTGTAATGCCCAATCAAGTTCCAAAGGAGTCAAGCTGATTAGTATATGCATGTATTGCTTTCTGGATGTTTGTCAATTGCCCCGCTGTAATTTGTTCACCCAACATGTTATCTATCTTAAGGAGAGCCACCTCTACTGAACTATGGATCCCGGTCCTTTCTTTTACATACAATCTACAAACTGTTTACTGCTTTGTGTTTACTTTCAGCAAACTATTACTTCCTTCCATTCGATACGTTTAATCCTTTGTTTTCAGCAAAACTGGTGAGATTGACAACCTCATCGCAAGTTGGGGACAAAGTTCTGTGGTTGTGTTGTGCAGGTCTCCACGTTTCTACTAGCACCGGTACTGCGCCCTGCCAAGGCTCAGCTAGCAACACCTTTGGGGTGTTTCCCTGCTCCTACTGGTTCGATTAAACCTTGGTTTCATAACTAAGGGAAACTTGCTGTTGTGCTCATCATACCTTCCTCTTGGGGTTCCCCAACGAGCTCTACATCAACACTGAGCGATCAGTACTCCGGTCATGTCAGATGGTTGCCATGCGAAGATATCTTGATTTGCTTGGAGGAACTTAACGAGCGCGCTTTCTTATGCGCTATCTAGGCCTACGCCTATCTGGGTCACCTTGGAGGGGTCATCATCCTTCAACGGTGTCTTCTTCGTCTCTTCCAATGCCTTGAACTCCGGATTCAGCTTTGTCACCTCCTTCTTTGTCGCGGGCATCTCAGACGGATCTATGGTCTTCTTGATCTCCTGGTACTCATGGGCATGCAGCACGGCTTTAGCAAAGGCGGCATTTCCATCCTCGCATTCTCACGCTTTCTTCGGGTCTCCCCTGATGGTGATCACGCCATTGGGACCTGGAATTTTCATCATATTGTAAATGAAACACGGACAAGCCATAAAAGCCCAGTAAGCCGGACATCCGAATATAGCATGGTACGCGCTCTTGAACAGGACCACTTCGAAGGAAAGTGCATCCGTCCGGTAGTTCTTTGGAGTTCCAAAGGTAACATCCAAAGTGATTTCCCCGAGTGAATTTGCTTGTCTTCCTGGGACAACTCCATGAAAAATCACCGAGCTGTAGTTCAGCTGGGTCTCCGAGATCTTCATCCAGCGTAGCGTTTCGACATACAGAATGTTGATGCTGCTGCCGCTGTCCATGAGAGTCTTGGAGAAACCGTAGCCGTCAATAAGTGGATTGATGACTAAGGCGTACTTTCCTCGCCTATGCAACTTAGGGGGATAATCAGCGCAGTCAAAGGTGATTGCCACCTCCGACCAGTCTAGGAACTGAGGGACAGCCAGAACTTTTGCGTTGAGCTCATGCAGGACTGCTTTCTTGACCTTTGCTGGTTGAGATCCGAGGAAGGTGACGTAAGTGTCTTTCTTTGCCTGGAAATTCTTTTGCCTTCCGGCTTGGGATTTGAAGCATCGGCTTCCTCCATGTCAGAATCATCCTTGGTCTCCTTATCCTTTTCGAGATTCTTCTTTCCCTTCTTCCGCTTAGCTCTATAGCCAGCGGTATTGTCTTTCATGATGTCGTCATTGAAACGACACTCGGCGTTTGTGTGGGACGAGCCCCCATTGGCATCTAAGTGATGCACACATGGGTTATTGGCAATGTCGGCCCAGGAGTAGGTTTTTCCGGGTTGTTGGTCTCCTCTACCCTGGACTCTTGATGTCCCGCGACCGTGTCCACGGTCACCGCCATGTCCTCCTCGTCCTCTAGACCCGAAAGTAGCAGTGACCACTACCGTTTCCGTGTTGGGCTTTTCTTCCGAGGTGTTCTTGCGCTTCTGAGCTTATTGCTTTGGTTGTTTTGCCGACTGTGGCATAGCTAGGGCGTTGAGTAATCCCTCTGCGTCGTCATCAGCATCTACATACTTGCTCGCTATTTCTATCATCTCTCCCAAATCAGTGACCTTGTCACACTTCAAGCGATGACGTAGTAAACCAATTGGGAGTCCTGCAATGAAAGCTTCAATCGCAGTTTGGTCATTTACTCCTTCATAGGAGTTTTTGGTGTCGATCCATCGTCCGAGATAATCCTGCCAAGTTTCTCCGGCTTTCGGGGTGCAACATTGTAGGTCTCCTACCGTACAGGGCCTCCGGTACGTGCCTTCAAAATTCCGAAAGAACGCACTTTGCATATTAGACCAGTTGTGGATGGTGTTCTCCGGCAGTTCATTAAGCCATGATCGTGCCGTCTTCCGCAACATGAGTGGGAGATATCGGGTTGCGACCAGGATGTTTCCGCCTTTGGTGATACATCAAGCCTGGAAAAATCGTGGAGCCAAGTATCTGGCCGAGCCATACCGTCGTAGGCTTGAATGTGTCTTAAGATAGCAAATCCTTCAGGGATTGTGGCTCTTATACGTGGTCCGAAGCATTTTGGGCCCACGTATATTTCATCATTTTTGTAGCGCCACGCTTCTATGTTGGAGTTAATCCTGTGCCTTGCGTCACTTGGAGATAAGGATCATCCCAAATGACGGTTGTGGCTGCGGTGCCTTGGAGCCAAACTTCAGCTTCTGCCACCACCTCGTCCACCACGACGCCCTCCATTGCCTCCTTGGGAGCCGTTGTGATGGCTACTTGGTGGAGAGGGTGGAGCAGCTGGATGGTTTCCGGCTGATCGCCGGCCTCTGTCCGGAGCATCGTTATTTCGGTTCCGAGGTGGATCTTCATTACGACGAGCCCCCTGCCGGCTTGACTTAGCACGGTGTCTGTTGTTCCTTCGTCCATCAGCCGGACGACTTGTGTGTCTAGGAGGTGGCATTCTTTGACGGTCCTCCTCCTGATGTTTCTCTTTGTCTTCTTCCCTGCGATTGTTCGACTCTCGCCGAGGAGGATTCTTCGGATTCAGTGCAGCAATTTCCTCTTGCTCCGCAGCTGGGGCAACGTTGCGCCAGTCACGTGCAGCTTTGTGATGATGTCCTGAAGATCCGGTTCTTGAGTAGTTGTCTTCCCGACGGTCAGAACGGTGATCCTGTTCCGGAACATGTTGGGGTCTTACGTCATTCCAGGCTGGATCCGTGCGGCATTGGTCAGATTGGGAGACCAGTTTTCCGCTTCCGGACAGGGCGGCCTTCTGCTGCTCCAGACCCTTGTTGAGTAGTTTGACGCCCAATCGAACCTGCTATGGGTTTGGATTATTTGCTAGGATTTCTCGAGCCGCAATGGTGTTTTGCACTGGTGTTGGATACACCCATTCTCCCTTGCTATCGCGTCGAGGCATCCCATGGTCTCCTCCAAAGAGGACTTTGTGAATCTCCGGGAGTTGGTCATCATGCGTATGACATTTCCGGGTCTTCTGATGATGCCGAGAGATGTACTTCTCCGCAGTTGCCATGCATTTCTTTTCTTCCTCAATGTTTTTGGCTTCATCAAGGAGTACTTGGCGACGCGCTTCTAGGGCTTGGGCCCTCTCGTCCAGCTATTCAGCAGTAAGTTCTGCAGCTGTAGGAATAGGTGTGGTAAATGCAGCATCGATGAGTTTGCGCGCACCTTCGGTGATCACGTTTCCATCCACCGATTCTTCTTTGGGCTCGTCTAGGATAAGTGCTCCATCCGAGTCTTCCTCGTATTCCTTGGTAATAATCTCCTCTGTTGGAAGTTCTTTTACCGGGGTTTTGTTCTTCTTGTTCCTCTTATTTGCCTTCCTGGCAGCACCGGTAGCAAAGACGGCTTTGGGTCCGTTTCCCGGAGTCAAGCTCTGATCGGTACTTTCGGACCTCTAGACCTCGGGATTATCACCGATATCCATGTCATCCTGCATTTTGGGAGTTTTCTCCGGATCCTTCATCCACGGCTTCTCCTTCCTCTACAGCTTTGGAGTTATACTCCTCTTCATACTCCACGGAGAACTTTCGGAAATCTACCGACGTCATCGAGTCATCCGAGGATGTGGTAAGTCGGTGTTTCTTCCGATCGCCTCTAGCACCGAGTCGGTCTTTTCTCCAGCATCGGCCGAGCCGGATCCGGAGCCAACGTATCCGACGAAGTGTGACGTGTGGGTCCTGAGGTAGTTGTGGCTTTCCTCGTGGGCTTCCTCGAAGATCCTGATAGTCTCGAGAACTTCATCCAAGCTTGCGTCTTGCATCATCATACGCCTCAATGTGTGCCTTAGGAACGGTTGATCTATTCTAGCATTGGCAGGGCCGGAACCGAGGTTGTTGTTGTGATCCTCCTTGATTTCGACATCAGCGGGTGGATCGATCTGGGATTCGGCCTCGCCAGGGAGATCCACTCCAGATTCGACTTGAACCGCCAGGTCTGCTTCAGTTTCGGATTTCTCCACTATTTCCGTGACTCGTGCAGGCTAGGTGAGATTAGGGTTTACACAAATCCAGAACTCTGCGGCCTCTACGAACAAAGGGGACCCAGAAATTTCTTCTTCCTCTATCATCACCGCTGGGGTGGGTGGGGCAGGTTCAGTGAATCCGATGTACACATCGATCTCGCCGAAAGACATGATGGTGCAGGTGGTCACGGCTTCCCTAGCCGGAATCCAAGTCTCGTCGAGGACAATGAGAGGGACGTCGCTGGCATAGAGGATGTGACCGGCGGTGATAGTCTCGCTGATTCCGATTCTTCCAGATTCCGCTTAGAACGCAGATCCGAAGCTCACTTGCCCCACGGTGGGCGCCAACTGTCGTCGGATTGATGACAAGTACGCCATGAGGGGGTGCTTGAGGCGTGTGGAAGAGAGGGGTGTGAGACGTACGGTGTTCCGGGACGGTGAGCACACAAGTTTACCTAGGTTCGAATCCGCCGGCTTTGGACGGATCCTACACCTACTAGCAATCCAGTAGTACGAAAGAGCCGAAATATGGGTTACAAGGGTTTCGCCTGTGCGAGTTGAGATTGTAGACTATTGTAAGGGTAAGTGCCCTAAAGGCTCTCCCTAGGACGGCTTATATAGATATCCGGCCTAGGGTTTACAGGAGAGATCTATCCGGCTATGACTAAGAGTCGGTTACATAGTACATCTTGAACTACATGTAACACTATGGGCCTATGTCGGTAAGTCTTCTGGGCCTTCCCGTAGCCAGACTGGACTCTGTCTCTTCTCCCTGACTGGGTCGCCCGTGAAGCAAATCTCTAACCTGAAGTAGGCCACCCTGGTCAGTGAGGAACTGTGAGGATACCCAGAAAGTATATCCCCAACACCTAGGCGTTTCTCTAACACACATACAAACTCCATGAGCTTACAAGCTCCCCTTTTATTTCACACCGCCGGGATCCATAAACAAAAGAACATGATATCAACTGAATAATAAGTGCAATGTTGAAAGCGTTCCCATGACAGCATGGTTCTGCTAATTCTCAACTTATAAAGTGCAAGCATATACGCAACATAGATGGACGCAATGATTCAAGTTTATTAAGTGCAAGAAAGTAAAGTGTGCCATCAAGTTCGTGAGAGCTTTAATCACTAGTTTTCACATAACAAGTTTAATTTGGAAGGTATATAAATGCATAAATATACTTGGAATGGTGTAACACACCATGCATAGGAATTTATAGTGGACTCTATGGAACAACTTGGTTTTCTTGGGAGTTGGATGCATGAGTGGAACTCATACTTGGTACATGTGGAGGCTACCAAAAGACTGGGAGCGACCAACTAAGAGAGCACTAATGGCCATAATCATGCAAAGCGACAAAACATTATCAATTAAAGCGTAAAGTGATATTACAAGTCAAAAAACTAAATGATCATAGAGGCTAACATGACTGGTTCGTGGTCTTAACATGGTGTAAGCATGTGCCAAGTCAACCCAAATAAAACATCGAAGGAGAATACCACAGTATTATGCTTTTGTATGCTAGAACAACGCATGATTATTTCAAGGCACATTATGCAATCTCAATTGTTTGGAACAAGTCATGCTACAACAATAATTACTAAGCATAAAGTCAAAGCAATATCAAACATGACATGATAAAGTCTAGGCCACAGTCAAAACAAAACTCCTTTTGTACCACTTATAAGTATGAAACTTCCTACTCTTTTCCAACACCAATCGAAAACTAAAGCTAAATGCAGTGCTTGCAAAGGAGAACACTCATAGAACAATAAGAATGAAAACTAGAGTGTTCTAGGCAATGACTAACGGGATGTGTATCTCTCCAAAAGAAGTGTGTTGGGATCTAACCAACTTATTGCGGCAAATAAAGCAGAAGAAAACTAAAAACAAAGACGCTCCAACAACAACACAATTGTGCATGAGACAATAAAAATAAGTGTTTTGGAAGAAAACCTGAGATTTTTATTGATGAAGAAGGGGATGCCTTGGGCATCCCCAAGCTTTAACGCTTGTACTTCTTGAATATTTCTTGGGGTGACACGGGTGGCATCCCCAAGCTTGATCTCTTGTCCATACTTCATCTCATCACATCATTCTCTCTCTACACTTGAAAATTTTCCTTCATCCAAAACTTCACACAATCCTCATTAGAAACATTAGTGTATTCAAGATAATTAATCCTATGGTTTAGTTTCATCACAAGTAAAACTTCCATTAAAACACAGGCTATTGTAGCAATTCCTTATAAAAGCTCAAGTGATCAAAGAGAACTCAAAGATAAAGAGAATAAGAGGAAAATGCAAATAATGGCAGAAATCTGTCAAAATAGACTAGAAGGTAAAAACCATTTTTTAGAAGATCTTATGTTGCTCAAATCAACAAGTGCTAAACTAATGAAAGGTGGGTAATAACCAGGGGCAGAAGCATAAAACATAACAGCTCAATCGGACATATTGAGATTTTTCAAGATTTTTTACAGTGACGCACAGAAATCTGTTTCGGGACAACATTTCCCAAGTCTTACTTCTCTCGCATTAGAGGTTATTCTTGGCACAAAAACCACACAAAAAGGATAAGGAGAAGTTATTACTGAAGCAATAACTTCCAAGACTCAACAAAATAAAAAATAAACTGAAAGCAAAAATATAATGGGTTGTCTCCCAAAAGCTCTTTCTTTATAGCCATTAAGATAGGCATGATAATTTCGATGATGCTCACATAAGAAATATGAATTGAAGTAAAAGAGAGCATAAAGAAGCAAATATGGAACAAATTTAAGTCTAACCCACTTCCTATGAAAAATAATTGTAAAGAAACAAGTCATCAAAGCACAAAGCAACAAGCATACGAAAGCAAAACAAGTGCAACTTCAAAATTTTCAACATAAAGAGGGGAAACTTAATATTGTTGAGATACATAAAACCACATTTCCCTCTCTCATAATAACTTTCAGTAGCATCATGAATAAAATTAACAATATAACTATCACATAAAACATTCTTATCATGAGCCACATGCATAAAAGAATTAATACTCTCCACATAATATAGTCCTTCTTATTAATTGTAGTGAGAGAAAATTCAACAAAATAGCTATCATTATTATTATTATCACCATAATAATCAAATATAGGAGGCATATTGTAATCATAATTAATTTTCTCCTCAATAGTAGGTGGACTGAAAATATCATACTCGTCATTGTAATCATCATATATCGGAGGTATAGTATCATCAAAGTAAATTTTCTCCTCCATGCTTGGGGGACTAAAAATATCATGCTCATCAAAACAGCTTCCCCAAGCTTAGACTTTTCCATAGCATTAGCAATAATGGTGTTCAAAGAATTTATACTAATAACATTGCTATTAGCATGCAAATAAAGTTCCATAGGGTTTTAAATTTTCTCTTCAAACTCTTCATGTCCTAACTCAAGATAAATACTATAAAGCTCTCTAATTTTGTTGTTGTTTTCCATTAAGCCTAACTAGTGAAAATAAAAACAAGAAACAAAAAGATATAATTGCATAATCTAAAGGAAATAACTTCGAGCACTCACACACCAGCAACATCACTAGAAGATAGCTTAGTAGCAAGAGGATGTGAGTACCTTTTACCTTACCTCCCCGGCAACGGCACCAGAAAATAGCTTGATGTCTACGCACACTTCTATTCGTGTAGACAGTGTTGGGCTTCCAAGTGCAGAGGTTTGTAGAACAGCAGCAAGTTTCCCTTAAGTGGATCACCCAAGGTTTATTGAACTCAGGGAGGAAGTGGTCAAAGGTATCACTCTCAAGCAACCCTACAATCAAGATACAAGAAGTCTCTTGTGTCCCCGACACACCCAATATACTTGTCAAGTGTATAGGTGCACAGAGATAGTGAAATACAAGTAATATGGATGATTATAAGTGGTAATTGCAATCTGAAATAAGAGTGGAAGCAAGCAAACATGTAACATGACTGATTGTAAATGGTGTTTCAATGCTTAGAAACAAGGCCTAGCGATCATACTTTCACTAGTGGACACTCTCATATAAATATCTTCTCTTCATGATGCTACCCTGTACTACTCTCTGGTTGGACGATGTAGGGACATAACAGCACACCTTAAAGTTCACATTCCCCATCTAGATAACCCCTCACTGTCACCTTGAGTGCTAGATGGTTCCAACAAACACCACAATCTCATAGAGAAATCCAACTCAAATTATAATCATGATAAGAATTTGTGTAACCCTAGCCAAAGTGCCACATGGTGTGCACACTGTCAACTTCACACACGTGGGGATAAGCAGAGATTAATTAAAGCACTTGAGTAGCAAAATAGATCTATAGATTATAAAGCTCTTGATCTCAATAAGATCACGCATAGAGAGAGTTGAACACATAGCTACCGGTAGAACCCTTAGCCTCGAGAGAGAACTACTCCCTCCTCATCATGGGAGTTAGCAACAACGATGGAGATGGCGGTGTAGTTGATGCAGATGGCTTCGGGGGCACTTCCCCGTCCCGGCAGCATGCCGGAATAGAGACTTCTGTCCCCCGAATCTCCTCTTCGGTGGCGGCGACGCTGCGGAACTTTTTGTGGGATTCTAATCTGGTACTTAGGGTTTTTGTCCCGGGAGGCTTTTATAGGCGAAGGGGCAATGTCAGAGGGTGGGTCAGGGGCCCACACCACCTGGTGGCACGACCAGGGAGGACCCGCGCCACCACATGGTGTGGCCAGCCCCTGGCCCTCCTCTATCTCTGCTTTGGACTCCGTCTTGTGTCAGGGAAAATAGGAACTTCGGCTTTTGTTTCATCTAATTCCGAGAATATTTATTTTCTAGCTTTTCTTAAACCAAATATAACAGAAAACAGGGAACTGGCACTGTGGCATCTTGTTAATAGGTTAGTTCCAGAAAATGTATAAAAATACCTCACAGTGTGAACAAAACATAAGAAAGTAGATACTAAACAAGCATGGAACATCAAAAATTATAGATACGTTTATGACGTATTAGACATAAGGTATCAGGTAAGGGAATTGAAGTGGTTAGAGCAAAGGTTGATACCATAGAGAGAATGCCACAACCTAGGGATATAAAAGGTATAAGAAGTTTCCTTGGTCATGTGGGTTTTTATAGAACGTTAATTAGAAATTTCTAGAGAATATCTAAACCTTTGACTAACCTTCTGCAAAAGGGAGTAATATTTAATTTTGATGATAAATGTCTTGTAGCCTTTGATAAACTTAAATATGCTTTATCATGTGCTCCTATCATTAAACCACCTATCTGGGATATGAGTTTTGACCTAATATGTGAAGCTAGTGATGATACTGTAGGAGTAACTCTGGGACAACACATAGGTCGCAGATTTAATGTTATACATCATGCTAGTAGAACTCTCAATAGTTCTCAAAAGAATTATCCTAAGGAAGAAAGTGAACTTTTTGCTATATTTTTCTCTTGCGATAAATTTCGTTCTTATATAGTTGATGCAAAAGTAAGAGTTCATACGGATCGTGATGGTTTAAAAGAACTCCTTGAGAGGAAAAATCATAAGCCAAGAATGATCCCTTGGATCCTTTTACTTCAAGAATTTGAGCTGTAGATTATGCAGAGGCAAGAAATAAAGATGTTGGATGTAGTGTCCATATTTTCCTAGCAAGACACCAATCTTATTGAGAGGAACTTTAGTATTGGTGATTTTCGTTTACGAGAATTATTAAATGCACTAAGGTCAATTCCTCCAAAGAATAAGTCTTTGTTGTTGGAGGAGCTTGTCATCCCCGAATAAGTAAATGGTAAGTGGAGGGTAAGTATTCTTACCCAAATAAGTGATTTGTTTTCATAGTTTTTACTTCTGAAATTTTTGCGTTCGAATTCCTCGTGTTTTTCTGAGTTTCTGGAGGTTTTTACCAACTATACGGGCGCAGCTATACAACCGCAAAAAACTCTCCCGCCGTATAGTTGGTCGTTAAACTCTCTCTATCCTCTTTGTGTTTTTGTCTAGATCTATACGGTCGCAACTATACGACCGAAGAAAATATTCCGGCCGTATAGTTGGTCGTTGAACTCCCGGGCATTTTTGATTTTTTGTCTGTATCTATACGGTCACAACTATATGACCGGAGATAATATTCTGGCTGTATAGTTGGTCATTAAACTTTCAGACAATTTCATTTATTTTTTGTTTTTCCAAGTAAAAAACGGTATTGTTTGTTCTGAGTCGTAACTGACATGGACTCGAGATATTTGGAAATATCTGCCCGAAACCAACTATACGGCTGGAGCTATACGGGCCGCGCCTATATAGTTGGTTGTTACACGACAGGACTCCTCCAAATCCGCAATTTCTTTTCCTATTCTAATAAGATTCTTTTCTTGGGTGTGAATTTGGTGTTTCTCGCGAGTTTTACCGACCTCTGACCCCTCTTATATACTGCCATTGTCTCTCTCTCTAATCATAATCTCCAGGAACCAATCTAGCGATGCGAACCAATCTAGTGATGCGCTATTGATGACTGCAAGTGCACAGATCGTTTGTAGCTAATTTCGAAGTTTAGATATCGATCCCACAGGGAGCCCAAAGGTAAGTGTTTATTCATGAAGTCTCTGTCACACGCAAAGTTCTCACAGGTTTTCGAGTGAATTGGCTACAAGTGTTGAAATAAGAATGGGGTGTTGAGTAAATGCGATAGTTTTAAATAAAACTGGAATGTAAACTTCATAAATAAAAAGCATAAAGTAAAGAATGGCTTTGCTTGTTTGTTGTTTCCTGCAGATGACGAAAGAAGGCACGGGGAGATTCAGTACATGGTGATAGTGATTGTGCTAGGTGGATGAATGGTGAATGTAACAATTATAATCTTATAGATATTTGTATAGGCGAGTAACCCATAATTAGCCGGAACTGGTCTTGGTAGATTTCGTCCCAACTTCAATAATCCTACTAGCCTGCTACCAAAACCATGGCTAGACACTAGATGATTAAGACCCTTCAGGTTGCTTAGCGATTAAGCTCCTTGGATCGGACTAATACAATAAGCATAGTGGTTACTCATTATCCTCGAGTCAACTAGCTTTCCATTGATATCCTTGTGTCACCCAGGGGTCGCCGGTCCACTAGCGTAAAAGATCTTATCTATGTAGAACAAGGTATCATGTTGTCTGGGCCCTTAATTGGACAACAAGCATTAGGCATCCCACAGATAGTCAATCACACATATTATAGTATTTAGCATCAATCACAAATTAGCGGAAAATATACGAAGGCACATCACATCTCACCAATCCCCTACATCTCCCACGCCCAAGGGAATTACTCACACATGAGAGAAGAACAAATCATCAATATAATTGAATAAAGGGAATTCGTCTTGGTATTACCATGGAGATCCACAATAAGAATAGAAAAATATCCAACACAATTCAAGATGGGAAGAAACAATATCAAACCCTAATCTTGCAAGGTGGAGATCCCTCTCTCTCTCTCAAGTACAAGTAGTGGCTATGGGGGTGTATTGGCTAGGACGTCGAAGATCATGGAGCGAGATGAAGAACGTCTCCTCCTTCTCTGGATCTCTTCTTTCTCCCTTCTGGATGGTGTGGCGCTTACTATGTTTTGTTTTTGTCCCCATCCCTTCATGGAAGTTGTCCCTTTTGACAAGACATAGGCAGCGGCAACTATATGGCCATTCTCGCCGTAAAGTTGGTCGTTACACCGTCTGTGAGCTCCCCTCGCGTGCTGCCAAAGTGGGACTTGCTTGTTTTCTCTAGAATATTGTATTTCTCTAGTTAAATCCTTCGGTTGATGTTCAAAACCTGAAACACACATTAAAATCCAAGTTTTCTTTGCTACCGAAGTATTAGCGTTTGGTAAAGCCAAAAAAGATCAAATCCGGGCGAAAACCATCAATAAAAGCCATAAAACATGTGTCGAATGTCACAGCTATCAGCTATCCCATCCCAGGCCGCGGAAAACCCCTAGGTATCATTGCTCCTTCCAGGGGCTGCTCTAGCAGCCCATCCATGGAGGACGACAATAAGGAGGTGGAGAGGTTTAGCCCGGGGTACAAGGAGTACGTCGAGCCAAGCTTCTACAACAACAATTTTGATGGAGATGTGAGTGACATCTACATCTGTCGTGATATCTATGATCCATCGGACTGGGCGGCAATGAAGAGAGCTCAAGAAGAGAGAGAAGGTTGCAATCCGCATGGAAAAGGGTGCATGGAGACGGTCAAGTTCATCACCACTAACCCCAGGCTGCACAAGCATAAGGAATTACCTAATATTGGTGCAGGTGCTAGCAATGGAGCGACGGTGCCACTCTCGAAGCCTACTATTGGTGCTCATATGAGGGTGAAGCCTCAAGAAGAGTGGAGGAACGGTTTCTACTTCCTTGATCCATCAATCATGGATGAGGAAGAAGAAGCTGCTACTAGGACCAAGGACCACATGCGAGCACTAGAGATATATCAGAAGCAGGAGCTACTCCATCATGTCGAAGTCCGTCACAGTCTCAAGGAGATAGAGAAGAAGGATGATCTTCTCCCTTTGGTAACTAAACTCGTGGATAAAGTGGACACTTTTCAATCTGATTTGTGTAGGTGCTACAGCCACATCACCGCTCTAGAGAATACCAACAAGAAGCTATGCACCGCGGTGTTACACGCCATGACACCACGGTGATCTACAATAATCACAGTATCAAATAATCGCTAGGGATTATTTGATCCCGCCTGGCTTGATTCCAAGCTTGGGGAGACCTTTAAGACCTTGTAATCTATCTTATAAGTTTTACATTACTATTTTGGTTTTGCATTAGTTCAAACTAGAAATAAAGTTTGCATCATTAGAGTTCCCTTCAGGAATAGTCGATCCCTTATATGAAATTCCGAGTTTATCATTATATATGGAGCATTAGTGAGTTTATGTTTTGTCTTATTGGATATATGAATGACTTGAGTATAATTTTACTTGCACTTGATGATAGCAATAGAAGTCTTCCACACCATTGGTATTAATGGAACATACAAAGATAATTTGGTCAATATGGTGTACGTACATGGTTTGATTTACAAAAAAAGAAAAATGATCCAATCAGTTAAAGCTGAAAAAGAAACCTTGAACAAAGGAGAATTAGAAGTGCTATCAAATTAGAGTGAGAACAAGACGAGGTAGAATATTCAAGCTATAAAGATTGCTTCATATATAATTGGAATTTGGTAATTGAGATCATTAAACTTTGAATTCCTACATGAAGTGGAATGTATGGCTAGCTCCTTTGCACAACACTTAAACAAAAGTGAGCATATCTATGAAAAAAGAGCGAATGTGCAAAGAGCAAATAGGCATACACCACTATTAGAGATATGAAAACCGAGTCAAAAGGAGGCCTCCCACGAACTGGGCAGTTTTGGCCGTCCGATCGCACCCCCCACATCATTCTGGCCATTGGATGATCCTCAACTCCCACGTGGGCCGAATTATCCCTTAGGGACGCTTCTCTGGACATCAAAAAGTATTTATGTGCTTAATTAGGCTAGAATGTCTATCTATTTCGGCCCACTCTACTCCACCTTTCGACAACCAGGTCTCCTCGTATGGAACCACCGGATTTTTTTTGAAGAGGACACATGCGGCAGCAGACTCCAATGGAAAACGGGTCTCCTTACTCATCCGGAACCACACAATTTTTTTTGAAGAAGACACACGATGCGGTGGCAGACTCCAATGTAAATTCGACCACCCAGACAAGACGCACACCTCCCGATCGATTGGACCGCAGGCCAAAATCTAGAGCGGGCATGCAGCAGACTCCAATCGAGATTCAACCGACCGAGACCAGATGCACACCTCTCGATCTGTTCGAACGCAGGCCAGAATCTGGAGCGGCCATCGATCTCTCCTGCAGATGCGGTACAAATCCTGCCCTCGCCTCCCCATTTATGGCGATACGATGCACCGGTCTGGGCAGTTTTGGCCATCTGCTCGCGCCCCCACGTCATTCTGGCTGTTGGATGATCCTCAGCTCCCGCTTGGGCCGAATTATCCCTTAGGGACGCTTCTCTGGACATCAAAAAGTCTTTCTGTGCTTAATTGGACTAGAATGTCTATCTATTTCGGCCCACTCTACTCCACCTTTCGACAACCGGGTCTCCTTGTACGGAACCACCGGATTTTTTTTGAAGAGGACACATGCGACAGCAGACTCCAATGGAAAAAGGGTCTCCTTGCTCATCCAGAACCACCCAAAAAAAATTGAAGAGGACACACGATGCGGTGGCAGACTCGAATGTAAATTCGACCACCTAGACAAGACGCACACCTCCCAATCGATTGGACTACAGGCCAAAATCTAGAGTGGGCATCCAGCAGACTCCAATCGAGATTCGACCGACCGAGACCAGATGCACACCTCTCGATCCGTTCGAACATAGGCCAGAATCTGGAGCAGCCATCGATCTCTCTTGCAGATGCGGTACAGGTCCTGCCCTCGCCTCCCCATTCATGGCGATCTGATGCGCCGGTCTTAATTGATCTTTATGACCGTGTTATTTTTCAGTTCTTACAAATCCCTAATGGCAGCCATGGTGCACAAATTGATGGCGGCAAATGATTATGGTACGTTACTACACTGCCACTACACTGCCTACATGTCCTATAAAATCTCTTGCCTCAGTTTTTGCCCGTGCTACTCCCACTCAATAGCAGATTCTAGGTCTAATGGTGGTCTGATAGGTTGATTCTATTTCCAAACGAAATACCCATCTTATTCAGATAACAATTGTCATCTTTTCTAAATCGGAAATATATTTCTCTGTCTAGGTCTAATGGTGGGCTGATAGGTCTAATGGTAGACTGATAGGTTGATTCTATTTCTGCTTGTTCTAGCTCAGTTGCTTACATTCTATTGCTTCCTGGTGATTGGTCAAATTTTCATCTGGTTGGTTTTGTTGGACTCGGTATTACCAATGGCTGCTGGACAGGTGAGTTCCTCAATTACATCACTAATTTCACTTAATAGTATACGCCTTATTATTATAAATGTTTGCCATTGCTATACTTATATCTATGTCACTTGCACCATTGTAAATTGTCTGAGGTCGATCACGGTGACAGGGTGGGAGAATCTGCTCCGAACTCTGCGCCACTGCTGTTTGTTTCCATAGGGCTCGGATTTGGCCCGTTTGAATTGATTTCTGCACCGTTTTGGCTGATTTCTTCAGCATTAGACTGGTGTGCTTCTTTTGCAACTCAAAGGTACTGATTCTAAAATTATGACAGTATATATAAATTACTTCTTATTTTTGTGTGTCAGTGAAATAGTTAATCAAGGCATATCCAGAATAATATCTTCGTTTCCATTTTGACGCCATCTTACTTTTTGGAAATCTTGGCATGTCTCTTTGGTTCTATGATGTAGTTAAGGATGTATTTTACAGTATTACACATGCGTCAATTCCTTTCCCACTACAATGATTCATGATTTTTGTATTCAGTTTCTTTCCCACCTTTGAAGTCATCATTCGTGAAAAAAACAATCAGAATAGAAGAACAGTATTAAGGAGTACAAAAATTAATGATTCCAAAAATAATTTGAACAATGTAGAAAATTCACATATCACACATATTCTCTCTTTGTTGACTCTCCATGCTATCCTTCCAATAAACCACTAATAAACCTATGAAGAAGTTTAGCTTAAAATGCAAATGAATTTCACCATATAAGGGTACATGCAAGTTGCTCTTATAAGAGCACACATTATGAAATATAGTCCAAAACATGACTCGATACTTTGGAACATGTTATCGAATATATTTTCATCAATTCATAACAATCTATTCTCCTAACGGACGGGCGCGGCAACGCGCGCCTACATGATCTAGTATTGTAGTATGACAGAGACATTTTGAGATTTTGAATCCCAAGTGAATATGTTAATCCTAAAACACTTGGGACTAGCTCGCTAACTCATTCGATTGAACAAGGTACTTTTACATTATGTTGAGATTTATCTTTTGTGAATTGTTAATCACTAAGGTGTGGAAGCCTTCTAATATTATTCAGATGGTTCGAGTAAGGTACTATTCATGAACTTATTCCTATGTATCATATATGATAAGCACATGCTGCAACTGCCTTATTTATTTTATCGACTCAGCTTCATGAATATGAGGATCACATCCATTAAGAGAACGTGCTCAGGACGATCAAGAGTCTAAGCTTGGGGAAGTTGATGAGTGCATATTCGCATCATGTTTTATATTATTATTTTGCATTGTAGATGTAGGATCTTGGTATTTTACAGCGCTCGCGCGCACATTTTATGTCTATTTTCACCAGGATCAGGACATATGATGGATATAATGGACACAATTCTTGACGCAATTATACTAGGGAGAAAAGGAGTCAAAAACAACGTAAATCGCTTATTTGGGAAATATCAATAACACCAGAAGGAAACCATAAGCGATTGAGGCTTCCAAACGGTCCAACGACCAACTATATGGCAGGAATAAATTTTCCGACCGTATAGTTCCCGCCCTATAGTTGGCGCCGCCACCGCCTCCTCAAATAGTTTCACCCCGTGCAACTGGATCAGAGAGACGACATGCAGAACAACCAGAAATCGCCAAAACCTCACCTCCGGAAGGCATCTGGAGGGGGAACTCATCCACTAGGGATCCATCTTCACCCTGCGCAAATCCGGGAGGCTAAGGCATCGATCTTCATCATTAACCACTACATCGCCACCATCTCCATCCATCCCATCTACATCTTGTCTAGATATTGTTGTAATTTCCGTACTAGTTGTGGATTTATACAAGTACTATTCATCTATGATAGATTCCATTATTATTTCCATGATGTTGATTGCCTCCATGCCTGAGTAGATCATTAGTTCTTGGGGATATGGAGAAACCCTAGTATGAGATTGAAATAAGATAAAGTTTATTATGATATTCATCGCTGTGACCATATGTTAGATTGTCTTCATCTTGATGTTGGGAGAAGTTGACCTCTCAATATTTGCCTCTATTGGGGACTTGATGGAGGGAACTACTTGTTGGTAGACGGAGGTGTGTTAGCACTTACAGTGATTATAAAGTTGTTGGCACTCCTTACATATCGACTTGGGAACCGAGGAAACTCATGGAACACTATACATGCCATGGGATACGCCCTACGGGATTACGTCCCTTAATAGCCCAGTAATTCGATTGATGTCGATCATTGTCTGTTGTGGTTATGAGGATGATGTGAGTAGTGGTTGCTGCATATTTGTCCAAATACGGAGTTCCTCCCACACATACACAGTTGAGAATGTTCATGATAATAATCTCTACCTTAGTTCTTTATAATGCTAGAGGTGTATCCGCTACTCCCTGAGAACGCCTTTCCCTATTGCAGTTCCAATCTCTCTTACATACGCGATACTTACTTTCTGTGTTTAGTTGTTTTACTTTACTTATTGTTGCTTTTATAGCAAAAACCCCAAAACACCTTTTTACGCAATACTCGCATTTTATCTTGTTACTTAGAACTTTATTTAGCATTTTTATTGTAGTATTTAATTCAAGAGTTATTAGACTTTAGATTCCTACTCCTTGTGGGATCAATATCATCAGTGACACCATCGTGCCCTTCCGAGTGATATCCACTCCCGCCCGTGGCTTGCCCTTTGCCAAGGAGGCAACAATGGTGTTCTGCATTGCTTCATCCCTATCATCCTCCACATTGGAATCGATAATGACGAAGGGGACATGGGTGGCGTGGAACGAGCCCCGTCGTGCCTGGCGGCTCCTGCTCGAGCTCAACGCCGCATCAGTCCTACTACAGATAGGAGGGGCCGAGCTCAGAGACGTAGCATAGTCGCTCAGCTCAAGAAACCATGGCCATTTGATACTGCGACGATAGGATCTTGGGGTGGATCCGCTGTGGCAAGCCCGACCACGAGCGGTGGAGCAGATGGATCTGCCGATGCGGGCCATGAAAAGTTCTGAGCGAGTAAGAGTGTGGGCCAGGCATGTCTGGTTCCTGAGAAAGGCCTCCCAGCGATATGTAGACAGGCAAGGTGCCAAGAAATTTCGGCCAGTGCGTGCGAGAGGGCCTTTGAACCATCAAGGCGTGAGGTTTGGTTGACAAGTTCGCATACTAGGTCCCCCACCTGTCAGCCGAATGTGGACGGTAGGATTCTTCTCGAGTTAAGTGGAGATAAATCACGCTTCACCGTGCCTCTACTCTGTGACATCCAAAGGCTCCTCTTTCCTCTGCCCTCGCTCCCCTCGCTCATGGCTTGTAGCTCATGCAGTTCATCTTGGGCGGAATCAGGGTCATCTCAATGCAGTCAGGCAGGTGCCCCCATCAGGTATCGGAAGACGCCCTACGATTACTACCCAGAGATGTTGTGCTTGTGCGGTGAGAATAGGCCAAGATGGATTTCGTGGACCGACGAAAATACTACAGGAAATTTCAGCAACTGCAGCATTAGAGCGGTAATTTCCTATGCTAGGTACAATGGTGACCCAGATCCGGGAATGTAATTCCATTTTTGTTTCCTTCGATCTACTTTGCAGGAAGGGAGGGGAACTAGTCGTGACAAGTTTGTGTGGATCAAAAATCCCCTGACAGTTTTTCACAAAGAGCTTGTTTAGAATCTGCGTGATGCTGTGTGGGACAAGCAAGAGGAGATTCGTGCGTTGGAGCAAGAGATCTGGAAGCTTCGCCAGATGCAGGGGAGGCAGGAGTAGGGAGGTGGTGAGATAGACGGGCTCAAGATTAGGCCAGAAAGTGGAAACAATTTCCTCATTATCTGGGCATTATCTGTTGCCTTTGTAGTTTATGTTGTCATGTCGTTGTCCAGTGACGACCCACAAGTATAGGGGGTGTATCACAGTATTTTCGAGGGAAGTGAAACCCAATTTATTGATTCGACACAAGGGGAGCCAAAGAATATTTATAAGCCTTAACAACTGAGTTGTCAATTCAGCTTCACCTGGAAACAATCTTGCTCACAGCAGTTTATCAGTAGCAACAGTTTTGTAGTAGGAATAGTAAAGTAACAGCAGTAGTAAAGTAAAGACGGTATTAGCAATTGCAGTAAACAGTAGGATTCGACTGCGGTAGGCATAGGTATGGATGGACGGGCGTTGCATGGACAAGACAATTCACATAGCAATTAGAACATAGGGCAATTGCAGATAAATAAGATAAAGCATCCAAGTACTAGATAATCATAGCGATGTGTTCCATATATAGTCATACGTGCTCCCAGTGAGAACTTGCACAGCATCTTTTGTCCTGCCAGCCTGTTTGCAGCGGGGCCTCAAGAGAACTACTGGCAATTAAGGTGCTCCTTTTAATAGAGAACCGGAGCAAAGCATTAACACTCCGTGAACACATGTGATCCTCACATCAAAGCCATTCCCTCCGGTTATCCCGATTTCTGTCACTTCGGGGCCATTGGTTCCGGACAACAACGTATGTATACAATTTGCAGATAAGACCATAAATAATACTATCATAATGAATCAATAACATGTTCATATCTGAAATCATGGCACTCGGGCCCTAGTGACAAGCATTAAGCACAACAAGTCGCAACAAAGTCATAAAGCACTAATATAAGATACTAGGCACCATGCTCTAACAATCTAATGCCATTACATGAACAATTTCATCCAATCCCTACCATCCCCATAGCCTACAGCGGGGGATTACTCACTCATAGATGGGGGAAACATGGATGGATGATGGAGAAGCTATGGTGATGATGATGGCGATGATCTCCAATTCCCCGTCCCGGCAGGCTCCTAGAACGGAGTTTCTGGTGCTGTTTCGTGGAATCTCGTGGTGGCGACGGTGTAGAACTCCTTCTGAAAAAACGTCGAACCCCCCGTGAGTTTTTAGGTCAGAAAGCAACTTATAGGCGAAGAGAGAGACCGAGGGGGTGCCTGAAGGGCCCACACCATGCCCTGGCGCGGCCTGGGGGTACCCGCGCCTGGGGGTGTGGCCAGGCCCTGGCCCTCCTCCGTCTCGTATTCTGGCTCCGTGAGTCTTCCGGTAAAATAGGAACTTTTGCTTTTGTCCCGTCCAATTCCAATAATATTCATTTTCTAACTTTCCTAGAACCAAAAACAGCAGATAACAGGCAGCTGGCACTATGGCTCTTGTTAATAGGTTAGTCCAAGAAATCATATGAAAAGTACTCCAAAGTGTGGACAAAACACAAGAAAGTAGATAAAACCAAGCATAGAACATCAAAAATTATAGATACATTTGCAATGTATCAACATCCCCAAGCTTAACTCCTGCTCGTCCTCGAGTAGGTAAGTGATGAAAAGAAAGAATAATTTTTGAGGTGACATGCACCATCATAAACTTGATCAAAGTATTTGTAAAACATTCAAAGCTGGGATCATAGTACTTCAATCATAACATGAAATACAAAGTTCTAGCAATAAGACAAAGAAACTATGTTGCAACATGAAAAGGCATAAACAAAAGATTCATGAATAACAATGCTTTAAAAGACGTTTGTTTGTTTCACATAAAGAAAACATAGCATAGTGGCATTCAGCTTGTCCCTCATAGAGTGGAAAACATAAATACATAGGACACCTTCAAAGTTTACAAGAGTGACTAGATACAAATAGTTTAAAACAAGAAATATCAAGGTATGCATCAATCAACAAGTCTTGGGACAATGCACACAGAACTAAGAATGGCCACTATGCTCTCAAGAAAATGCTCATAGAATGTGTGGAGACTCAACAAAGAAATGAACAGGTTTTGAAAAGTTTGAAAGGCTTCCAAATGATGAAAGTATGGTACTCATTAGCTTTGAGCTCTCATTGCCCCTATCATAAGCATCTTTAAATGGTTAAGGTTAAAGTGACACAACTAAGAGGATATGCTTGACAAGTTATAAATTGAAGTCTCATGCCCCTTACTTACGAAGACCGATCCTCATGCTACTCAACTTCAGTCACGAGTAAGCTCTTGTCATTGTAAGTATATATGTATCATAGAGAACCGCCAACGGGGTACCCCTTGCACATGATAGAGGAGATATCCCACAATCAAAATGACAAGGAAAGCAGACAATGAGCATCTCATCGGTCTTTTTATTTACTATGTGCATAGATTTTTATTGAGGATGCTTCATAGAATGCTCATTATGGTTATGCTGCAATTTTCCACCATGATTAGGCATGGCTTAGGCTAGCGTCCCAGGCATTTCTCTAACATACATACAAACTCCATGATCTTACAAGTTCCACTTTTATTTCACACCGCCGGGATCCATAAGCAAAATAACATGATATCAACGAGGTACTAAGTACCAATGCAATGTTGAAAGCGTTCCCCATGATACATGGTTCTGCTAACATCAACTTATAAAGCGCAAGCATATACGCAACAAAGAAGGACGCAATGGTTCAGGTTTATTAAATGCAACAAAATAAAGTGTGCCATCAAGTTCATGAGAGCTTTACTAACTAACTTTCTCATACAAGCAAACATTTTATTCAGAAGAAAACAAGGCATATTGAACATGCACAGAGGTAGAAAATGATGCTAATAGGTAGGTATGGTGGACACTTTGGCAATATTTGGTTTTAGGGAGTTGGAAACATGAGTAAACATACTCAGTGAAAGTGAAGGCTAGCAATAGTAAGGGAGCGACAAACGAGAGAGCAATAATGGCCATAATCATGCAGAGCGACAAAACATCATTGATCAAAGCATAAGGTGATACTACAAGTTGAAAACTAAAGGATCATAAAGGCTTATAACATGGTGTGAGCATGTGCCAAGTCAACCCAAATAAAGCATCAAAGGAGAATACCACAATACTATGCTTTAATTTGCTAAAACAACGCATGATTCTTTCAAGGCACATTAAGCAATCTCAAATGTTTATAACAAGTCATGTTACAGCAAAGAATACTAAGCATAAAGCCAAAAACAATATCAAGCATGGCATGACAAAGCATAGGCCACAGTCAAAAACAAACTCTCTTTACCACTTAAGCATGAGCTTTCCTACTCTTTTCCAAACCAAACCGAACTATTTGAACACCAATGTATGAAATAGGGGGGCCAACCAATTTATTCAGAAAACTAAGAAAACAAAGCAAACAAAAAACCAAAACGAAAATGAAAAAGAAGACGCTCCAAGAACAACACAACTATGCACGAAACAATAAAAATGAAGCGTTTGGGAGAAACCTGGGATTTTTATTGATGAAGAGGGGGATGCCTTGGGCATCCCCAAGCTTTGACGCTTGTACTTCTTGGATATTTCTTGGGGTGAAATGCGTGGCATCCCCAAGCTTGAGCTTTAGTCCATCCTTCATCTCATTACTCATTCCTTCCATACACCTGAAATTTTTCCTTCATACAAAACTTCACACAATCTTTATTAGCAACATTAGTGCACTCAAGATAAATAAGTCTTAAGGTTCAGTTCTAACACCAAATAAACTTCCATTAAAACACTAGCTACTTTAGCACTTCCCTCAAAAAGCTCAATTCCCCAAAAGAACTCAAAAAGGAACCAACAAGAAGCAAATGCAGAAAAAGACAGAAATCTGTCAAAACACCCCAGCAGGTGAAGACGAATTTTTTCGAAGACCTTCTGTTGCTCAAATCAAAAGGTGTTGAACTAACTAAAGTTAGATAACAACCTGGGTCAGAAGCACAAAAATTCACGCCTCAAAAAGACGTACAGATATTTTACACGAATTTTTACGGTGAAGCACAAAAATCTATTTCGGGACAGCAACTTTCCCAATCATTACTTCTCTCTCATTAGAGGTTACTCTTGGCACAAAAAGCAAATAAAAAGGATAAGAAGCGGTTATTACTGAAGTAATAACTTCCAAGACTCATCTAAAACTTTTGGGTTATCTCCCAATAAGTACTTTTCTTTAACGCCTTTAACTTAGGCATAAGCAAAAAATAAAATGGATAGAGTAGAAGTAATCGGAGATAATCATGGTGAAAACATTGTTTTGTTCAATGAAATCCTTTTGTTAACAAGGTTGATCAGGTCTTTTTACCAAAACAATTTCATATGAGACAAAACTTTGTATTCCACTAATGATTATGTTACCTCAACCTTGATAGCAATGGTCCCAATCATAAATAGTTTCAAATTTTTCTCTTGGTATGAGACAATATATTTCACCAACTTGAATGCCCTCAACATGTTCAATTGAATTCGAAACCATAAGTCCTACCCATCTTCTTGGGGAAATAGACAGTATGTTCCTTGTCATTAACATTGAAGGTCACCTTCCCTTGATTACAATTAATAACATCTCCTGCAGTATTTAAGAAAAGGTCTCCCAAGAATAATAGATATATTATCATCTTCAGGCATGATAGTTTGAGAGGATGCTCACATAAGAAATATGAGTTGAAGTAAAAGAGAGCATCAAGAAGAAAATTCAAAACACATTTAAGTCTAACCCACTTCCTATGCATAGGAATCTTGTATGCAAATAAATTCGCAAAGAACAAAGTGACATGCATAGGAAGATAAAACAAGAGTAACTTCAAAACTTTCAGCACATAGAGAGGTGTTTCAATACCATGAAAACTTCTACAACCATATTTTCCTCTCTCATAATAATTTTCAGTAGCCTCATGAATGAACTCAACAATATAACTATCACATAAAGCATGCTTTTCATGTTCTACAAAAACATAATTTTTATCAAGCTCAAAAATAGTGGGATTAAAACCTTCATACCCACTTTTAACAATTCTATAAAAAGATGACTGATCATTCAATATAGGACTATCATCTAGAGCTTTATCATAAACAATTTCTAAGCAAAACTCTTTAGAACCATGCATCTCGAAGTTAGGCACAAATAAAGGATTATCATAGATAACATGAGCATAACATTCATCCTCCTTTGGTAAGCATGGGGGACAATCAAATAATGTAAGGGATAAAGAGTTACTCACATTAGAAGGTAGGCATGGGTAGCTAATCCATTCTTCCTCCTTTTCTTCATCACTCTCCTCCTCTTTTTCATCTAATGAGCTTTCAGGTTGATCAATTTCTCCTTCCATAGGATCCTATAAGGCATTAGTCTCTTCCATTAGTGGAAAGCATCTATTAATATATTTAAGAATATAGCCATTTTCTTCCTTGTAATTATCAAAGCAAAATCTAAGTATATCATAAACCTCATGTTTATAAGGTGAATCATTAATATTTTCAAGCAAACTAGCAAGTTCAAATGCACCCTTCCAAGCAATAAATTCTTCAATTTGTTCCACATCATAAAAGTCATAATTTCCTTTAAAATAAGAAGATATGGTAACATTATCATTATACTCACATCGAAAAGGGAAGTGTTTATACCTCTTATAGCAACAAGATTTATCAAAGCAATAAGTAACATTATAAGTAGAGCACACGTTTCTAGCAATGGTATACAATTTATCAATTTGTTCCCATAAGTGTTTCCCTTTTTGTGACAAGCGTTGTTCCTTATAATAGTATTTTTGATCTTCCGTGAACCCACCTTGCCAATAAGATCCAGTTTCAAAGAAACCAACCATTGACAGCAAGCATGATAAAGCAAGACAATAACAGACCAACGAAAATAACAACTAGAGTAGGAACTAATTTTTTTTGTATTTTTGATAAAGAAACAAGCAAACAAGGCTGAAATAAACTAATCTTGAACAATAGTGATTCCAAGTGGACTTGATAAATAAAGCTATGCTCCCCAGCAACGGCGCTAGAAAATAGTCTTGATGACCCACAAGTATAGGGGGTGTATCGCAGTATTTTTGAGGGAAGTGAAACCCAATTTATTGATTCGACACAAGGGGAGCCAAAGAATATTTATAAGCCTTAACAACTGAGTTGTCAATTCAGCTGCACCTGGAAACAATCTTGCTCACATCAGTTTATCGGTAGAAACAGTTTTGTAGTAGGAATAGTAAAGTAACAGCAGTAGTAAAGTAAAGACGGTAGTAGCAATTGCCTTAAACAGTAGGATTCGAGTGCGGTAGGCATAGGGATGGATGGACGGGAGTTGCATGGACAAGACAATGCACATAGCAATCAAAACATAGGGCAATTGTAGATAAATAAGATAAAGCATCCAAGTACTAGATAATCCTAGGGATGTGTTCCATATATAGTCATACGTGCTCGCAATGAGAACTTGCACAACATCTTTTGTCCTGCCATCCCGTTTGCAGCGGGGCCTCAAGGGAACTACTGGCAATTAAGGTGCTCCTTTTAATAGAGCACCAGAACAAAGCATTAACATTCCGTGAACACATGTGATCCTCACATCAAAGCCATTCCCTCCGGTTATCCCAATTTCTTTCACTTCGGGGCCATTGGTTCCGGACAACAACGTGTGTATACAACTTGCAGATAAGACCATAAACAATACTATCATATTTAATCAATAACATGTTCAGATCTGAAATCATGGCACTCAGGCCCTAGTGACAAGCATTAAGCACAACAAGTCACAACAAAGTCATAAAGCACTAATAGAAGATACTAGGCATGCCATTACATGAACAATCTCATCCAATCCCTACCATGCCCATAGCCTACAGCGGGGGATTACTCACTCATAGATGGGGAAACGTGGATGGTCGATGGAGAAGCGATGGTGATGATGATGGCGATGATCTCCTCCAATTCCCCATCCCGGCAGGGTGCTAGAACGGAGTTTCTGGTGCTGTTTCATGGAATCTAGTGGTGGCGGCGGAGCGGAACTCCTTCTGGAAAAAGGTCGAACCTCCCTGAGTTTTTAGGTCAGAAGGCAACTTATAGGCGAAGAGGGAGACCGAGGGGGTGCCTGAAGGGCCCACACCATGCCCTAGCGCGGCCTAGGGGTACCCGCGCCTGGGGGGTGTGGCCAGGCCCTGGCCCTCCCCCGTCTCGTATTCTGGCTCCGTGAGTCTTCCGGTAAAATAGGAACTTTGGCTTTTGTCCCGTCCAATTGCGATAATATTCATTTTCTGACTTTCCTGGAACCAAAAACAGCAGAAAAGAGGCAGCTGGCACTGTGGCTCTTGTTAATAGGTTAGTCCAAGAAATCATATGAAAAGTACTCCAAAGTGTGGACAAAACACAAGAAAGTAGATAAAACCAAGCATGGAACATCAAAAATTATAGATACATTTGCAATGTATCATCCAGCAGCTGAAATAGGGTGTTGCTTCATGGAGTAGCAGCCAGCTTAGAACTTGTTTTTCAGCTCAAACCCTTATCATAACTGTAATGCCAATAGTAGGGATTTATTAAGCGCCTATAAATAATTCATGTACGTGCCACTAACATCAATCAATTTTGGAGACCCCTTAACCGCGTAGCTATCGCGGTCCCGGTGGAGCGATTGTTCAGATAGTAGTGGCACAGTCACAATTTCGGATTCAACTAGTAGCCTCGACCGTGTCCAAACCTCAAGTCACGATACATTTTACTCCGAGCACGGGAGGAAGATTGTTTCGCCCGACAAGTTCCACACACACGGCTCTAGAATTTAACCGAACTACATATATAGGTTCAATTTTAACACATTATTAGGCTTCTACACTGCTAGCCTTCTTCCTCTGCCTGGGCACCAACTTTCTTCCTCTTGCCTTCACGTCCTCTGGCTTCTTCATTTCCTGCCTTCTTCCCCTTCCTGGGTACCAATTTTCTTACCTTCACATAATCTGCATCTCTGGGACGAGGGAAGTCAGGCCAATCAGCACCAGAATTGTGTCCAGTGATACGTCCAAAACGTATCTACTTTCTCGAACAATTTTGCTATTGTTTCTCCTCTAGACTTGTGTGATTTGGATACAACTAACACGGACTGACGTTGTTTTCAGCAGAATTACCTTGGTGTCTAGTTTTTTTGCAGAAAATCAACTATCAAGAAAAATCCTGGAAAATATGCCAAAAATCCTATTTCACTAGAAGATTCATGGAGCCAAAAGACGAGACAGAGGAGGGCGAGGGGCCCACACCACCTGGCCACGCGGGCTAGGCCAGGCTGCGCCTTGGGGGTGGTGTGGCCACCTCGGTCACCCCCTCGGCCTCCCTCTTCACCTATATAATGCCTCTTGACCTAAAAACCAAGGGGGGGAGACGATTTTCCAGAAAGAGTTCCGCTACGCCGCCACCACCAGATTCCGTGAATCAGAACTAGAAACTCTGTTCTGGCACTCTGTCGGGACGGGGAATTGGAGGAGATCATTGCCATCGTCATCACCATCACTTCTCCATCGACCATCCATGATTCCCCCATCCATGAGTGAGTAATCCCCCGTTGTAGGCTATGGGGATGGTGGGGATTGGATGAGATTGTTCATGTAATGGCATCGAATTGTTAGGGCATGGTGCCTAGTATCTATTATTAGTGCTTTTTGACTTTGTTGCAACTTGTTATGCTTAATGCTTGTCACTAGGGCCCGAGTGCCATGATTTCAGATCTGAACATGTTATTGATTCATGATGATAGTATTGTTTGTGATCTTACCTGAAATTGTATACACATATTGTTGTCCGGAACCAAAGGCCTCGAAGTGACAATAATCGGGATAACCGGAGGGAGTGGCTTTGATGTGAGGATCACATGTGTTCACGGAGTGTTAATGCTTTGCTCCGGTGCTCTATTAAAAGGATCACCTTAATTGCCAGTAGTTCCCTTGAGGCCCCGCTGCAAATGGGCTGGCAGGAGAAAAGATGTTGTGCAAGTTCTCATTGCGAGCATGTATGACTATATATGGAACACATGCCTATGATTATTTAGTACTTGGATGCTTTATCTTATTTATCTACAAATGCCCTATGTCTTGATTGCCATATGAATTGTCTTGGCCATGCAACGCCCATCCATCCATCCCTATGCCTACCGTGCTTTAATCCTATTGTTTACTGCAATTGTTACTACTGTCTTTACTTTTACTACTGCTATTACTTTGCTATCACTATTACAAAACTGTTGCTACTGATAAACTGTTGTGAGCAAGATTGTTTCCAGGTGAAGCTGAATTAACAACTCAATTGTTAAGGCTTATAAATATTCTTTGGGTCCCCTTGTGTTGAATCAGTAAATTGGGTTTCACTTCCCTAGAAAATACTACGATACGACCCCTATGCTTGTGGGTCATCAAGACTATTTTCTGGCTCCGTTGCCGGGGAGCATAGCTCTATTTATCAAGTTCACTTGGAATCACTATTGTTCGCTGTCCTCCATTCATCATGGGTAAATCTCGTGATGGAAAGGTTGCTATATTACCATCCACTACAAGAAGAGGTACGGTTTTGAATACCTCTGTTGCTCTTGATTCACCATCTGTTATGAGTAAGCTCCTTACACCACCACATACACATGCTACGCTCACTTCTACTACTGCTGAATCTGAAACTTCTAATACTTATGATGCTGCTTCTACTTTGCTTGATAAAAGTGGTTCATTAGGTCCTTTCCTAGATGCTACGATTGCTAGAACTATAGCTGGAAATACTAAAATTCCTAATGAAGATACTACTACACCTGCCAGTTCACCTGAGTCTAGAGAGAGCTATGATATTGAAGATGGATATATAGAAATGACTGATGAATTTATTAAAGAATGCCAAAACACCCATGGTAGGAGTGCTATTAAGAGTATTCTAGAGAAACATACTGTTAGACCTAAATTATCTCCTAATGCTAAGTTTGCTACATCTCCCATAAACATTAAAGATAAGGATTATGATTTCTCTCTTGATTTATCTTACATAACTATTGTTGAGGAAAAACCTTTTTGTGGGACTAAGAATGAAAGTGTGGTAGCACATATGAATGAGCTTTCTACCATGAGTGGCTTATTTTCTGATGATATTAAGATGCGCACCTACTTTGTTGCTAAAATTTTCCCTTTTTCACTAAAAGGAGAAGCTAAAACTTGTTTTAATAATTTACCTCCTGGATCTATTGATAGCCCTGATTTCTTGATTAGTACCTTCCTTCAGAAATATTTCCCTCCTAGTGCTAGACATGCTATTTTGCAGGAACTTTTTGATTTTAAACAGGGAGAAAAAGAGATATTGCCTGAATCATGGGGAAGGTTTTGTGCTTTGATTCATGCATAGGCTGGATGTTCATTACCTAAAAATGAGCTTCTTGATATATATTATGATGGACTAACTGAAGAATCTAGGACATACCTGGATAGTTGTGCTGATTGTGTTTTCAGGAATAGAACTCCCAAAGAAGCAGAGGAATTAATGGCTAAAATAAGCAAGAATTATGATGATTAGACTCCACCTTAACCAACTACACCTGAGTTAACTGTGCCTGCGCCGACACCAACATCAAAGAAGAGAGGAGTGATTGAACTAAATGATGAAGTGATGAAAGAAGCTAAGAAATGTATTAAGGAGAAGGGTATTAAAGCTGAAGACGTGAAGAATTTACCTCCTATAGAAGAACTATGTAAGCCAATCTCCCACCCATCCACTATTGAGGTACATTCTCTCCAACATTTTGATGAAGGTTATATTCCTTACTCTAAACCTCCTGATCAATGCTTGGAAGAATTTGATGTTTTTATTGTTAAGCAAGATAGTTTTAATAAAAGGGTCCAAAATCATCTAATGGAAAACTCTAGAGCTATTATTGAGTTGAAGGATATTGTGGAAAGAACCTCTAATGATGTTAAAATGCTTGTTAAACAATTCCAAATGGTTCAAACTCAGATTGATTAGCTTATTCAAGTGCAAAAAGATTTGCTAGTTAATGCTTCTAAGGAAAAACAAGCTTATGAAATTAGAACTAGAAGTGGTGCTGCCACCTAGGATCCTTTATATCCTGAGGGGCATCGTAAAAGAATTGAGCAAGATTCTCAACAAATTGAAAATAGTGGTACTTCTCCTAAGAAAAGGAAAAAGAAACATAAAACTATTGTAGAATCTTCTGAACCTGCTAAAGATCCTAATAGTATATCTGTCTCTGATGCTAAAACTGAAAGTGGTAATGAGGAAAATGATGCTCTTGATAAAGAAAAAGTTGAAGAAAAATCGAAAAGACACACTAAGAATACTAAATACACTAAGGAATATTTTGTTGCTAAGAAACATGGTAGTGAAAGAGAGCCTTGGGTACAAAAACCTATGCATTTCCCTGATAAGAAACACAAGTCAAAGGAAGATGAACACTATACTAAGTTTTGTGAGTCGATGAAACCTTTATTTTTGCAGATCCCTTTGACTGATGCTATTAAATTACCACCTTATTCAAAGTATATGAAAGATATTATCTCTAATAAAAGGAAGATCCCTAATGAAGAAATTTCTACTTTTCTTACTAATTATTCCTTTAATGGTAAGGTTCCAAAGAAACTTGGAGACCCAGGGATTCCAACTATTCCATGATCTATTAAAAATAGTTATGTTAGAACTGCTTTGTGTGATTTGGGAGTGGGAGTTAGTGTTATGCCTTTTCTCTCTATAAGAGACTTCAATTGGAAAAATTAATACCAACTGATATATCTTTGCAAATGGCTGATAAATCTATTAATATTCCTGTTGGTATATGTGAGGATGTACCTGTTCAAGTGGCTCATAATTGCTTGATATTAACTGACTTTGTTGTGCTTGAAATGCCTGAAGACGATAATATGTCTATTATTCTTGGGAGACCTTTTCTTAATACTGCAGGAGCTGTTATTAATTGCAATCAAGGAAAGGTAACTTTTAATCTTAATGACAAGGAGCATACTTTCTATTTCCCCAAGAAGATTGATAGGAATTATGGCTTAAATTCAATTGAAAATATTGAGGGCATTCAAGTTGGAGAAATATATTGTCCCATACCAAAAGAAAAATATGAAACTATTATGATTGGGACCATTGCTATCAAGGTTGAGGTAACATAATCATTTAGTGGAATAAGAAGTTTTGGTTCATATAAAATTGTTTTGGTAACAAGACCTGATCAACCTTGTTAACAAAGGGATTTTAATGAACAAAAACAATGTTTTCACCATGATTATCTTCACTTAGTTTTATTTTATCCATTTTAATTTTTGTTTTCACTTAGTTTACTTTTCTATTGCTAGTTGCTTGCATATTAGAGTGTCTTAGAACTTCTAAAGTTTTAGTTTTTTTTGTTCTTGCATCATTCCAAAATTATCTTTCTGCCTGAAAATTATTCATCAATACCTAAAAATTGCTCAAAAATAAACTGTCGCGAAAAATTTGAGAAAATTCATATTAAATTATTACGAGAAAAAAGGGGCAGAGAAGTGCATGGAGTGACCCATGGGGGGCCCACTAGGCAGGCACACCACCTGGTGCCGCGGCCACCCCAGGGGCGCACCTAGCCATGGTGTGGGCCACCCCTGGCCCTCCACTTACTCTCTCACTTGCCACTTGTTTCTCTCTCCCGAGAAACAACAATTCATTGCTCAAACTCGCGTTCTTGTTGTTCTTGCTCACGATTTTTCGATCCCCTTACTCAGCCCATCTTTGTTGCTGAAATTTGGAGCATTTGTTCTCCGGTATGTGACTCCTCCGCTTGTCCAAGTAGATTTGTGTTTAGTGGATTATATCTTGAGTATTTTGCTACTGTAGGTGAAAGGTTGTGATAGCTTGTAAGCTTGTTCAATGCTTAGAAAAATTGTTTTTATGCATGTTTAGGCCTTCTACAAGTCCCTGTGAGTAGTTCCTTTCATTATGTGTTCACTTTGCAATCACGTGTATAATGGATGTTTAAATTTTAGAATATCAAAGAGGAACAACCACACTTTCGGAGAAATATTTGAGAGCGACACACCCAGGAGGGCAAGGCCTTCGAGATCAGCTTCTCAATTTAGGCCATCATATAATGAAGATCTTATTGCACCACGCTTTGGCAATGAAGGAGATGAGGAGATTCTCACCCATCTACCATCCCTTGTTTTGCAATTTTTGCAAGCTGCAGGGATTTCTCAAGATTTCCATACTCTAATTACTAATGCTGGATTGGAGCATTTTGTGGGAGACAAACCTACCCAATATGTGAAACTAACTATGTATGTAGTGCAGGATTTCCGGTTTAGTTACTCTTTGCCTAACCCCATGGTCCACTACAAAATTTACAATGTAGCTGTCGATCTCCCTTTTGATGACTTTTGTGTAGCTATTAAGGTACCACAGTGGGGTTCGTGTGGAAGGATTAGAGAGCGACCTACAGAACTCATGGACTTGTACGCGGAAATTTGCCAAGGGAGCAGCTTCTCAAAGGAGAGTGGTAAAATTCATAATATTCATCTCCCGTAACTTTGCCTACTTTATTGCCAAGTGTGTTCTCGCTAGGAAAACTACTAATAAATTATCCTCATATGATCTAGCCTTCATCTTAGCTACTTTAAAACAAGATAGCACTTATAATTTGGGTTCCTTGATAGCTTTCTGTCTTGCTGCTAACCGCGAGAAAGGTGGAATCTGTGGAGGCCTCATCGCTTCTCGTTTAATAGCTTTGCATGGTGTAGTGCCTCATCATTTAGACCTACAATTTCCCATTTTGAGGCTTGACGTTAATTCCATGATACAACATAAATTAATTTCTTCTTGGGCTAATTTGAGTGATTTATCTTATGAAATAACCTTCCTCAAGGCTGGTTAGAGAAGGGGTAAGTCCGAGCGCGTTGTTCTTCTGCCTGCACCTGCTTTGTTTAACCTTGATGCTAGGGTAGGATGTTCACTCACTGAGGATGAGCTCGATACATACCTGGGAGAGCTCTCCCAATAGGAGCAGGATACTAGAAGGGAGGTTGCTGATGATTCGGTCCAGCCCTCGAATGAGGGGGAGTCTTCGTACTAGCAGCCTACTTATGATTGGGGAGCTTCTTCTTCTACACAAGGGCCTAACTATGATCATTCTTATGATAACCTGCCGGCTTGGAGTTCATACCCATGTTGGGATTGATACCCACTTAGGCCAAAAGCCTTAGCTTGGGGGGAGGTACACCGACATCACACTCATCTACATATCATGTTCAGTCGGTACTTTGTATATCCATGTTTTTTTTTGTTTTTAGTCTTCATTCTTGCTTTATTTCTACTTTCCAAAACTCAAAAAGACCAAAAATATTTTCGTTATTTCTCTTCGATTGCTTCCTTTTCTTTTTGCATTGGTTTTCCTCTTTCTTTTAGCTTTGTCTTAATTATTCGAAAAAACCCAAAAAGATTTCACTTTGCTTGTTCTTCCTTTTTGTTCTTGCTTCTAAAAATCAAAAAACATCAAAAATATTTTATGTTCTTCTTTGGTTTTGTGAAGTTCGTCGCAGGGTTCAGCAGTCCTCAGTGGAGTTTGGTTTCATGTTATTATTCAAGCCACGCAAGTGAAGGACGATAATGAAGATTAATGACAACTTGAGGTGTGGTAAGAGGCTGGTAATGAACTCTATTTGTTTTCATTTTTGTACATATACTCATCATTATGGGCATGCTTAGTCTGTTCATGTAAGGTGTATGTTATTTATGGATGCTTAGTAGTTCTTGCTTTCTTATGATTAGCTCCAGCTTGCTAATGGTTTGTAGCGTGTCATATGAATGTTTGCTTGCATTGTTCTATTCATAACTTGGCATGACATTGTGGTATCCTCCTCTGAATGTTTCATTTGAATCAACTTGGCACATGCTCACGCATGCATATGACTGAAACAATAATCAGATAAGCCCCGATGAATTATTTTGCCTCAGGGTTCTTGAATCACTTTCATGCAATAATTAGTCCTGTTATGTTGCAAGCATGATTATGATAGTTATTTCTCTCTCATTTGTCACTCCCTTTCTATTGCTAGCCTTCACTTGTATTGAGTATGAGCTCTACTCGTGTTTCCAACTCCCCAAAACCAATATTGCCAAAAGTGTCCACCATACCTACCTATTAGCATTCATTTGCTATTCTGTGCATATTCAGTATGCCTTGTTTTCTTCCAAATAAAATGTTTGCTTGTTATGAGAAAGTTAGTTAGTAAAGCTCTCATGAACTTGATGGCACACTTTATTTCTTGCACTTAATAAACCTGAACTATTGTGACTGTCCATGAAAGTTATATGCTTGCAAATTATAGGCTAGGGATTAGCATAACCGTGCTGTCATGGGGAACGCTTTCAACACCTGTAAACATATACCTAGTTGATAGCATGCTCTTTTGTTTACGGATGTCGTTGGTGTGAAATAAAAGGGGAGCTTGTAAGTCCATGGAGTTATGTATGTGTGTTTGAGAAACGCTTGGGCGGCTGGTCTAATCCATGCCTAATCATGGTGGAAACCTGCAGCGTAACCATAATGAGCAATCTATGAAGCATTCTTCTTATAAAAAAGAGAGAGATAGTTATTGAGAAAAAAACAGAAGAGATGAGAAATGAGGAAAGAGAGAAAAAAGCACCATTTTTCCATGGTAAATAAGAAGATTGCTGAGATGCTCATTGTCTGCTTGCCTTGTCATTTTGATATGGGGATTTTTCCGTATCATTGGGCAAGGGGTACCCTGTTGGCGGTTCTCTATGATACGCATGTATTTACTATGACAAGAACTTACCGGTAACTAAAGTTGAGTAGCATGAGGAGCGGCCCTCGTCCTCAAGGGACATGAGATTTGCAGTTTATGGTCTATCAAGCATATAACTCGTATTGGATCTCACTTTCACCTTAACCATTTAAATATGCTTATGATAGGGGAAATGAGAGCTCAAAGCTATTGAGTACCATA
Organism: Avena eriantha; assembly: GCA_910589775.1. Classification (NCBI taxonomy): domain Eukaryota; kingdom Viridiplantae; phylum Streptophyta; class Magnoliopsida; order Poales; family Poaceae; genus Avena; species Avena eriantha. The sequence continues at coordinate 130,685,533 of OU342743.1, read as the reverse complement.
CTTTCAGCATTTGGAAGCCTTTCAAACTTTTCAAAACCTTTTCATTTCCTTGTTGAGTCACCACTTATTCTATGAGCACTTTCTTGAGAGCATAGTTGTCATTCTTAGTGTAATATGCTTGTCTCAAAACTTGGTTAATTGTGTCATGACTTTGATGCTTGTATCTTTGATATCTTTACTTCTAGTCTTCACGTGAACTTCAGAGGTGTCTTGGCATTTATGTTTGCTCTACAATCAAAGGCAAGTGAGATACCACTCTATCATACCTTTTTATGAGCATTGCAATGTTGCTTATGTTTATGTTTCATGCCACTTACTATTTTTGAGTTAGAATCTCTTCATAGCTTGCAATGACTATTGAGTAACCTTATTTGCATACTCCTTATTATGAATTGAACAAGTACTTGATCATATGCTGAGAATATATACATCTTATGAAGCAAATGTGTTCGTGAAAGTTTCTTTTATCACACTCAGTTTTCAACTAAATTGCTTGAGGACAAGAAATAAGCTAAGATCGGGGGGAGTTGATACGTCCAAAACGTATCTACTTTACCGAACACTTTTGCTATTCTTTCTCCTCTAAACTTGTGTGATTTGGATACAACTAACACAGACTGATGCTGTTTTTAGCAGAATTACCTTGGTGTCTAGTTTTTGTGCAGAAAATCAACTATCAGGAAAAATCCCGGAAAATATGCCAAAAATCCTATTTCACCAGAAGATTCAGGGAGCCAGAAGACAAGACGGAGGAGGGCCACGAGGGGACTACACCACCTGGACGTGCGAGCTAGGCCAGGCCACGCCTGGGGGTGGTGTGGCCACCTCGGCCATCCCCTCGGCCTCCCTCTTCCCCTATAAAATGCCTCTTGACCTAAAAACCAAGGGGGGTTCGGCGTTTTTCCAGAAAGAGTTCCACTACGCCACCACCACCAGATTCCACGAATTAGAACCAGAAACTCTGTTCTGACACTCTGCCGGGACGGGGAATTGGAGGAGATCATCGCCATCATCATCACCATCGCTTCTCCATAGACCATCCATGAGTGAGCAATCCCCCGCTGTAGGCTATGGGGATGGTAGGGATTGGATGAGATCGTTCATGTAATGGCATGAGATTGTTAGGGAATTGTGTCTAGTATCTATTATTAGTGCCTTTTGACTTTGTTGCAACTTGTTATGCTTAACGCTTGTCACTAGGGCCCGAGTGCCATGATTTTAGATCTGAACATGTTATTGATTCGTGATGATAGTATTGTTTGTGATCTTACCTGCAAGTTGTATACACATATTGTTGTCCGGAACCAAAGGCCCCGAAGTGATAATAATCGGGATAACCGGAGGGAATGGCTTTGATGTGAGGATCACATGTGTTCATGGAGTGTTAATGCTTTGCTCCGGTGCTCTATTAAAAGGAAAACCTTAATTTCCAGTAGTTCCCTTGAGGCCCCACTGCAAACGGGCTGGAAGGACAAAAGATGTTGTGCAAGTTCTCTTTGCGAGCACGTATGACTATATATGGAACACATGCCTATGATTATTTAGTACTTGGATGCTTTATCTTTTGTATCTGCAAATGCCCTATGTATTGATTGCTATATGAATTATATTGTCCATGCAACGCCCGTCCATCCATCCCTATGCCTACCGCGCTTGAATCCTACTGTTTACTGCAATTGTTACTACTGTCTTTACTTTCACTACTGCTATTACTTTGCTATCACTATTACAAAACTGTTGCTACTGATAAACTATTGTGACCAAGATTGTTTCCAGGTGCAGCTGAATTGACAACTCAGTTGTTAAGGCTTATAAATATTATTTGGCTCCTCTTGTGTCGAATCAATAAATTGGGTTTCACTTCCCTCAAAAATACTACGATACACCCCCTATACTTGTGGGCCATCATCCAGCATCATCACTCCACTCGTTTTGGTTTTTTTCTCGCAGCAAAATCACTGAGTCGGCGGTTTTGTGTCTTACCTTGCGCTTCTTGTAAAAAATAATAGGGCTTACTACCTAATAACTACAGATTGTAAACAAAAGAATTGAATGTACCATCTCATACCTAGGTTTGGGAGCATTAAGGGGACATCCCGCTGCTCTATGGCCTATAAGATGGCAGGTCTTGTATCTGTTTTTGCCCTTCTTGCTAGCACAAAAAGGCGAACCCTTCTTCTCGAGAAAATTCTTAAACCTATTCACCTGAAGTCTTCCTCTGCCCCTTCTTGTAACTTGCTGGCAAAGCTCGAAACTCAGCTGGACTTGAGGCCACTAAGATGGGTCTATACATGGCTCAACGGATCCAGCGTACACAGCTCTGAACTTTTCCATAGAGTAGTAGTCAAACAAATACTAATCCAAATGTGGTAGAGTTCTTTTCTGCACCAAGAAGGCCAAGGCTTGGTCGCAAGGTTTCCTGGTATGCTTCCAGTCTAAGCAGGTGCATTCTTACCGCTCGATGTTCACAACATCCCTTTGGCCACTTCTGGACATATCGATCACCTCACAGCAGTTGTTGTTTGCCGGGACAACCCCAAGATGAGCAAGTCCTCGGCTTCTCTTATGCAGTTGTTGTACAACAGGCAGTAGCATATGTCCTCTAAGTCTCCTACCGATCTCTCTCCTTATATTTGACAGCTTCATGATCATACCACGTATGTTGTCCATCAAGATATGAACATGACGTACTTTTATGTCCTTCACCCAGTTATTCAAGCATTCTGCAAGGTTTCTATTTATGTAATCAACTTTGATGTCAGTGTTGAATTGAATCCTCTTCCACATCTGCGAATGATGGATGGCAAAGTAGTGCGGAAGTTTAGGGGCTTCCGCAAAAATCTTGCTCATGAAATATTCGCTGCTACTAACTTTGTAAGCTATAGCAGCAAGAAACATGTAACGAAATACGTTGTCTGCATAGTGTGAGTACAAGTTGAGCATCAGATGGGCATGGCATTCTCTACCTTCATCTCGTGGGAGCACCTCCTTCATTGCATTCGTCAGCCCTTTGTATGCATCCGTGGATATAGCTAATGAATCCATGTGTCCTATTGATTTCCTAAGCTGGCTCATAAACCAGACCCAGTTTTCCTCTGTTTCTGTTTCAAACAGCCCGAATGCCACTAGGAACATCCAGTTGTGACCATCAAGTGCTATGGAAGATGCCATGCAGCCTTTCCATATGCCAGTTAGGACAGTATTGTCTACACTTAGATATGGCCTACAGCCGTCCTTGAATCCCTCGATGCAAGGTTTAAGGGACATGAAAAATCTTTTGAAATAAAATTTCCCACGTACTGATTCGGTGTCAATCACCACAACATTACCCGAACACCTTGCTTGTACCCTCACCTTGAAGTTGTACAACATCATGCGCTATTAGTCCAATCCCCGTGCAAGACCCTCAGAGCTTTCTCTTTACCTTTCCAAACCGTGTAATACGGTAGGACAATGTTGTATTTAGAATCGAGCACTACTAGGAAACAGCCTATAGGTAGACAAGTTAATCTGTGGCGCATATGTAAATCCATGCGCCATAGAGACTTGTCAGTGGCGCACTAGGAAACATGCGCCACAGAAGCCTATAAGTTTTGTGGCACATTTCATACAATATGTGCCACAGAAGATTGGTGGGACCCGCCAGGCGGGGTGGGGCGATCCAAGTTCTGTGGCGCATAATGAGATATGCGCCACAGAAGTTACCTCTTATGTGGCGCATATTCCACTATGCGCCACAGAACTTGGAGGCGGACCCCACCACAGATACTTTTTCACCCACAATCTGTGGCGCATGTGTGGATATGCGCCACAGATATGTTTCACTTCTGTGGCGCATATCCTCACATGCGCCACAGAAACCTAACCCTGGGTCCCACCACTTTACCCTGACCATAAGTTATGTGGCGCATATGGACTTATGCGCCACGGAAGTTTGAGCATCTGTGGCGCATTTCCTCCATATGTGCCACATATGAGGGCGTCCAAATCCATGTTTAAAAGGTGAGAAAGCTCCCACCTTATCTATCCACCACCACCCATTTCACATCGCTTCCTTTCTACCTCCTACCAACTCGTCTTCCTCCTCCCTCACACCCCATTTTGCCCATAGTTTCTCCATTTTCTTGTAACTAAACCTACTTTAGTCCATAGATTGGTAATTGGAAGCTTCCCTCCAACTTTTAGATCTAAAAGTTCCTTACTTTTCTCTCAGACATATCTATTTGTTTACTAATTTCCTCTCCACCAACTTGTAGATCTATTTGTCCACACTCTCTCATCGCGCGGTCTCGTCTCACTATTATTGTGTCTACTAGGTGAGTACTTGACCATGAACATGTAGGTGAAGCTTGTCGCGCGGGCGGTGTGTGTGTGCGATCCATGGCGAGACGATGCTTGTGTGGTGCATGAATGTTTGCAATAGGCGGAAGTTTTTTGTTGCTTGCTTTTTTTTGTCCCGGCCGGTGTGGTTGCATGGATGTTTGCCAAAATGTTGATTCATTTCCATTTCGGCAAATTTTTGCACTACCCATATGTCCTAATTTTAGGAAAGGTCATGCCGAATTTATTCCGGCTAGCATTCATGCATGTGTGTGTTCATATGGTGTGGTTCTCACCTATACTCTCTGTTTTGACCGCTCAGGCAACCATGGTCCTCATGATGAGCGAAGGTTGAATTGCTAGGTACAAGAAAGACCCGAAGGAGGACATGATTCTGCACAACAAGACCATGATAAGATGTTCATGTCGAACATGCAAACTGTAGCGCTGGATCGACCCTAAATCTGGACAATTGGAGGGTCACCTGCTCAAGCGCGGTTTCATGCGTGACCTCAATGAGGTACCGGCAGGACATGGTGGTCACGAAGACGTGGGCAGGCGAGAAGACGAAGAGTCTACCGGGCATGATCATCATGACGAAGGAGATGCCGGCGGGCATGATCAGCATGGAGAAGGAGATGGCGACGGGCATGATCATCTTGAAGGAGAAGACGTGAACACACAAACACTGCTAACTTCGGTCTTGCAGGACCCTCATGTTCAAGAACTGCTCCTCAAGGAGACGAGCAACGACAAAGCTGCAGCTAGACAGAAAGCCAAGCTGGCCCAAATGGAGGTAGACGGGCTGACTCCACTGTATCCTGGGTGTCGCCCCGAGGATACAAGTTTGAGTGTAACGCTCAAGGCTCTGGAGATGAAGGCCGAACACAAATGGACCAATGTGAGCTTCAACGCGAACATGGAATACTGGCATGACCGACTTCCTAAGGGGAAGACATTGCCAACAAGTATCGAGGAGGCCAAGAAAATCGTGTGCCCTCTCGACCTACCACACATTAAATACCATGCATGCATCAATGATTGCGCACTTTATCGGAATGAGTATGCGGATAGAACCACATGTACGGTGTGTGGCCAAGGACGGTACAAGAGAGGGAACACGAAAGTTCCTCGAAAAGTGGTATGGTACTTTCCTATCACCCCCGCCTGTAGCGATATTTCATAGATCCTAAGGAAGCAAAGCTCATGCAATGGCACCCAGAAAGAGAGAAACCCGAAGATGATCCAGAGAAGGGCAAGCACCTGACACACCCTTCAGACGCTAGCCAGTGGAATGCATTAGACATCGAGTTCGAAGAGTTCGGTGGCGATGCAAGGAACGTCAGGCTGGGTATGAGCACCGATGGACTCAATCGTTTTGGAAACCAGAGTAGCACGCATATCACATGGCCCGTGTTTGTATGGCCTTACAACCTCCCCCCGTGGTTATGCACGAAGCAAAGGTATGTACACATGAGCATTCTTATTCAGGGGCCGAAACAACCAGGTATTGATATGCATCTGTATCTCGGGCTATTGAGAGAGGAGTTAGCCAGCTTGTGGGAGACGCCGACCCGTACGTGGGACGCCTACACTAAAGAATATTTCCATCTGAGAGCTGTGTTGCTCATTATCGTGCAGGACTATCCTGGTTACGCATATGTATTGGCCTAGGTGAACCACGGACACAATGCATGCGTCAAGTGCATGGATGAGACACCGCATCTCCAGCTACCAAGGGATCCCGGGTCTTCAAAAACCGTGTTCCAAGGTACCCGAAAGTGGCTCCGCATGGATCACATGTGGAGAAAACGTGGTGGCCTGTTCAATGGTAAGGACGAGCTCGAAAGAGCCCCACGTCCGAGGAGCGGTGAAGAAATTGAGGAGCTTTTGAATAATTGGGTAGATTTCCCTGCGCCTGGAAAAAACGACCGAGGACAAAGCCGCTGCTAGGTATATGGTAGCAAGGTCTGTTTTCTGGGACCTGCCGTATTGGAAGGTCCTTCACACTCCCCATAGCCTCGAGGTAATGCACATCACGAAGAACGTTACCGAGAGTCTGCTTGGCACTCTACTGAACATGCTGGAGAAGACCAAGGATGGGCCAAAAGCAAGAAAGGACCTTAAATTGCTTGGCATCAAGAAAGATCTTCAGTACCCTGATAGTGATGATGATGATCAAACGGAAGGGACTCAAGGTCGCCGCAAAAGAGTTAAGAAGAATGAGGTGGTGCTTCGCGCTGCCTGCTTCACTCTGAGTCTGGAGGAGCTCGAGCAGTTTTTTAGGTGCCTCTTAGGAGTGAAAGTTCCTCACGGTTACTCGGGGAAGATAAGCAGATATTTGGACGTGGCGAAGAAGAGGTTCAGCGGTATGAAGTCTCACGACTGTCACGTGCTAATGACGCAGATACTCCCCGTTGCGATCCGTGGGATAATGGACGAGCATGTCCGTGAGACGTTGTTTGGCCTCTGTAACTTTTTCGACGTCATATATAGGAAGTCGATCGGTGTGAAGCAGCTCGACAGGCTACAGGAAGAGATCGTGATGATACTATGCAAGCTTGAGATTTACTTCCCACCCGCATTCTTCGACATCATGGTGCATCTGGTTGTACATGTCGTGGACGACATCATCCAGCTTGGGACGACATTCCTGCACAACATGATGCCATTTGAAAGGCTAAGCGATGTCATCAAAGGATTCGTTCGCAATAGGTCCCGTCTAGATGGAAGCATAGCCAAGGGCTTTCTGATCTACGAGTGGATCTCCTTCTGCCAGAATTATGTAACCACCGAGAACGAGGATGTTGGAATACCCACAAAGAAGCACCTCGGCAGACTCGATGGATATGGTCACCGCGAGGGCTGCTGCTCACTGCATGTCGACATTGATGGTCGACGCACTGATTTTGAAAGGGCACACCGAGTCGCGCTACAACACCTTGAAGTGGTCGGCCCTTGGGTAATCGACTAGGGACGACCGAGGAAGAAGGGAGACGTAACCAGAGAGCACAACTCCAGCTTCACGGGTTGGTTCAAGAAAAGGCAACTAGACAATCCCCCACATACGCCTTCTACGGAAGATCAAAAACTCATATTCTCCTTGTCGCAGGGCCCAGGGCACAACCTAAGGACCTATTAGTCATATGACATAAACAGTTACAGATTCTACACCGAGGAAAAGGACAGGAATAGTGAATATCAAAACTCAGGAGTAACTATGTTATCCTTTGCTGATGAGGAGACTATTGTCATGGAAAGATTCTACGGAAGGATCGAGGAGATATGGGAGCTCGACTACTGTGGAGAGATCGTACCGATGTTCCATGTTAGATGGGCCAAGAACATGGAAAAAGAAGGCCGGTATTTCACCACAATGGTTATACCAGATGCCAAATCAACGAAGAATGCCTCCACAAAAAATGAACCTTGGGTACTCGCTAGCCAAGTTGATCAATGTTTTTTTATTACTGACCCGTCAAAGCCCAACCATGTTGTAGTTAGGAGGGGCAAGAGGAGCATCCTCGGAATGGAAGGAGACGCCAACGAGCAAAACTTCGACAAAAACGGCGACCCGAAGATCGAAGAGGAATTCGACAAGTACTTCGACATGCCTACTACTACTAAAATAAGAAGGAAGACCACACTACCTACTAAAGGTTGTCCATTCACAAGAAGAAATCTCAAATTGCACGGGCTAAAGTATTCAACCGCGACCAAAAAGGGCAAGAAGATTGTGAAGAGACACTAGCAATTGTGTGACTTTTTGGTGTATTAATTCGTGTTGGTATAATGTGATATTAGTGTGGGTATTAGTTAGAGACTAAAACATATAATGTGATATTCGTGTGGGTATACAAATTCACATTTGTGTGTGACAAGCAAACATATATATATATATATGATTCGGGGGGGTTTGAATAAATATGCATATGTGTTCTTGCTTTTTTAATAAATATGCATATATGTATATGTTCTTGCTTTTTTTAAATAAATATGCATATGTGAATAAATATGCATATATGTATATGTTCTTTCTTTTTTTGAATAAATATGCATATGTATGTAATTAAAAATATTTAAAAAAAAGAAAAAAAAAGGTGTGAGACAACCAGGATTCGAACATGGCTGCCCCAGGTGAGAGCAAGCGAGCAATACCACTATGACAAGTATCGGATCTTGTCATACTACGATGCCACGCTTTTTTGTACTATGTCCAGAAGTTTTGTGGCACATTCCTGCAGAATGCGCCACAGAAGTTCCAATTTCTGTGGCGCATTTTATGTGAATACGCCACAGAACTTTCACACTTAGCCATAGAACGGTTCGGCCTCTCCCCCTAATACCCCCTTTCTCTCTCGATCCACACTTAGCCAAAATTATGTCGCCTCTCTGTCATCGCAAACCCTAGTGCCGCCCTCATTGCCAGAGCCCTAGCCATCACCGCGCCAGAGCCCTAGCAGCCCGTGGAGGAGGAGCCGCCGGAGGAGGAGTCGCCACGCTGGAGCTCGCTGCCCTCGCTGCCGGATCCCTAGCCACCGTCGCGCCGCAGCCCTAGCATCCCGTGGAGGAGGAGCCACCAGAGGAGGAGTCGCCTTGCCGGAGCCCGCCACCCTCGTCGTCGTCGACCACCGTAGCCGCAGCACCGGAGCATGGTTCGTCCCTCCCACCCCCCACCCCCCTCTGATGCTCACAGCGCGCGCACAGTTGCTTAATCTTAAGCTCATGGTATGTTCACTTTAGTCTGTTTGTTAGGATGGTGATCCCAGGTAGGATCATTTCTTCTTTTGACAAGATCCCTTCATCACATATAAAGGCTCTTAACGGATTTATTTTTGTGAACGAGCGTTTCTACCGTATTTTGAAAAGCACATTAGTACATGCCATGTGTACTACTTACATACAAGTAGAATAAACAATGCAAAATTCAAATGCCTTGGAGGGCCATAATGGAACAAGGTAAAAATTATGGACCTTCCACTGTTTGAGATAGGGACGCATCAAAGGTAGAAGGTACATTGCTAGCTGCATATAAGTGGCATGGTGCATAGACAACAATGGTAGAGACAGAGACCAGGTCTCTTGTAGTTTCAGATGAATTAATAAACCATGCATGGTATGGTATCAAGTGAGCCATGCACATCCATGTTACATTTTCCAGTGAAATATCATGTGTCAATGCAGTGTCGCTGCTGCTGCCACTCTTATCACCATCAGCACCTGGCATGCAGCAGCATCTTTTGAGCAGTATATATACACAGTTTTTGTCCTCAACTAGAAACTCTACAAGCTGCATGCAAACCTGCTAGCAAATTAATTGGCAAATGTACAAGGGTAGCCTATTGTTTCTCCTTTGCAGCAGATTCAGACAAAATGATTTTTTCTCCTCTTTCTCTTATTCAATGCTCACAAGGATATGAATTCTTGAACAACTAGCTAGAGCTCTGTTTTTCTTTAACCTCTGCCTGCTTTTAACCATTATGCATAACTACAAACTAGTTCAGATAACACAAGTTGTAACATCATAAACTACAAGCCAATTCAGATAACACAAAATGCTATGTAATCTGGCTAGTGAAGTATGCTGTAACAGTTATTATTTTTGCTTAGACATAAATAAAACATAGCTTTATTCCATTGCTTGAATAGATAAGGTACACATACTAGATTGGAATGCTTGAATGGAAAAGATACAAATATTCAAATGACTTTGAACTAGCTTTATTCCATTGGATTCTTACCCTTGTTCTTCTTCTTCTCATTCCTAAACATGTTGAACACACATTTAATTCCCTTTTTGATCTTGCACAATGCACTAGCAGCTTCTAACTCTGGAACATTGCTTTCAGCAATAAATGATGGCAAAACATAGTGTTCTGTTGTTTGGTATGTTTGATTCAGCAATCCAACTCTCTCCCTTCCAGCTCCTAACCCCTTCAGGCCCTCCACTGCCATCATCTCTTTTTCTGCCCTTTTCCTAGCAACTGCTTGCTCCCTTTCCTCCCTAGTTCTCGTTCTGTACACAAAGAACTCTCCATCCCTAGTATCAGTGCTCGTCCTATGAGCCCGTGGTTGGATCTCCATGTTACCTTGCCAAAACTTGAGAAGGTAAGCATCCTATATAGGGAAAGAGGCAGACAATGTTCAATCATGTACAGGTAAAGAATTCCTCTCAAGTGCTCACAAGTACCAGTGCAAAGGTGCAAACAAAATAAAAGCATAGACATGATTTGAAAAAAGCAACACATTTTATTCCTTCTTACTCAGACAACACCCATACACAGACATCACATTATGGCCCTATAGATCATAGCTACACAGTGAACTTTTCTTACCAGCAAAGAAAAAGTCAGCAAAAGGTGCAACATGTTGTTTATATATGTTTATCCTCAGTTACAGAATATATCTGTTGTTTATAGTTCTTATCTTTGTATTCTGCTATCACCACTCTTGGTATTGGTTCTGCTACTAAACTCTTTCTGTCCATGTAGCTAGCCGTCACTTGTGTGTCTGAATGAAGTGGCCCTTTAATTACAGTACTAGTATTATGAAATGTGATTACATATGTTTACATAGTATGAAAATTGAGGTGTCAGAAATATGAAGTGGCCCAAGAACATCTATGTATGTTTGTTTCTATGCCCCTGGTTTCCTGATGATTATTGCTACGACACTTGTGATGTTCTACTTTTTTTATTGCAACTATTGTATTGTTCTCTGTCTGCAAGCTTGTGTGTGTGCAAGAAGAAGAGAGCATGTGTGTGTCTATGTGTACTATAACTGCTACTCAGTTTTCATTCAATAGAAGCACACGTCTAATATATGTACTGCTTATATATTATTTGTTGTACCCTTTTAAGTTTTTTAAGTTCTTCTTATACATGTATCTGTTATATTGTTGCGTGAATGATGGATGGGGCTGCATGGATGATGATGTTGGGGTCAATGCATGGGGATGTCAATATGGGGATGGGGTGTTTTGTCTTGCAGGGATTTCGTTTGAGTTACCCATTTCTCCCGAAGTGTCGATTCACTTCCGTTTCGGTTGAGAAATGGGCACTCTTAGGTCAAAAAATTAGCAAAGGTCATGCCGAATTTTTTGGCCGAGATTTGTGCTAACTTTTTGCCTCTTTTTATTAGAGTAGTGCAAACATGTTGGGCAACAACGAGGCCGTCCCTTCTAAGCACATGATCAGCATCGAAGAACAAGCTAGACAGGCCAACCAGTCATTCTAGCGGGGGTCCCAACAGGAGGAGGCGATGAGGATGACACCACCACCGGAGGAGGAGGCAACCGTTGCCAGAGCTGCTGGGGCCAACGAGGGACGAGATCCTGATTACGAGGGGGACGAAGACGACTACGATGGAACTAGTGAAGGCGGCGGTGAAGAGGATGACACCACCGATGGCGGCGCTCGCACCGATGGCGGCAAGCGCACAGATGGCGGTAGCAGCAGCCCAGTCGGTTCTGAGAAGAAGAAGAAGGAACAGAAGGAGCGGAAGGTGCAAGTGCTCGCCACCGTCCGTGATGAGTTCACAGAAAGTGGCCTACCTATTGCGCCAGAGGCGATTGCTAAAGGGTATGGCATGCAACTCGGGTGCATTGTCCGGGAAAGCATGTTGATCAACACGAAGTACATCAGACATGCTGACAATGCAGCTTTCGTCGATAACCTCCTTAAGAAGCTTCACAAGCGATACAGATTCCCAGAGCGGTATAGAAACCTCGAGAGAAAGAACCCGGTGAACAAACTAGCCCTCACAAGATGAGAAATGCCTTGAGCAGCTGGAAAACCCGGGTGAAGACTAGCATTAACAAAGGTGAAAGCTGGGAGGTTATTAGAAGGAAAAATCCGATGCTCGACAAAGAGGAGTTTAAGATATTCAAGGCAGATATAGCTACTGCTGACGCTATAAAATGGACTAAATGGGGAAGGAGTATGCGGGAACAGAACATAGGTAACCACCGCCTTGGAAGCGGCAGTTACAGGGGAAAACAGGCCATTTGGGACGCCTTGGTAAAGACAACCCTTGGCTTAAAATCACGAACTTGCAGCTTAGGCAATTTGTTCGGTCCTGCTACTACCTGGACAAGGAAACAGGGGATTCATCACCGACGATCCGGAGGTGAAGGACTTCAAGAAGAATCTGGTAAGGAATTTATCACCGATCTCAAGTCTATTGCGTTCTAATTAAAATAATGAAGCCAAGAATCAAAATGAGTTCACCTTTCCTTGTCTCTACAGGAGGAGGAACTGAATGTTACTGCCACAGAGTCATCCCAGGATTCGACGGAGCCGTGCGACACGGTTTTCAACAGGGTGACCAATGCTTACAAGAAGAGGGACAAGGGGTTGCCGCCATCCTCAGCTGGCTGTGTGTCCAGCTTCGGTATGAGCATGAAGTTCAAGGAGTACTACAAAGAGGACGCCAAGAAAAGAAGGGAGAGGAAGAACCAGTTGGCGTCTAAGGATAAAGCCGCTGTTGAAGAGCTGAAGATGAAGGTGCAGACACTGGAGGAGAAGACGGTGGGCGAGAAAATGGTGGACAACTTAGTGGAAGAGAAGCTCTGCTCGATGATGGTGGACAACTTTTTCGAGGGGCTTACTGCTTGGAATGGAGGAGGTCGACAGGGGCCGATAAATCTGCGCAGCTTAAGCGGCAGCAACTCGGGCATCAATGTTACCGTGTCGCCGGACCCGGTGACCCTGCCGACCGTCAACTTCGGGACGCAGCCACTCATTTTGGTCACACCGATGCCTCCTCCCGCCAAAGATACCAATAAGGCGCAGCCGACGGCGGTGGTGCTTCATGAGGCACCCGAGCGGGAGATTGCAGATGATGATAGGCTGGCCGCCGGCATCGGCTGTATCTCTACATTAGCCGAGCTCCACGCCATCGCCAAGGTAACTAATTAGTTAGTGCACGTCATATCCTTTATGCCTTTGATGCATGGCTGCGGCCATCTCATGACGCCCAACAACATGTTTTACCTCAGGACACTTCTTGCGTACTCCTGCTTAAAGATGTCGGCAGTGAGTTGAAGGATGTTTCCAAGGGCACTCTCATACAACCGGTGAGATGCATGATGCACAACAATCCAATGGGTGATGACGTGATGAGGGTCAGGTTGGCTCGGGTGTTGCCAGGGTGCAACGACATGGATCCCCCTTTCAACCTCAGGGAATCGACGAACACAAGACCCTTGGAGAATGCTACAACTAGCCCTTGACATGGCCGAAGATCCAGATTCGTCTTGCGGGGGGGGAGCACTGGAGCTACCTCTCGATCGATCACCTGGCCACCACCTCGGAAGCCAGCAGCTGCCGTCGTTGCCACCACCAGCCGTCACCAGCAACTCTTGGCAGCGTGTGTACTGCCACATGGCAAAGACATTGTGCCGCAACCGCCATCGCCCCCGCTACCACCACCACATGATGGCACCCATGAACATGATGATGAATTGGTCAACGTTGATGACTTCATCAACACCGGCGCTGACAAAGGATTGTATATGCCTTTTGTGGATGAAGAACCCTTCACAGCTCGTGACCATCAAGATGGTCGGCCCAATACATGCACGTAGCGCCTGGTCTTCCATGGTCTTTCTCAAGAGACGCCTCCGGCCGCCGATCCACCACAAGACAAATCAGGATTGGTTTTTAGCCCCAACACACTCCGAAAGGCGGCTGATGAGCAGATGGCAGTGGCTGACACTGTTGTGAAGAAGAAGCACTACAGGAAGAGAGGTAATAATAATAAGGGTGCGAGCCAGCCTCTTCCGAAGAGGATCCGGGGTCAGGACGCCGTCGTCGTACCATCCACACAATATGGCTTTCCCCGAGTGCATGTAGCTGGTGATCCGATATTGACTCCGGATATGCTCCACATGGCGGTTGGAGCATTGTTAACTTTGCACGAGGGTGTCAAGACACTAGAGGGCCTCCTTCTTAAAGACAAAAATCCAAATTATCCAGTTTTCATGGCCAAGGTGCCATTCGGCGTGGGCTTCATCGATGAACCACCTGCAGATATATTCTTCATAGCGTACAAGGACATATTCAAGATGTTTCTCATGAAACAGCTGGACTATAACTTGGTCCGCCTATATGCGCTCAATCTGGCGATCAAGAGAGAGAGAGAGAGTACCCTGGAAATCACGATAGTGGATCCCTAATACATGCGGGACAGCCAATTGGTCAAAGGTTCAGAGACACGGACCAAGGCGACGGCGTACCTCGAGAAGTTCATGGTGGACAACAAGAGGAAGGACACACTTCTTGTGCCTTTCTTTCCCCAGTAAGTACACACACTCGCTCATCGCCGCCGTAACTTATGCATTTCTTATAGATTTCTTCCTTTGCTCTTTTTCCAACACTCCGTTCCAATTGTGTTGCGCAGAGACAAATACTGCACACTCATCGTCCTTGCCCCGAGGTATTTGCTAGCCACGTATTTCGAATCGAGGAGTTTGACGAAGAAGAAAGACTACACTAGAATAAGGGGTGTTCTCAATGAGGCTCTCGAGGGCTACACCAAGAAGGGATGCACCTTCGTAGATAAGGGGGAATGTATCAAGGATGGCAAACACGTGTTCAAGCACGTGCTCAAGTTCCCCTGCATCAAGCAGTCGACTACTGGTGCCAAGGAGGCCTTCTACATCCTCCATCACCTTAAAGGCTATGTTCGGGATTGCCAGAACCTAACGCTGCCATCTACTGTCCGAGGATGGGCCGAAACTTTGGCGCGAATCGACGATGATAATCTTAGAGAAGACTTCCATCGCATTCAGATGAAGTTGTCGCAAATCATCATTGAAGATGTCAACACAAGGGGGTGCCCTACAACAAGCCAGAGGTTGAGTAAGAGGGAGATCAAAGAACGCCTCCGTAAGCAGGGTGACAAAGGACGTGGATGACGAAAGAGGGCTATCTACCGTTCCTGAATCCGAGCAAGAAGAAGTCTTCATGATCGATGTGTGCCTCTAGCATGATCCAGTGTGTGTATATTCTTGATGGACGTCTGCTGTATTAGTGTGTGTGTCATAAACTTTACTATCTTGTGGTCGAAATGGTCATTGTTGTTAGACTTAAACTACCTTGTGGTCGTGTTGTCGTTGAACTTATTGCTTCTCTGATGATCTATCTTTTAGGTTTATGGATCCTTTTTTTATATTCTGTGAACATATATATATATATGGATGTGAACCCTTTATTAATTATTTTCGTTGTATTTTTACTAATATGCCTTGTCATCTATAGAGATGGCGACGAGGTGGTATGTGGTGTACATGGGTAGGGTTCTAGGAGTCTACGAGGAGTGGGAGGATTGTCACAAACAAGTGAACAAGTTCAGCGGCAACATCTACAATGGATACGCGACTAGAGAGGAGGCGGTAGCCAAGTGGAGGAACCACCTGTGGAAGAAGAACTGGATGAAGATATTGGTCAGGCTCATGCGCTTGCTCACCATTATCACAGTTGTATTCTATTTGATCCTAGTGTAGGCGGCGGTGTGAAATGGATCGTATGGGCACCTAGAGGGGGGGTGAATAGGTGCTACTTCAAATTTTAATGCCTTTTCAATTTTAGGCTTAGCACAAAGGGTAAATTCTCTAGATAAACTATTAGGTGGAATTTCCCTATATTCAAACCTATCTACTAGCGAGTAAAGAGCGAATGGAAGAGGAACAGGTTAACCGGAGTGAAGCACGCGGAGACACATGATTTGTTTGACCGCAGTTCCTTCCTTGTTAAGGGAAGTACGTCTGCGTTGGAGGGGTGGGCGGTACTAAGACCACCACGCCACAATAGGCCTCACCCTTTTCTCCGATGGATCCCACCACCAAAGGCTTGATCCATCTTTCCACTATAGGGACCCTTCGAGGCGGGTACCGATGCCTTTACACAACTAGCGGGGCACAACTCCACAATCAACTTGGAGGCTCCCGTAATGACAACAAGTAGATCAGGGATTTCTCCAAATGAATGGAGAGGAGCTGATGCGCTTGATTCATGATGACGATGACGATTCTCTCCTCCTTCAATTCCCCCAAAGATCGAAGCCTTCGGGTGGTTGAATTGGGAGATCTAGAATGGGAGCTCTTGCACAATGTCTGGACAATTTCGAATAAATCAAGTTGTCTGAACGTTGGGGAAGAAGGGGTACTTATACCCCCTTCCAAAACCAGTCGTTGGAGACTTTGGGGGCTGGGTTATCCGGCCCAAGTGAGGGCCGAATTATCCGGCCTGGGGAAAACTCCACCCCAGACTCGGAATATCCGGCAGATAGTCCGCCCCCTCTCTGAGTGTCGCGTAGACCTTGCACTTGATCATCTTCTGGGGGTGAAGGCCGGATTATCCGGCCCGGGGAGGAAAAACTGCCCCAGTTTGGATTTTCTGGGAGAAAATCCGACCGGACTCTGAGCGACGCGCCTTGGCATGCTTTGCTCAAAATCTGGGGGCCGGATTATCCGGCCCATGAGACAACTGGATTATCCGGCCTGGGGAAGAAAAACCGCCCTAGTTCGGATTTTCCGGGAGAAAATCCGACCAGACTCCGAGCGACGCGCCTTGGCATGCTTTGAGGAAATGAGGTAGGCCGGATTATCCGGCCCTTGGTGGGGCGGATAATTCGGGCCCCTCAAAGCTTCCTGCACACTTAGCGCACATGAATAATCTCCAGAGTATTGTTATCTAACACACAAAACACAGGAAAACATGAAATGTTCTTTCAATCTCCCCTTTTTGGTGTTATATGACAACACTAGGATTTGCAGGAAAGGATCACAAGACAACCAGCAATAAACATGGAAGAGAATCCCCCTCAATGTGTGCATATTAGAAATTTGCATTTGAATACAAATGCACACAAATAGGTGAATCTATTCCATAGACATATGAGCAATATAATCATACCACCGAGGTAGAAGAGAGGCATCCTTGAAATAGCCTCAATTATCAACGTGATAACCAATATAAGCATCCTTGAAATAGACTCAATTATCAACGTCATAACCAATATAAGCGCCTTGATAAAGATTTGCAGCATAATAGGATATGAATAGATGAATCCATAAGCATAATCCATGAGATAAATCCAGACAACCACTGACATAGAGTCTCAAAAAAACCACAAATCACAAATTTAAAGTTCAACGTTAAATGGGCATAAGCGAGAAAACGACGAATAGAAAAATGCAAGTGCTTATGCCTAACCCATGCAAATCCTCGAAGATCCTAATAGAACTACTTCTCCCCCTTTGGCATCAAGACACCAAAAAGGAAGAAGAGCGATGCTAGCGCCCCAAGGGATCACTCGTAGTCCTCATCCTTGTCCTCGTCCTCGTATTCATTCTCTTCCTTGTCCTCATCTTCAAGCTCCTCGGTGTCACCATCCTCATCATCAGCAGCGGCCGCAGAGGGGAACAAGTGACGCTCCAGTTCTCCATAGTTCAGCCCGGAAGAAGAGTTCCACTGAGCATATGGTGTGGGAGGTGTAGGAGCCGGGGGATCACCAGAAGCACCGGACACATGGTGAAGGATGAGCTGCTGGGAGTGAGCCAACTCATGGCGCTGCTTGTATGCCTCGTACTGACCCTTGCGCGTGTCCACGCCCATGCAAAGGATGTGCCACTAGAACCAGTTCAGCTGCTTGATCTCACGGGCAACAGGAGGCACTGGGGGCCTGCGAGCATCCCTCATGAGACCCTCAGGAGCAGAGGAGGGGTGAGAGGTCTTCCGAACCTTGGTGTAGATTTTCTTGGCCTTATGCACAGAATCAATGTTGAACTCTTCAGAAGGAAGCAGGTGCCTTATGAGCATCATAATGTAGGGTGCATAGGGCATGGACAGACGGTTGAACATAGCATCAGCCAATTCATGGTAGATGAAGTCCATGACATCCAGCCTGTACTGCACAGACTCGTCCTCGCACGAGGCAACCTCATGAGAAAATTGAAGGAGCTGGACAAGGTGACCATGGATGCTGTCATTGTTGCCCCCACTCGGAGTGATGGAGTCATGGAAGAGGCCCACTAAGGCACCATAGATAGGAGCAATACCAGCCAGAGTGCCCACAATGCCATTGTCCACTATGCAAGGAGAGAGAGCTGCATCTGTGTTGGGCTTCAGCTGGGTGATGATGCGGTGGCCACTGGCTATATCCCTCCTGCGGAAAGAGTATCCAAGAACCTCAGCAAACACATGGAAATCAGTAGACATAGGCCTGTCATGAGTCATCCACTTCATAGTGCGACGCTCATCTCCATAAATAACCAAAGTGGAAAAGAACTGCTTCACCACCTCAGAGTCATAAGAGCACTAGAGAGACATGAGATGGTGCAGCCCCATCCTCTCAGCCACATACATTGCATCCACAAGGTGGGCCTTCTCCAAAGCCTCAGCAAGAACCAACAAGTGCATAGGCCTAATGTTCAGCCTGGCATACACATCTTCATAGATACCTTTCTTTTCGGCACACCAAAAACGAGCGTCCCCTAGCTCATCATCATGAGGCAACTCTACAAACAAATCACGGTGATGGCTGGAGGGATAGGTGACTACATCCAAAGCCTTGTAGTTGATCTTGGGCTCCTTGCCCTTCCTTTTGGACACTCCCTTTCTAGTTCTCTTTGCTTGTTTAGCCATTCGCTTCACTTTGTTCTTTCTTCTCCTCAACTCAACCTCGTCCACTAAGTTACCATGTCCGTCGTCCTGGAAGTATTTACCGTGAGGGCAGTGCTTGTAGGTCTTGGGAACACTAGAACCACCTATGAGGAGAACAAGAGTGATAGCATGGGGATAAGCATACACACAAGTCCAGGAGAGAGCATGGAAAAAGTAGTCAAAAAGTTCATAAGACAAATCTACTCAATGCACACTCCATGGTGAAACTGAACCAGAGTTGAATCTGTCAGGCCGGATAATCCGGCCTGGCCAGGGGCGGATAATCCAGCCCTGGCAGAAAATTTAGATTTCACCTAGATTGACTGCAAAAAAAGTAGATCGGGCCTAGAAACTGCAAGACTACGATTTCTATGCGAAATAACATATATCCTTCTAGACAACGTTCCACCCAACAAATAACACATCTAGCCAAAGATGGGGAGAGAGGGAGTTACCCTCACTCATTGGAGGAAGAATGCAGAGGAGAAGGTACCCGGAGGCGCGGAGAAGATGATCCGGGGAGGCCCAGAAAATCCGGTAGCCGGAGAGGCTCTAGGGAGGGTGGGGGACGGCAGGCGGCGGCTGAGGAGGAGGAGAGGGTTGGGGGAGAAGTGCTGCTCGTTATGAGCCCTTCCCCCCGATCCCTGCACTTTAAGACGAAATCCTCCAGGGCCGGATTATCCGGCCTACACTTGGACCGGATTATCCGGCCTCCACTCTGAATTTCTGTTGAACATAGATTCAGGCCCGCGCGTCCCCAAACAACACCCCCACAAGGTGTACAAGGGACTTGTGTGCAAGAATAGATGGCTCAGGGGTAGGGAGAGGCTTAGGATTAAGAGAACCAAACTGAGATGGTACTAGACACTCAAAATTGCAAGATCCAAATCAAATAAGAGCCAAGATTGAGTGTGATTCCCATAAGAACATGAGAGAGCAAAAACAACCAAAAAGATCCATAAAAATCCAATTCTCCTCACGAGAGAGGGCGGTGGCCGAATCCACCTTGTTGGAGTGTATGGTGTGACACCTTGAAGATATATCATGGGTTCATGACCAATACTCATCAATAAGCTCACATATCACAAAATGATATTAATAGAAATGAATTATCTTGGTTTTGGCATTATGGGGGGAGGGTTAGCCCAATGAATTAGGACCACACTCCCCCTATATCCATGCCCACACCTAGACCAAATAAGACTGAGATGTACGAGTGAGTTCATGGATAATCAAGACAAACTCCTGGAATCAATGATATTTAGCTCATTCCTCAAGTAGCAGAATCTTGCTTCATCAAGTGGCTTCGTAAAAATGTCCGCAAGTTGGTTCTTCGTGCTCACAAAAGATAGATCAATATCGCCTCGAGCAACATGGTCTCGAATAAAATGTTTCTGAATCTCAATATGCTTTGTCCTTGTGTGTTGTACCGGATTGTACGCAATTTTGATTGCACTTTCATTATCACATAAAAGAGGCACTTTGTCACAATTGACACCGTATTCCTTTAAAGTTTGCCTCATCCACAATAACTGAGTGCAGGCGCTAGCAGCAGCAACATATTCAGCTTCGATGGTGGAGAGAGATATACAATTCTGCTTTTTAGATGACCAGCACACTAGAGATCTTCCCAAGAATTGACAAGCTCCAGAAGTGGATTTCCGATCATCCTTATCACCAGCCCAATCTGAGCCAGTATAATCACATAGAGAGAAATTGGAGCCCTTGGGATACCATAGACCAAAGTTAGGGGAATGAACCAAATATCGAAAGATCCTCTTGACCGCCACTAAAGGAGCTGCTTGATACCTTGCACACACCCCCACACTCAACACAATATCGGGTCTAAATGCGTAGAGGTAAAGAAGAGAGCTGATCATGGACCGGTATACCTTTTGGTCCACATCTTTGCCATGTGGGTTAAGTTCAAGATGACATTTTGTTTGCATCGGAGTGGCGACACCATTAAGATCCGTCATATTGAATCTCTTGAGCATGTCTTGGATGTATTTTGCTTGATTGATGAAGGTTCCTTCTCTAAGTTGCTTGATCTCGAATCCAAGAAAGAACCGTAATTCCCCCATCATAGACATCTCAAACCTGTCAGTCATAAGCTTTGAAAATTCATCATTAAAAGCTTTATTAGTAGAACCAAAGATGATATCGTCTACATATAGTTGGCATACGAAGAGCTCCCCTTAACCTTCTTAGTAAAAAGAGTGGGATCGATTTGCCCAACTTCGAAGCCACGGTCTAGTAAAAGCTCTTTAAGGTGCTCATACCACACGCGTGGGGCTTGTTTAAGGCCATAGAGTGCCTTATCGAGTTTGTAAACATGGTTCGGGAAGTTAGGATCCTCAAAGCCCGGGGGTTGCTTTACATATACCAACTCATGTAGAGGACCATTAAGGAAAGCACTTTTGACGTCCATTTGCTGCAATTTAAAATTGTTATGGGCAGCATAAGCAAGAAGGATACGGATGGACTCAAGGCAAGCCACTAGAGCATAGGTCTCGCCGAAGTCAATGCCCTCAACTTGAGAGTAACCTTGTGCCACAAGTCTTGCCTTGTTCCTCACAACAATGCCATTCTCATCTTGCTTGTTTTTAAATATCCATTTGGTGCCGATAACATTGCGGCAATCTTTGGGTTTCTCCACGAGTTTCCAGACTTTGTTGCGCTCGAAATTATTCAATTCTTCATGCATTGCAACAACCCAGTCCGGATCTTCAACAGCTTCAAAGACCTTCTTGGGTTCCACCATTGAGATGTGAGCTTGATGCTCACCAAAACTGGCCAATTCCCTTCTTGTAGAAACCCTTCATTGAAGATCACCAACAACCTTGTCGAGGGTGTGACCCCTTAACTCAAGGTTACGATACGCCCGAGCCTTGCGACAAAGTTCAATAAGTTTGTTGTCTCTTGGTGGAGTAGTTTCATCACTTGAATCTTCATTGGAATCATTTGCTCGACCTTGATTAGAATCTGGGATAACAGTAGTAGGCGGTGATGAAGCGTGCCCTTGAGATGAGTCAGCAGCCATAACAGGAGACTGCTGAACAACAGGTGAGTCAGAGCCGGATAATCCGGCTGATGGAGAGGCCGAATAATCCGGCCTAGGAGTACTTGTAGCAGCTTCATCAGGTTGTCTGGGGCTTGCTTGAACTGGCAAGGGGCCGGATAATCCGGGGTCACCTGGAAAATCCGGCCTGGAGCTTCCAGCGATTTCTTCAGCACCAGGAGCAATTTGGTCGTCGGGATGGGGATGGCCAGATAATCCGGTGTCCACCGGATAATCCGGCCTGGAGCTTTCTGGAACATCTTGACCTTCAGCAGTTGATGGAGATGGTGTAGAAGTTGCTCCCGTGGTTGGAACATGTTGAGTATGTGTAGATGAGGGCTCTACGTGAGTAGAACATTGTCCTTCCCGATCCTCCACAAGGGGTTCCTCAATGGGGCGGAAAAATCCCACGCCCATTCTTCTTATGGCATCTTGGGGTATTTCAACGTCTGCATCACAAACACCAACTTGCTCTGCACGGGAACCGTCATTTTCTTCAGACACCACACTACAAGATTCTACAACAGTTCCGGTGAGCTTGTTGTAGACTCTATAAGTGTGCGATTCAGCACCATAACCAACAAAAATACCTTCTAGAGCCTTAGATTCAAACTTAGATAAACGAACTCCCTTGATGAGAAAGAAACTCTTACACCCGAATACCCGAAAGTATGAGATGTTTGGCTTGTTACCGGTAAGTATTTCATACGGAGTCTTGTCCAAGATCTTACGGAGGTATAACCGGTTGGATGAGTGACAAGTGGTAGAGATTGCTTCAGCCCAGAAGTTATATGGAGACTTGAATTCGGCTAGCATTGATCTTGCCATATCCATTAGAGTCTGATTCTTCCTCTCGGCTACGCCATTTTGTTGAGGGGTGTACGCAGCGGAATATTGATGTCTTATCCCCTCTTCACTTAGGAACTCATTTAAGGTGTAGTTCTTGAACTTAGAGCCGTTATCACTTCTTATAGCCAGTATAGGGACGTTGTGTTGACGTTGAACCTAGTTGGCAAAGTCGATGACCATTTGTTGAGTTTCACTTTTCAACTTGAAGAAGTAAACCCAAGTGTATCTTGAGTAATCATCAACAATCACTAGACAATACTTCTTCCCACCGAGGCTTGCATGAGATGGAGGTCCGAAGAGGTCCACATGAAGGAGCTCTAAGATCCTTTTTGACGAGATAATAGTCTTCCTTCGATGAGGAGAGTCATGCATTTTCCCTTCAACACACGCCCTGCAAACACGATCTTTGGCAAAGGAGACATTTTCTTTTAGTCCAAGGATGTGGCCACCCTTGTGGAGACTTTGCAAAGTTCTCATATTGACGTGGGCTAGTCGGCGATGCCATAGCCAAACCGCGCCAGCCTTTCCGAAGAGACACATCGGGCCTGTAGTGGTTTTCCCCGAAAAGTCCACCACGTGCAGGTCATTTTCGACATATCCCACGAAAGCGACCTTTAGAGACTTGCTCCACAAGAGTACAACCAAATCAGCATCAATATAAACTGCAAAGCCCATCTTACCAAGGGCGCAAACTGAAAGTAAGTTGTACCCGAGGGTCTCAACAAGCATGACGTCCATGAGAGAGATATCGTGAGCCACCACAACTTTGCCGAGACCCAATACCTCAGATTTTGACTTGTCACCAAAGGAGACGGTTATATGATCGTGATTTGCCGCATCTCCGTGATGATCTCTGATGGCTCAATGCACGGCGCCCAGAAAAATGCTTGATGGCGGTGTTGATGTAGAGCTTGTTGGGAACCCCAAGAGGAAGGTATGATGAGCACATCAGCAAGTTTCCTTCAGTTATGAAACCAAGGTTTAATCGAACTAGTAGGAGCAAGGAAACACCCCAAAGGTGTTACTAGCTGAGCCTTGGCAGGGCGCACTACCGGTGCTAGTAGCAACGTGGAGACCTGCACAACACAACCACATAACTTTGTCCCCAACTTGCGATGAGGTTGTCAATCTCACCGTGTTTTGCGGAAAACAAAGGATTAAACGTATCGAATGGAAAGAAGTAAAAGTTTGCAGAAAGTAAACACAAAGCAGTAAATAGTTTGTAGATTGAATGTAAAAGACAAGGACCGGGATCCATAGTTCACTAGAGGTGGCTCTCCTTAGATAGATAACATGCTGGGTGAACAAATTACAGCGGGGCAATTGACAAACATCGAGAAAGCAATACATGCATATACTAAGCATCTTGACTCCTTTGAGATTCGATTGGGCATTACAACATTATAAATAGACCGCCATCTAACTACATCTATGACTAATAATCCACCTTCAGGTTATCATCCGAACCCCCTCAAGTATTAAGTTGCAAGCAATAGATTATTGCTTTACGAACTGCGTGTAAAGTAAACAATATGATTGTTCTATGAACAAAGGATTGTTGTTTTCTCCCTAGTAGCAACAACACATCTAGTACCTTAGAGATTTCTGTCACTTCCCCAGATTACCAGAGGCATGAACCCACTATCGAGCATAAATACTAACTCTTGGAGTTGCTAGCATCTACTTGGCCAAGATAGCTATTAACAACGGAAAGCATGCAAGATCACAAATAACAAAGACATGATAGAATCAATAATCAATCTAAAATAGCATCTCAATATCCATCGGATCCCCGCAAACACAACATTCAGAATTACAAATAGATGATCTTGATCATGAACGGAGCTCACAAGATCTAGACATGAAAGCACAAAGGAGGAGAACTAGCCATCTAGCTACTACATGGATCCGTAGTCCAAGGATGAACTACTCACGCATCACACCAAAGGCTTGCATGGTGATGAAGAAGGCCTCTAGGGTGAATTTCCCTCTCCGGCAGGATGCCAGGAAGAGCTTCAGATCCCTCCCGATCTAGGGATGGAGATGACGGTGGCTACAGACTCTTTCGTGGATTTTTGATCGGGCCCTTAGGGTTTTTGTCCCGAGGGCATCTTATAGTCGGAAGGGGAGGCCGAGGGGGTGCCGGGAGCGGCCACACCACCCCCTGGCACGAGCCAGGCCTGGCCGCGCGGCTAGGTGGTGTGGTGGCCCCCTAGCCCCTCTCCGTCTCGTATTCTGGCACTTGATGACTTCCGAAAAAATAGGCACTTTGGCTTTTGTCCCATCCAATTCCGAGAATATTCATTTTCTGACTTTCCTGGAACCAAAAACAGCAGAAAACAGGCAGCTGGCACTGTGGCTCTTGTTAATAGGTTAGTACAAGAAAGCATATGAAAATTACTCCAAAGTTGGAACAAAACACAAGAAAGTGGATAAAACCAAGCATGGAACATCAAAAATTATAGATACATTTGCAATGTATCAACATCCCCAAGCTTAACTCCTGCTCGTCCTCGAGTAGGTAAGTGATAAAAAGAAAGAAGAATTTTTGAGGTGACAAGCACCATCAAAGACTTGATCAAAGTATTTGTAAAACATTCCAAGCTGGGATCATAGTACTTCAATCATAACATGAAAGACAAAGTTCTAGCAATAAGCAAAGAAACTATGATGCAACATGAAAAGGCACAAACAAAAGATTCATGAATATCAATGCTTTGCAAGACGTTTGTTTGTTTCACATAAAGAAAACATAGCATAATAGTATTCAGCTTGTCCCTCATAGAGTAGCAAATATAAATGCATAGGACACCTTCAAAGTTCATAAGAGTGACTAGATACAAATAGTTTAAAACAAGCAATATCAAGTTATGCATCAATCAACTAGTCTTGGGACAATGCACATAGAACTAAGAATGGCCACTATGCTCTCAAAGTAGGTGCATAAAGATAGAAGGTGGAGACTCAATGTAATGGTGGAAGAAAGGCCTTTGTAAAAGGAAGTAGGGATTCAAGTCTCATAAAGAGCTTCCAAAAATTATGGTACTTATAGCTTTCAGCTCTCATTGCCCCTATCATAAGCATCTTTAAGGTGATTAAGGTTAAAGTGACACAACTAAGAGGATATGCTTGACAAGTTATAAACCGAAATCTCATGCCCCTTACTTACGAACACCGATCCTCATGCTACTCAACTTTAGTCACGAGTAAGCTCTTGTCATTGTAAGTACATGTGTATCATTAAGAACCACCAACGGGGTACCCCTTGCACATGATATGGGAGCTTTCCCATAATCAAAATGACAAGTCAAGCAGACAATGAGCATCTCAGCGATCTTTTTATTTGCTATTTGCATAGGTTTTTATTGAGGATGCTTCATAGAGTGCTCATTATGGTGATGATGAAAGTTTCCACCATGATTAGGCATGGCTTAGGCTAGCGGACCATGTGTTTCTCTAACACACATACAAACTCCATGACCTTACAAGTTCAACTTTTATTTCACACCGCAGGGATCCGTAAGCAAAATAACATGATATCAATGGGGTACAAAGTATAAGTGCAATGTTGAAAGCGTTCCCCATGAAACATGGTTCTGCTAATTTCAACTTATAAAGCGCAAGCATATACGCAACAAATAAGGACCCAATGGTTCAAGTTTATTAGAGGCAATAAAGTAAAGTGTGCCATCAAGTTCGTGAGAGCTTTAATCACTAGTTTTCTCATAACAAGTTTAATTTGGAAGGTAAACAAAAGCATGAATATACTTGTAATAGCATAATCTAGTAGCTAGGTATGGTGGACTCTTTGGAATAACTTGGTTTAGGGAGTTGTATGCATGAGTGGAACTCATACTTTGTTGTGGAGGCTAGCAAAAGACTGGGAGCGACAAACTAAGAGAGCAATAATGGCCATAATCATGCAAAGCGACAAAACATCATTGATCAAAGCATAAAGTGATACTACAAGTTGAAAACTAAAGGATCATAAAGGCTATGGTGACTTGAGATAGTCATAACATGGTGTGAGCATGCGCCAAGTCAACCCAAATAAAGCATCAAAGTAGAATACTACTGTACTATGCTTTAATATGCTAAAACAACGCATGATTCATCCAAGGCACATTAAGCAATCTCAATTGTTTATAACAAGTCATGCTACAGAAAAGAATACTAAGCACAAATCCAAAACAATATCAAGCATGGCATGACAAAGCATAGGCCACAGTCAAAAACGAGCTCTTTTTACCACATAAGCATGAACTTTCCTACTCTTTCCAAACCAAACTAAACTATTTGCAAACCAATGTATGAAAGAGGGGGTCCAACCAATTTATTCAGAAAACTAAGCAAACCAAGCAAACTAAAAACGAAAACAAAAACGAAAAAGAAGACGCTCCAAGAACAACACAACTGTGCATGAAACAATAAAAATGAAGCGTTTGGAAGAAACCTGGGATTTTTATTGATGAAGAAGGGGATGTCTTGGGCATCCCCAAGATTTGACGCTTGCACTTCTTGGATATTTCTTGGGGTGACACGCATGGCATCCCGAAGCTTGAGCTTTAGTCCATCCTTCATCTCATTACTCACTCCTTCCATACACCTGAAAATTGTCCTTCATACAAAACTTCACACAATCTCATTAGCAACATTAGTGCACTCAAGATAAATAAGTCTTAAGGTTCAGTTCTAACACCAAATAAACTTCCATTAGAACACTAGCTACTGTAGCACTTCCCTCAGAAAGCTCAATTCCCCAAAAGAACTCCAAAAGGAACCAACAAGAAGCAAATGCAGAAAATGGCAGAAATCTGTCAAAACAGACCAGCAGGTAAAGACGAATTTTTTCGATGACCTTCTGTTCCACAAATCAAAACGTTTTGAACTAACGAAAGTTAGATATCAATCTGGGGCAGAAGCAAAAAAATTTATGCCTCAAAAAGACGTTCAGAGATTTTACACGAATTTTTACGGTGAAGCACAGAAATCTGTTTTGGGACAGCAACTTTCCCAATCATTACTTCACTCTCATTAGAGGTTACTCTTGGCACAAAAAGCAAATAAAAAGGATAAGGAGTGGTTATTACTGAAGTAATAACTTCCAAGACTCATCTAAAACTTTTGGGTTATCTCCCAATAAGTACTTTTCTTTAATGCCTTTAAGTTAGGCATAAGAAGCAAAGAAAGGATCAAGTGTTCTCAAATGAAGAAGCATTAAGACCAAATTTCTTGCCCTTAGCTCTCTTACTTTTATTCTTAACCTTGAGGAAAATATGATTGTTTGGTGTAGAAAAAAGGTGCATGGTCCCCTTTCCCACATCGAGTATTGCTCCAAGGAGTTCTAATAGGGACCTTCCAAGTGTAATTTGTCCTTTTCCTACACATTCAATAACAAGATAATCAATAGAAATCGTTTCCCAAGGAACTTTGTAAACACTCCTTCAGCTATTCCAAGAGGTAATATGGTAGTATTATTAGCAAGGGATATTTCTTTTCCTCCTTCAGTGAGCCCCCAAGTATTCAGAGATTTATAAATATCTTTGGGCATAAGACAAAATTCACACATGATATTATAGCGAGCTTGAAAAGTTTCATTGTTCATCTCAATCTTTACTGTAGGGAACCACTTTGATGGTTCAGAGTTTATTGGAACATAATTGTGATGTTCCCTAAGCGTGTTATAGCAATTTTCTAAGCTAGTAGTGCTAGCCTCGAGAGTGTTCAGCCTAGCAAATATTTCGAAAGAAATATCAGTTTGGCTAGGCATGTTGTAAGTGAGGATCAATTTCTTTATAGCATTAATAGCATCATCCTCATTACATTGGAGAAAATCTCCTTCCACAACAGCATCTAAAGCATATCTATAGCAAAGAGCAATCCCAAGGTAAAAACTGCTAAGGAACAAGCTTTGAGTCATTTTAGGCTCAGTTTTTTCATGTAGATCAGAGATTCTAGACCAAGCTTCCTTAAAACTTTCCTCAATCCCTTGTTTAAAAGTGAAAATCATTTCCTCCGGTGACATAGTGACTGGAGCAAGGCTAGACATAATGAGATAGGAACTAATTTTTTTGTGTTTTTGAAATAAAAAGCAAACTAGTAAAACTATTTTTTGTGTTTTCTGAAATAAGCAAGCAAACAAAGAAAAAAGGAACTAAGCAAAACAAAAACAATAAAGTAAAGAGATTGGTTATGAAGGACTCCCCTTGTGAAGTTGTCCTTGACTCCCCGGCAACGGCACCAGAAAAATGCTTGATGGCTCAATACACGGCGCCCAGAAAAATGCTTGATGGCGGTGTTGATGTAGAGCTCATTGGGAACCCCAAGAGGAATGTATGATGAGCACAGCAGCAAGTTTCCCTCAGTTATGAAACCAAGGTTTAATCGAACCAGTAGGAGCAAGGAAACACCCCAAAGATGTTACTAGCTGAGCCTTGGCAGCGCGCACTACCGGTGCTAGTAGCAACGTGGAGACCTGCACAACACAACCACAGAACTTTGTCCCCAACTTGCGATGAGGTTGTCCATCGCACCGTGTTTTGCGGAAAACAAAGGATTAAATGTATCGGATGGAAAGAAGTAAAAGTTTGCAGAAAGTAAACACAAAGCAGTAAACAGTTTGTAGATTGAATGTAAAAGATAAGGACCGAGACCCATAGTTCACAAGAGGTGGCTCTCCTTAGATAGATAACATGCTGGGTGAACAAATTACAGCGCGGCAATTGACAAGCATCGAGAAAGCAATACATGCGTATACTAATCATCTTGACTCATTTGAGATTCGATTGGGCATTACAACATTATACATAGAGTGCCATCCAACTGCATCTATGACTAATAATCCACCTTCAGGTTATCATCCGAACCCCCTCCAGTATTAAGTTGCAGGCAACAGATTATTGCTTTACGAACTGCGTTTAAAGTAAACAATACGATTGATCTATGAACAAAGGATTGTTGTTTTCTCCCTAGTAGCAACAGCACATCTAGTACCTTAGAGATTTCTGTCACTTCCCCAGATTACCAGAGGCATGAACCCACTATCGTGCATAAATACTAACTCTTAGAGTTGCTAGCATCTACTTGGCCAAGAGAGCTACTAACAACGGAAAGCATGCAAGATCACAAATAACAAAGACATGATAGAATCAATAATCAATCTGAAATAGCATCTCAATATCCATCGGATCCCCGCAAACACAACATGCAGAATTACAAAATAGATGATCTTTATCATGAACGGAGCTCACAAGATCTAGACATGAAAGCACAAAGGAGGAGAACCAGCCATCTAGCTACTACATGGATCCGTAGTCCAAGGATGAACTACTCACGCATCACACCGGAGGCTTGCATGGTGATGAAGAAGGCCTCTAGGGTGAATTCCCCTCTCCGGCAGGGTGCCGGGAAGAGCTTCAGATCCCTCCCAATCTAGGGATGGAGATGACGGCGGCTACAGACTCTTTCGTGGATTTTTGATCGGGCCCTTAGGGTTTTCGTCCCGAGGGCATCTTATAGTTGGAAGGGGAGGCCGAGTGGGTGCCGGGAGCGGCCACACCAACCCCTGGCGCGGGCCAGGCCTGGCCGCGCCACCAGGTGGTGTGGTGGCCCCCTGGCCCCTCTCCGTCTCGTATTCTGGCACTTGATGACTTTCGGAAAAATAGGCACTTTGGCTTTTGTCCCGTCCAATTCCGAGAATATTCATTTTCTGACTTTCCTGGAACCAAAAACAGCAGAAAACAGGCAGCTGGCACGGTGGCTCTTGTTAATAGGTTAGTCCAAGAAATCATATGAAAAGTACTCCAAAGTTGGAACAAACACAAGAAAGTGGATAAAACCAAGCATGGACCATCAAAAATTATAGATACATTTGCAATGTATCAATCTCCTTGCTTCCGGTCATATGACTCGTGCAACCGCTATCGAGTACCCATTTAGAACCACCGGAAGCATAGCCCTGCAAGAAAGTTACTTCTTCGTTTTAGGTACCCATTATTCAATGGGTCCTCTCATGTTAGTGACAAGGGTCTTGGGGACCCAAATAGACCTAGGAATGTAACAATCATAAGGGCCTACATAACTAGCATAAACATCCCCATAATAATCGCAATATAATTCAAAATTAGGATTGTTAGCCCCTGCAAAACCATCATAATTAGACTTGTCATTGGTAATGTTGCTAGTCTTTGGTTGAGCAGTCTTTCTCTTCTTCTTCTTCTTGTTTTTCTTGCTCTTTATCTTGGGAATGTAGCGAAGACCTTCTTTTCTATTGTTTGTCCTTTGCTTGCTCAGTATCTCATCAAGCACCTCTTTACCTTTGTGTTGAGAACCTCTTGCAAGATCTTCTTTTCCATAAGATGATGTGGAGGTACTTGGCACATCATACAGCTTCAATTGAGTTTGGAGCTGGTCATGAGACTCATTTAAAGTAGAATGATCACTCTTCAATGCCTTGTGAGCACTTTCAATATTATCAAACTTCTCCAAGAGTCTAGCATGAACAGCCCCAAATTCAATCTTTTCTTTCTTTAGTTTCTTTACCTTGGTAAGAGCATTGTCACGTTCTTTGATGAGCTGAGCCACAGCTTCTTCATGTGACTCCTCAATGGATTCGAGTTTCTCTTCCAAAGATACTCGAGCTTCATCTTCTTCTTCCAAGGCATTCTTCAAAGAAGCTATCTCCAAGGCATCTTTCTTTCGATTCTGCCCTTTTCTTCAAGAAGATCTTTGGCTTGAGCAAGTTGACTCATAAGAGCATCAAAATGGAGTTTGTGCTCACCTTGTAGGTTAGTGAAAAAGGTGACCAAAGCAATAACTTCTTCTTTCATTTTAAGACTATCATGATCATCCATATCCAAAATTATGTTAGTCTTAGGAAATGAAGAGCTAGAACTTGATACCTTGGACCCTCTCTCCATTAGGCAAGTGGCGTTGTTGTTGATGACATACTCGTTTGGCGAGTCGAAGAGAGATGATGGAGTCGATGTGGTGGCTATAGCAGCCACCTTGCGAGAACTATCTTCATCCTCTTCATCTTCACTTGCAGAGGAGTATTCTTCTTGTGCCACTAAGGCGATCTTGGGTTGCTTCTTGTAGGGGCCATTCTTCTTGATAAATGGCTTCTTCTTAGGTGCTTTGGATTTTTATTTAAGAATGAGCCTGCCACCATTGTATTCTCTATTTTTATACGGACACTCGGGTACAAAGTGCAGCCTATCTCCACAGTTGTAGCACGTTCTCAGTTTTGGGCCGCTTTCTCTTCTTCCACTCGACCCATCCTTGCGCTCGAGTTCCGACTTGGCCTTCGCAGGGTCCTTCCAAAAGTTCCTTGCTTAAAATGCCATGTACTCACCATGAGCACGTCTGACTTCATCAGGGCAGTCTATGGAGGCCCCATCAAACGCTCTTTCATCCTCCTCTTGCTCAACAACATTAGCTTTTAGAGCAACATTGACACCCTTTTGCATTCCAATGGCCCGAGCACGGGCATCTTCAGCATTCTTTGCCGCCACTTTGAATGACGCCATTTCTTGCATGACCTCATTGGATGTCATTTGATGGTAGTTATGTCTACCTTGAAGGCTCTTCAAGTCCGTTGGCTCGAAAGGCATTAAGGCGCTCACATATTTCCTTTTTATCCACGCATCATCAATGTGAGTGGCTCCATGCTTTCTAAATGTTGTTGCGATGCCCTTGAGTCTTCTATACATGTCTTCATGGTTTTCACCATCCAACATGTAGAATCCCTCAGCTTCATTACTAAGGGCATCGTACCTATTCCTTCTCATTCTTTCATTCCCAACAAAGAGATCAGTGAGGGCATCCCAAGCTTCTTTAGCTGTGTTGAGATGTTCAATGTGGGGCATGTCCTTCGGACCCACACCGAGCTGTATCATGTGGAGAGCAGTGGCATTCAATTGGCTGTCCATGACTTCTCTTCTTGTCAGGTTGGTTTGATCTCCAATATGAAGACCCTCTTCAATGATCCTCCAAAGTTCAATAGAGGAGCTGCAAACACGAGACTTCATTAAGAATTGCCATTGATTGAAAGAGGATGCAGTGAGCTTGGGCGGATCACCCCTATTGTTTATATGAGGATGAGGGATAGGTGGGTCGGGGGAATATACGTGACGAATATCACTATATTCCTCCTTACCACTTCCCTTCTTGGAGGTGGAACCATTAAGTTTTTCACCTTCCGCATAATCATCCTTGGATCCGATGTTAGCCTTTTCCTTAGATGATGGTGTGGATGCCTTAGAGGAGGAAGGATATGGGGCTATGGATGATGTGAGGCGAGCAATCATTTGATTCATCTCCTCCATCTTGGCCTCAAAGGATTTCAACAAGGTTATTTCCAACATCTTGAGGTTATCCATTGTGACCTTATCCATAGCCTCATTCCCATCACCCTTGGTACCCATACTACTCTTAGGCGGTTAAGCCTGAATTAAGAGCCGGGGCTCTGATACCAATTGAAATGGATCGTATGGGCACCTAGAGGGGGGTGAATAGGTGCTACTTCAAATTTTAATACTTTTTCAATTTTAGGCTTAGCACAAAGGGTAAATTCTCTAGATAAACTATTAGGTGGAATTTCCCTATATGCAAACCTATCTACTAGCGATTAAAGAGCGAGTGGAAGAGGAATGGGTTAACCGTAGTGAAGCAAGCGGAGACACGGGATTTGTTTGACCGCAGTTCCTTCCTTGTTAAGGGAAGTACGTCTGCGTTGGAGGGGTGGGCGGTACTAAGACCACCACGCCACAATAGGCCTCACCCTGTTCTCCAATGGATCCCGCCACCAAAGGCCTGATCCACCTTTCCACTATAGGGACCCTTCGAGGTGGGTACTGATGCCTTTACACAACTAGTGGGGCACAACTCCACAATCAACTTGGAGGCTCCCGTAATGACAACAAGTAGATCAGGGATCTCTTCAAATGAATGGAGAGGAGCTGATGCGCTTGATTCGTGATGACGATGACGATTCTCTCCTCCTTCAATTCCCCCAAAGATCGAAGCCTTCAGGTGGTTGAAGTGGGAGATCTAGAATGGGAGCTCTTGCACAATGTCTGGACAATTTCAAATAGATCAAGTAGTCTGAATGTTGGGGAAGAAGGGGTACTTATACCCCCTTCCAAAACTAGCCGTTGGAGACTTTGGGGGCCGGATTATTCGGCCTGGGGAAAACTCCGCCCAGACTCGGAATATCCGGTAGATAGTCCGCCCCCTCTCTGAGTGTCACGCAGAGCTTGCACTTGATCATCTTCTGGGGGGCGGATTATCCGGCCCCATGTGAAGGCCGTATTATCCGGCCTGTGGAGGAAAAACCGCCCCAGTTCAGATTTTCCGGGAAAAATCCGATTGGACTCCGAGCGGCGCGCCTTGGCATGCTTTGCTCAAAATCTGGGGGCCGGATTATCCGGCCCATACGATAGTCGAATTATCCGGCCTGGGGAAGAAAAACCGCCCCAGTTCAGATTTTCCAAGATAAAATTCGACCAGACTCCGAGCGACGTGCCTTGGCATGCTTTGAGCAAATGAGGTAGGCCGGATTATCCGGCCCTTGGTGGGGCGGGTAATCCGGCCCCCTCAAAGCTTCCTGCACACTTAGCGCACATGAATAATCTCCACAGTATTGTTATCTAACACGCAAAACATAGGAAAATATGAAATGTTCTTTCACGGTGGCCACTTCATATTTGTAATGTGAGATGATATGAACTTTGTATTCGGCACTTGTGTAAAAATTCAGCACTTGATGATGTCTACGCACTTCTATTCTTGTAGACAGTTGTTGGGCCTCCAAGTGCAGAGGTTTGTAGAACAGCAGCAAGTTTTCCCTTAAGTGGATCACCCAAGGTTTATCGAACTCAGGGAGGAAGTGGTCAAAGGTATTCCCTCTCAAGAAACCCTGCAATCAAGATACAAGAAGTCTCTGTGTCCCCAACACACCCAATACACTTGTCAGGTGTATAGGGGAACTAGTTCGGCGAAGAGATAGTGAAATACAAGTGGTATAGATAATTATAAGTGGTAACGGTGATAGAAAATAGCATGATGGTGTGGAAAAGACTAAGTAAAACTGAAATAAAGACGGAAGCAAGCAAACATGTAACAGATCTGGTAGCAAACGGTGTTTCAATGCTAAGAAACAAGGCCTAGGGATCATACTTTCACTAGTGAACACTCTCATATAAATATATTCTCTTCATGACACTACTCTTAACTACTCTCCGGTTGAACACTCTAATCGTTGGTAGGGCTATAACAGCACACCTCAAAGTTCATCTTTCCCATCTAGAAAACCCCACACTGTCACCTTGAGCACTAGATGAATCCAACAAACACCACAATTTCATAAAGACATGCAACTCCAAATATAACTCATAACAAGTATTTGTAATCTCTAGCCTAAGTGCCACCATGGTGTGCACGCTTTCACTTTCACACACATGGGGAGAGCAGAGATCTATTAAAGCACTTGAGTAGCAAGGTAGATCTACTTGATTACAAAGCTCATGATCACAACATGATCATGCATAGAGAGAGATGAACACATAGCTACCGGTAGAACCCTTAGCCTCGAGAGAGAACTACTCCCTCCTCATCATGGGAATTAGCAACGGTGATGGAGATGGCGGTGGAGATCGATGGAGATGGCTCCGGGGGCACTTCCCCGTCCCGGCAGGGTGCCGGAACAGAGACTTTCTGTCCCCAGAATCTCCCCTACGGTGGCGGTGGCGCTGCGGAACTTTTTGTGGATTTCTGATTGACGATTTAGGGTTTTGGTATCGGGAGGACTTTATAGGCGAAGGAGTCAAGGTCGGTGGGTGGCCAGGGGGCCCACACCACCTGGTGGCGCGGCTAGGGCTAGCCCGCGCCTAGGGGTGTGGCCAGGCCTTGGCCCTCCTCCGTCTCGTATTCTGGCTCCGTGAGTCTTCTGGTAAAATATGAACTTTGGCTTTTGTCCCGTCCAATTCCAAGAATATTCATTTTCTGACTTTCCTGGAACCAAAAACAGCAGAAAACGGGCAACTGGCACTGTGGCATCTTGTTAATAGGTTAGTCCAAGAAATGATTTGAAAAGTATTCCAAAGTGTGGACAAAACATAAGAAAGTAGATAAAACCAAGCATGGAACATAAAAAATTATAGATACATTTGCAATGTGTCAACATCCCCAAGCTTAACTCATGCTCGTCCTCGAGTAGGTAAGTGATAAAAAGAAAGAATAATTTTTGAGGTGACATGCACCATCAAAGAGTTGATCAAAGTATTTGTAAAACATTCAAAGTTGGGATCATAGTACTTCACTCAAAACATG
This sequence comes from Avena eriantha, assembly GCA_910589775.1. Taxonomy (NCBI): domain Eukaryota; kingdom Viridiplantae; phylum Streptophyta; class Magnoliopsida; order Poales; family Poaceae; genus Avena; species Avena eriantha. The sequence goes on along the minus strand of OU342743.1, from coordinate 130,649,308 downwards.
AAAAACAAAGTTCTACCAATAAGACAAAGAAACTATGATGCAATATGAAAAGGCACAAACAAAAGATTCATGAATAACAATGCTTTGCAAGACGTTTGTTTGTTTCACATAAAGAAAACATAGCATAATAGCATTCAGCTTGTCCCTCATAGAGTAGCAAATATAAATGCATAGGACACCTTCAAAGTTCATAAGAGTGACTAGATACAAATAGTTTAAAACAAGCAATATCAAATTATGCATCAATCAACTAGTCTTGGGACAATGCACATAGAACTAAGAATGCCACTATGCTCTCAAAGTAGGTGCATAAAGATAGAAGGTGGAGAGTCAATATATATAAGTGGAAGAAAGGCCTTCATAGAAGGAAGTAGGGATTAAAGTTTCATAAAGAGCTTCCAAAACTTATAGTACTTATAGCTTTCAGCTTGCACTGCCCCTATCATAAGCATCTTGAAGTGATTAAGGTTAAAGTGAACAAACTATGGTGTACATGTTTGACAAAGTATAAGTTGGAAATCTCATGTCCCTTGAATACGAGGTCCGCTCCTCATGCTACTCAAGTTTAGTCACCGGTAAGTTCTTGTCATCATAAGTACATGTGTATCATAGAGAACCGCCAACGGGGTACCCCTTGCCGGATGATACGGAAGAATCCCCATATCAAAATGACAAGGCAAGCAGACAATGAGCATCTCAGCAATCTTCTTATTTACAATGGGAATATGCTACTTTTTTCTCTCTTTCCTCTTTTCATAATATCTCTTTTTTTCTCTTTTTCTCTTTTTTCTCAATATAGGACTCTTTTTTATAAGAAGAATGCTTCATAGACAGCTCATTATGGTTACGCTGCAGGTTTCCACCATGTCAGCATGGATTAGACCAGCGGCCCAGGCATTTCTCTAACACATATACATAACTCCATGGACTTACAAGCTCCCCTTTCATTTCACACCGACGACATCCATATACAAAAGAGCATGATATCAACTAGGTACAAGTACCAAGTGCAATGTTGAAAGTGTTCCCCATGACAGCATGGTTCTGCTAATTCCCAACAAATAAGTGCAAGCATATACAACATAGACGACACAATGGTTCAAGTTTATTCAGGGCAAGAAAAGTAAAGTGTGCCATCAAGTTCGTGAGAGCTTTAATCACTAATTTTCAAATAACAAGTTTAATTTGGAAGGTAAACAAAAACATGAATATACTTGGAATAGCATATGCTAGTAGGTAGGTATGGTGGACTCTTTGGAATAACTTGGTTTAGGGAGTTGGATGCATGAGTGGAACTCATACTTGGTTGTGGAGGCTAGCAAAAGACTGGGAGCGACAAACTAAGAGAGCAATAATGGCCGTAATCATGCAGAGCGACAAAACATCATTGATCAAAGCATAAAGTGATACTACAAGTTGAAAACTAAAGGATCATAAAGGCTATGGTGACTTGAGATAGTCATAACATGGTGTGAGCATGCACCAAGTCAACCCAAATAAAGCATCAAAGGAGAATACCACTATACTATGCTTTAATATGCTAAAACAACGCATGATTCATCCAAGGCACATTAAGAAATCTCAATTGTTTATAACAAGTCATGCTACAGAAAATAATACTAAGCATGGCATGACAAAGCATAGGCCACAGTCAAAACAAGCTCTCTTTACCACTTAAGCATGAACTTTCCTACTCTTTTTCCAATCCAAACCAAGCTATTTGAAAACCAATGTATGAAAGAGGGGGTCCAACCAATTTATTCAGAAAACTAAGCAAATCAAGCAAACTAAAAACTAAAACAAAAACGAAAACGAAAACAAAAAATAAGACGCTCCAAGAACAACACAACTGTGCATGAAACAATAAAAATGAAGCGTTTGGAAGAAACCTGGGATTTTTATTAATGAAGAGGGGGATGCCTTGGGCATCCACAAGTTTTGACGCTTGTACTTATTGGATATTTCTTGGGGTGACAAGCGTGGCATCCCCAAGCTTGAGCTTTAGTCCATCCTTCATCTCATTACTCATTCCTTCCATACACCTGAAATTTTTCCTTCATATAAAACTTCACACAATCTTTATTAGCAACATTAGTGTACTCAAGATAATAAGTCTCAAGGTTCAGTTATAACACCAAATAAACTTCCATTAGAACACTATCTACTGTAGCACTTCCCTCAAAAATCTCAGTTCCCCAAAAGAACTCAATAAGGAACCAACAAGAAGCAAATGCAGAAAATGGCAGAAATCTGTCAAAACAGACCAGCAGGTAAAGACGAATTTTTTCGAAGACCTTCTTTCGCTCAAATCGAAAAGTGTTGAACTAAATAAAGTTAGATAACAACCTAGGGCCGAAGCACAAAAATTTATGCCTCAAAAAGACGTTCAAAGATTTCACACGAATTTGTACGGTGAAGCACAGAAATCTGTTTCGGGACAACAACTTTCCCAATCATTACTTCTCTCTCATTAGAGGTTACTCTTGGCACAAAAGGCAAATAAAAAGGATAAGGAGCGGTTATTACAGAGGTAATAACTTCCAAGACTCATATAAAACTTTCGGATTATCTCCCAATAAGTACTTTTCTTTAACGCCTTTAAGTTAGGCATGATAGTTTGAGAAGGTGCTCACATTAGAAATATGAGTTGAAGTAAAAGAGAGCATCAAGAAGCAAATTCAAAACACATTTAAGTCTAACCCACTTCCTATGCATAGGAATGTTGTAAATAAACAAGTCATGAAAGCACAAAGCAACAAGCATAGTAAAGCAAAACAAGTGCAACTTGAAGACTTTCAACATAAAGAGGGGAAACTTAATATTATTAAGATGCATAAAACCATGTTTCCCTCTCTCATAACTTTCAGTAGCATCATGAATAAAATTAACAATATGACTATCACATAAAACATTCTTATCATGAGCCACATGCATAAAAGAATTAATACTCTCCACATAAGCATAGTCATTCTTATTAATGGTGGTGGGAGCAAATTCAACAAAATAGTTATCATTATTATTCTTATCACCATAATCATCAAATATAGGAGGCATATTGTAATCATTAATTTTCTCCACAATAGTAGGTGGACTGAAAATATCATATTCATCATTGTAATCATCATATATTGGAGGTTTTGTATCATCATAAGCAATAGAATAGCTATCTTCCAAAGCTAGGGAACTAAAAAGATCATTTTCATAAAAACTAGCTTCCCCAAGCTTAGACTTTTCCATAGCATTAGCAATAATGGTGTTCAAAGAATTCATACCAATAACATTGCTATTAGCACGGAAATAAAGTTCCATAGGTTTTTTAATTTTCTCTTCAAACACTTCATGTCCTAACTCAAGATAAATACTATAAAGCTCTCTAATTTTTTTGTTGTTTTCCATTAAGCCTAACTAGTGAAAACAAGAAACGAAAAGACAAAATTGAAGAATCTAAAGGAAATAACTTTGAGCACTCACACCGGAGGATGTGAGTACCTTTTACCTTACCTCCCCGGCAACGGCGCCAGAAAATAGGCGTTTGCCGTGGGGGGTTCTTCTTCTTTAATCCTCCGGTGTGAATACCTTTTACCTTTCCTCCCTGGCAACGGCGCCAGAAAATAGCTTGATGTCTACGCACTTCTATTCTTGTAGACAGTTGTTGGGCCTCCAAGTACAGAGGTTTGTAGAACAGCAGCAAGTTTTCCCTTAAGTGGATCACCCAAGGTTTATCGAACTCAGGGAGGAAGTGGTCAAATGTATTCCCTCTCAAGCAACCCTGCAATTAAGATACAAGAAGTCTCTTGTGTCCCCAACACACCCAATACACTTATCAGGTGTATAGGTGCACTAGTTCGGCGAAGAGATAGTGAAATACAAGTGGTATAGATAATTATAAGTGGTAACGGTGATAGAAAATAGCGTTATGGCGTGGAAAAGACTAAGTAAAACTGAAATAAAGACGGAAGCAAGCAAACATGTGACAGATCTAGTAGCAAACGGTGTTTCAATGCTAAGAAACAAGGCCTAGGGATCATACTTTCACTAGTGAACACTCTCATATAAATATATTCTCATCATGATACAACTCTTAACTACTCTCCGGTTGAACACTCTAATCGTTGGTAGGGCTATAACAGCACACCTCAAAGTTCATCTTTCCCATCTAGAAAACCCCACACTGTCACCTTGAGCACTAGATGAGTCCAACAAACACCACAATTTCATAAAGACATCCAACTCCAAATATAACTCATAACAAGTATTTGTAATCTCTAGCCTAAGTGCCACCATGGTGTGCACGATGTCACTTTCACACACATGGGGAGAGCAGAGATCTATTAAAGCACTTGAGTAGCAAGGTAGATATACTTGATTACAAAGCTCATGATCACAACATGATCATGCATAGAGAGAGATGAACACATAGCTACCGGTAGAACCCTTAGCCTCGAGAGAGAACTACTCCCTCCTCATCATGGGAATCAGCAACGGTAATAGAGATGGCAGTGGAGACCGATGGAGATGGCTCCGGGGGCACTTCCCCATCCTGTCAGGGTGCTGGAATAGAGACTTTCTGTCCCCGAATCTCCCCTTCGGTGGCGGCGGCGCTGTGGAACTTTTTATGGATTTCTGATTGATGATTTAGGGTTTTGGTATCGGGAGGACTTTATAGGCGAAGGAGGCAAGGTTGGTGGGCGGCCAGGGGGCCCACACCACCTGGTGGCGCGGCTAGGGCTAGCCCGCGCCTGGGGGTGTGGCCAGGCCCTGGCCCTCCTCCGTCTCGTATTCTGGCTCCATGAGTCTTCTGGTAAAATAGGAACATTGGCTTTTGTCCCGTCCAATTTAGAGAATATGCATTTTCTGACTTTCCTGGAACCAAAAATAGCAGAAAACAGGCAACTGGCACTGTGGCATCTTGTTAATAGTTTAGTCCAAGAAATCATATGAAAAGTACTCCAAAGTGTGGACAAAACACAAGAAAGTAGATAAAACCAAGCATGGAACATCAAAACTTATAGATACATTTGAAATGTATCACTTGACACTATATATGTATCTCGATCGGGATCTAAGTGTTTGTATTATATATATGTCGGTTTTCATGCATCTACTACTTGTACAATGTACTTTATGCTCATCTGGATAAATATTGTATAAATCCTATATAATTACCTGATTATACACCAGGAACGTATTTTACTTCTAATACGTGTTACACAATCAGTGGTGCATATAATTATATAGTTAGTGGCGCATAGGCTTTCTGTGGCGCATATATGTAAATGCGGCACTGAAGTTCTTCCTATGGCGCATATGAAGAAATGCGCCACAGAAGTCTAAGACTTCTATGGCGCATATCCATATGCGCCACAGGAAGTAGTTATCAGTGGCGAGGTAACAGTGGCGACTAGGATATGCACCACAGAAGTCTCATTTATATGCGCCATAGATAAGTTGTTTCCTAGTAGTGGAGGCTAGTCTAAATATTCTTCGCGGTCTCCTTAGGGTTATCCTTTAGTATGGACATAGCTTGTATAGCCACCCACTCTATATCAACCATTGAGGATTTCACCATTCAGGGCCCATTTTGTTCACCTGCAACATAGATTCATTTACAAGATAAGCGGAGTCGAGTCGTTGCTAGAAAGATCTTGCACAACAATTGTTGTTATAGAGTGAAAAGAGAGAGTTTGAATGGTTTGCTGCATTCATTGCCCCAATACCCTAATTACCTTTGACGCTGGTAAGGCTCTGGCTATGATCCTCCATGGACAAGGCACCATGACCCGTCCATTCCTCCAGAATAACCTGCAAAAGACATCATACCTCTAGGCAGTGTTCTTCAGTCGATGAACGTCGAACTCCCCCTTGATACAAAAATGCCGGAACGACATCCTGAACTCGGTGCCGACCGAAATTATAGGATACTCGCGGTCATGTTTCATTTCTTCTACCTCAGCACCCAAATCATCGACTGGAATGCCAGCCTCATTGTTAAGTTCCTCATCTATTCATCATCACCAGATTCTTGATCGTCTATAGTGCCATATTCTACATCTGATTCAGATTCTTGGCCATCGTCTCCAATGCCTAATACTGCACACATGATATTGACTCCCAGGGGTGGGGCTGCACCATCACCTCCACCCAGATGGACTGGAACATTGGCCCAATCTACCTCACCGGCAACTATGTTTTCTCCCAGACTCTCTGTAGGTTATGTTGTAACCATAGGGGGTGGTCTTACATCTGCACATTTCCCAGGTCCTTTAGTAGACAAACAGCAGTCAGAATCTATTTCATCTTGACTGTATAGAACCCTCTTGCTCTTCTTGTGTACATCCCCCTTCCTAATGTAATCTTTCCTGATGGTATCAGTAGGGCTTGACATATGTGTACTGTTCCCCATCGAACTAGGCCTATTGCCTGACCTCTGTGGCGTGTTCTTCTTTGAATTAGCCCTTTTGCTGCTACTATTGGGTGTGTTCTCCTTCGTGCTGGCATTATTGACGGACCTTAGCGGCGTGTTCTTCTTTGAATTAGCCCTTTTGCTGCTACTATCGTGTGTGTTCTCCTTCATCCTAGCATTATTGCCGGACCTCAGTGGCATGTTCCGCTCCAAATTAGTATTTTTCTGCTACCACCGGGTGTGGTATCCTCTGTCCTGGCCATCTTAGACTTTTTGCTACCACTCCTGGGTGTGTTCACCACCGTACTCGCCCTCTTAGCGTTTTTGCTGCTACCATTCGGTGTGGCATTTTGACTGGACTCAGGGGTGTACTCTACGGTGTGGTGCCTTTTTTCGTGCAACTCTTGGGTGTCCTCTTCTCTGGCTTGGTCTGGTTGGTGATGTTCTTATTCAGGGTGCCCTTTCTGGGGAATCTCTTCCTACTCCTATTTATGATGCTCCTTTGTAAGACTCTCCTCTATTCACAATCCTCAGTGATGCCATGGATCAGGTCACGCATGCCTTCTACAAGTCCATCATCTCTATTCTTGAAATCCAATTCCTCTCCAACCATTTGCACTATCAAGTGGATGTACACTTCACCTCTATAATGTTTCCTTGTAAATGGTACGGCTAAATCACTGGTATCTTTCAATTGTATGGCCTTTTTGCTCCTGTAACAATAATATACCAACTGTGCTACCTAGGAGGACCCCCACGACACCTTCACACGTAACGCTGCCATCAGGTCAGATAAGTGTACCACTTCAGGATCGTATCTGCCAAGGATTATATCAATGTCACCGTATAATTTTTCTTTGCCATCATCTAATTTTGCAGTGAACTTCGCGACATCGATATGAATGATTACTTTGCCATCATCAGGTTCTGTAGGATCGAAACCTCCGAGAGGTTCAAGAGATGGAGCGGCACCATCAGACCCAGCCACAACGCCATTGCCGCCATCACCAGCATCATCGGTAGCTGTAGCAACCTCGGTGGAAGTATCAGCACGAGGAACAAGGCGATGGGTCTTAGCAGCGACGCTACAATACCTGGTGGACAGGCAGGGCCATGGCTAATGGCAACCACAATAGGAGCAATTCTGACAACATCAGTCCTTCGAGTGCTAGCAGAGTCCAGACCATGAGCTCACTCCAGACCAGTAGTCCACTGAACTTGAGCACGGGTTCGAGGAGGAGCAGCACCCAAGGCACCAGTCTTGTCAACAACAGTGGGGCAGCATCCAAAAGCCTTAGTTTTCTCAACAACGGTAGGTATTGGGTCAATAGCAGCCAGATCAACAACAACACGGGGACGACCAGTACCACCAGATTCTAGAATAGGGGTTTGCTGAACTTGAGCACGGGTTTGAGGAGAAGCAACACACAAGGCAGCAGTCTTGTCAACAATAGTGGGGCAGCCTCTAGAAGCCTTACTTTGCTCAACAGCGGCATGTATTGGGTCAACAGTAGCCAGATCAACAATAATATGGGGACGACCAGTACCGGTAGATTCCAGAGTAGGGGTTTGCACAACTTGAGCACGGTTTCGAGGAGGAGTAGCACTCAAGGCAGTAGTCTTGGCAACAATAGTGGGGTAGCCTCCGGAAGCCTTAGTTTGCTCAATAGTGGTAGGTATTGGGTCATCAGCAGCCAGATCAACAACAACATGGGGATGACCAGTACTAGAAGATTCCAGAGTAGGGGTTTGCACAACTTGAGCACGGTTTCGAGGAGGAGCAGCACTCAAGGTAGAAGTCTTAGCAACAATAATGGGGCAGCCTCTAGAAGCCTTAGTTTGCTCAACAGCGGCATGTATTGGGTCAACAGCATCCAGATCAACAACAACATGGGATGACTAGTACCAGCAGATTCCAGAGTAGGGGTTTGCACAACGGCAATACGAGGACTCCTACGAGGAAGTTGCCCGGCAGAAGCATGGTGCGGACGAGGAACCACGTTTTGCTTAACAGTAGCAGGGGTTCGAGTTAGACCACTCTGTCCAAGTATAGCTGGTTGACTCCTAGTAGCATCATCTTGCACATCAAGTATTTTACAATTCAACATTAACACGTGAAGCCCACCAAACTGCTTCAACAACCCAATTAGCTGACTGTCACACATTATAGGAACCGTGATGCCCCGTTTATCCATGAAACTGAACCGTGCAGTCTGCTTCGGCCCCATTTCAGCACGTTCACACACAACAGCAACCATAACAGGGATAGTGCATAACTGCACAGGCGCTACTTTCATCTTCAAACAATGAACTTGAATCCACTACTCTTCTCATCTGCTAATTTAATGTGGTAGCCGCAGAGGGTTACCATAACCATGTATTTGGGTTCCGTGGAGATCCTACTTGACAGAAAATTAGGGACAAAAGATAAGAATTGTTTGTCAGCGTTGTGCTAGCAAACAATTGTAGGTTCGATCTATCTCTATAATGCCAATAGCTAGCTAGCAGTTATAGATAGTGTGAATAGCTAAGAGAAGAGTAGCTCACCCGCAAATAGCCAGAACTACTTCTTCCTTGGTAGTAGGATCTTCCATCATCCGTGCTGCTAAGCTCGTCGGCGGCGGAGGTGGGCTAGAGCCTCGCAACGGCGGGCACGGCATGCGGCATTGGAGCTCGGGATCAGCGAGTGGGCACAACAACTGGGCGCCGGAAGTCAAATGTTCGAAGGGATCCTTCTGGTTGGAGGGTGGATTTCAATGCCGCCGGTGCTAGGGTTCATGCGAAAGGAGGGAGTGGATTTGTGAATTTGGTAAATGCACCAAGCCCCTATAGTTCCTCGTTTTGCCCACCTGGTTGCCACGTTGGCTCTCGCGTCACGGATAGATTACTGACATGAGGGTCCCAGACGTCTACTTCACGGGGCAGTTTGACGGAATGTTTTGATTTGGTAGGGGTGAGACGAGTTTGCCTCGAAATGACCCTCTCGGTAGTTGGCAGCCCAACTTTGCGAAACGCGGTTCAGGCAACTCGGCCCCCCGATGCACTTGCCCAACAACTTGGGTACCGCAAGGGAACAAGCCCCCGAGCAAGATGGTGGCTTATGAACAAGGTTATCATGTTCATGAGACATGAGTCGATACTTTAAATGAGGCAAAAATTGAAACAAAGGTATAATACCCCATGTATAAGATTGATGCCTTGTATCCTTATTTTCCCTACAAGCTCAAAGTAAGAAAGAACATATCTATACAAGGCAACACAACCTTTGTTATGTCAATCCATAAAATATTAATTAGAACTTTAATGCTCCATGTAAAAAGTGGATCTAGCTTTGAAAGCAAACTTGTAATCCTTCTATTGCGTCTTTTAAGTTTTGTATCTCCTCACTGATGTAATGTAAGGGCTTAAATGGGAATATGAATTCACTTACGGTTGGCAGTCATATGCGTCCAACACTTCATCCTTTTCTAAGGCTCATCAAAGTTAGAGAGATGACAAGAATAAGCTTCGTTAAATCAAGACAATCAAAGTAGAGTTTAATATAAGTATAAATAACTAGAAATGTAACAATCAATCCAATTCTTATAGTTAACTCTAAGCTTGCCAACAAACACTAGGATGTTTTAATAGCAAATTTGAGTAAGAGAGTTCATGTCCTAAGTAGCATCACAGTGAAGTGTCTTATTGACACCCACGTCAGTAAATCAAGGTTATCAAAAACACTTCTAATCCAATCATTGTCTTTCAAGAAAATTCATAAAGTAGTAATGACACCATGCCAAGGACTTGTTATGTGGATCTTCATTATTATTTTTTCCTTTTTTCAAGGATCATTGTGTGTTTCTTTTACAATAGCTTGCACAACCTTTGAGAATACCAATACTTTTGCCCATTACAGTGACATTTATGCCACTCATGTCATCAACTCATAGCCAAAATCAGGGGTTGTACCATAGATCGTTCGTAGGCCAGCAGAGTTGTTGGCATCCAAAGGTGTGCATGAGAAACATAGAACTCTTTAAATAGTACCACGGTTTGACCCACAAGGTTAGCTTTGGCATGCATCACAATTATCGCTAGACTTCATTTCAATCAAACAACTCCTTTCAAGAGTGTCATCAAGTCTATCAAAACATCTATGGGGTTAAGTATCTTCAAGGGTAAACTCTCAAGACAATCATTCATCAAACAAGTCATAAATTTCAGACTTTTCTTGTTGTACTTGTTTGGAAATATTATTTCCAAGGCAAAACTTGGTTAGCTAAAAGAATTAGAGCAAAAGCTTCCACAACTAATCATCCATACCAATAAAAAGCTTTACTCTAACTATTTCGAATTACTCCCACTAGCATGGCATCTTCAAAAATCAACCAACTAAGATAAATAATTCAAACTTCACAAGTGGGACACATAGGATTTAAGTGTAAAAATCATGGCAATCTATTCTAGAGGATCACAAAGTTCTTCTCAAGCCGAAAAAATATTTTAACATAGTGCAACAAAACTCTAACTCAACTCTTATGAATCCTAACAAAATCAAGTGCATCCATTATATAAACATGAAACACAACTTACCTAAGCAAGCATTCAAAAATAGCGAAATACATGATTGCACAAAATGTTTCATCAAAGAAGAACATTGCACAAGACTCTACACATGAAGAATTCACTTCTCCAAGCTAGAACTTCTGAAAAAACCAAACTTAAATAGATCACCATAAGAAAAATAGAAAATACAGTTATCAAAAATAGAGTGTGAGAAGTGGTTACCTCCCCAAGCTTGAATAAAGTAAGGGCGACACACTTTACTATTCAGGTACGAGTAACCTCACTGATGATGGACATGGACCTTTGGTTCAACGAATACTTCCTTGTTGAAACGTTGAGTTGAAACAACCAAGTGGCTCGTGCAAGTATTTACACGGTTGGCATAAACCATCCATGTCATTGCACAAGGTTCAAGTCCCTGCGAAAATAACAAACGAAATAAAAGCAAACGATTCGGTATACAAACAGAATTTGTTCACCCAACCATGAAAAGAAAATAAAATCAACATGAAACACTATAGAGAATTATAGGCTAGGGAGTTTCGAAGGTAGGTAAAAGAAAATGAAGTACAAAACAACATGTACAAGGTAATCCACTGACCTAACATTGTCAAAAATAAAAAGATTGGAGGGGTTATAACCCTTTTGTACCTGTCCCTGCCCTTAATGCGTGGTGCTGCTCCTTGGTACTGGCGCGTGGTACGAACGGGCTCCGCCCGTACTGCACCTCATCTTTGCTTCTTCCTCTCTTTCTTTTTTTCACTCCCATAAAATTGGTATGACCGGGTGGTACGAGCGGGATGCGCCCGTACGAGTGGTCGTTATAGCCTCTAAGTCGTCTTCATGTTTCCTTTGCCTAGTAATAAGGTCAGTACGGGTGGACGGTACAAACGCGTCCCACCATACTGATGCTCGTTAAGCTTGTAGTTACCTTCCTGGAGAATTTTTTGCTTCTTCTGATTTGTCACATGAATGGTACGGGCACATGGTACGGACGGGTCTGCCTGTACTACTGCTCGTTAAGCTCACTATGAATTCCAAAACAAGTTATTTTCTCCAAAAAAATTACTAAGGACCTGAAACGTTACTCCAGCATCCAAACAAAGCATGTATTTTTGCTGAGAAGATTTAACCAAGATAAGCAATACATGATTAGAGCAATGAACAATTATGCTTTCTGAATAATGTCCCAAGCCAATTCTAATAGCGAAACATGCAATGTGGAAATGCAACAGTAATGCAACTAACTAAAGACACAAAATTAAGAAAGACACATAATGACTTTCACGTTGTCTCCCAAGAAGAGCCCAATTTAAAGCCATAGATCTAGGCTACAAGAAGCATCTTGCGGTACATTGTTATTATATAAATAAATATGTATCCGCATGTTAGCGAGAATTTATACACAAGGTGTGGTGAGCGTGTACTCTTATTTTTCTACCAAGATAAGGTTAAGGATTTATGATCAATCTTTGAATCTTTACCTTGACTAATATTTTGAGGATACAGTTTATAATATTCTTCTGGAGCCAGTAGTTTTCCTTGAAGCAACGGACTTTCCTGCATCTCATTAGTAAAACAAAGGGCATAGCAAACAAATATGGAAGGCATACAAGATTTTGTATTGGGTTCATCATCATCAGTATTCCCAAAAGGAGTATCTAAACAAACACTACTAGAATCATCAAAAAAATCTTTAGGGAAAAAATCAAGAATTCTAGAATTATATAAGTTAGCATCATCACTAGAGTCATCTACATCATAAGATGTAGAATAAGGCTATGGATAAGGTTTGAGAGTGGGATACTTTACTTCCGATTCTTCCAATTCTTCTTCTTCTTCTTTCTTGCTGGTTTCTGGATCTCTTCCGTTCATAAGAGTGACCACCCTAATCCAACCTCATACTCCCTGCGTGTATACATCTTATCAGATTTAGTTAATTCATGATTCTCCTTACCTTCTCGGGATCTTGTCACGCGTATGATATGTTCAACACAAGGCTTCTTGGTTTGAGGCCTCTTGGTTTTAGGCTTCTGGTTTTAACCTTCTTTCCAGCCTCAATAGTACAACAACTAGAAGATATAGGAGTAACAGTAGAGGGTTGTTCTTCATTATTAGTGATAGTAGTTTTAATATGATTAAAATAATTATCTATGAATGCGGTGACCCCGCATACCACTGCATGATGTAGTACACTATAGTCATTGACATAACACCAATGAAACACTATTCCACTAGTATTACATCCCTCGGAGAGGTACGACAGAAACCTAGCAGGTCCAAGACATGACTATATATTACAACTTGACTCTTTACAAAAGATCCAGAGAACATTCTAGGTTAAATAGGAAGAAAACAACTTCTTACAAAGAAGAACCAGAAATAATAACTCGTAACTCTTGTGCTAATAAGACTAGTATCTAAACTATTTGTCTTGCCATTGCTGCTATTGCAATACTCTACAGAATTAGGTTTTATGGCTAGAGAATATACTACTATCTAATCAGGAACTTCGTCTTCACTTCAGTTGATGTATATGTTGACTCCATTGACTTTATTGAAGAACTTGAGCTTCTGATGGTGACTCCTTGAGCAAGATTTGGTGTTGACGATGTCTTCAAGGCTTAAGAACCTAGCAAGGGTTAAGAAGGTATGGTTGAGTACGAGCATACTCAGCAAGTTCACTAAAAAGGAGTGTTTGATGCACTAACTATATCCACAGACCAGAGGTCATAGGCTATGCAGGTTTTCGTAAACATTTGTTCAAAGGTTGCTTTTATTCTGAAAAGCTATGTCCGTCAGCCTTCACAAGTTTACCAGAACTTTCATGGAGTTCCTTTCCTGCCACGTTCTTAGCTCCTTCCCGGAACAGGGAGTAACATGTCATAGTTCTTATACTCTGCAGAGGTGCGTTGGTTTACCCATAAGAGACCTTAGCTTTGTTGCACAACCAAATCATGAGCGTGTCCATACTTCCTTGGTATGGGACCCAGTCTAAGTTCCAAGCCAGTCACTACCCTCTCCGCGACCCCGCATGCCCCCTTGGTATATGCCATGTCCATGTATTGAATTACGGCAATGGGAAGTACAAACCATTATAGATGCCAGAACTACCATGGGATGTTGAGGTATACCACCCATATGTTGCGTATCTTCTATGAATTACACTCACACTATGAGGATAACAGCCACGGCCTATGCATCCAGATTCATGCGGAAGGAAGAAGATACAGCTGATTTTCCCGTCCCATTCCAAGTCTTATGGTTAACGCGTAATATATGGTGCTAGAATCACTAGCACCATTGGTTGTTAATCCTAGATGATACATTCCCGTGCAATGGTGATACCATTGTCAGTCATAATAGATTCACTAATCACCCTGGATCAGTAACCAATAGTTCAAGTTAATTATGAAAAAAGTGTTTTCGACCATCCTTTTCGAAATGCAGGTTATGACAACATTTCATTTGCAATTACTTGATATAAAATAACCAAAGGACATGAGCAAGTGTGAACTTGCTTGTTGTGATTGCAAGATTATGAAATCACGTTCTTCGAGACAGAAGAAGATCCAAAATCTGAAATCGGCATCATTGGTCCGGTAAGGACTAATGTTTAAATAAGCAAGATGACATTATGCATAAGTAATGTAATGCAACTTTGTAACTTGAATTCCTGGAGTAATCGTCTATGATCTAGTCTTTGGGAACTAGGAATGGTTTATTTGGAATGTGTTGTCCTTTTAGATCAATGTCACACTTGTGCTTCTTGTTAAGGCTTGTGAGAATGTGTGAAAGAATATGTAAGTACAACAAGTAGCTTGCAATAATAAAGTACTCAAGCTTTGAATGACATTCAGAAGACTTCTTATTTAAAGATGTGTTATTCTATTGGGCCTTTATAGAAATTCTTAAAAGAATAACTTTTGAGGAAAAGTAATACTTTACAAAGTAAAAGCATTTAAACTTGAAGTTAACAATTTAAGGTTTTATTACTAATTATAAGTACTAAGGAAGAAAATAATTACCATCACTAGGTTAAGTAATCTATTTAGGTTTGAGGCTTGTATGTTTTTGTTATGAAATGATACTTAACTTTATTTACTTTAGTATACTTCATAAAAGTTAAATAAGAATAACCTTACTTTTATTTAAGTACTATTTTGTCTTCCTTATAATTGAGTGAAACATTTTATATACTTTGGATTTAGGGTTTATAATTCATAACATAGAGATGGTGTTACTTAAGGTACTTATAAATCTTCCTTATATTTTAGGTGAATAACATTCTTGTAAAATAAGAGATGGTGAGAATGTTTAACAAGTTAGAAATACTATCTTTGATGATTTTATAGCTAATACCCATCTTGGAGAATGGTATACAAATATTTATTAATGATAATCTTAGAAAATACATTTAAATGGATTTGGACTATTTTTATTTCATACCAGCATTATTTAAAACTAATACTATTATTAGACCTTCAATGGATAATATTAGAAATGTTAGCAATTTTTATAATTACTTTTATGAATTATTAATTGAGGAAATAGGTTTGAATTCAATTTTGTAGATCTTTAAGATTTCATCTTCTTCAAAAATAGTGCATTATAATTTTATCATGTAGATATTATTTTTGTGATCATTTTGGTATATTATATAGATTTTTAGGGTTTTTAAATAATAAGATATGATTTTTATAAGTTTTATTACTTTTAAACATTTAATAAATAATAAATATTTAATTATGTGACATAGTAATATATGATTATAGTTTATAATTGTATATCTTCTTTTTCTAAGAATTTTGATATATTATACTTATTTTTCTGAATTTTAAATAATAAGTTATTTATTTTGCAAGATTTAATTACTTTATATAAAATAACCATAAATAGTAAAATAGTAGAATGATTATTAAACAATACATGGTAATAGATTTAAATTGTAGATTTTAGTTTTCTAATTTTTTTGATATATAACTAGTATTTTTATGAATTATAAAACAAAAGTTATTGAATTTACAAGATTTAATCAATTTCTGAAAATTCTAAAAAAACAATTAATTGATTTTACTGTGTCATTGCTGACGTTAGCTCTGCACTAAACTCTTTTTAGACCGGGACTAAACCTAGCCTCTAGTCACTGACTGGTGGGCCAGTGGCCACGTTGGTTGCCACATCAGCAAAGTGGGACCCGTCACAGTGTTGACTGGGTTTGACTGTGCGCTGACGTGCTGATGACATCCGCATGATGTTGCATCGGTGCTGATGTTGCAGATCGATGATGGTCGTGTCACAGGGGATAGCACGGGACTGCACAAATAGGCGAGTTTGAAGTAGGGTAGCAAGGCGAGTCTAGTGGTGGTTGCGCCACCAATTTTAGGTCACAAGAGCTTAATAGACGGTGAGCCCGAGCTGTGGTGGCATCAGGTGATCGACGGGAGAATGATTCGATGCAAAAATAAGACGATTGAGAGGTTCCTGAGCATCAATAGCTCACCAGGATTGCAGTAGAGGGGTTGGCATGACCGGAGGAGGTCGGAGTCGAAGGGAACCGCGGCGGCCAGACTTCGGGAAGGAGGTCACGATTAGAACCTCTGGGGCTTCTCTAGCACGAGCTAGCAGGGGCAATCGATCGAGACGAGCACCAGGAACTCGATGGTGGCCATGGATGAGGAAGTGGAGCTAGGGTTCGTCGGGACGGTGCAGCACCTGGAGCTAGGTTTTGGGTAGCCACTGCACACGAGCGGCACAGAGTGAGAGAGAGATATATATATAAATGGGGATGGGAAGATAGAGGAGGATAAGGGCATCGTCGTGGTGATCTTATCCTCGTCGGGCGACCTTGGTGGCAGTGGGAATCGTAGCGACAACGACGAACGACATCGGTGCTAGCCACGTAGTTGCTTGGCTCGCTGAGGAAGACGACGATGAAGCGTTACTTGGGCATGGGCCGGCGTTGGGCCGTGGTGGATTAAACGGGACATTGTGAGACACGCACATGGCATCAGATAGCGCTGGAGGTTTCTGGGCCATGGGCTGAAACTGCTGAATGTTCTTTTCCTTTTCCTTTTCTAATTCTTTTACCATTTTTTACAAAACCTTTTCAAATATGAATTTCTTAAGGTTTAAAATATCTAGAATTTTTGTAAATCATGGAGAATATTATGAAGATCAATTCTAATCAATTCTTTCTACATTTCTAGTTGTGTTTACAAAATGCATAATTATATGAAGGGTTCTTTTCTTTAGAAAATATTAATAGGAATTAGGGTTTTAGGGACTTACTTCTTATATAAATATCTTATAAAAATGATCTTATTTTCACATTGGTAACTATAATTTCAAAGTCTTAAGATGATTAATTAAAGTCATATAAGCTTTATATATATAAGTCATCACATAACAATTGATATATATACTTTATAATGCATTAAATATTGTGGTTCATAATATAGTGTCCACATTTACTCCATGCTCATATGGAATGAGTGGTTAGAACAATGGATTAGAAAATTTGTCTTATTAATACAAATAAGTTATAAATGAGATTTGTAATAAACATTTCCTAAGTAATAGAAGTATTTTGGTTGTCATGTATTAAGCCTTTAGAGTTTTGAGCTACAAATCTTGCTATGATCTCTAGAGGATCTACTACTCTCATGTTTATTCCTGAACTTTATTATCGATCAAGGTTTAAGAAACACTACCTCTAGATTTGTGATCATGGATGATCTCTTAATTTGGAGTGAGATATTGAGATAACTTTCTAATGTGATCTTGATGGTTCCTTGATACTAGGTTTATATTAGGTTTTAAGAGAATAAGGTAGATAAGGCTTTCATCAATTCACACTCAACTAGTATTCTAATTATCTCTTAGAAACTTCATTTGACTAAGAAATATTAAGCAATGGCTGTTTGGAAATAGGAATTGGTTCCACTGCCAACTTGATTCTAGGGTTTTCGACAAAGATGTAGACATGAGTATTTTTATGGCTTGCTATAATCTTGGTTAAATATTTCTCAAGAATTCCTATTCTAAATACTTCACTAAGCTTGTCTTTAGTTAAGGAATTCCTTTCCTAAATATACTCTATATATTTCTCTTATCTCATTCACACAGATCACACTTTTCTAAATAAACTAATCATCTGACTTCACCATATCCATCATCACATGATGACAGGGTCAAGTCACTTCTTCCTTATACAATCCCCATTCTTCCTTTAGTATATAACTTCCATTTGTAAACTAACCTTGAGGAATTCATTCATCTGATTAGTTCTTTCTAATTCCATCCATTACTCTTTTATATTCTCCTTGCATCTACTTCCAAGGCTTGTAAGGTTACAATCCTCACGATATCACAGGTGATATCAATCCTCTAGAAGAGGTATGTTACTATTCCCCATAATATAAGATTGTTCTTATATTAGCTTAGTTAACATTACCATTTCTTCAACTACTCCATTGAACACAGGTTCTATGTCTCATCATACACTAGCTTGACTACTCATGATCAAGCTAGATGATTCAGCTTACTAGGTTTAGTTTAGTTGGATATACACTGTTCAAAAAATCGTCCGAATCAATGATTAATAGGCCGATTAATCCCTACTAGGGACCTAACCATGTCGATTACCACTAATTGGTTGTGTTAATACTTTATCCCGAGTAATAGCTCTGATAGACCGATTACTAGGTATATTTCCAATTAAATACTACACTTGGTAAAAAAGTTGCAAATTTTTCAATGCATATCATCCTTCCAACCGCTAGTCGTCCCAACGAAGTAGGTTTTGTGAATCTCCCGCTCGATTCCCGCCTCCAAGAGCTCGTTTTCCGCTGTCACCAACCTATACCTTGGGTAGGTGGTGGGAGAAGATTAACTTTAGAGGTCAGACGAGGATAAACAGAAGGAGAGCACATGGTACCACCTGGTGGATCCTGATCGCTCGTGACCTTGAAGATTAGGTTAGAGAGGAGATGCGTATGTGTTTTAATGAGCTTGTGGGATCTAGATAAGTAGGGTCGGGCATATAAAGGCCCATATACTATTTCTTTCTTATATACACATGTTTTAGGTGCTAATTTGTGCATGTTGCACCGATTAATAGCCGACCGACTAAAGCAGTTAATCATCCGAATTCCGATTAATCGCTACTCCCAAGACGACCAAATAGTTAACGATTACCGATTTCCTTAATATCAAATCTTCAACAACTAGTCAATTATTCCCACGTGACTTGAGAGTAATGACCACCATCCATTGTCTACACTAAGCTTAGGCTTCTAACTATCTAGTCAAAATCTATTCTTAGCTAAGTAATAGACTTGTACTACACCTGGTCTCTTTAGAGGATTTATCTTGTTAAGGAAGCTTACTCCATGTTTGTATCTACTTGGTGAAAGAGCATGTGGGCCCCCATGTCTGGTTTTGGTAATTAATGAAAATCTCTATGGACTAATGCGTTGATGACCCACAAGTATAGGGGGTGTATCGCAGTATTTTTGAGGGAAATGAAACCCAAGTTATTGATTCGACACAAGGGGAGCCAAAGGATATTTATAAGCCTTAACAACTAAGTTGTCAATTCAGCTGCACCTGGAAACAATCTTGCTCACAGCAGTTTATCAGTAGCAACAGTTTTGTAGTAGGAATAGTAAAGTAACTGTAGTAGTAAAGCAAAGACAGTAGTAATGAAAACAGTAAACAGTGGGATTTGTGTGCGGTAGGCATAGGGATGGATGGACGGGCGTTGCATGGACAAGACAATTCACATAGCAATCAGAACATAGGGCAATTGCAGATAAATAAGATAAAGCATCCAAGTACTAGACAATCCTAGGCATGTGTTCCATATATAGTCATACGTGCTCGCAATGAGAACTTGCACAACATCTTTTGTCCTGCGAGCCTGTTTGCAGCGGGGCCTCTAGGGAACTACTGGCAATTAAGGTGCTCCTTTTAATAGAGCACCGGAGCAAAGCATTAACACTCCATGAACACATGTGATCCTCACATCGAAGCCATTCCCTTCCGGTTATCCCGATTTCTGTCACTTCGGGGCCATAGGTTCCGGACAACAACGTGTGTATACAACTTGTAGATAATACCAAAAACAATACTATCATAATGAATCAATAACATGTTCAGATCTGAAATCATGGCACTCGGGCTCTAGTGACAAGCATTAAGCACAACAAGTCGCAACAAAGTCATAAAGCACTAATAAAAGATACTAGGCACCATGCCCTAACAATCTGATGACATTACATGAACGATCTCATCCAATCCCTACCATCCCCATAGCCTACAGTGGGGGATTACTCACTCATAGATGGGCGAAACATGGATGGTCGATGGAGAAGCGATGGTGATGATGATGGCGATGATCTCCTACAATTCCCCATCCCGGCAAGGTGACAGAACGGAGTTTCTGGTGCTGTTTCGTGGAATCTGGTGGTGGTGGCGGAGCGGAACTCCTTCTAGAAAAACGTCGAACCCCCCAGAGTTTTTAGGTCAGAAGGCTTCTTATAGGTGAAGAGGGAGACCGAGGGGGTGCCTAGGGCCACCACACCATGCCCTGGCGCGGCCAGGCCCAGCCCACGCCTGGGGGTGGTGTGGCCAGCCCCTGGCCCTCCTCCGTCTTGTATTCTGGCTTCTCGAGTCTTCTAGAAAAATAGGCACTTTGGCTTTTGTCCCGTCCAATTTCGAGAATATTCATTTTCTGAATTTCCTGGAACCAAAAACAGCAGAAAACAGGCAGTTGGCACTGTGGCTCTTGTTAATAGGTTAGTCCAAGAAATCATATGAAAAGTACTCCAAAGTGTGGACAAAACACAAGAAAGGGGATAAAACCAAGCATGGATCATCAAAAATTATAGATACATTTGCAATGTATCAACATCCCCAAGCTTAACTCCTGCTCGTCCTCGAGTAGGTAAGTGATAAAAAGAAAGAATAATTTTGGAGGTGACATGCACCATCAAAGACTTGACCAAAGTATTTGTAAACACTCAAAGCTGGGATCATAGTACTTCAATCATAACATGAAAGACAAAGTTCTAGCAATAAGACAAAGAAACTATGATGCAACATGAAAAGGCACAAACAAAAGATTCGTGAATAACAATGCTTTGCAAGACGTTTGTTTGTTTCACATAAAGAAAACATAGCATAGTGGCATTCAGCTTGTCCCTCATAGAGTAGCAAACATAAATGCATAGTACACCTTCAAAGTTTACAAGAGTGACTAGATACAAATAGTTTAAAACAAGCAATATCAAGGTATGCATCAATCAACAAGTCTTGGGACAATGCACATAGAACTAAGAATGGCCACTATTCTCTCAAGAAAGTGCTCAAAGAATATGTGGAGACTCAACAAGTAAAATAAAAGGTTTTGAATAGTTTGAAAGGATTCCAAACACTGAAAGTATGTCACTCGTTAGCTCTGAGCTCTCATTGCCCCTATCATAAGCATCTTTAATGTGGTTAAGGTGAAAGTGACACAACTAAGAGGATATGCTTGACAAGTTATAAATCAAAGTCTCATGCCCCTTACTTACGAAGACCGATCCTCATGCTACTCAACTTCAGTCACGAGTAAGCTCTTGTCATTGTAAGTATATATGTATCATAGAGAACCGCCAACGGGATACCCCTTGCACATGATACAGGAGCTATCCCATAATCAAAATGACAAGGCAAGCAGACAATGAGCACCTCAGCGATCTTTTTATTTACTATGTGCATAGATTTTTATTGAGGATGCTTCATAGAATGCTCATTATGGTTATGCTGCAAGTTTCCACCATGATTAGGCATGGCTTAGGCTAGCGGCCTAGGCGTTTCTCTAACATACAAACAAACTCTATGATCTTACAAGTTCCACTTTTATTTCACACCGCCGGTATCCATAAGCAAAAGAACATGATATCAACGAGGTACAAGTACCAATGAAATGTTGAAAGCGGTCCCCATGATACTTGGTTCTGCTAACTCCAACTCATAAAGCGCAAGCATATACGCAACAAAGAAGGACCCAATGGTTCAGTTTTATTAAGTGCAAGAAAATAAAGTGTGCCATCAGGTTCGTGAGAGCTTTACTAACTAACTTTCTCATAACAAGCAAACATTTTATTTGGAAGAAAACAAGGCATATTGAATATGCACGGAAATAGCAAATGATGCTAATAGGTAGGTATGGTGGACACTTTGGAAATATTTGGTTTAAGGGAGTTGGAAACATGAGTAAAATACTCAGTGAAAGTGAAGGCTAGCAATAGTAAGGGAGCGACAAACGAGAGAGAAATAATGGCCATAATCATGCAGAGCGACAAAGCATCATTGATCAAAGCATAAAGTGATACTACAAGTTGAAAACTAAAGGATCATAAAGGCTTATGGTGACTTGGGATAGTCATAACATGGTGTGAGCATGTGCCAAGTCAACCCAAATAAAGCATCAAAGGAGAATACCACAATACTATGCTTTAATATGCTAAAACAACACATGATTCATCCAAGGCACATTAAGCAATCTCAATTGTTTATAACAAGTCATGCTACAGCAAAGAATACTAAGCATAAAGCCAAAACAATATCAAGCACGGCATGATAAAGCATAGGCCATAGTCAAAAACAAACTCTTTTTACCACTTAAGCATGAACTTTCCTACTCTTTTCCACTCCAAACCAAACTATTTGAACACCAATATATGAAAGAGGAGGTCCAACCAATATATTCAGAAAACTAAGAAAACCACGCAAACTAAAAACCAAAACAAAAACGAAAAAGAAGATGCTCCAAGAACAACACAATTGTGCATGAAACAATAAAAATGAAGCGTTTGGAAGAAACCTGGGATTTTTATTGATTAAGAAGGGGATGCCTTGGGCATCCCCAAGCTTTGACGCTTGTACTTCTTGGATATTTCTTGGGGTGACACACGTGGCATCCCCAAGCTTGATCTTTAGTCCATCCTTCATCTCATTACTCATTCCTTCCATACACCTGAAATTTTTCCTTCATACAAAACTTCACACAATCTTTATTAGCAACATTAGTGCACTCAAGATAAATAAGTCTTAAGGTTCAGTTATAACACCAAATAAACTTCCATTATAACAATAGATACTGTAGCACTTCCCTCAAAAAGCTCAATTCCCCAAAAAAACTCAAAAAGGAACCCACAAGAAGCAAATGCAGAAAATGGCAGAAATCTGTCAAAACAGACCAGCAGGTAAAGACGAATTTTTTCGAAAACCTTATGTTGCTCAAATCAAAAAGTGTTGAACTAACGAAAGTTATATAACAACCTGGGGCAGAAGCAAAAAAAATTACGGCTCAATACGACATACAGAGCTCTCTCACTAAGTTTTACGGTGAAGCACAAAAATCTGTTTCGGGACAGCAACTTTCTCAATCATTACTTCTCTCTCATTAGAGGTTACTCTTGGCACAAAAAGCAAATAAAAGGATAAGGAGAGGTTATTACCGAGGTAATAACTTCCAAGACTCATCTAAAACTTTTGGGTTATCTCCCAATAAGTATTTTTCTTTAACGCCTTTGAGTTAGCCATAAGCAAAAACTAAAATGGATAGAATAGAAGTAAGCAGAGATAATCATGGTGGAAACATTGTTTTGTTCAATGAAATCCTTTTGTTAACAAGGTTGATCAGGTCTTGTTACCAAAACAATTCCATATGAGACAAAACTTTGTATTCCACTAAGGATTATGTTACCTCAACCTTGATAGCAATGGTCCCAATCATAATAGTTTTAATTTTTCCTCTTGGTATGGGACAATATATTTCTCCAACTTGAATGCCCTCAACATGTTCAATTAAATTAAAACCATAAGTCCTTTCAATCTTCTTGGGGAAATAGACAGTATGTTCCTTGTCATTAACATTAAAGGTCACCTTTCCTTGATTACAATTAATAACAGCTCCTGCAGTATTAAGAAAATGTCTCCCAAGAATAATAGACATATTATCATCTTTAGGCATAAAAGTTTGAGAGGATGCTCTCATAAGAAATATGAAGTGAAGTAAAAGAGAGCATCAAGAAGCAAATCCAAAACACATTTAAGTCTAACAAACTTCCTATGCATAGGAATCGTGTATGCAAATAAATTCACAAAGAACAAAGTGACAGGCATAGGAAGATAAAACAAGAGTGACTTCAAAACTTTCAGCACATAGAGAGGTGTTTCAATACCATGAAAACTTCTACCACCATATTTTCCTCTCTCATAATAATTTTCAGTAGCCTCATGAATAAACTCAACAATATAACTATCACATAAAGCATGCTTTTCATGATCTACAAGCACTAGAGCTTTATCATAAACATCTTCAAAAGAATCCTCGGGAACATAACATTCATCCTTCTTTAGTAAGCATGGGGGACAATCAAATAATGTAAGGGATAAAGAGTTACTCTCATTAGAAGGTAGGCATGCGTAGCTAATCCATTCTTCCTACTTTTGTTCATCACTCTCCTCCTCTTTTTCATCTAATGAGATTTCAGGTTCATCAATTTCTTCTTCCATAGGATCCTACAAGGCATTAGTCTCTTCCATTTGTGGAAAGAATCTATTAAAATATTTAAGAATATAGCTATTTTCATCCTTATAATTATCAAAGCAAAATTTAAGTATACCATAAACCTCATATTTGTAAGGTGAATCATCAATATTTTCAAGCAAACTAGCAAGTTCAAAAGCACCCTTCCAAGCAATAAATTCCTCAATTTGTTCCACATCATAAAGGTCATAATTTCCCTTAACATAGGAAGATATGGTAACATTATCATTATACTCACATTGAAAAGGGAGGTGTTTGTACCTCCTGCAGCAACAAGATTTATCAAGGCAATAAGTAAAATTATAAGCAGAGCACACGTTTCTAGCAATCAGAACATAGGGCAATTACAGATAAATAAGATAAAGCATCCAAGTACTAGACAATCCTAGGCATGTGTTCCATATATAGTCATACGTGCTCGCAATGAGAACTTGCACAACATCTTTTGTCCTGCCAGCCCGTTTGTAGCAGGGCCTCTAGGGAACTACTGGCAATTAAGGTGCTCCTTTTTGTAGCACCCCGGTAAAATCACTACTAGAAAATCGCTCGTTGTTTCTATTTTTTGTGCATCATCATGTCATCATGCATTTTTTTTGTCCTAAAATATTTCGCCAAAAGACTACTTTGTTTTCTAATTAGTACCTTCCTTTAATTTCAAATTAGATCATCGGTCTTTTCCGGATATTTTATTTGTCTAAAAACTATTTACAAAAGTCTCTCTAAAAATAAAACAAATAAAATAAATGTTTTGTGGGGGAGTCGACCAGCCACCAGGCCTAAAAGCCCAGCCGCCAGCCAACTACCACCCCACCGAAAACCTTAGTTAACCCTAACCTACCCCTCCTTCACACACACGCACTCCCCCTGCCGCCGCCACACACAGCCACGCTTGCACATGCTAGTGCACGCAGCAGCTAACACCGTGAGCGCTCGCTCCACCTCGCTCCTACCCTACCCCACCCTTGGCCCCACCACGCGAGACAGGCCCCTGCCCAGATCCCGTTGCTCGCTCTCCCGGCCTCACATCGCGCGCCCACCCCTGTCCACATGAACAACACGTCCGCACGTCGCGAGCGACGCGGTATCCCGGCCACACCCCGCTCTCTCTGCACACGACCAACTCCCCACTCCGCCTCGGTCCTATCGCCAACCACCGCCCCTCCGTCGATCCTATCCCCACCTACCTCGCTCCCTTTCGTCCTCGCATGTGCACGAGGCCGCGCCCGCCGACCCGCCACCAGAGCCTCCTCACCCCATCGACCCCGCGCCCTCGCCTTCCCTCACGAGGCCGCTGTCGCCAGAGCGCCGTCCTCCCTGGCTCGCTCCTCCGCAACCGGCTATCGAAGCTCAAGCCCCTGCGTCGCCAAGCTCCGCGCCCGGCCCCGCGTCTCCGGCCGCTCCTCTCCCTAGCCTGCCGCCTCTTCTCCTCCTCTCCGCGTGAGCCGCCACTCAAGCCACCGCACGCCCGCATCCTCCCCGTGCCCCTCTCGCCGGAGCTCGAGCTCTTCATCGAGCCGCTGCCGTCATTCTCTTCCCTCCGGCCGCGACGCTCGGATCCCCTCGATGCCGCGCGCGCTGCCGCCTGGCCACCTCGTTGCCGCCCCGTCGCTCTCCTCGGCCGTCCCCGGCGTCACCCTCCCGGAGCCCCTACTTGTGCGCCGACCGTGGCCCCTCCTCTGCATCGACCCCTCTCCTCTACGGCCCCATAGAGCCCGCATCGCCGTGCCCCTTCATTCGCTCCGCCCGGCATCGGCTGGACCCGCATGCCCCGTCTCATGGCCCTGTCCTACGAGCAGGTGCCGCCCGTGCGCCCTGTCCTCTCTCTACAGCCCTGGTCACCCTGCTCGCCACTGGCCGGCATCGCCTTCTCCAGCACGCCCTGCTGCTCTCGGCTTCCATCGCGCGACCAGGTTGCAGCACAACCGGTGGTTGTTCGGTCATATATCTATAAGGGCGTGTTTTGCGTCTTGCTAACCGTGTTTTGGCAGAAGACCACCGAAACTCGTTTACCCAAGTTGGCTTGCAAGGTTCAGCTCCGTGACACCAAGATCTTCTCCGGTACCGAGTACGCGAGAGGCTCAGAACACAAGGTCGACACATGGACATGTACCAGGATGAGCACCCGAAGAACCACAACATACCATCATGCCGATCCAAGTTTCGCCTTCGATGAACAAAGGTGGATCCCGAGATCTTCCTCCGAAACGCGAAGACCGTTCCCTGGACCTCCATGATCTCCATCGCAGACCCGAAGACTCCAAGATCATGAGTGCGCCGACTTGGAACCGAAGACCCTAATATCAGAGTCCGAAGGCCGATCCCTCCGGACCGCCAAGTTCTACTTCCTGGATCCGAAGACCCGATCCCGCCGAGACCGAACCCGAACCACATCGAACCCCAAGACCGCCAATGGCAATGTGTGAACCATTTCCCAAGCCCCTATTTTATAAATGCTATATATAAAACTGTCGCATAATAAATTGTTCATACATGCATACATGTCTGTGTTTTGGG
The DNA here is from genome assembly GCA_910589775.1 of Avena eriantha. Taxonomy (NCBI): domain Eukaryota; kingdom Viridiplantae; phylum Streptophyta; class Magnoliopsida; order Poales; family Poaceae; genus Avena; species Avena eriantha. Next base: position 130,622,240 of record OU342743.1, on the reverse strand, counting down.
GGCATTATGCCGATTCACCTCATAATTAAATATGGAGACTATATGCGAGATATTCTAGTCTTATATTGTCTCCATTTAAATATGTGTAGCGAACTGATGCCATGTTTTGCCTTGTTAATACAACATTTAAATTGCGGGGTATCTAAATAACAGGAACCTATTAATTAATTGTCGGGACCCCGGTTCCGCTTAATACTGCCTAATTTCACCGCATCTGCATCATATCATAATCATGCCGGATCTTATGCCGTAGTATTAAATATTGCATCCGGTGTTTCTTCTAGTGTTTGCTTCTTCGCGGATTAGGCCGATGAGTTGATGCGTGTATCGACAAGTTCTCCAGATATGAACCTTCGGCAGTGTTTCCCAGGCGAGCATTCTTCCCCTTTCTACCTATTTTACGTTTATAGTCTTTATTTCCTCCTGTTGATCTATTGCTATCTGTGTCGCGATGCTTTAGTTTCCGTGCATCATTTATACTCCTTGCAGCCTCTATATTGCTATGGACACATCCTATTGCCTATTGTTTGATACATAGTCGGCCTTGCGAGTCGTAGTTGCTTGCTTCTGTGTTGCTTCGCGTTGTTGTCGTTCCACCGTTGATGGCAAGTTGGCACCAGATAAATGTTGGAGATGCTTAATGGTGGAGATGATCATGTCTTTAATTACAACTATTAAATTGATGTGATAACTAATGAAAGTGGCACCGGTGGGCAATTATATGTTATTTGGTTTTTCATGCCCACTTGTGTCCCGTAGGCCCCGAGTACTTGATACCTGTTCCTTGACTATTCGCACTATCCACATCCGGGAGAGTCTATGAATCCCCATTGGCCAGAGCTTGATTCATTTCTTATTTCTTGGGGCCACAAACTAGTTTGGGGCTTTATTACTATCATGTACTTATGCCATGCTTTACTGCTTTATTTACGATTGTGCGTGGAGCACTTGTACTGTTTAGGAATTGCGGAGTGTTTTTGTGGTATCGACAAGCCCAGTCACACTTTCGGGTTCCCAGTCGTTTACAACCATTGGCGCAAACCTTGGGCCCGTCTCGGAGCCGGCCAACTTCATTGCGGGTAGCTTAATGGGGTGGCCCCCTGAAATATTTTATGAATCTTGTGATTGCTTTGTCGTGAAAGCCTCGTTGGGTTTTGATTTGGTTTTTCCGAGGTTGATCGTGTGTGTGTTTCTATTTGTGCACCCCTGCAGGGTAAATCTTTCTGAAAGCCGTGTCCGTGGTTATGGACGACTTGGAGCAGTATCTCGATCATAGACAAGCATAACTAAAGTAGTGCTATAAAATTTGACTTAATATGTGACTGGTAATCAGCTTCACTACAATGGAATGAATAATAAAAGTGCCAACAACTGATGGAACTGGGGTGTATCGTGTCATACTATACTTGCCTAGTAAGTATTGCAACTCCAATGGAATGTGATAAAAGTGCCAACAACTGCTGGGTTTGGGATGTCACATGCTAATTGTATCTGACTAGTAAGTACTACAACCACAACTGAATGGTTAATTAAAAACTTCCCACTACTTATGCTATCAGGATGACTCATACTACCTATATCTGATTAGTAAGAGCTTCAACTATAATGGAATGAGTAAAACTGCCAACTGTGTGAGTTCCTTGGTCTGACTTCCTCGTTTGGTCTCGAGGGGGAAATACCAGGATGGGTATGTTTGGTGTTTGTACCAGGTAGGATCCGAATAGGTCTTTCTTACCCCTCTCTAATAGCCGACAGATGTATCGAGTCTCCATAGGTTGTTCAGTGCATGCTGCGTTGCCGCTTCAGTCCACCATACCTATGTAGGCGAGAGCCGCCGAATTCTAGCCTCGCCGTGTACTGGCCTCAGTACAGACGCTCCTCTTTTTCTTTTGCCCTTTGTCGGCACCCCCATTTGTTTTAGCAGGTTTGCGATCGATGTCGTTAGCAGGGTTACCCTTCCGGCTTGGCCTGGGCAGGGTTATAGACGCCATTGGTTATTCTTCAGGGCTCTTAGCCCCATTTGCATCTTGTCTGTACTCGGACACTGTATCGTTTTCAAGGTGATTTGGATCTTTGTAGTGTATATCTGTAATCTTGACTCTTGGAGTCGTGTTGTATATATATATATATATATATATATATCTTTCTGTGGGTCCCTTCGAGGACTGTTGTGTAATGGTATTACTTCGTTTTCCAACCGCACCAAAGTGCTTGGTGGGCTTCCTTGATTCGTTTCTATGCGGGTTTGGCAGAAAGGGCTAAAACTTGCATAGGGCTGATTCGAGGGTGTTATAGAGTGATATCAGAGCTCAGCAGTTGTGATACCCCACTGTTCCATCCTGTAGGACAACCTAGCTAACAGCCGAAGTAGAGTGTCAAAACTATTTTAAAAATCGGTTGGATAGATCTGATTAGGTCTGCTTTTACTTCTTACCCCTCTTCTATTATCCTCTTACCTCTGCGTGTTTTGAATCTGCTCTCTTATCTTTTCTTCGAGTCCAGCCATTCTCGTGGTTGGGTTTCCGTCGTACCTTCAGGGTTTCGCTTCCTTCTTTGGTAACGGTGTTTCTACCTCCGGACTTCATGCTATATGAGTGATCCTTTATTTGTGGTACCATTCTTTGTTCCTTGTTTGTGCCTTCCAGTGTTTTCCGACGCGACGACATCATCTACGTCAGATCCGATGAATCCCTGCAGCACTCCTTTGTTTCTGAACCTCGTTTGTCGAGATCTTCAGTCTGATTTCGAGAGTTGGTTGCATAATTCTACTATTCATGTACAGAGTAATGTTTTGAGTGCGGGATGGAGTCGCGACCATACCACTACTCTTATCATTTGCTCTGCACATTGGATTAGCAGATCTAGGCAATTTACTCCTTCAACTGAAGTTAGAGGTAGCCTTGTGACCTCTTTCTTCGTCTTTGTTTCTCTAGAGTGTTCTCGACGAATGTGAGCAACGACCTCTTGTTTGTGGTCGGAGATTCCAATATGGAGCAAGAACCCTTGTTAGTGGTGTTGCGAAGATCTACACGAAGTGAAAAGATTCAGATCGCCAGCCTTGTTTCGGTATCATGAGGCGGATCTCGAGGGCGAGATCCATTGTTAGTGGTGTCGAACTGTAGCACCCCGGTAAAATCACTACTAGAAAATCGCTCGTTGTTTCTATTTTTTATGCATCATCATGTCATCATGCATATTTTTTTTGTCCTAAAATATTTCGCCAAAAGACTATTTTGTTTTCTAATTAGTCCCCTCCTTTAATTTCAAATTAGATCCTTGGTCTTTTCCAGATCTTTTATTTGTCTAAAAACTATTTACAAAAGTCTCTCTAAAAATAAAACAAATAAAATAAATGTTTTGTGGGGGAGTCGACCAGCCGCCAGGCCTAAAAGCCCAGCAGCCAGCCAACTACCACCCCACTGAAAACCTTAGTTAACCCTAACCTACCCCTTCTTCACACACACGCACTCCCCCTGCCGCCGCCACACACAGCCACGCTTGCACATGCTAGTGCACGCAGCAGCTGCAGCTAACACCATGAGCGCTCGCTCCACCTCTCTCCTACCCTAGCCCACCCTTGGCCCCACCACGCGAGACAGGCCCCTGCCCAGATCCCGTTGCTCGTTGTCCGTGCCTCACATCGCACGCCCACCCCTGTCCACGTGAACAACACGTCCGCACGTCGCGAACGACGTGATATCCCAGCCCCACCCCGCTCTCTCTGCACACGACCAACTCCCCACTCCGCCTCGGTCCTATCGCCAACCACCGCCCCTCTGTCGATCATATCCCCACCTACCCCACTCCCTTTCGTCCTCGCCTGTGCACGAGGCCGCGCCTGCCGACCCACCGCCAGAGCCTCCTCGCCCCGTCGACCCCGCGCCCTCGCCTTCCCTCACGAGGCCGCTGTCGCCAAAGCACCGTCCTCCCTGGCTTCCTCCTCCGCAACCGGCCGCCGAAGCTCAAGCCCCTGCATCGCCAAGCTCCGCGCCCGGCCCTGCGTATCCGGCCACTCCTCTCCCTAGCCCGCCGCCTCTTCTCCTCCTCTCGGCGCGAGCCGCCACTCAAGCCGCTACACGCCCGTGTCCTCCCCGTGCCCCTCTCACCGGAGCCTGAGCTCTTCATCGAGCCGCCGCCGTCGTTCTCTTCCCTCCGGCCGCGACGCTCGGATCCCCTCGATGCCGCGCGCGCTGCCGCCTGGCCACCTCGTTGCCGCCCCGTCCCTCTCCTCGTCCATCCCTTGGCGTTGCCCTCCTGGAGCCCCTACATGTGCGCCGACCGTGGCCCCTCCTCTGCATCGACCCCTCTCCTCTACGGCCCCGTAGAGCCCGCATCGCCGCGCCCCTTCGTTCTCTCCGCCCGGCATCGGAAGGACCCGCGTGGCCTGTCTCATGGCCCTGTCCTACGAGCAGGTGCCGCCCGTGCGCCCTGTCCTCTCTCTGCAGCCCTGGTCACCCTGCTCGCGACTGGCCGGCATCGCCTTCTCCTGCACGCCCTGCTGCTCTCGGCTTCCATCGCGTGACCAGGTTGCAGCACAACCGGTGGCTGTTTGGTCATATATCTATAAGGGCGTGTTTTGCGTCTTGCTAACCCTGTTTTGGTAGCAGACCACCGAAACTCGTTTACCCAAGTTGGCTTGCAAGGTTCGGCTCCGTGACACCAAGATCTTCTCTGGTACCGAGTACGCGAGGGGCTCAGAACACAAGGTCGACACATGGACATGTACCAGGATGAGCACCCGAAGAACCACATCATACCATCATGCCGATCCAAGTTCCGCCTTCGATGAACAAAGGTGGATCCCGAGATCTCCCTCCGAAACCCGAAGACCGTTCCCTGGACCTCCATGATCTCCATCACAGACCCGAAGACGCCAAGATCATGAGTGCGCCAACATGGAACCGAAGACCCCGATATCGGAGTCCGAAGGCCGATCCCTCCGGACCGCCAAGTTCTTCTTCCCGGATCCGAAGACCCGATCCCGCCGAGACCGAACCCGAACCACATCGAACCCCAAGACCGCCAACGGCAATGTGTGAACCTTTTCCCGAGCCCCTATTTTATAAATGCTATATATAAAACTGTCGCATAATAAATTGTTCATACATGCATACCTGTCTGTGCTTTGGGGGCATTATGCCGATTCACCTCATAATTAAATATGGAGACTATATGCGGGCTATTCTAGTCTTATATTGTCTCCATTTAAATATGTGTAGCGAACTGATGCCATGTTTTGCCTTGTTAATACAACATTTAAATTGCGGGGTATATAAATAACTGGAACCTATTAATTAATTGTCGGGACCCCGGTTCCGCTTAATACTGCCTAATTGCACCGCATCTGTATCATATCATAATCATGCCGGATCTTATGCCATAGTATTAAATATTGCATCCGGTGTTTCTTCTAGTGTTTGCTTCTTCACGGATTAGGCCGATGAGTTGATGCGAGTATCGACAAGTTCTCCAGATATGAACCTTCGGCAGTGTTTCCCAGGCGAGCATTCTTCCCTTTCTACCTATTTTGTGTTTATAGTCTTTATTTCCTCCTGTTGATCTATTGCTATCTGTGTCACGATGCTTTAGTTTCCGTGCACCATTTATACTCCTTGCAGCCTCTATATTGCTATGGACACATCCTATTGCCTGTTGTTTGATAGATAGTCGGCCTTGCGAGTCGTAGTTGCTTGCTTCTGTGTTGCTTCGCGTCGTTGTCGTTCCACCGTTGATGGCAAGTTGGCACCTGATAAATGGTGGAGATGCTTAATGGTGGAGATGATCATGTCTTTAATTACAACTATTAAATTGCTATGATAACTAATGAAAGTGGCACCGGTGGGCAATTATATGTTATTTGGTTTGTCATGCCCACTTGTGTCCCGTAGGCCCCGAGTACTTGATACCTGTTCCTTGACTATTCGCACTATCCACATCCGGGAGAGTCTATGAATCCCCATTGGCCAGAGCTTGATTCATTTCTTATTTCTTGGGGCCACAAACTAGTTTGGGGCTTTATTACTATCCTGTACTTATGCCATGCTTTACTACTTTATATACGATTGTGCGTGGAGAACCTGTACTGTTTAGGAATTGCGGAGTGTTTTCGCGGTATCGACAAGCCTAGTCACACTTTCAGGTTCCCAGTCGTTTACACCCATTGGCGCAAACCTTGGGTCCGTCTCGGAGCCGGCCAACTTCGTTGCGGGTAGCTTAATGGGATGGCCCCCTGAAATATTTTATGAATCCTGTGATTGCTTTATCGTGAAAGCCTCGTTGTGTTTTGATTTGGTTTTTCCGAGGTTGATCGTGTGTGTGTTGCTATTTGTGCACCCCTGCAGGGTAAATCTTTCTGAAAGCCGTGTCCGTGGTTATGGATGACTTGGAGCACAGTATCTCGATCATAGACAAGCATAACTAAAGTAGTGCTATAAAATTTGACTTAATATGTGTAATCAGCTTCACTACAATGGAATGGATAATAAAAGTGCCAACAACTGATGGAACTAGGGTGTATCGTGTCATACTATACCTGCCTAGTAAGTATTGCAACTCCATTGGAATGTGATAAAAGTGCCAACAACTACTGGGTTTGGGATATCACATGCTATTTGTATCTGACTAGTAAGTACTGCAACCACAACTGAATGGTTAATTAAAAACTACCCACTACTTATGCTATCAGGTTGACTCATGCTACCTATATCTGATTAGTAAGAGCTTCAACTATAATGGAATGAGTAAAACTGCCAACTGTGTGAGTTCCTTGGTCTGACTTCCTCGTTTGGTCTCGAGGGGGAAATACCAGGATGGGTATGTTTGGTGTTAGTACCAGGTAGGATCCGAATAGGTCTTTCTTACCCCTCTCTAATAGCCGACAGATGTATCGAGTCTCTATAGGTTGTTTAGTGCATGCTGCGCTGCCGCTTCAGTCCTCCATACCTATGTAGGCGAGAGCCGCCGAATTCTAGCCTCGCTGTGTACTGGCCTCAGTACTGACGCTCCTCTTTTTCCTTTGCCCTTTGTCGGCACCCCCTTTTGTTTTAGCAGGTTTGCGATCGACGTCGTTAGCAGGGTTACCCTTCCGTCTTGGCCTGGGCAGGGTTATGGACACCATTGGTTATTCTTCAGGGCTCTTAGCCCCATTTGCATCTTGTCCATACTCGGACACTGTATCGTTTTCAAGGTGATTTGGATCTTTGTAGTGTATATCTGTAATCTTGACTCTTGGAGTCGTGTTGTATATATATATATATATCTTTTCTGTGGGTCCCTTCGAGGACTGTTGTGTAATGGTATTACTTCGTTTTCCAACCGCACAAAAGTGCTTGGTCGGCGTCCTTGATTCGTTTCTATGCGGGTTTGGCGGAAAGGGCTAAAACTTGCATAGGGCCGATTCGAGGGTGTTACACTTTTAATAGAGCACCGAAGCAAAGCATTAACACTCCGTGAACACATGTGATCCTCACATCGAAGCCATTCCCTTCCGGTTATCCCGATTTCTGTCACTTCGGGGCCATAGGTTTCGGACAACAACGTGTGTATACAACTTGTAGATAAGACCAAAAACAATACTATCATAATGAATCAATAACATGTTCAGATCTGAAATCATGGCACTCGGGCCCTAGTGACAAGCATTAAGCACAACAAGTCGCAACAAAGTCATAAAGCACTAATAAAAGATAGTAGGCACCATGCCCTAACAATCTGATGACATTACATCAACGATCTCATCTAATCCCTACCATCCCCATAGCCTACAGCGGGGGATTACTCACTCATAGATGGGGGAAACATGGATGGTCGATGCAGAAGCGATGGTGATGATGATGGCGATGATCTCCTCCAATTCCCCGTCCCGGCAGGGTGCCAGAACGGAGTTTCTGGTGCTGTTTCGTGGAATCTAGTGGTGGCGGCGGAGCGGAACTCCTTCTGGAAAAACGGCGAACCCCCCGGAGTTTTTAGGTCAGAAGGCTTCTTATAGGCGAAGAGGGAGACCGAGGGGGTGCCTGGGGCCACCACACCATGCCCTGGCGCGGCCAGGCCCAGCCTGCGCCTAGGGGTGGTGTGGCCAGCCCCTAGCCCTCCTCCGTCTCGTATTCTGGCTTCTAGAGTCTTCTAAAAAATAGGCACTTTGGCTTTTGTCCCGTCCAATTCCGAGAATATTCATTTTCTGACTTTCATGGAACCAAAACAGCAGAAAACAGGCAGTTTGCACTGTGGCTCTTGTTAATAGGTTAGTCCAAGAAATCATATGAAAAGTACTCCAAAGTGTGGACAAAACACAAGAAAGGGGATAAAACCAAGCATGGATCATCAAAAATTATAGATACATTTGCAATGTATCATGCGTGTATTAAGTTTCACTTGTAGGAATTGTCCATTGGCATCACTTGGAGCATGTGTTAGCTTCAAGGTAGAAGAAATGAAGAAGATGTGTTATGCAAGCTCAAAATGCGCCATCTCTAGAAGATATCATGTTTGATGCTTGCCATCCTCGGTGATCATGGATCGATGAAGAGAAGTTCAAAGTAAAGGTTTCCCCATGGTGTATGGGGGAGCAAAGTGCAAGTTTTCATCTAGCAAGCGCAAGGAAGAGGAATCAAGAAAGGTTTTTGATGGATCAAATTATATCGAGCTTGTTGGGAACCCCAAGAGGAAGGTATGATGAGCACAGTACCAAGTTTTCCCTCAGTTATGAAACCAAGGTTATCAAACCAGTAGGAGCAAGGAAACAACTGCAAGGTGTTGCTAGCAAGTTGGAATCTTGCACAACACAACCATACAACTTTGCTCCCGACATACAATGAGGTTGTCAATCTCACCGGTTTTGCTGAAAACAAAGGATTAAATGTATTGTGTGGAAGATAGTAATTGCTTGCAGAAAGTAAATAGTAAACAGTAAATAGTTGGTAGATTGATGGGAAAATAATGGACCGGGGTCCATAGTTCACTAGTGGTGATTCTCCTTAAGATAGATGACATGTTTGGTGGACAAATTACAGCGGGGCAATTAATAGACACCGAGAAAGCATACATGCATATACTAATCATCTTGACTCCTATGAGATTTGATTGGGCATTACAAGATTATACATAGACCGTAATCCAACTACATCTATGACTAATAATCCACCTTCAGGTTATCATCTGAACCCCCTCCAGTATTAAGTTGCAAGCAACAGATAATTGCATTTAGCAAAGTGTGTAAAGTAAATACTACGATTGTCCCATGGACAAAGGATTGCTGTTTTCTCCCTAGTAGCAACAACACATCTAGTACCTTAGAGATTCCTGTCACTTCCCCAGATTGTTAGAGGCATGAACCCACTATCGAGCATAAATACTCCCTCTTGGAGTGGCTAGCATCTACTTGGACAAGATAGCTACTAACAACGGAAAGCATGCAAGATCACAAATAACATAGACATGATAGAATCAATAATCAATCAGAAATAGCATCTCAATATCCATCAGATCCCCGCAAACACAACATGTAAGATTACAAATAGATGACCTTGATCATGAACGGAGCTCAAAAAATCTAAACATGGTAGCACAAAGGAGGAGAACCAACCATCTAGCTACTACATGGGCCCATAGTCCAGGGATGAACTACTCACGCATCACACCGGAGGCAGGCAAGCTTAACTCCAAGCTTAACTCCTGCTCGTCCTCGAGTAGGTAAGTGATAAAAAAGAATAATTTTTGAGGTGACATGCACCATCACAATCTTGATCAAGATGTTTGTAAAACATTGATAGCTGGGATCATAGTACTTTAACATAGACATGAAAGATATAGTTCTAACAATAAGACATAGCAACTATGTTGTAACATGAAAAGGTACAAAAAAGGATTCATGAATAATAATGCTTTGAAAGTCGTTTGTTTGTTTCACATATAGAAAACATAATGAGAATGGTATTCAGCTTGTCCCTCATAGTGTAGCAAAACAGAAATGCATAGGACACCTTCAAAGTTCATAAGGGTGACTAGATGCAAATAGTTTAAGAACAAGCAATATCAAAGTTATGAATCAATCAATAAGTTTTGGGACAATGCACATTAAACTAAGAATGACCACTATGCTCTCTCAATAGGTGCATAAAGATAGAAGATGGAGACTCAACATAAAAGTAAAAGAAAGGCCTTTCATAGAAGGAAGCACAGATTCAAGTTTCATAAAGAGCTTCCAAAAATTATGGTACTTATTAGCTTTCAGCTCTCATTGCCCCTATCATAAGCATCTTTAGGTGATTAAGGTTAAAGTGAGAAAATATGAGGATATGCCTAACAAGTTATAAGCTGAAAATCTCATGCCCCTTACTTACGAGTACCGAACCTCATGCTACTCAACTTTAGTCATAGGTAAGTTCTTGTCATTGTAAGTGCATGTGTATCATAGAGAACCGCCAATGGGGTACCCCTTGCCCGATGATACGGAAGCTTTCCCATATCAAAATGACAAGGAAAGCAGACAATGAGCATCTCAACGATCTTTTTGTATGCTATTTGCATAAGGTTTTCCCTTTTATTATTATTTTCTTTTTTTTCTTTTTTTCTTCTTTTTTCTTCTTTTTTGGATGCTTCAAAGATTACTCACTATGGTTATGCTGCACGTTTCCACCATGATTAGGCATGGCTTAGACTAGCCACCACGGCATTTCTCTAACACATATATGAACTCCATGAGCCTTACAAGCTCCCCTTTCATTTCACACCGCCGAGATCCATAAGTAAAAGAACATGATATCAACTAAATAAAGTGCAATGTTGAAAGCGTTCCCCATGATAACATGGTTCTGCTAATTCACAACTTACAAAGCGCAAGAATATGCGCAACATAGATGGGCATAATGGTTCAAGTTTATTAAGTGCAAGAAAGTAAAGTGTGCCATCAAGTTTGTGAGAGCTTTAATCACTAATTTTCACGTAACAAGTTTAATTTGGAAGGTAGATAAAAACATGAATATACTTGGAATAGCAATAATGCTAATAGGTAGGTATGGTGGACTCTTTGGAATAACTTGGTTTTATTTGGAGTTGGATGCATGAGTAGAACTCATACTTGGTGCATGTGGAGGCTAGCAAAAGACTGGGAGCGACCAACTAAGAGAGCAATAATGGCCATAATCATGCAAAGAGACAAAACATTATTAATTAAATCATAAAGTGATATTACAAGTCGAAAACCAAATGATCATATACTCTATGGTGACTTGGTATAGTCTTAACATGGTGTGAGCATGCGCCAAGTCAACCCAAATAAAGCATCAAAGGAGAATACCACAATATTATGCTTTTATACGCTAAAACAACACATGATTCTTTCAAGGCACATTAAGCAATCTCAATTGTTTGTAACAAGTCATGCTACAACAATAATCACTAAGCATAAAGTCAAAGCAAAATCAAACATGTCATGATAAAACCTAAGTCATAGTCAAAACAAGCTCCTTTTTGTACCACTTATAAGCATGAACTTTCCTACTCTTTTCCAATCCAAATCAACTTATTTGAAACTATGTATGAATGCGGGGGTCCAACCAATTTATTTAAGCAAACCAAGCAAACGAAAACTATAAACAAAAAATAAGATGCTCCAAGAACAACACAATTGTGCATGAAACAATAAAAATGAAGTGTTTGGAAGAAAACCTGAGATTTTTATTGATGAAGAAGGGGATGCCTTGGACATCCCTAAGCTTTGACGCTTGTACTTCTTGAATATTTCTTGGGGTGGCATCCCCAAGATTGAGCTTTTGTCCATACTTCATCTTATCACATTGTTCTTCCCTACACTTTAAAATTTCCTTCATACAAAACTTCACACAATCTTCATTAGCAACATTAGTGTACTTAAGATAATAAGTCTTTTAGGTTCAGTTTCAGCATAAGTAAAACTTCCATCAAAACACAAGCTACTGTAGCATTTTCTTTTAAAAGTTCAAGTGATCAAAGAGAACTCAAAGAGAAAGAGATTAAGATGCAAATGCAAATAATGGCAGAAATCTATCAAAACAGACCAGCAGGTAAAAACCGATTTTTTCGAAGACCTTCTGTTTCTCAAATCGAAAAGTGTTAAACTAACGAAAGTTAGATAAAAACTGGGGCAGAAGCACAAAATATTACAGCTCAATCCAACATACAGAGATTTTTCACGAATTTTTACAGCGAAGAACAAAAATCTGTTTCGGGATAGCAACTTTTCCAAGCATTATTTCTCTCTCATTAGAGGTTATTCTTGGCACAAAAACCACACAAAAAGGATAAGGAGAGGAGATTACCGAGGCAATAACTTCCAAGACTCAACAAAACAAAACCCTACTGAATAGAAATTTGGGTTATCTCCCAATATGTGCTTTTATTTAACGCCTTTGAGCTAGGCATAAGAAGCAAATATCAAGTATTCTCAAATGAAGAAGCATTAAGAGCTAAAAAAATTTAATAGGAGAGCCAAAATGAATCTTCTCTCTCTTCTTACAGAAGTGTTCTATACCTTTCTTGAGTGAGAATTGATATTTAATGGTGCCTTCTTTCATATTAATAATGGCACCAACACTTCTAAGAAAAGGTCTTCCCAAAATAATAGGACAAGATTGCATTCAACATCCAAAACATAGAAATCAACGGGGACATAGGCATTGTTAACCATAATAAGAACATCATTAATACTTCCCATGAGTTTCTTTTTAGCATTATCATCAAGTTGAGCATTTAAATAACAATCTTCCAATGGTGGTAAATCAAGCATTTCATAAATCTTTCTAGGCATAATAGAAACACTACTATCAAGATCACATAAAGCTTTGAGATCAAAATCATTCACTTTCATATTAATGATGGGTTCCAAACCATTTTCTAATTTCATAGGTATTGAAGCTTTATGTTTCATCTTTTCTTCTTTAATTTTTATGAGAGCATCAATAATGTGTTTTGTAAAGGCCATATTCGTAGCACTAGCATTAGGACTTTTAGCAAGATTTTGTAGGAACATAATTACTTCAGAGATATTGCAACCATCAAGATCAAAATCATAATTAGCATCCAAGGTAATAGAGCTATTGTTTCCCATATTTCGGAGAATTTCAGCATTTTTATTGGAAAAGGTTCCATTAATTTTAGGCATTGTTGCAGAAGGAATGGGGACTTCATGTGGTTTGCTAGCATCAACATTAGTGGTAGTGATAGTACAAATACTACTATTTATAGCAATTTCATCTTCTCTTTCCCACTTAGCATGCAATCAGCTAACAGTCTAATATTTTCATTAATTATGACTTGTATGGCATTAGTAGCAGCAAAGGGATTTTCAATAGTTTCAGGTTTAGCAGCCATTTTATTAATCAAAGAAGATTGTGCTTCAGACAACGATGCTATATTTCTTTTAGCATTAGAGTTTTTCCTCAATAGTTTTATTGAAAGCAGTTAGTTTACTAATAAAATCTTTAAGCATGACTTCAAGTTCAGAGGGTGCACTTCTATTATTGTTGTAGGAATTTCCATAAGCATTACCATTATTGGGAGGAAATGGCCTATAATTATTATTACCAAAAGTATTCCCGTAGGCATTGTTGCTAAAATTATTATTTCTAATAAAGCACATCAACTTGCTCTTCTTGAGCAACCAAAGAAGCTAAGGTGTCGGGGGGGATGACCCCCGGGTAGGCCAAGAAGGGACCAACCAGCCGGCTCCAAGGAGCACATGCCATTTGGACCCAGATCAAGGAACCACAGCCGGGTGGAATCCCCACCCGCTCCGCATTCAAGTTTCCCCGGTTGTCCCGTCTAGCCAGGTAACCAGAAGAACCGGCTGGGAGGCCGCTCCTAGCCGGCCGCCTCGGATCGCTGGCCATGGTTCGGTGGAGATGACGCTCCTTGTTGAGCGCACCCTTGACCGGACAAGCTGGCTGGCCTAGCCGGCGCTACTGGACAACTGCGCCAAAGCTAGAGGCTGACGAGCAAAGCAAGGGCTGATAAGGAAAGCTCCGGCTTACGCATAAAGAACCGGCTGACGGATAAAGAGCCGGATGACGAGTAAAGCAGGGGCGCTGGACACTGAAGCATGGTCCTCCCCTGTACTAGAGGCTTGACTGGACCCGGGCCTACCATTTGGCCCTGTCCAGCCAACCCACTTTGTAAGGCCCAAATCCAAACAGTAAACCCTAGAACCCACCTTGTAAGCTACCTCCTCAACCTGTATATAAAGGGGGGTAGTGCTAGGGTTCGGGGAGAGGCAGAAAAGAGAGACAGAAGAAGGACTTAGACAATTCCAAGCAAGAAGTAGCTAAGGAAATAGCTCAAGGAGCATTCGCCCCCTATGATAGTAGATCCTTGCAGGAGTAGGAGTTTTACCTCGCCAAGAGGGCTCTGAACCTGGGTACATCACTGTGTTTGCAGTATCTGTGCCCAGCCCGTTGCGAGTAGCCACCGATAGCATCCTGATTGTCCCCTTCAAGCCATCCCTGATGGTACTGCCGTGTTCCACACCACGATAGTTGGCGCCCACCATGGGGCACAGCGCTTCGGCTGGGATCATCTTTCGCACGGGACTTCCACTCGTCGCCGGTGAGCGAGTCGCCTCTGGCCTCGTCCTCACTCTCAGCTCCTTCGACAGCGTCCTCGACAATGTGTCCTGCTTTGCTGGGGATTTTCCCAAGCAGGGGCTCCATCATGCACTTCGGCGAGCACTACGTCTACGTCGCCATCATCCCTGAGGCCTTCCCTCGTGAGGTTGTCACCATATTCGTCGCGCCCCCTGGTCTCTCGACCTCACGCATCACCAGCAGCAGCGTCGATGTCTTGATGGCAGGCTCGGTGGAGAACTGTCGTCCACCTCTAGAGCGCAACATGGATGGTCATGCCACTAACTCACTCCTCCCGAACTAGGACCTGATCAACGCGTCCATCGAGCACCTACGCAACCCCATCACCCCCATCGAGGTGGATCCAGCTACAGCTGCATCAGCCCTAGAGACCACCCGCCAGAACCTTCTGGAGGAAGCTGGCAAGGTGGCGGCCGCCCAACGACGGATGAATCCCACCATGCGGGAGTACAACATCATGCACGGCTTCGCGCGCTTGCCTAGCACCAGCCGCCTGGCCTAGCCACAAGGCCGGAACCTCGGTTCAGAGATGGATCGCGTCGCTGATCCGCGTATGCCCGCGGTGCAGTTAGTCTACATCACCCCCGCCAAAAAATATGAGGGTCGTGGAGGCGGCAGTTGCGGAGCTAAGCCACCTAGAGGGCGAGGAACTGCTCCGTCAGCAGGCACGTGTCCAGCTCCTTGTGGTCATGGCGAACAAGCAGCAGGCCAAGGCTGAACTCAGCATGGCTGGCAACAGTAGAACCCAACCAGCTCGCCGGATGGCAGACCCGACTGTAGGTGGTAGCAAGGCATCTTCCCCAAACGGAGCAAGGCAGAGCAACCGCCCTCGCGGTGGATCCGCAGGTCGTGGGCACAACACCCGCGACGCGGCAGCTATTACCAGCAAAAACCGCGAGCCAGCCGACGAAGCCGGAAAAGGCCAAGCACTCCCCAAGTCCCGCCTATCTGGCCGGCTGGGACCGCTCGAGCCGGATGAACAGCAAGATGCGCGTGCGTGAATCGACCTACTGGTCCAATCACGCGCGCTGGAGGAAGAAAGTCTAGTCGGTCCAAGATGCTTCAGACCGCGCATCCAGAACGAACCGTTTCCAAAGGGATTTTCTCTCCTAAGGGATAAGCAAAAGTACAACGGCTCGGTCAAGATGGAGGACTGGCTGGTGGATTACACCACCGCCGTAGGCATCGCCAACGGCAACCACCGGGTAGCAGTACGCTACACCCCTCTCATGCTCCTCGACTCAGCCAGGACGTGGCTCAATAGCCTCCCCGACAACAACATCAACGCTTGGATTGATTTTGAGCAAGCGTTCGTTCGCAACTTCACCGACACCTACAAGCGCCTAGCCCGGCCTGGCGAGCTTGCTCTCTGCGTGCAAGGCCCGGATGAATCCGATCGCTCCTACATCACCCGATGGACGAGCATGCACAACTCCTGCGAGGGGGTACGCGAACATTAGGCGGTTGATTTCTTCATCAATGGCTACAGAGACGGCACTATTATCAAGCATAAGCTTCACCGGGTGGAACCCACAACCATGGCATAGACCATGGCCATCGCGGACAAGTACCCCACAGCCGATGCGGCAATGAAATGATCCGTCCAGGTGGACAACCAAGGGCAAATAATCGTCGACGTCGCCGTAGATCGGTGCCAGCCGAAAGGAAATGGCCACAATTCTAGGTGGCATGACAACCACCACGGAAAAAGAAAGGACGACTAACCGGATAACCAATATGGCTCCAGGCAAGTGAAGGCAGTGCAGGAGGATCTGGCTGCAGGCGGAAGCCGGAGACAGAAGCCTGACGACCGGCCTCCAAGGCCCAAGTACACCATCGAGTCGATGCTTGATGGGCCATGCAAGTTCCATAGCGGGGGCAACAAGCCGGCTACGCATACCACACGCCAGTGCACCTGGATAAAGAAGATGGCGGAAATTGTCAGCGCACCGGCTAGACAGGCGCCACCTCCTCCAGCCGGCGGATCACCAGGCGATCGCAATAACCAGTGTCGAAGGGAAGATGATGATAACAACAACCCTCGTCAGGTGGGAAACTACCACATCTTCACCACAGAGCCGGAGACCAAGCACAACAAAAGGCGTCGCGAGGCAGAAGTAAACGCAATCGTTCCTCCCGTTCCCCAGTACCTCAACTGGTCGGAGCAAGAAGTTGCATGGAGCCGGAAGGACTAGCCAGCTGAGATACCTCACCCAGGCACCTACGCGATGGTTCTGGATCCTATCATTGTGTCCCAGAAGCATTCCTGCAGATTCTCCCGCGTCCTCGTAGATGGAGGGAGCAACATCAACCTCCTGTACTGTAGCTCGCTCGACCGGCTCGGTATCAGCGAGTCGCATAGAGCCGTCAAGCACCTCCTTCCACGGAGCCGTCCTAGGCCCTTCGTACTCCCCCATCGGAAACATCCGGCTGGACGTCATCTTGGAAGACAACTTCCACCGCGAGCCCATCTGGTTCGAGGTGGTCAACCTCTATAGCACGTACCACACAATCCTGGGGCGCCCAGCTCTCACGAAGTTCATGGCGATACCACATTACGCATACCTCAAGATGAAGCTACCAGGGCCCAAGGGTGTCATCACCATGGCTGGTTGCTATAGACGGTCTGTGGAGTGTGCCACAGATGGGTCCAAAATAGCGGAAGGCATGATCATCGCGGAAGAAAAATGCGTAATCATGCAGAATGTGGCAGCCCTGCAGAAGGACATGCCGGCTGGCGAGCCCAAGCCAGCCGGAGAGGCGCAATTCAAACCATCCAAGGGCACGAGAAAGATCCTGCTGAACGAGGCCGAGACGGACAAGTTCGTTCTGGTAAGAGACGGCATTGACAGCAAATAGGAAAGCGTGCTCGTCGACTTCCTCCGTGAGAATCGAGATATCTTGGCATGGTCCCCCAAGGACATGCCAGGTATTCTGAGGGAGCTTGCCGAGAACTCTTTACATGTTAGGACGGATGCAAAGCCGGCCAAACAGTCACTATACCGCTTCGCGGAAGAAAAAAGAAGAACCATTCGCAAAGAGATCACCTGGCTGCTCGCAGCCGGATTCATCATGGAGGTTTTCCACCCGGAATGGCTGGCAAACCCCGTACTCGTGCTGAAGAAGAACAAGACTTGGTGCATATGTGTTGACTACACTGGTCTGAGCAAAGCATGCCCCAAAGATCCATTTGCCCTACCAAGGATAGACCAAGTGACTGATTCCACAGCCGGCTGCAAGCTGTTGTCATTTCTGGACGCCTATTCCGGCTACCACCAGATCCGGCTCAACTCCGCTGATCAAATAAAGACAGCATTCATCACTCCTTACGGAGCCTACTTCTACACCACAATGTCATTCGGACTGAAGAACACTGGAGCAACATACCAGTGTTGCATGCAGAAGTGCTTACAGACTCAGATTGGTAGAAACGTACACGCCTACGTCGATGATGTGGTAGTCAAGACCAAGGAGCACTAGACACTCCTTGGGGATCTGAAGGAAACATTCACCAACCTTTGCTGGTTCCAGATGAAGCTGAACCCGGAGAAGTGCGTGTTCGGCGTCCCAGCCGGCCAACTCCTCGGTTTTCTCGTGTCCGAGTGAGGAATCGAGGCGAACCCGGAGAAGATCGGCGCAATCGAGCGCATGCAGCCGCCCAAGAACTTGAGAGATGTCCAGAAGTCACCAGATGCCTGGCCTCCCTCATCCAGTTCATTAGCCGGCTGGGCGAGAAAGCACTCCCACTATACCAACTCATGAAGAAGACGAACAAATTCATCTAGACATCACAGGCGAATGAAGCCTTCTGCGACCTCAAGCGCATGCTCACCTCACCACCTATTCTGGCAGCACCAGCAGCAAAGGAACCCATCTTGATGTACATCGCAGCAACAAATAGGGTTATCAGTGTGGTGCTGGTGGTGGAGAGGCCGGAAGAAGGAAAGGCGCAGCCGGTGCAAAAGACTAGTGTATTACCTGAGTGAGGTACTCTCGCTCTCGATGCAGAATTACCCTCATTACCAGAAGCTGGTGTACGGCGTGTACATGGCCGCCAAGAAATTGAAGCACTACTTCCAAGAACATTCCATTCGGGTGGTGGTGCTAGCGCCACTCTCGGAGATCATCGGCAACAGAGATGCCACAGGCCGGGTGGTGAAATGGGCCATAAAGCTCGCCACCCACAACATACAGTACGAGCCAAGAACGGCGATCAAGTCTCAGGCCTTGGCAGATTTCCTCGTCGATTGGGCGGAAACACAGTACCTGCCACCCTGCCCTGACTCCACGCATTGGAAGCTGCATTTCGACGGCTCCAAGATGTATGGAGGACTCGGAGCAGGAGTGGTCATCACCTCTCCAAAAGGAGACCGGCTAGAATACGTGCTGCAGATCCACTTCCGCGCGTCCAACAACGTCGCTGAGTATGAGGCGCTCATCCACGGCCTCAAGATGGCAAAGGAAATAGGCATCCGACGCATCCTATCCTTTGGCGACTCTGATCTGGTGGTGCAGCAAGTGTCGGGCGATTGGGACACCAGAGATGCAAACATGGCTCTATATCATTTCTTCGTGCAACAGCTATGTGCTTGTTTCGAAGGGTGTGAGTCTCACCATGTTCCTACGGTAAACGAGGCCGCGGACACGCTCGCCCGCATCGGGTCAACAAGACAAGCAATTCCGCCTGGAGTCTCCCTTCAGTACCTGCGCAAGCCATCAATCACGCCGTCTCCCGAATCCGACTCCATAATGTTGGACACAGACCCGGGGAATGCCGGCTCCAGGACCTCCGCGACGGCTTCACCGCACCTGGGGACCGTTTCACCGCACCCGGAAACTGCCAGCTCCAGGACCTCCGCGACGGCTTCACCGCATCTGGGGACTGCTTCGCCGCACCCAGGGACTGCTTCGCCGCACCCGAGGACTGCCGGCTCCAAGACCTCCGTGATGGCTACACCGCACCCAGGGACTGCCTCGCCGCACCCGAGGACTGCCGGCTCCAAGATCCCCACGACGGCGTCGCCGCACCCGAGAAGTGCCGCCTCCAGCCTAGAGGCTGCCGGCTCCACTACTCCACCCGGTCAGCCCCCGGACGAACCTGGCCCGGTCATCCGGGCAGAAGTGAATCTGCTGATGCAGGCAGTGTATGCCATCTGGGAAACCCCAACATGGGCCAAGCCATTCATGGATTTCCTGGCCAAAGGAGAGCTGCTCGAAGAAGAGCTAGAGGCAAGACAGGTGAAGCGCAGAGACAGCGCATGACCCACTTGTTGGTGGCGGTGGACAAGTTCACCAAGTGGATAGAGGCAAAGCCAATAAAGAAGCTGGATGGGCCAACGGTGGTCAAGTTCTTCACACACATAATTACATGCTTTGGCTACCCCAACATCATCATAACCGACAATGGCACAAATTTCGCCAAGGGAGCTTTCGTGCGATTCTGCGGAGATAAGGGCATCCGCCTGGACCTCGCATCTATGGCACACCCCTAGTCCAACGGGTAGTGTGAGCGAGCAAATGGCCTGGTCCTAGCCGGAATCAAGCCCCGGCTGATCGAACCACTAATGTGATCTCCCGGCTGCTAGATTGAGGAGCTACCAGCTGTACTCTAGAGCCTTCGCACCATGCCAAACCGGTCCACCGGCTACACTCCCTTCTTCCTTGTTTACGAGGCGGAGGCGGTTTTGTCCACTAACATCGAGTTCGACGAACCCCGCAAACTACTCTACACATAACAGCAAGCCAAAGAAGCACAGGAAGACATCATCGATCTCCTGGAAGAAGCACGCGAGCTGGCCTTGTCTAGATCCGCCATCTACCAGCAGAACTTGCGCCGCTACCACACCAGCCGGATACGCATCGTCTCGTTCCGCGAGGGCGACCTGGTGCTAAGGCTAGTTCAAGACACCAAGGGGATGCACAAGTTGTCTCCGCCTTGGGAGGGCCCATTCATAATCAGCCGGGCACTGCAGAACAACTCATACTACCTCATCGACGCCCGCAAGCCAGAAAAGAACAAGATGGATCGCTCAGGCGAAGAAACCAAACGCCCATGGAACGCGAGCCTGCTCCGCCCCTTTTACACTTGAGCAAGAAGTGTATGTATCTTACTTTCATGTGATGAACAAGCATGGGAGCCTCGACACAGTCTCGGGGACTCCGCAATAAATAAGAAAGTCATGCTGCACAAATTGGTTTTCCGGCTGCATTACTCTAACCCCGGAGCCGGTGATCCGTCTCGGGGACTCGCCGGTTGGCCCAGACGGCTGCATGACCCACGCGGCAAAGTACTGTATGCGGTTCCTAAGGCTTCCTCTTTGGTTCCGGCTGCAGACCACAAGCTGGCTGACAGATCCGGCAAGAGCAGAACGCGCAAAGGCCCCTACACAAAAAAGCCACGAGGAAAACAAAAACGTCTGGACGACCCGGTTGCGCTTGCTCGCTCAAAGACAATAACCCAAACCCGAGGTATTCTGTAGTGCGCCTACTAAGCTACCCCTTCGACTTCGGCTAAAAGCCGGCAAGGGAACGGCATCAAAACTGGCCAATGCTCACTGAGAAAAGGGCAAAGACATTGGATTTGCACGAAACAACAAAAATTTCAAAGCTAGTTAACCTAAGATTATAGTTCGAACTTGCATATGCTTAAACAGGCAAACAATTTGTTTGTTTCTATGTTTGCATGAGCCAAAGTTTAACGATGAACACCCAAGCCGAAGGCAAATAGCTTCCAGGCGGCAGCAGAGCAGGTCAAGGATCTTCGACCTGGCTATATTCTCCAGCCGGCCCGAACCTCGGGGACTACACCCTGTGGGTGCGCTCGCGCGCCCCCACACAGAAACCTGCAAACAAACAACACAAAGGAGCTTCAACCCGGATGTATTCTCCAGCCGGCCCGAACCTCAGGGACTACACCCTGAGGGTGCGCTCGCGCGCCCCCACACAAAAACAAGCATGCAAAAAATGCAAAGCAGAAAGTGCAAACAAAAGAGCACAAGCAAATATACAGAGGGAGGTGATGCTCCCACAAAAGTTCAATAACCAGAGAACGAACAATTGTTCACATGGCACAAAGAAAAGATAAGTGCTTCAAATCACAAATACTCCTGGCATACCGGGGATCAAGTTCACTGGGGGCAGAAGGGCCGGAGGCATCAGCTGGAGCTCGGCTGCTGGAGGCAACGTCTGTCGAGGCGGTCTGCGGCGCAGCCGGAGCATCAGTGTGTGGCGCATCCGGGTTGTGATAGTACCGCTCCGTGCCGACTGGGCCGCTGAACTCCCTGTCCAGCACAACGATGCTCCCGATCGTCATGCCACAGGAGAGGATGTTAGGAACCTCGGCGCGAAGCTGGTCATAACTGGTCCCTTGGCGAAATCCGCGGGAAAGGCTTCGCAGATCCACATCCGGGTACCAGGACTTCAGCAGCGCCAACGCCATCTCCGCGCCGCCACGAGCCGCCCACTCCCGGGCCACATTCATGAGGTCTGGAGCACCCAAAAGACGCTCCGCCAAGACATCCATGGTGGCAGGCGGGGCGGCTTCGGCCAGACGTAGTCAAAGACCTCAAGAGAGGCGGCGCAAAGCCGGTTCGCCTCCTCACTAACGACCGTCACCAGCTCCCCCGGGTGGAGATCCCGATCCGGATCCGTCTCGAGGATCCGGCCCAGTGCCTGATCTGTCGCCTCAGGGTACTGAGTTGTAGCCAGTAAAAGAAATAGTAATCAGTACTGACTACAAAGGGAAAAACTGCAAAATTGGCTCAAGTCAAGGGCACTTACTAACAACGATCTCAGCGATCTGGCAAAGCTCCGACAGCGCCGCCGCCTCCTTGGCCTTGGAAACCTTGAGGGCATCCGCCTGGGTGGTGTAAAGCCCCCCCAGGTTCTTCAGCGCCTCGGCCAGGGTCTCCGCCATCTTCTTGGCCCTACTAGCCTTGATCTCCATCTACTGCTGTTGTGTCGTCAGTTGGGCGATCTGGTCCTGGCGGGTCTTGTTGGACTCCTCCAGCCGGGTGACCTCCTCCTTCAGTCGGGCCACCTCGCGGTCCTGGTCCGCCAGTAGAGCTGCATGAGGGTAACCAATACTCAACAAGAAGCACGAGAAATCGCGCAATTGAGAAGATACGGCAGAGCGAGCAATCTTATGGCCCAGGTCCCGTGAAGTCTTGGCTACATCAGCGAGAGCCCTCTGTGCAAGAAAAGGGAGATAAGAACCAGCTGCGTCGTAAGACGGCAAAAACACCAAGATTGGCGACAGATCACATACCTCGACGGAGGCCTACAGCGCCCTGGCTTGGCCGAGCCCCTGCTCCAGCGCCCCCACCAGCTGGCCGGCCTGGCCAATGGCCAGGGGCACCGCCTCCGACAACTGCGCCAAGAGAGCATCCAACGGCGGCGCGGCCCGAGCCGGCGTCTAGCCGGTGACCTGTAGGTCATCTTCGCTCACCGGAGCCGCGGAGGGTCCAACCTCCGGCTGGACGAGGCCCTCCAGCGGCGACACCTCCACCGGCTCCTCCACCTGGTAGGCACTAGAGTCAGCACCCACCGTCGAGCCGGAGGGAGGCATGGTCATGCCGGCACGCCTGAGCAGCATACCCTCAGCAAGCCGGGAGATGGCCTCGGCTCGGTAAAGCATCGCGGGCATAGCCGGTGGGACCACCTCCGTCGCTGCCACCTCGGGGCCAGAGTCGGCGTAGCCTCGGATGCTGAAGTCGGCACAGCCTCAGATGCCGAAGCCGGCACGCTCCCCTCCGCAGAAGGCGGAGGGGCGGACGCGGTGGCGACGGTCGTGGAGCTAGGAAAGGCTATAGCCTCGCTGCAGAAACACAAGGAGTGAGCAACGCGAATACGAGCAAGTCAATACAAGCACCGAGAAGACAAAAGCACCTACCCGGCAACGCTCGGCATGGTGGCCGCGGGACGGGGCAACGTGTCTTATTGGCGCCGCCTTCGGTCGGAGCAGCGTTGGTGGGGGCAACCCGCTTCCCCCTGCCCCTGGGCGTGGCGACCTTGGCCAGGTCCATATCCTCGCCATGAGCTGATATTCCAGTGCAAGCAAAACATCAAGATTACGGCTAAAGGCATAACAAGTGCAAGGCAGACAAGGGCAGAGGACAAACTCTCACCGGGTGGGAACTCGCAGCCCTCGTCGGCCCGCATGGGGAACCGCTCCGCCTTCGCCGGCTTGAAGTCCGCGGCAAAGTTGGGGAGCTCTGTGTCCCCCATACCGTCCTCCACTAGCTACGCCGTGAAAAGCTACTCAACAAGGGAAGATAAGAGGCACGAAATGGGAGTCCCTCAGGAAAATCCACCCGGAGAAGAGCAAGAAAGACATACCTTCGGCGGAAGCTGGCCACGATGGTACGGCCGGCAGGAGAACACCCAGTCCTCCTCCAACGCCTCCTTTGAGATGGTGGCGAGCCACTCGCGGAGAGCGGCGTACGGCACCTCCAGCTAGGACACCCGGGTGGGATGCAAATGGCCGGAGAGGTGGCACATCTTATGAAACCGGTGCTGCAGCGAGAGCATGCGGTTCGCCATCCAGGACAATAGAATGTCCCGGGCGGTGAGCCGCTCCTTCTCCGCCAGGACCGCCAGCCGGGCGCCCATCCAGTCGATGTCGCCCTGGGCACCCAAGTGTTGGATGCTCCAAGCCTTCCGGCTGGAGGGGACGTTGGCGAAGGCAGGGACCTTGATGAAGTCCACCTCAGTGGCGTTGCGCACGTAAAAGTATGAGCGCTGCCAGAGCTGGACGGTGTTGGGGAGCTCCAGCCGTGGTATGGGCGCCGATGACCGTGGGTAGATGGCGCAGAAGCCCGTCTCCATCAACGGCATGCCCTTCCCCACCACCTGAACCTTGAAGTAGAAGAACTTCAAGAAATTCGCGGCGTCGGGGCAAACATCAAGGAACTCCTCGCAGCAGGCCGCGTGATCCGACAGCATCGACACGGCGTTAACTCCGAGGTGGTGGAGCTGCAGGTCGAAGGTGACGAGCAGCTCTAGGACGAAGCGGCTCAGCGGCAGCCCAAGGCCGCGAGCGAAGTGGGCGAGGAAGACGATGGCCTCGCCAGGCTGGGGGTTGGGCACCCGCTCGCCCTCCGGCGTGATTCGATGCTTCACCACCCGCTCTGATGGCAAGAACCTCCCTCGCCGGTACTTCTTCACCAGCTCCTCCGTGACGTACGAGCCGCACCAACCGTCGGCGACTTCGGGCAGCATCTTGTCTGGAAAGGTGGCCATGATGGAAGCGCGGGTTCTCGTTGTCGAGGAAGAGGAGCAGCGTCGGCGACCAAGAACGGTGGCGTAGAGGAGCAGTGAGAGGCTAGAGCGCAAGGGAGAATAGGGATGGCAGGCGCAGGGAGACGAAGTGAGGAACCACTGCTCCTTGGCGCACGTATTTATCAGGGAAAAATAGCCACACCGACTCCCCTACCCCTGCTCCACATGGCAAGCAACGGACCCACTCCACCATGCCGGTTCCCCTCCCTCTGCGCCACGTGGCAAGCAACCACCCCACTACCCCACGACGGTTCGGGGAAGATCGCATGCGCCAGCGCCACGTGCATAGAAGACCCCGCAGAAGTTACTGTGGGAGGCAAACCGCGCCCACAATCTCCAAGGAGACGCAATGATGAAGGCATGGGCGCGGTTACCAAAAACTACAGCGGCAGACCCAGAAGTCAAACTGACGTGACGTGCGCCAGAAATGGCAGGCATGGCTGTCGCGAGCGCCAACGACAGCAAACGGGCGATCCCTCTGCCGGCCGGGTGTGGCAGTCGGTCAAGAAGATCACCGCTCACACCTTGTGGGTGGGACCATCGGCTCCGTAGCCGGTGAACCCTAGTCGGGAAAACATCACAGAATCAAGCCGGTACAAGACAAAGACTACAAAACAAAGACTACAAGACAATTGAAAATGACAAAGCATCTGCATCATCAATCATTTCAAATGAGCACGCAAGAACTTCTCCACGGGGCCAAGTCCTAACGCGCTCGGGGACTAGTGTCGGGGGCATGACCCCCAGATAGGCCAAGACGGGACCAACCGGCCAGCTCCAAGGAGCACATGCCGTCTGGACCTAGATTAAGGAACCACAGCAGGGTGGAATCCCCACCCGGTCTGCATTCAAGTTTCCCCAGCTGTCCCGTCTAGCCGGGTAGCCAGAAGAACCGGCTGGGAGGGTGCTCCTAGCCGGCCGCCTCGGATCCGCTGGCCATGGTACGTGGGGATGACGCTCCTTACTGAGCGCACCCTTGACCGAACAGGCTGGCTGGCCTGGCCGGCGCTACTGGACAACTGCGCCAAAGCTGGAGGCTGACGAGCAAAGCAAGGGCTAACGAGGAAAGCTCCGGCTTACGCATAAAGAACCGGCTAACAGATAAAGAATCGGATGACGAGTAAATCAGGGGCGTTGGACACTAAAGCGTGGTCCTCCCTGTACTGGAGGCTTGACTAGACCCGGGCCTACCTTTTGGCCCTATCCAGCCGGCCCACTTTGTAAGGCCCGAATCCAAACAGTAAACCCTAGAACCCACCTTGTAAGCTACCTCCTCAACCTGTATATAAACGGGGGTAGTTCTAGGGTTCGGGGAGAGGCAGAAAAGAGAGACAGAAGAAGAAGGACTTAGACAATTCCAAGCAAGAAGTAGCTAAGGAAACAGCTCAAGGAGCACCTGTATTGGGCATTCGCCCCCTTTGATAGTAGATCCTTGCAGGAGTAGGAGTTTTACCTCACCAAGAGGGCTCCGAACCTAGGTACATCGCTGTGTTTGCAGTATCTATGCCCAACCCCCTGCGAGTAGCCACCAATAGCATCCTGATTGTCCCCTTCAAGCCATCCCCGATGGTACTACCGTGTTCCACACCACGACATAAGGGAACATGATTTGGATCAATATGATCTTTCCCATTAACAAGCATAGACATAATAACATTAGTTTTATCACTCAAGGAGGAGGTTTCTTCAACAGAATTTGCCTTCTTACCATGTGGAGCTCTCTCGGTGTGCCATTCAGAATAGTTAACCATCATACTATCAAGGAGCTTTGTTGCATCACCCAAAGTAATGGTCATAAAGGTACCTCCAGCAACAGAATCCAACAAATTTCTTGAAGAATAATTCAGTCCTGCATAAATGGTTTGGATAATCATCCAAGCAGCCAGTCCATGAGTGGGACAATTCTTTACCAAAGATTTCATTCTTTCACAAGCTTGAGCAACATGTTCATT
The DNA here is from genome assembly GCA_910589775.1 of Avena eriantha. Taxonomy (NCBI): domain Eukaryota; kingdom Viridiplantae; phylum Streptophyta; class Magnoliopsida; order Poales; family Poaceae; genus Avena; species Avena eriantha. Next base: position 130,595,398 of record OU342743.1, on the reverse strand, counting down.
ACCAGATTATTTAAATTTCATTATTTCACTTCTCATAGATATAATCTTAGCAGGAGGATAGTATTTTTCAATGAAAGCATCTTTGCATTTAGTCCAAGAATCAATACTATTTCTAGTTAGGGATAACAACCATTCTTTAGCTTTTCCTCTCAAAGAGAAAGGAAACAATTTAAGCTTAATAATATCTCCATCTATACCCCTATATTTTTGCATCTCACAAAGTTCAACAAAGTTATTAAGGTGAGCAGCAACATCTTCAGTACCAACACCAGAAAATTGCTCTTTCATAACAAGATTGAGCAAAGCAGGTTTAATTTCAAAAAAAAGTAGATTCAGGAACAGATGGAGCAATAGGTGTGCACATGAAATCATTGTTGTTGATGCTAGTGAAGTCACACAACTTAGTATTTTTAAGAGTATTCATTTTTTGTGTTTTTAATAAAAAAAGCAAACTAGTACAACTATTTTTTATGTTTTTTATAAAAGAAACAAGCAAACAAAGAAGAAATAAACTAAGCAAAACAAAGTAAAGAGATTGGTTGTGAGAGACTCCCCTTGTGAAGATGTCCTTGACTCCCTGGCAACAGCGCGAGAAAAAAGGCTTGATGGCTCAAAATATATCGAGCTTGTTTGGGATTCCAAGAGAAAGATATGATGAGCACAGCAGCAAGTTTTCCTTCAGTTATGAAACCAAGGTTATCGAACCAGTAGGAGTAAAGAAACAACTGCAAGGTGTTGCTAGCAACTTAGAATCCTGCACAACACAACCACAGAACTTTGCTCCCAACTTACAGTGAGGTTGTCAATCTCATCGGTTTTGCTGAAAACAAAGGATTAAACGTATTGTGTGAAAAATAGTGATTGCTTGTAGAAAGTAAACAGTAAACAATAAATAGTTGGTAGATTGATGGTAAAAAAATGGACCGGGGTCCATAGTTCACTAGTGATGATTCTACTTAAGATAGATGCCATGTTGGGTGAACAAATTAAAGAGGGGCAATTAACAAACACCGAGAAAGCACACATGCATATACTAATCATCTTAACTCCTATGAGATTTGATTGAGCATTACAACGTTATACATAGACCGTAATCCAACTGCATCTATGACTAATAATCCACCTTCAGGTTATCATCTAAACTCTCTCCAGTATTAAGTTGCAAGTAACAGATAATTGCATTAATCAAAGTGTGTAAAATAAACAATACGATTTTCGTCCCTGTCTGTCCACCTTCAGGCTGAGGGGTGCTTTGAGGTTCAGGCTGATGCGGACCAAAAAGGCATGCGAGCAACCAATCAATCCATTTTCATCCTCGTCCGGCCTGACTATACCATCTACGTGCTACCAAACGCGTCTTTATTGTTTTTAGCGAGCCTGACTAGGACTAGTTTGACCGTGCGCGGCCACATCACGAAGAGATCTCGTGCAACCAATCAGACCGAATTGTTTTTTTTTCACATGGAACACTCATATATTACACTAAGACACGACACGATCATCGATCACCAGACGGGTTACAGAACTAGGATAGCTCATTGTCCATAACATACACCCAAAGCCGCTAAATCATGGACGGCAGGCTTATTACAACCTCTGGGGACATACATCAACTCGCATCAATAAAACACGTACGAACACGAAATTTCATGTCACGTAGCAGGATACCGAGGGGATCGGATCGAATTGTTCTCCCCTAGCCTGGCCGGTGGTGAATTTGCCCCAAACATACCTTTCCCTCTTTGTGCAACCGCGCCGCCGCCGAGAAGCTCCTCCTCTGCCCCTCTGCTGGACTGGCGCGGATGCGTTGCAGATCCATCCGGACTTGGCGATTTTCCGTTGGCAAGGAGCACCGCTCCCCAGCATGAGGAGCTGGGCTGGCCGCCCCGTGTCATCCCTTTTCGCCGCATTCGTCGCCTTCTCTTGCCTTCTCCTCGTGTCCGGATCGAATCAGGTACTTCTCTATCAGCGGTACCCCCTTTCCTCTTGGTTAATTCTAGATTTGGCCAGCCGTTGGGCAGCAAATGGTACTTATTTTCGTGTATGATTAAATCTTTAGGATCAGTAGATTTAGCAAGTGAAGATTTGTTTGTGTCAAAATCTAGGCTTGATCTGTATTTGTGTGTAGTATTAGTTCGAACCCCAGTGGTACGTGGTTCGTTGTGAACGTTCCTCAACAAGACAACAAGGCCTAACCATTTTTGTATCTTGGGAGTGATTCTTGTGTCGTTTCTTGGAAGAATCTTAGCAAGCTTTAGGGTTTGGAGGCTCAATGCGGACTGTCAACGCTCACGAGCTTTTTCAACTATTTTTGCATGAATAATTTGTTCTGCGACTCGTGTTTCGGTTCCAATTGACAATTTGGTAAAACAGTACGGGTGATCCAAATATCCTGCAAGGCAAAACTAGTTTAATTATGCAGGGGGGGATTCAGCTGAATGTTCCTGAATGCTGTTCACCAAAAATATCAAGTGGGCTTTTTTGTTTCATGTATCTATGTTGATATGTTCTTATGGTCACCATACTTGCCACGGGTTTTGGCAATTACCATATCGTGTCGAGCTATTCCTTCATCTCGTCGTACTTGCATCTCTGTGTGCCTTCCATGAGTTCTTTCTAGAAGAATGCGCACCCTTTGGGTTGCATATGTATGAACTGGATGGGAAAAAATGCCTTTCATCTTTGTGAATATTCAGATATTAAATATGTAAGCAAGTTCTGGCCTACGTAAAGATAAAAAATGTTACTTCATCTTTACTGTTTACTAATTGTCTTTTGATGTTCGAAAGAATACTATATTCCCTGGGCTGGCTAATTTGGATATATATTTTTTGTGATACAGGAATTCCACAGCGGGACTGGATCCAGGTACCAAACTTAAGCTTGCAATCTAAGTTGCTACAGATGAAACTGTGACATATCGATTAGTGTTTTATTCTGGGCATGCCACACGAAACAAGTTCACCATGTTTTTTTTTCTGCGCATGGCAATTCAAATAAGGTCATCACCTAGATTCTCCTAAAGTAACTCATTACCTCTAACCTGTTGGAGCCTCTTGATGGGTGGGAGTACCTGACCTCATAGCCTCATAATAGAGGACATATCCTAATATATGGAAACCAAGAATACTCATTACTAACTGGACTGTAAACTAGAACTACTCAAACTCAACCAACCTTGCTTGATACCACTAGATGATCCAACAGGTGTTTCTCTTGTTCTGATCCAAACAGCTAGGGACCTAGCGGTCCCTTTGCTGCATCCTTATCCTGCTACAAGCTGGGCCTATATGCCAGTTGTAACGAATTTCCCTCTCTCTCTGTTTTAATATAAAAGCGCAGTAGGAGACTCTCCTGCTGTAATTCCTCAAAAAAAAAATTCTCTCGTGACATAATCCTACCAAATGCAGTGGCGAATCCAGCGTCTAGATAATGGGTGTACAGATACCAATAAAAACACAGTTTTAACCTCATTTATTTGATATATATTGTTTTATATGTTAATTATACAAAGGTATAGAAGCTTTTGCAAAAAATAATGGGTGTACATTTGTACGCCCATATACTAGTCTCTGTCCGCCCATGACCAAATGGAATACCAGAAACAGACTTGTCGACTCATGGAATCTTAAAATGTTTTATGTAGAGTCTTGGGACACAATACTGAAGAGTTTTGTGTTTTCACCTGATGCCAGAGTTCTTCATCAAACAAAGTCACACACACATGAGGTGCATTGCTCAAGGGAAAGGAGCCGTGCAGCTTGGAAAGCTATTGATGAGGTAAGACATGCAATGTGACTGCTCACTGCATCTGTGCATCCATAACAACATTACAGGTTCAAATCTCTCCTTTGTGCAGTATTTGATGCCCTTTGTGGAAAAGGAGAAATATGAACTGCCAAGCAAATGCAGGCTTCATCCTGAAAATGACATGTTTCGGGAACAAGAGCAACATAAGATGCATTTTGATATTAACGAGTGGCGCTGTGGCTTCTGCAAGAAATCCTTTCGAGCAGAGAAATTTATCGACCAACATTTTGCAAACCGACACAGTAATCTGGTCGATAATGTATGCTTCTTACGGGATGTCATGGTTTCTTCCATTTTATGTCATTTTCTTGGGCATGCACTCCAAGTTCTCATATTAGCAAGCTAGTTTGGTCAATTCAATTTGTGAAATTTATTTAGAGTCATGAAGTGTTAAATCTTGAATTGTTTTCTTAGAGTCAAGGAAGGTGCTTGGCAGATCTTTGTGGAGCACTTCACTGTGATCTGACTATGGAGTTCAAGAAACCAAAGAGTAAATGCAATGCAGCTGCAGCTACAAGGAACCGTCATCTTTGTGAGGTTCTTATCATTTTGTCTGAACTGCCCTGAATATCTTTGTTTGGTCGATTTTGTGCCACTCTTATAGGTTTGTTGCGTACAGGAAACATTCATAGATATGTATTCTAAGTTTATATGTAGGTTCGCATTAGACAAAAACTAGATGTATTTTATTACTTTGTCTGTATATATTGTGATCTTATCATTTTCCTGAAAAAACTATTGTGCTTCACTTTGATAATAATAAGCAGCATCAGTTCATGCACGTGTTCATGCTTTCGTGCTTGTGTTTTTTATTTGATGCAATTGCGTGAACTTGTATATACTATTTTTGTTTGCATGTTTATCTACCTATGTATCAACTAGTAGAAATTGGTTGTTGTACCTGCCTGAGTGTAAGCACCATATGATGATCATGACTCATTATGAATGAACTATGAAAGTCTGCTTCAGATTTCCTTGGGTTTATTAAATTTTAGTTGGTGTGATTAATGTTGTCAAATAATAGATGCATTATGTGCCTATATAGGTAGCATTTAAGGTATATTTGCAGTGTCAATACTGAACTCCTTTCTGCTTCTGCTAACAGAGCCTTGCAGACAGTTGCTTTCCTATTAATCAAGGGCATTCCGCCAGCCGGCTTCATGGTGAGTGCTGGTTAAATGCCATGGTCCTATACTCGATAGTTCTCCCACGTAGGCTTCTTGCTGATACAGCTTGTTTGCAGAATTTTTCCTGCACCAGTTCTGTGATGCTCACACTTGCAACGGGCGTTCCAAACCTTTCCCCAAAGGTGGCAGGGTGAGCAAATTTTTACCTAATTTTTTTGTCGCCAAGTATTAACTCTGAACTTAGTGCTAGCTTCTGTAATAGCCAATTACGCTTCAGCTGAACAACATGACCTGTTAATGCACCTGGGGTAACATAAGTTAACATCATTTTTTCCAGAACTAATTGATGTGTTATTAAGCTTTTATTTCTTTTCCGTAAGGTGAGTCTGCTGTAAATATTCACATTCGTTTATTTATTAAGGTGTGTACCTTTCTGAATGACTACAATCTACATTATCACGCAGTGCAATTTGATATTCATTCTATCACATAGCACTATAGTTTCGAAATGTTTGTTATTGATGAAAATCGGAAATAGCTTTACGTATGTCAGTATCTAGATGTGTGGAACAATAGTCTGATTTATGAAGTAGTAGAAAAAAATTCCAACTTACTGTTACCTTTTACCCCATTGTGCAGAAACAAACGAATAGATTCTACCTGGCTCTCTGCATCTTGACGTTGCTTCTTTTGCCACTGTTCTATCTCATAGTATTTTTGCACCAGAGGTTTGTGGCATTTACTTTGTGGATATGAATATGACCCCTTTCTTTCCCCTTCAACATTTCCAGCATTTTTTCTCATGTTAATTGTACAGGGAAATGAAGAAAGGAGATAAAGTTTTCGAACGAATTGCGAAAACTGCGCACAAGAAGAAGCCATCCTAGTATACTGCAACCAAGGAGATTGCATCCGCACAACCAATGCCGCTATCCAGCGTTTCTACCGGGTGTCGCTTTGCTCGGATGGAGTATCACGCTTGTTGGTTTCCATGCATCCCGAGCAGAGAAATCATGCATTTGCGTGGGATATGATGTTGGTCCATCAAATAGGAGGTCGGTCATATGCCCCTCTCCGATTGTACATGATGATATGTCTAGTAACTTCAGTTCGCACATTGTTGAGTTGTTCACCCGTGAATTGTGTACTAGTACAGCAGTCCATCCAATTAATGCTTGACTTTCTGCCTCCCGGCCATCTTATAAACAATACGTGGTTAAGTACGATGTACATCAATCCTTGGGTGAGGTAGCTAAACTACTTCATGTATGATCTGCATGTCTGGATTTAAAAACAAGCTACATCAATCCTTGAATCTATCTCTCTTCCATTAACATTATCTGCCACCTAATGTTATGTGCATTATTAACATTTGGTCTGTCTCACCCGATTCGTCATCTTCAGAGATGTGAACTGGATGTAGCATAACAAGTCCATTAACGTTAGCAGCAGTCACCAAACGTTAGGTGCATTATTAACATTATCATCCCATTCGTCCGTCTTCAGATGTGAACTGGACGAGATAATAACAAAATCATAAGGAAAACGTAGACTTCGCCGACTGTTTGATTCACATGCTGAGCTAGCTGGCAGAAAATAATCTATACTCACGACCACGAGTCTCACGGGTGATGACTTGATAACCATAAGCAGATGGTAGCTAGAGAGGAGCCGCTGCACCGCGCAAAAAGAAAAGAAGCAGATCATATCAAGCTCTGACCACATAGCTAGCACAAGTAACACCAATGGCGGCGGAGGCTCTGGTGAGCGCGGCGACGGGGGCCCTGGGACCCGTCTTGGGGAAGCTGGTCGCTCTGCTCGGCGACGAGTACAAGCGCCTCAGGAGCATACGCACCGAGATCAAGTCCCTCACTCGGGAGCTCGAAGCCATCGATGCTTTCCTCGACAACATGGCGGAGGCGGAGGATCCGAACCCGCAGGACAAGGCCTGGATGAAGGAGGTGCGGGAGCTGTCCTACGACGTCGAGGACAACCTCGACGACACTTCATGGCTCGCGTCGTCGCCGACAAATCCTCCAAGCCGGACGGACTCATGGACAAGATCAAGAGCTGGCTGAAGAGGGTTAAGGGTCGTCATGAGATCGCCAAGGCGATCGAAGACCTGAAGCAACAAGCCATCGATGTGAGCCAGAGGAATGCGAGGTACAGGGACCATGCCGTCTCCAACAACAGCAGTTCGTCCAACACCGGCGAGGTTGGCGCCTCCAACACCAGCAATGCACACAGAGTTGACCGTCGAGCTCTTGCCATTTTTGAGGACGTGTCAAAGTTTGTTGGTGTCGATGGACCCAAGAAAGAGCTCGTCCAACTGTTGGCCGATGGCGCGACAACACACCAACAAACAAAGTTGGTGGCCATTGTTGGGTTCGGAGGATTGGGCAAGACAACTATTGCCAACCAGGTATATCAAGAGCTCAAAGGACAATTCGAAAATCATGCTTTCTTATCGGTATCACGGAATCCGAACATCGTCAATGTTATGAGTAATATTTATGGCCAATTGAATAAGAAATATTCTCCGGGCACGGGTACGCAAGACTTGCAGACACTTATCACAGAGATTCTGAATCACCTAAAAAACAAAAGGTAATGCCTCAAATCTTTGTTACTTTTCATTTTAACATGCATATATTTATCTATTCACTAATACAAGCAATGGCTCTTGCAGATGCGAGAGCACCATCTTAAATGTGCCAAAAATTTATGAGAAATAAATTTGTGATTAGTATAGTTTTTGTATGTAATTCCAGATAATATGGTTTTATAGTCACAAAAATATTGTGATAAATATGATACGAGTGCATGGTATTTCATTAACCAGATTATTCTGTGGATAAAATGTGCTATTTCCAAATGTGCTGTATTGTGACCATACAAAAAATACATCTCTAGAAAAAATCATGAACACAATAGTCTTAGTACCCTGCACAGAAAAAAAATACGGTTAATTCCTCCATGTAATAGATTCCCATGGGTAAAATGATAATTCATCTTAGAGCATCTCCAACAGATTTGGTAAATTTGATTTTTACAATACGGCTTAGAATAATTGAATGAGCCCAACTGAACTAAGATATAGATGCAATGATAATTTTGAGTTATACATGACTTAGAGCCTTAACACCACTTGTGCATATATTTGAGATGATTTGCATATATTTTTACACCTCATGCTTCCTATTTAAAGTATTAATGTGTTACATGTCTATATAATCTTCTTGAGAATCATAGTACCATGACATATGCCTCTAGATATTTGAACTCATATACATACCTATTTTGTATGTTTAATAAGCATAACATGTATTTACATTTGCTTTTGTCTGAAGGTACTTAATTGTGGTTGACGATATATGGAAGGTGGATGAATGGGATGCTATTAAGTGTGCATTTCCTAAAACAAGTTTTGGCAGTAAAATAATCACCACCACTCGTATACATGTTGTTGCTGAATCATGTTGTTCATCATTTAGTGGACATATATACAATTTAAGGCCTCTTAATATGATGCAATCGAGACAGTTGTTGTATACAAGACTATTCAACTCTGAAGAAAAATGTCCTTCGTACCTTAAGGAAATTGCTAACCAGATTTTGGAGAAATGTGCGGGCTTGCCTTTGGCAATCATTGCTATATCTGGTGTCCTGGCTGGCAAGACAAGTAAAAAGGGTGAATGGGAAAGAGTGAATGATTCAGTTGGCCGTGCACTAAGGAGTTCTAGCATTAATACAATGGTAAATATAATTTCCCTTAGTTACTTGGATCTTCCTCCTAATCTTAGGACTTGTCTATTGTATTTGAGTATATTCCCAGAAGACCATATTATAGAGAAAGATAATTTGATAAGAAGATGGATCGGTGAGGGGTTTATTCAAAACCGAACCGGTTATACAGTGCATGAGTCAGGAGAGATGTGTTTCACCGAGCTTATCAATAGAAACCTGATTCAGCCTGCAGAGATCGATGAGACATTTGGTGGTAAAGAAGTGAAGAGTTGCCGAGTCCATGACATGGTACTTGATTTCATCGTATCCAAGGCTGTTGAAGAGAGCTTTGTCACAATAATAGGTGTACCTGGCATCGTAAATCCTGATTCGCTGAACAAGGTCCGTCGATTGTCTCTGCAGAAGGATGGTGAGATTCCACAGGGTCTGGTGGTATCTCATGCCCGTTCACTCCATGTTTTTGGTCGCAATGTGAAGATCCCATCTCTGTCGGAGTTTCGGCTCCTGCGTGTGCTGGACTATGATGAGTGCGGGCAGTTGGATGATGATGATCTTGCAGGAATCGGCAAATTGTTGTACCTCAAGTACTTGAGGTTCAGGAATACACATTCGGTGACCCAGCTTCCGGATGAACTAGCAAAGTTGTAGCACTTGGAGATTGACATACATGGGTACAAGTCATGAAGATTCCAGAGATCATCCAGGAACGATTGGTATGTTATGTTACTGTATATGCTGAAGAAAATGAAACACTGGATGATGAAATCACAGATATTCAAGTATTGCAAGTGATGGAAAATCTTCGTGTGTATGCTCAATCAATAGAGTTTCTCAAGGGGCTCGGCATGCTGAAAAACTTGAGGAAGTTGGGCCTACTTTTCGTGGATTATCATATGGGGGGAGTGGATGATGATAACTGGAAACAAAGACAGGAGCAGGCGGCCTCCTCCGTCCGGGATCTAGCCGACGCATGCCTGGAGTCTCTATACATTTACATCGAACAAGTGGATTCCCAACCCGTGTCGCATGTCTTGCAGGAGTCGTGGTTCACTCACTCGGTGTGTGGCATTCGGGAGCTTGTCATCGAAGGAAATCCACAAACAAGGGTTCCGAAATGGATGGAATCCCTGGTCGGCCTTCAGAAACTGAGCCTTCACATGTACAGGATGGGGGAGGAAGACGTGGAGATCCTGGGAGCCATGCCTAGTCTGTCCTATCTCATCATCAAGTGGGACAAGGACTATGACGAGGAGGAGGAGGAGGAGGAGGAGGAGGAGGAGAAGGGACCAAAGATGGAGGCTGCGATGAGGAGAGCAATGGAAGCCCACCTCAACCATCCCACGTTGGTTTGGACCTACTGGTAATTCAGGTATTCATTATGTTTGTACTAGCAATGCATCACGTTGCATCATAAACTCATCATCTCGACAAATAGATGCCACTAATATATCTTACCATATGTATTAATGCATCACTTTGCAGCATAACCTCGTCATCTCGAGAAATAGATACTAGTACTGATATAACTTAACATCTGTTCTTTTCCTTCTAGCAATCAAGCAGATGCCACAGAAGCTGCAGCGGTCAAGCCCCTCTATTCGTCTTCGTTTTTTCGTTAAGACTTCGATTTTCCATTGGCTTCCCTTCGCAGTTCAGCGCGAAGTGTTCCTGTTGAATCCTCAGGCTGGTACCACTTTTCATCCATTTCCATTTCCAGGACACACATAAAGGATCACATATACTATTATCTTTAAATACCCAGCCTTGTACTCAAAATAAGGTCTATGTAATAATATTATTAACTAGTCCTATGATCTACGCATTTGCATTGTGCTCTGGATTTACGACACATTAATACATGTGTGTTACAGAAACTTTCTGGTAGTTATCTGGTTCCGTGTTCAATGAAATGGAACCAGAACTCACTTCTTGGGCATCTATTTAACGAAATGCTCACTTTTTTTTACATATTTTCGCAAAATCCTGATGCATATTTTTTTCGAGAACACCGCAGGAGAACTGGGTGTCTTTGTATTTAGTTTAATGAGAAAATAATGCCAAAGAATGGCTACACACCGCGCACACAGCCAAGACACCGGCTTACAACGCACACCTACAACATCAGAGCGAGAAAGCTCGTGTGCCCAACCTCCAACCAAGAATGGCGAGGAGGCGGGACCCCAAGCATCAAGGCCGCATCACAATCAAAGCCAAGAAGGACCACAACTCTAAGCCTACCCGGAACAATGTACCCTTGCTCTTATGCCTAGAGAGATTCCTCAAGCAAAACGAAGAATCCAGAGGGACTTGAAGAAGTTGTCGACGAGCCATCGATGACGTACATTGTGCCCTAGAGGCCCACACCTTGAGAAGTGTCCGCCACTATCGCCGCATCCCAACCGAACCTCGTCGGAGAAGCCGTCAAGGCCACCATCTTCAAATGCCACTAACGGGGACACCCCTGGTAGCCTAGGCAGCGTCTCTAAGAAAAGCACGACGCCATCGCGTCGCCGCTTCCTGGTCCGGTGAAACTGGACATAGGGTTTCCCCTGTGCCGAGGGGAAGAAATGGTTAGGCTAATCACCACGCCTCCAAGGAGGAAGCGGCACCCGCAGGCATCATCATGGTTAGCATCGGAAACCACCGAGCATGGTTTTCACCTCGGCCTAAGACCAAGACCCCAACATACCGGAGACCATGGACGGGGAACATGTCGCAGGCGAGAACCACCACCACAATAGACACCTTCGTCAAAGGAGAAAGGAGCATTGACCACCACAACAATCACCCCTGGTCATCAGATCAGGCCAAAGATGGCCGGATCTAAGAGAGGTAGGACCGCTACCGCTACCGGAGCAGGAACTCCGGCCACCACCGGCCTGGTGGAGGACCACACGGCAACCAGATCTGGCCTGCAGCAAGCGCCGCTATATCGCCGCACACAGCAACACCACGCTCCTATGCCACCACCAATAGAAGCGGCTATCTCCGCGGTAGGTCGCCGGAGGGCTGCACCACGGCCCGGCCTCGCCCAAGCAAACGTCACGGCCGCAACGATCCTGGGTTAGCTCCAACTTCAATTGCGTCCATCACAAGCTCTCCTTACCTCCTTTTTTGGCAGAAGGGGCCGCCGTAACGGGGCTGACAAGGGGGAGGGGTATGGAGGCAGCGAGGAACGTTTCCCTTGAGCTGCTCGACAAGAGCGGCGCGAGGGTCGTTCAGGAGACCCAGTTATGATTTTGATGCATATATTGGTATCCACCTTCTTTGTTTCAAGAGTGCAAACTTCAATAGATGGATAAATTAACATGATTTTCTATCTATGTAAACCATATATTAGTCAAGATTTTTATGAACTATAATGCTGGTAACGTGCTAAGTAAAAGAAAAAATTATCTACGATAAACCAAGATCTCCATGGGGCTGCAAGCAATCAAATCATACCCTAGAAACGTGTCACATAGCGGAATTTGATGATGTTATCGAGGTAGTTGTTTGTCGATTCCCGTAACTAGTCGATTAGCCGCGAGAATATTCTACATGTTAAGATCCGCCTGATCAAGCGTCAAATTTGGCAACGCCTCCAAGGTATCCAACGTACAGGTGTAGCTTCACCGCCTTGCCATGCGATAAATCCCATGGACAAAGCGGGGAATCGAGTTGACGAAGTTTCGGTGCTCCACGATCATTGTCTAGATTAGAAATAAACAGAGTAGATGATCCGGCAGCGCTGCTGCATGAGAGAAGACGATGGTCGCGTACCCGATGGTAGCGGACTGCAGGGCGCAGGCCGACGGCAGCGCTGGGCGTCGACGGTTAGGGTTTCAGGTGGGTGGAGGTGCTGCGGCTTGGGGCCATATAGGTTGTGGCTTAGTGTACCTTTGGATGTGCCCCTTGGCCTCCTTATGTAGAGGTGTCCAAGCCTATTGGGTCGTCCACAAACTTATCCCAAAGTTTGGGCGACCTTCAATCGAAACCTACTAGAATTCAGTCTTCTTTGCCAAATCCAAATTTCCATATGAGACAACAACTTTCCCCTCAAGGCAACATGCCTACACCTATTATGAAACCTTTAGTACTTTCTAAGATAGTATAGGATGTTCTGATATCTTCCGGAATCTTTCATAACCTTCTGGTGCTTCCGACACTTTCCATATATGTTCGAGACCATTCCTGACACTCCCAAGGCCAATTTGGACACTTTGGGATCATATGAGACCTCTCACAATGATTATGAGGCCATCCGAGACACTCTAAAAACCGTTATCTCTTATATTCATAAAGAACTTGCATTCCTAAATGTTGCTAGACACTTAAGTGTGACCCTACAGGTTCGGGCGTACATGCACATGTTGGGCACACCTTCGGTGACAATAATAAACATCAAGCTCTTGATATCCATAATGATTCCTCAAGGAGATATGCCCTAGAGGCAAATAATAAATAGGTTTTATTGTCATATCTTAATTAGCTCATAATAGTTTTATACTGTTCTATAACTGTATTAATACAAAACGTTAATGCACGTGTGGTATGTAAACCAACCAAGTCTCTAGTTACCTCTAGCAAACTAGTTCATTGGTCATGAGGATGATCTAGGGTTTCGAGATCATGGGCATTTATACCAATTGACAATGAGGTCATGTCATTAGTTGAATGATGTGATAGACAAATAGTATCTTAATGAGATCTAGTTACAAAGTTCACCATTAATGATAAACTAAGAAAATCTCGCAACCTGATCCTTAGACTGTGAGATAATACAAATCATCGTTTTGGAGGGAGCTTAGATGGTTATCAAGTATCATTCCGTGACTGGGTGATCAAAAAGGTGCTACTCAGGTTTCCCAAAGGAGCGTGTAGAGGAGTACATATCAAGACCAGGATTTTCCCATCCATGTAACGGACAGATACATTTGTGGCCATCTCGGTGACGTTGCATTAACGAAGCTTGCAAGCGTGTGACTAGGTCACGGAATGCAACGACATGGAAACGAGAAAACAAGTTCATCGGTAACGAGATCGAACGAAGGTATGGAGATACCGTAGATCAAATCTCAGGTGAACTAGGTATCATGTGGCAAAGGGAATGGGAAAAGATATTAATGGTTCAAATGACATTATCATCATGGAATGCATAGGGGTCATTATGGGCATCCCGGTCCCGCTTTTGATTATTGATGGAGATCATGTCTGTGCCATTCCGGAGCCGTAGGAAAATACACTTAAGGGTACGATGAGCTAGAGATCCTCTGTAAGTTGGAATCACCGTATGAAAGAAAAAGGAAACCGAAAAAGTTCCGTGAGAGAATCGGAATCGTTCCGGGAAAGTTCCGAAGTTGTTCGGAGGAAATCGGAAGGGAACCGAAAGGTGTTTCGGGTCAAATTGGATTTTGTAATATGTATTTACATATTAATTAATATAATTAATATTAAATATAATATTAAAATCTAAGGGGTATTCCACTAATGGGCCAAACTTCCTAGGGAAAAAGGGTCCATGAGGGAAAACCGCAGGAGGGAAGGGCCAAGGGCCAAGGCCTAGTCGCCTCAAGGGGGCCCACTCGGCCAGCCTAGGGCTTTGCATGGGGTGGGGCCCACCCCTGGCCGGTCGGCCCATGGAGCCCTCGGGCCCATGGCGCCTCCCCCTTGTTTAGTCCCATATGGGAAACCCAAAGGAGAGGACACCCCCCCTCTGCCTATATAAAGGGGTGCCCATGGGTGGGAATAAGCACAACACAATTGAGATGTTCTCTAAGACATTTTCCTTAGAGAATTCCACCCTCTCTCTCTACATAGCTGTCTCTACGCGTTGGTACGGTCCTAAGAAAGGACTGTTCGCGCAAGAGATGGCACACCTGTAGCCGCTGTTGCGTTGCAGGGATTCCAAGCCGGGGATCTACTTCCGCACTCTCGGCAGGGATCAAGAAGTCAAAGGTCTTCATCGTACACCGTATGTGTACAAAACCACGAGGGGCCACACTTGTGTCACCTTAGATATCGTGAGCTGGAGCTGCTGCACGATGAAGAATGAGCAAGGGGTGACCTACGAGGAGCATCGCAACCTTGAGGTCGGCCACGAGTTAGACTACTTAAACCACGTTCTCCTCGGAACGTTAACCGCGTACGGTCTATAAGGGTATGTATTCTATACGTTCTATTCGTTACTGCATTACTACATAGATAGATCTTGGTGTTAGGGAGTTCCAACGTAGGATTTTTTTTGTTTTCTGCTATGTAACCCTTCAGTGATATCAGAGCCGATCTATGCATAGGAGTGTTGTACGTCCTATGCGGGCATTGATCCCTTAGTTGTTACCCTCTAACATGTACTTGTTTATATCGCGGTATTGTTTGATAAAACGGCCTAGACCGACCTTACACGTATTCGTACGTGAGACTGGTTCCACACTCGACATACGGCTTGCTCCGTTTAAGTGGCTAGTGGGTGTCTGTCTCTCATTCAATAGTTGATATAGCATTTACAACGGAGGACCCTGAAAAGGGGTGTAGTAGAGACAACTATTGAATCCATGTTGTGGTTGGAAAGTTCGTAGATTAGAAATGGTTATATTGTGAAAGCCCTAACAACCATGTAAAACTTGCAAAGATGAAGTAGAGGCGTCTAATTTTGTTTTGCAGGAGGGCTTGTGTTATGATATGGTATTGGTCGTTACGAAGGTAAAGTAGTTTACTTTTCTGTTACTAACTAGTATAGTAATAGCCATCATTCCGATGGACGGCCGGGTGGTGGTGTCGTGGATGCTCAAACTAGGGGCAAGATGGAGATCATGCCGGAGCGCTCGATGGAGATCAACGCGCAATAAGAAGGACCATATCATATCACAATATACATGTGATGTTGATACCTGTTTTATATCTTATTATATGCAAGTATTGTATACTCAACGGTAGAAAATAATATAATCCCTATATAATTCTAATGATAGTGTTCCCCTTGTGTGTGCACCACCAAGAAAGTTTGCCGTTATGAAGTCGGCCGTGACGATCGGGGGCTAGACATATCTACGTTTGCATATAGTGGGTGTAAGCCATGTTGCACTGCGGATACACACAAGTTAGATTTGGCGAACCAAGCATGTGTAGACATGGACTCGGAACACAACAGACCGAAAGGTCGAGCATGAGTCACATGGTTGATGTGATTGACATTGGGGAATGTCTACCTTTGAAACTGCATTGCCGGTCGTGACGATCGAGGGTGGTGTAGCTGATTGGGATCATGTGATTGCTAAAATCGTCCAGGGGATGAACATTTTAGTGGGAGCTCAATTAGGATTGAACTCATATTTCGACTTCTACTAGTGCCACAAATTTCGAAGTGGGTGTTAATGAAATACTCTAAGTTTATCCTTCTTTCGAATTCTACTAGTGCACCCCTAATTTGATTGAAGCATCCTTGCTTAAAATGATTTTACTCTCATAAAAGAGGGGCACTGAAAGAATTGACTCGCAAGCCTAACCAAAATTTTGACAGTCTCCTTTGAGTTTAAGAATTATTAGCTAGCGAGTTATATGCGGTTAGGAAGAAAATTTAAGTGCAACTGTTTAGATATATTATGCTCATGTTTAAGGTTGCAGGCTTTGTGACGAAGGAATATGATACACCCTTGAACTCATGAGTTTCTTTGCTTGAATTCATTTCTCGCTATTATTCTGTATAGCCTTGTCACTCGAGGACGAGTAATAGCTAAGCTTGGGGAAGTTGATAGATCCAAATTTTGAGACTTTTTATCAAAGATTTTCCATTGGTTTTCACTTGGTTTCGTCGATTTTGATCTTTCAACTAATGTTAACATCGGAAGTTAGCAAAACCTTTTTTTCTCGTATTGGTTTTTAGGTATTGAACATTTCTGGAAGATCTGAGAGCATTTATGGGCTAATTACACCTAATTGAGAAAATCCCCAATTGAAGACTCTTGCATCCGAGGCATCCAGAGCCTTTAACGACCGCTGGTGCGGTCAGAGTTCGCCTGTACAACCCGCCCATACTAATCTCCTTTGGCTCTGTTATATCAATACAAACAACTTTCATGAAGGAGAGGGGACAAAATACGAACAAAACCTCCACAAAACACTCCCAAAAGAGAGGAGATCAGATCTTAAGAAGAAGAACACCACCTCATCCTTTGACGATCCCCAACCTCTCGATCATCAACTCCACCATCATTCCCACTTGTACTGAGAGAGAGAGAGAGATTCATACTTGTATGATTAGGGTTTGAACCTCTATTCACTTTTGCTTGTACTTCATTTGATCTTCAATGGTATTGTGGCTTTCTAAGGTAAAGTTGAAATGATTTCTATTTGAAATATGATTAAGCCTTTGATATGTCTTTCTCTCATGTCTAAGTAAATCCCCATAGGTGTGGGAGATGTAGGGTATTGGTGAGATGTGTTGTGCCTCCTATATTCCATCTATTTGTGATTGTTGTAGTGATTATTATATTGTGAGAATGACTATCTACGTTTGCCTAATGCTTGTTGTCCAATTTAAGAGCCCGAATGACATGATCCTGAGATCTCATAGGTATGAACTTGTTTACTAGTGAATCGGCGACCCCCAAGTGACACGACCGATATAAAAGAGCTAGTATAACTCGAGGATAAAAAGGAACCATCAAGTTTAAAGCCTTGATCTGGTTGGAAGACCTTAATTGATGAGTTAACCATTACTGTGGTAACAGACAGATTGATCATTGGGATTGGAAAGAATCTACTAAGAGGAATCCTGATGGGTATATGGGTTGCTTGCCTACTCATGTATGAATAAGAAGTATCATAATTACTTGTTCCACTTTATCCAACTGGCATATTCACTATCTTCATGGACTATTTCTCTCTGCGCCTAATTTTTCATCTGCAGGAATCTTGAACAATATTTTTTACTTTTACTATTATGTTACTTATTTCTAGTTCCGTTAATTACTTAAATCTACTCCCTTATTCACTCACATATTTCCATCCTCAACGCTTGCAATAAATTCACTCAAGACAATGGGACAAAAACGCATCAGATAGACACTTTCCTAAGCTCCTTGTCGGGATCGATATAAAAAATAGAATTAATACTTTCATGAAAACATGCTCTGACGAATGTGTGCTCTAGAAGGCTATCATACGTCGGCACTTAATGGGCTCAACATCCACGAGAAACCGCGGTCGGCATGGGATTACGACGCCACGTCGGCTCCGAGTGGGCCCCATAGCCATGGGAAGCCATGACGTGCATGGGCTCACAGCGCCACGTCGGCTTTTCATGGGCCCCGCCATCCGGCAGGTGCGGAGGCATGTCACACCGGGAACGCCTCTCATAGAGCACGATCCTACTTGTGTATGCTGGTAGCATGCCCATGTTGTGTGCGCAGTCCACCATCTAGCGATGCAGGGTATGACAATGCGCAATATCCCGTTAGCAGTATGGAATCTTTTTCCCTGGCCCGCCGCAGGTCCTGTCTCACGGGATAGCAAGGCTCCATTGTAACATCGCCGCATTATCCTTTTCGGCGTCCATCCCACATCCGAAAAGAATCAGGACGGCATGGATAGAAGTTTGATCCGAAACAACCTAGCGCTATCATTTACTCCTGATACTAGGACTAGGGAGATGTGCAAGGGTTTCTATGAGCTAACTTATACAAGAGAACTTTTTGAACCTAATGTTGGTCAGAATGTGCCTATTATAGTTCAAATTAAAAGATAAAGCGAGAATGTGGTGGAATACTACTGAACAAAGTCAGTTGAATGCACCTGGTGCTACTGGTGGAAATCACAATTTTATAGAAAACCCTACTCTAGTTGCTGGACCACAACCAAATGTAGTGCATGCCTTTATCCCTATATCCAACGAACCTCCGACTTGTGCTTATCATGACAAAGGGAAGGAACCAGCTTAGACTATTTCTGATTCTACTACGGAAACATATTTTGGTACAAGAATGGGAAGGGAACTGAACATTTCATTTCCAAATATTGTGGTAGGAAGGATTGTAACTTATGACAATGTGGAGTACCAGAGCGTGTAAGGTTTGGAAAGAAATGAATTTGTTTGTCATGGTGAGGCAAAAGTTGGAGAAGTTCATATGAAAGTAGTGTAGGCCTTTCTAGATCAAATGGGTGTTGTAATCAACCGTGGGGAACATGATGGGAACCTTATTTTTAGGAATTCATCAAAGATTTAGCAAGAAACAAAGGGAATTTACAAAAAAATTGAGCTGAAGAGGGAATATAGCCTTTTACTAGATCCTGTAGAATAACTTGCTGAAACTGAAGATGAGGAGATGAGTGATGCAACTAATACTGATAACCATGATACTCTTATGCAGAAAGTGGAGATGATGTTGAATCTGCTTCTCCTGTTAGGTTTATATCTGATGTGGTCATGGCACTAGGAGTACTAGCTAATGTAATCCAGGTTGGGTCATCACAACCTGAGATGTTGTCTACTAAAAAAAATTCAGGGGTCCAGTACATGGAGGAGCATATTCTGGTGGAGCAAAGTAATGCTGAAGAACACAATGTCAGGAGTAATTGGATTGAAGAGCAAGGGGAATCTCATGTTAGGATTGAACAGAGAGCCATGAATCAAGCCACTGCAAGAGACTTGTCATGTACTAACTTAAATAGTTCTGATTATTTTATTGCTCTAGAAAATGATGTTATCATGAATGAAGCACTTGAACTGGTTATATATCCTAGTACATTTTCTCTTGAAAGCATTGATACTGTGAAATATTTGGTGATTTCTAGACATAGTCTAGAAGAAAAAAATGTTGCTAGTTTTGAGGAGGAAAATGCAGGGACATATACAATTGTGTTGTTGTATTGCGAAAAAGGGGAGGAGGACGATGACTTGACTCCTGTTATTTCAAGAAAGAGCAAGAAACATATGAGATCTGCTTCAAAAAAGTGTAAGGTAGGAGGGGCACTGGTTGGATGTAGTGTTGCCTCGGTGAAAGTGCACAACAATCACCCTATGAGTGGTGTTGTGACTTGAACTAGGGAGAGGAAGAAAAAGCTTACTTTTGTATGATAGGAGCTATTTTGAATCGCAGAGGGGTGGGAAAGAAAGGCATGGCTATTTTTCTAATAGATTTGTATAGATATCAAACTTTGGAGTTTATATGCCTCTAGTAGACTATAAAGAAAGATTATTATGTAGCTTTTCTTTGGAAAATTGATCCTATGAATCAATTCTCCTGGAGCAGGCTGCCTTCTGTGGGTATATCTAGTGAGATTCTTGGTGGGTTGGGTACCAACAAATTTGTTGATTGTGGGACAACATTGGGTAGATTCCATGTGGAGATGAATGTTTTTTATCTGAAATTACAAATTAAGTGGAAGTTTGTTATTGTTTATGGTACAACTCAAGAGGTTAATAAGAAGGATTTCCTGGTGGAAGTGGCTAGTGTATGCCAAGACCTGTCTTTGCCTTTATTCATAGGATGTGAATATCCTAAGGTTTTCCTCTAAGAAGAACAAAAGTTTCAGAATAAATAGATGGAGTGACGTTTTTAACTCAATTATTAAGGCTAGTGGTATGAGAGAATTAGAAATGTCCGGTGGACAGTTCACTTGGTCTAACAACCAAGCCATTCCTGCACCAGAGAAACTTGATAGAATTATTGTCAACAAATATTGGGAAGATATGGTTCCTTTAACTACAATACAAAGTTAAGTACGGATGTATCAGATCATAGTCCCTTGATTATTGATACAATGGAAGAGCATGCTATAGGAAGGAAATAATTCAAATTTGAAAAAAGCTGGCTTAAAGAACTAGATTTCCTGGACTGAGTGAACGAGGTGTGGTTTCAACTAGTGAGAGCCATGAATACTCTGGAAAAGAATCAAATCAAATTAAAGAGAGTCAAAAACTGTCAGAAAGGTTGGGGGAAGTAATGTCAGAAATGTTGGGGGAGTAATGTCAAAGGAAGAGATGTTCAGTTAAAAATCAACTGTCTTCTAAACATCAATTATTTGAAGTGTTGGAGGATATTTGCACCTTGGATAGAGAGCACCTGATCATGAAAAGTCAAATTTAACATGAGCTGATGAAAACTTATGAGAAAGAGTTTTAGCAGCAAAATCCAGGGAGAATTGGCATCTAAAAAGGGGACAACATCACATAGTTATTTCATAGAATTTCCAATGGAAGAAAAAGGAAAAATACGATGTTCATAATCATGATATTATTCAAGGTTATAAACTTACTGAAACATGCTACTGATTTTTACGAGCAATTGTATGGGCATGTTGATGTCTGCTCTACTAGATTAAGAGATGATATTTGCTCAAACAATTAGAAACTGAATGAGGAAGATAGAACTGACATGGATAAACCTTTCTCAGAGGACGAAATCAAAGAGATGATTGAACAAATGGAAAAAACAAGGCTACTGGTCCTGATGGTATTCTAGTGGAGTTTACCAATCTTGCTGGCAAATTATTAAAGAAGATATGGTGGAAATGTTCAATGATTTCCATGTGCATAAGTTTGACTTATCTAGGTTAATTATGAATCATTGCTTCCTAAGAGTGATGGATCAGATGTTATATAGAAGTATAGGTCCATTTGCTCATTACAGGTGTTGTTCAAAATCTTTACTAAGTGCACGAAAATTAGAACTGGTCCTGTTATGAGTAAGATGATTAGCACCTGCCAGACTACTTTCATAAGGGTAGATATATCTGGGATGGAGTCAACTTCCTGCATGGAATTCTAAAAGAAGCCAAATTAAAAAAACAGCAGTGGATTATGCTTAAACTGTTGGAAATATGCCCTAGAGACAAATAGTAGTAAGGACTATTATCATATTTCATATAGTTTATGATTAAGTTTTATATCATGCTATAACTGTATTGAGTGGAAACATCAATACATGTGTGATATACAAACAACCAGGGGTTCCCAGTGAAACTCTAGTCACTGGTTCATTGGTCAACAGATGATCATGTTTCCTAATCATGTGGCATTTATGCTAGTTGGAAATGAGGTCATCTCATTCTGAGAATGAGATGATGAACCAATACCCAACCTAAACATCGTGACCCGATCCTGTCATGAAGTTCAAGTTACGATGATTAGAAATGGATCCTCGTAGACTATTCCTTAGACCGTGAGGCTATATCAATCACTGTCTCCCGAGAGTGCTTAGATAGCATCAAACGCCATCTGGTAAAATGGTGGTTATAAAGGTGTGTTCAGGTATTCGGAGAAAACCGTAGAGGCAATATATGTCAGGAGCGGGATTTGTCCGTCCATGTGACGGGAAGATACTCAAGGGCCCACTCGTATATCCAATAGCTGCGCAACGTGTGATTTGATCACGGGGATATCACTTGTCGGAACGAGTCAAGTAGCATTGTTCAGTAAAGAGATTGAACATGACATGGTGATGTCATTGATCAGATCTCGGGCAATGCAAGTATCGAATGACAAAGGGAATAAGACACGACTGTCCCAGTTCAAATGATGAAAGATCTTCGTGGAACGCACAGGGGTCACATGGCCATCTAGGTCCCTCTGTCGATCATTGGTGCGGGAGTGTCCCGACCATGTCTGGAGTGTTCCCGAACTGTGGGGTATCACGCTTAAGGGCTTGATGATGCTTAGAGAGTGTTTATAGGATCGGTAGAATCGCCGAAGAAAAGAAGGGAGAAAACCGGAAGGGTTTCGGTAAGTCCGGAGTGGAGGTGGAAGGTGTTCCATAGCCACGGAGATTGAATAATGTGTGAGTGAATGTTAAATGTTGATTTAAT
This sequence comes from Avena eriantha, assembly GCA_910589775.1. NCBI lineage: Eukaryota > Viridiplantae > Streptophyta > Magnoliopsida > Poales > Poaceae > Avena > Avena eriantha. The sequence continues at coordinate 130,572,932 of OU342743.1, read as the reverse complement.
CATTTATTCATAATTATTTAATAAAGAGAAAATCAATTTTAATGGTCAAAGGCTTAATGGGCCAATTCCGGAGGGAGAGGGCCCATTAGGGGAAAGGAGAGAGGGAGAGGGGCCAAGGGGGAGGCCGGTTGGGCCTATCCCCCCGTGCGGGGCCCACTAGGTGGCCGGCAGCCACCTCCTCCCCCTCCTCTCCTTTAGTCCCACTCTGGGACTTTGAGGGAGGTAGTACCTCCCCTCCCCCTATATATAGTGGGGTATTTGGCCTAGAAAAACACACCAATAATCAATAAAGGTCTCCCCACTTTTGGGAGGACCTCCAATTGATATTTTCTCTCTCCCCCTATCTCTCTCATGACCGTGGTCCCAAGTCTGGACTGCGCGAGCGAGAGACATCTTCACCGCGGAGCACCATCGTGTTGCGGGATTCAGATCCGGGAGCTCTACTTCCGCAAGTGCTGCTGGATCAGGGAAGCGGGAGTCATCGTTAGGCACCGGATGTGTGTAACTCCCTGCGAGGTGTTGCACTTGCGGCACTCAAGTCGTTGGAGTCAGAAGGAGCGCAAGGACTTCATCACGACCTTGAGGTCGGCTTCGGCTCGTCTACATCAACCACACTCTCTTGAGCGTTGACATCGCTTTTCGGTCTTCAAGGGTAAGTTTGCGAAAAGCCCATCCCGTTACTGTATTACTAATAGATAGGTCCTGGCAGCTTCAGGGGTTCAGGGGCGTAGAGTAAAATTTATTTTTTTCATGCGCGGAACCCCTACAGTGGTATCAGAGCTAGATCTACACGTAGTAATGCTAGTACGGGTAGAACACACGAGGTGTAGCGTGTGGGCGTTGATCTTTTAGTTGTTACCCTCCCACGTGTACTTGTGTATACCGCAGTAATGCTTGATGAAGCGGCCCCCAACCGACTTTACGTGTTTATTTGCGAGACTGGTCCACGCTTGACATACGGCTTGTACCATATAAAGTGGCTTAGGGGGTGTCTGTCTCTCTCGCATTAGTTGGTATACCATTTGCAATGGAGGGCCCCGAAAGGAGTGTAGTAGAGATAACTACTTGATCAGCGTTGTGCTGAAAGTTCGTAGGTAAGAACGGTTCTTGTATGAAAGCTTATTCAGCCACGTAAAACACTCAAAGATAAAGTAGAGGCGTCTAACTTTGTTTAGCAGGAGGGCATTGCTTTGTGATATGGTTGTGGCAAAGGTAAAATGATTACCTTTTGTTACGTAGTAGTAGATAGTCACGGAGGTGACGGACTATCACGCCGGAATGACACCGGTACCCTGGTGTCTACGGCGCCGGAACCCGGTGACGGCGGATGGAGATCACAACGTGAAGGACCATATCACATAGCATTTACACTCAATGTTATTTTTTGTATGTCTTATTGTGTGCTAGTATTAGATACTCGACGGTAGCCTAATAAGATGATCCCTGTTAAAATTACCAACGATTGTGTTCCCCCTTAGTGTGCACCACCGAGAAAGTTCTTCGGTATGAGGCAGGCCGTGATGATCGGGTGTCAGACATATCTACGTTCACATACAGTGGGTGTAAGCCATGTTGCACAGCGAAAACTCTAAGGTTGAGTTGGCGAGCCTAGCATGTACAGACATGGCGTCGGAACACGGATGGTCGAAAGATCGAGCACGAGTCGCATGAATGATGTGACCGACGTTTAGCGTCCACCCTTGAACCCACATTGATGGCCGTGATGATCGGGGGAGATGTGGCTGATAGGGGTCGTGTTATCACTAGGAACCCTTTTGGGGATAGGTGTTTCTGAGTGGAGTTATTATTAACTCATTAAATTATAAACTTAGTCTAAATTCCTTTTGCAATTATAAATGTAGAAAATGGTTCTTCCCGAGATTACCTTTCCTATCGACGATTGGTTAAAAGGAGAAAAGCTCAAGTTAGATGGATCCAACTTTTCTGCATGGGTCATACGCCAATTTGATCTCCTTGGGGAGAACAATGTAGCTGACTACATGACCTGCGAGATGTATCTGGAGCCACCCTATTCTCATGAGACCCAGGAGCAGTGGGATCTGCGTTATCGTCGTCGTGTGATGGCCACATTCATATCAGTGACCATGCGCCTCGGAATGGAGGATGGGCTATAGCCAATGGTGGGGAGTCTCAAGCCCCGGATGGTCATGGCACATATGAGAGCACATTTTGTGGAACAAGTGCGCATGTGGGAGTATGAGCTGATGGGGGACTTCCTCTCCATAAAGATGGAGGAGGGCTCCTCACTGGATGCGCACTTATTACGCCTCTACGATGCGTACATGAGTCTGGCATACTACCTAGACAACTGGTTCTCAATCTCATTTGTGACGGGAGTTGTGCTACGGTCGCTTCCTCCAAGCTTCCAAGCACAAGTCAAGATCTGCATTATGAGAGGCGACACGGAAACACTGGATTTCCTCGAGTTCATATCACATTTCAGAAATGTGGTAGATGAACCCAACGTCACTGGAGTCGTCAACAACAAAGGTATGTATTTGATATACAGTTTTATAAATGTTATAATCTTGCAAACACATTGCAGTGTTAAGTATATCTGATACTTGTTCTGTTTTGATGAAAACAGGTCCTTCTGCATGAGAGGTGCTTGCTAGAGAGGAGGTGACGTTGCGTGTTGATGGCGAGCATGATGATCATAGCCAACGGCACTCTCCCTCGACATTTATCATTTAGTTTTAGTATGATTATTGTAATCAAGAGATTGTGAACTTCTTTAGTGTGTCTCACACTTCGTGAGACGGTTATTCATATGAGTTTGTAACAAACGGTTGTTCCACTTTTATGAATGATTTCTATTCGTGTTCATATCTTGTTTGATTATGTGTGAATTATCCTTATTGTTTGAAACTAATTGATAGTGCATGAACATTTTTAAAACATTAAAATGCCTTGTTTAAAATACCCAACTTAATGATATGTTCATTAATGAATGAAACCATTGTTTGAATTCAAAGTTATGTGATAATATGTGAAAGTCATTCGATTTCTTGTCACATATAAATCATGCCTAAGTTCGGAAAAATAACTTGAACACCGTGTATTACTTGAATACAAAGTGTTTAAAGAATTGTTAAAAGTAAATACATATTCGATGTATTGCGTTTTAACGAAAATGGTAATTATCACAATATGATTGTTTAAATGTGTAAAGTAGTTTACCAAAGGAAACATGAATATGAAACTATTTGATTTGATCAAAGTGTTTCAAGAATAAATGGGTATAAGTGTAAAAGAGAATCCAATTACTATGATTTGATCAATAGTAATGAAATTCAACTTTATAAGAATGGCATAAAAGAAATTGTGGAATGCAAAGTGTTTTAAAACGTCAAAATACAAAGCATCACAATGTGATATTAGATATCAAAGGGGTTGAATAGAAGGCACCAAATAAATCGTTGTAGTGTAGATGTAGAGACCATTAGCTTAGAAATAGTTAGCACTAAATTAGAAAGTAGTGAACCATTTGAATTCGTGAAAGTTTTGGGGTTATTCGATATAACCAAAACAATAGCGAATAAGTCCTTGTAGAGTATTCATTGGAAACTTTGAATGTGTAGATGTAGAGACCATTAGCTTAGAAATAGTTAGCACTGAATTAGAAAGTAGTGAACCATTTGAATTCCTGAAAGTTTTGGGGTTATTCGATATAACCAAAACAATAGCGAATAAGTCCTTGTAGAGTATTCATTGGAAACTTTGAATACGAAATCCATAGCTGAAACCAAAAGAGAAGCAAAACTGGTATTGCTTGGATTTTGGTGCATTCTTGAGAAAGCTCACTTCAAGTGATATCTCTCAACTATGGAGCAAATGGAAATTAGTGTAAAACACGATGAGGATTCAAAACCCCGCATCAGAGTGTTGAGAAGCGCAACGGACAATGTTCCTGAACAACTCTCTCCACAGAAGGAAAGAATCAATGATATTGATCATTGTGTTTTCTCTACTAGTGTTTTCACTATATGAAGTAGGATTCAAAATGTAATCCATATCTTGTATGGAGACATTTGTGAATCATTTGTCATGATTCTTGGAATGTGACATACCTACAAACTACAAAGGAAATAATGGTCAACTAAATTATGAGAAATCCTAGAAGCAAACTTCCCTTGAGATTAGAAAGCAATTCGTTGCTGAATGTCACAAGTAAAAGGAGTTACTTGAATTTTCCCAGATGACTGCAAAGCCATAGGTGAAAAAGGGGGTGAATGACAAGAGCACAATTTGTCAAGTATTGGATAAATTCAAATGAATTTGATTCAAGTATGCTGAATGTCTATTGGATTTAAAACTAGTAATAGTAGTGGTATCTCATAGTAAAACTCCAAGTTTGATATTTGATCAAAGGATTTTGAAATTGTTCAGAATAGTGAGTGGATATGCAATTTGCATAAAATTGAGTGGGAGCTATGAAAGTCTTCCTAAAACAATATGTGATTGACATATTTTAAGTGGGAGCAATATAAGACTCAAATTCAAATATGTAGGAACATATTTTGAGTGGGAGCTTATAGGAGTAATTCTTAAGTATGTTAAGAATGAAAGCGCAAGTACTTATAAATAATGATTTACAAGATGTATAAGTTGATAATAGGTGTATTGTGATATTATGTAGTATTCCCTAAGGGATTCTAATAAGGGTTTCAGAATAGAAGTTAATTAAGGAACTAATCCTTAATAACTCAAATTAGGAATAGTATTAAGTTTAACATCAATGGTTGAAATAAAGTAAAGGATGATCATCATCCACTATGTTGATACATAGGTTTTATCTTAGTAAACCATGATGATAACTTAGCATAATATGTGATCCAAATTAAGGAACGTTTGAAAGTGATTAAGTTCAAATCACAGAACATTGAGCTAAGTTTTTGTCCGCAGTGTCTAATAGAGAACCGTGGACATATTTTCTGAATCCATAAAGGATAACATATCTTAAAACATAAAGAGTTATGTTATAAGGAAATATGTTGGAAACTCCTGTAGATACCAATTAAAGTCAAGTAGGAAGCGAGGTGAACAAAGACATCAAAAGTTGCACAAAGTGCACTAGTATTTCGATGAATACATTTATAATAATAAGGGTACCATCTAAAGTGTTGTATAATGTTATGGCGGGGCTCGTTCGCTTTTAATGTAGAATGATGTGTCCCAGGGCACAGTGCCCATGAGAAAGCCCTCGAGGTTGATCTAACGTCACTGTAGGCTCCTGGAATCAGGCCTTGTTCTGCTACCATAGCGATGATGCATACACAAAGATGATATCATGTGATGATAACGTATTAATGTCAATTAAGGTGACATTAGTAAGTTGCAAAGGATTTGGGACTGTAAAGTACAGACCCAAGACTCAACATCTTCCATGAGCAAGCATGTTCAGGGTACCGGTAATATGGTGCCAATGATTGAGACCAAAATGCAGCTAGTGTATTTGTACTCTAGTGCAAGTGGGAGACTATTGGAAATATGCCCTAGAGACAAATAGTAGTAAGGACTATTATCATATTTCATATAGTTTATGATTAAGTTTTATATCATGCTATAACTGTATTGAGTGGAAACATCAATACACGTGTGATATACAAACAACCAGGGGTTCCCAGTGAAACTCTAGTCACTGGTTCAATGGTCAACAAATGATCATGTTTCCTAATCATGTGGCATTTATGCCAGTTGGAAATGAGGTCATCTCATTCTGAGAATGAGATGATGAACCAATACCCAACCTAAACATCGTGACCCGATCATGTCACAAAGTTCAAGTTACGGTGATTAGAAATGGATCCTCGTAGACTATTTCGTAGACCGTGAGGCTATATCAATCATTGTCTCCCGATAGTGCTTAGATAGCATCAAACGCCATCTGGTAAAACAATGGTTATAAAGGTGTGTTCAGGTATTCGGAGGAAACCGTAGAGGCAATATATGTCAAGAGCGGGATTTGTCCGTCCATGTGACGGGAAGATACTCAAGGGCCCACTCGGAGAAGTTATATCCAATAGCTGCACAGCATGTGATTGGATCACAGGGATATCACTTGTCGGAACAAGTCAAGTAGCATTGTTCAGTAACGAGATTGAACACGACATGGTGATGTCATTGATCAGATCTCGGGCAATGCAAGTATCGAATGACAAGGGGAATAAGACACGACTGTCCCGGTTCAAACGACAAAAGATCTTCGTGGAACGCACAGGGCTCACATTGCCATCCAGGTCCCTCTATCGATCATTGGTGCGGGAGTGTCCCGACCATGTCTGGAGTGTTCCCGAACCATGGGGTATCACGCTTAAGAGCTTGATGATGCTTAGAGAGTGTTTATAGGATAGGTAGAATCGCCGAACAAAAGAAGGGAGAAAACTAGAAGGGTTTCGATAAGTCCGAAGGATGTCCGGAGTGGAGGTGGAAGGTGTTCCATAGCCACGGAGATTGAATAATGTGTGAATGAATGTTAAATGTTGATTTAATCATTTATTCATAATTATTTAATAAAGAGAAAATCAATTTTAATGGTCAAAGGCTTAATGGGCCAATTCCGGAGGGAGAGGGCCCTTTAGGGGAAAGGAGAGAGGGAGAGGGGCCAAGGGGGAGGCCGGCTGGGCCTAGCCCTCCCGCGCGGGGCCCACTAGGTGGCCGGCGGCCACCTCCTCCCCCTCCTCTCCTTTAGTCCCACCCCGGGACTTTGAGGGAGGTAGTACCTCCCCTCCCCTATATATAGTGCAGTATTTGGCCTAGAAAAACACACCAATAATCAATAAAGGTCTCTCCACTTTTGGGAGGACCTCCAATTGATATTTTCTCTCTCTCCCTCTCTCTCTCGTGACCGTGGTCCCAAGTCTGGACTGCGCGAGCGAGAGACATCTTCACCGCGGAGCACCGTCGCGCTGCGGGATTCGGATCCAGGAGCTCTACTTCGGCAACTGCTGCTGGATCGAGGAAGCGGGAGTCATCGTCAGGCATCGAACGTGTGTAACTCCTCGCGAGGTGTCGCACTTGAGGCACTCAAGTCGTTGGAACCAGAAGGAGCGCAAGGACTTCATCACGACCTTGAGGTCGGTTCGGCTCGTCTACATCAACCACGCTCTCCTGAGCGTTGACAACGCTTTTCGGTCTTCAAGGGTAAGTTCGCGAAAAGCCCCTCCCGTTACTGTATTGCTAATAGATAGGTCCTGACAGCTTCAGGGGTTCAGGGGCGTAGAGTAAAATTTATTGTTTTCATGCGCGGAACCCCTACATAAACTTGATTTTGAGAAACCATATGACAAATTAAATTGGGACTTCTTGTTTGAATGCTGCAAACAAAAATTAGCAGTACGTGGTTTATTTGGTTAAATAATGTTGCACTCAAGGGATCCTGAGTGTATAAATCAATAATGAGGTTAGCCGTTAAGGGTGTTAGACAAGGATATTCTTTTCCCCCTTTCCTCTTTAACTTGATAGGGGAATGTTTAGCAAAAATGGTGAAGCATGCACAAAATACTCGCTTGTTCACATGCCTAGCTGATAGTCTTTTTGTTAATGGTATTACAGTTCTACAATATGGAGATGGTGCCATTATGTTCATTAAGGAGAATCTAGAGGGAGCTAGAAGATGCACAGTGGCTGAAATGCCTTTCCCAGGAGATAAAAATGAAAAATAAGATGGATGGTTTGATTGGGGTGCCTTATCAATTGGTGGAAGATTGATTAGGGTATCTTCTTGTATATCAAGTGTGGTTGTGGACCCTATGTCATTGATGCTTTTACACAAATCCCATGTGGAAGATTTGGATAAAGACAACTATATACTTTTTCTTGTCTGGTGGAGCTAATAAAAATATATACCATCTGGTTAAATGGAAATATTGGTGTAGGCCCAGGAAAAAGGAGGGTTGGGAGTGAAAATTTTATACAAGTTCATGATAAGATTAATGTGTAAATGGCGGTGGAGGCTTGATGCATAAGAGGGTCCCTGGTAGGGTTTTGTGAGAAAGAAATATTTGGGGGAAAAGGATTTTTTACTGTAAATAAAAGACCTAGAGATTCTACTAGTTGGGGTGATATGCTATTGGTAACAGATATATACTTAAAAGGAAGATTCATGGTGGCAGGAAATGTCAAAAGAACCAGCTTCTAGGGTGATGTTTGGTTTGGTCGGATGCCTCTGAAAGACAGTTATCCTAAGCTTTTTGCCATTTGTAGCAATCATGAGGCTTCAGCGGCAAAGGTAATCGAACTTCCCTATTAGAAGATGGCCAATTGTCAGGATGAAGATCCAAATTAGAGAGGTGCAACAAGTTTTGAATTCCCTGACCTTGACTAGTGTGCAAGATAGGCCTAGATGGAGGTGGACCAAGTCAGACATTTTCAGTGAGATATACTTATGAGCAATTGTCTAGCAATGGTATTAACATATCTTTTAAGCATCTCTGGAAGGCTAAAATCACTTTGAAGTTCAAAGTCTGGCTATGGCTTATTTGGCATAATGCCGTGGCTACTAAGGACAACATGATCAAAAAATTGGGTTGGGAATCTGAAGTGTGCTTTCTATCAGCAGAATGAAACTATTCACCATTTATTCTTTACCAGTGGGTCGGCCAATTATGTTTGGAGTGTGTTTGCTCAGTCTATTGAAGCATGCAACCATCCAGATTCTTTCTCACAATATTTTTGGTGACTACCTCAGTTTTTGCCGGTCAGTAGAAATGTACAAATCACTGGAAAATGCTAGGTCATTTGGAAGCTGAGAAATCGAGCCTGTTTCGGAAAAAAGTTGATCAACTCTCCTATTGAGTTTTGTTATCCTTCTGTTGTTTTGAATTACTGGGCATGTTTGCACTCAGAGACAGAACAAACCATCCTATGAAATGGGGCTGCTACGTTCCAAAATAACACTATGAAGGGGATGGCGAGGGCTGAAGCTGCTCCTTGCCCATTCTGGAATCCCCAGATCAAGATGTTCCAGATAATGGAGATTCAGTGAATGATGCTGCTTTGGGGTGAAAGAGGAGAAAGAACTAAGTGTTTGATGATTTCTTTGCTACCTGTTGTTAAACAGTTTTGGAGGTGATGTGTTCCTGGAAGTTTGTTGGTTCTGTTTCTGTTAGCTTTTGGTTGCAGATCCCTCGTTCGAACACTAGCTTTTGTGGTGATGAGGTTACTTTCTTAGTTGTAATAAGCGGCTAAACTTCGTGAACATACTTTTTGTTGTTTGTTCCGTTATCACCATGATAGCGGAACCCAGCCCTGCCTTGGAGGGTTGTATGGAAATAAATCGATGCTTTCCTCGAGAACATGGCGGAGGCTCTCTGATTGGACAATTCCAATGCTTGACTTTCTTTAAAACAGTACGAGATTAAGTACGACGTGTAGATCAATCCTAGGGTGAGGCAGTTAAACTAATTCATGTAGTATGATCTGCGTGTCTGAATTTAAAAGCAATACTGGGGATTTAGATCTACATAACTTCCATTAACATTAGCAGCCACCAAACGTTAGGTGCATTGTTAACATTATCATCCCATTCGTCCATCTTCAGATGTGAACTGGACGAGATAATAACAAAATCATACGGAAAACGTAGACTCCGCTGAGTGTCTGATTCACATGATGAGCTAGCTGGCAGAAAATAATATATACCCACGAGTCTCACGGGTGATAAGCATAAGCAGATGTAGAGAGGAGCCGCTGCACCACCCACAAAGAATAGAACCAGATCATATCGAGCTCTGACCACTTGGCTAGCTAGCGGAAGTACCGCCAATGGAGCAGGCTCTAGTGAGGGCGGCGACGGGGGCCCTGCAGCCTGTTCTGGGGAAGCTGGTCGCTCTGCTCGGCGACGAGTACAAGCGCCTGAGGAAGATACGCACCGAGATCCAGTCCCTCGAACTGGAGCTCAAAACCATCAATGCTTTCCTCGAGAACATGGCCAAGGCGGAGGATCCGAACCCGCAGGACAAGGCCTGGATGAAGGAGGTGCGGGAGCTGTCCTACGACGTCGAGGACAACCTCAACGAGTTCATGGCTCGCATCGTCGCCGACAAAGCCGCCAAGCCGGACGGGTTCCTGGACAAGGTCAAGGGCTCTCTGAAGAGGGTCAAGGCTCGCCATGAGATCGCCAAGGCCATCGAAGATCTCAAGAAACAAGCCATCGAGGTGAGCCAGAGGAACGCAAGGTACAGGTCAGACGGGGCTGGCGCCACCAGTAAGGCGCAGAAAATTGACCGTAGAGCCCTTGCCATCTTCGAGGACGCGTCCAAGCTCGTTGGTGTTGATGGACCCAAGAGAGAGATCATCCAACTCTTGGCCGATTGCGAGTCAACCAAGCAATCAACAAAGTTGGTGGCTATTGTTGGTTTCAGAGGATTGGGAAAGACTACTGTTGCCAACTAGGTATATCAAGAACTGAAAGGGAGATTTGAGTGTCGTGCTTTCTTATGGGTGTCACGGAATCCAGACATTGCGAGAATGCTGAGTAATATTTAGGACGTTGATATGCAGTGCGCGCGCACGAATTTGCTATACGCAGTGTCCCTCCTGAAAATAGAAAGATGCGGGCACCATATCGCACGCGATCCTAAAATAGGAAAGTCTTGTCCTCCCACAATTTCCCACTCCCTCGTTTCCATGCTGAAGTGGTTTGTGTGGATCCCTATTGTGTCGTCACTTGGAAAGGCAGCCCCTAGATCTTCGTGCACTTTCTCCTTTCCCCTACTCCGGCGTGACGGCGCTTCCGCAAGTTCATGGCAATCCTTGCAACCCCAAAAAAAATACATCCACATCTTCGGGCCCCAAACACCTTGAAAAAGCACATGTAATTGAATCTAATCTACCTCCTCTCCTCTTTCTTTTCCAGTAATTACATCTCAGTAAGGAGAACAAAAACATATACTGTTCCACCTTGAAACTTGATGTAAATAACGAAGCCCCAAACATTCTTGATGTAAATAAAGAGACAAAACTTACATCTAGGTAAAGTAGTTACATCCAAAATAGACAAAAAATGTACTAGAATTATGTTGTTCTATCGTTCTAGATGAAATTTAAAAGAAAAAGTTACATCTAGAGAACATAATTAGTTCAGAAGTTATGTAAAAAAGACATCATTTTACATTGAATTGCAAAAGGTTACATTCGAGGAGCAGAGGTTTTAGAAGATTCATAGAAAAAGAGACAAAAAATATTATATTGAGTCGCAAAAAATACATCCAAGATGAAATTTAAAAGAAAAAGTTACATCTAGAGAACATAATTAGTTCAGAAGTTATATAAAAAAGACACCATTTTACATTGAATTGCAAAAAGTTACATTCGAGGAGCAGAGGTTTTAGAAGATTCATAGAAAAAGAGACAAAAAATATTATATTAAGTCGCAAAAAATACATCCAAGAACACGGAATTACTTGGAAGTTCCATTCAGAAGGGCTAGATATTACATGGAGCCGCAGAAGTTACATCTAGGGAGCAGGATTGTTTTAGAAGTTGTGGAGCAATAACAAAAAAATTACATCCCCAAATATGTCCCAAATATATAAATATCCCTCATCTACATTAAATACAATTGGGGAGGCGGAAATAATCAACAGAACTGTAATTCATAAAAGAATGCAAAAATAACAAGCTCACACTTAGAATAGAATACGAGGTTGCCAACGACAACAAACAAAATCACGTTCTACGGACGCCGACGCGGAAAGTCACAAAAATCTGAGCAGTTAGTTTGCAACAGCAGACGACAATCACTCGCATTACATGTATGAGCAAGATTCAAGGAGAAAATCACCATCCAACTCTAAATTTTCCAGCGAACTCAATAAAAGCAGTAAAACAGTAGCACCTCTGTAAAAGTGCGAGCAACAACCAAACCCGAAATCACTATCCAGCTATAGATATTCCACCGAAGCTCTGTATGGAATCAATAAGAAAAATTAAACGAGAAGGTCATGCCTTAGCCCTTATGTGGAGCTGAGGTCGGTGAAGATTGAAACGCGGGAGCTATACGTGCGGTCTTCGCGGCGCTCCACAAAGCTACACCACACGGCTGGTAAAACATGTACAACGGCTTCTTTCTTCGGTAGCCACTCCACACAAGAGCCGTCGTCAGGACCTCGCGCCGCCCCGTCCCTCCTCGTTTGGGCAGTCCCCCACATGGCGTCGGGCACCGGCCTCGCTTGCCTGCTCGACTGAGGCGAGGGAGGAGGATGAGCGGAAGGGGAAGATGACAACAGGAGACTGGGGTGCGAAACGAGCAGCCGAGGATGCCGGCGATTCTGCCGGTGGCCGGTGCTCTACCCAGATCTGGGATGTGAAGCAGGAGCTGGGGTCACGTGGCGGATGGGAAAAAATCTAGCCTGGTTGCATGGATGGGTTCTGCGGGCAGGGCCGCCTCCGAGAACTAATGCTGGCCCGCACGCGTGTGGTTCGTTCGATTTTAATCCGACGTGAGAAAGTAGTGAGCACGCGCTAAGACCGGACAGTGCGCAGGCAACAATTAGATTTTGGGTAATATTTATGGCCAATTGGATGTCACATATTCTCCTGGCATGGAAGACTTACAGACAATTATCAGAAAGATTAGGGAATTCCTCCAAAACAAAAGGTATAGCTTCAAAACTTTCTCGCATTTCATCCTATTTGTGAGGGCACCATCTTAAATAAGGCGAAAAGAACTAATTTATGGTTTCCATGTGCGGATAGAAGTAGTATGATGCGAAAAGAACTAACTTATGGTTTCATGTGCCGATAGAAGTAGTAAGGTTTAGTCACGTCCATGGTTTTATAGGTTACCGAAAATCTATATACTGCTCATTCCAGTATTATGTTTGAATTGAGGAGTTCTGTCTCACATGAATAATACTCTCTGTTTCAAATTACTCCGCGCGCACGCTTACCTAGGTGGCTTAGTATTCTTTTATTTTTCATCAAAAAATTCTTAAAAATTTTGGTATACGTAGTACATATTTCATACTATCTATTTCAAAAATCCCAGGATTTTTTTGAATGAGAAATAAGAGAATACTAGCCCACCTACGTAAGCGCGCCGGCGGAGTAATTTGAACAGAGGGAGTATGAGCCAAGATCCCCGGATAGCTTTTTTTCTTATTTCTAGGCCCAAGTGATTTCGTCCATTATAGTGGCACCAATATTATTAGGATCATATTTTTCTTCGAAATAGAGGTGATACGGGCTTCTGCATCAAAATAATGCACACAACCTTCTATATTTATTATTCAACAAAGGCTTAGAAAGAGAATACAAATATCAATCCAAAGCCACCTTGCTAACGATAATAGTCACAACACCATTTTATTATGCCATTAAAAGGAAGGGGTAGAGAATTCCTATTTAAGAGTCGTTCACCTGCAAACAAAAAAGAGAGAGAATTTTAGTTAATGGTTCCAATTCGTTACCCATGAGGATCAGTACGTGGTCTTATAGACTCTACCAAGACTCTAGACGAATTTGTTGCTCCATCCAAATGTGTAAAAGATCATAGTTGCACTTAAAAGTCCAGTACTCTACCATCGAGTTAGCAACCCAGATAAAAAAAATCTCAGATACGATAGAAACCAAAAAACAATGCAATTAAACCGGGAGATTCTATCAAAACATTGAACTAGCAAGACATCAAACTAACCTTGATGAAGGGGTGGCCACGTTGGAGCCAATGCTCTGACCTCACACCTACGCACATCATCATTAAACTAAGGCCTCACCCAACCACCCAACAACGCACCAACGCACACGCTCTAGAAGTCACCACCACCACATTTCACCGATCCATCTTAGAGATAAGAATCTAGACATTCACCTTGCTAGGCTTGCCGTCGACACCCCCATGACGACAGATAGCGCCCCTCGCCCTACGAGGGTCCATCAAGACATGTTCTTCATTGAGTCCCCATCGTGCCATGCATCCGAATCCTGACATCATCGATGTGGTAGATGCGACACCACTCCACCTCTTGCCACTGCCATCCAACACCTACTCCAAAAACGATTCCCCCAAGTGTGAGAGAAACGTCCAAGTTGCCGCGATCGATCGATTGATCCAGAAAACCAGGTCTGGGGTTTCCCCAGAGCAGCGCGAGTAGGTAGGCGATAGCTGCAGCGGTGATGCCTTCAACAAGGTAACACCGTGTAGACGCTGACATCGCCCGCCATGACCAAAGTCGTAGCATTGTTTTTACCGGCAGCCGCGCCTCCCCATCTCACCACCATTACTGAAAGGATGATTAATTACCCCATTAATTGCGCATCAAATCTCTGATTGATGGGTTTATGCAGTGGTTTTTTAGATTTTACTCTTTTTGTGGTGCAACATGTGTGACAACAGATGCAGATCAGTCGGTCTGGATGCGTTTAATGATGGATGTTGAGTGATGACATACCTAGGGACGGAGCCAGGAAATGGAGATAGGGGGGCTGAGAGTAGAAGCATCAAAATTATAGATTTTTTTAACAATAACACAATAAATATCATAAGGTGTAGGTAATCAAAACATGCCAGTTTTTCTACAATACGAATTAAGTTACATATCTATCAATTTGAACTCGGATTTACGAGTACGAAGATCAAAGGTCTCAATAATTTCTTCAACACTAAACTTTTCTACTATTTTCCTCTCTATGTAGACTACCACACAATCCCGAAGAAAGTCATCTCCCAATTTAGTGCGAAGACGTGTCTTAACCAGTTTCATAGCAGAAAAGACTCGCTCTGCTGTTGCAGTTGACACCGAAAGCGTTATCGCTAACCGTAGCAACCTCTCATCCCCTTACCACCCTTCCAACAATTCAGCACCACAAACCCACCACACTCCTCCCACCAACCATATGTTCCTAACCCAACCTCTTCACAACAAACGATTCCACAAAACCCACCAAACAATCCATACACCACAAACCCTAATCATGCCCACATATGTACCAATAAAACCCATCCTTGTTCCAACCTTACACACCCACTTGCCCCCTGTAAAATACATATTTTCAACAACCATACCACCAAAACTTCCAAAGCCATACCATCCCAACAACAGTAATCTATACATCACAATCAGCCCACATACCCCCAACAACAGCAAGGAACCTATGGCCAAAACAAAATGCCACAACCTCAATATACCTACACCCAAACACAACCTACTGTCCTACCAACATACAATCAACAGATCTTACTGAAAGTGATATATGGTGACGGTGACTAAACTGGCCTGGGCGATGGGCCTTCACATGTTCACGTACATGGCCTAATAAACTAATATTTAATATGGGCTTAGCACTTGAGATTAGCGGATTGGGATGTTTTACATGTCTTGCACACGGGACAGGGGGCGAATATGTAGGGAATAACAGAAATTTAGCGATCCGGGCGATCTTTTTCCCTGCATGAGCAGATCGTTGGCGGGGGTCTCGCCCCCGCTCGTCCCCCTTCCCTCCGTCCCTGGACATACCACCATCAGTCCATCACCAACTCTAATTTAATCGTAAAGATGTGTTTTGTTACCGTATACTGCAGTTTTTTTGTTTGAATGGTCACTAGGAAAGCAGAAATACTTCACGATAATTGTATTTAATTTTTTCTATAAGCCTTTGCAGCATATTACAAGATATGTTCAAGTGAACCAGAATTAAAGGGAGTAACAGAAGGGAAAACAAAATAAAATAACACATACCAACACACACACAGACACAACAAGGACAAGGGGAGTCGCTCCGAGAAACCATAGAGACTGTTGTCCGATAGATTGTAGTAGCAACTTTGATGGTAAACTTTCATGATGAACCCGACATCTATGAGCCGAGCAACCTATCCATGATGGCTCGACGTATCTCGCCCTGCAAACCATGCACTCGTCCACAGAAAGTAATGATTCTGTAGCGCATACGAGTCGAAAACATATCTCAACCCCTCTGGATCGCATTTTCAGTTTTATAAAAAAACCGAAAATGATAAAAACTTCAAAAAAACTAATTCCTTTGAGATGTAGTTATATTTGGGGTATAGTTGTAGGGGAAATTTAAAATATGAATTTCGATGTATTTTGCAAAAAAGTTCATGTCTCGGTAAAATGGCTCTAAATTTTGCATACGATCTCCATAGAAAATCTTTAACCTATGAAAACGATCGTCTCGAAATTTTCTACTCGACTTCTATCACTTACTGAAAGGGAAATGGACGTCGCCTGGGGGGTGAATAGGCATTTTTAAAATATTACGGTTTAGGCTCTAATAAATGCGGAATAAAACTTAACGTTTAATTTATCAAGCCAAAACCTATATCCACTAGTTTCACTAAGTGCACCAACAACCTATGCTAAGCAAGACTAGCAAGAAGGTGATAGCAAGATATAGTACTTCAAGCACGAAGGCTATCACAATGTAAATTGCATAGGTAAAGGGCTCGGTTGAGAGATAACCGATGGACGCGGAGATGATGATTTGTTTCCCGAAGTTCACTTCCAAAAAAGCTACATCTCCGTTGGAGAGGTGCGGGGGCGCAATGAACTTCGAACGCCACAAATGGCTCACCTCGAGGTGTGGTGGTTCAATGCTCACCCAACGCCACACAAGGCCTCACTAAGGATGCGAAGCCACGCAACTCACCGACGCCACAAAAGGCTCACCCTATTCTCCCGTGAGCTCGCCACAAAGCCCTACTCACGTTCCACTATGGGACACTTGAGGGCGGTCACCGAACCCGTACAAGGCTTGGGGCAATCACCACAACTCAATTGGAGGGCTTCCAAGAAATGCCACAAAGGCTCCACAATGCCACAAAAGGCCAACAAGCTTGGGGAACCTCCACAACTCAAATGGAGCCCCAAGAACAATGCCACAAAGGCTACAAAGCCACAAAAGGCTACAAGACCACAAAAGGTCAACTATCCAACCACACAACCGTCTAGGGTTCCAAGAACCCAAGAGAAACAATCCCAAGGGATTGAACTCACCGAATCTCCGAGGAGAACTCAAACCTATGCACCAAATGCAAGAGGCAAGTCCTTCACTCTCAAATTCCACCAAAGCTACAAAAGCTATTGGGGGAATAAGGGAGGAAGAACACAAGAGGAGAACACAAAACTCTCCAAGATCTAGATCCCAAGGATTCCTTCACAAAGAAGGGATTTTGCTTGGTGGGGCTTGTAGATCTAGATCCCCTCTCTCAAATCCCTCAAAAAGATGCAAGAATCATAGGAGGGAGAAGGGGAGAGGGCAAGCTCTTCAAGGTCAACAATGGAGGAGACAGAAAGCCAAAAACCAAGAAGAACAAGAGTTATTGGCGAAGGGGAAAGGAGAGCTCCTTTTAAAGGGCTCCCCGATCTGCCCGTTACCCACAGAATCGCGCACGGCCGGTAGTACCGGTGGGTGGCCGGTACTACCGGTGGCACCCAGCCAACGGTCAGAAATCAGCGAGGCAAAGATCAAAAATGTGAGCTTGGCCGGAACTACCGGTGGCAAGAATATCTAGTGGTACTACCGCCTGAAAATCCGATCCAAGTTCCGTCAAATAGCGCTAACCAGGAAGAGAGGGTACTGAACCAAAATTTGGGTCGCCGGAAGTTGGGCCGGAATTAACACCGGTACTACCGGCGGCATTTCTGCCCGAGCGGTACTTCCGGCGTCTGGCCGGTACTACCGGTGGCCCACCGGAACTACCGGTCAGGCAAAAACTTCAGAACCAGAACTGCCACAACTTTTGCATCCGAACTCCAAACGAGATGAAACCAATTTTTTTGGAAAGATAACGACGTGTAGAATCCATGAATATATATGTGAGATACCTCCCAAGGTGTGGAGCCAGAAAACCCGCAAGATCAAAAACGCAATAAGATATACAAGGGAAATCCGTTTTTGATGAACTAGAGCTTGTTATGAAGATAACCACAAGCTCGAAATCCTCGCATGGACAAGAACCAAACAACAACCAAGAAAGATGATGCTATGAATGCAAAGGTTTGAGCTCTCTTCAAAAGATACGAACGAGTCACCCACTCGAGAGCCCCTCTTGATAGTACGGCTATCTATCCTAAACCCAGTCTCCCAACACTACAAGAAACCGGTAAAGAGGAAACCTTATCAAGACCATACCTTTGCCTTGAGCATCCCACTTGAGCTTGATGTAGACGATCTTGTCACCTTCAAGATGGAACACCTTTCTTGATTGCACTTGTTTGCACTTGCTTGATGAAGTCTTGAGACATGCTCCCCCATACACCGTGGGGAAGCATCTTCTTCGAACTTGCCTTCATCATTCTCTTGAGCTTGCACAACAAATCTTGACGGTGTCTTGAAGATAGCCAAGAGGAACTCCATCTTCTTCTTCTTCAAGACATACTTGATCTTCTTCTTCTACTTGATTCCAATAGGCACAAAGCCCTTGGACGATGCTTCTTCTTTTTCATCCTTGAAACCAACACATGGTCCAAGCGATGCCAATGGACAAACCTACAAGTGAAATTCAATTTGCACATTAGTCCATAGGGATTGTCATTAATTACCAAAACCACACATTGGGGCATACATGCCCTTTCACTTACAATCATTGTGGATTTTACAGAATCTCTAAATTCCAAAATAGTAAAAAGTTATTTTTAAAAGAAGATTTTTTCTTGTAAAAAAGGGGGAGACAATTATGTGGCCAATATGCACCAGAGAATTGTTGGGAGGGATTCGAATTTTAAATCCCACCGGCGCCCCTTCTTCCTCTCTTTTCTCATTCTATCCTCTCCTTTACTCCTCTTCTCCACTTCTCCTCTCCTCCACTTCTCCTCTTCTCTCCTTCTCCTCCCCTTCTCCTCCCTCCTCCTTCTCCACTCTCCAGCGACCTCCTCCTTCACCTCCCCCCATGGCCTCCTTCTCAACCTCCACCACCCCGGTGACCTCCTCCGACGAACTCCTCCTCCTCCACCTCTGGCGACCCCCTCCTCCTCCTCCTCCGGCCACCACCTCCGATGACATCCTCCTCTTCTAGCCACCACCTCTGGCGGTCTCCTCCTCCTCCAGCCACCACCTCCTCCACACACCTTAGGCCTAGCCCTCCTCCGTCGACCCCCACCTCCGGCGGCCTCCTCCTCCAGCCACCACCACCACCTCTGGCGACCCCCACCTCCGGCCTAGATCTGGCCCGCTTTTTTTAAATTTGAAAAAAAAATCTATGGCGTGCATTCAACGGGGTTCTCAGGGTTGTCATCGATGGCGATGGTAACCTTGGGTCCCTACATATTTAGCTTGCATCTTTAGCTTGGTGTAGATGTAGCAAAGGTCGGGCCATGAACTTGGTATAAGCCAGCGGTCCGAAGATCGCATGAAATGGGTTCTAGAAGTTGACCACCTCAAAGTGTAGAGTTTCTTTTCGAAAGTTAGTCGGCAAGCCGAAGACGACGTGAGAGGCGATCTGACCTAGCAGTTTAGCCGACTTACTGATGATCCCCAAGTTCATCTTCTCTTGCATGAATCTTTGATAGGAGGGGTTCAACTCATTTACACACATCCCATGTTCATCTTCTCTTGCATATGAGCAGCCCTAGCTGGCTTCTTGCTAGCAGCCCCCTCCACTATAACTTTGAGCACTTCACACGCTTAATTGTACATCAGCACATGAAGTAGGGATACTACCGGCGATCCTCCCAAAGCCTGAACATATGTACATCTTTGTGTGCCTCAGGTTGTTAGCACACCGGATCATGGCACATACCATACCTATACAAATCTACTAGATCATGATGGCGCGCGTTGCCGCACCTCTCTATTAGGACTATAGATTGTTAGGTATTGATGGAAAAATATTGGACCTGAACTCACATAACTTTATTACCATTTTTTACATACCCAAAGTTTTGAAAATCAAAAAGTATCCATGAACCATGATTCAAGATATCAATCAAGAAAAGTACCCAAAAGCAAATAGGTTGCATGTCACAAACACATTCCTACAGAAATGGTACCCCGGCCTCATTTTAGACATCTTTTAATCAATAGAAGCCTTATTTCTCGATAATACACACGGCAGAAACCTTGTTATATGCATTTTTCCCAAACAGTCATGTTTGGAGAAGAATCGAGTAAGAACACCGAAAACTAAATAAAACAAGGTTATATCGCACTTGCATAGATGAAAAAGGCTAATATAGTCAACCCTCATATCTACAATAGAAATAAAAATAAGCATGTGAATTGAAACTATATATAGATGGAAAAAAAATATAACTCGAGACAATATATATTATCTTCCTAATGTAGTGCCATGAAAATCAAAGAACCAATACGAGAACATAGTTAACATACACGGACAATTCTGAAACAGACTCTTCACCAGAGTTAACTGGCAATAATAATGTTTTGATGGTAATGATTTGGCTAAGTAAGTTTGGAAGGCCCTTGTTGACAACCATGCAAAAACTTAATATTGTAGGGTGGCTACAATAATTAGCTCCCAGCAGAATATTTAGATAGAAATGGAAATGGTGTGCAGTGCTGAAATTTTGCAAATATATGAAGCTTAGATGACAGTGTTTAACTATTATGGTGGCATATATTTCTTAATAACAGAAAACTATATACATCGGATTTAAAGTCTAAATTCAACTACTCCATCAAATAGTTCTCTACAATTTATTTTTTTACTCCGTACAATAGTGCATGCAGGTTCAGACTTCAAATAGGGAAGAACTCAACTGATATGAAACAATTATGTAGATCTGGGAAGGAAATGTCGCTAGCTTTTCTAGAACAACTCTCAATACGAAATCTATGTCACGTCTGTGCAACCATTTCTTCCAGATATGGGCATAAAATCTTTCTAAACCGTGTAGACATCTAGCCGTTCGTGCATGAACTTTCATAAGTTGCAAAATTCTTAACTTCATTTTTGCAATGTCTGAACCTGAGTAAACAAAAATACATGTTCATGTTGCTAAAGATGGACAGATAAAAAGGATGAGTTGGATCAGTATTCAGCTACGTGGAGGCCGCGAGGGCACCGACGAACAGGTTGTTGGGCCAGTAACTGGATCCCAGGGGTGACAAGGAGGAATTCCGAGTGAGCGGCGGCCAACCGAGTGGCTGACCTTGTCAGGAGCAGCGGTGACCTCGAAGTGGGCCATCGTCTTGGAGGTGTGGAGATTCAAGGTTGCAAATGGAAGGGTGGCGGAGGGG
Organism: Avena eriantha; assembly: GCA_910589775.1. Classification (NCBI taxonomy): domain Eukaryota; kingdom Viridiplantae; phylum Streptophyta; class Magnoliopsida; order Poales; family Poaceae; genus Avena; species Avena eriantha. The sequence goes on along the minus strand of OU342743.1, from coordinate 130,551,749 downwards.
GAGGGGGTTATCTCGTGGAGGGAGGCGGGATCCCACCAGCACAGACGAACGACGTGGGGCGGGGTCAGCGATGTCGAGTCTGTCGGTCGTCAGGAAGGTGAGATGGAGCAGTAGGATGCCCTTTCCTTGTTTTTTTAACTGATGATGTGGAATCCTCACGACATGGTAGTTAGCCAGATGGTATTCTTGATGGGCTTTACTGTGTATGAAGGCCCGATTCACCAAAGATCACCGATTTTACGTCTAGAGTAGCTGCACCGGGACATCTGGCCCATCTCACGAAATCAATGGTTAGGAGTGAACTAAACGAATGATCGGACGGCAAAAAAAACGTCTATGCTGTGAGAAAGCTCCCATTTGTTCCGGTTTTAATATCCCTAATTGCCGGGATACAAAACGCCAACAGCTAGACTCGATATATTTGAAGCTAAAAATGCAAATAAAATCAAATTACATTACATCTTGGATTATAAGTTTGTAATCTTATGGAAACAATTAACTCAAATTATGATATAGCATAATATTTTTTCACAATCTCAGAAGGTTCCTATAATTATCTTGTAAATATTATATTTTGCGATGCGCGTTTGTGAATTGTCAGTCTCAGCTGCCATAAGTACTTACATTAAGTTTTTTTGCGGCTAATTACATGCATCAAGTTGATGGGTGAAGATCTAAAAAAAAAATGTTGATGGATGAACTGCGGAATAAACAGTGTGGGGTTAAAAGGGGAACTGGTTGTATTTTTCATGGATCAATTGCTGACACTCTCTGAGGTTTCTTCATGGAGCATTTTTTTTTCCAGTGGAGCAACTGACGACACTCTCTGAGGTTTTTTTATTTTCTATTTTGTATAAATTACTATCTTCATTTTTACTGGGAGAATCAGGATTTGGTCATCGTGTGCCGGCTCATATCTTGTTCAAAGTGCTACATACATGAGCACATATATTTGAGATGCTTTGCAAATATGTTAATGCCTCCTGCCTCCTATATTTAAACTATCACTCTGTTACATGTCTATATGTACTTCTCTAATTTTACAATATACTGTCATGACATACGCCTCAAGATATTCAAAATTAGAGATCCCAATTGTGTATCTATTTTATGTGGTTAATAAGTATAACGTGTATTTATCTTTGATTTTTCATGAAGGTACTTAATCGTAATTGACGATATATGGAAGGATGATGACTGGAAGGTTATAAAGTGTGCATTTCCTGAAGCAAGTTCTGGCAGTAAAATAATCACCACTACTCTTTTTTTTTGAGAAATAATCACCACTACTCGTATAAATGATGTTGCTAAATCATGTACCAAATTTGGTGGCCATATATATAATATAAGGCCTCTTAGTATTGTGCATTCAAGGGAATTATTGTTCACAAGGCTATTCAAGTCTGAAGAAAAATGCCGTTCAGACCTTAAGGAAATTTCCGGCCAAATTTTGGGAAAATGTGCCGGCTTACCTTTGGCAATCATTGCTATCTCTGGCGTCTTGGCTGACAAGACAAGAGAAAAGGATGAATGGGAACGAGTGAAGGGTTCAGTTGGTCGCGTACTAAGAAATTCTAGCAATGAGACTATGGTAAATATAATATCCCTTAGTTACTTGGATCTTCCTTCTCATCTTAGGACTTGTATGTTGTATTTTAGTATATTCCCAGAGGATCATATTATAAACAAGGAGAATCTGATCAGAAGATGGATTGGCGAGGGATTCATTCACAAGCAATAGGGTCGTTCACTGCATGATTCAGGAGAGTTGTGTTTCAACGAGCTCATCAATAGGAGCCTGATCCAGCCTCCAGAGATAGACTGGGCATTTGGTGGTCAAGAGGTGAAGAGTTGCCGAGTCCATGACACGGTACTTGATTTCATCGTAACCAAGGCTGTGGAAGATAACTTTGTGACAATAATAGGTGTACCTGGTGTCGTAAATCCTGATCCGCGGAACAAGGTCCGTCGTTTGTCCCTGCAGAACGACGGTGAGATTCCACCGGATCTGGTTGTATCGTGTGCCCGGTCACTCCATGTTTTTGGGCGTAATATGAGGATCCCGTCTCCATCGGAGTTTCGACTCCTACGTGTGGTGGACTATGATGAGTGCGAGCAGTTAGAAGATGATAACCTTAAAGGCATGGGAAATTTGTTGCACCTCAAATACTTGAGGTTCAGGCATGCGCATTCGGTGACCGTGCTTCCGGAAGAACTAGCAAACCTGCAGCACTTGGAGATTGACATACATGGGCACCATAAAATAATGGAGATTCCAGATATCATCCAGGAACGATTGGTATGTCACGTTACTGTATATGCTGAAGAGTATGAACCGATGCAGTATATACTGACGCATGTCTGGAGTCTCTATACATTTACATCAAACAAGTGGATCCCCAACCCGTGTCGCATGTCTTGCAAGAGTGGTGGTTCACTCACTCGGTGCGTGGCATTCGGGATCTTGTCATCGATGGAGATCCACAAACAAGGGTTCCGGAATGGATGTACTTGCTCCTCGGCCTCCAGAAACTGAGCCTTCACATGTATAGGATGGGGGAGGAAGACGTGGAGATCCTAGGAGCCCTGCCTAGCTTGTCCTACCTCTACATCAAGTGGTGCAATGACTTTGAGGATGACGATGAGGAGGAGAAGGAGGAGGAGGGACCAAAGATGGAAGCTGCGATGAGGAGAGCAATGGAAGCCCCATTCCAACCGTCCCATGTTGGTTTGGACGTACTGGTAATTCAGGTATTCATTATGTTTCTACTAGCAATGCATCACGTTGCATCATAAACTCATCATCTCGACAAATAGATACCACTAATACATCTTACCATATGTTGTTTTCCTTCTAGCAATCAAGCAGAGGCCACATAAGCTACAGCGGTCAAGCACTTCTATTCGTTTTCGTTTCTTGGTTCAAACTTTGATTTTCCATTGGCTTGCCTTTGCAGTTCTGCAGGAAATGTTCCTGTTGCGTCCTCAGACCGGTACCACTTTTATCCATTTCCATTTCCAGGACACACATAAAGGATCACATATACTATTATCTTTAAAAACCCAGCCTTGTACTCAAAATAAGGTCTATACAATAATATTATTAACTAGTCATATGATCTACGCATTTGCATTGTGCTCTGGATTTACGACACATTAATGCATGTGTGTTACAGAAACTTTCTGGTAGTTATTTGGTTCCGTGTTCAATGAAATGGAACCAGAACTCACTTCTTGGGCATCTATTTAATGAAATGCTCACTTTTTTTATATATTCTCGCAAAATCCTGATGCATATTTTTTCGAGAACACCACGCGAAAACTGGGCATCTTTGTATTTAGTTAATTAGAACATAACGCCAAAGAATGGCTACACACCGCACACACACCCAAGACACCGGCTTACAACACACACCTACAACATCAGAGCGACAAAGCTCGTGTGCCCAACCTCCAGCCAAGAATGGCGAGGAGGCGGGACACCGAGCCTCAAGGCCGCGTCACAAGCAAAGCCAAGAAGGACCACAACTCTAAGCCTACCTGGACCAACATACCCTTGATCTTATGCCTAGAGAGAGTCGTCAAGCAAAATGAAGAATCCGGAGGGACTTGAAGAAGTTGTCAACGAGCCGTCGATGACGTACATTGCACCCTAGAGGACCACACCTTGAGAAGTGTATGCCACTATCGCCATATCCCAACCGAACCTTGGCGGAGAAGCCGTCGAGGACACCATCTCCAAATGCCACTAACGGGGACACCCCTGACAGCCTAGGCAGCGCCTCTAAGAAAAGCACGACGCCATCGCATCGCCGCTGCCTGGTCCGGTGAAACCGTACCTATGGTTTCCCCTGTGCCGAGGGGAAGAAATGGTTAGACCAATCACCACTCCTCCAAGTAGGAAGCGGCACCCGCAGGCGTCGTCGTGGTTAGCATCGGAAACCACCAAACAAGGTTTTCACCACGGCCTAAGACCAAGACCCCAGCATACCGGAGACGCGTGGACGGGGAACATGTCGTAGGCGAGAACCACCACTGCAGTAGACACCTTGTCGTCGAAGGAGAAAGGAGCATTAACCACCGCAACAATCACCCCTGTTCATCAGATTAGGCCAAAGATGGACGGATATGAGAGAGGTAGGACCGCTACCAGAGCAGGAACTCCGGCCACCACCGGCCAGGTCGAGGACCACCACGGCAACCAGATCTTGCCTGCAGCAAGCGCCGCTATATCGCCGCACACAACAACACCATGCTCCTAGGCCACCACCATTAGAACCGGCTATCTCCGCGGTAGGCCGCCGGAGGGCTGCACCATGGCCCGGCCTTGCCCAAGTAGACGTCACGGCCGCAACGAGCCTGGGTTAGCTCCAACTTCAATTGCGTCCACCATGAGCTCTCCCTACCTCCTTTTTTGGCAGCAGGTGCCACCGTGACGGGGTCGACGAGGGGGAGGGCCATGGCGGCAGCGAGGTAGGTTTCCTGAGCCGCTCGACAGGAGCGACACGGGGGTCATTCAGGAGACCCAGTTATGATTTTGATGCATATATTGGTATCCACCTTGTTTGTTTCAAGAGTGCAAACTTCAATAGATGGATAAATTGACATGATTTTCTATCTATGTTGTTAGAGTATTAGGCATATACGGTTGTTATTGTAGTTTAGATAGAGTTAGGATATGTTTAGGTACAATCCTAACTTGACTTGTACTCCAAGATAATCTCATGTACGCCTATATATACTCGCCCATGAGGCTCAATAAAATATTCATCATATTCCACCAAACTCATACTCTTTTGTGGTATCAGCCTCCAAACCCTAGTTGCACGCTTCCGCCGCGCCACCCCCGGGAGGATCAATCTCCATGATCTTCGATGGGGGCCGCGCAATCCGTCGCAGGGTTCATCCGTCGATCTGTGATCGGCTGCCCTACTGAGTCTTTTCTGATCTCCAGATCGGTTTTTCTCTCCGTCGGTCACTTGGTCGGTCTTTTTTTTTCTTTTTTGGTTTACCAATCATAGATCGGATTGAGTCGCCCAGCGCCGTCATTATCACTGCATCTCTACCCCAACCATTGGCGTCGACGATCTACAACACGCCCGTGTGCCTGCCTCCTCCGCTGCCGCGCCTGCCTCAGCAGGCTGCCATGCACCTCGACCGGCTGCTACGCCTTCCTCAGTAGGTTGCTGATGACTGCAAGTGCACAGATCGTTTGTAGCTAGTTTCGAAATAAAGATATCGATCTCACAGGGAGCAGAAGTCTGAAGCCTAATAATTCTTGAAATAAATATTACACTAATAATGCTTAATAAAGTTCTAAGTGACAAGATAAAATGCGAGTATTGGTAGAAAGGTGTTTGGGGGTTTTGGGTATAATAACGATAATAAGTAAAGTAAAACAACTGAATATAGAAATTAAGTATCGCGTATGTAAGAGAGATTGGAACTGCAATAGAGAAAAAGCGTTCCCAGGGAGTAGCGGATTCACCACTAGCATTATAAGGAGCTAAGGTAAAGATTATTATCAGGAATATTCTCAACTATGTATGTGTGAGAGGAACTCCGTATTTGGAAAAATAGGCAGCAACCGTTGCTCACCTCATCCTCATAACCACAGCAGTCAGCAATCGACATCAATCGAATTACTGCGCTATTAAGGGACGTAATCCCGTAGGATGTATCCCATGTCATGAATAGTGTTCTGTGAGTTTCCTCAGTTTCCCAAGTTGATACGTAAGGAGTGTCAACACGTTTATAGTCACTGTAATTGTTGACACGCATCCGTCTAACAACAAGTAGTTCCCTTCATCACGTCCCCATGAGAGGCAAATATTGAAAGCTCGACTTCTCTCAATATCAAGATAAAGATAATCTAACAGATGGTCATAGCGATGAATATCATAATAAACTTTATCTTATTTCAATCTCATACTAGGGTTTCTCCATCTCCCCAAGAACTAATGATCTACTCAAACATGGAGGCAATCAACATCATGACAATAACAATAGAATCTATCATAGATGAATAGTACTTGTATAAATCCACAACGAGTACGGAAATTACAACAAGATCTAGACAAGATGTAGATGGGATGGATGGATATGGTGGTGATGCAGCGGTGGATGATGAAGATCGATGCCTTAGCCTCCCGGATCTGCGCAGGGCGAAGACAGATCCCCGGTGGACGAGTTCCCCCTCCAGATGCCTTCTGAAGGTGAGGTTTCTGTGATTTCTGGGTGTTATGTATGTCGTCTCTCTGATCCAGTTGCACGGGGTGAAACTATTTGAGGAGGCGGTGGCGGCACCAAATATATGGCGGGAACTATATGGCCGAAAAATTTATTCCCGTCATATAGTTGGTCGTTAAACCGTCTGTCTCCCTTGATTGCTTCGGGTTTTCTTCTGATATTATTAATATTTCCCAAATAAGCGATTTACGTTGTTTTTGACTCATTTTCTCCTCAGTACAACTGCTTCAAGAATTGTGTCCATTGTATCCATCATCTGTCCTGATCCTGGTGAAAAAAACATAAAATGTACATGAGAGCACCGTAAAATATCAAGATCCTACATCTACAATGCAAAATAACAATATAAAACATGATGCAAATATGCACTCACAAATTCCCCAAGCTTAGACTCTTGATCGTCCCGAGCAAGTTTAGCTTAATGGATGTGATCCTTATATTCATAAAGCGGAGTCGATAAAATAAATGAGGTAGTTGTAGTATGTTTTTATCATATACGATACATAGGAATAAGTTCATGAATAGTATCTTACTCGAATCATCTGAATAGTATTAGCAGACGTCCACACCTTAGTGATTAACAGTTCACAAAAGATGAATCCCAACATAATGTAAAAGTATCCGGTTCAACCGAATGAGTTAGCGAGGTAGTCCCAAGTGTTTTAGGATTAACATATTCACTTGGGATTCAAAATCTCTTTGTCACACTACAATATAGTGGTGTATGCATATTTTCTCTTTGCACGTTCACTCTTTTTTTCTTTCTTTTCTTCTCTTTTGTTTATATGCTCACACTTTTGTTTAAGTGTTGTGCAAATGAGCTAGCTATACATCCTACTTCATGTAGGAATTCAAAGTTTAACGATCTCAATTTACAAATTCCAATTGTATATAAAGCATTCTTATGACTTGAAGATTCTACCTCGACTTGTGCTCACTCTATTTTGATAGCACTTTTATTTCCCTTGGTTCAAGGTTTCTTTTTCAATTTAACTTCATAGATAATTTTCTTTGTAAATCGAACCGTAGACTTACAATATGTTGTTCAAATTATCTTTATATGTTCCATTAATACCAATGGTGTGGAATAATACTATTGCTACCATCAAGTGCAAGTAAAATTATACTCGAGCCATTCATATATCCAATAAGACAAACACAAACTCAAAATTGCTCCATATATAATAATAAACTCGTAGTTTCATAAAAATGATCGACTATTTCTGAAGGGAACTCTAATGATGTAAACTTTATTTCTAGTTTGAACTAATACGAAAATAGTAATAAAAACTTATAAGATAGATTACAAGATCTCCCCAAGCTTGGAATCAATGCAGGCGGGATCAAATAATCTCTTGCGATTATTTGATACCGTGATTATTATAGATCAATGTGGCGTCATGGCACGTGGTATCTGATACGTTGCAAACGTATCTATAATTTTTGATGTTCCATGCTTGTTTTATATCTACTTTCTTATGTTCTGTCCACACTTGGGAGTATTTTTACACATTTTCTGGAACTAACCTATTAACAAGATTTCATAGTGCCAGTTGCCTATTTTCTACTGTTTTTGGTTTCAGAAAATCTAGTAAGGAAATATTCTCGGAATTGGACCGGACAAAAGCCCAAGTCAATATTTCACTAGAAGAAACACGGAGTCCATAGGGGAGACGAAGTGGTGCACCAGGGCAGCCACACCTGGTGGCGGCGCGGCCTGGGGGGCGTGCCACTAGGGGGTGTGGCCCCCCTAGCGCTCCACCGACCTTGCCCCTTTGCCTAATATTGCCTCCGGGACGAAAACCCTAAGTACCCGATCAAAATTCCACGAAAGAGTCTGTAGCCACTTCCATCTCCATCCCTAGATCAGAAGGGATCTGAAGCTCTTCTCGGCACCCTGCCGGAGGGGAGAGATCACCCTGGAGACCTTCTTCATCACCATGACTGCCTCCGGTGTGATGCGTGAGTAGTTCATCCCAGGACTACGGGTCCATGTAGTAGCTAGATGGTTGGTTCTTCTCCTTTGTGCTACCATTTTTAGATCTTGTGAGCTCTGTTCATGATCAATATCATCTATTTATAATCATACATGTTGTGTTTGCGGGGATTCGATGGATATTGAGATGCTATTTCAGATTGATTATTGATTCTATCATGTCTATGTTATTTGTGATCTTGCATGCTTTCCGTTTTTAGTAGCTATCTTGGCCAAGTAGATGCTAGCAACTCCAAGAGGGAGTATTTATGCTCGATAGTGGATTCATGCATCTAGGAATCTGGGGAAGTGACAGAAATCTCTAAGGTACTAGATGTGCTATTGCTACTAGGAAGAAAACAGCAATCCTTTGTTCATAGAACAATCGTATTGTTTACTTTACACACTTTGCTTAATGCAATTATCTGTTGCTTGCAACTTAATACTGGAGGAGGTTCGGATGATAACCTGAAGGTGGATTATTAGTCATAGATGCAGTTGGATTACAATCTATGTATAATGTTGTAATGCCCAATCAAATCTCATAGGAGTCAAGATGATTAGTATATGCATGTATGCTTTCTTGGTGTCTGTTAATTGCCCTGCTGTAATTTTTTCACCCAACAAGTCATCTATCTTAAGGAGAATCAACTCTAGTGAACTATGAGCCCTGGTCCATTCTTTTACCATCAACCTACAATCTATTTACTGTTTTCTGTTTACTTTCTGCAAGCAATTACTATCTTCCACACAATACGTTTAATCCTTTGTTTTCAGCAAAACCGGTGAGATTGACAACCTCACTGTAAGTTGGGGGCAAAGTTGTATAATTGTGTTGTGCAGGATTCCAAGTTGGAAACAACACCTTGGAAGTGTTTCCTTGCTCCCACTAGTTTGATAACCTTGGTTTCATAACTGAGGAAACTTGATAATGTAATCATCATACCTTCCTCTTGGGGTTACCCAACGAGCTTGATACTTGTTGAGCTGATTAGCAATATCGTATTCTCACGGACCAGCCTGAGACGTAGGGATTGATTGACAGCTTCTAATTCTTTAACAAGCAGCTTGTAGAAAAGATTATTCCTCTCCAACACTTTCACTTGTTCTTTAATAAACTCATTGTTATCCTGAAGGGTTTGTAGCGCCATAAGACTCATAGAAAAACCTACTTCGGTTGTCTGCTTGATATCTTCATCAAGTTTATCAAGATAAAGTCGGAGCAACCGAAGATGCTTAGGAGTCCCTGGCGTCTTCTTATCCATCTCTTCAATCTTCCGCTCGAGGGCTTTCAAATCCTTCTTCCGACGCCCATGGTCGGCGTCGATGAACTCCAAAGGGATAGCCTTGATCTCCTTGCCTTGCTCGCTATTGCTCCCGATCTCCATAGGAACTTCTCTCCTTGACTTTTGTCCCTTGGTTTGCGTGTCCACGAGTATGAAGAATAGATATATTGGTTCCTGGAGATTATGATTAGAGAGAGAGAAAATGGCAATATATAAGGGGGGTCAGAGGTCGGTAAAACTCGCGAGAAACACCAAATTATCGCCCAAGAAAAGAATCTTAATGAAACAGAGAAAGAAATCACGGATTTGGAGAGTCCTACCGCATAACGACCAACTATACGGGTGCGACCCATATAGCTTCGACCGTATAGTTGGTTTCAGACAGATATTTCCAAATATCTCGAGTCCAGGTCGGTTAAGTTACGACTCGGAACCGATAATAACGTTTTTTTATTAAAAAAAGGCAAACAAAAAAGTCTGGTAGTTTAACGACCAACTACACATCCGGAATATTGGCTCCGGTCGTATAGTTGCAACCATATAGATACATACATCAAAAACCAAAAATGCATGAGAGTTCAACGACCAACTATACGGCCGGAATTATTTCATTCGGTCGTATACTTGTGCCTGTATAGTTCCATACATCGAAAACAATTTCACAAAGAAGATATAGAGAGTTTATAGACCAACTATACGGCGGGAGCTTCCTCTCTGGTCATATAGTTCCGCTCGTATAGTTGGTAAAACCCTCAAAAACTTTAGAAAAACACAAGGAATTTAAAGGCAGGAATTTTAGGAGTAAAATCTGTGAAAATAAATCACTTATTGGAGTAAGAACACTTACGTTGATCTTACCGTTTACTTATTCGGGGATGAAAAACTCCTCCAACAACAAAGGCTTCTTCTCTTTTGAAGGGATTGACCTTAGTTCATTGAATAATTCTCGTAAATGAAAATCACCAGGACTAAAGTTCCTGTTGATAAGATTGGTGTCTTGCTGTGCAAACATGGACACTGCATTCAACATTTTTATTTCCTGCCTCTACATAATCTGCAACTCAAATTCTAGTAAAAGAATCCAACGGATCAGTCTTGACTTATGGTCTTTCCTTTCAAGGAGTTCTTTTAAGCCATCATGATTCGTATGAACTCTTACTTTTGCATCAACTAAATAAGAGCGAAATTTATCACAAGAGAAAATACATCAAAAAGTTCCTTTTCTTCCCTAGGATAATTCTTTTGAGCACCATTAAGAGTTCCACTAGCATGATGTATAATATTAAATCTATGACCAATGTGTTGTCCCAGAGTTACTCCTACAGCATCATCACTAGCTTCACATATTAAGTCAAAAGTCATATCCCAGATTGGAGGTTTAATAATAGGAGCACGGGATAAAGCATTCTTGAGTTTATCAAAGGCTATTAGACATTTATCATCAAAATTAAATCTTACTCCCTTCTGTAGGAGGTTAGTCAAAGGTTTAGATATTTCAGAGAAATTTCTAATGAACCTTCTATAAAAATCCACATGACCAAGGAAACTTTTTATACCCTTAATATCCCTAGGTTGTGGCATTCTCTCTATGGCTTCAACCTTAGCTCTATCCACTTCAATTCCCTTACCTGATACCTTATGTCCAAGGATTATACCTTCTTTGACAATAAAATGGCACTTCTCCCAATTTAGAACAAGATTGGTTTCTTCAAAACGCTACAAAACTCTTTTGAGATTATCCAAGCAACTAGTAAACGAAGTTCCAAAGACAGAAAAGTCATCCAGAAATACTTCCGTTATTAGTTCTATGAAATCCGGAAAAATAGCAGTCATGCATCTTTGAAAAGTAGCTGGAGCATACATTGATAAGCATGTAAACCATAAGGACTAATGAAAGTTGTTTTAAGTTGGTCATCTGGATGAACAGCTATTTGAGAAAAACCAGAGTATCCGTCCAAGTAGCAAAAATGAGTGTGGTTTGCTAACATTTCTAAAGTTTAATCTATGAACGGTAAAGGATAATGATCTTTCCTAGTTTATTTATTCAATTTTCTAAAGTCTATGCACATCCTATGCCCAACAATAGTTCTAGTAGGTATTAATTCATTGTCTTCATTAGGAACAATAGTAAAACCACCATTCTTAGGGACACAATGAACATGACTTACCCATTCACTTTCTTTAACATGATAGATTATACCTGTGTCCAGTAGACGTACAATTTCTTTCCTTATCACTTCTTTCATTCCAGGCTTCAATCTTCTATTAAATTCTGCAACTAGTTTATTACCTTCTTCCATGAATATTCGATGGACGGTTATCATGGGACTAATGCCCTTCAAATCATCCATTGAGTACCCAAAGGCCTTGCGATGCTCCTTAAGTATTTTCATGAGGTCTTCTTCTTCTCCAGAAAGTTTAGCACTAATAATAATAGGAAATTTATTTGTATCATCTAAAAACCTGTATTTAAGATTATCTGGTAGAGTCTTCAACTCCAGGGGGTGGTAATTCCTCATCCCCTCTCTTTTCTATCTCTTCAAAAGCCTCATCAGTTGGAGGCCCTATAATGGGAAGTGAATTGAGTTCATCTTCTAGTTCTTCTAGGGACTTGTCCTCCATAACTATTTCTTCATAATTTGAGTCTTCATTTATTTCTTCTTCTTGATTACTAAAGAAAAGAGCTGCCATTTCCTCAATAGTTTTCTCTTTCTCTTCTTGTATTTGTGGAGGCCTGTCTTTGAATTTGGAAATGTGGAATTCTTTTTCTGCTCCCCCAAGCTAAAGAGACACAATCTCCTTTTTGAAATCAACATAGGCACCTACATCACTCAAAAAGTTTTTTTCCAAATATAATTGGGCAAAGAGTGTCAGCTGGCATATCAACAACTACAAAATCAATGGGAAAGTTTTTGTTGCCAATTGTGGCAGTTGCATCTTCAACTACTCCCATCGGAATTCTAAGATTTTTATTAGCTAACATGATTGTCATGTTAGTATTTTCAATTCTAGCCGATTATGTTTCTTCTTTTATTTCTAGAGAGAAATCATAAGATATAACATTAACTTCGGTGCCAAGATCACATAAACCATAATGCGAGGTTTCTTTAAATATGCAGGGAAGAATAGGCTTACCCACATCTTTTACCTTTGTTTACCTTCAACCAATATGGAAGTCTCTACATCAAGTTCAACTATGTTACAATGCGCGTACATAGCTATAATTGCTTCCTTGGTTATCTCTTCATCTTTGGTTTCTTCTAGATGTTCTACAACTTTTGGTATAATTTTCTCTTCCTTCTTTTCCTATGCCGCTTTGACCTGTTCATATTCAATAATATGCTTCTGTGCAGTGTTAGGGAAAGGTATCTCATATGTTGGTTCTAGGGAGGCCAGTGTTGCTTTAACTTCTCTTTTCTTCTCAGGTTCAGGTGGTGGATCATATTTGACCAAACCCTCTTTTGGAGCTTTGATATGTTCTGTAAAAGCTTTAACAACTTATAACACAAGATCTGAATCCAAATAAAGTTCTTTAGATAATTCTTTAACATGGCCTTTTTATTATAGTCATGAATACAATCATGTTCTATTTCTACGCCTCATTCATTTCCTAGACCAAAATTCCATGAAACTCTAGGATCGTGAATTCTATTAAGTAAAGCCCAAGCTTTAGCTATATGAAGATTCATAAAGGCCCCTTTCGCGAAAGAGTCTAGTTCAATTTTATTAGGTTCAACTAAACCGCCATAAAATATATGCAATAAATACCATTCGGCAAAATCATGATGAGGACATAGGCGAAGTAAATCTTTCAATATGATATAAGCTCTTACTATTCCTTCATTAGAACGGTTCTTCCAAGTCATTATAAGACGCCTGATTCTAAAAGATTTTGATAATGGATAATATTTTGCTAGAAATTCACAAGCTAGATTATCCCAAGTAGTAGTGGCTTCTGGGGTAGAGATCTATACCATGAGAGAGCTGTACTAGTCAATGTTTGACTAAAAAGTTTAACCCTTACCTCATCAGTAGTATATCCCGTTAATTGAAAAGTGCCACATATATCTTTAAACATGCAATATGCTCATATGGATCAGGATCTTGTTCATCTCCAGTAGTTGCTTCTTGTGTAGAATACCAAGTAATAGATGATTTATTTCAAACCCACTTGTCTTGTTATTAGAGTTGTCTATTTTATAAATATCATAGGGCTTCCCAGAGTTGCTAAGTGGGTTAGCACTAGTCATATGCTCAAACTCTATCATGTTGGTGGAAACCTGTAACTTAAAACAAATCTTAGCAAGACAAAAATAAATAAGCAAAAACTAAAAGACCTATAGCGCTTAGCTCCCCGGCAACGGCGTCACAAAATAGCTTGATGACTGCAAGTGCACAGATCATTTGTAGCTAGTTTTGAAATAAAGATATCGATCTCATAGGGAGTAGGAGTCTAAAGTTTAATAATTTTTGAAATAAATATTACACTAGTAATGCTTAATAAAGTTCTAAGTGATAAGATAAAATGCGAGTATTGCGTAAAACGTTGTTTTTGGGTTTTGGGCATAAGAGCGATAATAAGTAAAGTAAAACAACTGAATACAGAAAGTAAGTATCGCGTATGTAAGAGAGATTGGAACTACAATAGGGAAAAAACATTCTCAGGGAGTAGCAGATTCACCACTAGCCTTATAAAGAGATAAGATAAAGATTATTATCATGAACATTCTCAACTATGTATGTGTAGGAGAAACTCCGTATTTGGACAAATAGGCAGCAATCGTTTCTCACATCATCCTCATACCCACAACAGTTAGCAATCGACATCAATCGAATTACTGCGTATTAAGGGACGTAATCTTGTAGGACGTATCACATGGCATGGATAGTGTTCCGTGAGTTTCCTCGGTTTCCCAAGTTAATACGTAAGGAGTGCCAACAGCTTTATAGTCACTTTAATTGCTGACACGCCTCCTGATACATTGCAAATGTATCTATCATTTTTGATGTTCCATGCTTGGTTTTATCCACTTTCTTGTGTTTTGTTCCAACTTTGGAGTACTTTTCATATGATTTCTTGGACTAACCTATTAACAAGAGCCACAGTGCCAGCTGCCTGTTTTCTGCTGTTTTTGGTTCCAAGAAAGTTAGAAAATGAATATTCTCGGAATTGGACGGGACAAAAGCCAAAGTGCCTATTTTTCCGGAAGTCATCAAGTGCCAGAATACGAGACGGAGAGGGGCCAGGGAGCCACCACACCACCTGGCCGCGCGGCCAGGCCTGGCCCGCGCCAGGGGGTGGTTTGGCCGCTCCCGGCACCCCCTCGGCCTCCCCTTCCGCCTATAAGATGCCCTCGGGAGGAAAACCCTAAGTACTCGATCAAAAATCCATGAAAGAGTCTATAGCTGCCGTCATCTCCATCCCTAGATCGGGAGGGATCTGCAGCTCTTCCCGGCACCCTGCTGGAGAGGGGAATTCACCCTGGAGGCCTTCTTCATCACCATGCAAGCCTCCGGTGTGATGCATGAGTAGTTCATCCTTGGACTACAGCTCCATGTAGTAGCTAGATGGCTGGTTCTCCTTCTTTGTGCTTTCATGTCTAGATCTTGTGAGCTCCATTCATGATCAAGATCATCTATTTGTAATTCTGCATGTTGTGTTTGCGGGGATCTGATGGATATTGAGATGCTATTTTAGACTGATTATTAATGTTGGGTCCGCAGCTTAGAAAACAAAAAATTCCTACGATGAGAACTACACGCCAAGATCATCTACTAGGTACAAACCAACAGGTGGACATACATCCAACGAGAACTTACCCTCGAAGACAACGAGTTTTGTTAGCGAGTAGGAACTCATGGTTGATGTAGTCGTACACTTGCCGATCACAAGATCGTGAGGAAGTCCGAGCGCCGCAACTCAGCAGCGCATCCGTACTCGCACACACGTTCAAGCCACCGGACAACCTCCACCTCCTCGCTCCAGCGATCCAGCGGAAGCAGCAACTCCTTCCAGACGAAATGCCACCAGGAACATGTATCTCGCTAATCCGAGACGATGGGGCAATAATTCTAGAGGGGGAGAGAGATCCTTCACAAGGAGGTGTGAGGAAGAAGGAGGGAGGGGTTGAACTTTTATAGGAGGATGGGGTGCCCCTCCACCATGGCTGGCGCCCAAGGGGTGCCCCTTCACCTCCTCCATTCATGTGGTGGTAACCCCTCCACATTAAAATGCCTCTTCACATTCCCTTTTAAAGTCTCCACTTTAAATGCATTAAAATTCTCCAAGTTTAATGCTCTCTCATTTAATAAAACTCTTTTATTAAATTGATTCAGAATTTTGTTAATTACTTTAATTAACAAACATTCACATATAACCCCTTGCAATATTTCAATATCACATGCAGAACCACTTTCTGCAATTTCACCCGAAAAAATTTCCGGTTTCTATCGAAAGAATTCCTGCGCTTTGCAATTCTTTTGTCAGAAACATATGTGCTCCAAAATGGTGTCCGGTAACTCTTAAGCGTGTCACCCTATGGTTCGCGAATAATTTAGACATGATCGATACCCCTCTCCGATCAATAATCAGCAGCGGGACCTGGAGATCCGTACTGACTCCTACACATTCAACGATGACTTCTATGATCGTGAGAACCTTTAACGGTAGTAACTAAATCCCTTTGTCTCGCGATATATTACATGTCCGAGATTCGATCATCAGTATCTCCACACCTAGTTTGATCTCGTTACCGACATGCACTCTTTTCTCGTTCCCGTGATATAACATTCTAGTGATCACATCACTTGCTTGCAAGCTATCTTAATGTGATATCACCGAGAGGGCCCAGAGTATATCTATCCATCATCGGGATTGACAAATTCCACTCTTGATCCATGAGCCTCAACATAACACCTTCGTAGCACTAAACCCATATTTATATTCACCCTGTTACGGTGTGACGTTTGATGTTATCAAGATACTCTTCGGGTGTTAGCAATTAACATGATCTCATGGTCTAAGGATAAAGATTACTTCGTATAGTGTTATAGAAATATAAACATAATGACTTTGATCGTAATGCTATACTTCGGATGAATGTTCATCACATCATTCCACCAATGTTGTGACCTTGTTATTAACAACATCCAATGTCCATGATCAGGAAACCTTGATCATCTTGTTAATCAACAAGCTAGTCTATAAGAGAGGCATAACTAGGAACCCTTTTTGTTTATTAAACACACATGTATTGACGTTTCCGATCAATACAATTATAGCATGCAAAATAAACATTTATCATAAACATGGAATAAGATAATAACCACTTTATTATTGCCTCTCGGGCATATTCCCTTCAGTCTCCCACTTGCACTAGAGTCGATAATCTAGTTTGAGATGGCATCACTCATTCTCAAATGAGATGGCATTGTATAAATTTGGTCCTTTGGTGAGTCCTTTAGTTCGTTCGGCTTGAAATATGTTGATATTATTGTCACACAATATATCTTCATAGTATTAGCCCACTTTGAACTACACCTAGTTTGATAACAAACTACTTAACACAAATGCCCTCCTTTGCTGCTACTATAGCAGTTATATACATAGCCTTTTGTTGTAGTATCTGTCACAATGTCTCAACTTTGGAACTCATCCAAATCCACCATGGAACATCTTTTCGATTACATTGTGCCACCCATTGTCTAAATTGAGATAAATTTAATTTGTATCTTGTGACAAAACTAGTATCAATGTAACACTTTACAATGAACTACCTTTAACTATTTGTCACTTATACATGATATATTCTTAGTTCTTCCAAAGCTCATAAGAATATCTTTACTATCATTCAATGATCATCTTATGAATCATTCTGGTATGTGCTCATAACATTTAGAGCATAGGACATTCTGGATATATACATATCATGGTATAATCGATCCATCTTCATGTGATTTTACTCACCAAGTGTTGAAACACTTGAATCTTGATACAATCCTTTCCATGCAGAAAGAAACTTTCTTGTTGTTTCCATATTGAACCCTTTCAATATCTCATATATGTATGTCTGGCATAACCATATTAGCGCCTCAATCTATCCATATAGACATTGATGCCAAATATTCCGGTTTTGCCCAAGTCTTTCATTGAAATCCTATTTTAATGAAATTATTAACTTGTGTCAATGCAAGATACATCATTTCCAATCAACAATATGTCCTCTACATAATGTATTAGAAATATGTCTCAGTGCTCCCACTTAATTTCTTGCAAATACAAGCATCTTCATCCTCTTCGATGAATTTAAACTCTTTTAACAGTTTCATCATGGTGAAGATTCCAACTCCGCTATGCTTACTTCAACTATTGAAGTTTGCATGCCCTTTTAGCACCCTTTGAATTAACAAAACCCTTCGGACCGTGTCATGTACACGTCCAAGGTAACCATTCTATTAGAAGAACATTGTTTTATTTGTTCAACTACCATACATCAAATTATATGTAGTGGTTGCTACATTAATCCGTCAAGACTTAATATCGCTATGAAAGATGAAATCTTGTCATAGTCAACTCCTTGAACATTGTCGTAAACTTCTTTCCGACATGTCGACTATTTCATAGATGTTAAACATCCATGTCTTATTTCTTTGTAGATCCAAACACAACCGATAGGCTTCATGCCTTTCCGGAGGGTCTTCCAAGTTCAGAAACTTGATTTCTCGTGTATGGATACTATCACGGATTCTATGACTTCTAGTCATTTTATGGAGTCAGGGCCCATCATCGCTTCTTTGCATGGCGGTCTATGTATAATGGTGTAATGCCCAATCAAGTCTCAAAGGAGTCAAGATGATTAGTATATGCATGTATTGCTTTCTCGATGTTTGTCAATTGCCTTGCTATAATTTGTTCACCCAGCATGTTATCTATCTTAAGGAGAGCCACCTCTAGTGAACTATGGATCCTGGTCCTTTTCTTTACATACAATCTATAAATTGTTTACTGCTTTGTGTTTACTTTCTGCAAACTTTTACTTCCTTCCATTTCATATGTTTAATCCTTTGTTTTCCGCAAAACACGGTGAGATTGACAACCTCATCATAAGTTGGGGGCAAAGTTCTATGGTTGTGTTGTGCAGGTCTCCACGTTGCTGCTGGCACCGGTAGTGCACCCTGCCAACGTTCAGCTAGCTACACCTTTTGGGTGTTTCCTTGCTCCTACTGGATTGATAAACTTGGTTTCGTACTGAGGGAAAACTTGCTGCTGTGCTCATCATACCTTCCTCTTGGGGTTCCCCAACAAGCTCGATATATTTTGGGCCATCAAGCATATTTTCTAGCACCATTGTCGGGGACTTGAAGAAGAAGAAGCTCCCACGTCAACCACACGCCATCAAAGATATTTACTGGCGCCGTTGCCGGGGAGTCAAGGACATCTTCACAAGGGGAGTCCCTCATAACCAATCTCTTTACTTTGTTGTTTTTGTTTTGCTTAGTTTCTTTTTGCTTTGTTTGCTTGTTTCTTTATCAAAAACACACACAAAATTAGTTTTACTAGTTTGCTTTCTTATTTGAAAACCCCAAAAATGAGTACTCTTGAAAACACTAAGTTGTGTGACTTCACTAGCACCAACAACAATGATTTTATGAGCACACATATTGCTCCACATGTTCCTGAAGCTACTTTCTTTGAGATAAAACCTGCTTTGCTCAATCTTGTTATGAGAGAACAATTTTTTGGTATTGGTAATGAAGATGTTGCTTCCCATCTAAATAACTTTGTTGAACTTTGTGAGATGCAAAAGCATAGGGATATAAATGGTGATATTATTAAGCTGAAATTGTTTCCTTTCTCTTTGAGAGGAAAAGCTAAAGAATGGTTGAATTCCTTAACTAGGAATAGTTTTGATTCTTGGACTAAGTGCAAAGATGCTTTTATTGGAAAATACTATCCTCATGCTAAGATTATATCCATGAGAAGTGAAATAATGAAGTTTAAACAACTTGATAATGAACATGTTGCTCAAGCTTGGGAAAGAATGAAATCTTTGGTAAAGAATTGTCCCACTCATGGACTAACTGCTTGGATGATCATCCAAACTTTTTATGCAGGATTGAACTATTCTTCAAGGAACCTATTGGATTCTGCTGCTGGAGGTACCTTTATGACCATCACTTTGGGTGCTGCAATAAAACTTCTGGACAATATGATGGTTAATTATTCTGATTGGCATACTGAGAGAGCTCCACAAGGTAAGAAGGTAAATTTTGTTGAGGAAACCTCTTCCTTGAGTGATAAGATTGATATTATTATGTCTATGCTTGCTAATGGGAAAGCCCATATTGATCCAAATAATGTCCCTTTAGCCTCTTTGGTTGCTCAAGAAGAGCAAGTTGATGTGAACTTTATAAGAAATAACAAATTTGGCAATAATGCTTATAGGAGCAATTTTGGTAACAACAATTATAAGCCATATCCTCCTAAAAATGGTAATGCTTATGGAAATTCTTAAAATAATAATAGGAGTGCTCCCTCTGAACTTGAAGTTATGCTTAAAGAGTTTATTAGTAAACAAACTGCTTTCAATAAAACTATTGAGGAAAAACTCTCTAATGCTGAAAGGAATATAGCATCTTTGGCTGAAGCTCAATCTTCTTTGAATAAAATGGCTGCTAAACCTAAAACTAATGATAATCCCTTTGCAGCTACTAATTTTATACAAGTAAGAATTAATGAAAATGTTAGACTATTAGCTGAATTACATGCTAAGTGGGAAAGAGAAGATGAAATTGCTAGAAACATTAGTGTTTCTACTATTACCACCACTAGTGTTGAGGCTAGTAATAGTTCTACTACTTTAGATGATAAATTTTATTTTTATCTTGATGGTTGCAACATCTCTAAAGTTATTAAGTTCCTACAAAAGCTTGCTAAAAGTCCTAATGCAAGTGCTATGAACATGGCTTTTACAAAACACATTACTGATGCTCTCATAAAGATTAAAGAAGAAAAGATGAAACATAAAGCTTCTATCCCTATAAAACAAGAAGATGGTTGGGAACACATCATTAATATGAAAGTGAATGACTTTGATTTCAAAGCTTTATGTGATATTGATAGTAGTGTTTCTATTATGCCTAGAAGGATTTATGATATGCTTGATTTGCCTCCACTTGAAGATTGTTATTTGAATGTCCCACTTGATGATAATGCTAAAAAAACTCATGGGGAGTCTTAATGATGTTCTTATTATGGTGAATAATGCTTATGTCCCCGTAGATTTCTATGTTTTGGATGCTGAATACAATGCTTCTTGTCCTATTACTTTGGGAAGACCTTTTCTTAGAACTGTTGGTGCCATCATTGATATGAAAGAAGGCACCATTAAATATCAACTCCCACTCAAGAAAGGTATAGAACAATTCCCTAAAAAGATAGAAAATATTTCTTTTGCTTCTCCTATGAAAACAAAATTTGGTCTTAATGCTTCTTCATTTGAGAACACTTGATTCTTTCTTTGCTTCTTATGCCTAACTTAAAGGCATTAAAGAAAAGTACTTACTGGAAGATAACCCAAAAGTTTTAGATGAGTCTTGGAAGTTATTACCTCTGTAATAACCTCTCCTTATCCTTTTTATTGCTTTTTGTGCCAAGAGTAACCTCTAATAAGAGAGAAGTAATGATTGGGAAAGTTGTTGTCCTGAAACAGATTTCTGTGCTTCACCGTAAAAATTCGTGTAAAACCGCTGAGCGTATTTTTGAGGCATGACGTTTTGTGCTTCTGACCCAGGTTGTTAAATAACTTTCGTTAGTTCAACACTTTTTGATTTAAGCAACAGAAGGTCTTCGAAAAAATTCGTCTTTACCTGCTGGTCTGTTTTGACAGATTTCTGCCATTTTCTGCATTTGCTTCTTGTTGGTTCCTTCTTGAGTTTTGGGGAATTGAGCTTTTTGAGGGAAGTGCTACAGTAGCTAGTGTTCTAATGGAAGTTTATTTGGTGTTAGAACTGAACCTTACGACCTTTTATTTTGAATGCACTAATGTTGCTAATAAAGATTGTGTGAAGTTTTGTATGAAGGAAAAATTTCACGTGTATGGAAGGAATGCGTAATGAGATGAAGGATGGACTAAACCTCAATCTTGGGGATGCCATGCGTGTCAACCCAAGAAATATCCAAGAACTACAAGCGTCAAAGCTTGGGGATGCCCAAGCCATCCCCTTCTTCATCAATAAAAATCCCAGGTTTCTTCCAAACGCTTCATATTTATTGTTTCATGCACAGTTGTGTTGTTCTTGGAGCGTCTTCTTTTTCGTTTTCGTTTTGTTTTTTCATTTGCTTGGTTTTCTTAGTTTGCTGAATAAATTGGTTGGACCCCCTCTTTCATACATTGGTTTTCAAATAGTTTGGTTTGGTTTGGAAAAGAGTAGGAAAGTTCATGCTTAAGTGGTAAAGAGAGCTTGTTTTTGACTATGGCCTATGCTTTGTTATGCCATGCTTGATATTGATTTGGATTTATGCTTAGTATTCTTTTCTGTAGCATGACTTGTTATAAACAATTGAGATTGCTTAATGTGCCTTGGATGAATCATGCGTTGTTTTAGCATATTAAAGCATAGTATAGTGCTATTCTCCTTTGATGCTTTATTTGGGTTGACTTGGCGCATGCTCACGCCATGTTATGACTATCTCAAGTCACCATAAGCCTTTAGGATCCTTTAGTTTTCAATTTGTAGTATCACTTTATGCTTTGATCAATGATGTTTTGTCACTCTGCATGATTATGGCCATTATTGCTCTCTTAGTTTGTTGCTCCCAGTCTTTTGCTAGCCTCCACAACCAAGTATGAGTTCCACTCATGCATCCAGCTCCCTAAACCAAGTTTTTCCAAAAATTCCACCATACCTACCTACTAGCTTATGTTATTCCAAGTATATTCATGCTTTTGTTTACCTTCCAAATTAAACTTGTTATGAGAAAACTATTGATTAAAGCTCTCACGAACTTGATGGCACACTTTACTTTTTGCATCTAATAAACTTGAACCATTGGGTCCTTCTTTGTTGCGTATATGCTTGCGCTTTATAAGTTGAAATTAGCCGAACCATGTTTCATGGGGAACGCTTTCAACATTGCACTTATACTTTGTACCCTGTTGATATCATGTTCTTTTGCTTACGAATCCCGGTGGTGTGAAATAAAAGTGGAACTTGTAAGATCATGGAGTTTGTATGTGTGTTAGAGAAACGCCTGGGCGGCTAGCCTAAGCCATGCCTAATCATGGTGGAAACTTGCAGCATCACCATAATGAGCACTCTATGAAGCATCCTCAATAAAAACCTATGCAAATAGCAAATAAAAAGATCGCTGAGATGCTCATTGTCTGCTTGCCTTGTCATTTTGATTATGGGAAAGCTCCCGTATCATGTGCAAGGGGTACCCCGTTGGCAGTTCTTAATGATACACATGTACTTATAATGACAAGAGCTTACTCGTGACTGAAGTTGAGTAGCATGAGGATCGGTCTTCATAAGTAAGGGGCATGAGATTTCGGTTTATAACTTGTCAAGCATATCCTCTTAGTTGTGTCACTTTAACCTTAATCACCTTAAAGATGCTTATGATAGGGGCAATGAGAGCTGAAAGCTATAAGTACCATAATTTTTGGAAGCTCTTTATGAGACTTGAATCCCTACTTCCTTTTACAAAGGCCTTTCTTCCACCATTACATTGAGTCTCCACCTTCTATCTTTATGCACCTACTTTGAGAGCATAGTGGCCATTCTTAGTTCTATGTGCATTGTCCCAAGACTAGTTGATTGATGCATAACTTGATATTGCTTGTTTTAAACTATTTGTATCTAGTCACTCTTATGAACTTTGAAGGTGTCCTATGCATTTATATTTGCTACTCTATGAGGGACAAGCTGAATACTATTATGCTATGTTTTCTTTATGTGAAACAAACAAACGTCTCGCAAAGCATTGTTATTCATGAATCTTTTGTTTGTGCCTTTTCATGTTGCATCTTAGTTTCTTCGCTTATTGCTAGAACTTTGTCTTTCATGTTATGAATTAAGTACTATGATCCTAGCTTTGAATGTTTTACAAATACTTTGATCAAGTCTTTGATGGTGCATGTCACCTCAAAAATTATTCTTTCTTTTTATCACTTACCTACTCGAGGACGAGCAGCAGTTAAGCTTGGGCATGTTGATACATTGCAAATGTATCTATAATTTCTGATGTTCCATGCTTGGTTTATCCACTTTCTTGTGTTTTGTTCCCACTTTGGAGTACTTTTCATATGATTTCTTGGACTAACCTATTAACAAGAGCCACAGTTCCAGCTGCATGTTTTCTGTTGTTTTTGGTTCCAGGAAAGTCAAAAAATGAATATTCTCGGAATTGGACGGGACAAAAGCCAAAGTGCCTATTTTTCTAGAAGTCATCAAGTACCAGAATACGAGACGGAGAGGGGCTAGGGGGGCACCAGACCACCTGGCCGGGCGGCCAGGCCTGGCCCGCGCCAGGGGGGTGGTGTGGCCGCTCCCGGCATCCCCTCGGCCTCCCCTTCCGCCTATAAAATGCCCTCGGGACGAAAACCCTAAGTAACTGATCAAAAATCCATGAAAGAGTCTGTAGCCGCCGTCATCTCCATCCCTAGATCGGGAGGGATCTGAAGCTCTTCCCGGCACCTTGCCGGAGAGGGGAATTCACCCTGGAGGCCTTCTTCATCACCATGCAAGCCTCCGGTGTGATGCATGAGTAGTTCATTGATGTCTACGCACTTCTATTCTTGTAGACAGTTGTTGGGCCTCCAAGTGCAGAGGTTTGGCTTTTGTCTGGTCCAATTCCGAGAATATTGATTTTCTGACTTTCCTGGAACCAAAAACAGCAGAAAACAGGCAACTGGCACTGTGGCACTTGTTAATAGGTTAGTCTAAGAAATCAAATGAAAAGTACTCCAAAGTGTGGACAAAACACAAGAAAGTAGATAAAACCAAGCATGGAACATCAAAAATTATAGATACATTTGCAATGTATCATTCATCCTTGGACTACAGATCCATGTAGTAGCTCGATGGCTGGTTCTCCTCCTTTGTGCTTTAATGTCTAGATCTTGTGAGCTCCGTTCATGATCAAGATCATCTATTTGTAATTCCGCATGTTGTGTTTGCGGGGATCCGATGGATATTGAGATGCTATTTCAGATTGATTATTGATTCTATCATGTCTTTGTTATTTATGATCTTGCATGCTTTCCGTTGTTAGTAGCTATCTTGGCCAAGTAGATGCTAGAAACTCCAAGAGTTAGTATTTATGCTCGATAGTGGGTTCATGCCTCTGGTAATCTGGGGAAGTGACAGAAATCTCTAAGGTATTAGATGTGATGTTGCTACTAGGGAGAAAACAACAATCCTTTGTTCATAGAACAATCGTATTGTTTACTTTACACGCAGTTCGTAAAGCAATAATATGTTGCTTGCAACTTAATACTGGAGGGGGTTCGGATGATAACTTGAAGGTGGATTATTAGTCATAGATGCAGTTGGATGGCGGTCTATGTATAATGTTGTAATGCCCAATCAAGTCTCAAAGGAGTCAAGATGATTAGTATATGAATGTATTGCTTTCTCGATGTTTGTCAATTGCCTTGCTGTAATTTGTTCACCCAGTATGTTATCTATCTTAAGGAGAGCCAGCTCTAGTGAACTATGGATCCCGGTCCTTTTCTTTACATACAATCTATAAACTGTTTACTGATTTGTGTTTACTTTCTGCAAACTTTTACTTCCTTCCATTCGATACGTTTAATCCTTTGTTTTCCGCAAAACACGGTGAGATTGACAACCTCGTCGTATGTTGGGGGCAAAGTTCTGTGGTTGTGTTGTGCAGGTCTCCACGTTGCTGCTGGCACCGGTAGTGCGTCCTGCCAACATTCAGCTAGCTACACCTTTGGGGTGTTTCCTTGCTCCTACTGGATTGATAACCTTGGTTTGGTACTGAGGGAAAACTTGCTGCCGTGCTCATCATACCTTCCTCTTGGGGTTCCCCAACGAGCTCGATATATTTTGGGCCATCACCTCTGCTACCAACAAGTAGTTCCCTTCATCAACTCCCCATGAGAGGCAAATATTGAGAGGTCGACTTCTTTCACCATCAAGATGAACATAATCTAACACATGGTCATAGCGATGAATATCATAATAAACTTTATCTGATTTCAATATCATACTAGGGTTTCTCCATCTCCCCAAGAACTAATGATCTACTTAGACATGGAGGCAATCAACATCATGGCAATAACAATGGAATCTATCATAGATGAATATTACTTGTATAAATCCATAACGAGTACGGAAATTACAACAAGATCTAGACAAGACGTAGATGAGATGGATGGATATGGTGGTGATGTAGAGGTGGATGATGAAGATCGATGCCTTAGCCTCTCAGATCTGCGTAGGGCAAAGATGGACCCCCGGTGGACGAGTTCCCCCTCTAGATGCCTTCCAGAGGTGAGGTTTCTGCGATTTCTAGGTGTTCTGTATGTCGTCTCTCTGATCCAGTTGCACGGGGTGAAACTATTTGAGGAGGCGGTGGCGGCGCCAACTATACGGCGAGAACTATACGACCAGAAAATTTATTCCCGTCGTATAGTTGGTCGTTAAACCGTTTGTCTCCCTTGATTGCTTCGGGTTTTCTTCTGGTATTATTAATATTTCTCAAATAAGCGATTTACGTTGTTTTTACTCCTTTTCTCCTCAGTACAACTGCTTCAAGAATTGTATCCATTGTATCCATCATCTGTCCTGATCCTGGTGAAAACAAACATAAAATGTGCGCGGGAGCGCCGTAAAATACCAAGATCCTACATCTACAATGCAAAATAATAATATAAAACATGATGCAAATATGCACTCATCGGCTGTTGCGGCCATCCCTCCTCGGATCGTCTTCATCGTCATCGCCCGAGAATTCACCAACAATGCCGCCATCGACTCTGATCTATGCTCGTCAATGCCATGGCGCATACGGCACACCGTTGGTTTGATCAAACGATCTCGCACCCGTCTATGCCAAGCACGTCCCCGAGCACGCGCCTACCACTGATCAAGCTACGGGCTGGCGCTGTGCCGCCCCTTCGGGCGATAGCGCCACCGACTTTGGTCCATACTACCAGCTTCCAACGCGTCTTTCTTGGCGTGTACGTCGTTGGTGGTCTCCCAGCCGCTGCACCGACTTGCGCCCTGCTGCTATGCCGCCCAATGGGTCATAGCATCACTACACGCAGTCTACATAGCCGTCCCTGCACGCCGACACCCCAGGCTATCTCCGCACCACCTCCACGGTGCAGGTCATCTACGTCCACGTATGGTCTTCATCACATCGGATTCTTCTTCGTCTACATCGAGTACCGCCATCGCGCTAATCTAGGCGTCCAACATGATCACTTCAGGTCGCTATTTGTTTTGCTGCCTTCTACGTCTTCGTGTCTGCCCTTGTGTACCCGGTATTGGCAACTCCGGTGCGAACCTTCATCCACGACACATCCCCGAGCTTGGCAATCTCGGATCGGTGCCTCGTCTTCGTTAACCTCGATAAAGTCTTCTTAGGCATCGACACCTTCCTCTATGACTGCCTCGACCTCGTCACCGACAAGCTCTTCTTTGCGTACTCGGTTCTGGCAAAACCGAAGTATGCGTTCTTTCTCGACGTGCGCCTAGTTCTAGAAAAATTATGGCCGCACCTTGTCCTCGACGGCTCGAACTACATCGACTTTGATATCGACACCCCACGGCAAACCTCCACGGACCCTCGGCAAGCCTCTGCGGACCCTTGACAAACTGTCGCGGCCCCACGACGACTACCTCGATGCGTCTCTGTCATCCTCCTCGCGTACTATGCGCATGTGTCTTCACGTGCGGATACCTCGACACCGGCATCCCTAACTACGACATCGACCACAGTGACCCCTCGCAATGGCTACCCGACCTCGGCACCACCTCAAGCTCTCGGCTCCCTCGACATCGGCATAAGGGCTATCACCTCGCCTGAGCATCTCACCAGCTTCCTCTACAGTCCAAGCTACCGCGACACGACACCATCCATGACGCTCCCGCTCGGACAGCGGGGGGATGTCAGCCTACTGGATGCTACTTCGGTTTATCTCCACTCTAACCGTCCGCGATGTTCTAGTTGTTCACGACGCTACCGCTACGACTACGGGGGAGTGTTAGAGTATTATGCATATACGGTTGTTATGGTAGTTTAGATAGAGTTAGGATCTATTTACGTACAATCCTAACTTGACTTGTGCTCCAAGATAATCTCCTGCACGCCTATATATACTCTCCCATGAGGCTCAATAAAATATCTATTATATTCCGCCAAACTCATACTCTTTCATATGTAAACCATATATTAGTGTGAACTATAATGCTGGTAATGTGCTAAGTAAAAAAAATATCTACGTAAACCAAGATCTCCATGGAGCTTCAGGCAATGAAATCATACCTTATAAATATGTCAGATAGCGGAATTTGATGATGTTATTGAGGTAGTCGTTTGTCGATTCCTGTAACTAGTCGATTAGCTGCGAGAATATTCTCCTTGTGAAGATCTACATGATCAAGCGTCAAATTTTACAACGCCTCCAAGGTATCAACACATACGGGTGTAGCTTCACCGCCTTGCCATGCGATCAATCCCATGGACAAAGCGGGAAATCGAGTTCACAAAGATTCGGTGCTCCACGATCATCGTCTAGATTAGAAATAAATGAAGTAGATGATCCGGCAGCGCTCCCGCATGAGAGAAGAGGATGGCAGCTACACGACGGTAGCGGAGTGCAGGGCGCAGGCCGACGGCAGCGCTGGGCGTCGACGGTTAGGGTTTCAGGTGGGTGGAGGTGTTGTGGCTTGGGGCCATATATGTTGTGGCTTAGCGTACCTTTCGATGTGCATGTTCCCCTTGGCCTCCTTATATAGAGGTGTTCAGGCCTATTGGGTCATCCACAAACTTGTCCCAAAGTTAACAAGTTTGTGGACGACCTTCAATCGAAACCTACTAGAATTCAGTCTCCTTTGCCAAATCCAAATTTCCATATGAGACAACAACTTCCCCCTCAAGGCAACATGCACACACCTATTATGGAACCTTTAGTACTTTCTAAGATAGTATAGGATATTCTGATGTCTTTTGGAACCTTTCATAATCTTCTGGTGCTTCCGACACTTTCCATATATGTTTGGGACCGTTCTTGACACTCCCAAGACCAATTTGGACACTTTGGGATCATTTGAGACCTCTCACAACGATTCTGAGACCATCCGAGACACTCTCAAAACCCTTATCTCTTATATTTATAAAGAACTTGCATTCCTAAATGTTGCTAGACCCTTAAGTGTGTGACCCTATAGGTTCGGACGTACATGCACATGTTGGGAACACCTTTGGTGACAATAATAAACATCAAGCTCTTGATATCCATAGTGATTCCCACATACCCCACGGAGATATTTTTCGTGTGAACCTCTTGTATCCTCTTGTATTATGTACATTCACACTTCTATATTTCTTCGCGATCCTTGACTCGTTACCTGGAGTGTACTCTTTACTCATTCCGTATTCATATGTCTTGGGACTACCACTTTAGTCACGATGCTTGTCCAAGCAATGATGGACATCGTAATACTGAGAGGGTACATAGTATATCTCTCCATCCCCGGAGTAGCAATTCCTAGTCTTGACATATATAGGTCGGAGCCATACCTTCAAATATGCATGTAAGCCACTTTTTCAATTACCTAGTTATTGTTTTAACGTTTAGTGGCATCATGCAAACAATTGAATACACATGACTACTATATTCTCATGGTCAAAGGAAACTATGAACGATAATACTTGGTCATGAGAAAAAACAGAGAACGTATTGATGATGTGTTTTGCGGTATGTCATCGGGTCTATCCAATACCATTTCTTACCCCAAACATGTTGTTCTCATATATCACGGGCAACCTCGTAACACTTTACTATGCCCATAGTCAGGAAAATAGGACTATCAATAATATATGAACTAGTCTCTATATATTACTAGGGATCTATATTGGTGGTGTTTATTACTCCATACGTATAATTGGGTTTTCCTCTGAATCACGATATTCAGACCCAATACAATTATAACATAGAATATTGAACTTAATCATGATCATGTACATTTAAATAATAACATATTTAGTATTGTCTCTATTGCATATTTCTAACATACTCTCGCTTGCACTAGAGTCAATAATATAGTTAGTGTTTTAACACTTAAAACCTATGGCATACCATTGTTTGTCATGCTTTGCATGTGGTAAATAATTCCTTAATTGGTATGACAAGTTCATGTCCGTATGTATTTGCATATCTTTGCGTCTCCATATATTACTCTTTTTGAATGAGTTGGCATTGTATAAGTTCGGTCTCCTGGTGGAATCTTAGTTCCTCGGCTGGAACTATCTTGCCAATATTATCAAACAATAGAGTTTCATAGTACTAGTGAAGATGTTGCATATCATAGCCATGTCAATATGAGGATCTGTGTTCTGTTATATTAAAATTCATAAAGTCTTCTAAACTTGATGAGCTGAAAATTTCTAGAAATGGTGGTACTTGTTAAGATTTTGATGTGATGTTTGTAGGTGACAAAATATGTTGCACAATTGTAACTTATGGATGCAATAATGATTGTATTCACACAAATTTTATACATTAACGTGTCCATTTGTATGTACGCCAACATGAAATGTATTATGACCCTTCACTCTAATTAATTCATGAGTTCCTATTGTTTATGTGTGTCACTCATCAACTTCCTCCAATAGCACTCGTGCCAGATGAGTGTTCTTTTGGTCGATATGTCTAATTAGAGTTAGTGTGGCGATATTGTTTCTATATATAGTTGGAAATAAATAGTAATGTTCTCAGCTTGGCCACTGTCATACCAGGATAAAAAATTGTTCACATTTTTTGCATGGTGAAAATCAGATTACTTCTCTTTGTGTGTATTTATCCGATAATTTTTGTCCATTTCCGATACGTGTCGACACCATATCCGCTCCAAATCCGTACTCCGATATAGTCTGCATTTGGATCCGCATCCGATCATTATCCGATCCGATCCGAATCCGACAAAATAATATGGTAAAGGATACAAAGAGAGCATTATCCGATCCGATCCTCCGATCCGTTTACAATACCTACCGAGCAGTGAGTACCACACCGTGGTTGACGCACATCTCAGAGATAGGTTGACATCAAAGGGCTGAAAAGCATGGGCGAAAAAAGCAAAAAAAATAGTCATGCAACTCTGTAAATTAGAGATTATACGTCATAAGTGTTATGATTTATTTTACTCATAAATAAGAGGATAATCATCCACTTGTAATACCATGTGCGGTTGATCAATATAACAACCGTCAATGTTGGTTCCCTCGCTACCATCTCTCCACGATTGGAGGTGACTCCTCGTATGTGTCCCTTTGGCTTGTATATAAACCTTTGGCATCGATAGAATAGAACATGGTAAGAATCATTTGTATTCTATACTTCACACGTTATCAACACTTTGTCTCTACCAAACAAGAGCAAAAGCCGAACTCCGGCGATCGCCGGAGCAACAAGGAACGGAAAAGAAGAAGAAAGAAAGAAATCTTCTGAAAACTCCAACGGAGGAGGAAATTTGTTTAGAGGATAGTGGTGCCTCTAACACAATATTACGGGAGGTTAAATACTTCCAAACTCTGAAAAAGAGTAAGGAAAGTGTCATGACAATTGGTGGTCGTGACACCGTCATTGTTGGTTCTGATCAGGCCACATTTATACTACTAAATGGTACGAAGCTTATGATCCATGAGTCATTATTTTATCCGGATTCAACTGTACATTGCTGAGTTTTAAGACCATCTGGAGTAATGGCTACCACATCGAAACTCATGAAGATGGTGAGGCTGAAAGCGTACTCATAACTCAAAAAAGGGATCCAAAAGGAAGACCCTTAAGAAACTTTCTGCTCTATCTTCTGGATTGTATTATACACACATAAAACTAGAGCCATATTTGGCGTATAAAATAATATTCCAAAATCTTGATAAATTCAAGATCTGGCATGGTCGTCTAGGTCATCCTGGTGTAGGGATGATGAGAAAAATTATTGATGGTTCAACTGGACACAACATAACAGTTGCTAATTTCCCCAAATCTTCGGATTTTGTATGTACTACATGTGTAACTGGGTAATTAATCGCTAGACCCTCATACCTCAAGGTCAAGAGTGAATCAATGAATTTTCTTAAACGCATTCAAGGAGATATATGTGGTCCAATTCAACCATTATCGAGACCATTCAGGTATTTTATGGTACTCATTGATGTATCTACAAGATGGTAGAATGTGTGTCTCATATCGACAAGGAACCATGCATTTGCAAAGCCGATTACTCAAATCATAAAATTGAGAGCTAATCATCCTGCATACAGGATAAAATCCATTAGAGTGGATAATGCTGTTACTTCACGAGCATTCAATGATTACTACTTAGTTTTGGGCATAACTATGGAGCATTTAGTATTGTATGTACACACACAAAATAGACTTGCAGAAGCACTTATCAAGAGGATAAAGTTGATAGCAAGACCATTCCTATAGAATTGTAATCTCCTAACTTCGTGTTGGGGACATGAGGGGTTACATGCTAGGGAATTGATACAAATTTTGAAGGGAATATGCCCGAGAGGCAATAATAAAGTGGTTATTATCTTATTCCATATTTATGATAAATTTTTATTTTGCATGCTATAATTGTATTGATCGGAAACATCAATACATGTGTGTTTAATAAACAAAAAGGGTTCCTAGTTATGCCTCTCTTATAGACTAGCTTGTTGACTAACAAGATGATCAAGGTTTCCTGATCATGGACATTGGATGTTGTTAATAACAAGGTCACAACATTATCTGAATGATGTGATGAACATTCATCCGAAGTATAGCATTACAATCAAAGTCATTATATTTATATTGCTATAACACCATACGAAGTAATCTTTATCCTTAGACCATGAGATCATGTTAATTGCTAACACCGGAAGAGTATCTTAATAACATCAAACGTCACACCGTAACAGGGTGACTATAAAGATGGGTTCAGTGCTACGAAGGTGTTATGTTGAGGCTCATGGATCAAGAGTGGAATTTGTCAATCTCGATGACGGATAGATATACTCTAGGCCATCTCGGTGATATCACATTAAGATAGCTTGCAAGCAAGTGATGTGATCACTAGAATGTTATATCACGGGAACGAGAAAAGAGTGCATGTCGGTAACGAGATCAAACTAGGTATGGAGATACCGATGAGCGAATCTCGGACATGTAATATATCGCGAGACAAAGGAATTTAGTTACTAGCGTTAAAGGTTCACACGATCACCGAAGTCATCTTTGAATGTGTAGGAGTCAGTACGGAGAGGGGTCTCGATCATGTCTGCATTATTCGCGAACCGTAGGGTGACACACTTAAGAGTTACCGGACACCATTTTGGAGCACATATGTTTTAGACGAAAGAATTGCAAAGCATAGGAATTGTATCGATAGAAACCGGAAATTGTTTCGGGTGAAATTGCAGAAAGTGGTTCTGCATGTGATATTGAAATATTGCAAGGGGTTATATGTGAATGTTTGTTAATTAAAGTAATTAACAAAATTCTGAATAAATTTAATAAAAGAGTTTTATTAAATGAGAGAGCATTAAACTTGGAGAATTTTAATGCATTTAAAGTAGGGACTTTAAAGGGGAATGTGAAGAGGCATTTTAATGTGGAGGGGTTACCACCATATGAATGGGGAAAGTGAGGAGTCACCCCCCCCCCATGCGCCGGCCATGAAGGAGGGGCACCCCCCTCCTCCTATAAAAGGCCACCCTCTTCCTTCTTCTTCCTCACACCTCCTTGTGAAGGATCTCTCTCCCCCTCTAGAATTATTCCCCCATGGTCTCGGATTAGCGAGATACATGTTCCTGGTGGAATTTTGTCTGGAAGGAGTTGCTGCTTCCGCTGGATCGCAGCGAGGAGGTGGAGGTTGTCCGGTGGCTTGAACGTGTGTGCGAGTACGGATGCGCTGCTGAGTTGCGGCGCTCGGACTTCCACTCGATCTTGAGATCGGCAAGTGTATGACTACATCAACCACGAGTTCCTACTCGTTAACAAAACTCGTTGTCTTCGAGGGTAAGTTCTCGTTGGATGTATGTCCACCCGTTGCTTTGTACCTAGTAGATAGATCTTGGCGTGTAGTTCACATCGTAGGAAATTTTTTGTTTTCTATGCTGCGGACCCAACAAATTTTACCTACTCCATACCATACGACCTTCTTGTTACAGCTAGTACATGAAAATCAACCAAGTATTTCCTTCCTTCGAAGATTCGATTGCGCTATGTACGTACTGATATAACCACCTCAGCATACATCGATGGGTCCACATAGAAAGATGGGAATCTATGTGGAGTAAGTACCTGGAGCCCCTAACAGGGGATCTCTTTACAGCCCCATACGCTAATTGTATCTTCTGTGAAGATCTTTTCAGTATTAGAGGGAGAAAAGGATGATGCGCTCGACTTTCGACGTAGAGCTCGTTGGGAACCCCAAGAGGAAGGTATGATGAGCAAAGCAGTAAGTTTTCCCTAAGTTATGAAACCAAGGTTTAATCGAACCAGTAGGAGCAAGGAAACACCCCAAAGGTGTTACTAGCTGAGCTTTGGCAGGGCGCACTACCGGTGCTAGTAGCAATGTGGAGACCTGCACAACACAACCACAGAACTTTGTCCCCAACTTGCGATGAGGTTGTCAATCTCACTGTGTTTTGCGTAAAACAAAGGATTAAAAGTATCGAAAGGAAAGAAGTAAAAGTTTGCAGAAAGTAAACACAAAGCAGAAACAGTTTATAGATTGTATGTAAAGAAAAAGAACCGGGATCCATAGTTCACTAGAGGTGGCTCTCCTTAGATAGATAATATGTTGGGTGAACAAATTACAGCGGGGCAATAGACAAACACCGAGAAAGCACTACATGCATATACTAATCATCTTGACTCCTCTAAGACTTGATTGGGCATTACAACATGATACATAGACCGCCATCCAACTGCATCTATGACTAATAATCCACCTTCAGGTTATCATCCGAACCCCCTCAGTATTAAGTTGCAAGCAACAGATTATTTCTTTACGAACTTCATGTAAAGTAAACAATACGATTGTTCTATGAACAAAGGATTGTTGTTTTCTTCCTAGTAGAAACAGCACATCTGGTACCTTAGAGATTTCTGTCACTTCCCCAGATTACCAGAGGCATGAACCCACTATCGAGCATAAATACTAACTCTTGGAGTTGCTAGCATCTACTTGGCCAAGATAGCTACTAACAACGGAAAGCATGCAAGATCTCAAATAACAAAGACATGATAGAATCAATAATCAATCTGAAATAGCATCTCAATATCCATCGGATCCCCGCAAACACAACATGTATGAATTACAAATAGATGATCTTTATCATGAACGAAGCTCACAAGATCTAAACATGAAAGCACAAAGGAGGAGAACCAGCCATCTAGCTACTACATGGATCCGTAGTCCAAGGATGAACTACTCACGCATCACACCGGAGGCTTGCATGGTGATGAAGAAGGCCTCCAGGGTGAATTCCCCTCTCCGGCAGGGTGCCGGGAAGAGCTTCAGATCCCTCCCGATCTAGGGATGGAGATGACGGCGGCTACAGACTCTTTCGTGGATTTTTGATCGGGTACCTAGGGTTTTCGTCTCGAGGGCAATATATAGGCGGAAGGAGAGGCCGAGGGGGTGTCGGGAGCGGCCACACCACCCCCTGGCGTGGGCCAGGCCTGGCCGCGTGGCCAGGTGGTGTGGTGGTTCCTTGGCCCTTCTCCATCTCGTATTATGGCACTTGATCACTTCCAGAAAAATAGGCACTTTGGCTTTTGTCCCGTCCAATTCTGAGAATATTCATTTTCCGACTTTCCTAGAACCAAAACCAGCAGAAAATAGGCAGCTGGCACTATGGCTCTTGTTAATAGGTTAGTCCAAGAAATCATATGAAAAGTACTCCAAAGTTGGAACAAAACACAAGAAAGTGGATAAAACCAAGCATGGAACATCAAAAATTATAGATACATTTGCAATGTATCAACATCCCCAAGCTTAACTCCTGCTCGTCCTCGAGTAGGTAAGTGATAAAAAGAAAGAATAATTTTTGAGGTGACATGCACCATCAAAGACTTGATCAAAGTATTTGCAAAACATTCAAAGCTGGGATCATAGTACTTCAATCATAACATGAAAGACAAAGTTCTAGCAATAAGCAAAGAAACTATGATGCAATATGAAAAGGCACAAACAAAAGATTCATGAATAACAATGCTTTGCAAGACGTTTGTTTGTTTCACATAAAGAAAACATAGCATAATAGTATTCAGCTTGTCCCTCAATAGAGTAGCAATTATAAATGCATAGGACACCTTCAAAGTTCAAAAGAGTGACTAGATACAATAGTTTAAAACAAGCAATAACAAGTTATGCATCAATCAACTAGTCTTGGGACAATGCACATAGAACTAAGAATGGCCACTATGCTCTCAAAGTAGGTGCATAAAGATAGAAGGTGGAGACTCAATATAATGGTGGAAGAAAGGCCTTTTGTAAAAGGAAGTAGGGATTCAAGTCTCATAAAGAGCTTCCAAAAATTAAGGTACTTGTAGTTTTCATCTCTCATTGCCCCTATCATAAGCATCTTGAAGGTGATTAAGGTTAAAGTGACACAACTAAGAGGATATGCTTGACAAGTTATAAATCGAAATCTCATGCCCCTTACTTACGAAGACCGATCCTCGTGCTACTCAACTTCAGTCACGAGTAAGCTCTTGTCATTGTAAGTATATGTGTATCATTAAGAACCGCCAACGGGGTACCCCTTGCACATGATACGGGAGCTTTCCCATAATCAAAATGACAAGGCAAGCAGACAATGAGCATCTCAGCGATCTTTTTATTTGATATTTGCATAGGTTTTTATTGAGGATGCTTCATAGAGTGCTCATTATGGTGATGCTGCAAGTTTCCACTATGATTAGGCATGGCTTAGGCTAGCGGCCCAGGCGTTTCTCTAACACCATACAAACTCCATGATCTTACAAGTTCCACTTTTATTTCACACCGCCGGGATCCGTAAGCAAAAGAACATGATATCAACGAGGTATAAAGTACAAGTGCAATGTTGAAAGCGTTCCCCATGAAACATGGTTCTGCTAATTTCAACTTATAAAGCGCAAGCATATACGCAACAAAGAAGGACCCAATGGTTCAAGTTTATTAGAGGCAAAAAGTAAAGTGTGCCATCAAGTTCGTGAGAGCTTTAATCCCTAGTTTTCTCATAACAAGTGGAAGGTAAACAAAAGCATGAATATACTTGGAATAGCATAAGCTAGTAGGTAGGTATGGTGGACTCTTTGGAATAACTTGGTTCAGGGAGTTGGATGCATGAGTGGAACTCATACTTTGTTGTGGAGGCTAGCAAAAGACTGGGGGCGACAAACTAAGAGAGCAATAATGGCCATAATCATGCAGAGCGACAAAACATCATTGATCAAAGCATAAAGTGATACTACAAGTTGAAAACTAAAGGATCATAAAGGCTATGGTGACTTGAGATAGTCATAACATGGTCTGAGCATGCGCCAAGTCAACCCAAATAAAGCATCAAAGGAGAATACCACTATACTATGCTTTAATATGCTAAAACAACGCATGATTCATCCAAGGCACATTAAGCAATCTTAATTGTTTATAACAAGTCATGCTACAACAAAGAATACTAAGCATAAAGCCAAAACAATATCAAGCATGGCATGACAAAGCATAGGCCACAGTCAAAAACAAGCTCTTTTTACCACAAAAGCATGAACTTTCCTACTCTTTTCCAAACCAAACCAAACTATTTGCAAACCAAATGTATGAAAGAGGGGGTCCAACCAATTTATTCAGAAAACTAAGCAAACCAAGCAAACTAAAAACGAAAACGAAAAAGAAGACGCTCCAAGAAAAATACAACTGTGCATGAAACAATAAAAATGAAGTGTTTAGAAGAAACCTGGGATTTTTATTGATGAAGAAGGGGATGCCTTGGGCATACCCAAGCTTTGACACTTGTACTTCTTGGATATTTCTTGGGGTGACACGCGTGGCATCCCCAAGCTTGAGCTTTAGTCCATCCTTCATCTCATTACTCATTCCTTCCATACACCTGAAATTTTTCCTTCATACAAAACTTCACACAATCTCATTAGCAACATTCACTTAAGATAAATAAGTCTTAAGGTTCAGTTCTAACACCAAACAAACTTCCATTAGAACACTAACTACTGTAGCACTTTCCTCAAAAGCTCAATTCCCCAAAAGAACTCAAGAAGGAACTAACAAGAAGCAAATGCAGAAAATGGCAGAAATCTGTCAAAACAAACCAGTAGGTAAAGACGAATTTTTTCGAAGACCTTCTGTTGCTCAAATCATAAAGTGTTGAACTAACGAAAGTTAGATAACAACCTGGGTCAGAAGCACAAAAAATTACAGATCAATCCAACATACAGAGCTTTCTCACGAATTTTTACGGTGAAGCACAGAAATCTGTTTCGGGACAGCAACTTTCCCAATCATTACTTCTCTCTCATTATAGGTTACTCTTGGCACAAAAAGCAAATAAAAAGGATAAGGAGAGGTTATTACAGAGGTAATAACTTCAAAGACTCATCTAAAACTTTTGGATTATCTTCCAATAAGTACTTTTCTTTAACGTCTTTATGTTAGGCATAAGAAGCAAAGAAATAATCAAGTGTTCTCAAATGAAGAAGCATTAAGATCAATACCAGAAATATTTTTAACAAGGCAAGGTATATCATCCAAATAAGTTCTAGATGATCCTCTATCAATGCTCTTAGGTTTACTATTCTCATCAAAAGGGTTTGCAGGAACAATCCAATCGAGATTCTTTTCTATGGCATCATGTCTTGCTACTAGTTTGAAGGGTATTGGTATCTTAGGTTCCTCCCCATTAGGTTCGGTTTTGTTCATCTTTTCTCGTGTAGCAACAACATCTACACATGAGCCTAGCATATTGAAATGTTCAAAAACTTTTCTAGCTTCCTTGGCAACATCATAGAACTCCTTAAACAAAGTTTCTAGAATAAAATCCCTCTTTTCAGGATCCTCAGTTTCTTTAAGCTTAAGAAACATCACTTGCATTAAGGGGTTGAGGTTAACAAACCTAGCTTCTAACATGTGAATTAAAGAAGCTACAACAATCTCATAATTTGGAGCAAGTTCTACAAGGGATCTATCCTCAGTATCTTCATGTTTGCTAACATGATTAAAGAATTCTTCAATGTTATCTTTCCCAAATATAGAACCACTACCAATTGGAAGGTCTTTCAGGGTGAATTTGGGGATCAACATGGTGAGCTAGGGAAGGCGTGACAACTAAAGGAGACTTAATTTTTGTGTGTTTTTGAATAAGAAAGCAAAACAAGTAAAACTAATTTTCTTGTGTTTTTGAAGAACAAAACAAGCAAACAAAGCAAAAAAGAAAACTAAGCAAAAAAACAACAAAGTAAAGAGATTGGTTATGAGGGACTCCCCTTGTGAAGATGTCCTTGACTCCCCGGCAACGGCGCCAGAAAAGATCTTGATGCGCTCGACTTTCTACGTAGAGCTCGTTGGGAACCCCAAGAGGAAGGTATGATGAGCACAGCAGTAAGTTTTCTCTCAGTTATGAAACCAAGATTTAATCGAACCAGTAGGAGCAAGGAAACACCCCAAAGGTGTTACTAGTTGAGCTTTGGTAGGGAGCACTACCGGTGCTAGTAGCAACGTGGAGACCTGCACAACACAACCACAGAACTTTGTCCCCAACTTGCGATGAGGTTGTCAATCTCACCGTGTTTTGCGGAAAACAAAGGATTAAACGTATCAAAAGGAAAGAAGTAAAAGTTTGCAGAAAGTAAACACAAAGCAGAAACAGTTTATAGATTATATGTAAAGAAAAAGAACTAGGATCCATAGTTCACTAGAGGTGGCTCTCCTTAGATAGATAACATGCTGGGTGAACAAATTACAGCGGGGCAATTGACAAACACCGAGAAAGCAATACATGCATATACTAACTCCTCTGAGACTTGATCAGGCATTACAACATCTTGACTCCTCTGAGACTTGATTGGACATTACAACATGATACATAGACCGCCATCCAACTGCATCTATGACTAATAATCCACCTTCAGGTTATCATCCGAACCCCCTCAGTATTAAGTTGCAAGCAACAGATTATTTCTTTACGAACTTCATGTAAAGTAAACAATACGATTGTTCTATGAACAAAGGATTGTTGTTTTCTTCCTAGTAGAAACAGCACATCTGGTACCTTAGAGATTTCTGTCACTTCCCCAGATTACCAGAGGCATGAACCCACTATCGAGCATAAATACTAACTCTTGGAGTTGCTAGCATCTACTTGGCCAAGATAGCTACTAACAACGGAAAGCATGCAAGATCTCAAATAACAAAGACATGATAGAATCAATAATCAATCTGAAATAGCATCTCAATATCCATCGGATCCCCGCAAACACAACATGTAAGAATTACAAATAGATGATCTTAATCATGAACGGAGCTCACAAGATCTAAACATGAAAGCACAAAGGAGGAGAACCAGCCATCTAGCTACTACATGGATCCATAGTCCAAGGATGAACTACTCACGCATCACACCGGAGGCTTGCATGGTGATGAAGAAGGCCTCCAGGGTGAATTCCCCTCTCCGGCAGGGTGCCGAGAAGAGCTTCAGATCCCTCCCAATCTAGGGATGGAGATGACGGCAGCTACAAACTCTTTCATGGATTTTTGATCGGGTACCTAGGGTTTTCGTCCCGAGGGCAATATATGGGCGGAAGGAGAGGCCGAGGGGGTGCCGAGAGCGGCCACACCACCCCCTGGCGCGGGCCAGACCTGGCCGCGCGGCCAGGTGGTGTGGTGGCTCTCTGGCCCTTCTCCGTCTCGTATTCTGGCACTTGATCACTTCCGGGAAAATAGGCACTTTGGCTTTTCTCCCGTCAAATTCCGAGAATATTCATTTTCTGACTTTCCTAGAACCAAAAACAGCAGAAAACAGACAGCTGGCACTGTGGCTCTTGTTAATAGGTTAGTCCAAGAAATCATATGAAAAGTACTCCAAAGTTGGAACAAAACACAAGAAAGTGGATAAAACCAAGCATGGAATATAAAAAATTATAGATACATTTGCAATGTATCAAAGGACCACAAAGAATACCGAAAAATAGATTGGGATGTTCAAGGCATTCAGTCTTTATATCCACGTATGAATGAATCTGAACTTGAGGATCAGAGGATCATAAATTTGCAATATATTACAAATAATCTGCCAGATGCATTAACTGACTATAAAGGTGTCACTAAATCCCATGATCCCGGTATGAATGTCCCAGAGAGTTGAGATATCTAAGAGCACTCAACTGTCCAAGAGGGGGAGAAATCTGGACAAAAAGGACAAGACTTCTCAGAAGCGTCCACGGAGAATGAGGACCTCTCAAACAGTAAATGATGGGTTCGTAGCATGGAAAATAAAAAAATTCTACCGCAAGAACGAACAAAACCCAGATCTAATCTAGATAAAAGCCAAGATCTAATCTATTAGACATGAGCAACGAGATGGATCGGTACTAACCCTTGTAGACCCGAAAGCGTTACGAGATTAGATCTCGTGGTTGATGTAGTCGATGACTTGCCGATCTCAAGATCGTGTGGACGATCCTTCCGGCGCCGCGTTCCGGCAGCGCTTCCGCAGTCGGTCACACATGCGGAGTCGAAGCAGACCTTCCTCTCCCCGTTCCAGCGAGCAGCGGAGGTAGTAGATCTTCTCCATGGAATCCCAGCAGCACGACGGCGTGGTGGTGGTGGTGGAGTAGAGAATTCTGCAGGGCTTCGCCTATGCCTGTGCAGAAGAGAGGTGGAGGAGAGAGACGGCAGAGATTGGGAGTTGTGGGAGCGGGCTAGGAGGGGGTGCCCCCTCCCTTCTATTTAAAGGAGGGAGGCGCGCCTGGGGAGGGGGAGTCCTAGTAGGACTCCCCTCCTATGGCCGGCGGTGGGAAGGGGGGAGGAGTCCTCCTCCCCCACGAATTCGTTTCTTGCCCCACTAGGTTTCCTTTGACCCTTTCTTGGTTTTCAAGCAAACTCCAAGAAATCCTCTAGAACCTTCCAGAACATTCCAAAACCTTCTAGAATCTCCATACAAACACTCCGGAACATTTCCTAACTCAGAAAATGATCCCCAATATATGAATCTTATTCTCCGGACCATTCCGGATCTCCTCGTGATGTCCAGAATCCAATCCGAGACTCCGAACAACATTCGTTCTCCAACGCATATTCCATATCTACTTAAAACAACTTCGA
Organism: Avena eriantha; assembly: GCA_910589775.1. Lineage (NCBI taxonomy): Eukaryota > Viridiplantae > Streptophyta > Magnoliopsida > Poales > Poaceae > Avena > Avena eriantha. Next base: position 130,509,656 of record OU342743.1, on the reverse strand, counting down.
ACCTTAAGTGTGTCACCCTACGGTTCGTGAATATGCAGACATGACAGAGACACATCTCCTATCAATAACCATCAGCGGGATCTGGAGATCCATAATGGCTCCCACATACTCAACGATGACTTCGTGATCGATTGAACCATTTACATACGAAACTAATTCCCTTTGTCTCGCGATACTATACTTATCCGAGGTTTGATCGTCGGTATCTCCATACCTAGTTCTACCTCGTTACTGATAAGTACTCTTTACTCGTTCCGTGATATGTCATCCCTTGTGACCTAGTCACATGCTTGCAACCTAACTAGATGACATTCCATCGAGAGGGCCCAGAGCATATCTATCCGTCATATGGATGGACAAATCCCAATCTTGGTTCATGCGCTTCAACACATACTTTCAGAATACCCAATGACACCTTTATAACCACCCAGTTACGAAGCGGCGTTTGATGTCATCAAAGTATCCATCCGGTGATGGTGATTAACATAACCTCATGGTCGAAGGAATAGGTTACTATGTATTTGAAAGCTTACAGCAATACGAACTTAAATGACTTGATCTTATGCTACGCTTACTATGGGTGTGTGTGTCCATCACATCATTCTCCCAATGACATAACCTTGTTATTAATCACATCCTAATGTCCATGATCAGGAAACCATGATCATCAATTAATCAACAAGCTAGTTCAACAAGAGGCTTACTAGGGACTCTCTTATGTTTACAAAACACACATGTATTAATGTTTCCGGTTAATACAATTATACCATGGGATGTAAACATTTATCATAAACATAAAGATATAATAATAACCACTTTATTATTGCCTCTTGGGCATATCTCCAACAGTCTCCCACTTGCACTAGAGTCAATAATCTAGTTAAAAAACTTGTGCATTGAACACCTATGGCTTTCTGGTGTTGTATAGACACTATTGCTACTGGTAAACATAATCTTCGGATCTGACCCTTCCAGGTCCGTGTGTATTTGCATGTCCTTGCGTCTCTACGCATTACTCATTCTCCAATGAGATGGCATTGTATAAATTTGGTCCTTTCCTGAGACCTTTAGTTCCTTCGGCTCAAAATATGTTGATATTATTGTCACACAATATATCTTCATAGTATTAGCCCGCTAGGAACCACACCTAGTTTGATAACAAACTACTTGACGCAAATGCCCTCATTTACTGCTACAATAGTAGTCATATACTTAGCCTTTTGTTGTAGTATCTGTTACAATGTTTTAACTTTGGTACTCAACCAAATCCGTTATGGAACTTCCTTTCCATTACATTGTGCCACCCATAGTTTAAATTGAGATAAATTTAATTTGTATCTTGTGACAAAATTAGTATCAATGTAACGCTTTACAATGAACAACCTTTAACTATTTGTCACTTATACATGGTATATTCTTAGTTCTTCCAAAAGCTCATAAGAATATCTTTACTATTGTCCAATGATCATCTTATGAATCATTCTGGTATATGCTCATAACATTTAGAGCATAGGACATATCTGGATGTGTACATCTCAAAGAATGATTGATCAAAATATTCTTGTGATTTCACCAAGTGTCAAAACACTTGAATCTCGTGTCAACACACTCGAATCTTGATTCAGTCCTTTCCGTGTGTCAAGAACCTTTCTTGTTGTTTCCATATTGAACTCATTCAACGTCTTATCTATGTACATTTGGCAAAACCATATTAGCGCCTCAATCTATCCACATAGACATTGATGCCTAATTCTTGGGTTATGCCTAAGTCTTTCATCAAAATGAAATTCTTAACCTGTGTCAATACAAGATACATCATTTCCAATCAACAATATGTCCTCTACATAATGTATTAGAAAACATGTCTCAGCGCTCCCACTTAATTTCTTGCAAATGCAAGCATCTTCATCATCTCCGATGAATTTAAACTCTTTTAACAGTTTCATCATGGTGAAGATTCCAACTCCGCTATGCTTACTTCAACTATTGAAGTTTAGCATACTCTTTTAGCATCCTTTGAATTAACAAAACCCTTTGGATCGTGTCATGTACACGTCCTAGGTAACCATTCTATTAGAAGAACTTGTTTTGTTTGTTCAACAACCATATACCAAAATATATGTAGTGGTTGCTACATTAATCCGTTTAGACTAAATATCGCTATGAAAGATCAAATCTTATCATAGTCAATTCCTTGAACATTGTCATAAAATATTTCCGACATGTCGACTATTTCATAGATTTGAAACATCCATGTCTATTTCTTTATAGATCCAAACACGACCGATAGGCTTCACGCCTTTCCGGAGGGTCTTCCAAGTTCAGAAACTTGATTTCTCGTGTATGGATACTATCACGGATTCTATGACTTCTAGTCATTTTATGGATTCAGGGCCCATCATCGCTTCTTTGCATGTAGTCGGTTCATCATTGTTAAAACAATAACGACTTGCTTATCAAATCTTACTATTTGATTCTTACCGACCCACACGGTTCTATAGGAACTCTAATCTCCGAGATCACACCTTTTGTAATCACGAGAGCCATGAGCATTGTGGCCGCCACCGGGACACTTTCCGGCGCTGCGCTACTTAGCACATATAGCTAAGGTTCAACAACCTTATCAAAGTTCTATTGTCCTCCCACTTAACTTTTCACGAAAAATTCCTTCTCAAGAAACTTGACATTCCAAGTAACAAACTCTTTTGTCCTCAGTGTTATGGAGAAATTCCCAACAAATTCTTTGGGATAACCTACAAAGACGTGCTTATCCGACTTTGCTTGTAAACATTTTACTTATGCATAACATACCAAAATTTAAGAAAAGACAATTCGGGTTTTATCCCAAACCATGACTTATATGGTGTCATTTCAACGGATCACGATGGAGCTCTTTTCAGTGTAAAAGCGGTAGTCACTAAAGCTTTAATCTTTAATATATAATGGCAGTTTTATAAATGACACATTTGATCTTACCATGTCAAACAAGGTTTCATTACATATCTTGCACACTCCATACTCCTATGGTGTTTTGGGAAATGCAAATCCATGGAACGATTCCTCAAATCTTAGGTGTTTTGCTAAACTTGTAACTCAAACATCTTTCTTTATGATCTAATCATAAACTCTTTTATTTTCTTGTTACAATGATTTTCCACTTCATCTTGAAAGTCTTTGAACAACTTTCAAACGTTTCATACTTCCTCCTTATTGAGTAAGTATATACATATACTCACTCAAATCTTCAGAGAAAGCATATGAAGTTGAAATCCATCGCCCACGACTACACATAATGGACTATATACATCAATATGTACAAATTCCAATCAATTAGTCGTTCGTTCCTCTTTTGGCCTACGAACGGAGTTTTAATTATCTCCAGGAAAGTATCACAAGCGTCAATTGATCAAAATCAAAAGACTCCAAAATTCCATCAACATGGAGTTTCTTCATGTTTTCTTTCAAATATAATTCAAACAGCGATGTCACTTCATAAGTGATCTTTCAATCATTTGTCTTGCGACATTTTAGCAATAGTGTTTATGGATGTGATTTCTCCCACCAGACTTGTAAAAGTTCATCCATCCTTTATGGAATACGGTAATTATTTGAACAACCATTGTTCTCGTAATACCGGAACAAAATAACAATTATTAAAACAAATCTTGAAGGCTAGGTTTGATGTCAACGAAAAACACAATAATATTTTATTTGTTTTCGATGAACATCATCACTCATTCTCTTGCTAGTTACTTAGGCCATTGTAGTTCATGAATTGTGTTGTCCTGTATGACACTTCATACCAACCAATTCGGTATCCAATACCGCAGAACCACATTGTTTAACAACCAAGGAATACAGCCATAACATGTATCTTCTATATGCCTAAGTTGGACATCTCCAACCTTTTATTTTCTGCCAAATATTTTATAGATTCTCTTTCAGCAATTCCTTTTCTTTTTAAAAGAATCTATCAACATCAATAGTGTTGTCATCAACATGACACATGGCACAAAGCGTATATAGTCAACTACTAATATCTTTGGACTTGCACTTTGAGGTGGATCACCATCATCAAACGTTTGGTGTTCTTTCAAAACTCCATTCTTTAGTAATCTTTTAGTGTAGTAAACATTTTACTTACATCTTCTATTCATCCTTATCATGACAACTTTCATGATCAAGCTGCTATAGCTTATAAAGGTGAATTGCGAGTATAATGTTTCTTTTTCAAAACCTTTTGGAGGATTAGGACGACTAGCGTCTCCAACCTTCACAAATTCTCATCAAATATGAGGACGTATACTCTATCATGTTGTAACCAACACATTGTTTTAGATATCGCAATACCTTTAACATATGATGGTTTCTGAAACATTGCTTTCAGCTCTTAGATAAACTTGATATTAAAAACAATCTTTTGAGTATCAAGAATCATGGAGGCAAACATGATACATTAGATACTAACACTGGAATTGTTACTCTTGATTTAATACTATTTATTAAATTTCATGGAGTAAATGGACTTTGCTGAAAGTTTGCAATAGGACTTATAAATTTTAAATTGACACTCAAAACAATACGATACCAGTTCGTAAAGCAAATATCCAGAATTTCTATAGTTCCACTATCTCAACTATAACTAAGGTGGTGAACGGATGCCAATGACTACAACAAACTATGCAAATTCACTTTGATTGTGTTTATGATAAACTGAGTTCGACTAATCCAGATTACAAAATGAACTCCCACTCAAAACAACATCCCTCAAGTTGTTTTAGTGATTACATGAACCAAATCCACTACACCAAGTCCGATCATCACGTGAGATGATGTAGCTTTAAAGGCGAACAATCAACATGTTCATCATATCATCCATATGACTCATGCTTTACCTTTCGGTATTCCGTGTTCCGAGACCATGTCTGTACATGCTAGGCTCGTCAAGGTTAACCTTAGTTTCCGCATGTGCAAATCTGGCTTGCACCCGTTGTATGCACACGTAGAGTCTATCACACCCGATCATCACGAGATGCTTCGAAACGACGAGTCTTAGCAACGGTGCCAACTAAAGACGAACACTTTATTACTTGATATTTAGTGAGAGGGATCATCTTATAATGCTACCGTCGCGATCTAAGCAATACAAGATGCATAAAGGATTAACATCACAGGCAATTCATAATATATGATATGATATGGCCTTTCTTCTTGTGCCTTTGATCTCCATCTCCAAAGCATGGACAAGATCTCCATCATCACTAGTGTGGCGTCAAGGTCCGTGGCGCCGCTTCATGGTTGTCCATCACCACCAACAACCATTACAACTATTTGGAATAAAGCTATTACATGATGAAATAGACACACAGGTCTTAAACAAAATTTAAAGACAACCATTAGGCTCCTGCCGGTTGCCATATTACAACAAGGATCATTGAATACATCAAATATAATCACAATCACATAATGGCCATATCACATCACAAAACCCCTGCAAAAATGAGTTAGACGCCTCTAATTTTCTTTGCATGTTTTACGTGGTTTGGGGCTTTCGCATTAGACCGATCTTAACTACGAACAAGGACCACAACATTGATACAAGTGTTGTCAGATGCTCATTGTAAATTGAATCTTAACTATGGTGGGAGAGACAGACACCCGCAAAGCCACTTGTGCAAAGCAAGTTGTACGTCAAGCGTGGAGCAAGTCTCATGTGCGATGACATGTAATGTTAGCCCGAGCCGCTTCATCCCACCATGCCGGAAGATGCAAAGTACACGCTAAGACACCGACAACAAAAGCATCAACGCCCACAAAAACATTGTGTTCTACTCGTGCAAAAGATCTACGCATAGACACGGCTCTGATACCACTGATGGGTTCGTAGCATGGAAAACAAAAAAATTCTACCACAAGAACGAACAAAACCTAGATCTAATCTAGATAAAAGCCAAGATCTAATCTATTAGACATGAGCAACGAGATGGATCGGTACTAACCCTTGTAGACCCGAAAGCGTTACGAGATTAGATCTCGTGGTTGATGTAGTCGATCACTTGCCGATCTCAAGATCGTGTGGACGATCCTTCCGGCGCCGTGTTCCGGTAGCGCTTCCGGAGTCGGTCACACATGCGGAGTCGAAGCAGACCTTCCTCTCCCCGTTCCAGCGAGCAGCAGAGGTAGTAGATCTTCTCCACGGAATCCCAGCAGCACGACGGCGTGGTGGTGGTGGTGGAGTAGAGAATTCTGCAGGGCTTCGCCTATGCCTGTGCAGAAGAAAGGTGGAGGAGAGAGGCGGCAGAGATTGGGAGTTGTGGGAGCGGGCTAGGAGGGGGCGCCCCCTCCCTTCTATTTAAAGGAGGGAGGCGCGCCTAGGGAGGGGGAGTCCTAGTAGGACTCCCCTCCTATGGCCGGCGGTGGGAAGGGGGGAGGAGTCCTCCTCCCCCACGAATCCGTGTCTTGCCCCACTAGGTTTCCTTTGACCCTTTCTTGGTTTTCAAGCAAATTCCAAGAAATCCTCTAGAACCTTCCAGAACATTCTGAAACCTTCTAGAATCTCCATACAAACACTCTGGAACATTTCCTAACTCAGAAAATGATCCCCAATATATGAATCTTATTCTCCGGACCATTCCGGATCTCCTCGTGATGTCTCGAATCCAATCCGAGACTCCGAACAACATTCGGTCTCCAACGCATATTCCATATCTACTTAAAACAACTTCGAACCTTAAGTGTGTCACCCTACGGTTCGTGAATATGCAGACATGACAGAGACACATCTCCTATCAATAACCATCAGCGGGATCTGGAGATCCATAATGGCTCCCACATACTCAACGATGACATCGTGATCGATTGAACCATTTACATACGAAACTAATTCCCTTTGTCTCGCGATACTATACTTATCCGAGGTTTGATCGTCGGTATCTCCATACCTAGTTCTACCTCGTTACTAATAAGTACTCTTTACTCGTTCCGTGATATGTCATCCCTTGTGACCTAGTCACATGCTTGCAAGCTAACTAGATGACATTTCACCGAGAGGACCCAGAGCATATCTATCCGTCATATGGATGAACAAATCCCAATCTTGGTTCATGCGCTTCAACACATACTTTCAGAATACCCAATGACGCCTTTATAACCACCCAGTTACAAAGCGGCGTTTGATGTCATCAAAGTATCCATCCGGTGATGGTGATTAACATAACCTCATGGTCGAAGGAATAGGTTACTATGTATTTGAAAGCTTACAGCAATACGAACTTAAATGACTTGATCTTATGCTACGCTTACTATGGGTGCGTGTGTCCATCACATCATTCTCCCAATGACATAACCTTGTTATTAATCACATCCTAATGTCCATGATCAGGAAACCATGATCATCAATTAATCAACAAGCTAGTTCAACAAGAGGCTTACTAGGGACTCTCTTATGTTTACAAAACACACATGTATTAATGTTTCCGGTTAATACAATTATACCATGGGATGTAAACATTTATCATAAACATAAAGATATAATAATAACCACTTTATTATTGCCTCTTGGGCATATCTCCAACAGTAAATGTAGGTCAATCGTTGGTTGACGTTCAACCTAGTGTTGAAGAAATACACCTAAAGGATGTTCATCATCCAGAGCCCATCACAAGTTTGCACACAAGTATAGGTGTTGGGACATGGAACACCTCGATTCAATCGTTGAGGGAAATCTCGATGATTTTGAAGCTGAAGGTATTGAAGATATTTTCACGAACTATGTTGAATCAGAAGAATCGTTCAACAGAAAGTCTACAAATATCAACATATTTTTCTCCTCAAAGATTGCAGATGAGCTAGCATTGGACTGTGAACCTAAGACCATGGAGGAGTGTATGAAACGCTCAGACTGTCCCAAAAGGATGGTTGCAATTGAGGATGAATTACGCCCGCTTACCAAGAGAGGGGTATATACTGAAGTAATGCCTACTCACGTTTCCCCGTAGGGACGAAATGTGTTTTTGTTCAAAAAAGGAATGAAGACAATGAGGTTTTGAGATATAAGACGAGACTTGTAGCACAAGGGTTTACACAGAAACCTGGCATCGATTACGATAAAACATATTCTCCTGTGATGAGTGGATCATGTTCCGATACTTAATATTGCTGGCAATGCAAATAAATTTGTATATCCAATTGATGGATGTGATGACCGCATATTTATATGGGTCACTAGATATAGATATCTACATGAAAGTCCCTAAGAGAATGAAGATTCCGGATCCGAAGGGTGATCGCAAAATGTATTGCATAAAGCTATATAGGTCGTTATACGGCCTGAATTAGTCGGGTAGAATGTGGTACAACCGACTAAGTGAGTTCCTTTTGCAGAAAGGATACTTGAACGACGATGATTGTCCATGTGTGTTCATCAAGAAATTTACTAATGGATTTTGTATAATCTCTGTGTATGTGGATGATTTAAATATCATTGGTACTACACAAGAGATACATGAGTCTAGTAATCATCTGAAGACGGAATTTGAGATGAAAGATCTGGGTAAAACCAAATTTTGTCTCAGTTTGCAAACTGAACATATTTCTTCCAGAATATTGGTTCATCAGTTAACTTATATCCATAAGATATTGGAAATACGCAATATGGATAAAGCATATCCGTTAGGTCTCTTGATAGAGACAAATACCCTTTTAGACCTAAGGATGACGATGAGGAGATATTGAAACCGGTGTTCCCATATCTTAGTGCAATTGGTGCACTAACGTATCTAGCAAACTGCACGAAACATGATATATCGTTTGAAGTTAATCTGTTGTCTAGATAAAGCGCATCGCTAATGAAAAGACATTGACTTGGTGTGAAGAATATTCTAAGATATCTCCAATGCATCAAATAACTTGGTTTATTATATAAGAAAACTCAAGAGAGAATTATGGTGGAATATTGCGATGTTGGATACTTATCAGATCCCTATAGTGTCAGATCATAAACTGGATTTGTCTTTTTATATAGAGGTACAACCTTCTTTTGAAAGCCGACAAAGCAAATATTGGTGGCTACATCCACGAATCTTCTGACATAATTGCTTTGTATGAAGCATGATGAAAATGTGCGTGCCTTCGTAGAATGATAAACTTTGTCCAAGGTTCAAGTGGGATTGGTTCGCTGGAATCACCCACTATTATCTATGACGATAATATTGCTTGTATTGTTCAAATACAGACATGTTATATTAATAGCAATATTACAAAGCATATTGCTCCTAAGCTATTTTATTCCCATGAGCTACAGAAGAATAAGGAAATAAGTATTTTTCAAACAAAATCGTATGATAACCTCGCTGGTTTGTTTACCAAATCCTTACCAGGTTCACTATTTCATAAATATGTACATGGAATTGGTATGAGGAGACTTCGTGACTTGCAAAATTCAAGGAGAGCCCAGATTATGACCTGTTGGAGATCATCGAATCTTCGGTAATGCTCTCTTTCCTTTGCGAGGTTTTCCTAGCGGTTTCTCATGTAAGGTTTTTAATGAGACAATATCAGTACAAACATGGACGAGATACGTCATTTTATTCTTATTTTCTCACGGGGTTTTCAGAAGGAGTTCTTCATGGCATATTGTATCTTTCTCCTTTATTTTTACCACAGGTTTTTTAGGGAGGTTATTCCCAGGATGATTGATTGTAAGGACAAGCAAAGATTAGAGAGAGTGCTAGGATTTATTTTATTTATAAATAAGAGGATAATCCTCTACTTGTAAAACCACGTGTGGTTGATCAATATAATAATCGTCAACGTCGGTTCCCTCGCTCCCATCTCTCCACGATCGGACGAGACTCTTCGTACGCGTCCCTTCGGCTTGTATATAGTTTTGTCATTGATGGAATAGAACATGGTTGGAATCATTAGTATTCTATAGTTCAAAATAAGTAGGGTTTTACTGATTTTTTTAAACTAGACTAACCACTTTTAGAACATCTCTAGCAGTAACCGCAAATAGCAAACCGTAAATGTCGGAGTACCGGACGCTGAATCCGCGAGTACTCGCTTCACGGGAGGCGGCACCGAGCAGTGCCCGTAAAACCTAAACTGAATAATTTGAATTTGCGAATAGAGGAAGAACAACCTTCGCAGCAAAATTCAGAGGACGAACACCACGGATTTTAGTTCGATTTCAGCATAATTACATACTAATTCTAAGCATTTGACGCACACTTTCTACACAAAATGCGGCTCCCCGAGCCTTGCGCGTTGCCAGATGGTGGCGGAGACGACGCCGCCGCTCTAGTCGAGGTGGATCACCGGAGGCTCCGCCGCCTCCTTGGCCTTCTCTGCCTCCTGGCGCCGGAGGCGTTCCACCGTGCGCTCCTCCGCCTCCTGGCGCTCGATGAGCCAGAGCGCTTCGGCGAGCTCCCTCTCCTCCGCGTCGACCTCGTGCAGGTGCGCGCGCTCCGAGCGGCAGCGAAGGTGCAACAGCACGCGCTGCTCCGCCTCGTTGGAGTCCACAAAATCGTGGGGGACCACCGACCCGCCGTCGCTCTCGTCGGAGATGTCGCTCTCTCCGGACGTCACGTAATCGCGACACCCAGAGGAGCTTGAGCTCGACGGAGACGGCGCGCGTGGCTGCAACAAGCCCGTCTCCGAGGCGGTTCCTCTGTACCACGCGGGGCGTAGGGGAGGAGCGAGGTCGGCATGTGCGTCGAATGCACAGACCGGAGCACGGCGCGCTTCTTGACGCCTAGGGAGTGGCTGCGAGCGAGCTCCTCCTCGGTTTTGAGGAGCTGGCTGCGCGAGCCGATGCGGCGCTTCCTAGATGAGCTCTCGGGACGCATGGCGGCGAGGCAGAGCGTTTGGTGGCGGTGGCGTAGGGAATGGTGGCGGTGGCAAGCTAGATTGATGGCTGGAGAATTGCCGGCAGCGGTGGAGAGGGAGAGGGCGCGCGGTAGAGAGGGATAGCGTTTCGCTCGGGTCGCCCTCTCCGACCGCTAGATATGCTGGTCGCAACGTGTATTTAAGGGACCACCGAAAAACAATTACAGGCCGAATGAGGTATACGGGTTCTGATCTATGCCAAAAACCGAGCGTGGCCCGTGCTTCGCGGCAAAAAACACAAAATTAACCTAATGTTAGAATGAAATCACAAATAACCTGAGTTTATAAAAATTTCACGATCTAACCTATTTGCTTGGCGCCTTACCAAACGGCTTCAAGTTCAATAGGATGACGCCGTTCGAAACGGCGCCATGCCTACATGGCGCAACAGTGAACGGCGCCATAGACTCGTCCGACGTGGCGGTCGTCACCAGACAATGGCCTACTCTTGGTAGCATGGCGCCATGGCAGGGGGCGCCATGATACCTTGCATGACGCCATAGCATAGGGCGCCATGGTATGGCCTTTTTTTATTCACAAAGCACTATGGTTCTTATATACACACTATCATGAAAAACATTTTCTACAGAATCATAAGAGGGAATTTGTGTTGCCGTGTAGTTCTTCTCTGTTAGGTGCGTGACACACATGCATACGACTACATATAGGCACATACATGTACGTATATTTTTTTTCTAGCACAAGAAACGATATCCTACTACTGCTGTTATACATATGATAAGTATCATAAAGATGTGCAACACCGTCAACGCTTGACGCCAATACCGTCATGGCGACCCTCCATTTTGTCGAAGCCAAGCTCTTCTTCATCGACTACAGGTACATGCATCTCGCCAACGACACACTCAAGATACTCGCCGGTTGCGGCGCGTCCATCCCACTAGATTATGTCATCGACGACCTCGACCGGGCCATGGGTGTGCGGCTTGGGGAGCTCGAGTACGAGAGTCTGTCGTCTTCCACAACAACTACAGAGCAAAATTTCTGAAAATGTATTTTTTTTGCATATTTTATATGAATTTGTAAGAAAAACTATTCTATGAAAATTTCGACACAACACTACCTAATAATGCCTGGTTGATTTTCGATTCATTGATTGTAGGATTGTATGCATTAGCACTGGGCATATTTCTTGTATCTCGATCACCCATTGAAATAGAAATGATTGGTTTTGTATTCCGTAAATACATTTTATTAAAAGGAAGAATTGGACACTTAAAATAGTTATGGTTTGCTGGAATAGTTTACTTCCGCAATATCAAGACTCATACTTATATCCTTCTACGCACACAACGCACTTCACTATAAATATAACAAAAGTTGTAGCTCGCATTTGACCGTGGTAACTATTATTTGCGCCAAGAATTTTAGGAGCAAATTTGCTCCAATTTGGACATGGAAACTCATAAGGCGGAAGAAAAAAGATAACACTCGACCCCAGCATGCGTGTGTGTAGAGCAGTAGTAGTAAATGTTGTTTCTGACTCCATAATAAATAATAAATAGTCATAGACAGGTCCACGAGAGCCTATATGTATGTATAGAGAGCTGCAAGCTACCAATTAAGATGAAATTTTGCTTGATCAGCGGCACGGCGCCATCGGCCGTGGAGCCATGCACAACACCATGGGGCCGGCTGCTACGGCGCCATGCTCAACAGCCCATGGGGTCCTCCGGACGATGGCGCCATTAGTCGTGGTGTCGTGCCTACCATGGCCCCGTCTTCCGTGGCGTCGTGCTGCAGAGTTTGGCTCCATTCGGTAGGGGCGCCATGCTTTTAGATTAATTTGTAAAATCTTTCAAAAGTCAGGTTATTTTGCGATTTCCTTTGTTCTGCTAGAGATGCTCTTAACTATGGAGCGGGGCGCGGATCGGGTCCCAGGTTCAGCGGTGTCCCTTCATGTTTATCATCAGAGGACAAACAGACTAAATGCCATTTAAGACGCTGCGCCGACGGGAACGGCTCGCGGGCCGGGCGTCCGCGTTCCCCTCGACCCCCGTCCTTTTTTTTCTACCCCGCAGAACAAAACAGAAACAGCCGCCTCAAGATCCTCCCGGTCGCGCACACGCCTCCGATCCTCAGCACCCCCTGCTCCGCCCCTCCCCTCTCTCTACTCGTCGCCCCCCGTTTTCCCCGCATCGCCCCTTGTACCCCCACTCTCGCCGCCGCTCTTCGATCTGCCCCGCCACTTCCCCGGGTCTGACCCCTGCGCCGCCCTCTGCTACGTCGTCGTCCACCTCCACAGCCTCAAGGTGATGCCTTGCCTCCTCTCCTCCCCCTTTCCCGCAATCTTTCTTTTCTTGCTATTTTTTTCTGTGACAGTGGACACTGGATGCGTGGGCGATGATGGTTTGTTCTGATACTTTTCTTGTGCATAGGCGTAGCGTATTGTGTGCTCACATGACGTTTATGTCAGCGACAGCTAGGGTGCTAGTAATTGGTCGTAGGGTTGATAATGATGATAGGACAGTAGGACACTAATGGCGCGTGTACCTATGCGCCCTGGCTTCTTGGCGCGACGGAGGTGGCATATACATGAGTGCACAAACAAACTGGTGAAGCATTTTCGCAAAATCGATTTTTTTTCATCCTTCAGACCGATTGACGGATCCGTCTTCCACCCTCGGCTTTGGGAGCCCACGTTGGCATGAATCTGGTTGGCGTTTTAAGCTAGAGAACATTTTTCATTCACAAAACCACATTGCAACGTGTTAATCAGAATGATTCACTCTCACTGAAACCCCCCATCCAAATCGTCGCGCTCGAAGGCAATCCAGCTGGCGTTAGGCCTATACATTTTCCGTAATGATATAGCTAGGGAGTCAAATTTGAATTATCAATTCTAGCGACTGCAATTGCTCAAACCAGATAAAAATGAGAAGAGATATCTTTTTCAGATTGCGTACTTTATTATTTAGAGAAAGAGAGGGAATTGTTGAAGGATAGGATCCATACTTCTATCAGTGAACAAGTAGCCATCTTTCTCCTAGTAGTTGACTACAAATGTAGGTTTACGCCTCTGCAACCGACATTTAGAAGATCTATTGAAGTAACTAATAGGTACTGTAAGGCGGTCATATTTTCTGTTGGTGGGTTGCGGGATAAGATGATTTGACCTCCCTCCACTCAAATGCACTGTAAATTGAGCAAAGTAGCCGCTCCAGTCCTTGCTTCACTAGCTAAATGTATCAATAGTTATTCCCTATAGCTAATAGTTGTCATTTCATAGGAAAACTACCTTGTTGATGCTGGGTATTCCGTGAGGCCAGGTTTCCTCCACCACATCATGGCACAAGGTACCACTTGAAGGATTATGGTGGAGGGAATCATCCTCAAAATGCTAAATAGTTGTTTAACTTAAGACACTCTTCTTTGAGGGCATCAGTTGAAAGGGATTTTAGCATGTACAAGGACCGTTGGAAGGTTGTTTACAATAAGCCATTTCATCCCTGCAAGACCCAAGTAAAAGTAGTGCTAGCTTGTGCAAATCTCCACAATTGGTACTTCGATATGGCGATGATGAATATTTCCAGCTGGAGGACACATGAGACTTGGAATCCATCGATGGCGATCACAATTAATTTGTTCATGATAATAATTCTTTGTCTCAAAAGGGAGATTAAAGCATGGGACTCGTATAAGTAGTACTCTACCGTTGCTCTTTCTCTTTGTGTTCTGCCCGGCCCCACTTCTCTATTTACCACTGCCGTTTGCATACCATTGGACACAGAAAGTTTGCATACTATACGGGGAATTTTGATCCTCCGTCTTGCACCAGTTCTAGGGGTTCGGTGGGAGCATTTAGTTCATCCCAATGATTTCCTTTCTTGGGGGGCGTCCATCTTTGTTCCCCCTTCTATTGTATAGCTCTGTTTTATTCAGTTTCTTGAACTGTCTTGGTTCTCTACCACTTAGTTATGGCATCTGACTGGTGCCATGGCTTGTTTCTTGTTTTCTGCAGATCCATGCATCCAGTTGTGTTCCTTTATGAATCTTGACAATAGTATATACTAGAGGGCAGTAGGGAGCTGCTACTAGGATTTGCGATCATCCGAGATGAGGGGGAGGAATGACGGGGGGCAGAGCAAGCGGCCCGTTGTGCTCTTCTGCGCCATGGTTGTGTGCCTCTGCCTCCTCTTCCTATATTTCTCAGGGTCCAACAGGCAGGCCGGGAGTGTGGCGCTAGAGTATGGGACCAAGTTCTCACGATCACTCGGGTGGGGTAGCGAGGCAGATAGCGGCGATGGCTCAGAGGAATCAATTTTTGGGACTGGCGATGCGAATGATGTTAAGCTCAGGAGCTTCCCTGTGAGTTCAGACTCAATAATCAGTTGTTTGTTAATAGTATGTATATGTGTTCATAATTGTGAACGTATTTTTTCTGTTTGGTGTGTAGGTATGTGATGATCAGTATTCTGAGCTGATCCCCTGCTTGGATAGAAATATGATATTTCAGTCAAGGATGAAGCTTGATTTAAACCTGATGGAGCACTATGAGCGGCACTGCCTTCCTCCTGAGAAGCGCTTTAATTGTCTGATTCCACCTCCACATGGCTATAAGGTCACAAGATTACCCTTTGTTTGTTTTTTGTTCTCGTCATATCTTTACGTTATTTGGATTCCCATCTGTAAGCTACAAACTTGTGGGTTGGGTTCATACACTTAATTTTGACCTATGTTTTCAAGATGAACCGCTAGATTTTGCGATGTCGTTTGCATATAGGCATATATATTTAGGTTGATCTGGCCACTGGAAAATTGTTAGAATTTTCCTGCACCTTTTGTGGAGCTACACATTGTTGTTACCTTCTCCTGACCTATCAAATTGTACTTCTCTTCAAATGGTTCTGTTTAATCAGATCTGTACTGAAGTTGCGTTAGATTCATGGGACCTTGTTTTGCAGGTCCCCATAAAATGGCCAAAAAGTCGCGATGTAGTGTGGAAAGCAAATATTCCTCACACTCACCTTGCAAAAGAGAAGAAAGACCAGAACTGGATGATTGTTGCAGGTGAAAAAATTAAGTTTCCAGGTGGTGGAACACATTTTCATCATGGAGCTGACAAATATATAACAAACATTGCAAATGTAAGTTTTTTCTAACTTCTTCACGATAATGCTCTGCTAAAAATACGCACACATATTAGAGCACCATGCAGTGTCAAGCTTCACTGTAGTGATTCATCCCTTCTACTGTCCGACAGATGCTAAACTTCAAAGATGACAGTATAAACAATGAGGGAATGCTTCGCACAGTTCTTGATGTGGGCTGCGGAGTGGCTAGTTTTGGAGGATATCTTCTTTCATCTAATGTCATAGCGATGTCTCTGGCACCGAATGATGTACATGAGAACCAAATCCAGTTTGCTCTTGAAAGGGGGATCCCTGCATATCTTGGTGTATTGGGAACAAAGAGGCTTCCATACCCCAGTAGATCGTTTGAATTAGCCCACTGTTCTCGTTGCAGGATCGACTGGCTTCAAAGAGATGGAATTCTTATGCTTGAACTAGACAGATTACTCAGGCCTGGAGGTTATTTTGCTTATTCATCTCCTGAAGCATACGCACAGGATGAGGAGGATCGTAGAATCTGGAGAGAAATGAGTTCCCTTGCAGAAAGGATGTGCTGGAAAATTGCAGAGAAAAAAGACCAGACAGTTATTTGGGTCAAACCTCTGAATAATGATTGCTACAAGAGCCGGCCACCTGGTACAAATCCACCTCTATGCAAAAGCGGTGAAGATCCAGATTCAGTATGGGGAGTGACAATGGAAGCTTGCATTACTACATATCCAGAACGTTAGTGCTTATCCAATTCCAATCTTTGAATTTTATATTTTGTTGATTACCTATTGGCTGGGCACTTGATATTGTCATCTTGCCTTTCTAGTGCTTTTTTGCTTGCTTCAAATTGATCTGCTTGTTAATTGTTCCGTGGGTTTGTTCGCTGCACTTCAGATTAATGTCGAGCTCTTATTGGATATTTTGAGTTAGGAACATCACCTATGGGTATACAGTCAATTTGGGGGGCACCTAATAACATAGCTGTTTCCTTTTCTAGACTATTTGTGTGGCAGATGGTATATCTGATAGTGGATGGATGTTAGCAACCTGATCACTGCATCCCACTTGGATAAGAATCAATTAAATCTGCTGCTCAGCGACCAAATGTAATACATACTCAGATGTACCCTTTTGCTTTGATGATCTTCGGTTACATCAGGCCAGTAATGTTATAATTTATAGTCACTGTGTGCTGAAAGGTTGCAGCCTTACTTTTTTGTTTTATCTAAAAGAAAACCTGCATGTACTCACTCACTTGCCAGTACCGGTAAGCAAATGATTTTCAGTTTTGCTTGTTTCCCTCCTTTTCCTTTTCTCACTAGTCTTTCCAGGTAATGTTGGAATTTGTGATTTAAAATAATAACCAAGTTGGTTTTCTGTTTTTTAGGGATAATAAGTAGGTTTTGTGTGATTCATGGTTTCTTGGGAGTTTGGTTACACTGTGGGGATAATAGGATGGTTTATGTTAATTTAGTGCTGAAATGGTCATATCCAAGATCCCCATTTCCTCATAACTCCCATGCCTGTTCTCTGTCAGTAACAGAAACACATGGATGTATACCATTTCCTTTCTTCCTTTTTCCCCACGATTTTTTTCTACCAATTTGCATCTAAGTGAAGTACATTTCATTTTATATTTGCAGAAATGCACAAGGATGAAGGAAGTGGTTTGGCTCCTTGGCCTGCTCGATTAACAACCCCGCCTCCTCGTCTTGCGGATTTGTATGTTACAGCTGACACATTTGAAAAGGATACTGTAAGTTGATCTTATTACGTCTTTAAACTTCAATTATTCCTAACAATTCAGCAGGGATCTCTGACAAAATCTTTCGTTGCAGGAAATGTGGCAGCAAAGAGTTGATAATTACTGGAAGTTGTTCCGCCCGAAGATAAAACCAGACACTATTAGAAACATCATGGACATGAAAGCAAACTTTGGATCATTTGCTGCAGCTCTCAAGGAAAAGGATGTGTGGGTGATGAATGTCGTGCCCCATGATGGACCAAGCACTCTTAAGATAATCTATGACAGAGGGCTCATAGGCTCTACTCATGACTGGTACGCGTCAATTCACATAAAGAATTTGCATTTGAGATGTATGATATATTGTGGGGCTATGCTCTTGTTAGATGTTACTATTTGCAAGGAGCTTCTGATCCTTGTTACTGTTTTATGATAGAAACGGTATTGTTATTAATCTTCTTCCGCATTGGCTGAGCTGCTCATGTGTCCATTAGAACATTATTAAGGATAAAAGCCCTCCATTGCTTTGGCAGGAAATAATCATCACTAGAATTTTACCCCTGTTATTGTATTCTGATACCTCAATAAGTTCCAGAAAGTAAACCTTGTGAGATCATTAGGTCTATTATGAACCTGCCGAACCACCTCCTCAGAATATGTTGTTGCTATCAAAACAAATTGGTTGGGTTACTGGGATGGTAGTTTGGCCAGTACTGCCAATATATTTTGGTTTAATACAAAATGGTGGTTAACATCTGCCTATTCCGTTAAGCGTCTTGATGTTTTTAAGGTACACAAGAACAAGTTGGCGTTCAGCAGTTCCATTCGTTAGTGTTATACTGTGCACTTACTAAGTTTAGTCTCATATGGCAGTAAAATCGTAGAGCTCTAAGCCAGAAGCCCTTCTCTAGGCTTTTCAAGAAACACAGTCAGTTCTTAAGATAATACAGTACTGGAGAATATGTTCTTGAATTACATAGATTCCATTTTTCTGGATCCGAGTGAAGGGTTAATGATTTCTTCTCAGCTTGCAGTTTTTTCCTCATGGCCAATTATATGCAGTTTGTATTGTTGCTGGACGGTTGTATTCAAACACTACAATAATGTGTTTGCAGGTGCGAGGCGTACTCTACGTATCCACGAACATACGATCTTCTCCATGCGTGGACAATCTTCTCGTACCTCGACAAGAGAGGCTGCAGCGCGGAAGATTTGCTCCTTGAAATGGACCGCATCCTTAGGCCAAGCGGTTTCATCATAGTGAGAGACAAGGCCCATGTCATCGTATTCATCAAGAAGTACCTTAATGCGCTTCACTGGGAAGCAGTAACCGTCGTCGACGCAGAGCCCAGTCCGGCATCCGACGCAAACGAGATGATACTCGTAATCCGGAAGAAACTGTGGCTGCCAGAAGGAGGCTCCACGTGATGGACATGTGCACATCTCAGAAGCCGGGAAGCAAGCTTCCTCCAAACCGTTATCGCTGCTCCAGAAATAGAATTTCTAGCCCTAGTACATACCCACATGGAGATATATCATTTTTTAGGATATGGCAAGTATCCAGAAGGCTTAGCTCAAGCCTCTTTTTTTTTTTGTCTCTTGGGGAACTCTGCTAGAAGATCAAGTTTAGTTTTATTTTTGTGTGTGCTGTGTTGAGCTTCAGTTAGGTGCTTCCTGTTCGTTTATTGAAGTGTTATTTAGTGAACAGATTTGTTGTTTATTCTTTATTTATTGTGTGGAGCTTAAAATGTAAGGATATTTTGGGCAAATGAGGTTTATCCATGGATAAGGGCTGCTGAATGTCTCATCCACAGAAATGTACTACTCCCTCTGATCCATAATAAGTGTCATTTGAAGATCGGAGGGAGTGCAGGTTTGTCCCTGACGAAGAGTGGTGTGCATCCATGATGGAGTTCACCTCATGTTTTTTCCTACGATTTGGAGCATGTGAAAACTACTGATAATATTGTTCTAAGCCTGCCCAGTAATAAGGACATCTGGGCATGTTTCCTTGCCAGTTGATGCAAAGTATCACATCGGGTATTATGTATGGTGATTGACTTCTTTGGCTCTGATAAATTACTCCATTTTGCAGCAGCAACAACAGCAGTGTTGAGCAGTGGACATATCATATGGTTTGACTTTCTTGATACTAGAACAGACTGTTAAGTTGTTTTTCATCGACAACATGTGTCTCAAGTAGTATCATAGAGAAAGTTATCACCAAACCCAGCTTATGGGTTAAAGAATGTGTGCGAGACGACCTACAGACAGACACGTACGCCTCGTCACGGATCTCCGAATCTCCGATCGCACAGCTCACAGATCACGGGAGCCTTTGCTGCTCGCTGACGCAAACTCGCAATGCGTGACGCCGACCACCGGCGTGTTTTTTTTGGGCGGTGAACCATTTCAGCACGTCGGCTTCCTGGCATACTACAGCTAAGAGAACTGGCACCGGAGCAGCTAGCTAGTCATAGTCACTCACAATCTCATAAGTTCAAAAAAAAAAATTTGAATAGGCCGTGGAGTATTTAATTTGTAATAAAAAATAGATAGTCTAAAACGACAAAACCCCAACTCGGCCAACAGAGGGAGGCTACAGAACCAGGTTCTTCACGACAACCAAAAAGGATAACAGTTTGCCCCCACACAACTACTTATTACAAACCGAAAATCCATACCTCTCATTTTTTTTAACCAAAACCAAACCTCCAGTTGGTTCTCTTTTTCTCATTTCTTTCGGTCAACTATCGCGTCTTCATCTTCGTCACCTCCTTCGGCAGTGATCCTCGGAGCTGCAGCTTCTCTTGCAATCTCGTGAGTTCTGACCGCCAACTGCAGAAGCCTGTCAGCGCCCTCCACAAGAGCAGCCATGTCTTGCTCGTTCTGAAGACCTGCCCAATGTCGAAGGAATGGACACATGTAACATATCAACTCAACAGGAGATGAAATGAGCTTTCCTTCAGAACAAGTTCCGTTTCTAGTTTTCCACAGCACCCAACACAAAGCAGCAGCACAAACAATGTGTAGATTTTTCCTCAGAGGGAGAATGCTAGCAATCCACCAAAAGTATTGAGTACAAATAATAGGCCTAACAAAAGCAGCCCAGAGCAGTGCTAATCATACTCCACATATAAATGGCAGTAGGACACTGAAAAAACAAATAGTTAATAGTTTCATCAGAGGGTGTAGAAAACGACAAAAAGTGTAATTCCCCACTCATTTTCTTTTTTCATGTCGTCTTTGGTATCATGGCATTGTGCCAACCACAACAAAATTTTAATTTTCAAAGGAAGTTTTGCTTTCCACAAATGTTTGAAAGTTCCATCAACACTTGTAACAGAAAGCTTATTATACAGGTATTTCACTCCGTACTTCCCAGATTTAGTATATTTTTTTCATCTAGATTTGTGAGGATTTTTGTTGAGGGCAAAAATTGCCAGCATGTTTATCAAAGAGGTCCATTGCAATTGTTAAGCTGGATCAAGCCATCTCTTAAAGGTAAAATTCCACTCAATATCATCCATCTCTCTCATTGTACAAATTTGTTGCATGCACACGTCAAACAATTGAGGGAACTTTTCACAAAGGGAAAAGTACTTTTCACAAAGGGAAAAGTGTCCAAACCAATTATCATGCCAAAAATCAGTTTCTCTGCCCCCTCCATGAATCATTGATCTACTAGTGATATAAATCTTCTTAATATTTAGCGGGTCTTTCTATGCTGCAGAGTAATTTTTCTTTCCCCTCACTCTCCATGTCACATGATGAATGTCATATTTTGTGGTGATCCACTTTATCCAAATTCCTTGCTCATTTTCTAATTTCCACCACCTTGCACATTAGACAGATGTTGACATTCTAAGAAAATTCAAACCCAGCCCCCTTTATTTTAGGTCTACAATTGATATTCCATTGAACCATGTAGTATTTTCTTTTGGATTCAGTACCTTCCTAGAAGAACTTTCTAATTGTCTTGGTGAAACCTTCCAGATTTGTCTCTGTCGTCAAGTAAATACAAACGTGGTACAGTGTGCTATTCAGAGAGGATCATATGAGGGTATATCTCCCTCTAATCGAAGATGAGTTGCCGATGCATGTAAAATGCATACATGAACTTTGGAGTTTATTGATACATATTTCCACATATCTACAATATTTGTAATTTAATAACATGTTTTATATTGATTTTTGGGGTTTACCAATGATCCCCTTTATTTTGGTTACAATTCTGCTGGATAGGAAAACCTTGTTTTGTCTATTTTGATCCTTCAGGGACCTAAACGAAATCCAATGGAGCTAAGATTCTGGGAAAGCTAATATTTCGGGAAGACAATGATCCGGAGTACTTGGACCTCACGAGGGAGGCCCAAAGGCCCAAAATAGGGTAGGTGGCGCGGCCTACCCTGGTACATGCACCACCACACCCCTTTCGCTACTCGGTCATCCAATTCGCTTCAATCTTTCGCCCACCGACTTGGTTTGATCTAAAAACTTTTATAAAAAGGACCCCCTAGGGACGAGGAGAATGCTCCAGAAACACAGAAACACCAATAAAGATTAGAAGGGGAAACTCCGCTAGAGCCACCACCGGAGGGATTTCTACCTTCTCCAACATATCCAACTTCATCACCATGATGAAGAGGGAGTAGTCCACCTATAGACTATGGGTCTGTGGCAGTAGTTTGATCTATCTATCTTGTTCTTCATAGATCTAGTACCATATGCGCTTTCCAACATGATTATGGTCATATATGTAATTCCTATGTAGTGGATCTTTATTCTATGATTTGATATATGAGATTGGAACCTATCTATGTGTAAGATGTATTGATAGATGCATATGATGTACCACGTTCTTAATTTCTTGTTTGGATCCAACTTGTATGCATGAATGTGTGTGGGGGAAGTGTGTATTAGATGGAGTAACATGGTGGTGCTGATTGAATAGTGAGAAAAAATTCAAGATCTACTATGATTTTTACCTTTCTTTTATTACCTCACTAGGTATTAAGTGAATTCATGTGCTATAATTATCTTGTGACAGCTTGATAATCTTGGTTGGTCAAGGTAGCATATTTGTTATTCAAACATCATGTCAAAGTACTTAAGGCTATGCTCTATTAAATCTTAATTCTAGATTGCTTAGAGTTTTCCCTTTCTATAGGAGTATAAGAGAGATGTGTTGCATCATCTCTATGTTAGAACGTGGTGTCCATATGAATGTTTATCAAACACATATTGAAGTTCCACCAATCTTATATTGATGATGAATTGTTTTATGTCTAGCACAACTTAAAAGAGAGTAGACAAATGAACCCCGGTCCAACTTTTATCATAAGAAACAACCTTACAACACTACCACTCTGATTTACCTTTGCTGCAACTTAATATCTCAAAAACACAAAAATACTTTCTTTCTTACAAACACAAACATAACACAAAAGACCTTTTATTATTGCATTTACTTTACTTGCATCTTTTACTAATGTTTTTACTTTACTTATTATTATTATTTATATTACTAATATGAAACCTTGTGCTTGACAACCACACGGTGGAGTTGGGGAGACAAGGTAAAAGCTTTGTTTTGTAGATTGCTTGAGAGGAGAGAAAAAGATACTCTTTGCCAAATCCTCGAGAGTTTGATATAAACCCTTGAGTCACCCTTGTGGGGGAAATACGCTTGCTACAACACTCTGCACTTGGAATCCCATCGAGTTGGTACATATGAAGTTGTTGCCATCAAGAGTTTCCCACCCAACCATCCTATTTCCTTTTCAATTCATAAGAGTGGGGAGCCATGTCAACTATATGCAATTTAGTTCCACAAACAAGGACCCCTAGATACTTGATAGGCCAAGAGATGAGTTGACATCCAAACATGCCAGCATATTCTACACCTTTCACATCATCCTCTAGTACCATCATAACCTCATTCTTACTAGAATTAATTTTCAGCACAAACATAGCCTCAAATATGTACGAAATAAGTTTTAAGTGCACCATCTCAGCTATATCACCTTGAACTAATAAAATGGTATCATTAGAATATTGTAATATGGTTTTACTTTTGTTCATAAGATGAGGCACCAAACCAACTAGCAAACCTGCACCTTGAGCTTGATGGATCAATTTAGCCAGACCCTCCACAACCACATTAAAGAGGAAGGGTGAGAAAGGATCACCTTGGCTCGCCCCTCTATGGCTGGCAAAATCTTTTCCTCTTACGTTATTGATTTTCAAACACAAAGTACCTGTTGTCACCCATTTTGGGTCTTCTTTGAACCAAGATGGTGAAGGCCTATTTTTGAAGGTGGGCTTGGTGGAAAAGTTTCATCCTTGAAGCCAGTTAGGATGGAGTTTAGGAACAAGTTGACCAGGAGTAGAGGGAGGATATGGCAGGATCCAGAAGATGTTTCAGGAAACCATCAAGGAGAAACACTTACCGCCATACATAAGCCAAATCGGTTTCTTACCGATTCAGATATGGAAATAATTATCCGTAGCCTAGATCATACTCAAGATGGCCTAGTTGGTATCGATTTATGTCTACAAGCCCGTGGGTCAGCATCTATGATGGCGCAAGACGAGGGAAGATCACTAGCGGCTTTACGGGGAAGACGACAAACAGACACTTGGGTACGGATCTAGTACAATGCCGGAGACAGGAGCTACCTAGTTTAGGGATAGAATTAGGAGTTTGATTCCTACTTATAAACATGTATGAGCTTTCCCAAACTTGTACGAGAAGATCAGCCATCTCATATATATGTGAGAGATGATGGCCGATTGAGTCTTAGACGCAAACAATCAACAAATCAACCTTTACTTTTGTCTCCTCAACCATTGTCCCTCCTCTCCATTTCTTTGGCGATTTTGCATGTAGATCGACCGCCGAATCGACATCCGAGCTAAGAGCATCCAAGCTCGGGTTAGTTTAGCCCATAGTTGCCAAAACCTCCTATGTGGTCCGTCTAGATGAACTGGGATTTCGGTTTCAAAATCTTCGTCTAGATTGTCTTTCTAATCGCACTTCTAGCAGGCCTCCTCTGACTGAGTTGTGGTGTATCACCCTCCGTCTTGGAGGTACACATTAACGTGTGAGAGTCTACCAAAATCCGGAACCCATTTCGGCATAACCGTACCATTTATAACAATAGATTTTACAATTCTACACCATATGTTACTAAACCTTTTTTGATGAATGCATTTAAACAAAAATCTCGGTCTTCTTTAGTGTAGGATTTTTCAAAATCAAGTTTTAGAACCAAACCTTTAATGCAAAACATAAAATCCTGGTCTTCTTTAGTGTATTTTTTCTACGAGCTTAATGCAAAACATAACCCCATCCATAAAATTTATACCTTTAATAAAAGAAGACTGACACCTAGAAATTAATTTTTCCATATAAGGTTCAAACCTAAAAGTTGATACTGTAATGATCCATTTATAAAGTACCTGAAGAAGACATATTGGTCTATATTTATTGATAACATCAGCATCTTTAGTTTTTCGCAGCAAAATAATCATCCCAAAGTTCAATCTTTATAAGTCCAAATTTCCATGATATCATTATTTATAATAGACCAGCATGCTTGATAGAACTCGATAGGAATTCTACTAGGACCTGGTGCTTTGTTTTTGTGCAGTGAATCTAGAGTAAACTTGACCTCTTTTACAGTGAAAAGATCATCTAAACTTTCCTTATCTTGTTCAGATAATTTTTCACCTTCTAGCCAGACGTCTGCTTGAAAACTCATCTTCTATCCTTCCCCTTTAACAAAAAAACATCTTATAATATCCAGTAGCATGATTAAGAAAATTATGAGTACCCTGAACAATATCATCATCATTTTTGAGAGTATACATGGTATTTTTTCTCTTACTTCCATTTGCAATGCTACGAAGTAGAAGTATTGTTATCCCCTTACAACAACCATTTTTAGCTGGATCTACTCCGCCAAAAAAAAATTATTGTTCACAGACAGATTCTGAATCATCTAATTCACTGTTCAACTCTTTCTTTTTCTTAATGAACCCTCTATCAGATTAATCCTTCAACCCCTCAAGCTATCTTTCACATTTCTAATTTTTTGCTGAACATTCAGTGTTATCTCCATTATTTGAATAGGAGTTGCAAGCCCTCTCAATCCTATCATAGAAATTTGGCTGATTTATCCAACCTTTTTTAAATCGAAGTTCTCTACATTGTCGAGGAATTCCCGAAGATTCCTCGTCCCTGACTTTCCCCTCCTGGATGGCTACCTATCCGCGAGGAGGGTGGGCGATGAGATGAGGAACCAATAACGACCTCCTTTCTAGCAGTAATTATGAGCAATGGAGGGTGGTGCCCATTGTGAGGAGGGGCGTGGGGATGGAGATAGCAGAGGTGTCAGGAAGGGAAATTTGGAGGGAAAAGTGGCGACACACGATGAAAAATAGGGCAGAACATTGATAGAAGTTTCTGGTTGCACCACAATAAAAGCGCAAATAGTTCTTCATAAGCTTGCCAGGAAACTATGATGGCAAAATGCAAAACATCCATATATGGGAGGCAAAATGCTCTATTTTTTCTCTTCTATACCTTGTAAAAAAATCCTCCAGTAATTCTTTAAAAGTGGGAGGGGAGGGGCAACTGCCTCCCTCTCCCCCAACATGTGCATAGATCCACTACTAAGGCTGAGCACATTTCAAGTTATCCTAGACAATGTAGGAAATGTAACCTCTTACCAGAAATCCTATGAAACTTTCTCTATTAAAAGCAATCCATGGGTATTTTGGAGGTTTAATTCGTTTGAACCTAATATAATCTATAGGAAAAAATTGTGACGAAAACCTTACGAAAATTACTTCGAAAATCCTTTCAACCAAAGAGGCCTTTAAGAGCATCTCTAGGAGAACCCCTTAAATTTCTCAACTCCCTAAACTGATTTTTTTATTGGTATAGAAGCACCTAACAAATACCCTAAAGAGGCTTAACTCCCTAAAATCATACATCCATCTTCCTACTAGTAGGGAATAAGTGGGGCCTCCCTACTCATGAAAAATTTGGCGGTTGAAATTTTACCTGTCCAACTATCACCCGGATTCTGAAATGGAGTAGGCAGCCACGGCCTCCCCTCCCCTCCCTCACGTCCTCCGACCTTGGTGCGCTATTGTTCCTACGCGATGCTAGCAGGGCTCCCATAACTCCCTACCACCATCTACACACGAGATTGGCCGGCGACATGCCCCACACACGTGTCGACCTTCGAGATGCTTGTCGTGGCCTCATTCGTCTTTGGGTGCCGCCCATCACCCCAATCATGGTAAAGTAGCGCAAGACCACAACGAAGAGGCAATTTGCACCAAAACAACCCAAACTTGGAAGAAATTCAGGGACAGAACTTTGGCCGAAACAATTTTACTCGGTCTAACCTTTTTGCAGCGCCGAATAGAGTGACGCTGCACTCTACAGAGCAACGCCTCCTACCCTGGGTTTCGTATTGCAACGCAATGACGGACGGCGTTGTGTGTTGCACTTTGTGCAAAGCCACATATGGTGGCGCCACACTTTGTCGGTGCAACGCCATGACCGACGGCGCTGCACTGTGTCGTGCAACATCATGTACGACTGTGTTGCTCTGTAGAATGCAGCACCACTCTATACGGCACTGCAAAAAGGGTTAGACCCGGTGAAATAGTTTCGGCCAAAATTCAATCTGTGAAGTTTTTTCAAGTTCAGGTTATTTTGGTGCAAATAGATGCTTGCCTCCGAGAAGAAGTGTAAGACGCATTTTCGTTCAGTTGCTATTGAATTTGGATTTAATTTTGTAAAATGTGGAGTTGAAATGCGATGCGATGCACATATCAAACTTTGAATTTATATAATGTAAAAAATAGTTGCAATGTCGTTTTGCACGATCAATAGGTGAGAAATAGCAAAATTTATAAGGAGTACTTCCTTATAAATAAATTAATGATTAATATGCATTGCCCAGCCAGTGGTTAGAGCACACATGCATGCAGTTTACAGCAAGATTCCAACAGCTGGCAGAAAGGTTCACGGGCGAAGGGAAGAGAGAGAGTCCTCGCGGGCGGCCAGATTATTTTCCTCTACCACACTGGCCATGGCGAAGTAGCTAATTCCATCCGTCCCCATTGAAGAAATGGAGTAGCAGAGATAGACTGAACTACTGGTGCTGCTGCTGGTCGGAGAGCATCATCATCCTGACGAACTCGTCGAAGTTGACTTGCCCATCCCCATCGAGGTCGGCCTCCGCAATCATCCCCTCCACCTCCTCGTCGGTGAGCTTCTCGCCGAGGCTGATCATGACGTGCCTTAGCTCGGCCTTGGAGATGTGCCCGTCGTGGTCCCTGTCGAACACCCCGAACGCCTCCCGAAGCTCCTCCTCGGGGGAGCCGCCGTCAGCGGCGTGGGCCGCCTCGTGCTGGCGGGACATGAGCGCCAGGAACTCGGCGAACTCGATGGTGCCGTTGCCGTCGGCGTCCACGTCGCGCACCATGTCGCGGAGCTCCTCGGGGGTGGGCGACTGCCCAAGGGACCGGACCACCGTCGAGAGCTCCTCCGCCGAGATGCGGCCGTCGCCGTCCTTGTCAAAGAACGCGAACGCCTCCCGGAACTCGCACATCTGCTCCGAGCTGATCGCCGCCGCACTTTCAGCCATTGTATCTTCTTGTCGTCGATCGAATGTGGCAGCACAGAGATGGTGACAGGTGATGCGGCGAGAGAGAGAGAGAGAGAGAGAGAGAGAGAGAGAGAGAGAGAGAGAGAGAGAGAGAGAGGGTGAACTGAGATTTGGAGGATGGGTTTGTTGGAGCTCAGGAAGGTTGGAGTTTATATAGGCGCCAGCTAGCTAGCCGGAACGGTCATGTCGGAGGTGCATCTGAACGCGGAACGTTGGCTCAGTTGACTTGTTGTGCCTACGCATTAATTCCAACTCCGTCTAAGGCGTGCCAAGTCAAAAGAGATCCATTGGTCCGTCGTCGATGCACGCGTGCGTGTGCCGATGTGTCTTGCGAAAGTGCAGAAAAGTGGTCTAAAAAAGAACAAAGATTTTGAAAAAGTGCAAAATATTCACATGAAAAAGGAACAAATGCTTCGAAAAAGTGCAAAATATTGAGAAAATAAAAGGTCATCTCGCAAAAAGAAAGGAAAATAAAAGGGCAGTATTGGACTTCCCTGGCTATTTTTTTAAATAATATTTTTTTAATTAATTTCATAAATAATACGCGAATCTAGCAATTGCCAAATCTAGCGCGGCCTAGGCTTTTGAATAATACATGCACACCGACAGTGTGGATCGGAGGGAGACCTAAACGAGCACATAATCAATCCTTCAACTCAGTAACGGACACTATTTCAGGATCCTGGAGCACTTCATGAATAAAATTAAACTCGCCCAAATAAACTCTGCGCTCCTTTGTTCTGACGACACCGTCACCATAGTAGAACCTAAACACTACATTATTGGACATAACTTCCGACCTAAAAAAATACCGCAATTTGTCAAATGCCCGTACAATGACACATTATAGCCCACAAATATACTTATAATCCTATAGCCGAATAAACTTGCAGCTAACAGACCACATCCAAAGCAAGTAATTAGGTTTACCCTTAAAGTGTGCGACGTCCTGCCATGCAGCAGCCTCCACTCAACGGATCGACAACTCCACCATGCACCTGCCTCAAACTACAACCCGAGCCTCCACCATAGCCATTGCTCCTCAAGAACTCCACCAAATTCCTCCACAAAAATGCCTCAAATCACTTCATCAGGCTATCCCATTAGTAGATCGGGACTCTACTAGCTTCCTAATCTGTTTTAGCAGCAACTTTTGGTGTAAAACGGAGCAAAACTGAGCTCAAATCGGTGCAGCTCGCATAGGCAGAAGAACAGCAAGAACGAGAGAGAGAGAGAGAGAGAGAGAGAGAGAGAGAGAGAAAGTAAGAGGAAGAAGAGCACGGGCGGGGTGGGGTTGGACGCGGCGCGAGGATAATAAGGCGGCCGTCTGCTTTTCAAAAGATGACGCCTCCTTTCGGTGCTTCAAGTAACGACGCGCCCTGTTGGCCGACCGTCCGGCAGCGCGGGCCCCGCCGTCCACTGCGGTCGGCTTTTCAAAAGCAGACGCCCACGTTTCGGCTATTCAAACAACGCTCCCCTTTCGGCTATTCAAATGACGAGACCGTGCTAGATTTGGCAATTGCTAGATTCACGTATTATTCGTAGAATTAATTAAAAATATATTATTTAAAAAAATAGCACTTCGCTAGGATAATTCCCGCGACCCTCCCACCCACCCACACACACGCCTCCAGTTTATTTACTGGCGCAAAAATGTTTCATTCGCAAAAAATTGTACTATTGCAGCATCAATACAACATCATCCCGCCCGGCTAGCAAAACATTATGCTATCGTAACATCGTTGCCACATTTTCTCCTGCGATGAGTTAATTAAGAATAGAGAAATATGCAGGGTTTCAAAAACACTAAAGTAGCAAAAGAAATGAGTGTGCAGCAAAACGCAGCAGCCATAGAAAAAAATCTCCGCC
This sequence comes from Avena eriantha, assembly GCA_910589775.1. Taxonomy (NCBI): domain Eukaryota; kingdom Viridiplantae; phylum Streptophyta; class Magnoliopsida; order Poales; family Poaceae; genus Avena; species Avena eriantha. The sequence continues at coordinate 130,479,378 of OU342743.1, read as the reverse complement.
CGACAGCAACGTCAAGCATAGTTGGTAGCAGCCCCAACCACCTTTGTACCAGCGCTGTCTAGCACATCACCTCCGCCCTGCTCGGTAGCATCGACGACAACCATTGATAGCATCTCTGCCCTACGCTGGAAGCATCGTAACGACTTAGCATCTCTGCCAAATGCAAGTCAACTAATATAGGTCGGAGAGAGTATTAATATATTTTAAAAAAAGCATCGCAGCGACCTGAATCGCCGGCCACAGAGACGGCTTTCCCTTGCAGCTCTAGTGCTTGCCCCCTTCCAGCTCCAACACCTTCTCTCTGCGGTAGCGTGAATGCGTGATAACGGTGCAGACCGGCGAGGGGGCGCATGGCGACTTCCGTTGGGGCGTCCAATCATATACTTATATTTTAAAAAAAAGAACAAATAAGAGCAAAGGCAAAAAAAAAAAGTGAAGTGCATAGAAAATATGCTTTAAGTGTTTATTGATATTTTTACTGCAGTACTACCAGAATGTAGACTTTTTTTTGAGATGACCAGAATGTAGGCTTGATCTGTCACGAGACGCACCGTACGTAATGTGTAGGTTTATTAATGTGGGAGGACGCGTCGCCCAACGGCCGGGATGGGCGGCCGTCCATGGCTAGCTCGCTAGCTGTGCACTTCTTGAAAAAAAGGTGGCTAGCTGTGCACAGCTGGAGAGGTCGGAACTGGAGGAGACAGCGGGCTCGGTCGGTGCGGCGTCTCTACGAAAAAAAAAACAAATAGAAACGGATTTCTCAGTTTTATTTATGTAGTATAGTAGTATCCTCTTCTGCACCGTCGTCCTGGAGTGCCTCCTTGCTCAAACGGCACAGTACGTGTGTGTGTGCACACCATAAATAAAACTAAGAATGTTTGGGCAACTAGCTATCGACATGCGAGTTTGATTTTAATTTATTTGAAGAAAAAAACAGGTTATATTATTCTGAACCCTGTTTAGGGGTCACGGTGACGGGAACAGAATATATAGCAGTAGGTGTTGGACTGGACGGCGACAGTCGTTCTGGCATCCACGCGCTAGCTGAAACGTCAGACGACGAGACGAGTGACCAAAACGGGGAAGCTTGGAGCTAGTAGGAGCATGCACGGTCTCGCTGAATCGACCACCGCCGGTCCGCCGGTGCTTTCCTGGTCCCGACTGAGTGAGTCGTCAACCATTTGTGTTCCGGCGGGGTATTTTAACGTACGTACGGGGGAGCATGTATGGAGTGCGTCACACGAGATGAACGGAGTGCGTCCGTGCATGCGCGCTTTACTAGGCTGGTTAAATTTTGACAGGGTCAAAAGGTAAGGGGGAAAATGAGTTAATCAGTACCACGTCACACGACATGCGTGCATGGGGAGTTTATTGGGCGAGGTAGACAAGCAGGGGCTGCTATAGCCCACTTAACCGATCGATGAGATGCATGGAAGCCATCCGTGCGTCCAGGATCTAGCGGTGCTTGACCCGGCAAGTCGAAACAGGTAAATGACGAGACCGAGACACGTATGGCGTGCTTGGTCGTTTTGACCGGAATTTCCTGTTTTGGTAACTTGGCCCGCTGGATGCTGTATGGGAAGATCATCCTCGGTTTAGGGTGGGTTGTTTATTTGGTTGTCTTTATTTTCGCTTTCCCATTAGGAGAGCTTATATGGTAACTTTGTTTGGTTTCTCATATTGGATTCTGCTGGTGCAAAGTTGCACGTTTTGGGAGCCCGCATCCGGCCGATATGCTTTACCTCGCATGGTAAAATGGTGAGCTTACCAACTAGTCACCAGGGTTTAAGATCTTGCATGATCGATCAACCTGATTAAGACAATGGTAGTGGATAATCCACATGATTAGGCTACGATGATGATATCTTTGATCATACTTGCACCCCGTATAGGTGGAACCTGCTCGTGTGGATGAACTTGTTGACGAACTGATAGCGGTGGAGTAAAATTGATGGTTGTTCCTGCTAGGACGCTCCGCTAAGAACCCAGAGTAGGATTTTTGTGCCTGACCTAGAGTCTTAAATCCCTTATGGAGGTTGCGCTGGTAACCCGTCACTTGTTGGCTGCACTTCTCCCATGTCTTGTAGATTCCTGGCTTCTTTCCGTAGTACACCACGTACTAGTTGTATTTTTATCAGATGTAACACATATGCAACATATTAATGATCACAACTAAGGCAGACAGATCGAGTTCACAAACACGGGGCACAAGCATAAACTAGTTAAGCATGCATGATTATATGGGCACAAGCATCAGCAGTTCTAACCTACCAAGTTAGTAACCGATCACGACCAACATCTATTGTAAGATCCTACCACCACATCAAGAGGGGTGCAATCCTAACACCGTATAAGTTCTCCATCATGTGAGTAGTTAGTATATACCACCTCACAATAAACATGCATAAGTTTTCATCAAATCCCTAGCTACTTCAAAATATACAACTTCTTTTTCATCATGCATGCACTGCTGCCACCATCTCCATGATCAGGGAGTGTAGTGCTTGGCCAGGAAGGTCCTGAGCCAGAGATCCCTGTGGTCCTCTGCCATCTGAACAAAGCTATTCCCATAGCCCTGTTGTCGAAGAGGTGGCTGAGCACCACCATCAGAGCCTCAGGGCTATACCCTTTGGCTGCCATGACGGCGTCGTACAGAGCTGGGTGCACATCGGGAGGGGAAGCAGTGGTGATGGCGGTCGCCACCGCTTTCATGACCTTGGTCATGCACGTGATGGAGACGACGTCCTCCTCCCCCAGCAGCGACCTCTTCCTCTTCTTGCAAGGATCGAAGCCACCTGCAACGTAGGAATTTGTGCTGCCGACTTGACCAACACCGGTAGTAGGAGAACCTGCGTCGGCATCTATCTCGGCATACTCATCAAGTACCATTGTCTCTGACTCCTGGGTCTGTACTTATTCAGGGCATGGTTCGCCAAGAGGCTCACTAGAGCCCATTGCAAACCTGCCAGTGGTACTACAAACACGGAACACAAGCATAAACTAGTTAAGCATGCATGATTATATGGGCACACGCATCAGCAGTTCCAACCTACCAAGTTAGTAACCGATCACGACCAACATCTATTGTGAGATCCTACCACCACATCAAAAGGGGTGCAATCCTAACACCGCATAAGTTCTTCATCATGTGAGTAGTTAGTATATACCACCTCACAATAAACATGCATTGCAAACCTGCCAGTGGCAAGACCGAAGGAGAAGATGGCCTCCATCTGCCTATAGTTGGCGATAGGTTTGTTCAGATACTCGGCATCCTTGGGGTGATCCCGAGACAAGGAATTGCTGGGAGGTTAGCGAGGTTAGTGAGTCTAGTGTTCGAAATTAAAGGAGATGTTACTGAAATTAGTTAATACCAAGATGTGTCCCTTGTAGTGGGCGTCCTCCAAGATGATGGTGCAGGTATCCTCATTCCAGCTAGCTCCGCTAAGGTCTCTAAGCTTGGAGATATAGATCCACCTAATCCTCCACTTACGCAGGTGGTTGTACACCTGCTGGGAGGACACCTCGATGCCATAGAACTCAAACACCTTGCGGGCAACAGTATTCAGGTGCATTTCTATGAACCCCTTCTCCGTCCTAGCGCCGCTTTTGATGATCTCGCACATCTGGTTGAGCACGAACGCCGAAAGGAACGGTTTCCGTTTCGTGGTGCCCTTAAACCCCTTGCACTGGCATGTGCTGTGGGCTTTGCCAGCCTTGGTTTTCTTCTTGGCCATGATTTTGGCAACTTACTCTGCAATCTGCTCCACCGTGTACCCGGTCATCGGAGGCATAGACAAGATCTCCGTGCGCTAAGGATAGGTGAGCCTCAGAGACGATAGCTAGGATTGGGTCTCAGCGACAAAGGTCTTGTGAGAATCCAGGAGGGTCTGGTTGAACTCATCGTTGGTCATGTCCTACAGGTTTCACGGTCGCACGTATTAGGAGCTAGACTACACACATGAACACAAGCCTAAACATGCAATGAGTCCAGGAAAACAGTAATCTATGACTATACCTAGCAGTTCCTTATGCATAGTAATCCAGATCTATCGCAAACTACAAGCAGATCTAGGAGGTGCTAATAGACTAAACCTACTAGGTCTGGGATTTGATGGAACTCATCGACATCGGAGGAGCGGAGCACGTTGAGGATGAAGGTCTTGGAGAAGAACGCCTGCACTAGCCGGTCTACAACCACCACCGCCGCTCCCGCCGCTTACCTGTTGGGCGATGCAGAACCTCATCGGCTTGAGAGCTCGAAGAATAGAGAAAATGGTGGCGATGGACGTTGGTGTGGCAGGTGGTGCTTTATACCGCGCGTTAGCAGGCGGTGATGAAATTTCTCCCACAACCTTTTTATGGAAATCCGCGGCTCGTGCCATCGCCGAGCTTGCAAACAAATACTACCCAATACACCAAACACCCTTATTTTTTTTCTGCCCATGCGAGAAAAAAGGGGCAACCAAACACGTCAGTAACGTTTTGAGCGTCCGTCGGGTGTAGCGGGAGGCTAGATCTCGTGGTGCGTCTGACCAGGTCGAGCCTAGTAGAGCAGCGGGGTGTGGAGACCGAGGGGCATGGAACGGGTCCAGCAGTCGATGGGCAGGGACCGGTGGTGCTCAACTCTGGGGAACACGCGTACGTACGTGGCGCGACATAAAAGGTGTGGCATGGACTCGTTCTCCCGTGGACCTCCGCGTATTTCATGCTCCCGTGGAGCACGGTCCATAGGCTCATGCGTGGTTCTCTCTCCGTCTCTCTGCAGGTGCATGCATGATGCATCTCCATGATCCGGTCGTAGTAGTAGTATGTCGTAGCGGTGTATTGATTATTTAATTTCCTCTGTCCAAATGAATTTTCGTATTGTACACGGAAAAGTAACTGACTGGCTGACGACGTCGTTTCAGAAACTCAACGAACGAGTCTCGATGGGAGACGGAGTCGACCACTCCAACCAACGGTCTTTGGAAATCGGTGCTCATGCATGCGGTCATGTGTCTTCTGTCTTCACACGTATTGCTACGTTTCAGTACGTACTTCTTCGCACCGGCAGGGTATACGTCAGGGTAAGTACGTAGCCGTGAATCGAGAGGGCACGCAACGCACCGTCACTATGTCTAGGTGTGCATGTGCATGACGACGCATGTACGCCACATCCACCTAGTAATGAGCTGGAAAAAAAATCTCATTTATGCTTTGTTTGGCAGAGGAGACAAGAAGGTTTTGACCTCATTAATCATTTTGACATTTGTCCTAAAAATTAATATGTAATTAACATACAGACATAGGTCAACTCCCTCACCCCCACCATGGCGGTAGTACACGCATTTGTCAACTTCATTTACAACAAAGCCCACAGATGTCAAGTTTTTTCAAACTTCTCGTGTCATTGCTTGGGAGCTTGTTTGAGGCCATACAAAGATTTCTTCAATTTACACACCTTTCTTTCTTAACCATCTAGTACAAAACCATCAGGCTGTTTGACGTAAATTTTCTCATCCAACTTTCCATTTAGGAAAGTCGTCTTCACGTCCATTTGATGAACGAGAAGACCGTGCGAAGCAGCCAGTGATAGTAGTACTCGGATTGTGGTCAATCTTGCGACAGGTGAGTAAGTATCAAAAAAATCTTCACCTTCTATTTGGGTATAGCCTTTAGCCACAAGCTGAGCTTTGTACTTTTCAATAGTACCATCAGTCCTAAGCTTCTTTTTAAATACCCATTTACATCCTACATGTTTACACCCATACAGACGTTGAGATATCTCACATGTTCCATTAGCCAAGATGGAATCCATCTCCCTTTGAACCGCTTCCTTTCGGTAGTCTGCATCCGGAGATGCAAAAGCTTCTGAAATGGTAGTGGGAATGTCATCCACTAGCTAGGTACATAATAAAAACATTACCAAAAGACCTTGCGGTCTTTTGTCTCTTGCTCCTTGTGAGAGCTTTATTGTCATCCTCATCTGAATCTGAACTCTCATTATCTGATTGTTCATCGATCTCTATGGGAGTTTTGGGTTCAGAAACTGGATCATATTCCTTATCAGATATGCTAGGCATATCACTCATAGGAAATATATCCTCAAAGAATGTAGCATCTCTTGATTCAAAAATGGTACCGACAGTCATGTCGTCCATTTTAGATTTCACCACAAGAAATCTGTAAGCAATGATGTGAGAAGCATAGCCAAGAAAGATACAATCCATAGTTTTCGGTCCAAGCTTACGCTTCTTATTGATTGGCACGTTAACCTTTACCAAACAACCCCAAGTTCGTAAGTAGGAGAGTGTCAACCTTTTATTTTCCCATTCTTCAAATTGGGTAATCTCTTTATTCTTAGTTGGAACACGGTTTAGGACATGACACGAAGTCAATATAGCCTTCCCCCACCATTCCTTGAATAAACCGGCAGTGTCTAACATGGTGTTAACCAAATTTGTTAGAGTCCGGTTTTTCCTCTCAGCAACCCCATTGGATTGAGTACCCGCAAAAAAAACCATGGGATTGAGGGGAATTGGGAGGCATCCTTTCATGTATAATACCATGTTCCGAACAGAACAAATTAAACTCACTAGAAAAGTACTCTCCACCACGATCGGACCGGATTCTTTTGATCTTTCTCTCAAGTTGATTTTCAACTTCTGCCTTATAGATTTTAAAGAAATCTAAGGTCTCATCTTTCGTTTTCAAGAGATATACATAACAGTACCTAGTAGCATCATCAATCAAAGTCATGAAATATTTCTTTCCACTAATTGTCAACACACCATTCATCTCACATAGATCTGAATGTATGAGCTCAAGAGGTGCCAAGTTTCTCTCCTCTGCAGGCTTATGAGGCTTGCGAGGCTGCTTTGCTTGCACACAAGCATGGCACTTAGAGCCTTTGACAATAGTAAATTTCGGAATTAAACTCATACCAGCAACCCGCGACATACAACCGGAATTAATATGACAAAGTCGTGAATGCCAAACATTAGTTTTATTACTAGTAGTGCAAACATGGTTCACTACATCATTACAGAAGCCTACCAATGAAAAACGGAACATGCATCCGCATTCATAGCCTTTTCCAACAAATGTTCCATACTTAGACAGTACAACTTTATTAGATACGTTCTAGTATTGCCCTCTGCCAAAAGAGCCGACCAGAACAAAAATCAATCGGCGGCATACATTAGCTAGCTTCAATAGAAAGAATCAAACAACTTCATGTGTAGGTGCATCTATGGATGCAGACGGACAGGGATATGAACCATACGAACAGTCTGTATACTTTCTCTCGTTTGCACCGGCTATACTACACGTATGAGTTTTCCTTCTGATGCTTCCGAATCAGGATGTAGACAGACTGTCCGTACTATCCATTTAATTGTCCACCTACATCCCTAGGTGCATCCTCGCGAAAGTTCTTGGTGAGCATTTGAGTGCATATCGAGCTCTGGTTCTGGACATGACCAACAAAGGAGGTAGCTCTGGCGCAACATGCGCCCGAGCCAGCGGTACTACGGGCGGCCACACGGGCACAAGGCCCTTGAATTCAAGGTTCATGTACACCACCGTGTCGAGCATGGTCGGGTGTGTGATACGCACGCCCATCTCACCGCAACTTCCGTCGGGTGTGACCAGGGTGTCGATGGGGTAAGCGTGTGACCAGGGCCAAGCCTGAGATGGAGGGAGAACCCACAGTTGGTTCCTGATTCGGAGAGCGGATGGGGCGTCCTCGAGCAGCCACCAGCCACCAGAAAAATGCAGGGGTAGGGGTGGCACGATTCCACTTCAACCCGACGTATTTTGTGCGGATTGCCGAGTCTAAACTTACCAGTTATCGGCCTGCCAAACAATCCAGTAGTGTTTTGTAGTGTTTTTAGTTGGGCTGGGATTGCTAAGTCTAAACTTACCTAATAAAACCGGCCAAACCTACATTGCCAAACAAGGCCTTAGGGTCCCATCCGTCCGGATCAAGGCATTTGGTAGCCTAGGTCTAAACTCTTCTACCCAAGAAAGAAAACGCAGCCCAAATACAATAATATAGACCTATTTGTCTTCTTAATGCCAGTTTCAAGGTTTTCACTAAGGTGGCTACTAATCGCATTACAAAAGTAGCTAGGAAAGTTATTAGACCCACCCAAACGGCCAGGTAGGCACATTCTCGAGGGTGTTGTTGTTGGAATATTAGGCAATTTTCCCATGAGATTAATTACCGAAATCAACATTATGTAAGCACTAGCAGATCTAAACACATGCAGCCAAACAACCACACCTAGTAGATCTGAAAATCTAGCAAGAACTAGTGCATACAAAGATAAGAATAGCACGTACATGTTGACCGGGAAGGTCGTCACCGCAGCAGCACCTTGGTCATTGTTGTTGTCGTTCATGGTGCTGATGAGGTTGTCAGTTGCCTGAAAAAAGAACTGGATTCATTTAGATCTGTCTGTCTCTCGCTCTATAGCCTGGGAGGTAAGCCGACCGAGTCGCCACGCGTTGGAAGGCAAGGACACGCGTCAAACATGCACACGAATGTTGACACGTACCCAACAGCTGGTGCACTAAGCAAAAATTTAGTCTTCCACAAAACGAGTTTCTAACTCGAACTCGTTTCACGAAACGCGACGCGCGTGCGGGCGAGGCGAGGCGGGCGGTGGAGGAGGAGTCCGTGTGGACTCCTTCTCTTCTCACTCACTTAGTGGGAGTGAAACCGCTCACCTTATAAGCTTGTATAACTCTCTCCTAACTAGCAATGTGGGACTAAACTTTGTCTCCCACAGAGCTCCCAAGCTGCCATAGTAGATGTGCCTTGAGATTTCAGGATTTATTAGGTGGCTACTAATCGCATTACAAAAGTAGCTAGGAAAGTTATTAGACCCACCCAAATGGCCAGGTAGGCACATTCTTAAGGGTGTTGTTGTTGGAATATTAGAAATTTCTCCATGAGATTAATTACCGAAATCAACATTATATAAGCACTAGCAGATCTAAACACATGCGGCCAAACAACCACACCTAGTAGATCTGAAAATCTAGCAAGAACTAGTGCATATAAAGATAAGAATAGCACGTACAGGTTGACCGGGAAGGTCGTCACCGTAGCAGCACCTTGGTCATTGTTGTTGTCGCCCATGGTGCTGATGAGATCGTCTATTGCCGAAGAAGAACACGCGAACGGAGGCGAGAAGTCGTGCCGAGACGCTCCCCAAAAACCTTATCGCCCGTCCCCGGTGCAGGATCTCAACAGACGGGGTTTCGGAGGCCTGCTCTCCCGGAAAGCAGTGCACGCAGCCGCCAGGATGGGGAAGCCTAGAGAGCAGCGCAGCAAGAGGAACACACATAGAGACAGACTAAAAAAAGAACTAGATTCATTTAGATCTGTCCGTCTCTCGCTCTATAGCCTAGGAGGTGAGCTGACCAAGTCACCACGCGTTGGAAGACAAGGACACATGTCAAACATGCATACGAATGTTGACACGTACCCAACAGCTGGTGCACTAAGCAAAAATTTAGTCTTCCACAAAACGAGTTTCTAACTCGAACTCGACTCACGAAACGCGACGCGCGTGTGGGCGAGGCGAGATGGTCGGCAGAGGAGGAGTGCGCGTGGACTCCTTCTGGCATGGGTATACCCTACAGGTACTCGAGCTTTGTGTATACGGTCTAAATACGTAAAGGCCCACGGTGTCGCCAAGGCCCAAATGAAGGACTCGAGTAGCCTACGGACTCTCGATTGCTTGAAGAACAAGAAGAAGCTAAAGATAGAAAGTTTGAAGGGGAAAACCCTAACTTGTAACCGACTCGACCTGCTACCCGAGACCTAGCCTGCCTATATAAGGGCTAGGAGGGGGCGGTGAGGAGGACACACACAACCATAGTTTTCCACAACCCTCGCCGGATTACATCTGCGCACCATTGTAACCTTCGATTCCTTCGATAATTCCACGAGCAGACAAGCAGGAGTAGGGACCTCTACGAGGCCTGAACCTGGGTACATCTTTGTCCCCTGTGTGCTTGTTTGCTAGCCGATAGATGTCTCCAACACTCCCTCCTTCTCCAAAACCCAAGTCCATAACAACGGGCATTGATGAGTTAAACCCTTGTCAATTGGCGCCGTCTATGGGAATTGGGAGTGCTGATGTTGCGGCTTCTTTGGCCCCATCAACTGCGATCTACAACTCCGCAACAGTGGAGATTCGCCAGCTCTTTGGCGCGTTCGACTTCACCGTCCACACGCCGGCCACTCGCCCGGCCTTCGAGTCCGTAGGCGACAGAATCAGCCTGGCGATAAGGAGCTTCCGCTTCCAAGTCGGTCAGATGGGCACGCTTCGCATGCCTGATCAGCCGACGGCACCATCGATTGCCCCAGCATCATGGTTCCCTCCATCGATTGGCACCCTCAGTGAGCTCAACACCCCGACAACAGTCGAGAACACGGTCAGCGACAGCAGTCGCAACTCCGATCTGAGCGATCTGGCCACTGAAGATGGAACCTACGGTTCTAGATCTGAGAGTTGTGGAAGCAGCAGCTTCCCCAATCACTTCATGTGCGCCGTCATCAACGCAGGCGATACCTCTAACAATCGCGACAACGGTGGCAATCACGGTAACGGAACCGACCCGCCCAACGCCGGCAACAGTGGTAATGGTGGCAACGGTGGCAACGGTGACAACCGCACCCCCGTCGACAATGGAGGAGCAGTCGAACCTCCAACCATACTAAATGAGCAAACCGGCGAACGCGTCGTGATCAGGCTCAACGAGCAAGAATGGGCTCGCTGCCGCGAGGCCCTATGATGCGCTCCTCTACCCTTCGGATCCTTGCAAGAACTTCTGATGGGTTATCACTGGCTCCTGAAAGAAGAATTCAAGCGCCAAGTACAAACAATCGCGCAACTCGGGGCGCGCAAAAAGGCAGCAGAGGAGTTGAGCCTTCGTCGCGCTGGGCTCTCCTCCCACGGAGGATCCTCCTCAAGGGGCAACGAGTACCTCGCCAAGAAGAGGCAATCTCGGATGGCCCATCTCACCGAGCAAGAACGCATAGAAGCTGCAAAGGTCCTCGACTTCAGCTCTATGACAGTCGACACACGGGGCAACATGGTCCCCAAAACGCCGCAGGCTGCGGTGACAGCGGCCACCATGTACCTCCTTAACAACCAGCCGCCAGCTGGAGATCCCCGAGCCGCCATGCACCGATCTATGATCGCGGGCTTGGGATTAATCGAGGGCGCCCTCGACAAGGAGCCAACACCAGAGCCTAAGAAGGGCAAAGCGCCATCAAAGCGCTCCTCACCCTCATCCAGCGACGACAGTCACGACCTGTCTCGACGCCGCCGCTCACGGCGACACGACCATGACTATGATGCGCGCAATGACCTCACGCAGCGCAAGATTGACAAATCAAGGGCACGACATGCTCGGTCGACTGACACGGAAGAAGAAGATGTGGAGCTTTGCGGCGCCAGATGCTTCAGCAGATCCATCGGGCAGAAGCGAATGCCTAAAGGGTTTAAACTCCCGTCGGAGAACCCGAAGTTTGACGGCCTACAGGACCCAAAGATCTGGCTGGAGGACCACATATCTTCCATCAGACTCCACGGAGGCAGTCGAAGCACGGCCATGCAATGCTTGCAGCTACAGCTGCAGGGCGCCATCCGAGCATGGCTCAACAACCTTCCACGCGGATCTATTCGCAGTTGGGATGAGCTAGTTTACAGCTTCATGCACAATTTTAAGGGCACATACAAGCGGCCTGCATCAATCGAACAGCTGAGATGTTGCCAGCAAAGATCTGGTGAATCGTTGTGCTCTTACATCCAAAGGTGGTCCATCATCAAGAACTCCGCAGAGAACATCTCGGAGGATCACGTGATTGATGCATTCAACGACGGTGTCCGCCGCCTAGAACTCAGGGAGGAGCTGGGCCGCTCAAAGCCCTAGACCATCGACCACCTGATGGAGATCACGAATCGGTGGGCCGATAGAGAAGATTCGGTGAAGAATCGCGTTCACTCAAACGAGGAGGCAGAACTCGAGCGCAGACGCGATCGCCGAGGCAAGCGCCGCATGCGCATCTATGATGTCCGCGACGACGTCAACATGGTCGCGGCTGGCTAAGCCGACAGACGCGACGATAACCGCAACAGCGGATACCGTAGCGGCGGATACCGCGACTCCGGGAAAACCACGCAAGTGTGGCAACGCCGCACTCGCGATGAGGCACCCGCGAACTCCATCGAGGACAAACTGTCCGGGCCATGTACGGTACACTTCTACATCGACAAGCATGATGGCAAGAAGAAATCCAGCCACCTCCTCAAGGATTGCCGCGAATTCCTCAAACTACATGAGGGATTAGTTCGGATGAACCGCAATGCAGTCGAAAGAGGCTACAGAGCCGCTCCAGGCGCCGTGGCACATGGCGCACCACCACCACCACCTGGGCCACCCCCTAATGCAGCTGCGCCGGACCAGCACCACGGAGGCGAACCGTACCCACGAGCCATGGGAACCATGATGATCCAAAAGGGACGCCCCTCCAATAGGGTGAAGAAGGCCATCACTCGCCAAGTCAACCTACTCAGGCTATAATCAGATTCGAATGAAGGAGGAAGACCAAGAGAAAACATCATTTACAATCCCTTTTGGTGTGTTCTGCTACAATACAATGCCCTTCGGGCTAAAAAATGCAGGAGCCACCTATCAGCGGTGCATGCAAGCTTGTCTCAAAGAGCAACTTGGTCGTAAGATTCAAGTCTATGTCGACGACATAGTAATCAAGACCAAGGAGGAAACCTCCCTAATCGACGATTTGCACGAAACATTCGCCAACCTCGACTGCTACCGGATCAAGCTCCATCCGGACAAATGCGCCTTCGGTGTACCATCTGGGTAACTACTCGGGTACCTCATCTCCGCGAGGGGAATCGAGGGAAACTCGAAGAAAATAAAAGCCATACTGGCCATAGAGAAGCCGAAAAACATAAGGGGCGTCCAGCAGCTGGCTGGGCGAATCGCGGCCCTCAGTCGATTCATCAGCCGGATGGGAGAAAAGGCACTGCCCTTCTACCAGCTCCTCCGCAAAGCTGAAAAATTCGAGTGGACCAATGAAGCGCAAGAAGCATTCGAAGACCTCAAGCGCCTGCTGTCCACTTCGCCAGTACTGGTGACCCCACGAGAAAGGGAACCACTGTTGCTGTATATCTCCTCCACCAACCAAGTGGTCAGCACAGTACTCGTGGTCGAACGAGCCGAGGAAAACAAGGTCCACGGAGTACAACGCCTAGTCTACTACCTCAGCGAGGTCCTCACGCCAACAAAACAGCGGTACCCGCACTACCAGAAGCTGGCATACGACGTCTTCATGACCACCCGGTGACTGCGCCATTACTTCCAGGAGCACCCAATCTTGGTGGTCAACGACGCCCTGTTGGGGCATATCCTCAATAACCCCGACGCCACCGGACGAGTCGCGCTATGGGGAATAGAATTGTCCCCACGAGACATTATATACGAAAAGCGCGACGCAATCAAGTCGCAAGTCCTCCCTGTTTCCTCGTGCACTAGATGGAGAACCAGCTCCCTGATAAACCAGATATGTCCTACCTCTGGACAATACACTTCGATGGATCTAAGTGGAAGGACGAAGCAGGTGCCGGTGTCATACTGACATCGCCTCAAGGGGCTGAAATACATCCTGCGAATGCAGTTCACCGCCTCCAACAACGAAGCTGAGTACGAAGCCCTTCTGCACGGGATGAGGACGGCAAAAGCCTGCGGCGCCAAGAGGCTGATCATATACGACGACTCCAAGTTGGTCGTCAACCAAACGATGCATGAGTGCGACGCATTGAATGCCAACATGATCGCGTACCGCGACCTCTACGACACACTCGAAGGAGACTTCGACGGTTGCGAGCTACGGCACGTAGGTTGCGAAAGCAACGAAGAGGCGGACGCACTCGCCAACATAGGCTCTACGTGTGCCCCCATACCACCTGGGGTATTTCTCGAGCGCATCTGCGAACGCTCCATCAAGCCAAAGGCCGCAGAGAAGAAAAAAAGCGCAGCAACGGACTCAGGGGCTACGCCGCCCAATGAGTCAATGGCACTCGACGACTTGGAGATGGAAACAGGACTCGAGGGACCAATGAGCGTCATGATGATTGAACAATCCTGGACGCAACCGTACGTCACGTACCTCCTCAGCAAAAGGCTACCTAACGATCCGACTGACGCACGGCATATCGCGAGGCGGTCCAAGGCATTCGATGTTATCAACGGCGAACTGTATAAACGCAGCATCACATGAGTACTCCAACGGTGCATCTCCACGGCCGATGGAAGAGCCGTTCTCCTCGATATCCATGAGGGGACCTGTGGGCACCACGCCGGCAGTCGCGCCCTCGTTGCCAAAGCTCTACGAGCTGGATTCTATTGGCCTACGGCCATGCGCGATGCCAAGGACATCGTCCAACAATGCAATGCTTACCAACGATTCGCGGACAAGTCGCACGCACCTGGCGTAGAGCTCCGGCCAATCCCATTAGTCTGGCCCTTCGCACAATGGGGACTCGACATGGTTGGCAAACTCCCAAGGTCCTCACGAGGAGGCTACGTCTACCTCTTGGTCGCAGTCGACAAATTCACCAAATGGATTGAGGCCATGCCAATGACCAACCAATCAGGGCACAACGCAGTAAAATTATTCGAATCCATCATCTACCGCTTCGGAGTACCGCATAGCATAATCACCGACAACGGGACGAACTTCACATCCAAGGAGTTCCAAGAATTCTGCGAGAACCTGGGGATCAACATCAGCTACGCCTCAGTAGCGCACCCACATACCAACGGTCAGGTGGAAAAAGCAAACGGGGCTCGTCTGCGGCGGGATTAAGAAGCGACTCCTCTGGCCACTCGAGCAAGCCGCGGGTTGTTGGCCGGACGAACTGCAATCCGTACTCTGGAGCCTACGCACAACTCCAAACAGTGCCATGGGCTACACGCCATTCTTTATGGTGCACGGAGCCGAGGCAGTGCTACCCGCCGAGGTACGGTACAAGGCGCCGCGCGTGGTCGCTTACAGCGAACAAGAATCATCCCTCGCACTCGAAGACTCCGTCGACCTCCTTGACGAGGCAAGGGAAATCGCCGCAGGAAGATCAACGATCTACCAGCAGAACCTGCGCAACTATCACAGTAGGAGGCTACGCCCTAGATCCTTCGACGAAGGAGACCTGGTCCTGCGACTAAAGCAGCAGGGGCATCTCAAGCTCGAGTCCCCCTGGGAAGGACCGTACGTGATTACAGAAGTAATCCCAGGTGGCGCCTATCGTCTTCAAGATTTAGAGACAGGAGTCGCATACTCCAACCCCTGGAACGTCGCACAGCTACGACGCTTCTACCCCTAGTCGCTTTTTACTTTTTACATCACAAATAAGGCTACTCAACCAAGGCTACTTAGCCACACATTGTACCTCGCACTGTTCTTAGAATAAATAAAGCTAAGTGCCCCAAAACTCTGTGTTCTTCTTTACTTTTCCAATTTTATCTACTCGGGAGCTGCGCCACCCTATATACATATGTTCTACGAACCAAAATGAGATATCCCGAGTAGCTGGCACATCAATCGAAACCCTTGACACAAACATCAACCCAGCTGCAACGCATCTGACAGGTTGACAAGGGACTGAGATAAAAGCATGACCAGGCTAATGAAAGGGACTCGCATAGTGCAACGGACTTCATGCTAACAAAGCTCTCTATATGTATTCGACAATAAATTATTTACAACATTTATACGAACTTTACAACACGAGTACACCTATGTGCAGGATACAAACTAAGCTACTACTGCAGCAAGAGAATGTTGGTTTGTTCCTCAAAGAAGTCGACGATCTCTTCTGCTCAAGCGAACAAAATACGACAGCAGTCGCGAAAGTTCTTTAGTCCCTGCCTGAGTCTTCAACTCAACCAGGCACTCGGGGGCTACTCCCATAGGGAGCGCTGGTCGCGCACCCTATGATTATTTATACAAAAAATTGTGTGTTGATAACATCCACACTCGAAGCTCATGGCGACACCGCCTCATAATTTTCCCCTACAAAGAGACTGCGTCTCCTGGGTCACCCGAATCGTCTCCGTGATGATAAAATTCGGATGCCGCGCTTACAGCGTGAAGGTAAGACCTGAATAAGGCCTGGCAACACATTAGCTGCGCACTACCAGAAATGTATCCGTGCTTACAGGTACGATGAACATGCCTTGACGGACGCGTCGAGTGCTCACACCCATATAACTAGAATTCGACTCCTGTAAGACCTCCGCGGCTTGAGTCAAATTACACCAGCACTTTTCTGGATTCGGGTCCGGGGACTCGAGTTCGAGTAGATTGCGTTGTTTCACCCTAAGGTGATTAACTGATACCGATACTTCGGTTATATCAGGCACGCACATCAACAATCCCTATGACACAAATAAAGTAGTCGAAATATACTTAGTCATGCACTCGAAAGACTTCAAAAAGTCCCCAGTCGAATCTGCGATTCCACTGGACACTCGGGGGCTACTACCATGGGTATACCCTACAGGTACTCGAGCTTGGTGTATATGGTCTAAATACGTAAAGGCCTACGGTGTCGCCAAGGCCCAAATGAAGGACTCGAGTAGCCTACGGACTCTAGATTGCTTGAAGAACAAGAAGAAGCTAAAGATAGAAAGTTTGAAGGGGGAAACCCTAACTTGTAACCGACTCGACCTGCTACTCGAGACCTAGCCTGCCTATATAAGGGCTAGGAGGGGCGGCGAGGAGGACACACGCAACCCTAGTTTTCCACAACCCTCGCCAGATTACATCTGCGCACCATTATAACCTTCGATTCCTTCGATAATTACACGAGCAGACAAGCAGGAGTAGGGACCTCTACGAGGCCTGAACCTGGGTAAATCTTTGTCCCCTGTGTGCTTGTTTGCTAGCCGATAGATGTCTCTAGCGCTCCCTCCTTCTCCAAAACCCAAGTCCATAACAATGGGTATTGATGAGTTAAACCCTCGTCACCTTCTCTTCTCACTCACTTAGTGGGAGTGAAACAGCTCACCTTATAAGCTGGTACAACTCTCTCCCAACTAGCAATGTGGGACTAAACTTTGTCTCCCACAGAGCTCCCAAGCTGCCATAGTAGATGGGCCTTGAGATTTTAGGATTTATTAGACTGAATGGGCTGCCTACATGGGCCGCAGCCCATATAAATCTAACAATCCCCCACCAGATCTCATAGGCACATCATATGGCACATTAGTTCCAATCACTGTTTAATATACCTGCAATTTAGTGGAGACTGTTAAGTTGAACTTCCACCTAGACAAAGACATACGCTTACTACAACTGAACAATGGACTATGCCTTGAATTGCCAGTCTTGTGCAGCAAGTTTCACTCAATGCCGTTACTGGTACTTGGCTGCCATAGGCTACCCCTCGGGTGGAGCTTATAAGTCACACTCCTCGGCCTTTCATGAGCTTCCTAGAGATTCACCCAAATCTCATACACTATGACCAGCAGTGTAGGTCATATAGGTGTGTTCTTTCAAGATCGCTCTGTAGGACAATGTCTTTGCTCCCAAGGAGACAGTTAGAACACATTAAGATATAATCAACCTTCCTTACAGTATACTATGAGAGAATTGCATCTACAGTGGAGTGGGAGTGTAAAATTTTCTCTCAACTCAGTTGTTTCGGTTTGTTTTCCCAGGTCCTAATTCATGGGATATCCAATCAGATAGGTTGGGTTCTTGACAACTCACGTGGGTCTCAAACCCATCTCCCTCGATGCATTTTCTATCAAATTTCTTGATAGTCCTTTCGTAAAAGGATCTGCCAGATTCTTAGCCGTTTGGACATAATCCAATGCTATAAATCCGATGTTTCTTAGCTTTCTGACAGACTTCATTCTTCTCTTGACATGTCTTGAACTCTTCATATTGTCCTTAGAAATGTTCACTTTGACAATCACAGTTTGGTTGTCATAGTTCATAAGGATTGCCGGTATTCGTTTTTCAACCATAGGCAAGTCTGTTAAGAGTTCACGAAGCCATTATGCTTCGACAGTCGCAATATCTAATGCTATGAGTTCTGCTTCCATAGTTGACCTCGTTAAAATGGTATGCTTGCAAGACTTCCATGAAATAGCACCACCACCAAGAGTGAATATGTATCCACTTGTGGCCTTTATTTCATCAGCATCTGATATCCATTTTGAATCACTATACCCTTCAAGTACTCTTGGATACCCGGTATAATGAATTCCATATCTCACGGTTCCCTTTAGATAGCGCATTACTCTCTCAAGAGCATGCGAGTGATCATCTCCCAGGTTGGCCACAAATCGGCTAAGTTTGCTCACAGCAGACAAGGTGTCAGGCCTCGTAGCGCAAGCTAAATACATAAGTGAGCCAATTATCTGAGAGTATCTCAATTGATCTCTAGCTGGTTTTTGATTCTTCCGAAGCAAAACACTAGGATCATACGGTGTAGGAGAGGATTTGCAATCAGCATATCCAAATCTACTCAACACCTTCTCCACATAATGTGATTGCACAAGTGTAATCCCATTATTCTCATCTCTCACTAGCTTAATGTTTAGGATAACATCAGCTTCTCCAAGATCCTTCAGCTCAAAACATTGAGACAAGAAGGTTTTGACCTCATTAATCACTTTGAGACTTGTCCCAAAAATTAATATGTCATCAACATACAGACATAGGACAACTCCCTCACCCCCACCATGGCGGAAGTACACATATTTATCACCTTCATTTACAACAAAGCCCACAGATGTCAAAGTTCTTTCAAACTTCTCATGCCATTGCTTGGGAGCTTGTTTGAGGCCATACAAAGATTTCTTCAATTTACACACCTTTCTTTCTTGACCTTCTAGTACAAAACCATCAGGTTGTTCCATGTAAATTTCCTCATCCAACTTTCCATTTAGGAAATTCGTCTTAACGTCCATTTGATGAACGAGAAGACTGTGCAAAGCAGCCAATGATAGTAGTACTTGGATTGTGGTCAATCTTCCGACAGGTGAGTAAGTATCAAAGAAATCTTCACCTTCTTTTTGGGTATAGCCTTTAGCCACAAGCCGAGCTTTGTACTTTTCAATAGTACCATCAACCCTAAGTTTCTTTTTAAATACCCATTTACATCCTACAGATTTACACCCATACAGACGTTCAGATATCTCCCACGTTCCATTAGCTAAGATGGAATCCATCTCACTTTGAACCGCTTCCTTCCAGTAGTCTGCATCTGGAGATGCAAAAGCTTCTGAAATGGTAGTGGGAGTGTCATCCACTAGGTACACAATGAAATAATTACAAAAAGACCTTGTGGTCCTTTGTCTCTTGCTCCTTGTGAGAGCTTCATTGTCATCCTCATCCGAATCTGAAGTCTCATCATCTGATTGTTTATCAGTCTCTATGGGAGTTTCGGGTTCAGAAACTGGATCATATTCCTTATTAGATATGCTAGACATATCTCTCATAGGAAATATATCGTCAAAGAATGTAGCATCTCTTGATTCAAAAATGGTACCGACAGTCATGTCGTCCATTTCAGATTTCACCACAAGAAATCTGTAAGCAATGTTGTGAGAAGCATAGCCAAGAAAGACACAATCCACAGTTTTCGGTCCAAGCTTACGCTTCTTATTGATTGGCATGTTGACCTTTGCCAAACAACCCCAAGTTCGTAAGTAGGAGAGTGTCAACCTTTTATTTTCCCATTCTTCAAATGGAGTAATCTCTTTATTCTTAGTTGGAACACGGTTTAGGACATGACACGAAGTCAATATAGCATCGCCCACCATTCCTTGGATAAACCGGCAGTGTCTAACATGACGTTAACCAAATCTGTTAGAGTCTAGTTTTTCCTCTCAGCAACCCCATTGGATTGAGGGGAATTGGGAGGCGTCCTTTCGTGTATAATACCATGTTCCGAACAGAATAAATTGAACTCATTAAAAAAGTACTCTCCACCACTATCGGACCGAATTCTTTTGATCTTTCTCTCAAGTTGATTTCAACATCTGCCTTATAGATTTTAAAGAAAACTAAAGCCTCATCTTTCGTTTTCAAGAGATATACATAAAAGTACCTAGTAGAATCATCAATCAAAGTCATGAAATATTTCTTTCCACTAATTGTCAACACACCATTCATCTCACATAGATCTGAATGTATGAGCTCAAGAGGTGCCAAGTTTCTGTCCTCTGCAGGCTTATGAGGCTTGCGAGGCTGCTTTTCTTGCACACAAGCATGGCACTTAGAGCCGTTGACAATAGTAAATTTCAGAATTAAACTCATACCAGCAAGCCGCGACATACAACCGGAATTAATATGACAAAGTCGTGAATGCCAAACATTAGTTTTATTACTAGTAGTGCAAACATGGTTCACTACATCATTACAGAAGTCTACCAATGAAAAACGGAACATGCCTCTGCATTCATAGCCTTTTCCAACAAATGTTCCATACTTAGACAGTACAACTTTATTGGATATGTTCTCGTATTGCCCTCTGCCAAAAGAGTCAGCCAGAACAAAAATCAATCGGCGACATACATTAGCTAGCTTCAATAGAAAGAATCAAACAACTTCATGTGTAGGTGCATCTATGGATGCTGACGGGCAGGGATATGGACCATACGAACAATCCGTATACTTTCTCTCGTTTGCACCGGCTATACTGCACGTATGAGTTTTCCTTCTGATGCGTCTGAATCGGGATGTAGAGGGATTGCCCGTATTATCCGTTTAATTGTCCACCTACATCCCTAGGTGCATCCTCGCGAAAGTTCTTGGTGAGCATTTGAGTGCATATCGAGTTCTAGTTCTGTACATGGCCAACAGAGGAGGTAGCTCTGGCGTAACATGCGCCCGAGCCAGCGGTACTACGAGCGGCCACACTGGTACAAGGCCCTTGAATTCAAGGTTCATGTACACCACCGTGTCGAGCATGGTCGGGTGTGTGATACGCACGCCCATCGCGCCGCAACTTCCGTTGGGTGTGACCAGGGTGTCGATGGGGTAAGCGTGTGACCAGGGCCGAGCCTGAGATGGAGGGAGAACCCATCGTTGCTTCCTGATTCGGAGAGCGGATGGGGCGTCCTCGAGTAGCCACCAGTCGCCAGAAAAACGCGAGGGGTAGGGGTGGCACGATTCCACTTCAACCCGACGTATTTTGTGCAGATTGCCGAGTCTAAACTTACCCGTTACCGGCCTGCCAAACAGTCTAGTAGTGTTTTAAGTTGAGCTGGGATTGCCAAGTCTAAACTTACCTAATAAAAACGGTCAAAACTACTATGCCAAACAAAGCCTTAGGGTCCCATCCGTCCGGATCAAGGCATTTGGTAGCCTAGGTCTAAACTCTTCTACCCAAGAAAGAAAGCGCAGCCCAAATACAATAATATAGACCTATTTGTCTTCTTAATGCCAGTTTCAGGGTTTTCACTAAGGTGGCTACTAATCGCATTACAAAAGTAGCTAGGAAAGTTATTAGACCCACCCAAACGGCCAGGTAGGCACATTCTCGAGGGTGTTGTTGTTGGAATATTAGGCAATTTTCCCATGAGATTAATTACCGAAATCAACATTATGTAAGCACTAGCAGATCTAAACACATGTAGCCAAACAACCACACCTAGTAGATCTGAAAATCTAGCAAGAACTAGTGCATACAAAGATAAGAATAGCACGTACATGTTGACCGGGAAGGTCGTCACCGCAGCAGCACCTTGGTCATTGTTGTTGTCGTTCATGGTGCTGATGAGGTTGTCAGTTGCCTGAAAAAAGAACTGGATTCATTTAGATATGTCTGTCTCTCGCTCTATAGCCTGGGAGGTGAGCCGACCGAGTCGCCACGCGTTGGAAGACAAGGACACACGTCAAACATGCACACCAATGTTGACACGTACCCAACAGCTGGTGCACTAAGCAAAAATTTAGTCTTCCACAAAACGAGTTTCTAACTCGAACTCGATTCACGAAACGCGATGCGCGTGCGGGTGAGGCGAGGCGGGCGGCGGCGGAGGAGTCCGCGTGGACTCCTTCTCTTCTCACTCACTTAGTGGGAGTGAAACAGCTCACCTTATAAGCTGGTACAACTCTCTCCCAACTAGCAATGTGGGACTAAACTTTGTCTCCCACAGAGCTCCCAAACTGCCATAGTAGATGTGCCTTGAGATTTCAGGATTTATTAGACTGGATGGGCTGCCTACATGGGCCGCATCCCATATAAATCTAACAATCCCCCACCAGATCTCAGAGGCACATCATATGGCACATTAGATCCAATCGCTGTTTAATATACCTGCAATTCAGTGGAGACTGTTAAGTTAAACTTCCACCTAAACAAAGAGATACGCTTACTACAACTGAACAATGGACTATGCCTTGAATTGCCAGTCTTGTGCAACAAGTTTCACTCAATGCCGTTATCGGTACTTGGCTGTCGTAGGCTACCCCTTGATACATTGCAAACATATCTATAATTTTTGATGTTCCATGCTTGGTTTTATCTACTTTCTTGTGTTTTATCCACACTTTGGAGTAATTTTCATATAATTTCTTGGACTAACCTATTAACAAGAGCCATAGTGCCAATTGCCTGTTTTCTGTTGTTTTTGGTTCCAGAAAGTTAGAAAATGAATATTCTCGGAATTTGACAGGACAAAAGCCAAAGTTGATATTTTACCGGAAGCCTCACGGAGCCAGAATACGAGACAGAGGAGGGCCAGGGCCTGGCCACACCATGTGGTGGCACGGGTCCCCCTTGGTCCCACCACCAGGTGGTGTGGGCCACTCTGGCCTCCACCGACCTTGCCCTTTCGCCTATATATTCCTCCTGATGCGAAAACCCTAAATAATCAAGCCTCTAGCCACGAAAAGTTCCATAGCGCCACCGCCACTGAAGGGGAGATTCGGGGGACAGAAAGTCTCTGTTCCGGCACCCTACCGGGTCGGGGAAGTGCCCCCAGAGCCATCTCCATCGATCTCCACCACCATCTCCATCGCCGTTGCTGATTCGCATGATGAGGAGGGAGTAGTTCTCTCTCGAGGCTAAGGGTTCTACCGGTAGCTATGTGTTCATCTCTCTATCTATGCATGATCTTGTTGTGGTCATGAGCTTTGTAATCAAGTAGATCTACCTTGCTACTCAAGTGCTTTAATGAATCTCTGCTCTCCCCATGTGTGTGAAAGTGACAGCATGCACACCTTGGTGGCACTTAGGCTAGAGATTACAAATACTTGTTATGAGTTATATTTGGAGTTGGATGTCTTTATGAAATTGCAGTGTTTGTTGGACTCATCTAGTACTCAAGGTGACAGTGTGGGGTTATCTAGATGGGAAAGGCTTACTTTGAGGTGTGCTGTTATAGCCCTACCATGGATTAGAGTATCCAATCGGAGAGTAGTTCAGCGTAGTATCATAAAGAAGAATATATTTATATGAGAGTGTTCACTAGTGAAAGTATGATCCCTAGGCCTTGTTTCTAAGCATTGAAACATCGTTTGTAACTAGATATGTTACATGTTTGCTTGCTACCATCTTTATTTCAGTTTTACTTTAGTCTTTTCCACGCCATCAAGCTATTTTCTATCATCGTTACCATTTATAATTGTCGATACCACTCGTATTTCACTATCTGTTCGCCAAACTAGTGCACATATACACCTGACAAGTGTATTAGGTGTGTTGGGGATACAAGAGACTTCTTGTATCTTGATTGCAGGTTTGCTTGAGAGGGAATACCTTTGACCACTTCCTCCCTGAGTTCGATAAACCTTGGGTGATCCACTTAAGGGAAAACTTGCTGCTGTTCTACAAACCTCTGCACTTGGAGGCCCAACAACTGTCTACAAGAATAGAAGTGCGTAGACATCAAGCTATTTTCTGGTGCCATTGCCGGGAAGGAAAGGTAAAAGGTATTCACATCAGAGGATTAAAGAAGAAGAACCTCCCATGGAAAACGCCTATTTTCTGGCGCCGTTGCCGGGGAGGTAAGGTAAAAGGTACTCACATCCTCCGGTGTGAGTGCTCGAAGTTATTTCCTTTAGATTCTGCAATTTTGTCTTTTTGTTTCTTGTTTTCACTAGTTAGGCTTAATGGAAAACAACAACAAAATTAGAGAGCTTTATAGTATTTATCTTGAGTTAGGACATGAAGTGTTTAAAGAGAAAATTAAAAAACCTATGGAACTTTATTTGCATGCTAATAGCAATGTTGTTAGTATGAATTCTTTGGACACCATTATTGCTAATGCTATGGAAAAGTCTAAGCTTGGGGAAGCTAGTTTTTATGAAAATGATCTTTTTAGTTCCCCAGCTTTGGAAGATAGCTATTCTATTGCTTATCATGATACAAAACCTCCAATATATGATGATTACAATGATGAGTATGATATTTTCAGTCCACCTACTATTGAGGAGGAAATTAATTATGGCTACAATATGCCTCCTATATTCGATGATTATGGTGATGAGAATAATAATGATAGCTATTTTGTTGAATTTTCTCCCACTACAATTAATAAGAATGACTATGTTTATGTGGGGAGTAATAATTATTATATGCATGTGGCTCATGATAAGAATATTTTATGTTATAGTTATATTGTTAATTTTATTCATGATGCTACTCAAAGTTATTATGAGAGAGGAAAACATGGTTTTATGCATCTCAATAATATTAAGTTTCCCCTCTTTATGTTGAAAGTTTTGAAGTTGCACTTGTTTTGCTTTCCTATGCCTGTTGCTTTGTGCTTTCATGACTTGTTTCTTTACAAGATTCCTATGCATAGGAAGTGGGTTAGACTTAAATGTGATTTGAATTTACTTCTTGATGCTCTCTTTTACTTCAATTCATATTTATTATGTGAGTATCTTCTCAAACTATCATGCCTAACTTAAAGGCGTTAAAAAAGTACTTATTGGGAGATAACCCAAAAGTTTTAGATGAGTCTTGGAAGTTATTACTTCTGTAATAACCGCTCCTTATCCTTTTTATTTACTTTTTGTGCCAAGAGTAACCTCTAAGAGAAGTAATGATTGGGAAAGTTGTTGTCCCGAAACAGATTTCTGTGCTTCACCGTAAAAATTCGTGTAAAATATCTGTATGTCCTTTTTGTGCTTCTGCCCCAGGTTGTTATCTAACTTTCGTTACTTCAACACTTTTTGATTTGAGCAACAGAAGGTCTTCGAAAGAATTCGTCTTTACCTGCTGGTCTGTTTTGACAGATTTCTTTCATTTTCTGCATTTGCTTCTTGTTGGTTTCTTTTTGAGTTCTTTTGGGGAATTGAGCTTTTTGAGGGAAGTTCTACAGTATCAAGTGTTCTAATGGAAGTTTATTTGGTGTTAGAACTGAACCTTAAGAATTATTTATCTTGAGTGCACTAATGTTGCTAATAAAGATTGTGTGAAGTTTTGTATGAAGGAAAAATTTCAGGTGTATGGAACGAATGAGTAATGAGATGAAGGATGGACTAAAGCTCAAGCTTGGGGATGCCACTTGTGTCACCCCAAGAAATATCCAAAAAGTACAAGCGTCAAAGCTTGGGGATGCCCAAGGCATCCCCCTCTTCATCAATAAAAATCCCAGGTTTCTTCCAAACGCTTCATTTTTATTGTTTCATACACAGTTGTGTTGTTCTTGGAGCGTCTTCTTTTTCGTTTTCGTTTTGGTTTTTCATTTGCTTGGTTTTCTTAGTTTTCTGAACAAATTGGTTGGATCCCCTCTTTAATACATTGGTTTGCAAATAGTTTGGTTTGGATTGGAAAAGAGTAGGAAAGTTCATCCTTATGTGGTAAAAAGAGTTTGTTTGTTACTGTGGCCTATGCTTTGTCATGCCATGCTTGATATTGTTTTGGATTTATGCTTAGTATTCTTTGCTGTAGCATAACTTGTTATAAACAATTGAGATTGCCTAATGTGCCTTGGATGAATCGTGCGTTGTTTTAGCATATTAAAGCATGGTATAGTGATATTCTCCTTTGATGCTTTATTTGGGTTAACTTGGCGCATGCTCACACCATGTTATGACTATCTCAAGTCACCATAGCCTTTATGATCCTTTAGTTTTCAATTTGTAGTATCACTTTATTCATTGATCAATGATTTTTGTCGCTCTGCATGATTATGGCCATTATTGCTCTCTTAGTTTGTCGCTCCCAGTCTTTTGCTAGCCTCCACAACCAAGTATGAGTTCCACTCATGCATCCAACTCCCTAAACCAAGTTATTCCAAAGAGTCCACCATACCTACCTATTAGCACTTGCTATTCTAAGTATATTCATGTTTTTGTTTACCTTCCGAATTAAACTTGTTATGAGAAAACTAGTGATTAAAGATCTCACAAACTTGATGGCACACTTTATTTTTCTTGCCCTTAATAAACTTGAACCATTTTGTCGTCTATGTTTTATATGCTTGCACTTATTTGTTGGGAATTAGCAGAACCATGCTTTCATGGGGAACGCTTTCAACATTGCACTAGTACTTTGTACCTAGTTGATATCATGCTCTTTTGTCTATGGATGTCGTCGGTGTGAAATGAAAGGGGAGCTTGTAAGTCCATGGAGTTATGTACATGTGTTAGAGAAACTCCTGGGCTGCTGGTCTAATCCATGCCGACATGGTGGAAACCTACAGCGTAACCATAATGAGCTGTGTATGAAGCATTCTTCTTATAAAAAATAGTCCTATATTGAGAAAAAAGAGAAAAAGAAAAGAAAAAAAGAGATTATGAAAAGAGGAAAGAGAGAGAAAAGCACCATATTCCCATGGTAAATAAGAAGATTGCTGAGATGCTTGTTTTCTGCTTGCCTTGTCATTTTGATATGGGGATTCTTCCATATCATCGGGCAAGGGGTACCCCGTTGGCGCTTCTCTATGATACACATGTACTTACGATGACAAGAACTTACCGGTGACTAAACTTGAGTAGCATGAGGAGCGGCCCTCATATTCAAGGGACATGAGATTTCTAACTTATACTTCGTCAAGCATGTACACCATAGTTTGTTCACTTTAACCTTAATCACTTCAAGATGCTTATGATAGGGGCAATGAGAGCTGAAGCTATTAAATACCATAATTTTTGGAAGCTCTTTATGAAACTTGAATCTCTACTTCCTTCTATGAAGGCCTTTCTTCCACCATTATATTGAGTCTCCACCTTCTACCTTTATACACCTACTTTGAGAGCATAGTGGCCATTCTTAGTTCTATGTGCATTGTCCCAAGACTAGTTGATTGATGCATAACTTGATATTGCTTGTTTTAAACTATTTGTATCTAGTCACTCTTATGAACTTTGAAGGTGTCCTATGCATTTATACTTGCTACTCTATGAGGGACAAGCTGAATGCCATTATGCTATGTTTTCTTTATGTGAAACAAATAAACGTCTTGCAAAGCATTGTTATTCATGAATCTTTTGTTTGTGCCTTTTCATGTTGCAACATAGTTGCTATGTCTTATTGTTAGAACTTTGTCTTGTTGGAGATATGCCCAAGAGGCAATAATAAAAGTGATTATTATTATATCTTTGTGTTTATGATGAATGTTTACATCCCATGCTAAAATTGTATTATTAGGAAACACTGATACATGTGTGTTTTGTAAACATATAAGAGTCCCTAGTAAGCCTCTTGTTGAACTAGCTTGTTGATTAATTGATGATCATGGTTTTCTGATCATGGACATTAGGATGTGATTAATAACAAGGTCATATCATTAGGAGAATGATGTGATGGACACACACCCATAGTAAGCGTAGCATAAGATCAAGTCATTAAGTTCGTATTGCTGTAAGCTTTCAATCACATAGTAACCTATTCCTTCGACCATGAGGTTATGTTAATCACCATCGCTGGATGAATACTTTGATGACATCAAACGCCGCTACGTAACTGGGTGGTTATAAAAGTGTCATTGGGTATTCTGAAAGTATGTGTTGAAGCTCATGAACCAAGATTGGGATTTGTCCATCCATATGACGGATAGATATGCTCTGGGCCCTCTCGGTGGAATGTCATCTAGTTAGCTTGCAAGCATGTGACCAGGTCACAAGGGATGACATATCACGGAACGAGTAAAGAGTACTTATCAGTAACGAGGTAGAACTAAGTATGGAGATACCGACGATCAAACCTCGGATAAGTATAGTATCGTGAGACAAAGGGAATTAGTTTCGTATGTAAGTGGTTCAATCGATCGCGAAGTCATCGTTGAGTATGTGGGAGCCATTATGGATCTCCAGGTCCCGCTGATGGTTATTGATAGGAGATGTGTCTCTATCATGTCTGCATATTCACGAACCGTAGGGTGACACACTTAAGGTTCGAAGTTGTTTTAAGTAGATATGGAATGTGCGTTGGAGACCGAATGTTGTTCGCAGTCTCGGAATGGATCCGGGACATCACGAGGAGATCCGGAATGGTCCGAAGAATAAGATTCATATATAGGAGATCATTTTATGAGATAGGAAATGTTCCGGAGTGTTTGTATGAGGATTCTAGAAGGTTTCGGAATGTTCCGGAAGGTTCTAGAAGATATCTTGGAGTTTGCTTGAAAATCAAGATAGGGATCAAGGAGTCCTGTTGGGTCAAGATAAGGAGTCGTGGGGGAGGAGGATTCCTCCCCACCTCCCCAACCCGCCGGCCCCATAGGAGGGGAGTCCTACAAGGACTCCCCTTCCCTGGCGCGCCCTCCCTCCTTTAAATAGAGGAGCAGGGGCGCCCCCTCCTTACACGCTCTCATAACGTCCAATCTCTGCCGCCTCTCTCCTCCACCATATTCTGCACAGGCATAGGCGAAGCCCTGCAGAATTCTCTACTCCACCACCACCACCACGCCGTCGTGCTGCTGGGATTCCGTGGAGAAGATCTACTACCTCCGCTGCTCGCTAGAACGGGGAGAGGAAGGTCTGCTTCGACTCCGCACGTGTGACCGACTGCGGAAGCGCTGCCGAATCGTGGCGCCGGAAGGATCGTCCACTTGACCAAGGGCGGAAGCGCTGCTGGAACGCAACGCCGGAAGGATCGTCTACTTGACCGAGGGCGGAAGCGCTGCTGGAACGCAACGCCGGAAGGATCGTCCACACGATCTTGAGATCGGCAAGTGATCGACTACATCAACCACGAGATCTAATCTCGTTAACGCTTTCGGATCTACGAGGGTTAGTTCCCATCTATCTCGTTGCTCATGTCTAATAGATTAGATCTTGCCTTTTATCTAGATTAGATCTAGGTTTTGTTCGTTCTTGCGGTAGAAATTTTTTGTTTTCCATGCTACGAACCCATCAGTGGTATCAGAGCCGTATCTATGCGTAGATCTGTTGCACGAGTAGAACACAATGGTTTTGTGGGCGTTGATGCTTATGTTGTCGGTGTCTTAGCGTGTACTTTGCATCTTGCGGCATGGTGGGATGAAGCGGCTCGGGCTAACATTACATGTCATCGCACATGAGACTTGCTCCACGCTTGACGTGCAACTTGCTTTGCACAAGTGGCTTTGCGGGTGTCTGTCTCTCCCACCATAGTTAAGATTCAATTTACAATGAGCATCTTGACAACACTTGTATCAACGTTGTGGTTCTTGTTCGTAGGTGAGATCGGTCTTATGCGAAAGCCCCAAACCACGTAAAACTTGCAAAGAAAATTAGAGGCGTCTAACTTGTTTTTGCAGGGGTTTTGTGATGTGATATGGCCAACATGTGATTGTGATTGTATTTGATGTATGCAATGATCCTTGTTGTAATATGGCAACCGGCAGGAGCCTAATGGTTGTCTTTAATTCTGTTAAGACCTGCGTGTCTATTCATCTTGTAATAGCTTTATTCCAAGTAGTTGTAATAGTTGCTGGTGATGATGGACAACCATGAAGCGGCGCCACTGACCTTGACGCAATGCTGGTGATGATGGAGATCATGTTCGTGCTTTGGAGATGGAGATCAAAGGCGCAAGAAGAAAAGGCCATATCATATCACACTAATTATGAATTGCCTGTGATGTTAATCCTTTATGCATCTTGTATTGCTTAGATCGCGACGGTAGCATTATAAGATGATCCCTCTCACTAAATATCAAGTAATAAAGTGTTCACCCTTAGTTGGCACCGTTGCTAAGACTCGTCGTTTCGAAGCATCTCGTGATGATCGGATGTGATAGATTCTACGTATGCATACAACGGGTGCAAGCCAGATTTGCACATGCGGAAACTAAGGTTGTCTTGACGAGCCTAGCATGTACAGACATGGTCTCGGAACACGGAATACCGAAAGGTAGAGCATGAGTCATATAATTGATATGATGAACATGAAGATTGTTCGCCAATGAAACTACATCTTCTCTCGTGAAGATCGGACTTGGTGTAGTGGACTTGGTTCGTGTAATCACTAAGACAATGTGAGGGATGTTGTTTTGAGTGGGAGTTCACCTAGTTAGTTTAATAATTAAATTTGAACTCAATTTGTCATAAACTTAGTATAAACTACTTGCAAATTGTTGTAGATTATGGCGACTCCCTCCATCAATTTCAATGCGTTCCTAGAGAAAGAAAAGCTTAAAAATAATGGAAGCAATTTCACGGACTGGTTCCGTGGACTGAAGATCGTCCTCAGGGCTGGTCAGTTGACCTATGTGCTCGATGCACCGCTAGGTGACCCACCTGCAGATAATGCCACCGATGACGAAAAGAATGTTTTCGCCACTCGGAAGAATCATTACTCCATAGTTCAGTGTGCCATCCTGTACGGTTTAGAAGCGGAGCTCCAACAGCGTTTTGAGCACCACGACCCGTTCGAGATCATTAAGGAGCTCAGGCTAATTTTTGAGACTCGCGCGGCCATGGAGAGCTATGAGGCCTCCGAGAAATTCTTTAACTGTAAGATGGAAGAAGGAAGCTCCGTTAGCGAGCACGTGCTCACCATGTCTGGGTACGCTAAGAAGCTCCAAGAGTTGGGAATATCGATTCCTAATGAATTGGGGATTCACCGTCTCCTTCAATCACTACCACCAAGTTATAAGAACTTTGTGATGAACTACAACATGCACTGCATGAACAAGACGTTGCCTGAACTGTCGTCCATGCTGAAAACTGCTGAAGTGGAGATCAAGAAGGAGCAACAAGTGTTGATGGTCAATAAGACCACCAAGTTCAAGAAATGGGGTAAGCCTAAGAACAAGGGCAACTTCAAGAAGGACGGCAAGAAAGCTGCCGCACCTGCTAAGAAGCCTAAGGCTGGTCCTAAACCTGAAACTGAGTGCTTCTACTGCAAGGGAGCTAGTCACTGGAAGTGTAACTGCCCCAAGTACCTGGCGGATCTGAAGAACGGCAACATCAAGAAGAAAGGTATATTTGATATATGTGTTATAGATGTGTATCTTACTAGTAATCGTAGTAGTGCCTGGGTATTTGATACCGGTTCGGTTGCTCATATATGTAACTCGAAACAGGAGCTGCGGAATAAACGAAGACTGGCAAGAGACGAGGTAACGATGCGCGTTGGAAATGGCTCCAAGATTGATGTGATCGCCGTCGGCACGCTCCCTCTACATCTACCTTCGGGATTAGTTTTAAATTTAAATAATTGTTATTTGGTGCCTGCGTTAAGCATGAACATTATATCTGGATCCTGTTTATTGCGAGACGGTTACTCTTTTAAGTCTGAGAATGAAGGTTGTTCGATTTATATGAG
Organism: Avena eriantha; assembly: GCA_910589775.1. Classification (NCBI taxonomy): domain Eukaryota; kingdom Viridiplantae; phylum Streptophyta; class Magnoliopsida; order Poales; family Poaceae; genus Avena; species Avena eriantha. The sequence goes on along the minus strand of OU342743.1, from coordinate 130,447,625 downwards.
TAATATCTTTTATGGTAATTCACCTGAGATGAATGGTTTATTCTTACTGAATCTCGATAGTAGTGATACACATGTTCACAACATAGATGCTAAACGAATTAAATTGAATGATAATTCTACATACATGTGGCACTGTCGTCTTGGTCACATTGGAGTGAAGCGTATGAAGAAACTCCATTCAGATGGACTTCTTGAATCACTTGATTTTGAATCACTTGAAAGATGCGAAGCATGTCTAATGGGAAAAATGACTAAGACTCCATTCTCTGCTACAATGGAGCGAGCTACAGACTTATTGGAAAAAATACATACCGATGTGTGCGGTCCAATGAGTGTAGCATCGCGTGGTGGATATCGTTATGTTCTCACTTTCACGGATGACTTGAGTAGATATGGGTATGTCTACTTCATGAAACATAAGTCCGAAACTTTCGAGAAGTTTAAGGAATTTCAAAGTGAAGTGGAGAATCATCGTAACAAGAAGATTAAATTTCTGCGTTCTGATCGCGGAGGTGAATATCTGAGTTACGAGTTTGGCATGCATTTAAAGAAATGTGGAATACTTTCACAGTTGACACCGCCGGGAACACCGCAGCGTAATGGTGTGTCCGAACGTCGTAATCGAACTCTCTTAGATATGGTTCGGTCTATGATGTCTCCTACAAATTTACCGTTATCATTTTGGGGCTATGCATTAGAGACAGCCGCATTCACTTTAAATAGGGCACCATCTAAATCCGTTGAAACGACACCGTACGAATTGTGGTTTGGTAAGAAACCTAAGTTGTCGTTCCTTAAAGTTTGGGGTTGCGAAGCATATGTAAAGAAGTTGCAACCTGATAAGCTAGAACCCAAAGCGGAGAAATGCGTCTTCATAGGATACCCTAAAAAAACAATTGGGTATACCTTCTATCGTAGATCCGAAGGCAAAGTTTTCGTTGCAAAGAATGGATCCTTTCTTGAGAAGGAGTTTCTCTCGAAAGAAGTGACTGGAAGGAAAGTAGAACTCGATGAGGTTATTGAACCTTCTCTCGGATTTGAGAGTAGCGCAGCACCGGAAGATGTTTTTGTGCCGCCTGCACCAATTGGAGAGGAAGCTAATGATAATGATCATGAAACTTCGAACGAAGTTACTACTGAACCTCGCAGGTCAACAAGGGCTCGTACCACTCCTGATTGGTATGACTCTGCCTTGAACGTCATGTTGGTGGACAACGATGATGACCCTGCGACGTATGAAGAAGCTATGGTGAGCCCAGATTCCGACAAATGGCTAGAAGCCATGAAATCCGAAATGGGATCCATGTACGAAAACGAAGTGTGGACTTTGGTGGACTTACCGGATGGCCGTAGGGCTGTCGAGAACAAATGGATTTTCAAGAGAAAAACAGATGCTGATGGTAATGTTACCGTCTATAAAGCTCGACTTGTCGCGAAAGGGTTCCGACAAATTCAAGGAGTTGACTACGATGAGACATTCTCACCAGTAGCGAAGCTAAAGTCTGTGAGGATTTTGTTAGCAATTGCTGCATATTTCGATTATGAGATTTGGTAGATGGATGTCAAAACGGCGTTCCTTAATGGTGACATTGAGGAAGAGTTGTATATGGTACAACCCAAAGGTTTTGTCGATCCTAAAGATGCTGACAAGGTATGCAAACTTCAGCGCTCCATTCATGGACTGAAGCAAGCATCCCGTAGTTGGAATCAACGTTTTGATAAAGTAATCAAAAACTTTGGATTTATACAAACTTATGGAGAAGCTTGTATTTACAAGAAAGTGAGTGGGAGCTCTGTAGCATTCCTAGTACTGTATGTAGATGACATATTGTTGATTGGGAATGATATAGAACTTCTTAATAGCGTCAAAACCTATTTGAATAATAGTTTTTCAATGAAGGATCTTGGCGAAGCGGCATATATTCTAGGCATCAAGATTTATAGAGATAGATCAAGACGCCTAATAGGACTTTCACAAAGTACATACTTGGACAAAGTTCTAAAGAAGTTTAGAATGGAAGATAGCAAGAAAGGGTTCGTGCCCATGTTGTCAGGTAAGACCTTGAGTAAAACTCAAAGTCCAGCTACGGCAGAAGATAGAGAGAAAATGAATAAAATTCCCTATGCCTCGGCCATAGGTTCTATCATGTATGCCATGCTGTGTACAAGACCGGATATAGCACATGCTGTTAGTTTGACTAGCAGATATCAAAGTGATCCTGGAGAGGAACACTGGACAGCGGTCAAGAATATCCTAAAGTACCTAAATAGGACTAAGGATATGGTTCTTTCTTATGGAGGTGATGAACAGCTTGTTGTAAACGGTTACACCGATGCTAGTTGGAACACCGATCCGGATGACTCAAAGTCACAGTCGGGTTACGTATTTATTTTGAATGGTGCTGCAGTGAGCTGGAGGAGTGCGAAGCAAAGCGTTGTGGCGAAATCTTCAACTGAATCGGAATACATAGCTGCTTCGGAGGCTGCACAAGAAGCCGTTTGGATGAAGGAATTCATTACTGAACTCGGCGTGGTTCCCAGTGCGCTGGACCCGATGGCCATCTACTGTGACAACACAGGTGCCATAGCTAATGCGCAGGAGCCAAGGTCACATAGCAAGCTGAAGCACATCAAGCTACGTTTCCACGCTATTCGCGAGTATGTCCGAGATGGTGACATAAAGATTTGCAAAGTACACACTGATCTGAATGTGGCAGATCCGTTGACTAAACCTCTCCCTAGGGAAAAGCATGACCAACACCAGAACGCCATGGGTGTTCGGTATATTACCATGTAATCTAGATTATTGACTCTAGTGCAAGTGGGAGACTGTTGGAGATATGCCCAAGAGGCAATAATAAAAGTGATTATTATTATATCTTTGTGTTTATGATGAATGTTTACATCCCATGCTAAAATTGTATTATTAGGAAACACTGATACATGTGTGTTTTGTAAACATATAAGAGCCCCTAGTAAGCCTCTTGTTGAACTAGCTTGTTGATTAATTGATGATCATGGTTTTCTGATCATGGACATTAGGATGTGATTAATAACAAGGTCATATCATTAGGAGAATGATGTGATGGACACACACCCATAGTAAGCGTAGCATAAGATCAAGTCATTAAGTTCGTATTGCTGTAAGCTTTCAATCACATAGTAACCTATTCCTTCGACCATGAGGTTATGTTAATCACCATCGCTGGATGAATACTTTGATGACATCAAACGCCGCTTCGTAACTGGGTGGTTATAAAAGTGTCATTGGGTATTCTGAAAGTATGTGTTGAAGCTCATGAACCAAGATTGGGATTTGTCCATCCATATGACGGATAGATATGCTCTGGGCCCTCTCGGTGGAATGTCATCTAGTTAGCTTGCAAGCATGTGACCAGGTCACAAGGGATGACATATCACGGAACGAGTAAAGAGTACTTATCAGTAACGAGGTAGAACTAAGTATGGAGATACCGACGATCAAACCTCGGATAAGTATAGTATCGTGAGACAAAGGGAATTAGTTTCGTATGTAAGTGGTTCAATCGATCGCGAAGTCATCGTTGAGTATGTGGGAGCCATTATGGATCTCCAGGTCCCGCTGATGGTTATTGATAGGAGATGTGTCTCTATCATGTCTGCATATTCACGAACCGTAGGGTGACACACTTAAGGTTCGAAGTTGTTTTAAGTAGATATGGAATGTGCGTTGGAGACCGAATGTTGTTCGGAGTCTCGGAATGGATCCGGGACATCACGAGGAGATCCGGAATGGTCCGGAGAATAAGATTCATATATAGGAGATCATTTTATGAGATAGGAAATGTTCCGGAGTGTTTGTATGAGGATTCTAGAAGGTTTCGGAATGTTCCGGAAGGTTCTAGAAGATATCTTGGAGTTTGCTTGAAAATCAAGATAGGGATCAAGGAGTCCTGTTGGGTCAAGATAAGGAGTCGTGGGGGAGGAGGATTCCTCCCCACCTCCCCAACCCGCCGGCCCCATAGGAGGGGAGTCCTACAAGGACTCCCCTTCCCTGGCGCGCCCTCCCTCCTTTAAATAGAGGAGCAGGGGCGCCCCCTCCTTACACGCTCTCATAACGTCCAATCTCTGCCGCCTCTCTCCTCCACCATATTCTGCACAGGCATAGGCGAAGCCCTGCAGAATTCTCTACTCCACCACCACCACCACGCCGTCGTGCTGCTGGGATTCCGTGGAGAAGATCTACTACCTCCGCTGCTCGCTAGAACGGGGAGAGGAAGGTCTGCTTCGACTCCGCACGTGTGACCGACTGCGGAAGCGCTGCCGAATCGTGGCGCCGGAAGGATCGTCCACTTGACCAAGGGCGGAAGCGCTGCTGGAACGCGACGCCGGAAGGATCGTCTACTTGACCGAGGGCGGAAGCGCTGCTGGAACGCAACGCCGGAAGGATCGTCCACACGATCTTGAGATCGGCAAGTGATCGACTACATCAACCACGAGATCTAATCTCGTTAACGCTTTCGGATCTACGAGGGTTAGTTCCCATCTATCTCGTTGCTCATGTCTAATAGATTAGATCTTGCCTTTTATCTAGATTAGATCTAGGTTTTGTTCGTTCTTGCGGTAGAATTTTTTTGTTTTCCATGCTACGAACCCATCATGTGGTATCAGAGCCGTATCTACAGACGGAGGAGGGCCAGGGCCTGGCCACACCATGTGGTGGCGTGGGTCCCCCTTGGTCGTGCCACCAGGTATTGTGGGCCCCTCTGCCTCCACCGACCTTGCCCTTTCGCCTATATATTCCTCCCGATGTGAAAACCCTAAATAATTAAGACTCTGATGGCTCAGTATTGATGTAGAGCTTGTTGGGAACCCCAAGAGGAAGGTATGATGAGCACAGCAACAAGTTTCCCTCAGTTATGAAACCAAGGTTTAATCGAACCAGTAGGAGTAAGGAAACACCCCAAAGGTGTTGCTAGCTGAGCCTTGGCAGGGCGCACTACCGGTGCTAGTAGCAACGTGGAGACCTGCACAACACAACCACAAAACTTTGTCCCCAACTTGCGATGAGGTTGTCAATCTCACCGTGTTTTGCAGAAAACAAAGGATTAAACATATCGAATGGAAAGAAATAATCCACCTTCAGGTTATCATCCGAACCCCCTCCAGTATTAAGTTGCAAGCAACATATTATTGCTTTACGAACTACGTGTAAAGTAAACAATACGATTGTTCTATGAACAAAGGATTGTTGTTTTCTCGCTAGTAGCAACATCACATCTAGTACCTTAGAGATTTCTGTCACTTCCCCAGATTACCAGAGGCATGAACCCACTATCGAGCATAAATACTAAATCTTGGAGTTGCTAGCATCTACTTGGCCAAGATAGCTACTAACAGCGGAAAGCATGCAAGATCACAAATAACAAAGACATGATAGAATCAATAATCAATCTGAAATAGCATCTCAATATCCATCGGATCCCCGCAAACACAACATGCAGAATTACAAATAGATGATCTTGATCATGAACAGAGCTCATAAGATCTAAACATGAAAGCACAAAGGAGGAGAACCAGCCATCTAGCTACTACATGGATCCGTAGTCCAAGGATGAACTACTCATGCATCACACCGGAGGCTTGCATGGTGATGAAGAAGGCCTCCAGGGTGAATTCCCCTCTCCAGCAGGGTGCCGGGAAGAGCTTCAGATCCTTCCCGATCTAGGGATGGACATGACGGCGGCTACAAACTCTTTTGTGGATTTTTGATCGGGTACTTAGGGTTTTCGTCTCGAGGGCATCTTATAGGCGGAAGGGGAGGCCGCGGGGGTGCCGGAGGCGGCCACACCACCCCCTGGCGCGGGCCAAGCCTGGCCACGCGGCCAGGTGGTGTGGCCGCCCTCTGGCCCTTCTCCGTCTCGTATTCTGGCATCTGATGACTTCTGGAAAAATAGGCACTTTGGCTTTTTTCCCATCCAATTCTGAGAATATTCATTTTCTGACATTCCTGGAACCAAAAACAGCAGAAAACAGGAGCTGACACTGTGGCTCTTGTTAATAGGTTAGTCTAAGAAATCATATGAAAAGTACTCCAAAGTGTGGACAAAACACAAGAAAGTGGATAAAACCAAGCATGGAACATCAAAAATTATAGATACATTTGCAATGTATCAACATCCCTAAGCTTAACTCCTGCTTGTCCTCGAGTAGGTAAGTGATAAAAAGAAAGAATAATTTTTGAGGTGACATGCACCATCAAAGACTTAATCAAAGTATTTGTAAAACATTCAGAGCTGGGATCATAGTACTTCAATCATAACATGAAAGAAAAAGTTCTAGCAATAAGACAAAGAAACTATGATGCAACATGAAAAGGCACGAACAAAACATTCATGAATAACAATGCTTTCAAGACGTTTGTTTGTTTCACATAAAGAAAACATAGCATAATAGTATTCAGCTTGTGCCTCATAGAGTAGCAAATATAAATGCATAGGACACCTTCAAAGTTCATAAGAGTGACTAGATACAAATAGTTTAAAACAAGCAATATCAAGTTATGCATCAATCAACTAGTCTTGGGACAATGCACATAAAACTAAGAATGGCCACTATGCTCTGAAAGTAGGTGCATAAAGATAGAAGATGGAGACACAATATAATGGTGGAAGAAAGGCATTTTTATAAAAGGAAGTAGGGATTCAAGTCTCATAAAGAGCTTCCAAAAATTATGGTACTTATATCTTTCAGCTCTCATTGCCCCTATCATAAGCATCTTGAAGTGATTAAGGTTAAAGTGAACAAACTATGGTGTACATGCTTGATGAAGTATAAGTTAGAAATCTCATGTCCCTTGTATACGAGGGTCGCTCCTCATGCTACTCAAGTTTAGTCACCGGTAAGTTCTTGTCATCGTAAGTACATGTGTATCATATAGAACCGCCAACGGGGGTACTCCTTGCCCGATGATACAGAAGAATCCCCATATCAAAATGACAAGGCAAGCAGACAACGAGCATCTCAACATTCTTCTTATTTACCATGGGAATATGGTGGTTTTTTCTCTCTTTCCTCTTTTCATAATATCTCTTTTTTTCTCTTTTTTCTCAATATAGGACTCTTTTTTTATAAGAAGGATGCTTCGTAGACAACTCATTATGGTTACGCTGCAGGTTTCCACCATGTCAGCATGTATTAGACTAGTGGCCCAGACGTTTCTCTAACACATATACATAACTCCATGGACTTACAAGCTCCCCTTTCATTTCACACCGACGACATCCATATACAAAAGAGCATGATATCAACTAGGTACAAGTACCAAGTGAAATGTTGAAAGCGTTCCCCATCAAAGCATGGTTCTAATAATTCCCATCAAAAAGTGCAAGCATATACAACATAGACGACACAATGGTTCAAGTTTATTAGGGCAAGAAAAGTAAAGTGTGCCATCAAGTTCGTGAGATCTTTAATCACTAGTTTTCTCATAATAAGTTTAATTTGGAAGGTAAACAAAAGCATCAATATACTAGGAATATCATAAGTTAGTAGGTAGGTATGGTGGACTCTTTGGAATAACTTGGTTTAGGGAGTTGGATGCATGAGTGGAACTCATACTTGGTTGTGGAGGCTAGCAAAAGACCAGGAGCGACAAACTAAGAGAGCAATAATGGCCATAATCATGCAGAGCGACAAAACATCATTCATCAAAGCATAAAGTGATACTACAAGTTGAAAACTAAAGGATCATAAATGCTACGATCACTTGAGATAGTCATAACATGGTGTGAGCATGCGCCAAGTCAACCCAAATAAAGCATCAAAGGACAATACCACTATACTATGCTTTAATATGCTAAAACAACGCATGATTCATCCAAGGCACATTAAGCAATCTCAATTGTTTATAACAAGTCATGCTACAGCAAATAATACTAAGCATAAATCTAAAACAATATCAAGCATGGCATGACTGAGCATAGGCCATAGTCAAAACGAGCTCTTTTTACCACATAAGCATGAACTTTCCTACTCTTTTCCAAACCAAACCAAACTATTTGCAAACCAATGTATGAAAGAGGGGGTCCAACCAATTTATTCAGAAAACTAAGAAAACCAAAGCAAATGAAAAAACAAAACGAAAACGAAAAAGAAGACGCTTCAAGAAAAACACAACAGTGCATGAAACAATAAATATGAAGCGTTTGGAAGAAACCTGGGATTTTTATTGATGAAGAAGGAGATGCCTTGGGCATCCCCAAGCTTTGACGCTTTTACTTGTTGGATATTTCTTGGGGTGACACGTGTGGCATCCCCAAGCTTGAGCTTTAGTCTATCCTTCATCTCATTACTCATTCCTTCCATACACCTGGAAAATTTTCTTCATACAAAACTTCACACAATCTTTATTAGCAACATTAGTGTACTTAGGATAAATAAGTCTTAAGGTTCAGTTACAACATCAAATAAACTTCCATTAGAATACTAGCTACTGTAGCACTTCCCTCAAAAATCTCAATTCCCCAAAAGAACTCAAAAAGGAACCAACAAGAAGCAAATGGAGAAAATGGCAGAAATATGTCAAAATAGACCAGCAGGTAAAGACGAATTTTTTCGAAGACCTTATGTTGCTCAAATCAAAAAGCGTTGATCTAACGAAATTTATATAACAACCTGGGGCAGAAGCACAAAAATTCATGCCTCAAAAAGATGTACAGAGATTTTACACGAATTTTTACGGTGAAGCACAGAAATCTGTTTCGGGCCAGCAACTTTCCCAATCATTATTTCCCTCTCATTAGAGGTTACTCTTGGCACAAAAAGCAAATAAAAAGGATAAGGAGCGGTTATTACAGAGGTAATAACTTCCAAGACTCATCTAAAACTTTTGGGTTATCTCCCTATAAGTACTTTTCTTTAACGCCTTTAAGTTAGGCATAAGAAGCAAGAAAAACAATCAAGTGTTCTCGAATGAAGAAGCATTAAGACCAAATTTTGTTTTCATAGGAGAAGCAAAATAAATCATCTCTCTCTTCTTAGGGAAGTGTTCTATACCTTTCTTGAGTGGGAGTTGATATTTAATGGTGCCTTCTTTCATATCAATAATGGCACCAACAGTTCTAAGAAAAGGTCTTCCCAAAGTAATAGGACAAGAAGCATTGTATTCAACATCCAAAACATAGAAATCAACGGGGACATTGGCATTGTTAACCATAATAAGGACATCATTAAGAATCCTCATGAGTTTCTTTTTACCATTATCATCAAGTGGGACATTCAAATAACAATCTTCAAGATGAGGTAGATCAAGCATATCATAAATCCTTCTAGGCATAATAGAAACACTACTATCAAGATCACATAAAGCTTTGAAATCAAAGTCATTCACTTTCATATTAATGATGGGTTCCCAACCATCTTCTTGTTTTATAGGAATTGAAGCTTTATGTTTCATCTTTTCTTCTTTAATCTTTATGAGAGCATCAGTAATGTGTTTTGTAAAGGCCATGTTCATAGCACTAGCATTAGGAGTTTTACCAATCTTTTGTAGGAACTTAATAACTTCAGAGATATTGCAACCATCAAGATCAAAATCAAATTTATCATCTAAAGTAGTAGAACTATTACTAGCCTCAACACTAGTGGGGGTAATAGTAGAAACACTAATGTTTCTAGCAATTTCATCTTCTCTTTCCCACTTAGCATGTAATTCAGCTAATAGTCTAACATTTTCATCAATTCTTACTTGTATGGCATTAGTAGCTGCAAAGGGATTATCATTAGTTTCAGGTTTAGCAGCCATTTTATTCAAAGAAGATTGAGCTTCAACCAAGGATGCTATATTTCTTTCAGCATTAGAGAGTTTTTCCTCAATAGTTTTATTGAAAGCAGTTTGTTTACTAATAAAGTCTTTGAGCATAACTTCAAGTTCAGAGGGTGCACTCCTATTATTGTTATAAGAATTTCCATAAGCATTACCATTGTTAGGAGGATATGGCTTATAATTGTTGTTACCAAAATTACTCCTATAAGCATTATTGCCAAAATTGTTATTTCTTATGAAGTTCACATCAACTTGCTCTTCTTGAGCAACCAAAGAAGCCAAAGGAACATTATTTGGATCAATATGGGCTTTCCCATTAACAAGCATAGACATAATAATATCAATATCACTCAAGGAGGAGGTTTTCTCAACAGAATTTACCTTCCTACCTTGTGGAGCTCTCTCAGTATGCCATTCAGAATAATTAACCATCATATTGTCTAGAAGTTTTGTTGCAGCACCCAAAGTGATGGTCATAAAGGTACCTCCATCAGTAGAATCCAATAGGTTCCGTGAAGAATAGTTCAATCCTGCATAAAAAGTTTGGATGATCATCCAAGCAGTCAGTCCATGAGTGGGACAATTCTTTACCAAAGATTTCATTCTTTCCCAAGCTTGAGCAACATGCTCATTATCAGATTGTTTAAACTTCATTATTTCACTTCTCATAGATATAATCTTAGCAGGAGGATAGTATTTTCCAATGAAAGCATCTTTGCACTTAGTCCAAGAATCAATACTATTCCTAGTTAAGGAATTCAACCATTCTTTAGCTTTTCCTGTCAAAGAGAAAGGAAACAATTTCAGCTTAATAATATCACCAACTATATCCCTATGCTTTTGCATCTCACAAAGTTCAACAAAGTTATTTAGATGGGCAGCAGCATCTTCATTACCAACACCAGAAAATTGTTCTCTCATCACAAGATTGAGCAAAGCAGGTTTTATCTCAAAGAAAGTATCTTCAGGCACAGATGGAGCAATAGGTGTGCTCATAAAATCATTGTTGTTGGTGCTAGTGAAGTCACACAACTTAGTGTTTTCAAGAGTAGTCATTTTTTTGTGTTTTCAAATAAGAAAGCAAACTAGTAAAACTATTTTTTTGTGTTTTTGATAAAGAAACAAGCAATAAAAACAAGAGAGAAACTAAGCAAAACAAAAACAACAAATTAAATAGATTGGTTATGAGGGACTCCCCTTGTGAAGATGTCCTTGACTCCCTGGCAACGGCGCCAGAAAAATGCTTTTGATGGTGCGGTGTTGACGTGGGAGTTTCTTCTTCTTCGATCCGCAGCAACGACGCCGGAAAAATGCTTGATGGCTCAGTATTGATGTAGAGCTCGTTGGGAACCCCAAGAGGAAGGTATGATGAGCACAACAGGAAGTTTCCCTCAGTTATGAAACCAAGGTTTAATCGAACCAGTAGGAGCAAGGAAACACCCCAAAGGTGTTGCTAGCTGAGCCTTGGCAGGGCGCACTACCATTGCTAGTAGCAATGTGGAGACCTACACAACACAACCACATAACTTTGTCCCCAACTTGCGATGAGGTTATCAATCTCACCGTGTTTTGCGGAAAACAAAGGATTAAACGTATCGAATGGAAAGAAGTAATAGTTTGCTAAAAGTAAACACAAAGCAGTAACAGTTTGTAGATTGTATGTAAAAGAAAAGGACCAGGATCCATAGTTAACTAGAGGTGGCTCTCCTTAGATAGAAAACATGCTGGGTGAACAAATTACAGCGGGGCAATTGACAAACATCGAGAAAACAATACATGCATATACCAATCATCTTGACTCCTTTGAGATTTGATTGGGCATTACAACATTATACATAGACCGCCATCCAACTGCATCTATGACTAATAATCCACCTTCAGGTTATCATCCGAACCCCCTCCAGTATTAAGTTGCAAGCAACCGATTATTGCTTTATGAACTGCATTTAAAGTAAACAATACGATCGTTCTATGAACAAAGGATTGTTGTTTTCTCCCTAGTAGCAACAGCACATCTAGTACCTTAGAGATTTCTGTCACTTCCCCAGATTACCAGAGCCGAGCATAAATACTAACTCTTGGAGTTGCTAGCATCTACTTGGCCAAGATAGCTACTAACAACAGAAAGCATGCAAGATCACAAATAATAAAGACATGATAGAATCAATAATCAATCTGAACTAGCATCTCAATATCCATCGGATCCCCGGAAACACAACATGCATAATTACAAATAGATGATCTTGATCATGAACGGAGCTCACAAGATCTAAACATGAAAGCACAAAGGAGGAGAACCAGCCATCTAGCTACTACATGGATCCGTAGTCCAAGGATGAACTACTCACGCATCACACCGGAGGCTTTCATGGTGATGAAGAAGGCCTCCAGGGTGAATTCCCCTCTCCGGCAGGGTGCCGGGAAGAGCTTCAGATCCCTCCCGATCTAGGGATGGAGATGACGGCGGCTATAGACTCTTTCGTGGATTTTTGATCGGGTACTTAGGGTTTTCGTCCAGAGGGCAATATATAGGCGGAAGGAGAGGCCGAGGGGGTGCCTGGGCTAGCCACACCTCCCCCTGGCGCGGGCCAAGCCTGGCCACGCGGCCAGGTGTTGTGGTCGCCCTCTGGCCCTTCTCCGTCTCGTATTCTGGCATCTGATGACTTCCGGAAAAATAGGCACTTTGGCTTTTGTCCCGTCCAATTCCGAGAATATTCATTTTTTGACTTTCCTGGAACCAAAAATAGCAGAAAATAGGTAGCTAGCACTATGGCTCTTGTTAATAGGTTATTCTAAGAAATCATATGAAAAGTACTCCAAAGTGTGGACAAAACACAAGAAAGTGGATAAAACCAAGCAAATAACATCAAAAATTATAGATACATTTGCAATGTATCAGCCTCCAGGCACGAAAAGTTCCGCAGCACCGCCGCCACCGAAGGGGAGATTCGGGGGACAGAAAGTCTCTGTTCCGGCACCCTGCCGGGTCGAGGAAGTGCCCCTAGAGCCATCTCCATCGATCTCCACCACCATCTCCATCGTCGTTGCTGATTCCCATGATGAGGAGGGAGTAGTTATCTCTCGAGGCTAAGGGTTCTAACGGTAGCTATGTGTTCATCTCTCTATCTATGCATGATCTTGTTGTGGTCATGAGCTTTGTAACCAAGTAGATCTACCTTGCTACTCAAGTGCTTTAATGAATCTCTGCTCTCCCCATGTGTGTGAAAGTGACAGCGTGCTCACCATGGTGGCACTTAGGCTAGAGATTTCAAATACTTGTTATGACTTATATTTGGAGTTGGATGTCTTTATGAAATTGCGGTGTTTGTTGGACTCATCTAGTACTCAAGGTGACAGTGTGGGGTTATCTAGATGGGAAAGGCTTACTTTAAGATGTGCTGTTATAGCCCTACCATGGATTAGAGTATCCAATCGGAGAGTAGTTCAGCGTAGTATCATAAAGAAGAATATATTTATATGAGAGCGTTCACTAGTGAAAGTATGATCCCTATGCCTTGTTTCTAAGCATTGAAACACCGTTTGCAACTAGATATGTTACATGTTTGCTTGCTGCCATCTTTATTTCAGTTTTACTTTAGTCTTTTCCACGCCATCAAGCTATTTTCTATCACCGTTACCATTTATAATTGTCCATACCACTCGTATTTCACTATCTCTTCGCCGAACTAGTGCACCTATACACCTGACAAGTGTATTAGGTGTGTTGGGGACACAAGAGACTTCTTGTATCTTGATTGCAGGGTTGCTTGAGAGGGAATACCTTTGACCACTTCCTCCTTGAGTTCGATAAACCTTGGGTGATCCACTTAAGGGAAAACTTGCTGCTGTTCTACAAACCTCTACACTTGGAGGCCCAACAACTGTCTACAAGAATAGAAGTGCGTAGACATCACCCCTCGGGTGGAGCTTATAAGTCACACTCCTCGGCCTTTCATGAGCTTCCTAGAGATTCACCCAAATCTCATGCACTGTGACTAGCAGTGTAGCTCATATAGGTGTGTTCTTTCAAGATCGCTCTGTAGGACAGTGTCTTTGCTCCCAAGGAGACAGTTAGAACACATTAAGATATAATCAACCTTCCTTACAGTATACTATGAGAGAATTGCATTTGAAGTGGAGTGGGAGTGTAAAAGTTTCTCTCAACTCAGTTGTTTCAGTTTGTTTTCCCAGGTCCTAATTCACGGGATATCCGATCACATAGGTTGGGTTACCCCCTTGACAACTCACGTGGGTCTCAAACCCATCTCCCTCGATGCATTTTCTATCAAATTTCTTGATAGTCCTTTCGTAAAAGGATCTGCCAGATTCTTAGCCGTTTGGACATAATCCAATGCTATAACACCGAAGTTTCTTAGCTTTCTGACAAACTTCAGTCTTCTCTTGACATGTCTTGAACTCTTCATATTGTCCTTAGAACTGTTCACTTTGACAATCACAGTTTGGTTGTCACAGTTCATAAGGATTGCCGGTATTGGTTTTTCAACCATAGGCAAGTCTATTAAGAGTTCACGAAGCCATTCTACTTCGACAATCGCAGTATCTAATGTTGTGAGTTCTGCTTCCATAGTTGACCTCGTTAAAATGGTCTGCTTGCAAGACTTCCATGAAACATCGCCACCACCAAGAGTGAATATGTATCCACTTGTGGCCTTTATCTCATCAGCATCTGATATCCATTTTGAATCACTATACCCTTCAAGTACTCTTGGATACCCAGTATAATGAATTCCATATCTCACGGTTCCCTTTAGATAGCGCATTACTCTCTGAAGAGCATGCTAGTGATCATCTCCCGGGTTGGCCACAAACATACTAAGTTTGCTCACAGCAAACGAGATGTCAGGTCTCGTAGCGCAAGCTAAATACATAAGTGAGTCAATTATCTGAGAGTATCTCAATTGATCTCTAGCTGCCTTTTGATTCTTCCGAAGCAAAACACTAGGATCATAAGGTGTAGGAGAGGATTTGCAATCATCATATCCAAATCTATTCAACACCTTCTCCACATAATGTGATTGCACAAGTGTAATCCCATTATTCTCATCTCTTAGTAGCTTAATGTTTAGGATAACATCAGCTTCTCTGTAACACCCTCGAATCGGCCCTATGCAAGTTTCAGCGCTTCCCGCCAAACCCGCATAGAAACGATTCAAAGACGCCCACCAGGCACTTTCGTGCGGGTGGAAAACGAAGTAATACCATTACACATTAGTCCACGATGGAACCCACAGAACATATATATACAACAACGACTCCATGAGTCAAGAATATAGAAATACTATACAAAGATTCAAATCACCTTGAAAACGATACAACATGTGAGTACGGATAAGATGCAAATGGGGCTAAGAGCCCTGAAGAATAACCAATGGCGTCCATAACCCTGCCCAGGCCAAGCCGGAAGGGTAACCCTGCTAACGACGTCGATCTCAAACCTGCTAAAACAAAAGGGGTGCCGACAAAGGGCAAAGGAAAAAGAGGAGCGTTAGTACTGAGGCCAGTACATGGCGAGTCTAGAATTCGGCGGTCCTCGCCTACACAGGTATGGTGGATTGAAGCGGCAGCGCAGCGGCACTAAACAACCTATAGAGACTCGGTATCACTGGCGGCTATTAGAGAGGGGTAAGAAAGACCCAGTCGGATCCTAGCTGATACTAACACCAAACATACCCATCCTGGTATTTCCCCCTCGAGACCAAACGAGGAAGTCAGACCAAGGAACTCACACAGTTGGCAGTTTTACTCATTCCATTATAGTTGCAGCATTTACTAGTCAGATATATAGCATGAGTCATCCTGAGAGCATAAGTAGTGGGCAGTTTTAGTTAACATTCCGTTGTAGTTGGAACGTTTACTAGTCAGATATAATTGTCCTGAGGAATCCCAAAACCCAGCAGTTGTTGGCACTTTTATCACATTCCATTGGAGTTGCAGTACTTAATAGGCAGATATAACAAGACACAAGGAACCCTAGCTCCACCAGTTGTTGGCATTTTTAATATCCATTCCGTTGTATTTGAATCTGGTTACTAGTCACATATTAATTCAAATTTATAGGACTACTTTAGTTATGCTTCTCTATGATCAAGATACAGTGCTCCAAGTCGTCCATAACCGCGGACACGGCTTTTAGAAAGTTTTACCCTGCAAGGGTGCACAAATAGCAACACACACTCGATCAACCTCGGAAAAACCAACTCAAAACCCAATGAGGCTTTCACGACAAAGCAATCACAAGATTCATAAATATTTTAGGGGGCCACCCCATTAAGCTAGCCGCAACGAAGTTGGCCGGCTCCGAGACGGACCCAAGGTTTGTGTCAATGGCTATAAACGACTGGGACCCCGAAAGTGTGACTTGGCTTGTCGATACCGCGAAAACATTCCACGTTCCAAAATAGTACAGGTGCTCCACGCACAATCGTAAATAAAGCAGTAAGCATGGCATAAGTACAGGATAGTAATAAAACCCCAAACTACTTTGTGGCCCCAAGAAATAAGAAATGAATCAAGCTCTGGCTAAGGGGGATTCATAGAGTCTCCCGGATGTGGATAGTGCGAATAATCAAGGAACATGTATCAAGTACTCGGGGCCTACGGGACACAAGTGGACATAAAAACCAAATAGCATATATTGCCCACCGGTGCCACTTTCATTAGTTATCACAACAATTTAATAGTTGTAATTAAAGATATGATCATCTCTACCATAAACATCTGCCAGCATTCCAACAACTGTTACTCGACAACACGAGACCGCACCTGAGCAAGCAACTACGACTCGCAAGGCCAGCTATCTACCAAACAACAGGTATTAGGAGGTGGCCATGGAAATATAGAGGCTGCACAGAATATATAAATGGTGCACGGAAACTAAAGCATCGCGACACGGATAGCAATAGATCAACATGAGGAAATAAAGACTATAAATGCAAAATAGGTAGAAGGGGGAGAGATGCTCGCCTGGGAAACACTGCCGGAGATTCATCCGGAGAACCTGTCGATACTCGCATCCACTCATCGGCCTAGTCCGCGAAGAAGCAAACACTAGAAGAAACATAGGATGCAATATTTAATGCTACGGCAGAAGAATCGGCATGTTCATGGTATGATGCATGGCATGGCAAAAGTGCGGTGCAATTAGGCGGTATTAAGCGGAACCGGGGTCCCGACATTTAATTAGACGGTTCAAGTTATTTAGCTACCCCGAAATTTAAATGTTGTATTAACAAGGCAAAACATGGCATCAGTTCGCTACACAAATTTAAATGGAGCCATAATAAGAATAAAATAGCCCGCATATGGACTCCATATTTAATTGAGGTGAAACGGCATAGTGCCCCCAACCCCATGTTTATGTATACAATCATGAACAATTTAATATGCAACATTTGATAATGTCATATTATAAAAATAAGGGTCTCGGGAAAAGGGGTCACACATGGGGACTCGGCGATCTTGGGATCGAGGGTTTGGGTTCGGTCTTCGGATCCGGGTCCAGGGTCTTGGCGTCCGAGGGGGAGTACTTGGTGGTTCTGGGAAGGGGACCTTGGTGCGCCAAGGGTTCGGTCTTCGGCGTTGGGCTTCGAGGTTCGGAACCGGGGTTTTGATGTTCCATGAAGGAGGTCTTGATGTACCGGTCCGGTGTCGATCTTCGGGTATCGCGGGTTCTCGACGTGGTTCTCTCGGGTTCAAGCACCGGTGGTATTGCGTAGTCCGATGGTCCATCTTCAGGTGCCGGTCTTGGTGGTAGACGATCTTGGTGACGACATGGATCACCGGGCAACATCATGTTATTCGTGATGGAGAAGATCTTGTCAAGTGGGCATGGAGTGGTTTGGGAATCGCGTCCCGGTGGCTATCACATAGGTGCTCATTAAACCACCTGCAGAGAGCACCACAGACACGAGCATTGCAAAAGGTCACGGGCACGCGTTAGCTAAACGGAGGACGAAGGTGACACACGGGATAGGGTGGCTCCCTAGGAGCGCTACGATGCGCGACGTGGTCAGACATAGACGAGGAGAGAGCAAGACTCGCGGCCGGCTCTGCTGCAGATGGAGGGTAGACTTGACGAGGCTTGGGACAACGGCGAGGAGGCGGGGCAGTGATCGGAGTTGGCCGCGAGGCGCCGGCCAAGGAGGGCAACAACCAATGGCGGTCGTCGGGGAAGGTCGAAGAGGCGGAGATGCAGAGCACGGCGGCGGCGAGGTCGCGCTGCAGGGCGGGCCAGACGCGCGGTGAGGCACGCTGAGGCGACCTGGAGCTTCGCGAGGAAGAGCCGGCGGCCGATGCGGCACGAGACAGAGGCGGCGCTCACGGGGCAGTGCTGGAAGCTTGGGGTCGGTCTCGATGGCGGCCAGGACGGACGAGGGCGTCGAGGGACGACAGAGGGCCGCAGCCGGAGGAGAAAACGGGCGAGCTCGAGGCGACGCTCATCTTAGCGGCAGGGACGGCACGGGGCAGCGGCCGGGTGCGGCGTTCCGCGCGGTCACGGATCCTGGCGGTAGGCTCCGAGGCTGGCGACAAGGAGACGGTGGCGCAGATGGGTTCGAAGTAGGCGGCGCCCCTGCGCGTAGGGAGAGGCGAGCGGCGCATCGGGAGGGGGTCGGGGTCACGAGGGGGATGAAGGGGAGCGAGAGAGGGGATCGCGGGGAAGACCGCGTCGGAGTGGGTGGTCGCGTACGATACGCGTGGTGGGGCCAGCTCACGGGAATGGGTGGCGCTCGGTTCGCGTGCGCGGACGCGTCGGTGCGGGAGTGGTGGGGCCGGGCTGGGTTGTGTGATGCAGGTAGGGTGGGGTGCATGTGGTTGCGTGTGTCTCGCTTGTACCGCGAGCGTGGCGGCTACTGCGTGAGGGTTGCGGCGCGACGGGTAGGGATTAGGTGGGATGGGTTTGGTCTAGGATTAGGTAGGGGTTAGATCTAGGGTTTGGCTGTTTTGGGGGTGGCCGGCTGGGCCGGATCGGGCCTGGTTCGGCTGCCCCTTAAAAATAAAATAAACTTTTATTTATTAAATACAAGCCTTTGAGAAACTGTTTTTAGACAAAACAAAGTAATCCGGAAAAGCCCGGTTTTAAAATTTGAAAAGAAGACGGGGATATTTAGAAAACCAAAACTAGGCTTTTCGAAAATAGTTTTAGGCAAAACCATGCATGATGATGACGATGCTCCAATGCAATGAGGCATGATGACATGAGCATGCGTTCATGATGATGCAATGCACAAAAACACAGCGATTTTCTAGTAATGGTTTTATCGGGGTGCTACATTCTCCAAGATCCTTTATCTCAAAACATTGAGACAAGAAGTTTTTGACCTCATTAATCACTTTGAGACTTGTCCCAAAAATTAATATGTCATCAACATACAGACATAGGATAACTCCCTCACCCCCACCATGGCGGTAGTACACACATTTGTCAGCTTCATTTACAACAAAGCCCACAGATGTCAAAGTTCTTTCAAACTTCACATGCCATTGCTTGGGAGCTTGTTTGAGGCCATACAAAGATTTCTTAAATTTACACACCTTTCTTTCTTGATCTTATAGTACAACACCATCAGGCTGTTCCATGTAAATTTCCTCATCCAACTCTCCATTTAGGAAAACCGTCTTAACGTTCATTTGATGAACGAGAAGACCGTGCGAAGCAGCCAGTGATAGTAGTACTCGGATTATGGTCAATCTTGCGACAGGTGAGTAAGTATCATAGAAATCTTCACCTTATTTTTGGGTATAGACTTTAGCCACAAGCCGAGCTTTATACTTTTCGATAGTACCATCGGCCCTAAGCTTCTTTTTAAATACCCATTTACATCCTACAGGTTTACACCCATACGGACGTTCAGATATCTCCCACGTTCCATTAGCCAAGATGGAATCCATCTCGCTTTGAACCGCTTCCTTCTAGTAGTCTGCATCCGGAGATGCAAAAGCTTCTGAAATGGTAGTGGAAGTGTCATCCACTAGGTACACAATGAAATCATTACCAAAAGACCTTGCGGTCCTTTGTCTCTTGCTCCTTGTGAGAGCTTCATTGTCATCCTCACCCGAATCTGAACTCTCATCATCTGATTGTTCATCAGTCTCTATGGGAGTTTCGCGTTTAGAAACTGGATCATATTCCTTATTAGATATGCTAGGCATATCTCATAGGAAATATATCCTCAAAGAATGTAGCATCTCTTGATTCAAAAATGGTACCGACAGTCATGTCGTCCATTTCAGATTTCACCACAAGAAATCTGTAAGCAATGCTGTGAGAAGCATAGCCCAGAAAGACACAATCCATATTTTTCGGTCCAAGCTTACGCTTCTTATTGATTGGTACGTTGATCTTTGCCAAATAACCCCAAGTTCGTAAGTAGGAGAGTGTCAACCTTTTATTTTCCCATTCGTCAAATGGAGTAATCTCTTTATTCCTAGTTGGAACACGGTTTAGGACATGACACGAAGTCAATATAGCCCCCCCCCCCCCCACCATTCCTTGGATAAACCGGTAGTGTCTAACATGGCGTTAACCAAATCTGTTAAAGTCCTGTTTTTCCTCTCAGCAACCTCATTGGATTGAGGGGAGTTGGGAGACGTCCTTTCATGTATAATACCATGTTCCGAACAGAATAAATTGAACTCATTAGAAAAGTACTCTCCACCACGATCGGACCGAATTCTTTTTATCTTTCTCTCAAGTTGATTTTCAACTTCTGCCTTATAGATTTAAAAAAATCTAAGGCCTCATCTTTTGTTTTCAAGAGATATACATAACAGTACCTAGTAGAATCATCAATCAAAGTCATGAAATATTTCTTTCCACTAATTGTCAACACACCATTCATCTCACATAGATCTGAATGTATGAGCTCAAGAGGTGCCAAGTTTCTCTCCTCTGCAGGCTTATGAGGCTTGCAAGGCTGCTTTGCTTGCACACAAGCATGGCAGGAATTAAACTCATACCAGCAAGCCACGACATACAACCGGAATTAATATGACAAAGTCGTGAATGCCAAACATTAGTTTTATTACTAGTAGTGCAAACATGGTTCACTACATCATTACAGAAGTCTACCAATAAAAAACGGAACATGCCTCCACATTCATAGCCTTTTCCAACAAATGTTCCATACTTAGACAGTACAACTTTATTGGATATGTTCTTGTATTGCCCTCTGCCAAAAGAGCCGGCCAGAACAAAAATCAATGGGCGGCATACGTTAGCTAGCTTCAATAGAAAGAATCAAACACCTTCATGTGTAGGTGCATCTATGGATGCAAACGGACATGGATATGGACCATATGAACAGTATGTATACTTTCTCTCGTTTGCACCGGCTATACTGCACGTATGAGTTTTCCTTCTGATGCGTCCGAATCGGGATGTAGACGGACTGTCCGTATTATCCGTTTAATTGTCCACCTACATCCCTAGGTGCATCCTTGCGAAAGTTCTTGGTGAGCATTTGACTTCATCTCGAGTTCTGTTTCTAGACATGGCAACAGAGGAGGTAGCTCCGGTGCAACATGCGCCCGAGCTAGCGGTACTACAGGCGGCCACACGGGCACAAGGCCCTTGAATTCCAGGCAGCGGTACTACGTGTCGAGCATGGTCGGGTGTGTGATACGCATGCCCATCGCGCCGTAACTTCCGTCGGGTGTGACCAGGGTGTCGATGGGGTAAGCGTGTGACCAGGGCCGAGCCGAGAACTCACAGTTGGTTCCTTATTCGGAGAGCAGATGGGGCGTCCTCGAGCAGCCGCCAGCCGCCAGAAAAACGCGAGGGGGTAGGGGTGGCACGATTCCACTTCAACCCGACGTATTTTGTGCGAATTGCCGAGTCTAAACTTACCCGTTACCGGTCTGCCAAACAGTCCAGTAGTGTTTTTAGTTGGGCTGGGATTGCCAAGTCTAAACTTACCTAATAAAATCGGTCAAAACTATTGTGCCAAACAAGGCCTTAGGGCCCCATCCGTCCGGATCAAGGCGTTTGGTAGCCTAGGTCTAAACTCATCTACCCAAGAAAGAAAACGCAGCCTAAATACAATACTATAGACCTATTTGTCTTCTTAATGCCAGTTTCAAGGTTTTCACTAAGGTGGCTACTAATCGCATTACAAAAGTAGCTAGGAAAGTTATTAGACCCACCCAAACAGCCAGGTAGGCACATTCTTGAGGGTGTTGTTGTTCGAATATTAGGAAATTTCTCCATGAGATTAATTACCGAAATCAACATTATATAAGCACTACCAGATCTAAACACATGCAATCAAACAACCACACCTAGTAGGACTGGAAATCTAGCAAGAACTAGTGCATACAAAGATAAAATAGCACATACAGGTTGACCGGGAAGGTCGTCACCGCGGGAGCACCTTGGTCATTGTTGTTGTCGCCCATGGTGCTGATGAGGTCGTCTGTTGCCGAAGAAGAACACGCGAACGGAGGCGAGAAGTCGCGCCGAGACGCTCCCCAAAAACCTTATCGCTCGTCTCCCGGTGCAGGATCTCAATGGACGGGGTTTCGGAGGCCTGCTCTCCCGGACAGCAGTGCACGCAGCCGCCGGGATGGGGAAGCCTAGAGAGCAGCGCATCAAGAGGAACACACATCGAGAGAGACTGAAAAAAGAACTGGATTCATTTAGATCTGTCTGCCTCTCGCTCTATAGCCTGGGAGGTGAGCCGACTGAGTCGCCACATGTTAGAAGACAAGGACACGTGTCAAACATGCACACGAATGTTGACACGTACCCAACAGCTGGTGCACCAAGCAAAAATTTAGTCTTCTACAAAACGAGTTTCTAACTAGAACTCGATTCACGAAACGCGACGCGCGTGCGGGTGGGGCGAGGCGGGCGGCGGAGGAGGAGGAGTGCGCGTGGACTCCTTCTCTTCTCACTCACTTAGTGGGAGTGAAATAGCTCACCTTATAAGCTGGTCCAACTCTCTCCCAACTAGCAATGTGGCTTCCAAAAAGCTCCCAAGTTGCCATAGTAGATGGGCCTTAAGATTTCAGGATTTATTAGACTAGATGTGCTGCCTACATGAGGGCCGCAACCCATGTAAATCTACCAGTTGTCATCCTGCATGAGACCATCCACGAGTTACATCGTAAGAAATTAGATGGTATGCTTTTTAAAAGTGATTTCGAGAAAGCATACCATAAAGTGAAATGGCTTTTTTACAACAAGTCCTATGCATGAAAGGTTTCGATCCACAATAGTGTGAGTGGATTAAACAATTTGTGCAATGGGGAGTGTTGGAATAGAGGTTAATGATAACATTGGACATTACTTCTACTAAGGAGATGGAACTAGAGTATAAGTTGATTCTTGGTTGTGAATCGGGTTCTTTCCCTTTTGGGTATCTTGGTATACCAATTTACCATAGGAAACTAAAAAATGTTGAGTGGAATTCGGTAGAGAACCGTAAATTATCTAAATTGGGATGTTGGAAAGGAAAAATGTTGTCATATGGAGACCGTTTGATCCTAATAAACTCTGTTTTAATTAGCCTACCTATGTTTATGTTTTCTTTTTTGAAAATTTCTAAGGGAGTGTGAAAACGCCTAGACTTCTATATGTCCAGTTTTTTTTTGGCAAAGTACGGATACTGAGAAGAAATATAGGCTGTCAAAATGGAGTATTGTATGTTGTCGAAGGATCAGGGGGCCTAGCTATCGAGGTACTTGAGATTTAAAATAAGTGTTTATTTAGCAAATGGTTATTTAAACTACTAACGGACGACGGTATGTGGAAAAAACTCATTCATAATAAACATATTCGAGAAAAGATATTGTCTCAAGTAGAAGTTAAACCGACAGACTCTTTTTTTTGGAAAGGTGTGTTAAAGATCTGTTTTTTGCTAATAACTCTTTTACAGTTGGAAATGGCGAAAATGAGCTTTTGGGAAGATGTCTGGTTAGAAAATACATCATTAGTACTATAGTATCCATCCCTATATAACATCGTTAATAGGAAAACTATTTTGGTTGTTGCGGTTTTGTCTCAGAAACCTCTTAATATTGGCTTTTCAAGGAGTTTGACCGGTAATAAATGGAGTATTTTGGTTGTTGCATTTATGCTAGTGGCTAATGATGGTACAACTTGATGATAGCCCGGATAAATTTGTTTGGAAATTAACCACCAATGGCCGTTTTACGTTAAATATATGTCCTTAGATCAGATGAATGGTCATACTAGGTTCTTGCACAAATACCTTTGGAAATTGAAAATTCCAGTAAAATTTAAAATCTTCATGTGGCTTCTTAAACCTAAAGTCCTTTTGACAAAAGACAATCTAGCAAAGCGCAAATGGACGGGCTGTCAGAAATGTTTTTTTATTCAATGGAAACTATTGAACATTTGTTTCTATCTTGCCCGTTTGCTCGTATTATTTAGAGACTTGTTTACTTCACTTTTAATATACTTCCACCTTCCAATATTACTAATATGTTTGAGAATTGGCTAAATTGTGTTGACAAAACAAGTAAAGCTAGAATTCGCATCCTGAGTGTCAGCTATATGTTGGTCCATTTGGACAACAAGAAATAATATTGTCTTTAATAAACAACCGGGTATTAGCATATACAACTATGGTCTTTACTCCTCTCGGCGGATCAGCGGGAGCATATGGAGGCTGGATGCAACCTTTTGCTTACGGTTACACGGGACTTCTTTTTCCTGGCCACTGGATGGCGGCATGCTAGTAGATGGATAGTGTATTGTTGCTTTTCATTTTTCTATGGTTGATACATTTTTAACCCTAGCTGATCCATGATTGTAATATCTTGATTTTTTGTGGAATACTGCAATAAAAAAAGATGTGTGCGTCACTTGATGCAGAGGCCGGACTATGCTCCCCATTTCGAACAAATTTTTTTGTTATTTGAATAGGAATATGCCTAACATGTTTATTGAGATCTTACTACACTACTAATAGAATGTACTTTCTAAAATATATGATGTTTTTTTTAAATACAAGCACCTTGACATCTTTTGTGCCTAGGTTCACTATTTTTTCTCTGAACCTACACGCAAAAAAAGGACGAATGACGGAAAATATTTTGAAATAGAGGGAGTAGACTGATCTCGTCACGAGGCGCACCGTATGTGTTACTATGTGGGTTTTTTAATTTGCGAGGACGCGTCGCCCAACGGGATGGGGCGGCCGTCCACGGTTTGCTAGCTAGCTGTGCACAGCTAGAGGTCGGAGGCGGAGGAGACAGCGCGGGCTCGGTCGGTGCGGTGTCTCGCTACAAACAAAACAAGAAATAAAACGGAGCTAGTACTACGTATCATCATGTACACCGTCGTCACGCGGCGTGTGCGTGCGCGCACCATAAATTCACACGGACTTTAGAATGTTTCAGCAGCCAACAAGTTAGCAACACGCGATTTGTTTTTTCTTATTTGATTGAAAAAAATGAACGGAGCAGGATATTATTCTGAACCCTGTGTAGGGGTCACGGGAACAAAATAGCAGTACGTGTTGGACTGGGCGGCGACAGTGGTTCTGGTATCCACGCGCTAGGTAAAGTGTCGTCAGACGAGACGAGTGACCAAACAGAGAAGCTTGAGCATGCGCGGCCTCGCTAAATCGACCACCGCTAGTGCTTTCCTGGTCCCGACTGAGTGCATTGTTTAGACTTTTACTGACTTATTACTTGTCGTAAACATGGTGCCCCGGTGGACTGTTGTTGTGTTTTAACGTACGTACGGGGGAGTATCTACGTGCTCCGACTCTACGTGGCCGTCAAAAAGGAGAAGTACAGCATCCTGCACCGTAATAAGTACTCTTCCGTGGACAGAGGAGTGCACTACTACTCCTAGTTTTAAAAACGGACCGGTGAGTGAACCAGTTAGACAACTGGTTCTAGCATAAGGTCTTGAGTTCGATTCATCTTGCAATTTCCTCTTTTTTATCTTTCTTGCTATTTAGACCGGTGCCTCTAAAAAATCCGGTGAGATCATCGGTTCAGGTTTTTTCCTGTTAAACCCTAGACCGGTCTGGTTTTTAAAACTATACTACCACCACAAAGGTGCATCCGTTACTAAGCTGGTTAAATTTTGACAGGGTCCAGAGGTAAGGGAAAAAAGTTAATCTGTACCACGTCACAGGACATGTTTGCATGGAGAGTTTATTGGGCGAGCGAGATATGCAGGGCTGCTATAGTGCAATCAACCGATCGATCCTTTTTTTTTACGATGGACGAGATGCATGAAAGCCATCCGTACGTGCGTGTGCGTCCAGATCGATCTAGCTTGACCCGGCAAATCGAAACACGTACGTACGCCGTCGGATGTACGGAGGCCGAGGGTGACATGGAATGGGTCCAGAGGCGATCCGGCGGCGTGGGGGCAGCGATCGGTGGTGGAACGCGAACGTGCGTGGCGTCGACTCGTTCTCCCGTGGACCGCGTATTTCGTTCATGCTCCCGGCCGTGGAGCACGGCGGTACATGGTTCTCTCACTCTCTGCAAGTGCATGCATGCATGATGCATCTCCATCAGTCGTACTAGTACTCCCGTCTGATGGGAGTATGTCGTAGCGGTGTACTATCGTCCGATGTCTTCTGTCTTCACACGTATTCCTACGTTTCAGTACGTATTTCTTCACACCGGTACGTACAGTATACATCAGGTATACGTAGCACGCAACGCACCGCCACTCCGTCTAGGTGTGCATATGCATGACGCATATGTACGCCACATCCACCTCGTATTGAAAATATATTACGCACAGCCTAGTAATGAGCTGGAAAAAAAAATCTCATTTAGGGTCCCATCGATCTGGATCAACGCGTTTGGTTGCCTGCAGCCCAATTTCAGTTTAGCCAGGCAGTGTCACGGGCAACGGGGTCAGCCAAAACCAGATCTTGGACCATGTTGTGTAACCCTGTTTGGACTGCGACTCCTATGTTTCGTTGCCCGCGTCTACCTAATGAGTACATAAACCCTGTTTGGTTTCCGTAGCGGAACTGTTGTAATAATCTCTTACATTGGAAGCGTGAGCGGGTTCATCACAAGCCGTTCATTAGTAGAAGATTAGCGGTTCATCAATAAAAGCTTATCATAAGCTAATCATCACAAGCGCTACATCGTACGCATGCAGTTCATCATTGAAAGGGTTACTATATACCAGACAAATGGCGGAGTCTCCGTAGCGAGGATCCTCGCCGGCCTCTCCCTGTACCTCCTGTTCCCTTTCTCTTTTACCATTTTCTGCATATATTACCCATCGGAACCATGCCTATTCATTTGATCTTTTTGAACTGCAGATTCGTAGAAAAATTGGTGGCATCTCAGGTGAATTGATGGTATAGACTGAATATTCTGTAATGTAGTTTGATGTGTGCATGCCAATTGATGATATGACCATATGTGCTATTGCTTCATGTAATTTAGGCCATTTCCTTTCTATCTTGGATTTGGAATTTCAAGTCCAATTCAATTTTTTTTAAACGGAGGCCAATTCAATTCTGAGCTAACTACATCCGAGCACGGTGTTATGTAACATATACATGTGTCATATTATTAAACTATATTTTTAGATAGTAAATAAGAATTTTTGCGATTTATTCAAGAAGTAACTTCATAGTGGGCTCCATACAAAACAACCCAAGTCAAAAAGAGATGGATCGGTTTATGCACGCACACATGCGTTCCAAAAGTGCAAAAGAGCGTCTAAAAGAGAAGAAAGTTTTTGAAAAGGCGCAAAATCTTGGCCTTTATTCTAAAAAGGTGCAATATCTTCACATGGAAAAGGAACAAAGAGCGAAGGAAAAATGGTTGCGATCTGAACAGTTCACGTCCATGCTCTTATTTTATTTGGAACGTCGTAGAATCGTGTTCTCTGTCAAAGAGTTTAAAATAGATGCATATCGTAGATTTATCAAAATTTGAATAAATCTAAATAGTATTTAATATATAATTCTTCTTCCGCAAATAAGTTTACTTCTATCTTTGTCTTAAGTCAAATTTAATAAAATTTGACTAACTTTATAGAGAAATGTAACAACCATTACGACACAAAAATTGTACCACCGGATCTATTTACAATTTTTGTGTCGTAATATGATTATTTCATATAATATATGTTAATATATTTATCTATCAAGTTGATAAAATTTAATAAAGTTTGACTTAGTCAAACGCTAGAAGTACTCTTATTTACAATAGATTCATCTAAATTTTAACAGACAACCGATATTTATTTTGAGACGGGAGGACTATATAAAATAAATTGGCTCGTCACGGTGATGCGCCGTACCTGATGTGGGAGGACGCGTCGTCCAACGGGATGGGCGGTCGTCCACGGCTAGCTAGCTAGCTGTGCACAGCTGGAGAGGTCGGAGGTGGAGGAGACAGCGCGGGCTCGGTCGGTGCGGTGTCTCACGAGACGGTGAGCAAAGAAATACTCCGCCGTACGTCCTTGAGTGCTGCTCCAACGGCACTGTAGGAGTATGTATGCACACCGTAATTCCCACGGACATGGGAATGTTTTGGTTGTACTTGCACGACCAACGTGTTATCAACATGCAATATCATATTTTTTTGTCGAGGATGGGTCACGGGAATAAGATAGAAAGCAGTACGTGTTGGACTGGACGGCGACAATGTATCTTTTACATAGTTATAGATATATGTCTATATCTCATATATAGATAATATCTCATATATAGATATATATGTCAGTATCACTGGCCACGGCGAGGTTGTGGAGGTCTAGGTGTACTCCATCCATACCTTTGTGGGGCCCTCAAATTACGGGAAGGTACAGTTGATCCGTCACCTTGTGTCTGTGTATCATGTGTGGAGATCGTTGGTGAAGTCTGATACAGGCTGAACCAATCAACCTGATCCTGATGTGTCTGCTGATCCTCGTCCTCGTCAGTCGCCCACGAACCTAAGGACATGCTCGGTTGACCATATCTTCCTGCCCATGTAAAAAAATTAAGTACTGAACGATTGTATACTGCATGTAACAAAAATAGATACCCTTGGGATGAGATTGCGGGCGATAATCATAGTCCATGAAGGGGATGTGCGGCTGTTGTTGCCGCTGATCGAAAGTAAACTACTGATGCTACCACTGGTCGAAGGGGATGTGCGGCTGCTGCTGCTGCGAAGCTGAGCCTCCAGCCTAGTCTGGAGGTGGTGCTCTCGACGTCTGCTGCTGCCAAGCCGAGCCTCCAGCCTGGTCTGGAGGTGGTGCTCTCGGCGTCGCTTGCTGTGAGAGCCGTGGACGAGGCCCATGGCGAAGTGGACGAGGGTGCTCCTGCTGCCTAGCCGAGCCTCCAGCCTGGTCTGGAGGTGGCTGCTGCATCGATGTACGCGGGGTTCGCTGTTGTGTGGAGGCACGCGGGGCGCGCTCCTCCGTGGAGTGACACGGGGGCCACTGTGCTGCTCGGTGCTGAACAACGTTTGAAATGTTGGTGCACGTGATGGTCGCATAGATATGTCGTAGCTTCTCGTCGACACACCGGAGAAAGGACCGAGTCTTTGACTGTATCTGATGTGCTACAAAAGGAGCGGACGAAAGTGAATGTCCAAACTGAACCACGTCACCCTATAGGTCCCATGTCATATCGGCATGTATTTGTATTGTAGATAAGTAAGCATTATATCGGCAAACATGTTCATTGGGCTAGGATAAGAAAAGAGTATTTACCGCTGACTCTCTGGACTCTAAAGTCGACTGGCTAGGGTATATCTTATCGTCGTGCGCATGATGGATGGGACGCAACCGTGTCAAGGTCGTGTACCTCTGTAAGTATGCGTGGAATAGCTCCATATCAAACGGTCCAACTTGCCACACTTCAGTCATTGCATTATTTCACTCCAAAACATAACTCTGAACCCGTTGAAGCCATTGAGTTACGCTTCTGTTAGTACCCTTCCGAGTGTACCTGCAATTCACTATGTTAGACCATCATTACAGAACAAAATGAAATACGACAAGCCGAATTGGCACACATTAACTTATGTGTGCACGGCATCTGAAAGGGAGACCTCCGTACATGGAGGATCTACCATCTGGAAAAGACCGAATTGCCTCATGACCCTCTGTTGAGACATCTGCTCGACAAGATGATCTTCGATTTAGTCAGCCAGTAATCCTGATCTCTAGTACACAATGAAGATACCCCACCGGGATATCTCTCTGTAGTCGCAAGTGGCGTGTACGGTTCCCAAATGACCGTATCCGCTCTTAGCAAGTCGAACTGCTCGCTAAATGACGGGTAGCGGTTCTTTGACTTGATCTCCCGCAAAACGACACTGTGGCAACAAAATAGTTGTTAGTTTCCTTCGTAGTGTAGTAGTAGAAGTGCGATGTATTAAAATGTTTCACTTACCTTACAACGGGTCCAATGAGTACCAAAGGTAGACATGTCAATTCCCTCAAAGTCAAACAACAGATCAGACTCATAGACATAGGAATCCTCTCCCGGTAACACATGTGCTTTGTTGTGCGTTACGTTTGGGCGGCCTATAGGGAACCTCTCCCAAGACCACAATTGCAACAACATTGGGCATCCTAGTAAGGCAGACCTCTCCTTGTTTAGCTGGCAAGCAATGCACATACCTTGGTACGTAGCCGCTAAGACAGCAGAATCCCAGCTCCCCTGTGTGATATCGTCTTGGGACATCGCCTCCGCGATCTCTCTGACAACCGAGAAGCCACAGTATGTATGCCTCAAGGCTTCGTGTAATTTGTGGCTCATTCATCGGGTTGGCTGGTGAAAGGGCATGTATGCCCCCATGTGTGGTTTTGGTAATTAATGACAATCCCTATGGACTAATGTGCAAATTGAGTTTCACTTGTAGGTTTGTCCATTGGCATCGCTTGGACCATGTGTTGGTTTCAAGGATGAAAAAGAAGAAGCATCGTCCAAGGGCTTTGTGCCTATTGGAATCAAGTAGAAGAAGAAGATCAAGTATGTCTTGAAGAAGAAGAAGAAGAAGAAGAAGAAGATGGAGTTCCTCATGGATATCTTCAAGACATCGTCAAGATTTGTTGTGTAAGCTCAAGAGAATGATGAAGACAAGTTCGAAGAAGATGCTTCCCCATGGTGTATGGGGGAGCATGTCTCAAGACTTCATCAAGCAAGTGCAAACAAGTGCAATCAAGAAAGGTGTTCCATCTTGAAGGTGACAAGATCGTCTACATCAAGCTCAAGTGGAATGCTCAAGGCAAAGGTATGGTCTTGATAGGGTTTCCTTTTTACCGGTATCTTGTAGTGTTCTTGTAGTGTTGGGAGACCGGCTTTAGGATAGATAACCGTTCTATCAAGAGGGGCTCTCGAGTGGGTGACTCGTTCGTATCTTTCGGTGAGAGCTCAAACCTTTGCATACATAGCATCATCTTTCTTGGTTGTTGTTTGGTCCTTGTCCATGTGAGGATCTAGAGCTTGTGGTTATCTTCATAACAAGCACTAGTTCATCAAAAACGGATTTCCCTTGCATATCTTATTGCGTTTTTGATCTTGCGGGTTTTCCAGCTCCACACCTTGGGAGGTATCTCACATATATATATTCATGGTAGTTCCGGTGGGCCACCGGTAGTACCGGCCAGACGCCGGAAGTACTGCTCGGGCAGAAATGCCGCCGGTAGTACCATTGTTAATTCCGGCCCAACTTCCGGCAACCCAAATTTTGGTTCAGTACCCTCTCTGCCTGGTTAGCGCTATTTGACGGAACTTGGATCGGATTTTCAGGCGGTAGTACCGCTAGGATATTCTTGCCACCGGTAGTTCCGGCGAAGCAGCGGTAGTTCCGGCCAAGCTCGCGTTTTTGATCTTTGCCTCGCTGTTTTCTGACCGTTGGCTGGGTGCCACCGGTAGTACCGGCCACCCACCGGTACTACCGGCTGTGCGCGATTCTGTGGGTAACGGGCAAATCGGGGAGCCCTTTAAAAGGAGCTCCCCTTTCCCCTTCGGCCCGAACTTGCTCTTTCTTGGTTCTTGCTCTCTCTCTCTCTCCTCCATTGTTGACCTTGAAGAGCTTGCCCTCTCCCCTTTCCCTTCCTATGATTCTTGCATCTTTTTGAGGGATTTGAGAGAGGAGATCTAGATCTACAAGCCCCACCAAGCAAAATCCCTTCTTTGTGAAGGAATCCTTGGGATCTAGATCTTAGAGAGTTTTGTGTTCTACTCTTGTGTTCTTCCTCCCTTATTCTCCCAATAGCTTTTGTAGCTTTGGTCGAATTTGAGAGAGAAGGACTTGCCTCTTGCATTTGGTGCATAGGTTTGAGTTCTCCTCGGAGATTCGGTGAGTTCAAGCCCTTGGGCTTGTTTCTCTTGGGTTCTTGGAACCCTAGACGGTTGTGTGGTTGGATTGTTGACCTTTTGTGATCTTGTTGCCTTTTGTGGCTTTGTAGCCTTCGTGGCATTGTTCTTGGGGCTCCAATTGAGTTGTGGAGGTTCCCCAAGTTTGTTGGCCTTTTGTGGCATTGTGGAGCCTTTGTGGCGTTTCTTGGGAGCCCTCCAATTGAGTTGTGGAGATTGCCCCAAGCCTTGTACGGGTTCGGTGACCGCCCTCAAGTGTCCCATAGTGGAACGTGAGTAGGCCTTTGTGGCAAGCTCACGGGAGAATAGGGTGAGCCTTTTGTGGCGTCGGTGAGTTGCGTGGCTTCGCATCCTTGGTGAGGCCTTGTGTGGCGTTGGGTGAGCATCGAGCCACCACACCTCGAGGTGAGCCATTTGTGGCGTTCGAAGTACATTGCGCCCCCGCACCTCTC
This sequence comes from Avena eriantha, assembly GCA_910589775.1. NCBI lineage: Eukaryota > Viridiplantae > Streptophyta > Magnoliopsida > Poales > Poaceae > Avena > Avena eriantha. The sequence goes on along the minus strand of OU342743.1, from coordinate 130,415,067 downwards.
CAATGGAGACGTAGCTTCTTTGGAAGTGAACTTCGGGAAACAAATCATTGTCTCCGCGTCCATCGGTTATCTCTCAACCGTGCCCTTTACCTATGCAATTTATATTGTGATAGCCTTCGTGCTTGAAGTACTATATCTTGCTATCACCTTGTTGCTAGTCTTGCTTAGCATAGGTTGTTGGTGCACTTAGTGAAACTAGTGGATATAGGTTTTGGCTTGATAAATTAAACGTTAAGTTTTATTCCGTATTTATTAGAGCCTAAACCGTAATAATTTTAAAACGTCTATTCACCCCCCTCTAGGCGATGTCCATTTCCCTTTTAGCTGGGTACCCAAAGTTTTGGATCTACATTGTTAATTAGAACAATTTTGATCACCATGTGATATGATGAATGGTAGGAAAAAGATGAATATAAAGAGTAGCAAACAAACCTGATAGTTTTGCAACCATTTAAATTTTGGACCATGATTTTTGCACGCAAAGGCCGTAGCTTCCTCACGGATCTCTTGAAAACGTTGGGTCATGTTCTGGACCCAATTCTCCGACGGATCCAATGGGCCTATTGGCACACTAGCCAACGGTAGTCCTAGCAAGTATGAGACATCCTGAAGGATAGGAGCATCTCTCCCCAATGAAAGTGGAAAGTGTGAGTCTCGGGCCTCCATCGATCCACTAAGCATGTGATCAACGAGTGGTCGTAGTGCAATCGAGTAGTCTGGAAACCATGATGTTGGTCGTCTATCTCCTCCGTACGAGTGGCCTCAACCAGACGCACGAATGGTAAAAGCCTAGCCCACTTCAACCTGCATACCGAGATAGCATAGCAGCTAATTTAGTTTAGCCCACAAATATTTAAAAACACAAAGGAGAAATAAATATGACAATCACCTCTGAATCCAACCAGGGTGTATCCACCAATTCACGTGAGGAGTGCGAGTCACTAGGGGCTTTAGTGATCCTGGACTAGCATCCAATAACGCCGACCGATACTTTTTATCGATGTCAGTGTTAAGCAGAGATCCTGTTCCTAACATCTGCACATATTACAAACTTAAAACATAGTTTCACATATATTACAAACTTAAAAAATAGTTCCATACATATTACAAAATTAAAACATAGTTCCATACATATTATAAACTTAAAAATAGTTCCATACATATTACAGACATAAATTATAGTTCCATACATATTAAAAATTCTAGTTTCTTTCTCTGCCTCATCTTCCTCGGGCGCCACGTCCACGGGGATCCACTCTGATGAGTCCAAAATTGATGCTTATTTAAGTATAAAAATTATTCATATTTTCACTCATCACATGCTACATCTTTCTACAATAATGCCTATTATGTAGATCAGGTCGAGAGCTAACATCTAGAGAAAGATGCTCTGATACCATGTTAATCAACCCGGAAATCCCCCAAAGGCGTACAAGAGTCGTATCCATACCCAAGTGTTATACTATACCATATTGGATCGGTATACTTGATGTATTACATCTGCTGGCATTTACTTTGTATCCAAACATACCTTTATGGGTCAATTGGGATCCATGCAAAAAAGATTATCGATATTGTTCAGAAAATAAAGTTAGTGGCGTTGAACCCACAAGCCACTAACTTCACGCCACTGGTAGCAGCTAGTGTTGGCGTGTGGCCTGAATGCCACTACTAAGTTAGGCAGTAGTGACATTTCTCCAAACACCACTAGTAAGTTAACCTATAGCGGAGTTCGTGCTCGTCTGAACGCTACTAACTGCAATTTGAAAATTAGAAAAATACTAAAAATCTTTATAATAGCAGCAATATCAAATAACATGATACAACAGTACTAGACATCATTCAGGATACAATAATTAATGTTGGATATCATTCAGAATACAACGATACAACAACTAATAGAAAATATGAAATCTATCTAGCTAGTTCTACCTAAGGGAATGGTCTTCAAAATTACAAGATTAGTTCTATCTAAGGGAATGGTCTTCAAAATCAAAAGACTCTGAATTGGTTCGCCTCGTTGACAACTAGAATCTTGCAGGTCTTGTTGGGTATTGTCTCTTCCGTCAAGGTGACCTCAAATTGTCCTTGGTGATTGACACGATCTGTTCGCATGGTCAAGAAAGTCCCTTATTGCGTGACAAGGGTTGGTCTAAGAAATAGTTATATGAAATAATAGTTCATTAGTTTCCATCAAAATGCATGGAAGGCTGGAAATCATAATTAAGCTAAGCATACCGCCATAGTCTCAAAGTCTTCGGGAAGCACTATGATAAACTTCTTATCCTGACAACTTTCATAGCCACAGTTGATGCGATGATGCATTTGTTGTATGTTCATCTAATATATTAAATAGATTAGAAAACTCAAACATAAAGGCAAACAAGTGATCTTACAAATGCAAGATGTCACAGCTGAGCTGAAGGTGTGGCAGGGAACAGTCTCATATAAAGATACACAAGAAAAAAAAGTGTCTACAAGACCAAATCAAAATGCGCAAGATATTCATGTACATACGACAAAATCTTATGGGCACATTTTCTCATTAGATTGTGTCATATAGTGTAATCATCGACTATTCCAACGAGTTTAGTATCTAAACAGTATATAACATTTCTATATTTAGAATTTGAACCCAAATTTAGTATCTAAACACCATCTCTAAAACACTATATAACATATCTATATCTAGAATTTCTAAGATCATTATCTACCATATACATCTACAATTTCTAAATTGCTATAAAAAAGGGGAGACACGGCGGGTGGCTCACCACGAGGTCGGGGACAGGGCTCGGACGTGTGAAAATATGAGCACTAATATTCCGACTCTGTTCGTTGGAGTGATGCCTATGACTTTGACGTACGGCTCCCTCCAATCCAACAAGGAAGACCCGTTCGTTTCTGAAGTGATGACGATGTCAATTAGTTATTCGTGTATACAAATTCACTTCGAACGGAAATCTGAAGGAAAACGAGACACGCTGATGGAGTTCGATGCATGGACTTGCACAGACGCGTTGCCCGCCGGTGCTAGACCCGTTCCATGAGCCCCCGGTCCGCGCGTTGGGTTAACTCCGCTACTCTTCCCAGCTACTAGGGTCGACCTGGTCAGACGCAACGGCACCGCGCGATTCAGCCATCCCGGTCCGTCGGTCTCGTCATTTCCTGCAGTACTGTACAGTATGTGTTTCCATTTGACGGGTCAAGCTACATCCTGGACGCTCATCGACGATTAATTACGCAATAGCAGCCCTGCCGGCATGTCTCGCTCGCCCATTAATTCAGCGGTTACAATGTTGAAATTAACTTCTCCCCGTAGCCTTCGATCCTGCCAAAATTGCATCATTACCACGGTCAGTAGTACAATGTTCACGGAAGGTGTCAAGTAGGATGCCACCTACATCCCACCTCTATGTTCACGACAACATGGGGTAGCTTGAAAATTTAAGCACGCACGGTTGACCACTCCACTACTAGGGCTGTTGATTCACCAAGACCGCGTATGTACCAACTTACAACTTAGAACATCGTTTTTTTTTCTCCATTCAGCGAAAACTCCCCCAGCCACGCTCCTAGGAATTCGAAATTCGCCGGATTGGGCCCATAAACCATCCAGCGAAATCAGGACAAACTCGGTGCCCCGGGGTTCTCCTGGGGCGACGGATGGAGCGAAAAGCCGTGCAGGCCCGGGTTGTCAGCGAGAGAAGCCAATTTCCCCTTTTCTTCCATTTTCTTTCCTTTCCCCCAACCCGACGGCGAGCTCCCGCCAACTCCCGCCATCTCTCCACTTCCCTCCATTTCCCCCACCTCCCCCAGACCTGCACCACCATGTCGTCGAAGAAATTCTACGACCCGAGACCCACCGCCGTCGTTGCCGCCGCCGTCAAGCCGAAGAAGAGGAGAAAGCCGGTGAAACCTAAGAAAAAGACCGAAGGCATGAGCAACATTGATTGGGTGAAGCTTGTGAACCGGAGGAAGGTGGAAAATGATAGTCGTCGGGAGAGGGAGAAGAAACTCAAGGCGAAGCAGGAGGCCCTGGCGTGGACGGAGGAGGAATCTCAGACGCGGGTGTCGGCGTACCACGGTGGCATGTATCCGCCGCATCACGACGGACAGTTCTTCCCCGGCGGGGTTTGGGGAAGCCAGCCGAGCGTCTCCCCGACGCACTACAGGCCGTCCCCGCAGGCCATGTTCCAGGAAGCAGGCTCCCACGCCATGCCACGCACAAGGTTCTCACCGTCGGAGTATGATGGCGACCAGCTAGGCGGCTTCAAACCCAACACTGTCTTTCCTGGGATGTCGCCAGCGCTTCTCCGCGGGCATCTCTCCAGTTCGGCGCCAGTTTCGCCAGCGTCGGTAGCCTGTTCGATCGAATGCCGAGCGACTCTGTCATACATGACATTATCGCGTATGGTTCGACCGCCGCCGCGTCGGCTCTAGGGTACTTCACCCAAGAGGAAGCCCGCACAGACGCCGAGAGCGACCTCGACACGCAAGATTTCGGCACCGACGAAGACGAAAGCAGAAGCTGACGAGGAAAAGGAAGAGGAGGCCAAGGCCAGCCTGGAGGAGTTTACGGCGAGCTGTAGGGGTAGGTAGAAGAAGAACAAGAAGAAGGGCACGTCAGTGACGCCAGGCGAAGCCCGCATCAATTGGGTGGCGAAGGAGGACGATTGCCTCTCCGAAGCATGGAAGACCGTGTCCATCGACCCGATCACTAGCGCAAACCAAAACTCCAACACCTATTGGAAGAGGCGTTTGATGAACCCATGGTCACCCATTGGGGGCTCATTCAACAAGCCTGCGGAAAATGGCATGTGGTACAAGAGGAGATCGATAATCACCCGGAGAGCGGCGCTGACTTCGAACTTAAAGTAAACTCTCCGCTTGTCGCCTACTTTTGCCCAAGATTGCCACCACCTACGCCCAACCTCGGCGCTCTGTTCGCAGATGAACCGCGCCTTCGGCCTCTACCGCGACGACAACAATATCTAGGACTTCAAATTCCTCCACATCTACATGCAAGTCACGCGATGCCTGAAGTGGAGGGATGTGCACATTTCTCTCGCCAAAGGAAAAGACGTCGTGTACAAGCCATATGATCCAGTGCCGCCCGCGTCCGAATGTCGACCTGAGCTCGGCCAAAAGAAGGCCAAGGAGCTTAAGGCCAAGGGACCATGCAGCGAAAAGCTCCAAGCTTCGTTCGAGAAGTGCATGGTAGACGCTAGGAACCACGCCGCGCAGCGGGACGAGAAGTTCAACAAGAGGTGGAGGGTGATGTTGCAGAACCAAGGCGTCAAGATCGACCTCCTCAAGACCAACGTCGCAGCGAAGAAGAGGAACACTGATATGGCGTTCTAGATGGGGGCGAACATGGCGGTGATGGACGACCAAGTCAAGGCGTGGTATATTCCCGAGTGCAACATCATCTGCGTGGTATATTCCCGAGTGCAACATCATCTTGAGAATCCTACAGGCGCCGTCCACCGCAGTGCCAACGCCGACGCCGAGCTTTGCTCCAACCTCCTCTACTGCATCCCATCCGAGCTCCACGACCGAGACATCGCCGAGTCCTGCCTCCGCCGTCGAGGAGCCTACGGCCGCCGTCAAGGATCCTACCGTATGATCCCATGCTTCTATATTTAGTTTGATCTCCATAATTTGATCGCCGAACTTTGTTTTGTGCCACCGGACTGTTCCTGTTTTGTGTCGCCGAACCCTCAGAGCTGATCGTGTTTTGCTAGCGTGAAGAACAAATTCAAAAAACATAGCCGTTTTCTGATCTCTAGGAGCCGGTCCTTGGGAGGTGGCTGGGAGTTGGCGGCCCCCCAGTCAAACGTTCGCCCAACCCAGCCAAAAAAACGCTAGATTTCGGCCTGGGTCTCCAATAAGTGGCTCTGGATTCAATGTTTACGATAACACATGGAGTAGTAGTTTGGAAAGTACTGACCACTCCCCCGGTATCAACACACTACACTATTGGCAATATTTAAGCAGGGCGGAGCCGGCAAAATCCTAGGCCCTTTGGCAAACTCTAATACAGGCCCTATCCTACTAGAAATTTTAAACTATTTACCAACTATAATGTATATTGAATATATTAAGCATCATACCTAGTTAACTTCTAGATGCATAATTTTTATTTTGAACAACATTATTCTCTTAGGATTCTTCGAAATGATTCTGAAAGTTGAAAATACACACAAAAGACTAGAAATTTTAAAAATCAAACCAGCCCTAGATGTCGAACTGCCGATTAGGGCAAGGGTATAATCAATGATCAACGAGTAACAGAAAACAAAATCGGAAATCACCTGGTAACCTGTGACCTGCGTTCGGCTCGACTTCGCGTCGGTGTATGTCTCACGTGGAGGTGGAGGTGACATTCTTGTCCTGTAGCTTTTGGCTTTTGCAGCTGGCGACGATCAATTGATTGGATCGATCCGCCTTAGACGCTAGGAGCCACTGGGCCCTAGAGTCAACGTGACACATGTGATTGTCCGTGTTTGAGCCGCCGGCCTTTCATGCTAGCTAGGAGCTAATCGGATGTGGCCAGTTTAAATGGCCTAGTTAAAACATAAGGCCTATTATATCTACTATTTTTTTCATTTCAGTAAATATATGTAGTAGGCCTATATAAGATTTCGGGACCCTCCAAATTTTGGGACCCTGTGCGGGCCGCACATTTTGTACAACAGTCGGCCTAGCCCTGCATTTAAGGATAGTACACGATTATTATGGTAGTTTATATTCTCTCTGTCCCTCCCGAAATGAGTAACTTAACTTTTTCTAGATTTAGATGTGTTTATACTGTATCGATATATATATATATATATATATATATATATATATATATATATATATATATGAACTTAGATAAATAAGATAAATCTAACCCACTTATTTAGGGACAGCAGGAGTAATAGATTTAGGATATTTTTCCATGTAATACTAAACTAAATTGTGATTTAAGATGATCTCGTGTACAACTATATATACTTGTATCAATAATATATCTATCATATTCCATAAATATAGTACTACCACCGTTTCAAAAATATAAGTCATTTTATCAGTTCAAATTGAACTATTGGAAAGCCTTACATTTTGAAACGGAGGTAATACTTCATACTTCATACTTCTACATGGTATCAGTTTAAACCGATCCAAACCTTGCTATCAACATGCTTTCGTCACCCTGCCCCTTGGGAGGTTGATCTCCATGATCTTCATCGGGTTGTGCCACCAGTACTAGGGCCCGTCCACCAACCTATGATCGGCTACCCTAGGGAGTTCTTTTTCCCGAAATCTAGATCAGACTGGGTAGCCCACTGCCTGTCATCCTTGTGCAACTCTACTTCTACAATGACATCAAATGTCCACACCAGCACACCCCTGCCCCCATGTTTTGCCTACCTCATTCGTCCCACTAGGATCGTCTTCATCGTCATCGACCAAGACATCATTAACTGTGCCGCCATCAACCGTGATGTGTGTGGCGTCGTCCATGCCATGACGCATACATCGCCGCCATCATTCCGATCATCCAATCGCATGGACATCTCCGACAAGCACATCACCAATACCGAGCACACATGTCTACCGATCGAGCTAAATGCTGCCACTGTGTCGCCCGTTCGAGCCGCAATGCCGCGCCCTCGATGCTCTCAAGGCTTCAAACGTGCCTTCTCATATATGTACGTCGCTTGTATCCTAAAGCCGCTGGACCGACTCGTGCCATTCTATCATACTGCATCCTCGGGTCGTAGCTTCGCTGCACATAGTCATCTTCATCATTCCCGCACGCCGTGTACCTAGGCTAGCACCGTGCCACCTCCCACAATGCGGGTCGTCGCCATCTGCACAAGATCTTTGTCACATCATTGGGTTCTTCTTCCCCTACTTCCAATACCATCGTCACGCTCGCTAGGCATCCAACATGACCACTCTGGGTCGCTAGTTTCGCCGAATACATCTCCATCATGGTCCACTACAATTTCGTCATTGTCCAGAACAACTTCGCTACCGACGTCCTCGCGACTTATCGAGATCGCGTCACCACGTAGTAAGAGCATCCCCAAGGGCGCACATCATATGGCCTTTTTCTGTCTGCCGAAATGTCCACAATGAGAGGGAGCAACCGGTCCGCAGGCCCTAGACGGGCGCATTCCTGGCCCAAATCTGGACCGCGTTTGCGCTCGCACTTGTCCACGCGAACAGCAAAATAGTCCTCACACGTCCGGCTTGGCCCACGTGTCTGTGTCACTAGATTCCCAACTACTCCCACCGCTCTCTCTGTCCTTCTCGTTTCTCTCCCTTATCACCACGGACCGCCTACCTCCTCCTTGTGAGGCCCGCCGCTGTCTCGCTGTGCTGCCTCCTCCTGCTCGCCGAGTCTCCCACCACCGCCCTCTTCTTCGCCACTCGGGCCGCCCTCCTTTTCCTCGGTATGCATGTCCCCGATGACCTCTTCCACGTGCTCCTCCAAGCACGATGTCCGGTCTCCACGACGGTGGAGGGCTTCTTCGTGCTCACATATGGAGAGTATACAGTAGCGGTGGCAGAGCCTGCTCGATTCAATTCGGCGGCGGGATTCCTCGTGCTCCCAACTCGCATTCAATTCGGTCAGCCCACCGATGCGCCCGCATCACCACCTCTAGCCGGGGAGGAGGCAGATGAGCCATGCATGGAGGAGGCGGATGAGCCGCGCGCACTAGCACCGGGTGGGGGTGAAGCTCGAGGCGACACCGCATGTGCTCTTCTTCTAGGGCATCTTCGTGAGTGCTTCATTTTCCACGGCACCGACGACGTCATCCCGGAGGTCAGGGCAGTGCTAGATCCGTGGGTCAAGGCCAGTCGCATCGTCCCGGGGGTCAAGGCCGGCCGCCAAATGGTGCAGGACATCCGGGGTCGCTGCTAGCGCATGGATAGGAAAATGGGGTATGTCGTTGGGGGCACCTCCGGACAGTCAGTCCCGGACGCACCCCAAATGGACATATTTTTGCGTCCTTCTGCTCTATCCCGCTGGGATGCTCTAAGGGCATCTACACCAGGCTGACCCAACCCGTTCGAGCGGACTGGTGGATGGCTGCGCGGCATCCCAACGATGCGACCCATCGTCCGGACAAACGCGCACGGACTGACCATCCATGCATCAAATTTGGGACTCGGTTGGGTCGGCCTGGACAGCACGCTTGTCCTCACGCGTCCTCCCTCTTGTTTGCTCGGGCCCTCTCGCTAGTGGCACAAGAGACACTCTCCTCCCCAAACCCCTTCGCCCTCCATATCCCGCGGCTAGAGCAAGAAAAAACCGTTGCCGCCGCCACTGCTGGCTGCCCTCAGTTCCCCTGCGACATGGGGTAGCACCGCAGGCCACGCGTGTTGTCGGAGTTTACTGGACGCGCCGGAGGCCATCCTACCGCCCGACCTCTGCCTGAAGACTGGACGCGCCGGAGGCCATCCTACCGCCCAACCTCTGCCTGAAGACTGGACGCGCGACAGCCTCTGGAGTGCGTTGCGCACAACCTGTTCGGTCATTTGACTAAGGTGCGTTTACTAGTCCTTTCTAGATTATCTGGTCCACTACGGGAGTTGGCATGGTCATTGACGGCCGTATACTAAACAAATGGGTAGCATTCGAAGGGCAATCGAGTTCTTCTTCAAGAATTTCATCAAGTCATCATCTGAGAAGGAGTCCGATAGTGAGACCGAAGGTCTGCTGGCAACTGCACAGATGGTGCACGACCACTACCTCTTGCCGCTACGTAGAGATGGCTCGGCGAAGCGGCGCGAATCCAACCATGAATGCAACCAGGAAGCTGGGCACATAAGCCTTTACAAGGACTACTTCCACCCATCAAAGAGAATGCATTCCGTCGCCACTATTGGATGTCCAGGAACCTGTTCTTGGACATTCTCAATGGGGTGAGGGAGTACAATAACTACTTCGAGGCCAAGTACGATTGTACCAGTAAGATTGGCTTCTCCTCTTACCATAAATGTTCTGCTGCCATTCGGAAACTTGCATATGGAGTGACCCGTGACCTCCTCGACGACTACATGTGCATGAGCGAATCCACATGCCATGAGGCCATGTACCGGTTTTGCATTGTAGTTATTGCGGTGTTTGGCAAAGTTTATCCGAGAGATCCAAACACCAAAGATACTGCCCGCCTTTTGTCCGTCAACGAGAGTAGGGGTTTTCTTGGGATGCTTGGCAGCATCGACTGCATGCATTGGCAGTGGAAGAACTGTCCTTTTGGTTGGCAAGGGCAGTTCAAAGGGCATGCGTAGGATTGCACCGTCATACTAGAGGTTGTTGCATCACAGGATCTCTGGATTTGGCACACCTTTTTTGGCATGGTTGTATCAAGCAATGACATCAATGTGCAGCACCAGTCTCCGGTGTTTGCTAGGATGGCAGAAGACCATGCCCCACATGTTTCATATGAGATCAATGACAATCCATATGACATGGGTTACTATCTAGGTGACGGTATTTATCCCTTCTAGGCCACCTTTGTGAAGACAATCCGCAATCCTGGTGTAATAACCTCGGACCCTACGCTCTAAGTTCAAGCCTGGATGAACCAGAAGTGGTTAAAATAGTACAGCGGGAGCCTAGGGGCCGCCCACGTGTAGACCCGTCGGCCGTTCTAACCACTTCCAAATCATCAGGACAAGAGCGAGCGGTGTAGCAAACAGGCAAAGAGATCAAATACATACACAAGTGAGTATGTATGCAAGCTACCTTACAACGGTTCTCAGAGCTATACCATCTAAAAGAAATAGAAATATTGCAACGCCATACGGCAAGATCCAAATATCCTAGATAGAGATAATAGTGTAGGATAGCTCCTCATACATCAATCAACAGAGTATCAAGCGGAAACAAGAAACAAGATCCGAGTACAGACAAGAAGCAAATCGGCATAAGATGCCACATAAATAAGCACATCCCGCCCACAGATCTCGCGGATCCCCATCCCTGGAATCTCTACACCGAGTGATCGTTGTCAACATCATCTGTCTCCTCCACCCAGTATCCATCTTGCGAATACACCTGTTCATCTGAATCAAACAATTTATCGTGTGAGACCCTAGGGGTACTCAACAAGTCTTTATGCCTCTAAAGGGGACATATACCTGGGGTGACGCAATTGCAGCAAAAGATAATAACTAACAATCCTAGAGATACTCGCTAACCATCCGCCTAACCAATGATAAACGGATGTCCGTTAATTAGGAACAACAGTTATAACAGTATAAGTAACAAATCCATCCTCCTTCTCGCTTATCAACGAGAAAGCGAACGAACAACCCATCTGTTGGCAGTTTTATTACTCATTCCATGAATATTGCACTATTTACTAGTCAGATATTTAGTCAAATTAAAAGCGGCACTTTAGTTATACTTGTCTATGATTGAGAAACTGTGCTCCAAGTCGTCCATAACCGTGGACACGGCTTTCAGAAAGATTTACCCTGTAGGGGTGCAGAAATAGCAACACACACACGATCGACCTCGGAAAAACCAAATCGAAACCCAACGAGGCTTTCACGACAAAGCAATCACAGGATTCCTAAAATATTTCAGGGGGCCACCCCAATAAGCTACCCGCGACGAAGTTGGCCGGCTCCGAGACGGACCCAGGGTTTGCGACAATGGCTCTAAACGACTGGGAACCCGAAAATGTGACTTGGCTTGTCGATACCGCGAAAACATTCCGCATCCTTAAACAGTACAGGTGCTCCACGCACAATCTTAAATAAAACAGTAAGCATGGCATAAGTACAGGATAGTAATAAATCTCCAAACTAGTTTGTGGCCCCAAGAAATAAAGTACAAATCAAGCTCTAGCAAAGGGGGATTCATAGAGTCTCCCGTATGTGGATAGTGCGAATAGTCAAGGAACAGGTATCAAGTACTCGGGGTCCTACGGGACACAAGTGGACATAAAAACCAAATGACAGATATTGCCCACCGGTGCCTCTTTCATTAGTTATCCCATTACTACTCAGGTTCAGTTGTTTAGGTACCTCGTTATCCTCCATACACTCACATACCCTACACATGCTGTTCTACGACTCGCATGGCTCAAACAACTCCTGTAGTAATGGCTCATAGAATGGAGGATAAAGCTTCGATGGAGTTTAAAAGTAAAGGCTATGCAGTACTTAGGATTCAATTTAATGCAGGCGCGACTCCATGATGCAAGAATAAGATAGAAGCAATAGGTACTATATGTATGCAAGCATGTGGTAGTGCTTTCCTGGCAACTCAGTTGAAGCGAGGGATGGATCTGGGTAGTACTCCTGGGATTCCTGATATTTCCCCTGCTTGGCCTCTATCCGAAAGAAGAACCAAACAAATATGGGCCAACATAAATAAAGTGCACAAGCATCTAAATAAAATGCGACAAGGAAACAAGTATGCTATGATGAATGATGCACAAATTACATGGCAATAAAGTAGCATGGCAAGGTGAGGTGTGGGAACAAGAATAAATCATTTTATTATTTATTTGGTCAAGTTTTACTGCCATAAACAGTTCTGGTTTTTAATAATGACATGATGCATGCTTCAATTCAGAACATGGAAAGCATAGTTAGAATGGGCTCGTCGCGCTGATCGATTTAGACATATTATTTGTGAAATGTGGAGTTATAGAATTCAAGTTATTAATTAATTAAGAAAAGGCATTTTTATTGCAATTAAACAATTTCGAAAATTTAAATTAGACAAACATTATTTTGGATGGAAGATTTGAAATCCTCACATTTTTCTGATTCAAACACATATATTATTTGTATTATTTGGAATTACCAAATAAAAGTTATTAATTTCTAGATAATAAAACATATTAAACTAATTTCTGGAATTATTTTTATTAACAGAAAAAGATCACAGAACTTGTTACACTCAACTGAACCTAGCCACAGACACCGACATGTGGGTCCAATGCTGACTCAGCAGCAGTCGGCGTGGCGGGGACTGAACCGGACTTTTCTTACCGCGCGTTCACCCAGCCGTAGCGGATGACAGGTGGGCCTCCGGGTGGCGGCGCGCACAGCGCGCGTGCGGCCAGCGTGCGCTGGACACGTGGGCGAGCCGGAGCGCGGAGGGACCAGTTTGTGAACGACACGAAAACCCAGGGGGTTTTGGAGAAAAGGGACTAGGATTGAACTGGATCTGACGAAAACTAGCTAGCTGCACCGATTTTCGAAGGACGATGGCGATAAAACCGTCAGGAATTTGGCGACGCTGCAAAAACGAAAGTTGTAGAGCCAACGTTGGACTACAACTTTGGTTTTAGGAGCTTCGTCAACAGAGACCTGCAGCGGATGGGGCAAGGAGAAGAACAGAGGGGATTTAACGGTTTAAAACTGACGACAAGTTTTTCAGAAACGACTGAGATCGGGCTGGGTTGCGACGACGATTGCGACCGAACAGCGGCGAATTTCGCCATGCCGGAAAAATGAAAACCGAAGAGGGTGGTGCGGGCTACATCTTTCGTTTGGCAAGCTCGCACGGAGGCGAACCACAGCGAGCGGAATCTGCGTAAGAACAGAGGGTTGCGCTAGGGTTCTGCTGCTGTTGTTGATCGCGCGTGCGGCGAGTGCTGTCTGCGTGCGCGCGTCGTGCGTCGTGTGAGCGGCAGCTGCGCGCGGTGCCGGCGGAAGCAACGCAAGCCAGAGAGGAGGAGGGGCATGTCCAGGTGCTTACTGGGGGGAAGGTTGGAGGAGAGGAAGAAGTCGGCGGCGGCATGCGGCGTTGTTCAAGGCGTCGGCAAAGGGGGTGAACGGCGAGGAACACGGGCAGCGTGTCCCAGCGGTGACCGTGGCGAGCACGGGCGGCAACGTCGTTCAAGACCCCTTCCTCCTCGCTCCCGCTACGGTGCTGCTTCCCTAGTGGCAGCGAGCAAGGGTGGTGGTCAACGCCATGGCTGGGTGTTGCTGTCATAGATGAAGCAGAGAGAGGGCTGGCGAACTGGATCGGGTGGGAGGGGTAGGTAGGGAGAAGAGGGGAGGAGGACAACGCTCTGCTGCTGGCTACTTTAGGCACGAGGAGAGGGAGCACGGCTCTGCGTGAGGGTGGGGCTAGCACAGAAGAGCGATCACGTGCTCGTCGAGGGAGAGAAACAGGAGGGAAAGAAGAGGCGTGCAGCGGCGGCTGGGGAAAGGGGTGCGGCTGCACCGGCTGTGCGCGGGGTGCCGGGCTGTGTGGACAGGGTGCAGAGGGGATTGGCGCCAGGGAGGGAAAAACTTCAGTAGAAAAAAATGTTAGGAAAAGTAGAAAGGAGAGAGTAAGAGAGGGGTGTAGGTGATTAGGTCTAGCTTAGGGTTTTGGGCTAGATAGAGAGAGAGAGAGAGAAAGAGAGAGAGAGAGAGAGAGAGAGAGATGTAACATGGGTGCACAATAGAGATTCTAGACCTAGATGAGAGACTAGGATTAGAACACATTTTTGAATTAAGCAAGAATTCTAAAGGCTTTTAAAACAAGAGAGAAAACCACATAGGGACATGTCATTTTATGTGACTGGAGTGGCTTTGTATTGCATGCAATAAAGGAGTACATGCATGTGGCATTTTTGTGACAACAAAAATGTATATGCATGTATGTGAGATAAGGTGGCCCAACAAGATTTGCAATAATACAAGAATTGAGAAAGACATAATACATGGCATAAAATCTAGGTTTGGATCAACCCATATGCATGCATGTGCATGAATAGAATTTGAGAGCACTATTTATATGGGTGGCTTGAATTAAAAACCAAGACAACAATAAGATGGCCACACTCATATATATGGTAGGAGTAGAATGGGATAGCAAGGGAGTTGCCATGTTAGTAGATAGAAAGAATTTAAAAGATATGCCCCAACTCAACTTGGCATTTAACAATATATCAAGAACCAACTACAATGTATAATATGCAAATACAAGTAATAGGCAAATGCAATATGAGAGAAGACCAAAACGAAAAGGGTTTTATATGATGCTCAAATACAATGTGGCATGATGACATGAGCATGATATAATTATGATGCAACAATTATATATAGAAAGTAGCATTTTATTATTAGACCATGTAGCATTACATGTGTTAGACAGATGGGATGCTACACCTGGTGATGAGAAATGCAAGAGGTTTGCGGAAGAGCAAGAGGCTGCCAGGAAGGATGTGGAGCGAGCATTTGGTGTGCTTCAGTTAAGGTGGGCTACTGTTCGATACCCTGCTAGAACCTGGAGCACGGAGAGGATGTAGGATATAATGACTGCTTATGTGATCATGCATAACATAATCGTCGAACATGAGAGTGATGACAACAACTTGGATCAAGGCTGGGATTTTCAACGTCAATTAGTTGAGCCAGAGCCAAGTATAGTGTCTTGAGAAGAATTCATGTTGATTTTTCGCTGGTCGTGTATAACAAAACATTCTGAAATATCTAGGAATTATGGTGACCATTAGGGTTACAGGCGGCGGGAGTTGCGGGGCGGATTTCTATCCCGAGTAGTGCAAATTAGTAAGATATTGGATGGAGAGCCGTAGCACAATTTATACTATTGATTGTGTTTTGCGGGTTAAAGCGGGGCCGTTTGTGCACGCCTAGTGACCATACACGTACACTTGGACATGAAATTACATGTTTGTTTGTTTGTTTGTTTGTTTGTGTTAGGATTTAATTAAATAGAATAATTAAAGGAATAATCCTCCCGTTGTATCTATGTCGGTTTATGGCAAACCGACCTTTCTCTCGCACCCCGTCACGAGCGAACGCATCTCTTCGGTGCGTCCCTTCCCCTTGTATAAATATGTTGAACATCGATGGAATAAGATATCCGTTGGATTCATTCTACAATTTATTGTAACACGTTATCAGCACTTCGCTCTGCCGAGAGAGGGAATTGGTAGAACTCATCGGAACACCGGCAAAACTTGCTGGGGAAGAACTGGAAAGAGCAAAAGAACAGGCAAAAGAAATCTTCTGAAAAATCCAATGGAGGAGGAAATTTGTTTAGCAGACAGTGGAGCCTCTAACACAATATTACGGGAGGTTAAGTACTTCCTAACTCTAAAAGAGAGTAACGGGAATGTCATGACTATCGGTGGTCACGACACCGTCATTGTTGGTTTTGGTCAGGCCACATTTACACTCCCAAATAGTACGAAGCTTATGATCCAGGAGGCATTGTTGTATCCGGATTCAACTCGTAGATTGCTGAGTTTTAAGCACATGCGGAGTAATGGTTACCACATCGAAACTCATGAAGATCGTGAGGTTGAAAGCCTACTCATAACTCAGAAAAAGGGTTCTGAAAGGAAGACCCTTGAGAAACTTCATGCTCTATCTTCTGGATTGTATTATACGTACATAAAGTCAGGGCCACATTTGGCATATAAAATAATTTTCCAAAATTTTGATAAATTCAAGATATGACATGATCGCCTGGGTCATCCTGTTGTGGGGATGATGAGGAAAATTATAGATGGTTCAATTGGACACAACATAACAATTGCTAATTTCCCCAAATCCTCAGATTTTGTATGCACTGCATGTGCAACTGGGAAATTCATCACTAGACCCTCGTACCTGAAGGTCAAGAGTGAATCACTAAATTTCTTTGAACGCATTCAAGGAGATATATGTGGTCCAATTCAACCGTTATCAGGACCATTCAGATATTTTATGGTAGTCATTAATGCATCTACAAGATGGTCAAATGTGTGTCTCATATCGACAAGGAACCATGCATTTGCAAAGCTGATTACTCAAATCATAAAATTGAGAGCTAATCATTATGAACATAGGGTAAAATCCATTAGAATGGATAATACTGCTGAATTTAGTTCACGAGCATTCAATGATTACTGCTTAGCTTTGGGTATAACTGTGGAGCATTCTGTACCGTATGCACTCACACAAAATGGTCTTGCGGAATCACTTATCAAGAGGATCAAGTTGATAGCAAGACCGCTCCTACAGAATTGTAATCTCCCAACTTCATGTTGGGGACATGCGGTATTACATGCCGCGGAATCGATACAAATTCGACCAACTGCATACCATATGGCCTCCCTGTTGCAGTTAGTACGTGGAAATCAACCAAGTATTTCCCACCTTCGAAGATTTGGTTGCGCTGTGTACGTGCCGATATCACCACCTCAGCGTACATCGATGGGTCCACATAGAAAGATGGGTATGTAGGGTACACTTCTCCGTCGATTATAAAGTACCTGGAGCCTCTAACATGGGATCTCTTCATAGCCCGGTACGCTGATTGCCTCTTTGATGAGGATAATTTTTCGGCATTAGGAGGAGAAAAGGACCACAAAAAATGCCAGGAAATAGATTAGAATGTGGAAGGCATTCAGTCTTCAGATCCACGTATGAATGAATCTGAACTGGAGGTTCAGAGGATAATAAATTTGCAAAATATTGCAAATAATCTACCAGATGCATTTACTGACTATAAAGGTGTTACTAAATCCGATGTTCCCGCTATGAATGTCCTAGGGAGAGTTGAGATAGCTAAGACCACTCAACTTCCCAAGAGGGGGAGAAATCTGGACAAAAAGGACAAAGCTTCTCAGAAATGTCCGCGGGGAATGAGGATCTCTAAAACAGTAAATGTAGGTCAACCGCGGGTTGACGTTCAACCAAGTGTTGAAGAAATACACCTAAAGGATGTTCATCATCCAGGGCCCATCACAAGTGTGCACACAAATATAGGTGCTAGGACATTGGAACATCTCGATTCAATCGTTGAGGGAAATCACAATGAGTCTGAAGGTATTGAAGAGATTTCTACAAACTATGTAGAATCAGGAGAATCATTCAACAGAAAGTCTACAAATGTTGACATATTTTTCTCCTCAAAGATTGCAAATGACCTGGCATTGGACCGTAAACCTAAGACCGTGGCAGAGTGTATGAAACGCTCGAACTAGTCCAAATGGATGGTTGCAATTGAGGATGAACTGCGCTCGCTTAATAAGAGAGGGGTATTTACTGCAGTAATACCTACTCCTCAGAATGTTTTCCCCGTTGGGGCAAAATGGATTTTTATTCGGAAAAAGAATGAAAACAATGAGGTGGTGAGATATAAGGCGAGGCTTGTAGCACAAGGTTTTACACAGAAACCTGGTATCGATTACGATGAAACATATTCTCCTGTGATGAGTGGAATCACGTTCCGATACTTGATATCACTGGCAGTGCAAATGAATTTGTATATCCAATTGATGGATGTGGTGACCGCATATTTATATAGGTCACTAGATACGGACATCTACATGAAAGTCCCTGAGGGAATCAAGATTCCAGATCCGAAGGCTGATCGCAAAATGTACTGTGTAAAGCTACAGAGGTTGTTATACGGCTTGAAGCAGTCGGGTAGAATGTGGTACAACCAACTAAGTGAGTTCCTTTTGCAGAAAGGGTACTTGAATGATGATGATTGTCCATGCGTATTCATCAAGAAATCTACTAATGGATTTTGTATAATCTTTGTGTATGTGGATGATTTGAATATCATTGGTATTGCACAAGAGATACATGAGGCTAGTAATCATCTTAAGACGGAATTTGAGATGAAAGATTTGGGTAAAACCAAATTTTATCTCGATTTACAATTTGAACATATTCCTTGGTTCATCAGTCTGCTTATATCCAAAAGATATTGGAGAAATTCAATATGGATAAAGCATACCCATCAAAAACACCTATGGTTGTTAGGTCTCTTGATAGAGACAAAGACCCTTTTAGATCTAAGGATGACGACGAAGAGGTATTGGGACCAGAGTTCCCATACCTTAGTGCAACCGGTGCACTAATGTATCTAGCAAACTGCATGATACCTGATATATCGTTTGCAGTTAATCTGTTGGCTAGATACAGCGCATTGCCGACAAAAAGGCATTGGGCTGGTGTGAAGAATATTTTAAGATATCTTTAGGACACTAAAGATCTTGGTTTGTTTTATCAGAAAAATCAAGAGAGAACCATGGTGGGGTATTATGATGCTGGATACTTATCATATCCCCATAATGCTAGATCACAGACTGAATTTGTCTTCTTACATAGAGGTACAACCTTCTCTTGGAAGTCGACAAAGCAAACATCAGTGGCTACGTCAACGAATCATTCTGAGATAATCGCTTTGTATGAAGCATCACGGGAATGTGTATGGCTTCACAGAATGATGAACTTTGTCCAAGGTTCAAGTGGGATTAGTTCGCTAGAATCACCCATTATTATCTATGAGGATAATGCTGCTTGTATTGTACAGATGCAGACAGGTTATATTAAGAGCAATATTACAAAGCATATTGCTCCTAAGCTGTTTTATCCCCATGAGCTACAAAAGGTGGGAAAATAAATATTTTGCAAATGAAGTCATGTGATAACCTCGCTGATTTGTTTACCAAGTCATTACCAAATTCGTTGTTTCACAAATATGTACATAGAATTGGTACGAGCAGACTTCGTGACTTGCAAAGTTCAGGGGGAGAAATCTCCCAGGTTAAGACCTGTTAAAGATTATCTTCAGTATTGCACTCTTTTTCTTTGTGAGTTTTACTAACGGTTTCTCACGTAAGGTTTTTAATGAGGCAATATCAGTACAAGCATGGATGACATATGTTATTTTCTCCTTATTTTCCCACAAGGTTTTTTGAAGGAGTTTTTCATGGCATATTGCATATTTCTTCTCATTTTTTTCCCACATGGTTTTTAGAGAAGATGATTCCAAAGATGATCAATCATGAAAATAAGGAAGGATTAGAGGGAATGTTAGGATTTAATTAAATAGAATAATTAAAGAGATAATCTTCCCATTGTATCTATGTCGGTTTATGGCAAACCGACATTTCTCTTGCACCCCGTCACGAGCGAACGCATCTCTTCGGTGCGCCCCTTCCCCTTATATAAATATGTTGAACATCGATGGAGTAAGATATCAGTTGGATTCATTCTACAATTTACTGTAACAGTTTATTTGTGGAGTCGGGAGCTAGCGGCCACCGCACCGACAGAGGCCGCGGTCTCCTACAGCTCCGACCTCTCCAGCTGTGCACAGCTGAGCTAGATGTGGACGGCCGCCCATCCCATGGACGACGCGTCCTCCCAAATTAACAAAACCATATAAAGTACGGTGCCACTATCAGATCACGTAGAGTATTTTGTTGATATTCAAATTGGTCTGCTCTTTTTTCCCCTTATATTACTACTCCCTCTTTTTGAAAATATAATATGTTTATTTTATAAAAAAAATATCTAGACCTTTTAGTGTATAGATTCATGTAGTTTTAAAGTGAACTTACGTACTAAAATTTTTATAGATATACTGATTTCACAGACCTAAAACCTATATTTTAGAAGGGAGGGACTGCGGATTTGCTAGTTCGTGAAGACTACTGAGATTTTGCACTTTCTGGAACGCACGCATGCTTCGACCGACCGATCTCTTTTGACTTGGCCAGCCTAGGACGAGATCGAGAAGACGGGGTTGGAATTAATGCGTGTGCGCGACAAGTCAACCGCGCCAACACTCCGCGTTCAGATCCACCTCCGACATGCCTCCCTATATAAAGTCTAACCTTCCTGAGCTCCAATAAACCCATCCAAGTCTCAGCTCACATTCCTTTCCACTTCTCCTTCTCTCTCTCAGTAGCCACATCACTTCACGAATCACCGTCATCTCCCCGATCAGCGGCAACAAACAACAGCAAGAAGATATTACTACAATGGGAGGCGCGGGCGCGGCGGCGGCGGCGATCAGCTCGGAGCAGATGTGCGAGTTCCGGGAGGCGTTCGCCTTCTTCGACAGGGACGGCGACGGCCGGATCACGCCGGAGGAGCTCTCCACGGTGGTGCGGTCCCTGGGCCAGTCCCCGACCGCGGACGAGCTCCGCGACATGGTGCGCGACGTGGACGCCGACGGCAACGGCACCATTGAGTTCGCCGAGTTCTTGGCGCTCGTGTCCCGCCAGCAGGAGGCCGCCCGCGCCGACGCTGGGTCCGCGGACGAGGAGCTCCGGGAGGCGTTCAGGGTGTTCGACAGGGACCAGGACGGGCACATCTCCAAGGCTGAGCTGAGGCACGTCATGATCAGCCTCGGCGAGAAGCTCACCGACGAGGAGGTGGAAGGGATGATCGCGGAGGCGGACCTCGACGGGGATGGCCAGGTCAACTTCGAAGAGTTCGTCAGGATGATGATGCTCTCCGACCAGCAGTGCAGCACTGACCACTGAGAGTTAGCCCACATCGTGACAGGATCGACACCACCGGGCAGGAGGCTTGCCGTGGATCATAACTCATGAGATACAGCTAGGCTGCATGCTGGCCGCGCCGCGCGTGGTCCGTCGGCCGGTTGCACGACAAAACTCACAAAACTAGGAACAGCTAACACCGCTCCCGTGTTCATACGTACGTGTCCCGCACGGCAGGCCAGTTCTCTATGCATGCTTTCTCCGGTCTCCGTGTTCTTCGCCATGGTCCATGGTCATGTGTACTTTTCCACGCTATTTTATGGCTATTTCCTCCGTTTTAAAATATAAATTTTTTTAGCTTTGTGAAAAATTGTATCTAGACCTCTTTTAGTGTGTAGGTTTACTTTAAATGAACCTCCACATTAAAAGGAGTCTACGTACACTCCTTTCACAAGTTGATTTGGATTTATCTATATTCGGATATATCTAATATTTCCTCCGTCTCAAAATAAGTGACGTGGGTTTGTCTAGATTCGGATGTATCTAGACACGTTTTAGTATATAGGTACATGCGAATCTAGATAAACTCAAGTCACTTATTTTGGGACGGAGAGAGTATTAAAACAAGTTTATATACATCTGAATCTAGATAAATTCGAGTCAACTAATATGGATCGGAGGGAGTATTTTGAAACGGAGGGAGTACTTTCTTACGAGCATGTCTACTAGCGTGGATGTACATCTGTATTTCCTATGTACAATGTACTAACCGTGCAATTGTATGCCTACTCTTCTACGGACATGTACATTAAATCGTACGGATTATCAAAATCTATATATCGACACAGTATCAAATTTTGAAGAAAATAACTTCTTGGTTCTCGTCAAAGGCAAGCAGCTCAATCAACATCTATACACTACTAAGAAAACGTTTATATAAGACACCCTATTGGTGGCGCACCGTCATGTATGCGCCGTTGTAACAATCACTATGGGAAAAACTCTCGTTGTCGTGAAATAGAGGCTTTGCCGTGTGCCAAACGGCCCAGAACACGGCAAAAAAAGTCTTTGCCGTGTCACCCTCAGAGAGTACACGGCAAATGATAGAAACACGACATAGTTCTGGAAAAGGACACGGAAAAGCAACATGCACGGCAAAGACGGAAGGAAGGAACACGACAGAGAAACCTCGCACGGCAAAGACAGAAAGGGCACACGACAAAGCCTTCCCACACGGCAACAAGGTGGGACCCACTGCCCATAGGTGCACATGCGGGAGGAATTGACAGGAGGTGACGGGGACTCTTTGCCGTGTGTGCTTGCCGTCAGACACACGACAGAGGTATGTCTTTGCCGTGTGTATTACCTATCATACACGGCAAAGCAATTTAGTTTTATTTTTTCCTACAATTAACTAGCAAGCCTTATATTATCATGAACACACATATGAATATGTCATTGTGGTCTGTCATCGTCCCGTCCACTTGCATGGCCACCTTGCTGTGATGAAATGGTTCTCGTTGTGTGGCCCGCCTTCGTCGATCTACGTCGTAGATATTTTTCGGACAGGGATTGTCTATTTCCTAGATGTTCTTCTCACGGAGGTAGCCCAGTAGACTTTTCTCTTGGTTTGTGCTTGGTTAGGTCATAGGACAATTCCAAACCATGTTTAGGCACAGGTTGTGACAAGATCCACCCTGATTTCACCAAAACGGGGAGTCCCCCCCTAATAGTTAGGTTTCAAACCCTTCGTTTTTAGGTGACAACGCATGTCTGCGAATGGGGTCACACTTGGGAATCAGGTTTTGGACATTTCAACATCTACCACACTTTAATACACATGTTAGGGTCACATGCAAGGTTTGGAGGTGTTCCGATGCCCCGAGACGCTTCTTCCTACAAAACCCTGATCCCTGGACCCCGGATTGTCTACCCCCCCTAGATGTTCTTCTCACGGGGGTAACCTGGGGACGTTTATCTTAGTTTGTGCTTGGTTATGTCATAGGACAGTTCCAAACCATGTTTGGGCACAAGTTGTGACAAGATCTATCCCGGTTTCACCGAAACGGGGAGTTCCCCCCTAATAGTTAGATTCCAGACCCTTCGTTTTTAGGTGACAGCGCATGTCTGCAAATATGGTCACACTTGGGAATCAGGTTTTGGACATTTCAACATCCCACCACACTTTAATACACATGCTAGGATCACATGCAAGGTTTGGAGGTGTTCCGATGCTCCAAGGCCCTTCTTCCTACGAAACCCTGATCCCTGGGCCCCGGACTGTCTACCCCCTAGATGTTCTTCTCACGGGGGTAGCCCGGTGGACTTTTCTCTTGGTTTGTTCTTGGTTAGGTCATAGGACAATTCCAAACCATGTTTGGGCATATGTTGTGACAAGATCCACCCTGGTTTCACCGAAACAGGGAGTCCCCCCTAATAGTTAGATTCCAGACCCTTCGTTTTTTGGTGACAGCTGATGCGCTCGGCTTTCGACGTAGAGCTCGTTGGGAACCCCAAGAGGAAGGTACGATGAGCACAACAGTAAGTTTTCCCTCAGTTATGAAACCAAGGTTTAATCGAACCAGAAGGAGCAAAGAAACACCCCAAAGGTGTTACTAGCTGAGCTTTGGCAGGGCGCACTACCGGTGCTAGTAGCAACGTGGAGACCTGCACAACATAACCACAGAACTTTGCCCCCAACTTGCGATGAGGTTGTCAATCTCACTATGTTTTGCGGAAAACAAAGGATTAAACGTATCAAATGGAAAGAAGTAAAAGTTTGTAGAAAGTAAACACAAAGCAGTAAAAGATTGTAGATTGTATGTAAAAGACAAGGGACCGGGATCTATAGTTCACTAGAGGTGGCTCTCCTTAAGATAGATAACATGCTGGGTGAACAAATTACAGCGGGGCAATTGACAAACACCGAGAAAGCAATACATGCATATACTAATCATCTTGACTCCTCTGAGACTTGATTGGGCATTACAACATAATACATAGACCGCCATCCAACTGCATCTATGACTAATAATCCACCTTCAGGTTATCATCTGAACCCCCTCTAGTATTAAGTTGCAAGCAACAGATTACTGCTTTACGAACTGCGTGTAAAGTAAACAATACGATTGTTCTATGAACAAAAGATTGTTGTTTTCTCTCTAGTAGCAACAACACATCTAGTACCTTAGAGATTTCTGTCACTTCCCCAGATTACCAGAGGCATGAACCCACTATCGAGCATAAATACTAGCTCTTGGAGTTGCTAGCATCTACTTGGCCAAGATAGCTACTAACAACGGAAAGCATGCAAGATCTCAAATAACAAAGACATGATAGAATCAATAATCAATCTGAAATAGCATCTCAATATCCATCGGATCCTCGCAAACACAACATGTAGAATTACAAATAGATGATCTTGATCATGAACGGAGCTCACAAGATCTAAACATGAAAGCACAAAGGAGGAGAACCAGCCATCTAGCTACTACATGGATCCGTAGTCCAAGCATGAACTACTCACGCATCACACCGAAGGCTTGCATGGTGATGAAGAAGGCCTCCAGGGTGAATTCCCCTCTCCGGCAGGGTGCCAGGAAGAGCTTCAGATCCCTCTCGATCTAGGGATGGAGATGACGGCGGCTACAGACTCTTTCGTGGATTTTTGATCGGGTCCTTAGGGTTTTCATCCCGAGGGCAATATATAGGCGGAAGGAGAGGCCGAGGGGGTGCCGGGAGCGGCCACACCACCCCCTGGCGCGGGCCAGGCCTGGCCGCGCGGCCAGGTGGTGTAGCCGGCCCCTGGCCCTTCTCCATCTCGTATTCTGGCACTTGATTACTTCCGGAAAAATAGGCACTTTGGCTTTTGTCCCGTCCAATTCTGAGAATATTCATTTTCTGACTTTCCTGGAACCAAAAACAGTAGAAAACAGGCAGCTGGCATTATGGCTCTTGTTAATAGGTTAGTCCAAGAAATCATATGAAAAGTATTGCAAAGTTGGAACAAAACACAAGAAAGTGGATAAAACCAAGCATGGAACATCAAAAATTATAGATACATTTGCAATGTATCAACATCCTCAAACTTAACTCCTGCTCGTCCTTGAGTAGGTAAGTGATAAAAAGAAAGAATAATTTTTGAGGTGACATGCACCATCAAAGACTTGATCAAAGTATTTGTAAAACATTCAAAGCTGGGATCATAGTACTTCAATCATAACATGAAAGACACAGTACTAGCAATAAGCGAAGAAACTAAGATGCAACATGAAAAGGCACAAACAAAAGATTCATGAATAACAATGCTTTACAAGACGTTTGTTTGTTTCACATAAAGAAAACATAGCATAATAGTATTCAGCTTGTCTCTCAATAGAGTAGCAAATATAAATGCATAGGACACCTTCAAAGTTCATAAGAGTGACTGGATACAAAAGTTTAAAACAAGCAATAACAAGTTATGCATCAATCAACTAGTCTTGGGACAATGCACATAGAACTAAGAATGGCCACTATGCTCTCAAAGTAGGTGCATAAAGATAGAAGGTGGAGACTCAATATAATGGTGGAATAAAAGCCTTTGGTAAAAGGGGGAAGTAGGGATTCAAGTCTCATAAAGAGCTTCCAAGAATTATGGTACTTGTAGTTTTCAGCTCTCATTGCCCCTATCATAAGCATCTTGAAGTGATTAAGGTTAAAGTGAACAAACTATGGTGTACATGCTTGACGAAATATAAGTCAGAAATCTCATGTCCCTTGTATACCAGGGCCGCTCCTCATGCTACTCAAGTTTAGTCACCAGTAAGTTCTTGTCATCATAAGTACATGTGTATCATAGAGAACCGCCAATGGGGTACCCCTTGCCCGATGATACGGAAGAATCCCCATATCAAAATGACAAGGCAAGCAGACAACAAGCATCTCAGCATTCTTCTTTTTACCATGGGAATATGGTGCTTTTTTCTCTCTTTCCTCTTTTCATAGTATCTCTTTTTTTCTCTTTTTTTTCAATATAGGACTCTTTTTTTCATTATGGTTACGCTGCAGGTTTCCACCATGTCAGCATGGATTAGACCAGTGGCCCAGGCGTTTCTCTAACACATATACATAACTACATGGACTTACAAGCTCCCCTTTCGTTTCACACCGACGACATCCATATACAAAAGAGCATGATATCAACTAGGTACAAGTACCAAGTGCAATGTTGAAAGCGTTCCCCATGAAAGCATGGTTCTGCTAATTCCCGACAAATAAGTGCAAGCATATACAACACAGAAGACACAATGGTTCAAGTTTATTAAGGGCAAGTAAAGTAAAGTGTGCCATCAAGTTCGTGAGAGCTTTAATCACTAGTTTTCTCATAACAAGTGGAAGGTAAACAAAAGCATGAATATACTTGGAATAGCATAAGCTAGTAGGTAGGTATGGTGGACTCTTTGGAATAACTTTGTTTAGGGAGTTGGATGCATGAGTGGAACTCATACTTTGTTGTGGAGGCTAGCAAAAGACTAGGAGCGACAAACTAAGAGAGCAATAATGGCCATAATCATGCAGAGCGACAAAACATCATTGATAAAAGCATAAAGTGATACTACAAGTTGAAAACTAAAGGATCATACAAGGTATGGGGACTTGAGATAGTCATAACATGGTGTGAGCATGCGCCAAGTCAACCCAAATAAAGCATCAAAGGAGAATACCACTATACTATGCTTTAATATGCTAAAATAACGCATGATTCATCCAAGGCACATTAAGCAATCTCAATTGTTTATAACAAGTCATGCTACAGAAAAGAATACTAGGCATAAAGCCAAAACAATATCAAGCATGGCATGACAAATCATAGGCCACAGTCAAAAACGAGCTCTTTTTACCACATAAGCATGAACTTTCCTACTCTTTTCCAAACCAAACCAAAATATTTGCAAACCAATGTATGAAAGAGGGGGTACAACCAATTTATTCAGAAAACTAAGCAAACCAAAGCAAACGAAAAACCAAAACGAAAACAAAAAAGAAGACGCTCCAAGAAAAACACAACTGTGCATCAAACAATAAAAATGAAGCGTTTGGAAGAAACTTGGGATTTTTATTGATGAAGAAGGGGATGCCTTGGGCATCCCCAAGCTTTGACGCTTGTACTTCTTGGATATTTCTTGGGGTGACACGCGTGGCATCCCCAATCTTGAGCTTAAGTTCATCCTTCATCTCATTACTCATTCCTTCCATACACCTGAATTTTTTCCTTCATACAAAACTTCACACAATCTCATTAGCAACATTAGTGCACTTAAGATAAATAAGTCTCAATGTTCAGTTCTAACACCAAATAAACTTCAATTAGAACACTAGCTAATGTAGCACTTCCCTCAAAAAGCTCAATTCTCCAAAAGAACTCAAGAAGTAACCAAGAAGAAGCAAATGCAGAAAATGGCAGAAATCTGTCAAAACAGACTAGCAGGTAAAGATGAATTTATTGTAAGACCTTCTGTTGCTCAAATCAAAAAGTGTTGAACTAACGAAAGTTATATAACAACCTGGGGAAGATGCAAAAAAAATTACAGCTCACTCCGAAATACATACCTCTCTCACGAATTTTTACGGTGAAGCAGAGAAATCTGTTTCGGGACAGCAACTTTCCCAATCATTACTTCACTCTCATTAGAGGTTACTCTTGGCACAAAAAGCAAATAAAAAAGATAAGGAGAGGTTATTACAGAGGTAATAAACTTTCAAGACTCATCTAAAAATTTTGGGTTATCTCCCAATAAGTACTTTTCTTTAACGCCTTTAAGTTAGGCATAAGAAGCAAGAAAAAGGATCAAGTATTCTCAAATGAAGAAGCATTAAGACCAAATTTTGTTTTCATAGGAGAAGCAAAAGAAATATTTTTTCTCTTTTTAGGGAAGTGTTCTATACCTTTCTTGAGTGTGAGTTGATATTTAATGGTGCCTTCTTTCATATCAATGATGGCACCAACAATTCTAAGAAAAGGTCTTCCCAAAGTAATAGGACAAGAAGCACTGTATTCAACATCCAAAACATAGAAATCAACGGGGACTTAGGAATCGTTAACCATAATAAGAACATCATTAAGACTCCCCATGAGTTTATTTTTAGCATTAGCATCAAGTGGGACATTCAAATAACAATCTTCAAGAGGAGGCAAATCAAGCATATCATAAATCCTTCTAGGCATAATAGAAACACTACTAT
Organism: Avena eriantha; assembly: GCA_910589775.1. Lineage (NCBI taxonomy): Eukaryota > Viridiplantae > Streptophyta > Magnoliopsida > Poales > Poaceae > Avena > Avena eriantha. The sequence continues at coordinate 130,386,622 of OU342743.1, read as the reverse complement.
CAAGATCACACAAAGCTTTGAAATCAAAGTCATTCACTTTCATATAAATGATGGGTTCCCAACCATCTTCTTGATTTATAGGAATAGAGGCTTTATGTTTCATCTTTTCTTCTTTAATCTTTATGAGAGCATCAGTAATGTGTTTTGTAAAAGCCATGTTCATAGCACTAGCATTAGGATTTTTAGCAAGCTTTTGTAGGAACTTAATAACTTCAGAGATATTGCAACCATCAAGATTAAAATCAAATTTATCATCTAAAGTAGTAGAACTATTACTAGCCTCAACACTAGTGGTGGTGATAGTAGAAACACTAATGTTTCTAGCAATTTCATCTTCTCTTTCCCACTTAGCATGTAATTCAGCTAATAGTCTAAAATTTCATCAATTCTTACTTGTATAGCATTAGTAGCTGCAAAGGGATTCTCATTAGTTTCAGGTTTAGCAGCCATTTTATTCAAAGTAGATTGAGCTTCAGCCAAATATTCTATATTTCTTTCAGCATTAGAGAGTTTTTCCTAAATAGTTTTATTAAAAGCAGTTTGTTTACTAATAAACTCTTTAAGCATAACTTCAAGTTCAGAGGGAGCACTCTTATTATTGTTGTAAGAATTTCCATAAGCATTACCATTGTTGGGAGGATATGGCGTATAATTGTAAGAATTTCCATAAGCATTACCATAGTTCTGGAAAAGGACACGGCAAATGATAGAAACACGACATCTTACGAGCGTGATGTCTACTAGCGGGACCCATACATTTGACTAGTCTTAAATACTAAGGGTGTGGTTCTTCTTCGGGACACCTCCAGTAACTTCATATCATGTGCGTTTCATCTATCCATGCCGTTGTTAATGATGCGTGGAGCGGCACAGCCTCATGTGCCCATGACACTAATCACTGTTGCAACGCATCGGCGGTTGGTATACGCGTTCTTACTTAAATCGCTAGTCGTGGGTAGCGACATTCTAAGATCCACCGCCACATCAACATGGACATGGTGGCGCTGAACGTTTGGGAGGCAAGGGAGTTCGCCCACTACGGTATTTTTTCCCTACCGAGAGCAACGATGCAAGTGGGCTTCGACATTAATGCCATTGGGGTGTCTGTCAGGCTGGTGCCGAGAGAGAGAGAGGGCACTAATGGAGGGATTTCCCCTCGTCGCCATGCCATGCCTCAATGAAAGAGAGAATATCCTCGGTATGCACCCAACAATGTGTACTAGATGGTACACTTCACTAAGAAACAGAGGAACGAGCTAGGCATGTGCATTCGGCTCATGCGGGAAGTCCCGCTGGAGTAGTGCAATGCTGAGGAGCGGCGTCGCTTTTGGTCTGTGCCCGGTTATGGTATCTACAAGTGATGGGTTTGTTGCATGGAAATTAAAAAATTCCTACGGAATAACATGAGGGAATCCCGCAAGATCTAATCTACTAGATGCAAGTAACAAGTAGAATAGTTCTAATATGCTTATCCTCAAAGAACACTTGCGGTTAACAATCTAGAGATCGTGGATGATGTAATCGTACACGCGTGTCGGTTCAAACCGATGTAGATCTTGACCTTCTAGATCCATGTACCGAACGGATGACACCTTCATGGTATCCACACATTCCGTCTTGATTTCGTCTCCTCCTACTTGATCCTGCAAGCGAGGGAGAAGAGCTTCTTGAGATCCCGGTAGCATAACGACGATGCCTGGATGTATGGTGGATAAGTTGAGTAGAGCTTTTCTAAGCATCTATGTGGAAGAGAGAGGGAGAGAGAGAGGCGGAGCCTGTGAGGGGGGTCTTGTGCGCCTCCTCTACCCCCTCTTATACAGGCGGCCAAGGGAGGGGGTATGCTAGCATTATCCCCTCCTCCAAGGGAGGGGCGGTGGCTAGGAGGAGGGAATCCTCCCCTAGGGTTTGGGGCGGCTAGGATTTCCCCTAGTAGGGGGCGCATGGGCCCTTTTGGGGCTATGGCGCCCTGGCCCATGTAGGTCGGGATGCCCCTCCACTTGTCACATGAGACCTTCCAGACAGGTGGGACCCATTCCAGAACCTTCTAGATCAATCTGGAACAATTCTAAAACTATCTCGAATTACACCCGGAACCAAACCTAGCTCACATATACTTTTCCTCTACCTCTAGACCATTCTGGATCTCCTCGTGATATCTAGGATCCTATACGAGACTCCAAATCTCAATTCGGTCAAACCATCTATTATCTCGATGAAAACCTAGTGACACTGAAACATTAAGTGTGTGACCCGACGGGTTTGAGAACATGCACACATGATCAAGACACATGTCCGATCAATAACCATCTGCGGGACCGGGATGCCATGTTATTCCTACATATTCAACAACATTATTTTGTCGATTGAACCATAATGTCGAGGATTCAATTAATCCGTTATACAATTCCTTCTATATCACGATATATTACTTGCCCGAGATCCGATCGTTGGTATCACTATATGTAGTTCAATCTTGTCACCGGCAGGTTCTCTTTACTCGTACTATGGTATAGGACCCTCGTGACTAAATACATTAGTCACATGCTTGCAAGATCTTAGGGTGCTATACTACCGAGAGGGCCCAGAGATACCTTACACTCTATCATATGGAGGAACATATCCTAGTCTTGATTCACGCAACCCAAGAGACACCATCGGAGATACCTGAAATCCACCTTTATAATCACCTTGTTACGGAGTGGAGTTTGATGTCCACAAGGTATTTCTCTGATGTCTAGGAGTACCATGATATCATGGTCTGAGAAAAATATACTTGACATAATCTGAAAGCGATAGCAATCAAACTAGACGATGCGATTAGAATCTATGCTTATTATTTGGGCTTATCCATCACATTCATTCTCCTTATGGTATGATGTAATTATTAATCAACATCATATGTTCATGGTTAGGAATCCTTAACCATCAATTAAACAATGAGCTAGTTGAGTAGAGGCTCACTAGGGACACAGTGTTGTTTATTACGTGTATTAAAATTCCGGTTAATACAATTCTAGCATAGAGAACGAACATTTATCATGAATAAAGAAATATGAATAATAATAACTTTGGTGTCACCTCTAGGGTATATTTCTAACATTCTCCCACTTGTACTAGAGTCAATAATCTAGTCATTGTTTTGCGCATTTAACACCTATGTCATTCTGGTACTATCCACATGTGTTGCTTGTGGTAGACCTAATCTTCATAACTGACACTTTCAACTCTATGTGTACTTGCACGTATTTGCGTCTCTACATATCACTCATCATCCAATGAGATGATATTATATAAATTTATTCTTCTTGTGAGACCTCAATTCCTTAGCCAAAACCGGGTTGACAATATTGTTGTACAATAGATCTTCATAGTATAGCCCGCTTGGAACTGCACCTAGTTTGACAACAAATTACCGGCACAAATGCCCTCCTTATTCTGCTGTTAGAGCATTCATATACTCAGTCGTTGTTGTAGTATCCATTACAGTGTTATAACTTTGGAAATAATCCAAATCCATCATGAACCTTTCTTCCATTTCACGGTGCCACCTTCTTTCTTAATACATAGCCTAAATTTAGATAAACTTCATTTGTACATGTGACAAAACTTGTATCAATGCAACACATTACAATGAACTATTTCATCACTGCTGCATACAAAGCATATTCTTGGTTCTTCCAATACAAGAATATCATTAATATTGTCCAATGGTCATCTTATGAATCACTCCAGTATATGCTCATAACATTTAGAGCATAGGACTCATCTAGATATGTACATATCATGGCATTCATGATTGGTCAAATCATTCATGAGGTTTCACTTATCAATTATCAATACAATTGATCTTGCTTTAACCTTCTTCCATGTGGTAAAAACTTCTCTTGTCTTTTCCATGTTGAACTCATCCAATATTTCATCTATGTACTTTAGCATAACTATATTAGCATTTCAACTATCTGTATAGACTTTGATATCTAATATTCTGTTTTTGCCTAAGTCTTTCATCAAAATACAAATTTAATGAAATTATTAATTTGCGTCTCACAAAATATGCATATTTTCAAATTAACAAATGTCTTCTACATAAAGCATTGGAAGTATGTATTAGTTCTCTCACTTAATTTCTTGTAAACACAAGCATCTTCATCATTTTCGATGAAATTAAAAGCTTTAATAATTTCATCATGGTGAATATTCTGACTCGATGATGCTTACTTCAGCCATTAAAGTTTGCATATCTCTTAGCACCCTTCAAATTAACAAAACCTTTGGATAATGTCATGTACACATCCTAGGTAACCATTCTATTAGAAGAGTGTTGTTTTGTTTATTCAACTATCATATCTGAATATGTAGTGGTTGCTATAATAGTCCGTACAGACTAAATATTGCCCTGGAAGATCATATCTTGTCGTAGTAAACTCTTTGAAATTTGTCATCAACTTCTTTCTGACATGTTAATCATTTCACAGATGTAAGCATCCATATCTGTTTCTTTATTGATCCACCTATGCATCGAAAAGCTACACGCCTACCGGAGGGTCTACCAAATTCACAAATTGATTTATATGGATACTATCATGGATTATTATGGCTTCTAGCCATTTAACATAGTAAGAGCCCATTACCGCTTCTTTGCATTTAGTCAGTTTATTATTGTCCAACAATAACACTTGTCCTCAAATCTTGCTATTTGATTATTACCCGATTCACATGGTTCAATAGGAACTTAGATCTCTAGACTACAATGTTTGCAGGCACGATAGCCATGAGCATTGTAGCTTCCTCCAGAAAACTTTATGACTCCATGCTACTTAGCACATGTCACTCAGGTTTAATAACCTCATCAAAATTTATATTGTCCTTGTAATTAAATTTTCACAAAAAATTCCTTCTCAAAGAACTAGCCGTTTTAGCGACAAATACATTTGTCTTTAGTGTTACGGTGGAGGAATTCCCAATGATTGATTTGGGATAAACTACAAAGACGTGCATATCCAACTTTGCTTTTTGTAAACATTTTACATATGCTTTGCATACCAAAATTTAAGAAAAGAGAAACTAGGTTTTATCCCTTGCCATTTCAACGAATAATGATGTTGCTCTTTTCAGTATAAAAGAGATAGTCGCTAGCATAATCTTTTAATCATAATGGCAGTTTTATATTTGATCTTACCAAGTCAAACTAGGTTCGATTACATTCTCAAAACACTCCATACTATTACGGAGTTTCAGGAAACTCAAGTTTATGAAACAATTCCTCAACTTTCAGATGTTTGCTGAACATGTAACTCAAAAATATTCCTTAATGATCAAATCATGAATTCTTGATTCTCTTGTTACGATGATTTCTACTTCATACTAAAACCTTTGAACATGTTTCAAATGTTTCATACTTGTTACTCATTAAACAGATATATGCATATATCTATTCAAGTCCTTGGTGAAAGTATACAAAGTATAATAATCCACCACACACAGATTCACATAATGGACCACATACATCAATATATATGACTTTCAATAAGTTAGCCATCCTTTCAACTTTGGCATGTGAACAAAGTTTCAGTTATTTATAGGAAAGTCTTACAAGCATCAATTCATTCGAAAACAACTTGACTCCAAAATTCCATCAGCATGAAGTTTCTTCATGTCTTTCTTTCCAATATAACTTAAATAGTGGTGTCACATTTAGAGTGAAATTCCAATCATTTTGTCTTGTAACATTTTAGCATAGAGTTTTATGAATTTTATTTCACCAATAAGATTTATAGTGGTTCATCCATCGTCTATGGAATACGGTAATCATTTGAACAACAACTTGTTCTCAGAATACTGGAACTGAATAACAATTATCGGAATAAACCTTGATGACTTGGTCTTTGATGTAGATGAAAAACATAATAACATTTTATTTATTTATCGATGAACATCATCACCATATTCTCTTGCTAGTTACTTGGGCCATTGTATTTCTTATATTGAATTGCTTTGTATGACACTTCATACCAACAAATCTAGTATCTAATACTGAAGAATTACATTGTTTTAACAAGCAAAGAATACAAACATAACATGTCTATGTTTTATATACCTGAGATGGACAATTCTAGTCTTTTATTTTCTGCCACTTACATTTGCATATTCTCTTTCAACATTTTATTCTCTTTTAGAAGAATCAATCAACATCAATAGTGACACCAAACTCATATTACTTAATCCAAGTGTGTTAGTAAAATACTAATACTCTTGAACTTACACTTGAAGTGGATCACCATCATCACATGATTCACGTTCTTCCGGATTCTACTTTTAGTACTCTTTTAGTATAGTTAATTTTTTTACCTATACCTCTTATCCATCCTATCATGACAAATTTCATGATGAAACTACTATAGTTCATTTGGATGAATGTTTGTAAAACTAAACTATTGGGTGATAGGTTCGCCTAGCATCACCATCATTCGCAAATGCTCATCCATATGAGAATTTGTTTCTGAGTAAATTATATTATATCATATTGCAAACAAATAGTGTTTCAGATATCAGAATATCTTTCACAGAAGATGATTTCTGAAATGAGTCTTTCACCTCCTACATAATCTTGGTACAAAAACTTTGTTTTCAATATCAAGTATCATGTAGGCTAGCATGATCTTTTAGATACTAACTTTGGAATCAGTTAATCTTGGATTAATACAACTTATTAAACCTTATGGAGTAAGTGAGTATTACTTGAAAGTTTGCTTTAGGACTTTCATCTTTAATTCGACACTCAAACAATACGATACCAGTCCATAAATCAAGTATCTAGAATTCTGTAGTTCTATTATCTCAATTACAACTAAGTGCAAGGTACTTTAACGGATGCCAACTACAAGAAACTGTGCAATTTCACTTAGATTGTTTAGTTCATGATAATGGTTCATACTAATGAACTCCCACTAAACTCAACATCCCTCGAAGTTGTTTGGTGATATATGATCCAAATCCACTACACGAAGTATGATCATCACGTGAGATGATGTATCTTAAATGGTGGACATCACCATGTTCATCATATCATCTATATGATTCAATGTTTAACCTTTTGGTTCCTTGTCTTTCAAGGCTATGTCTATACATGCTAGGCTTGTTAAGTTAACCAAAGTATTTTTGCGTGTGCAACATGGCTTACACCCATTGTATGTGAACGTAGAGTCTATCACACCCGATCATCACATGGTTCTTTGAAAATGACGAACTTTCGCAATAGTGCATACTAAGGGAGAACATGTTCTTATCTTGATGTTAAGTTTGAGAGATCATCTTATAATGCTAACATCATGATCTAATCAATGCAAAATAAGATACATAAGGATAAACATCACACGCATGAATAATGTGATATGGTATACCCTTTCTTCTTCTTGTGCTTTTGATATCCATCTCCAATGCACCAACATGATCTCCATCATCACCAGCATGGCGCCATGGTCCTTGATGTTGTCACATAGTTTTCTCCACCAATTATTGTTACTATAATTATTGCTAACTCATAGTGATAAAGTAAAGCAATTACATGGCAATGAAAGATTGACTCGCATGTCATACATATTAAAAGAGATAACCATATGGCTCCTTCTGGTTGTCGTACTCATTAACATGCAAGTCGTGAACTAGTACAAATACATGATCATTGCATACATGACATATATCGAACACATCACAGTTTTGGACATACCACATCACAATTTTGGCCATACCACATCACATGCCCCTACAAAAACAAGTTAGACTGCCTCTACTTTGTTGCATGTTTTACGTGATTTGGGGATTTCACTAGGAATAAGAAACGTTCTTGCTACGCATAAACCACAACAGTGATGAACATGTTATCTATACTACACCCTTTTGGACCCTCTGTTGCAAGAGATATGAACTATAGAAAGAGAGACAGACGCCCTCCAGCCACTTATGCAATACAAGTTGCATGTCTATCATGGAACCAGTCTTGTGTAGGCTTACACATAAAGTCGGGTCGGGCCGCTTTATCTAACTATGTCGTAACATCTACTAGTACACGTGGGAGGGTAATAACATGATCATCAATGCCCACTACATCATAGTGTTCTACTCATACAGTACATATACACATAGATCTAGCTCTGGTACCAATAATGGGTTCATTCCATGGAAAACAAAAAATCCTATGTAATAACAAGAGGGAACCTCACAATATCTAATTTACTACATGCAAGTAACAAGTATAATAGATCTTATCTGCTTACCCTAAAAGAACATGAGTGGTTAACGATATAGAGATTGTGGATGATGTAGTCCTACACGCGCTTCAGTTCCGACCGATGTAGATCTTAACCTTCTAGATCCATGTACCGAATGGACAACACCTTTGTGGTATCCACACGTTTCGTGTTGATTTCGTATCCTCCTCCTTGATTCTGCAAGTGAGGAAGAAGAGCTTCTCAAGATCTCGGCATCTTAACGGTGATGCTTGTATGTATCAGTTTAAGTAGCTCCCCTTTTCCCGAGTGCGGGAGTCAGAGCATCCACTTCATTCGTTTAGGTGGGGAAGAGGAAAAGCTAGTGGTGGACAAGTGTAGTAGAGCTTAGCTAAGCATCTATGCAGAAGAGATAGAGGGAGAGATAGGGAGTGTAAGGGTAATTGTCCCTATGTGTGGTTTTGGTAACTAATGACAATCCGAACGGACTAATGTTTTCATTTAGTTTATGTGAAGGAATATTCCATACGTCATACTTGTAGTCCATGTGTTTGATTCGAGTATGGATTTCATGAAGATAAAGATATACATTAAGTATTGTCATCAAGATCATTGAGTTGAAGAAACGAATATGATATGTTCAAGATCTTGAGAGTTTGATCTTAATAGAAGAATTCAAGTTATGGCTCTAAGTCGGTGTCATGATAGCCTCATGAGTTGAGATATGATTGACTAAAGGTTTAAAGCATGCAATCAAATGAAGATTTCTTTATGTACCTCAAGATATTGAGATATAATATGAGAAGATACTTGGTTGACCAATACAAAGAGTGAAGAGTTAATTCAAGTTGGTCAACACATGAAGCATAAATAACGTACCACATTGATCTTGTGGTATGGTAAGCATAGTCAATTATGCTTCATGAACTAACCCATTATATATGTGCCTTTGCATTTTCTATATGGGCTAGATATCTTTCCATGGGCGTGCATCAAAAGTGAAGATTTCATATAGCCCATGAGAGAATGACATCGAGTGGTGATCGTCATCAAGGTTGAGAAGCGCAAGTTCAATATAAGCATCTCACGAAGATCATATGGTTGAAGCTTGCTGTCTATATTGGTTCTAATAGACATGTGAAGAACCTTAATGAAGTTATCCCATACTGGTGCATGGGGAACAAATTATGAGTCTTCACGAAGCAATAATGATCAAGTGAGGCATTGCGGATTGATTGAAGCTTGAAGCGTTATGATCAAAATCAAGGGGATGTGCAAGGCATTATAATGGCCTTGCGAGGTGTTGAGTCCAAAATTTAGGTATATTTAAGTATACAAATTATTCATATTATCACTCATTACATGTTACATCTATCTACAACTATGCCTATTGTGTATGATTACTAGTTCTCATTCATTTTCACATGGACTTTGCACAACAAGTAGTTTTAGTAGGATTTTATTACTTTTTCTTTTCTTTGACTTATGTAGGTGTTGTGTTGGATTATGGATAAAGCAAGGCAAAAGGAACCAAGAAGATGCAATATGGAGGAGCTGCAGGCACCAGACTTAGCCATTTGTGAGATGGAAAAAGTGGATTTTTCCATAAAGTCCAAATGAATATCTAAGGCCATGGTGTTGTTGTTGGGCACCGTAGAGATAAACAAAACCTTTTTCCCCTACGCCGTACTCCCAAGATCCAGCTCAGGTGATAGGCCACGAGATTTACCACTAGACGCGCAGGTGCGGATTGTTGATGAAGCGTGTCAGTTGGTGCCATGCCGAACGATCCCCGTACAACACGTCCAGATCCCCACAGACCTTCTTGTCCCTAGCGCCACACGTGAAATGCCTCCACCAGTATCCACACGAACAGGAAGGAGCTCCAGGCAGAGGACTGCTAGATCCTGTCTAGCCCGAAATGGGAGTGGAGAAAGTGATGGCTAGGTCAGGGACAGTCCCTTGTCACTCCACTTATATACACTCCTAGCTGGGCTCAACGCTTGAGGCCCATCTAGGCCTGTACCCCAATCTCCACATGGATCTAATCCACATGGGCTCCTTACCCTTAAGTGTGAGACCCTATAGGTTCACGTACACCTGGACACGACACGAGTCACCACTCCGAGTCGATAGTTGGTAGCGGCCTCTAGCAAGACGTGCCAACTCCCAAGCACTATAAAGTCAGAAGACAAACCTTTCTCAATGTGACTTTCGTCCAAGTCCCTTTGCCTCACGATACATCTTGTCAAGCTATAGGCGAGTTGTTGCCATCCCTTTAATAGCTCGACTCTGTCTTCTCGTTCCGTGATATATGATTCACTGGACTAACACTTAGTCTGATTCCTTGGTTCACACTTAACCAGGTCGCGCATGGCCATGCTTTCGAATCATATCACACGAGAAGGCCTAGAGAATATCTCTCCATTACGAAGGGGCAAATCCCATCTTGGTAATCCACGTCACGCAGATTGCTTCACAACCAACCCGAACCCTACCTTTTTAACTGCCCTTTTATGGAACATCGTTTGATAGGACCTAAGCTAGCGATCCACAACTCGGATCATGCGATCAATTCAGGTCGAAGGATTCCATTTCTTGAGACTACAAATGACAACATGCTCATTGCATCTCAACTGTGGGTCAGTACGACTCGCTAAACTCTTTAGCCGAATCAGTGTAAGTCGGAATAGCATCTCGTTGTGTGTCCAACACAACCTTAACCACCAAGGACAACTAGTATGAACAACATGAATATATAGTTCCACAATCGAATCACATATCCAATGATATATATCAGTAGTTCATACATGGACAATAACTTTATGAATACATTGGGAATAGCATCATATATGATTGCCTCTAGGGCATATTCCCAATAGTCTTCCACTTGCACTAGAGTCAATCATCCGACATCACATGTCGAAGCATCTAATGCCCATAGCTCTCAGGTGCGCCTCATGATTCGGCTGTGGAAGTGGCTTTGTCAACGGATCCAGAATGTTTGCATATGTGTGTACCTTGCATAACTTGATATTACCTTGATCCACGAACTGGCGAATAAGGTGGTACCGCATGAGTATATGTTTGTTCTTTTGGTGTTGTCTAGGGTCTTTGGCTTGTGCAATAGCACCATTGTTGTCACAATACACGTCTAACGGATTGGACGAGCCCTGAACCACACCAAGATCCATGAGGAAATTCCTCATCCAAACGACTTCTTTTGCCGCCTCCGAGGCAGCAATATACTCAGCCTCTGTTGTAGACGCAGACACCGTCTCTTGCTTGGAACTCTTCCAGCTCACATCCCCTCCGTTTATCACAAACACATATCCGGATTGCGAACGAGCATCATCCGAGTCAGTGAGATAACTCGCATCCGTGTAACCCCTTACACTGAGTTCATCCCCACCTCCATAAACCAGGAACATATCCTTAGTCCTTCTCAAGAACTTAAGGATATTTTTAGCCGCTGCCCAGTGGATCTCTCTAGGGTCAGCCTGGTATCTTCTCACAACACTGAGATCATAGGAAACATCCGGCCTAGTACAAATCATAGCGTACATGATGGATCCGACTACAGAAGCATACGGAATCGCACTCATCCTACTTTGCTCATCAGTTGTCGAGGGACACTGAGTCTTGCTAAGTCTTATGCCATGGGACATCGGTAAGAACCCCTTCTTAGACGATTCCATGTTGAACTTCTTCAACACTTTGTTCAAATATGTACTTTGGCTCAATCCAATGAGCCACCTAGATCTATCTCTATAGATCCTGATTCCTAGTATATAGGTTGCCTCACCCAAGTCCTTCATTGAGAAACACCTTTCCAGTGACTTCTTGGTTTCTTGCAACATCTGGACATCATTTCCAATCAATAATATGTCATCCACATATAAGATCAGAAAGTTTACTTTGCTCCCACTAAACTTCTTGTATAAACAAGAATCATGATCACTCTTGATGAAGCCAAACGATTTGACTACCTCATCAAAGCGAATGTTCCAACTCTGAGATGCTTGCCTCAACCCATAAATGGATTTCCGAAGCTTGCATACCTTGTCAGCATTAGCCGGATTGACAAAACCCTCGGGCTCTATCATATACACGTCCTCGGTTAAATTTCCATTAAGGAAAGCCGTCTTGACATCCATCTGCCATATCTCATAGTCGAAATAGGCTGCTATAGCTAACATGATCCGAACTGACTTAAGCATCGCCACGGGGGAGAAAGTCTCATCATAGTCAACTCCTTGAACTTGTCGGAACCCTTTCGCGACAAGTCGTGATTTATAGATAGAAACGTTTCCATCCATATAAGTTTTCTTCTTAAGACCCATTTGCACTCGACGGGTCTTGCACCGTCTGGCAGATCAACCAAGTTCCAAACTTGATTTTCATCCACGGACTTTAACTCGGATCTCATGGCTCCAAGCCATGACTCAGAATCAGAACCCACCATCGCTTCCAAATAAGTTGCCGGCTCATCACTGTCCAACAGTAACACATCACGAACACTTCACAATCCGGCCGATCTTCGTAGTCTCGATGCAGTTGCCAGCTCAGGTACCACGACCGGGTCAACCTCCAAGGTTTTGGCCGACTCGCTGCTGGCCGGTACCTCTCAAATTTCTTCGAGCTACACCGTGCTCCCACTGACTCCCCGACTGAGAAACTCTTTCTCTAGGAAGACACCATTTCAAGCGACAAACACTTTGCCCTCTTCTCGGTTGTAGAAGTAGTATCCCAAGGTTTCCCTCGGATACCCCATGAAAATACACGTATCTGACTTGGCTGTAAGCTTGTCCGACTGAAGTCGCTTGACAAAAGCTTCACAACCCCAAATCTTAAGAAAAGACAAACTCGGCTTCTTGCCAGTCCACATCTCATGCGGTGTCTTCTCTACCGACTTTGATGGTACTCTGTTTAGTGTGAACGCTGCAGTTTCTAGACAATAACCCCAAAATGATAAAGGCAGATTTGTCCGGCTCATAATTGATCGTACCATGTCCAACAAGGTCCGATTCCTCCGTTCCGACACACCGTTCCTCTGCGGTGCACCCGGCAGAGTGAGCTGAGGAACTATTCCACAACTTTTCAGATGGTCATCAAACTCGTGGCTCATGTACTCGCCTCCTCGGTCCGACCGAAGAAACTTTATTTTCTTGCCGAGTTGATTCTGTACTTCATTCTGGAATTCTTTGAACTTTTCAAAGGCTTCCGACTTATGTTTCATCAAGTAGACATATCCATACCTACTCAAATCATCAGTGAAGGTAATGAAGTACTCATAACCACCTCTAGCTGTCGTGCTCATTAGGCCACATACATCACTATGTACTAGTCCCAGCAAGTCAGACGCCCTTTCAAAACTCTTTGCAAAAGGTGTCTTGGTCATCTTGCCGAGAAGGCAGGATTTGCATGTCTCGAACGACTCCAAATCGAATGAAGTTAGGAGTCCATCATCATGGAGCTTCTTCATGCGTTTCCAACTTATATGACCAAGCCGACAATGCCAAAAGTAAGTCATATTCAGATCATTTGCTTTTAACCTTTTCACATTGATGTTAAAGACAGATTCACCCTCAATATTCAAAATAAATAACCCATCCAGGATGGGTGCAAAGCCGTGAAACATATCATTCAAATATAAAGAACAACCATTATTCTTAATATTCGACTCATAGCCTTGTCTCATCAAACATGAGGCAAAAATGATGTTTCGACTATGCACTGGAACATAATAACAGTTATTTAGCTCCATTAAGAATTCAGAAGGTAAATGAAGTTGCATTGTGCCGACTTCCAATGCAGCGACTCTCGCTTTGTTGCCGACTCGAATGTCAACCTCGCCTCTTGCCACACTTCTAGTTCTTACCAGTCCCTACAACGAGTTGCATACGTAAATGACTGATCCTGTATCATATAACCAAGAACTACCAGGTGCATCGGCAAGATAAATGTCTATAACATTGCAAACAAGCGTACCTGAGCCGGAAGTCACACCTCCACTCTTGGCTTTATCAGCCAGATACTTGCTGCAATTCCTCTTCCAGTGGCCATCCACCTTGCAATAGAAGCAAGTGGATCCGGCTGCAGGAGATGGCTTAATCCCCGAGGAAGCGCTTTCGACCGGTTCCTCGGCCTTTTCTCCCGACTTTTCCTTCTTCTTCTTATTCCAAGAACTCTTCTTGAACTTAGCCTTATTCTGCACCATCAACACTTGACTGACGCCTTTCTTGAGATCCGCCTCAGCCTGCTTGAGCATCCCATGTAATTTAGTGAGCTTCTTATCCATACCATGCATGTGGTAGTTCGATATGAACTGTCCATACGCACTAGGAAGAGAGTTCAGAATTATGTCCGTAGCGAACTCTTCGCTAATGGGGTAGCCTAGCCTTTCCAGACGCTGCATGTAACCAACCATCTTGATCACATGCGGACTTAGTGGATCACCATCCTTAAGCTTGCAGCTCAACAAAGCCTGAGAGACTTGATACCTCTCAGTCTTTGCCTAAGCCTAGAACATACTTTTGAGGCTTTCGATCATATCATAGGCCTCAACATTCTCGAACTACTGCTGCAAGTCTGGTTCCATGTGAGCAAGCATAAGACAGCTAATCTCCGTAGACTCATCACATGTCCTACGGTAGGCATTGGTGGCTGTGACACTCGCATTCTCATTTGGCTCATCTGGAAGTGGGTTGTCTAGGACATGGTCCCTCTTTTCTTGCTTGAGAATAATTCTCAGATTATGATACCAGTTGGTGAAGTTAGTTCCATTTAGCTTATCTTTCTCTAAGATGGTTCTCAAAGCAAAACTGGAAATCTGAGGGAGACTGCTAGGTGGCATTGATCTACAACAGAAAAATATGCAAAACACTCAAGACATGTATCCATAAAAGAGTAAGCATATCAAACACTTTAATACTTATGCTCCCACTAGAACCAACACCCCTCCGATGGTTACTTAGTGATTCAGGATCCTAAACAAGCAAGCTGACTAGTGAGCTTTAGCATCACCGCTAGTCGTCAAGTGATCTAGGTAGACAACTCCTTGTCAATCGTATCTCATATGACTCCTGTTGGATAGGTGGTATCACATGCCCCGGCTCCCATCCTACCTTTCCCCGAGTCCCACAACCGTTGTGATAGACCTATCTAGATTACCGAGTGCTTCCGCTGTAAGAGTCCGACTCGAACCCACCTAGTTGGAAAGAATTGATAGCACCTCAATTTTATGAGCCCACTACCAAAAATGTCCAACTTGTGATGGTGCAGCACTAGCGGGAACCGACTAGACCTTCTTTGAGGGATTACTTTCTACCAACTATCTAACAGAGGTAAAATAGAGACATAACAATAACACAAAATAAAGCAATTATAATGTGAAATGGTATGGCTCTCTTCATGGCGATCTCCATCTCCACAAAGCTTGTAATTCGACTCGTGTCAACTCTTGCCACATGCCGCCTTACACCATGTAGCCGACTTGAACATCGACTTGCATGCCATCCGGGTTCTCCAAATAGCTACACTAGCTAGTAATGTAAGTTACATAGAGAATCCAACACGCAGGTCGTTCTACAATAAAATGAAAACACCTAGGCTCCAGCCGGCTGACATAAACCGTGATGCGCAGATCACGTATGGATTACACACATCACATGCACATAAGCCATACCATTCACAACATCATCCTGCAAAAACAAGTTATGAATAGATACGATACCTACCGGCGTTGTGAAACTCGCAACGACATCTAAGGCGCTACGACAGGGCGAAGCCGGCGGTCCCAAATCCGAACATGGATTTCTTCATCGGATAAAACACTTTTACCCAAATCTTATCCGTACTCCGATTCGACCAAACTCTTTGATCTTCGATCACTGCATCCGGATTTACGTGTCACGGTTTACCCGATGGCGGAAGCCGACCGGTAGGAGTATGTCGTTCCACAACCTTAGCAGTTACACAACGGAAACCAGATCATCCATTCCCCGAGTACAGTTGATCCAATCAACTTTGTACAAAACCGATCTATCTCATAGATCGACCACCAAAACTGCAATTAGATCCAATCTAACACCAACCGCATATCACATATGCACGATCTCGAGCCTAAAACCAGAAGCAAATGCTCTGATACCACTGTTGGGCACCACAGAGATAAACAAAACCTTTTCCCCCTACGCGGTACTCCCAAGATCCAGCTAAGGTGATAGGCCACGAGATTTACCACTAGACGCGCATGTGCGGATTGTTTATGAAGCGCGTCAGGTGGTGCCGTGCCGAACGATCCCCGTACAGCACGTCCAGATCCCCACGGACCTTCTTGTCCCCAGTGCCGCACGTGCAACGCCTCCACCAGTATCCACATGTACAGGAAGGAGCTCCAAGCAGAGGACTACTAGATCCTATCTAGCCCGAAATGGGAGTGGAGAAAGTGACGACTAGGTTAGGGACAGTCCCTTGTCACTCCACTTATATACACTCCTAGCTGGGCTCAACGCTTGAGGCCCATCTAGGCCTGTACCCCAATCTCCACATGTATCTAATCCACATGGGCTCCTTACCCTTAAGTGTGTGACCCTGTAGGTTCACATACACCTGGACACGACACGAGTCACCACTCCGAGTCGATAGTTGGCAGCGGCCTCTAGCAAGACGTGCCAACTCCCAAGCGCCATAAAGTCAGAAGACAAACCTTTCTCAATGTGACTTTTGTCCAAGTCCCTTTGCCTCACGATACATCTTGTCAAGCTATAGGCGAGTTGTTGCCATCCCTTTAATAGCTCGACTCTCTCTTCTCGTTCCGTGATATATGATTCACTGGACTAACACTTAGTCCGATTCCTTGGTTAACACTTAACCAAGTTGCGCATGGCCATGCTTCCGAATCATATCACACGAGAGGGCCCAGAGAACATCTCTCCATTATGAAGGGGCAAATCCCTTCTTGGTAATCCACGTCACGCAAATTGCTTCACAACCAACCCGAACCCTACCTTTTTAACTGCCCTTTTATGGAACAACATTTGATAGGACCTAAGCTGGCGATCCACAACTCGGATCATGCGATCACCTCATGTCGATGGATTCCATGGCTTGAGACTACAAATGACAACATGCTCGTTGCATCTCAACTGTGGGTCGGTCCGATTTGCTAAACTCTTTAGCCGAATCAGTGTAAGTCGGAATAGCATCTCCATGCCCATGACAAGTGGAACCGTGTCATCAGTCGACTTTCACATTAGTCTAAGTTGTGTGTACAACACAACCTTAACGACCAAGGACATCTAGTATGAACAACATGAATATATAGTTCCACAATTGAATCACATATCCAGTGATATATATCAGTAGTTCATACATGGACAATAACTTTATGAATACATTGGGAATAACATCATATATGATTGCCTCTAGGGCATATTCCCAACAGTTGTAACTCTCGTCCATATGAATCAAACGAGCCAACAACACCCAAACCAGAAGCCATATGAAGAAATGGAGGACAAAGTATGAAAGCATACAGAAGGCATAACGACCACTAGTACGGGCCGGTACGGCCATACTCCACCTGTACTGCGGGTCTGGACGCACGAAAATAGCTATTCTGGACATGTTTCTTCATGGAATCCATCCCCGTTTGTTTCTAGACCTTCCTTAGGTCATAAGGAACATACTGGGGGGCTATTGGGGGCACCCCTAGGCCTATATAAAGTGGCAAGAAGCCAAGGTAGGAGTATCCCTCTCCACATATCTCCACGGTGGAGCCCTGCCACCTTGCAAACTCCATAGCCGCCGTCTCTCTCCACTATCCCCATTCCTCAAGAGGAGAAGGGACTTGGATCTTGAAGGCCTCAACACTGATCTACATCACCATCATCATCACAAACGTCTCCAACACCGATCCCCTTCGTCTACTTGGTTGTAATCCAAACCCTAGTGTCGATCTTCACTTGTATTCGATTGTACTCTCATATCCCATTCATTTGATTGTCATGATTTTGATTGCCTTTATATGTGAGTAGTTCCTTTATTCTTGGGGAGATGGAGAAACCCTAACACTATTATGAACTTGCAATAAAGATGATATATTCTTGTGTCCGTATGACTGGCCGATCTATGATAGATTTATGATTTATGTTTGACCTCTCATTTTAGATGTTAGGTGTAGCCGGCCACATATCATTTGCCCTCGGGACTAAAGAGAGGGAGAAATCCTTTGGATGTGTTTGGGATCATGCCCGGAATAGCTTCGTGATAATTGGCGCCGACTCGTAACCTACACGGTCAAAGGAGGATAAAGAGGGACTCCCTAAGCTAACTAAGATATCCACGGGGAGACCCGTAATTGCGGTGGTTTGTATGCGTGATTGCGCTCAGACATCGTAGTGGTTATTTAGAGATGACCTTACTCTTGGATCAATAAAGTGGCTTCCTATGAGCCTTGAAGTGAACATCTTATTATGGAGCTTTCTCCACACATATCATGAGACAAGACGCATATTATCTTAATTAACAATAGTAATATTATGCTAGTGGTGTATCCTACATCCCCGAGAATATTTTAGCCCTATTGAGGTCAACCATGTTTGCACGCAACCTTGTTACTTGCTTTATTTTATTTTGTTTTATTTACTTTTCTGCATTCAATCCAAAAACCTTTCAAACGCCCTTTACTTGAAATCAAAGGAAGGTTATAAGTATCCTTTGGTAGATAGTAACGAGGAGCATAAAGAACTTAACCAAATAGCTCTCTATGGGTACGATACTCTTATTTCGAAACTAGCTATAATTGATCTGTGCACTTGCAACCATCAACCTATTTTCTGGCGCCATTGCTGGGGAGCTAAGCGCATTTGGTATTTGTTCTTAGTTGCTAATTTATTATTGCTTTACTAAAGTTGTTTAAGTTTCAAGTTATTGCCCTTTTTGCTTTTTATCTTTTTGCTTTTACTTATTTGAAAAGAACAAAGAAATTACAAAAAAATTTAATAAAAACTATTGATCCTAATCATGTCTTCCGAGATGACTATCTTCCAACAGATGGAATTTTTAATGGAAGAGTCAAAGGGAGAGATTATGGGAAATGTTATGAATAGGTATGGCATATTGAAAGAATGGTTTAGTTGGGTGGACAAGTATTCATCCATACTATGTGCCTCTTATTAGTTATATTGTGAATGCTGCAAATCTCCAGATCACCTCAATTATCAATGTGAGTATAATTTCGATACCGAAATAGCAAACTATAATAGTGATGAGTTTAAATGCCATGCTAGAGAGGATATATTACAATTTGTGCTTTTTACTGGTTGCCAAGAGTTGTTATTTTGTTTAAGAGATATACGGTAGAAAGTAAACCAATTTATATGATCTATAAAGAAGTTCACCCTATATTCTGCTATTGCCAAGATACTTCCTTGATAATGCATTTATTGTTGAGCGGATTAAAGCCGCCATGGAAGAATCTAACCTTTTGCAGGGTTCTCCAAAGGATAATGTGGAGGGAACTCCACTCAAAGAACCTCCACCTAAACCATTGGAACATATTGTTAATAAAGAGGTGGAACTTGATGTTGCACCCTCTCAAATAGTGGAAGGTGAACCAAAAGGCAAAACTATTGCCAATTTAGCTATGTCCTCTCAACTAGTGGAAGGTAAGCCCGAAGGAAAGACTATCGCTGAGCTACTCGTAAATTATCTTAGTGATAATGAAGAGGAGCAACTTGATCAACCACTTGAATCTCCTACTTCTGAAAATAAGTTTCCACACACAAATAGTATGTATGCAAATGATATCTCATTATCCAGTAATGATTATGATGATGATCGGCTTGAGTTTGGTGAGGAATTAGAGAAGGAATCTTTCTATGAATATTGCTATGCATCTTTGCAACATGAATCCTTAATAGAGGAGAATGAAGAATGGTACAAAGAATATATTATCGATGATGAACTTAAGAAAAAGGATCCTATAGAATATGATTGCTTAAGAAATTTGTAGCATATGGTAAAGTAGAGAAACTACTTGGAAATTTTAAATCTGACCCTTGTATAATTATTAGAATTGTCAAAACATATGTTGAGCACTTGCAGATTCCAAAGGAGTGGGAACGTTACACACAACCTTTTAATGTTAATTCCCCTAAGGTTGATCTCTAGAAACAAGTTATGTCTTTATAGTTTGAAGAAGAAGATCTCAAGGTGAATTGCATCCGATTCAGAAAGTTGACATATGAAAATAAGATTGAAATCAAGAAAGAAAAACCATTGAAGAATTGGCAGCAATTTATTGTGGCACCCCACAAACTAAACTGGACAGAAGCCTGACGAATAGTGACTCACTCCCAAATGATTTTTCAAAGGAAGATCTAGATAATATCCTCGACACCATACCCAAAGGAGAGGAACAAGAAGAGGAGGATGATCAAAGTGATCACTCACATATACTCTCTACTCCAAATCATATATACATATTTGATACTTATGAGCATGAATCAATGTGCCATATTAAAAATGACAAAACTGTTTATGATGCCTATATTTCTAGTAATGATTCTTATTACGTTGAAACTGAAGATAATTTATTTGCGGAGGCCTTGTGCCTATATACTCATTTGGAGAACATAAATAATGATGAATTGGAGATAGAATATTGTAGTACTAATGTGTAGGGACAAGAAGAGCACATTGTGAAATATTTGTTGACGATGCTTCCTTTTTTGTGTGGCTCGGTATCTCTAGAACTGATGAACTTGATAGCAAGTGTGATGAACTAGAGGAGAAAGACACCTTTGAATTTTTCCATGTTACAAAAGAAAGGTGCTATAAAGTGTTTCCCCATGATAGTGCAACCAAGGAGGAGTATTATGAATTATATCCTTATGACACCAACCAAGGTAAAACATTTGAATTCATATGTAAGTCTCTAATACTTTTGATAAAGCAATCTATGGAGCCATGATCATCATATATGACATATCCATCGTCACATGGAAGCAACAATTTAGTTATTTACCAAACTCCTATGCACCGTAAGCGGGTGTGACTTCGATAGAACTATGATAGTAAGTTCTCCAAACTTCTACGTGTGGTAATAATAAAAATTCTCTAGTTGATATCTATTGAAATAATAATGGAGCTTCGAGGCCTGGCTATGTCTTTAAAGAAAGCGCTTCTTGGGAGGCAACACAGAAGTTTTTAGGTGTCTTTCTTAATTTTGTGTCTTGATTCTAGTTGCATTCATGTTGCATTGGCACTTGTAAATGTGCATGATTTCCTATTAGAGTTGGCTTGGGACTACTTTTGACAGGTAGAATTAGTTGTTGCTCTAATCATGTGTTTCCTATCTTGGTTAAATCTTCTCAACAAAATATATGTTTGCTTTGTTTGGTTGCAGGACTAACGTTTAAGGTCTATAATAAAGTTTTTGGAGAAAGATAACTCGTTCTGGAGCTCACAACGAGCTTAACGAGTAGTAGTACGCGCGTACCCATCCGTACCGCCCATGCGACACATTGGAATAAACAGAAACTTTTCCAGAAAAGTGACTGCAGGCTTAACGAGCATTGGTACGGTGAGACGTGTCCGTAGTGCCCGCCCATACCGACCTTGTTACCAGGCGAAGGAAACATGAAGACGGCCTAGAGGTTATAACGACCACTCATACGAGCGCATCCTGCCCATACCACCCAGTCGTACCAACTTCATCAACAGAATTCAAAAAAAGAAGAGAAGACAAGGTGTAGTACGAGCGGAGTTCGTTCGTACCATGCGCCCGTACCAAGGAGAAGCACATTGCAATAAGGTCAGGGACGAGTACAAAAATTATTTTGACAATCTCAAGTCAGTGGGTTACCTTCTACATGTTTCATTGTACTTCATTTTCTTTTACCTACCTTTGAAACTCCCTAGCCTTTAATTCTCTTTAGTGTTTTATGTTTCTTTTATTTTCTTTTCACATATGGGTGAACAAACTCCGTTCGTACACCGAATTGTTTTATTTTACTTTGTTTGCTATTTTCGCAGGGACTTGAATCTTGTGTGATGTCGTGCATGGTTTGTGCCAACCGTGCAAATACTTGCAGAAGCCACTTGGTTGTTTCAACTCGATGCTTCAACAAGGAAGTATTCATTGAACCAAAGGTCCATTTCCATCAAAAGTGAGGTAATTCATACCTCAACAGTAAAGTTTGTCAACCTTGTTTTATTCAAGTTTGGGTAGGTAACCACTTCTCACACTCTCTTTTGGTAATTGCATTTTCTATTTTCTTATGGTAATCTATTCAAGTTTGGTTCTTGCAAAAGTTCTAGCTTGGGGAAGTTACTTATGCATGTGTAGAGTCTTGTGCAATATTCTTGTTCGATGAAACTTTTTGTGTAATCATGCATCCCGCTGTTTTTGAATGCTTCCTTAGGTAAATTGTGTTTCATGTTTATATAATGGGTGAACTTGCTTACGTAGGATTCATAAGAGTTAAGTTAGAGCTTTGATTCACTATGTTAAAATCTTTATCCATCTTGAGAAGAACTTTGTGATCCTCTAGAATATATAGACATGATTTCTACATTTCAATCCTATGTCTCTCACTTTTGAAGTTTGTCTTGTTTATTTTAGTTGGTTGATTTGCTAAGTTGCCATGCTAGTGGGAGTAATTCAAAATAGTTATAGTAAAGCTTTTTATTGGTACGATGATTACTTGTGGAAGCTTTTGCTCTAGTTCTTTTATCTAAATGAGTCTCGCCTTGGAAATAATATTGCCAAACAAGTACAACAAGAAAAAGTCTGAAATTTATGATTTGTTTGATGAATGATTGTCTTGAGAGTTTACCCTTGAAGATACTTAACCACATAGATGTTTTGATAGACTTGATGACACTCTTGAATGGAGTTGTTTGATTGAAATAAAGTCTAGAGGTAATTGTGATGCACACCTTTGGATGCCAACAACTCCGCTGGCCTACAAACAATCTATGGTATAACCCTAGATTTCAGCTATGAGTTGATGACATGAGTGGCATAAGTGTCACTATAATGGGCAAAAGTATTGGTACTATTAAAGATTGTGCAAGCTATTGTAAAAGAAACACTCGATGATCCTTGAAATAAAAAAATAAAAAAATGAAGATCCACATAACAAGTCCTTGGCATGGTCTCATTACTAGTTTATGAATTTTCTTGAAAGACATTGATTGGATTAGAAGTGTTTTTGATAGCCTTGATTTACCGATCTGGGTGTCAATAAGACACTTCATTGTTATGCTACTTAGGTCATGAACTCTCTTGCTCAATTTTGCTATCAAAACATCCTAGTGTTCCTTGGAAAGCTTAGAGTTAACTAGAAGAATTGGATTGATTGTTACACTTCTAGTTATTTATACTTATGTTAAACTCTACTTTAATTGTGTTGATTTACTGAAGCTTGTATAGTGTTCTTGCCATCTCTCTAAATTTTATGAGATTTTCAAATGGATGAAGCGCTGGACGCATATGACTACCAACCATAAGTAAATTCATATTCTTCTAGAAACCCTTACTTTACAAAAGTGAGGCGGTACAAAACATAAAAGGCACAATAAGAGGATCACAAGTTTTCTTTCAAAGCTAGATTCACTCTTGACATGGAGCATTGAAGTTTTAATTGATCTTTTATGGGTTGACATAACTGAGCTTGTGTTTCCTTGTGTGAATGTGTTATTTCTTACTTTAAGCTTGCAGAGAAAATAAGGATACAAGGCATCGACCTTCTACATTCTATATTATACTTTTGTTTCAATTTTTTTTCCTCATTTAAGGTATCGAATCGTGTCACATGAACATGATAACCTTGTCCATAAGCCACAATCTTGCTCAGGGATGAGCCAGAGTCTAGCTTGGGGAAGTTGATGAGTCCAAAATTGAGGCATATTTAAGTATATAAATTATTCATATTGTCAATCACTACATGTTACATCTGTCTACAACTATGCCTATTTTGTATGATTACTAGTTCTCATTCATTTTCACATGGACTTTGCAGAACTAGTAGTTTTAGGAGGATTTTATTACTTTTTATTGTCTTTGACTTGTATTTAGGTGTTGTGTTGGATTATGGATAAAGAAAGGCAAAAGGAACCAAGAAGATGCAATATGGAGGAGCTGCAGGCACTAGACTTGGCCATTTGAGAGGTAGAAAAAGTGGATTTTTCCATAAAGTCTAAATTAATATACAAGGCCATGGTGTTGTATCCATCGTCCATACGAATCCAACGAGCTGAAGTACACCCAAATCGGAGTTCGTATAAAGTAATGGTGGCCAAAATATGAAAGCATACACAAGGTGTAACAACCACTAGTACGGGCCGGTACGGCCGTACCGTCCGCCCGTACCGTGGGTCTGGATGCACGAAAATAGCTGTTCTAGATGCGTTTCTTCACAGAATCCATCCCCGTTTTCTAGACCTTCCTTAGGTCATAAGGAACGTATTAGGGGCTATTATGGGCACCATAGGGGAACATATAAAGAGGCAAGGAGCCAAGGGAGGAGCATCCCTCTCCACATACCTCCACGGCAGAGCCTCACCGCCTTACAAACTCCATAGCCACCGTCTCCACGAGATCTCTACCATCACCATTGCTCAAGAGGAGAATGGAGTTGGATCTTGAAGTCCTCAACACTGATCTACATCACCATCATCACCACCAACATCTCCAACACCGATCCCCTTCGTCTACTTGGTTGTAATCCAAACCCTAGTGTCGATCTTCACTTGTATTCGATTATACTCTCATATCCCATCCATATGATTGTCATGATATTGACTGCCTTTATATGTGAGTAGTTCCTTTGTTCTTGGGGAGATGGAGAAACCCTAGCACTATTATGAACTTGCAATAAAGATGATCTATTCTTGTGTCCGTATGACTGGCTGGCCTATGATAGATTCATGATTTGTGTTTGATCTCTCTTTTTAGATGGTATGTGTAGTGGGCCACATATCATTTTCCCTCGGGACTAAAGGGAGGGAGAAATCATTTGGACATGTTTGGGATCGTGCCCAGAATAGCTTCGTGACAATTGGCACCAGCTCGTAACCTACACGGTCAAACAAGGATAAAGAGGGACTCCCTAAGATAATTACGATATCCATAGGGAGACCCTTAATTGCGGTGGTTTGTATAGGTGATTTCTCTCAGACATCGCTGTGGTTATTTAGAGGTGACCTCACTCTTGGCTCAACAAAGTGGCTTCCTACAAGTCTTGTAGTGAACATCTTATTATGGAGCTCTCTCCACACATATCATGACACAAGAAGCATATTGTCTTAATTAATAGTAATAATAATATCATGCTAGTGGTGTATCCTACATCCCCGAGAACATTTTAGCCCTATTGAGTTCAACCATGTTTTCACGCAACCTTGTTACTTGCTTTCTTTTATTTTCTTTTATTTTCTTTTCTACATTTAATCCAAAAACCTTTCAAACACCCTATACTTGAAATCAAACGCAGCTTACAAGTATCCTTTGGTAGATAGTAAGAGGAGCATAAAGACCTTAACCAAATAGCTCTCATTGGGTACGATACTCTTATTTCGAAACTAGCTACAATTGATCTGTGCACTTGCATCCATCACGAGGTTTTCCTTTTACCGGTCTCAAGGTGGTTGTTGGGAGACCAGATTATAGGATAAATTGCCACACTATCGAGAGGGGCTTTCGGTTGGTAACTTGTCACATCGTCTTAGGGAGCTCAATCCTTTTCATACTTTGCGTCTCCCAACTTTTTTGATTCTTGGTGTTTCTATGTGTGGTTCTTGAGCTTGTTGCTAGCTCTTCAACAAGCCCAAGTTCATCAAAAATGGAATTCTTATGCATCTTCTATTGCATTTTAGGGTTTGGGGGTTTTTACCAGTTATTCAGTTGGGGAGGTTTCATACTTCTCCTTACTTGGTATTTGTTAGAAAGATCTCGTTCTCAGCTTTTCAAAAATCCCAAGTTTGCTAAAATCGGAGTTCAGACGCAAAAGTTATCACCGTTTGTCTTTGATGTTTTTGTGTGGAAAACCGGCGCTGTTGGTTCTGCTGCCAAATCAGTTTATGGGCCACCAGTTTACACTGGTTTCCACCGAACCGCTATAGTCAACTCTTGTTTGGCGGGGCTCCGATTCAATCCGGCATGGTGCCGGTTCGTTCGGCAGGAAAACCGGCACGCCAGGTCAAGCGCCAGTTCATCCGATGCACTGTTTGGCATCACCGGACTGACCGCCAGGTATGCTTGGACTACATGTTCTTAGCCCCAACAGGAAGATTTTATCTTTAGTATAAAAGGGGCTTCTTCCCCAAGGTTTTCTAGAGTTCTTGATCACGAACTTGACCACCATTGTTGACCCCTTTGAGCTTGCTTCCTCTCCCTTCCCTCCTATTATTCATCCTTTTGAGAGCTTTGGAAGAGATCTAGATCTACAATCCCCACCAATCAAGTTTGTCTCTAAGTGAGGGGAACCCATTGAATCTAGATCTTGGAGTCATTTTTTGATTTCCACCATTGTTCTTCCTCTCTAATTCCTCCCTAGAACTTGTTGCTTTGGTGGGATTGGGGAGTGAAGGATTTGAACACCCTTGGTGTTCTTGCTTTGCATTCTTGCATAAGTATTGATCTCTCCATTACGATTTGTTCGACTGAGAGACCGTGAGCTTGCTACTCTTGGAGGGTGACCTCCTAGTTGGCTTGGCGGTTGGTGCCGTAGTGTCCTCTTCACGGAAGATTGTGAAGAGACTTGGGCTTCTCCTTCGTGAGCTTGTGACGTGGTTGTGGAGCTTTCCATCTCCAGAGTGGAGGAAAATCGAGAAATAAGGAAGTGACTGTTCCTTCATGGTATAGACTCATAGAAGAAGGTGAGCCTTCATAGCATTGGGAAATCCTTCGTGGAATCCCACATATCTCCAACGTGACATACCTTCCTTGTAAGGGAACACATGAATACATCTTCATCTCCGCGTGCCTCGGTTATTGATGCGTCCAAAATTTAAGTATATTTACCTTTTGTTTTTGCATAAATAGAGTAGGGATTTTTGTATTTCATTGCGCCTACATGCGCTATTTCATTCTTGTTTCAACAGGATCCCAAATCATGGAGTCATATATGAACATATCAATTAGAGCTATCATATTGTGTAATTATATGATATTTCTAAGTGATAAAAGTCATTTTATGAATTTACCTTCGCACCTGGAAGAATAACAAATAAGGAGGAGCCATAAGAACTCATAACGACCACTGCTACGGGCAGAGCCTGCCGATACCATCTGCCCGTACCAGGCGCCATCAGGACCGCCTCGTCAAATAGTTTATCCTAGCGAAGACGAGAGGGAGATCTGACATTCACAGCCACCAGAAACCACGAAACAACACATACGAGAGGGATCTAAAGGAGGAACTTGGTCGAGGTAAAATCACGACTGCTTCGCGGATCATTGGAGGACAACGCATCATCCCCTTCACCATCAACCACTACATATTCATCACCACCATTACTCCATCTTTCATGTATTAGATCTCTTTGTAATTCCAGATCCAATTGTGGTTTGCATTAGATCTACCCCCGTACTTTAATCCATCCATTTGATTATGATGATGTTGTTGATTGCTTCCATGAGTGAGTAGTTCCTTTGTTCTTGGGGAGATGGAGAAACCCTAGCACCACTATGAACTTGTAATAAAGATGATCTATTCTTGTCTCCATATGACTTGCTTGTCTATGATATAATTATGACTTGTGTTTGATTTCTCTCTTTAGATGATATGTGAAGTCGACCACATATCATTTTCCTTCGGGACTAAAATGAGGAGGAAACCCTTTGGACGTGTCTTGGAAGCGTACCTAGAGTGCCCCGTGACAGATTGGCGCCAGCTCGTAACTAATACGGTCAAAGGGGGATAAAGAGGGACTCCCTAAGCTAATTACGATATCCATGGGGAAACCCTTAATTGAGGTGGCCTGTATGGGTGATTGCTCTCAGGCATTGCAGTGGTTATTTAGAGGTGACATCACACCTGGCTCAACAAAGTGGCTTCCTATGAGCCTTGTCGTGAACATGTTATTATGGGGCTCTCTCCACACATATCATGACATAATAAGTATGTTATCTTGATTACATATAATAATAGTACTATGCTAGTGGTGTATCCTACATCCCCGAGAACGTTTCAGCCCGATTGATTTCATCCATGCTTTCATACAACCTTGTTACTTGTTTACTTTTACTTGTTTTAATTACTTTTCTGCAAACAACCATAAAACATTCAAACACCCTTTACTTGAGATCAAAGACAACTTACAAGTATTCTTTGGTAGATATTAACAAGGGGCATAAAGACCTTTACCAATAGCTCTCTGTGGGTTCGATATCTTTACCTCAAAACTAGCTACAATTAATCTATGCACTTGTAGTTATTTTCTAGCGCCGTTGCTAGGGAGCTAAGCGCTTGCGGTCTTTGTTCTTAGTTACTCATTTTACTCATTGTTCTAATAAATTTGTTTAGTAGTTTCAGGTAAAAACCATTGGTGCACTCGGACCGATCAATCAGATCGATGCTACTAAATACCTTGGGAGATTCAATAGAGGATTAGTTAAAGAATTCCCGAGTGGGAGCGAACCAGAGTACGAGGTTAACCCTTGTTTTATCGCTATTATTAAAGAAAAAAGTTTTGCAGGAGATAATCCCGATGAGGATCCTTATAATCATTTAATGCACTTTACCGAGCTATGTTGTACTCTGAAATTGAGAGGCTATTCTGATGATGAATTGAAACTTAAACTGTTTAGCCAATCTCTAACCAACACTACTTTGGCTTGGTATAGAATTTTCCCTGTAGAGAAAATTGATACCTGGGAAAGGCTTAAAATAGAATTTGTGTCTCGATTCTTTCCCATGGTAAAAACTGCTGAGGTAAGAAGGGCAAACTTCAAGAACCGCCCAGGTGAAGGTTTGGTAAGAGCCTACAAAAGGTATAAGTCTCTACTTCACAAATGTCCCCATCATGATTTACCAGAATGGTATGTACTACATATTTTTATGGAGGACTCAATCAAGAAATTAAACATGAGCTTGACACAAATTCAGGAGGTTCTTTCATGGAGTTAACTAGAATAAAAGCTTGGGAACTTTTAGAACGAATTCGCCGTAATAGAGAAACATGAGGATTTGATTTAGGAGGCGAAGGAGGTATAGAAATTGAATATGATTGTCTCAATACTTATAAAGACTCCTGTAAGGTAAAAGGAACTACTAATGAACTGCAACTTGATGATGATATTGTCTTGCAAATCCTCTAGTCTTTTACAGAACATATTGAAGCTCCAAAGAAGGACTGACTTCATTATACTCCACTACCTGAGCCAGTTGTTGAAGAAGATTCAATAATTATGGCCCATGTCGAGCCAATGTGGGAGGTGCCTTCGTATGTTGAACCCCTTCCTTTTCCAAGGATGGTAAGAAGACACATGATGGCTCAAAAACTTGAGGATCAACGCAAATAGGAAGAATTATTTCTCAAGGGGCTGGAAGAGGAAACACTAATGAGGAAAACCGAGGAAGAAAGTGCACAAGAGGCAGATGCATCAATAAAAGAAGATATTCTGACCATGTTTGCACATTGCAACGTGACTCAGCTAGATTCCGAAGCCTCACAATTTGTTGAAGGAAAGGTAAAAGCTAAACAAGTGGGTAAGCCTATCCTTCCATGCACTTTTGGAGGAACTTCCTATTATGGTCTTTGCGATATAGGTACAACTATTAATGTTATTCCTTTTAACTTTTATTTAAAAATTCAAAACAAATTAGCCTCAGCTAAAATGGAAGATATGGATATGACTATAATGCTTGCAGATAAAACTCTAAGAGTCCCTATGGGAATAATTAGGGACGTACCAATATGTATTGGACCCCACAAATATCCTATCGATTTTGTGCTTATTGATATGCCCACTGATGTTTATTGCCCCATCATTTTTGGAAGAACTTTTGTAAATACCGCAGGTGCGAACATAGACTGCAAGAAGCAAACTGTGTCTCTCAAGTTTGGTGAAGAGAAGATGAATTTTCATTTCTCCAAATTTAACCATAAACCAGCTATTGAAGAAATAGATGATGATGAGTACGAACATGAGGAAGAAGGTAATATCATAAAATTAGCCTGAATAATTAATGAGACTCCAGATGATAATCTAGCAAGAAGTTTAGTCAACAATAATAACATTCTTGAAGACATAGAAAAATTGAAATAGATAACTATCTCGACTCCACTCCGGAGGTGGACATCGAGATTAATCAAAAATATGAAGAACCTATAAGGAAAGGAGATGAGGCTCTTCCTCCTCCAACCCTTAAAACTCTACCAAAGGAACTAAAATATAGGTTTCTCGATGATACAAATAATTTCCCTGTTATTGTAAGTGTTAACCTCGCAGAGAAAGAGGAGGAAAATTTAATGAAGGTTCTCCGTATGCATCAAAACTCTCTTGGGTATTCGATGAACGACTTGAAGGGGATTAGTCCTTCGATAGCCACCCATATAATATTCATGGAAGAAGGAGCCTAGTCAGTGGCGGACTTTCAGAGACGTCTTAAACCACACATGAAAGAGGAGGTAAGAAAAGAAATAATACGTTTGTTGTATGCATGCGTCATCTTTCATGTGGAGGAGAGTGAATGGGTAAGTCTTGTTCATTGTGTTCCAAAGAAAGGTGGTTTCATGGTTATAGAAAATGAACATAATGAAATGGTACCAACTAGAACTGTTGTTGGCCACAGGATGTGCATTGACTATAGAAAACTTAATAAGGAAACTAGGAAGGGTCATTACCCTTTACCGTTTATAGACCAAACTTTAGAAAGGCTTGATATGTATTCGCATTTTTGCTACATATACGGTTATTCTCATTTTTCCCAAATTGTTGTACACCCTGATGATCAACAAAAAAATACTTTCATTGTCCTTATGGTCTCTATGCTTATCATCATATGCCTTTTGGTCTTTGCAATGCTCCTGCCACTTTTCAAAGATGCATGACTGCTATTTTTGCCGATTATGTTGAAAGTATTATGGAGGTGTTCATGGATGATTTCTCTGTTTATGGAACCTCCTTTAATCATTGTCTCCATAATCTGCATAATGTTTTGCAGAGATGTCAAGACACTAACTTAGTATTGAACTGGGAGAAATGTCATTTCATGGTCCAAGAAGGCATTGTACGCGGTCAAAAAGTCTCAGGTAAGGTTATAGAAGTCGATAAGGCAAAGATTGAAGCAATAGAAAGATTGCCCCCTCCTCGAGATATAAAAGGTATAAGAAGCTTTTTGGGTCATGTAGGGTTTTATAGAAGATTCGTTAAGAATTTTTCAAAAACTGCTAGACCATTAACTAACCTTATTCAAAAGGATGTTCGTTTTAATTTTGATGAAAAATGGCTTACTTCTTTCAAAATATTAAAACAAGCCCTTCTTGAAGCACCGGTTATTAAACCACCTAATTTGAAGAAACATTTTGAGCTATTTTGCAAAGCTAGCCATGAAGCTGTAGGGGAGATTCTTTGCCAGTATGATGGTGATGATCTCAATATCATTCATCATGCTAATCGCACCAATGGGGCCCAAAAGAACTAGGGATTTCTATTTTCGTGCCCCTGGTTCGTTAGTTGTACTCAGTTTTCCCCAACCGCTTAGTCTTTCCTCACTTTTGCCCTCCATCCATTCTGAAACCCTCACATGCCCTCGGACGGGGGGATGCCGTCAGGTCAAAGGCTTGACCGTTAGATGCTGATCGGTGGGACCGCGTTGGGGCGGGTCATGCGTTGAGCGTTATGTTACGTCGCCTCGACCGTTACATACTGATAGGTTGGCTAGGATACACAGCGGACCAGCCATCCATCTCTCGCTAATTATGAGGGACGTGGTGTGGGACCATGTGGGGCGCGTTTGGTGGTTACGTGCGCCCTGTCGCCTAAATTGGAAGTTTTCTTTTTTGTTATTTTTATGATTGGCCGTTTTAAGAGCGCCTTTTCCCCCTCTCTCGCTAACAGTTGTGTTTTTTGCCCAAAAAGGTAACAAATCTAGAGCAGCTTCTCTCTTCATTCATTGTTCCTTTTGCCCTCGTTTTTCCCCAATTTGGTAGCAAATCTAGAGCAGCAAAACTAACCAGCACCATAAATAAATTCAGTAAACAGAGTAGATGTAGATAAAGTAGCTAATATAGGTTATATAGTACAGTACTTAACTAGGTTCGACAATTAGGCTGCTCAGCAGCAGCAGCGGACAAGTTCAACACAGACACGACAAAAGAAGCTGCTTTACATCATCATCAGATTAGTGCCCCCTCATGGCCTCTGCAAGGAGGGCCTCCGCCTCCTCCATTTCTTGCTGCCCAGTCCCTTAACCTTGGGTGCCTTGGGCTTGATCGGGCATGTGACCCTCCTCGATAGCCACCTTCTGGAGGTTGTGGGCGTGAAGACCGAGCGCCTGGTTCTTGGCTATGAAGCCGTGGACGTTCACGGACTCGCCGCAGGTCCTCACGTCCTCGGCATGCTTCACGAGCGAGTTGAAGTGCATGGCGTGGAGCCTCCTGGTGGGGCATAAGGGGCACCTATACATGTCGCCGACAAAGAAGTTGTTATACTGGCCGGACTTCAGCCTCCTCAGCACATGACAAGTCTTGCTAACTTGGACTCGTCGTCACTTTTATCCTCCTATTGGAAAAAACAGGAGAGTGCAATAAGGACATGATTGAGATACTTTGATTATTAGGATTGATTATTTGTATAAATTAACTGATTGAGATCTCCTGATTCTTCCCCAAATCTCAAATCAAATGGAATACTAATCCCAACTACGAACATGGAGGTTCAAATACGAAAAGGGGGTGATACGTCGTAAACGTATCTATAATTTTTTATGTTCCATGCTTGTTTAGTATCTACTTTCTTATGTTTTATTCACACTTTGAGGTATTTTTATACATTTTCTGGAACTAACCTATTAACAAGATGCCACAATGGCATTGCCTGTTTTCTGCTGTTTTTGGTTTCAGAAACGCTAGTAAAAAAATTCTCGGAATTGGACGGGACAAAAGTCAAAGTCAATATTTTATCCGAAGCACTACGGAGACCGAAGGGGAGACGAAGTGGCGCACCAGGGTGGCCACACCTGGTGGCGACGCGGCCTAGGGCTTGATGGCTCAAAATATATCGACCTCGTTGGGAACCCCAAGAGGAATGTATGATGAGCACAACAACAAGTTTTTCCTCAGTTATGAAACCAAGGTTATCGAACCAGTAGGAGCAAGGAAACAACTGCAAGGTGTTGCTAGAAACTTGGAATCCTACACAACACAACCATAGAACTTTGCCCTAGCTTACAGTGAGCTTGTCAATCTCACCGGTTTTGCTGATAACAAAGGCTTAAACGTATAGTGCGGAAGATAGTAATAGCTTGCAGAAAATAATCAGTAAACGGTAAACAATAGATGGTATAGCAATGGTAAAAGCATGGACCGAGGTCCATAGTTCACTAGAGGTGTTTCTCCTTAAAATAGATAACATGTGGGGTGAACAAATTACAGCGAGGCAATTGACAGATTTGAGAAAGCATAACAATGCATATACTAGACATCTTGATTCCTATGAGATTTGATTGGGCATTACAACATTATATATAGACCGTAATCCAACCGCATCTATGACTAATAATCCACGTTCAAGTTATCATCTGAACCCCTCCAGTATTAAGTTGCAAGCAACAGATAATTGCATTAAGCAAAGTGTGTAAAGTAAACAATACGATCGCCACATGGAGAAATGATTGTTGTTTTCGCCCTAGTAGCAATAGCACATCTACAACCTTAGAGATTCCTGTCACTCCCCCAGATTACTAGAGGCATGAACCCACTATCGAGCATAAATACTCCCTCTTGGAGTTGCTAGCATCTACTTGGCCAAGATAGCTACTAACGACGGAGAGCATGCAAGATCACAAATAACATAGACATGATAGAATCAATAATCAATCTGAAATAGTATCTCAATATCCATTGGACCCCGCAAACACAAAATGTAAGATTACAAATAGATGATCTTGATCATGAATGGAGCTCACAAGATCTAAACATGATAGCACAAAGGAGGAGAACCAGCCATCTAGCTATGCACGGACCCATAGTCCAAGGGTGAACTACTCACGCATCACTCCGGAGGCTTGCATGGTGATGAAGAAGGCCTCCAGGGTGATCTCTCCCCTCCGGCAGGGTGCCGGGAAGAGCTTCAGATCCCCCTAATTTAGGGATGGAGATGACAGAGGCTACAGACTCTTTCGTGGATTTTTGATCGGGCCCTTAGGGTTTTATAGGCGAAGGGGCAAGGTCGGTGGAGCACCAGGGGGCCCACACCCCCTGGTGGCATGCCCCCAGGTCGCGTCGCCACTAGGTGTGGCCGCCCTGGTGTGCCACTTCGTCTCCCCTTTGGTCTCCGTATTGCTTTGGGTAAAATATTGACTTTGGATTTTGTCCCGTCCAATTCCAAGAATATTTCTTTACTAGCTTTTTTGAAACCAAAAATAGCAGAAAACATGCAACTGACACTGTGGCATCTTGTTAATAGGTTAGTTCCAAAAAATGTATAAAAATACCTCAAAGTGTGAACATAACATAAGAAAATAGATACTAAACAAGCATGGAACATCAAAAATTATAGATACATTTACGACGTATTAGGGGGATTCATCGAAATACGAGATCTAACACAAGATGATTAGCTACTGTAAAAATACGAACAGTCGGTCCCTAATAACATACGATCTAGCATCCTACGATGGGAACGGGGGAAGAACAAGGGAAGGGGAGAAAACCCTGGTTACCTCCGACCATGGGTCGGTGATGTTGGTGTCGTAGGGGATCTCCGGCCTTATGTAAACAACCTCCTCGTAGGGGTCCCAGCCGAGCGTGATCTGCGTGAGACCAGTGGGGGCCTCCTCGCCGGCGGCTATGGCGGATGCGGGGATGGGGACGGGGGCCTATACATGACGGTGGCCTCCTCGCCGGCGGCCTTGGAGGTGCCGATGGCCACCGCGTCATTCTTCTCCATCGCCGGCATGGTTGGGGTTTTCTTGGGGGTATGCAGAAGGTGATGGGGCAGTGGAGATAGTTGAATGAGCGAGTGAGTGATGACTGGGAGTGGGGAGGCCTCTATTAAAGGAGAAGGAAAGCTACATTTCGTTGCATTACCGTGCACCACGTAACCGCGTACGCTACTGCACCGTGCACGGCCACACATGTCCGCTACCGCCCCGTGCACCGCACACGCGTACCGTGAGTCACGTTTTTCCCTCGTGTCTAACCCTGGCGACTCAGTTGTACTCAATTTTTCCCTCGAGTGTAACATTGGCAGTTTGGTTCTACTCAGTTTTTCCCTCCAGTACTAACACTTTCGTGTGCAATATACTTAGTTTTACCCTCCGGTGGCTGGTCAACAAAGAGTCAACGGATAGGTTTTAGCTAGATAATTGAGTCATTTTATGCACAACAAATTCAAAAAGAGCAAAACATAGTGGCATCTACCCAGGGAGTCTTATTATGTGACCTGCCACCATAAGAAATGTATATAAACCAAGTTTTAACCTAAATCACCACTTCTCAAATCACCTACTATCTATGAAGGTTCATGGTTTTCTACTCAAGCATCTTCCCAAAACATCCCTCCCCAAAATATAGTTTGTCTGAATGAGACAATAATTGTCAAACTGGTGTATATTTGAATTACAAATAGTTTGATGTGTGCCAAGATGTATTTTATTGTATAAAAGACGCATTTTCCATTTTTTAAATCTTTTTCTATTTTCTATTTGAATCCCTTTGTCAGTCTTGCCCTTGGTTTTTAAGTTCTACTTAGTTTTACCCTTGGTTCTTAAGTGCTACTCAGTTTTCCCCTCTCTTTGTATCCATCTCTCGCACATGTGCCCATCTTTGCTGCTATGCTCTAATTGGTCGAGATAGTTGTCACATGGATCATGGCCACCAACCGTTGATCCTATGTCGTCTAGCGCACAGGATAACCCCTATATCTGTCGGGGGCACCCCTATCCGTGCAAAATAACGAGTATGTCACCGGTACATTAACTCCATAAACAAATAAACTTGAATATAATTTAAAGGGAATGTGTTTGAAGGTGTATAATTTATGCATTATATTTCACTCCATGGAAATGGTAATGTCTCATGATTTTCTGAGCACAACATTATCACGTATTAAGTGCGATTTCAAAGAGTTCAAAGGTGTATAATTTTTGTATACGCAAGTTTATGCATTATATTTCACTCCATGGAAATGATAAATGATCAGGATTTTCTTAGCACAACATTATCACAACCTAAGTGCAATTTCAAAGAGTTTAAAGGTGTATAATTTTTGTATACGCAAGTTTATGCATTATATTTAACTCCATGGAAATGATAAATGATCAGGATTTTCTTAGCACAACATTATCATGACCTAAGTGTGATTTCAAAGAGTTCAAAGGTGTATAACTTTTGTATATGCAAGTTTATGCATTATATTTTACTCCATGGAAAAGGTAATCTCTCAAGATTTTCTTAGCACAACATTATCACGACCTAAGTGCGATTTCAGAGAGTTCAAAGGTGTATAACTTTTGT
Organism: Avena eriantha; assembly: GCA_910589775.1. Taxonomy (NCBI): domain Eukaryota; kingdom Viridiplantae; phylum Streptophyta; class Magnoliopsida; order Poales; family Poaceae; genus Avena; species Avena eriantha. Next base: position 130,349,699 of record OU342743.1, on the reverse strand, counting down.
ATACGCAAGTTTTTGCATTATATTCCACTCCATGGAAATGGTAATCTCTCAAGATTTTCTTAGCACAACATTATCACGTATTAAGTGCGATTTCAAAGAGTTCAAAGGTGTATAACTTTTGTATACGCAAGTTTATGCATTATATTTCACTCCATGGAAATGATAATCTCTCAAGATTTTCTTAGCATAGCATTATCACGTATTAAGTGTGATTTCAAAGAGTTCAAAGGTGTATAAACTTCGTATACGCAAGTTTATGCATTACATTCCACTCTACGAAAATGGGGGAGAAAATAATAATCTTGCAAGATTTTCTTAGCACGACATTATCACGTATTAAGTGCGATTTCAAAGAGTTCAAAGGTGTATAATTTTTGTATACGCAAGTTTATGCATTATATTTTCACTCCATGGAAATGAAAAATGATCAGGATTTTATTAGCACAACATTATCATGTCCTAAGTGCAATTTAAAAGAGTTCAAAAGTGTATAACTTTCATATAATTTCCGTATATGCATTACATTTCACTATATGAAAATGAAGCAACGACACAGGCATGGGCATGGGGCTGGCTCGGGGTCCCATCTTGCAATGCCAACCTGGGTAAGTTGTGGGTACGACGCTCACGTGGATCAGTTGTGGGTCTGATGCTGACCTAGATAAGTAGAGAGAGGTGTCCACTACGGGAATCGACTGAACGCGACTCCACTTGTCAGCATCTAACGGCAAGGATACGCTACGGGACCCGACAGAACGCGGTCCTACTCGTCAGCATGTAATGGCAAGGGTCCACTATGGGACCCGACTGAACGTGGCCCCACTTGTCAACACGTAACGGCAAGGCTGGCGGACGGCGAGTTTCAGACCATGTGAGAGTTTCGTACAAGGAGATGGGCAAAAGTGAGGAAAAACTAAGCGGCTGGGGAAAACTGATTGCAACTAACGAACCGAGGGCAAGAAAATAGAAATCCCAAAGAACTATCCTACGGCTAAAAAAGAATTCTTCGTTGTAGTATTTTCTTGTGACAAGTTTAGATCTTACATCATGGACTCCAAAGTTAGAGTACATACTGATCGTGTTGGCTTGAAATAAATCCAGGAAAGGACTGATGTTAAGAAAAGAATGATCCGTTGGACTCTACTTCTGCAAGAATTTGATTTACAGATCTTACAAAGAAAGGAAGAGGTGGAGGAAGCATTCGTGGATACTCAAGGAGTTCCTCATCCTAAAGAGGTATCATTTGTGTGCATACCTGTGGGAACCACACAACCCAAAAGGAAGCTCCCTATTTCCCCTTATAATGGTTTTGGCGATTCTTTGCGGCTTGTTTTATTTGAAGAGAGGAAGAAAAGAAATTCAAATAAGACCATATTCCCTCGATGAACATGACTTATGAAATTTTCAATACACCTTTGTTCGAGATGATTTTCTGCTATTTAATTTTGCATATTTGAATTTCTTTAATTTTTCTAATTCGACTGCCGGTCTTACAAGATCGGTACGGGCGGACGGTACGGCCAGATCCGTCCGTACCGATGGTTGTTATGCCCACTGATGCCTCGATGAATTTTTCGCGGAAGCGGTATGACCGCGTGATACGGGTGCACTCCCTCGTACCACTGGTCATTATCAATTCAGTGACTTCCTTCTTCTATTTCTCATTTACACTTTTGTCAAAAAAACTTTAAAAGTAGTTACGAAGTCGGTACGAATGGGTAGTATGGGTGGAACCCGCCCGTACCACATAGTCGGTTGCCCTGTTGCCGACTTTGTCTCGTGTTGTTTGTGGAAACGACCTGGTACGGGCGCACCGTACAGGCGTCGCCCGTACCGAATTGGTCATTACGACCCGAATTTCCTTCTTTTGCACTTATTTGTTTCCTTATTTGTTAGGATACTTTTCTTGGGCAACCCTTTTCTCCCGACATGAATTTTACCTTGCCTCTAACACTTTATAAGTCTCCCATAAGGGTTCTACCTTTGTATTGATAATACAGATCTTCTTCACAATCTACTTCTTCCACAAAAACTCTTTGGAACCATGACCTCTACATGGAGCACCCTTCAAGAGAAGGAAGATCTCTATGGGTCGTCTTCAAGGGTTACGGAGGAAGATAAAGCTATGGTACCAGAAGATAAGAAGCTTGAAGATGAGGATGGATTCAAGCTGATGGAAACAGTAAAGGATGGACGCAAGGTGTTTAGCCTGGGCATTGGAAAAGAAGACAACTTTGATGAAGTTCAGCTTGATTTAGAAGGAGATGGAGAGTTTTTCTTGGAAAACGTGAAGATACAAGGGGAGGAGATTCAAGCCTCCCTGGACAAGATCGATCGTCGCATCAAGAAGATCGAGGTAAAATCTCTAGGATCTTCTAAACATATTGAATTGTTGCACCGCTACCTGGACCAGATGGACTTGAAGATAATGAAGGGCCTAGAGGCGAATCTCAACATTAGCCTCAGATCCATTAACGCTCAGAAGAAAACAATAGAGATGTACAAAGCTCTTGTTGAGCAGTTGGAGAAGGTCAATGAGCAACACCGGATCTGTATCTTGATCTTGGAGACAACAAACAAGATGCTCCATGCAAGTCTTCGCGATTCCGTAGTCTCTCCACCATGAAGCACGCCACGGTATCAAATAATTGCAAGGGATTATTTGATCCACCAGGCTTGACTCCTAGCTTGGGGGATCTATGAGAACCTTGTAATCTATCTTACAGTTTTAGCATGTTTACTTTTCTGCACGCATGGTTAGGTTTAAATTTCTAAATTTGTATTAGTTGCATCAACTTCGAATTCCCTTTGTTCAAGAGAAGAATTATATCCGTTGAGTTATGAGACTTTATGATAATTGAAGTTGTGTTTGATTCATGATTATTATATTAGATGATTGAACTAGGTTGAGTGTTATGATACTTGTACAACTGTCATAATTTTAGAGACTTCCACACTTATAGAAGTATTGATTAAGTTATGAGAAGAAGAATTCTGGTAGCATATTATGATTAAGAGTTTTTAAAAACCATTGAAGTAGTGAGCATGATCAAATAGCTTGCTGAAAAGAAGAAGAGAAAAGGCGAGCAAGAAAAAATATAGATATGCAAGTATCAAGAGAGAAAAAGAAAGCATCTATCAAAAGAATCAAGCATATAAAAAAGAGAAAGAAGACAAGAGAAAATGATCATGAATCTTCACTATTAAACTTAGAGCTGCAAATCTCTAAACTCGGTGATTATATGATATGTTAAATCACTAGTAGCTTCTTATAATTTCATAAATACTAGAAAAAGGTGTGGAAGCCTCTAAGTTATGTAATGTGTAAGGGTATGATAATACCCCCCACGTATCTCTACATCCGATGTTGTACTCCTGTTTCAATTTTTGCCTCGTTTATTGTAACGTCCTGTGTCTCATGAACATGATGATCTTGTCCATAAGCCACCATCTTGCTCGGGGACGAGCAAGAGCCTATCTTGGGGGGAGTTGATGCGTCCAAAATTTAAGCATATTTACCTTTTGTTTTTGCATAAATAGAGTAGGGATTTTTGTATTTCACTGCGCCTACGTGCGCTATTTCGTTCTTGTTTCAACAGGATCCCAAATCATGGAGTCATATATGAACATATCAATTAGAGCTGTCATATTGTGTAATTATATGATATTTCTAAGTGATAAAAGTCATTTTATGAATTTACCTTCGCACTTGGAAGAATAGCAAATTAGGAGGAGGCATCAGAACCAATAACGACCACTGCTACGGGCGGAGCCCGCCGGTACCATCCGCCCGTACCAGGCGCCATGGGGACCGCCTCGTTAAATAGTTTCTCCTGGCAAAGACGAGATGGAGATTTGACATTCGTAGCCACCAGAAACCACGAAACATCACATCCGAGAGGGATCTGAAAGAGGAACTTGGTCGAGGTAAAATCACTACTGCTTCGCGGATCATTGGAGGACAACGCATCATCCCCTTCACCATCAACCACTACATATTCATCACCACCATTACTCCATCTTTCATCTATTAGATCTCTTTGTAATTCCAGATCCAATTGTGGTTTGCATTAGATCTACCCCCGTACTTTAATCCATCCATTTGATTATGATGATGTTGTTGATTGCTTCCATGAGTGAGTAGTTCCTTTGTTCTTGGGGAGATGGAGAAACCCTAGCACCACTATGAACTTGTAATAAAGATGATCTATTCTTGTCTCCATATGACTTGCTTGTCTATGATATAATTATGACTTGTGTTTGATTTCTCTCTTTAGATGATATGTGAAGTCGACCACATATCATTTTCCTTCGGGACTAAAATGAGGAGGAAACCCTTTGGACGTGTCTTGGAAGCGTACCCAGAGTGCCCCGTGATAGATTGGCATCGACTCGTAACCAACACGGTGAAAGGGGGATGAAGAGGGACTCCTTAAGCTAATTACGGTATCCATGGGGAAACCCTTAAGTGCGGTGGCCGGTATGGGTGATTGCTCTCGGGCATTGCAGTGGTTATTTAGAGGTGTCCTCACACCTGGCTCAACAAAGTGGCTTCCTACGAGCCTTATCGTGAACATCTTATTATGGGGCTCTCTCCACACATATCATGACATAAGAAGTATGTTATCTTGATTACACATAATAATAGTACTATGCTAGTGGTGTATCCTACATCCCCGAAAATGTTTTAGCCCTATTGAGTTCAACCACGCTTTCATACAACCTTGTTATTTGTTTACTTTTACTTGTTTTAATTACTTTTCTGCAAACAACCATAAACCATTCAAACACCCTTTACTTGGGATCATAGACAACTTACAAGTATTCTTTGGTTGATAGTAATGAGGGGCATAAAGACTTTTACCAATAGCTCTCTGTGGGTTCGATATCTTTACTTCGAAACTAGCTACAATTGATCTGTGCACTTGCAGTCATCAGTTATCTCTATACTCGAGTTTACTTTCCTTGTGATAGCGTGCCTCGTTTATCTCTAACATGACGTACCTTGCTTGTAAGTGAACAATTCGGAAACCATCTCAAATTAATCCTAGAACCAAACCTAGCTCCCATGTACTTTTTCTCTACCTCTAGACCATTATAGAACTCCTCATGATATATAGGATCTCATCCGAGAATATAAATCTCCATTTGATCAAACCATCTATTATCTCGACAAAAACCTATCAACATTGAAACGTTAAGTGTGTGACCTGATGGGTTCAAGAACATGCACACATGATCGAGACACCTCTTCGATCAATAATCATCAATGGGACTAGGATGCCCATATTGGTTCCTACATATTCAATGAAATTCTTTTATCGGTTGAACCACAATGTCGAGGATTCAATTAATCCGGTATACGATTCCTTTTGTATCGTGATATATTACTTGCCTGGGATTCTATAACACCCTGGCCACCCTAGGGCTAGCGGCTGTTACCCCTGGTGGTTCTCTAGGATTTCTAGACTGCCCCCCACCTACCAACACTAGTCTTTTTCCACGCACTTTGTCCTCACTCATGTGCATTTGGGAACAACTTCTTGATCGCTCACTCATCCAAGAGTAACAAGCTCACAATCTCTCACTTGAACTAATCAAAATGGACAGCTCCACACTTATGCAAGAATGCAAAGCAAGAACACCAAAGGTGTTCGAACCCTTCACCCTCAAATCCCACCAAACAAACAAGAGGAATTAAAGAGGAAGAACAAGGGTGGAGGACAACCAATGACTCAAAGATCTAGATCCAATGGGTTCCCCTCACTTAGACGAGGAATCATTTGGTTGGGATTATAGATCCAGATATCCTCTTCCAAAGCCCTAAAAAGATGCAAGAATCATAGGAGGGAAGAGAGAGGAAAAAAGCTCAAGAGGGTTAGCAATGGAGGTAAAAACATGCACTTGAACACTTGAAAACATTAGGGAGGAAGCCCCTTTTATTGGAGAAAGCAAATCTGCCCATTAGGGCTAAAAAATGTGCAGTCCAGGCAAAACCGGTGGTGCGGGAACGCACGCCGGGTGGACCGTATCCTAGGCCCAACGAACCGGTGACCGCCGGAATGATCAACGGCCCACTGAACCACTATATTGATAAAATTTTCAACGGGGCACCGGAAATTTCAGCGGATGCCGAAATTTCCGGCCCCAGTTCCGGCGGGGCGAAACTGTCGCTGGAACCAAAATAATGCAGATGAAAATGGTGAGAACCTTTTTGTCCAGAATCGGATTTTAGCAAACTTGGGCTTTTTGAAAATCTAAGAACACGCTCTATCTAGTAGAGGCTATAAAACTCAAGAAACGGCAGTAGGTAAAATACCAAAAGAGGAGAGGTTTGAAACCTCCCTAAAGAAGAATCGATAAAATCTCCAAACTCAAAAAAATAATAGAAGATGCATATGAATTCCATTTTCGATGACTTGAGTTTGTTGAAGAGATAGAAACAAGCTCAAGAACCTCACACAGAGAAACACCATGAAGCAACAAAATAGGGAGATGCAAAGTATGCAAGGGATTCACCTCCCTAAGATGATGTAATCAAGTTACGCAACCGAAAGCCCCTCTTGATAGTATGGGTATCTCCTATAATCTGGTCTCCCACACAACCACCATGAGAAAGGAAAACATAGAAAGGCATACCTTTGCCTTGCGCATCCCACTTGATCTTGATGACAACGCTTCAAGCTCCATCCAAGCCGAAATGCTTCACTTGATCAAAGTTTCTTAGTGAAGACTCATAATTTTCTCCCCATACACCACTATGGGATATCTTCATTAAGGCTCATCTTCAAATGTCCATTATCACAAATATGGACAACGAGCTTCAACCATATGATCTTCTTGAGATGCTTATATTGAACTTGCACTTCTCAACCTTGATGAAGATCACCACTTGATGTCATCCTCTCATGGGCTATATGAAATCTTCACCTTTTATGCATTCCCGTGGAAAGATATCTAGCCCATATAGAAAACACAAAGTCACATATATAGTTGGTTAGTCATGAAGTATAATTGACAATGCTTACCATATCACTAGATCTATGTGGTACATTCTTTATGCTTCATGTGTTGACCAATTTGAATTCACTCTTCACTCTTTGTATTGGTCAACCATATATCTTCTCATGCTCTATCTCAATATCTTCTCATGGTCTAGCTCAACACATAAGCTAGATCAAGGATAAATTGAGTTCCACACAAGAAACCCATCTTCAATTCATCTTCTTGATCATATTACATTCTTCTCTTCAAATCAATGATCCTGATGCCGATACTCAAGGTAAATCTTTATCTTCATGGTATCCATACTTGAATCCAACATATGGACTACAACATGACCTATGGAATATTCCTTCATGTAAAACTCAATGAAAACACTAGTATATAGGATTGTCATTAATTACCAAAACCAGACAGAGGGGGCAATTACCCTTACATATAGGACCCCCATGACTAAACACATTAGTCACATGATTGTAAGATCTTAGGATCCTATATACTAAGAGAGCCCAAAGATATCTAACACGTTGTCATATATGAAGGAACAAATCCTAGTCTTGATTCACGTAACCCAACAGACACGAACGTAGATACCTGAAATCTACCTCTATAATCACTTAGTTATGGAGTGGAGTTTGATGTCCACAACATATTCCTATGATGCTCAGGAGTAACATGATCTCATGGTATGAGGAAACTATACTTGACATATTCAAAAAGAGATAGCAATCAAACTAGACAACACGATCAGAATATATGATTATTATTTGGGTCTATCCATCACATCATTCTCCTAATGATATGATCTCATTATTAATCAACATCATATGTTCATGGTTAGGAATCTTTAACCATCATTTAACCAATGAGCTAGTTCAGTGGAGGCTCACTAGGGACACAATGTTATTTATTACTCTACACATGTATTACGATTCTGGTTAATACAATTGTAACATAGACAATAAACATTTATCATGAATAAAGAAATATGAACAATAACCACTTTATAATTGCATATAGGGTATATTTCCAACAAAAACACCATCATTGAGGCCTGGCATGAACAAAGAGTCTTCATCAACGAGGAGAAGGTAGACACCAACGACGCTCATGAGTAGGAGGTGGTGGCCAGCGAGAATGATTTCTACAACATGCATCGTGTGTCTTAGCGCTTACAAATACTAAGGCACAAGCCTAGTTGATGAACTCACCCTAGTAAAAGAGAGCCAATTCATCACACACTGCCAACACCACCAAGTCAACCAGGACCAAATGCCATCGACCAGAAGGGTTAACGGGCATCAGTACAGGCGGAGCTTGCCCGTACTGTCCACCCGTACCACATGGTGGTGCCTTCGCTAGGTCAAACCAAGAAACTTCCGTGAAGGGCCCTATATATTTCGAGACTCCCAGTCGCTACAAAGAGAGCCGCCATTCGCAGATTCCATCTGAAAACACACCGAGGAAGATCCACTACTTCACCACCACCATAGTTCATCATATTGATCTCGAGGTTGGCGAATATTTTAAGGATATTTGTTATTGATCTAAGTAATTATAAAATGTTTTCTATCCTTCATCTTATTATGAGTCAGTAGTCCTCACAGGTTGTGGGTTGTAACACCCTCGGGATAAGGGTTAAACAAATCCATAACTTAGCCTGACATAAGCTTAACCCAGACCTCGAGGGTATCTAGTGAGAAATCGGTAACACAATAGTAACCCCGCGACTCAACAGTTATTATTCCAAGCTCATATCAGAGCGATGAACCAGAATATTACAAGCAGAGGTCACTGACCACAAACATCAAACAACGGAAGGCAAATTGTGGTATTAAGTATATCAAACTTAACAAATTGCCTAAGACCCCTGAAGCATAACGATGACGTCCTATCCCATAGATTCCAGGCTGCCGGCTAGGAGCCCCAAGGTACTCGTCGGTGTCGATATCGTACGGAACTCGTCTTCATGGGAACACTTACTCTGAAAGTATCAACAAAGCAAGGGTGAGTACATGGTGTACTCCGCAAGACTTATGGTTGGTGGGGTTATTTTGCATAAAGCCATCTTTGTTTATAAAATGAGAGGGAGAAGAAGCTCGTCTAATCAGAATATTTTAAAAGGGGATAAGAGAACGACATCTCCGAAGAACTGATCATCATCTTGATATCCACCAAAGTAATCCTCATCTCACACTAGGATCACCCCCTCGTACCCAGGAGGAAGCATCCTTAAGAACATGTTGAACTGCCAAGTTTTAAGATTAGATCATAGTTCTCTATGATCTTAGAATTCGGTCAACAAGCGTTCATAACCATGAAGATGGCTTTTCGAAAAGATTTAACCGTGCAGGGGTGTACAACTTTACCCACACGTACCAACCGACTCTTAATGCCAGATCATTAGCCCTCTTCCTTGGAAGGCCGGCAGAGGGTGGTTGGCCACGACCTTTACATTGCTTTCGCTGAGACCATGAGTCATGCCCTAAGGATGGTTCCGTCGTAACGGGTCAAATCCCGAAGTCGGTCCCTAGAGATGTGGGCGATGTTGGTTTATCAAGGGCTCCCTTGACCCCAAGCAACCCCGGCCACGCTTACCTACCTGTATGAATGCACGTCCTTCACCGCCTTCGAGAAGATTCAGAATGCATGTCGAATGGAACGCCCGAACTATGTGACTCATGGAATCTACTAGGCAAGTTAAACAATGGAGGGGTTCCCAAGCCCCGTGTGGCTGTACGCTCATCTTGGTCCAAAGGCAAGAACTCGGTTCCTAGTGGTGGCGAGCATGGGACTACAAAAATCACATCCCATCGTGGCCTCCCATACAAGCCTTAGCATGTTTAATCTTTACCATTGATCTTACTCATCAGTATACCTCGTTCCCCTGTCATACTAGATTATCTGCATCTGATACATCATCTGGATGAACCAGCACTGATAGCTAAGCATGGCTAAGCAATAAATAGATGATAGCTCTAGCAGTGCACACAAGCCAAACCTAGTTATGCTAGGAGCAGTGGATCAGGTAATATAAGCTCAAAGGGCGTAATGCAACAGATAGGATACTCTATCTATCGATAAAAGACCACAGTAGAATCATATGCATCATGGCAAGAGTTGAAATGCTTTTGAAATCATAGGATTGTATAATGGTGGGGATATGCTTGCCTTGTTTGTTGATACCCAGATATAGATCTTCGGAAGCCTTGTACTTGACTTGGTTACAGTTGGTCAAGTATTGTTCGCCGATCTTCGATGGTGTTAACCTCGGTCTTCAATCTCGATCTCGATATCATATTCTACCGGGAAGAACCAAACACTGGATAGAAAGGGGAAAACAACAACCAACACGTTGCATCGATGCAATGCTCAAGCAAGGATGATGATATGACAAGTTTAATAGAATTTAAATGAGACCCTAAAGCATGCTTGGCAATTTAATCGGGATCCGAGGGGTCCAAACCCTAATACAGGAGAGACCCCAGAATCACCTACGAGCAGTTGATTTCATTATCTAGTTAAACTTGTAATGAAAGTTGTTTAACAATGCATTCTTATAAGTCTATTTGGTAGATCTTGTTTTTCTGAACATTTTGATATAGTATACCCATTTTTCTGACTTATAATTAATTAGATATGAATTTTTGGAGTATTTAATCAAATTTTGGAATTATTAAACCATTTATAAAAATATAACAAAAGCTAGGAATTACTTTTTTGACTGGCTACACCCTTAGCCACAGTGGCTGACAAAGGGGCCCGAGGCCACCTCAACATCCACGTGGGCAGAGTGGGACCTGGGCTGGTTTGACCGGGCTAACCGTGCGCCTGACGTCATGGTACGTCGGCATGACGTCACCGCGGCGGTGCTCTCAGGTGGATGGCAAGGACGGTGACATGGTGCTCGTGGGGCTGCGTGGATGTGCGCATTCGAACCCGGAGGGCTAGGAAATCCTAAAAGGGGCGGCGCCACTAACGGGAGGTCGCCGGAGCAGGGAAAACGACGACGGCCGACGGCGGCGACTACAGGTGATCGATGGGAAGGCGAGCCAGAGGGAGAGGAAGGGAGCAGAGGGGTGCCGGAGCACTGTATGCTCACCACGAAGCGAGTGCCTAGGGTTGGGGACGTTGCTCAAGGTCAGACGATGATGAATCGACCGCGACGGCGCTTGGTCGGAGACGAAGGGGATGGAGTCGCTGATGTTGATTCAGGGCACCTCGGCTCGATTCCTTCTAGGAGGATGACCATCGCAGCACGACGGTTCTCCAAGGCTTCATGGCGACGCACGGCGAGGTTGGGAACAGCGGGGGCTAGCGGTTACCGGCGAGCTAGGGTTCGTCCTTAGAGAGGATATGTGCATAGGGAGGGGGAGAGAACAAGTGAGAGGGACTGAGGAGGATGGACACGACACTATGGTCTTATCCCCTCTTCTAGGTCGGCAAAGAACGGCGATTTCTTCTCTGCATTGACAGCAAGGCGACCGGCACGCAGGTGCTTCTCCATCGCGAGGAACAAGAAAGGAGAGGGACGACAGAGAGGTATGGGCCAGGTTGGGCCAGGGTGGGCTGGCTGCTGGGCTGCTAGCTAGCGCGCACGAGCAGTAGAGAGGGAAGAGAAGAGATGGGTCGACTTGGGATGCTGCTGGTTCTCTATTTTTATATAGCTAAAACATTTTCATTTCCTGTTTTGGTTTTCCATTTGTATTTTCAATTTCAAACCTGATTTTGTTATTTCAAAAATTACTAGAAGGTTTAAAAAGTATATGAAATACTCAAGGGCCCTTGTATTCAGTTTGGGCTCCAACATTTTTGAACTTTTCCAAATATGAAAACCATTTGAGAGGATTTCAAAGAGAGGGAAGGATTAGGGTTTAGGGTTTGTTTTACTTCTTCAATGCATATTTTAAAATATGATGCTCATGAATGCACAAACAACCCTAAATATAAGATTAGCTAAGACTGGGGTGTTACAGCTCTATCCCCTTACGAGAATCTCGACCCGAGATTCCAAAGGTAGGAAGAGAGACATAGAGAGAAAGAAACATGGCCACTCTAAGGATAAGAGGGAAGCACACTAAACAACACACCGAGTATCTCATGGTCAACTCATGAAAGGAGTGTTCATAACAACTCTGAGATGACGAACATGAAATACGTCAAGGTAAGAGAAGGAACAAAAGGAGATGGTTTCAAGTTGTTAGATAACTGGTATTCATAAGGATTGAGACCATAGAGTTTCAGAAGGTTTTAAGCTTCTGAAAAGGAAACCTTACAACAGAAAGAACATGAGCACAGACTTCGAGATACGAAACTCTACTGGGTGGCTTAAGTAGAGCTTCCAGGGATACAAAGATACGGATGACCAAGTTGTTGAACTACTTTTGATAAAGAAGGATCACCCTTCATTCAACAGAAGGTCAAGACAGAAAGGTTGTTTTGTGGCGAGGACTCGAAAGAGTCACAAGGAACATGTAGCAAGAGAAACTTTTGATTACCAAAATCATAGTCACTCTGTGAACATGATTGAGATACGAAGGAAACTCTTTATTCATCTACGTCTATCAAAATCTTTGCCAAAGATCATAATATCACTTTACACCACCAGGATGAATAGGTAAGAATATTCCTGATGAAAGAGGAAAAATAAACTTCATTCTCAGACTTCAATTACTTGGCACAACAAGATGCTTACCAACTTAACAGGGTCTGGAGGATTGACCGAGAGACATTTATCAACGCTACTTTAAATATTCTCCTTGATGTTCGAGAAAGCAGACATCAAGTAAAGGTCGGACTTCGGATACAAAGGAAACCATAAGCACAACTCCTATAATAACATAGAAGGAGCCTCATGAAGAGTGGTTATTATTGTTGATTCAAGAGAATTTGTCGATAGGCCTTCTGACTAATTGTGTCAACCATTACATCATTCTTGCCGGATTTATAGGGAGACCTATGTCAAAACCTTAGAGAATACCAACCATCATATCTGCTTGAGATTCAGATTTGGTTAGGTGAAATGATACTTCAGACTTAGCATGTCTAAATAGAAAGCTTGCAACATTTACCATGAAGGTAAAGTCACTAGATTCTCAAGACATGGACTATAGTGTTAATCTCCAATAGACTGAGCTAGATTGTTAGACCCATGTATTAACAAATTGTCAAAGGACAATTGCTCATACATTGATTACTTACAACAAAATACAATTGTGTCCTTAAGGGACAAGATTAATCCCACTCGAATTTACGGCGACATCTTTCAACAGTTGCACGTGAATCAAAGAAGGTTACTTCTAACATCTAGAACACATACTTCGAGATGACCCGAAGATGGTTCTTAGAAAGTTTTCCAACATTAATGCCAAATGTTTCATATGAGTCTGTTCTAGTATGGAGAAGGATATTGTCGATGGGCTCAACAACAAACTTATCGAGATACTCCAAGACGATGAACTCATATGTTGTATGAACAAGAGAACAATATTGGTCAGACCGTAGGACAAGAAGATGTACTCAAGTGAAACATCACAAGTAGTAACATCATCAAGATAGTCCTTGGAACTGAGTTTGATCTGACGATAACCCAAATCAAATCGAATGCGGGGGAAGATAACATATCCATGAAGGAGATACTATCTTTCTTCAGCATGAACAAAACTAGACATCCCTTTTTGAAAGAACAAAGTTGGATAGAACTTTTGTCTTACAACTCTCCAAGTTGTTTTTTAAGCTCAACCAACTAGTTCTAGGGTATCCAGTACAGATCCTTGGAGAAAGGAGCAGTTCAGAGAACTTGCTTGCTCAAGAACTTGACAAACACGGTGATGTGGCAACATGGCGACACTTCTAGAAAGACGTCCAGATTGTCACGAACCACTGATATGTCACTTAGTTCAAGAGGAAACTTGCTTGATCAGGCCAGAAGACATAGTCCCAGGGCTTCGGCACAAGCCTTACTCTTTGACCGAGGAGAGTGCACCAGAATAGCGGACTTGGTAGCACAATCATACTTTGCTTAGTGATAGGATTAACCATCACACTAAGAATGACATAAACGTCCTTGGAGTTCAAAGCAATAATAATTACTAAGAATCTCAAATGGCCACATTATTACGCACACGCATCATTCTCGAGCACGAAAGCTTAGAGAAAGGGTCGATAAATATGTGTAAGAGCATCACTTCATTAAGGGATCATGAAACTCAGCATGACCTCTTAGTATAAAAGAGTGTGATACCTTAAGGTAGAATAGAACAGAAGCTAATCAACGCTTTTTGATATGCGGATTACAACACTTTGACCTGGTCCTAGATATGAAGAGGTACTAGAGTTTGTTTCTCCTGACATCCCGAAATGGTTTGTCTTGATGTACCACAAGAGTATCTTGCATTAGAAGGCACAAATGCGCAATACTACTTGACCACCAACTAGTGGTAAAAGGTCGGAAACAACAAAGGGAAAAAGGGACATGCTCAGGATAGAATCCCAAGATGTGGACGCATAGATTATCAATCTTTCGAAAACCAATGCATAGAAGGGAGGGTGTGGCAGAGTCATGAGTATAGATGCGAGACTCACGAGGAGTACTCTTGTCTTGATCTATTTGGTTCCATTAAAGAACATCTGCCATAGCATGTGGTAGAGGAAGTCCTTAATTGTCGAGATTCAATCGCGACAAAGACCACAAGCTTGAAGGCAAGAATTGTAGTACCAGCCGTCCTGAGGTAATGTGTGAACATTAACGACGGGGGTCAAAGGAATGGATCTTGGGTTAAAGATCAGCTTCATGTACAAGATTCGCAACACCAGAATCTAGTACAATCCGGGATCTTTGGTTCAATTCCAAGGGTTAAAACCCGAGAAAGAAGTAACTACTACTTGAGTGACACATCGTACACTACAAGGTAGTAATCACGAGGTAACTTCCAAGAGAAGAAAGAACTTCTGAAGTACCCAAACAAATAAAAAGGAGTCACACGAGGCGAAAGGAAACCTCGAAGCCTAGAACAAAACATTATGGTACCTATAATATAATATTGTGGGCCCATAAGGTAGAGAGATCATGATGGAAAAGAATCTCTCAACTGAAACAGAGCAAAGGGTACACAAGGAATTCACAACACACACAACTCTAGATAACTTAACACTAGGTCAACTGGCAGAGAAACGACATGCCAAGAAGGCACCTAAGCTTTGAAATACTAGAAGAGATATCAAAACTTTTTGAAAGTCAACACACGATAAGATGACCCAGAGTTAGAGTGAAACTGGATAAGGAGAAAAGAAGCATACCAGAGTTTTCGCAAATACTTTTCAGCTTTAAGATAGTTTTCACAAGCACTAGACTCAACATCGACCAATAGCAAGGTTTTCCTATGGTGGGTACTGCTCTAATACCAAGAAGTGTAACACCCCCGGGATCAGGGTTAAACAAATCCAGACCTTAGCCTGACATAAGCTTAACCTATACCTCGAGGATATCCAGCGAGAAATCGGTAACACAACAGTAACCCTGCGACTCAAAATTTATTACAGCAAGCTCATAACTGAGCGAAGAACCAGAATATTACAAGCAGAGGTCACTGACCACAAACATCAAACAACGGAAGGCAAATTATGCTATTAAGTATAGCAAACTTAACAAATGACCTAAGAGGCCTGAAGCATAACGATGACGTCCTAGCCCATAGATTCCAGGCTGCCGGCCGAGAACCCCAAGCTACTCGTCGGTGTCGATGTCATACGAAACTCGTCTTCAGGGGAACACTTACTCTGAAAGTATCAACAAAGCAAGGGTGAGTACAGGGCGTACTCCGCAAGACTTATGGTTGGTGGGGTTATTTTGCATAAAGCCATCTTTGTTTATAAAACGAGAGGGAGAAGAAGCTCGTCCAATCAGAATATTTTAAAAGGGGATAAGAGAGCAATATCTCCGAAGAACTGATCATCATCTTGATATCCACCAAAGTAATCCTCATCACACACTAGGATCCCCCCCCCCCGTACCCATGAGGAAGCATCCTTAAGCACACGTTGAACTGCCAAGTTTTAAGATTAGATTATAGTTCTCTATGATCTTAGAATTCGGTCACCAAGCATTCATAACCGTGAACATGGCTTTTCAAAAAGATTTAACCCTGCAGGGGTGTACAACTTTATCCACACGTACCAACTGACTCTTAATGCCAGATCATTCGCCCTCTTCCTTCGAAGGCCGACAGAGGGTGGTTGGCCACGGCCTTTACCTTGCTTTCGCCGAGACCATGAGTCATGCCCTAAGGATGGTTCCATCGTAACGGATAAAATCCCGAAGTCGGTCCCTAGAGATGTGGGCGAGGTTGGTTTATCAGGGGCTCCATCGACCCCAAGAAACCCGGTCACGCTTACCTACCTATATGAATGCACCTCTTTCACCACCTTCGAGAATATCCATAATGCATGTCGAACGGAACACCCGAACTATGTGACTCATGGAATCTACTAGGCAAGTTAATCAGCGGAGGGGTTCCCAAGCCCCGTATGGTTGTATGCTCATCTTGGTCCAAAGGCAAGAACTCGGTTCCTAGTGGTGGCGAGCATGGGACTACAAAAACCACATCCCATCGTGGCCTCCCATACAAGCCTTAGCATGTTTAATCTTTACCACTGATCTTACCTCATCAGTATACCATGTTATCCTGTCATACTAGATTATCTGCATCTGATACATCATCTGGATGAACCAGCACTAATAGCTAAGCATGGCTAAGCAAGACATAGATGATAGCTCTAGCAGTGCACACAAGCCAAACCTAGTTATCCTAGGAGCAGTGGATCAGGTAATATAAGCTCAAAGGGAGTAATGCAACAAATAGGATACTCTATCTATCGATAAAAGACCACCGTGGAATCGTATGCATCATGGCAAGAGTTGAAATGCTTTCGAAATCATAGGATTGTATAATGGTGGGGCTATGCTTGCCTTGTTTGTTGATACCCATATATAGATCTTCGGAAGCCTTGTACTTGACTTGGTTACAGTTGGTCAAGTATTGTTCGCCGATCTTCGATGGTGTTAACCTCGGTGTTCAATCTCGATCTCGATATCATATTCTACCGGGAAGAACCAAACACCGGAAAGAAAGGGGAAAACAACAATCCACACGTGGCATCGATGTAATGCTCAAGCAAGGATGATGATATGAAAAGTTTAATAGAATTGAAATCAGACCATAAAGCATGCTTGGCAATTTAATCGGGATCTGAGGGGTCCAAACCCTAATACAGGAGAGACCCCGAAATCACCTGCGAGCGGTTGATTTCATTGTCTAACTAAACTTGTAATGAAAGTTGTTTAACAATGCATGCTTATAAGTCTATTGGGTAGATCTTGTTTTTCTAAACATTTTAATATATTATACACATTTTCTGACTTATAATTAATTAGATATGAATTTTTGGAGTATTTAATCAATTTCTAGAATTATTAAACCATTTATGAAAATATAACAAAAGCTAGGAATCCGGCTACACCCTTAGCCATAGTGGCTGACGGAGGGACCCGAGGCCACCTCAACATCCACACGGGCAGAGTGGGACCTGGGCTGGTTTGACCGGGCTGACCGTGCGCCTAACGTCATGGTGACATCGGCATGACGTCACCGCGGCGGTGCCCTCAGGTGGACGGCAAGGACGGCGACGTGGTGCTCGGGGGGCTGCGTGGATGCGCGTGTTAGAACCGGGAGGGCTAGGCAAGATTGAAAGGGGCGGCACCGCTAATGGGAGGTCGCCGGAGCAGGGAAAACGACGGCGACCGACGGCGGCGACTACAAGTGATCGATGGGAAGGCGAGCCAGAGGGAGAGGAAGGGAGCAAAGGGGTTCCGGAGCACCGTATGCTCACCACGAAGCGATTGCCAATGTTGGGGACGTTGCTCGAGGTCAGACGGCGACAAATCGACCGCAGCAATGCTTGGTCGGAGACGAAGGGGATGGAGTCGCTGACGTCGATTCAGGGCACCTCGGCTCGATTCCTTCTAGGAGGATGACCAGCACAGCACGGCGGTTCTCCAGGGCTTCACGGCGAAGAACGACAAGGTTGGGAACGGCGGGGGCTAGCGGTTACCGGCGAGCTAGGGTTTGGCCTCAGAGAGGATATGTGCATAGGGAGGGGGAAAGAATGAGTGAGAGGGACTGAGGAGGATGGACATGGCACTGGGGTCTTATCCCCTCTTCTAGGTCGGCGGACGGCGGCAATTTCTTCTCTGCATCAACAGCGAGGCGCACGGCATGCAGGTGTTTCTCCATCACGAGGAAGAAGAAAGGAGAGGGACGATAGAGAGGTACGGGCCATGTTGGGCCGGGGTGGGCCGGCTGCTGGGCTGCTAGCTAGCGCACGCGAGCGGTAGAGAGGGAAGAGAAGAGATGGGTCGGCTTGGGCTGCTGCTGGTTCTCTTTTTTTATATAGCTAAAACATTTTCCTTTCCTGTTCTGGTTTTCCATTTGTATTTTCAATTTCAAACCTGCTTTTGTTATTTCAAAAAATACCAGAAGGTTTAAAAAGTATATGAAATACTCAGGGGCCTGTGTATTTAGTTTGGGCTCCAACATTTTTGAACTTTTCCAAATATGAAAATCATTTGAGAGGATTTCAAAGAGAGGGAAGGATTATGGTTTTGGTTTTGTTTTACTTCTTTAATATCTATTTTAAAATATGATGCTCATGAATGCACAAACAACCCTAAATAAAAGATTAGCTAAGACTCGGGTGTTACATGGGTTGGGGAATAACATTGCAATGATTATGTGCATCTAATTACATGAGAGTATTGTGTGGTGATCGTATAACGGATTTCTATTTATATCATTGTCTCTTACCTCAATCCAAGGACTTGCCAGGTATCCAAGACTATGAGGATCGATCAAGGTTTGGGGTGAGATGTGTGGTAAATGGTGCATACACATGAAACCCAGTGACAACAAGGAGAGTACAATAGTCGTTTAGTGATCCATCTAGGAACAATAGCAACATCACTAATCTTAATACTTTGGTCCGTATTTTACTTAATAATCGTTCATAGTTTATAACAGTTGGACCAAGAGACTTTATGCTATGTGTACGACTCGCCGGAGCTTTAGTATTTACGAATGTGCTTCCGACAAATCCTATCTATGTTAGATCATTTACACATGAATATGCTTATTATTATCTTTATCACATATGTATGCATATAGCTGCAGGTGAAACATCAATCCATGCTTAACTCATCCATTGATACAACCCCGATAAGAAAAGAAAACTGGAAATATGTGGTAAACAAAGATTGAAGCAAAGTAACAAATCTTGTAGACGCTCCTCCACCTATAACAATTGTTTCCCAAGTCGATTAAACCTAGGTCTTCTAGGAAAAAGCTACTATACTGCATCCATAGTACGGATCGAAGGTCTTAGTCACCTATATCGAGTGTCGTGTATTGTATACCATCAGGTGATACCAAGAATTAATGACAATAACAATGACAAATTAGATTTTCCAATTCCATTTAAAACGAAAAATTTCATGACATTGAGATGCAATTCCGTTTCAATTACATGATTTGAGCTTCACTCTATTCATTACAACATGCATCTCCAAAATAAAAGAAAAATAAAACTAACCTAACCTAATCTAAGGACTAATGTTGAACAAATTTCTACATTAGTCCTCCACTAATGGATAAGTGGAGAAATCTACCTACACCTATTATTGAGCCTCTCTCTATTTTGCTCACACACTACTATGATGGTATTGAGACAGCCGCGTCCACACGACCTCCATCCTGCGAACACCCCACGATGATGATGTCGTCATGGATCTGAAAGAGAATTAGATCGATTATAGAAAAAACGAGAAGGGCGGGGCTGGTCGACCGGTAGATGAAATTAGTATAAAGGATGATGAATAATCCTGCAGATCGGATACAACGATGGACGAGAAAGGCATGGCTGGTGCGCACAAGATATTGGCCACACAAGATCATGCGTGACTAGGGATCTCTAGATCGTGCCCGGCTAGGGCCGCCCAAGATGCTACACACATGGAGATCTAGGGTTCATTCTATGTGTTGCTCTATGTGGAGGCGGGTTATTGGGGATTAGATAGTGGGGACCTAAAATAAGATTAGTTGATGTTATATATATTTAGTGGGGAGCCTGGGCTATTGGGGCAAGTGTGATCCAGGATTCAGCTTTTGGCCCGCGTTTGCTAGAAGTTCCCGTAAAGGAAATGTTTTTTGTCTGATGCACAACATCCAGGCATCCACACTTTGTGCTCTAGATCAAATTGCAAGGTCAGGCTTTAATTGGGAAAGAGGGAAAACACGAGTGTCCAATAGTTGTGTGGATGGTGGGACACACATGTCAGCGAGATATGTTTGGCCAGCAAGTGGAAGGTGTTTGACCAGTCGCCCACAATCAACGGCGCAACGTTTGAATGCATGTGTTGGCCAAGCGCGGCATTAAAAACCGTCGCTCTTGTGTACCACCTACAACGACACAAATATCTGCCGATATTGTGTGTGCCACGGGGTATATTTGTCCTCCACAAAAAAAGGTGCCGCGGATGCTCATCCGCCAGCTAACTAACTTCTGCATGCATTTTTTTGCTTATGCTGCCCCAAAAAAGTGCCGCAAACGGGGGTATTTTTGTAGTGGACGAGGGAGAGTACAAGCGATGGCACTGACAGAAGCATCGTCGTTGATTATTTTATTTTTATTTCGCTTTTATCTATGCAATTAGTGAAATTAAAATGAAATTTCGGCTTAATTTGTGTCATGGAGAGATATTTCACGTGTTTCAAATACTCACCTTTTAAGCCTCCAGACACTCTCCCCTCCAACCTCTCTAGCCTGCAATCACTCTCACTGAGTTACCTTTTGTCTCCATGGCCTCCGAGTTCTCGATGTTCTTGCGCACCCTGAAGAAGGAGATGGTGGAGGAGTTCGCCTGGCATGTCGTGCCTATCCCATCGGACACACGACTACCCTATGGATGGGTAATCAGCACGAGCGGCCTCGTCATGCGGCCTATCCCCGTGGGCTTGGCTCGGTAGGTCCTCATCCTCGAGCATCATGCGACCATCACTGATGAGGAGAGGGCTGACCCCTTGTTCACGGCCGACATCGACCATTGGCTAGAGATGTTCTTTGTGGAGAGGCGGCAAGCCATCGGCCACTCCGAAGGGGCCAACACGCCACTGTGTAGGAAGAACATGAAGGCGCTCCATTGATGGTGCAGGGGCTCACCTCTGACGTTGTCCTACACAACTCTCATGCCGGACAAGACCCGCGCACTCTCCCACCGTAGGAAACTCTTACCTTTGGGCGCTGGAGAATGGTGCTGACAACAGACGTCAAGAGCACCACAGCGATGGAGGAAAGGTTGTCCATCAGATATAGGATTCAGTGTTAGGTCTAGTTAATATAAATGCAATCCCTTCCATATTATGTAATCTTTGTCGTATTTGAATGAAATTTCCGTTAATCGAACAAAAACCTATCGTATTATGATTTTTTTTCATTTAAATCCCGCGCCATATTTATTTTTCTTTAGAATAGTAAAATGCACGTGCGTTGCAATGGGCTCACAATTTTTTGTCCTCATTCGTGAATGTGCTTTGAAGTGCGCCCTCATCTGTGAATGTGCTTTGAAGTCATCATAGTCCAACAGCACCGCTAGTGTTCTCGACGACCGTATACTCCAACAAAGTATAACAATGTTTTTTTTAACTTAGTCGAACCTCCCTAACCTACTCTAAACATTCCTTAGATTTTCTGAACGGAGGGAGTAGTAACGACGGCTGAAAAAAATATTACGGATTATGTTTGACACCATAAGGAGACTCTTCAAGAAAAACATACCATATCCTCTTCTCTTTTCTGATACAATTGTATTCTACAAGTCACATAATGACATGCAGAAACCTAGTTTTATTTACAATAATTCTAGCCGGCTTACGACAGCCAGTTATTCTGAGAGGTGGCTAGCCGTTACTCTGGGCGGGTGCCGGTCTAGTGCTCTACCACCTAAGAGCATCTCTAACCCACCCCTTTAATTTAGAGGATTAAATGCCTTCCTATACTTTAGAGGAGAAATTTTAATCCTCTAAAAAATAACCTGTAGAACCGATCCATAATAGTTAGAGGAGCAAAAATATTTTTGAACAAAATTTGCAAAACTAAGCATATGAATACATGAGAACATATCACATAAAGATTCCTAATTCATATAGATTGATAGATTATTCATTCAAATTTATAGCATCATCATAATTTGTCAAAATCGCACATATGGACTGAGCTTTACTACCATTAGCACATTGCTAGTAGTTACACCTACATACCCGATAAGCATAATCATAGTATTTTAGGAGCGCATTACTAGCATGTTCTCTATTCATAATTGATATTAACGATTGAGCTTCTCCACTAGTTCTTGATTGAAGTTGTCATGGATTCTTTCCAAAATTGTTGTAACAGTTGGTCGGCTCCAAATTGTTTGATGATGCCAAGTAAAATACAAATCATTGTCCTCATCCTCCGACCATGTAGCTTGTTTCTTATTTGCCTTGCTACAAAGAATCATAGTTTTCATCCTTGGAAATTGATGAGCTTTAAAAGAAAATAGGGATAAAACTCACCTTGTTCTATCGTCGGGATGAGAAGGTGTCAGTGCGGACGCAGGTGCTGGCGCCTGTGCGGGTGCTGGTGTCGGAGCTAGTGGAGGTGCGGGTGCCGGAGCTAGTGGCGGTGCGGGCACTGGCGGAAATGAGGGTCCTAGCGCTGGTGCTCCTTCGAGCTTTGGGATCTCTAAAGCCAGGGAGTTGCAACAGCGCAGAGAGGATGAAGACATGCTGGAGGTGCTCAGCCACGCGGATCCGATTATAGCTCGATGAATCCCGACGTGGTCAGTCGAATCCGATGATGTCGGCGGCAGATTTGTGGCCTAAAAAACTAGATTTCTCCGACTGATTCCGTCGATGACGGCTAGGCAGATAAGTTCAAGAGGGTCGGGGAAGCCTTCGAGGCGTCGACAGAGGCCGGAGCCAGCCACCAGGCTACTAGTGGCGGCTATGTGGTGCTGCGGGGGGTAAGTGGCGGCGTGGGTGTGTGAGAAAATATTAAGTTCGAACGGCAAATATAGGAGCCGCGGAGGCCGATTCTTAAAAAAATTCTCCTCTAAACTGGTTGTTGGTTCGGTTAGAGACTGTTTCGGCCGTTAGAGGAGAAAATAAAGTTCTCTAACGACCGATAGGGGATAGGTTAGAGATTCTCTAATGATGCGCACAAACTTAGCTGATTTTTATCATGAATGTACCTGAGGCAGAAGACTCGTTAACCAAGAAAAAAGACCATTCTACCACGAAAATCGATCGTGAATATCAGACGTGGTGGTATATGGCAGTTTTTTTGGTATCCACCTACCCGAAATATAGTTTACATAATGATTAGAGTTACTTCGCATGATGTTATATAAATATAAACATAATTTCATGATCGTATTACTATACTTGTGGAGAATGTTCATCACATCATTCCACCAACATTGTGACCTTGTTATTACAACATTAATGTTATGATTAGGAAACCTTAATCATCTGTTAATCGACAAGGTAGTGTAATGAGAGGCATTATTAGGAACATTTTCTTTGTTTATTAAACACACATGTATTAACATTTCCGGTTAACACAATTATAGCATGAAAAATAAATATTTATCATAAACATAGAATAAGATAATAACCACTTTATTATTGCCTCTCGGGCATATTCCTTTCATGAGGTGTGGGAAAATTATCATGCCCAAAGGCAACATACGTCTCCAGCGTGTTGCGGAGCTACTCTATGGTTGAGGTGGGTGGAACACACAGCTTATACATGATACCTTTCTTCCTGTGGATGCTAAAGTTATTCTGAAGATTGTTCCGTGAGAGGGGGTCATGCTGATGTTCTGGCATGGCAACCAGAGCGATCGGGAGTTTTTTCAGTCAGCTCGGCGTACAAGCTCGCATTCAGTGAGGTGCCGGAACAATGCAGCTACGGTGCTAGTTCTCATCCGCATGGAGATGACCCCTGCTGGAAAAAGATTTGGCGCTCTGTTGTACCACCAAAAGTGAAATTTTTTGCTTGGCGAGCCGCGTCAGAAGCTCTAGCTAGAGAGAATAATAAACAGAAAAGGAGCATCAAGGTGTCTGGTGTATGCAATATTTGCAACATGGAGGTTGAAGATACCGCACATGCTCTCTTACTGGTGCCCCCATGCAAGTCTTTTGTGGGATGCTATGAGATATCAATTCCCAATACTGGTTCAAATCTTTACTACTGCAAATTTCTGATCAAATGCTTGAATGCACTTTACTGGTTGCTTGGAGAATATGGTATGTCAGGAATGAAATCACCATGACAATGCTATCCCATCTATTGAAAGATCGAAGCGATTCTTATGCAGCTATATCAAAACTCTTCATGACATTTTGAAATATCCAGCGGATATTATTATGAAGGGTAAACAGCCAATGTTTCTCTCTGATCGGCCTGTGATGTCTACGCCAAAGGTCAAAAACCCTGTTAAACCTTGGCTGAGACCGCCGGAGGGGTGGGTGAAATTAACAACTGATGGCTCGTTCTGTAAGGAGGATGAAATTGTCGGGACAGTTATGGTTTTATATGACTCTGATGGCTCAGCATGCAGATTCATCCCATCTTCACAAGAGGCTTTCGAGGCTGAATTTTATTGGCTTGTTCGGAAGGTTTGGTGTTTGCAGTTCAGCACAGTATCCTCCCAATAATTGTTGATACAGACTGCGCTATGTTGGTGTCGGCACTTTAGGAGCCACAAAATCTTTCTTCGTATCGACATGTTATTACTGAGATTAAGGACTTAGTTAGTTCTTCTCATTTATGCAAAGGTAGATCAAGGGCAAGTCATCTCCTTGCCAATTGGACAAGGACAGAGCGTAGAACTCTCATCACATTCGGTTCGGGGCCTGATGTTCTCCTTTAGGAGCTCGAATTGGAATGACTTGTAATCCCTGATGCTCAATAAAGATCTGGTCTTACCGCAAAAAAGAAGAAAATCGGTCAGTCGTGGTGGTAGATGGCGATTTTGCTTGGTGTTATCCACGTACCCAAAATGTAGTTTACAATCTATGGCCCTGTGTCTTTCCAATATCCAACTTTTCACAAGGAAAATAGCACACTGGTTAATCACTTAGGATCTTTCATCGACACTGGCTCATCAGATGGCTACGTGTGTATCTTGTCATTTGGGCCTAGATCGTCAAGTGGCGGCCGCTGTTTCTGGTGATTGCTGACGGACTGGTACGCCATTGCCAAAGCGAGAGCCTGTGGTCGAAGCACACAAATGGAAGAAGTCAGTATCGCTGCTTCTCAAGGGCAACAAGTTTCTCTCTATGAATTCTAGTAGCACCATCAGCTATCAATAAGATGTCCTGGGATAAGAAAGCTTACAATGTGGTCATGGTCAGGCGGAGCATATATGCCCGTTGTGACTGCGGTTCTTCTTCTTTCGCCGCCTTTTGGTGGGTTTTTGATGCTCTTGAAGCCTGTAGGAACCACCATGACAGGCATCCCGACAAGGTTTCCCACACAAACCAGCTCCCAGTCAGTCACATTGCCGATGAATGCGTCAACTGTGAAACTCTCCTGGACCTCCCTGATCAGCCTACCTCGTGCTCTCTGTGCCTGATTCATCGGAAATCAATAAAGATAAAATTCGGATCCAGTACACAAGTCGCATGTGCAGTTTAGTGTGGTGTGTCACCTGTACATAGTCGACTGCTGGGACTAATCGTGCACGACGAAGCTCCACCGGCCACTGATCTTGAGCTTCATACTCATCGTCATTTCCTTCACGTTGCCAGTTGTCAAAATGCGCAAGCATATCAACATCCATTGTGATGTTTAGAATGGACTGAACCGATTCAACGGTGTATTTCAACTTGAAGGGCACAAGCTTAGCACCCTTGGCAGAAAGAGCATCGACAACCTGGTATTGTAAAATTCAGAACAACTCTCTACTTGAGGATCAAATCAGGAATTATCAGTTACATAAACCAGCACTGACCAACATATTTAGGATCTCAATTACCTCCATCTCAGCACTGTCAAGATATCCAACAATGAGTTTTGTGATGTCAACATGAAATGGATCTTCTAAAGAGATTTCACGGGATGACGGATCACCAGCATCCGTGCCACGGATTGCATCTAATACGATAGCACAGTCTACTGCGCTTCTGCAAAAAGGACCAAGTTTGTCCTGCCATTTTATTGGATAATAAATTCATCATTCACGGGATTAGCTCGAATCTGTAAGGGGAAACAAACAATTTGCACGAACATACCAGGTTCTCAGAAATGCTCATGACACCGGTCCGTGCAACGGTTCCAAATGTTGGGCGCAAAGCAGTTACTCCACATCTAGCAGCAGGATATGTTATGGATCCTGCGGTTTCTGAACCAATTGCAAAGGGAACCATTCCTAGGACAGTGAAACGAACTTGCATTGAATATATATATATGTAAGATGGTTACCGTGGAACTCGTTAAAGGTTTTAATGGCGTAGAAGTTCCCAAAAATCATGAATAAAATACCAGAACTTCGTGACTTTAATGTTACACGGTCCAATGGAGCGATTGCAAGAAAACAACATTTTTTTCAAAATATGGTGCAAATTTCATCTGCATATAGTGCAAACATGTTTACAAATTAACCTGCAGAGGTGCTAGCTGCTGGCCCGGCTGACGAACCAGTAGAAAATTCCTCAATGTTCCAGGGGTTTCGTGTTCTCCCCCCAAACCATATGTCATCATACGCAAGTGAGCCTGTGACAAGCTTTGCGACAAGGACAGCCCCAGCGGACTTCAATCTGCAGGAGGGTGGTACACATGGAGGAGAGTATCAGATTGTATTCAAAACATCACTTAAATACTATGCTGCATAAAATGGAGAAATGAGCAACCTTTTGTACACAAAAGCTTCCATATCAATAACTTGATTCTTAAATGTCTCTGAGCCCCAAGTGGTATTGTATTGTGGTACTGCAATTATGTCCTTCAGGCCATATGGAATACCATGCAAGGGACCTTGTGCGGAAAATTGACAGTGCAATGTTTACGTGTAAGCATAATACTGAAACCAGATGATCTTGTTTGCAAGTAACAAGAGCCTAATTTCAAAAAATCGACATAATTATCCCTTTGGGGTCAGGACAAACACTCATAAAAGGATTAATTAGCACGAAATACTTCTGGCCATCATTTTTTTTCTACATCTTCTCAACCAAATGAGTATCAATCTTGACAGGGAGCTATGCATACAGAAAATTATTTTCAATGAAATAAAGGAATGAGAAAAAAAATCAGCTTACTCCTAGGAGATTTAGCGCATACCGAGGTATGTTCCTTGCTCCAGCAAGTCATCTGCCTCTTTTGCTTGCTTGTATGCTAAATCCTCAGTGCATGTAATAACGGATTCGAGAACAGTACCATACCTAAACAAAATATCACACAATTACATGATTAAAATAAAATAATTCCTGGTCCAATGTTAACTTCACATAGTCCATGTGAAAAAATGTGAGGAAGAATAGACTAACCTTTTTAATCTCCTTAAGAATACGTCAGTAAGTTCACGTGATGTTATTTTCTTTGTCCTAATAAGCTCTCCAAGCTCAACTATCTGACATGGAGATTATCTAATCAAAAGGAATTGATCTGAAAACTATCACCGATATATGATAGAATGGTTAAGAAAACTTACCGACATAAAGGCAATATCTTCTTCATTACTAGGGCGATGTACCGTAGAGGTGTGCGGATAGTCAAATCTTTTATTCTCCTTGGCTTTTCTTTTGCCACTCCATGATGATTTAAAGACTAGAACAGAAGGGTTATGCAATCCACCGTTCTCCAAAGCCACCAATTTCCGGTTTTCTCTAAATGCAGGAACATTAAATTCTTTTGCACCGTCTTCCATCTCACGTAGCTAGCAGAACATAGGTAGTCAAGAGAACGATATTAACACATCAGTTCTTCAAAAAATATTAACACATTACTTGGACTCTGAAACTATGAGTGAACGTCTGGATATTACTTTTGTATCACTGAAAAAATCAGCATCAAAGTACTTCATGGACTCCTTCAAGGCAATCACAACGCTAACTGGTTCTTGTTTCGAAACATCTTTTGCATAAATAACATCCTCCGTGCCCTGAAGATGGACAGATAATATGGTAACCCACAATTGAGAACAGCAAAGACAAATCTAATAGTACAAAAATCCCTGCCTTCCAAATCTTGTGGTATTTAGAAACAAGAGTATGTGAGTGACTCTTCCCACTCGTTGCTAACGGAGACCATGCGCATTTTTGTGGCCACGCGGCCCACGCCTGCTTCCAAAATACAATAAACCATAAAAGAGCAGCTGCAGGAAGGAATTGTACTTGGATGATTTGTGATCTTAGCGGCTAGACACCAGATAATCCGGAAGAAAAACGAATCTGAAAAATATGTGGCTGTTGTGGGAGCAGCGCCGAGTCAGTAGTAGTATGCAGTTTGTATATTTTTTAATTCGATTGCTTATCAGTATAAACCAATACAATAGTTCCGTTCAATGGGTATGTATGTCTACATGTGCCCGGTACCGGAAGATCTCTAACCAGCTTCTTCTCAAGAGAGGAACACCCGTGGTCAGAAATTTATTTGAGCACAGTAATCCAACTAATCTAACGGAGAAGCCCATTAGTCCAACAGTAGGTCGAACTATATATATATATATATATATATATTGCAAGTAATTAGGCAGGAACCGGGTGTGAGATGCCGGAAACACTATAACCTAGGCAGGCATTCATATTGCCACCGCGTGAAGGAAATCCAGCCTGGACGGCTTAATCCAATTGCAATAGGACATTGCACGAAGCCGAACAAGTCGTTAGTGCTAATCCACATAAGAAAGTTCAGAGATATTCTGAGGAAACAAAGTTGAGAGATCAATCCTGGTCTATGAACTCACACTCCAGCTGATTCCCTTTTATTCTACCAGAGTACCAGACCATATCGTCGGTCTCACCACAAGGCGTTGCTGATTCGAAATCGAAATATTGTTACAAGTAGGGAGGCGAGGAATCTGCGTACCATGATTCTGGTGACGCTCTCGATGCCGCCTTCTCCGGTGCTTCCTGTTCTTGGCGCTGCGGCAGCGGTTTTCAGGACAGCGAAACAGAGGGCGGCGAAGAGCAGGAGGTGGAGACACGGCGGCGGCGGGCGGTGTCCATGTGGAAGCCGCATGGCCGACACCTGGCACGCGCGCGAGGGGGGTGGGGGTGGGGGCAGAGAGAGAGAGGGGCGATTTGAGGCTTGACTAAGATGGTTGCTGCTCGGCCGCTTGAGAGAGAAGATCCTGCTGTTCGTCCGCGGCAGATTTTTGCAGTCTAAAAAAGTCTCCGCTGAAACCAGAGGGCGGCTCCTTTGTCGCGTTGTTTAGTAGCGTCCGGTGGCACTCATCGTTTGACACTCTAGAAACAGGGGTATTTGGTGTGGCAGGATTTGGTAGTCCGAGGTTTGAGTATGGGCCGTACTACCCCGGGCATAATAATTTCCCAAATCTCTGGTACCTTACGTGTCCTTAGAAAATATTTAAATCCTGCTTTTACTATATTATAAGAACATGTTTGATTCAAAGGATTTTTACACAGAAAATTATAGGATTAAATCCCATATAAAAAATTTATATAATGGTTGTTTGATTTGTAGGATTGATTCCTATAGAAAATTTTACACTAGATTGCATAGGAAATTTTACATCCACCTAAACCTCTTTCTTAGAATCATTTGCTTTTTCTTTGGTGGAATCAAACAAACTTTCTTACATATGGGTTTTTATAGGAATGAAGTGAGCATGACATTGCAATCCTATGTTTTACTATTCCTATGTTTTTCTTATCCTACGAATCAAACATGCCCTAAGTCCCACTTTTGCTACAAATTGTCTAGTTTTTGTAACATGTAGCAAAAAATAGTTCGACTCGAAAAATAGAAAAAAAAGACTAGACCTCGCCGGAGACTTTGTAGGAAAAAAGTCCTAATGTAGCAAAACCAACTTCGCCGGATACTTTCGCCGGGAGATGTCGCCGGAGACTTTGTAGCAAAATATGTGCTGTTGTAAGAAAAACAGAAAACGTGTGTAGCAAAAAATGTTAGCAACTGTAGCAAAAAATCAGACTTTTGGTGGAGACTTTGTAGCAAAATATTTGTAATGTTGTAGCAAAAACAGAAAACATGTGTAGCAATAGTAAAAGTTTTACAGTATTATAGCAAAAAAAATAACAGTTGTAGAAAAATATATATGTATGTAGAAAATCACGCGGTGTAGCAAAAAATCCCCCACACAAAAATTTGCCACCCCTTCCGTAGCAAATACATCGATCGTCGGTAGCAACGTTAATGTCCATCGGTAGCTAAAACGCTGACCGTCGTAGCAAAATCTACCTATGGTAGGTAGCATGCACGGGTCACCACATCAAACCATTGTTCCTCGCCGGAGGGTCGAAGCTATCCAGCGACCTCAACGTAGGGAGGCGAGGAATCTGCGTACCATAATTTTGGTGACACTCTCGATGCCTCCTCCAGTGATTCATGTTCTTGGCGCTTCTTCTTCGAGTAAGGCTTTCGCCCCGCTTTATAAATAAAGCAACCACCGAGTACAAGGTTCACACAGTACCACGGGCATCGCAATGCCCAAAAGGTAAGAACAAAGGAGACAAAAACGCTGGGCCACACCACAACAAAGCCCAAAAGAAAAAGAAAAAAGGTGGCACAAGAGGGCACCCCCTAGGGCGGCTCCTCATGATCAGCAACCACGAAGCGTCGCGCCACCACTCTCAAGGCCATGAGGGATCTGTCCGGGTTCTCCCTATCCCGCTGCTTGGAAAGTGGGTACCATTGTTGAAGGAAGGCTAGAAAAGCAAAAACTGAGTTTGAGGCGCGCCATGAAAAGTTTTTCTCAATCACCATTTTATTACGAATATTCCACAGGGTCCAGATAAGGGCCGCAAACATTAGACAGAAGAGGTGGTGCCTCCCTCCTGGACGGTTTGCCTCCGTCTCCAGGAACTCACCAAGATCCTGAGCCTGCCAGGCAGGGCCTAGCGCCTCCCGGATAAAGCTCCACAGAAGCTAAGCGGCCAGGCACGTGAACATTATGTGGGCGCAAGTCTTCGACAATGGACACAATCCATTGCCAGGCCCAGGCCGCTTCGCCACCTCAACCCCGGAGGGAAGACAATCCCGTAGCAATTTCCACAGGATAATCCTCTGACTCAGGGTATGGGTGTTTTCCAAAGGTGGGTCGTCCACGGGAGCTCCGGGCCCTTGAAGGGGGTCATGTACGCTGAACTAACTGAGAAAGCTCCCGAAGGAGACTGACGCCATGACACCACGTCCCTCCCAGCCGAGAGGGTCGCGGGAAGGGCGTCCCGCGGAGTCCTGAAGTTGTCCTCTTCGGCGTTGCTAAAGGTTCTCTGGAATGGGATGTTCCACTATCCCCCTTGCTCCGCCTTAGCCACCAACATTGTAGGCTCTGCGCAAATGGATAAAAGAGCCAGAAACTCCTGACATAGAGGACTCCCCCGCAACCATGGATCCAACCAGAAGAGGGTCTCTCAGCCATCACCAACGGTGAAGAGAGTGCCTCCCCTAATCAGATGCTTGATGTCCTGGATGGCTCGCCAAGATTGGGAGCCCTTCCTACGCTGACAGGCCAAGAGGGGTCTGCCCCGAAGGTATTTGGCCTTAATGAGTTGTAGCCACAATCCTCCCTCATCCTGGAGAATGCACCACACCCATTTGAGCATCAATGCCACATTAAAGCGACGAGAACCCAAAATCCTTAGGCCCCCAAGGATCTTGGGGGTGCAAATGTCTTCCCATTTCACCATATGGTACTTCTGGTGGCCATACCTTGAAAGAACATGTGTACCCCATGTGTGGTTTTGGTAATTTATGACAATCTTTATGGACTTATGTTTGCATTGAGTTGTACTTGTATGATTTGTCCATAGGCAATGCTTGAACCATATGTTGGCTTCAAGGTTGGAAGAAGAAGAAAGTTAAGAAGATCAAGTGTTGATCAAGGTTTCAAGGAATGATCCGGAGATTGGTTAAGTAGAAGTTGAGCCTATGGCAAGTGTGTCTTGAATAATAAGATGATCTGAAGTGTAGCTTTCCATCCTTATGGTGATCATGGATATGTGAAGATATGCCTAAAAGAGAGGCTCTTCCATAGTGGAGTATGGGGAGCAAATTCCAAGTCTTCACCAAGCTAGCGCAATCAAGAAAGGTGTTCCATCTTGAGGTGTAGAAGAAAGTCATCATCAATATCAAGTGGAATATACACAAGGAAATTGTTTGATCTTGATAGGGTTTCTTTCTTACCAGTCTCGTGGTGTTAGTTGGGGAGACCGGTTTATAGGATAGATAACCGTACTATCAAGAGGGGCTCTCGAGTGAGTAACTTGATCATATCCCTCGGTGAGAGCTCAAACCTTTGCATACTTGGCATCATCTTTCTTGGTTCTTATTTGGGTCTTACTCATGTGAGTACTTATAGCTTGTGTTAATCTCCCTAACAAGCTCAAGTTCATCGAAAACGAATTTCATATGCATTATCTATTGCGTTTTCGATGTTGGAGGTTTTATCGGTTCGTCTTTTTGGGAGAGGTCAAACCTTTCGTCATTTGGTTCTATCCTACCTTGATGTACTATGATGTTTATATGAATGATATTTTAGAGCTCATTGTCCTCTTTAAAACGATCCCAAGATCATCAAAAACGGAGTCCGGATGCAAAAGTTATGATTGTTTCAGTTTTGATGTTTCTGCCAGTTTTCAGGGGGGGCGGATTATCCGGCCCAATTTTCGGAAAACAGCTAAGGACTTTGAGGCGTGGCTCCCTGTAACAGGGGCGGATTATCCGGGCCTCGGGGGGCGGATTATCCGGCCCAAATATCCGCCCCCTATACAGAGGGTCGAGCCGCGAAGTCCTTAGCCATATTTTGGCTCGAGGAACCCGGAATATCTGGGGGAGGGGCGGATTATCCGGCCTGAGAGGTCCCAAACGATCATATTTCGTTGGGGAGGGGTATAAACAAACCCCTTCTTCCTCCTTAGGCTGGTTGCTTGCATTCTCTCTCTCCTCCATTGTTTTGACCTTCAAGAGCTTGCAAATACTCTCAATCCCTCCCATAATTCTTGAATATTTTTGGGGGATTTGAAAGGGGGTCTAGATCTACAACTCCATCAATCCATCTCTCATCTATGTGAGGGGAACATATTGGGATCTAGATCTTAGGATTTCTTTTGTGGATTTCCTCTTGTGTTCTTCCTCTCTTATTCTCCCACTAGCTTTTGTAGCTTTGGTGGAATTTGGGAAAGAAGGACTTGAGCACTTCTTGTGTTCTTGCCATTGCATTTGGTGCATCGATTTGAGTTCTCGATGAGAATTTGATTGGGTGAAAGGTGAGAAGCTTTTTACTCTTGGGTTCTTGGAACCCTAGACGGTTTAGTTGTTTTGCAGGTTTGTGGATTACTTGGGGCCTTCAATTAAGTTGTGGAGCTTTCCCCGAGCTTGTTTGTTGGGAGCCTCCAATTGAGTTGTGGAGAAGTGCCCCAATCTTTGTGAGAGGTTACGGATTGCCACCGACAAGTGCACCGATAGTGAAGAAGTGAACCGATCCTCTTGTGGCGAGGTTCACGGGAGAATAGGGTGAGGCCTTTTGTGGCGTGGTGGTCCTAGTACTGCCCACCCCTCCAACGATACATACGTCCTTTATGGGAGGAACTCGGTAATAAATCATCGTCTCCGCGTGCCTCGATTATCTTTATACCTAAGCTATTACTTATGCACTTTACTTTGTGATAGCCTTCATGCTTGAAGTCTTATATCTGGATATCACATAGTTGCTTGTATTGCTTAGCATAAGTTGTTGGTGCACATAGGTGAACCGTAGTTCATATAAGTTTTGTGCTTGACAAAGTAAACGCTAGTTTTATATTGCCTTTGTTAAGCCCATATCGTAAAAGTTTTAAACCGCCTATTCACCCCCCCCTCTAGGCGGCATCTGTATCCTTTTCAATTGGTATCAGAGCCTGGTCTCTCTTTTTGGGCTTCACCGCCTTGAGAGTAAAGATTTCGGCTAGGGGATTAGTGCATGATGACATTTTCATATTCGATGGCACATGTTATGAGATTTGGAAAATTCGTATGCTTAATCATTTTCGGTCCATGGACCCAAATTTGGAGCAAATTGTAGATATAGGTTTTTCTCCTCCAATGGATTTCCTAAATCTATCTTCTGAGGATGAGAAAAACTTATATCTGGATGCTCAAGCTTCTAATGTGCTTGTTAATTCTTTGAGCCATGTAGTTACTTATTCAATCATACCTTTTTGGAGTGCTCAGAGTTATGGACAAAACTTTAAGATAAATATGATGTGTCCAATATTATTGAGGAAGATGGTATTGCTTCCACTTCCGGTCGAGATGAGTTCTCATCTTCTACCACTTCACCAACATGTGATTTTAACAAGGTAATGATATGGTAAGTGGTGATAGAAATTGCAATATGGTTAGTGTGCTTACTATTTGTAATCCCTCCTCTCTATCTAGTTGCAATGATCTATCTTTGGACATTAACACTTCTAGCACTACAAACTCCTTACATGCTTGTGTTGATAGTCCTTGCATATCATGTGTAAGTTGTTTGAGTAAATCCCATGATGATATGCTTGATATTCCTTGTTGCCATGATATAAATGCTTTTATTTCCTCTAGTTGTTGTGTTTCTAACAATGTAGAGGAAACTGAAGATTCTACGGGTCAAGACAACATCTTGAATGAAGCCTCAAGTAATTCTTCATCATCGTTATCTCACGGTTCCCATATATGCCTTATGGCTAGGTATTCAAAGGTATCTCCTACTTTGGAACCCAATACCTCTTGTGATGATGAGGATGAGTATAATGAGGAAGAAGAGATTGATGTTGATTTGTTACATGAAAAGGGTGAGATTGTTTATCATGCTCTTGTTAATAATAATATTGCTTGCTCTAACTTTGTTGAAATCTTGGGTTTTACTATTGAGAGCAAAGAACGTATTGATAAGTTAGAAGCTCAAGTTGAGGAGCATGAGAAACAATTGAAAAAATGACTAGCCTTGAGCGTGAGTACGCTAATGATATTGCAAATCTAAATGAAGCTCTTGAATAAGCACAAGCAACGAAAGAATCTCTTGAGGAGACATTTACTCTAGAAGTGTCTAAAGTAAAGGAAACCCGTGATAAAGCTCTTGAGGTGGCAATTGATCTCAAAAGAAAATATAATGAGATTTCCAAGTTGTCTTATACTATTGCTCATTATAATGATGCTTGTGCTACTAACTCTACTTCTTTTGAAGCATCTATTTTGAAGGAGAATGTTGAGCTAAAGGCTCAACTTGCTTTGCTAACTAGCAATTATGGGAAATTGGAAGAAAGTCATGTTATGCTATCAAGCTCTCATGGGGATCTTTTAGCCTCCCATGATAGGCTAAAGTTAGCTCATGAGGCTATTGTGTCAAAGGTAGCATCTAATGAGCCTCATGTGGACATTAGCACTACATCCACTACAAATGTCGTACTGCCATGTGCTAGTCCTAGTAATTCATGATCTCATATTATTGCTACTCACTCTGTTTCAAAAGATGTTTTAGCTTTGTGAAGAGAGTGTATCTATACTCCTTCTAGTGTCTAGGTTCATTTAGATTTAGAGTGAACCTAGCCACTAAAAGGGGTCTAGATACACTCCTTTCATAAAGCTAAAAGATCTTATATTTTGAAACGGAGGGAGTACATCTTGTAATGAATTACATTCCTTGCCTTGTTGCTCTAACAATGAAGCTTCTACTTCCTCTAGTATTTGTGTTGATACTAACCATGTAGAGGAAATCAAAGAGCTCAAGGCCCAAGTCTCATCTTTGAAGAGGGACTTGAAAAAGGGTCAGGAAGGGAGGGCCACACTCAACAAGATCTTGAGTGTGCAAAATTTCCCCAATGACAATAGTGGGCTTGGATTCAAATCCAATATCAAGAACAAGTCCACTAACAATAATAAGTTCAAGAGAAACAAGAAGAAGGGCCAAGAACATGTAAAGAATTTGGCCAAGATTGTTTGCTTCAAGTGCAATATTGAAGCGCACCATGTTAGATCTTGCCCATTGAAGAATAAGACTCTCAGTGAGAAGCAAAAAGGGAAGAGGCCTCAAGTTCAAGGTCATGGTGTACCTCAAATTGAAGAAAGGCTACTTCGCAAAAAGAATCAAGATAATACTCCCATGGTGGATAAATCAAGTGTGAATAAATGGAAGAAAAGAACTTGCTACATATGTCGTGAGAAAGTTCACCTATCTTCTTCATGCACTATTGGTAACTCCTCATCCAACCCTATTATGATTTATGATATTTATTCTCTTCGTAAGGATGAGGTTGGAAATGTGTTTGCCAAATATGTTGGTGCCCAATGTGGTGTCAAGAAAAGAACCATTTGGGTTACCAAGCCTACTATGACTAACTTCTTAGGACCCAACTTGGTTGGGGACCAACAAGCTAAAACTTGATCAAAGGTGTTGGTGGAGGGCATTGGAGACTTCGCTACATCATGAAGAATTAAGGGAACTTCATCAATTATATTGTCTCAAGCCAAACGATTTATATTATCTTATCTCTATCATATATCCATTGTTCCTCCTTGCGGTAACATGTTCTCAACTCATTTACATTTAAAGTTACTCGCCCCTTGTGCATGTGTTGTTTTTTTGTACCTTGCATGTGTTTTTATGTGTTGTGCATAACCACTTACTTATCTTGAGTTATCAAGTTTATTTGTGTATGTTGGCTTGCACACCATGTACTTGTTTGTGAGACTTTATTGAATCTTCGTGTTATCTCATTTTTGGATATTTCTTTGACTTGAAATCGTTAATGCTCTATTTGATGTAGGTAGAGATGATGATCCCATGTGGGTGCATTTTTTATTCAAATGCAAAATCTTAAATAATGCACTAATCATGCGGGAGTTTTCCTATATTGTGTAGAACACTCCTTTTATGCTTCTTCACAACATGTTTTGCTCCATATCGTGTTTTATGTCTTTGGAAGATAAATTTTCTTTTGGTACTTTGTGACATCTTGAAAATTGTTGAGAGTTTGGTGTAGTTTTTGAAACCTATCTCTTTTTGGGAGTTGGCTTTGTCTCATTCCTTGTTAACTTTTTTCACCTTTTAGAATGAGATAAATCCTTGAGAATTTGTGTTTTTGTCTATCGCTTTCTCTTTGTTTTTGCCTAGTTCATTTGTTGAACATGTGGTCTTTAATGAGTTGATTTGGTTATTTGATATAATTTGAACAACCTTTTATCATGTCACACTTTGGTGTTTCTTCTTGGTTTACTTAGTATTTTGTTCAAATTGTATCTCCTTTAGTTCTTGAAAGTAGTGTGCATGCATATTTACTAAATGTATATATTATGGCGTGCTTGCTTTACTTGATCCAATATATAGGGGAAACTCCACAAAATCCTAATTGGCTAAAATGTGCATGAAATTCAATTTCATATCAATATGCACATATTTATGTGGAGTCTCTCCTATGTATTGTAGTTGCTCTAACTACTTTGGACCCAATAAGTTTGGGGACCATATTGTACTTGAATTTTGTTTTAGGTACATTGGATGCTTATCTCTTTTATAAGGAATAAGTGATGATTCAATGATAATTAGAGACAAGTGAGGATTATCAACAAACTCCTATCTACTTCATCACACCAATGATATCTCTGTAACATGTATCTCTTACTCATGCATACATATATCGTCTTCCAACCTATGGTAGGTTGCATTTTGGCATGATTTTTTCGTATTTGCAGTTGTTGTGGTTCTTTATTTGGCCTTAAAGAACACTCTCTATTGCATATGTGAGTAAGTTGAGATGAGTGCATATAATTGGGACTATACAAAATCATGCTCATGA
This sequence comes from Avena eriantha, assembly GCA_910589775.1. NCBI lineage: Eukaryota > Viridiplantae > Streptophyta > Magnoliopsida > Poales > Poaceae > Avena > Avena eriantha. The sequence goes on along the minus strand of OU342743.1, from coordinate 130,311,591 downwards.
TTCACAAATCCCAAATATGTCAATCTAGCAATTATATTTCCTATTGTTTCCTCAAAGTACTCTCATGTGCAATATTGATGAATTTGCAAAGTTGATTCTTTCTTTGTGATACTTGATTCCTCTCGCAATACATTCCAACTATCTCTACTTCCCTTAGTGATAGTTGTGATGTATTTGATATGTTTTTGGTTAAAGTTCATGAATATACAATAAGATAAAATTGAGCCTTTTGGCCATGCTATCAAGCAAAGATCTTAGTGGTGTATTGTCATGACTTTTTTTTGGATATCTTGCTCTATTTGTTTTAGTATCTATTTTGTGTGTACATGTTTCTTTGTGGATCAATATCTTTGTGAGATTGTCTACTTAGAAACTTATACACATGAGAGATGTTACTTCTCTATTTTTGATATCTTCTTTGTTTCGCATGTGTTGTATGGTCATACTAAGCAATATCATTCATTGAAGACTATGTTGATTCTCAATGATCATCCTTGCATTATCCTTATACTATGCTTTGTCATGCCTCTCATGCATCCTTGTGGTTGAGCCTACTATTATGTTGTCTCTTACTCGTTGCTCAACCATTTGTTTATTGCAAGTTTTATGCCTTGGTATATGCTCTTTTGTACATAGTTGGGTTTTAAATAATATCGAGGGACTGAGGATTCCATGTTTGTGCATATTGTATTCAAATGCAATTTTTTTTTGCACAAACCTTGGGGAGCCTCCTCGTATTATATAGAACACTCTCTTTTCGATCTTATAATAATATCTATCTTTCATTTGGTATGTTATTTTTGTCAAGTGGTTCTTTGGATCTGTTGATTGCTTGCTTCATTTGTTGATGCTTCTTCACCTTGTTAAATTTTTTTTGCAATCTTTTGATCCCCAATATTGTTTAAACTCCTCCTAAGTATTCGTCATTGGATACGTGCATTTTATTCCACTCACACTATGAGAAGTGTACACATTTTTGAGGAATTATCATTCTATTGGCATTCTAGAGCTTTTCACCCATTTTGGCAATCAATGCCAACGGGGGAGAAGTTTTGAAGGGTTTAAGGGAAGTTGGTTTCATGCTTTGAGTTTGTTCTTATGCATTTACCTATCATGCTCTTTCATCTTTGTTGTTGCTTTGCATGTTGAATATATAGATATAAACCCTCTCAAAGGGATTGTCATCAATTACCAAAATGGGGGAGATTGAAAGAACATGTGTGCCCCATGTGTGGTTTTGGTAATTAATGACAATCTTTATGGACTTATGTTTGCATTGAGTTGTACTTGTAGGATTTGTCCATAGGCAATGCTTTAACCATATGTTGGCTTCAAGGTTGGAAGAAGAAGAAAGTGAAGAAGATCAAGAAGACGAAAACCATAAGTACCCGATCAAAAATCCATGAAAGAGTCTGTAGCCGCCGTCATCTCCATCCCTAGATCAGGAGGGATCTGAAGCTCTTCCCGGCACCCTGTCGGAGAGGGGAATCAACCCTGGAGGCCTTCTTCATCACCATGCAAGCCTCCAATGTGATGTGTGAGTAGTTCATCCTTGGACTACGGATCCATGTAGTAGCTAGATGGCTGGTTCTCCTCCTTTGTGCTTTCATGTCTAGATATTGTGAGCTTCGTTCATGATCAAGATCATCCATTTGTAATTCTTCATGTTGTGTTTGCGGGGATCCGATGGATATTGAGATGCTATTTCAGATTGGTTATTGATTCTATCATGTCTTTGTTATTTGTGATCTTGCATGCTTTCCGTTGTTAGTAGCTATCTTGGGCAAGTAGATGCTAGCAACTCCAAGAGTTAGTATTTATGCTCGGTAGTGGGTTCATGCCTCTGGTAATCTGGGGAAGTGACAGAAATCTCTAAGGTACTAGATGTGCTGTTGCTACTAGGGAGAAAACAACAATCCTTTATTCATAGAACAATCGTATTGTTTACATTACACGCAATTCATAAAGAAATAATCGGTTGCTTGCAACTTAATACTGGAGGAGGTTCGGATGATAACCTGAAGGTGGATTATTAGTCATAGATGTAGTTGGATGGCGGTCTATGTATAATGTTGTAATGCCCAATCAAGTTCCAAAGGAGTCAAGATGATTAATATATGCATGTATTGCTTTCTCGATGTTTGTCAATTGCCCCGCTATAATTTGTTCACCCATCATGTTATCTATCTTAAGGAGAGCCACATCTAGTTAACTATGGATCCCGGTCCTTTCTTTTGCATACAATCTACAAACTATTTACTGCCTTGTGTTTACTTTCTACAAACTATTACTTCCTTCCATTTGATACGTTTAATCCTTTGTTTTCAGCAAAACCGGTGAGATTGACAACCTCATCGCAAGTTGGGGACAGAGTTCTGTGGTTGTGTTGTGTAGGTCTCCACGTTGCTGCTGGCACCGGTAGTGCGCCCTGCCAAGGCTTAGCTAGCAACAACTTTGGGGTGTTTCCTTGCTCCTACTGGTTTGATTAAACCTTGGTTTCATAACTGAGGGAAACTTGCTGCTATGCTCATCATACCTTCCTCTTGGGGTTCCCAACGAGCTCTACATCAATACTGAGCCATCAAGCATTTTTCTGGCACCGTTGCCGAGGAGTCAAGGACATCTTCACAAGGGGAGTCCCTCATAACCAATCTCTTTACTTTGTTATTTTTGTTTTGCTTTGTTTGCTTGTTTCTTTATCAAAAAGACACAAAAATTAGTTTTACAAGTTTGCTTTCTTATTTGAAAACCCCAAAAAATGACTACTCTTGAAAACACTAAGTTGTGTGACTTCACTAGCACCAACAACAATGATTTTATGAGCACACCTATTGCTCCACCTGTGCCTGAAGATACTTTCTTTGAGATAAAACCTGCTTTACTCAATCTTGTTATGAGAGAACAATTTTCTGGTATTGGTAATGAAGATGCTGCTGCCCATCTAAATAACTTTGTTGAACTTTGTGAGATGCAAAAGCATAGGGATGTAGATGGTGATATTATTAAGCTGAAATTGTTTCCTTTCTCTTTGAGAGGAAAAGCTAAAGAATGGTTGAATTCCTTAACTAAGAATAGTATTGATTCTTGGACTAAGTGCAAAGATGCTTTCATTGGAAAATACTATCCTCCTGCTAAGATTATATCTATGAGAAGTGAAATAATGAAGTTTAAACAATCTGATAATGAGCATGTTTCTCAAGCTTGGGAAAGAATGAAATCTTTGGTAAAGAATTGCCCCACTCATGGACTGACTGCTTGGATGATCATCCAAACTTTTTATGCAGGATTGAACTATTCTTCAAGGAACCTATTGGACTCTGCTGCTGGAGGTACCTTTATGACCATTACTTTGGGTGCTGCAATGAAACTTTTGGACAATATGATGGTTAATTATTCTGAATGGCATACTGAGAGAGCTCCACAAGGTAGGAAGGTAAATTCTGTTGAGTAAACTTGCTCCTTGAGTGATAAAATTGATATTATTATGTCTATACTTGTTAATGGGAAAGCCCATATTGATCCAAATAATGTTCCTTTAGCCTCTTTGGTTGCTCAAGAAGAGCAAGTTGATGTGAACTTCATAAGAAATAACAATTTTGGCAATAATGCTTATAGGAATAATTTTGGTAACAACAATTATAAGCTATATCCTCCCAACAATGGTAATGCTTACGGAAATTCCTACAACAATAATAGGAGTGTTCCCTCTGAACTTGAAGTTATGCTTAAAGACTTTATTAGTAAGCAAACTTCTTTCAATAAAACTATTGAGGAAAAACTCTCTAATGCTGAAAGAAATTGTGGCGCCCCGCTAAAACCACTACTAGAAAATCGCGGTGTTTTTGTGCTTTGCATCATCATGACCGCATGCTCATGTCATTATGCAACATTGCATTTGGACATCGTCATCATCATGCATGGTTTGTTTAAAAACTATTTTCGAAAAGTCTGGTTTTGTTTTCTAAACGCCCCTTCTTTATTTCAAATAAAAACTCCGGTCTTTTCCGGATAGTTTTATTTGTCTAAAATTATTTACAAAGACCTATTTTAAAATAAAAATAAAAGTTGAAGTTGTTTTTTTGGAGGCAGCCAGTCAGGCCCAAAGCCCAGCCGGCCACCTCCTGCCTAGCCTAAACCCTAATCCCACCTACTCCCTCCACCAGCCGCCACCCTTACCTGCTCCACACCTCACCAACCCCCTCCTTCCTCTTTTCCCTCCCCGAGCCGCCAAACTCCCGTCCACCTGCATGCCGACCAACGCCCCCATCCACTCCTTCCCGCGTGCATGCACGCTTCCCACCCCCACCTGACCCGGCCGCCCCGACCCACCTGTCCCCCTGCACGCTTCCCACACCGGGCCCTACTCCCTGCCTGGCCCCACCACGCATGCACTGACACGCGCGAACACGCAACCGCGTCTACCCTGCCACCTGCCTCGCGTCCCCCACCTACCCCTCTCCTCCCCACCACCTCGCGGTCACCCACGCGAGCCCGACCGCCGCCTGGCCCTCTCCTATCCTCCGGCCGTCCGGGCCCCTCGCCGGATCCCAAGCGTCGCCGCATCCGCGCACACCTACCGCGCCTTCCCCGTCTCCAGATCCCCATCACCGCCCTCCGCCGGAGCCGGTCCCGCCACCATCTCCTCCTCTCCCTTGCCGCTCCGCCAGCGGGCCCCACGCCCTCGCCTCCCCGAGCTGCGTTGCCTGCGCCGTCCCTTCTTCCCCACGCTTGGCCTCGCCTCCTCGGAGCCTCTGCGCTCTGCCGAGCTCTGCGGACCTTGCCGCCCCGGAGCTCCCTCTCGGCCTCCCTCTCCCGCATGTCACTGCCGCCACGGGCCCATGTGTGCTCCGGCCACCTCACGTGGGTACACGCGCGAGCCCGGTAGCGTCCTCCATCCCCTGCTCTGGTCGTGTCTCGCCTCTGCGTCGAGCACGCGCAGGTCACCGCCGGTGTTGCGCTCTCTGCCCCCATGGTCGCCCCTCTCCTTGTCGAGCTCCTACAGCCAACCTCCACCGGCTGCGCCGCGGCGGGATACCTCCACATCGTCCGCGTCGCCACACGAGGCATGCCCCTGCTCACCTCGAACCCGAGACCGCGTTCTACATCCTCCTGTCGTCGATGTGTCCAGAACCTGCTTGTGCTTTGGTATCTGTGGGAATAAGTCAAAGCTAGCGACCCTTTATTTTGTGCAGGTGTCACTGGTCTCCTCTTGGTAACGTGAAGGTGGAGTGACAGTATGGTGCCGCAGCGAAGAAGACCACCCGAGAATGGTGTAGAACGACAATCTGGCTCCGGTGCGAGCAAGGTCGTTAGATTGCGGCGTCAAGCATGTGAAGATGGCAGTGCCCTCTAGAGACCCGGCACCGGTTCAAGATTGCGGCAGTGGTGCTCGAAGCTAGAACCCGAGGGTGGTGACGTCCGACCCGGAGAACCCCCTCGGCAAGGACCATTTGATGACAAGATCTCCTTCATGGACAGAATGACACGAAGATCTCTGACACGGACGCCAAGGCCCGTTCTCGGACTCCGAAGACCGCCAAGTTCTTCCACATGGACCCGATGACCCGAAGACCGATCCCGCCGACACCAAGAGCTGCCACGACCTCCACCGGCAAGTCAAGATCGACTGCCGACAAGACCGACACCAAACTCCAAGACCTGCTCAGGACATTGAGTTCTCCGATATGAGACCCGGAGGCGATGATGCCGATTCGACAAGACCTCCTTCCCGGATCCGAAGACCAAGACTCGGCACGCCAAGATCTTCTCCTTGGAACGCCATGATCTCCTTCATAGATCCGAAGACCCTAAACACCTGAGTCCAAACCCCGGACCCCCGGAACCCAAGATCTCCCGAACCCAGATGTGTGAACCTTTTCCCGAGCCCCTATTTTTATAAATGCTATATTTAAAACTGTTGCATATAAATTGTTCATACATGCATACATGTCTGTAGTTTGGGGCCTTTCGGCAATTCACCTAAATTAAATATGGAGTGTTTATGCGGGATACCTTTATCTTATTCCGGACTCCATTTAAATTTGTGTAGCGAACCGATGCCATGTTTTGCCCTATTAATACAACATTTAAATTGCGGGGGTTCTAAATAACTTGAACCGTCTAATTAATTGTCGGGACCCCGGTTTCGCGTAATACTGCCTAATTGCACCGTATCTGCATCATATCATAATCATGCCGGATCTTCTGCCGTAGTATTAAATATTGCATCCGGTGTTTCTTCTAGTGTTTGCTTCTTCGCGGATTAGGCCGATGAGTTGATGTGAGTATCGACAAGTTCTCCGGATATGGTCCGTCGGCAGTGTTTCCCAGGCGAGCATCTCTCCCCCTTCTACCTATTTTGCATTTATAGTCTTTATTTCCTCCGGTTGATCTATTGCTATCCGTGTCACGATGCTTTAGTTTCCGTACACCAGTTATACCCCGTGCAGCCTCTATATTGCCTTGGACACCTCCTATTACCTGTGTTTGGTAGATAGCTGGCCTTGCGAGTCGTAGTTGCTTGCTCAGGTGCGATCTCGTGTTGTCAAGTACCACAGTTGTTGGAATGCTGGCAGAAGTTTATGTGGAGATGATCATGACTTTAAATACAACTATTAAATTGCTAGATATAACTAATGCAGAGGCATCGGTGGGCAATAGATGTTATTTGGTTCTTCCACGCTCACTTGTGTCCCGCAGGACCCCGAGTACTTGATACCTGTTCCTTGACTATTCGCACTATCCACATCCGGGAGACCCTATGGGATCCCCCTGAGCCAGAGCTTGATTCATTTCTATTTCTTGGGGCCACAAAGTAGTTTGGGGCTTTATTACTATCCTGTACTTATGCCATGTTTTACTGCTTTATTTAAGATTGCGCGTGGAGCACCTATACTGTTTAGATTGTGGAGTGTTTTCGCAGTATCGACAAGCCCAGTCACACTTTCGGGTTCCCAGTCTTTACAGCCATTGGCGCAAACCTTGGGTCCGTCTCGGAGCCGGCCAACTTCGTTGTGGGTAGCTTGATGGGGTGGCCCCCTGAAATATTTATGAATCCTGTGATTGCTTTGTCGTGAAAGCCTCGTTGGGTTTTGAGTTGGTTTTTCCGAGGTTGATCGAGTGTGTGTTGCTATTTGTGCACCCTTGCAGGGTAAAACTTTCTGAAAGCCGTGTCCGCGGTTATGGACGACTTGGAGCACAGTATCTCGATCATAGACAAGCATAACTAAAGTAGTGTTATAAACTTGACTTAATATATGACTAGTAATCAGATTCAACTATCACGGAATGGATATTAAAATGCCAACAACTGGTGGATCTAGGGTTGTTTTGTGACATGCTATACATGCCTAGTAAGTATTGCAACTCCAATGGAATGTGATAAAAGTGCCAACAATTGCTGGGTTTTGGGATTCCTCAGGACAATTATATCTGACTAGTAAATGTTCCAACTATAACGGAATGGTGATTAAAACTGCCCACTACTTCTGCTTCAGGATGACTCATGCTATATATCTGACAAGTAAATGTTGCAACTATAGTGGAATGAGTAAAACTGCCAACTGTGTGAGTTCCTTGGTCCGACTTCCTCGTTTGGTCTCGACGGGGAAATACCAGGATGGGTATGTTTGGTGTTAGTATCAGGTTGGATCCGAATAGGTCTTTCTTACCCCTCTCTAATAGCCGATAGATGTATTGCGTCTCTATAGGTTGTTTAGTGCAAGCTGCGCGGCCGCTTCAGTCCACTATACCTATGTAGGCGAGAGCCACCGAATTCTAGCCTCGCCGTGTACTGGCCTCAGTACTGACGCTCCTCTTTTTCCTTTGCCCTTTGTCGGCGCCCCTTTTGTTTTAGCAGGTTTGAGATCGACGTCGTTAGCAGGGTTACCCTTCCGGCTTGGCCTGGGCAGGGTTATGAACGCCATTGGTTATTCTACAGGGCTCTTAGCCCCATTTGCATCTTGTCCGTAGTCGGACGCTCTATCGTTTTGAGGTGATTTGGATCTTTGTATATTATATCTGAAATCTTGACTCATGGAGTCGCTGTTGTATATATATCTATTCTGTGGGTCCCATCGAGGACTGTTGTGTAATGGTATTACTTCATTTTCCACCCGCACGAAAGTGTCTGGTGGGCGTCCTTGAATCGTTTCTATGCGGGTTTGGCGGAAAGGGCTAAAACTTGCATAGGGCTGATTCGAGGGTGTTACAGAAATATAGCATCTTTGGCTAAAGCTCAATCTTCTTTGAATAAAATGGCTGATAAACCTGAAACTAATGATAATCCCTTTGCAGCTACTAATGCCATACAAGTAAGAATTGATGAAAATGTTAGACTATTAGCTGAATTACATGCTAAGTGGGAAAGATAAGATGAAATTGCTAGAAGCATTAGTGTTTCTACTATTACCACCACTAGTGTTGAGGCTAGTAATAGTTCTACTATCTTAGATGATAATTTTGATTTTGATCTTGATGGTTGTAACATCTCTGAAGTTATTAAGTTCCTACAAAACCTAGCTAAAAGTCCTAATGCTAGTGCTATGAACATGGCCTTTACAAAACACATTACTGATGCTCTCATAAAGATTAAATAAGAAAAGATGAAACATAAAGCTTCTATTCCTATAAAACAAGAAGATGGTTGGGAACCCATCATTAATATGAAAGTGAATGACTTTGATTTTAAAGCTTTATATGATCTTGATAGTAGTGTTTCTATTATTCCTAGAAGGATTTATGATATGCTTGATTAGCCTCCACTTGAAGATTGTCATTTGAATGTCCCACTTGATGATAATGCTAAAAATAAACTCATGGGGAGTCTTAATGATGTTCTTATTATGGTTAAAAATTCCTATGTCCCCGTTGATTTCTATGTTTTGGATGTTGAATGCAATGCTTCTTGTCCTTTTACTTTGGGAAGACCTTTTCTTAGACCTGTTGGTGCCATTATTGATATGAAAGAAGGCACTATTAAATATCAACTCCCACTCAAGAAAGGTATAGAATACTTCCCTAAGAAGAGAGAGAAGATTTCTTTTGCTTCTCCTATGAAAACAAAATTTGGTCTTAATGCTTCTTCATTTGAGAACACTTGATTCTTTTCTTGCTTCTTATGCCTAACTTAAAGGCGTTAAAGAAAAGTACTTATTGGGAGATAACCCAAAAGTTTTAGATGAGTCTTGGAAGTTATTACCTCTGTAATAACCGCTCCTTATCCTTTTTATTTGCTTTTTGTGCAAGAGTAACCTCTAATGAGAGAGAAGTAATGATTGGGAAAGTTGCTGTCCCGAAACAGATTTCTGTGTTTCACCGTAAAAATTCGTGTAAAATCTCTGAACGTCTTTTTGAGGCATGATTTTTTGTGATTCTGCCCCAGGTTGTTATCTAACTTTCGTTAGTTCAACACTTTTTGATTTGATCAATAGAAGGTCTTTGAATAATTCGTCTTTACCTGCTGGTCTGTTTTGACAGATTTCTGCCATTTTCTGCATTTGCTTCTTGTTGGTTCCTTTTTGAGTTCTTTTGGGGAATTGAGCTTTTGAGGGAAGTGCTTCAGTAGATAGTGTTATAATGGAAGTTTATTGGTGTTAGAGCTGAACCTTAAGACTTATTTATCTTGAGTGCACTAATGTTGCTAATAATGATTGTGTGAAGTTTTGTATGAAGGAAAAATTTCAAGTGTATGGAAGGAATGAGTAATGAGATGAAGGATGGACTAAAGCTCAAGCTTGGGGATGACACACGTATCACCCCCAAGAAATATCCAAGAAGTACAAGCGTCAAAGCTTGGGCATCCCCTTCTTCATCAATAAAAATCCCAGGTTTCTTCCAAACGCTTCATTTTTATTGTTTCATGCACAATTGTGTTGTTCTTGGAGCGTCTTCTTTTTTGTTTTTGTTTTGGTTTTTAGTTTGCTTTTTTTGCTTAGTTTTCTGAATAAATTGGTTGGATCCCCTCTTTCATACATTGGTTTGCAAATAGTCTGGTTTGGTTTGGAAAAGAGTAGGAAAGTTCATGCTTATGTGGTAAAAAGAGCTCGTTTTTGACTGTGGCCTATCCTCTGTCATGCCATGCTTGATATTGTTTTGGGTTTATGCTTAGTATTATTTGTTGTAGCATGACTTTATATAAACAACTGAGATTGCTTAATGTGCCTTGGATGAATCATGCGTTGTTTTAGCATATTAAAGCATAGTATAGTGGTATTTTCCTTTGATGCTTTATTTGGGTTGACTTGGCACATGCTCACACAATGTTATGACTATCTCAAGTCACCATAGCCTTTATGATACTTTAGTTTTCAACTTGTAGTATCACTTTATGCTTTTATCAATGATGTTTTGTCGCTCTGCATGATTATGACCATTATTGCTCTCTTAGTTTGTCGCTCCCAGTCTTTTGCTAGCCTCCACAACCAAGTATGAGTTCCACTCATGCATCCAACTCCTTACACCAAGTTATTCCAAAGAGTCCACCATACCTACCTATTAACATATGCTATCCCAAGTATATTCATGCTTTTGTTTACCTTCCGAATTAAACTTGTTATGAGAAAACTAGTGATTAAAGCTCTCACAAACTTGATGGCACACTTTACTTTTCTTGCCCTTAATAAACTTGAACCATTGTGTCGTCTATGTTTTATCTGCTTGCACTTATTTGTTGGGAATTAGCAGAACCATGCTTTCATGGGGAACGCTTTCAACATTGCACTTGGTACTTGTACCTAGTTGATATCATGCTCTTTTGTCTATGGATGTCGTCGGTGTCAAATGAAAGGGGAGCTTGTAAGTCCATGGAGTTATGTATATGTGTTAGAGAAACGCCTAGGCCGCTGGTCAAATCCATGCTGACATGGTGGAAACCTGCAGCGTAACCATAAGGAGCTGTCTATGAATCATTCTTCTTATAAAAAAATAGTACTATATTGAGAAAAAAGAGAAAAAGAAAAAAAGAGATATTATGAAAAGAGGAAAGAGAGAAAAAAAGCACCATATTCCCATGGTAAATAAGAAGATTGCCGAGATGCTCGTTGTCTGCTTGCCTTGTCATTTTGATATGGGGATTCTTCTGTATCATCGGGCAAGGGGTACCCCGTTGGCGGTTCTCTATGATACACATGTACTTACGATGACAAGAACTTACCAGTGACTAAACTTGAGTAGCATGAGGAGCGGCCCTCGTATACAAGGGACATGAGATTTCTAACTTATACTTCGTCAAGCATGTACACCATAGTTTGTTCACTTTAACCTTAATCACTTCAAGATGCTTATGATAGGGGCAATGAGAGCTGAAAGCTATAAGTACCATAATTTTTGGAAGCTCTTTATGAGACTTGAATCCCTACTTCCTTTTATGAAGGCCTTTCTTCCACCATTATATTGAGTCTCCACCTTCTATCTTTATGCACCTACTTTGAGAGCATAGTGGCCATTCTTAGTTTTATGTGCATTGTCCCAAGACTAGTTGATTGATGCATAACTTGTTATTGCTTGTTTTTAACTTTTGTATCTAGTCACTCTTATGAACTTTGAAGGTGTCCTATGCATTTATATTTGCTACTCTATTGAGAGACAAGCTGAATACTATTATGCTATGTTTTCTTTATGTGAAACAAACAAACGTCTTGCAAAGCATTGTTATTCATGAATCTTTTGTTTGTGCCTTTTCATGTTGCATCTTAGTTTCTTCGCTTATTGCTAGAACTTTGTCTTTCATGTTATGATTGAAGTACTATGATCCCAGCTTTGAATGTTTCACAAATACTTTGATCAAGTCTTTGATTGTGCATGTCACCTCAAAAATTATTCTTTCTTTTTATCACTTACGTACTCAAGGACGAGCAGGAGTTAAGTTTGGGGATGTTGATACATTGCAAATGTATCTATAATTTTTGATGTTCCATGCTTGGTTTTATTCACTTTCTTGTGTTTTGTTCCAACTTTGGAGTACTTTTCATATGATTTCTAGGACTAACCTATTAACAAGAGCCATAGTGCCAGCTGCCTGTTTTCTACTGTTTTTGGTTCCAGGAAAGTCAGAAAATGAATATTCTCGGAATTGGACGGGACAAAAGCCAAAGTGCCTATTTTTTGGATGTAATCAAGTGCCAGAATACAAGATGGAGAAGGGCCAGGGGCCGGCCACACCACCTGGTCGCGTGGCCAGGCCTGGCCCACGCCAGGGGGTGGTGTGGCCGCTCCCCGCACCCCCTCGGCCTCTCCTTCCGCCTATATATTGCCCTCGAGACGAAAACCCTAAGTACCCGATCAAAAATCCACGAAAGAGTCTGTAGCCGCCGTCATCTCCATCCCTAGATCGGGAGGGATCTGAAGCTCTTCCCAGCACCCTGCCGGAGAGGGGAATTCACCCTAGAGGCCTTCTTCATCACCATGCAAGCCTCTTGTGTGATGTGTGAGTAGTTCATCCTTGGACTACGGATCCATGTAGTAGCTAGATGGCTGGTTCTCCTCCTTTGTGCTTTCATGTCTAGATCTTGTGAGCTCCGTTCATGATCAAGATCATCTATTTGTAATTCTGCATGTTGTGTTTGCGGGGATCCGATGGATATTGAGATGCTATTTCAGATTGATTATTGATTCTATCATATCTTTGTTATTTGTGATCTTGCATGATTTCCGTTGTTAGTAGCTATCTTGGCCAAGTAGATGCTAGCAACTCCAAGAGTTAGTATTTATGCTCGATAGTGGGTTCATGCCTCTGGTAATCTGGGGAAGTGACAGAAATCTCTAAGGTACTAGATGTGTTGTTGCTACTAGGGAGAAAACAACAATCCTTTGTTCATAGAACAATCGTATTTTTTACATTACACGCAATTCGTAAAGCAATAATCTGTTGCTTGCAACTTAATACTGGAGGGGGTTCGGATGATAACCTGAAGGTGGATTATTAGTCATAGATGCAGTTGGATGGAGGTCTATGTATAATGTTGTAATGCCCAATCAAGTTCCGAAGGAGTCAAGATGATTAGTATATGCATGTATTGCTTTCTCGATGTTTGTCAATTGCCCCGCTGTAATTTGTTCACCCAGCATGTTATCTATCTTAAGGAGAGCCACCTCTAGTTAACTATGGATCCCGGTCCTTTCTTTTACATACAATCTACAAACTGTTTACTGCTTTGTGTTTACTTTCTGCAAACTAGTACTTCCTTCCATTCGATATGTTTAATCCTTTGTTTTCAGCAAAACCGGTGAGATTGACGACCTCATCGCAAGTTGGGGATAGAGTTATGTGGTTGTGTTGTGCAGGTCTCCACGTTGCTGCTGGCACCGGTAGTGCGCCATGCCAAGGCTCAGCTAGCAACACCTTTGGGGTGTTTCCTTGCTCCTACTGGTTCGATTAAACCTTAGTTTCATAACTGAGGGAAACTTGCTGCTGTGCTCATCATACCTTCCTCTTGGGGTTCCCAACAAGCTCTACATCAATACTGAGCCATCACACCCCTCCAACAATACATACGCCCTTTATGGGAGGAACTCGGTAATAAATCATCGTCTCCGCGTGCCTCGGTTATCTCTATACCCGAGCTATTACTTATGCACTTTACTTTGTGATAGCCTTCGTGCTTGAAGTCTCATATCTAGCTATCACATAGTTGCTTCTATTGCTTAGCATAAGTTGTTGGTGCACATAGGTGAACCGTAGTTTATATAAGTTTTGTGCTTGACAAAGTAAACGCTAGTTTTATTCCGCCTTTGTTAAGCCCATATCGTAAAAGTTTTAAACCGCCTATTCACATCCCCCTCTAGGCGGCATATGTATCCTTTTCAATTGGTATCAAAGCCTAGTCTCTCTTTTTGGGCTTCACCGCCTTGAGAGTAAAGATGTCGGCTAGGGGATTAATGCAAGATGACATTTTCATATTCGATGGCACATGTTATGAGATTTGGAAAATTCGTATGCTTAATCATTTTCGGTCCATGGACCCAAATTTGGAGCAAATTGTAGATATAGGTTTTTCTCCTCCAATGGATTTCCTAAATCTATCTTCTGAGGATGAGAAAAACTTATATCTAGATGCTCAAGCTTCTAATGTGCTTGTTAATTCTTTGAGCCATGTAGTTACTTATTCAATCATACCTTTTTGGAGTGCTCAGAGTTATGGACAAAACTTTAAGATAAATATGATGTGTCCAATATTATTGAGGATGATGGTATTGCTTCCACTTCCGGTCGAGATGAGTTCTCATCTTCTACCACTTCACCAACATGTGATTTTTCACAAGGTAATGATATGGTAAGTGGTGATAGAAATTGCAATATGGTTAGTGTTCTTACTATTTGTAATCCCTCCTCTCTATCTAGTTTCAATGATCTATCTTTGGACTTTAACACTTCTAGCACTACAAACTCCTTACATGCTTGTGTTGATAGTCCTTGCATATCATGTGTAAGTTGTTTGATTAAATCCAATGATGATATGCTTGATATTCCTTGTTGCCATGATATAAATGCTTTTATTTCCTCTAGTTGTTGTGTTTCTAACAATGTAGAGGAAACTGAAGATTCTGCGGGTCAAGACAACATCTTGAATGAAGCCTCAAGTAATTCTTCATCATCATTATCTCACGGTTCCCATCTATGCCTTATGGCTAGGGATTCAAGGGTATCTCCTACTTTGGAACCCAATACCTCTTGTGATGATGAGGATGAGTATAATGAGGAAGAAGAGATTGATGTTGATTTGTTACATGAAAAGGGTGAGATTGTTTATCATGCTCTTTTTAATAATAATATTGCTTGCTCTAACTTTGTTGAAATCTTGGGTTTTGCTATTGAGAGCAAAGAACGTATTGATAAGTTAGAAGCTCACGTTGAGGAGCATGAGAACACAATTGACAAAATGAGTAGCCTTGAGCGTGAGTATGCTAATGATATTGCAAATCTAAATGAAGCTCTTGAAGAAGCACAAGCAACCAAAGAATCTCTTGAGGAGACATTTACTCTAGAAGTGTCTAAAGTAAAGGAAACTCGTGATAAAGCTCTTGAGGTGGCAATTGATCTCAAAAGAAAATATAATGAGATTTCCAAGTTGTCTTATACTATTGCTCATTATAATGATGCTTGTGCTACTAAATCTACTTCTTTTTAAGCATCTATTTTGAAGGAGAATGTTGAGCTAAAGGCTCAACTTGCTTTGCTAACTAGCAATTATGGGAAATTGGAAGAAATTCATGTTATGCTATCAAGCTCTCATGGGGATCTTCTAGCCTCCCATGATAGGCTAAAGTTAGCTCATGAGGCTATTGTGCCAAAGGTAACATCTAATGAGCCTCATGTGGACATTAGCACTACATCCACTACAAATGTCGTACTGCCATGTGCTAGTCCTAGTAATTCATCATCTCATATTATTGCTACTCCCTCCGTTTCAAAATATAAGATGTTTTAGCTTTGTGAAGAGAGTGTATCTATACTCCTTCTAGTGTCTAGGTTCATTTAGATTTAGAGTGAACCTAGCCACTAAAAGGGGTATATATACACTCATTTCACAAAGCTAAACCATCTTATATTTTGAAACGGAGGGAGTACATCTTGTAATGAATTACATTCCTTGCCTTGTTGCTCTAACAATGAAGCTTCTACTTCCTCTAGTATTTGTGTTGGTACTAACCATGTAGAGGAAATCAAAGAGCTCAAGGCCCAAGTCTCATCTTTGAAGAGGGACTTGAAAAAGGGTCAGGAAGGGAGGGCCACACTCAACAAGATCTTGAGTGTGCAAAAATTCCCCAATGACAAGAGTAGGCTTCGATTCAAATCCAATATCAAGAACAAGTCCACTAACAAAAATAAATTCAAGAGAAACAAGAATAAGGGCCAAGAACATGTCAAGAATTTGGCCAAGATTGTTTGCTTCAAGTACAAAATTGAAGGGCACCATGTTAGATCTTGCCCATTGAAGAATAAGACTCTTCGTGAGAAGCAAAAAGGGAAGAGGCCTCAAGTTCAAGGTCATGGTGTACCTCAAATTGAAGAAAGGCTACTTCGGAAAAAGAATCAAGATAATACTCCCATGGTGTATAAATCAAGTGTCAAGAAATTTAAGAAAATAACTTGCTACATATGTCATGAGAAAGGTCACCTATCTTCTTCATGCACTATTGGTAACTCCTCATCCAACCCTATTATGATTTATGATGTTTATTCTCTTCGTAAGGATGAGGTTGGAAATGTGTTTGCCAAATATGTTGGTGCCTAATGTGGTGTCAAGAAAAGAACCATTTGTGTTGCCAAGCCTATTGTGACTAACTTCTTAGGACCCAAGTTGGTTGGGGACCAACAAGCTAAAACTTGATCATTAGGTGTTGGTGGAGGGCATTGGAGACTTCGCTACATCATGAAGAATTAAGGGAACTTCATCAATTATATTGTCCCTAGCCAAATGATATATTATCTTATGTCTATCATATATCCATTGTTCCTCCTTGCGATAACATGTTCTCAACTCATTTACATTTAAAGTTACTCGCCCCTTGTGCATGTGTTGTTTTTTTGTACCTTGCATGTGTTTTTATGTGTTGTGCATAACCACTTACTTATCTTGAGTTATCAAGTTTATTTGTGTATGTTGGCTTGCACACCATGTACTTGTTTGTGAGACTTTATTGAATCTTCGTGTTATCTCATTTTTGGATATTTCTTTGACTTGAAATCGTTAATGCTCTATTTGATGTAGGTAGAGATGATGATCCCATGTGGGTGCATTTTGTATTCAAATGCAAAATCTTAAATAATGCACTAATCATGGGGGAGTTTTCCTATATTGTGTAGAACACCCCATTTATGCTTCTTCACAACATGTTTTGCTCCATATCTTGTTTTATGTCTTTGGAAGATAAATTTTCTTTTGGTACTTTGTGACATCTTTAAAAGTGTTGAGATTGGTGTGGTTTTTGAAACCTTTCTCTTTGGGGGAGTTGGCTTTATCTCATTCCTTTTTAACTTTTTTACCTTTTATAATGAGATAAATCCTTGAGAATTTGTGTTTTTGTGTATCGCTTTCTCTTTGTTTTTGCCTAGATCATTTGTTGAACATGTGGTATTTCATGAGTTGATTTGGTTATTTGATATAATTTGAACAACCTTTTATCATGTCACACTTTGGTGTTTCTTCTTAGTTTACTTGGTATTTTGTTAAAATTGTATCTCCTTTGGTTCTTGAAAGTATTGTGCATGCATATTTACTAAATGTATATATTATGGCGTGCTTGCTTTACTTGATCCAATATATAGGGGAAACTCCCCAAAATCCTAATTGGCTAAGATGTGCATGAAATTCCATTATATATCAATATGCACATATTTATGTGGAGTCTTTCCTATGTATTGTAGTTGCTCTAACTACTTTGGACCCAATAAGTTTGGGGACCATATTGTACTTGAATTTTGTTTTAGGTACATTGGAGGTGCATTGGATGCTTGTCTCTTTCATCAGGAATAAGTGATGATTCAATGATAATTAGAGACAAGCGAGGATTATCAACAAACTCCTATCTACTTCATCACACTAATGATATCTCGGTAACAAGTATCTCTTACTCATGCATACATATATCGTCTTCCAACCTATGGTAGGTTGCATTTTGGCATGATTTTTTTTGTATTTGCAGTTGTTGTGGTTCTTTAGTTGGCCTTAAAGAACACTCTCTATTGCATATGTGAGTAAGTTGAGATGAGTGCATATAATTGGGACTATACAAAATCATGCTCATGATTCACAAATCCCAAATATGTCAATCTAGCAATTATATTGCCTATTGTTTCCTCAAAGTACTCTCATGTGCAATATTGATGAATTTGCAAAGTTGATTCTTTCTTTGTGATACTTGATTCCTCTCGCAATACATTCCAACTATCTCTACTTCCCTTAGTGATAGTTGTGATGTATTTGATATGTTTTTGGTTAAAGTTCATGAATATACAATAAGATAAAATGGAGCCTTTTGGCCATGCTATCAAGCAAAGATCTTAGTGGTGTATTGTCATGACTTTTTTTGGATATCTTGCTCTATTTGTTTTAGTATCTATTTTGTGTGTACATGTTTCTTTGTGGATCAATATCTTTATGAGATTGTCTACTTAGAAACTTATACACATGAGAGATGTTACTTCTCTATTTTGATATCTTCTTTGTTTCGCGTGTGTTGTATGGTCATACTAAGCAATATCATTCATTGAAGACTATGTTGATTCTCAATGATCATCCTTGCATTATTTTTATACTATGCTTTGTCATGCCTCTCTCGCATCCTTGTGGTTGAGCCTGCTATTATGTTGTCTCTTACTCGTTGGTCAACCATTTGTTTATTGCAAGTTTTATGCCTTGGTATATGCTCTTTTGTACATAGTTGGGTTTTAAATAATATCAAGGGACTGAGAATTCCATGTTTGTGCATATTGTATTCAGATGCAATTTTTTTGGACAAACCTTGGGGAGCCTACTCGTATTATATAGAACATTCTCTTTTCAATCTTATCATAATATCTATCTTTCATTTGGTATGTTCTTTTTGTGAAGTGGTTCTTTGGATCTGTTGATTGCTTGCTTCATTTGTTGATGCTTCTTCACCTTGTTAATTTTTTTTGCAACCTTTTGATCCTCAATATTGTTTAAACTCCTTCTAAGTATTTGTCGTAGGATACCACTACAAGAAATGTGTTGACTAGTGACCTTTTCTTAACGATCCTGAGTTTTTTGGTCATAGATCTATGACCATTTCGAACCAACTGGGAGGGTACAAACCCTAAAAAATTATGAATTTTTTGTCCGAAAGGTCATAGCTTGCTTACACCAATTGGTCATAGCATAGAAAGTGCTAGTCCATGACCTTAATTTTGGGCGACTACGACCAATTTGAATGGCCGTGGGTGTTATTCATGATAACTTAAAAATACCAATGGCCACCTCAGCAGGTGATCTAGGTGTCACGTCCATATGTCAAATTTCGCTGACGTGTCTGCGTATGTGTAATATCCATGTGTCTTTGACCTGTTCACTACCAATTATACACCTACTGAATGACATGTGGGGCCTGCTTGCCATGTTGGCTTTGACCTGTTGACTGACAGGTTGGACCGTCGGAACTGAAAGTCTGAAACTGAGAAGAACACATACCGCTGCCGACGGAATAATTAGACAAAAAAGCAATGCGCTGGGGGTCGAACTAAGGATCTCGGGACTTCACGTCCTACGCAACACGGTCTACCACTGGGCCACCGAATTTTCTTGTATAGAGGAGAGTACCGCAGCTACTTAACCAATAATTGGCCCTGTTATATCGCGACTTCATGGGCTGCTCTCTGAGCTCGTCTTGGGCCGACGGCAGCCTGGCGGCTATGGGCCTTATTAACCCCGTCGTTTGCCTCACGGGTTCGCTGAGCTAGCCACCTTCATCTTTTTTTTATTTTTTGCTTTTTACATTCTTTTGTATCTTTTTATCATAATTTTGAATTGAGTCAAACAAAATTGAGTGAAGTTGTAAAATTTAAGAGAATTTTTTAGGACATTGTGGAACACTTTTACTTTTTGGGAAAACTACAAGAATGTATTTTTCATATAAATCCATGATAGGTGTAAATAGAGATTTTGAATCATGATTTTGATAATAGGGGTTTGACATTGATTTTTTTGTCTACGGGTTGATTCTTGCTAATATTTCAGTGGATCTCTGATAAAATAGCATATTGTGAACCTAAAAATGATTTTGAAAAATGGGGTGGTGCTATTTTGAAACTTTCATTTGATGGTTGCTTCACAAAACGCCTCGATTTTGGCATTTTGAAAATGAAAAATGCAAATTCCGTGGGACGAAAAGGAAAACTTCCTCCTGCAATATTGTTCGCCATCCCAAGATGCACATGCATGCATAATATGGGCACATTATTACAAACTATTCTACGATTCTAGCCATAAAATTGGTCGTTTTACCTAAAAACCATGAAACCTCGAACATGAATGTTCTTAGCTTGGGGATGAGCCTCGCTAAACTTGCATGGGATCTCTGATAAAATAGCATATTGTGATCATTAAAATGATTTTTCCAAAATTTCTAGACATTGATCATGTACCTGTAGTTTAAATCGGACCCACTTCCTACCGATTCGGCAGACATTTGTCTTTTTCACGAGGGGTGGGCGGAAAGGTTTCAGATACCCCACTTGGGACATTATCCATGTAAGGTGGTCTACTATTTTTGAAAATAGGGTTGTGCCATTTTGAATTATAACTTTGGTGGTTGCTTCACAAAACGCCCCGTTCTTGGCATTCGAAAAATGGAAAATGCATTTTCTGAATGATGAAAAGGAAAACTTCCTCCTGCAACATTGCTCACCATCCCAAGATGCACATGCATGCATAATATGGGCACATTATCACAAACTATATCACGATTATGGCCATAACATTAGTCGTTTGACCAAAAAGCCATGAAACCTCGAACAAGATAGCTCATTTTTGTGAAGGTTTTTTCAAGATGTTCGCAATATACCAAGTTTGCTATTTTTACTTGCAAATATGTCACAAAATATGACACCACGCGAAGGATTTACATCATTTGGACCGTTTTTGAATTTTGTTATGCCTGTTTCGAACTATGATCAAAACGACGGGCTTTAAGGTTCATAGATAGGGGATTCTCCTCACTAAACTCTTAATGGATCTCTGAAGAAACATCATATTGTGAGTCTAAAAATGAATTTTTCAAAAAATCATGAGCATCAGATGATGTACATGTAGTTCAAACCGGACCCACTTCCTACCGATTCGACACACATTTGTCTTTTTCGCCAGGGGTGGACAAAATGGTTTGAGATACCCTACTCAGGATATTGTCCATGTAAGGTTGTATAGTATTTTTTTAAACATAGTTTTAGCATTTTGACTTAACCATTTGGTGGTTGGTTCACAAAACACCCCGTTTTTTGCACTCGGAAAATAGAAAATGCATTTTCTGTGCGACGAAAAGGAAAACTTCCTCCTACAATATTGTTAGGCATCCCAAGATGCACATGCATGCACAATATGGGCACATTATTACAAACTATGCGGCGATTCTGGCCATAATATTGGTCTTTTGACCCGAAAGCCATGAAACCTCGAACAAGATAGCTCATTTCTGTGAAGGTTTTTTGGGGAAACTTGCAATATACCAAGTTTGTTATTTTTCCTTGAGACTATGTCACATAATACGACGCCACGCGAAGAATTTACATTGTTCGGACCATTTTTTAATTTCTTATGCCCGTTTAAAAAAATTGTTTCAAACTATGGTCAAAACGGCGGGCATGAAGATAGCGGATGAGCCTCGCTAAACTTGCATTGGATCTCTAAAGAAACATCATATTGTGAGTTTAAAAATGATTTTTGCAAAAAATCATGAGCATTAGATCATGTACCTGTAGTTCAAACCGGACCCACTTCCTACCGATTCAGCATGAATTTGTCTTTTTTGCTAGGGGTAGAAGAAAAGGTTTTAGATATCCCAGTTGGGACATTGTTCATTTAAGGTGGGTCTATTAATTTTGAAAAATAGGGTGGTACCATTTTGAAACTATTATTTGGTGGTTGCTTCACAAAATGCCCTGATTTTGGCACTCGGAAAATGGAAAATGCTTTTTCCGTGTGACGAAATGGAAAACTTTCTCCTGCAATATTATTATCCATCACAAGATGCACATGGGTTCACAATATGGACACATTATCACAAACTATGCCTTGATTGTAGCCATAACATTGGTCGTTTAGCCTAAAAGCCATGAAACCTCGAACATGATAGGTCATTTCTATGAAGGTTTTTCGAGAAACTTGCAATATAGCAAGTTTGGTATTTTTCCTTGAAACTGTGTCACATAATACGATGCCACGCGAAGGATTTACCACGTTTGGACTGTTTTTGAAATTCGTATGCCGTTTCAAACTATGGTCAAATGGCGAGCCAATCAGAAGAGAGAATAGGGCTACCCACGGATCAACCCAATGAAGCAGATCTCAACCATTCAGATGCCCTCCATCCAACGGCACAAAGTGTTGCACAGCAGAAGTGGACAGGGGTAGTTAAGTAAAATTGCAGGCAATCGAGAGGGAACATCCACGCGGACCACGCCCCCAAACCCTAGCATTCTTCCTCTCCCTTCACGCGCGAGACCCCGCCTCCTCTCTTGGTCTCTCTAGATCCCCGCGAAACCCTAACCCCAGAAATCGCTCGATCCCACTGCACCCCACCGCCGTTCCGGCACCGAGACGTCTCGCCGCCTGCTCGCTAAACACCACTGCGTCGCTAACCCTAGCCCTATCTCGCCCCCAGGATGGTGTCGACAATGACGGGGCTAGGCCTCGTGCTGGGAGTGGTCTTCTGCCGATTCCGGACAGGCTGGATCCACGGCGGCCGCGGCTGGCTTGGTCGCCGGCGCGCACGTGCATCGCTAGGACGATGCGCGGCGCTCCGTCGAGCTCGCCTGCCAGCGTCCTTAGCACCGATGGCCGCAAGTCTGGCCAGGGATGGAGGGATGGAGGAGACGGCAACCGCTTCCTTCTGAAGGAAATATGCCCTGAGAGGCAATAATAAAGTAGTTATTATATATTCCTTATATATGATAGATGTTTATTTTACATGCTAGAATTGTATTGATGGGAAACATCAATACATGTGTGTTTAATAAACAAAAAGGGTTCCTAGTTATGCCTCTCTTATAGACTAGCTTGTTGATTAACAAGATGATCAAGGTTTCCTGATCATGGACATTGGATGTTGTTAATAACAAGGTCACACCATTGGTGGAATGATGTGATGAACATTCATTCGAAGTATAACATTACGATCAAGTCATTATGTTTATATTGCTATAACATCATACCAAGTAATCTTTATCCTTAGAACATGAGATCATGTTAATTGCTAACACCAGAAGAGTATCTTGATAACATCAAACGTCACACCGTAACAGGGTGACTATAAAGATGGGTTCAGTATTACGAAGGTGTTATGTTGAGGCTCATGGATCAAGAGTGGAAGTTTTCAGTCCAGATGACGGATAGATATACTCTGGGCCCTCTCGGTGATATCACATTAAGATAGCTTGCAAGCAAGTGATGTGATCACTAGAATGTTATATCACGGGAATGAGAAAAGGGTGCATGTCGGTAACGAGATCAAACTAGGTATGGAGATACCGATGATCGAATCTCGAACATGTAATATATCGAGAGACAAAGGGATTTAGTTACAAGCATTAAAGGTTCTCACGATCACAGAAGTCATCGTTGAATGTGTAGGAGTCAGTACGGATCTCCAGGTCCCGTTGCTGATTATTGATCGGAGAAGGGTCTCGATCATGTCTGCATTATTCGCGAATCGTAGGGTGGCACACTTAAGAGTTATCGGACACCATTCTAGAGCACATATATTTCAGACGAAAGAATTGCAAAGCGCAGGAATTGTTTCAATAGAAACCGGAAATTGTTTCGGGTGAAATTGCAGAAAGTGGTTCTGCATGTGATATTGAAATATTGCAAGGGGCTATATGTGAATGTTTGTTAATTAAACTAATTAACAAAATTATGAATAAATTTAATAAAAAGAGTTTTATTAAATGAGAGAGCATTAAATTTGGAGAAATTTAATGCATTTCAAGTGGAGACTTTAAAAGGGAATGTGAAGAGGCATTTTAATGTGGAGGGGTTACCACCACATGAATGGGGGAGGTGAGGGGTCACCCCCCATGCGCCGGCCATGGAGAGAGGGGGCACCCCCCTCCTCCTATAAAAGGCCACCCATTCCCTCCTTCATCCACACACCTCCTTGTGAAGGATCTCTCTCCCCCTCTAGAATTATTCCCCCATGGTCTCGGATTAGCGAGATATATGTTCCCGGTGGCATTTCGTTTGGAAGGAGTTGCTGCTTCCGCTGGATCGCCGGAGCGAGGAGGTGGAGGTTGTCCGGTGGCTTGAACGTGTGTGCGAGTGCGGATGCGCTACTGAGTTGCGGCGCTCGGACTTCCTCACGATCTTGAGATCGGCAAGTGTACGACTACATCAACCACGAGTTCCTACTCATTAACAAAACTCGTTGTCTTCGAGGGTAAGTTCTCGTTGGATGTATGTCCACCCGTTGCTTTGTACCTAGTAGATATATCTTGGCGTGTAGTTCACACTGTAGGATTTTTTTTGTTTTCTATGCTGTGGACCCAACAGTGGTATCAGAGCCTGATCTATGCGTAGGTGCTTTGCACGGTAGTACACATATGTTTATATGTGGGCGATGATGATCATGTTATTGCATCTTCTATGTATTTTGGATATTGGTGGCATAGTGGGATGAAGCGGCCCGGACCAACCTTACATGTCATCGTACATGAGACCGGTTCCACGACTGACATGCAACTTGTTTTGCATAAGTGGCTGGCGGGTGTCTGTCTCTCCTACTATAGTCAATATCTGATTTACAACAAGTTGCTAATAACTTAGTTATCCTCGTTGTGGTTCATGTTCATAGGTGAGAACGTTTCTATCTCCAAAAGCCCTAAGCCACGTAAAACTTGCAATTGATAAATTAGAGGCGTCTAGTTTAGATCATTGCTGGGCTAGTGTATTGATATGGTATTGTTGTAAGTAGATGTATGATAGATACTCTTACAACACACTCAACGTGTAAGTTCCATTGACCTTGGCCTTACACACAAAGGAATGATAGAGATCATACAACGATGCAAGTGATAGAGATCAAATGCATGGATCATATCATCTCACTTTACACATTAGATGTTAGCATCTTATACTGCTAGTTTGGCGCTTTTGGAACATTATAAGATGATCCCTCATTTAGATATCAAGATAAAAATGTGTTCTCCCTTAAGTATGCACTGTTCTGTGGATCGTGTTTCGAGACATCACGTGATGATCGGGTGTACTCGAATCTACGCTTTCATAGGAACGGGTGTAAGGCAGTTTTACACACGCGAATACTAAGATTCTTACTTGGCGAGCCTAGCATGTACAGACATGGCCTCGGAACACGGACCGAAAGGTTAAGCATGAGTCATATAGTTGATATGATGCCCATATAGATGCTCGCCTTTGAAGCTACATCAACTCACGTGATGATCCGACTTGGTGTAGTGGATTTGGTTCATGTAATCACCAAAAAGACACGAGGGATGTCATTTTTGAGTGGGAGTTTATTAGTAATTTGGATTAGTTGAACTCAATCTATCATAAACTTAGTCTAAATAAACTTTAAAAATTCTGTTGTAGATGGCTCCACCTGCTTTTAATTTCAATGTGTTCATGGAGAAAGAGAAACTTGCTACAAATGGTAGCAACTTCA
Source organism: Avena eriantha (assembly GCA_910589775.1). Lineage (NCBI taxonomy): Eukaryota > Viridiplantae > Streptophyta > Magnoliopsida > Poales > Poaceae > Avena > Avena eriantha. The sequence goes on along the minus strand of OU342743.1, from coordinate 130,286,238 downwards.
CCAACTGGGCTATGAATTTGAGGATTCTCCTCACTGCTGCACAAAAGCAATATGTGCTAGATGCGCCGCTAGGCCCCCCACTAGCTCCTGATGCCCCTGACGAGGAAAAGAATGTCTATGTGACTCGTCAGGAGGACCACAACTTAGTTCATTGCGGCATACTGTATGGGCTAGAGCCAGAACTTCAAAAGCGTTTCGAAAATGGCAATGCCTTTGATACCATGGGAGAATTGAAAATGATTTTCGATACCCATGCTGCCGTAGAGAGTTATAATGCTACAGAAAAGTTCTTTAGCTGCATGATGGAGGAAAACAGCTCCGTTAGTGAGCACGTACTCAAAATGTTTGGGTACGCCGATAAGCTTGTGTCCTTGGGAATAACGATTCCCATTTACTTAGGCATACATCATGTTCTCCAATATCTGCCACCTAGCTACAAGAGCATCGTGATGAACTATAATATGCAGGGCATGAAGAAGTCACTTCTCGAGCTTTTGTCAATGCTTAAGACTGCAGAAGTGGAGATTAGGAAAGAACATCAAGTGTTGATGATCAATAGGACCACCAGTTTTAAGAAAGACAAGAAAGGCAAGCACAAGGGAAAGAAGGGTGGCAAGTATGTTGCCACGCCTGAAAAGAAACCCCGAGTTGTCCCTAAGTCTGACATCGAGTGCTACTATTGTAAGGGGACTGGCCATTGGAAGCGCAACTGCCCCAAGTATTTGGCGGACAAGAAGTCTGGCAAGGCAAACAAAGGTATATGTGATATACATGTTATTGATGTGTACTTGACTAGTACTCGCAGTAGCACCTGGGTATTTGATACGGGATTGGTTGCTAATATATGTAACTCGGTTCAGGGGCTACGGAACAAGCGACAACTAGCAAGGGATGAGGTCAGAATGCGGGTCGGCAATGGATCAAAAGTTGATGTGATCGCCGTCGGGACGCTACCTCTCCATTTTCCATCGGGATTAGTTATAAACCTAAATAATTGTTATTTAGTGCCTGCACTGAGCATGAACATTGTATCTGGATCGTGTTTGATGCAAAGTGGTCATTCCTTTAAATCTGAAAACAATGGTTGTTCGATTTATAAGAATGATATCTTTTATGGTCACGCACCTATGTTGAATGGTTTATTTCTGTTGGATCTCGATAGTAATATTACACACATTCATAATGTTAATGCTAAAAAGATTAAACTTGATGATGATATGTCTACATATATGTGGCACTGCCGTCTAGGTCATATTGGCATTAAACGCATGAAGAAACTCCATTCTCATGGACTTTTGGAATCACTTGATTTTGAATCATTTGATACATGTGAGCCATGCCTTATGGTCAAGATGACTAGAACGTCGTTTTCCGGTTCAATGGAACGGGCGACAGATCTATTGGAAATCATACATACTGATGTGTGTGGACCAATGAGAGTGTCGGCGCGAGGTGGATATCGTTATTTTGTTACTTTCACGGATGATTTGAGTAGATATGGGTATATCTATTTGATGAAACACAAGTCTGAACTGTCGAAAAGTTCAAGGAATTTCAGAATGAAGTGGAAAATCATCGTAATAGAAAGATCAAATTTCTACGGTCTGACCGTGGAGGAGAGTATCTAAGTTAAGAGTTTAGCACACACATGAAAGAGTGTGGAATAGTTTGACAACTCACGCATGCCGGAACACCACAACGTAATTGTGTGTCGGAACGTCGTAATCGTACCTTATTGGATATGGTTCGATCTATGATGTCTCTGTCTGACTTGCCACTGTCATTTTGGGGTTATGCACTAGAGACAGCTGCATTCACTTTAATCGGGCACCATCTAAATCCGTTGAAACGACACCGTATGAATTATGGTTTGGAAACAAACCTAAGCTGTCATTTTTTAAAGTTTGGGGATGCGATCTTTATGTGAAGAAACTTCAACCGGATAAACTCGAACCCAAAGCCGAAAAATGCATCTTCATAGGATACCCTAAGGAAACAATTGGGTATACCTTCTATCACAGATCCGAGGGCAAGGTTTTTGTTGCCAAGAATGGATCCTTTCTTGAGAAAGAGTTTCTCGCGAAAGGTGTGAGTAGTCGGAAGGTAGAACTCGAAGAGGTTATTGAATCTTCTCTTCATGAAATGGTGAGTAGCGCAGCACCGAAAGTTGTTTCGGAGTTGACTTCACCTGATGAAGAGAGAGCTAATGATATTGATCATGAAACTCCGAAAGAGGACACTACCGAACCTCGCAGGTCAAGCAGGACACGTGCAGCTCCTGAACTGTACGGTAATCCTGTTATGAATTTCATGGTTGATGAAATGGATGACCCTGCGACGTATGAAGAAGCGATGACGAGCCTGGATTCCAAAAAATGGCTAGAAGCCATGAAATCTGAGATGGAATCCATGTACGAGAACCAAGTTTGGAACTTGGTGGACTTACCTCACAACCGAAAGTCCATTGAGAATAAATGGATTTTCAAAAGAAAAACTGATGCTGATGGTAATGTGACCATCTATAAGGCTCAACTTGTCGCAAAGGGGTTTTGACAAATTCAAGGAGTTGACTACGATGAGACATTCTCTCCCGTAGCGATGCTTAAGTCGGTTAGGATTATGTTAGCAATTGCTGCATATTTCGATTACGAAATATGGCAGATGGATGTCAAAACTGCGTTCCTCAATGGTAATATTGAAGAAGAGTTGTATATGATACAACCTAAGGGTTTTGTCGATCCTAAGGATGCTAATAAGGTATGCAAACTTCAGTGGTCCATCTATGGACTGAAGCAAGCATCCCAGAGTTGGAATCTCCGCTTTGATGAGGTGATCAAAGAGTTTGGATTTGTCCAAACTTATGGAGAGGCTTGTATTTACAAGAAAGTGAGTGGGACCAATGTGGCATTTCTGATATTATATCTGGATGACATATTATTGATTGGAAATGATATAGATATTCTAAACAGTGTTAAAAGTTATCTAAACAACAAATTTTCGATGAAAGACCTTGGTGAAGCATCTATATATTAGGCATTAAAATCTATAGAGATAGATCAAGGCACGTAATTGGGCTATCGCAGAGTACATACCTTGATAAGATATTAAAGAAGTTTATTATGGAAAAAAGTAAGAAGGGGTTCTTACCTATGTTGCAAGGCAAGACATTGAGTAAGACTCAAAGTCTGGCTACGGCGGAAGAAAGAGAGATGATGGATAAGATCCCCTATGCCTCGGCCATATGCTCTATTATGTATGCCATGCTATGTACAAGACCGGATATGGCACATGCTATTAGTTTGACTAGTAGGTACCAATCTGATCTAGGTTCGGAACACTGGATAGCGGTAAAGAACATCCTCAAGTACTTGAGAAGAACTAAGGATATGTTTCTTATATACGGAGGTGAAGAAGAGCTAGTCTCTAAGTGTTATGTCGAGGCTAGCTTTGACACCGATCCGGATGACTCTAAGTCTCAATCCGGATACGTATTTCTCTTGAATGGAGCAGCAGTTAGTTGGAGGAGTTCCAAACAACCTGTGGTGGCTGGATCAACGACGCAGGCGGAATATGTTCTGCTTCAGGAGCGGCGCAGGAGGCGGTTTGGATGAAAGAGTTCATTATAGAACTAGATGTGGTTCCCAGTGCGTTGGACCCAATGGTGATCTATTGTGACAATAATGGAGCCATAGCCAACGCAAAGGAACCGAGGTCTCACAAGAATTCCAAGCATATTAAGCGCCGGTTTCACTCCATCCGCGAGCATGTCAAGGATGGAGATATAAAGATTTGTAAAGTACACACGAACCTAAATGTAGCAGATCCGTTGACTAAAGTTCTCCCTAGGGAAAAACATGATCAACACCAAAACTCCATGGGTGTTAGATTTATCACTATGTGAACTAGATTATTGTCTCTAGTGCAAGTGGGAGACTGAAGGAAATATGCCCTGAGAGGCAATAATAAAGTAGTTATTATATATTCCTTATATATGATAGATGTTTATTTTACATGCTAGAATTGTATTGATCAGAAACATCAATACATGTGTATTTAATAAACAAAAAGGGTTCCTAGTTATGCCTCTCTTATAGACTAGCTTGTTGATTAACAAGATGATCAAGGTTTCCTGATCATGGACATTGGATGTTGTTAATAACAAGGTCACACCATTGGTGGAATGATGTGATGAACATTCATCCGAAGTATAGCACTACGATCAAGTCATTATGTTTATATTGCTATAACATCATACGAAGTAATCTTTATCCTTAGACCATGAGATCATGTTAATTGCTAACACCGGAAGAGTATCTTGATAACATCAAACGTCACACCGTAACAGGGTGACTATAAAGATGGGTTCAGTACTACGAAGGTGTTATGTTGAGGCTCATGGATCAAGAGTGGAATTTGTCAATCCAGATGACGGATAGATATACTCTGGGCCCTCTCGGTGATATCACATTAAGATAGCTTGCAAGCAAGTGATGTGATCACTAGAATGTTATATCACGGGAACGAGAAAAAAGTGCATGTCGGTAACGAGATCAAACTAGGTATGGAGATACCGATGATCGAATCTCGGACATGTAATATATCGAGAGACAAAGGGATTTAGTTACAAGCGTTAAAGGTTCTCACGATCACAGAAGTCATCGTTGAATGTGTAGGAGTTAGTACGGATCTCTAGGTCCCGCTGCTGATTATTGATCGGAGAAGGGTCTCGATCATGTCTGCATTATTCGCGAACCGTAGGGTGGCACACTTAAGAGTTACCGGACACCATTCTAGAGCACATATATTTCAGACGAAAGAATTGCAAAGCGCAGGAATTGTTTCAATAGAAACCGGAAATTGTTTCGGGTGAAATTGCAGAAAGTGGTTCTGCATGTGATATTGAAATATTGCAAGGGGCTATATGTGAATGTTTGTTAATTAAACTAATTAACAAAATTATGAATAAATTTAATAAAAAGATTTTTATTAAATGAGAGAACATTAAATTTGGAGAAATTTAATGCATTTAAAGTGGAGACTTTAAGAGGGAATGTGAAGAGGCATTTTAATGAGGAGGGGTTACCACCACATGAATGGGGGAGGTGAGGGGTCACCCCCCCCATGCGCCGGCCATGGAGAGAGGGGGCACCCCCCTCCTCCTATAAAAGGCCACCCATTCCCTCCTTCATCCACACACCTCCTTGTGAAGGATCTCTCTCCCCCTCTAGAATTATTCCCCCATGGTCTCGGATTAGCGAGATACATGTTCCCGGTGGCATTTCGTCTGGAAGGAGTTGCTGCTTCCGCTGGATCGCTGGAGCGAGGAGGTGGAGGTTGTCCGGTGGCTTGAACGTGTGTGCGAGTGCGAATGCGCTGCTGAGTTGCCGCGCTCGGACTTCCTCACGATCTTGAGATCGGCAAGTGTACGACTACATCAACCACGAGTTCCTACTCATTAACAAAACTTGTTGTCTTTGAGGGTAAGTTCTCATTGGATGTATGTCCACCCGTTGCTTTCTACCTAGTAGATAGATCTTGGCGTGTAGTTCACACCGTAGGAATTTTTTTGTTTTCTATGTTGTGGACCCAACACCTTCACCACCGCCGTCTTCTTATCTCGGGCTTTCGCCACCACCGTGTCCTCTTCCTCCTCCCACAGATCCACAACGCGCGACTTCCCCTGCCGAATGAAACAAGATCGAGCACTGCCTCCTATTTGCAGCAAGCAAAGCAGGCTAGCACGTAGCCGCAAATTACGGGACGGAGGACGGCCTGTGCGCCTCTAGCGAGACGTGGGCGGAGATGGTCAAGCTCATCGCGCAGCTTGAGGCGCGCAACCCCACCCCGGTGCCCACTAAGGCGCTCACCCTCCTCAACAGCGTAAGTATTCCTCGTCTACTGCTACTCCTTCGTCCCCTTTCTTGCTTACGGTGTCTCCCTTCCGACATGTATCCAAGTTTTTATTTACCTTGCCTATGTACATGAATTGAATCAATTTTACTGGTACTGTATTAGCTTCCTAGATTGGATCCTAGTTGATTTCTCTGATCTTATAAGTCTCGCTGGTATTAACTTGTTCTCACTACTGAATATGCATTAGTGCCTTACAAGAATAGTATAATTAGTATTCATTATATTGTAAGCTGAAAGAAAACCTCTAAGTGTGAATCCGCTATTGTTCCACTTGCACCCTGATGTGTGGATGCTCATCTCATTTTATCACAGTGCTACTACTACTATTACTGTCATTATTCTTAGTTACTTGCTGCAAGCTAGAGAGTACACTATGTTCTATAGTACCATGTCATTTTTAACACAATCCCACCTCCCCTTGCTGCTTATCTCTCAAGCCCTGATTCAGCGCCAGCATTCCTGCTCCCCTCTCTTGATCTCGAACTCGAGACAGCACCACGCAACAACCCTAGAGGGACCCTGTAGAGATACATTATGTACTAAGTGTGTTACAATTTGCTAATATTTTGTTCTAATTATCATCTTCATTTGTGATCACAGGATTTCTTGCAGCACTGTATGTTGCAAAAGGAGTAAAGATACAGCCACCCGGTGCTCAGAGAGGTACCAGAGGAGAGACCATGACGAGGTGGGCTCCAAGAGTATTATGAATTGAGATACCCATCATGTTTTCCCATGGTTGCCAAATTGTTTAGATTATGGATCATTGTTGCTTGGCAAATCATATTAAGCTTCATAAGTCAACAACTACATGTTTTTAAAGGGCTAAAGGCATGCTAGTGGAATACTTATACTACATAGTGTGAAGTGAGATAATTAATGTTCTTCATCATAGATTTACTTGATGCATGGTTTGTATAATCTAATTTCTAGCTGTAGTATTGTCACAATACTGTTGTGAGGGCACTTTTCGTTCTTATATTACTTTGCACTCCTGTAGGCTGTAGTTTAATGGATCATGTGCTAGTTATCATGTTATAAGCGAAGGTCCTTATATTGCTAATATACCAATGTGCATGTGTTGTGCTGCTTGTAGGTAACTGGAGGAAGCTATTCAGCATCTCGCCAAGGCCATCCTGCTGAACTTGTAAGCATGATACTCCTTAGCTAATCCATCCTTAGAACGTGAATACACCATCAATCTGGGATGTTTAATAGTTCATGTGCTACTCTTAGAATGTGAATATGTCATCAAGTGTCTGGAATATCTTTCCATTGAGAAGGGTATTATGTGTGCTATGTACATTAGACCGTACCTTTCCAATTTTATTTAGTGGGCAGCAGTGAACCTGCCTTTTCATGTTATTTTGTCGCATCCCTATTTATGTTTATCTAGTTTTTATTAAACCCCATATGTGTTGGAGCTCATCTGTGTTATTTCTTTACAAATACTTGTACTGTTATTTCTGTACACACGTTGGCTAGAGCTCGTCATGGCACTATAACATGCTATTAAACCATCATTTCAATACTGCCTGGTCTACCTTCAAATTGTAGCTCTACTAGACACTTTATATTCTTTGAATGTGCTAAACGTTATGGATTGCCTTCTGTTATTAATTTTTAAAACATCCTGTAGTAGCTCAACTAGCTCAACTTGCATGTAGCTCTACTGGCTCAACTGTCATGTGGCTTTACTAACTCTTCTCTGTATGACAAATAAGAAGTGATGGTTGTCAATTCTAATCGTATTGTTTGTCTTATAGGATCTCCATTCTGAATAAGTTTGATGATACTTGAAGATCTACTCAAGAAAAAGTATTAGTTATTGCACTTCTAGAGTAGTTACTGTGATTGCCATTGTATTTGTGTTGTTTGATGTAAAAAAGATGAGACTAGCCCTTAGCTAGCATTGTATCTGTGTTATATTTTGGTTGCCCTTGAATGATGTGTTTTACGATGAAACAGACTTATTCTGGGTGTTATTTGAAATATTATTTTCCGCATGTTCCTATATAAACAATTGTTATTTATTTCTGCAAATTAAAATCTGAAAGCGGACTAACAATTGGGTCTCACTTATGAGAACCTAACAACTGGGGCCATTTGTCTAGTCTATTCCATCGTTTAAAAATAAATAAGAAATCTCAAACAGTCGAGCTAAAAAGGCCATGGCCCAAAATTTTAAAAGGCCTGAACTTTGAGCTTGGCCCATGTAGCTGCCTGAAAATTGATAGAAAAAATATAAATAGGGCTGAGTTAATGGGCTCGGCCCATGTAAACCGTCGAACTGGACCAGGCTGGATTTGCTGCCACGTCAGATTCCACGTAGGATTGGCTTACGTGGACATGCCAGAATGCCATGACCAAATTGTTTGGTCATGGACACCATGACCATCTATATTGGTCATAACTTTCATTACTAATTCAAAAAAGGTCCTTAGCTGTCTATAGTGACCCTGGCTATGTGACCTACTGTTTTTGGTCATAGAAAGGTCATAGATGAATTACTATGAAATTTTTATGACCAATATTGGGGTCACTAGTTAGCACATTGCTTGTAGTGTACGTGCATTTTATTCCACTCACACTATGAGAAGTGTACACATTTTGGAGGAATTATCATTCTATTGGCCGTCTAGAGCTTTTCACCCATTTTGGCAATCAATGCCAATGGGAGAGAAGTTTTGAAGGGTTTAAGGGAAGTTGGTTTCATGCTTTGAGTGTGTTCTTATGCATTTGCCTCTCATGCTCTTGCATCTTTGTTTGCTTTGCATGTTGAATATATAGATATAAACCCTCTCAAAAGGATTGTCATCAATTACCAAAATGGGGGAGATTGAAGAACATGTGTGCCCCATGTGTGGTTTTGGTAATTAATGACAATCTTTCTGGACTTATGTTTGCATTGAGTTGTACTTGTAGGATTTGTCCATATGCAATGCTTGAACCATATGTTGGCTTCAAGGTTGGAAGAAGAAGAAAGTGAAGAAGATCAAGTGTTGATCAAGGTTTCAAGGAATGATCCGGAGATTGGTTAAGTAGAAGTTGAGCCTATGGCAAGTGTGTCTTGAATAATAAGATGATCTCAAGTGTAGCTTTCCATCCTTATGGTGATCATGGATATTTGAAGATATGCCTAAAAGAGAGGTTGTTCCATAGTGGAGTATGGGGGAGCAAATTCCAAGTCTTCACCAAGCTAGCGCAATCAAGAAAGGTGTTCCATCTTGAGGTGTAGAAGATCGTCATCATCAATATCAAGTGGAATATACACAAGGAAATTGTTTGATCTTGATAGGGTTTCTTTCTTACCAGTCTTGTGGTGTTAGTTGGGGAGACCGGTTTATAGGATAGATAACCGTACTATCAAGAGGGGCTCTCGAGTGAGTAACTTGATCATATCCCTCGGTGAGAGCTCAAACCTTTGCATACTTGGCATCATCTTTCTTGGTTATTATTTGGGTCTTACTCATGTGAGTACTTAGAGCTTGTGTTAATCTCCATGACAAGCTCAAGTTCATCGAAAACGAATTTCATATGCATTCTCTATTGTGTTTTCGATGTTGGAGGTTTTATCGGTTCGTCTTTTTGGGAGAGGTCAAACCTTTCGTCTTTTGGTTCTATCCTACCTTTCTGGACTATGATGTTTCTATTAATGATCTTGTAGATCTCATTGTCCTCTTTAAAACGATCCCAAGATAATCACAAACGGAGTCCAGATGCAAAAGTTATGATTGTTTCAGTTTTGATGTTTCTGCCAGTTTTCAGGGGGGGCGGATTATCCGGCCATGGGGGTGGATTATCCGGCCCAATTTTTGGAAAACGGCTAAGGACTTTGAGGCGTGGCTCCCTGTAACAGGGGCAGATTATCCGGGCCTCCGGGGGGCGGATTATCCGGCCCAAATATCCGCCCCTATATAGAGGGTCGCGCCACGAAGTCCTTAGCCATATTTTGGCTCGGGAAACCCGGAATATCCGGGGGAGGGGCGGATTATCCGGCCTGGGAGGTCCCAAACGGTCATATTTCGTTGGGGAGGGGTATAAACAGACCCCTTCTTCCTCCTTAGGTTGGTTGCTTGCATTCTCTCTCCTCCATTGTTTTGACCTTTAAGAGCTTGCAAATACTCTCAATCCCTCCCATATTTCTTGAATCTTTTTGGGGGATTTGAAAGGGGGATCTAGATCTACAACTCCACCAATCCATCTCTCAACTATGCGAGGGGAACATATTGGGATCTAGATCTTAGGGTTTCTTTTGTGGATTTCCTCTTCTATTCTTGCTCTCTTATTCTCCCACTAGCTTTTGTAGCTTTGGTGGAATTTGGGAAAGAAGGACTTGAGCACTTCTTGTGGTCTTGTCATTGCATTTTGTGCATCCATTTGAGTTCTCGGTGAGAATTTGATTGTGTGAAAGGTGAGAAGCTTTTTACTCTTGGGTTCTTGGAACCCTAGACGGTTTAGTTGTTTTGCAGGTTTGTGGATTACTTGGGGCCTCCAATTAAGTTGTGGAGCTTTCCCAGATCTTGTTTGTTGGGAGCCTCCAATTGAGTTGTGAGAAGTGCCACAATATTTGTGAGAGGTTACGGATTGCCACCGACAAGTGCACCGATAGTGAAGAAGTGAACCGGGCCTCTTGTGGTGAGGTTCACAGGAGAATAGGGTGAGGCCTTTTGTGGCGTGGTGGTCCTAGTACCGCCCACCCCTCCAACGAGACGTACTCCCTTTATGGGAGGAACTCGGTAATAAATCATCGTCTCCGCGTGCCTCGGTTATCTCTATACTCGAGCTATTACTTATGCACTTTACTTTGTGATAGCCTTCGTGCTTGAAGTCTTATATCTAGCTATCACATACTTGCTTGTATTGCTTAGCATAAGTTGTTGGTGCACATAGGTGAACCGTAGTTTATATAAGTTTTGTGCTTGACAAAGTAAACTCTAGTTTCATTCCACCTTTGTTAAGCCCATATCGTAAAAGTTTTAAACCGCCTATTCACCCCCTCTAGGCGGCATCTGTATCCTTTTCATACCTTGCCACCCAAAAGAACCTGGAAAACTCCTTAGCAAAGTCCGTGTGGGTTCCTTCAGGCAGGAGGTACAACCCCATCTGGTACATGGTGATGCTAGAAAGACAGGAGTTGATTAGGATCGTCTTACTCCCCTTTGTCGTGAGACGTGCCCGCCAGGGTTCCGCCTTAGAGTGGACTGATACGTTGCTAACGTATCTGTAATTTTTGATGTTCCATGCTTGGTTTATATCTACTTTCTTATATTTTGCCCACACTTTGGAGTACTTTTTATATACTTTCTTGGAGTAACCTATTAATAAGATGCCATAGTGCCAGTTGCCTTTTTTTTGCTGTTTTTGGTTCCAGGAAAGTCAGAAAATGAATATTCTCGGAATTGGACCGGACAAAAGCCAAATTCGATATTTTACTGCAAGACTCACGGATCCAAAAGACAAGACGGAGAGGGGCCACAGGGCGACCACACCATGTGGTGGCGCGGGCTATCCCTGGCCGTGCCACTAGGTGGTGTGGGCCCCCTGGCCTCCCACAGACCTTGCCTCTTCGCCTATAAGATGCCTCCTGATGCAAAAACCCTAGATCGTTAAGCCTCCAGCCACGAAAAGTTCCACACCGCCGCCGCCACCGAAGGGGAGATTCGAGGGACAAAAAATCTCTGTTCCGGCACCCTGCCGGGATGGGGAAGTGCTCCCGGAGCCATCTCCATCGATCTCCACCACCATCTCCATCACCATTGCTGATTCCCATGATGAGGAGGGAGTAGTTCTCTCTCGAGGCTAAGGGTTCTACCGGTAGCTATGTGTTCATCTCTCTCTCTATGCAAGATCATATTGTGATCATGAGCTTTGTAATCAAGTAGATCTACCTTGCTACTCCAGTGCTTTAATAGATCTCTGCTCTCCCCATGTGTGTGAAGTTGACAGTGTGCACACCATGGTGGCACTTAGGCTAGAGATTACAAATACTTGTTATGAGTTATATTTGGAGTTGGATGTTTCTATGAAATTGTGGTGTTTGTTTGAACCATCTGGTGCTCAAGGTGACAGTGTGGGGTTATCTGGATGCGGAAAGCGAACTTTGAGGAGTGTTGTTATAGCCCTACCAATGATTAGTGTGTCCAACCAGAGAGTAGTTAAGAGTAGTATCATAAAGAGAAGATATTTATATGAGAGTGTTCACTAGTGAAAGTATGATCCCTAGGCCTTGTTTCTAAGCATTGATACACCGTTTGTAATTAGATATGTTACATGTTTGCTTGCTTCCATCTTTATTTCAGATTGCCTTTAGTCTTTTCCCACATGAACCACATGCCAGCAAGCTATTTTCTGGCACCGTTACCACTTATAATTATGCATACCACTTGTATTTCACTATCTCTTCGCCGAACTAGTGCACCTATACACCTGACAAGTGTATTGGGTGTGTTGGGGACACAAGAGACTTCTTGTATCTTGATTGCAGGGTTGCTTGAGAGAGAATACCTTTGACCACTTCCTCCCTGAGTTCGATAAATTTTGGGTAATCCACTTAAGGGAAAACTTGATGCTGTTCTACAAACCTCTACACTTGGAGTCCCAACAACTGTATACAAGAATAGAAGTGCGTACACATCATGGACTCTCGCAACTTGGGGGCCAAATCCTTAATCAACACCCTCGTCTCTCTAAAGGGCATCTCGAGATACGTGATAGGGAAATCTGCCAGTCTGCAGTTGAGGTTATCAGCAATGCGTTGCCTTTCCTCGTCTGAGAAGCCCAAGATCATAACCTCGCTCTTGTCGAAGTTAATTTTGAGCCCTGACATGGATTCAAAGCATAGAAGTAGGAACTTCAGGTTAATGATATCGAGCTCCAAGCCTTGAACCATGATCATGGTGTCATCCGCATATTGGAGGTGGGTAAGCCCACCTCCAAGGATAAGATGCCCTACCACACCTAAGATGTGGCCGGAGTTCTTGGCCCTATCCAAGATCTCCACAAGGGCATCCACTGCCGAATTAAAGAGCAACAGAGAGATCGGGTCCCCTTGGCGCACCGCATAGGATGGCCTAAAGTAGGGGCCCACCTCCCCATTGACATTAATAGAAGTAGAGCCACTCACAAAAAACTTCATAATCCAGATAATCACCCTCTCATCAAATCCTCTCCTCTGGAGGACCTGCCTAAGGAACGCCCAGTCCAACATGTCGTACGCCTTCTAAAAATCTAACTTGAGGAACACCCCTTTTTGATGTCGGACCTTGCCTCATGAATAATTTCATGGAGGGCAAGGACCCCATCATGAATACGACGTCCCTTAAGGAAGGCATACTAGAGAGGGTGGGTCAGGCGTTCCAACACCAGAGCAATCCTAAGAGTGCAAACCTTGGCAAAAATACGTTACACAACATTTATCACGGTGATAGACCGAAATTGGCGAATATCCGTGGCCCCAACTACCTTGGGGATCAGGGTAATCACGCTGAAATTCAGCCTAGACATCACCAGGGTGCTAGGGTGCCAGTATAGAACTCCTGGAACATCCGCATCATGATGTTAACCTCCCTGTTCTTGGCGCTAGAGCAGCGGTTTTTATGACAGCGAAACAGAGGGTAGCGAAGAGCAAGAGGTGGAGACACGGCAGCGGCGGGTGGTGTCCATGTGGAAGCCGCATGGCCTACACCTGGAATGCGTGCGAGGGAGGTGGGGTGGGGAAGAGAGAGAGATGGGGGTGATTTGAGGCTTTGACTAAGATGGTTGCTGCTCGGCCGCTTGAGAGAGAAGATCTTGTTGTTTCTCCGCGACAGATTTTTGCAGTCTAAAAAAATCTCCACTGAAATCAGAGGGCTCATTTCTCGTGTTGTTTAGTACCGTCCGCTGGCACTGATCGTTTGACACACTACAAACAGGGGTATTTTGTGGGTTGTGCTTTGTGGGAATGTTGGGATCATAGTGATTTGTGGTGAAGTTTGCAACCTCCTCGTTAAGGACTGACTAGGCTATGGATGCCTTGATCTTGCATTTATTACCTGTTTTTTACGAAGCCTCTGTGTTTCTCTCTCAGTATATTTATTATGTCTCAAAATACCTTTACAAAATGACCTATCTCATTTGAGGTTTCCCGGCTTTCGGTTCAAATGACCAATGTTATGGCTAGAATCGTGACATAGTTTGTGATAATATGCCCATATTGTTCATACATGTGCATCATGGGATGACGAACAATGTTGCAGGAGGAAGTTTTCCTTTTCGTCGCACGAAAAAGCCATTATCTATTTTTGGAGCGCAAAAATCGAGGCATTTTGTGAAGAAACACCAAACGGTGAATACAAAAATTCTACCACCCTTTTTTAAAAATACTAGACCACCTTACATGGATAATGTTCCAACCGAGTATTTGTAAACCTTTCCGTCCACCTCTAGTGAAAAATACAAATTTCTGCCAAATCCGTAGGAAGTGGGATAGATATGAACTACATGTACATGATCTGATGCTCATGATTTTTTACAAAAATCATTTTTAGGTTCACAATATAAAGTTTCTTCAGAGATCCAATGCAAGTTTAGCGAGGCTGAGCCCTGAGCTAAGAATCTTCATGCCCGCCATTTTGACCATAGTTTTAAAGAGGCATAAGAAATTCAAAAACGATCTAAACAATATGATAAGGTTCATCAATCATTTTAGGTTCACAAGATATGGATATCATATTTGGATTCCTCTCATTTCTCTGATCGATTTAGATATTTTATTTGTCGAATTCCGATTTATGGATTTAAATATATGAATTATTTCATATTAAATAGAAAAGGCAAAAAAATAAAATCATTTTATTTTTTGTTTGGATTCAAGATTATTATTAATTATTCATTATTGTCTACTTAAATAATTGTTTGGAATCATGGTCCAAGAGTTAATATGATTGATATGAAAATATTATCGACAAGGTATGATTTCTTTCTCGGAAGCTCATTCGGAAAGAATGAAAAAGTTAAGCATGCTAGCGATAGAGTAGTGTTAGGATGGGTGACCTAATGGGAAGTTTGAAATCTAACTATTAGGGGGATCCCCGTTTCGGTGAAACTGGGGTGGATCTTGTCACAACCTGTGCCCAAAAATAGTTTGAAATTTTCCTATGACCTAACCAAGCACAAACAAAGAGAAAAGTCCACCGAGCTACCCCGTGAGAAGAACATTTAGGGGGTAGACGATCCGGGGCCCAGGGATCAGGGTTTCGTAGGAAGAGGCGCATCAGGGCATCAAAACACCTCCAAACCTTGCGTGTGATCCTAGCATGTGTATTAAAGTGTGATGGGATGTTGAAATGTCCAAAACATGATTCCCAAGTGTCACCTCCTTCGCAGACATGCGCTGTCACCAAAAAGCGAAGGGTCTGGAATCTAACTATTAGGGGGGAACTCCCTGTTTCGGTGAAACCAGGGTGGATCTTGTCACAAAATATGCCCAAACATGGTTTGGAATTGTCCTATGACCTAACCAAGAACAAACCAAGAGAAAAGTCCACCGGGCTACCCCCGTGAGAAGAACATCTAGGGGGTAGACGGTCCGGGGCCCAGGGATCAGGGTTTCGTAGGAAGAAGCGCCTTGGAGCATAGGAACACCTCCAAACCTTGCATGTGATCCTAGCATGTGTATTAAAGTGTGGTGGGATGTTGAAATGTCCAAAACCTGATTCCCAAGTGTGACCACATTCGCAGACATGCGCTGTCACCTAAAAACGAAGGGTCTGGAATCTAATTATTAGGGGGAACTCCCTGTTTCGGTGAAACCGAGATAGATCTTGTCACAACTTGTGCCCAAACATGGTTTGGAACTGTCCTATGACATAACCAAGCACAAACTAATATAAACGTCCCCGGGTTACCCCCGTGAGAAGAATATCTAGGGGGTAGACGATCCGGGGTCTAGGATCAGGGTTTTGTAGGAAGAAGCGCCTCGGGGCATCAAAACACCTCCAAACCTTACATGTGATCCTAGCATGTGTATTAAAGTGTGGTGGGATGTTGAAATGTCCAAAACCTGATTCCCAAGTGTGACCTCCTTCGTAGACATGCGTTGTTGATACATTGCAAATGTATCTATAATTTTTGATGTTCCATGCTTGGTTTTATCCACTTTCTTGTGTTTTGTTCCAACTTTGGAGTACTTTTCATATGATTTCTTGGACTAACCTATTAACAAGAGCCACAGTGCCAGCTGCCTGTTTTCTACTGTTTTTGTTCCAGGAAAGTCAGAAAATGAATATTCTCAGAATTGGATGGGACAAAAGCCAAAATGCCTATTTTTCTGGAAGTGATCAAGTGCCAGAATACGAGACGGAGAAGGGCCAGGGGCCGGCCACACCACCTGGCCGCGCGGCCAGGCTTGGCCCGTGCCTGGGGGGTGGTGTGGCCGCTCCCGGCACCCCCTCGGCCTCTCCTTCTGCCTATATATTACCCTCGGGATGAAAACCCTAAGGACCCGATCAAAAATCCACGAAAGAGTCTGTAGCCGCAGTCATCTCCATCCCTAGATCGGGAGGGATCTGAAGCTCTTCCCGGCACCCTGTCGGAGAGGGGAATTCACCCTGGAGGCCTTCTTCATCACCATGCAAGCCTCCGGTGTGATGCATGAGTAGTTCATCCTTGGACTACGGATCCATGTAGTAGCTAGATGGCTGATTCTCCTCCTTTGTGCTTTCATGTTTAGATCTTGTGAGCTCCGTTCATGATCAAGATCATCTATTTGTAATTCTACATGTTGTGTTTGCGAGGATCCGATGGATATTGAGATGCTATTTCAGATTGATTATTGATTCTATCATGTCTTTGTTATTTGAGATCTTGCATGCTTTCCGTTGTTAGTAGCTATCTTGGCCAAGTAGATGCTAGCAACTCCAAGAGTTAGTATTTATGCTCGATAGTGGGTTCATGCCTCTGGTAATCTGGGGAAGTGACAGAAATCTCTAAGGTACCAGATGTGTTGTTGCTACTAGGGAGAAAACAACAATCCTTTGTTCATAGAACAATCGTATTGTTTACTTTACATGCAGTTCGTAAAGCAATATTCTATTGCTTGCAACTTAATACTGGAGGGGGTTCGGATGATAACCTGAAGGAGGATTATTAGTCATAGATGCAGTTGGATGGCGGTCTATGTATCATGTTGTAATGCCCAATCAAGTCTCAGAGGAGTCAAGATGATTAGTATATGCATGTATTGCTTTCTCGGTGTTTGTCAATTGCCCCGCTGTAATTTGTTCACCCGGCATGTTATCTATCTTAAGGAGAGCCACCTCTAGTGAACTATGGATCCCGGTCCCTTGTCTTTTACATACAATCTACAATCTTTTACTGCTTTAAGTTTACTTTCTGCAAACTTTTACTTCTTTCCATTCGATACGTTTAATCCTTTGTTTTCCGCAAAACACGGTGAGATTGACAACCTCATCGCAAGTTGGGGACAAAGTTCTTTGGTTGTGTTGTGCAGGTCTCCACGTTGCTACTAGCACCGATAGTGCGCCCTGCCAAAGCTCACCTAGTAACACCTTTGGGGCGTTTGCTTGCTCCTACTGGTTCGATTAAACCTTGGTTTCATAACCGAGGGAAAACTTACTACTGTGCTCATCATACCTTCCTCTTGGGGTTCCCAACGAGCTCTACGTCGAAAGTCCAGCGCATCAAGACATTTTCTGGTGCCGTTGCCGGGGAGTCAAGGACATCTTCACAAGGGGAGTCCCTCATAACGAATCTCTTTACTTTGTTGTTTTTGTTTTGCTTAGTGTCTTTTTACTTTGTTTGCTTGCTTTGTTCTTCAAAAAACACAAAAAAATAATTTTACTTGTTTGCTTTCTTATTTGAAAACCCAAAAAAATGACTACCCTTGAAAACACTAAGTTTTGTGACTTCACTAGCACCAACAACGATGATTTTATGAGCACACATATTGCTCCACCTGTGGCTAAAAATACTTTCTTTGAGATAAAACCTGCTTTACTCAATCTTGTTATGAGAGAGCAATTTTCTGGTATTGGTAATGAAGATGCTGCTTCCCATCTAAATAACTTTGTTGAACTTTGTGAGATGCAAAAGCATAGGGATATAGATGGTGATATTATTAAGATGAAAGTGTTTCCTTTCTCTTTGAGAGGAAAAGCTAAAGAATGGTTGAATTCCTTAACTAGGAATAGTATTGATTCTTGGAATAAGTGCAAAGATGCCTTTATTGGAAAATACTATCCTCCTGCTAAGATTATATCCATGAGAAGTGAAATAATGAAGTTTAAACAACTTGACAATGAGCATGTTGCTCAAGCTTGGGAAAGAATGAAATCTTTGGTAAAGAATTGTCCCACTCATGGACTGACTGCTTGGATGATCATCCAAACTTTTTATGCAGGATTGAACTATTCTTCAAGGAACCTATTGGATTCAGCTGCTGGAGGTACCTTTATGACCATCACTTTGGGTGCTGCAACAAAACTTCTGGACAATATGATGGTTAATTATTCTGAATGGCATACTGAGAGAGATCCACAAGGTAAGAAGGTAAATTCTGTTGAGGAAACCTCCTCCTTAAGTGATAAGATTGATATTATTATGTCTATGCTTGTTAATGGGAAAGCCCATATTGATCCAAATAATGTTCCTTTAGCCTCTTTGGTTGCTCAAGAAGAGCAAGTTGATGTGAACTTCATAAGAAATAACAACTTTGGCAACAATGCTTATGGTAATAATGCTTATAGGAACAATTTTGGTAACAACAATTATACGCCATATCCTCCCAACAATGGTAATGCTTATGGAAATTCTTACAACAATAATAAGAGTGCTCCCTCTGAACTTGAAGTTATGCTTAAAGAGTTTATTAGTAAACAAACTGCTTTTAATAAAACTATTTAGGAAAAACTCTCTAATGCTGAAAGAAATATAGAATATTTGGCTGAAGCTCAATCTACTTTGAATAAAATGGCTGCTAAACCTGAAACTAATGAGAATCCCTTTGCAGCTACTAATGCTATACAAGTAAGAATTGATGAAATTTTAGACTATTAGCTGAATTACATGCTAAGTGGGAAAGAGAAGATGAAATTGCTAGAAACATTAGTGTTTCTACTATCACCACCACTAGTGTTGAGGCTAGTAATAGTTCTACTACTTTAGATGATAAATTTGATTTTAATCTTGATGGTTGCAATATCTCTGAAGTTATTAAGTTCCTACAAAAGCTTGCTAAAAATCCTAATGCTAGTGCTATGAACATGGCTTTTACAAAACACATTACTGATGCTCTCATAAAGATTAAAGAAGAAAAGATGAAACATAAAGCCTCTATTCCTATAAATCAAGAAGATGGTTGGGAACCCATCATTTATATGAAAGTGAATGACTTTGATTTCAAAGCTTTGTGTGATCTTGATAGTAGTGTTTCTATTATGCCTAGAAGGATTTATGATATGCTTGATTTGCCTCCTCTTGAAGATTGTTATTTGAATGTCCCACTTGATGCTAATGCTAAAAATAAACTCATGGGGAGTCTTAATGATGTTCTTATTATGGTTAACGATTCCTAAGTCCCCGTTGATTTCTATGTTTTGGATGTTGAATACAGTGCTTCTTGTCCTATTACTTTGGGAAGACCTTTTCTTAGAATTGTTGGTGCCATCATTGATATGAAAGAAGGCACCATTAAATATCAACTCACACTCAAGAAAGGTATAGAACACTTCCCTAAAAAGAGAAAAAATATTTCTTTTGCTTCTCCTATGAAAACAAAATTTGGTCTTAATGCTTCTTCATTTGAGAATACTTGATCCTTTTTCTTGCTTCTTATGCCTAACTTAAAGGCGTTAAAGAAAAGTACTTATT
Organism: Avena eriantha; assembly: GCA_910589775.1. Taxonomy (NCBI): domain Eukaryota; kingdom Viridiplantae; phylum Streptophyta; class Magnoliopsida; order Poales; family Poaceae; genus Avena; species Avena eriantha. The sequence goes on along the minus strand of OU342743.1, from coordinate 130,266,456 downwards.
GGGAGATAACCCAAAATTTTTAGATGAGTCTTGAAAGTTTATTACCTCTGTAATAACCTCTCCTTATCTTTTTTATTTGCTTTTTGTGCCAAGAGTAACCTCTAATGAGAGTGAAGTAATGATTGGGAAAGTTGCTGTCCCGAAACAGATTTCTCTGCTTCACCGTAAAAATTCGTGAGAGAGGTATGTATTTCGGAGTGAGCTGTAATTTTTTTTGCATCTTCCCCAGGTTGTTATATAACTTTCGTTAGTTCAACACTTTTTGATTTGAGCAACAGAAGGTCTTACAATAAATTCATCTTTACCTGCTAGTCTGTTTTGACAGATTTCTGCCATTTTCTGCATTTGCTTCTTCTTGGTTACTTCTTGAGTTCTTTTGGGGAATTGAGCTTTTTGAGGGAAGTGCTACATTAGCTAGTGTTCTAATTGAAGTTTATTTGGTGTTAGAACTGAACATTGAGACTTATTTATCTTAAGTGCACTAATGTTGCTAATGAGATTGTGTGAAGTTTTGTATGAAGGAAAAAATTCAGGTGTATGGAAGGAATGAGTAATGAGATGAAGGATGGACTTAAGCTCAAGATTGGGGATGCCACGCGTGTCACCCCAAGAAATATCCAAGAAGTACAAGCGTCAAAGCTTGGGGATGCCCAAGGCATCCCCTTCTTCATCAATAAAAATCCCAAGTTTCTTCCAAACGCTTCATTTTTATTGTTTGATGCACAGTTGTGTTTTTCTTGGAGCGTCTTCTTTTTTGTTTTCGTTTTGGTTTTTCGTTTGCTTTGGTTTGCTTAGTTTTCTGAATAAATTGGTTGTACCCCCTCTTTCATACATTGGTTTGCAAATATTTTGGTTTGGTTTGGAAAAGAGTAGGAAAGTTCATGCTTATGTGGTAAAAAGAGCTCGTTTTTGACTGTGGCCTATGATTTGTCATGCCATGCTTGATATTGTTTTGGCTTTATGCCTAGTATTCTTTTCTGTAGCATGACTTGTTATAAACAATTGAGATTGCTTAATGTGCCTTGGATGAATCATGCGTTATTTTAGCATATTAAAGCATAGTATAGTGGTATTCTCCTTTGATGCTTTATTTGGGTTGACTTGGCGCATGCTCACACCATGTTATGACTATCTCAAGTCCCCATACCTTGTATGATCCTTTAGTTTTCAACTTGTAGTATCACTTTATGCTTTTATCAATGATGTTTTGTCGCTCTGCATGATTATGGCCATTATTGCTCTCTTAGTTTGTCGCTCCTAGTCTTTTGCTAGCCTCCACAACAAAGTATGAGTTCCACTCATGCATCCAACTCCCTAAACAAAGTTATTCCAAAGAGTCCACCATACCTACCTACTAGCTTATGCTATTCCAAGTATATTCATGCTTTTGTTTACCTTCCACTTGTTATGAGAAAACTAGTGATTAAAGCTCTCACGAACTTGATGGAACACTTTACTTTACTTGCCCTTAATAAACTTGAACCATTGTGTCTTCTGTGTTGTATATGCTTGCACTTATTTGTCGGGAATTAGCAGAACCATGCTTTCATGGGGAACGCTTTCAACATTGCACTTGGTACTTGTACCTAGTTGATATCATGCTCTTTTGTATATGGATGTCGTCGGTGTGAAACGAAAGGGGAGCTTGTAAGTCCATGTAGTTATGTATATGTGTTAGAGAAACGCCTGGGCCACTGGTCTAATCCATGCTGACATGGTGGAAACCTGCAGCGTAACCATAATGAAAAAAAGAGTCCTATATTGAAAAAAAAGAGAAAAAAAGAGATACTATGAAAAGAGGAAAGAGAGAAAAAAGCACCATATTCCCATGGTAAAAAGAAGAATGCTGAGATGCTTGTTGTCTGCTTGCCTTGTCATTTTGATATGGGGATTCTTCCGTATCATCGGGCAAGGGGTACCCCATTGGCGGTTCTCTATGATACACATGTACTTATGATGACAAGAACTTACTGGTGACTAAACTTGAGTAGCATGAGGAGCGGCCCTGGTATACAAGGGACATGAGATTTCTGACTTATATTTCGTCAAGCATGTACACCATAGTTTGTTCACTTTAACCTTAATCACTTCAAGATGCTTATGATAGGGGCAATGAGAGCTGAAAACTACAAGTACCATAATTCTTGGAAGCTCTTTATGAGACTTGAATCCCTACTTCCCCCTTTTACCAAAGGCTTTTATTCCACCATTATATTGAGTCTCCACCTTCTATCTTTATGCACCTACTTTGAGAGCATAGTGGCCATTCTTAGTTCTATGTGCATTGTCCCAAGACTAGTTGATTGATGCATAACTTGTTATTGCTTGTTTTAAACTTTTGTATCCAGTCACTCTTATGAACTTTGAAGGTGTCCTATGCATTTATATTTGCTACTCTATTGAGAGACAAGCTGAATACTATTATGCTATGTTTTCTTTATGTGAAACAAACAAACGTCTTGTAAAGCATTGTTATTCATGAATCTTTTGTTTGTGCCTTTTCATGTTGCATCTTAGTTTCTTCGCTTATTGCTAGTACTGTGTCTTTCATGTTATGATTGAAGTACTATGATCCCAGCTTTGAATGTTTTACAAATACTTTGATCAAGTCTTTGATGGTGCATGTCACCTCAAAAATTATTCTTTCTTTTTATCACTTACCTACTCAAGGACGAGCAGGAGTTAAGTTTGAGGATGTTGATACATTGCAAATGTATCTATAATTTTTGATGTTCCATGCTTGGTTTTATCCACTTTCTTGTGTTTTGTTCCAACTTTGCAATACTTTTCATATGATTTCTTGGACTAACCTATTAACAAGAGCCATAATGCCAGCTGCCTGTTTTCTACTGTTTTTGGTTCCAGGAAAGTCAGAAAATGAATATTCTCAGAATTGGACGGGACAAAAGCCAAAGTGCCTATTTTTCCGGAAGTAATCAAGTGCCAGAATACGAGATGGAGAAGGGCCAGGGGCCGGCTACACCACCTGGCCGCGCGGCCAGGCCTGGCCCGCGCCAGGGGGTGGTGTGGCCGCTCCCGGCACCCCCTCGGCCTCTCCTTCCGCCTATATATTGCCCTCGGGATGAAAACCCTAAGGACCCGATCAAAAATCCACGAAAGAGTCTGTAGCCGCCGTCATCTCCATCCCTAGATCGAGAGGGATCTGAAGCTCTTCCTGGCACCCTGCCGGAGAGGGGAATTCACCCTGGAGGCCTTCTTCATCACCATGCAAGCCTTCGGTGTGATGCGTGAGTAGTTCATGCTTGGACTACGGATCCATGTAGTAGCTAGATGGCTGGTTCTCCTCCTTTGTGCTTTCATGTTTAGATCTTGTGAGCTCCGTTCATGATCAAGATCATCTATTTGTAATTCTACATGTTGTGTTTGCGAGGATCCGATGGATATTGAGATGCTATTTCAGATTGATTATTGATTCTATCATGTCTTTGTTATTTGAGATCTTGCATGCTTTCCGTTGTTAGTAGCTATCTTGGCCAAGTAGATGCTAGCAACTCCAAGAGTTAGTATTTATGCTCGATAGTGGGTTCATGCCTCTGGTAATCTGGGGAAGTGACAGAAATCTCTAAGGTACTAGATGTGTTGTTGCTACTAGAGAGAAAACAACAATCTTTTGTTCATAGAACAATCGTATTGTTTACTTTACACGCAGTTCGTAAAGCAGTAATCTGTTGCTTGCAACTTAATACTAGAGGGGGTTCAGATGATAACCTGAAGGTGGATTATTAGTCATAGATGCAGTTGGATGGCGGTCTATGTATTATGTTGTAATGCCCAATCAAGTCTCAGAGGAGTCAAGATGATTAGTATATGCATGTATTGCTTTCTCGGTGTTTGTCAATTGCCCCGCTGTAATTTGTTCACCCAGCATGTTATCTATCTTAAGGAGAGCCACCTCTAGTGAACTATAGATCCCGGTCCCTTGTCTTTTACATACAATCTACAATCTTTTACTGCTTTGTGTTTACTTTCTACAAACTTTTACTTCTTTCCATTTGATACGTTTAATCCTTTGTTTTCCGCAAAACATAGTGAGATTGACAACCTCATCGCAAGTTGGGGGCAAAGTTCTGTGGTTATGTTGTGCAGGTCTCCACGTTGCTACTAGCACCGGTAGTGCGCCCTGCCAAAGCTCAGCTAGTAACACCTTTGGGGTGTTTCTTTGCTCCTTCTGGTTCGATTAAACCTTGGTTTCATAACTGAGGGAAAACTTACTGTTGTGCTCATCGTACCTTCCTCTTGGGGTTCCCAACGAGCTCTACGTCGAAAGCCGAGCGCATCAGCTGTCACCAAAAAACGAAGGGTCTGGAATCTAACTATTAGGGGGGACTCCCTGTTTCGGTGAAACCAGGGTGGATCTTGTCACAACATATGCCCAAACATGGTTTGGAATTGTCCTATGACCTAACCAAGAACAAACCAAGAGAAAAGTCCACCGGGCTACCCCCGTGAGAAGAACATCTAGGGGGTAGACAGTCCGGGGCCCAGGGATCAGGGTTTCGTAGGAAGAAGGGCCTTGGAGCATCGGAACACCTCCAAACCTTGCATGTGATCCTAGCATGTGTATTAAAGTGTGGTGGGATGTTGAAATGTCCAAAACCTGATTCCCAAGTGTGACCATATTTGCAGACATGCGCTGTCACCTAAAAACGAAGGGTCTGGAATCTAACTATTAGGGGGGAACTCCCCGTTTCGGTGAAACCGGGATAGATCTTGTCACAACTTGTGCCCAAACATGGTTTGGAACTGTCCTATGACATAACCAAGCACAAACTAAGATAAACGTCCCCAGGTTACCCCCGTGAGAAGAACATCTAGGGGGGGTAGACAATCCGGGGTCCAGGGATCAGGGTTTTGTAGGAAGAAGCGTCTCGGGGCATCGGAACACCTCCAAACCTTGCATGTGACCCTAACATGTGTATTAAAGTGTGGTAGATGTTGAAATGTCCAAAACCTGATTCCCAAGTGTGACCCCATTCGCAGACATGCGTTGTCACCTAAAAACGAAGGGTTTGAAACCTAACTATTAGGGGGGGGGCTCCCCGTTTTGGTGAAATCAGGGTGGATCTTGTCACAACCTGTGCCTAAACATGGTTTGGAATTGTCCTATGACCTAACCAAGCACAAACCAAGAGAAAAGTCTACTGGGCTACCTCCGTGAGAAGAACATCTAGGAAATAGACAATCCCTGTCCGAAAAATATCTACGACGTAGATCGACGAAGGCGGGCCACACAACGAGAACCATTTCATCACAGCAAGGTGGCCATGCAAGTGGACGGGACGATGACAGACCACAATGACATATTCATATGTGTGTTCATGATAATATAAGGCTTGCTAGTTAATTGTAGGAAAAAATAAAACTAAATTGCTTTGCCGTGTATGATAGGTAATACACACGGCAAAGACATACCTCTGTCGTGTGTCTGACGGCAAGCACACACGGCAAAGAGTCCCCGTCACCTCCTGTCAATTCCTCCCGCATGTGCACCTATGGGCAGTGGGTCCCACCTTGTTGCCGTGTGGGAAGGCTTTGTCGTGTGCCCTTTCTGTCTTTGCCGTGCGAGGTTTCTCTGTCGTGTTCCTTCCTTCCGTCTTTGCCGTGCATGTTGCTTTTCCGTGTCCTTTTCCAGAACTATGTCGTGTTTCTATCATTTGCCGTGTACTCTCTGAGGGTGACACGGCAAAGACTTTTTTTGCCGTGTTCTGGGCCGTTTGGCACACGGCAAAGCCTCTATTTCACGACAACGAGAGTTTTTCCCATAGTGATTGTTACAACGGCGCATACATGACGGTGCGCCACCAATAGGGTGTCTTATATAAACGTTTTCTTAGTAGTGTATAGATGTTGATTGAGCTGCTTGCCTTTGACGAGAACCAAGAAGTTATTTTCTTCAAAATTTGATACTGTGTCGATATATAGATTTTGATAATCCGTACGATTTAATGTACATGTCCGTAGAAGAGTAGGCATACAATTGCACGGTTAGTACATTGTACATAGGAAATACAGATGTACATCCACGCTAGTAGACATGCTCGTAAGAAAGTACTCCCTCCGTTTCAAAATACTCCCTCCGATCCATATTAGTTGACTCGAATTTATCTAGATTCAGATGTATATAAACTTGTTTTAATACTCTCTCCGTCCCAAAATAAGTGACTTGAGTTTATCTAGATTCGCATGTACCTATATACTAAAACGTGTCTAGATACATCCGAATCTAGACAAACCCACGTCACTTATTTTGAGACGGAGGAAATATTAGATATATCCGAATATAGATAAATCCAAATCAACTTGTGAAAGGAGTGTACGTAGACTCCTTTTAATGTGGAGGTTCATTTAAAGTAAACCTACACACTAAAAGAGGTCTAGATACAATTTTTCACAAAGCTAAAAAAATTTATATTTTAAAACGGAGGAAATAGCCATAAAATAGCGTGGAAAAGTACACATGACCATGGACCATGGCGAAGAACACGGAGACCGGAGAAAGCATGCATAGAGAACTGGCCTGCCGTGCGGGACACGTACGTATGAACACGGGAGCGGTGTTAGCTGTTCCTAGTTTTGTGAGTTTTGTCGTGCAACCGGCCGACGGACCACGCGCGGCGCGGCCAGCATGCAGCCTAGCTGTATCTCATGAGTTATGATCCACGGCAAGCCTCCTGCCCGGTGGTGTCGATCCTGTCACGATGTGGGCTAACTCTCAGTGGTCAGTGCTGCACTGCTGGTCGGAGAGCATCATCATCCTGACGAACTCTTCGAAGTTGACCTGGCCATCCCCGTCGAGGTCCGCCTCCGCGATCATCCCTTCCACCTCCTCGTCGGTGAGCTTCTCGCCGAGGCTGATCATGACGTGCCTCAGCTCAGCCTTGGAGATGTGCCCGTCCTGGTCCCTGTCGAACACCCTGAACGCCTCCCGGAGCTCCTCGTCCGCGGACCCAGCGTCGGCGCGGGCGGCCTCCTGCTGGCGGGACACGAGCGCCAAGAACTCGGCGAACTCAATGGTGCCGTTGCCGTCGGCGTCCACGTCGCGCACCATGTCGCGGAGCTCGTCCGCGGTCGGGGACTGGCCCAGGGACCGCACCACCGTGGAGAGCTCCTCCGGCGTGATCCGGCCGTCGCCGTCCCTGTCGAAGAAGGCGAACGCCTCCCGGAACTCGCACATCTGCTCCGAGCTGATCGCCGCCGCCGCCGCGCCCGCGCCTCCCATTGTAGTAATATCTTCTTGCTGTTGTTTGTTGCCGCTGATCGGGGAGATGACGGTGATTCGTGAAGTGATGTGGCTACTGAGAGAGAGAAGGAGAAGTGGAAAGGAATGTGAGCTGAGACTTGGATGGGTTTATTGGAGCTCAGGAAGGTTAGACTTTATATAGGGAGGCATGTCGGAGGTGGATCTGAACGCGGAGTGTTGGCGCGGTTGACTTGTCGCGCACACGCATTAATTCCAACCCCGTCTTCTCGATCTCGTCCTAGGCTGGCCAAGTCAAAAGAGATCGGTCGGTCGAAGCATGCGTGCGTTCCAGAAAGTGCAAAATCTCAGTAGTCTTCACGAACTAGCAAATCCGCAGTCCCTCCCTTCTAAAATATAGGTTTTAGGTCTGTGAAATCAGTATATCTATAAAAATTTTAGTACGTAAGTTCACTTTAAAACTACATGAATCTATACACTAAAAGGTCTAGATATTTTTTTTATAAAATAAACATATTATATTTTCAAAAAGAGGGAGTAGTAATATAAGGGGAAAAAAGAGCAGACCAATTTGAATATCAACAAAATACTCTACGTGATCTGATAGTGGCACCGTACTTTATATGGTTTTGTTAATTTGGGAGGACGCGTCGTCCATGGGATGGGCGGCCGTCCACATCTAGCTCAGCTGTGCACAGCTGGAGAGGTCGGAGCTGTAGGAGACCGCGGCCTCTGTCGGTGCGGTGGCCGCTAGCTCCCGACTCCACAAATAAACTGTTACAGTAAATTGTAGAATGAATCCAACTGATATCTTACTCCATCGATGTTCAACATATTTATATAAGGGGAAGGGGCGCACCGAAGAGATGCGTTCGCTCGTGACGGGGTGCAAGAGAAATGTCGGTTTGCCATAAACCGACATAGATACAATGGGAAGATTATCTCTTTAATTATTCTATTTAATTAAATCCTAACATTCCCTCTAATCCTTCCTTATTTTCATGATTGATCATCTTTGGAATCATCTTCTCTAAAAACCATGTGGGAAAAAAATGAGAAGAAATATGCAATATGCCATGAAAAACTCCTTCAAAAAACCTTGTGGGAAAATAAGGAGAAAATAACATATGTCATCCATGCTTGTACTGATATTGCCTCATTAAAAACCTTACGTGAGAAACCGTTAGTAAAACTCACAAAGAAAAAGAGTGCAATACTGAAGATAATCTTTAACAGGTCTTAACCTGGGAGATTTCTCCCCCTGAACTTTGCAAGTCACGAAGTCTGCTCGTACCAATTCTATGTACATATTTGTGAAACAACGAATTTGGTAATGACTTGGTAAACAAATCAGCGAGGTTATCACATGACTTCATTTGCAAAATATTTATTTTCCCACCTTTTGTAGCTCATGGGGATAAAACAGCTTAGGAGCAATATGCTTTGTAATATTGCTCTTAATATAACCTGTCTGCATCTGTACAATACAAGCAGCATTATCCTCATAGATAATAATGGGTGATTCTAGCGAACTAATCCCACTTGAACCTTGGACAAAGTTCATCATTCTGTGAAGCCATACACATTCCCGTGATGCTTCATACAAAGCGATTATCTCAGAATGATTCGTTGACGTAGCCACTGATGTTTGCTTTGTCGACTTCCAAGAGAAGGTTGTACCTCTATGTAAGAAGACAAATTCAGTCTGTGATCTAGCATTATGGGGATATGATAAGTATCCAGCATCATAATACCCCACCATGGTTCTCTCTTGATTTTTCTGATAAAACAAACCAAGATCTTTAGTGTCCTAAAGATATCTTAAAATATTCTTCACACCAGCCCAATGCCTTTTTGTCGGCAATGCGCTGTATCTAGCCAACAGATTAACTGCAAACGATATATCAGGTCTCATGCAGTTTGCTAGATACATTAGTGCACCGGTTGCACTAAGGTATGGGAACTCTGGTCCCAATACCTCTTCATCGTCATCCTTAGATCTAAAAGGGTCTTTGTCTCTATCAAGAGACCTAACAACCATAGGTGTTTTTGATGGGTATGCTTTATCCATATTGAATTTCTCCAATATCTTTTGGATATAAGCAGACTGATGAACCAATATTTCAGAAGGAATATGTTCAAATTGTAAATCGAGATAAAATTTGGTTTTACCCAAATCTTTCATCTCAAATTCCGTCTTAAGATGATTACTAGCCTCATGTATCTCTTGTGCAATACCAATGATATTCAAATCATCCACATACACAAAGATTATACAAAATCCATTAGTAGATTTCTTGATGAATACGCATGGACAATCATCATCATTCAAGTACCCTTTCTGCAAAAGGAACTCACTTAGTTGGTTGTACCACATTCTACCCGACTGCTTCAAGCCGTATAACAACCTCTGTAGCTTTACACAGTACATTTTGCGATCAGCCTTCGGATCTGGAATCTTGATTCCCTCGGGGACTTTCATGTAGATGTCCGTATCTAGTGACCTATATAAATATGCGGTCACCACATCCATCAATTGGATATACAAATTCATTTGCACTGCCAGTGATATCAAGTATCGGAACGTGATTCCACTCATCACAGGAGAATATGTTTCATCGTAATCGATACCAGGTTTCTGTGTAAAACCTTGTGCTACAAGCCTCGCCTTATATCTCACCACCTCATTGTTTTCATTCTTTTTCCGAATAAAAATCCATTTTGCCCCAACGGGGAAAACATTCTGAGGAGTAGGTATTACTGCAGTAAATACCCCTCTCTTATTAAGCGAGCGCAGTTCATCCTCAATTGCAACCATCCATTTGGACTAGTTCGAGCGTTTCATACACTCTGCCACGGTCTTAGGTTCACGGTCCAATGCCAGGTCATTTGCAATCTTTGAGGAGAAAAATATGTCAACATTTGTAGACTTTCTGTTGAATGATTCTCCTGATTCTACATAGTTTGTAGAAATCTCTTCAATACCTTCAGACTCATTGTGATTTCCCTCAACGATTGAATCGAGATGTTCCAATGTCCTAGCACCTATATTTGTGTGCACACTTGTGATGGGCCCTGGATGATGAACATCCTTTAGGTGTATTTCTTCAACACTTGGTTGAACGTCAACCCGCGGTTGACCTACATTTACTGTTTTAGAGATCCTCATTCCCCGCGGACATTTCTGAGAAGCTTTGTCCTTTTTGTCCAGATTTCTCCCCCTCTTGGGAAGTTGAGTGGTCTTAGCTATCTCAACTCTCCCTAGGACATTCATAGCGGGAACATCGGATTTAGTAACACCTTTATAGTCAGTAAATGCATCTGGTAGATTATTTGCAATATTTTGCAAATTTATTATCCTCTGAACCTCCAGTTCAGATTCGGCATTTTTTGTGGTCCTTTTCTCCCCCTAATGCCGAAAAATTATCCTCATCAAAGAGGCAATCAGCGTACCGGGCTATGAAGAGATCCCATGTTAGAGGCTCCAGGTACTTTATAATCGACGGAAAAGTGTACCCTACATACCCATCTTTCTATGTGGACCCATCGATGTACGCTGAGGTGGTGATATCGGCACGTACACAGCGCAACCAAATCTTCGAAGGTGGGAAATACTTGGTTGATTTCCACGTACTAACTGCAACAGGGAGGCCATATGGTATGCAGTTGGTCGAATTTGTATCGATTCCGCGGCATGTAACACCGCATGTCCCCAACATGAAGTTGGGAGATTACAATTCTGTAGGAGCGGTCTTGCTATCAACTTGATCCTCTTGATAAGTGATTCCGCAAGACCATTTTGTGTGAGTGCATACGGTACAGAATGCTCCACAGTTATACCCAAAGCTAAGCAATAATCATTGAATGCTCGTGAACTAAATTCAGCAGTATTATCCATTCTAATGGATTTTACCCTATGTTCATAATGATTAGCTCTCAATTTTATGATTTGAGTAATCAGCTTTGCAAATGCATGGTTCCTTGTCGATATGAGACACACATTTGACCATCTTGTAGATGCATTAATGACTACCATAAAATATCTGAATGGTCCTGATAACGGTTGAATTGGACCACATATATCTCCTTGAATGCGTTCAAAGAAATTTAGTGATTCACTCTGGACCTTCAGGTACGAGGGTCTAGTGCCTAGTATGTTTATTTTCAGTTCATTTGTGTTGCTGTAAACTTTGAAATTATTAATTGGTTTGAGCTGTTAGGGGTAGAATCTGTTTTGGGGTATACATTTTTTTTTGCAGTACACGCTACCGGGCGGAACAGATGCGCATAACTAAACCGTAAAATGAAACATTTTATTTTACGGTATGTGATCCGTCCTGTCTTTTTCGCACCGCAAAGACGAGTTGCGGTCGCTAGAGATGCTCTTAGACTTGTAGTGAATCAGTGGCTAGTACTTTCCAAACTACCTACTCCATGTCGTGGCAAACACTGTACGCGGAGCGAGCGACACGGAGAAGCTTAAGTTGGTACGTACGCGGTCTCGGTGAATCGACTGCCACTAGTGATGCATGGTCCCGAATGAGTGGTCAATCCTTGCCTAGACTTTTACTAGTACGTGCTGAAATTTTCAAGCTGCCCCGACCCATGTCGTGAACACTGTAACCGTGTTATTAATGATGCAATTTTGACAGGATCAAAGGCTACGGAGAAGTTAATTTGCCCCACGACACCACCATGCTCCATGCACGCATGACATGCATGCAGGTGCAGGGCTGCTATGGCCGAATTAATCGATGAAACCGAGGGAAACGTTATGGCTGGAAGTGGAACGCAAGGTGCCGGCGCGTCTGGCCAGGTCAAGGGACCTAGCTAGGAGTAGCGGAGTGAACCCAACGCGCGGGCCGGGGGCGCATGGAACGGGTCCAGCGCGTCTGTGCAAGTCCATGCATCGAACTCCATCAGCGTGTCTCGTTTTCCTTCAGATTTCCGTTCGAAATGAATTTGCATACATGAATAACTAATTGACATCGTCATCACTTCAGAAACGAACGGGTCTTCGTCTTCCTGGTTGGATGTGAGGGAGCCGTACGTCAAAGCCAAACCATCACTCCAGCCAACGGTGTCGGAATATTAGTGCTCATGTTTTCACACGTACCTGAGTATGCATAACACATTGCACCTGTATTTCCCGATCATCACTCGTACGTACGTACGTACGTAAGTAGCCGTGAATCAACCGTTGGATCCCAATCGATCCATAAGGGTCCGTTTGGACACAAAGTAAATACCGCCAGATGTAATACACTAGTAGAAACCGGCCATTTGCACCGGTTGGACAACCGATGCAAAAGAATCGGGACTAAAGGTCCAACCCTTTAGCACCGGTTGTGCTGTGAACCGGTTCTAAAGGGGCTTCACGTGGACGTCTCTGGCTCGGTTGGCCTGGAAACTTTTAACACCGGTCCACGTGGCGAGTCGTGAGTGTGGCTGCGGGTTCTGCCGCAGCAAACCATTATATTACACAAAATCGTCATTAATATAGAGATCGAGTGATCTCTTTCATCGTACTTTGTGGGACATATTTACTTAACGGTACACGCGTTCATGCATATAAACAATATAATTTCTATTACAATTCCTATTGTCCAAAATTGTAGGACTTATGGTATTCTCCGGCTGGGCCTATGACCGGGTCAAGTAGGAATCCCGCTAGTTACTCTTGAATTGCGTGTGTACGCTCGATTGGTAGAAGCTCGTCCTGCAACTTTTCCATCTAATTTAAAGAAGGGGTCAATATATATGAATGAAACTCAACACACAATTGATGGTAATAAAATAAAATGGTGAGAATATTGTTTACGCACATGAATTTAATTTATAATACGATCGTCATTCTCACAGGTCAAATCCACATAAATTATTCCCTTCTACCTGCTTCAAACACTTTATAAGAATAGAGTTCAATCAAAATAGTAATCAAGGATCATAATGGTATTGAAACTAGAATCAAAGAGATGCGTGGATCTAGCTAGTAGTACTTACCGATATATGTTCAAATTGAAGCTCCAGTTTCTACGCACCCGGAGCCCTTTTCGTGAACTGTTTCCAAGCACTGCCCGACAAAGAAAATGAAAAAAAAGAGTTATTAATTACTTGATAGGAAATGAACGAAAGTTGCCGATATAGTGTTATAATGTTGAAATTACCTCTGGAGCATATCCTGCATGTCCCCCTACGTCTCAAGGGGTTTACTTCGAGTCCATGACCTTTACTAGTCCTCGGTCAAGGGTTATAATTAGGAGAATAAAATGGTAGTTGTGCACACGCATAACTCATCAACTACACTTAACATCGTGCAAGCGAAATAGAATATATACAAGACAGTAACACTCACTGTAGTTGTAAGGAAATAGTATTTCCGATTTGTTTTCATTAAACCTTAACGCGTGTACCAAGTTATCTTCCGTGTCCTTGGGATAGTTATCTAGACAATATGCATTCACGGTATATGGGTCAACGAACCCAATATCATAGATTATTCGTTCTTTCATGTATTCGAGAATCTTGAATCTGCATAATTAATACAGTGATGAATACATATATGCAATGGACGAGCTGATCTAGAGAATATTTAAACACAAAATTAATACTTACAGACAATAGGCACGAACGAGTGATTTGTCGAGGGCATCTTGATTGTAGAGCTGGAATAATTCACTAAATTTGATGTTTATCTCGTCATCTCCATGCCCGTAATGATCCGGTTTAAGTCCCATTATGATCCAGTTCGCCCCATCCTTACAGGCTTGCACGTACCACCGATGCAACTTTCGCAATTGTGTTGGTAGATGCGGGATCTGCTCAGATTTGACGAGAGGGTCCCCGTACTTGTATTGGTATGCTACTTGATCACCTACGGGGAATTCGACCCGACTTAAGTACTCAAGTATACTCATACCGAAAGCTTCGGCTTCATCTTTGTATAGTTTTACCATTTCCGGATCTTAGCACTCGATGGGATACTCTTGTAGCGGGGGGCACGAGTTTTTCTGTTCTCTGAGCTGGGGAACTGATTTCCCTTTTGCACTACTACTTCTCGACCACTCTTTTGATGCCTTATGTGACTTGAAAATAGAGCAGTCATAGTATGATATAAGTCTTGGCTCGGGTTTTGACAAGGTCTTCAGCATTTTAACATTTTTTCCTTCTCTATAGGCGGCTCGGCGGGCTTCTTCTTCCTTCCAAGGAACTGTTTCACTTCTTCCTGTACTTTTTGGGAGGGGCTCCGGTCAATGGATGGGCGATCGGTTAAGACTCATTATTGCTTTACGAACTGCATGTAAAGTAAACAATACGATTGTTCTATGAACAAAGGATTGTTGTTTTCTCCCAAATAGCAACAGCACATCTAGTACCTTAGAGATTTTTGTCACTTCCCCAGATTACTAGAGACATGAACCCACTATCGAGCATAAATACTAACTCTTGGAGTTGCTAGCATCTACTTGGCCAAGATAGCTACTAACAACGGAAAGCATGCAAGATCACAAATAACAAAGACATGATAGAATCAATAATTAATCTGAAATAGCATCTCAATATCCATCGGATCCCCGCAAACACAACATGTAGGATTACAAATAGATGATCTTGATCATGAACAGAGCTCACAAGATCTAAACATGATAGCACAAAGGAGGAGAACCAGCCATCTAGCTACTACATGGACCCGTAGGCCAGAGTTGAACTACTCACGCATCACACCGGAGGCTTGCATGATGATGAAGAAGGCCTACAGGGTGAATTCTCCTCTCCGGCAGGGTGCCGGGAAGAGCTTCAGATCCCTCCCGATCTAGGGACAGAGATGACGGTGGCTACAGACTCTTTCGTGGAAATTTTGATTAGGTACTTAGAGTTTCTGTATCGGAGGCAACTTATAGGCGGAAGGAGAGGCCGAGGGGTTGCCTGGGCTGGCCACACCACCCCCTAGCGCGGCCAGGCCTGGCCCGCGCGGCCAGGTGGTGTGGCCGCCCCTGGCTCATTTCCGTCTCGTATTCTGGCTCCTTGTGTCCCTCGATGAAATACTGACTTTGGCTTTTGTCCCTTCCAATTCCGAGAATATTCATTTTCTGACTTTCTTAGAACCAAAAATAGCAGAAAACAGGCAGCTGGCACTATGGCTCTTGTTAATAGGTTAGTCTAAGAAATCATATGAAAAGTACTCCAAAGTTGGAACAAAACATAAGAAAGTAGATAAAACCAAGCATGGAACATGAAATTTTTTGGATATCTTTGCAACGTATCAGGCGGCGGTGGAGACTGC
The DNA here is from genome assembly GCA_910589775.1 of Avena eriantha. Taxonomy (NCBI): domain Eukaryota; kingdom Viridiplantae; phylum Streptophyta; class Magnoliopsida; order Poales; family Poaceae; genus Avena; species Avena eriantha. Next base: position 130,250,953 of record OU342743.1, on the reverse strand, counting down.
TGATGCAGCAGAGGAGAAGGCCAACGCGGCGGAGTAGGCTGACGCGGCGGAGTAGGCTGACACGGTGGCGGAGTAGGCTGACGCGCTGGAGACGGGTGAGGAGACGGAGACGACTGACGCTGCGGAGATGGGTGACGCACTGGAGACTTTGGTGTCCAATTTGAAAGCACAATGTATTCCTTTCGCCATAGAATGGCGGTGTTTAGGGCATCTCCGAGCACAAGCAAATCCCCTTCACCGGCAGGGTAGTCAAGCGACAGCTGCTGAAACCCGCTCGTAACTTGATCAACCCTGGCAACAGCATAGCCTTATGGAACCAGTCTGCAATGGTAAGTTGGCGCGCACGTGGGTAAGGCATAACCGACCGCCGCCTTCACGCTTAAGTTCAGAACGTTCACATGTAGCTCGTAGGGTGTCGAGCCCGTGATATCATCCACTAGGTACCGAAGAGCCACTTCACCATCACTACCCGGCTGCTCGGTGGAAGCCACACTGCTTTTTTGCTGAGATGGTGGGACGGTAGCATCGGGAGAAGCTTCTATCTGTGGCCGAGATGAGCCGGCGGTACCTTGCTAGCTAAGTTGGGCTATTAAATCCCGTTGCTACCTTAGTTCGTCTTCTATCTTAACCAAGCGGTCTGCCTCCCTTTCCTTTTTCCTTTGACGGCTTCTATCAGGACAAGTCTTCCTTTCGGGTGGAAACCCATATTTCCACGGTTTGGAGCCTTCTGTGGTTCGTGTCCGTCCAAAGTGTTCAGGATTCCCAAGGGTGCATGTGAGCTTGTCCTTCTCTCTTTCAGGGTGAAACCTCCCCACTTCAACCTCCTTGTGAACCTTTCTAAAGGCATCGATGGGAAGTGGGTTTTCCTTATGTCTTATATTATAAACACACTTTCCTTGTGAGTCCAACGTGCCACCATGCCTGTAAAACCAATACCTGGCCCGATTGTTCCATTTCAGTATCTCTAGCTCGATCCCTTTAGCAATTAGATCGTCCTCCCATTTCTTCCACTTTGGTTTGCCAGACTTGTAGCCTCCTCGCCCCATAGTCTAGTGATACAACTTTTTAGCGACATTTTTATTATTTATTTCTGACCTTTTCTTAGCTTCCTCCGATGTGTTATACAGCACAAAATCGGCCCACCGGTCTCGTATCTTCAAATAGGCTACTTCAAACACCGGAGTCTTCTTTTTCTGCACAAAATTCTTGTCCAGTCTTTTCTTCCAATTATCGAACATTGTTGCCATCTTCGAAAGAGCCCACTTCTGTACTTTTCGCTCGATGGTATTCAGATCAGGATCCTCCTTATCTGGAACCTCATCTTCATCAGGATCCTCCTCTAGCGCCGACAAGGTGAAATTTACCATGAGCATTCTCCAAAGGTTATATTTGCCTCTCTTGTCTACATAACTAACTCCTTCTGTCGTTGTCTTCTTCTATTCTTGCACGATGATCGGGATCTGGTCCCTAACAATAACTCCCATTTGAGATTTAAACTTGTTTGAATAGTCCACGAGAGCAATCGGCCCACCATCTTCATCGATTTCTGTAATTGTGTACCTTTCATGTTCGTCCAACCTTTGGGCTGTGCTACGTTTATTTGCAGAAGATTGGCCCGATCCGGAGGGCTAAAAGAAGAAACAACGTTAATATATGTATATACACAATTCATATAATACATCTAGACATCAGACGCTTAATTAATTAATTAATATATATATACCTCGCTAGACTTTGTAATTATAATAGTTCCACCGTAGCCATCGGCTTCTCCCTCGTCAAATTCGGTGTCTCCTTCTCCCTCATCAGAGCCATCTCTTTGCTCTTGCTCCTCTCCCTCACCGGGGACATCTCTTCAGTTTTGCTCGTCTCCCTCACCGGATGGGTTCCAAAATAGCGAGGTGATATCTGGCTACTCATTTTCAAAGATCATATCCTAGAGAAATAGTTCCTTTTCTTCGTCTCTTCCGTGTGTATCCATAGTTTATGCGCAAAGACTTACAATTCATTTTTATTTTACCCTAATACATGAAGGGAATATGCCCGAGAGGCAATAATAAAGTGGTTATTATCTTATTCCTTGTTTATGATAAATGTTTATTTTGCATGCTATAATTGTGTTAATTTGGAAACGTTAATACATGTGTGTTTAATAAACAAAAGGAAAGTTCCTAGTTATGCCTCTCTTATAAACTAGCTCGTTGATTAACAATATGATCAAGGTTTCCTGATCATGGATATTGGATGCCGTTAATAACGAGGTCACAACATTGGTGGAATGATGTGATGAACATTCATCCAAAGTATAGCATTACGATCAGAGTCATTATGTTTATATTGCTATAACATCATACGAAGTAATCTTAATCCTTAGACCATGAGATCATGTTAATTGCTAACACCGGAAGAGTATCTTGATAATATCAAACATCACACCGTAACAGGGTGACTATAAAGGTGGGTTCAGTGCTACGAAGGTTTTATGTTGAGGCTCATGGATCAAGAGTGAGATTTGTCCATCCCGATGACGGATAGATATACTCTGTGCCCTCTCAGTGATATCACATTGGTTAGCTTGCAAGCAAGTGATGTGATCACTAGAATGTTATATCACAGGAATGAGAAAAGAGTAGATGTCGGTAACAAGATCAAACTAGGTATGGAAATACCGATGATCAAATCTCGGACATGTAATATATCGTGAGACAAAGGGATTTAGTTACTAGCGTTAAAGGTTTTCACGATCACATAAGTCATCGTTGAATGTGTTGGAGTCAGTATGGATCTCCAGGCCCCGCTTCTGATTATTGATCTGAGAGGGGTCTCGATCATGTCTGCATTATTCGCGAACCGTAGGGTGACACACTTAAGGGATACCGACACCATTTGGAGCAAATATGTTTCAGATAAAGATTTAAGAAAGCGCTGGAATTATTTCAATAGACACCGAAACTGTTTCGGGTGAAATTGCTGAAATTGGTTCTGCATGTAATATTGAAATGTTGCAGGGGGGTTTTATGTGAATGTTTGTTAATTAAAGTAATTAACAAAAAAATCTAAATAAAATTAATAAAAGAGTTTTATTAAATCAGAGAGCATTAAATTTGGAGAAATTTAATGCATTTAAAGTGGAGACTTTAAAAGAGAATGTGAAGGGGCATTTTAATGTGGAGGGGTTACCACCATAGGAATGGGGGAGGTGAGGAGTCACCCTCCCATGGGGCACCGGCCATGGGGGAGGGGTACCCCCCTCCTCCTATAAAATCCCCCCCCCCCTCACACCCCTTCTTCCACATACCTCCTCGTGAAGGATCTCTCTCCACTTCTAGTATTTCTCCCCATGGTCTCGGATTAGCGAGATACATGTTCCCGGTGCCTTTATCTAGAAAGGAGTTGCTGCTTCCGCTACTTCACTGGAGTGAGGGACAGAGGTTGTTGGGGTACCGGACGTGTGTGCGATCACGGATGCATCGCTGCTTTGCAGTGCTGGACTTGGTGGTACTAGACTTGCTGGAGCTGGATCTGATGGACGTGCTGGAGCCGGACCTGCTGGACTTCATCATGATCTTGAGATCGGCAAGTGTATGACTACATCATCCACGAGTTCCAACTCGTTAACAAAGCTTTGTTGTCTTCAAGGTTAAGTTCTCTATGGATGTATATCCATCCGTTGCTTGTATCTAGTAGATAGATCTTGGCGTATATTTCCCATCGTACGATTTTTTTATTTTCTATGCTGTGAATTCAATAATACATAGCACGGAGTCCAGTACATGCCCAACATAGCCATCGCGTCGACGGATCGGCATCGTCCACCAATAACAAATTCCTATTTTTGGACAATTTTTTTGAAAGCAATAATACTAAGCAAATAATATTAAGCAATAATACTTAGCAAATAATATTCAAATCCTGAGAAACTAAATCCTAAGAAACTAAATCCTAAGAAACTAAATCCTAAGAAATAATTCTAAAATAACATAATACCATCCTATTTTTGGACCATTTTTTCAAAGTAATAATAGTAAGCAAATAATACTAAGCAATTCATATTAACCAATAATACTAAGCAATAATACTAAGCAAATAATATTAAGGAATAATACTTAGCAAATAATATTAAAATCCTAAGAAACTAAATCCTAAAAAAGTAAATCCTAAGAAATAATTCTAAAACCTAATTCTATTTATATTAAAATCCTAAGAAACTAAATCATAAGCAATAATTCTAAAACCTAATTAATTCTAAACCCTAAGGAAAAAATACAAACAAAATTAAAAAAAACTTACAGAAAGAGGCGCGCGCGGTACTTGCGGTGGTGGGTCGGTGTGGACGGAGGCGCGCAGTGCGTCGGCGATGGTGGCATGCGAGCGTCGGCGACGGAGACGCGCGGGCGTCGGCGACCTCCGGCGTGCGGGCATCGACGAGGTGAGGTAGGGGCGCGGGCGTCGGCGTCGGCGTCGGCGACCGCGGGCAGCGACGGCATGGCGGTGGGGGGCATGGGGCCAGCCGGCGAGGTGAGGTGGGGGTCGTGGGCAGGCAGGGTCAATGGTGGGGGCCGCGAGCAGCGACGGCGCGGCGGCGACGGAAATATCCGGCAGCCTGACGGCGTCGTGTGTAGCTCCTCGCGATTTTGGCATTGATTGGATTTTGGAAAGGAAGAGAAAGCAGTTTATAAGGCATAGGAGCTAAAGGCCTTATAAATTGGTTTTGAAGGTGCTTTAGCACCGGTTCTAAAGCAGTAAAAAAACGGTTCTAAAGATGCTTTAGCACCGTTTGTTGTCTACAACCGGTGTAAAAGGCGACAACAACCGGTGCTAAAGGTTATTTTGCCCTGCTGTTTCTGGCACGCATGGCCAAACCTTTCGCACCGGTTGTAGACAACAACCGGTGCTAAAGGTCTATTTTCAGAAGCAAAAAATTAAACTTGTTAAGGTGAAATTTGATTCCCTCCTTATTCAGAGTTGAAGCAATTTTAACCTTGTATAATACATAATAAAATATTTATAAATCAGAAAAAACAGATATTATATCAAAATGTTTAGAAAAGAAGTATCTATAATAATACAACACAATTGGATGCTGAAAATTATTATTTTTAAATCATGAGGCTCATGACAAAATTCAAAATCGACAGGAGGCCAGGTAGATTTGAACTACAGCTACATGTTATAATGCTCACGATTTTTTAAAATTATTTTTAGGTTCACAATATGCTATTTCATTAGAGATCCACTGCAAGTTTAGCGAGGCTTAGTTCCAGGCTAGGAATCTTCATGCACACCGTTTTGAATATAGTTTAAAACACGCATAAAAATTCAAAAACTATCCAAACAATGTGAAATCTTCGCGTGGTGTCATATAATATGTCATAGTTGCAAGAAAAAATATGAAACTTAAAAAATTTAAACATCACAAAAAATCCTTCACAAAATGACCTATCATGTTCGAGGTTTCATGGTATTTAGGTAAAACCACCAATGTTATGGCTAGAATTACGGCATAGTTTGTGATAATATGCTCATATTGTGCATACATGTGCATCTTAGGATGCCTGACGATGTTGCGGGAGGAAGTTTTCTTTTTGATCGCACGAAAAAGCCAATTTCCATTTTTGAGGTGCGAAATCGGGGTGTTTTGTGAAGCAACCACCAAATTAAAGTTTGAAATTGGTACCAACCCATTTTTCAAAAATACTAGACCACCTTAGATGGACAATTCCCCAACTGGTGTATCTGAAACCTTTCCATCCACCCCTTATAAAAAGACAAAATTCCAGCTGAATCGGTAGGAGGCCGGGTAGATTTGAACTATATCTACATGATATAATGCTAATGAATTTTTTAAATCATTTTTAGGTTCACAACATGCTATTTTATTAGAGATCCACTGCAAGTTTAGCGAGGCTAGTTTAAAACAGGCATAAAAAATTCAAAAACTATACAAACAATGTGAAATCTTTGCGTGGTGTCATATTATATGTCATAGTTGCAAGGAAAAATATGAAACTTGGAAAATTTCAGACATCACAAAAAATCCTTCACAAAATGACCTATTAGGTCAAACCACCAATGTTATGGCTATAATCACGGCATAGTTTGTGATAATATACTCATATTGTGCACAATGTGCATCTTAGGATGGCTTACGATGTTGCTGGTCCTCCCATGCCTCTGGTGTATCTTTTGTCTTCCCATACATGCCTAGGAAGCATAGCAGGTTCACGCAAAGATTCTTCGTCATGTGCATCACGTCGATCAAAGAGCGGATATGTAGGGCTTTCCAATAGGGTAACTCAAAAAATATAGATTTCTTCTTCCACATGGGCGTGTGTCCGGTAGCGACGTCGTTCAGAACAGATTGACCGCCAGGATCCTTTCCAAATATTACTTCTATGTTCTTGACCATAACAAATACATTATCACCACTAGGGAGGTAAGGCTTCTTTCGGTGATCTGCCTCACCTTTAAAATGCTTGTCTTTCTTTTTTACGACATGATTGGTCAGAAGAAATCAATGATACCCAAGGTACACAACTTTCTTACATTTTCCCAAATATATATATTTAGTCTTATCTAAACAGTGTGTGCATGCATTATATCCCTTGTTTGTCTATCCTGAAAGGTTACTAAGAGCGGGCCAATCATTGATGGTTACGAAAAGCAATGCTCGTAGGTTAAATGCCTCCTATTTGTGCTTATCCCACACACGTACACCTGGTTTGGCCCACAACTATAAGAGTTCTTCAACTAATGGCCTTAGGTATACATCAATATCGTTATCGGGTTGCTTCGGGCCTTGGATTAGCACTGGCATCATAATGAACTTTTGGTTCATGCACAACCAAAGAGAAAGGTTGTATATACATAGAGTCACAGGCTAGGTGATGTGACTGCAGCTCTGCTCCCCAAAAGGATTCATGCCATATGTACCTAGACCAAACCATAAGTTTCTTGCGTCACCTGTGAAGTCTAAGAAGCCTCTCTCGGTTTTTATCCACTATGACCCATCAGCGGGATGTCTCAACATCCGGTCTTTATTGCGGTCTTCTTTGTGCCATCACAACAACTTCACATGCTCTTTGTTTCTGAACAGACACTTCAACCGTGGTATTATAGGAGCATACCACATAAGCTTAGCAGGAACCATCTTCCTGGGGGGCTCACCCTGAAACATCACCAGGGTCATCTGGTCTGATCTTATACCGCAGTGCAGTGCATACCTGACATTTATCCAAATTCTTGTACTCACTGCGGTAGAGAATGCAGTCATTAATACATACATGTATCTTCTGCACGTCTAATCCTAGAGGGCCGAGAGTCTTCTTTGCTCTGTATGTGCTCTCGGGAAATTCGTTATCCTTTGCAAGCTTCAGCTTCATTATTTTCAGTAACTTCTCAAATCCCTTGTGAGATAAACTAGTCTCTCTCTTACATTTCAGCAATTCCAGTGTCGTACCGAGCTTTGTGCTTCCATCTTTGCAATTTAGGTACAACAGTTTTTTGTGATCATCTAACATTCCCTTCAACTTCCGCTTCTCGATTACACTTTGTGCTTCTCTGTGTGCATCAGCGATGGCCCGGCGAAGATCATCAGCATGCTCATCTGATGCCTCTCCACCTTCAGCTTCCCTTGTCCCTTCATCTTCAGCTCCCGTTGTAGTATCAACGTATTCAGGGTACATATCATCATCCTCTTCTTTTTCATTGTCTTCCATCATAACCCCTCTTTCTCCGTGCTTGGTCCAATAATTATAGCTGGGCATGAAACCTTTCTGAATCAGGTGGGAGTGAGTGACTTTCTAGGAAGAGTAATCCTTTAAGTTCTGACATTCAACACATGGGCAACACATAAAACCATTCACTTTGTTTTCCTTAGCTACATCGATAAATTTATTCATGCCTTCAATGTACTCAGTAGTACATCGATTACCATACATCCATTGCTGTTGGTTCATCAACATCATAATATAATTAAGTTTATCAAACACCATTACTGAAAGGGAAATGGACGTCGCCTAGAGGGGGGTGAATAGGCGTTTTAAAATTATTACGGTTTAGGCTCTAATAAATGCGGAATAAAACTTAACGTTTAATTTATCAAGCCAAAACCTATATCCACAAGTTTCACTAAGTGCACCAACAACCTATGCTAAGCAAGACTAGCAACAAGGTGATAGCAAGATATAGTACTTCAAGCACGAAGGCTATCACAATGTAAATTGCATAGGTAAAGGGCTCGGTTGAGAGATAACCGATGGACGCGGAGACGATGATTTGTTTCCCGAAGTTCACTTCCAAAGAAGCTACGTCTCCGTTGGAGAGGTGCGGGGGCGCAATGAACTTCGAACGCCACAAATGGCTCACCTCGAGGTGTGGTGGCTCGATGCTCACCCAACGCCACACAAGGCCTTACCAAGGATGCGAAGCCCCGCAACTCACCGACGCCACAAAAGGCTCACCCTATTCTCCCATGAGCTCGCCACAAATGCCTACTCACGTTCCACTATGGGACACTTGAGGGCGGTCACCGAACCCGTACAAGGTTGGGGCAATCTCCACAACTCAATTGGAGGCTCCCAACAACAATGCCACAAAGGCTACAAAGCCACAAAAGGCAACAAGGCCACAAAAGGCAACAAGACCACAAAAGGTCAACAAGCTTGAGGAACCTCCACAACTCAATTGGAGCCCCAAGAACACACCACAACTCCACACAACCGTCTAGGGTTCCAAGAACCCAAGAGAAACAAGCCCAAGGGCTTGAACTCGCCGAATCTCCGAGGAGAACTCAAACCTATGCACCAAATGCAAGAGGCAAGTCCTTCTCTCTCAAATTCCACCAAAGCTACAAAAGCTATTGGGGGAATAAGGGAGGAAGAACACAAGAGGAGAACACAAAACTCTCCAAGATCTAGATCCCAAGGATTCCTTCACAAATAAGGGTTTTTGCTTGGTGGGGCTTGTAGATCTAGATCTCCTCTCTCAAATCCCTCAAAAAGATGCAAGAATCATAGGAGGGGAAAGGGGAGAGGGCAAGCTCTTCAAGGTCAACAATGGAGGAGAGAGGGAGAGAGCAGGAACCAAGAAAGAGCTAGTTAGGGCGAAGGGGAAAGGGGAGCTCCTTTTAAAGGGCTCCCCGATCTGCCCGTTACCCACAGAATCGCGCACGGCCGGTAGTACCGGTGGGTGGCCGGTACTACCGGTGGCACACAGCCAACGGTCAGAAAACAGCGAGGCAAAGATCAAAAATGCGAGCTTGGCCGGAACTACCGCTGCTTCGCCGGAACTACCGGTGGCAAGAATATCCTAGCGGTACTACCGCCTGAAAATCCGATCCAAGTTTCGTCAAATAGCGCTAACCCGACAGAGAGGGTACTGAACCAAAATTTGGGTTGCCGGAAGTTGGGCCGGAATTAACACCGGTACTACCGGCGGCATTTCTGCCCGAGCGGTACTTCCGGCGTCTGGCCGTACTACCGGTGGCCCACCGGAACTACCGGTCAGGCAAAAACTTCAGAACCAGAAATACCATAACTTTTGCATCCGAACTCCAAACGAGATGAAACCAATTTTGTTGGAAAGATAACGACGTGTAGAATCGAAATATTGGATATCACCAAGGGAGAAAATACCATGAATATATATGTGAGATACCTCCCAAGGTGTGGAGCTGGAAAACCCGCAAGATCAAAAACGCAATGAGATATGCATGAGAAATCCGTTTTTGATGAACTAGAGCATGTTATGAATATAGCCACACGCTCTAGATCCTCACATGGACAAGAACCAAATAACAACCAAGAAAGATGATGCTATGTATGCAAAGGTTTGAGCTCTCACCGAAAGATACGAACGAGTCACCCACTCGAGAGCCCCTCTTGATAGTACGGTTATCTATCCTAAACCCGGTCTCCCAACACTACAACAACACTACAAGAGACCGGTAAAAAGGAAACCCTATCAAGACCATACCTTTGCCTTGAGCATCCCACTTGAGCTTGATGTAGGCGATCTTGACACCTTCAAGATGGAACACCTTTCTTGATTGCACTTGTTTGCACTTGCTTGATGAAGTCTTGAGACATGCTCCCCCATACCATGGGGAAGCATCTTCTTCGAACTTGTCTTCATCATTCTCTTGAGCTTGCACAACAATTCTTGACGGTGTCTTGAAGATAGCCATGAGGAACTCCATCTTCTTCTTCTTCAAGACAAACTTGATCTTCTTCTTCTTCATCCTTGAAACCAACACATGGTCCAAGTGATGCCAATGGACAAACCTACAAGTGAAACTCAATTTGCACATTAGTCCATAGGGATTATCATTAATTACCAAAACCACACATGGGGCATACATGCCCTTTCAATTACAGAACATCATGAATAGTGAAATGCCACTGTACAAATTAATAGTGAAATGCCACTGTACAAATTAATAGTGAAATGCCACTATAGAGTTGCTAATAACCTCGGTCGAGGAGGAAAGAAAGAGGAGAAAGCTTAAGTGTTGCTCGGGCACCCCATATCATTTTTGTTTTGTGTAAAATCAAGTGGCATCATTCTCTTAGGCATTTCATCAAACACCTCATATGCATAGGAAAGAAAAAACAAAGTCGCACAACTCACACCAAGAAAAAAACAGAGGAGAGGGCTGGCTGGGCGAGGGTACTTATAGGCAGGACCTTTAGCACTGGTTCATGCTACAAACCGGTGCAAAAGGGGCACCTTTAGCGCCGGTTCGTGTCATGAACCGGTGCTAAAGGTTTCGCGCCTGCCACGTGTCTGGCGCGGAACCTTTTGTTGGGTTCGAAGCATAGAAAACAAAAAATTTCCTACGATGGGAACTATACGCCAAGATCTATCTACTAGATACAAGCAACGGGTGGATATACATCCATAGAGAACTTACCCTCGAAGACAATAAAGCTTTGTTAACGAGTTGGAACTCGTGGATGATGTAGTCGTACACTTGCTGATCTCAAGATCGTGATGAAGTCCAGCATGTCCAGCTCCAGCACGTCCATCAGATCCAGCTCCAGCAAGTCCAGCACCACCAAGTCCAGCACCGCAAAGCAGCGGTGCATCCGTGATCGCACAGACGTCCGGTACCCCGACAACCTCCATCCCTCGCTCTAGCAAAGCAGCGGAAGCAGCAACTCCTTTCCAGATAAAGCCACCGGGAACATGTATCTCGCTAATCCGAGACCATGAGGGAATAATACTAGAGGGGGGAGAAATCCTTCACGAGGAGGTGTGTGAAAGAAGGGGTATGAGGGGGGCCTTTTATAGGAGGAGGGGGGTACCCCTCCCCCATGGCCGGCGCCCCATGCGAGGGTGACTCCTCACCTCCCCATTCATGTGGTGGTAACCCCTCCACATTAAAATGTCCCTTCACATTCTCTTTTAAAGTCTCCACTTTAAATGCATTAAATTTCTCCAAATTTAATGCTCTCTCATTTAATAAAACTCTTTTATTAATTTTATTCAGAATTTTGTTAATTACTTTAATTAAAAAACATTCACATAAAACCCCCATCAACATTTCAATATTATATGCAGAACCAATTTCAGCAATTTCACCCGAAACAGTTTCGGTGTCTATTGAAATGATTCCAGCGCTTTCTTAAATCTTTATCTGAAACATATTTGCTCCAAATGGTGTCGGTATCCCTTAAGTGTGTCACCCTACGGTTCGCGAATAATGCAGACATGATCGAGACCCCTCTCAGATCAATAATCAGAAGCGAGATCTGGAGATCCATACTGACTCCTACACATTCAACGATGACTTATGTGATCGTGAGAACCTTTAACGCTAGTAACTAAATCCCTTTTTCTCACGATATATTACATGTCCGAGATTCGATCATCGGTATTTCCATACCTATTTTGATCTCGTTACCGACATGTACTCTTTTCTCGTTCCTGTGATATAACATTCTAGTGATCACATCACTTGCTTGCAAGCTAACCAATGTGATATCACCGAGAGGGCCCAGAGTATATATATCTGTCATCGGGATGGACAAATCCAACTCTTGATCCATGAGCCTCAACATAAAACCTTCGTAGCACTGAACCCACCTTTATAGTCACCCTGTTACGGTGTGACGTTTGATGTTATCAAGATACTCTTCCGGTGTTAGCAATTAACATGATTTCATGGTCTAAGGATTAAGATTACTTCGTATGATGTTTTAGCAATATAAACATAATGATTCTGATCGTAATGCTATACTTCGGATGAATGTTCATCACATCATTCCACCAATGTTGTGACCTTGTTATTAACAACATCCAATGTCCATGATCAGGAAACCTTGATCATCTTGTTAATCAACGAGCTAGTTTATATGAGAGGAATTATTAGGAACTTTGTATTTTGTTTATTAAACACACATGTATTAATGTTTCTAATTAATACAATTATAGCATGCAAAATAAACATTTATCATAAACATGGAATAAGATAATAACCACTTTATTATTGCCTCTCGGGCATATTCCCTTCACCTTTTGCACCGGTTCATGACACGAACCGGTGCTAAAGCCTCCTTACGAACCGGTGAAAATGCTCTGAGTGCTCCACGTGTGGTCTAGGCCATACGAAATGGTGCAAATAGAACCTTTAGTCTGGGTTGGTGGCACAACCGGTGCAAAAGCCTTGGATAGCTCCAAACAAAAGCCTTGGTTTCTAGTAGTGATACATAGATCCAATATAGTATAGTATACCACTTGGGTATGGATACGACTCTTGTACGCCTTTGGGAGATTTCTCGGTTGGTATCAGAGCATCTTTCTCGTTAGCTCTCGATTTGATCTACACAAAATTTCGACCAGTGGAAATCGCCATGCCATAACCACAACAACACCGCCCCTCCCCTGATTCACTGGTGTTTTCCTCCCTCTTGACCCGACGGCTTCCTCCTCTTCCGCCATGGACAACTTTGCGGATAGGAATGCCTTTATGTTGAGAGGATGAAGGGGGAATGGAGACTCAGCACGAACACACCCAGGTGCATGACGCCCTACCTCCAAGCACCATTGTAGCACATATGGTGTCCCGTGCTAGGGCGCCATGCATAAAAAATGCGGGCCTAGGTGTCTCGCCGTTGGGTGGTTAATAGCTTCGATGATGCCTTTAACTAAGGCGCCATGCTATCAAGTATGACATCCCAGGTGTGGGTATTATGAAAAAGGTTAATTCATAAATATTTAGAAATTAAGCTTATATTGTGCTGAATTCAGATTATGTCAGTTCCCTGCGCCTTCGGTGTTTTAATTTATGTATCGCTAAATGATATATGTGTACAATCGCGCGATATAACTTATAAGCTATTTTCTTATAGCAAACTATTTTAAAGGGATTTGCTAATTCTCAGCTAGTGAGAATTAGCTTGGAGGATAGTTTGTCAGTGGTCCATTGCATAAAGATTGGTGCCTTGTGAAGTCTGTTTCTTGGCCTATGTTGTTCGCGGTTGTTTGGTGCCCTGGCCCATGTTGTTTGGCGTCGCGTGATGGCCTTTGTTTGGGCCGTTTGTTTCTATATGGGCCTTTTTCTTTGTTTCTTTTTGTCCCAGGTTGTCACGGTCTAGTCTCTTAGTTGTTGCTAGGGCATCTCTAACGGTACCAGCCATCCGCAGGGCCGGTGTTTTCCACCTATGGGAACGAAGCGGGACTACCTAGTAAAAACTAGGGTTTTGACTTGCGCAGGCGATCGTCACGGAGGAAGGCATTCTTAGCTTCAATCTCAACTCCGGTTGCTCTCCTCCGACTACTCTCCGTTCAGGCTAAACCAGGGGACGCCACTGCATGTCTTCCTGGCCTTGGTGGGTGAGGGAGAAGAGGGGCACGACAGTTGGTCGGTCCAATCGCGTGGAAACTGTCGGAAGGATGACCCCCGGCAGGGTCAAGCTATGGTATAATGTAAGGTTGACCATAATTAAGGTTGACCGACATAGGGTGGCCGACTAGGCAGACATATCCAGTCCGACATATAAAATATATATGAGCATAACCAAGTTGTCTTTTCTTTGCAGGATCAGCAAGGCCGACTTATCTTGGCCGAGGTCATTGATCCAACATAGGATATTGGCATATGGAGAGAGGTCATATGCCGGCCTCAAGGTTAATGCCCTAGTCTCTCCCCAAAAAACACGGAGAGGATAACCATTCCTCTGCAGGCATGCCCGTGGATTAAGGAGAGCAGTTCCATCAAGGATATCCAGGAGGAGACCATTGTTAGCATGGATGGGCGATCCCTAAAATAAAACAAATATTACAACCATGTCCTTCACTTTTACACTACACACCCTAAAACAAATCGCAGAAACGTGATCGAGACCTTGGAATCCACCGCCGAAGCACAGCCTGCCGATGTAGTCGGCCTTGACGCTGTCGGGGAAGCGACCACTTGGAGCAGCAGGGTCGTGGATTGCCGCACGTAGGCTGTAGTAGATCCTCCGGAGGAGGAATAAATATCTCGAGACTCCTTTCTCGAGCTTGCGGAGGCCATTCATCTGGCCGAAGATAGCCACAGGTCGCTGACGCTGCAGCTTGGGGATCTCTTACATATCTACATAATCCACACGTGCTGGAGTTCCCCGCCACCCCTATCGTCCACATCCTCTTCCTCGACCATGCCCTATCCCTCGCCACCACGGCCGGCCGAGAGGGAAATCTGAGGAAGGAAGAAATAGACCTGTGGGTAGCCGTGCTTATTGAACGAGCTCGGGTTGGGCCTCAAGCATGTCTTCCTCCTTGGAAGCCTACTAGAGAAGCCCAACACCCACCTCCCAGCACAACACCATAACACAGGGATATCAAAGCTCCATCAGACCTTATTGTCGGAGATGCAAGGCTCCAGTTCCTCTGCTTGCCACCAGAGCAGAGCAGCCGAGAACACCAGGGCCAAGACGAGCTAGATCTGGCCTCCACGATCTGACCTACTCCCATACGCCACTACGGCACAAAATCTACCACTACTACTACCTACAGGAGGCCGGCCTCTTCCCTCCCCATCCTCTCGTGCCGGCTAGGCCGGGGCTGGAGAAGAGACTCTCAAGATACGGGAGAGGGGAAAAGAGAGTGTTCGTTCATTGGGGGAGTGGCTAGTTAGCTCATGATTTTTTTCAGTTGCAAGTGAGGTTGTAACTAAGGTTTCTTACATGTGCAACTGGGGTTGCAACTGGGATATACCAGTTGCAAGTGAGGCTGTAACCAGTTGCAAGTTAATTTGTATCCCGTTGCAAATGGGGTTGTAACTAATTTATCAGTTACAAGTAGGACCAACCGATATTTTTCAGATAAAAATGCGAGGTATTTTGCAAATGCGTTATTCTGCTGCGAACTAGTTTAACCGTTTCTAATTTAATTAAGAGCAACTCCAACAGAAGCCGATATCGCGGCACGATAAAAGTGTTATGCAGCACGCGTCATCCAGTTTTAGCGCGCGTGGTGTTTCCCCTCCGGTGAACGCGCTAAAATAGGCGCGCGAAAACAGAACACAAATATCCCCCACCAGGAGCGCGAAAATACAGCGCGTGGGCGCCGACGCAAACAGGTTTCACAATGAACTATATGATCAAGAAGATCAAACAAACCCAAACAAATTTAACAAAAAATTGTCTAGTCATTATTACAACACAATCAAATGGTACATGAACAATACAACAAATATAGGAATTGTTCACCAACAAATACAACAAGTTTTTCATCAACACTACAACAAATTGTTTTCCAACAATACAAAAAAAACAAATAAAAGGAGGGCTCAACGTTGTGCTCCAAACCATTTCCACCACTCCTCGATGAGATATTTTTGAAGATTATCATGGGTCTCATTATCACGAATGGCATGCTATGAGGCAATAAAACGCGTCACCCTATGCTCTCTCCTATACACTTGCACGGGAATCCCCATGACACTACTAGGAAACTAGGTATAGATAGAAATGCTTTCTTTGGCGCATATGAAAGGGCATGCTCCACATAATTAATTTTGTGGCGCATATAGGCAAAAACGCCACTAAAATATGGTAATTCTGTGGCGTACGAAGACCATATGTGCCACAGAAATGTGTGTTTCAGTGGCGCATATGTTCTCGTGTGCCACATAAAGTGATGATTCTATGGCTTATATAGACATATGCATCATAGAAAGTTGATGGCACTGAGAACCAAATAAGGGGGAGATATGCGCCATAGAAAGTAGAAAACACATACCACCCCCCTAAGGATCGCCTTTTTAGTTTTGTAAATAAATAAATGAAATGATAAAAACTTCAAAAAAATAATTCCTTTGAGATGTAGTTATATCTTGGGGTATAGTTCTAGGAAAAATTGAAAAACATGAATTTTGATATATTTTGCAAAAAAAGGTTATGACACGATAAAACAACCATAACTTTTGCATACGATGTCAAAAAATGTTTAATATATCAAAATGATCATCTCGAAATTTCCTATTCAAATTCAACGACCAAAGGCCGTTCTGAATTTGACAGAATCCCCAAATTCGAAAAGAGTAAAAAAGTTATGGCTAAAATAAGTTTTTTATGCAAAAAAATAAAAGAGGGGGAGACAATACAGTGGCACATATCTCCAAACATAATTTTTGCACGGGATTCAAAATTCGAATCCCGCCGGCACCCCTTCTCCCTCCCTTTTATCCTTTATTACTCCTCCTCCACACTTCTCCTCCTCCACACTTCAATTTTTTGGTGGAACTTCTCTTCTCCTCCCTCCTCCTTGTCCTCCACCTCCGGTGATGGCCTCCTCCTCCTCATCCTACACCCCGACGACCCCCTCCTGCGACAAACCCCTCCTCCGGTGACCCTCGGCGACCACCTCTGACAACCTCCTCCGATGATGATGACCACCACCACCTTCGGGGACCTCCTCCTCCGATGACCCCCACTTCCGGCCACGGCCCCCGACAAAATTCAGGCAAAATTTCAGCGGTTGTGGCGGTGCTAGATCCAGATCTATATCTGTCCTACTTTTTTTGAAATTTGAAAAAACAAATTGAGGCCCCACGGAAATTTGAGATCTAGCCTGCATTTTTCTTGAAATTTGAAAAAAAAATTGTGCCGCATATTGCCAATATGAGATTTCTATGGCGCATATCAATATGCGCCATAAAAATAAAATATAGTGGCAAGGTAACAGAGGTGCATCTAATATGCGCCACATAAATCAAAAAAAAAAGCGCCACTGATAAGCTTTTTCCTAGTAGTGTTAAGTCATAGTGGTGGCTGATACATTGCAAATGTATCTATAATTTTTGATATTCCATGCTTGGTTTTATCTACTTTCTTATGTTTTGTCCACACTTTGGAGTACTTTTCATATGATTTCTTGGACTAACCTATTAACAAGAGCCATAGTGCCAGCTGCCTATTTTCTGCTGTTTTTGGTTCCAGGAAGTCAGAAATTGAATATTCTCGGAATTGGACGGGACAAAAGCCAAAGTTATTATTTTACAGGGGGACACTTGGAGCCAGAATACGAGACGGAGAAGGGCCAGAGGGTGGCCACACCACCTGGTGGCGCGGGCCAGGCCAGGCCGCACCAGGGGGTGGTGTGGGCCCCTCCGGCACCCCCTCGGTCTCCCCTCTCGCCTATAAGAGCCTCCCGATGCATAAACCCTAAATCATCAAGCCTCCAGCCACGAAAAGTTC
Source organism: Avena eriantha (assembly GCA_910589775.1). NCBI lineage: Eukaryota > Viridiplantae > Streptophyta > Magnoliopsida > Poales > Poaceae > Avena > Avena eriantha. The sequence goes on along the minus strand of OU342743.1, from coordinate 130,233,269 downwards.
CACAGCGCCGCCTCCACCGAAGGGGAGATTCGGGGGACAGAAACTCTCTATTCCAGCACCCTGCATGGACGGGGAAGTGCCCCCGGAGCCATCTCCATCGATCTCCACCACCATCTCCATCGCCATTGCTGATTCCCATGATGAGGAGGGAGTAGTTATCTCTCGAGGCTAAGGGTTCTACCGGTAGCTATGTGTTCATCTCTCTCTATGCATGATCATAGTGTGATCATGAGCTTTGTAATCAAGTAGATATACCTTACTACTCAAGTGCTTTAATAGATATCTGCTCTCCCCATGTGTGTGAAGTTGACAGTGTGCATACCATGGTGGCACTTAGGCTAGAGATTACAAATACTTGTTATGAGTTATATTTGGAGTTGGATGTCTTTATGAAATTGTGGTGTTTGTTGGAACCATCTAGTGCTCAAGGTGACAGTGTGGGGTTATCTAGATGGGAAAGATGAACTTTGAGGTGTGTTGTTATAGCCTACCAACGATTAGAGTGTCCAACTGGAGAGTAGTTAAGAGTAGTATCATAAAGAGAAGATATTTATATGAGAGTGTTCACTAGTGATAGTATGATCCCTAGGCCTTGTTTCTAAGCATTGAAACACCATTTGCAATTAGATCTGTTACATGTTTGCTTGCTTCCATCTTTATTTCAATTTTCCTTTAGTCTCTTCCACGCCATCAAGCTACTTTATATCACCATTACCACTTATAATTATCTATACCACTTGTATTTCACTATCTCTTCATCGAACTAGTGCACCTATACACCTGACAAGTGTATTGGGTGTGTTGGGGATACATGAGACTTCTTGTATCTTGATTGCATGGTTGCTTGAGAGGGAATACCTTTGACCACTTCCTCCCTGAGTTCGATAAACCTTGGGTGATCCACTTAAGGCAAAACTTGTTGTTGTTCTACAAACCTCTGCACTTGGAGGCCCAACTTTTGTCTACAAGAATAGAAATGCGTAGACATCAAGCTATTTTGTAGCACCGTTGCCGGGGAGGTAAGGTAAAAGGTATTCACACCGGAGGATTAAAGAAGAAGAAGAACCTCCCACGGCAAACACCTATTTTCTGGCGCCGTTGCCGGGGAGGTAAGGTAAAAGATACTCACATCCTCCGGTGTGAGTGCTCGAAGTTATTTCCTTTAGATTCTGTAATTTTGTCTTTTTGTTTCTTGTTTTCACTAGTTAGGCTTAATGGAAAACAACAACAAAATTAGAGAGCTTTATAGTATTTATCTTGAGTTAGGATATGAAGTGTTTGAAGAGAAAATTTAAAAACCTATGAAACTTTATTTGCATGCTAATAGCAATGTTGTTAGTATGAATTCTTTGGACACCATTATTGCTAATGCTATGGAAAAGTCAAAGCTTGGGGAAGCTAGTTCTTATGAAAATGATCTTTTTAGTTCCCCAGCATTGGAAGATAGCTATTGTATTGCTTATGATGGTACCAAACCTCCAATATATGATGATTACAATGATGAATATGATATTTTCAGTCCACCTACTATTGAGGAGAAAATTAATGATTACAATATGCCTCATATATTTGATGATTATGGTGATGAGAATAATAATGATAGCTATTTTGTTGAATTTTCTCCCACTACGATTAATAAGAATGACTATGCTTATATGGAGAGTAATAATTATTATATGTATGTGGCTCATGATAAGAATGTTTTATGTGATAGTTATATTGTTAATTTTATTCATGATGCTACTGAAAGTTATTATGAGAGAGGGAAACATGGTTTTATGTATCTCAACAATATTAAGTTTCCCCTCTTTATGTTGAAAGTTTTGAAGTTGCACCTGTTTTGCTTTACTATGCTTGTTGCTTTGTGCTTCCATGACTTGTTTCTTTATAAGATTCCTATGCATAGTAAGTGGGTTAGACTTAAATGTGCTTTGATTTTGCTTCTTGATGCTCTCTTTTACTTCATTTCATATTTCTATGTGAGAAGTAAAGCTTGGGAAAGTTGTTGTCCCGAAACAGATTTCTGTGCTTCACCGTAAAAATTCGTGTAAAATATCTGTACGTCCTTTTGAGGCGAGAATTTTTGTGCTTCTGTCTCAGGTTGTTATCTAACTTTCGTTAGTTCAACACTTTTCGATTTGAGCAACAGAAGGTCTTCAAAAAAATTCGTCTTTACCTGCTGGTCTATTTTGACAGATTTCTGCCATTATTTGCATTTGCTTCTTGTTGGTTCCTTTTTGAGTTCTTTTGGGGAATTGAGCTTTTTGAGGCAAGTGCTACAGTAGCTAGTGTTTTAATGGAAGTTTTATTGGTGTTAGAACTGAACCTAAAGACTTATTATCTTGAGTGCACTAATGTTGCTAATAAAGACTGTGTGAAGTTTTGTATGAAGGAAAAATTTCAGGTGTATGGAAGGAATGAGTAATGAGATGAAGAATAGACTGAAGCTCAAGCTTGGGGATGCCACGCGTGTCACCCCAAGAAATATCCAAGAAGTACAAGCGTCAAAGCTTGGGGATGCCCAAGGCATCCCCTTCTTCATCAATAAAAATTTCAGGTTTCTTCCAAACGCTTCATTTTTATTATTTCATGCACAATTCTGTTGTTCTTGAAGCTTCTTCTTTTTCGTTTTTGTTTTGGTTTTTCGTTTTCTTTGTTTGCTTAGTTTGCTGAATAAATTGGTTGGCCCCCTCTTTCATACATTGGTTTTCAAATAGTTTGGTTTGGATTGGAAAAGAGTAGGAAAGTTCATGCTTAAGTGGTAAAAAGACCTTGTTTTTTACTGTGGCCTATGCTTTGTCATGCCATGCTTGAGATTGTTTTGGCTTTATGCTTAGTATTCTTTGTTGTAGCATGACTTGTTATAAACAATTGAGATTGCTTAATGTACCTTGGATGAATCATGCGTTGTTTTAGCATATTAAAGCATAGTATTGTGGTATTCTCCTTTGATGCTTTATTTGAGTTGACTTGGCGCATGCTCACACCATGTTATGACTATCCCAAGTCACCATAAGCCTTTATGATCCTTTAGTTTTCAACTTGTAGTATCACTTTATGGTTTAATTAATGATGTTTTGTCACTTTGCATGATTATGAACATTATTGCTCTCTTAGTTGGTCGCTCCCAGTCTTTTGCTAGCCTCCATAACCAAGTATGAGTTCCACTCATGCATCCAACTCCCTAAACCAAGTTATTCCAAAGAGTCCACCATACCTACCTATTAGCTTATGCTATTCCAAGTATATTCATGCTTTTGTTTATCTTCCAAATTAAACTTGTTATGAGAAAACTAGTGATTAAAGCTCTCACGAACTTGATGGCACACTTTACTTTTTTGCATTTAATAAACTTGAATCATTGGGTCCTTCTTTGTTGTGTATATGCTTGCGCTTTATAAGTTGAAATTAGTAGAACCATGTATCATGGGGAGCGCTTTAAACATTGCACTTGTACTTTGTACCCTGTTGATATCATGTTCTTTTGCTTATGGATCCCGGCGGTGTGAAATAAAAGTGGAATTTGTATGGTGTTTGTATGTGTGTTAGAGAAACGCCTGGGCCGCTAGCCTAAGTCAAGCGTAATCATGCTGGAAACTTGCAGCATCACCATAATGAGCTCTCTATGAAGCATCCTCAATAAAAACCTATGCAAATAGCAAATAAAAAGATCACTGAGATGCTCATTGTTTGCTTGCCTTGTCATTTTGATTATGGGATAGCTCCTGTATCATGTGCAAGGGGTACCCCATTGGCGGTTCTTTATGATACATATGTACTTACAATGACAAGAGCTTACTCGTGACTAAAGTTGAGTAGCATGAGGTTCGGTCTTCGTAAGTAAGGGGCATGAGATTTCGGCTTATAACTTGTCAAGCATATCCTCTTAGTCGTGTCACTTTAACCTTAATCACCTTCAAGATTCTTATGATAGGGGCAATGAGACCCGAAAGCTATAAGTACCATAATTTTTGGAAGCTCTTTATGAAACTTGAATCTCTGCTTCCTTCTATGAAGGCCTTTCTTCCACCATTATGTTGAGTCTCCACCTTCTATCTTTATGCACCTACTTTGAGAGCATAGTGGCCATTCTTAGTTCTATGTGCATTGTCCCAAGACTAGTTGATTGATGCATAACTTGATATTGCTTGTTTTAAACTATTTGTATCTAATCACTCTTATGAACTTTGAAGGTGTCCTATGCATTTATGTTTGCTACTCTATGAAGGACAAGCTGAATGCTACTATGCTATGTCTTCTTTATGTGAAACAAACAAATGTCTTGCATAGCATTGTTATTCATGAATCTTTTGTTTGTGCCTTTTCATGTTGAAACATAGTTTCTTTGTCTTATTGCTAGAACTTTGTCTTTCATGTTATGATTGAAGTACTATGATCCCAACTTTGAATGTTTTACAAATACTTTGATCAAGTTTATGATGGTGCATGTCACCTCAAAAATTATTCTTTCTTTTTATCACTTACATACTCGAGGACGAGGAGGAGTTAAGCTTGGGGATGTTGATACATTGCAAATGTATCTATAATTTTTGATGTTCCATGCTTGGTCTTATCTACTTTTTATGTTTTGTCCACACTTTGGAGTACTTTTCATATGATTTCTTGGACTAACCTATTAACAAGAGCCACAGTGCCAACTGCCTGTTTTCTGCTGTTTTTGGTTCCAGGAAGTCAGAAAATGAATAATCTCGGAATTGGACGGGACAAAAGCCAAAGTAATTATTTTGCCGGGGGACACTTGGAGCCAGAATACGAGACGTAGAAGGGCTAGAGGATGGCCACACCACCTGGTGGCGTGGGCTAGGCCAGGCCACGCCAGGGGGTGGTGTGGGCCCCTCCGGCACCCCCTAGGTCTCCCATCTCGCCTATAAGAGCCTCCTGATGCATAAACCCTAAATCGTCAAGCCTCCAGCCACGAAAAGTTCCGCGGCGCCGTCTCCACCGAAGGGGAGATTTGGGGGACAGAAACTCTCTGTTCCGGCACCCTGCCGGGACGGGGAAGTGCCCCCGAAGCCATCTCCATCGATCTCCACCACCATCTCCATCGCCATTGCTGATTCCCATGATGAGGAGGGAGTAGTTCTCTCTCGAGGCTAAGGGTTCTACCGGTAGCTATGTGTTCATCTCTCTCTCTATGCATGATCATATTGTGATCATGAGCATTGTAATCAAGTAGATCTACCTTGCTACTCAAGTGCTTTAATAGATCTCTGCTCTCCCCATGTGTGTGAAGTTGACAGTGTGCATACCATGGTGGCACTTAGGCTAGAGATTACAAATACTTGTTATGAGTTATATTTGGAGTTGGATGTCTTTATGAAATTGTGGTGTTTGTTGGAACCATCTAGTGCTCAAGGTGACAGTGTGGGGTTATCTAGATGGGAAAGATGAACTTTGAGGTGTGTTGTTATAGCCTACCAATGATTAGAGTGTCCAACTGGAGAGTAGTTAAGAGTAGTATCATAAAGAGAAGATATTTATATGAGAGTGTTCACTAGTGACAGTATGATCCCTAGGCCTTGTTTCTAAGCATTGAAACACCGTTTGCAATTAGATCTGTTACATGTTTGCTTGCTTCCATCTTTATTTCAGTTTGCCTTTAGTATCTTCCACGCCATCAAGCTACTTTCTATCACCATTACCACTTATAATTATCTATACCACTTGTATTTCACTATTTCTTCGCCAAACTAGTGCACCTATACACCTGACAAGTGTATTGGGTGTGTTGGGGACACAAGAGACTTCTTGTATCTTGATTGCAGGGTTGCTTGAGAGGGAATACCTTTGACCACTTCCTCCCTGAGTTTGATAAACCTTGGGTGATCCACTTAAGGGAAAACTTGTTATTGTTCTACAAACCTCTGCACTTGGAGGCCCAACAACTCTCTACAAGAATAGAAGTGCGTAGACATCAGTGGCTACGATCTACATCTTTGCCATGATCATCCTCTATGATCATATTATGCATGATGACACAAGCGGCCATGATGTACCAAAGGCATTCTTGGTCCCAAAGTTTAGCCGGTCCTCTCAGAATAGCAAATTGGGCTTGCGAAATCCCAAACGTTATCTCCACATCTTTCCTAGTCGTCTCTTATGCGACGTGGAAATCCTTTTCTTTCTTACCATTGAGTTTGTGAACCGGCTTCACAAAAGTTTGCCACCTTGGGTAGATGCCATCGGCAAGATAATAGCCATAGTTTTATTTGTGGTCATTTCCTTCAAACTCCCTTGTGGAACTTCACGCAATGGAATCCTTGACATAAGAGGAGATCGTTGAATAACATTGATGTCATTGTAGGACCCAGGCATTCCAAAAAAAGCATGCCAAATCCAAGTCTCATAATTTGCCATAGCTTCAAGGATGATAGTGCAATCCTTCTTGTGACCTTTGAATTGTCCATGCCATGACGTAGGACAATTCTTCCAACTCCAATCCATACAGTCAATAGAGCCTAACATTCCAAGGAACCCCCGAGCCTTGTTCTCCTCTAAAACCCTAGCTGTGTCTTCGGCATTGGGGGCTCTTAAGTAGACGGTGCCAAACATGCGCACAATTGCAAAGGCAAAGCACTTGACACAATCAATGGCTTGACTCTCACTCATTTCCAAATGGTCGTCAACAAGGTTCGCCGGTATACCGTATGCCATCATATGAAAGGCGGCGGTCACCTTCTGGTAGGTGTTATGCCCAAGCTCTCCGGCGGCATTCCTCTTTCGCTTGAAGAACCGATCAACCTTGGTCACCTTTTCACAAATGCACTTGAACAAACCGATGCTCATCCTAAAACACCGACGAAAATACTCCTCTGGGAAGGCGGCATTGTCGTTGAAATACATCATCATCAACCTCTCGTGCCTTTCGATCCTTTCCCTCCACAACTTGCGCCTACCAAAAACCAAGCCACCGAGCTTCGGCTCTTTCGTCGCGCGCCAAACTAATAGCATCGATATGTTCTCATCTTCCTCGAGCTCTAGTTCATCGTCGGATGAATCATATGAGATCCTTTACAAGCACTAATATACACTCACTTCTTCTATTGAAACTAAAAAAAATTGGAGGATAAATGGCGGGTCCGGCGGTGAAATGTACCTTGCGGCGGCGAAAAATCGTGCGCCAAGTAGCATCCCAGCTTGAGGAGGACATGGCGGTTGCCGAGGGCAGCACAACGCAGCGGTCGCCGAGGCAGCTCCGAGTTGGCCGAGGCGCGGTGGCGGCAGTTTGCTTTGGCGGTGCGAAAAGAAGCGCCACGCCGGCAGCTCACTTTGATTCCCGGCGCGGCGAGCTCGGGGAAGGTGGGGGGAGACATGGCGGATATGTAGCTACTATGCACGAACATGTGGAGGCATCGCCGCCGGAATCGCGAGTGGGAAATGGAGGCAACACTTGCGCGAGTGACTTTTCAGCGGCAGTGGGGCTTCGCGCGCCTCGCCGAATGATAGCGCGCGCTGGACGACGTGCGACAAATTTAGTGCGCCGCGGAGCACAAAATGCCACGCCCGAAAAAAATTCACGCGCGCAACTATGCAGCGCCTGTTGGAGGAGCAAAAGTGGCCGCACGCGCTAAATCGGTGATTATTTTTAGTGTGCCGCGATATCACGTTTCTGTTGGAGTTGCTCTAAAGTTGGAGGAGTTTTTTTTAACAGCGGAGTGCCCCAGAAGGGGCTAGAACCATATATTAATATAATAGTGGAGGGATAAATTGATTACAAAGGACCCCATAAAATAAGGAAATCACACATAGGTCCCTAGCATATGTAGGAAGAACCTTGCTGATAGTTTTGCAATTGCAATCTAGTCCATCCTCTTCTCCACTGCGAAGCAAGGAGATCAGCACGTTGTAGCCATGGTCAGAGACGGGGACGCTACCACTTGCCTCTGGCCTGGCGAAGTACTCAACGCCTGAGCTCGGACGGGGCCTCCTGATGGAGGTAGAAGATTTGCCGGAGCTCACCAGCATGAAGAAGGCAGTCTTGGCCAACGAATTCAGCGTCTTGATTGAGGACGCTAAGAGGATGCTCCAAGAACGACAGGTTCTTGTACTCCGGCGCTGCCCCCGCTTAGCATCGGCTTTGACCTCTTCTTCCCATCACCGCCTTGGAGCTTGAGGAAAAGAAGTAGTCTAGAGCCAACAGGAGAGCAAGGGTAACAGAGGCATGCCAACACCGCGACAGGGAAACTGACTCTCCATCCAAACCAGAGGCTCTGCCACGTACTCGGGGAGGCGAGTGAAGGAGATAGCGGTGGAGACGTACCAGCGAGACGTTCCAGCTTATTGCAGAGCAGGAGTTGGATTGACGATTCGCCCGATTCCACCTTGGATCCGAGCCAAATCGCGAGCTCCCTCTCATAGGTATGATGCTGGGAAGTGCACCTACAAAGCTGCTCCTTTTGCTGACCTTATTCAGTGAGATGCCCGGTCCTTCCATCTTCTCTAACGCCGCAGCTTGCCACCGGCGGGGCGAGTCGAAGCTGGGCAGACGCTGGGTGGGCAAGATCTGGCCGCAGAGATCCAGCTGCCTACTCATAGACGCCATAGAGTCACACACCATCGAGGCAAAAACAGGCAAAACTACTAAATATACTATCCTAGCCATGCCGGCGCCTTTCCTTAGCTTGCTCCGAACGGCATCACCGCCGGCGAGAGCGTTAGATTGGCCCGGTAGGAAGGAATCGATTCTCAAAGGAACTGTAGCAGGGGTAGGGAAAGAGGTGGGGGACCGTTTGTCGAGGTGATGCTCTATCTGGAGGAGTGATTTTGCTCTTTCAAAGCAGAAAGAAATGTAGCGCACGAGATTTCTATGAGCAGAAATTGGAAGCAGCACGTAGTGGAACTAGAAACGTATTAAATGATGCAACCAATCGACACGCTACCTCTCAAGCAGCAACCAAAGAAAAAAAGTACGTAGCCTAGTGATGCGTCCAATCATTCTGACACTCAGCTACTGCCTCTCAGGCCCTCCACAATATGAGCGGTGCCCAAATCTTAAAAAGTGGGCCAGCTTGTCAGTGATGCCCTGAGAAATAATACGGGCACCGGTCTCGCAGCGTGATGGTGTCTGAAAATAAAAAGTGGGATCCACGTATGGATAAAGAAACCTTGAGAGCAAAATTCACGGTTAGTATCTAAACTTGGCACCCTGTCTTGATACGGTCATCGACCCCAGGAATACGTAACTTACGGTCACTAAATACGGCATGTGTGTCATGACGGTCACTGGGCCTGTGTATAGCGATGTATTCATCATCATGGCACTGTGTGGACCCCATCTGTCAGCCCCTTAAGCACTCAATAGACACTATTTTTGAATAACATAAACTCTCGAGACCAAATTGATAAAATGCTAGGGCCAAATTGAAAAAACACATCAGGGCCTCCATCCCACCTTCCGCTTGACCTCCGACCAGCGCTCCTGACCGTCGCCCGCCGCTCGTCGACGGCGTTGTCCTCCCCATGCCAGAGTCGAGCAGATCCACAAGATCTTGGAGTCGCCGTCGGCGTGGTCAACGAGCTCTGTGGCGAGGACGACCGGGCCATTTGCACGACGACGGACGCGAGCTGGGGCATCTGGGTCATGGACTATGCCATAGCTTCTCCGACCACTTTTTTTCCTCCTCGACGCTCACGCTGACCTCCACGCTGATGTCAGGGACGCGAAACACGGCCACCGTCCACACGCCGGCACCACCCTGCAAGACATCTACATGGCCGAGGGCCACAGGGACGGCATTCACCTACCGTCGGCACCGCGTCCTGCCAGATCCCTGTGGTGGGAGAGGGACCACACCCGCTGCGGATGTCCCTGGCCTGTGCAGGCCAGAGAGCGCCTCGGCGGCGCGACCAAGGTGTTGTGGGCGGCGGGCGTGGCCAGGGCGTCGCGCTGGAGCAGGATGTCATCGGCGGCCCTTCCTTCCCACGCCCGCACTGGCCCCCTTCCTCCCCACGCCGACCCCTTCCTCCCCATGCATGCGCCACCCCCTTCCTCCACCGGCGGCCCTGCCTGGCTGCCTCCTCACGCCGCCCGCCCGCACGGAGCAGCACGGGCACGGGGTCGGACACCCGACTCCGGCCACCTCTTCCTCGTCGTGCCCTCCTCGTTGCGGTGCCGTAGGCTGCGCCGAGATAGAGAGGGAGCAGCGACGATGCGGGAAGATATGGAGGGAGCAACGCCGACGTGGGGAGGGCGGGGGAGAGGCGCCAGGACGGGGAGGGTGGCGTCGGGGTGGGAAGGGCTGTACCAGTCGCCGGAGGCAGAGGAGAAGACTACCTTATCTCTTTTGGCATTTTGCACTTGAGCCCTTCTGATTTTTAATATTGTAAACTAGTTTCATGTATGTGTGGTAGAGGCTGACAAATTGGACCCACTTGGTGCCACGTAAGCGAATACATCCCTATACACAAACCAGTACAGACGTCAGTGACCGTCATGACACACCTGCCGTATTTAGTGACCGTAAGTTGCGTATTACTAAGGTCGATGACCGTATCGAGAAAGGGTGCCGAGTTCAGTTACTAACCGTGAATTTTACTCAAACCTTGACCAGGCCAACTTCCACCGTTCCTTCTCGCGAGTTCTATCGATCCCCTTTCGCCTTATCTGCTCATATTGATTTGTCGATCTCCTCGCCAAAGTCCATCGGGATCCCACACATCCGGCGAGCTTCTCTGCCAGTTGTGGTAGGCGGCGGTCAAGTTCGCCGGCCCGTCGGAAGCGGGCTCATCCCATCGCCGCCGCCTGCGCCCCAAATCGTGACGGCCGCTTTCACCGCGAATCGGAGCGGAGCAGGGCTGGGTCGTCGGGATCCTTGACGCAGAGTTCGTCCAAGTCTGGTCGCGGCCACGTACGATGCCCCTGGACAAGGTACTGGCCGGTGGTTCCGTTGGCTTGACAGCAGCGCTGGAAGCAGGTGAGGATTCCGTTCACGTTTTCATGTTCCAGCACAAATCGTGGAGAAATTTCCTATTGTATGGTTTCTTTCGATAAGGATTGATCTGTTGTTGCTTGCTGGTTTCATCCCATGTACTAGTTCGTTAGTTGTTATCAGATATGCAGATGTACGTGTTAGATTTGTGAATTTGGAAAGGGTTGAGGAGACTCATAACTCTGTAGCACATAATATTAATCAGTGGCATTCTTACTCAACGATTTGTGAACTGATTTAGACAATACAAAATAGACATGCTCGAATAGAAATTTAAAGTACATGAGGGGTAGAAACTAATGAACTACTTCTGAAATCCAATCAAAAACTAAATTACATTGCCGCCAAACTTGTCCCAAATATTCTGCACCAAATCAGCTTTGAGACGGCGATGCGTGGCTCGATCTCGAATAGCTGTCTCTTTTTCAAGAACCAGATCAAACCCATCAATTGGCCCTTGTTCAGCTGCAATGTAAGGTACGGTGAAGTCAGCCTCTTCATAATCACAGTCATACTTGTCATAGCATTTGTAGGTGTGCCTCTCATCTTCTACAATCATGTTATGCAATATAATGCAAGCATACATGATCTCAGCAAGTACATCCCTCCGGTGCATACGCCCTGGATGACGAACTATGGCAAAACGAGCTTGCAAAACCCCAAAAGCTCGCTCAACATCTTTCCTTGCTCCTTCCTTGTGTGCTTTATATAACTTGTCCTCGTCACTTAGAGCCATAGGGATTGATTTTACATACTGATCCAGAAAATGCTAGAACTAAGGATTACATAGTAAATTAGAACGTACACCAAATTTCAACCGAACAATTCGCTAGCTAAAAAGTCCACAACTTGGTTATGTCTATTCTTTTGAGCAACATCATAGCCTGTAGTATCTTTGTGAAGAAGATCAAGGTATTTACTGAGTTTTTCAACCTTTATCTTCTCCTTCTCAGTTTCAACCCTTCCTTTCTCAGCTTCAGCTTGAATAAGGGTGGCATCAGCTATTTTTTCAGCAGCAACTGTTTTTCTTAGTTGAATCTCATTAAAGTGGTCCACGGTCTCACTCGTGATGCTACCAGATGAGCATTTTGATTTGCTTGCTGCTTTCTCTTGTGCTCTTGCTTTGTTGCGCCCCATGGGTTTTTTAAGTACTCCCTCTTCATCTGTTGCTTGGCTTGGAGAGCCATGGGATCTCGAGGATTTGACCATGCTTCTCTTGTTCATATCATGAACTGAATATGAACTTTTCCATTTTGCCTCGTTCTTCACAAGTTTCCACCAGTGCTCGTATGCAAATGGTCTTTTTGTTTTTGGCAGCAATCTTGTATTTGGCGCGAACTTTCTCCATCAAGTCATGGTCATTGGCACCACTCGACCACATAGTTCTTTCAACATTGTAGATGGCATTAAACTTTGTAACCTTCTTTGTTGTCTTCGTCCAATGGTTCTTGCATTGCATAACAGTTTTCTTTTCCCCTTTGGTTGCATACTTGTTCAACTCTGCTGCTACTTCTTTCCAATAGTTTTCTCCCCTCTTTGAGTTCCCATGTATTGAGTCACATGAGTTGTGAAGCCAAGCTGCTATTAGCAGTTCATCCTCATGTTTACTCCAGCTCTTGCTTTTCCCCCTTTTTTCAATCTCATCAGCACTGCTCTCACTGCCTTCTTCATTATTGCTAGCAGGATCTTGATTCATGGGATACACAGATGGCATTGGATAGGGAGGTGACATTGCATAACTTACTCCAGGTGACCTGCTCTCATCCCCTCGTGAACCGGTGCCTCCAAAAGCTCCAAGAAACGGCATGCATCCAACCGGAGACGACGGACTGTTGCTTGAACCTGCTCCATATGCTCCTGGAGGATACAACCCCCCAGTGCCATGGTAAGGAACACCATGATAGCTTGAATGCATGGGTGGTATTGGATGATAGCTTCCTGGAGCACCATATGAATTGGCTTGATGTGAGTAATGTGGCTGGAAATTGGGTTTGAATGGAGGGGTTGGATAGTTCAAATGAGATGGAGGGAGATTTAGATATTGCTGACTGATTTGGTTTTGTGTATTTTGTAGGAAATTTTGGTTTTGTGGATCTGAAGGTGAGAGTGTGGAGTTCATCATGCTTGTGTAGCTTTGGGAAGAAGAGTTCTCCATTTTTCTGTGAGCTTGTGGCTGGATGATTTTCTTTGAGCTGGACGATTTCTGCAATGTTTGTATGAGCAGATGGCCAATATATAGATATAGCTAGCTCAAACGGTCATATTTGATACATGCACGAGTGCGACGGTCTTGTGAATTGAAGGTTGTTGGTTCATGGTTGTGTGCCAGTTGAAAAATACAATATTGAATTGCATGGGATGAAGTGGCCAATATTGAATTGCATGGGATGAAGTGGCCATCGTGAGCATCTAGTTGCTCACGCTGTTGAAGGCCTCAAGCCAGAAAAAGAAAGCTGCCATAGGGCTGGCCGGCCCGATGCATGCGTATGGCTATCTTCATCTCGCACGAGCCGAAATAAGTGAGTGGCCGTAACCGAGAAAACAGAGGCCCGGTACGAAACAATAAAATTGACTCTCAATGTAACAGAATTAGTAGTAAAACATAGTTTTGTGTTATATTTATTTTTAGTTTATTTTTAGTTTAGTGGTACAATTTTTGGAAGAACTACATCTTATCTGAAAGTGATAACATAATTCAATAGTATTCATTAAGATAAAATCTTTACCAGAAACATGCCATATTTCTAGCATTTCCTGAGATGAAATATTTAATTATTTCTTCATAAGAATCTTTCTTCAAACTGTAGTTTTCAACTGTTATTATAGCCAATCCACCAAGTCTTGTGCCATTGTCAAATCCAAGTACGACTTCAACAACTTTAGCTTAGAAAAACTTCTCTCCATGGGTACAACAGTCACCAAAATAGCCAACAAAATTTTGTATACAGTGGGTCTGTTCTGCAAAAATCACGATGGAATTAAATCCATAATTAATTAAATCCATAATTGCGTTAGATGGATGAGAAAGAAAATGAATAGACAGAAGGGCGGCGTGCGCAAGTGAGTGAGTCGGGGGCCTATGGAGTTAATTCTAGCCAAATAAGCGTGGAATGGTCCGATGAATTTATTAGGCCCAATTAAATTTGTCATTAGTAACACTAAATAATATTTAGCATAAAAATTGAGGCCCTCGTACATTGGAGGCCCTGTGCGGTCGAACCTCCTGCACATGCGTACGATACATGCGGAACATCACATTGCTCTTTACGCAACTACACATCTCTCTCTCTTTAGCCTACCGCTGCCGCTGGCCACATGTCGTGCATATAGACAACTCGACGGCGTGTTTGGAGCCGCGTGCGCCCGTCCGCAAGGTAGAAATTTAGGATATCTCCACCGGGTCAATTCAAACGGACGATCCAAAACGTTTGTCATTTTTGGGTCGTGGTCAGATTTGTCCGGCCAGCCGCGCCAACAGCGATCCATTTGTCCGTGCTTGGTTAACAGGGTCACACCGTATTTTTTTTGGAATTCAAACAAAGAAAATTCGCGCTAAAATTGGTAAAGTTCGTACATATTCAGACGTAATTTACATTCAAAAGATAAAAGACAAAATTTTAACTAGCCCTAGCACTAGCTACCAATCTTCGCGTGCCAACGCCGCCCCGTCGATTGGGTCGAGGTCGATGTACTCCAGCAGCATCCAGAGATAGGCCGGTAGCAGAGCCGGAGCGGGCACGGGAGGGTCGATCATCTTCCTAGGCTACGCTGTCGGCGGCGCCATGCGATGGTGGAGGTGCACCAGCTCCATCCCCTCATCCGGAGCGATCAGTGGCGCCCACCCTGACAGAGGTGATGCTGGAGGCACCTGGGTGTTTGTCTGCGCCACCAGGACGATGAGCTGGACGACCTCTTGGTAGCCGCTCCACAAGGCATCCTTGTCTCGCGCGCTGGCCGCAATGGCCTGCTCGGTGAAGACGTCCTTGTCATAGCCCCGCGTTAGAACCTCCGAGGGCAGGTGCGCAGTGGCGGCTGCAACTGGGTCCACTTCCTCCTCCTTGACGACGATGCTGTTATCATCGTCGTCATCCTCGTCCTCGTCCTCAATCCTGAGCTCATCGTTAGAGTGGTTGACGACGTCGTCGTCATCGGGGTTGATGACGGGGACGTCGTAGACCTACCACGGCTGGAAGTCACCATGGAAGGTGCTCGCGCGCGGCTCCGTGTGCTCCCAGTCCAGGAATTCTTTCCTCAAGTCCTAGCTCTGGTAGCCGCGATCCCACCAGAGGGCCGACGTATGCGGCGGCGGATCTCCTCCTCCAGCCCTTTGCCCTTCTTGGGCATGGGAGCACCAGGACCCGCTGATGAGCCACAAGTATAGGGGGTGTATCGCAGTATTTTTGATAAGTAAGAGTGTCGAACCCAACGAGGAGCAGAAAGTGCTGGCTAGTGGTATGGATCGGGAATTCTCTGCAAATACTTAGCAAACGGATGTTTAGCGGTTTTCGATAATGCAAGTAAACAAAGTACGAGTAAATAAAAGACAGTAGGAATAAATGCAGCAAGTGGCCCAATCTTTTATGCATCAAAGGACAAGCCGGTTGTATTACTTAAGATGACCAAACATTCTCGAGAACACATGGGAAGACTGTCAAGTGCTTTCGCTTCATATAGTCGATTAATCTTCTTTAGCTTGCTAAGTGTTGTGTGAGTGAACCTGTGCTAATGTACCGCCACATCCAAGACTAATACATACTTGTGATTATACCCCTTGCAAACATCCGTAAGTACAAGAAAGTAATTAAGGTAGAAACCTAACCACAGCTTTAAACTCTAAGACCCTTATGTCCCTTGTGCAATGGTTTCCTAATGGGGGTTCAGGTTTCTGTCACTCCGGCAACCCCTACGATTAGTAGCCAAATACACAATGCATTCCCCTAGGCCCATATAGGTGAAGTGTCATGTAGTCGATGTTCACATGACACCACTAGAAGAAGTACACCACAACTTAAATAACAATCTATTGAATCTTTCTCAACGCAACTCCACTACTAACAACAAGACTTCTCCCATGTCCTTAAGAACAAAACGAACTACTCACAAGACATCGTATGGATCATGATCAGAGATGTAATAATGATGTATAACAATCTGAACATAAACAATAATTCAATGGTTCACTCAATAGCATGAACTACAAAGAGTAATCAACACCGGGAAAGTTTCCCCTATGAACTATGCAAGATTCAACTCAATTGTTACACCAATATGGAGATGGTGATGAGGGTGCTAATGGTGGTGATGATGATGATGATCCCGATGAAGTCCAGCTTGATGGTGGTGTTGATGGCGACGATCTCCCCTCTCCGGGAAGGAATTCCCCCGGCAGAAATCTGTCTGCCGGAGAGATCTTTCTCTCTCGGTGTTTTCCACCCCGTAGAGGCGGCGGAATCTTTCTGTGGTCACTCTCCGAGTCTTAGGGTTTCGGGAGGATGATATACGCTAGAGGGGAGAGGCTAGAGTGGGCCAGGGCGGCCACACCACCTCCAGGCGCGGCCTAGGCCTGCCCGCGCCATGGGGTGGTGTGGCCCCCTGTGGCCCACCTCCACTCCATATTTTGGCATCCTTAGTCTTCTGGAAAAATAGGATTTTCCGTATATTTTCCCGGATTTTCTGATCTTCGCGAATTTTGCCTCCAAACAGCACCTTTTCCATCAGAATCCTGACTGCAGCGGTCCATGCTCCAAAAGTCATCAACCATGCAAAAATAGATGACATAACATAAGTATCACCTCTCAATACAAAATATATCAATGAATAATAGTGAATTAAGACATAGAATAATGATGCAAAATAGACGTATCAACTCCCCCCAAGCTTAGACTTCGCTTGTCCCCAAGCGAAACTGAGCTCAATAAACATGGCCTCGGGTTTATGGAGTGAAGTGTCGATAAAAGAATACAGACAAGAAGCATCACATTCATCAAATACATAGATCATAATAGAAGACAACTCACTATTATACAACTCAACTTGCAATAAGTAAAGGAAACACAATAAAGATACATAAAGTGAATCAGAATTGGTAATGGCAAACTTAGCTCTTGGTCGAAGATTAGTTGATAATTTGCTGGAGTTCACAAATAGCTGGTTTTCAATGAAAGCTTTCAAAGAAGTAAACATCAAGATAAGAGGAATGTGCAAAACAAGGAAGATAAGAGACATGATTGAATAAATCATCATATGAATGAATGAAACACATCAACTCAAAATACTTGCTGAGATAGAAGGGAATAGGTTTACTGACTCAACTACTAAGTAAAAGAAAGGCCCTTCGCAGAGGGGAGCAGGGATTGCAAGTCTCATAAAGAGCTCCAAAAAATTATGATACTTACTAGCTTTCAGCTCTCATTGCCCCTATCATAGACATCTTTAGGTGATTAAGGTTAAAGTGATCAAAAATGAGGATATGCATTGACAAGTTGTAAGTTGAGAATCTCATGTCCCTTGAATACGAGGGCCGCTCCTCATGCTACTCAAGTTTAGTCACCGGTAAGTTCTTGTCATCGTAAACATATGTGTATCATTGAGAACCGCCAACGGGGTACCCCTTGCTCGATGATACGGAAGAATCCCATATCAAAATGACAAGGCAAGCAGACAACAAGTATCTCAGCAATCTTCTTATTTACCATGGGAATATGGTGCTTTTTTCTCTCTTTCCTCTTTTCATAATCCCTTTTTTTCTTTTTTTTTCTCAATCTCTATCTCTTTTTTATAAGAAGAATGCTTCATAGATACTCGTTATGGTTACGCTGTAGGTTTCCACCATGTCAGCATGGATTAGACCAGCGGCCCAGGCGTTTCTCTAACACATATGCATAACTCCATGGACTTACAAGCTCCCCTTTCATTTCACACCGACGACATCCATAGACTGAAGAACATGATATCAACTAGGTACGAAGTACCAGTGCAATGTTGAAAGTGTTCCCCATGATAGCATGGTTCTACTAATTCACAACTTACAAAGCGCAAGCATATACGCAACATAGGTGAGCACAATGGTTCAAGTTTATTAAATGCAAGAAAGTAAAGTGTGCCATCAAGTTCGTGAGAGCTTTAATCACTAATTTTCGCATAACAAGTTTAATTTGGGAGGTAGACAAAACAAGAATTTACTTGGAATAGCAATAATGCTACTA
Organism: Avena eriantha; assembly: GCA_910589775.1. Lineage (NCBI taxonomy): Eukaryota > Viridiplantae > Streptophyta > Magnoliopsida > Poales > Poaceae > Avena > Avena eriantha. The sequence continues at coordinate 130,215,115 of OU342743.1, read as the reverse complement.
GGTAGGTATGGTGGACGCAAATGGCAAAGGTTTTGGTTTAAAGGAGTGGATGCACGAGAAGAATACCCTCTTAGTACAGGTTTCTGGCTAGCAAGGCTGGGTAGCAAGTACAAGAGTTGAAGGAAACAAACAAACATACAAGTGATAAAGACAAACATGCAATCTTCCTTGGAAGCACAACAGATCTTAACTAGAGAATACTAGACTTATGAGCAAATCAAGAAAGAAAGATGATGAAATTATTTTTTCTCTAGAGTACTTCTATCTCTTTCTTTTCAATTCTCAAAGAAGTGTTGCTACTGACCGAGCCAGGTTTGCCAAAACCAACTAAATTAACTCAATGGTCCCAAAGTGATACCAATACTAACAACAAGATCAATCATATAACCACGAATTGAAAACTAACATAAGCTATGCAAAAGAGTGAATGATAGAACTTCTCATTAATATTCCATAACGGAAACTCACACCAAGGGATACATATCTAACGAGAGAGGGGACACTTCCATAATACAAACCATACTACATAATAACTCCTCTATTCATGATATGACTCTACCAATAAGGTAAAAAGATAGAAGATAGTGATATGATACCGCGACACTCCCCCAAGCTTGGAACAAACCAAGGGGATGCCAAACCTGATGACGAATTACTCCTTCGGTGGTGGTGGTATCCTCTCGATGAGCTCTTTGATCAGTCTCCCCAAGTACTCAATCTCGAAGGTGAGATTACGAATCAGCTGTGAGTTTTTCTCAATGCGGCTCATGATCATGTCGTGTTGAGAATTCCAGCTCTTGCTATTCTTTCCCCACTCTTCCTCCTTGAAGTCTTCTTTTCCTGCATGGCTAGAACGGGGCAAATCCCAATTGGAGGGTAATTTCCCTTTGGGCATATTCTGGTATTGATGCTCATGGATAAGAGTGTGGAAAGGATTTTTGGTGCGTGGAGGAAGTGACCAGGGATCTGAACGGTGATGAGGAGGCTTCCCTCTTGATCTCCTTCTCCTTCCCGGGGTCTTGGAGGTCTTCCTCCATGGGCTCCTTCCCTTTATCCTTGGCAGACACCATTGTGCATCTAAGCTTTCAAAGAGTATGTCCTGACAGAAACAGATTGAAACAAAAACACGACGAAAACACGATATACGGACCTCGGGGGATCCGGGGGGTTATATAATACGAAGTTTCATATCAAAAGGAAGGTACTGGGTGAAAACGGGTCGGAGGCGGAGTCCTGGGTGGACTCACCACCTAGTGGCGCGGCCAGGGGTGGGCCCGCGCCACAGGGTGGTGTGGGCCACCCTGGCTCCATTTCCGTCCCTTTTTCGCTTCGTAGCTTTCCTTATTGACTGAAAACTGCAAACATATAGTTGGATTGTATTTTCGCGGAACTTTTCTTACCAGAACTGTTACCTATTTGAAAACAGACTCTGCAGGTCTCTGAATTTGGTCCTCAATGAATTTCTCTAGAGTTATAACTTGAAAGGCATCCACATCTTCATTGTAAGAATCTCCAGCAATATAGTGTTTGAGTCGCTGTCCATTCACTACTTGTGTGGTATTATCTTTTAGAGAAGAAATTTTTATTGCTCCTGAACGGTATACTTCTTCAATGATGAAAGGTCCTTCCCATTTTGATAGTAGCTTACCTGCAAAAAATCTGAGACGAGACCTATACAATAGAACTTTCTCACCAACATGAAATTCTCTCTTAAGTATTCGCTTGTCATGCCATCTTTTAACTTTTTCCTTAAAGAGCCTAGCATTCTCATAGGCTTCACTTCTCCATTCATCTAAAGAACTTAAGTCAAATAATCTTTTCTCACCAGCGAGCTTACAATCTCTATTTAGTTCTTTCACTGCCCAGTAAGCTTTGTGTTCTAATTCTAAGGGTAGGTGGCAAGCTTTCCCATAAACCATTTTATAAGGAGACATTCCCATAGGATTTTTGTAAGCAGTTCTATAAGCCCATAAAGCATCATTCAACTTCTTAGCCCAGTTTTTTCTAGACCTATTAATAGTCTTTTGCAAGATATATTTAATTTCTCTATTTGATAACTCTACTTGCCCGCTAGTTTGGGGGTGATAAGCTGAAGCAATTCTATGATTAACATCATATTTAGCGAGGGTCTTCCTAAAACTGCCATGAATGAAATGAGAACCCCCATCAGTCATGAGATACCTAGGCACTCCAAACCTAGGAAAGATAACGTCCTTAAGCATTTTTAGAGAGGTTTCCCCGTCAGCACTTTTCGTAGGAATGGCTTCTACCCACTTAGTAACATAATCAACGGCAACAAGAATATGAGTGTAACCCTTCGAAGGAGGGAAATGACCCATAAAGTCGAATCCCCAACAGTCAAAAGGTTCAATAACTAGAGAGTAGTTCATAGGCATCTCATTGCGTCTAGAAATATTACCAACACGTTGACATTCATCACAAGATAAAACAAATTTTCTTGCATCTTTAAAAAGGGTAGGCCAGTAGAAACCTGATTGTAGTACCTTTTGTGCAGTTCTATCTCCTGCATGATGTCCTCCATAGGCGCTGCCATGACATTTACGCAATATCTCTTTTTGTTCATATTCTGGAACACATCTTCGCATAATACCATCAACTCCTTCTTTGTATAAGTGTGGGTCATCCCAAAAATAATGCCTCAAATCATAAAAGAACTTTCTTCTTTGCTGAGCTGTAAAAGTTGGAGGCAAATACTTGGAGACAATAAAGTTAGCATAATCAGCATACCAAGGGCTTCCTCGCGAGCTCACCCCTACTACGGCTAAATGTTCATTTGGGAAACTATCATTAACAGGCATAGGATCAAAAGAGATGTTTTCCAAACAAGATAAATTATCAGCTACAGGGTTTTCAGCACCCTTCCTATCTACTATGTGTAGATCAAACTCTTGTAAAAGCAGTACCCATCTAATAAGCCTAGGCTTAGCGTCCTTCTTTGTCATAAGATATTTAATAGCAGCATGATCAGTATGAATGGTTACTTTTGATTCCACAATATAGGGCCTAAACTTATCACAGGCAAAAACAATAGCTAGAAATTCCTTTTCAGTAGTGGCATAATTCCTTTGAGCAGCGTCTAGAGTCTTACTAGCACAATGGATAACGTTTAACTTTTTATCAATATGTTGCCCAAGGACAGCCCCTACAGCAAAATCACTAGCATCACACATTATTTCAAAGGGTAAACTCCAATCAGGTGGTTGAACAATAGGGGTTGTAGTTAAAGCCTTCTTAAGAGTTTCAAAAGCTTGCTTACAATCATCATCAAAAACAAAAGGTACATCTTTTTGAAGAAGATTAGTGAGAGGTTTTGATATCCTAGAGAAGTCTTTAATAAACCTCCTATAGAAACCAGCATGACCAAGGATAGTACGAATACCTTTGATGTCTCTTGGACATGGCATCTTCTCAATTGCCTCAACCTTAGCTCTATCAACTTCTATGCCTCTTTCAGAAACTTTATCCCAAGAACAATCCCTTCATTAACCATGAAGTGACATTTCTCCCAATTAAGAACAAGATTAGTTTCTTCACATCTCTGCAAAACTTTATCAAGGTTGTGCAGACAATTATCAAAAGAAGTTCCATAGACAGAAAAGTCATCCATGAACACTTCTACAATTTCCTCACAAAAACCACGAAAGATAGCAGACATGCACCTTTGGAAAGTAGCAGGAGCATTACATAAACCAAAAGGCATATGTCTATAAGCATAAGTTCCATAAGGGCAAGTAAAAGTAGTTTTTTCTTGATCTTGTTGTTTAACAACAATTTGAGAGAAACCAAAATAACCATCAAGAAAACAAAAAAGGGTCTTTTTAGACAACCTTTCCAACATTTGATCAATAAAAGGAAGCGGGTAGTGATCTTTCTTAGTAACTTTATTGACTTTCCTAAAATCGATGCACATCCTATAGCCTACCACTATTCTTTGAGGAATAAGCTCATCATTATCATTAGGGACAACGGTAATACCTCCCTTTTTAGGAACACAATGAACAGGACTAACCCATTCACTATCAGCAATAGGGTAAATAATACCAGCATCAAGGAGTTTCAATACCTCATTCCTTACCACTTCCTTCATCCTAGGATTTAAACGCCGTTGGTGCTCCACTACCGGCTTCGCATCTGGTTCTATGTTGATAGAGTGCTGACATATAGTAGGTGAAATCCCTTTTAAATCATCTAGAGTATAGCCCATAGCTCCTCGATGTTTCCTCAAAACTTCCAATAACCTTTCTTCTTCCTTCCATGAAAGTTTAGTGCTAACAATAACATGATATATCTTTCTATCATCAATATAAGCATATTTAAGATCATCAGGGAGAGGTTTTAGATCGAAAACAGGATCCTTTTTAGGTGGCATCGTGGTACCCAAGTCTTCTACAGGCAAGTCGTGCTTAAGCATCATAGGTTGATCACGGAGAATCCTGTCAATCTCATTCCTTTCTTCCATGAAGATTTCACTTTCATGATCTTTCATAAATTGCTGCAAAGCATTGTTAGGAGCAAGAGAAATAGAAGCAAGTTGTTCAACCCTAAAATCCTCGTTATGGGTTTCCTCTTCGCAAGGTTCTTTAGCAAATTTCGAAAAAATTAAACTCATAAGATTCCCCATCAAACTTAGTCAAGATTTTCTCCCTCTTGCAATCAATAATAGCTCCACAAGTACTCAAGAAAGGTCTACCAAAAACGATAGGGTAGGTTTTACTAGCAGTCGAACCAAGTACTAGAAAATCAGCAGGGTACTTAATTTTACCACAAAGAACTTCCACGTCTCGTACAATACCAATTGGAGAGAAGGTCTCTCTATTAGCAAGGTGAATAACCACATCAATCTCTTCCAACTCGCAAGGACTGATTTCATGCATAATTTCTCTGTAAAGCTCATAAGGAATAACACTAGAACTTGCACCAATATCACATAAACCATAATAGCAATGATCACCAATTCTAACCGAAAGCATAGGAACACTAGCCTTTTTAGTTCTATTGGGATGTGAAACAATATTAGAAGCATCCTCACAAAAGACTATGTGCCCATCTTCTACGCTTTTAGTGACAAGGTCTTTCACAATTGCTACCACAGGTTCAATGTTTATTTGTTCATCAGGTTTTATAGTTCTTTTTTCACTTTTGATGATTACATTAGTTATCATAGGATGGTCCTTTACCTTTTAGGGGAAGGGAATCTTCTCGATATAAGGTTCGGGTAAGATGGGGTCAATAATGCAATACTCAGCACTTCCAATAGGAGCATAGTCAACAATATCTTTGTAAGGTGCATGGTATTTGTTCCATCCCCTTTTTGGAATTTCGATATAGGAAGCAAAAGCTCTAAAGTAATTCGTAATAACTTGCAAATCAAGACCATAAATATTACTAATATTTTGAAAGTCATCAGTTCCCATAAAAGATTCAATGCATTCATAATCATAATTTATACCTGACTTTCTACCTTTGTCATTCTCCCAAGCTTCAGCATTGTCTTGAATACGGTCTAGAAGGTCCCATTTAGCTTCTTCTTCCATGCGAGTGAATGATCTAGCACAAGAAGCATCCAATAAATCTTTATCATGTAGAGGGAGCCTTGCATAAAAGTTATTGATAATAATATTGTTGGGGAGCTCATGAATGGGACATTTGAGCATTAGTAACTTCACTATCCCCCAAGCTTGAGTTGTACTCTCTCCATCATTAGGCTAAACGTTGTATATTTGATTCTGATCTTTATGAATCTCACTAGGAGGATAAAACTTTGAATAAAAGAGAGGCACTATTTCCTCCCATTCCAGAGCTTGACCTTTCTTCAGCAGCTTATACCATTCCTCAGCTGTTCCTTTCAGTGATAATGAGAATAACTTCTTCTTAACTTGATCTGTAGTAATACCTGCACACTTGAACAACCCGCATAATTCGTGTATAAAGAGTAAACGATCATCGTGATGGACAGTTCCATCCCCAACATAGTAGTTATCCATAACACGATCAATAATTCTTGTAGGTATTTTGAAAACATCATTCTCAGTAGGTGGTGGCTTATCTACTACCTTAGCAGTGGTAGTAGCATTACCAAATAAGAAACTCAGCGAATTATCCATAACGGAAATAAAGCAACTAGCAGAAGTAAACAATACTCACAGTAGAAGTTTCCTTTACCAATTCCACTCTCCAATAGCGCTTCACTCCCCGGCAACGGCGCCAGAAAATAGTCTTGATGACCCACAAGTATAGGGGGTGTATCGCAGTATTTTCGATAAGTAAGAGTGTCGAACCCAACGAGGAGCAGAAGGTGCTGGCTAGTGGTATGGATCAGGAATTCTCTGCAAATACTTAGCAAACGGATTTTTAGGGGTTTTCGATAAAGCAAGTAAACAAAGTATGAGTAAATAAAAGACAGTAGGAATAAATGCAGCAAGTGGCCCAATCCTTTATGCAGCAAAGGACAAGCCGGTTGTATTACTTAAGATGACCAAACATTCTCGAGGACACATGGAAAGACTGTCAAGTGCTTTCGCTTCATATAGTCGATTAATCTTCTTTAGCTTGCTAAGTGTTGTGTGGGTGAACCTGTGCTAATGTACCGCCCCATCCAAGACTAATACATACTTGTGATTATACCCCTTGCAAACATCCATAAGTACAAGAAAGTAATTAAGGTAGAAACCTAACCATAGCTTTAAACTCTAAGACCCTTACGTCCCTTGTGCAATGGTTTCCTAACGGGGGTTCAGGTTTCTGTCACTCTGGCAACCCCTACGATTAGTAGCCAAATACACAATGCATTCCCCTAGGCCCATATAGGTGAAGTGTCATGTAGTCGACGTTCACATGACACCACTAGAAGAAGTACACCACAACTTAAATAACAATCTATTGAATCTTTCTCAACGCAACTCCACTACTAACAACAAGACTTCTCCCATGTCCTCAAGAACAAAACGAACTACTCACAAGACATCATATGGATCATGATCAGAGATGGAATAATGATTAATGATGTATAACAATCTGAACATAAACAATAATTCAATGGTTCACTCAATAGCATCAACTACAAAGAGTAATCAACACCGGGAAAGTTTCCCCTATGAACTATGCAAGATTTAAATCAATTGTTACAGCAATATGGAGATGGTGATGAGGGTTCTGATGGTGGTGATGATGATGATGATCCCGATGAAGTCCAGCTTGATGGTGGTGTTGATGGCGACGATCTCCCCTCTCCGGGAAGGAATTCCCCTGGCAGAATCTGTCTGCCGGAAAGATCTTTCTCTCTCGGTGTTTTCCACCCCGCAGAGGCGGCGGAATCTTTCTGTGGTTGCTCTCCGAGTCTTAGGATTTTGGGATGATGATATACGCTAGAGGGGAGAGGCTGGAGTGGGCCAAGGCGGCCACACCACCTCCAGGCGTGGCCTAGGCCTGCCCGCGCCATGGGGTGGTGTGGGCCCCCTGTGGCCCACCTCCACTCCATCTTCTGGCATCCTTAGTCTTTTGGAAAAATAGCATTTTCCGTATATTTTCCCGGATTTTCTGATCTTCGCGAATTTTGCTTCCAAACAGCACCTTTTCCATCAGAATCCTGACTGCATCGGTCCATGCTCCAAAAGTCATCAACCATGCAAAAATAGATGAAATAACATAAGTATCACCTCTCAATACAAAATATATCAATGAACAATAGTGAATTAAGACATAGAATAGTGATGCAAAATGGACGTATCACCCGCTCCCGGTTGAGGTGCTAGCCCATGGGGGGAGACATCGTGATGGTTGATGCTTGCTCCCTTCCCCCATCGCCTCTCGCACTCCGCCACATGGAAGTAGAGGCAGTCGTGGCGAGGATCCTCCAACACCGGGTAACCGCGGTCGTGCATGGCGGGACGGTGAGCAAAGTCCTGGGGCCACGGTGGCAGCGACACAACGCCGCGAAGGAAGGCCAACAGGTCACTATGCGAGCGGCTCGAGCCGGATCTGGTCACGTCATGATCATTCTTAGCCTTCTTGAACCATCCCAGTGTCTTCATCGTTGGTGGTGGGGGCGGTGCTGCTAGGGTTGTATCTGGCAGTGGTGAGAGGTGGGGAGTGCGGCACCGACGGGCGCAGGGTTAAGTAGCCCTTGCGCCTGTGAATGCACACAGGTTCCCACTCCTTCGCCATCAATGCCAATGCGGGAACTCAGGCGCCATCCCATTAGTCAAGGTGCGGTCCCGTAGGCATTGATGGCGCAGGTTGTCATCCGTGGCTTTGAATCGGTGCCACTGAGTGTCTAAATCTGTGATACCAGGCACATGGCTTAATAGGATTGATAGAATACTCATACCAACAAGTTGCAACTTCTTTTCCGGAAGCTCATTCGAAAAGAACTCTAAGGTTAAGCGTGCTTGGCCTAGAGCAATTCTAGGATGGGTGACCGATCGGGAAGTGGGTAACCGGGTGCACACGAGTGAGGACAAAGTGCGCAGAAAAGACTAGTGTTGGTCTGTGAGGCTAGTCTAGATATCCTATTAAGCTACCAGGAGTGACACCCCCCCGGGCCCAGGAGTGGACGGGGTGTTACAAAATCGCTGTCGCACTAAGCGGTGGCTGATGGGTGGGCCAGTGGCACGCGCAGGAGTACCTGCCCTAGGTCCTCTCGTGTCTGAGCCGACACAATCGTTGCCCAAATTTGGTGCACGGATGGGTCGAGCCGGACGCGTCGGTCTGGATGGGTCGTGTCGTTGGAGGTGTCGCACACACCTACACGTCCGTGCAAACGTGTTGGGACGGGTTGGGTCGGCCCGGTGGAGATGTCCTTATTTTTTGATTGCTGTTGCTGAGAGCATCTCCACTCGCCCCCACACGGGGTCCAATGGTTGGTCTTACGGGCGCCGTCGTAGGTATGGCCTCTCGGGGGTCACCCCATCGCCTCCTCCGCCCCCAAACAGCCCCCGAAATCACAATTGCAAATTCAAACATTCAAAAGATTGCCGGAAATTAAACATAGTTTTGCTGCCACTGGGCACAACATAGTTTAGGCGATCCAATCGCCACAAATCACTAGAATACGAGTCCATTTGTCAAAATAAACATGCGAGGAACACAAAAATCAAACGGGGGGAGATCATCCCTTGCGGTAGGAGGCACCTCCGGGATTGCTGGTGGTGGAATGGTGGTGCTAGCTGATGACTGGGTTCCTGCACCAATAACAAGGTGATTGCAGTACTTGTAGCAGCAAACATTTAAAGATTTTGTCCCAATGGGAGCTCGGCGAACATGACCCCACAGCCACGTTGTCAATGCGACCACGTTCGCACCCAAACCATGGTTTGTAAATAGCCTATTCTATAAGTTGCTAGGATAAATGAATTTAAGATGTTTTGTAATAACTACTACTAAGACTGGAGGAAAACTAGAACAAAATTAAAACTAAAAAGACGTGAATGCAATGAGATGAAATATTAATGCTATGATTCCTCAAGTAATGTTGTGTAAGTGCTTATGGAATAGTTGTTAACTATAATTGTGGCGTTCCCTCATATACCGTTGTCTCCCACCATTGGTAAGTGACAACTAGACAACTCAATTGTACACACCCTCTTCAGACATGGTTCGTCTCGTAAGAGAATAGTGTATTAAGGTAAAAAGAACAATCAAGGTAAACCAGAGCAAAGGCATTAAGTTCTGTGGACAACCGTACTCCTAAGAAAGTGTGCTAGTCACAAGATATCCCATCTTTAACTTTAGGGTCAAGCAATTCGCAAAACTATACCTATCTATATCATGAGTGATCTTGAGGGAACTCTGGGCGGTGCATCCTAAGCTGCTATTGCCTCCGCCAATCACTTATAGCAAATAGCCTATTAGTTCTACCCATGGAAGAGCAGAGACTAATCATAAGTTTTTTGACACTCCATGAATCCCTAGTAAATTCCTCAATAATGGATTGGACGTTTCCAATCACTAGAATAATATCATGAATAGAACAATGTAAAGAGAAAGCACAAACATATTAATTAACAAGAACACACCACACTTCCATTACTCAAATCATCATAACATTAATAAAAGGGGGTTCAAGCCATGTGACAACCCATCATGGAGATCATGATGGGGAAGGACGAAGGAGTAGCGGTGATGGAGATGGTGGTGACGGCGCGGTGATGGTGGCATCGGCGTGGTGATGGCGGCATCCTCCTTCTCCTCCTCTTCTTGCTTGGATGGCTTGATTGTGTTGATAGATATCTGGATCTTGGTGGAGTTGTAGAGTCTATGGAGGTAGCACGGTGGCAGGGCGCCGCCGTGGAGGCGGTAGATGGGATCTAGATCTTGTATATGGTGTATGGTGGCTTTGATGTGCTCGTCGTTTGACGTAGAGCTCGTTGGGAACCCCAAGAGGAAGGTACGATGAGCACAGTAGCAAGTTTTCCCTCAGTTATGAAACCAAGGTTTAATCGAACCAGTAGGAGCAAGGAAACACCCCAAAGGTGTTACTAGCTGAGCTTTGGCAGGGCGCACTACCGGTGCTAGTAGCAACATGGAGACCTGCACAACACAACCACATAACTTTGTCCCCAACTTGCGATGAGGTTGTCAATCTCACCGTGTTTTGCGGAGAACAAAGGATTAAACGTATCGAATGGAAAGAAGTAAAAGTTTGCAGAAAGTAAACACAAAGCAGTAAAAGATTGTAGATTGTATGTAAAAGACAAGGACCGGGATCCATAGTTCACTAGAGGTGGCCCTCCTTAAGATAGATAACATGCTGGGTGAACAAATTACAGCGGGGCAATTGACAAACACCGAGAAAGCAATACATGCATATACTAATCATCTTGACTCCTTTGAGACTTGATTGGGCATTACAACATAATACATAGACCGCCATCCAACTACATCTATGACTAATAATCCACCTTCAGGTTATCATCTGAACCCCCTCCAGTATTAAGTTGCAAGCAACAAATTATTGCTTTATGAACTACGTGTAAAGTAAACAATACGATTGTTTTATGAACAAAGGATTGTTGTTTTCTCCCTAGTAGCAACAGCACATCTAGTACCTTAGAGATTTCTGTCACTTCCCCAGATTACCAGAGGCATGAACCCACTATCGAGCATAAATACTAACTCTTGGAGTTGGTAGCATCTACTTGGCCAAGATAGATACTAACAACGAAAAGCATGCAAGATCACAAATAACAAAGACATGATAGAATCAATAATCAATCTGAAATAGCATCTCAGTATCCATCGGATCCCCGCAAACACAACATGCAGAATTACAAATAGATGATCTTCATCATGAACGGAGCTCACAAGATCTAAACATGAAAGCACAAAGGAGGAGAACCAGCCATCTAGCTAGTAAATGGATCCGTAGTCCAAGGATGAACTACTCACGCATCACACCAGAGGCTTGCATGGTGATGAAGAAGGCCTCTAGGTTGAATTCCCCTCTCCGGCAGGGTGCCGGGAAGAGCTTCAGATCCCTCCCGATCTAGGGATGGAGATGACAGCGGCTACAGACTCTTTCATGGATTTTTGATCGAGCACTTAGGGTTTTCGTCCCGAGAGCAATATATAGGCGGAAGGAGAGGCCGAGGGGGTGCCTGGGCTAGCCACACCACCCCCTGGTGCAGGCCAGGCCTGGCTGCGTGGCCAGGTGGTGTGGCCGCCCTCTGGCCCTTCTTCGTCTCGTATTCTGGCACTTGATCCCTTCCGGAAAAATAGGCACTTTGGCTTTTGTCCCGTCCAATTCTGAGAATATTCATTTTCTGACTTTCCTGGAACCAAAAACAGCAGAAAACAGGCAGCTGGCACTGTGGCTCTTGTGAATAGGTTAGTCCAAGAAATCATAAGAAAAGTACTCCAAAGTTGGAACGAAACACAAGAAAGTGGATAGAACCAAGCATGTAACATCAAAAATTATAGATACATTTGCAATGTATCAACATCCCCGAGCTTAACTCCTGCTCGTCCTCGAGTAGGTAAGTGATAAGAAGAAAGAATAATTTTTGAGGTGACATGCACCATCAAAGACTTGATCAAAGTATTTGCAAAACATTCAAAGCTGGGATCATAGTACTTCAATCATAACATGAAAGACAAAGTTCTAGCAATAAGCAAAGAAACTATGATGCAACATCAAAAGGCACAAACAAAAGATTCATGAATAACAATGCTTTGCAAGACGTTTGTTTGTTTCACATAAAGAAAACATAGCATAATAGTATTCAGCTTGTCCCTCAAGAGTAGCAAATATAAATGCATAGGACACCTTCAAAGTTCATAAGAGTGACTAGATACAATAGTTCAAAACAAGCAATAACAAGTTGTGCATCAATCAACTAGTCTTGGGACAATGCACATAGAACTAAGAATGGCCACTATGCTCTCAAAGTAGGTGCATAAAGATAGAAGGTGGAGACTCAATATAATGGTGGAAGAAAGGCCTTTTGTAAAAGGAAGTAGGGATTCAAGTCTCATAAAGAGCTTAAAAATATTGTGGTACTTGTAGTTTTTAGCTCTCATTGCCCCTATCATAAGCATCTTGAAGGTGATTAAGGTTAAAGTGACACAACTAAGAGGATATGCTTGACAAGTTATAAACCGAAATCTCATGCCCCTTACTTACGAAGACCGATCCTCATGCTACTCAACTTTAGTCACGAGTAAGCTCTTATCATTGTAAGTATATGTGTATCATTAAGAACCGCCAACGGGGTACCCCTTGCACATGATACGGGAGTTTTCCCATAATCAAAAAGACAAGGCAAGCAGACAATGAGCATCTCAGCGATCTTTTTATTTGCTATTTGCATAGGTTTTTATTGAGGATGCTTCATAGAGTGCTCATTATGGTGATGCTGCAAGTTTCCACCATGATTAGGCATGGCTTAGGCTAGCGGCCCAGGTGTTTCTCTAACACACATACAAACTCCATGATCTTACAAGTTCCACTTTTATTTCACACCGTCGGGATCCGTAAGCAAAAGAACATGATATCAACGGGGTACAAAGTACAAGTGCAATGTTGAAAGCGTTCCCCATGGTACATGGTTCTGCTAATTTCAACTTATAAAGCGTAAGCATATACACAACAAAGAAGGACCCAATGGTTCAAGTTTATTAGAGGAAAAAAAGTAAAGTGTGCCATCAAGTTCGTGAGAGCTTTAATCACTAGTTTTCTCATAACAAGTGGAAGATAAACAAAAGCATGAATATACTTGGAATAGCATAAGCTAGTAGGTAGGTATGGTGGACTCTTCGGAATAACTTGGTTTAGGGAGTTGGATGCATGAGTGGAACTCATACTTTGTTGTGGAGGCCAGCAAAAGACTGGGAGCGACAAACTAAGAGAGCAATAATGGACATAATCATGCAGAGCAACAAAACATCATTGATCAAAGCATAAAGTGAAACTACAAGTTGAAAACTAAAGGATCATAAAGGCTATGGTGACTTTGGATAGTCATAACATGGTGTGAGCATGCGCCAAGTCAACCCAAATAAAGCATCAAAGGAGAATACCACTATATTATGCTTTAATATGCTAAAACAACGCATGATTCATCCAAGGCACATTAAGCAATCTCAATTATTTATAACAAGTCATGCTACAACAAAGAATACTAATCATAAAGCCAAAACAATATCAAGCATGGCATGACAAAGCATAGGCCACAGTCAAAAACAAATTCTTTTTACCACATAAGCATGAACTTTCCTACTCTTTTCCAAACCAAACCAAACTATTTGCAAACCAATGTATGAAAGAGGGGGTCCAACCAATTTATTCAGCAAACTAAGCAAACCAAGGCAAACGAAAACCAAAACGAAAACGAGAAAGAAGACGCTCCAAGAAAAACACAACTGTGCATGAAACAATAAAAATGAAGCGTTTGGAAGAAACCTGGAATTTTTATTGATGAAGAAGGGGATGCCTTGGGCATCCCCAAGCTTTGACGCTTGTACTTCTTAGATATTTCTTGGGGTGACACGCGTGGCATCCCCAAGCTTGAGCTTTAGTCCATCCTTCATCTCATTACTCATTCCTTCCATACACCTGAAAATTTTCCTTCATACAAAATTTCACACAATCTCATTAGCAACATTAGTACACTCAAGATAAATAAGTCTCAAGGTTCAGTTATAACACCAAATAAACTTCCATTAGAACACTAGATACTGTAGCACTTCCCTCAAAAAGCTCAATTCCCCAAAAGAACTCAAAAAGGAACCAACAAGAAGCAAATGCAGAAAATGACAGAAATCTGTCAAAACAGACCAGCAGGTAAAGACGAATTTTTTTCGAAGACCTTCTGTTGCTCAAATCAAAAAGTGTTGAACTAACGAAAGTTAGATAACAACCTGGGGCAGAAGCAAAAAAAGTTACAGCTCAATCCGACATACAGAGCTCTCTCACGAATTTTTACGGCGAAGCATAAAAATCTGTTTCGGGACAGCAACTTTCCCAATCATTACTTCACTCTCATTAGAGGTTACTCTTGGCACAAAAAGCAAATAAAAAGGATAAGAAGAGGTTATTACAGAGGTAATAACTTCCAAGACTCATCTAAATTTTTTGGGTTATCTCCCAATAAGTACTTTTCTTTAACGCCTTTAAGTTAGGCATAAGAAGCAAAGAAAGAATCAAGTGTTCTCAAATGAAGAAGCATTAAGACCAAATTTTGTTTTCATAGGAGAAGCAAAAGAAATATTTTCTCTCTTTTTAGAGAAGTGTTCTATACCTTTCTTGAGTGGGATTTGATATTTAATGGTGCCTTCTTTCATATCAATGATGGCACCAACAATTCTAAGAAAAGGTCTTCCCAAAGTAATAGGACAAGAAGCATTGTATTCAACATCCAAAACATAGAAATCAACGGGGACATAGGAATCGTTAACCATAATAAGAACATCGTTAAGACTCCCCATGAGTTTCTTTTTAGCATTAGCATCAAGTGGGACATTCAAATAACAATCTTCAAGAGGAGGCAAATCAAGCATATCATAAATCCTTCTAGGCATAATAGAAACACTACTATCAAGATCACACAAAGCTTTGAAATCAAAGTCATTCACTTTCATATTAATGATGGGTTCCCAACCATCTTCTTGCTTTATAGGAATAGAAGATTTATGTTTCATCTTTTCTTCTGTAATCTTTATGAGAGCATCAGTAATGTGTTTTGTAAAAGACATGTTCATAGCACTAGCATTAGGAGTTTTAGCAAGCTTTTGTAGGAACTTAATTCAGAGATATTGCAACCATCAAGATCAAAATCAACTTTATCATCTAAAGTAGTAGAACTATTACTAGCCTCAACACTAGTGGTGGTGATAGTAGAAACACTAATGTTTCTAGCAATTTCATCTTCTCTTTCCCACTTAGCATGTAATTCAGCTAATAGTCTAACATTTTCATCAATTCTTACTTGTATGGCATTAGTAGCTGCAAAGGGATTCTCATTAGTTTCAGGTTTAGCAGCCATTTTATTCAAAGTAGATTGAGCTTCAGCCAAAGATGCTATATTTCTTTCAGCATTAGAGAGTTTTTCCTCAATAGTTTTATTGAAAGTAGTTTGTTTACTAATAAACTCTTTAAGCATAACTTCAAGTTCAGAGGGAGCACTCTTATTATTGTTGTAAGAATTTCCATAAGCATTACCATTGTTGGGAGGATATGGCTTATAATTGTTGTTAGCAAAATTGTTTCTATAAGCATTATTACCATAAGCATTGTTGCCAAAGTTGTTATTTCTTATGAAGTTCACATCAACTTGCTCTTCTTGAGCAACCAAAGAGGCTAAAGGAACATTATTTGGATCAATATGGGCTTTCCCATTAACAAGCATAGACATAATAATATCAATCTTATCACTCAAGGAGGAGGTTTCCTCAACAGAATTTACCTTCTTACCTTGTGGAGCTCTCTCAGTATGCCATTCAGAATAATTAACCATCATATTGTCCAGAAGTTTTGTTGCAGCACCCAAAGTGATGGTCATAAAGGTACCTCCAGCAACTGAATCCAATAGGTTCCTTGAAGAATAGTTCAATCCTGCATAAAAAGTTTGGATGATCATCCAAGCAGTCAGTCCATGAGTGGGACAATTCTTTACCAAAGATTTCATTCTTTCCCAAGCTTGAGAAACATGCTCATTATCAAGTTGTTTAAACTTCATTATTTCACTTCTCATGGATATAATCTTAGCAGGAGGATAGTATTTTCCAATAAAAGCATCTTTGCATTTAGTCCAAGAATCAATACTATTCCTAGTCAAGGAATTCAACCATTCTTTAGCTTTTCCTCTCAAAGAGAAAGGAAACAATTTCAGTTTGCCTCACAGGCGGAAGAGGAGTGGCGGCTGGGTGGAATGCTCAACCCTATTCAGCTTGCCTCACTCTCTCTTATATAGGTATCCCTGGTGGGATTCTACATTAGCAGCCCATTAGTAGCCTAAGCCTGGTCTAATTTGGATTCAATCCTCATTAGGCTTTAAGCCCCTAAAGTGTGTAACCCTATAGGTTCATATACGTATAAACATGACACGAGTACACTTACTCTGTCAATAGTTGGTAGCGGCCTCTAGAAAGATGTGCTAGCTCCTAAACGCCTATAAAGATCATTCGGACGAACCATCACAAGGTTGAACATGTCTTTCCCTTTTCCCTACGATATTTGGTCTAGCTCCAAGCTGACCTCTTTTTCTTGATACTGTGATTCAGAATCCCTTTACTAGGTTAACTCTTAACCGCATGTAGCACGACCATGCATTTCTGGATCCGATCACTCGAGGGGGCCAAATATCTCTCTCTCAAGTAGAGAGGGGCAAATCCCATCTTGATTGACCAATGCCTTGTAGCATGTATCAGGACAAACCCGAATGCTACCTTTGTAACTAACCAGTTACGGAGAAGTGTTTAATAGTCCCAAAGTAGGTCGATCTAGATCTCAAGTACATGCGACAATCTTTGGTCTAAGGACAAAACGTACACGATGTGTAGAGGGAGCTGCAAGTATTACTGCCAGTCTCAAGTTGGGTTGGTCCAACCCCATGTTCATAACATGTGTCCACACCATTGGTTTGACATCTCCATGTCTATGACTTGCGAAACATAGTCATCAACCAATCGATGTGCTAGTCTAATATTCACGCGTGTCCTCACATGAACTCTAACTAGGGACAACTATTAGATAACCATACAAGTAAAGAGTTTCACAAACAATTCACATAATTGCCAATCAATACAAGTTGCCTCATATATGGATATTCAAGGAACAATATAATAACTCATGGATACATATGAAATACAATCATCTCTATGATTGCCTCTATGACATATTTCCTTCATCCTCGGCCTCCGTCACCTCCGCATATGCGTACACATCGTTCTCCCAAGGCTCGCCACCATCTTCCTCCCCATCCGCATGTGTAGTGGATTCTTCTTGCGTATATCTGGGCATTTCTCGGGCCGGGTTGGCCTAGCCCGAAAAATCCCGACGTCTGCTAGCGCGGCCCGTGGCCCGGCCCGGCCTGGCCAATTACTTATTATTCTCTGCCCAGGCCAGGCCCGATAGCCCAACAACAGGAAACAGAGTAGCAGTTTTCAGCAATCAGCACTAGTTTTGATGATCAAACAGCAGCAATTTTCAGCAGCAAACAACACTAGTTTTCAGCATCAAACATCAGCAGTTTTCAGCATCAAACAACACTAACAGGGACAAATTACAGCAGCAAACAGCAGCAGTTTTCACAGCAGTAATAACAACAAAAGAGCACCATTTTCACAGCAGTAATAACATAGTTTTTAACAGCAAAACAACACTAACAGTGGCATATTATAGCAGCAAATAGCACTAGCAACATCATATTACAACATTAAAAGAGCACTAACAGTAGCCATTTTGAACATCACAAATAGTCCATGATTATTACAGTCCACAAGGTTTCAGCAAATACAACTAAGAATCCAACAACAATGATTCATGACACCATCTCCTCTTCTCCTCTTCTTGGTCCAACAACAACTCTGTACAAGGTAGTTGCCAAAATTTCAGCATACATATGAAACAATGTATCAAGTTGACATGTAAAAGAATAGTGAACTAGAGATGTACATTCTTCCTCCGAAGAATATTCTTCCGGTTCACCAAGATCAACAACCTCTTTTTTTCATGATCTACAATAGTTTGAGTAAATAAAATTAGCAAGGCAAACATAGAAATAGGAATGCGAACAAACAAGGTACAAGTAGTTAGGTCAAGAAGTCAAGTAGATACCTGCTTTTTTCTGCATCTTGCAACGATACCAATCCTGCAAGCACATTAAGGCCTCAACCGTCTTTGGTTTAAGTGAGCTCCTGTTTGGGGTTATAACCATTTTACTCAAGCCGAAAGCAGTTTCTGAAGCAACACTTGACACTGGAATTGCAAGTATACCACGTGCCATTTTTGCTAGTTGCGGATACCTAGCTGCAGACTTATTCCAGTAATCCAAGATATCAACATTTTCATTTAGCCTCTTCACAGGTTCAGCCTATAAATCCAATTCAGATTTCTCTTCTTGTGAGCTTGTTGTTGCCACATACTGGTCATAGTCATCAAAGGCACCAAGTCCACAAGTGCTTGAGCTTGAGGAACTCGATGTTGCTTGAGAACCAGATGTTGCACTACCACTACCATACTCATTAAATAAAGAGGTCAATGTATTCCTAACATCCGTAATGCGTCGGTGGGCATCAACCTCATCATATAGCTTAGAGTAGGAATACATTAAGAACTTGAACTTAATGCGTGGATCAAGGACAGCAGCACAAGAAAAATATATGCTATAATCAGACTAGTATTTCATGAATTTCTCCCTCATGACTTGCAACATATCAGCCATGTAACTATTTATTCCAACACTAGCCTCCATAATAGCAGTATGAACAAGATAGACATTCATGAAGTACAAGTTGGCTGTTGGATACTTAGTACCTAAGAAAACTGTAGTCACCTTGAAGAAAACCTCCAAGAACTGATACATATGAGATACCTTGGCCCATTCTTCTTCTGATGGGAAAAAATGCTCCTTGAATATGTTGTCCCTCTCAGAATACCATTGGAATACTTCTACCATTGGAATACTTCTGTATAGTACAAACAGCAGCCAAGCATTGTGTATGTTGAATTCCAACGAATGGGCATATCAGGTTTCAACCTTCTTGATTCTTCTAGATTGAAAATAGTTTTAGCAGTGCTATAAAACTTATGCAGCCTAGTGCTTGAAGCCTTTAGGTACATTATGACATCTCTAAGTTTGCCCGCAGTAGGATCAATCAATGTCAACCCAGCTTGAACTACCAAATTCAGTATGTGTGCACAACAATGGATTTGAAAGAATTTACCGGACAAAGGTAAAACACCTTTTGACAAGCGGGTTCGCAAGCAATTAATCATCCTATCATTGTATGATGCATTATCAAGAGTGAAAACCTTTTTCTCGAACCTCCATTCACGGAAAGCTAAGTGCACCTCATCAGCAATAGAAGCTCCATCATATGGTGGATCAATTTTTGAAACATACAATTCTCTTGTTGAGTTTCCAATCAACATCTATGTAATGACAAGTAATACAAATGTAGCTATCCTTTGATACTTCATATTTCCAATTATCAGATGTGAAACTAACTCTACCAGGGCAGCAAGAATAACTTCCATTGTCCTTTTCTTTGACTATGAAACATGGCCATTATCTCTCTTTTTATTGTGCGATGACTAACGGCCTTGAATTGTGGACAACAAGTATTCATCATATGTCCAAATCCTTCTTCTTCTACTGTTGTAAATGGATGAGAACCGGACACAAGATAAATAGAGATTGCCATTCTAGCAGCTTGAACATCAAATTTGCCATTTTTAAATGCAGTTGTTCCATCATCTTTGGTTTCAGCTTTCAAGAAATAGCTATTCATTGTTGCACTATCAATCTTATGCATAGCTTTAGTATGCCTAAGGAGATGAGATGTACCATTTGTAGATTTTCCTGACAAACGTTTCTTGCAATGGTTGCATTCAGCTATGATCACTTCATCACCATCATTGGAGATCCTGGTGAAATCTTTCCACACCTTTGACTTCAATCTGGAAGCACTAGAAGAGGCAGTAGGCTGTGGTTGTTCTACTTCTGTGCTACGCTACGCTTGTTCAGATTCAGAAGCAGGTTGCGGCTGTGTTGCTGCCTTCGGCTTTGCCCTTGATCTGGCACGTTTGGCCCGAGTACGAGGAGGATTCAGAGGTACAATAAACAACTCCATATCACCCTCCTGCCCTTGTAATTCTTCTGGATGAAAATCTGATTCATCACCCTCTGGTCCTTCTAGATCCATATCCACCCTTCTCAATCTGCAATCTGCATATGATGTATGTAGAAGATCAGTTTTCAGTATCACATCTTCTAAATTTACACTAAATTAGATGCAAGTTCCACATCTAGTAATTCCTGCAGCAGAAAGTATGCATGTACTAAAAAAAGAGGTGGAGGACATTATCAAAAGTGGGCCAGGACGCATGTACATGTACGATTCCTAGAACAGACGAGCAGTAACCAAAATCTGAACAAGATAGTGAGTAGATCAGAAAATTCCGAACAGATGCATGTACATCAGTATGATTATAGGCAGTGAGTACATCATACGCAGGTACATCAGTATGAGTCACGACTCCTAGAACAGACAGTGATTATTCCATATCGTTGATGTAGGGGAGGTGAGGAGGCTGAGTATTACCTGTCTTCGGCTTGGACAGAGGAGCTGAGGCGGCCGCAAGGAGGTCAGGTCATTGACGGAGGAGGTGAGGCAGCCACGAGCACGATGGAAGGCGACAAATTGCTTCGGTCCATGGTGGAAGGCGACGAGCCTTGGCATCGCTGTGACGGTCGTCGAGGAGAACAACGGTAGCGAACGTCTAGGAAGGATATGCAGCGGCGCCGGATGGCCAGAGCTAGGTTAGGTTGGGCGCCAGCGCCGCACCGCCATGTCGGGCACAAGGGTGGGCGTGGGGTGTGTGGGAGATTAGGGATTTAGGGCAGTTGGTGTCGCTAGACCGTGCCTAGATGGGCCCTTCCTGGGCTCTATGCGTGTATGTGGGAAGTGCAGGACTAAAACCAGGCCATATGCTCGGGCCGGGCCGGGCCAAATCCTAGGCCAAATCTAAAGCCCAGGCCTAGCCCAGAATGGTCATCGGGCCGGTTTTCAAGGCCCAGGCCTGGCCCACAGGCCTAATTTGACCCTGCCCACGAGCTTTTTCGGGCCGGGCTAGGCTGCCCATGCCCAGGTGTGTTCTTGCGTGAAGCCGTGGGTGGAGCTACCATTTATGATGTTGGCCATGATGGATTCATCGTGGAGCGCTCCGCCAAACATGTTGGGGGTGCTCGGGCTGCTGCCTATGCCGAACAGGTTGAGGGCAATCTAGCTGCTCCTGCGGCAAACTAGGTGAAGCCATCCCTTTGTTGCGGCACACCACCACTGAAAGGAGTGAGGCAGCGATGGACCGGTGAGATGTCGTTGGCGAGGGAGTTGGGGTCAAAATCACTGAGCAGGTCGAAGTCATTGTAACCCGGTGAGAAACGAGTGAGGTGCGATGTCGTGTTCGCCTGGCCGAATGACGATGCGCTAGACAGCGATGGGAAGGAGATGCTCTAGCTCCCCAGAGGTGGAGGACAACGCTGTAAGTCGTCACCGCCATTCCCGCCATGGCGGCCGCACGCTGTGCTGCAAGAGTGGTGATGACTGCAAGTGCACAGATCGTTTGTAGCCAATTTTGAAATAAAGATATAGATCCCACAGGGAGCAGGAGTCTGAAGTCTAATAACTCTTGAAATAAATATTACGATAGAAATGCTAGATAAATTTATATGTAACAAGATAAAGTGCGAGTATTGTGTAAAAGGGTGTTTTTGGGTTTTAGGTATAAGAGTAATAAAGTAAAGTAAAACAATTGAATACAGAAAGTAAGTATCGCGTATGTAAGAGAGATTGGAACTATAGTAGGGGAAAAGCGTTCTCAGGGAGTAGCGGCTACACCACTAGTATTATGAGGATCTAAGGTAAAGATTATTATCATGAACATTCTCAACTATGTATGTGTGGGAGGAACTCCGTATATGGACAATTAGGCAGCAACTGCTACTCAGATCGTCCTCATAACCACAACAGTCAGTTTATAGTCACTGTAAGTGCTAGCACGTCTCCGTCTACCAACTAGTAGTTCCCTTCATCAAGTCCCCATGAGAGGCAAATATTGAGAGGTCGACTTCTCTCAACATCAAGATGTAGATAATCTAACACATGGTCACAATGATGAATATCATAATAGACTTTATCTTATTTCAATCTCATACTAGGGTTTCTCCATCTCCCCAAGAACTAAAGATCTACTCAGACATGGAGGCAATCAACATCATGGCAATGGTAATGGAAACAATCATAGAAGAATAGTACTTGTATAAATCCACAATGAGTACGGGAATTACAACAATACCTAGGAAAGATGTAAATGGGATGGATGGAGATGGTGGTGATGTAGCGGTGCATGATGAAGATCGATGCCTTAGCCTCCCAGATCTGCGTAGGGCAAAGATGGATCCCTGTGGATGAGTTCCCCCTCCAGATGCCTTTCGGAGGTGAGGTTTCTGCGATTTATAGATGTTTTGTATGTCGTCTCCTCGAACCAATTGTACGGGGTGAAACTATTTGACAAGGCGGAGGCGGCGCCAACTATACAGCCGGAGCTATATGACCGAAAAATTTGCTCCCGTCGTATAGTTGGCCGTTGAACCTTCTACCTCCCTTGTTCGCTTCTGGTTTTCTTCTGGTATTATTAATATTTCCTAAATAATCGATTTACGTTTTTTTTGACTCCTTTTCTCCACAGTACAACTGCTCCAATAATTGTATCCATTAGATCCATCATCTGTCCTAATCCTGGTGAAAACAGACATAAAATGTGCGCACGAGTGCCGTAAAATACCAAGATCCTACATCTACAATGCAAAATAATAATATAAAACATGATGCAAATATGCACTCATCAACTTCCCCAAGATTAGACTCTTGCTTGTCTCGAGCAAGTTTTAGCTTAATGGATGTGATCCTCATATTCATGAAGCTGAGTCGATAAAATAAATGAGGCAATTGCAGCATGTGTTTATCATGTACGATACATGGGAATAAGTTCATGAATAGTACCTTACTCGAACCATCTGAATAGTATTAGAAGGCTTCCACACCTTAGTAATCAATAGTTCATCAAAGATAAATATCAACATAATGTAAAAGAATCCGGTTCAACCGAATGAGTTAGCGAGGTAGTCCCCAAGTGTTTTAGGATCAACGTATTCACTTGGGATTTAGAATCTCAAAAGTATCTCTTTGTCATACTACAACAAAGTGGTATATGCCTACTTTCTCTTTGCATACCCGCACTTTTTTATTCTTATTTTTCTTTTCTTTTGCATATATTCTCACACTTTTGTTTTATGTGCTGTGCAAAGGAGCTAGCCATATATTCCACCTTATGTAGGAATTCAAAGTTCAACGATCTCAATTATCAAATTCCAACTGTATATGAAGCATTCTTATGACTTGGAGATTCTACCACGACTTGTTCTCACTCTATTCTGATAGCACTTTTATTTCCCTTTGTTCAAGATTTCTTTTTCAACTTAACTGTATAGATAATTTTTCTTTGTAAATCAAACCGTAGACTTACAACATGTTGACCAAATTATCTTTATGTGTTCCATTAATACCAATGGTGTGGAAGACTCCTATTGCTATCATTAAGTGCAAGTAAAATCATACTCAAGCCATACATATATCGTTAAAGCAAACACAAACTCAATATTGCTCCATATATAATAATAAACTCGGAATTTTATAAAAGAGATCGACTATTCCTGAAGGGAATTCTAATGATGCAAACTTTATTTCTAGTTTTAACTAATGCGAAAATAGTAATAAAAACTTATAAGATAGATTACAAGGTCTTAAAGATCTCCCCAAGATTGGAATCAAGCCAGGCGGGATCAAATAATCCCTTGCGATTATTTGATACCGTGATTGTTGTAGATCATTGTGGCGCCATGGCGTGTAACACCACGGTGCGTAGCTTCTTGTTGGTCTCCTCCAGAGTAGTTATGCGGCTGTAGCACCTGCACAGATCAGATTGCAGAGGGTCCACTCTATCTATGAGCTTAGTCACCAATGGAAGGAGGTCTTCCTTCTTCTCCATCTTGTTGAGACGGTGACGGACTTTGACTCCATGGAGTAGCTCCTGCTTCTGATATATCTCTAGTGCCTGTAAACGATCCTTGGTCCTGGGGACAGCTTCTTCCTCCTCATCCATAATTGATGGATCGGCGAAGTGGAAACCGTACCTGCACTCTTCTTGAGGATTGACCTTCATACGGGCACCAATGGTTGACTTTGCGAGTGGCACTTTGGCTCCCTTGTTAGCACTTGCACCAATATTAGATAATTCCTTACGCTTGTGCGGTCTTGGATCTATGGTGATGAACTTGACCGTCTCCACATGCCCTTTTCCATGTGGCTTGCGATCCTCTCTCTCTTGTTGAGCTTTCTTCATCGCTGCCCAATTGATCTCTGGTGGATCATAGACGTCTCGGTGGATGTAGACGTCAACCACGTCATCTTCAGAATCGTTGTTGAAGTATCTTGGCTCGACGTACTCCTTGTACCTCGGGCTAAATCTCTCCACCTCCTCGTCACCGTCCTCCCTAGACGGGCTGCTAGAGCAGTCCCTGGAAGGAGCAATGAGCCCCATGGGTTTCCCACGGCCTGGGACGGGATATCACATTGCTAGATTGGTTCCTGTAGATTATGATTAGAGAGAGATAATGGCAGTATATATGGGGGTCAGAGGTTGGTAAAACTCGCGAGAAACACCAAATTGTCGTCCAAGAAAAGAATCTTAATGGAACAAAAAAAGAAATCACGGATTTGGAAGTGTCCTGCCGTGTAATGACCAACTATATTGGTGCAGACCGTATAGGTCCAGCCGTATAGTTGGTTCTGGGCAGATATTTCCAAATATCTCGAGTCCAGGTCGATTAAGTCATGACTCGAAACCGACAATAACGTTTTTTCTTTAGATGAACGAAAAACAATCGAAAAGTGTCTGAGAGTTTAACGACCAACTATACGGCCATAATTTTTGCTCCGGTCATATAGATGCAACCGTATAGACACAAATACCGAAAATCAAAAGTGTTTGAGAGTTCAACGACCAACTATATAGCCAGAATTTTGGCTCCGGTCGTATAGTTGCGACCGTATAGATATAGACACCAAAAAGCAAAACTATCTGAGAGTTCAACGACTAACTATACGGCTAGAATTTTTGCAACGGTAGTATAGTTTCGATCGTATAGGCTCAGATATCAAAAAACAATTTCACAAAGATGATACAAAGAGTTTAACGACCAACTATACGGCAGGAGCTTCCTCTCCGGTCGTATAGGTCCGCCCGTATAGTTGGTAAAACCCCTCTAAAACTTCAAAAAACACAAGGAATTCGAAGGAAGAATTTTCAAAAGTAAAAAATGTGAAAACAAATCACTTATTTGGGTAAGAACATTTACCTTGCACTTACCATTTGCTTATCGGGGATGAAAAGTTCCTCTTACAATAAGGGCTCCTTCTCTTTTGGAGGAATTGACTTTAGTTCATTAAATAATTCTCGTAAAGTAAAATCACCAGGACTAAAGGTCCTCTCAATAAGTTTGGTGTCTTCCTGGGCAAACATGTACACTGCATCTAACATTTTTATTTCTTGCCTTTGCATAATCTGCAACTCAAATTCTTGAAGTGAAAGAATCCAACGGATCAGCCTTGTCTTATGGTCTTTCCTTTCAAGGAGTTCTTTTAAGCCATCATGATCCATGTGAACTCTCACCTTTGCATCAACTATATAAGAATAAAATTTGTCACAAGAGAAAAAATATAGCAAAAAGTTCCCTTTCTTCCTTAGGGTAATTATTTTGAGCACCATTGAGAGTTCTACTAGTATGATGTATAATATTAAATCTACAACCAATATGTTGTCGAAGAGTTACTCCTACAACATCATCACTAGCTTCACATATTAAGTCAAAGGTTGTATCCCAGATAGGTGGTTTAATGGTGGGAGCACGAGTTAAAGCATTTTAAAGTTTATCAAAGGCGTCAAGACACTTATCATCAAAATTAAATCTCATTCCCTTTTGCAAGAGGTTAGTCAAAGGTTTAGATATCCTAGAGAAATTTCTAATGAACCTTCTGTAAAAACCCACATGACCAAGAAAACTTCTTATACCTTTAATATCCCTAGGTTGCGGCATTCTCTCTATTGCTTCAACCTTAGCTCTATCAACTTCGATTCCCTTACCTGATACCTTGTGTCCAAGGAGTATACCTTCTTTGACCATAAAGTGGCACTTCTCCCAGTTTAGAACAAGATTAGTTTCTTCACAACGCTGTAAAACTCTTTCGAGATTATCCAAACAACTAGTAAATGAAGTTTCATAGACAGAAAAGTCATCCATAAATACTTTCATTATAAGTTCTATAAAATCCGTAAAATAGCAGTCATACATCGTTGAAAAGTAGCTAGAGCATTACATAGACCAAAAGGCATACGTCGGTAAGCATGTAAACCGTAAGGACTTATGAACATTGTTTTAAGTTGGTCATCCGGATGAACAGCTATTTGAGAGAAACCAGAGTATCCGACCAAGTAACAAAAATGAGTATGGTTTGCTAACCTTTCTAAAGTTTGATCTATGAACGGTAATGGATAGTGATCTTTCCTAGTCTCTTTATTTAATTTCCTGAAGTCTATGCACATCATGTGCCCAACAATAGTTCTAGTAGGTATCAATTCATTATTTTCATTAGGAACAACAGTAAAACCGCCCTTCTTAGGGACACAATGAACATGACTTACCCAATCACTCTCTTTAACAGGATAAATTATACATGCGTCCAGTAGGCGTATAATTTCTTTTCTTACCACTTCTTTCATTTCAGGCTTTAATCTTCTATTAAATTCCGTGACTGGTTTAGCACCTTCCTCCATGAATGTTCGATGAACGGCTATCATGGGACTAATGCCTTTCAAGTCATCCATTGAGTACACAAAGGCTTGGCGATGCTCCTTAAGTATCCTCATGAGTTCTTCTTCTTCTTCTTCTCCTGAAAGTTTAGCACTAATATTAACAAGGAATTTATTGGTATCATCTAAAAACGTGTATTTAAGATTTTCTGGTAGAGTCTTCAACTCTGGGGGTGGTTAATTCCTCGTCCCCTCTCTTTTCTGGCTCTTCAAAAGCCTCATCGGTCGGAGGTCCCAAAACGAGAAGTGAATCGAATTAGTTTTCTAGTTCTCCTAGGGACTTGTCCTCCATAACTATTTCCTCATAATTTGGATCTTCATCTATCTTCTTCTTGATTACTAAAGAAAGAGCCACCATTTTGTCAATAGTTTTCTCTTCTTATTGTATTTGTGGAGGCCTGTCTTTAAATTTGGAAAAATGGAATTTATTTTCCGTTCCCCCAAGCCTAAGAGACACAATCTCCTTCTTGAAGTTAACATAGGCACCTATATCACCTAAAAATTTCCTTCCAAATATAATTGGGCAAAGAGTGTCAGCTGGTATATCAACAACTTCAAAATCGATAGGAAAGTTTTTGTTGCCAATTGTGACAGTTGCATTGTCAACTACTCCCATTGGAATTCTAAGGTTTTTATTGACTAACATAATGGTTATATCAGTATTTTCAATTGTTGTCGGTTCTATTTCTTCCTTTATTTCTAAGTAGAAATCATAAGATATAACATTAATTTTGGTGCTAAGATCACATAAACCGTAATGAGAGGTTTCTTTAAATATGCAGGGAAGAATAGGATTACCCACATATTTTACCTTTATTTTACCTTCAACCAATACGGAAGTTTCTTCATCAAGTTCAACTATGTTACAGTGTGAGTACATAGCCATAATTACTTCCTTGGTTACCTCTTCATCTTTGGTTTCTTCCAGGTGTTCCACGACTCCTGGCATGCTTTCATCTTCCTTCTTTTCTTGTACTGCTTTGACCTGTTCATATTCAAAAATATGCTTTTGTACAGTGTTAGGGAAATACACTTCATATATTGGTTCTACGGAGGCAAGTGTTGCTTTATCTTCTCTTTTCTTTTCTGGTTCGGGTGGTGGATCATACTTGACTGGACCCTCCTTTGGAGCTTTATATGTTCTATAAAAGCATTAACAACTTGCAACACAAGATCTGAATCTAAATATAGTTCTTTAGATAATTCTTTAACATGGCCTTTTTTATTATATTAATGAATAATATCATGCTCTATTTCTATGCCTCCTTCACTTCCTAGGCCAAAATCCCATGAAACTCTATGATCACGAATTCTATTTAGTAAATCCTAAGCTTTAGATATAGGAAGATTCATGAAGGCTCCTTCCGCGAAAGAGTCTGGTTCAATTTTATTAGGTTTAATTAAACCGCCATAAAAGATATGTAGTAAATACCATTCAGGCAACTCATGATGAGGACATAGTCGTAGTAAATCTTTAAATCTAATATATGCTCTTACTAGTCCTTCATTAGAATGATTCTTCCAGGTTATTATAAGACGCCTGATTCCAAAAGATTTTGATAATGGATAATATTTTGATAGAAATTCACACGCTAGATTATTCTAAGTAAAAGTTTGACTAAAAAGTTTAACCCTTACCTCATTAGCGGTATATCCCGCCAATAGAAAAGTGCCACATATATCTTTAAAACATGCAATATGCTCATATGGATCATGATCTTCTTCATCTCCAGTAAATTGCTTCTTATGTAGAATACTAAGTAGTAGAGGATTTATTTCAACCCCCCTTGTCTTCTCATTGGAGTTGCCTCTTTTATAAATATCATAGAGCTTCCCAAAGTGGTCGAGTGGGTTAGCACTAGTCATATGCTCAAATTCCATCATGTTGGTGGAAACCTGTAACTCAAAACAAAATTTAGTAAGACAACAATAAATAAGAAAAAACTAAAACCTACAACGCTTAGCTCCCCGACAATGGTGCTAGAAAATAGCTTGATGACTGCAAGTGCACAGATCATTTGTAGCTAGTTTCGACATAAAGATATCGATCCCATAGGGTGCAGGAGTCTGAAGTCTAATAACTCTTGAAATAAATATTATGATAAAAATGCTAGATAAAGTTCTAAGTAACAAGATACAATGTGAGTATTGTGTAAAAGGGTGTTTTTGGGTTTTAGGTATAAGAGCAATAAAGTAAAATAAAACAATTGAATACAGAAAGTAAGTATCGCGTATGTAAGAGAGATTGGAACTGTAGTAGGAGAAAAGCATTCTCAGGGAGTAGCGGATACACCACTAGTATTATGAGGATATAAGATAAATATTATTATCATAAACATTCTCAAGTATGTATGTGTGGAAGGAACTTCGTATGTGGACAATTAGGCAGCAACCACTACTTAGATCATCCTCATAACCACAACAGTCAGCAATCCATATAAATCGAGTTACTGCGCTATTAAGGGACGTAATCCTGTAGGACGTA
This sequence comes from Avena eriantha, assembly GCA_910589775.1. Taxonomy (NCBI): domain Eukaryota; kingdom Viridiplantae; phylum Streptophyta; class Magnoliopsida; order Poales; family Poaceae; genus Avena; species Avena eriantha. The sequence goes on along the minus strand of OU342743.1, from coordinate 130,185,464 downwards.
TCCCATGTCATGGATAGTGTTCCGTGAGTTTTCTCAGATTTCCAAGTGGACACGTAAGGGGTGCCAACAGCTTTATAGTCACTGTAAGTGCTAGCACGCCTCCATCTACCAACTAGTAGTTCCCTCCATCAAGTCTCCACGAGAGCACGAGAGATAAATATTGGGAGGTTGACTTCTCTCAACATCAAGATGTAGATAATCTAACACATGGTCACAACGATGAATATTATAATAGACTTTATCTTATTTAAATCTTATACTAGGATTTCTCCATCTCCCCAAGAACTAAAGATCTACATGGAGGCAATCAACATCATGACAATGGTAATGGAAACAATCATAGATGAATAGTACTTGTATAAATCCACAACGAGTACGGGAATTACAACAAGATCTAGGCAAGATGTAGATGGGATGGATGAAGATGGTGGTTATGCAGTAGTGGATGATGAATATCGATGTCTTAGTCTCCCGGATCTGCGTAGGGCGAAGATGGATCCCTGTGGATGAGTTCTCCCTTTAGATGCCTTCTAGAGGTGAGGTTTCTGCGATTTCTGAATGTTCTGTATGTCGTCTCCTCGAACCAATTACACGGGGTGAAACTATTTGACGAGGCGGAGGCGGTGCCAACTATACGGCCGGAGCTATATGACCGAAAAATTTGCTTCCGCCGTATAGTTGGTCGTTGAACCTTCTGCCTCCCTTGTTCGCTTCTGGTTTTCTTCGGGTATTATTAATATTTCCCAAAATAAGCGATTTATGTTGTTTTTGACTCATTTTCTCCATCGTACAACCGTTCCAATAATTGTATCCATTGTATCCATCATCTGTCCTGATCCTGATGAAAATAGACATAAAATATGCGCGCGAGCGCCGTAAAATACCAAGATCCTACATCTACAATGCAAAATAATAATGTAAAACATGATGCAAATATGCACCCATCAAGTGGCCGCATGGGCCTTCTCTTCATGTGCCTCCACCGCCTATGCACCCTTGAGTTCTTCTCCCTCAGCCGACGGCTAGCGTTATCCACTCACCAACGCTGGATATCGAACGCCCACTCCGTGTTGGTCATCCCCTATGGTCGCTGCTTGTCGGCCTTCGCTTTCTTTGCGGGCGCCGATGTGCAGGGAGCTTGGTACCTCTTCGACGACATGGTGCTGGTGGAGGGTGGCGCACGGGAGGGGAGAGGTTGGGCAGGAAATATTGGGAGTGGGTGGCGATGGGGAGGGGGTGCAGGACTGGGTGGTCAGGAGGAAAAGAGAGGGGAAAAGGAGGACAGATTTTGGTGTCCCACCGACAGGGCTAATATGCCAACTTTTTCAAGTTGCGCCGGTGCCCCCGATTAACTCCCTAGGGTTGGATTCAGCCTAGGGCGCCACATGTTTAGTTGGGCTGCATCGACGCCATTTCGGTTTTGGGGGAGGGCTGGACGCGTTTTTATGCGCCGACGCCCTCATTTCACCCTTAGGGGGCCTTTAGGGGGCGAGTGGAGATGCTCTGAGCTTGCAGCGAGTGGGTGGGGAGTCTAGAGAGGTGGGAGCCCATGGCCTAGCCTAGATCCGATCGATGGATGCTTTCTTAGAGCATGCATGATGTGCAGCCAAAAGTGATTTTATATTTGTTTTTTGAATTTTGGAACTATTTACCTACACTTTTGTGAAGGTGGTTATAAATTGAGCAAAAGAGGGAACAAAAGAAAGAGGTTTGCTTTGACGTCAAATGTAGTTTCAAATTGATTAATCAACCTGTGTGTGACACCTCTCCTCATCTCTCTTATCTTAGAGAAAAAAATATGCTATTATTGCCAATAGTGGGACCACATGATGTAGTAAATTACAATATGTATATTGTGGAGCTCTAACTAAATTGCATGATAAACCCAAGCTTAGCCTTTTAACAGATTTAGATATAGCAACATCGTGGCTGTCCTTGCGTTTCAGCTACCTAGCTGGCTACTGGCTTTCAGCTGGCACATGCAAAAGCAGGATCGACAAGGAGTAGTAGCTGCATCGTGAGGAGTAGCAAGAGTAGCAGTACGGCCCATTAGAGTATCTCCACTCGTAACCCCATACGGGCTCCGGCGTGGCCCTTTTTTTGCCCGTATGGGGGGCCGTCGGCGCGATGTTGCCAAATGGGGAGCACCGGCTCCCAGTCGTGCCCCTAACAAAATTTAAATATTCTAAATTTAGCAGAAATTTAGACAAACGGTCAAACTTCAACAAAAACGTTTAATCCCGAGCCGGTGGTACATCGCCGCGGCGTAGTCGACATGGAGCCAGAGGCGGCCAAAGCCGTTGGCCGCCGTGCCATCGTAGCCGTCGTAGCCCGCCATCACCGAGAGAGAGGGAGAAGAAGACGACGTTTGGGAGATGACATGGTGGTGCTCGCCGTCGAGGTAATGCGCGTGCGGCGGCAATGGAAACCGCCGCCGGTTTTTATACTGGGAAAAAAGGGAGGCGAGCGGTGGGCATTAACGCCGCCCTGCCCCTTTGACGGGACGCGTCGGCTGCACCGCCCGCTGCCGTTCGCTGGAAAGGCTGCGGCGAGCAGCGCCATTACTCGGCGCTGATGGCGAGGAAAGCGGCGCTGATGGCGAGGAAGAACGGCTCTATACGGCTGCCATACAGGCCAGCTTTGACCGGGCGTTTGGCGCGCGCATTCCCGCCTTCTCTTTCCGCCACCCGCTCTGTCACGTGTCCATCCGGCGCCCCCGCTCGCCTCCCTGTACATTGGGTTTGCATGAGGCCGCCGTGTAAATAACTGGCCGCGCCGGCGCCAAAAAAAATAGGACGCGCGGCTGGGTACGAAATTTCGCATCGGCGCCTCCAAAACGCTTCGGGGGACATTTGATGCCCCGAGTGAAGATGCTCTTAAACACAACCCTTAAAATGCATAAGGCACGATATATTTCCGGAATCGTTTTTTCCTTGACTTCATCTCCCTCACCGCTCGCTCGCCGGTGTGCCCGCCCTGGCCGCTCGCTCGCCCGCACTGCTGCCGCTTCGCGCTGCTGCTTGGCTGCTAGCTTGTGTGCCTTGCTGCTGCAGCTTGCACGCGCACTGCTGCTCCTGCCGGCCACGCGCTGCTGCTTGGCTACCCACACGCACTGCTGGTGCTTGTTGGCCGCGCGCGCACTGATGCCGCACTGCTGTCGGTCAATGCTACCGTCGCCGCCGTAGCCCACCCGTCCGCCGGCCCACACCACCCGCCGACTGCAGCCCATTCGCGGTGATGGCCATCCAAAATTCGGTGCTGCCACTGCCCCTGCGCGCTGTGTTGCCTCTCGCCAGCCGTGCGCGCAGCACCAGCTCAAGGTCCGCCATGGCCGCCGTGGTGGCTATATCCGACGGTTTGATCTGAATCGGTTCGTTCCGAGATGAGCAGCGTGAAATTGATAGTGACTTGCGCGGATTCCGAACACTCGGACGAGATTTCACCTGACTCCGGCGAGTCCGTCGGCGGCGACCGCTATGACCGCTACGCGAGTTGGGCATGTTTGACCGGTTTATGATGCTCCCTAAAGTTTTCTTCCAAAACGGGAGATATAAGGATTCGGTTTCAAATAAGGTGTCCTTTAAATTTTTTTACGGGTTTACCCAATATAAGGGTCTGGTCTGTCCATTTTTCTCAATGAAAACCGTAAACTGACAGTTTTTTACAGGTTTGACCGTTTTAAGGGGTCTAGCGTAGTTAGCTAGTGCATACAGTGCATGTATGGTGGATGCAAGCTGCAGAACAGTCCACGCGTGACGCGGACAGTGTTCGACGTGTGCCAAACTGCCAACAACAATAATGTGTAAGGTTCTCGTGGCATCGATCAGTAGTACCCTGCTTTTCAAAATATAACATATTTTAACTTTTTCAAACATATTTATCTAGACACTTTTTAATATATAAATTTACTTATTTTATTCCAAACCTATATAATAAAATTCGTCCACATACATATATATTTCAGAAAAAGACTAGAATGTCTTATATTTTAATATATGAGAGCATTTGCAACGGATTTTTTAGTCTGCCATGAGGCAGGAGGACGAAAAACTCTCCAACAGCCGATCCAATTAAAGATGGTGCCCTGGACCAAGTGGCGTGTCCGGCATCGGCCAATGGGGCTCGTGTTTAAGCGGTACTTATTGGCTGATGGAAACTGACGTTTACGATGCCGTCACTGACCGCGTGCGACGCCGATTCGCCGCATGTGCCATTGGATGCCAAGCCTGTTTTCGTGCATTCCAGCGCTTTTCTATCCTTTCCCCTATCATGTTGGCTATATCTTGACCACTTTCGGCTGGTCCTTCACCATTCTACCTCCTCTAGTCGAAGCCGGGAAACCACCACACGACCATCCTCATGTACACCGGTCGTCGCTGGCTTCACGAGTGGGAGGTGCACGCCTTGTACGGGGCGGACTTCTCGGTGCCTCAGGACTCCTTATGCCCTAGTGGGTGGGTGCTAGGCGCCGGCGGCATCCCAATCCCGCCGGTGCCGCGTGGTGCTTAGCTATAGGCGGCCATTCGACACGAGTGGGCCGTACGGGTTCACGGTGGAGCAGCGGTCGGATCGGCAGTTGGATCCCGATAACGTAGCCATGTGGATCGAGTTCTTCTGCAAGCGTTGGGAGAGGAAGCTCTTCATGTACTACAGCGAAAACCCTTCGTGACAACAACGCGCCAATGCCTAGGTTCTGGTGGAGCTGTCGGGTTGCACGCTAGCCTCCGTCATGGACTACATTGGTGCGGGGAACTACCCGCGCCTCCAACAGCCTCCGCTGCCTCCTCTTCCCCCTAGCACGTCGCCAATGTCACCATTCTTTGACCTCACGGAGGATGATGACGAGTAGGCAACGCCAGAGACACCGCAGGCGCATGAAATCGCTAGAAGCCAGCGTCGCAGTTATCTTGACTTTTCGATTACATGTACTGCATGTTTTATCCATGTTTTTTTGTGTTGGAAAGAAATTAGGAATAACTAAGTTCGTTTGGGTGACGTCGCTGTGGACACGAACTGACAGCCCAGACTGCGACTCAAATTCTGTCCGCGGACATACCTAAACAGACTAAATCGGATGATTTGGATTGTCATTTTGGGTCATGCTGATGTTGTCCTTAGGGCATCTCCACCGGCACGACCCAACCGGTCCGCTAGCGACCGAACGCATCCGAATAGACGCACGGGATGGCCTCTCCCCTCCAGCGGGATGACCCATCCAGACCGACTCGTCCGGCCCGACCCATCCATGCACCAAATTTGGGCAACGGTTGCACCGGGGCGGACAACGGGTGTGTCCTCCTGCGGGGGCCGAGTGCCCACATGGCAGCGACCCAACCACCTTCTTCCACTAGCCATCAATAGAGAGAGGTAGGATGTTCCAAATGCTGGTCGCGCCGCTGACACTTCCCACATGAAAGTCTTGCTGATGGTCCTGTTGCGGTTGAAGTGAGTGCGCCGTGGCTGCCAATCGCTGTACAAACTGAATATGTGCGGCCAACTCAGAATCGGAGGCGACAACAAGTTCGGTGCCTCCAGCGGGTTCGACGTCCACGACGGCTATTCTCTACCAGTGCCGCGACGCCGATGGCCAGACACGATGGTTTGTGGGGATTTCTGGTTGTATCTATCTTGGTTGGCCTCTCCTTTTTATGGTTGTGCCTGGACGCGATGGGAAACGACCAGAACAGGTGAAAAGCGGCGGGAAAGAAAAGCGGGAAGCGGCGAGGCGGTGGGAACACACTAGAAATACACCGGCGCCGGTACCGCTACCCACAATGATTGCATACTTGTCGAACATAGACAGATGAGTCGCGTCGCTAGGCGCGGTTGACCGGACATAGCAGACCACAACCCAAATCTCGCCATGGGCTGATCGATCCGGATACAAACGGACGTTTTGGTTTGTCTGGTTGAGTCAGCCCGGTGGAGATAGAGCTTTGGATTCCATAGGTAGCGTGTTGTACTCCATCTATCTGTGTACTGTGTACTCCTGGAGTTTGTGCCATGTCTCACCGCACACACTGGAGCACCGCTCGACCCGTCGCTTCTCGCATTGATTTGTGCGCACGGGTGGACGAGCTCTTGCAGAAGCCCCAAACAGCCGGAGACTAAGGCTGTGTTTGTTTGGGCTGGAGCTGTTGAAAATCAGCTGTGGAAAAGTAGTTGTAGGAAGCAGTTGTTGGAAGTAGAGATTTGGTGTTTGGCAAAAGTGCTGTTGACGGCTGTTGTTGCTAATTTTATGTCCGAAATGTCACAAATGTCCCTGAGTGCAGAAGATGTTGTATAAGTGTTGATTTAAAATAAATTAGTTATTTTTAACGGTTCTTTTATTTAACTACTACGTTTAAGGGTTGAATTACCAACTGATCCAAAATTTTGAGGTGTTTGATTAGGCTTTTACTTTCTCTAGCTTTTGGAGGTAAACCGCATACACACATGTTCCAAAATTTTCATTACCAAAGTGTACACATCACCAACATTATCTGGTTGTTGGATACGAGAGGTCCATCTCGGTACCGACTACGGTCCGCTGCAGCGACCTGCCCCTGCCAAGAAATCACCGCCGCCCCACGTCCAGGCACCAACGCCGCCACGCCCAGCCCGGGAACCGCCGCCGCCGCCCCACGCCCATGTACCCCCGCCGCGCCCCTAGACTACTCCGCGGTCCCCGCAGTCCCCGCCACCCCCAGGTTTTCCTCCCCTTGCGTCCCTACTTGCGGCGACCCTGCTTGCGGCCCTCGACGCCCCCAGGTGGGAGGCGGTCCCCACGCCCCCAAGCGCCACCGAACTAGGCCTCGTCGCCGCCCCCATCGCGGATGCCGGCATCGCGCCCGCAAAGTAGCTCGCGAATGCCAGACAGGGAGGAGGCTCGCCGCCGGCAGATGCTGGACAGAGTCGCCGGCGAGCCCACGCCTCCATGCGCTCCAGGGGACGGCCGGAGATCCCGTGCCTCCGTGCGCTCCAGGGGACGGCAGGCGATCCCGGGCCACGGCACCGCAGGGACGGCCGGCGAGCTCCAGCTTCCGTGCTCCAGGGTCGGCCGGCGAGCCCGCGCCTCCGCGCACTCCAGGGGACGGCCGACGAGCCCGGCCTCCGAGCTGCAGGGATGGCCGGCGAGCTCCATCCTTCGCGCGCTCCAGGGGACGGCGACGATGACACGAGCGGCGGATGCGGTGGTGGAATCCTATCCGAGGAGCGAAAGGGAGAGGATGGGACAGGAGGTCGCGATTGACTTTGGAATGGCAGTTTCTTTGTAATTAGGTAGAAAGTGTAGAGGACAATTAGGTCCACCACAACTCGGGAAGAGCACCCCTCTCCTCGCTTTGCCTCGCTTCACCGCTCGCAGTGTATTTCACAGCGGCGCTTCTCACAAGCGCTTTGCTATTTGCTGCCGTTTGTTTGGCAGTAGCGCTTTTGGAGCAAAAAGCTGCAGCAGAAGCTGTAACAAACGGAGCCTAATAAACTCTCCGTGCTAGAGCAGCAAAGCAAATCTCGTCTTCCTCCACATCTTACTCTCAACTCCAAGTCGTCTCCCTTCTCTTCCTGGTAGTAGGTTGCTCTCGCTCCTTCTCCTCTCGGCTCAGCTCCGACCGCACCGGCGGCTGGCAATCCCCATCACCTTCCTGCCCCTGCGTCTCAGCTCCAGCAACCCCGGCCCGACCCCGACACTCCTGGCCGTGCTCCACCACACGGCCGCTGCTTGAGGTGTGATGTGTTCTCTTCTCTCGGCCAAAAATGTTAGTAGTCGTAATCTTGATGCTTAGTTTAGAAAGTAGCCTAATATAGCTTGCATATCCAGTACTTTGTTTCTTCCTCTTTTTCATGTCTGTGGTATGAGCCACCGAGAGCAAGATTTGCTAGTGTGACAAAAACAATCTGTATTTATTTTTGCAAATAAAAATCAATGCCAGATCTTGTCATAAGACGCACCGCTAGTTTCTTGCTTTCCGAAGTACTTATTTGCTAGATAGGAAGAATCAATGCATATACGCGATAGTATGAAGATGTGTCATATGTATTGTTATTATGGATGTTCCTGCAAGCTAGGGTGGCCCTCTGACTTTTCTATGGTTCAACACTGCCTTAGTTACACTTGATGCTGTAGCAGGCATAAGCTCTAATCTAACAAGAAAGTCCAAGGTTCATTTTGTAATGTTTGAATCCCATATAAGTCGATAATACATTAACCATAGTTACTTCTGCATCTCAAGTCCACAAACTTGTACTCCGTATACCGGATTATGTTCTAGTAAATACTACTAGCCACTGAAAGTGTGCGGATCTGACCAAGTAGAGCCATTCACTTTTGAGTGAGTCGAACTGACCAAACTTATGAAGGGAATACACCCGAGAGGCAATAATAAAGTGGTTATTATCTTATTTCTTGTTTATGATAAATGTTTATTTTGCATGCTATAATTTTATTGATTAGAAACGTCAATACATGTGTGTTTAATAAACAAATAAAAGGTTCATAGTTATGCCTCTCTTATAGACTAGCTCATTGATTAACAAGATGATCAAGGTTTCCTGATCATGGACATTGGATGTTGTTAATAACGAGGTCACAATATTGGTGGAATGATGTGATAAACATTCATCCGAAGTATAGCATTACGATCAAAGTCATTATGTTTATATTGCTATAACATCATACGAAGTAATCTTAGTCCTTAGACCATGAGATCATGTTAATTGCTAACATCGGAAGAGTATCTTGAAAAAGGCCCCCCTCTCCTCCTCACAACACACACCTCCTCGTGAAGGATCTCTCTCCCCTCTAGTTATTCCCCATGGTCTCGGATTAGCGAGATATATGTTTCCGGTGGCTTTATCTGGAAAGGAGTTGTTGCTTCCGCTGCTTGGCTGGAGCGAGGGATGGAGGTTGTCGGGGTAACGGATGTGTGTGCGATCACGGATGTACCGCTGCTTTGTGGTGCTGGACTTGGTGGTGCTGGACGTGCTGGAGCCAGACCTGCTGGACTTCATCACGATCTTGAGATCGGAAAGTATATGACTACATCATCCACGAGTTCCATCTCATTAACAAAACTTTGTTTTCTTTGAGGGTAAGTTCTCTATGGATGTATATCCACCTGTTGCTTGTATCTAGTAGATAGATCTTGGCGATAGTTCCCATCGTAGGAAATTTTTTGTTTTCTATGCTGCGAACCCAACAGTGGTATCAGAGCCGGGTTTATGCGTAGGTGCTTTGCACGGGTAGTACACATATGATTATATGTGGGCGATGATGATAATGTTATTGCATATTTCATGTATTTTGGATATTGGTGGCATAGTGGGATGAAGCGGCCCGGACCAACCTTACATGTCATCGCACATGAGACCGGTTCCACGACTGACATGCAACTAGTTTTGCATAAGTGGCTGGCGGGTGTCTATCTCTCCTACTATAGTCAATATCTGATTTAGAACGAGTTGCTAATAACTTGGTTATCCTTGTTGTGGTTCCATGTTCATAGGTAAGACCGGTTCTATCTCTGAAAGCTCTAAGCCACGTAAAACTTGCAATTGATAAATTAGAGGCGTCTAGTTTAGATCGTTGCTGGGCTAGTGTCATGATATGGTAATGTTGTAAGTAGATGTATGATAGATACTCTTACAACACACTTAACATGTAAGTTCCATAGACCTTGGCCTTACACACAAAGGAATGATAGAGATCATGCCATGATGCATATGATAGAGATCAAATGCAGGGACCATATCATCTCACTTTACACATTAGATGCTTGCATCTTATATTGCTAGTTTCGCGCTTTTAGTAGCATTGTAAGATGATCTCTCATTTGAATATCAATATAAAATGTGTTCTTCCTTAAGTATACACCGTTCTATGGATCGTGTTTCGAGACATCACGTGATGATCGGGTGTACTCGACTCTACACTTTCATACAATGGGTGTAAGACAGTTTTACACACGTGAATACTAAAGTTCTTACTTGGCGAGCCTAGCATGTACAGACATGACCTCGGAACACGGACCGAAAGGTTAAGCATGAGTCATATAGTTGATGTGATGCCCATATTGATGCTCGCCTTTGAAGCTACACCGACTCACGTGATGATCGGACTTGGTGTAGTGGATTTGGTTCATGTAATCACCAAAAAGGCACGAGGAATGTCGTTTTTGAGTGAGAGTTCATTTCTAATTTGGATTAGTCGAACTCAATTTATCATAAACTAAATCAAAGTGAATTTGCATAATTTGTTGTAGTCATTGGCATCTGTTCACTACCTTATGCTTAGTTTTAATTTGGATAATAGAACTATAGAATTCTGGATATTTACTTTACGAACTGGTATCGTATTGTTTTGAATGTCAATTTAAAGTTTAGAAGTCCTATTACAAACTTTCAGCAAACTCTGTTTACTCCATGAAGTTTAATAAGTAGTATTAAATCAACAGTAAGAATTCCAATGTTAGTATCTAAAGTATCATGTTTGCCTCCATGATTATTGATATTCAAAAGTTGTTTTAATATTAAGATTATCTAGGAGCTGAAAAATTGTTTCAGAAACCATCATGTGTGAAAGATATTGTGATATCTGAAACAATGTTTTTGGTTGCATTATGATAGAGTATAATTTAGCAAAATACATCTTCTCATATTGTATGAGAATATGTGAAGGATGGAGATGCTAGGCATCCGGACCTCCCAAAAGGTTTTGGGAACTAACATTATACTCGTGATTCTTCCTTATAGGCTATAGTAGCTTGGCCATGAAAGTTGTCATGATAAGGATGAATAGAAGATGTAAGTAAAATGTTTACTACACTAATAGATTACTAAAGAATGGATTTTTGAAAAAATACCAAACATTTGATGATGGTGATCCACTTCAAAGTGCAAGTCCAAAGGTATTAGTATTTGACTATATATACTTTGTACTATGTGTCATGTGAATGACACCACTATTGATGTTGATAGATTCTTTTAAAAGAAAATGAATTGCTGAAAGAGAATCTATAAAATATTTGGCAAAAAAGGAAAAGGTTGGAGATGTCCAACTTAGGTATATAGAAGATATACATGTTATGGCTGTATTCCTTGCTTGTTAAACAATGTGGTTCTGAGAATTAGTTGGTGTGAAGTGTCATGGAGAACAACACAATTCATGAACTGCGACAGCCTAAGTAACTGGCAAGAGAATAAGTGATGATGTTCATCGAAAACAAATAAAGTGTTATTGTGTTTTCGTTGTCGTCAAACCTATCCTTCAAGATTTTGTTTTAATAATTGTTATTTTGTTCCGGTATTACGAGAACAATGGTTGTTCCAATAATTACCGTATTCAATAAAGGATGGATGAACTTTTACAAGTCTAGTTGGAGAAATCACATCCATAAACATTATTGCTAAAATGTCGTAAGACAAATGATTGGAAGATCACTTATGAAGTGACATCGCTGTTTGAATTGTATTGGAAAGTAAACATGAAGAAACTCCATGTTGATGGATTTTTGGTGTCTTTTGATTTTGATCGATTGACGCTTGTGAAACTTTTCTCGAGACAATTGAAACTCTGTCCATAGGCCAAAGAGGAATGGATGACTAACTTATTGGATATTATGCATGTTGATGTATATAGTCCATTATGTGTAGCCATATGCGATGGATATTTTTGCTCCATATGCTTTCTCCAGAAATTTGAATGAATATATCTATATATTTACTTAATAAGGAAGAAGTATGAAACATTTGAAAATTGTTCAAAGACTTTCAAGATGAAGTGAAAAATCATTGTAACAAGAAAATAAAAGAGTTTATGATTTGATCATAAAGGAAGATATTTGAGTTACAGGTTTAGCAAAACACCTAAGATTTCAGGAAACACTTTTATTTTCTTGGTATAGATATAAAGCCCCCCTCTCCCCTCTCACAAACCACACCTCCTCGTGACGGATCTCTCTCCCCCTCTAGATATTTCCCATGGTCTCGGATTAGCGAGATACATGTTCCCGGTGGCCTTGCGTCTGGAAGGAGTTGCTGCTTCCGCTGATTCGCTAGAGCGAGGAGGTGGAGGTTGTCTGGTGGCTTGGACGTGTGTGCGAGGACGGATGCGCTACTGATTTGCGGCGCTCGGACTTCCACACGATCTTGAGATCGGCAAGAATCAACCACGAGTTCCGACTTGTTAACAAAACTCATTGTCTTTGAGGGTAAGTTCTCCATGGATGTATGTCCACTCGTTGCTTTTAATCTAGTAGATAGATCTTGGTGTATAGTTCTCATCGTAAGAATTTTTTTGTTTTCTATGCTGCGGACCCAACAGTGGTATCAAAGCCTGATCTATGCATAGGTGCTTTGCACGGGTAGTACACATATGTTTATATGTGGGCGATAATGATCATGTTATTGCATCTTCTATGTATTTTGGATATTGGTGGCATAGTGGGATGAAGCGGCCCAGACCAACCTTACATGTCATCGTACATGAGACCGGTTCCACGACTGACATGCAACTAGTTTTGCATAAGTGGCTAGCGGGTGTCTGTCTCTCCTACTATAGTCAATATCTGATTTACAACGAGTTGCTAATAACTTGGTTATCCTCGTTGTGGTTTATGTTCGTAGGTAACGGTTCTATCTCCGAAAGCCCTAAGCCACGTAAAACATGCAATTGATAAATTAGAGGCGTCTAGTTTAGATCGTTGCTGGGCTAGTGTCTTCATATGGTATTGTTGTAAGTAGATGTATGATAGATACTCTTACAACTCACTTAACGTGTAAGTTCCATAGACCTTGGCCTTACACAAAAAGGAATGATAGAGATCATATCACGATGCAAATGATAGAGATCCATATCATCTCACTTCACACATTAGATGTTAGCATCTTATATTGCTAGTTTGGCGCTTTTGGTAGCATTATAAGATGATCCCTCATTTGGATATCAAGATAAAATATGTTCTTTCTTAAGTATGCACCGTTTTGTGGATCATGTTTTGAGGCATCACGTGATGATCGGGTGTTTTCGACTCTACGCTTTCATACAACGGGTGTAAGACAGTTTTACACACGCAAATACTAAGGTTCTTACTTGGCGAGCCTAGCATGTACAGACATGGCCTCGGAACACAGACCGAAAGGTTAAGCATGAGTCATATAGTTGATATGATGCCCATATAGATGTTCGCCTTTGAAGCTACACCGACTCACGTGATGATCGGACTTGGTGTAGTGGATTTGGTTCATGTAATCACCAAAAGGACACGAGGGATGTCGTTTTTGAGTGGGAGTTCATTAGTAATTTGGATTAGTTGAACTCAATCTATCATAAACTTAGTCTAAATATACTTTACAAATTCTGTTGTAGATGGCATCACCTACTTTTAATTTCAATGTGTTCATGGAGAAAGAGAAGCTTGCTGCGAATGGTAGCAATCACCAATTGGGCTATGAATTTGAGGATTCTCCTCACTGCTGCACAGAAGCAATATGTGCTAGAGGCGCCGCTAGGCCCCCCACCAGCTCCTGATGCCCCTGACGAGGAAAAGAAAGTCTATATAACTCGTCAGGAGGACCACAACTTAGTTCATTGCGACATACTGTATGGGCTAGAGCCAGAACTTCGAAAACGTTTCGAAAATGGCAATGCCTTTGATACCATGGGAGAATTGAAAATGATTTTCGATACCCATGCTGCCGTAGAGAGTTATAATGCTTCTGAAAAGTTCTTTAGCTGCATGATGGAGGAGAACATCTCCGCTAGTGAGCACGTACTCAAAATGTCTGGGTACGCCGATAAGCTTGTGTCCTTGGGAATAACGATTCCCATTGACTTAGGCATAGATTGTGTTCTCCAATCTCTACCACCTAACTACAAGAGCTTCGTGATGAACTATAATATGCAGGGCATGAAGAAGTCTCTTCCCGAGCTTCTTCCAATGCTTAAGACTGCAGAAGTGGAGATTAGGAAAGACCATCAAGTGTTGATGATCAATAAGACCACCGGTTTCAAGAAGGACAATAAATACAAGCAGAAAGGAAAGAAGGGCGGCAAATCTGTTGCCGCACCTGAAAAGAAACCCCGGGTTGGCCCTAAGTCTGATACCGAGTGCTACTATTGCAAGAGGACTGGCCATTGGAAGCGCAACTACCCCAAGTATTTGGCGGACTAGAAGGCCGACAAGGCTAACAAAGGTATATGTGATATACATGTTATTGATGTGTACTTGACTAGTACTCGCAGTAGCACCTGGGTATTTGATACGAGATCAGTTGCTAATATATGTAACTCGGTTCAGGGGCTGCGGAACAAGCGACAACTAGCAAGATATGAGGTCACGATGTGGGTCGGCAATGGATCAAGAGTTGATGTGATCACCGTCGGAACGCTGCCTCTCCATATGCCGTCGAGATTAGTTATAAACCTGAATAATTGTTAGTTGGTGTCTGCACTGAGTATGAACATTGTATCCGGATCGTGTTTGATGCAAAGTGGTTATTCGTTTAAGTCTGAAAACAATGGTTGTTTGATTTATATGAATAATATCTTTTATGGTCATGCACCTGTGTTGAATGGTTTATTTCTGTTGGATCTCGATAGTAGTATTACGCATATTCATAATGTTGATGCTAAAAGGATTAAGCTTGATAATGATATATCTGCATATATGTGGCACTGCCGTCTAGGTCATATTGGCGTTAAACGCATGAAGAAAGTCCATTCTGATGGACTTTTGAAATCACTTGATTTTGAATAATTTGATACATGTGAGCCATGCCTTATGGGCAAGATGACTAGAACGCCATTTTCCGATTCAATGGAATGGGCGATAGATTTATTGGAAATCATACATACTGATGTGTGTGGACCAATAAGTGTGTCGGCATGAGGTGGATATCGTTATTTTGTTACTTTCACGGATGATTTGAGTAGATACGGGTATATCTATTTGATGAAACATAAGTCTGAAACCTTTGAAAAGTTCAAGGAATTTCAGAATAAAGTTGAAAATCATCGTAACAGAAAGATCAAATTTCTACGGTCCGACCATGGAGGAGAGTATCTTAGTTACGAGTTTAGCACACATATGAAAGACTGTGGAATAGTTTCACAACTCACGCCTGCCGGAACACCACAACGTAATGGTGTGTCAGAACGTCGTAACCGTACTTTATTGGATATGGTTCGGTCTATGATGTCTCTGACAGACTTGCCACTATCATTTTGGGGTTATGCACTGCAAACCGCTGCATTCACTTTAAATAGGGCACCATCTAAATCCGTTGAAAAGACACCGTATGAATTATGGTCTGGAAACAAACCTAAGATGTCATTTCTTAAAGTTTGGGATGCGATGTTTATGTGAAGACATTTCAACCGGATAAACTCGAACCCAAAGAGGAAAAATGCATCTTCATAGGATACCCTAAGGAAACGATTTGGTATACCTTCTATCACAGATCCGAGGGCAAGGTCTTTGTTGCCAAGAATGGATCTTTTCTTGAGAAGGAGTTTCTCGCGAAAGGTGTGAGTAGTCGGAAGGTAGAACTCGAAGAGGTTATTGAACCTTCTCTTCATGAAATGGCGAGTAGCGCAACACCGGAAGTTGTTTCGGAGTTGACTTCACCTAATGAGGAGAGAGCTAATGATATTGATCATGAAACTCCGAAAGAGGACACTACTGAACCTCGCAGGTCAAGCAGGACACATGGAGCTCCTGAACTGTACGGCAATCCTGTTATGAATTTCATGATTGATGAAATAGATGACCCTGCGACGTATGAAGAAGCGATGATGAGCCCGGATTCCAACAAATGGCTAGAAGCCATGAAATCCAAGATGGAATCCATGTACGAAAACCAGGTTTGGACCTTGGTGGACTTACCTCACGATCGAAAGGCCGTTGAGAATAAATGGATTTTCAAAAGAAAAACTGATGCTGATGGTAATGTGACCATCTATAAGGCTCGACTTGTCGCAAAGGGATTTCGACAAATTCAAGGAGTTGACTACAATGAGACATTCTCTCCCGTAGCGATGCTTAAGTCGGTTAGGATTATGTTAGCAATTGCTGCATATTTCGATTATGAAATATGGCAAATGGATATCAAAACTGTGCTCCTCAATGGTAATATTGAAGAAGAGTTGTATATGATACAACCTAAGGGTTTTGTCGATCCTAAGGGTGCTGATAAGGTATGCAAACTTCAGTGATCCATCTACGGACTAAAGCAAGCATCCCGGAGTTGGAATCTCCGCTTTGATGAGGTGATCAAAGAGTTTCGATTTGTCCAAACTTATGGAGAGGCTTGTATTTACAAGAAAGTGAGTGGGAGCAATGTGGCATTTCTAATATTATATGTGGATGGCATATTATTGATTAGAAATGATATAAATCTTTTAAACAGTGTTAAAAGTTATCTAAACAGCAAATTTTTGATGAAGGACCTTGGTGAAGCTTCATATATATTAGGCATTAAAATCTATAGAGATAGATTAAGACGCCTAATTGGGCTATCGCAGAGTACATACCTTGATAAGATATTAAAGAAGTTTAATATGGACGGAAGTAAGAAGGGGTTCTTACCTATGTTGCAAGGTAAGACATTGAGTAAGACTCAGAGTCCGGCTACGGCGGAAGAAAGAGAGATAATGGATAAGATCCCCTATGCCTCAGCCAGAGGCTCCATAATGTACGCCATGCTATGTACAAGACCGGATATGGCACATGCTATTAGTTTGACTAGTAGGTACCAATCTGATCCAGGTTCGGAACACTGGATAGCGGTCAAGAATATCCTTTAAGTACTTGAGAAGAACTAAGGATATGTTTCTTGCATACGGAGGTGAAGAAGAGCTAGTCGCTAAGTGTTATGTCGATGCTAGATTTGACACTGATCCGGATGACTCTAAGTCTCAATCCGGATACGTATTTCTCTTGAACGGAGCAACAGTTAGTTGGAGGAGTTCCAAACAACCTGTGGTGGCTGGATCAACGATGGAGGCGGAATATGTTGTTGCTTCAGAAGCGGCGCAGGAAGCGGTTTGGATGAAGGAGTTCATAACGGAACTAAGTGTGGTTCCTAGTCCGTTGGACCCAATGGTGATCTATTGTGACAACAATGGAGCCATAGCCAACGCCAAGGAACCAAGGTATCACAAGAATTCCAAGCATATTAAGCGCCGGTTTCACTCCATCCGCGAGCATGTCAAGGATGGAGATATAAAGATTTGTAAAGTGCACATGAACCTGAATGTAGCAGATCCGATGACTAAAGTTCTCCCTAGGGAAAAACATGATCAACACCAGAACTCCATGGGTGTTAGATTTATCACTATGTAAACTGGATTATTGTCTCTAGTGCAAGTGGGAGACTGAAGGAAATATGTCCTGAGAGGCAATAATAAAGTTGTTATTATGTATTCCTTGTATATGATAGATGTTTATTTTGCATGCTATAATTGTATTGATAGGAAACGTCAATACATGTGTGTTTAATAAACAAAAAGGGTTCCTAGTTATGCCTCTCTTATAGACTAGCTTGTTGATTAACAAGATGATCAAGGTTTCCTGATCATGGACATTGGATGTTGTTAATAACAAGGTCACAGCATTTGTGAAATGATGTGATGAACATTCATCCGAAGTATAGCATTACGATCAAGTCATTATGTTTATATTTCTATAACATCATACGAAGTAGTCTTAGTCCTTAGACCATGGGATCATGTTAATTGCTAACACCGGAAGAGTATCTTAATAACATCAAACGTCACACCGTAACAGGGTGACTATAAAGGTGGGTTCAGTGCTATGAAAGTGTTATGTTGAGGCTCATGGATCAAGAGTGAAATTTGTCAATCCCGATGATGGATAGATATACTCTGGGCCCTCTCGGTGATATCACATTAAGATAGCTTGCAAGCAAGTGATGTGATCACTAGAATGTTATATCACGGGAACGAGAAAAGAGTGCATGTCGGTAACGAGATCAAACTAGGTATTTAGATACCGATGATCGAATCTCGGACATGTATTATATCATGAGACAAAGGGATTAAATTGCTAGCGTTAAAGGTTCTCACGATCACAAAAGTCATCGTTGAATGTGCAGGAGTCAGTATGGATCTCCAGGTCCCGCTTCTGATTATTGATCTAAGAGGAGTCTCAATCATGTCTGCATTATTCGCGAACCATAGGGTGACACACTTAAGAGTTGTCGGACACCATTTAGGAGCACATATGTTTCAGAACAAAGGTTTGCAAAGCGCAGGAAATGTTTCGATAGAAACATGAATTGTTTCGATAGAAACCGGAATTGTTTCGGGTGAAATTGCAGAAAGTGGTTCTGTATGTGATATTGAAATGTTGCAAGGGGTTTTATGTGAATGTTTGTTAATTAAAGTAATTAACAAAATTCTGAATAAAATAAATAAAATAGTTTTATTAAATTAAGAGTTGCATTTAATTTGGTGGAAATTAAATACATGTGAGTGGGATTTTGGGTGGAGGCCATGTTTATGTGAGTGGAGGTTCACCACATGAATGAAGGAGGGGAGGAGTCCCCCCCTCATGCGCCGGCTATGGGAGGGGAGGGGGCCCCCCTCTCCCCTCTCACAAACCACACCTCGTGAAGGATCTCTCTCCCCCTCTAGATATTCCCCATGGTCTCAGATTAGCGAGATACATGTTCCCGGTGGCCTTGCGTCTTGAAGGAGTTACTGCTTTCGCTGATTCGCTGGAGCGAGGAGGTGGAGGTTGTCTGGTGGCTTGGACGTGTGTGCGAGGATGGATACGCTGCTAATTTGCGGCGCTGGACTTCCACACGATCTTGAGATCGGCAAGCATACGACTACATCAACCACGAGTTCCTACTCGTTAACAAAACTCATTGTCTTCGAGGGTAAGTTCTCCATGGATGTATGTCCACCCGTTGCTCTATATCTATTAGATAGATCTTGGCGTATAGTTCCCATCGTAAGAAATTTTTTGTTTTCTATGTTGGGAACCCAACAACTTACCAATCCATTCACACAATAACTCCTCGTACCTCATTGCCATAATCGCCTAGTAACTTGGTAGTACAGAGCTCCAATTCGCTCTGACATTCTGACCCATTATGCAAGTATAGCAAATCATGCATGCTGGTACTACCGCCGGTTTTCTAGGGTGGTTCTCAGGAAATGAATATTCTTGAAATGAAGGTTTACTCGGTATGTTACTTAATTGTACTATACATAGTTCCTAGAAA
Source organism: Avena eriantha (assembly GCA_910589775.1). Taxonomy (NCBI): domain Eukaryota; kingdom Viridiplantae; phylum Streptophyta; class Magnoliopsida; order Poales; family Poaceae; genus Avena; species Avena eriantha. The sequence goes on along the minus strand of OU342743.1, from coordinate 130,166,237 downwards.
TAGACACATACTACACTAGATCTGTGTGGTTGCCTAAAGCAAGTGAAAGGTCCGTGCAAGATTATTCATTGTCAACTTTCAATCGCTCAACTTTGTTGCTTCTCTTTGTGCAGTTCAATAGGAGCTTGTTTTTTTAGGACCAAAGCAACTCACAATGAAGAAGGAAAAACCTCCCGATGGAAAGCAATGTAAGTTTTTGTCATTTGATAAATATAAAATACAAAGATCACACAATAGCACATTGGCCTTACACCTCTTATACCTTCACTATCTGCATTATTACACAGGAAATTGCTTATTTGGAGTGGATTGCATAGGAAAGGAGAAGAAACGTGTTCTCTTATCTTTTTGACATAGAGAAAGATTTTCTAGTGGGATGTTTTCATTCCGCTGTTGAGGTAGTTGTGGTGGCATTCCACTACAAGAAATATGCTGATCTTTGACCTCCATATTGCTCACTGAATGATAACAGTTTTCTATTTATGATCTTTTTGTGACAAAAAACAATTGGTCAAATACATGGCGTCATTAAGGATAACCAACAACCTTTTTTTTAAATTGGTATGTTATGACCAGAATAGATGGTCATACAGTGTACGATCTAAATTTTCATCACGCACCATCTGCCCCGTCCACGTCAACAGTCGATTGGTCCCCCTCAACAAAATGTAACCGGGACCAGTGCTAATCCCATGACTAACTTTAATGGGAACTTTGATTACCTGGATATCAAAATACATAGGCCTAACATATACGTACTGAACCGGCAAACTCCACAACTAATAGCCCACATGCCAGGTGATACAGTTGGATAGGTCTTCAGGTTCTGCACCTAGTACTTTGTTTTGACGGCTTGACACAATCGATCCATCCATCCGAGCAATCTAACGCATACAATTTTTGGTCGGTTCCGTCCACCGTTTGTCCTCCTCCTCGCCTATTGTCGTCGTCGCCGGGGCTAGGTAGGGCTTCACTGAGTGCCGCAGTGCCGCGCCACCGGTGGCTACCAGGCTGCTGAAGGTGTGCCGGCTGCGCTGGGGGCATTGACTGTATTGAAGACTGCCTGGCCGGCGAAGGTGTGACTGCCATTCGACAATTGAGTCTTACCTCTAGTTGTGATCTGCTAATTGCCAAACTTCTCCGCCTCTCCAATCTCATTACACGACTCACACGTCAGCATAAGCCCGAGCCATAAGGTATGTCGTACATCAACTTTATAGTTAAACGTCACAAACTACTAGTTACATCATTTACAAATCATATATTTATTTTGTACTAGCTAGAACTGCATGAAGCATGAAGAGAGACGCCACATGTAATTTTTCAAGCCGTTTGTTTGAACCTCCAACTCTGCACCAAAAATTGTAAATCAATTACTCCCTCCGACCCATATTAGTTGACTCGAATTTATCTAGATTCAGATATATCTAGACATGTTTTAGTATTAGATAGTCCCTCCGTTTCAAAATATAAGATGTTTTAGCTTTGTGAAAGGAGTGCATCTAGACCCCTTTTACTGTGTAGGTTCACTCCAAATCTAGATGAACCTACGCATTAAAAGAAGTCTAGATACAGTCCATTTTTAAAACATCTTATATTTTAAAACAGAGGGAGTACGTCCGAATTTGGAAAAATTCAAGTCAACTAATATGGGTGTCGGAGGAAGTAGGTAGGAAATGACTCCAATTTTCAAACGCTGCAAGGATTAGGATCTTTTTGAAAGGGCTTTGTGGGCATAGATCTACGTATATACTACTAGTTGGAATATAGCTTTTATAATTACAAAACATAATACTTTGTAGTTTGATATTGGTTATATATATATAACAATTGGTATCTTTAGGTATATGTAACAATTGATATTTTTAACTGTCAGTGTCTTCTTCCCTCCCCCCCCCCCCCCCCCCCCCCCCACCACGACGACCACACACATCATGCTCAAATCCGCGCCCCTGCCTTTGGTTCAATAAAATATCTGTCTACGCACGATTCTAGTTTCTATCTGAGACCAACGTACGCACCCTGAAAGAAATAACGTTTTCACTGCATATTTTTTTCCGTCGAAAAGGATTCCAACTGCATGGCATTTCCATTACGATTCCCTCCGTATCTGTATCACGGGCACTACCTGTACCAATCTCTATCATGAACAGTGCGCTTACCATTAAAGTCTGCAAACTAACTTAATAAACATTGCGACAAAAACAGGTATGAAAACCGTTAGGTTTGGATTTTATTTTTGGATTTGTCAAACATGTATGAGAACATATAATAGGTCATATCCTTAGTAATGACGAATCTAACAGTTTTGTACCAATGCAAGATCACCTAACCATATGCTTTACACACAAAACTCGGAATACTTTATTCAAGACGCGGGCATAACACAAAGTCTCGCATATGCAAGGGATACACGACCCTTGAAGTGATAGATGTATTGAAGCAAGTACTTGTACAACGTTTGTACATGTACGGACACAATACATGTACGAAGCAACTAAATTTGGATATACCAGATCCGCTAGCTCGCCGGACCTTATGGCAGTAGGATTGCCTCTCCGCCGATGGATTGGAGGTGGCCGGTTGAGGGGTTTTCCTCGCCCGTTTGAGCTTGGTCGAGCCCTCTGCTCTGACCTCCTCGATGGCTCCGCCTCCTAGGTCGACGACGATGGTGGCAGAGGCACCTAGGCCTCAATAGCGTTTGCTTCTTTGTTTCAGGGTGCTTTCTGTAAATTGTGGAGGTCCATGTCTTTGAATTTGTAGGTCCTTGTGCAAGTGTTATTTGGACCTTCCTGTATTTTTTCATCTCTTTGCAACAATGAAAAGTTTGGGTGCGTTGCACCCTTGATTGTTCAAAAAAAATACCACAACATTTCCTCTGCCAAAACGGATGGCATACCTTAGCTATAGCCGTAGACGTTGTAGTTGGAGACGAGAAAGAAAGGGTGCAGCTTCTACCTACCACCACGCCATGTGGCGGGGGTGGCCATGGACAGCCTTGATTTGGAGAAGCTGGGGCTCACGGTCGACGTAGGTTCCGGAGGAGAGCAGCCACAGCGCTATGACGGAGGGTCCTTGATGGCAATTGGATTCCTAGGAAGCTAGGGTTAGCATGGGGCACCGTGGCGTCAGGGACTAGTAGAGGAGTAAGGGGCGCAGTGATGGTACCGTGAGGTGGCACCGGACATGGGTAGCGGCGGCCGGAGCCATGGGTGGCGGCTAGAGGGGGAATCGCCTGAGGGGGTGCTGGCTTCGCGCCTATGTCAAGTGCGTGTGGGAGTGTGGGTGGGGGCGAGCAATCGGAGAGGGAGTGGATGTACCCTTTTGGTCAGCCCTCCTTTGACATGGCCTTTTTTATACGAAAAATGCAAACAACTAAAACCAAATTTAAAAGAAAACCAAAAAACAAATGACAACAACAACATAAATTGATTCTTGCAAGCTATGAAAGTCTAATGAAATGTAATCATCTAATTAGTTTATTACAAATTAGAAAGAACTAAAAAAATCATAATAACTACGTGAAAGCTTCAAAATATAACTGAATCCCTTGCTAAATTCTGGAAAATCTGTAATAACCATTGAATCAATAGAACTGTAGTAACAATAAATTATAACTAGAAAACAAGAAGAAATGAAATTACAAATAAACCACGCCATATGCTTTCTTCGTCCACACGTTCTCTTCCAAGACACTATATACTTATACAAATGACAACAACAACAACTGAGATTGATTCTTCCAAGCTATGAAAGTGTGAATAAAATGTAATCATCTAATTAGTTCGTTACAAATTTAAAAGAACTAAAAAATATCATAATAAATACGTGAAAGCTTCAAAGTGTAGCTGAAACCCTTGCTAAATTCCGGAAAATTTATAGTAACCATTGAATCAATATAATTGGAATAACAATAAATTATAACTAGAAAACAAAAAGAAATGAAATTTTAAATAAACCACGCCATATGCTTTTCTTCATCCCACGTTCTCTTCGGAGACACTATAAACCTATTTTTTCGAAGTCATATTGTCACTAATTTCCCGAAATCCATTTTTGAACCCAGGTGCATTCGCACCCGGTAGAAAAATAACATATTTCAAAATGTTGCAATTTTTTTTTAAATATGTTTATGTGTAGCTTCACGTTTTAGGTTCACGTGAAGTCATCTATCTATTATATGCTAAAAGCAATATAAAAGTGTTTTTCGAGGCACTACGTTAATCCACATCACCTAAATTATACTGACCGATAGATCTACTATTTGCGGCTACAATATCGAGATAATAAAAACAAAAAGTTATGTAAAACTGGTTGGTACGAACAATAGTCAAAGGTGTCACGTATGAGGAGTTAAATTAATATGACAAACCATTCAAATTGGCAAGGACACGGCGTCCGCCATCCAGAGTAAAAAAAAATGGACACGGCGTCCAATTTAATAGAAAGGAAAAAAAAGGGAGACGGAGCCCGTGCGTCGCAGGACTCCTTCAAGGAAGACATGTCAAAAAGATTAAGGACTTGGTCCAGGATCGATAACTAGGAACCCGGAGATAGTGACCGTGAGATATATAGTTAATGGTCCTGATTAACCGAAAATTAATAATTGCGTTACATGCTTTGGCGTGCACAAGTTACATAACAAGTTGGACCTGGACTATTTTTGAAACAAATAAAAAATCCTTAGATATATAATTAAAGGATGTGATTTAACCAAAAATGTTACTACACGCTTTGATGTGCGATAATGTTTTTGAAAGATATAAAAAAACACTAGACATCTATTTAGACGGTTAGATGTCTCCAACATGGTGTGGCGACTAGCAAGGTGCTGGAGTTCATGCTAGACGTGCCAGGTAAGGTACATACTCGACTATGCAAATGTTTAGCTTATTTATTCATTAAAAAAATGAATATACACATTACAAATTCCTCGGGCATGTAATTTTTTTAAAGCCAAATCAGGTAATTTGACTAAGTTTATAAAACAACAGGAGATAGTTCACGAATGTTTTTAACTATATAAATTTGACTAAGTTTATTAAAATGAGTATATGTTTTGACTATAAATCTTGACCATGAATGTTTAATTACGCGCCGGGTGATCGTCCACATTACTGTGAGCTTACTAACACATGGTTGATAATATGTTTATAGTTTCTAACCAGATCGACGTGACACTGCAACCATATGCTTTCAATCTCTATGTTTTCTAACCATGCGTATATAAAAAAATCATAAAAAATATGACTACCAAGAAACGTGGTTTTCTATTAGCTGCCAGTAAAGATTTTCCTCCTCCTTATCGGTAACACGGATGCAACATTTTTCTCAAAAGAATTTGAAAATATTGTAGATTTGCTTAGTGTCTTCTATGATAATTTTTTATTTTAATATAGGACTGTAAATCTTATATACTCCGTTTTTGGATAGCCAATCAATTTTGAAAGAAAAGTTTCTTCCGGTATAAACTTTGGAAAAATGTATAGGGTCCTTAGTTACTATTCTTTTCAACTATTCAATCAAACATGCAACGGTTTATACTTGCCATGGTTTCTAAAATTTTATCATACAAATTGATATAAATGACTCATTAGCTGAAACTATATCATCCATGACAATGTAACAATGTTACATGACATGACACATGCATGAGAAATGGGTTCAAGTGTTGATCATAACACATAGAGAGGTAAGGAAAAATATTAGCACCATCTTAAAAATATATAGGGTTCTGGAAAACTTGCAATCCAAGTTCTCTAACCTTGACAAGCAATATGGAAATATTGCCTCAATTTCATTTTATCAAGTGTTTTTTTTATAAACGGTGACCAAGGCATTATTCATAACCAAATTTTTTGCGAGAATATTCATAACTAATGTAATGGTCAAAATTGTAGATTGAATATCTCTTAGCGTCTAGATCGCTAGATTTTGGAAGAGAATAAGAATATCATGTATTTTAGAACTACTAGGTAAGTAAGAATAGAGAGATCTGGACAAAGAAAGTAATTTGTTACTATATCGTCTGGTCTAGAGGTTAATAAGGATAAGTTACATCAATATGAAAATTTATTTTTCTATTCTAAATATCATCTAAACATCATAGGGCTAATACTCAGTAGACCTAGAATTATTACTCTGATGAAAACAAAATTAAAGTGTGTAGTTTTATATTTAATGCTGGTGACTCACAACATATCATAGTTAGTCAAGATGGCAACATAAGTATCATCCATCTTACGGTCTAAATTTTATTATAGGAAGTAATTTAACATCGTGTAGGAATGACATATATGGCAAGTAATACTATTTACTACTAATTTTTAAAAAACTTAAATCTATTCCGTTATAGGGTATTCATTTACCACAACATATATGTTACCATATAATCCTACAACATACACTTCGGTACTTAAAAGAGTTGCTCTCGCATTTGCGAGGGCCACCATGCTAGTTTCATGAAAAACCGATATGTTTTGTGGACTGGGCAGAAAAGACAAAAAGTTGTCTTGTATAGCATGTTACTTTAGCACCATTTTTCACCTTTTTGGCATAAGTCATCCAAAATGTTCATTTTTGGCGACGCGAGTTTGCGCGCACCTAAAACCTAAAGCTCTACGTGCAGATTTCTTTTGAACGTTTTTGACATTTTTTTTCAAAGTTAGATGTTTTTATCTCGGATGAATTATTCATTTCTTCCATATAGTCCCTCTTTCCAATTCACCAAAGGTAGTTCCTTTATCACTAGCATATTCAAATTTATTAGATGTGAATATACGAATTTTGTATGAGTATACTTCTTGGAAAACAACTTGTAACTCTAATAATAGGTAACTTCCAAGCAATATAGCTCCATATTATCTCATTGCACACCAAACTTGGTGAAGGGGGTTCAAAAATTCCATTCTTTTTAAATCGAAGAGTTGTTTCTAAGGAGTTAAAATAAATGCCCGCACATGGTAACATCTCAAAAATATTAAAAGGAGAATTTCAATTTCCAATCAAGCAAACTTAGGGTTAACCAAAACTTCTAAATTTTAAAAACTATATGAAGGCAAGTGTGTGTTTGTTAATGATGTATGTATGCATGATATGCCATGTTTGTTTGTTATATATTATGAGAATTGGTTTGAGGATCAAAACAAGATCATCTAGGTCAACTCAAAACCAAACCAAAGCAAAATAAAATCAAAAGATAAAGCATATGAGCTAATGGTCATTTTGCAGATGTTAACACTTAGCTCACTTTGGGCTATTAGTTTATTTCAAACAAAAACAATTCAATTTCTTTTCTCACCTTGCTAGACCAAGTGACAAAGAACACAAGTGAGCTTTCAAAACTTAACAGAATAAATTCAAATTTATTTGAGAGACTTTTCAAAATTGAAACTAGTGTATGCATCAAGATAGCAACTTTTTGCAAAACCATCCAAACTGAAAGAGTATGAGTTTGGCGGAATATGATGGATATATTATTAAGCCTCATGGACGAGTATATATAGGCGTACATGGATCAAATTGAAGTACAAGACGAGTTACGCTACAATCCTAACTATAACTACCACAATAACCGTGTACGTATCATACTCTAACATCCCCATAGTCATAGCGGTAGCATCGTGAACAACTGGAACGTCGCGGACGGTCAGACTAGATATAAAACGAAGTAGCATCCAGTAGGCTGACATCTCCCCATAGTCTTTGCGGAAACGTCTTGGAAGGTGTTGCGTCGCGGTAGCTTGCACTGTAGAGGAAGCTGGTGATGCTCAAGCGAGGTGGTAGCCCTTGTGCCGATGTCGAGGGAGCCGAGAGCGTGAGGCGGTACCATGGTCGAGGTAGCCGTGCGATGGGTCGCCGTGGTCGATGTCGTGGTCGGGGATGCCCGTGTCGAGATAGCCGCACGTGAAGTCGCATAGGCATAGTGCGCAGGAGGATGACGGAGACACGTCGAGGCAGTCGTTGAGGGTGTCGATGTCGAAGTCGATGCAGTCCGAGCCGTCGAGGATGAGGTGCGGCTATAGTTTTGCCAGAACTAGGTGCACGTCGGGGACGAACGCACACTCCGGTTTTGTCAGAACCGAGTATGCAAAGAAGAACTCGTCGGTGACATGGTCGAGGCAGTCGTAGAGGGGTCGATGCCTAAGAAGACGTTGTCGAAGCCGATGAAGACGAGACGCCGATCTGAGTTTGCCAGACTCGGGAACGCGTCGGGGACGAGGCACTCCCGGTGTTGCCAGTACCAGGCGTGCGGGGGGCAGGGACCATCATGAACTTGTCGCCATGTCAGAAAGACTAGCAGAGGAAGCCTCCAGAGCGGTTGCGACGCGCAGAGCGGCTAAGAGAGAGATGCCGATGCTGTTCGCGATTGTTGGAGTAGAGTAGCATGTGGTATAGTCAGGGATGAGGCGATGACGCTGGCGGCGAAGTTTTAGTGGACAAAGACATAGAAGGCGGTGAAATCAGTGGCGACCTAGGTTAGTCATGCTGGATGCCTAGAGTGGCGATGGGGTAGTCAGCGGGACCTGCGATGGCGAGAGGGTGCCCTGCAGGTTACCTTGTGAAGCGCAGCGACGGTGCTCGAAGTAGGCGAGGAAGACCCGGCGACGTGACGAAGACCATGTGCAGACGGCGGCGATCCACGCCGTAGGAGATGGCGCGGTGAAAGTTGAGGCCGTCGATGCACGAGGACGGCGAAGTAGACTACGTGCATCCACGCTACGACCCGAGGGGGTGGCATAGCTGCAGGGCGCAAGTCGGTGCAGCGGCTCGGAGACCATCAGCGACGTACACGCCAAGAAAGGCGCATTGGAAGCCGGTAGCATGGACCAAAGACAGCGGCGCCGCGGCCCGACGGGGCGACACAGCGGCAGCCCGTAGCTCGATCGGTGGTAGGCGCGTGCTCAGGGACATGATTGGTATAGACAGTCGCGATATCGGTTCATCAGACCGACGGTGCACCGTATGCGCCATGGCGTGGACGACGCGTAGATCGGATTCGATGGTGACGTTGTCGGTGAAGTCCCGGACAATGATGACGAAGAGGATCCGAGGGGGGGCGGCCGCGGTAGCCTTCCGAGGAAGGCGTGGTAGCCGTCAATGGTGCGCGGCAGCCTGTCGTGAGGCCGCGACAGCCTGCCGAGGCAGGCGCGACATCAGAGGGGACAGGCGCACGGACACGATGTAGATCCTCGATGCCGATGGTCGGAGTAGAGGCGCGGCAATGACGACGGCGGTGGGCAACTCAATCCGATCTATGATCGGTAAACCAAAAAAAGTCGATCAAGAGATCGGAGAAAAAGACTTATAGGATAGCCGATCACGGATCGGCGAACGAACCCTGCATACGAGTTGCGCAGGCCCTGGCGGAGATCATGGAGATCGATCTTCCCGGGGGCAGCGCGGCAGAAGCTAGGGTTTAAGATCGATTTAGACTGATACCATGAAAGAGTATGAGTTTGACACAATATGATGGATATATTATTGAGCCTCATGGGCGAGTATATATAGGCGTACAGGGATCAACTTGGAGTACAAGACGAGTTAGGCTAGAATCCTAACTATAACTACCACAATAACCGTGTACGTATCATACTCTAACACAAACTTTCTCCACTTGGCAAACCCTTGCAACTAGAGACTCTCACTAAAAAGAATTTGAAAATTAAAATATTTTTCTCTTGCGGCCATTTGATCGAACATCTTCCGAGCAGAGTTGTAACACGCCAAAAAGATTAATCAAGATTATCAAGTTCTAATCACCCAAGTTTAGGATTAACAAAAACTTTTATTATTAAATCTAATATGAGTGTATGTGTGAATTGCATTAGTGTATGAATGGGTGCAATTGCCATGTTTGATTGCTACAAATGATAAGGAATGGTTTAAAGATGAATACTACGTCATCTAGGCCAATTACAAACAAAATCGAAAGAAAAGAAATTCAAATATGAATCATACGATCAAATGGTCATTTTGACCAAAATTAACCACAAGGCCACTTTGGATGTCTCTAGTAAAAGATTTCTAATATAAACTTTCTCAATTATTTTTACCCCTTGCTAGACCAAGTAAAAGTGAACCCAAGCCCACTTCACAAACAAACAGAAACAATTTCCAAATCTATTTAAAGGACAATTCAAAATTGAATCAAGTTCATATGCATAGATCATCATTTTGCAAAAAACCCTCAAACCAATTCCACTTGACTTTTCCAAGCAACCATAGACACTCAAGCATGCGACAAACACACTCACCAAAATTCATTCAAAAATTCAAATCTTGTGTTGATGCGGCCATTTGGTCGAGCACCTGGCAGACTTCTACTGTTTGAGTAGTAATTGATCACCCCATTTGTCCCCATTTCACTCCCTTGGTCTCCCTTAGTGCCTAGCAGCGCAGCCGACCAGCTCCCCCTCAGCCGTTTGCGCCAGTGCCGCGCCGCTCGATGCCGTCGCGCCGGTCGACCATGGATAACTCGCAGTAGCCAGCGCCGCCCTCTCCCACGATGACCAGGAGACATGCGCTCGTCCACCGCCACCCTCTATCCACCCCAAGACCAGAGCGAAGCCATGAACCACCCATAGTTGCCGCGCCCACTTCTCTGCCCGCCATGCCGAGAGCGCACCAGAGCGTTGCAGCCGACACGCGCACACACGCCGCGCCTCGCCCTCACCGCGTGTGCCCTCACTCGCCGTGACCCTAGCTACCTCCCAGTCAAGCCCGTTCGCCGCTGCGCGATCTGTAGCCCCTGTGCACCTTGTTGAACGCCACTGCTTCCGTGCAGAGCACCGATCGTTCCCGACCAATCTCGACCGCCCCTTGCCGTGCCATCACTCCCACTACGACCGCCCTGAAGCACCGCGCTGAACCCTACCCCCAGGTACGCCAATCGCCCCCTATATCTCCGTCACCGACAAGCCCGAGCCATCCCGCTCTGTCCCATCGCCGGTGTATAAATAGAGGCCACCCCAGCCTCAATTCGACACACCATTCCACTCCCCACTCCTCACAGAACCTCCCACACCCTTTCCCAAAGCAAGGCGAGCACCAGCCTGCCCGAATTTAGCCGGAGTCCGCTGCTGCAGTGAAGGAAGGGCGCCGTCGATTGGAGCCATCCCAGGAGCTGCTGTGACCGCGCCTGGAACCGCCGTCGATGACAACCCCATTCACCCCCATCAATGACCCTAGTTGGAGCCCAGGTGAGCCTCACACGCCCCCCACCATCGCCGTTAGGGTTCAGTCCCGCCAGAGATATTCGCCGTAGACGATGAATGTCAGCCGTTAGATCCTAGTCTAATCGCACGATCCAGATTGAAAGATACCATTTCGGTTAGATAGAGCCACTGACTAGTGGGAACCCCCTGTCAGTAGCCCTCTGCGTCGCGCTGTGCAGATTTGACTAGCCTATTTAGTTTCTCGCGCAGAACCCGTCGGTTCAAATAATCTTTTTCCATTTTAGTTAAATCTAGATTCTGTTAGTAGATTCAAAAATCAATTCAAATAGATTCACTGAACCAAATTGTATGATTCCAATTTTGTTAGAAAGGTACTCAAAGTATCTATCCAAGCCCGTTGGATTTAAATCATTTGGTATTATAGATCACCTATACCAAAACTAACAAGACAAAGACTTTTCCACCTTCAAACATTTTTCAAAAATCAACCATAAATTCTTTTGAGTTGCTTCCAACTCTCAAAAATCATATTTGACAAGATCTATCTGAATATGTAAAAATATTAGGTTTTCATGAAGTGACCTTGGACTAGTACTAAAAGAATGCTATATAGGCATTTCTTGTCACATTAATGTTATTAAATAGTAATATTAAAATTTATAAAATATGACCAACCCTTTAAATCGCATTCCCAAGTATTAGAATATGTGGTGATGATATGTGTCAACATGATCCCATATTTTAATTAGACAATATTAAATCTTAAGTATTTTCAATAAGTAGAAATTACTTTTCTAAAATAAGAAAGATAAGACTAGGCCTTTATTTCATGTGATGATTGTGATGATGCTAGATCATCAAGTGTGAGCCTTAGTGTGATCAATAGAAGTAGATAAGTATTGTTTGGTGATTGAATACATCATATTCATTTATAGACGATAGTACCGACCCAAGATACGAGGAGGAGGAGTACTACGAAGAAGAAGAGAACTTTAACCACTGCACTACTCTAGGCAAGCTAACACTTGCAAGTTTCTTAACTATGCAAGCTAACACTTGCAAGCTTCATACCTATGCAAGATAACCTATGCAAGATGTATTAGGAATGCTTTGGTTATGCAACCTTGATTATACGAATCCCAACTTTAACTTGCAAGTTTTATTCTCTTACTGTTACTAAAGTTCTTTACTCTTAGTTAATGAATTGTGAGTATTGGAAAAAGAGTATAGATACCATAAAGAGTATAAAAATAGCCTAAGTAGTTATACTTAGATGTCATCAAAAGGCATAAAATTAGAGTTGGATAGTTATACTTGATTAGTACCCCTCATTAGTGAATACCCTAAACTTTAGTGTCTAGTGCTAAGCATAAAAGTTGATCACCTTAGATGGGAATACTTGGTGAAAATGATTATGAAAACCTTGGAATGATGATTCATTCTATTGAAATGTTTTGACATGTGTTATGGACACAAAATGATTTGATGCTGAAAATGTTGAGGCATGAGCCTTAGCCCTTTATAAAAACTGATGGTTGAGTTCGGATGCGATACCATTCCAATTTCACCATACAACCACAATACCTGAATTGGGTAGGGCTTAACTGGAAGTTTATATGCCTTAGTATGGGTTCCCTCATGGAAAGAGGTTGAGCTGAGGCTACCTCGTGAGTGTGAATGTCCACCTATGCAGTGACCAGGATGGCAGATGGCCATGGCTGGGAGGCCAAGCTCATAGGGGAGGTGCTTATACTAGAGTGTGTAATTGAAAGGTTATGTTTGATTATCCGCATACTAAGTATGATGATTCAGGGTTATCCCTGATGGATGTATCGAATTTTGTGGTGAAAGTGTACCACCTCTGCAGAGTATCAAACTATTCAAATAGCCGCGTCCGCGGTCATGGACAGATGGAGTGGCCATACTGTCCCGTTGTGAGATGTTTTCAAAATGACTTGTGAATTGAACTATGACTTTGACTTGACCACAACAGGGTTGTGGATATGAAAACTAGGTTCCCACTTAGGTGATGTAGAAAATTTAATTAGTTTTCTTTACTTCTTAACTTAGTATGAAATAAACCTGCCTTTTTGCAAATAAACCTAGAGCTTAAGATTCCTACTATAACTACCTTACTTGTTAGTGATAGTTTGTGAGTACTTAAAGTGTACTCATGGCTTTGTCCCTGGCTATTACCGTGGACAGACTATGAGGAGGACTATGAGGAAGATGGACAGCAGGAGGTCTATGACAACTAGGATCATCTCCCATCGTCAGCATTGCCTGTGACCCTGAAGATGGAGCCCCTACTACATTTACTTTCCGCTACTTTGATTGTATTAAGACTGGATCATGAGATCCTTTATTTGTAAGACCTTTATTATGGTTTGTAATGGATGATACCAATTCTATTATGTCTCACAAAAATGGTAATCCTGGGATTGCGATGTATAGCATAACAGGCATCTGGGATTAAAAATCTGGGTGTTGAAAAGTTGGTATCAGGGCCATCCTGACCATAGGATACCCTAGTTAGAATGGACGTCTGAACAAAAACCTAGTTTCAAAACAAAAGAAGCTCTTGCCCTATTTATGAAAACCTATTCCCCCTCTTATCCTTGAGATTCTTTCAAAAAAACTCATGTTCCTAAATATTTCTTGCAATCCTACATAAAATTTGACACACTTGATCACCCCACTAACTTGCTCACCCTAAATTCTTATAGATGGAGGTGAAGTATGGCAAGTTCAACCAGCTGAGCAACGGAGGCCACCTGATCTTTGAGAGGGATCTAAATGCACTCGCAGAGTATCTGGAGCTCCCGCACCCGGAATTCTTCGGTGCCCAACTCAATGATCAGTAAGGAGAACTATCGTGGCTGATAATTGTAGATCTCAGAGGCAAGATGGAAGCACCCACAGAGAAAATCCAATTCAGCGTTCGGGAGAACAACTAGCTAGATGGATTAGCCAGGGCTATGCGAGAAGCTCTTGCCCGTCTGTGTGGGCAAAACATCAACCAGATCCAGGGAACTCGCTTTGCTCACTACACAAGGCGTGATTCTATGGGAATGCCATTAGAGATGCAAGGACACCAGGAGCTGAAGCACCAAGTGGATAATCTCGACTTCATGTTGTATGATAGACAACAAGAGTTGGACAACGCCCGTGCCTACGCCAACCACAACCATGCCCTTGTAGTCAAGAAGGATCAGACCCTCGCCATCCTTGCCAAGGAGCGCCAATAACTTCGTCGTCAACGTGACAAGAAGGATCACATCATCGATTGTCTTCGCAAGAAGGTGGCCACTCTCGAGAAGACCATCCATGAACAGGAAATCCAGCTTGAAGTGAAGGAGGAGGAAGGGGAAGGTATCCGTGGAGATCTCTACTCTTACCTCAACGATGATGATGACTACCTGGAAGACGATGCCATGGAGTTCCGCACTGATGATGATGATTCCGACTTCATTGATGATGATTAGATGCACTTGAGCACTACCGTAGGAATGAGTTGTATCTGATCCCACTGTATCATAGTTTCACAGAATGGTTCTTAAAATCATATGTTTTCTATTTGTGTTGTGGTGTGTGTTTGTATTGTGTGCTTTGAATGAATAAATGAGAGGAAGTTGCTAGTTTACAAAACCTGAGTCAAACTCAAAGTTTAAAGCTTTTGAAACAAAGCCATGAACCTTAGAGATTTCCCTCTTATCTCACTATCTATCTCAATCTTCAGATGACTCGTGGAAATCCTGGTGGAAGGAGTTCATCTCAAGACCCAATGCTGCAGATTCTGCAAATGCTAGTTTCTGACCGTGAAGCTAGTAGAGCCGAACGTCAAGCCAACTTAGCCACTCTTCAATAGATAGCTCAGATGACCCACAATAATCAAGGCCACAAAAACCAGGATAACCATGGATCCAAGCTCAAGAACTTTCAAAATACCAACCCACCTATCTTTAGTAAGTCTGAAGAGCCCTTAGATGCTGATGACTGGCTGCAAACCATGGAGAACAACTTAGAGGTCGCAGGAGTTGAAGCCAATGAAAAAGTATTGTTTGCCACCCATTATCTGGCAGGTGATGCAAGAGCCTGGTGGAATAGCATCCGTACCATGAACAGAGGTCAGATGATGACTTGGGATGAGTTCAAAATCAAGTTCAGCAGGACTCATGTGCCCCAGGTATGATTAAGAGGATGAGGGATGCATTCAGAGAATTGAAACAAGGAAGGATGACTGTGGTTGAGTACCGTGACAAATTTCTGTCACTAGCTAGATATGCCCCTGATGAGATTGACATAAAAGCAAAGAAGAAGGAGAGATTCCTGAACGGACTGCATGTTGAGATGTAAACCGTGCTAGTCAACATTCCCTTTAATGATATTGAAGCTTTAGTGGACTTTGCCATTCAGATGGAAGGGAAGATCAACCAAGCCAATGACAATTGCAAGCGCAGGATGATGCACCAGTCCTGGATCCCACCATACCCAGAAGTATCGCCCCAACCCGTCAGCATGATATGCCCCAAGAAACAACAGACCCCCTATGTCCCGTCCAAGCTATCCCAACCGTGGAGGAGGAAACCCGAGGTCTGGAGGAAACCACAACAATAATTCCGGCAACTCCAATAACTTCAACCGTGCATCGCCCAATTCCAACAACAACAACACCACCAACAACAATACTTCCCAAGGACTGGAAGCAATGTTGTGCCTATTGCAGGAAAAGACAAGTCCCTGATTACTTGCTTTGAATGCGGAGTCAAGGGTCACTACTCCAAAGAGTGCACCAAGAAGCTTGTAGCAACCACCAATGTGAATGTACCCGCTCAGCAGCAACGCCGTGTTCATCCTGGAAAGAGATTTGCCCCAGGGAACTCGCTCAACCGCAACGGCCGTCTGTTCCACATGAATGCTGAAGAAGCTCATGAAGCACCAGATGTCGTGCTGGGTATGTTTTCTGTTAACTCAGTACTTGCAAGAGTGTTGTTTGATTCTGGAGCATCACAATCATTTGTTATAGAAGAATTTTCATGCACTAGTAAGATTCAACCAACCAAATTGAAGCATGTTATGATAGTTCAAATACCTGGTTCAACCACCAAAGCATAAAAATTTACGAGGCTGTACCTATCAGAATCCATGTAATAGATTTTTATGTTAATATAATAGTACTTGGAACCAAAGGTTTGGAAGTAGTACTAGGAATAGATTGGATGTCGAAACATAAAGGATTAATTGACTGTGCCAAGAAAGCCATAACCATGACCAGTAGCACTGGAGTATCAGTAGAGCATGTATCTGAGACATTGCCCCGTCAATTAAAATGCAATAAGAGTCTAGCCCAACCAACCCTAAACCAAGTCAGAGTAGTTTGTGAATACCTCGACATGTTCCCAGATGAATTGCCCGGTATGCCCCTAGATCGGGATATCGAGTTCATCATTGAACTAATTCCTGGAACCGGACCCATAGCTCAGAGACCTTATAGTATGAACCCATCTAAATTAGTGGAGCTGAAGAAGCAACTTGATGACTTAACCTCATAGCATCAAGTTGCTTCTTTAGCTCCACTAATTCAGATGGTCCAGAATCAAACACTCTTGCAAGTACCGAGTTAACAAAAAACATACCCAACACGACATCAGGCGATTCCTGGGCTTCTTTAGCATTCATGTGGAACAGACGGCCGTTGCGGTTGGGTGAATTTCCTGGGGAAAATCTCCTTCTAGGCTAAACACGGCGCTGCTGCTGAGTTGGGGCATTCACGTTGGTGGTGGCTCCAAGCTTCTTGGGACACTCGTTGGAGTAGTGACCCTTGACTCCAAATTCAAAGCAAGTAATCTGGGATTTGTCTTTGGCTGCAGCAGGCACGACATTGCTTCCAGTCCTTGGGGCAGTATTGTTGTTGTTGTTGTTGCTGTTGGACTTGGGCTGTGCACGGTTGAAGTTGTTGGAGTTGCCAGGGTTGTTGTTGTTGTGGTTTCCTCCGCTACGATTGTGATAGCTTGGACGGGACATCGGGGGTCTATTGTTTCTTGGGGCATATCTTGCAGATGGGTTGGGGTGATATTTCTGGGTATTGTGGGACCTAGTCTGATGCATTATTCTGCGCTTACGGTTGTCATTGGCTTGGTTGATCTTCCCTTCCATATGGATGACAAAGTCTACTAGCTCTTCTAGGTCTTCAAAACAGATGTTGACTAACATAGTCTGCATCTCATCATGCAATCCATTCATGAACCTTTCCTTCTTGGCTTTAGTGTTGGTCTCATCAGGGGCATACCTAGCTAGGGACATAAATTTGTCACGGTATTCAACTACCATCATCTTTCCTTGCTTCAGGTCACTAAACTCATCTCTCATTCTGGTGACCAAACCTTGTGGCACATGGGTGCGACTGAACTTGATCTTGAAAGCTTCCCAAGTCATTATCTGACCATGGTTCATAGTACGGGTGCTATTCCACAAGGCTCTTGCATCTCCTGCCAGATAATGGGTGGCAAATAGTACCTTCTCGTTGGCGTCAACTCCTGTGACTTCCAGATTATTCTCCATGGTTTGCAGCCAGTCATCAGCATCTAAGGGATCCTCAAACTTGTTAAAGATAGGGGGATTAGTATTCTGAAAGTTCATAAGCTTAGATCCATGATGATCCTGATTTCCATGGCCTTGATTATTGTGGGCCATCTGAGATATCTGTTGAAGGGTGGCTAGGTTTGCTTGGCGCTCGGCTCTACTAGCTTCATAGTCAGAAACCAGCATCTATAGAACCTGCAGCATCAGGTCCTGCGATAAGCTGCTTCCTCCGGGGTTTCCACGAGTCATCTGAAGATTGAGATAGATAATGAGGTAAGAGGGAAAGTTCTAAGGTTCATGGTTTTGTTTCAAAAGTTTTAAACTTTGAGTTTGAACTCAGGTTTTGAAAACTAACTTCTTCTCATTCATCCATTCATTCATTCAAGCACACAATACAACACACACCACCCACAATGGAAAATAGATGGTTTTAAGAACCATTCTGTGAACTAAGATACATTGGGACCGGTACAACTCATTCCTACGGTAGTGATCAAGTGCATCTACTCATCATCAATGAAGTCGGAATCATCATCATCGGTGTAGAAATCCATGGCATCATCCTCCAGGTAGTCGTTGTCATCACTGAGGTACGAGTGAAGGTCTCCCTGGATGTCTTCACCTTCTTCCTCTTCCTTTGCTTCAAGCTGGACTTCTTGCTCATGGAGGGTCTTCTCGAGGTTGGCCACCTTCTTGCGAATACGAGCGATGGTGCGATCCTTTGTCTTGCACTGATGACGAAGTGATTAGCGATCCTTGACGAGTATGGTGAGAGTCTAGTCCTTCTTGGCGGCAATGGCAAGGTTGTGGTTAGCGTAGGCTCGAGCATTGTCCAATTCTTTCTGCCTATCATACAGCAGGAAATCAAGATTCTCCACTTGGCGCTTGAACTCTGGGTGACTTGGCATCTCCAATGGCATTCCCATAGAAACACGCCTTGCGAAGTGCGCAAAGCGAGTTCCCTGGATCAAGTTGATGTTTTGCCCACACAGACGGGTAAGAGCTTCATGCATAGCCCTGGCTAATCCATCTAGCTAGTTGTTCTCTCGCACGGTGAATTGAATCTTCTCATAAAGGGGTGCTTCCATCTTGCCTCTGAGATCTGCAACTATCAACCATTGTAGATCTCCTCCTGGGTGATCCTTGAGTTGGTCTCCGAAGAATTCCGGATGCGGGCGCTCAAGGTACTCTAACAGTGCATCAAGATCCCTCTCAAAGATCAGCTGGCCTCCGTTGCCCAACTGGTAGAACTTGCAATACTGAACTTTCATCTATAAGAATTTAGGATGAGTAAGTTAGTGAGGTGATCAGGTGTGCCAAATTTTATGTAGTAATGTAAGAGTTTTTTAGGAACATGTATTTTTTTGAAAGAATCAAGGATAAGAGTGGGAATAGGTTTTCATAAATACTCACTTCTTTGGTTTTGAAACTAAGTTTTTGTTCGGTTATCCATTCTAACTAGCGTCTCCTATGGTCAACATGGCTCTGATACCAACTTGTCAACACCCGGATTTTTAATCCCAGATGCCTATTATGCCATACATCGCAATCCTAGGATTACCATTTTTGTGAGACATAGCAGATTGGATATCACAGTACATCATCCATTACAAACCATAATAAGGTCTTACACAAATAAAGGATCTCATGATCCGGTCTTAATACAAACAAGCAGCGGAATAATAAGCGTAGTAGTGGGCTCCATCTTTAGTGTCACATGCAATGCTGATGATGGGAGATTATCCTAGTTGTCGTAGACGTCCCGCTGTCCATCTTCCTAATAGTCCTCCTCATAGTCTTGCCAGGGACAAAGCCATGAGTACTCTTTAAGTACTCGCAAACTATCACTAACAAGTAAGGTAGTTCTAGTAGGAATCCTAAGCTCTAAGTTTATTTGCAAAAAGCCAGGTTTATCTAAACTGAGTTCAGAAGTAAAGAAAACTAAGTAAATGTTCTAAATCACTTTAAGTGGGAACCTAGTTTTCATATTCACAACCCTGGTGTGGTCAAGTCAAAATCATAGTTCACTTCACAAGTCATTTTGAAAACATCTGACGATGGAACAGTATGGCCACTCCAATTGTCCATGACCGCGGACGAGGCTATTCGAATAGTTTCACACTCTGTAGATGTGGTACACTTTCACCACAAAATTCGATACATCCGTCAAGGATAACCCTGAATCATCATACTTAGTATGCGGATAATCAATCATAACCTTTCAATTACACACTCTAGTATAGGCACCTCCCCTATGAGATTGGCCAGCCAGCCATGGCCACCTTCCATCCTGGGTACTGTATAGGTGGACATCATCAATAGGTAGCCTCATCTCAAACCTCTTCTACGAGGGAACCCATACTAATGCATATAAACTCTAGCTAAGCCTTACCGAATTCAGGTATTGTGGTTGTACGGTAAAATTGGAATGGTATCGCATCCAAAACCAACCATCTGTTTTTATAAAGTGCCAAGGCTCATGCCTCAACATTTTCATCATCAAATCCATTTTTGTTTCTCAACACATGTCAAAACATTTCAATAGAATGACTCATCATTCCAAGGTTTTCATAATCATTTTCACCAAGTATTCCCATCTAAAGTGATCAAGTTTTATGCTTAGCACTAGCCACTAAGTTAAGAGTGTTCACTAATGAGGGATGCTAATCTCAATCTCATGCCATAGAATGAGATCTAGTATAAGCCTAGTTTTATACTCTTTATACTATCTATACTATCTTTCCAAATCCTCACAAAGCATTAATAAAAGTAAAGAAGTTTGGTAAGGTAAAAGAGTAAAGCTTGGCAGTAAAACTTGGGATGGGTATAAATCAAAATGTATAACCAAAGCATGCCTAATGCATCTTGCTTAGGTTATCTTGGAATTAGTGATGGCTTGCCTTGATTGGTGCAATGATTGAAGTTTTCTTCCTCTTCTTCAGGGTAGAACTCCTCCTCCTCGTATCCTTGGTCGGTACTATCGTCTATAAATGAATACGGGGTACACAATCACCAATGATCTAGCACACTAAGGCTATAAATGAATACTTAACTAAGTCTATTTAGCACACTAAGGCTCACACTTGATGATCTAGCATCATCACAATCATCACATGCAATAATGACTAGTTTTATTTATTTTTTGAGAAAAGTAATTTCTACTCATTGAAATTAATTAAGATTTAATATTCTACAATTAAAATATGGGATCATGTGGACACATTTCAACACCACATATTCTAATACATGGGAATGCGATTTAAAGGGTTGATCACATTTTATAAATTTTAAGATTACTATTTAAATGAATTAAAGTGACTAGAAATTCCTATATAGCATTATTTTGGTACTAGTCCAAAGTCACTACATGCAAACCTAGATATTATCAAATGTGATTTTTGAGAGTTGGAATCAACTCAAAAACTATTATGGTTGATTTTTGAAAAATATTTGAAGTTGCAAAAGTCTATGTCTTATTATTTTTGCTATAGAATATGTCTAATTCCAATTGATTTAAATCCAACGGGCTTGGATAGATATTTTAATTACCTTTCCAGCAAAATTTGAATCATGCAATTTGGTTAAGTGAAACTCTCTGAATTGATTTTTGAATATGGGGACAGAATAAGATTTCAACTAAAAAGGAAAATCATTATTTGAATTTCCAGGCCTGAGCGGGAAAGCTAAACCGGCCAGCCCAGCTGCACTGCACAACACAGGGGGCTGCTGACAGACAGGGTCCACCAGTCAACGACTGTTCTAACGCTAAACGATATCTTTCAACCAGAGCCCTACGATCTAATTCTAATCCAACGGTCGTGGTTCATCGTCGACGACGAACAGCTCCGGCGAGGAATCAACCCTAACGCGGCGGTTGGGGTCTCGCGGGGCTCACCTGGGCTCCGGCTAGGGTCGGCGACAGGGGCAATCGATGTGGTAGACGACGGCGAGGCGAGGCGCAGTCACTGCAGGGCTTGGGGTGGTCGGAATCAACGGCGCCCTTCTCCTCCAGTAGTGGCAGACTCTGGTGAAATTTCGGTGCGGTGGTGCTCGCCTTGCTCCGGGGAGAAGTGTGGGAGGCTCAGTGAGGAGTGGGGAGTGGTATGGTGTGGAGAATGGAGGCGGGAGTGGCCTCCTTTTATAGCGCAGCGAGGGGACCGAGCGGTGTGGCGTGAGCTCAACGGTGGTGTCGCTACAGGAAGCTATTGGAATGGGAGAGAGTGTAGGACGGTGTGGTGCTCCCTAGTGGTTCTTACAGGCATAAAGGCGTGGCATGGGGCGGCGTGGTTCGGTCGGGAGCGTGCGGTGTTCTGAGCGGGAGCGGAGGTGTTTGCGGCGGTGTGCGGCAACTGCGGGTCGCGCGGCAGCGAACGGGCGTGTCTGCTGGGGTGAGGTGATCATGGCGGGCTGGTGCACGTGAGGCGGGGCAAGGCGCGAGCTGGGCGAGCTAGTCGGGCGTGGCGCACAGACGCGCGCTGGGTATGGCGCATAGAGGCGATGCGCGGCATAGCTAGGGTGGTCCATGGCTCGGCTGGGATCGTGGCCTGGACAGGGGTGGCGGTAGAGTGCTGCGCACCTCTTGGACATCCTGGATGGGTGCGGGGCGGTCTGCTGCAAGCTGGCTGTGGTCGGTCGGCGATGACCAAATTCGGGCGGCGCTCCACTGTGCTCCACGGCGAAGGGGGATTGGTCTGGGGCTGGGTTAGGCTCAGGGGAGATAGGGGGTTAAAGAGGGGACCAAATGGTCGATGATCACTGTGCAAAACATTGAAGTTAGGCCAGGGATTAATTAGTGTCATTAGGGTGTTTGATGAAATGGCCGCATGAAACAAAGTTCGGAATTTTTGATTCAAAATTCTTGAGTGGTTTGATCTTAAGCTTGAGAGTCTATGTTTGCTTAGAGAGATCAAGGGGAATTGATTTGATAGGTTTTTGAAAAGGTGGGATCTTAACATATGAACTAGATTCAATTTTCAATTGTCCATTAAATTGATTTGCTAGCTGTTTTTGTAAGTTTTTAAAGTGGGTCTTGATACACTTTTACTTGGTCTAGCAAGGGGTGAAAAGAATTATAATAATTTCAATTAGAAATTCTCTTCTAGGAACACTCAAAGTGGCCTAGTGGTTTACTTTGGTCAAAATAACCATTTGGTTTATTTATTCCTATTTGATTTCTTTCTCTTTGGATTTAGTTTGTAAATGGCTGTCGTGGTGGTGGCACGGCAGATGTCGTGTATAGGCTAAAGATGGGGTCAATGAGTGCTAGGGGAATCCAGGGAGGGAGAACATGGTGATTCCACGCACATATGTTCCTGTATTCTCTCTATCAATGGTGTTTACAAACTGACGAGGGTTTAACTCATCAATGCCCATTGTTATGGACTTGGGTCTTGGAGAAGGAGGGAGCGCTGGAGACATCTATCGGCTAGCAAACAAGCACATAGGGGACAAAGATTTACCCAGGTTCAGGCCTCGTAGAGGTCCCTACTCCTGCTTGTCTGCTCGTGGAATTATCGAAGGAATCGAAAGTTACAATGGTGCACAGATGCAATCTGGCGAGGGTTGTGGAAACTAGAGTTGTGTGTGTCCTCCTCGCCGCCCCCTCCTTGCCTTTATATAGATAGGCTAGGTCTCAGGTAGCAGGTCGAGTCGGTTACAAGTTAGGGTTTTTCCCCTTCAAACTTTCTATCTTTAACTTGTTCTTGTCCTTCAAGCAATCGGGAGTCCGTAGGTTACTCGAGTCCCTTGTTTGGGCCTTGGCGACACCGTGGGCCTATACGTATTTGGACTGTATATACCAAGCTCGAGTACCTGTAGGGTATACCCATGTCAGTAGCCCCCGAGTGTCCAGTGGAATCACAGATTCAACTGGGGACTTTTTGAAGTCTTCGAGTGCTTAAACGAGTGCATTTCGACAGCTTTTATTTGTGTCATACGGATTGTTGATATACATGCCTGATATAACCGAAGTATCGGTATCAGTTAACCACCTTAGGGTGAAACAACGCCATCTACTCGAACTCGAGTCCCCGGACTCGAATCCGGAAAAGTGCTGGCGTAATTCGACTCAGGCCGCGGAGGTCTTACAGGAGTCGAATTCCAGTTATATGGGTGTGAGCACTCGACGCGTCCGTCAAGGCATGTTCATCGTACCTATAGGCACGGATACATTTCAGGTAGTGCGCAGCTAAATGCATTGCCAGGACTTATTCAGGTCTTATCTTCACGCTGTAAGCGCGGCATCCGAATTTTATCATCGCGGAGACGATTCGGGTGACCCAGGAGACGCAGTCTCTTTGTAGGGAAAATTATGAGGCGGTGTCGCCATGAGCTTTGAGTGCGGATTTTCTCTTCTACTTCTAGTAAAAATTCTGGTGTCCTTGCCCGATAATAAGCACTAGCGGTTGTATAAATAATCATAGGGTGCGTGACCAGCGCTCCCTATGGGAGTAGTCCCCGAGTGCCTGGTAGAGTCGAAGACTCATGTAGGGACTAAATAACTTTTGTGACTGCCGTCGTCTTTTGGTTGCTTGTTTTAGTCAAAATTTTCTAGCGCTCCCTATGGGAGTAACCCATATCCATAGTCGAATCGTATTTCGAATGGTTTGGGATTGCTTCTGATTGTCCTTGTTCCTTCAAAAAGAAAAGAAAATCGTAGGGTGCGCAGCCAGCGTTCCCTATGAGAGTAGCCCCCGAGTGCTTGGTGGAGTCGAAGACTCCAGCAAGGACTAAAGTAGTCGAAGTTTTTCGCTGCGTAGCTTTGATGATGTCAGTGCTGACGATTGTATGACCTCAGTTGCCCGCGTGAGCGAGTTTGACGGGACGTGACGAGTAGTGGGTCCCACTTTCTGACTTTGATTTGATTGGGCGTGCGTAATCTTTATTTTAACTGCGCCTCCTCGATTTCCGTGTGTAATGGGAGTAGTGGAGGGACGGTTCGCGCTTCCCCTTCTCCACACATCCAATAGGGTTTTTTTGAGCCGTTGGATTGCATCTTCCAGGGGTTAAGTAGCGGCGCTGCGACCGTAATTTTTCCCATCTGTTCTCATTCATCCTCGCTGCCATCGCCATTGCTGCTGCTCCTCTGCTTTTCTCTGCGCCCGTTTCCTCCACGACCCTGGACCAGCTCCGCTCGTTTCCGAGCTACTTTCTTCGCTCGCATCGCCGTCGTGCAATGGGGAAGAAGAAGGGAGGCGCTGCTGCTGATTCCACGGCCACTGCTACCACGACGAAGAAGAAGGGCGGCTCCGCTGCTGCGGGCACCAGCACCGCCGCCGGCGGGAAGAAGAAGGTCGCGGGCACCCGCATCACGAATGGTGTGTGGTGCCCTTCCATCATCAAGGCATCTGATCTCCGTCTTATTCGCCAAGACGGAGTGCTGTCCGCTGCACTCGCCGACGCGCGCGTCCCCAGCGGTGAGACCATTCCTGCTCCTCCCGCTGGTTTTTGAGTGATGTTTCTTGCATTCATCATCCGCGGCTTTCCTTGCCTCTTCACCCCTTTTTTAGGGGTCTTCTTTGTTTTTACGGGCTCCAGCTCCATCAGCTATCCCCAAATTCGATCCTCCACATCTCTTGCTTCATCACACTTTGCGAGTGCTGGCTCGGAATCGAGCCACACTTCGGCCTTTTCAAGCGCATCTTCAAATTGAAGCGCCAGTCTGCGTCTGGCTCTTTAGTTTATGATGTAGGTGGTTGTAGAATCCACGTCGACCCATCCGCCACCTACTTCGACATCAAGCTCACGAAGTCCGTCCAAGGGTGGAGGGATAAATGGTTCTACATCCGTGATCAGAAGGCCAAGGGTGAGCACTTTGGACTCGCGCCCTTCGATCCCGCGACACCGTGCATGAGGATGCGCTCCTGGAAGAACGTAGTTATGCCTAGCAAGCTCACGGAGACAGACATGTTGTATCAACGCGTCTGCGACCTCAAGAGTCGCATAGGCAAAGAGGAGGGAGGCTACGCTCTCATCCGAACTTGGCTGCGCCGTCGCGTCCAGCCCCTGCAACCCAGAGTCCACCCCATGTTTCAATGGGCTGGCGCTAATGATGCCACTCGCGTGTCTGCCGATGGCATGTCCGTGAGTGAGGTGGACAAGAGGGTTCGACTGGTCACGAAGTACACCGACAAGGATGTGCTTCCTAGTGGGCCAGCTTTTCCTCCCTTTGATGCTTTGAATCCTCCTCCTGAGGTATAGTTGTGCTACGCAGTAGCTTATTTTGTCGATTGCTTTTCTGTTTCTTACTTGTTTTTTGCTGATTTTTGTTGTCTGTATGCAGGATTGGGTGGTGTCGCATTGCATGCCCCCTCTCCCTGAGGGGATTATTCCTCGCGAATCCTTGGAAGAGGATGAGTCTGAGTCGACTGTCCCTTCTGATGTGGAGGAGGAAGCCCCCGAGTCCGATAGTCCGAATACTCGCAAGTGTTCGCGCAGCGAGGACTCCGATGCGTCGTCTCCTTCGACTCCGGAAGGTACGGGCGTTGGTGCGGAGTCGCCAATTCCTACCGTTCCTGTGAGGGCCGTGGCACCATCTTCTCGCAAGAAGATGCGATTGCCCAAGGAGTCTTCGTCGGAGTCGGTGGAGGCCACATTTGACTTTGACAAGTTTGACTGGTAAGTTTTCTAGTTCATTTGTTCTTCTCTGTTTTCTTCTTGTTGGCTTGTCCCGGAGCTTGCCCTTTCTCAATGTGGGTTTTGTCTTGTAGTCAAGAGGCGTCGTCATCTTCTGGCGACATCGAATTTTTAAAAGAATCAGGAGTCGCGACCTCAAGGGCCAAGAAAGAGGTCGAGCGCGCTCCTTCCCCTCCATTGGCGGCCCACTCCGGGCACAACTCTTCCAGTTCTCCTCGTGCAGGAGAGCATCGAATGGTTGCCTGGGTGACGGTACAACAGACATCTTCGGAGTCACTGGAGGACCATGTAAGTATAGCTTTTCTTCGTTTTAGTGTTGCAGTCGACGTTATCTGTTGCCTCTGCTGATTCCTTGGTTGTGCTACAGCTCCTTGTGAAGGAAGCCGCGCACTTGGCAGAACAAGTGATGGTGATGGGCCGCCAGCATGCAATGTTGGAGACGCGTCACCACATGGTTGAAAGTGAGTGTTCTACATTTATTCTTCTTCGCCTTCTCCTTTTGATATAGTCGACTGATAATCAACTTTTCCTTGTCGTGTAGCTGAACATAATGCCTTACTGCGTAACGCCGCCACCTTGGAGAAGACACTTGCGGCAGATGTGAAGGGTCGCGACGAGGCAATCGCAGCGTGTGACGAGGCGCAGAAGCGTGAAGAGGATCTGCGTGCCTCCTTTGCGGCCAGGGAAAAGTTGTTCAAGGAACAACTGTTCTCAATCACCAAGGCTCTCTCAGGTACTTTTGCTTGTGGATATTGTTATCCTTCTCTGCTTCTAATGTTTTTGCTGGTGGCGCTGATGTTTTTGGTCCATGTGTGGGTTTATGTACAGATGCTGGCCATTTGAGCTTTGACCCGCAAGCCCTTCGTCACGATGACGCTCTGGCGGGTGCGCTGGCTACAGTCGAGGACCGTAGCACCGCTGTCCAGGATACACTTTCCAAGGCCAAGGGCGCCCTCAGTCGCATCCGGGAGGAGTTGATGCCTAAGGCGGAGCTGATCGATAATATGGATGAGCTGGGGGAGTCACTCGCCGGGGGTGTGCCTTCCAGCTACAAGAACTCACTCCGCGCGGCTGGCGCGTCCATGTCACTCGCCATGGTGCAGGCCCACGGAGTCGAGATCGATCCTTCCGTGGTGTCGAAGGTGATGCCTGTTGGCGCGGACTGTCAGTAGGTAGTCTTCGCTCCTTTCGCGACTGCTGCTAGCTCGTGGTTGATGTAGAGCCTGTTGGGAACCCAGGAGGAAGGTATGATGAGTACATCAGCGAGTTTTCCCTCAGTTATGAGACCAAGGTTTAATCGAACCAGTAGGAGCATGGAAACACCCCAAAGGTGTTACTAGCTGAGCTTTGGCAGGGCAAACTACCGGTGCTAGTAGCAACGTGGAGACCTGCACAACACAACCACAGGACTTTGTCCCCAACTTGCGATGAGGTTGTCAATCTCACCGTGTTTTGCGGAAAACAAAGGATTAAACGTATCGAATGGAAAGAAGTAAAAGTTTGCAGAAAGTAAACACAAAGCAGTAAAGGATTGTAGATTGTATGTAAAGTAAAAGGACCGGGATCCATAGTTCACTAGAGGTGGCTCTCCTTAGATAGATAACATGCTGGGTGAACAAATTACAGCGGGGCAATTGACAAACACCGAGAAAGAAATACATGCATATACTAATCATCTTGACTCCTCTGAGACTTGATTGGGCATTACAACATAATACATAGACCGCCATCCAACTTCATCTATGACTAATAATCCACCTTCAGGTTATCATCCGAACCCCCTCTAGTATGAAGTTGCAAGCAACAAATTATTGCTTTACGAACTGCGTGTAAAGTAAACAATACAATTGTTCTATGAACAAAGGATTGTTGTTTTCTCCCTAGTAGCAACAACACATCTAGTACCTTAGAGATTTCTGTCACTTCCCCAGATTACCAGAGGCATGAACCCACTATCGAGCATAAATACTAACTCTTGGAGTTGTTAGCATCTACTTGGCCAAGATAGCTACTAACAACGGAAAGCATGCAAGATCTCAAATAACAAAGACATGATAGAATGAATAATCAATCTGAAATAGCATCTCAATATCCATCGGATCCCCGCAAACACAACATGTATGAATTACAAATAGATGATCTTGATCAGGAACGGAGCTCACAAGATCTAAACATGAAAGCACAAAGGAGGAGAGACAAGCCATCTAGCTACTACATGGATCCATTGTCCATGGATGAACTACTCACACATCACACTGGAGGCTTGCATGGTGATGAAGAAAGCCTCCAGGGTGAATTCCTCTCTCCGCAGGGTGCCGGGAAGAGCTTCAGATCCCTCCCAATCTAGGGATGGAGATGACGGCGGCTACAGACTCTTTCGTGGATTTTTGATCGGGTACTTAGGGTTTTCATCTCGAGGGCAACTTATAGGCGGAAGGAGAGGCCGAGGGGGTGCCGGGAGCGGCCACACCACCCCTGGCGCGGGCCAGGCCTTGCCTCGTGCCCAGGTGGTGTGGTGGCTCCCTGGCCCTTCTCCGTCTCGTATTATGGCACTTGATCCCTTCCGGAAAAATAGGCACTTTGGCTTTTGTCCCGTCCAATTCTGAGAATATTCATTTTCTGACTTTCCTGGAACCAAAAACAGCAGAAAACAGGCAGCTGGCACTATGGCTCTTGTTAATAGGTTAGTCCAAGAAATCATATGAAAAGTACTCCCAAGTTGGAACAAAACACAAGAAAGTGGATAAAACCAAGCATGGAACATCAAAAATTATAGATACATTTGCAATGTATCAACTGCCTGTGGCAAATATGGGCATCACTTGATAAATACTGTTGCGAAGTACTCTGAGGAGCTCCAACGTGCCAAGAAGGCAGTGAAAGCTTCGGCCTCAGGGGCCGGCGGAAAGTTAGTGGCGTCTGATACTGCCACGGACTTGATGAAGCCCCCGAAGCCGTCGAAGTCGAAGAAGCCAGCTGCTCCTTAGTTAGCTTTGTAATAGTTGATTAGTTTATGTCCTTTTGTATAAGAACATGCCTGCTGGCGATTGTATCTGCTGATACTTATGCTGGTCTTGAATGCGTCTGACCCTTTTGTCTTTGTTTTGATTTGGTTGTCTTATTTGCTTCTATCTTGACTTGTGGTAGGGTACATCAAGTGATCCTATGAGGGGGATCCAGGACTCGCCAACTCTTGATGATACCGTTGCACCGTCGTGCTCCAGGGTAGATGAGCTGTCCTTGCTTTCGCGAGTGCATGATCGCGTGAAGCAACTGGAGCGTGAGTTGCCCGTGCTCCGCGGTAACGCGGACGTGTGGAAGTCGAAGGCGGAAAAAGCCGCTGCCCGAGAGCAATATCTGCTTGGCGAGGTGACACAGCTGGGCGACCAATTCAAGTGTTTGTTTGCTTGCTCTCATCTTTTCCTTGTAGTCACTCGCAGTGGTATGTTGTTCTCATGCTGTCGGTGCTGCTTTGTGTAGTTGTTAGCGCGCGTCATCCTCAGGAGGAGAAGGATAGAATTTCTATTCGCTTGCATGATCTCACCTAGGAGCCACTTCAAGAGAGTGGATACTTCTAGGTAGATCACGATCGTGCGACTGCGCTGGCGACCCTGCAGGATCGTGCATCGCGAGTGCTGCTTTTTCTGAAGAAGTCGCAGTCATGCTTGAAGAACATTTATCGGGCGATGTTCTGACTGGATGATACACCATCAAGCTTGTTGGCCCTTTTAGCCAAATTTCAAGATATGTCCGCGGTTCGCGAATGCGTGAGGCAACAGTTGGTGGTCGGTGCGAAGGCCGCTTTGTCAATGGTGCGACTACATAGGCCTGACGTGGATGTTGCGGCAATTGCGTCTGGGCCGCCTGCGCCACCAGCAGGTTCTTCCTGGAATATGGTGCCACACTACCAGGCGGTGGACCGCCCAGCAGAAGAGATCGTCGACTTCTTTGAGGAACAAACTAACGTTCTTCTGCTGCAGTAGTAGCCTTTTTCTATCCTGCACATAAGTGTACTTGTGTTGTAAAGTTCGTATAAGTCTTGTAAATAATTTATTGTCGTATGTGCATAAAGAGTTTTGTTAGCAGGAAGTGTGTTGCACTATGCGAGTCCTTTTCGTTAGCCTAGCCATGTTTTATCTCAGTGCCTTGTCAACCTGTCAGGTGCATTGCAGCTGGATTGAGGTTGTGTTTAAGGGTTTCGATTGATGTACCAGCTACTCAGGATATCGCGTTTTGGTTCGGAGAACAGATGTGTATAGGATGGCGCAGCCCCCGAGTATATAAATTAAAAAGTAAAGGAGAACACAGAGTTTGGGGGCACTTAGCTTTTATTTATTCGAAGGACAGTGCGAGGTACAATGTGTGGCTAAGTAGCCTTGGCTGAGTAGTCTTATTTGCGATGTAAAAGTAAAAAAGCGACTAGGGGTAGAAGCGTCGCAGTTGTGCAATGTTCCAGGGGTTGGAGTATGCGACTCCTATCTCTAAATCTTGAAGGCGATAAGCGCCACCTGGGATTACTTCTGTAATCACGTACGGTCCTTCCCAGGGGGACTCGAGCTTGAGATGCCTCTGCTGCTTCAGTCGCAGGACCAGGTCGCCTTCGACGAAGGATCTAGGGCGAAGCCTCCTACTGTGGTAGTTGCGCAGGTTCTGCTGGTAGATCGTTGATCTTTCCACGGCGAATGCCTTGGATCGCCGCGCGATGTGCCGTGCATCTGTCGGATCATCCGGTAGCCTCTTGCTGAGGAGGTATGTGATATACGGCTGTGTCTAGGATTGCTCAATCATCATGACGCTCATGGGTCCCTCGAGCCATGTGTCCAGCGCCAAGTCATCGAGTGCCATTGGCTCATTGGGTGGCGTAGCCCCCGAGCCCGTTGCTGCGCTTGTCTTCTTCTCCACGGCATTTGGCTTGATGGAGCGTTCGCATATGCGCTTGAGAAATACCCCAGGTGGTATGGGGGCGCAGGTAGAGCCTATGTTGGTGAGTGCGTCCGCCTCTTCGTTGCTTTCGCGACCTACGTGTCGCAGCTGGCAACCATCGAAGTCTCCTTCGAGTGTATCGTAGAGGTCGCGATACGCGATCATGTTGTCGTTCAATGCGTCGCACTCATGCATTGTTTGGTTGACGACCAACTTGGAGTCGCCATATATGATGAGCCTCTTGGCGCCGCAAGCTTTCGCCATCCTCATCCCGTGCAACAGGGCCTCGTATTCAGCCTCGTTATTTGAGGCTGTGAACTGCATTCGCAGGATATACTTCAGCTTGTCCCCTTGAGGTGATGTCAGTATGACACCTGCGCCTGCTCCGTCTTTCTGCTTGGACCCATGGAAGTGCATTGTCCAGAGGTAGGACATATCTGGCTTGTCCGGGAGTTGGTTCTCCATCCAGTGCACGACGAAGTCAGGGAGAACTTGCGACTTGATTGCATCGCGCTTTTCGTATGTGATGTCTCGTGGAGACAACTCTATTCCCCAAAGCGCGACTCGCCCCATGGCGTCGGGGTTATTAAGGATATGTCCCAACGGGGCGTCGTTGACTACCATGATTGGGTGTTCCTGGAAGTAGTGGCACAGTCGCTGGGCGGTCATAAAGACGTCATACGCCAGCTTCTGGTAGTGCGGGTACCGCTGTTTTGTTGGCGTGAGGACCTCGCTGAGGTAGTATACCGGGCGTTGTATGCCATGGACCTTGTTTTCCTCCGCTCGCTCGACGACGAGCACTGTGCTGACCACTGTTAGATTTGCGACAAGTAAATAACGAAGAACGAAAACAAAATCACAGCAAGGAGACACAGATTTAACGTGGAAAACCCTCTCCAACAAAGAGAGGGGAAAAACCACGGGCGCCAGCCAGTGAAACTTCACTATAACGGAGAGTGTTTACACAACGCCGGGGATTTCACAGATGCAACTTATCCTAGCCGGCGGCTTACAAGAAGTATATACGCATCGGCCCAAGCCTCCGGCGACGGGCCTTGCTCCGCTCCGTCAGAAGTTGGCCTCTACTTTGTAGAATTTGGATCAACATATAACAAACTCCACCTTGAGACAAATTCCTTCTTATAGCATCAACGGTAATCATCTCCCTGAACAAACAAATAAAACACTTTCGGCGCCAATAGCCACTTGGGCTAAGCAGTTATACCAACTAAGCTTGAGCATAGCTCAAACTTAGCAACAGGAACAGGCTTTGTCATCATATCAGCAGGATTATCATGAGTGCTTATGTTGCATACCTTCAGTGTACCTTGTGCAACAACATAACGAACATAATGGTACTTGATATCAATGTGCTTTGTTCTCTCATGGAACATCTAATCCTTAGTAAGGTAAATAGCACTTTGACTGTCACAGAACAGGTTAATGCAAGAATCATCCTGACAAAGCTCAGCATACAAACCTTTCAACCAAACAGACTCTTTGCAATCTTCAGCAACAGCCATATATTTTGCTTCGGTTGTAGATAAAGCAACAACTGGTTGCAGCGTTGCCTTCCAACTCACGGCACATCCACCTACCGTGAACACATAACCTGTGAGGGACCTCCTCTTATCCAAATCGGCAGCAAAATCTGAATCCACATAGCCTGCGAGTCCCTCACCAGTCTTGCCAAATTTCAAGCAAGCGTTGGATGTGCCACGAAGGTACCTGAAAATCCACTGAACAACTTTCCAATGTTCTTTACCAGGATTAGCCATGTAACGACTCACCAAACTCATAGCATATGATAAATCAGGGCGAGAACAAACCATGGCATACATCAAGGAACCAACAGCACTAGAATAAGGAACTCGAGACATGTACTCAATATCTTCATCAGAACTAGGACATTGCAATGCTGACAATTTAAAGTGAGGAGCAACAGGAGTACTAACTGACTTTGCATCATGCATATTAAAACGTTGAAGAACTTTCTCAACGTAACTTTGCTGACTAAGAAACAACAACCTAGATTTTCTGTCCCGTTTAATTTCCATACCTAGGATTTTCTTAGCAGCACAAAAATCTTTCATCTCAAATTCACTACTTAGTTGTGCCTTCAAAGTAGTGATTTCTTTCATGCTCTTGGCAACAATTAACATATCATCAACATATAAGAACAAGTAAATAGGTGACCCATTAACAAACTTTATATAAACACAGCTATCAAACTGAGATCTCTTAAAACCTTGTGAGATCATAAATGAATCAAACCTTTTATACCACTGTCTTGGAGATTGCTTCAAACCACAATGCGATCTCTTCAATTTGCACACAAAATCCTCTTTTCCAAGAACTATGAACCCTTCAGGTTGGTCCATGTAAATCTCCTCCTCCAGTTCACCATGCAGAAAACCAGTCTTTACATCTAGCTGCTCAAGCTCAAGATCATGCATAGCAACAATACCAAAGAAAGTACAAATAGAGCTATGTTTCACAACCGGAGAGAAAACATCATTATAGTCAATACCTGGAATCTGGCTAAAACCTTTTGCTACTAACCTTGCCTTAAACCTTGGAGGCTCATTAGGAGACAAACCTTCCTTTCTCTTGTATATCCACTTACAACGGACAGCCTTCTTTTGTTTAGGCAAGCGCACAACTTCCCATGTGGCATTCTTATCAAGCGATTGCATCTCTTCTTGCATAGCAGAAACCCACTTCTCGCGGTCAACGGATGCAATAGCCTCATTGTATGTAGCAGGTTCAATATCACGCTCCACCTGTTCAGCACAACTCAAAGCATAAGGAGCAAGATTACACTCTTCAATTAAACGACGAGGTGGAACTATGTTACGCCTCGGTCTATCAGCAGCAATAGATTCCTGTGGCTGCTGCAAAACAGTAGGTGAGTGCTGAACAACATCATCATCAATATTTTCCTCATGAGTATCATCAACAACAACATTATTATCAACAGTTTTCTGCAGGTGCTCCACCTGCACACGAACTCCCTCCTCTCCAATAGCATCAGGAGAGGGATCTGATGGCAAGCTGTCATGATACATAACGGATTCATTGAAAACAACATTCCTACTCAACAAAATCCTTTTAGTTTCAGGATTCCATAGTTTATATGCCTTAACTCCTGAACCATAACCAAGGAATATGCACTTAACAGCTCTAGGCTCTAACTTTCCATTATCAACGTGAGCATAAGCTATGCAACCAAAAACTCTCAACTGTGAATAATCAGCAGGCGAACTTGACCATACCTCAATGGGAGTTTTCTTCTCAAGTGGAATAGAAGGTGACCTGTTGATGAGGTAGCACGCTGTGTTGGCTGCTTCAGCCCAGAAACGTCTATGCATACCTGCATTGGACAACATACAGCGAGCCCTCGAGATGATGGTTCTGTTCATGTGCTCAGCCACGCCATTCTGCTGAGGAGTGTAAGGGATGGTGTGGTGCCTGATCATACCATCGTTACTGCAAAACTCCTCAAACTCATTAGAACAGAATTCCATACCATTATCAGTACGTAGTACCTTTACCTTCTTTTCAGTTTGTTTTTCTACCATAACTTTCCACTTCTTAAAAGCATCAAAAACATCAGATTTGTGTTTCAGAAAATATGGCCACACTTTTCTTGAGTAGTCATCAATAATAGTAAGCATGTAATTAGCACCACCAATAGAAGTCTTACGGGAAGGTCCCCATACATCATCATGCACATAATCTAATATGCCTTTGGTGGTATGAACGGAAGCATTGAATTTAACTCTTTTATGCTTACCAAAAAGGCAGTGCTCACAGAACTGAAACTTACCCAAGTTGCAACCATAAATCAGCTCTCTCTTAACCAATTCTGCCATGCCATGTTCGCTCATATGCCCAAGACGCATATGCCACAGATTTGTTTTACCACAATCATCAGAATCATTAACAGTAACAACATCAGCAATACCAGGCAAAGTGCTACCTCTAAGAACATATAACTTAGCAGAATTCATATCACCTATCATGCGAATAAGAGAGCCTTTCGATACCTTTAACAACCTATGCCCACCGGCGTACTTGTATCCATCAACGTCCATGGTACTCAGGGAGATCAGATTTCTGGCCATGCTTGGTATGTGCTTCACCTCATTCAACGTACGCGTCACGCCATCATGTGTCTTGATCTTAACAGATCCAACTCCAACAATATGGCATGGGTTGTCATTCCCTACACGTACAAAATCTCCAGTCTGCACAGACTCATATGAACTGAACCAATCTTTGTTACAGCAAATATGAAACGAACATGCAGTATCAAGAATCCATTCATCATCATGAGATGCACAAGCAGCAAAAATGGCTAAACATTCACCGTCAGAACTATCACCAGAAACAACAGCAGCCTTACCATTACCTTGATCCTTATCTTTCGGTTGGTAAGTACCGTTCCTTTTCTCCTTATTCTGCAGCTTCCAACAATCATCAATAACATGATTAGATTTCTTACAATACCTGCAGAACTTGTCCTTTCCCTTGGACTTCGAACGACTTCTGCCGTCTTTGCTCTTATCTCGGTTGCCATAGTTGTTAAATGTCTGATCGGTCCTGCCACGAATCTACAGAGCTTCAGCCTTGGAAGACGCCCCATCTGCCTGCACCATAGATTTCATCTTTTCCCTCTGTTTGAGGGCATCTTGCACTTCATCAAGGGTTATCTTATCACGGCTCAACAACATTGTATCACGAAAGTGAGTATAAGAACTAGGCAACGAGCATAAGAGTAATAGAGCTAGATCCTCATCATCATATTTTACTTCCATAGATTGCAAATCAGAAATAATCTCTCTGAAAAGAGATAAGTGATTCATTACCGATCCACCTTCTTGCAATCTATGCGAGAACAACTTTATCTTCACATGCATCTTACTGGTTAGATCCTTTGACATGCAGATCGATTCCAGTTTCCCCCAAAGGGCGGCAGCAGATTTCTCTTTCAAGACTTCCTGCAAAATATTATTGGATAGATGAAGTTGAATCATAGACAAAGCCTTACGGTCCTTCCGCTTCTCTTCACCAGACCAACTCTTAGCATCCTTTTCCCCGAATCCATCCAGCGCATCATCCAGATCTGAAGTTTGGGCGAGAATCGCCCGCATCTTCACCTGCCACAAGCAGAATCTTGTGGAGTAGTCCAGCTGCGGTAGATCGAACTTCAATGACGACGTGTCGCAAACCCTAGATTAGAACCTGGGGCTCTGATACCACTTGTTAGATTTGCGACAAGTAAATAACGAAGAACGAAAACAAAATCACAGCAAGGGGACACAGATTTAACGTGGAAAACCCTCTCCAACAAAGAGAGGGGAAAAACCACGGGCGCCAGCCAGCGAAACTTCACTATAACGGAGAGTGTTTACACAACGCCGGGGATTTCACAGATGCAACTTATCCCAGCCGGCGGCTTACAAGAAGTATATATAGCGGTGGTAACCTAGGTCATCAACGATCCGTACCGCGGGGGGCCCCACAGGCGTCCGTGGGGGACTTATCCCAACTCCGCATCGGCCCAAGCCTCCGGCGACGGGCCTCGCTCCGCTCCGTCAGAAGTTGGCCTCTACTTTGTAGAATTTGGATCAACATATAACAACCGCCTGGTTGGTGGCGGAGATGTACAGCAATAGTGGTTCCCTTTCTCGTGGAGTCACCAGCACTAGCGAAGTGGATAGCGGGCGCTTGAGATCTTCGAATGCTTCTTGCGCTTCATTGGTCCACTCGAATTTTTCAGCTTTGCAGAGGAGCTGGTAGAAGGGCAGTGCCTTTTCACCCATCTGACTGATAAATCGACTGAGGGCCGCGATTCGTCCGACTAGTTGCTAGACGCCTCTTATGGTTTTCGGCTTCTCCATGGCCAGTATGGCTTTTATCTTCTTTGGGTTCACCTCGATTCCCCTCGCGGAGATGAGATACCCGAGTAGCTGCCTAGATGGTACGTCGAAGGCACATTCGTCCGGATTGAGCTTGATCCGGTAGCGGTCGAGGTTGGCGAAGGTTTCACACAAATCATCGATTAGAGAGGCTTCCTCCTTAGTCTTGATTACTATGTCATCAACATAGACTTGGATGTTGCGACCCAGTTGTTCCTTGAGGCAAGCCTGATGCACCGCTGGTAGGTGGCTCCCGCGTTTTTTAGCCCGAAGGGCATTGTGTTGTAGCAGAACACACCGAAGGGCATTGTAAACGCTTCATTCGAATTTGATTATAGCCTGAGTAGGCATCGAGGAAGCAGAGGCGCTCGCATCCCGCGGTGGAGTCGATGATCTGGTCGATCCGTGGCAGTGGGAAGTGATCCTTTGGGCAGTGCTTGTTCAGAGAAGTGAAGTCCATGCACATCCGCAGGATATCCGTGTCCTTTTTTGGTACCAGCACCGTGTTGGCGAGCCAAGTGCTTTCCTTGATCTCACGTATGAACTTGGCCTCAAGGAGTCTACTGATCTCCATTCCAACTGCCTACGCCCGTGGCTCAGACAATCACCTAATTGTTTGCTTGACTGGCCTTGCGTCGGGGTTGACGTTGAGTGCGTGCTCGGCGAATTCCCTTGGAACTCCTGGCATGTCTGCAGGACACCAGGCAAAAATTTCCCAGTGCTCACGGAGGAATTCGACGAGCGCGAGTTCCTATGCGGGACTCAAGTTATTGGCGATGAGGGCCGTCTTGGCGGGATCCAATGGATGGACTTGCACTTTCTTTGTGTGCACAGATGAGTCGAAGGAGAGATCAGGTGAGCTTGGCCTACTCAGGGGAGGCAGACTGTTGTCTGTTGTCTGTTTCAATCTCGCGAGTTCTTCCTGCATGCCAAAGGACTAGGCGATTCTATTGAATTCCCTGTCGCAATTGTCAGATCGCTCAAAGCTCCCGTTTATCGTGATGACGCCATTGGGACCTGGCATTTTCATCTGTAGGTAGGCGTAGTGGGGCACTGCCATGAACCTAGCGAACGCGGCGCGCCCGTGGATGCAGTGCTATTGTGAGGGCCAGTCGACGACCTCAAAGTCGATGCGCTCGCACCGGAAGTTCTTCGGCGTGCCGAAGATGACGTCGAGGTTGATTTTGCCCAGGGGTATATGCCTTTCCCTGGGACGATGCCGTGGAACGTTGTGTCCGATGCCTCCAGGCAGGTTAGAGGGATTCTCATTGCTCGCAAGGTACTCGCGAATATGAGGTTGATGCCGCTTCCGCCATCCATGAAGACGCGACTCATGTCGAAGCCTCCAATTTGCGCCTCGAGTACGAGGGGGCAATGACCTGGACGGGGTATCTGAGGCGGGTGGTCGTGCTTGTCAAAGGTAATGCATGACTCACTTTCACTGAGGTACTCAGTGGTGGATGGTGGCGAGTGCGTGGACAAGTTGACTTGGCGAGTGATGGTCTTCTGCACCCTGTTGGAGGGGCGTCCCTTTTGGATCATCATGGTGCCCATGGCCCGTGGGTACGGTTCACCTCCGTGGTGCTGGTCCGGTGCGGCTCCGTTCGGGGGTGGCCCAGGTGGTGGTGGCGGTGCGTCGTGTGCCACGGCGCCTGGAGTGTCTCCGTAGCCTCTTTTGACTGCATTGCGGTTCATCCGAACTAATCCCTCGTGTAGCTTGAGGAACTCGCGGCAGTCTTTGAGGAGGTGGCTGGACTTTCTCTTGCCGTCATGCTTGTCGATGTAGAAATGCACCGTGCATGGCCCAGACAGTTTGTCCTCGATGGAGGTCGCGGGTGCCTCATCGCGAGTGCGGCGTTGCCATACTTGCGTGGTTTTCCCGGAGTCACGGTATCCGCCGCTACGGTATCCGCTGTTGCGGTTATCGTCGCGTCTATCGGCATAGCCGGCCGTGACCATGTTGACATCGTCGCGATCATCGTAGATGCGCATGGGACGCTTGCCTCGGCGGTCGCGTCTGCGTTCGAGTTCTGCCTCCTCGTCCGAGTGAGCACGATTCTTCACCGAATCTTCTCCATCGGCCCACTGATTCGCGATCTCCATCAGGTGGTCGATGGTTTGGGGCTTTGAGCGGCCCAGCTCCTCCCTGAGTTCTAGGCGGCGGACACCACCGTTGAATGCATCAGTCGCGCGGTTTTCCGAGATATTCTCCGTGGAGTTCTTGATGATGGACCACCTTTGGATGTAGGAGCGCAACGATTCGCCAGATCTTTGCTGGCAGCATCTCAGCTCTTCGATTGATGCAGGCCGTTTTTACGTGCCCTTAAAGTTGTGCACGAAGCTGTAAACCAGCTCATCCCAACTGCGAATGCATCCGCGTGGGAGGTTATTGAGCCATGCTCGGGCGGCGCCCTGCAGCTGTAGCTGCAAGCATTGCATGGCAGTACTTCGACTGCCTCCGTGGAGTCTGACGAAGGAGATGTGGTCCTCCAGCCAGATCTTGGGGTCCTGTAGACCATCGAATTTTGGGTTCTCCGACGGGAGTTTAAACCCTTTAGGCATTCGCTTCTGCCTAATGGATCTGCTGAAGCATCTGGCGCCGCAGAGCTCCCCATCTTCTTCTTCCGTGTCAGTCGACCGAGCACGTCATGCCCTTGATTTGTTTATCTTGCGCTGCGTGAGGTCATCGCGTGCATCGTAGTCACGATCGTGTCGCCGTGAGTGGCGGCGCCGAGACAGGTCGTGACTGTCATCGCTGGATGAGGGCGAGGAGTGGCGCTTTGCTAGCGCTTTGCCCTTTTTTGGGTCTGGTGTTGGCTCCTTGTCAAGGGCGGCCTCGATTAATCCCAAGCCCACGATCGTAGATCGGTGCATGGCAGTTCGGGGATCTCTAGCTGGCGGCTGGTTATTGAGGAGGTACATGGTGGCTGCTGTCACCGCAGCCTAGGGCGTCCTGGGGACCATTTTGCCTCTCGTGTCAACTGTCATAGAGCCAAAGTCAAGGACTTTCGCGGCTTCTATGCGTTCTTGTTCGGTAAGATGAGCCATCCGCGATTGCCTCTTCTTGGCGAGGTACTCGTTAACCCTTGAGGAGGATCCTCCGTAGGAGGAGAGCCCAACGCGACGAAGGCTCGATTCGTCCGCTGCCTTTTTACGCGCCTCAAGTTGCGCGATTGTTTGCAGTTGGCGCTTGAATTCTTCCTTCAGGAGCCAGTGATAGCCCATCAGCAATTCTTGCGGGGACCCGAAGGGTAGAGGAGTGCCTCGTAATGCCTCGCGGCAGCGATCCCACTCTTGCTCGTTGAGCTTGATTACGACGCGTTCGCCGGTTTGCTCATTGATTATGCTAGGAGGTTCGACTGCTCCTCCGTTGTTAACAGGGGAACGATTGCGACCGTTACCGCCGTTGCCACCAGTGCCACCATTACCAGCATTGGGTGGATCGGTGCCATTGCCAGGGTTGCCACCGTTGTCGCGATTGGTAGAGGTGTCGCCTGCGTTGATGACGGCGCACATGAAGTGATTGGGGAAGCTGTTGCTTCCACAACTCTCAGATCCGGAACTGTAGGTTCCATCTTCAGTGGCCAGATCACTCAGATCGGAATCGCGACTGCTGTCGCTGACCGTATTTTCGACTGCTGTCGGGGCGATGAGCTCGCTGAGGGTGCCGGTCGATGGAGGGAACCATGATGCTGGGGCAATCACCGGTGCTGTCGGCTGATCAGGCATGCGAAGCGTGCCCATCTTACCAACTTGGAAGCGGAAGCTCCCAATCGCCAGGCTGATTCCGTCGCCCACGGACACGAAGGCCGGGCGGGTGGCCGGCGTGTGGACGGTGAAGTCGAACGCGCCGAAGAGCTGGCGAATCTCCGCTGTTGCGGAGTTGTAGATCGCAGTTGATGGGGCCGAAGAAGCCGCAATATCATCACTCCCAGTTCCCATAGACGGCGCCAATTGACGAGGGTTTAACTCATCAATGCCCATTGTTATGGACTTGGGTTTGGAGAAGGAGGGAGCGCTAGAGACATCTATCGGCTAGCAAACAAGCACACATGGGACAAA
This sequence comes from Avena eriantha, assembly GCA_910589775.1. Taxonomy (NCBI): domain Eukaryota; kingdom Viridiplantae; phylum Streptophyta; class Magnoliopsida; order Poales; family Poaceae; genus Avena; species Avena eriantha. Next base: position 130,124,935 of record OU342743.1, on the reverse strand, counting down.
GATTTACCCAGGTTCAGGCCTCGTAGAGGTCCCTACTCCTGCTTGTCTGCTCGTGGAATTATCGAAGGAATCGAAAGTTACAATGGTGCGCAGCTGCAACCTGGCGAGGGTTGTGGAAACTAGAGTTGCGTGTGTCCTCCTCGCCGCCCCCTCCTAGCCTTTATATAGATAGGCTAGGTCTCGGGTAGCAGGTCGAGTCGGTTACAAGTTAGGGTTTTCCCCTTCAAACTTTCTATCTTTAACTTCTTCTTGTCCTTCAAGCAATCGAGAGTCCGTAGGTTACTCGAGTCCCTTGTTTGGGCCTTGGCAACACCGTGGGCCTGTACGTATTTGGACCGTATATACCAAGCTCGAGTACCTGTAGGGTATACCCATGTCACAAACGCTCTTCAAGCTCTCGATAAGAAGGAGACTATGTCTCTTACTCCCTACAAACTAGCTCTAGAGTTCTACCTTAGACAGAGAAAATGATTGATCCCCTTCTATGGAGGCCCTGGTGCTCCTTATATAGGGGAGCCCGAGTCACAATACTAGGGCACATGTGGCAGCGTATTCGCCTAAAGCTAGATGCTTCTTTATTCTCTTTAACGACTCATCCGGGCTTTGGACATAATCCACAGCTTAATCTTTGTCTTTAAGCGTCACTAGACATGGGCTACGTCATCCGACATTGCCCGCGTCACCTTGGTCGTCCCTGACTCACTGGTCCTCTTCTTTAATTTGCTTCGCTCATGCTACAGCTAATAAAGCCACCTTTTGACCAGCGGGGGATTCCTTCTCTTGGAAGCCATAAGATAGTCTGGCTAGCATGTGGCTAATCCGGCTATCAAGTCACCTGCAAAACAGATAGATAAACATGGCCGGCATATATTTTCTGCTGGCCGGACTACAGTCAAGGAGACGCTCCATGGGCTGGGTCACTCCGTGGTTCGGCCTGCCTTGAGGTGACCCGGTCAGCACTTGATTTGACCGTGCCGTACCCTGGCTAACTCGGCCCAATTAGTCCTCGAAGCTGGTGCGGTCTTAGCAAATTTTGGTTGTTAAGGCCACAGCAGGTTCCCTTAACCGGATCTCTGCCTCTTTGGCCGAGTTTATCCAGTAACCCGGGGTTTCTCCTCTAGGGATCCCTTGGCTCATCCTGAGTTATTCCTCGCAGGCCGGGTCTTTGCCCGTTTAGCCGGGTTACCGTTCCTTCTCTTGTACGCTTCCCCACATCCTACGTGGAGGGTAGTCATCATTTTGCCTCATTTTAAGGGCCATGCACATTTAATGTGCCGTTTACTGCCGCAATGTCAGGAATAACTGCTTTGCACATCCCTTCTGTGGAGCCTCGTTAACTGTAACATTACATCGCGTCATGGGATCCTTTGCCCCAGTGGCCCTTGCTGTGGTCACGCTCCGATTGGCTGATTCGGATGCGTACACGCCTGTTGCACGTGGTGTGGCAACCGCAAAGGATCCCACTACACGCCTGTTGCGCGGTTAAGTAGAGTGCCTAGGGAACCACTGGGGAAGTTCCCCACTTTCTCTGTGCTTCCCAGACTCATTTCTCTCTCATCGTAGCCTTGTCACCACTACTAGTTTCTTGTTGCACCATCACCGTCGTGACCGCGCACAGGCAGCATCTTGCGCATGCGCCGCTGTTCCCACTCAAGATCTTCATCACGGGGCCTTGCGCTTCCCGTTTCCCCTCCTCCAGTTATATCTACTCTGATTTCTCTCTCGAGAATCTTGAGTCCACCATGACTGAGGAGGAAGCAGCCGTGGTGGCGCAGCATGAGGAAGAAGCAGAGGGCCACGAGCGCGACTGCTAGGACGGCGCGTTTGTCTGCGAGGATGACCTGGACTGGCTCCGTGCCACGCGCCGCATCCCCCCCGGCGTCGCCTGTTGCCTCGCCTCCGGCGAAATCTCTCCTTCACCCAATCCTGGGGAATATGTTGTTTTTCTATCACATTTTCAGCGCGGCTTTGTCCTTCCTACTTTAGATTTCTTTTTCGACTTCATTTCTACTTACAAACTACAACCACATCATCTTCCCACCAACGCCATCAGTTATTTGTCGTCCTTTGCCTCTGGCATTGAGGGGTACATTGGCCTCTGGCCAACCAAGGAACTTTGGATCAAGTTCTTCGGTCTCTGGAGGAACGTGGTTCCGGATAAGGAGCTTGCTCCAGAGGATAAGCATTTGACCCAATGTGGCGCTGCCTCCATTTCTCCCTGCAAGAACTCCGCATTCCCCCGGGTCACCGGACTCGAATCCTGCAAAGGCTAGGCCTGGACTTCCTTCTATGTCTGGAACACCACCGATGAGGACTTGATCTAGCTCCTCCCCTTCAAGCTTGGCCCTCCAGATACCTTGCTTTGGGAGAGCATTCCCAAGCGACCCACGGTCTTGGCGAATCAGGTGGAGCCCCGGATCAAGGAGCTGCTCAAGGAAAAGCTCCGGGGAGAGGACATCATGATTACTTTTGTCCGCAGCCGGGTCTCCCCCCTTCAAAAGCGAGCCCACAAGATCTGTTACTTGAGCGGCCCCCTTGACCCCTAACGGACTTCATCTACCGATCTTGATAACACGGCGGTTTACCGCCGGGTTAAATCCATTTTTAATGTGGAGAAGGAATTCACCGAGGATTGGGAGTGGGGACTTGAGCCCTTCACCCGGGACAACCCTCCTCCAAAGGTAAACTTACATCTCTCTATTTTCTGGATCTTCTCTATATGTTGGTTCACTTTTAGAACTTGGCAATTATTGTCTTGTTCTCAGCGATTCCTCCAGCAGCCATTGGAGGATGGCGAGGTGCTGGCGAGCAAGTGGCTGCCGGACCGCACCAAGGAGGATGAGGAGGAGCCTGATCTGGAGACCTTTCTGCCTACCTTGGATGTCGTCAAACGTAGCGCTGGTAAGGCCTCTTCTCTAAGGGATTGGCCAGATGACGATGACTCGGACGTTGAGGTCCTGGAGGTACTTCATCCGGTTCCGATCTCTTACACGCATCTGGTTATGTCCGAATCTTCAGCTATCCCGGATGGTCAGGTCCACGAGGTTCCTCCCCTCGCCACTGGTGGTCCGGCCCCTGCTTCTTCCCAGAAGCGCGCGGCTGCCTCGGCCGCAGCTTCGGAGGTGCCGCCGCCCAAGAAGAGGCATAAGAAGTCCGGGGTGAAAGCCTCGACTAAGCCGGCCGCCAAGAGCACGGTCCGGAGGGTGCCCAAACCTCGGGCTCCTTCAACCTCATATGATTAAGTCCTTTTGCACTGATACTTGGGGATTTTTCCTTTGTTTGCCTTTGTCTCTTATTGGTTCTCTCTCTTTTTGACTTGGTGCTTTTCTTCTTTTCAGAGCTTCTAGGGTCATCCCTTAGAGCGGCTCCGGCATAGCCTCCCCAATCCGGAGCAGCCCTTCTCCCCCCTCCCTCCGCAATGACGGTATTCGCCCGCTCAGCCCTATTCAAGAGGGCTCCGCGGCTACGCCTGACCAGAGCCCACCTCGTCATGAGGAGGGCAATGTTAGAGCGGGGGGTAGTGGGGCGGCTCTGGATACGGCGATGCCGGATCTCCCCATTTCTACTTCAGCCTCAGCGCCAAGTCATGAGGTGCCAGTATCATCGGCACCGCCCCCAACAAATTCTTCTACCCTAGTGTTTCCAGCACCAGTAGCACCAGCACCAGCATCAGCGACAGCATCAACAGTTCCAGCAATAACATCAGCAGCACCAGCACCACCAGCAGAAGCAACACCAGCACCACCAGCAGTAGCCAAAGCCTCCACCAAGCCTCCCAAGTGGAAGGCCCCATTAGCTCCCTCCGGGTCAACTCCCTCAATTGCAGACATCTTCCAGCCAGCTCCTCAGGCTTCATCTGGCAAGCTCAAGAAGGCTGTCAGGTCAGCTAAAGGGATCTCGTTTGGGTCTACCTCCACTGGGTCAAAGGGTAGTAGGCAGCTGGTTCTGCACACCAGCCCCATTGCAGCTCAATTCGCCAGGCGAGAGGCCCATGTCAAAGGCCTTATGGTGAACTACTCTCCCAGTGGTGAAAGTTATAGTCCACTGCTCCTTGAGTATGTGAAGAACTGAAACAATGCAGAATTCATCGACCCAAAAGATGATCTGCCGGAGAAGTTCGGCCCAGCCGAGTTCAGCGCACAGATGAACTCCGCTACCAAGGCTATCTCTTTAGCTGGCCGGATGATGGAGGTAACTCTTTTCCTTTGTTATTGGTACCTTGTATAACTGAGCACTTGTAGACATATCCCCTAGTCCCCGAGCCTCCGAAGGAATAACTTGTTATTCGGTCGGATGCTCCTTATAGAATTTATTTTTTGTCCGTAGCAATGTCAAATTTTAAGACAGTTAGATCCGGGTTAAGTTCCCTTGGCTCGGATTTTGTATAGTTCGAATATCCACACACCTAGAGTCGGGTTAAGTTCCCTTGGCTCGGATCTTGGACACTTCGAATATCCACACACCTAGAGCCGGGTTAAGTTCCACTTGTCCCGGATCTTGTAGACTTCGAATATGCACACACCTAGAGCCGGGTTAAGTTCCACTTGGCCCGGATCTTGTAGACTTCGAATGTCCACACACCTAGAGCCGGGTTAAGTTCCACTTGGCCTGGATTTTGTAGACCTCGAATATCCACACGCCTAGAGCCGGGTTAAGTGTCACTTGGCCTAGATCTTGTAGAGTTCGAATATCCACACACCTAGAGCCGGGTTAAGTTCCACTTGGCCCGGATCTTGTAGACTTCGAATATCCACACACGTAGGGCCGGGTTAAGTTCCCTTGGCCCGGATATTGTAGAGTTCGAATATCCATACACCTAGAGCCGGGTTAAGTTCCACTTGGCCCGGATCTTGTAGACCTCAAATTATTTTCAACTTCACTTTTGAACTTGACATTTCCTTGCTTATTTCAGATTACCACTAACTGCCGAACCGCTGAGTTCTAGCGCTTGCTGGAATCTTATAAAGATATGCGCGCACGTGATGGCATACTCCTGGAGGAGTACCAGAAGAGGGGTAATTTTCCTTTCTTCCTCTTCCGTCTTTGTTCATTCAACCTTTCTAGGATCTGTATTAATTTTCTATTTGATTCATGCAACCGAGGTTGAAGCAGAAAATATCATTATAAGGAAAAATCTGGCTGAGATCAAAGGTAATTTTATCCCCTTCACACGATCACTGTACTTTCCTTCCTTTATCCGATGGACACATATACTTTGGGTCCTCCGGGTCATTATATTGTTGCAGTTGCTCTCGAGGACAGCATTGCAATGCCTGATATGATGACCCATTTCCTCGAACAAGCAGGGAAACATGCGGCTGAGCTGAGAAAGAAAGATGAAGAGAGAGCCCGGCTCCAGCTCCAGGACTCGGAGATCACTCGGCTGAATGCTGAAATTCAGAGGCTCAAGGGCCTCCATAAGTCCGAGTTGGAGAAGGTTGACCAGGAGTTTGCCGAGGAGAAAGAGCGTTTAACCACGCAAATCTCCAAGGACAAGAGATTATTGCAAGAAGCCGATGTCAAACTTACATCGGTGACCTCCGAATATGAGAAACTCCAGGCCCATAGCGCCGATGTTCATTCCGAGCTTCCACGAGTCCTCTTCCAGATTGCACGAGAGTTTTCTGCCCTTGCTTGATTTTCCTTCCTCTGGGTTTGGTGCTTTTGTTCACTGTTTCCTCTTCTCCATTCTCAGGAAAATTTCTAGAGAGTGATGCGCCTGGTGCTGCCGCTGTAACTCGGTCCCGCAAACAGCATGGTCAGCTTGTAGGCCCCGATGCCGAGCCAATCATGTATAACACGGAGGACCTGCTGGCGAGTCTCACTGGTCGCCTTGAGCTGGTGAAGAACAATGGCGCAGACATCATACCAGTAGCAACGCGGATGTACAGCTCCCTCTGGCCCACTGTCAACACCTGGATTTTTAATCCCAGATGCCAGTTATGCCATACATCGTAATCCAGGATTACCATTTTTGTGAGACATAATAGATTTGATATCACAGTACATCATCCATTACAAACCATAATAAGGTCTTGCACAAATAAAGGATCTCATGATCCAGTCTTAGTACAAACAAGTAGCGGAATAAATAGCATAGCGGTGGGCTCCATCTTCAGTGTCACAGGCAATACTGACAATGGGAGATGATCCTAGTTGTCGTAGTCGTCCTGCTGTCCTTCTTCTGGATAGTCCTCCTCATAGTCTGGCCACGGGAATAGCCAGGGACGAAGCCATGAGTACTCTTTAAGTACTCGCAAACACTAACAAGTAAGGTAGTTCTAGTAGGAATGCTAAGTTCTAAGTTTTTTTGCAAAGTTAAGTTTGAAACCTAAGCTGAGTTCAGAAACAAAGAAAGATAAAATAAAGTTCTAAAATCACCTAAGTGGGGAACTTAGTTTTCATAGTCACAACCATGTTGTGGTCAAGCCACGTCACAAATCATTTCATAAGTCATTTTGAAAACATCTGACGACGGAACAGTATGGCCACTCCAACTATCCAAGACCGCGGACGCGGCTATTCGAATAGTTTGACACTCTGCAGAGGTGGTACACTTTCACCACAACGTTCGATACATCCGTCAGGGATAACCCTGAATCATCATACTTAGTATGCAGATAATCAATTATAACCTTTCATTTACACACTCTAGTATAAGCACATCTCCTATGAGCTTAGCCTCCCAGCCATGGCCATCTGCCATCCTAGGCACTACATAGGTGGACAACATCAAGAGGTAGCCTCAGCTCAAACCTCTTCTGCGAGGGAACCAATACTAATGCATATAAACTTCCGGCTAAGCCTTACCCAATTCAGGTATTGTGGTTGTATGATAAAATTGGAATGGTATCGCATCCGAACCCATTCATCAGTTTTTATAAAGGGCTAAGGCTCATGCCTCAACATTTTCATCATCATAAACCATTTGTGTTTCTCAACACATGTCAAAACATCTCAATAGAATGACTCATCATTCCATGGTTTTCATAAGCATTTTCACCAAGTATTCCCATCTAGAGTGATCAAGGTTTTGGCTTAGCTCTAACCACTAAGTTAAGAGTGTTCACTAAGGTGGAATGCTAATCTCAATCTCATGCCATAGAATGACATCTAGTATAGGCCAAGTTTTATACTCGTTATGCTATCTATACTACTTTCTAAAATCTCACAAAGCATTACTAGAAGTAAATAAACTTTGGTAAAGAAAAAAGTAAAACTTGTAAGTAGGGGATCAGTCGAAGGTGGTGAGTGTTGGAGTGTGGAGAAATGGGGTTGGGGAGGTCTCCTTTTATAGCTCGACGAGGGGACCGTGAGGTGCGATGGTGAGCTCGTCGGTGACGATGGTACAAGGGGCTAATGGCATAGGCGAGGTAGGCGGATGGTGCTCTGCCTCCTGGCAGTCATCTACGGCATAATGGCGCGGCTAGGGGCATGGCTGCACTGGCGCGCTCCGGACACAGCGCAGAGGCTCGGTGCATGGCTGCTGTAAGGTGGTCCAGTGCTCGGCTGCGTCCGTGGGCTGGATAGGGGCTGGCGGTAGGGTGTGGCGGAGCTAGGGGACATGCTGGGTAGGTGCGGCGTGGTCTCTGGAGTGTCGGCCACGGTCGACCGGCGACGACCATATTCGGGCGGCGCGCCACTGTACTCCACGGCGAAGGGGGATGTTGGTCTGGGCTGGGTTGGATTAGAGGGGACAGGTGGAGAGTAAAGAGGGCAATGGATTGAAGGATCACTGCTCAAAATAGTAGAATTAGGCTAGAGTTTATTCTTTGTCTGCAAGGTGTTCGGTCAAATGGCCGCAAGAAAGTTTTATTTGAATTTTGAGAAGATTTTTGGTGTGGGTGTTAGTCATAAGCTTGATCATCTGTGGTTTCTTGGGATTGTCAAGGTGAACTCATTTGAGTGGTTTTTGAAAAAGTGGGATCTATGCATATGAAGTGGATTCAAATTTCAAATGCCACTTAAAATTAGTGGCTAAGGGTTTTTGTAAAATTTCAAAGTGGGCCTTGGTAGATCTTTACTTGTACTAGCAAGGGGTGAAAAGAGTTGAGAATGTTTCTATTTGAAATTTACTTCTAGGAACACCTAAAGTGACCTAGTGGGTTAAAATGGCCAAGGTGACCATTTGGTATTTTTATTCTTATTTGTTTTTAAATGATCTAGATGATGTGGCATTCATCTTTGAATCATTTTACAACCATTAGAACAATCAAACATGGCATTTTCACACAATTCTATATTAATGCAACACACATATGCATTCATAATTGTTTTAATAATAAAAATTTTTTGTTAACCCTAAATTGGGTGATTTGGATTTTGATAACATTGATTAAAGATTTGGGATGTTACACCCACTGACCCCATTCCAAAAAAGGGTTCGGCTTTCATAGCCAAACTGATGGAGTGTGAGCATCAGCTGAATCTGTGGCGTGAATCTGCTGCACAAGCTGGTGCTGACATCGCTTTGCAGTTCGTCCTTTCGTGGTATGAGGGAATTGACTTGGGGTTGCTCACTCGCATGCGCACTGGGTCTAAGTAGTGCGAGAATCCAGATTGGATTACGCGCCACAAAGCCTATGCCAACAAGCTTATTCAATACTCCTTATGCCATGCTTGGAATGAAGGGCCGAGTTATCTCGATGTCTTTGATGATGAAGTTGTTTCTGGAGATGAAGAAGAAGAAGGGAGTGAGAGTGAGGCCTTCGAGCTTGGCGACAAGGCCGAAGACCCGGAGGATGGCGATGTCGTCCCTGAAGATGAAGCCGAGGCTAGTGCCCCTCCCCCAAACTCCGAAGTGCCACCTTCCTCTGCTGAAGATTCGGCTATTGCTCCTGCTCCTTAAAAACACTTATCATATTTGTCAGATCCCCGGAATGGCGGGCGGAACTATATTTAAGTAACTTAGTTTGGTTGTGCTACAATTTATTGTTTTGAACTAAGTTCTTAATGCTGGATTATAGTGGGCGAAGTCCCCGAGTTTCGTTTTCTTGTTCCCCCAATTTTTGACTCGGCTCGCGTCTACCTTGATTCGGCTTTTCGACTTACGAGTCCAAGGTTCAAAAAATTGATTTAACAATACTTGAAACTTCGAGACTAGCTCAAAATGATCCGGCGTTTTAATGAACACAATAAACCAAGGGTTAGTCAAAAATAACCAACACCGGCTCATTTAAGTTCTTTTCCTTAGTCGTTTTTCATGTGCTTTGCCATTCCAAACTTGTTCTCTTGCTTGCCATGAAGCCAATTTTTGTTGGACAACAGCGAAGTCGAAGAGTTGGGTTTTTGGTGCTCACACATTACTAATCCGACTAAGATATAAGCGACTTAACCCAACCGACATAAAAATATGAAAACGAGAGACAATTATTACGGTAGTCCCCGAGTCTCTGCTCGGGGTGCCAAAGTTTTATTAATAAGCTCATTGCCAACATACATACCGACATATGAGTAGCTCGGATACATTCACCTCTTAGCTAGGTGTAGAAAGGACAAAGTAGTGCTATGTTCCACGGTCGCTTGGATTCCTCTCCGAACATGTCCGCCTTGTTCTTTTCCATGGGTTGTGCATCAATAAGATAGTAGGAATCATTGTGCAAGGCTTTGCTTACAATGAAAGGTCCTTCCCATGGAGGGGATAGCGTATGCATGCCAGCTGTGCGCTGTATCAGCCGGGGGTACCAGGTCACCTTCCCGGAAGACTCCGGGGTTTACTTTCCGGCTATGATAGCGTCGGAGATTTTGCTGATATATGGCGGATCTGGACAAGGCCAATTCTCTCGCTTCTTCCAGCAGATGAACATCATTTTGTCGGGCTTCGCGCACTTCGGCTTCTGTGTATTGGGTGACTCTTGGCGAATCGTGCCTTATGTCGGCTGGTAATACAACTTCTGCCCCATATACCAGAAAGAATGGCGTATAGCCTATTGATCGATTTGGAGTTGTTCTTAAGCTCCACAGTACCGCTGGTGGTTCTTCTATCCAGCACCCCGCTGATCTTTGCAGCGGCTCTATGAGCCGGGGTTTTATCCCGGACAATACCAGTCCGTTGGATCTTTCCACTAGCCCGTTCGATGCGGGGTGGGCAACTAAGGCGACATCTAGCTGGATTTTCTTTTCTTGGCAGAACCTCGCAAACGCTCCTTCAGCGATTTTTTCCATTATCAGTTATGATGTTATGGGGATAGCCATATCTTAGGATTATATCCTTGAGGAATCTTACTGTTGTTGCCCCATCACATTTCCAAATTGGTTTCACTTCAATCCATTTGGTGAACTTGTCAACCATGACTAGGATATGGGTCATCCCTCCTTTAGCCGGCTTAAATGGCCCTACCATATCTAGGCACCATACAGCAAATGGCCAGGTAATGGGTATAGTTTTTAGCTCCAACATTGGTAGATGAGTTTTTGTGGCGTATCTTTGACATCCATTGCATTTTCTCACCAGGTCCTCTGCTTGCTCCAAAGCACTGGGCCAATAAAATCCATGTCGGATAGCTTTTTCTACTAACGCCCTTGAGGAGGCATGGTGGCCACATTCCCCTTGGTAAATATCCCGGAGTATGTCAAGTCCTTCCTCCGGATCAACACACCGCTGCAGTACTATTGTCACACTTCTTTTGTATAGTTCGGCGTTGATAATTGTATAGGCTTTTACCCTTCTCTGGAACTGCCTTGAGATTATCTCATCATCCGGCAAGATTCCCTCTTTCAGGAAATCAAAAGTTGGCTTGGCCCAAGTTGGTACAGTCTGGACGAGAAACGGTTCCTCATCAATTTCCATCGCATCCACCGACATAACTCCTGCCCGATCAGGCTGATCAGTCCCCGGGTTTGCTGAGGCCGTCCCCGGGTTTGCTGAGGTGCTTCCCCACTCTATCTCCATAGGTGGAGCTCCTGATCCGGAGAGTACCGGGATATAAATTGAGTCTGACTCGGGCGATGGGGTGATAGATGGTTTTCTCACATGCTCCAAAGCAACATTTGGTGGGATTGGCTGCCGGGATGAGCCTAACTTGGACAACGTATCTGCTGCCTCGTTTTCAATCTGAGGTATGTGATGGAACTCGCACCCCTCGAAAAACCCACTTATCTTTTGAACATGGAACCTGTATAGGGCCATGTTAGCATCCAAGGCATCCCAATTTCCAGACACTTGTTGTACCACCAAATCGGAATCTCCAAAGCACTGTATCCGACGTATCCCTACTTCTTTCGCTACTTTGAGACCATGCACCAATGCTTCGTACTCCGCCATATTATTTGAGGCACTAAAGTGGATTTGAAGGACATATTTCAGTTGATCCTTCTTGGGCGAGGTAAGCACTACTCCGGCGTCCAACCCATCTTTCAGTTTTGATCCATGAAAGTGCATTCGCCAATAATTGGAGTCTGGTAGAGGTGGCTCGTATTAAATTTCAGCCCAGTCCACAAAGAAATCCGCCATGGCTTGGGACTTGATAGCATCTCTTCTGTCAAATTGTGGCGCATATGGAGCTAACTCGATTTCCCATTTTGCTCTCCGGCCACTTGCATCTTTGTTAGTCATAATCTCCGAAATGGGTGCCTCACATATCACCTTGATGGGGTGTTCCTCAAAATAGTGTTTGAGTTTCTTGGCCGACATATATACACTGTACGCCATCTTTTGATAGTGAGGATATTTTTGTTTTGAAACTGACAATACCTCACTCAGATAATAAATCGGCCTTTGCATCGACTTTCTTTCTTCCTCACGCTCCACTACGATTACTGCACTTACGACTCGGTTGGCCGCGGCTACGTAGAGCAACATTGGCTCCTTGGGTAGCGGTGCTACTAGGATCGGCGCAGTAGATAACATTTTTTTCAACTCTCGAAACGCAAGGTCCGCCTGTGGCGTCAATGTGAATTTGTCTGCCTTTTTCATTAATTGGTAGAGGGGCAAGGCCTTCTCTCCCCACCGACATACGAACCGACTTAACGATGCCAGGCAACTAGTGAACTTCTGCACATCATTAAGGCATTTTGGCAGTTCCATTCTTTCTATGGCCCGGATTTTCGTCGGGTTAGCTTCAATACCACGGCTAGACACTAAAAAACCGAGTAACTTTCCAGCGGGCATGCCAAAGGTGCACTTCTCCGGGTTTAGCTTCATTCGGAACCTTCTCAAGTTCGCGAATGTCTGCCGGATTTCATCGAGGAGCGTATTGCTTTCCTTGGTTTTTATCACCACATCATCCACATAAACTTGCACGTTTTGACCTATTTGGTCATGTAAGCGTTTTTGCATGCATCGTTGGTACGTTGCTCCTGCATTAAGTAGTCCTAACGGCATAGTGCGATAGCAATAAGCCCCGTACGGGGTAATAAACGCAGTCTTTATTTGATCATCAGGATTCAGGGGTATCTGGTGGAAACCAGAATATGCATCAATGAATGATAGTAGCTCACACCCGGCTGTTGAGTCTATGGCTTGATCTATTCTAGGGAGTGGAAATGGATCTTTTGGACACGCCTTATTCAGGTTCGTGTAATCAATGCACATGCGCCATACCACAACCATGTTCGGATCATCTTTCTTCTTTTCCACAAGCACTGGATTACAGAGCCAATCCGGATAGAGTACTTCCATGATAAATCCGGCTGCTAGGAGCCTAGCTATTTCATCCCCAATGACTTTCCTTCTATCTTTGGCGAAACGCTGGAGAGGTTGCTTTACCGGCTTAGCCCCGGGTCTTACGTTTAATGAGCGCTCAGCCAACTCCCTCGGTACACCTTGCAGATCCTGAGTAGACCAACCAAAGATATCCCGATTCTCACGGAGGAAGTTGACGAGCTCGCTTTCCTATTTGCTGCTTAACCCGACTCCAATGGTTATGGTGCGCTCTGGGAATTTATCATCGATTGGCACTTTCTTTGTGTCTTTGGCTACTTGGAATGAAACGCTCCCGTGCGGGTTGGTTAGAGCCAACATATGCTGCGCGGATTGAGCCAATGCCACCACCTCCAGTATCTTCCTTTTTCCTTGAGCTATCACGAGTGACTTGGCTAAGTTAGATCCGGCTGAGGCGCACTCGATCGAACGCCGAAAGTCCCCTGATGCAGTTATCATGCCCCTTGGCCCGTGCAACTTCATCTTAAGGTAACTGATGTGGGTAGTTGCCATGAACTTGTTCAGCGCTGGCCTGCCGAGTAACGCTTGATAAGCGCTCTCCAGATTCACCACTTCGAACTCCAAATTTTTAGTCCGGTAATTATCTCTCATCCCGAATAACACATCAACCTGGACCTTGCCAATTGGCTCACAGGAAATACCCGGTACAATGCCATGAAAAGTGGTCCTTGTTGCTTGCAACATTGATGACCCACAAGTATAGGGGGTGTATCGTAGTATTTTTGATAAGTAGGAGTGTCGAACCCAACGAGGAGCAGAAGGTGCTGGCTAGTGGCTTGGAGCAGGAATTCTCTGTAAATACTTAGCAAACGGATTTTTAGGGGTTTTTGATAATGCAGGAAAATAAAGTACGAGTAAATAAAAGACAATAAGAATAAACGCAGCAAATGGCCCAATCCTTTATTCAGCAAAGGACAAGCCGGTTGTATTACTTAAGATGACCAAACGTTCTCGAGGACACATGGGAATATCGTCAAGTGCTTTCGCTTCATATAGTTGATTAATCTTCTTTAGTTTGCTAAGTGTTGTGTGGGTGAACCAGTGCTAATGTACTGACCTTCCTAGGACTAATACATACGTGTGATTATACCCCTTGCAAGCATCCGCAAGTACAAGAAAGTAATTAAGGTAGAAACCTAACCACAGCTTTAAACTCTAAGACCTTGACGTCCCTTGTGCAATGGTTTCCTAACGGGGGTTTATGTTTCTATCACTCCGGCAACCCCTACGATTAGTAGCCAAATACACAATGCATTCCCCTAGGCCCATATAGGTGAAGTGTCATGTAGTCGATGTTCACATGACACCACTAGAAGAAGTACACCACAACTTAAATATCAAACTATTGAATCTTTCTCAACACAATTCCACTACTAACAACATGACTTCTCACATGTACTCAAGAACAAAACGAACTACTCACAGGACATCATATGGATCATGATCAGAGATGAAATAATGATGTGTAACAATCTGAACATAAACAATAATTCAATGGTTCACTCAATAGCATCAACTACAAAGAGTAATAAACACTGGGAATGTTTCCCCTAAGAACTATGCAAGATTCAACCCAATTGTTACAACGGTATGGAGGTGGTGATGATGGTGCTGCTAGAGATGATGATGATCCCGATGAAGTCCAGCTTGATGATGGCGTTGATGGGACGATCTCCCCTCTCCGGGAAGGAATTCCCCTGGCAGAATTCTGTCTGCCGAAGAGATCTTTCTCTCTCGGTGTTTTCCATCCCGCAGAGGCGGCGGAATCTTTCTGTGGTTGCTCCCCGAGTCTTAGAGTTTTGGGAGGATAAGACACGCTAGAGGGGAGAGCCAGGGGTGGACCTGGGCGACCACACCACCTGGTGGCGCGGCATAGGGTGGCCCGCGCCAGGGGGTGGTGTGGGCCCCCTTTGGCCCATCTCCGCTTCCCCTTCTGGCTTCCTTTGTCTTCTGGAAAAATAGGATTTTCCATGTATTTTCCCGGATTTTCTGATCTTCGTGAATTTTGCCTCCAAACGGCACCTTTTCCATCAGAATCTTGACTGCAGCAGTCCATTCTCCAAAAGTCATCAACCATGCAAAACAGATGAAATAACATAAGTATCATCTCTTAATATGAAATATATCAATGAATAACAGTAAATTATGATATAGAACAGTGATTCAAAATGGACGTATCAAACATGTTCTCTGTTATTCCCAACTTGTGCATGGTATCCTTGTACATAATGTTGATACTACTGCCATTGTCGATCAGTACCTTGGAAAACCTCACATTGAGATTTGGCCCGATGAACGTCAGATCTAGGACCAGAGCATACGTCCCATAGCTAGGCATGATATTTGGGTGATCCTTGATACTCCATGTGATTTGTTGATCTGCCCAGGGCATGTATCTCACTACTGCCGGCATTACCGTGTTCACCTCCATATGCCGGTGCTGCAAGCTTTTCCGGTCATTTTCTTCCGTGGTAAACACATAGTAGCTTTGATGATGCTCCCTGTACTCGTTTCGTCCCTCATTCTCATGGTAACTCTGACCTTGTTGCTGATTATTGCCTACTTGATGTACCGCATCCCTTCTTTCCTGATTCTCGTACCTCGGCGGAGGCGGTGGTAACATCAGTTGCTGTCCATTCCCCCTGTTAGTAACGGTTGCTGTGGCGCCTCATTCTTAGGTGTTTCGTTCCGAGGTGCCTGAGCATTCCCCGAACTTCCCTGCTCTAACTTTCTCATCCATTCACATTGCTGGGTTGTATGATTTGCCAGACTATTCGGGCTTGGTGTATGGAACTTGCAAGGTTGATCCAACATGGACTCGAACGTATACCTCGGTCTATCTTTTCGCTCTTGCAATTGCTTTTTCTGCTCCGGGGTCCAAGGCTTTTTCCCTTCATTTTTCTGTTGCCAGTTTTGTCCTCCAGTTTTTTTGGCGTTGGCTGGCGCCGGCATTGGATTGATCCCAGTCTACCGTTGCTACCTGCTGTGAGTTATATCTATAATCCGGGCACTCATCCCTTCTCTTTCCTCAAAAATCATTCCTCCTTGATGATCCGGAGCCATCTCGGTTGTAATATTCCTCGGTTGCCTCGCTTGACATTAGCCGGGGCTGCGTTGGATCTCCCAAGGCATATGAATCCGTGATCTGGATCTTCTCAGCCAAAGTGGTTGGCATGTCTCGCTACAGCCTCTGCCACATCATACTTCCATATCTACATCCCTGAGCAAACCACACAATAGCTTGTGATTCAATTACTCCCTCGCACGAGTTATGCACGTTGCACCACCGAGTCAGGAAATCTTGGTCTAACTCATTCGGTCTTTGCCGGCATAGCCCTAGAGTATGTGGCATGTTGGGCCTCTTGTAAGTGCTTGAGAAGTTGCTAACAAACAACTCCTCGAAATCCAGCCAACAGTTGACACTTCCTGGTGGCAAATTGTTCAGCCAAACTCTCGCTGGTCCTTCCAGCATCTATGGCACATATCTTACTTCCCATCTCAAATTTCCTATTGCGATCTTGACCACTGTGGCGTAATCGATCAACCAATCTTCTGGCCTAGTACTACCATCATAGGTTCGGGTTTCTCTGGCCAGCTGAAAGTTTGACAATGTTGGCTCCTTCATGATCCGGGGCCCAAAGCATGCTGGACCCGGTGGACCTTGTACCTCAATTAGCTCCAACCTATAAATTCTATCCAGTTTTAGCCTCGGATCATCTGGTGATCCAGTATGGGGTATCCGTCATTGATCATAGCCGAATAACCATCATTGTATCTTTCCTGATCCGGGCAAGCATTTTGTTGTTGTGTTGCTTGTCCTGCACTCCCCTCTTGTCGAGGTGCGCGTTGTTGCTGCTGCCGAGGTATATTTTGCCCCTTTCCCATGGGATCACGCTGTCCGGTATTGCTGTTGGTAGCATTTCTCTGACCAGCATTGCCTTGGTCACGGTTACCTCGACCGGCCACACCTCAGCTAGTACTGTGCCGATCTTCATCAACTTCCATCTGTTTGTCTCTACTCCCGGAGTTTACTACTTCTTCTCTCCTGGGATTGTGACCCAGAGATGACGCGGCTCCTCCGGATCTTGCCAGGTTATTCCTGGCTGAATGTACCACATGTGATGCTCCTGGTGGTGCCGGGTGTGTGAACATTGCAAATGTATCTTTAATTTTTGATGTTCCATGCTTGGTTTTATCTACTTTCTTATGTATTGTTCCAACTTTGGAGTAGTTTTCATAGACTTTCTTGGACTAACCTATTAACAAGATGCCACAGTGCCAATTGCCTATTTTCTGCTGTTTTTGGTTCCAGGAAAGTCAGAAAATCAATATTCTCGGAATTGGACCGGACAAAAGCCAAAGTCGATATTTTACCGGAAGACTCACGGAGCCAGAAGACGAGACGAAGAGGGGCCAGGGGCTAGTCACACCACCTGGTGGTGCGAGCCAGGCCAAGCCGCGCCAGGGGGTGGTGTGGGCCCCTCCAGCACCCCCTCGGTCTCCCCTCTGGCCTATAAGAATCCTACTGAGGCATAAACCCTAGATCATCAAGCCTCCAGCCACGAAAAGTTCCGCAGCGCCGTCGCCACCGAAGGGGAGATTCGGGGGACATAGTCTTTGTTCCAGCACCCTGCCGGGACGGGGAAGTGCCCCCGGAGCCATCTCCATCGATCTCCACCACCATCTCCATCACCGTTGCTGATTCCCATGATGAGGAGGGAGTAGTTCTTCCTCGAGGCTAAGGGTTCTACCAGTAGCTATGTGTTCATCTCTCTCTCTATGCATGATCTTATTGAGATCATGAGCTTTGTAATCAAGTACATCTACCTTGCTACTCAAGTGCTTTATTAGATCTCTGCTCTCCCCATGTGTGTGAAAGTGACAGCGTGCTCACCATGGTGGCACTTAGGCTAGAGATTACAAATACTTGTTATGAGTTATATTTGGAGTTGGATGTTTCTATGAAATTGTGGTATTTGTTGGACTCATCTAGTACTCAAGGTGACAGTGTGGGGTTATCTAGATGGGAAAGATGAACTTTGAGGTGTGTTGTTAGAGCCCTACCATGAATTAGAGTGTCCAACCGGAGAGTAGTTAAGAGTAGTATCATAAAGAGAAGATATTTATATGAGAGTGTTCACTAGCGAAAGTATGATCCCTAGGCCTTGTTTCTAAGCATTGATACTTCGTTTTCTACAAGATCTGTTACATGTTTGCTTGCTTCTATCTTTATTTCAGTTTACCTTTAGTCTCTTCCACGCCATCAAAGTATTTTCTATCACCGTTACCACTTATAATTATTTATACCACTTGTATTTTACTATCTCTTCGCCGAACTAGTGCACCTATACACCTGACGAGTGTATTGGGTGTGTTGTGGACACAAGAGACTTTTTGTATCTTGATTGCAGGGTTGCTTGAGAGGGGATACCTTTGACCACTTCCTCCCTGAGTTCGATAAACCTTAGGTGATCCACTTAAGGGAAAACTGGTTGCTGTTCTACAAACCTCTGCACTTGGAGGCCCAACAACTTTCTACAAGAATAGAAGTGCGTAGACATCAGTGTGCTTGTTCATTTCTTCATTTTGTTGGCAAGCAACTCTCAGCAAGTGATTTACTCTCTCTTGTTGCCTTTGCCGGGCCTCTCTAGTTAAACCCTCTAACTCGGACGCGGCCGCGTTTGCTGCCCTGAGGTTCTTTGCCGGGGTACTGTACCGATCCAGCCCTCCTGTTACTATCGTGGTTGTCGGACCCAGCCTAGGCTCGTATTCCTTGTCAATCCCAGTAATCAGGTTCCTACCCCGGATTTTCACTCCATCTATGCGGTTTTCCTTAGCATATTATCTCAAGGTGATGTTCAAAGACTGATGCAGCTCTGCTACCTTCTTTGCCCCAGCTAACATTTTCTGCCTAGTTTCCTCTAACTCAACTTGTGCCTGAGCCGGATCTACCACAGGTACTATTGGCGTTGCTAGGTTATCTATCACTTGCTGGAGCACATTCTCTGGCCTTTCTAGTGGAAGAAACCTAGACCTGGTCTGCTTTGGCGTGACCTCTGGCTCTGGTGCCGTGCCCTTGCTCGGTTCCATGTTTGGTGCGTTCATCAGGACCTCAACGCTGCTGGTGGGGCGAGTGATATACACTCCATGAGCGGTGCTGAGAGGTGGTTCGTCCACGCAGATGAACGCATGACTCGTCCACATCGACGTAGATCTTGTGCGTGCCAAGCTTGATGAAGACGCCGTTGCGCGGAGGGGGGTGCCTGCCGAAGCTTCCTGCATTGTCGTTGACATAGTCAAGCACTCCAAAGCGCTGAACCAAGCCTGAGGCGACGTGCTTGCCGGTGCCGGAGAAGCTTCCCGTCTGGATTTTCACCCCTGCTAGCACTGCTAGCCCCACAGTGGGTGCCAACTGTCGCGGTGGTAGCACGACAGATGCCATGGATAGGCTAAAGATGGGGCCAATGAGTGCTAGGGGAATCCAGGGAGGGAGAACATGGTGATTCCACGCACATATGTTCTTGTATTCTCTCTATCAATGGTATTTACAAACGCTCTTCAAGCTCTCGGTAAGGAGACTATGTCTCTTACTCCCTACAAACTAGCTCTAGAGTTCTACCTTAGACAGAGAAAATGATCGATCCCCTTCTATGGAGGCCCCGATGCTCCTTATATAGGGGAGCCCGGGTCACAATACTAGGGCACACGTGACAGCATATTCGAAGAATATGCTCCTCGCCTAAAGCTAGATGCTTCTTTATTCTCTTTAACAGCTCGTCTGGGCTTTGGATGTAACCCAAAGTGTAATCTTTGTCTTTAAGCATCACCAGACACGGGATACGTCATCCGACATTGCCCGTGTCACCTTGGTCACCCCTGACCCGCTGGTCCTCTTCTTTACTTTGCTTCGCTCATGCTACAACTAATAAAGCCACCTTTTGACCAGCGAGGGATTCCTTCTCTTGGAAGCCATAAGATAGTCCAGCTAGCATGTGGCTAATCCGGCTATAAAGTTACTTGCAAAACAGATAGATAAACATGGCCTGCATATATTTTATGCTGGCCGGACTATAGTCAAGGAGATGCTCCATGGGCCGGGTCACTCCACGGTTCAGCCTGCCTTGAGCTGACCCGGTCAGCACTTGCTTTGACCGTGTCGTACCCCGGCTAACTCGGCCCTTATACCCCGGCGTTACCCTACCTGGGGGTATCCCCCAATAATGGCCTAGATGATGTAGCATTCATCGTTAAACCATTTACCATCATTTAGAACAATCAAGCACAGCATATACACTCAATTCTATACTAATGCAAACACACATGGATTCATATTCATTTCCTTAATAAAAAGTTTTTATTAACCCTAAATTGGGTGATTAGAACTTGATAATCTTGATTAAAAGTTTTGGGGTGTTACAAACCTTCCCTCCTTAAACAAAATCTCATCCTGAGATTTAAGAAAAACTAGGAACTAAAAGATCTAGAAACTCAGACCTAACGTAATCTTCTCGCTCCCAAGTAGCTTCTTATTCGGTATGGTTGCTCTATTGGATCTTGAGAAATTTGATACCCCGGGTCCTGGTAGTTCTGAAAGCTTCTTCCAAGATACGAATGGGCACTTCATGATACGTCAAATACTTGTTGATATCAATGGCTCGGTGCTCGATGTTCTTGAAAACTTCAGTCTTCTCCGGAACTTCTAGGCATTTGCGAAGTAACGAGATATGGAACACATTATGGATGGCTGACATCTCCTCTGGCAGTTCCAGTTGATATGATACTTCTCCTCTGCGATTCAAAATCTTGAAGGGTCCAATATATCTGGGGGCTAACTTTCCTTTCAGCTGAAAACATTGCATTCACTTCAAAGGCGAAACTTTGAGATACACAAAATCTCCAACATGGAAACTCACGTCTCTACGTCTCTTGTCGGCATAACTCTTTTGTCTGGATTGGGCGGTCTTGAGGTGCTCACGGACTTCGTGAACCTTCTCTTCGGCTTCTCGTCGGATGTCGGATCCAAAAATCCGACTCTCTCCTACTTGCGACCAATTCAAGGGGGTATGACACTTCCTTCCATACAGAAATTCAAATGGGGACATTTGCAAACTAGCTTGATAACTGTTGTTGTATGAGAATTCTACGAAAGGCAGACAATCTTCCCATTTTGATCCATATTCTAGCACACAAGCTCTCAACATATCTTCTAAGATTTGGTTGACTCTTTCAGTTTGTCTATCGGTCTGCGGGCGATAAGTTGTGCTGAAATTCAGCTTGGTTCCTAATCCTTCTTAGACTTTTTGCCAAAATCTTGAGGTAAACTGGGTTCCTCGATCCAACACTATGGTCTTGGGGGTTCCATGCAAACTGAAAATTCTAGCAATGTACAACTATGCTAGCTTGGAACTCTGGTAGGTTGTCTTGACATGTATAAAATGGGTTACCTTGGACAGTCTATCCACTATGACCCAGATAGAGTCATTTCCCCTACTAGAAGTAGGCAAACCGGTGATAAAGTCCATTCCGACAGAATCCCATTTCCATTCCAGAATCTACAACGGTTGCAAAAGTCCTGCGGGTCTCTGATGTTCCGCTTTGACTCCCTGGCAGATATCACACTTAGCTATGTAGCTTTATATTCCTCTCTTCATCTTGTCCCACCAAAATTGCTCCTTCAAATCTTGATACATCTTCGTTCCTCCGGGGTGGATCGAATAAAGAGTATCATGAGCTTCTTGCATGATAACTTGCTTCAACTCTGAATCTGCTAGCACACAGATACGTCCTTTGTACCACAAAACTCCTTCTTCATCTTCGGTGAAACCAGGTACCTTTCCTGTACCAATACGACGTTTGATTCTGTCGATACTTGCATTTCCCTTCTGTGTTTCCTTGATTTGGCTAATTGAAGTGGGTTGAAGTTCAATTCTAGCTAAACATCTGTTGCTAACTAGCTTCGTTCTAAACTACTCCAACTCCTCATGCAAACTTGGCTAGGCTTCTTTGATCATAGTGTTTAATCTACACGACAATATGCTAAGAGCATCTGCTACCACATTGGCTTTTCCGGGGTGATAGAGAATGTCAAGGTCATAATCTTTGATTAACTCTATCCATCTGCTTTGCCTCATATTCAACTCCTTCTGAGTGAAAATATACTTTAGACTCTTGTGATCCGAATAAATCTCATAGCGGTTACCCATAAGGTAATGAAGCCATGTCTTCAAAGCTAAAACTATAGCTATTAGTTCAAGATCATGGGTGGGGTAGTTTTGCTCATGCTGCTTCAGTTATCGGGATAAATATGCTATGACTTTGCCTTCTTGCATCAACACACATCCGAGACCAATCTTGGATGCATCACAATACACATCAAAAGGCTTCTTGATATCTGGCATAATCAGAATTGGGGCTGAAATCAATCTCTTCTTGAGCTCTTGAAAACTTGCTTCACATTTATCCGTCCATTCAAACTTCTTATCTTTTTTCAACAATTGGGTCATCGGTCTTGCGATGCTCAAAAATCCTTTAACAAACTTGTGGTAATATCCCGCGAATCCGAGAAATGCACGGACTTGGGTTTGAGTGGTTGGGGCTTCCCATTCTTCAACATCTTTGATCTTGGTGGGATCAACAATGACTCCTCCTGCGGACACAATATGTCCGAGGAATCCTACTTCTTTCAGCCAAAACTCACATTTGCTAAACTTGGCGTACAACTGATGCTATCTAAGGGTTTCAAGGATGGTTCTGAGGTGTTGCTCATGGTATTCTTCTGACTTGGAATAGATTAGAATATCGTCGATAAAAACAACGACAAACTTATCCAGAAAGTTCATAAAAATCTTATTCATGAGATTCATGAAATAAGAGGGGGCATTGGTTCATCCAAAAGACATGACCGTCATACAATCCATATATGGTGGTAAAGGCGTTCTTTGGAATATCCGTTGCATGAATCTTGAGTTGATGATAACCAGTTCTAAGATCAATCTTAGAGAACACTCTGGCACCAGTCAACTGATCAAACCGATCCTCAATCTTGGGCAGTGGGTACTTGTTCTTGATGGTGACATCATTCAGATTCCGGTAATCCATGCACAAACGGTTACCTCCATCATTCTTGTCCACAAACAGAATGGGCGATCTCCATGGTGATGCGCTTGGTTGAATCAGACCTTTCTCCAGCATAGCATCAAGTTGCTTCTTTAGCTCCAGTAATTCAGATGGGTTCATACTATAAGGTCTCTGAGCTATGGGCCCAGCTCCAGGAATTAGTTCAATAATGAACTCGATATCCCGATCTGAGGGCATACAGGGCAATTCATCTGGGAATACGTCGGGGTATTCATAGACTACTCTGACTTGGTCTATGGTTGGTTGGGCTAGACTATTGTTGCATTTGAACTGACGAGGCAAGGTCTCAGATACATGCTCTACTGATACTCCAGAGCTACTGGTCATGGTTATGGCTTTCTTAGCACAGTTGATCAATCCTTTATGCTTCGACATCCAATCCATTCCTAGTACTATTTCCAAACCTTTAGTTCCAAGTATTATTAGATTGACATAAAAATCTATCCCATGGATTCTGATAGGTACAGCCTTGAATTTTTTTCTAGATTTGGTGGTTGAACCAGGTATTTGAACTATCATAACATGCTTCAATTTTGTTGGTTGAATCTTACTACTGCATGCAAATTCTTCTGTAACAAATGGGTGCGATGCTCCAGAATCAAACAAAACTCTTACAAGTACTGAGTTAACAGAAAACATACCCAGCCCGACATCGGGCGCTTCCTGGGCTTCTTCAGCATTCATGGGGAACAGACGGCCGTTGTGGTTGAGCGAATTCCCTGGGGAAAATCTCCTTACAGGCTGAACACGGCACTGCTGCTGAGCTGGGGCATTCACATTGGTGGTGGCTGTAAGCTTCTTGGGACACTCATTGGAGTAGTGACCCTTGACTCCACATTCAAAGCAAGTAATCTGGGACTTGTCTTTGGCTGCAACAGGCACGACATTGCTTCCAGTCCTTGGGGCAGTATTGTTGTTGTTGCTATTGGACTTGCGCGGTGCATGGTTGAAGTTGTTGGAGTTGCCGGGGTTATTGTTGTGGTTTCCTCCAGACTTCCAGTTTCCTCCGCTACGATTGGGGTAGCTTGGACGGGACATCAGGGGTCTATTATTTCTTGGGGCATATCCTGCAGATGGGTTGGGGCGATACTTCTGGGTATTGTGGGACCTAGTCTGATGCATCATTCTGCGCTTGCGGTTGTCATTGGCTTGGTTGATCTTCCCTTCCATCTGGATGGCAGAGTCTACTAGCTCTTCTAGGTCTTCAAAACAGATGTTGACTAACACAATCTGCATCTCATCATGCAATCCATTCAGGAACCTTTCCTTCTTCTTGGCTTTAGTGTTGATCTCATCAGGGGCATACCTAGCTAGGGATAGAAATTTGTCACGCTATTCAACTACCATCATCCTTCCTTTCTTCAGCTCACTGAACTCATCTCTCATTCTGGTGACCAAACCTTGTGGCACATGGGTGCGACTGAACTTGATCTTGAAAGCTTCCCAAGTCATTATCTGACAGTGGTTCATAGTAGTGGGCAATAGTATCTGACACAAATAAAGGATCTCATGATCTAGTCTTAATACAAACAAACAGCGGAATAATAAGCGTAGTAGTGGGCTCCATCTTTAGTGTCACAGGCAATGCTGACGATGGGAGATTATCCTAGTTGTCGTAGCCATCCTACTGTCCATCTTCCTGATAGTCCTCCTCATAGTCTGGCCACGGGAATAGCCAGGGATAAAGCCATGAGTACTCTTTAAGTACTCGCAAACTATCACTAACAAGTAAGGTAGTACTAGTAGGAATCCTAAGCTCTAAGTTTATTTGCCAAAATCCAGATTTATCTAAACTGAGTTCAGAAGTAAATAAAACCAAGTAGATGTTCTAAATCACTTTATGTGGGAACCTAGTTTTCATATCCACAACCCTGTTGTGGTCAAGTCAAAATCATAGTTCACTTCACAAGTCATTTTGAAAACATCTGACGATGGAACAGTATGGTCACTCCAACTGTCCATGACCGCGGACGCGGCTATTCGAATAGTTTGACACTATGTAGAGGTGGTACACTTTCACCACAAAATTCGATACATCCGTCAGGGATAACCCTGAATAATCATACTTAGTATGCGGATAATCAATCATAACCTTTCAATTACACACTCTAGTATAGGAACCTCCCCTATAAGCTTGGCCTCCCAGCCATGGCCATCTACCATCCTGGGCACTGCATATGTGGACATCATCAAGAGGTAGCCTCAGCTCAAACCTCTTCCGCGAGGGAACCCATACTAATGCATATAAAATTCCGGCTAAGCCTTACCCAATTCAGGTATTGTGGTTGTACGGTCAAATTGGAACGGTATCGCATCCGAACCCAACCATCAGTGTTTATAAAGGGCTAAGGCTCATTCCTCAACGTTTTCATCATCAAATCCATTTGTGTTTCTCAACACATGTCAAAACATTTCAATAGAATGACTATGTTTGCTTGGAAATGGTATCGCATGAAACAAAGTTTGGAATTTTTGGTTCAAATTTTTTTAACACATGTCAAAATATTTAAATGGAATGGTATCGCATGAAACAAAGTTTGGAATCTTTGATTCAAAATTTTTGAGTGGTTTGATCTTAAGCTTGAGATTCTATGTTTGCTTGGAGAGGTTAAGGGGAATTGATTTGATAGGTTTTTGAAAAGGTGGGATCTTAACATATGAACTACATTCAATTTTCAACTGTCCATTAAATTGATTTGCTAGCTCTTTTTGTAAGTTTGTAAAGTGGTCCTTGATACACTTTTACTTGGTCTAGCAAGGGGTGAAAAGAATTAGAGTAGTTTCTATTAGAAATTCTCTTCTAGGAACACTCAAAGTGGCCTAGTGGTTTACTTTGGTCAAAATGACCATTTGGTTTATTTATTCCTATTTGATTTCTTTCTCTTTGGATTTAGTTTGTAAATGGCCTAGATGATGTAGCATTCATCCTTAAACCATTTCCCATCATTTAGAACAATGAAGCATGGCATATACACTCAATTCTATACTAATGCAAACACACATGCATTCATATTCATTTTCTTAATAACAAGTTTTTGTTAACCCTAAATTGGGTGATTAGAACTTCATAATCTTGATTAAAAGTTTTGGGGTGTTACAAACCTTCCCTCCTTAAAGAAATCGCGTCCCGAGATTTAAGAAAAACTAGGAACTAAAAAGATCTGGAAACTCAGTCCTAATGTAATCTTCTCGCTCCCAAGTAGCTTCTTCTTCGGTATGGTTGCTCCATTGGATCTTGAGAAATTTGATAATCTGGGTCCTGGTGGTTCTGAAAGCTTTTTCGAAGATACGAATGGGCACTTCATGATACGTCAGATCCTTGTTGATGTCAATGGCTCAGTGATCGATGTTCTTGAAAACTTCAGTCTTCTCCGGAACTTCTAGGCATTTGCAAAGTAATGAGATATGGAACACATTATGGATGGTTGACATCTCCTCTGTCAGTTCTAGTTGATATGATACTTCTCCTCTGCGATTCAAAATCTTGAACGGTCCAATATATCTGGGGGCTAACTTTCCTTTCAGTTGAAAACGTTGCATTCCCTTCAAAGGCGAAACTTTGAGATAAAAAAAATCTCTGACATTGAAAGTCAGGTCTCTACGTCTCTTGTCGGCATAACTCTTTTGTCTGGATTGGGCGGTCTTGAGGTGCTCACGGACTTTGTGAACCTTCTTTTTGGCTTCTCGTAGGATGTTGGGTCCAAAAATCTAACTCTCTCCTACTTGCGACCAATTCAAGGGGGTACGTCACTTCCGTATAGAAATTCAAATGGGGCCATTTGCAAACTAGCTTGATAACTATTGTTGTATGAGAATTCTACGAAAGGAAGACAATCTTCCCATTTTGATCCATATTCTAGCACACAAGCCCTCAACATATCTTCTAAGATTTGGTTGACTCTTTCAGTTTGTCCATCGGTCTGCGAGTGATAAGTTGTGCTAAAATTCAGCTTGGTTCCTAATCCTTCTTGGACTTTTTGCCAAAATCTTGAGGTAAACTGGGTTCCTCGATCCGACACTATGGTCTTGGGGGCTCCATGCAAACTGAAAATTCTAGCAATGTATAACTCTGCTACCTTCGAACTCTCGTAGGTTGTCTTGACAGGTATAAAATGGGCTACCTTGGACAGTATATCCACTATGACCCAGATAGAGTCATTTCCCCTACTAGAAGTAGGCAAACCGGTGATAAAGTCCATTCCGACGGAATCCCATTTCCATTCCGGATTCGGCAATGGTTGCAAAAGTCCTGCCGGTCTGATGTTCCGCTTTGAATCTCTGGCAGATATCACACTTAGCTATGTAGCTTCCGATTTCTCTCTTCATCTTGTGCCACCAAAATTGCTCCTTCAAATCTTGGGAGCGAGAAGATTATATTAGGACTGAGTTTCCAGATCTCTTTAGTTCCTAGTTTTTCCTAAATCTCGCGACGAGATTTTTGTTTAAGGAGGGAAGGTTTGTAACACCCCAAAAATATTAATCAAGATTATCAAGTTCTAATCACCCAAGTTTAGGGTTAACAAAAACTTTTATTATTAAATCTAATATGAGTGTATGTGTGAATTGCATTAGTATATGAATGAGTGCAATTGCCATGTTTGATTGCTACAAATGATAAGGAATGGTTTAAAGATGAATACTACCTCATCTAGGCCAATTACAAACAAAATCCAAAGAAAAGAAATTCAAATATAAATCATATGATCAAATGGTCATTTTGACCAAAATTAACCACTAGGCCACTTTGGGTGTCTCTAGTAAAAGATTTCTAATATAAACTTTCTCAATTCTTTTCACCCCTTGCTAGACCAAGTAAAAGTGAACCCAAGCCCACTTCACAAAAAAATAGAAACAATTTCCAAATCTATTTAAATGACAATTCAAAATTGAATCAAGTTCATATGCATAGATCGCCATTTTACAAAACCCCTCAAACCAATTCCACTTGAATTTTCCAAGCAACCATAGAAACTCAAGCATGTGACAAACACACTCACCAAAATTCATTCAAAAATTCAAATCTTGTGTTCATGTGGCCATTTGGTTGAGCACCTGGCAGACACAGAAAAACTTGGCCTAACTTCTACTGTTTGAGCAGTAATTGATCACCCCATTTGTCCCTATTCCACTTCCTTGGTCTCCCTTAGTGCCTAGAAGCGCAGCCGACCAGCTCCCCCTCAACCGTTTGCGCTAGTGTCGTGCCGCCTGATGCCGCCGCACCGGTCGGCCATGGAAAACACACAGCAGCCAGCGCTGCCCTCTCCCACGACGACCAGGAGATAGGCGACCATCCACCGCCACCCTCTGTCCACCCCAAGACCAGAGCCAAGACATGGACGACCCACAATCGTCGCGCCCACTTCTCTGCATGCCATGCCGAGAGTGCACCAGAGCGCCACATCCGACACACGCACACACGCCGTGCCTCGCCCTCACCGCACGTGCCCGCTCCCTAGCTACCTCCCAGACATGCCCGTTCGCCGTTGCGCGACCCGTAGCCCCTGTGCACCTTGTCGAACGCTGCCGCTTCCGTGCAGAGCACCGATCATTCCCGACCAATCTCGACCGCCCCTTGCCGTGCCATCACTCCCACTAAGACCGCCCTGAAGCACCATGCCGAACCCTACCCGCAGCCATGCCGACAACACCCTGTATCACCGTCACCGACGAGCCCGAGCCATCCTACTTTGTCCCATCGCCGGTGTATAAATAGACGCCACACCAGCCTCAATTCGACACACCATTCCACTTCCCACTCCTCACAGAACCTCCCACACGCTTTCCCAGAGCAAGGCGAGCACCAGCCTACCGGAATTTAGCCGGAGTCCACCGCTGCAGTGAAGGAAGGGCGCTGCCGATTGGAGCCACCCCAGGAGCTGCCGTGACCGCGCCTTGAACCGCCGTAAACGACAACCCCATTCGCCCCCATCACCGACCCTAGCTGGAGCCCAGGTGAGCCTCACACGACCCCCACCATCGCCGTTAGGGTTCAGTCTCGCCGGAGCTATTCGTCGTAGACGATGGATTTCAGCTGTTAGATCCTAGTCTAATCGCACGACCCAGATTGAAAGATACTGTTTCGGTTAGATAAAGCCACTGACTACTGGGACCCCCTATCAGTAGCCCTTTGCGTCGCGCTGTGCAGATTGGGCCGGCCCATTTAGTTTCCCGCGCAGAGCCCGTCGTTTCAAATAATCTTTTTCCATTTTAGTTAAATCTGGATTCTATCAGTATATTTAAAAATAAATTCAAATAGATTCACTGAACCAAAATGCATTATTCCAATTTTGTTAGAAAGGTACTCAAAATATCTATCCAAGCCCGTTGGATTTAAATCATTTGGTATTATAGATCACCTATACCAAAAATAACAAGACAAAGCCTTTTCCACCTCCAAACATTTTTTAAAAATCAACCATAAATGCTTTTGAGTTGATTCCAACTCTCAAAAATCACATTTGACAAGATCTATCTGAATATGTAAAACTATTTAGGTTTACATGCAGTGACCTTGGACTAGTACTAAAAGAATGTTATATAGGCATTTCTAGTCACTTTAATGTTATTAAATAGTAATATTAAACTTTCTAAAATATGACCAGCCCTTTAAATCACATTCCCAAGTATTAGAATATGTGGTTATCACATGTGTCAACATGATCCCATATTTTGATTGGAGAATATTAAATCTTAAGTATTTTCAATGAGTATAAATTACTTTTCTAAAATAAGAAAGATAAGACTAGGCCTTTATTTCATATGATGATTGTGATGATGCTAGATCATCAAGTGTGAGCCTTAGTGTGCTAAATAGAAGTAGATAAGTATTGCTTGGTGATTGTGTACCTCGTATTCATTTATAGACGATAGTACCGACCCGGGATACAAGGAGGAGGAGTATTACAAAGAACAAGAAGAAGAGAACTTCAACCACTTCACTACTCTAGGCAAGCTAACACTTGCAAGTTTCTTAACTATGCAAGATAACACTTGCAAGCTTCATACCTATGCAAGATAACCTATGCAAGATGCATTAAGCATTCTTTGGTTATGCAACCTTGATTATACCAATCCCAAGTTTAACTTGCAAGTTTTATTCTCTTACTTTTACTAAAGTTCTTTACTCTTAGTTAATGAATTTTGAGTATTGGAAAAAGAGTATAGATACCATAAAGAGTATAAAACTAGGCCTAAGTAGTTATACTTAGATGTCATCAAAAGGCATAAAATTAGAGTTGGATAGTTATACTTGATTAGTACCCCTCATTAGTGAATACCCTCAACTTTAGTGGCTAGTGCTAAGCATAAAAGTTGATCACATTAGATGGGAATACTTGGTGAAAATGATTATCAAAACCTTGGAATTATGATTCATTCTATTGAAATGTTTTGACATGTGTTATGGACACAAAATGATTTGAAAATGTTGAGGCATGAGCCTTAGCCCTTCATAAAAACTGATGGTTGAGTTCGGATGCGATACCGTTCCAATTTTACCGTACAACCACAATACCTGAATTGGGTAGGGCTTAATTGGAAGTTTATATGCCTTAGTATGGGTTCCCTCGTGGAAAGAGGTTGAGTTGAGGCTACCTCGTGAGTGTGAATGTCCACCTATGCAGTTCCCAGGATGGCAGATGGCCATGGCTGGGAGGTCAAGCTCATATTGGAGGTGCCTATACTAGAGTGTGTAATTGAAAGGTTACGGTTGATTATCCGCATACTAAGTATGTTGATTCAGCGTTATCCCTGACGGATGTATCGAATTTTGTGGTGAAAGTGCACCACCTGTGCAGAGTGTCAAACTATTCGAATAGCCGTAGCCGTGGCCATGGACATTTAGAGTGGCCATACTGTTCCGTTGCCAGATGTTTTCAAAATGACTTGTGAATTGAACTATTACTTTGACTTGACCATAATAGGGTTGTGGATATGAAAACTAGGTTCCCACTTAGGTGATGTAGAAAATTTAATTAGTTTTCTTTACTTCTTAACTCAGTATTAAATAAACTTGGCTTTTTGCAAATAAACCTAGAGCTTAAGATTCCTACTGGAACTACCTTACTTGTTAGTGATAGTTTGCGAGTACTTAAAGAGTACTCATAGCTTTGTCCCTGGCTATTCCCTTGGCCAGACTATGAGGAGGACTACCATGAAGATGGAAAGTAGGAGGTCTATGACAACTAGGATTATCTCCCACCGTCAGCATTGCTTGTGACCCTGAAGATGGAGCCCCTACTACGTTTACTTTCCGCTGCTTTGATTGTATTAAGACTGGACCATGAGATCCTTTATTTGTAAGACCTTTATTATGGTTTGTAATTGATGATGTACTGTGGTACCAATTTTGTTATGTCTCGCAAAAATGGTAATTGTGGGATTGCGATGTATGGCATAACAGGCATCTGGGATTAAAAATCCGGGTATTGACAACAGTACAAAGCTACCAACTCCACACTGTTTAGAGCAATGTGGTGATCATCTTTGTACCACACTCGGCCTCCACAACTCGCCCACACTCACCCCAGTATCATCCCGTGCAGCTGACCTTACTCATTCGACCAATTGACTAGTGCAAACTCATACCCGAGCTCACCATGCCGACCCGACATGGACTCAACGCTACACGCCTCACCGCACTCGTCCATGACGTCTAAGAGCTAGTCATGACCTCACCGCACACGCTCGTGTACGCCTCGACCAATGCCAGCCCGTGGAGACGCCAGCACAGCCGTGCCCATTTCTCTGTTCGCTATGCCACGTGCACGCCAAAGCGTCGAGCAATCCCACGCAACCACATAGCGCCTCACTCTCCCCTCGCATCAATGCACTCGTCGTGACGCTAGCAACCTTCTAGACATGCCCGCTTGACCCCGCGCGACCTATAATCATCGTACGCCATGACGAACGCCCACGGTACCCGAGGATGGCATGGACGTACCCGACCGATTGAGACCGCGCCTCACCGTGCCACTATGCTGATGACGATCGCCAAGGAGCACTACGTCAGCCTTCCCCCTCAGCCATGCCCATAGCTCACTGTAACGACGTCGTCGACGAGCCTGAGCCATGCCCCAATGCTCCCTTCGCTACGGTATAAAAAGACCCCGCCCCTTGCCTCAAAATGCACCCACTCGACTCACCTCTCACCCAGCAACCTCTTTGACCCATCCCCAGAGCAAGACGAAGCAGGCATCGCCGGAATTTCACCGGAGCTCGCCGCCACAGTGGTGGAACGGAGCTAGTGCTAGGAGCCGTCCCAGGAGCCACCGCGACCACCGTTCGAACCGCCGTTGTCGACCAGTTCATTCGCCTGCACCGCCGTACCTAGCTGGAGCCCTAGTAAGCCCCCGACGACCCTGCCGTAGATCTAGGGTTGAATTCCGTGTGCGCCGTGCGAGGGAGACGACGACGTGGAGGCGTTGATCGTGCTCTAATCGTGTGGCTAGGATTAGCGCATACCGCTTCGAGTTAGACTAGTCACTAATGTGTGGGGTCAGCGCAAGTGAAGCCCGTTGCGCGCGCTGTGTAGTTGGGCCGGCCCGGTAACGTTCCTGCGCGTGCCCACAAATTCAAATCTAGATTTTTCTTTTATTTCAAAACCCTATTCTGTAGGTGACTTTAAAATTGAATTCGAAAATATTCGCTGAACCAAATTGCATGATTCTAGTTTTGTTAGAAAGGAAATGAAAATCTCTAAACACTCCCATTGGATTCAAACATTTTAGAATTATAGATCACCCACAGCAAAAATAACAAGGCAGAGACTTTTCCGACTTCAAACATTTTTCTAAAATCAACCATAAATGCTTTGGGTTGATTCTAATTGTCAAAAATCACATTTTCCATGATCTATCTGAATATGTAAAAATATTTAGTTTTACATGCAGTAGTCATGGGCTAATATTAAAAGAATGGCTATATAGTCATTTCTAGTCATTTTAATTATATTAAAGAGCAATATTAAACTTTGTAATATATGCCATCTACTTTAAATCACATTCCCAAGTATTGGAATATGTGTTGATGACATGTGTCAACATGATCCCATATTTTATAATTGGAGAATATTAAATCTTAAGTATTTTTTAATGAGTAGAAATTGCATTTCCAAAATAAGATAAATAAGACTATATCACTAATTCATGTGGTCATTGAGATGATGCTAGATTATCTAGTGTGAGCCTTTGTATGCTAAATAAAAGTAGCTAAGTATTGTTTGGTGATTGTGTACCTCGTATTTATTTATAGACGCTAGTACCAACTCGGGCTACGAGGAGAAAGAATCCTACGAAGAAGAAGAGGAGCACTTCGACAACTGTATCAACCAATGCAAGATACACTATGCATGCTATTGTGATGCAACCTTGATTATACCAATCCCAAGTTTTACGTGCAAGCTTTATTTTCCTTTACCAAAGTTTCTTAAATAGTTAATTATTGGTGATTACTGAAAAATAGAACAGATGCTACCAAGAGCATAGAACTAGGCTTACTTAGTTACACTTGGTTAGCACCCCTAAAAAATGACACCCTCATTGATAGTTGCTAATGTTAAACTAATAGGGATCACTTTAGATGGGAACACTTAGAGCAAATGATTATGAAAACCTTAGAATGATAAGTCATTCTATTGAAATGTTTTGACATGGGTTATGAAACACAATGACTTGAAGATGATGATGAATGAGGCATGTGCCTTGACTTTGAATAAAAATTGATGGTTGGATTTGGATGCGATACCATTCCAACTTTATCGTACAACCACAATACCTGATTTGGGTAGGGCTTAACTGAAAGTTTATGTGTCTTAGTCTGGGTTCCCTCGTGGAAAAGAGGTTAAGCTGAGGCTACCTCGTGATTGTGTATGACCACCTATGCAGTTCCCGGGATGGCGGATTGCCATGGCTAGGAGGCCAAGCTCATAGGGGAGGTGCCTATACTAGGGTGTGTAATTGAAAGATTAGGATTGATTATCCGCATACCAAGTATGATGATTCAGGGCTATCCCTGACAGATGTATCGAATTTTGTGGTGATAGTGTACCACCTCTACAGAGTGTCAACTATTCAAATAGCCATGTCCGAGGTCATGGGCAGTTGGATGGCCATACTATTCCGTTGCCAGATGTTTTCAAAATGACTTGTGACTTGCAATACAACTTTGACTTGCCCACAACGGGGTTGTGGAAATGAAAACTATGTTTCCACCTAAGTAATCTAGACAACTAAAATAGGTCTTTACTACTAAGCACTTCTGAAATAAAACTAGCTTATTGGAAACAAGCCTAGAGATTAGAATTTCTACTAGAATTGTCTTACTCGAATTAGTGATAGTTTGCGAGTACCTTAAAAGTACTCATGGCTTTGTCCCTGGGTATTCCCATGGCCAGACTATGAAGAGGACTATCCGGAGGACGGACAACAGGATGTCTACGGTAACTAAGATCATCTCCCATCGTCAGCATTGCCTGTGACAATGAAGATGGAGTCTCTACTACGTTTATTTCCGCTGCTTTGATGTGTATTAAGACTTGATCATGAGATCAACTATTTGTAGGACTATTATGATTTGTAATGGATGAGGTACTATGCTATCAATTCTATTATGTCTCGCAAAAATGGTATTCCTGGAATTGCGATGCACGGCATAACATGCATCTGGACTTAAAAATCCGGGTGTTCACAAGTTGGTATCAGAGCCATCCTGACCATAGGAGACTCTAGTTAGAATGGACGTCTGAAAAACTTAGTTTCAAAACAAAGGAAGTGAGTATTTACGAAAACCTATTCTCACTCTTATCCTTGAGATTCTTTCAAAAAGAGTTCACATGTTCCTCACAATTCTTGCAATTCTACATAAAATTTGACACACTTGATCACCTCACTAACTTACTCATCCTAATTGCTTATAGATGGAAGTCAACTACATCAAGTTCTATCCGCTTGGCAACGGAGGAGAACTCATCTTTGAGAGGGACTTGAGCCAGCTAGCGGAGTTTCTTGGATGCCCGCATCCCGAGTTCTTTGGAGTGCAACTCAATGATCGGCCAGGAGGAGAACTGCAGTGGTTGATCGTTGCAAATCTGAGAGGAAAGATGGAGCCACCCACCTCAGAGAAGATACAGTTCACTTTGAGGGAGAACAACTGGCTGGATAGACTAGCTAGAGCAATGCAGAAGCACTTGCCCGTCTGTGTGTGCAGAATATCAATCAGATCAATGGCACTCTCTTCGCTCACTACACAAGACGTGATTCCATGGGACAACCCTTAACCATCCCAGGACATCCGGAGCTGAAGCATCTTGTGGATCAGCACGACTTCATGCTGCACGAGACTTAGAAGGAGTTGGACAATGCCCGTGCCTACGCCAACCAGAAGCACATTGTTGCAATAGAGAAGAACCAAACCCTCGCCATCCTAGCTAAGGAGTGTAAGACACTTCGTCGCCAGTGTGACAAGAAGGACTGCATCATCGCTTGCCTCCGCCAGAAGGTGGCAACCCTGGAAGAAACCATCCATGACCAGGAGATTCAGCTTGAGGAGAAGGAAGACGAAGGTGAAGATATTCGTGGGGATATCACCTCTTATCTCAGTGATGATGATGACTACCTAGAGGACATCAACACGGAGTTCCACACCAATGAGGAGGACGCCGATTTCCTCGATGCAAAGGGAGAATCATCTACAAGACCGGCATGTGACCCAAAGATGCAAAGGGTACGCATTTCATTTCATTGCATCCATTGACACAATTGATCCAATTTTACCATAGATCTACTTCAGAATTTCATCCACTAATGCAAATTCATTTCTATTTCTTTACAATAATATTTAACTACAGGGAAAACTCCACTCTGTATGCTCTGCCTTACAACAATAACTTGTCCTACCTCATTGCCCTAATTTCCTAGTACCTTGGTAGTATAAAGCTCCAATTGGCTCTGACATTCTGACCCATTATGCAAGTATAGCAAATCATGCATGCTGGTACTACCTCGCCGGTTTTCCATGGTGGTTTTCATGATATGTACATGCATGAAAATGAATATTCTTGAAATGAAGATTTACTCGGTATGTTACTTAATTGTTCTATACATAGTTCCTAGAAATAGACACATAACTGCACTAGATCTATGTGGTTGCCTAAAGCAAGTGAAGGTCCGTACAAGATTA
Source organism: Avena eriantha (assembly GCA_910589775.1). Classification (NCBI taxonomy): domain Eukaryota; kingdom Viridiplantae; phylum Streptophyta; class Magnoliopsida; order Poales; family Poaceae; genus Avena; species Avena eriantha. Next base: position 130,088,961 of record OU342743.1, on the reverse strand, counting down.
CTCATTGTAAATTGTCAATCGCTCAACTCCATTGCTTCTCTTTGTGCAGTTCAATAGGAGCTTGGCTTTTAGGACCAAAGCAACTCACAATGAAGAAGGAAAAACCTTCCGATGGAAAGCAATGTAAGTTTTTGTCATTTGATAAATAAAATAAAAAGATCACACAATAACACATTGGCCTTACTCCTCTTATACCTTCACTATCTGCATTATTATACATGAAACTGCTTATTTGTAGTGGATTGCATAGGAAAGGGTAAGAAACTTGTTCTCTTATCTTTTTGGCATAGAGAAAGATTTTCTAGTGGGATGTTTTCATTCCGCTGTTGAGGTAGCTGTGGTGGCATTACACTACAAGAAATATGCTGATCTTGGACCTCCATATTGGTCACTGAATGATAACAGTTTTCCATTTATGATCTTTTTGTGAAAAAAAATATTGGTCAAATACAGAGCGTCATTAAGGATAACCAACGACCCTTTTTTTGAATTGGTCATAGGCGGTTATGACCAAAATAGATGGTCATACAGTCTATGACCCAAATTTTGGTCACGGACAATTTGGCCCGTCCATGTCAGTGGTAACCAGACTCATTGGTCATAGATAAAATTTAGCCCAGTTTAGACTTCTAAATGGTCCGAGCCCAATATTTTGGACTATTTAATTGTATAAGCTGCAGATATTTTGCGGTTCATTTCCTTTTGGGCCACCACCTTTCTACAGTCCAATTTGTTTTGGGCCTTAGACATCTTACAACCTAATCCTTTTTTGGGCCTTGGCCTGTTTAGAGTCCAATTCTCTTATTTTTGAAAGCACATACAAAGACATACCTTTACCTTGGTGTAGACCACAACTTCACCAACGACTATCATTGAAATCCGGCATGCCTTTCTCCGGACACTTGATGCTAATTTGATTAGCTGTACGTTGTCGAAAAATTGACTTTTGATCTGGTGACGCCTGTTCTTTGATACTTTCATCAGCATATAAGCTCTATGTTATTGAACCATCCATGTATCTATATAGATTATTAGTTCTCCAGAATAAAGTTATGTTTGTAATCAATTCTCAGTTTGTTATTGACATCTGATTGTTATAATTCATACGCATTGGGGAAGCAAGTTACCAACGTGTCTGGTCCTTAATTAACTCAAGCCTGCAATGTTTTTGGTCTTTGAACTACCTGTGCTAAAAGATATGTTGCTCCATGGGATGCATGTTCTATACCTATAATACTCTATCAAAACAAAATAACTTTGCATTGCACTAAAGTCGTACATCCTGTGGTGGTACCCGAAGATGGTGGGTTATGGCGTGCTAGTGTGATTGTTGAGTTTCTAAAGATCTTCTAGCTTTTTTTACTTGTCTAGATTTCATAATGTTGCCATCATCCTTATGCATCATTCTACATTATTAGGTGACCATGGACATGAACAATGTTGAGCTCATCAAACCTAGTTTAGATGATGAAGCTGAATGTTCTAAGGAGGCTGATGCTAAGCGGCGTGTTAGGGAAGCTGCTACTAGGAAAGCGGCTGCTAGGTGCGCTATTGCGATTCAAGGTAATAATTCCTTACATATAGGCTATTCGTACCATAGACAAAGATTCGGGCTGTTCGGACCTCTAGTTGATGGTGTCACTGCGAATTTGTTTGTAGTGAAGGTTTTCTTCCTTCCTTTATCCACTTGCCCCCTCCCCTCAAACTCAACCAAGCCCATATCCAAAAAGTGGTATACCCAAATATAAGCATACATATAGACATGCCATACTCTTCAACCTCCATCCCACACGAGCAGTACAGCCATGATCCATATCACGTACATGCCGGCACCGATCACCGCCGCTGGCTAACCGCACGATCACGGCCGCCACCGCCCAACCTCGCCACCGCCGCGACTGTAAGGCAGTCCGGCGTGGGCTCCGCAAGACAGTTCGGCGCGACCACCGTGACCGCAAGACAGTCTGGTGCGGGCACTACAAGATAGTCTGGTGCAACCGCTTTGGCCGCAAGACAGTCTGACGCGGACCACTGGAAATACCTCAAGACGTGCATAATCAATCTCATATTCAGGATGGGAATGTGGAGGTAGGAGGTAGGCTTCTTTCACTACGCATGATTCTCCTTTGAGATTGCTGCTATAAAAAATTGCGCCTGACTGGTTTGGGGGAGTGTGATACTTAGTTCATCCTAAGTGTATCGGAAATCCACTTTTGATCTCAGATGCATGTGCTCCTGCTAGCTGATTTCTTTTAGAAAAAAGTCAAGAAATTTAAAAAAAAAAAATTGGACGCATACATCTTGACATTCTATGTGCTCACAAAGTCGTTTCGCAGAAAACCGATATGTTTTGTGTCCTGTATGAAAAAGACAGAAATGTCTCATTACCCGCATTTTTTAAGCGCTAAATTTTGTCTTTTTTACATATGACACAAAACATATCGGTTTTTCGTGAAACAAACTTTGTGAGCACATAGAATGTCAAGATGTACGTGCCAAAAATTTTCTTGATTTTTTTTAACATTTTAACTTGCATTTAAAATTCAATTCAAATGTGCTCCCGAGAGCCAAAACGCCTCATCAGTTTTTTTTGTCCTTAAGAATTGCCACTGTAAATAGTCTTATGAAAGTAAGTGACTTAGATGAGCAAGCGATCTGTTCGGAATACCCTCCGAAAATAGTGATACAGAGACTCAACCTCAGATGTAAGATACAAATACTGGGATAGGTCTGTTTCTTGAAGGTTCTTTTGTTTTAGTTGCTAAACTGAAACTTTTGTCCTTTTAGTCTTGCATATGACACATCCAGTAAGCATCTCGTTCTATTTATCCGTATGATATAGCAGGGACAACATACAGACAGCTATATCAATGTGTAGTGTTTATCATCTCAATCACATGTTATTCGTGAGCATAAAGATGCTAGATAGCTGAGCCTTAGGACATCATGCCATTATCGATACTGGTGGGGCTGAGTTGACATGTCAAGTATTTATTTATCTAATCTTTCTTTCTTTACTTTCTATATTTTTGTGTAGGGATATCCTAGCAAAGAAAGCGGCTGACCCAAATTTCAGGGCATGGAGGTCAACACGATATGCAAAGTTTTCTCTTATTCGGGAAAAAAAGGAAAGAAATATGGAAGAGAGAGTGAGTATATTAGTATGACTGTTTTGCTCAATTTTTCATCTAGTAATTTAAGTTAACTTTATGAACATTGTTTTATGTAACATATGCACTGTTTTATCCGTAGTTGTTTTATTGCATCGTTCTTTTCTATGTTGATTATGAGAAAGCGGTGCAAATTGTTCCACAATCGGTATTTTCCTGAGCTGCTTTGTTCCCTTGTTCATCTTGTAGGCAAATGAGCTGCATGTGGTATCACCCCTCCCTTGGTAGTTCTGTGGAATCAATTTCCACAATTGTGCAAGCTGATCAGGAAGAACTCAGAACTTAATCAAATTTATGTAACATATGCTGTTGTGGCTGCTCTGAGCTTCGAAGGTGATAGGGCTGAGTCACAGGACGACGAGTGTCTCAGTGCCATTGCTGGCGATTAGATCTGATAGCAGGGGTATGTTAAAGAGAATTCAGAGGGGTCAGGAATCGGATGTAGAAGTAAACTGATTGTTTATTGCTTCCCAAAAGACACCAGATACTTGTCCTGTTATAGGAGAACCAACCCACTTTGACCTGAAAGTATCCAATTGGGAATAGGACTCATATAACTTATTATATTCATTTGTCTAGACTTCTAATGGAACCGGACTCTTTAGGGTAGTTGTAACCTAGCATAGTAGCATGACTCTACTAACTCCACAACATATGCACTGTTTTATTCTTTGTTGTTTGATTTATCAGAAACATGCAAATGTTCAGAAGAATGCAAAATCTACCAGGATGCGTGTATATGGAGCTGTGGAGGAAATAAAAACAAAACGTATGGGAAAGCATGCAAAAAATAAGAGTTTAAACGAAGATAATACTCCAGGTCTGTAGTCCTGCTATACTGTTTCTCAATCTTCAATACATATTTCCGAAATTGTTACGCTTTGTTGCTGAGCATGGAATAGGCAAATGCAATATGCAATTCACACATGCTAAGCTCGTTACACTTCCTCTCTAGATCGAAGTCAATGTGGTGTCTTTATTTACCTTTATTGACTGCATTGCGCGTGTCTAGTATTTTGTATGTGCTGATGGAGCTGCAATGCTGACTTTTGATGCCAAGTATGCATCATAGCTCAACCATAATAAATATTTCAATCCGTATTAGCATTTATTTTGTCCAGTTGTTTACAAAGTAGGCAAGTAGCCTAATCCAACCAGCATGTTGGCACCAGTTCCATAGCTTAAGTTAAGGTACATAACTTTAACTAGCACAAGCAGTTTCTAGCAAAGTGGTAGATAGATGACTATGCAAAGTACCATAGATGTGATCCATAAGTCGACTTCGCAAAGTGTCTTTTGGCTCCTGAGCACCAATGCTCCCTTCATTTAAAAAAATTAAAAATCATATTTATAAGTTAAAAAATGAAATTAATTTTGGACATAGTCAATTTTGTATCCCACTAGCATGCAAAATTGATAAAGTTTGGGGATTTAAAAAATGCATGTATAGATCTACACTTTTGTCATTTTTGTGTAGCTCAGAATATAAATCATTTGAAATTGGCATTTTACACGTTTGTGAGAAAAATCATTGGCTACATCCCGATATTTTTTTAAAAAAACTTTGGATCTTACAAATATTTTTATTTTATTTTTTGAAAGAGTAGGAGCACTAGTGCTTAGGAGCCAAAAAAAACTCCATTTCGCTTCCCTTATAACAAAAAAAAAATCAGGAGTATTTGCTAGATATAGGATGAAGCAATGGTATACAATAGTAGTATTTTCCTACAAGCTACTGTGGCCCTACATGTGGTTCTTCTGATTGTAATAACTACACTCGCTAGGGAGCATGGTTTTCTTCGAAAAAATTATGTCATCATGTTGGTTGATGTGCAGAGCTTAGTTATACTTGATGTTGTCAGTGAACACACGTAAGCTCCAGACAACATAATACCAGTCTAACAAGAAAATCATTTTCGAATGTCTGAATTCCATATATGTAAATACTACATTAACCCTAGTTATTACTTCTGAATTCTCAAGTCCACAAACTTGTACTCCATATACCAGATGATGCTCTCGTCGTTTCCCAGCAACAGCCAGCCACTAGCCAGTGACATTGACACATTGTGACGACCTGACCAAGCAGAGCCATTTACGTCTGAGTGAGAGTCGACCTGACCAAAGCTACCAATCAACCCACACAATAACTTCTTATACCTGATTGCCCTAATCACCTAGTAACTAGGCAGCACATAGCTCCAATTGTCTCTGAAATTCTGAACCATTATGCAAGTATAGCAAATCACCCGTCCTGGTACTACCGTTGGTTTCCTTGCTGGTGGGTTCTTGTTTTCCAGGGTGGTTTTCAGGGCATGTACACGCATGAAAATGAATATTTTTTATATGAAAATGGGTATATTCTTGAACCTGAAGATTACCCTGTATGCATGCTACTTAATTTGTTCTACACATAGTACCTGTAAATAGACGCGTAACTCCATTAGATCTGCTAGTTTCCTAAAACATGTGAAAGGTGGTCTGTAAAAGATTATTCATTCTCAACTCTCAATTGCTCAATTGTGTTGCTTCTATTTGCGCAGTTCAATAGGAGATCGACTCCGCATTTCTTAGGACCAAAGCAGCTCACAAATGAAAAAAAAGGAAAAACCTCCAGATGGAAAGCAATGTAAGTTTTTGTCAATTGATAAATAAAATACACGAATGACACAATAGCACATTTACCTTACTCCTCTTATACCTTCACTATTTGCATAATTACAGGAAACTACATATTTGGAATGGATGGCATAGGAAAGGGTAAGAAACTAGTTCTCTTATCTTTTTGACATAGAGAAAGGTTTTCTAGCGACTAGTAAAAACATGAAGACCCTTCATGGATACCTTTTGTATGTTGTTATTAATAAGACCTTGTGTCTGATTGGCTGGCACGTTTATTAGATAACATGGTATCATTTTAGTTGATTCTCACCCTTCAGTGTTCAAGAAGTTGAGTTATTTACACTCTTTGACTGCCCACTGTGTTATGTATTTATGCTGGGTCATGTTTATTTAAGCCTTCTGCGTGATAACTCTGTGGGTGCAAAGCATTTTTTTAGATCAAACCTTCAGGTATTGTCAATCCTGTTGTATTCTATAATGCTTTGTACAATGCTTATTCAGCTTGTTTCGTTTGATTCGTTTTCAGGTACCAATGGGACATAATATAATAACTAAACAATTTTTAGAACCGAATGTTGCATTGGATTTACGCAGAAGACTGCGCTTTGATGGTGCGCATGAAAATATGTGCAAATATAATCTCCGATTTCTATCAGACGACTACTCGTTAGCTCTGAAGTAAATGGAGGAAGTTGAGGCCAAGCAATTGTTCATAAATGAAAAGTTCAACCGTACGGAAACAAAGGTATGCCATCTGAGAGGTCTCATCAACCTGAATGATTTTGTTCCGTTGCCACACCTGAATGGTTTATCCTCAGGAATCTTTGGAGATAATGTTAGAAGGTATGCATGCTAAGATAGCACTTGAAGATAATGAAATCAAGGTACACAATACCAAAATTCACAATTGCATGGTGCATGAGTGGAAAGTTAGGCGCCATTTACTGGCAAAATCCATAGGCTAGGATGTGTCATCTGCCGATTGGGTAATGTAGCTATTATCTGTTTGATGCTTGGAATTTGGGTTTGGACCTTTGTTTCCATGTACTTACCAACATGCTACCTGGTTGCTCTGGTTTGCCTCAACATGCACTAGAACCTTTGCTATGTGCCCAAAATATGTATTTGTTTGGCCATTTCACCTTATCTTATGTTGTACTCGAATTAGTGTCATGACTCAATAATTACTATACATTTTCTTTTGCTTCTATTTTTCACTTCCATTGTTCAATGTATGCATGGCTAATCTGTCTGCTACTTTATTGTCATGTTAGGTAGCTAAGCATGAAGATGTAATTCAAATGTTACGAATTTCGAGTACCACTATGGAAAATGGAATAACCACCAAGTCATGGAAATCGAGAAGTTGAGAATTGAAGCTTAAGATCCTAAACATTTCATGTCGATGACAGAATTGGAGCCGTGCATTAATGTTGTAAGACCTCCATACACTGCATGTTTCACTTAATTTTTCTGTGGCTTCTGCTTTTCACTTCCATTGTTCAATATATGCATGGCGAACATGTCTGCTACTTTATTGTCATGTCAGGTAGCTAAGCATGAAGCTGTAATTTAAATGTTACAAGTTCCGAGTACCACTATGGAAAATGAAATAACCACCAAGTCAATGGAAATCGGCAAGTTGAGAAGCGAAGCTGAAGAGTCTAAATAGTTTACTCCCGCTGTTCACAATTACCTCGCGTTTTGGGTTTAATCAAAGTCAAACTTTGCAAAGTTGACCAACAATATAAGAAAAAAATCAAAATCCATGATTCCCGATGCATATAATATGAAAATATGGTTTATGACAATTCTAATACAATAGTTCTTTTTACATTGTTAATGTTAATATTTTTTCTTAAATATATGGTCAAAGTTTACAAAATTTGACTTTGACTAAACCTAGGATGAGAGTTAATTGTGAATGGAGGGAGTATATCGATGATAGAATTGGAGTCGTGTTGCAAACCAAATATCCCCCAATAATCGGTCATATCCTGGTGTCATTAGTGCTTGATTTTTTTATTACTCAGGCCATTATGGTTGAGATTTGTGGGACTGTTTAGATGTATGCTTCTGTAATCAGCATATTACTCTCTCCATCCCAATTTTTGTTGCATATAAGGTTTTATTAGAGTCAAACTTTATAATGTTTGACCAAGTAGTTTGGTCCAAATATGAACCTAAACAATGCCATATTAATATTGTTAGAATTGTTTTAAAATATTTTTTCATAATATATGTATCTCATATCATACATATTCATATTATTTTATATATTCTTAAGACAAAATTATGCGCAACATATTGTGGGAACGAGGGAGTAATACAAGATACCAAAGACTCACGATTGTGTGATCAATTCTCCCATTATCTTTTTCTATCGGTAAGACCTTCATGTTTCAATTTATTGATCGATTAATTCTCCCATTCTCTTTATATATCACTAAGCCGGCATGTTCCAATTAACTAGTAAGTACGCATTGATACATTGCAAATGTATCTATAATTTTTGATGTTCCATGCTTGGTTTTATCCACTTTCTTGTGTTTTGTTCCAACTTTGAAGTACTTTTCATATGATTTTTTGGACTAACCTATTAACAAGAGCCACAGTATCAGTTGCTTGTTTTCTGCTGTTTTTGGTTCTAGGAAAGTCGGAAAATGAATATTCTCGGAATTGGACGGGACAAAAGCCAAAGTGCCTATTTTTCCGGAAGTGATCAAGTGTCAGAATACGAGACGGAGAGGGGCCAGAGGGCGGCCACACCACCTGGCCGCGCGGCCAGGCCTTGCCCGCGCCAGGGGGTGGTGTGGCTAGCCCAGGCACCCCCTCGGCCTCCCCTTCCGACTATAAGATGCCCTCGGGATGAAAACCCTAAGGACCCGATCAAAAATCCACGAAAGAGTCTGTAGCCGCCGTCATCTCCATCCCTAGATCGGGAGGGATTTGAAGCTCTTCCCGACACCCTGCCGGAGAGGGGAATTCACCCTGGAGGCCTTCTTCATCACCATACAAGCCTCCGGTGTGATGCGTGAGTAGTTTATCCTTGGACTACGGATCCATGTAGTAGCTAGATGATTGGTTTCTCCTCCTTTGTGCTTTCATGTTTAGATCTTGTGAGCTCCGTTCATGATCAAGATCATCTATTTGTAATTCATACATGTTGTGTTTGCGGGAATCCGATGGATATTGAGATGCTATTTCAGATTGATTATTGATTCTATCATGTCTTTGTTATTTGAGATCTTGCATGCTTTCCGATGTTAGTAGCTATCTTGGCCAAGTAGATGCTAGCAACTCCAAGAGTTAGTATTTATGCTCGATAGTGGGTTCATGCCTCTGGTAATCTGGGGAAGTGACAGAAATCTCTAAGGTACTAGATGTGCTGTTGCTATTTGGGAGAAAACAACAATCCTTTGTTCATAGAACAATCGTATTGTTTACTTTACATGCAGTTCGTAAAGCAATAATCTGTTGCTTGCAACTTAATACTAGAGGGGGTTCAGATGATAACCTGAAGGTGGATTATTAGTCATAGATGCAGTTAGATGGCGGTCTATGTATTATGTTGTAATACCCAATCAAGTCTCAGAGGAGTCAAGATGATTAGTATATGCATGTATTGTTTTCTCGGTGTTTGTCAACTGCCCCGCTGTAATTTGTTCACCCAGCATGTTATCTATCTAAGGAGAGCCACCTCTAGTGAACTATGGATCCTGACCCTTTTTTTTACATACAATCTACAACTGTTTACTTCTTTGTGTTTACTTTCTGCAAACTTTTACTTCTTTCTATTCGATACGTTTAATTCTTTGTTTTCCGCAAAAGACGGTGAGATTGACAACCTCATCGCAAGTTGAGGACAAAGTTCTGTGGTTGTGTTGTGCAGGTCTCCACGTTGCTACTAGCACCGGTAGTGCGCCCTGCCAAAGCTCAGCTAGCAACACCTTTGAGGTGTTTCCTTACTCCTACTGGTTCGATTAAACCTTGGTTTCATAACTGAGGGAAAACTTACTGATGTGCTCAACATACCTTCCTCTTGGGGTTTCCAACGAGCTATACGTTGAAAGTCGAGCGCATCACGCATGTGCGTACACTTCTCTATTATTGATCATGTACTTAAAATCCATATAAGCCAGAAACAGGATACTCTTCCATCTTAGTTTATTATGCTTAGTAGAAATGCTGTAACGATTTAGGTGATTTAGGTGATTAGCGATTGACTACAGGTGTCCTATTTTTCATCTCGGGTGTTGTGTTTGTTTGGGCTGGATTAGTGGTTTTTTTAGGAGACCAGCTATTGACTGAATGCCACGTTGGATATTAATTAACGCTAATTAGTGCTGGATATGATCCTAACTCTTGAGATCTTTCGAATTTTAGAAAGCCTAATAAAGTGAGATGGAAGGAGTATCTCTTATTGCAATTTCACTTGGAACTTAAAGATAATCTGATAGTAGTAAAATACTATATTACAAGCAAACATGGGCTTAAAATGTCAATGCTATAATCCAACTCATATGCAACTATTTCTAGGGCACCGTTTATGCACCTAAGCATCGTATGCAGGGGGCTCTGACTTATGTAGATAGAACCTGCTTCCGCGACTTGCTCGTTATGACGTTCACAAGGATGGAATGTTGAAAACATAAGCAATAATCCATATGATTTAAATCAAATAGTAAACTGATAAAGTATGATCATACAGACATTACCAAAACTAATCATGCAGATCAATAAAGTAGATGAATAGGTTACATCTAAATAAGATAAACCTATCACATCTACACCAATCGCTAGAATAAAGAACTCTAGCAGAATCTGAAAGAGAAAATTCAGTATTACGTACGGTAGAGCAGCGGTAGCAGCAGCAGCCGCGGCGGTAGCAGCAGTAGTAGCTGCAGCCGTGGTAGCAGCATTATCAGCCATGTCGTCGATGTAAAGGCTGCCGATGTCCGGGAAGATGTCCTCGTCGGGGAAGGAGTCATCCGTGATGGGGTCAGTAGTCGTGCGGAAGCGCTCCCCCAAAACCTGATCGCCCCTCACCCGTACAGGTTCACAAGAAGACGGGGTTCCGGAGGCCTACTGTCCCGATCTGCGGTGCACGCCGCAAGCCGGGATGGGAAAGACGAAGGCGGCGGCGCAATAGACTAGAAGGAGACGCGTGTGGAAAGCGATGATGATTAGGTTTAACGCATACGCTTATATAGCGAAGGTGAGGGAGATCGTGAGACTCAGCCCACGTCCGAGTCGGTAACATCCCATGTCCCATAAAGACTGGAAAAGGCTAACTAATTAGCGCATTCGTTAATGACTCATAATTAATCCACGACTAATTTTTCTGACTAGCAAAAATAAAGCTTGGCTCGGCAAGATTCCCGCAATCCGTGGCGCGCGCACGTCGTGACGAGGCGAGGCGAGGCAGACGGCGTCGGAGGAGGAGTGCACGAGAGCTGCTCTTCTTCTCACATCTTAGTGAGTGGTGGAACAACCTAATATATAAGGATGTGAAATTCCCACTCAACTATCAATGTGGGAATAAACTTTGTCACCACTAGCACAACCATATGTTGCCATGCACAAATGGGCCAAAGAGAATTTCAGAATTGTCTAATGGGCTAACAGCGCAAAACTCATCAAATTCCAACATGGAACACTTGTCTAGCTACAAATCAGTTGAATTTATAAATGTCGATGAGCTACATATACATATACTCCCTCCGTCCCAAAATAAGTGACGTAGGTTTGTCTAGATTCGGATGTATCTAGACCTATTTTAGTATATAGATACATGCGAATCTAGACAAACTCACATCACTTATTTTGGGACGGAGCGAGTATTTCATATACTTTTTCTCTAAATCTGATGATGGAACAGTGTAAAAGAAAATACACCATTCCATGATTAAATCAATGCTTCCAAAAGCATATATAAGCCAGCGGAAAAATTGCACATCATAACCTTTTTTTTTTTTGAATTTGCACATCATAACCTTGATCTCATCTAAGTAACATGAGCACATAGTGTAGGTTTAAATGAAACTGACATGATTCCAGGTGAGAAGCAAAACAAATGTTTTCTCCTATGAGGATCTGATGTGGCTGATCCCAGCCCATAGGACGCGCATGTAGTGTGGCGGCTTGCATCCCTCAATCTAGCCACTCATGTACAGTTTATGAGGACTTGAACCTGAGTGGCTAGATTGTATATCCATTTTCCTAACAAAGTGAGCTAGGCTTACTTCTTTTGTAGCTCCCTCTTGTCGCCCGAGCATGATTCTTCATTCCTCGAGAAAGTAGACGACTAGTCGGAGAGGAGGCGTTGCTTGCTCTAGCGTCCAAATTTGATCAAATTAACATTGCGAAGCATACCAGCTAGCGCCCCGTAGGGGAGCCATAACACCATCATTGAAGTTGACGACACACTTATTGCGGTTGTCTTAGGATGCGGGAGGCCGGTGGCCTGTCAGAATTAGGGGTAGCAACCTACTGTATCTAGATTCCACATTTTGTCATTTCAGATTGATATAACTTCATAGTCATGAAATAATAATATAGACCTGATATGTATACCTTTGTTTCGAAATTAAAATATAGTACATAGTGTTCCTCTAACCGCCAAAAAAAAGTATCGCCGCCAACTGTTGATTCAGCAATAGGCATGTAGTTCCAGCGGAAATGCATGCAGTACAATGTAAGATTTAACTATCTTTATAAGAATCAGTCGTAAAGAAGGCCAACTTCAGAACATCTTCAAATAGTGGATATTCATTTCGGCTCGCAGGTGCAAATGCAACCATTGTAAGAAAACATATTTCAAAATGTCAAAAAAAATTAAAAAAATTATATATATACATTCAAACAATTTATGTTGGTTCATAAGTTTTTGGGATGAAATAATATTTTATGTGTCATGTATAAAAAAGACAAAAAAATATCACGTGAATAGTCGTATTCAGGTGATATTTTTTGTCTTTTTTATCTATTCACGTGACATTTTTTGTCTTTTTATATACGACACATAAAATATTCTTTCATCTCAAAAACTTGTGAAACCAACATAAAATGTTCGAATGTATATGTATGAATTTGTTTTTAATTTTTTTGACATTTTAAAATATATTTACTCATAATAGGTGTATTTGCACCTATGAGTCAAATTGCCGCCTCCACTTCAAATAGAGGCATGCCTCTTTTCTCATAAAGATATCTTAAGCAAATAAATATTTGTATCAATTTTTTTCACAAATTCATGTTTTAGTTGCAAGTTATCATAATTCTTGCAAACTGTTGATGATCATCCATTTCGAATTTTTCAAAAAAAAAAGACCAACTGTTCTAGTGAATTACCAAAACAGACCCCCTTCTAGAAAAATTGCCAAAAAAGACCACTTATTCGTGGCGGCAGGGCATGCGTGGCGCCTGCCGCATGGACTGAGGCGGCAATGGCCTGCCGCCATGGACCAAGGTGGCATGTCGGCATAGACGGCCAAGGTGCCGAGGTTAACGGCACAGTGGGCATGCCGGCTTGACCAACAAAGCGGGACTTTTGCGTATGGCCGCTCTAACAACTACTAGCTCCGTCCCAAGGAATAAGACGTCCTCGTTTTGCGTGTTTTTCCTTTGACCAAGATTTACTTTAAATATATAAAGAATGTTGGTATAAAATTAGCATCATTGAAATTCAATATGATTTCAACGATACTAATTTTACACAATATAATAAAATTTTAGTGGCTCTATTTATTCGGTCAAACTTTGTTTTGGAATGCGCTTGCGCTTTATTCCTGCGAGACTGTGCGGCAGCCCGAATCACCCCGCATGCACCCCCAAACGTATAAGTTCGGCACAAACGCACGCAGACTACCGGTGCAATGTTAAGAAAGATAATGTCACAGATGGTTTCAGCTATATCTTGCAAATACTAGTACTCCCTCCGGTTGGTTTTACTTGTCGCAACCATATTTCAAATTCAATTTTGCAAAAAATACCAAATACATTCAAAACGTTTTAGAATTAGCCTTCAAATTCGAATTTCAAACTGGTATCTTCGTCTCCGTCCTCCCGCGCCAGGTCCCACGTGCGCCAAGTCGCGGTCGAAGGACTCAAATTCCTCCGTCCTCCCGCACTAGGTTCACGTGCTCCAGGCAACACGACACACATTGACACAGAACCTTAGGGCTGCGTGCTCCAGGCAAAGCGAGGCATGCGATCCCCCAGGCAATGCGGCCATGCTCCATCGAGCTCTAGCATATTGTGCCGCCGCCGTCACCTGCGCCGCGCAACCGCGGAAAATCTCCCTTGCCTGACGCGCCTCCATCATCGAGCTCGGCCCCTTGGCGGCGCCTCCCTCCTACACAAGGAGAAACACAGAGAAGAAGAACAGCAGCAGAGAAGTAGTTTTGCCTTCACATTCAGGTGTCTTTCTGAGTTCCACTGCAATTCTTCCTAAATCAAAATGTAACTTGTCATGTGTCTGAAACTTGGAGAATTGTTAGAAAACGAGAAACTAAGATGAACATTTGTACAAGGATACAAGAAAATTGTTAGATAAAAACATTCCTTGATATGAAAATTGACACTCGGAGAATTGTTAGATAAAAACATTATTTTCCTAAAACACAGAAAAATAATCAACAATACTTAATGCTACAGGATTTAACTATGTACAAGGATGGATAATAACAAGATCATTCAGATTTCAAACTGAACTAGCACCCGGTTAGGCAAAGAACACCAGAACAGGGTTACCAGCTTACTGCGCAGAGTGAAACTTTGTCATGCCACAAGCTGTTGCCATTTACTACCAATCTCCATAGCCTTGTTCTTGGTTCATGTAAATCTGAATCTAGTCGGTAGTTCCCCTCTGCAAGCGGTTTCATAGTCTTGAGCGAGGTGTGGTGCGGCTTCCTTGTGAGGGCATATGAACTTCTTCACGAATACTTCCTTGCTCGGCAAGATTGTACTATAGTAGTCCCGGTTCTGATCTAGCAATCCATTAGCCTTAAGAAACTTGAGAACGTGGTACCGGGGCCAGAGCCGGCCCTCCATGCTATAAGTGAGCAGTACCGATCGACGAGCAATGTACGCCGGTTCCAACCCCACCTCGGAGATCAGGAACTCGGACATACGCAGCAGCGTGTCTTCGGACCTCCTCAGCACAATCGGAGCTTTGGACAAAGCGACCCTCACTTCGGCATCCGCCACCTGAATGTCTTCTTCAAGTAGTCCACTTTGGCGGCGATCTTCTCCTCGCTGAAGAATGTGACAGCCTTCAGCACTTGCCTGAACATCCCAGAGCCACGGGGCACACCTAGACCTTCGGCGCATCTCACCATTGCCCGGATGCGTTCCGGTTTGGTGGAGAGTATTTTGGGTTCAGAGATGCACAGCTTGGCGACATCGCAAGCGTTTAGCAAACACTCCTGTAGTATCGCGATGTTGGGCTTGACCTTCCGCTCAAGGTCAAAGCTGAGGAGGTAGGAGTTGCGCTTGACCGACCGGAAGAAGTTCTCTGTGGAGCCGAAGAAGAACAGGTAGAACTGCACCTTTGAGACGACGGATCTGGGGCAAAAATGCATGCCGACGATGGAGATGAGGCGCGCGATGTCAGGACCTGACAAGCCGAGGCCGGTGAGCCCGACGAATCTAGGGGCCAGCGTCATCTCCACGCCGGAGCAGAGTAGCTTCGGACACTTGACGATGGTGGCGGCGACTTCGGCGCTGGAGAAGCCGTGGCCGGCGAGGAAGGCGAGCACGGCGTCGGGCTTGGAGGAGGACTTGAGGTGGGAGATCTGCGTGGAGGCCTTGAGGGCTTGTGCTCGGGTGAGGCCGCAGGTGTGGACCAGATAGTCCTCGACGGCGAATCCGGGATTCGGGGATATGGCCGGTGCGGCGCCGGAGATGAGGCGGCGGAGAGTGAAGATGGCAGAGGTGGATGGGGAAGAGAGGATATGGGAAACGATGCACGCGCGGAGGCGGAGCATGGCGCTGGCGACGGCGAGCGGCGGCGCCGTCGGCAGAGGGATTTCCTATGGGTCTGCAGTTGCAATGGCGTGTGCTTGTTCGTCGTGAATGGGCTGCAATTTTTTTGTGTGCATGGGCTGTATTGGACCGGCGTTTGATAGGCCCAGCTTCTTGAATTTTTTGTCGTTTTGTCCTCAGGCTTAAAGCTTCGTGAGTTACTCCTTTTCAGTTTACACAACTTCATGGGAAGAACGGTACTCATACAAGTACTCCCTCCGTCCTAAAAAATATATCTCAAGTTTGTTTTAATTTAAATGTATCTATATTTTAAATAGTGTTTAGATATAATTAAGTTTAAACAAATTTGAGACATCCTTTTTGGGACGGAGGAAGTATATGTTATCTTGCACTAAAACTAAAGACCTAGGCGACTAGGGTTTCTTGACCTAGGCGACTAGGGTTTTCGGCTCCTCTTCAGATCCTTCTAGCGATGCCTCCGTCTCTGCCCTCGCCCTGATCTCTGCTCCCTGGCAGTTCTCCTCCTACCGCGATGCGGATTGGGAGGGTCTTTTCTCACCTCGTCATCCTTAGGTGGCGAGAATCTTCCAATCTCTGTTAAACCCTAGTTCGGTTGGCGAGATCTCTTCTTGGCGGCAATGTCTCAGACACCTAGTGCGACCAGTCAGCCCGGGGAAGGCTCAAGCAATAAGGGAGAGGAACCTCTTGGGGATCTCTTACAACAACTTGAGATTGAAGATAATGAGATCGACAATCTCGTGTTTGAAGATGTTGTTGATGCTCCAACTCAGGGAGTTAAGTGGATGGCTTTGGCCAAACTGCACACGATGAATTTCTTCAGCCTCCAAACTTTTGAGTAGCACATGCGCGTCGCATGGAGCCCAGCGAGGGACGTCGATTTTCTTCACTTGGGAGGTAATTTGTTCATGGTTCGATGCTATTGTCTTAGCGATTGGACAGAAGTTACAAAGGGAGGACCATGGGGAGAGGAACCTCTGGGGGGTCTCTTACAACAACTTGAGATTGAAGATAATGAGATCGACAATCTCGTGTTTGAAGATGTTGTTGATGCTCCAACTCAGGGAGTTAAGTGGATGGCTTTGGCCAAACTGCACACGATGAATTTCTTCAGCCCCCAAACTTTTGAGTAGCACATACGCGTCGCATGGAGCCCGGCGAGGGACGTCGATTTTCTTCACTTGGGAGGTAATTTGTTCACGGTTCGATGCTATTGTCTTAGCTATTGGACAAAAGTTACAAAGGGAGGACCATGGTTGTTCCGCCAGAATGCAGTTGGTATAGAGGAATATGATGGTCTCTCTCTCGCCAAATCAGTTGATCTAAATTTTATTGCTATTTGGGTGCAAATCCATAAACTGCCAGATGGTTATAGGGAATTGGCTGTTGTTAAGAATCTAGCCGAAAAGAGGATTGGTCAAGTTATTGAAGTTGAGTCCGCACAACATGGTCTCGATGATTTTATCAGAGTTAGAGTAAAGCTTGATATTCGCAAGCCTCTGGCCGTTTTGTTATGGTGTCATGGAACGGGAAGAGAGAATTCTTTCTTCTCCAATACAAGAAAATTCCAAAATTTTGTGGTCCCTGTGGGTTACTCAGGCATGTCCATGAGGAATGCTAGTGAATTTGACATAAGTATGCTGAAGTGGGGAGAGTTTCTAAAATCTAGTCGAGAGACATGGTATGGGAGATTGGCCTTTGGTGGAAATAGGGGAGGCTACCGAGGTGGTCGATCCAGGGAGTTCAGTGGAAGAGGAGGTCTGGTTTTAGGGCGAGGGGGATGGATATCAATCACCCTCGTGCTGGGAAATGTAAACCATGGATCGGCTATAGCTAAAGACGATTCTCTAAAGGATACTGCTACTAGTCCTATCAAAATTGTTGACTCAAACATGAAGGAGGGTGAGGAAGCTGATAGCCTTTTGAAACGTCACATCAATTTCAACCTGTCAAACCCCCAGTCTGTTGTGGATCAGCCATCAAAGGATATGTACATGGAGACGGACGGAGCTCCATTGTCCCAAAATGATTTAAATGTTGGGGATAATGATCGCAAGAAGAGGACGAAGGTGGATGGTGAGAACTCAGGCAATACCCTAGGATCGGCGGGCTCAGGTGAGCCTGTCCGGGCGCAATGAAAACATTAGGACTTAACTGCCATGGGTTACGTAAATCCACGGCATTTCGCGCGCTCCTGGTTATCTAGGCGTGGCACAAACCGGACATTCTTTTCCTGTCTGAGACACATTTGAGTAAAGCTAGGGCGGAAAATCTGAAGCGGCAAATGGGTTTTGACCATCTCATTATGTCTGAGAGCGATGGCCGTAGTGGGGGACTTCTCTTGCTATGGAGAAATGACTTGAATGTTACTTCTGAAAGAGTTCACATAAATTATCTGGATATTCGTATTGACGAGGGTACTAGTGAAGCTTGGAGGATTACTGGTATCTATGGCGAACCCAATGGTAGCAGGAAACACCTGACATGGGATTATATGCGCGAACTTCATGATATGGTTAACTTGCCTTGGGTAATGCTTGGTGATTTTAATGAGATTTTGATAGGTGCTGAGAAGGAGGGTGGAAATCTGCCGCCCCAAAGATGTATGTAGGATTTCCGTGATGCCCTCTAACGAGGGGTAACCTCGGCAATGTCCATGGTGATGGACTTGGGGTTTCGCAGAAAAGAGAATGCTGGGGATTTCGTCGGATGTCAGGGAAACAATGGAATCAAAGTCGCATGAATATTGAGTAATTATACTATTACAAGTTGTCCTCTAGATTTTGGTACCCTCGCTTGGGATTCTCCCGTCCTATATATAATAGGCCGGGTCTCAGAGCTGTATGCGGATAGGTTTCATATACGCGTGATTACAATACCAATACAATGTCGGTTCATAGTCTCTTTCCTAATACAATCAAAGCCTTTGTTGGTTGCTTCCTTGGGCTGTCGTCTGGAATCTTCATGGGCCAGAAGCCCTTTTACCCAATATAGGGCAGTAAATCATAAGCATCCGAGTAATCATACCTATGTCAATAGCCCTCGAGACTCTACTTAAACCGAAGTTTCAGGTTGAGTCACAAAGTTTCTTTTTATTTCTTTTCTTTTATATTTTATTTTTATAGGGATTTGGTACAACGAGTCTGATTCTTCCGACGGATCGGGAATCAGTTAATTGCTCCTGGGCAAAAACAAGGTTGTCCTACATCAAATTCAAGTCCCTAGGCTTAAATCCGGAATTTATTACTGGCGTAATTCAGTCCGAGCCGCTGAGGTCTTACCGAATACTGAATTCCCGTTTTTATTTTATCGGGTACCCAACGCGTATGTCAGGATTTTTCATCGTATTCTTGATACGGATATTTTACTAGAAGAGCGTATTCTTGTGCGGCTACTAGGACACATATGACGAATCTTGGGGTCTTACCTTCATGTTTCTGAACATGGCATTCAGATTTTTTGTCGCGTCTGAGCGCGATCCGAGATTTTTGGCTTTATTGGCGATTGGCCTGCTGGACCACCAATATGTCTGATTTTATTAGATGGTTTTAATGCTTTATACTAGCTCCCGATGGGAGTAATACATTTATGAGGATACACTGGTGTAAAACTCAAAGTTGTTTACAATCATGAATATATTTTATACACAAATGGATTTCTATCGGGTGCGTGCTAGCACTCCCGATGGGAGTAGCCCCCGAGGCTATGTTCGGATGCCTGTATCTGGACACAAACTCATAGTTGCTGTTAGCTTGTGGGAAAACATTGACCTTTTGAACAATAAAAGGATTAAGGTACGTATAAATTATCTCTTTATACATAAGGCGAAAAAAATCGATGATACATTATTCTTTTGGCGGATGGCCCCTAGCCGTTGGCCTGGATATTCTGGCTTAAGAAGCCGAACTGTAACTCTTATATATTGTAAGTAATCTTATGCGTAAAAGCGTTGTAGCTGTGCTACGTTCCATGGATTTGAGTAATTTACTCATGTCTTCTTGTCTTGTAGTCGATATGCTCCTCCAGGAATAACTTCTGTGACGATGTATGGTCCTTCCCATGGCGATTCTAACTTCCTACGGCCATCTTGCTTGAGGCGGAGAACTAGGTCTCCTAGTGCAAAGGACCTAGGCCGCAATCTTTTGCTATGATAATTGCACAAGTTTTGTTGATACATAGTTGCTCTTTGGAGGGCTTCATCTAGAGCTTCATCAAGTGCATCCATATCATCTTCAAGTGCTTCTCTTGATGCCTCTTCATCATATGTAGCTACTCTTAGGGAATCGTGTGACACCTCAACTAGAAGCACGGCTTCTGCACCGTGGACCAATAAGAAAGGTGTCTCTTGTGTTGAATTATTTGGAGTCGTACGTAAACTCCATAACACAAATGGCAATTCATCCACCCATGCTCCTTTTGCTCTATCAAGTGGTGCTAGTAGTCTTTTCTTGAGTCCAGCAGTAACTAGTCCATTGGTTTTTTCTACCTTTCCATTTTTTTGAGGGTGAGCTACCGAAGCGTAGCTTACTTTGATGCCCATCTCCTGACAGTACTCCTTGAACTCATTGGAAGTGAAGTTGGTTCCATTGTCCGTGATGATGCTATTCGGTACGCCAAACCGGAAAACTATAGACTTAATAAAATTCATAGCCGAAGTTCCGTCTTGGATGGTGACAGGCATTGCTTCGATCCATTTAGTAAATTTTTCAACTGCTACTAGCAGAAAGATGTGTCCTCCTGGTGATGATTTGTGAATTTTTCCCACCATATCGAGTCCCCACTGAGCAAACGACCAGGCTAAAGGTATATGTTTCAACTCAGCGGCGGGTGCTCCAGGCTTTGTTGCGAATCGTTGACATGCCTCACATGTTTTGACAATGTCTTTTGCATCTTGAATTGCAGTCAGCCAGTAAAATCCTGCTCTGAATGCTTTTGCAGCAATCGCTCGACTATTAGCATGGTGACCACAAACTCCTTCGTGTATATATTTGAGTATGACTTTTCCTTCTTCGGGTGTTACGCAACGCTGTAACACGCCTGAAATACTTCTCTTATATAGTTCCCGTTTGATTACCCTGAAGGCCTTCGATCTTCGGGTGATTCCCCGGGCTTCTATCACATCTTCTGGTAGCTCTCCCTTAGTCATATATGCTATATACGGCTGCATCTAGGTAGGCTCGATTAGCATGACCTCTCCAATTTCTTGTGCTTCTTCTTCGATGGCCTCTTCTATGTTCTTGGCTTCTGAAGGAGCCCCCGAGTTTTTTGCGGATGTTTATTCTTCCTTGTTTTTGGTGCTACAATCTTGGAGACTCTTTTTGCTTTGATCGATCACTCTGTTATTTCCTCCTAAAACTCTGTGTGGTATTGGTAAGCACAAGGATCTGATGTTTGCTAGATTGTCGGATTCTTCATTTCTTGCTCTTCCTATATGTGATACTTCACATCCATTAAATTGAGCTTCCAATAACAACATATAGATCGCGATAAGCAACCATATTTTCACTAACAGCGTTGCACTTATTCATTGCATGCTATGCCACAAGATTAGAATCTCCGAAGATTTTGAGGCGAGTTGCACCGCAAGCTTTTGCCATTCGCATGCCATGCAACAGGGCCTCGTATTCCGCTTCGTTATTGGATGTGTTCGCAAAGCTCATCCGAAGTATATAGCGCATTTTGTCACCTGGAGGTGATATTAGTATGACTCCTGCTCCTGCTCCTTCCATTCTTTTTGATCCATCAAAATACATTGTCCAGGCGCTAGAGAGGTCCGGTGGACCTGCACATTGCAACTCTGTCCACTCTGTGATGAAATCCGGTAGAACTAGTGACTTGATTGCTTTGCGCTTCTCATACGTGATATCCCGAGGGATAATTCGATGCCCCATAGAGAGACACGTCCAGTTGCTTCTGGATTGTTGAGGATGCTTGACAACGACGCTTTGTTGACTACTATAATTGGATGCTCCAAAAAATAATGGCGTAGTTTTCATGCTGTCATAAATACCCCATATGCTGATTTCTGGTAGTGTGGGTACCTTGTTTGGATGGTGATAGAACCTCGCTCAGGAAGTAGACTGGCCTCTGCACAGCGTGGGTCATCCCTTCTTCGGGTTGCTCCACGACCAAGACCGTGCTGACCACCTGATTTGTGGCAGCGATATAAAGTAGTAAAGGCTCTTTTTCTTTTGGCAACACGACGACAGGAGATGTCGAGAGTGTCTTTTTAAGATCTTCAAAGGCGCGCTAAGCTTCTTCCGTCCATTCGAATTTTTCTGATTTCCTCATGAGGGCGTAGAATGGCAGTGCTTTTTCTCCTAACCTTGCAATAAAGCGACCGAGTGCCGCTACTCGCCCTGCGAGTTGCTGTACGCCACATATATTTGTTGGCTCATTCATTGTTAGGATTGCTTGTATTTTTTAGGGATTAGCCTCGATTCCTCTAGCTGACACCAAATATCCGAGGAGTTGCCCTGCCGAGACTCCAAAGGAGCATTTTTTGGGTTCAGCTTAATGCTAAACTTGTCGAGATTTTTGAATGTTTCTTTGAGGTCCATGATCAACGCAGATCCTTGGCTTGTTGTAACTATGACGTCATCAATATATAATTGCACATTTGTGCCTATCTGGCTTTCCAAACATTTCTGCATCATCCGTTTATATGTTGCTCCGGCGTTCTTGAGGCCAAAAGGCATTGTTGTGTAGCAGAATACACCATGATGTGATAAACACCGTTTTCTCCTGATCTTCTTTCTTCATCCTAATTTGTTGGTATCCTGAGTAAGTGTCCAAAAAATAAAGATGTTCGCATCCATAGTTGCATCAATTATTTGGTCGATTCGCGGCAATGGGAAGTGATCTTTTGGGCAGTGCTTGTTCAGTGCAGTAAAGTCGATGCACGTCCGAAGTTCTGTAGTATTTTTCTTTGCAACACATACTGGGTTTACGACCCACTCTTATTTTATTCGTTCTTTGATAAAATTGGCATCAATGAGGTGATGGAGCTCCTTTCCAATGGCTTTGCGCTTTGTTTCAGCGAAGCGACGAAGAGGTTGCTTTACTGGCTTTGCCTTTGGATCCAGATTTAATGCGTGCTCAACGAGTTCCCTGGGAATCCCCGCCATGTCAGAAGGTAGCCATGCGAAAATCTCCCAATGCTCACGGAGGAACTCGATGAGCGCGCTTTCCTATGCGGGATCAAGGTTAGAAGCCACAAATATTGTTTTTGTCGAGTCGACAGGGTGGATCTGTACTTCCTTTGTGTCCTTTGCTGTGTCAAAAGCCTGATCGGTATTGACATGCACTATTTCTAGTGGTTGTGTGTTTGGTGAAGTTTTGAGTTGTTCAAACTCCGTTGCCAACCTGAAAGATTCAGAAATTTTGTTGAACTCCCGATTGCAGTTGTCGGCACGTGTGAAGCTTCCTTTTACCGTGATAATTTCCTTTGGTACTGGCATTTTTATAACTAAGTATGCATAATGCGACACTACCATAAACCGTGCGAAGGCTGGTCGTCCCAAGATTGCATGGTATTGTGATGGCCAGTCCATAACTTCAAATTCGAGTTTTTCTCGCCTGAAATTTACCTTGGAACCAAAAAAACGTCAAAAATACTTTGCCTAAAGGAATTTCGGCTATACCTGGTACTATCCCGTGGAAGGATGTTTCTGTTGGCACGAGATTGTCCAGGGGGTATCCTATTGTTCTCAATGTTTTTGCGTAGATCAGATTTATGCTCATTCATGTGTCCATGAAGACCTTGCTCATATCAAACCCGCCAATTTGTGATTCTACTATCAAGGCTGAATGACCCGGTCGTGGGACCCAAAGCGGGTAATCGGTTATGCTGAATGTGATTTCCTGTTTTGACCAGTGGAGATATTCGGGTGTGGTTAATGTTGTTGTTTTCGCCATATTGATTTGTCTTGTGATGAGCTTCTAAATTCTGTTGGATGGACGCCCTTTCTGAATCATGGACATTGCTCCTTTTGACCTGGGGTACTCGTTGTTTTGATCATTTATGTTTTGTGGTGGTGCCGCTGGTGGTGGCGGTGGTGCACTAATGCTAATGTACCAGGCGTGGATGCGTATCCTCGATTTGCCCCTTCGGTTGCCTTTGCATTACATAGCTCCTGCATCTTCAAGAACGTTCGGCAGTCTTTTATGAGGTGGTTGGATTGTCGCCTGCCTGCTGAGTCGACGTAAAAATGCATATTACAGGGTCCTTCCAACATTTGCATCGCGGACATAGGTGGGTCTCGTGCTCTTGACTGATACCGCTGTGCGTACTGGCTTCCTCCGACGTCGTCCCTGTTCTGGCGGTATTCGCTGTTGTGGTCGTTGCTTCTGTTGTTACCTTCTCCCAAAAAACCTGGTGCGACGTAACTTGGTCCCGTGTTTCCATCATTATTCCTTCTTCTTCTATCGTTGCCGCGCTTATCCCTGTCTTCTTTGGGTGATCATGCACATTTATTATGCAGAGCATCCTCCCCATCAGCCCAGCGATTTGCTATTTCCATTAGCTGGGAAATTGTTTTGGGTTTAACTCGTCCCAGTTCTTCTATGAATTCTCGGCGATGGAGGTCGTCATTGAAGGCGTCGATGGCCCTTTCGTCGAATATGGACTCAACTGAGTTTTTAATGATATTCCATTGTTGGATGAATGCTCTTATTGATTCCCCAGATTTTTGTTTGCACGCTCGCAACTACTCCAAGGTTGTTGGTCATTTAAATGTGGATTGGAAGTGCTGGATAAACTTGTCTTCTAGGTTGGTCCAGCTACCGATGGAATCTTCAGGTAACTGCCTGAGCCATGATCTTGCGGTGCTGGTGAGATGTAGTTGTAGGCTTTGCATTGCGGTAGTTGTGGAGCCGCCCTATAATTTGACAGTGGCCAAATAATCTGCTAGCCAAGCTTCGGGTTCCTAGAGCCCATCGTACTTGTGGAAGTCGTGTGGAAGTTTGAAGTCTTTGGGGTACTGATGTCTTGCGAATCCGCTGTGTGAAGCAGCTAGCCCTGCATAGCTCATGATCGTCTTCGTCGTATTCATCATGATATCGTCGGATGTGGTTTTCATCCCTTGATCCATCGCCTCTATGTTGCGTGTTGTCGTTTCTTGTGTTACTTCGTGTCTCGGATCCTATGAGATGCACTCGGTGTGGTGATCTAGATCGTTGGGCATGTCCCTCTTGCCGAGGACTGTTGTGAGGGCGTGGGGATCTATCGGGTTGTCGTGTGACTCCTTGCTCTGCCTCTGCGAGAGAGGCGCCCACCATGCCAAGGTTCATAATATCCGAGAGGTGGAGGGCCACCCGCGGATCATCGAGTGCGGGTTAAGTGGTGATCAGGTATGTTTGCGCGGCCACAATGGCTGCCTGAGCTGTTTTTGCCTTGATGTTTCCTACCTAGTCAATTGACATGAATGATATGTCAAGATCTCGGATGATTCCACTTCTCTCCGCTTCGGGTATATTCTGTAGTCGAGATGTTGCCCTTCTTGGTGGTGCTCCTCCTATCATGCTCCTTGATCCTTGAGTAGAGCTTAACTGTGCCTGTCGTAAGCTGGATTCGTCAGCTAATCTCTTTCTTTCATCAAGCTGCCTCTGCATCTGAAGTAGGTATCTCTTCTTGTGGTGGAGCAGATATTGGTATGCTAGTAGATCCTCATGTGAAGCATCCGATGTCATCGGGACTGCTCCCCAAATTTCCTCCCTTGCTTTTTGTCATGCCGACGCTGGTAGCCGAAGTCCTTGTCTCTCTCTTGCGTGCGGTTCTCCGCCTCCTCCTTGGACTATGTGATTATCTGCTATTTCTCCTCCATTTCTATGGTCTTCTTCATTTTCGTGGTTTCCTGCATGGTCATCTGACAAAATATCATCGGGGTTGAGAATAGGATTACCGTTTTCGTCGCGTGGTGTTGAGGTATCCCCGTTGATCATGCACACTTGGTGGCGTGTTATGCGTGGCATAATGGCATCATCTTCTACTTCCGAGGATGTGCTGATACTGTTCCGAGATCTTAGTTCTGGATAGATCTTCGCCATCCTCTCTTCGAAGTCAACGTTTTCACTGCTTTCTTCGGGTTCTATCTCGATTTGCTCGCTTTCGTCACATGCTTCAATCTGGAAGTGGAAGCTTCCGACGATTAGATCGGATCCGCGCTGTTAAAATCGGCGGGTACCAATACAGGGGTGGGCGGGCGTGGATCTTTTTTCGTCGAGTTGATGCTTGGTGGAGAGTGGTCTGCCGAATCCGTAGTTCCAGCATTCAGATTTCCCATAGATAGCGCCAATTGACGAGGGGTAACCTCGACAATGCCCATGTTGATGGACTTGGGGTTTCACGGAAAAGAGAATGATGGGGATTTTGTCAGATGTCAGGGAAACAATGGAATCAAAGTTGCCTGGATATTGAGTAATTGCACTATTACAAGTTGTCCTCTAGATTTCGGTACCCTCGCTTGGGCTTCTCCCGTCCTATATATAATAGGCCGAGTCTCAAAGATGTATGCGGATAGGTTTCATACACGCGTGATTACAATACCAATACAATATCGGTTCATAGTCTCTTTCCTAATACAATCAAAGCCTTTGTCGATTGCTTCCTTGGGCTGTCGTCTGGAATCTTCATGGGCCGGAAGCCCTTTTACCCAATATAGGGTAGTAAATCATAAGTATCTAAGTAATCATACCTATGTCAACCTCTCCAAGGCTGTAACTTGGAGGATTTGGGGTGCATCGGCGAGAGGTTTACGTGAAGAAGAGGCAGAATGCGGGAGAGGCTAGACAGGGCGCTGGCGAACCCGAAATGGTTTGCTAAGTTCCCCATGGCTGCACTGACACATGAAGACTTCCCCAAGTCTGACCACCGACCCATCTTGCTTGATTGTTCATACATGGATTCACCTCAGGTAACCAGACCGAGTGGGAGGAAATATTTTGAAGCAAAATGGCTTCTGGAAGAAGCTTTTGACTCGGTTGTTGGCTCAGCATGGGCCAAAGCCAAAGGACATCGACGGGGTAATTTAGCTCAGAAGCTGAAGGAGGTCCACCAAGTCGTACATGTATGGGACAAGGACACTCTGCAGAAACCCCGCCATCGGCTTGCTAAGCTTCAGAGGGAGCTAAATGATGTCATGGACGACCCTTTATCTGATGATGCAACAAAAAGGCAACATGAGATGCAGGTTGAAATGGAGAACTAGATCATGAAAGTGCATGTTGGGGCACTTGTCCATCTTGATGAAATAACAATGCACATAATGAGGAAAAAATGGAAATATTTGATTTCAATAAGATTACTAATTCATTGGTCGAAATGAGGAACCAAGGAAGCAATGTCTGAACATATTGTGCATATACAATTTAGAGTAGACATTGTAGGCACAACATAAATTATTAGTGTTAATAATACACTAATATCCTAGTTTGCATAGCAAGCACAAATAAGGTCACGCAACTTCTAGTTCATATGGGTATACTCCACTTCTGTCACAAGCAACAAGAATCAACAATCTTCAAGGAAGTCCCATAAAGGAAAGAATCCAACAGAGTAGACCACCAGCCTTCCTCACGCCTCTCGCTCGTCCATAGTAGCTGCGTGCACCCCTTTCCTCGCCGGGCCGCTCCCTAGTCCTCTCCGCCGAAATAGCCGACCGGAGATGGGCAGGGAGGCGTGCTAGAGTAGATAGGTCTAGTAGGTGTTGCGGCCATGTGCCGGTTGTGGGCTCTTTGCCTGGTAGCGGAGGCAGAGTTGCGGATCTTGGTCGCCAGATCCGGAGCTTAGTAGGGTTCCTTGCTGCTGACGCTCTTCTCCGATGGCTGGAGCAGAGGGGTGGAGAAAGGAGCACCGCATCCATAAATAAAGGCATCGTTGGTGGCCTCTTCGAGATTCAGTGGGGCCATGAGGTAGAACTTCTTCTAGACGGCCGTGGTGGCGACGGGAAGAAGCGAAGCGGCATGGTTTGCAGTGTGGTGAAGCTCATCCTGGCCGGCCGTGGAGGCGAGGGGGATAGGCAAAGCTGCAACTGGTCCCATCTTTATCTGAGATGGCCCAAGTCCGGGGTAGGTGTTTGTTGGATTTGTTGCTACTGCATCTTCTATGGCTCTCTCTCCTCATATCGGGCATGATCTCTGAGGAGAGAGCTCGGTTTCTCGGCGCAGCATCGACAAATCCTGAAAGCTCATAGTTGTTGTTCTTCCGCGTCTCCTCTCCTCCTGGGCACAATGGTTGCGACGGATTGGGAGGGTGCTTCGAAGGCAACAACAAAGGGCTTTCCTAGAGAAGTGAAGCCAATTTTTTCTGCAGATCCAAATCGGAGGCAGGCAGCCAGCGATTATCCTGGCCAAATCGAGGCCATCATTATCGCTGGCGAAGTCCATCGCGAGGTCATCGAGTTGCAGAGGCGAGATGGAAGGAGGACTCGATTGTTTTTCTCTATATTCTTTCAGGGCTCTCTTTGTAAAACGTTTGGACCTGGTTCTATTTTCTTTTCTTTTAGGGTCCTGCGTGAAAATGTGTAGCTCCACCGTCTTATTATAATGAAAGGCTTCCAGCCCCTTTGGGGGCTCTCCTCGTTCAAAAAAAGGAAGTCCCATGTTGTTCTCTTTGAAAAACATTGTACCTTCCATGCGGCACCCACCACATGATCCAAATAACTTTTTCAAAGTCATCATAGTTATATCAACATAAGTTGGGTCTGGCTGTAAAAAAGAAAACATAAGTTGGATCTAGAATTCTGAATTTTCTCGGCCAGGCCAAACACAACCAATGCAATGAACAAACCGACATACAATTTCACCATAGAAAATGAAAAGTCGACGAGCCATATACGGAGTACTTTTTAACATCAAGTTGATGCTTATGTCATTAACGTATTCTACAATATTGTTAAGTACAAGAAAAATTCCATGTCATAACTAATGAATCAAAAGGGCAGAAGAATAAAATATCACCTCTATATGCGCGCTTCGCCACGCCGCCTATATCTGGTTCTGACAAAGAGTGGGGAATAGTAGATTCAAATTGTTTTTGCTTGCGCCTCTGGCCGTGGGTAATGGGCTTGCATTTTCAACACCTTTTGTCTTAATGGCACACATAATTCTAAATCGGTAGTCTTGTAGGAAGGGGGTAGCATATGGTGTCGATATCAGTTGGTCCTAGGCATGTTGCCGGGTTAGCCAATTCAACTTGGGACGCGAGTGTACCTATGGGTTTCTCCGTTCCACTTGGGTGGTAAAGGCGACACGGGGAAGAAGTGATGGCATGGACTTCAAGGATAAACAGAGTCCAATTTTGATGACGGTTTTTGTTTTCAAGTTCTGTTCGCTCTATAGCTGTTTCTAAAAAAAGTGCTACCTCTAACTAAGTAAGAGCAAGTTTAATAGCGTAGCGGTTGTTAGCTATAAGATGTTGCCACATCATCTATAGTCAGTCATATAGCTAAGACGTACAATAGTCACAAGGATGTCCTACTTTATTAAAGTGTGGCCAACATTTCACTCTCACAAGGCACCTAGGAGCACGTGCTAGAGTTGGCTCTTACTACCTCCGTCCCAAGGCTTAAGACATATAATTTTAAAAAAAAGTCAAACTATGTAAAGTTTGACCAAGTTTTAGAAAAAAATATTAATATTGACAATATGAAATATATACCCTTGGATACATCATGAAACATATTTTCACATGGTATCTATATAATATTATAGTTCTTGATGGTTTTTTCAGAAAGTTTGGTCAAACTTTCCGTAGCTTGACTTTTCAAAAAAATTATATGCCTTAAGCCTTGGGACGGAGGGTTTACAGCCGGCTCATCTTCTCTCTCCTCTTCTCTCTCTTCCAACTCAGCACAAATATTATATTTTACTTCTTATAGCCAGCTGACGTGGCTCTATTGTACTTGCTCTAATAGGACCTTTGTTGGAAGACAATATGATCGCTCCTCTCCAAGTAACAGCACAGAAAATGAGAAGCCTAGACATGTTGCCACATAAGCACTTGATCTAGTGGCTTTCAAAAACATGCTTTCGAAAAAAGCACTCGATCTAGTGTACATGTCTATTAAAAAGATGACATGTGTACGTACATCAACCATGTATGCTTAAAGAATGCCCCAGACCTATCCACGAACCGTAGGGTAAAAGATGAAGAGGCATAGTTTGACCAATGCCCAATAAAATTCGTAATGCTCGGTGGATCAAATTATGTCTGGAACCAAAGCATGTAACTTGCATAATTCTCGTTTCGAACAAAACTTCTTATCCAGCATTAGACTGAAATTTTGTTATCACCAAATAAATACTCCGAGAAACTGATACAATTAAGAGAATCAGCACATAAAATTAATTAATGTTGGCATGTTACTTGCATACATAAGGGTTAGCACCTGAACCTCGTTAATTATTTTGTTCTTCTTCAAGACCACTTCTTGCTTCTCTTTCATCGAGTAAAATGTCTTGTCACTCAACAGTATAGCAATTTCTTATCTTCCTCCTTTATAGTTAAATCTTCCTTGTACTTCACCAACTTTGTTACTCCCTCCGACCCAAATTAGTTGACTCAAATTTGTCAAGATATGGATGTATCTAATACTAAATTATGTCTAGATACAATTAAATCTAGATAAATCTAAGTCAACTAATTTGGGTCGGAGGGAGTAGTTCTTCCTCAACTAATTTCTTTTTGACTTCGCATTTGTCTTCCTCCATCTGTAGAACAAAACATATTACTTTAAACATAACAAAAAACATAGTTCATCTTCAGATTTGCAAGGCAGTAAGAAGCCTCTATTCACACTGGTATGTAGAAGTTTTAACACTTCAACTATTTTTTATTCCTAATGCAACGTTGGACAAAGCTTTGATGTTTCAATTCCTCAAGAAACTGTTCAAGATCCAGTTATTCCTTTTTCCAATTTATATTTCCAGTTGCAATTTCTACCATGTATGAGGTGTTCCAGTTTGTTCCATGATGTACAAGCACCATATGGTAATGTACTGTGCACCTCTCGTGATATTGAGTAGGCACCGAATAATTTAGAATTGGCTCTTAATATTTTAGAGTTTTCAGAGTAGGCACTAAGAGCATCACTAGTACTACCCTTAAACCCTTAAAAGTTTAAGGGTCAAGAATTGGCATGTTTTGGTACTTGTGAGAGGTGAAAAACAGGGGGCAAAGACTAGAACCCTCAAACCCTCAAATTTTTAAGGCCATCTTCTTCACGGCCGGGGTCCCTCCCAAGACGCGCTTGGCGGCCGCATCACTCCTCGGCCCTGACGGCTTCCGAGCGCGACGGGACGGAGGCGGCGGCGCGACGGCCGGGGCGATGACGGGGGTCGGGGTGGAGGCTGGGACGATGTGCTGCCCCGCACGCCTCCGCTTGGCGCCGACGTGGGTGGCGGCCACCACCGACGCCACTTGCACCGCGCTCGAGGACGAGGGCGGAGGCGGAGCCGAGCCCGGAGCGGACCAGGGACGGGGGCGGAGGCGGAGGCGGGGGCCGAGGAGGCCGAGCTAGGGGCCGAGATGGAGGCGGCGGCCGGAGCCGGGCCAGGCGGAGGCGACGGCTCCATGGCGGGGTGGGAGGTGCCGGGGCAGAGGCGGCCGGCGGGGACGGGAGGAGGCGGGGCGATGGGAGGAGGTGGCGGGAGGAGGCGGAGCGGCGGGGACGGGTGGCGGCGGCCGGCGGCGCGGGGTGGGAGGAGGCGGGGATTGGGATTTTTTCTCCCGCGCTCGCGAGGAAGTGTGCACGGGGTGCACGGGTTGGCTCGCCCAACCCTTACTTCTACAGGCTAGGAGCCGGGTTGAGGGATCGGTCCTCAATTTTTTTTGAGGGTTTGAGGGTCTAGGGGTTCTAGTCTACGGGAATTTTAGCTCCGAATCGGTAAAAAAACGGTTGGATAGGGGTTTAGGGGCTCTACTAGAGATGCTCTAAAGCATGTGAAATGGTATGAAGCACCAACCGTATATCATTGAATGGGCACCCTTGCATGATTCTCTGTTGAGCTTGGCCCTGGTTGAATATGTCTTCTTCTATATCCTTAGTTGAACGTGTCCCGATTAATCTCAAACATAATTATCTATATTTCTGTTCTCTCTACATAAATCGATGCATGCGACATGGTCCATCTTGTGTGGCTACCCACGCGATCTGTATGTGGTCTACCTGCACTCAATAGAAAAGCGCAAGGCTTTGGATTCTGGGGTAACCGACTGGAGATGGGACTTGACAAACCGGTTCAGCTGGCGTCAGGCTTCGGATTCTGGGTGTAATCGACCGGAGATGGTTGTACGAGAACATGTTGATACAACGACACTTTATATTGTTTCTTATTTTTAGATGATTGATATATGTGTCGGCCATATGTCACCTAATATTTTTTAAGACATGAATGATAATAAGGTTATAAAAAAGACCGCATGCATCAGTTGATGCAGAGGACGGAGCTATGCCTCCAATATATTTTTTGAAAAAAGTGTTTAAATTGCCGATCTGGTGTACCTGCGCCCGAATCTGGATGGGTACACTCCATAATGGCACCTTGTTAGATAAGGCATGCACCGTATAACTAAGAAAAGACCTTAGGCATCAAGCACTATCAAGCACGTCGTGGTGCCGCAGGTCATAGTCGACTCTCCCATGCCTCCTCCATAGCACGGGCGAGGGGGCGTGACCGAGGCTGAGGCCCAAGGTAAGCAAACAGAGAAGAGGCGATCGAGCAAGGGTGAGATGCCTAGGGTTTGCTCGGGAGGATCGAGGACGGTGGTCCCGTCAGTCCTTGATGTGGTATGTGGTATGGACCGAAGTCGATGCTAACTGTTGGTGCAACCAAACCAACACATAATGCGCGCGACAAATAGTCTTCCTGACCGCATATACCAAGATTACAACTTACATTAACTGGTCATCAGACTGTGGATACAGAGTCAGATATTAACTGAAATAGCAAGCGCGTGCAGCAAAAATTTGGACTATAGTGTTAGAGTTTGTAACTATACGTGTATGGCATGAGGTAGTACCTCACCCATACCGTATAAACCTTGTACACGCCACGTATTGGGGGCTATTCCCAAGCCTATATAAACATACCACCGAGCCCAGGGAGAGGGCATCGTTTCCGCCTAGGTTAATTAATATGGTATTAGAGTGTCCTATTCCATGACCTAGCCAACGAAAAACCATCTGCCGCCGCCGCACCTAGTGACGCTGCCGCCGCCGCATCTCCTGCTACCGCTGCCGCCTACAACCACGACACATGACCCTACAAACACAACCTACAACCCAAAACTCGCCACCGCCACCGCATCTACTGCTACTGCCGCCACCCACGACTACGACAACAACCGACGATCAAGCTCTCCCCATGGGTTCTTCATCATCATCTGCAACGACCACCGCCCTGGCTGCTTCCCTCGGCGCACCTCCCTCCACCAAGCTCAACCAGGGGAACTTCCTCTTTTGGAAGACCCTGGTGCTCCCTGCCATCCGCATCGCCCATGTCATCGTCCTGCTTGATGGGACCGATTCTGCACCGGAAAATATGATGGAGGTCGAGGATAAGAACAAGAAGAGACGCTCCATCCCCAACCCAGACTATCGCGCATGGGTCAGCCGTGATCAAACGGTGATGGGGTTCATCTTGAGTCCCTCTCGTTCCTCACGGCTACAGGCTCGAAACTACTGCTGAGGTATGGGATCTCATCATTCGTATGTTCTCATCTCACTCTCGTTCCATGATCAATGATATTCGTGGCTCCCTCAATGACACCAAGAAGAACGACATGTTTGCTTCCAAGTACTTCGCGAAGATGAAGGAGCTTGCCTATGAACTCGCAGCAGCAGGCAAGCCTGTTGACGAGTACGAGCTTACTGGGTACATCCTGCATGGACTCGATGGCTCCTACGATGCCATCATCGCCACCGTCAACGCCAACCCCAAGACCACCGTCGATGACCTGTTCGCGCATGTGTGTGCCCATGACTCTCGCTAGAGCATGCTAGCCAAGTCTGGCTAGGATGAGTCTTTCACCTCCTCTGCAAACCTGGCCTAGCATGGTCAGGACGCCAACCGTGACACTCGCCCTCGTGGGGGTGGTGATCTTGGCCGCTAAGATGATCACGGCTACGGCCGCCAGGACGAATGTGGTTACCGCCGTGGTGATGCTGATGGGCTTCGTCGTGATGATGGTGGATGGCGCCGTGATGGTGGATGGCGCGATGGTGGTGATTGCCGCCATCGTGATGATGATGTTGTCCATCGTGATGACCGCCGACGTGCTGATGGTGGTCGACACAAGATTGACCGTTCCCCTACACGCTTTGCGGACGTGACTTGCCAGATATGCAAGATCCATGACCACCCTGCCAAGGATTGTTGGTGGCGCTATCAAGATGATGGAGACAACAACAGTGACTGTGATGATGAGAAGGCCTCCAACATGGCGTCCTACAGTGTTGATACCAACTGGTATCTCGACACGGGAGCCACCAACCATGTTGCTGGCGCCCTCAACAAGCTCTCTG
This sequence comes from Avena eriantha, assembly GCA_910589775.1. Lineage (NCBI taxonomy): Eukaryota > Viridiplantae > Streptophyta > Magnoliopsida > Poales > Poaceae > Avena > Avena eriantha. The sequence continues at coordinate 130,054,640 of OU342743.1, read as the reverse complement.
TCCATGATAAATACAAGGGACACGATCGTTCTCACACGGCAGACGGTAACGGTATGCCCATTAGCCATATTGGTCATTCAAGTTTACAAACCCCACATGCATCTTTATATCTCAAAGACATCTTACATGTTCCAAGTTCTTCTAAAAATCTTTTATCAGTACACAAACTTGCTCTTGACAATCATTTGTTTATTGAATTCCATGCCTTTTTCTTTTTGATTAAGGATCTGGCCACAAGGAGGATTCTGTTTAAAGGACCATGTCATGGTGGTCTTTACCTCGTAGTGTCGTTCTCTACGGGGTCGTCCAAGCATGCATTTATCACAATAAAACCGTCATCATCTACTTGGAATCATCGTTTAGGGAACCCTTCATCGTTTGTGGTGCAATAAGTTCTTAGGAGGAATGATCTAGCTTACACTCCAGAAATAAATTCTTACATCTGCGATTCTTGTCAACTAGCTAAGAGCCACCAATTGCCATATCCTGTGTCTACTAGTGTCTCAACTGTTCCTTTGGAACAAGTCTTTTCTGATGTATGGGGTCCTGCCCCTACCTCTTTTGGCAAGAACAATTTTTATGTAAGCTTCATTGATGATTTCAGTAAATTTACTTGGATTTATTTGCTCAAGAAATGCTCTGATGTTTATCAAGTCTTTCTTAACTTTCAACAACTTGTTGAGTGAAAGTTTGATCATAAAATCATAACCATGCAAACTGATTGGGGAGGCGAATATGAAAAACTCAATAGTTTCTTTCAAAAAGTTGGCATTACACATCATGTTTCTTGCCTTCACGCACATCAACAAAATGACCCTGTTGAGTGTAAACACCGTCACATTGTTGAGGTTGGCCTTGCTTTGCTTGCTCATGCCTCCATGCCTCTTAAGTTCTAGGATGAAGCATTCCTCACTGCCACTTTTCTTATAAATTTGCTTCCTAGCAAAGTTCTTAACTTTGAGTCTCTTGCTGAGCACCTGTTAAGAAAAAAACCGAATGATGACTCCCTTCGCATTTTTGGTTGTGCATGTTGTCCTAATTTTCTCCCCTCTAATACACAAAAATTATATTTTCGTTCTACCCGGTGTGTTTTCCTGGGTTATAGCTCACGTCACAAGGGTGCTAAGTGCCTCGATCCCTCCACTAGCCGCATATACATAGCCCGGTATGTTGTCTTTGATGAGAATGTTTTTCCATTCGCTTCCATGCACAAAAATGCTCGTAGACTTCTTAAAGAGCAAATCCTTCTATTGCCCACAAATTCGTCTACATCTTATGCTAATGGGGATAATGCAAATGTTGATGACTATATGCCTTTACCTGTTGTACCTGTTACTGATCATAGCCAGGTTGCTGAGGATCTAGCTGATCAAAATTTGGTGCAAAACCGTGAAGAAACAAGCTCAAATGGTACAACAAATCATAGCCAATATGCTGAAGAAACATACGAAAACAACACAGGACACGATGAAGATTTAGGTGCTAGCTGTGCCGATCCCGAGGTGGATCTGCCTGGTCCCTCTGTCGTGCCTGGTGTCGCAGGAGAACCTTCTCCTTGCGTGTGTGTCTGTGCCGCGTCGCTGGACCGCTCCGTGCATGCCATCTCCCTCGACCGTAGGACCCCCACGTGGTCCCAATCGCCCACCCACCATGTGCGTTCCTCCTCATTGGACGCGCGTGTTGGTCGGTCCTGCACACGGTCGCTATCTCCAGCGCATCCCGTGGACCAGTCATTGTCCCCTGTTGTTGATCATGACCTAGCGGACGTGACCCCCACGCAGTCCCCGTCCACGCCCACCAAATTGGACGCGACACCTCATTCGGCTATGTCGCCGTCTGGCAGGTGATGTTGCCCACGACAGCTAGATCGGATCCTGAGGAAAATTCGCCTGGTGCGGATGCTTCTCCCTCCAGATCCTCTACATCAGCCGCTTCTGAAGACCCGCCAGCATCTCCGATTCGCACAAGGCTCAGAACTGGTAAAATTCAGCCCAAAAATTTCAAAAATATTATCAAATATACAAACTTCACATCCACAGCTGAACCTTCCAATCTCTCTGAGGCGCTTGAAGATCCAAACTGGCACAAAGCAATGGGAGAAGAATACGATGCTCTGCTTCAGAACAAGACATGGCACTTGGTCCCTTTTTCAGCCAACAAAAATTTGATTGACTGTAAATGTGTGTATCGTGTTAAAAGGCATGCAGATGGCACAATTGACAGATATAAGACACGTCTTGTTGCAAAAGGATTCAAGCAAAGGTATGACATAGACTACGAGGACATTTTTTCCCTATTGTAAAAGTTGCAACCATCAGACTTATCTTAGCAGTTGTAGTCTCTTGAGGTTGGAGTTTATGGCAGCTAGATGTCAAGAACACGTTTTTGCATGGTGTTCTGGAAGAGGAGGTCTACATGAAACACCCCCCTGGTTTTGAAAGTCCCAATGCTCCTGATCATATCTGCAGGCTTGACAAAGGACTATATGGATTAAAGTAGGCTCCTAGAGCTTGGTACTCTCGGCTTAGCTCCAAATTGCATGACCTTGGTTTGTACCATCAAAGGATGATACCTCCTTGTTATTATATCAAAGGTCAGGTATCACTATATTTATCCTGATTTATGTTAATGATATTATAGTGACAAGCTCTTCAGATGAAGCTCTTTCTGCTCTTCTTAAATATCTTAATGTACATTTTTCTATCAAGGATCTTGGTGACTTACATTTTTTCTTGGGAATTGAGGTTAAAAAATTCAAGGTGGATTACTTTTAAGCCAAGAAAAATATGCCACAGACTTGCTAGCCATAGTTGGTATGACTAAATGTAAAAGCACCCCTACACCTTTATCCTCAACCGAAGCTTTGTCTCTTCGTGAGGGAACTCCTCTTGGTCCTGAGGATAGTACACAATATAGAAGCATAGTTGGTGCACTTCAATACTTGAATCTTACACACCCAGATCTATCTTTTTCAGTCAACAAAGTATGTCAGTATCTTCATGATCCAACTTATTCTCACTAGACAGCTGGTAAAAGAATTCTGAGATATATCAAGGACACAATAAACATTGGTATTACTTTCATAAATTAATCTTCTACATTATTGAGCGCCTTTTCAGATGCTGATTGGGCCGGCTGCTTGGATGATAGAAAGTCCACTAGAATTTTTGCTATCTTCTTGGGATCAAATCTGATTTCTTGGAGTGCTCGTAAGCAAGCAACAGTCTCACGCTCCAGCACTGAAGCTGAACACAAGGCTCTTGCAAATGCCACTGCTGAGTTGATTTGGGTTGAAGCCCTTCTTCGTGAACTTGGTGTTAAGCTAAAGGAAAAACCATGTCTATGGTGTGATAATTTAGATGCTACCTATTTATCAGCAAATCTAGTTTTTATGCTCGTACAAAACACATAGAGATTGATTTTCATTTTGTTAGAGAGAGAGTAGCAAACAAGCAACTAGAGATCAGGTTTGTCTCTAGCAAGTGAAATGGATCATATGTGCACTTAGAGGGGTGAGGGGTGAATAGGTGCTACACCAATTTTTAGTTCTTTTTCAGTTTTAGGCTTAAAAGAATGGTAAATTCTCTAGATATGCAACTAAGACGAATTTCCCTATATGTCAACCTAACTACTAAGTGAGTAAAGGCAAAGGGAGTGGAACGAGGTAACCATAGTGAAGCACACGGAGACACATGATTTGTTTACCGTAGTTCCTTCCTTGTTAAGGGAAGTACGTATGCGTTGGAGGGGTGGGCGGTACTAAGACCGCCACACCACAAAAGGCCTCACCCTGTTCTCTGATGGATCTCTCTACCAAAGGCCTGATCCACCTTCCACTATGTGGTAACCTTCTAGGCGGGAACCGGTGCATTTACAACACTAGCGAGGCACGCATCCACAACTGAATTGGAGGCTCCGGTGATGAAAACAAGCTGCCACAAGAACAAATTAATCAATAACCAAAATAGAGATCTAGATATTTGAAAGAAATACTAGATCAAGAATCATCCAAGTGAATGGAGGGGAAATGGAGATCTTGATTGGTACCGATGTAGATCGAGGTCTCCTCCTTCGATTCCCCAAAGATCAGAGCCTTCGCATGGTTGAACATGGAGATCTCGTAAGACTTAGAAACAACAACTCTGCACTTTTTCAAATGAATCAAGAAGATCTAATAGGAGGATCAATTGGGATATTTAAACCCCTGCCTAGGTCTAGTTGTTGGACGAATCGAGGGCTGGATTATCTGACCGGTGCAAATATTTGGCCCGGAATCGGACAATCCGTACCAAATGTCTGCCCCCTTCTCTAGGTGATGCGCCTTGGAGTCCTTTGGAAAAATCCTAGGGGTGGATTATCCAGCCCCCCTGGTGGCGCGGATTTTCTGGCCCAGGAAAAATCTCTGGCCCTGGACGGTTACTCCAAGGAAAACTCCGGCCCTTCTAGGTGACTCGCCTTGGAGACCTTTGGAAAAATCATAGGGGGGGATAATCCAACCCTTGGCAATGGCAGATTATCGTCCACCAAAAACACTAGTTTAGAAGCATTTGAATGGAAAATTATTCTGCACCACTAAACACACAATTAAATAATCCTTGGTATTGTTATCTGAGACACAAAACACTAGAGATCATGAAATGTTCTTTCAATCTCCTCTTTTTTCGTGTTAGATGACAATACTAGGAATTGCAATATATCCCTACTAACACATCATTCCAAGGATGAAAAAGGACTCCCCTTAAATGTGTGCATATATGATGGCTCTGAAATATAGCCATATACGTCCACATTTAAACTGGATATTAATCATATTTTTGATGAAATATCTCTCTAAACCCTGCCACTAATGCTAATATTCAGAAGGGTATGCAATCCTTTGTTCTTGTATTTTTCCTGCGTAGATAATGTTGTTTAGAGGAGGGAATCACTACATTAAAGTCAAAGATACGATATTTGCTTCGACTAGAAGAAACCAGGAGCCGTCCAACAAAGGCAGACGCCGTAACGACCAACTATACGGCCGGAGCAAAAATTCTGACCGTATTGCTCCGGTCATATAGTTGGCGCCACCTCTGCTAGGTCAAACATAACAACTTTTGTGAAGGGTCCCCTATATAAAGAAGCGTCAGGCGACGGGAAAAGGTGAGGCACCATGCCCCAGAAGCCATACCTCGCCAGAAAGCCACCTCCAGATGTCCAAACCCTTCTCCATATCCATAGACATCTTCCACCACTTGTAATAGTAGACCTCTTCTCTGATTGGCGACATTGTAAGACTATTGCTATCAATCTTATGATTTTCATTACAATGTTTATGATTGTTGATCTCATCTCTATGTGTGAGTAATTCTCCTTGGGCTGAGGGCTTCGGCCTAGCCATGTAGAAATTGTGCATGTGATTTATCATGGATGGGATCGTGTATTAGTTTGTATGACATGATGATTATTGTATCCTCTCTTGCCTCAGTCTAAGGACTTGTTAGGTACCCAAGACCCCGAGGGTTGAGCCAGGTATAGGGAGTATGAGTGATGACTGATCTGCAGGTTGGGAACCCTAGTGACAGAAGGGGTAGTACGACTGTATGTGAGGGATTTTCTTGGGATTAACGGTGACATCACTATGCATATCATTAGTTCTTCTTCTATGGATGAGACTAGTAGGTTATTTCTATAAGCGGTTGCGGAGGAAATAGCAATTATGGATGCACTACCGACATATAATTTATCTTGCTCTAACAATTACACGCATACTTTATTTCTATCTTTTATTTCCATCAGATGTTTTTGCACAGCTACAAGTGAAACCGAACACCCTAGTCCCTCTCTCTCCATCATCGACAACAACAAAAAGACGCAAGCTACTGGTCCGGTAAAAACACAAAAGGAATTCGAAAACTCCCGAAGGTCCATTAAAGTAACTTCACTACGCATTCGCTTCCCGTGGATTCGACAACCTAGGTCTACTAGGGAAAAAGATCTATACTACATCCGTAATCCGGATCGAAGGTATCAACCCTTTTTCTGGCGCCATTGCCGGGGAAGCAATAGCTACCCTGGTGAGGTTATTAGGAACCTTGCTAGTTTTAATTCTTGTTTTTAATTTTGTTAGTTTGCTTTTAGTCTTTATTTGATAAACCAAAAAATTTAGTTAGTCTTTAAATTCTTATTTTTACTGTTATAATTTTTAATCTATGAAAACCCAAAAATATAGGAAGTATGACTGAAAATAAGCTTGGGGAGTTTGCTACTCCCAATAATGATTATTGTGTACTCCTATTACTTAGCCAAAAATTGCTGCTAATGACTATGAAATTAATCCCCATTATTTAAGTTTGGTTCAACAGAATCAATTTGCAGGCTCTGCTGTTGAAGACGCAGGTATGCACTTAAATACTTTCACTGAAATATGTGTTATGATGCGTATAAAAGATGTTGACCCTAATGCGGTCAAATTACGTCTATTTCCTTTCTCTTTAAGAGGAAGAGCTAAAGAATGGTTGCTATCTTTGCGTAAAAATAATATTACATCATGGGCGGGATATACTTCTTTATTTATGACTAAATTTTTCCCACCTACAAAGACAATGCAACTCCAATCTAATAATACTAGTTTTAGACGGGAAGAGCATGAGCCACTAGCGCTTGCATGGGAGAGGATGAAAGAATGCCTAAGAAACTGGCCTAGTCATGGGATGGAAGATTGGTTAATCCTCCATTTATTTTACAATGCTCTTAATCCCGTGTCTAAGTCTATGCTTGATACTGCAGCTAGAGGAACATTCATGGGTAAACATATTACCGAAGCAAAGCATCTGCTAGACAATATGCAAGACAACCATGCCCAATGGCATGTTGAAAGATCAAACATGAAGAAGGTGAACTCTGTCTCACCACAAGAGAACAAATATCTCAATGCTAAGTTGGATGAGATCATACTAGCCGTAAAAGGTAAGGAAACTCAGGTAAGAGTCACCCCCAAAACAAATATAGAAGAAATAGACTCCATAGCTTGTAATGATTATAATCCTGCTTGGAAGAAGTGTTACAATCCTAATTTTCAGAAACATTATGCTAGTCCTACAAATAAATCTAATAATAATATGGGAACTAGTAACGGTAGTCTCCAAAAAATGCTAAAGTCTTTCATAGACTCGCAAAATGAGCAAAATAATATTCTAGTCAAAGTCACGGAGAACCATGATGCTATGCTTGGTAAATTATCTAACCAAGCTGTTAGTTTGAGAAATGATTTGCAGGCCCTTCAAGAAAGAACAAGGATTGTTGAGGCACAACTAGGTAAGATATCTGAGAGTCAATTTCATTCTAGCTGAATTTGCAGGAAAAGCTGAGCCTAATCCTGTTGAAGAACTCAAAATGATGAGAATCCAAAGGGAGGAGCCTGAAGAACTTGATTATAGTAATGCCCCTTCACCAAGCTACACCATCGAAGATCTCGTAAAAAGGATCAACATCAAAATTCCGGTAAGTGAAGGTAATGATGAAGCCATGTATCAACACTTTGTTGATCAAGTAGCAATTAAGGTACGCGAGCTTGAAGAGGAATACAAGAAAATCGCTAAAAAGTTACCTGTTAAACTAGATGACATATTTGAGCCTACTATTAAGATGGCTCAATGCACAGCACCCAGAAAAGTGCTGGTGCGTGGTTGATGCATTGCAAATGTATCTATAATTTTTGATGTTCCATGCTTGGTTTTATCCACTTTCTTGTGTTTTGTTCCAACTTTGGAGTAATTTTCATATGATTTCTTGGACTAACCTATAAACAAGAGCCACAGTGCCTGCTGCCTATTTTCTGCTGTTTTTGGTTCCAGGAAAGTCAGAAAATGAATATTCTCGGAATTGGACGGGACAAAAGCCAAAGTGCCTATTTTTTCGGAAGTCATCAAGTGCCAGAATACGAGACGGAGAAGGGCCAGAGGCCGGCCACACCACCTGGCCGCGCGGCCAGGCTGGGCCCGCGCCAGGGGGTGGTGTGGTGGCCCCTGGCACCCCCTCGGCCTCTCCTTCCGCCTATATATTGTCCTGGGGACGAAAACCCTAAGTACCCGATCAAAAATCCACGAAAGAGTCTGTAGCTGCCGTCATCTCCATCCCTAGATCGGGAGGGATCTGAAGCTCTTCTCGGCACCCTGCCGGAGAGGGGAATTCACCCTGGAGGCCTTCTTCATCACCATGCAAGCCTCCGGTGTGATGCGTGAGTAGTTCATCCTTGGACTACGGATCCATGTAGTAGCTAGATGGCTGGTTCTCCTCCTTTGTGCTTTCATGTTTAGATCTTGCAAGCTCCGTTCATGATCAAGATCATCTATTTGTAATTCTGCATGTTGTGTTTGCGGGGATCCGATGGTTAGTGAGATGCTATTTCAGATTGATTATTGATTCTATCATGTCTTTGTTATTTGTGATCTTGCATGCTTTCCGTTGTTAGTAGCTATGTGGCCGAGTAGATGCTAGCAACTCTAAGAGTTAGTATTTATGCTCGATAGTGGGTTCATGCCTCTGGTAATCTAGGGAAGTGACAGAAATCTCTAAGGTACTAGATGTGCTGTTGCTACTAGGGAGAAAACAACAATCCTTTGTTCATAGAACAATCTAATTGTTTACTTTACACGTAGTTCGTAAAGCAATAATCTGTTGCTTGCAACTTAATACTGGAGGGGTTCGGATGATAACCTGAAGGTGGATTATTAGTCATAGATGCAGTTGGATGGCGGTCTATGTATAATGTTGTAATGCCCAATCAAGTCTCAAAGGAGTCAAGATGATTAGTATATGCATGTATTGCTTTCTCGGTGTTTATCAATTACCCCGCTGTAATTTGTTCACCCAGCATGTTATCTATCTTAAGGAGAGCGACCTCTAGTGAACTATGGATCCCGGTCCTTTTTCTTTACATACAATCTACAACTGTTTACTGCTTTGTGTTTACTTTCTGCAAACTTTTACTTCTTTCCATTCGATACGTTTAATCCTTTGTTTTCCGCAAAACACAGTGAGATTGACAACCTCATCGCAAGTTGGGGACAAAGTTCTGTGGTTGTGTTGTGCAGGTCTCCACGTTGCTACTAGCACCGGTAGTGCGCCCTGCCAAAGCTCAGCTAGTAACACCTTTGGGGTGTTTCCTTGCTCCTACTGGTTCGATTAAACCTTGGTTTCATAACTGAGGGAAACTTGCTGCTGTGCTCATCATACCTTCCTCTTGGGGTTCCCAACGAGCTCTACATCAACACCACACCAGCACTTTTCTGGGCGCCGTGCATTGAGCCATCAGTGGTTGATGTAGAGCTCATTGGGACCTCCAAGGGGAAGGTATGATGAGCACAGCAGCAAGTTTCCCTCAGTTATGAAACCAAGGTATAATCAAACCAGTAGGAGCAAGGAAACACCCCAAAGGTGTTACTAGCTGAGCTTTGGCAGGGCGCACTACCGGTGCTAGTAGCAACATGGAGACCTGCACAATACAACCACAGAACTTTGTCCCCAACTTGCGAAGAGGTTGTCAATCTCACCGTGTTTTGCAGAAAACAAAGGATTAAACGTATCGAATGGAAAGAAGTAATAGTTTGCAGAAAGTAAACAATTTGTAGATTGTATGTAAAAGACAAAGACCGGGATCCATAGTTCACTAGAGGTGGCTCTTCTTAAGATAGATAACATGCTGGGTGAACAAATTACAGCGGGGCAATTGACAAACATCGAGAAAGCAATACATGCAAATACTAATCATCTTGACTCCTTTGAGACTTGATTGGGCATTACAACATTATACATAGACCGCCATCCAACTGCATCTATGACTAATAATCCACCTTCAGGTTATCATCCGAACCCCCTCCAGTATTAAGTTGCAAGCAACAGATTATTGTTTTATGAACTGCGTGTAAAGTAAACAATACGATTGTTCTATGAACAAAGGATTGTTGTTTTCTCCCTAGTAGCAAGAGCACATCTAGTACCTTAGATATTTCTGTCACTTCCCCAGATTACTAGAGGCATGAACCCACTATCGAGCATAAATACTAACTCTTGGAGTTGCTAGCATCTACTTGGCCAAGATAGCTACTAACAACGGAAAGCATGCAAGATCACAAATAACAAAGACATGATAGAATCAATAATCAATCTGAAATAGCATCTCAATATCCATCGGATCCCCGCAAACATAACATGCAGAATTACAAATAGATGATCTTGATCATGAACGGAGCTCACAAGATCTAGACATGAAAGCACAAAGGAGGAGACCAGCCATCTAGCTACTACATGGATCCGTAGTCCAAGGATGAACTACTCACACATCACACCGGAGGCTTGCATGGTGATGAAGAAGGCCTCCAGGGTGAATTCCTCTCTCCGGCAGGGTGCCGGGAAGAGCTTCAGATCCCTCCCGATCTAGGGATGGAGATGACGGCGGCTACAAACTCTTTCGTGGATTTTTGATCGGGTACTTAGGGTTTACGTCCTCAGAGCATCTTATAGTCGGAAGGGGAGGCCAAGGGGGTGCATGGGCTGGCCACACCACCCCCTAGCGCGGGCCAAGCCTGGCCGCGCGGCCATGTGGTGTGGCCGGCCTCTGGCCCTTCTCCGTCTCGTATTCTGGCACTTGATGACTTACTGGAAAAATAGGCACTTTGGCTTTTGTCCGGTCCAATTCCGAGAATATTCATTTTCTGACTTTCCTGGAACCAAAAACAGCAGAAAACAGGCAGCTAGCACTGCGGCTCTTGTTAATAGGTTAGTCCAAGAAATCATAAGAAAAGTACTCCAAAGTTGGAACAAAACACAAGAAAGTGGATAAAGCTAAGAATGGAACATCAAAAATATAGATACATTTGCAATGTATCAACATCCCCAAGCTTAACTCCTACTCGTCCTCGAGTAGGTAAGTGATAAAAAGAAAGAATAAGTTTTGAGGTGACATGCACCATCAAAGACTTGATCAAAGTATTTGTAAAACATTCAAAGCTGGGATCGTAGTACTTTAACATAACATGAAATACAAAGTTCTAACAATAAGCAAAGAAACTATGTTGCAACATGAAAAGGCACAAACAAGAGATTCATGAATAACAATGCTTTGCAAGACGTTTGTTTGTTTCACATAAAGAAAACATAGCATACTAGTATTCAGCTTGTCCCTCAATAGAGTAGCAAATATAATTGCATAGGACACCTTCAAAGTTCATAAGAGTGACTAGATACAATAGTTTAAAATAAGCAATATCAAAGTATGCATCAATCAACTAGTCTTGGGACAATGCACATAGAACTAAGAATGGCCACTATGCTCTCAAAGTAGGTGCATAAAGGTAGAAGGTGGAGACACAATATAATGGTGGAAGAAAGGCCTTTATAAAAGGAAGTAGGGATTCAAGTCTCATAAAGAGCTTCCAAAAATTATGGTACTTATAGCTTTCAACTCTTATTGCCCCTATCATAAGCATCTTGAAGTGATTAAGGTTAAAGTGAACAAACTATGGTGTACATGCTGGACGAAGTATAAGTTAGAAATCTCATGTCCCTTGTATACGAGGGCCGCTCCTCATGCTACTCAAGTTTAGTCACCGGTATGTTCTTGTAATTGTAAGTACATGTGTATTATAGAGAACCGCCAACGGGGTACCCCTTGCCCGATGATACGGAAGAATCCCCATATCAAAATGACAAGGCAAGCAGACAACGAGCATCTCAGCAATCTTCTTATTTACCATGGGAATATTCTCTCTTTCCTCTTTTCATAATCTTTTTTTTCTTTTCTCTTTTTTTCCTCAATATAGGACTCTTTTTTTATAAGAAGAATGCTTCATAGACAACTCATTATGGTTACGCTGCAGGTTTCCACCATGTCAGCATGGATTAGACCAGCGGCCCATGCGTTTCTTGAACACATATACATAACTCCATGGACTTACAAGCTCCCCTTTCATTTCACACCGACGACATCCATATACAAAAGAACATGATATCAACTAGGTACAAGTACCAAGTGCAATGTTGAAAGCGTTCCCCATGAAAGCATGGTTCTGCTAATTCCCAACAAATAAGTGCAAGCATATACAACATAGAAGACACAATGGTTCAAGTTTATTAAGGGCAAGAAAAGTAAAGTGTGCCATCAAGTTCGTGAGAGCTTTAATCACTAGTTTTCTCATAACAAGTTTAATTTGGAAGATAAACAAAAGCATGAATATACTTGGAATAGCATAAGATAGTAGGTAGGTATGGTGGACTCTTTGGAATAACTTGGTTTAAGGAGTTGGATGCATGAGCAGAACTCATACTTGGTTGTGGAGGCTAGCAAAAGACTGGGAGCGACAAACTAAGAGAGCAATAACGGCCATAATCATGCAGAGCGACAAAACATCATTGATCAAAGCATAAAGTGATACTACAAGTTGAAAACTAAAGGATCATAAAGGCTATGGTGACTTGAGATAGTCATAACATGGTGTGAGCATGCGCCAAGTCAACCCAAATAAAGCATCAAAGGAGAATACCACAATACTATGCTTTAATATGCTAAAACAACGCATGATTCATCCAAGGCACATTAAGCAATCTCAATTGTTTATAACAAGTCATGCTACAGCAAAGAATACTAAGCATAAAGCCAAAAAAATATCAAGCATGACATGACAAAGCATAGGCCATAGTCAAAAACAAGCTATCTTTACCACTTAAGCATGAACTTTCCTACTCTTTTCCAATCTAAACCAAACTATTTGAAACAACTCACAAAGATGATAATAAATAAAGATCAGTGAGCTTTTCTCACAAATCCACAAAGAAGAACTAAAAAGTTCTAAGATGAAAGCACGAAAAAACTAAGGCAAAACACGGTGCTAGCAAAAGAGAACACTCATAGAACAATAAGAATGAAAACTAGAGTGTTCTAGGCAATAAAAACGGAGCATGTCTCTTTCCAAAAGAAGTGTGTTGGGATCCAACCAACTTATTCAAGCAAACTAAGCAAACCAAGAAAACTAAAACTAAAAAAAAACAAAGACGCTCCAAGAACAACACAACTGTGCATGAAACAATAAAAATGAAGTGTTTGGAAGAAACCTGAGATTTTTATTGATGAAGAAGGGGATACCTTGGGCATCCCCAAGCTTTGATGCTTGTACTTCTTGGATATTTCTTAGGGTGACACGCGTGGCATCCCCAAGCTTGAGCTTTAGTCCATCCTTCATCTCATTACTCATTCCTTCCATACTCCTGAAATTTTTCCTTCATACAAAACTTCACACAACCTTTATTAGCAACATTAGTGCACTGAAGATAATAAGTATTAAGGTTCAGTTCTAACACCAAATAAAACTTCCATTAAAACACTAGATACTGTAGCACTTTCCTCAAAAATCTCAATTCCCCAAAATAACTCAAAAAGGAACCAACAAGAAGCAAATGCAAATAATGGCAGAAATCTGTCAAAACAGACCAGCAGGTAAAGACAAATTTTTTCGAAGACCTTATGTTTCTCAAATCAAAAAGTTTTGAACTAACTAAAGTTAGATAACAACCGGGGGCAGAAGCACAAAAATTCACGCCTCAAAAGGACATACATAGATTTTACACGAATTTTTACGGTGAAGCACAGAAATATGTTTCGGGACAGCAACTTTCCCAATCATTACTTCTCTCTCATTAGAGGTTACTCTTGGCACGAAAAGCAAATAAAAAGGATAAGGAGCAGTTATTACAGAGGTAATAACTTCCAAGACTCATCTAAAACTTTTGGGTTATCTCTCACTAAGTACTTTTCTTTAACGCCTTTAAGTTAGGCATAATAGTTTGAGAAGATGCTCACATAAGAAATATGAATTGAAGTAAAATAGAGCATCAAGAAGCAAATTCAAAACACATTTAAGTCTAACCCACTTCCTATGCATAGGAATCGTGTAAAGAAACGAGTCATAAAAGCACAAAGCAACAAGCATAGGAAAGCAAAACAAGTGCAACTTCAAGGCTTTCAACATAAAGAGGGGAAACTTAATATTGTTGAGATACATAAACCCATATTTCCCTCTCTCATAATAACTTTCAGTAGCATCATGAATAAAATTAACAATATAACTATCACATAAAACATTCTTATCATGAGCCATATGCATATAATAATTATTACTCTCCACATAAGCATAGTCATTCTTATTAATTGTAGTGGGAGCAAATTCAACAAAATAGCTATCATTATTATTCTCATCACCATAATCATCAAATATAGGAGGCATATTGTAATCATAATTAATTACCTCATCAATACTAGGTGGACTGAAAATATCATATTCATCATTATAATCATCATATATTGGAGGCATAGTATCATCAAAGTAAATTTTCTCCTACGTGCTTGGGAGACTAAAAAGATCATGCTCATCAAAACTAGATTCCCCAAGCTTAGACTTTTCCATAGCATTAGCAATAATGGTGTCCAAAGAATTCATACTAACAACATTGCTATTAGCATGCAAATAAAGTTCCATAGGTTTAATTTTATCTTTAAACAATTCATGTCCTAACTCAAGATAAATACTATAAAGCTCTCTAATTTTGTTGTTGTTTTCCATTAAGCCTAACTAGTGAAAAAAAGAAACAAAAAGACAAAATTGCAGAATCTAAAGGAAATAACTTCGAGCACTCACACCAGAAAATAGGCATTTGCCGTGGGAGGTTCTTCTTCTTTAATCCTCCAGTGTGAATACCTTTTACCTTTCCTCCCCGACAACGGCGCCAGAAAATAGCTTTTCTGGTGCGGTGTTGACGTGGGAGTTTCTTCTTCTTCGTTCCCCGGCAACGGCGCCAGAAAATATCTTGATGTCTACGCACTTCTATTCTTGCAGACAGTTGTTGGGCCTCCAAGTGCAGAGGTTTGTAGAACAGCAGCAAGTTTTCCCTTAAGTGGATCACCCAAGGTTTATTGAACTTAGGGAGGAAGTGGTCAAAGGTATTCCCTCTCAAGCAATCCTGCAATCAAGATACAAGAAGTCTCTTGTGTCCCCAACACACTCAATACACTTGTCAGGTGTATAGGTGCACTAGTTCGGCGAAGAGATAGTGAAATACAAGTGGGATGGATAAATATAAGTGGTAACGATGATAGAAAATAGCTTGCTGGCATGGAAAAGACTAAAGGAAAACTGAAATAAAGATGGAAGCAAGCAAACATGTAGCAGATCTAATAGCAAACGGTGTTTTAGTGCTTTAGAAACAAGGCCTAGGGATCATACTTTCACTAGTGAACACTCTCATATAAATATATTCTCTTCATGATACTACTCTTAACTACTCTCCGGTTGGACACTCTAATCAACGGTAGGGCTATAATAGCACACCTTAAAGTAAGCCTTTCCCATATAGAAAACCCCACAATGTCACCTTGAGTACTAGATGAGTCCAACAAACACCACAATTTCATAAATACATCCAACTCCAAATATAACTCATAACAAGTATTTGTAATCTCTAGCCTAAGTGCCACCATGGTGATCACACTATCACTTTCACACACATGGGGAGAGCAGAGATCTATTAAAGCACTTGAGTAGCAAGATAGATCTACTTGATTACAAAGCTCATGATCACAATATGATCATGCATAGAGAGAGAGATGAACACATAGCTACCGGTAGAACCCTTAGCCTCGAGAGAGAACTACTCCCTCCTCATCATGGGAATCAGCAACGGTGATGGAGATGGTGGTGGAGATTGATGGAGATGGCTCCGGGGGCACTTCCCGTCCCGGCAGGGTGCCGGAACAGAGACTTTCTGTCCCCCGAATCTCCCCTTCGGTGACGGCGGCGCTGCGGAACTTTTCGTGGCTGGAGGCTTGATTCTCCAGGGTTTATGCATCGGGAGGCTTCTTATAGGCGAAGAGGCAATGTCGGTGGAGTGCCAGGGGGCGCACACCGCCTAGTGGCACGGCCAGGGCTAGCCCGCGCCACCACATGGTGTGGCCAGGCCCTGGCCCTCCTCCGTCTCGTATTCTGGCTCCGTGAGTCTTTCGGTAAAATATCAACTTTGGCTTTTGTCCCATCCAATTCCGAGAATATTGATTTTTCTGACTTTCCTGGAACCAAAAACAACAGAAAACAGGCAACTGGCACTGTGGCATCTTGTTAATAGGTTAGTCCAAGAAAGTGTATAAAAATACTCCAAAGTTGGAACAGAACACAAGAAAGTAGATAAAACCAAGCGTGGAACATCAAAAATTATAGATCCATTTGCAATGTATCAGAGAACCAGCCATCTAGCTACTACATGGATCCGTAGTCCAAGGATGAACTACTCATGCATCACACCGGAGGCTTGCATGGTGATGAAGAAGGCCTCCGGGGTGAATTCCCCTCTCCGACAGGGTGCCGGGAAGATCTTCAGATCCCTCCCGATCTAGGGATGGAGATGACGGTGGCTATAGACTCTTTCGTGGATTTTTGATGGGTACTTAGGGTTTGCGTCCCGAGGGCATCTTATAGTCGGAAGGGGAGGCTGAGGGGGTGCCTGGGCTGGCCACACCACCCCCTGGCGCGAGCCAAGCCTGGCCACGCGGCCAGGTGGTGTGGCCGGCCTCTGGCCCTTCTCCGTCTCGTATTCTGGCTCTTGATGAGTTCTAGAAAAATAGGCACTTTGGCTTTTGTCCCGTCCAATTCCGAGAATATTCATTTTCTGACTTTCCTGGAACCAAAAACAACAAAAAACAAGCAGCTGGCACTGTGGCTCTTGTTAACAGGTTAGTCCAAGAAATCATAAGAAAAGTATTCCAAAGTTGGAACAAAACACAAGAAAGTGGATAAAACTAAGCATGGAACATCAAAAATTATAGATACATTTGCAATGTATCAACCCTACAGGTACTCGAGCTTGGTATATATGGCCTGAATACAGCGGAAGCCCAGAACATCGTCATGGCCCAAATGGAGAACTCGGGTAACCTATGGACTCTCGATTGCTTGCTGACGAGGGTTTAACTCATCAATGCCCATTGTTATGGACTTGTGTTTTAGAGAAGGAGGGAACGCTGCAAGTCTCGATCGGCTAGCAAACAAGCACACAGGGACGCAAGGTTTACCCAGGTTCAGGCCTCGTAGAGTACCCTACTCCTGCTTGT
This sequence comes from Avena eriantha, assembly GCA_910589775.1. Classification (NCBI taxonomy): domain Eukaryota; kingdom Viridiplantae; phylum Streptophyta; class Magnoliopsida; order Poales; family Poaceae; genus Avena; species Avena eriantha. Next base: position 130,037,509 of record OU342743.1, on the reverse strand, counting down.
CTTGTGCGTTTGGGTGTCCGTGTCCATATGGGCTTCATACCACTCGAACCGTCATAGGCGTCATGGACCTTGGCAATTCATCGACTGGGCCTTCCGTCAAGCCTCACCAGGTAGGCCGTAGTCGAGTGCCTAATGGGCATACCCATGTCAGTAGCCCCCGAGTGTCCATGCGAATCGTAGATTCAAGTGGAGACTTAGAAGTCTTGAGTCTTGCATTAGGATGTCGGAGTCGACAGTTATGTCGAGTGCGAAGCACTTCACCCGGAAGTTCATCGAGTTAGTTGAATTTGTAGTAGTTATAGGGATGATGGTAAACGTGCCTGGTGCGCTCGACGGATCAGGACCAGTAAATTGCTCTAGGGCAAAAACAACGCTACCTACTCAAACTCAAGTCCGCGCACTCGAATTCAGAAATGTGCTGGTGTAATTCGACTCCGGCCGCGGAGGTCTTATAGAGTCAAATCCCAGTGTGTAAATGTGAGCACTCGACGCGTCCGTCAAGGCTTATTCATCGTACCTGTAGGTACGGATTATTTATGGTAGAGCACAGCAGATGCGTTGCCAGTCCTTATTCAGGTTTGATCTTCACGCTGTAAGCGCGACATCCGAATTTTTTGTCATCGCGGAGATGATTCGGGTGGCCCAGGAGACGTAATCTCTTTGTAGGGAAAATATGAGGCGGAGTCGCCATAACATTCGAGTGTGGATGTTATCGACACATAGTACGATGTACAAATAATCATAGGCTGCGCGACCAGCACTCCCTATGGGAGTAGCCCCCGAGTGCCTATTCGAGTCGTAGACTCGAGTGGGGACTAAAAGTATTTTGTGACTGCTGTCGTCTTTTGCTTGTTTCAGTCGAATATGCTTTCGGCGCTCCCTATGGGAGTAACCCGAAGTCCACAATCGAACCGTAGATTCGAGTGAAGGGTTTTTATAATGCTTGAATATCTTCATAAATTTCTTCGGGTGCGCTACGAGCGCACCCTATGGGAGTATCCCCCGAGTCCTTAGTCGAATCATGGATTCGAGTGAGGATTCACAGCGTGCCACTCGAAGATCTTGCATATGCACATTCAACGCTCCAGTTTGGAGTAGCCCCGAGTGTCTGGCGGAGTCGTAGACTCGGGCAGAGACTCGAGTATTGTATCTTGTAGACATAGTCGATAATCACGCGAGGAAAAACCACTGACCCAGAAGTGCATCGAGTCAGCGTCTCATGTATAAGGAGCCAAGAGTCGACAATGCAGTCGGGGTCGTTGTAGTGGAGTCATGTGGCGATTAGCCGGAGTCATGTACTTCTGTTGAGTGCGCTGCCAACGTCGCATGTGTGTAGCATCAAGCGATGCAACCATCCGAGGAGGGACTCGACTCGGGTCTTGAGTGTATGTCGTAGCCAGTTGTTTTGTCGACTCCTGTTGGAGGACCCGATAGAATAGCTCAACACAGTCGACATCCTTGTAAGCTGCATAAAATATTAAGAATTGTGAAGTACTTGTATCTTGTAAAGAATAGTTGCATGTTGGATTGTAAAGTAAAATTCAGGTGCCAGTCGGTTCGACACTTTTGCACTGTATGCTAGGCCTTTTCGTTAGCCTGATTACCCTTAGTCTCAATACCTTGCCGAGGTACTCGGAGTTCAAGGATTCGACGATCAGGCAGAATCAGCTACTCGGGCTATCACGTATGAGGTGCTCGAGTGCGTGTAATCGATGGCACATTAGATTACTCGAAGAGGGCACAACCCCCGAGTGTTTCGAGTGCGATTAAAATAAACGATTATTTACTCTTGGTAGAGGAAAAACTTAGCTTTATTGGTTGTTCATATGGACAAAGTTGATGCAGCCGCGGATGAAATTGACGCGGTAGAGGATCACGTGGCGGAGTCGAAGACACAACAGGTCGGCGGAGTCAAAGCCCACAGCGCGTCGCCGCAGCCGAAGACCTACAGCAGGTCACATGATGGAGTCGAAGACTCAGTAGGTCGGTGGAGTCGAAGACTGCAGTGAGTCACCATAGCCCAAGATCGTAGTGAGTCACCGTAGATGAAGGCGGCAGTGGGCCTTGCGGCGGAGTCGAAGATTGTAGTGGTTCGCGGTCGTGGGAGTCGAGGGAGCCTCCGAGTCACCTAGGCTGAAGAACATAGCGGGTCGCCGAAGTTGAAGACCACGGCGGGTCTCCGAAGCGGAGTCGGTAGAGCCCCCGAGTGTAGAATCAACGATATCGATGGGGTCGATGCGGCGTACATGGAGTCGATGCAACTTGCGACTGCGAAGACCATGGTGGGTCACTGTAGTAGAAGACTGCAGCCGGTCGATGGAATCAAAGACCGCAGCGGGTCACCGGCGCCGAGGGAGCCCCCGAGTCGCTGTAGTCGAGGACCGAAGAGGGTCGTATGGTGGAGTCGAAGGAGCCCCCGAGTGTAGCGTCGAGGTGGCGTTCGACGCGAAAGTGAGTCACACGATGGATGGGGTCGCACGATGGACGAAGTCGACGCGGTAGCTAGTCGCATGGCGGACGTGTTGACACAGCACCCAAGTGTAGTCGATGGTTCGCGGGAGTTGATGCGGCAGTCGAATCATTGTGGCGGACGTAGTCGATGAGCCGGTCGCAGATAAGTTGATTAGATGTCCGGACACCAACACTTGCCGTTCTACGGACAGCATTCTATGATTTAGAATTCCTCGAATAGTTCGATGCATGCACTACGTCGTACGTGCATCTTTGCAGCGCTCCGTTGCCTCTTTGGATCGAAATACAGTATGGCAGCCTCGGGACTTGAAATCAGGAACATGTCTCGCTGCAGTCATGTGGCGTACACAAAGATTGCATGGACCACGAAACCGGTCGCGACGGGGACTGATTCGATTGCCGCGAAATCGGCAGTGGTAAAAATCGAGCGCGTTGACGTAGACCAGCTAGCCAGATGAGATCTACTCGCAATCGCCGACTTTACCAGTTGTAGGGGTCTAAGCTACATGATGAAGGTGACTGAGGTGGATTTTCTCCCCAAAAGCTGAAAAATCATAGATCGTCGATGATGGAACCGTCGAGATCGCAACATCAGCGCTCCCATTTCCCACAGACGGCGCCAATTGACGAGGGTTTAACTCATCAATGCCCATTATTATGGACTTGGGTTTTGGAGAAGGAGGGAACGCTGGAAGTCTCGATTGGCTAGCAAACAAGCACACAGGGACGCAAGGTTTACCCAGGTTCAGGCCTCGTAGAGGACCCTACTCCTTCTTGTCTGCTCTTGATTGATGATGATCCGAAGGATTACAAGGTCGCCGATGGCGGTGTCGCGCAGATTGGATCTGGCGTATGTCTAGATCTATTGTGTATTGTAGGAGTCACTATTGAAAGATTGCCTTCTCGTTGGACCCTCCTAGCCTTTATATATGGGGAGACTAGGTCTCAGGTACCAATACGAGTTGGTTACAAGTTGTATTCAAACTCTAGTCTTGAGGTTTCCTTGTCTTGTGCGTTTGGGAGTCCGTGTCCATATGGGCTTCATACCACTCGAAGCGTCATAGGCGTCATGGACCTTGGCAATTCGTCGAGTGGACCTTCCGTCAAGCCGCACCAGGTAGGCCGTAGTCGAGTGCCTAATGGGCATACCCATGTCACTTGCAGAACAAGAACAAGCTAAATATAGAAAGTTTAAAGGGAAAACCCTAACTTGTAACCGACTCGACATGCTACCTGAGACCTAGCATATCTATATAAAGGCTAGGAGGGGGCGGCGAGGAGGACACATGCAACCCTAGTTTTCACAACCCTCGCCAGATTGCATCTGCGCACCATTATAATCTTCGATTCCTCTGTTAATTCCACGAGCAGACAAGCAGGAGTAGGGACCTCTACGAGGCCTGAACCTGGGTAAATCTTCGAGTCCCCTGTGTGCCTGTTTGCTAGCCGATTGATGCTTCCAGCGCTCCCTCCTTCTCCAAAACCCAAGTCCATAATAATGGGCATTGATGAGTTAAACCCTTGTCAATTGGCGCCGTCTATGGGAAGTGGGAGTGCTGATGTCGCAGCTTCTTCGGCCCCATCAACTGCGATCTACAACTCTGCAACAGCAGAGATTCACCAGCTCTTCGGCGCGTTCGACTTCACCGTCCATTTGCCGGCCACCCTCCCGGCTTTCGAATCCGTAGGCGACGGAATTAGCCTGGCAATCGGGAGCTTCCGCTTTCAAGTTGGAGAAATGTGCATGCTTTGCATGCCTGACCAGCCGACAATACCATCAATTGCTCTAGCATTGTGGTTCCCTCCGCCGATTGGCACCCTCAGTGTGCTCAATGCCTCAATAACAGTCAAGAATACAGACAGCGACAACAGTCGCGAATCCGATCTAGGCGATCTAGCAACTGAAGATGGAGCCTACGGCTCCAGATCTGAAAGTTGCGGGAGCACCAGCTTCCCCAACCACTTCATGTGCGCCGTCATCAACGCGGGAAATTCCTCCGCCAATCGTGACAACACAGGAAACAGTGGCAATGGAACCGACCCGCCAAACGGTGGCATACCCAACGGCGGACCACCAAACGGCGGCCCCATCAACGGCGCCCCCGTCAACAATGGAGGAGCAGTCGAACCTCCAACTATGATAAACGAGCAGACTGGCGAACGTGTCGTGATCAGGCTCAATGACCTCGAGTGGGCTCGCTGCCGTGAGGCCCTACGGGGCCACCCTCTACCCTTCGGCTCCCCGCAAGAACTGCTGATGGGCTACCATTGGCTCCTGAAGGAGGAGTACAAGCGCCAACTGCAAACAATCGTGCAACTCGAGGCACGCAAAAAGGCGACAGGCGAGTCGAGCCTCCAACGAGCTGGGCTCTCCTCCCACGGAGGATCCTCCTCCAAGTGCAACGAGTACATCGCTAACAAGGGGCGATCTCGACTGGCCCACCTCACTGAACAAGAGCGTGTAGAAGCCGCAAAGGTCCTCGACTTCGGCTCCATGATGGTGGATACGTGTGGCAACGTGCTACCAAAAACGCCGCAAGCTGCGGTAACGGTGGCCACCATGTACCTCCTCAACAACCAGCCACCGGCTGGAGATCCTCGTGCTGCCATGCACCGATCTACAATCACAGGCTTGGGGTTAATCAAGGCTGCCCTCGACAAGGAGCCAACACCGGAGCCGAAGAAAGGCAAGGCTCTGGCAAAACGCTATTCCTCGCCCTCATCCAATGATGATAGTCACGATCTGTCTCGACGCCGCCGCTCACGGCGACATGACCACGACTACGACGCGCGTGACGAAATCACGCAGCGCAAGATGGACAAGTCAAGGGCACGACGTGCCCGATCGACTGACTTAAATGACGAAGATGTGGAGCTCTGTGGCGCTAGATGCTTCAGCAGGGCCATCAGGCAAAAGCGAATGCCCAAGGGGTTTAAGCTCCCATCAGAGAACCCAAAGTTTGACGGTCTGTAGGACTCAAAAATCTGGTTGGAGGACCACATCTCCTCCGTCAGGCTCCACGGCGGGAGTCGAAGCACGGCTATGCAATGCCTGCAGCTACAGCTACAGGGCGCCGCCCGGGCATGGCTCAACAACCTCCCACGCGGATCCATTCGCAGTTGGGAAGAGCTGGTCTACAGCTTTGTGCGCAACTTCAAGGGCACCTACAAAAGGCCCACATCAATCGAAGAGCTGAGGTGCTGCCAGCAAAGGTCGGGCGAATCGCTACCCTCGTACATCCAGAGGTGGTCCGTCATCAAGAACTCCATAGAAAATATCTCGGAGGATCGTGCAATCGACGCATTCAACGGCGGCGTTCGCCGCATAGAGCTTAGGGAGGAGCTAGGCCGCTCAAAGCCCAAAACCATTGACCACCTGATGGAAATCATGAATCGGTGGGCAGATGGAGAAGATTCGGTGAAAAATCGCGTTCACTCAGACGAGGAAGCAGAGCTTGAACGCAGACGTGATCGCTGAAGCAAACGTCGAATGCGCATCTACGATGACCGCGACGACGTCAACATGGTCGCAGCCGGCTATGCCGACAGACGCGACGACAACCGCAATAGCGGTTACCGCAGTGGTGGATACCGCGACTCCGGGAAAACCACACAAGTATGGCAGCACCGGACTCGCGATGATGCACCTGCAGCATCCATTGAAGACAAGCTATTCGGGCCATCCACCGTGCACTTCTACATCAACAAGCATGACGGCAAAAAGAAATCTAGCCACCTCCTCAAAGACTGCCGCGAGTTCCTCAAACTCCATGAGAGCCTGGCTCGGATGAACCGCGATGCGGTCAACATGGGCTATGGAGCCGCCCCAGGCGTAGTGGCACATGGCGCTCCTCCACCATCGCCCGGACCACTGCCAAACGCAGCTGCACCTGACCAGCATCACGGAGGCGAGCCATGGGCACCATGATGATCCAAAAGGGTCGCCCCTCCAACCGGGTGCAAAAGGCCATCACTCTCCAAGTGAATCTGGTGACAAACTTGCCACCATCTACCACTGAGTACCTCAGTGGAAGCGACTCCTGCATCACCTTCGACAAGCGCGACCATCCGTGCCAAGTACCTCATCCATGCCACTGTCCCCTCGTACTCGAGGCACAAATTGGAGGTTTCGACATGAGTCACGTCTTCATGGACGGCGGAAGCGGCATCAACCTTATGTTCGCAAGTACCTTGAGAGCAATGAGGATCCCTCTGACCTGCCTAGAGGCCTCGGATACAACATTCCACGGCATCGTCCCAGGCAAGGGTGTATACCCCCTTGGCAAAATCAACCTCGACGTCATCTTTGGCACGCCGAAAAACTTTCGGTGTGAACGCATCGACTGGCCCTCACAGTATCACTGTATCCTCGGACATGTCGCGTTCGCTAGGTTCATGGCGGTGCCACACTACGCCTACCTGCAGATGAAAATGCCAGGTCCTAATGGCGTCATCACAATCAACGGGAGCTTCGAGAGGTCCGAAAGTTGTGACAGGGAGTTCAACATAATTTCCCAGTCCTTCGGCATGCAGGAAGAGCTCGCGAGACTAAAGGAGTCGACAAACAACAGTCTGCCTCCCCTGAGCCGGCCAAGTTCACCCGATCTATCCTTCGACTCATCTGTGCACACGAAGAAAATCCAGGTCCACCCATCGGATCCCGCCAAGACGGCCCTCATCGCCAACAAATTGAGTCCTGCATAGGAACTCGCGCTCGTCGAATTCCTCCGTGAGCACTGGGAAATCTTCGCCTGGGGTCCAGCGGACATGCCAGGAGTTCCCAGGGAATTCGCCGAGCACGCACTCAACGTCAATCCAGACGCAAGGCCAGTCAAACAAACAATTCGGCGACTATCTGAACCAAGAGCAAAGGAAGTCGGAATGGAGATCAACGGACTCCTCGACGCCAAATTCATACACGAGATCAAGGAAAGCACTTGGCTTGCCAACACGGTGCTAGTACCAAAAAAGGACACGGATATGCTGCGGATGTGCGTGGACTTCACCTCTCTGAATAAGCACTGCCCGAAGGATCACTTCCCGTTGCCACGAATCGACCAGAGCATCGACTCCACTGCGGGATGTGAGCGCCTCTGCTTCCTCGACGCCTACTCAGGCTACAATCAGATCCAAATGAAGGAGGAGGATCAAGAGAAAACGGCGTTTACAACGCCTTTCAGTGTGTTCTGCTATAACACAATGCCTTTTGGGCTAAAAAACGCAGGAGCCACCTACCAGCGGTGCATGCAGGCTTGCCTCAAGAACCAACTTGGTCGCAACATCCAAGTCTATGTCGATGACATCGTAATCAAGACCAAAGAGGAAGCTTCACTAATCGACGATTTACGCGAAACCTTCACCAACCTCGAGCGCTACCAGATCAAGATCAATCCGGACAAGTGCGCCTTCAGCGTACCATCTAGGAAACTACTCGGGTACCTCATCTCCGCGAGGGGGATTAAGGAAAATCCGAAGAAAATAAAAGCCATACTGGCCATGGAGAAGCCGAAGAACATAAGAGGTGTCCAGCCACTAGCTGGGCGAATCGTGGCGCTCAGTCGATTCATCAGTCGAATGGGCGAAAAGGCACTGCCTTTCTACCAACTTCTCCGCAAAGCTGACAAGTTCGAGTGGACCAATGAGGCACAAGAAGCATTTTAAGACCTCAAGCGCCTACTGTCCACCTCGGCAGTACTAGTGACCCATGCAAAAGGGAACCATTGTTGCTATACATCTCCGCCACCAACCAGGTGGTCAGCACAGTGCTCGTGGTAGAACGAGCCGATGAAAACAAGGTCCACGGGGTACAACGCCCAGTCTACTACCTCAGCGAGCTACTCACGCCAACAAAACAGCGGTACCCGCACTACCAGAAGCTGGCGTACGGCGTCTTCATGACAGCCCGGCGATTGCGCCACTACTTCCAGTAACACCCAATCATTGTAGTCAATGACGCCCCGCTTGGGCATATCCTCAACAATCCCGACGCCACTAGGCGAGTCACGCTTTGGGGGATCGAACTGTCTCCACGAGACATCACATATGAAAAACGCGATGCAATCAAGTCGCAAGTTCTCCCTAACTTCCTCATGCACTAGATGGAGAACCAGCTCCCAGAAAAACTAGATATGTCCTACCTCTGGACAATGCACTTCGACGGATCCAAGCGAAAGGATGGAGCCGGCGCAAGCGTCATACTGACATCGCCCCAGGGAGACAAGCTAAAATATATTCTGCGAATGCAGTTCACCGCCTCCAACAATGAAGCTGAATACGAGGCCCTGCTGCACGGGATGAGGATGGCAAAAGCCTGCAGCGCCAAGAGGCTCATAATATACGATGACTCCAAGCTGGTCGTCAACCAGACAATGCACGAGTGCGACGCACTGAACGACAATATGATCACCTACCGCGACCTCTACGACACACTCGAAGGGGAATTCGACGGTTGCGAGCTGCGGCACATAGGCCATGAAAGCAATGAAGAGGCGGACGCACTCGCCAACATTGTCTCTACTTGCGCCCCCATACCACCTGGGGTATTTATCGAGCGCATCTGCGAATGCTCCATCAAGCCAAAGGCTGCAGAGAAGAAAACAAGCGCATCAATGGACTCGGGGGCTGCACCGCCCAATGAGCCAATGGCACTCGACGACTTGGAGCTTGACACAGGACTCGAAGGACCGTTGAGCGTCATGATGATCGAGCCAACCTGGACTCAACCGTACATCACGTACCTTCTCAGCAAAAGGCTACCGAACGACCCGACTGATGCGTGGCACATTGCGCGGCGATCCAAGACATTTGCTGTTATCAATGGCGAACTGTACAAGCACATCATTACAGGAGTACTCCAACGATGCGTCTCCAACGCCGATGGAAGGGCTGTTCTCCTCGACATCCATGAGGGGACTTGCGTGAACCACGCTGGCAGTTGAGCCCTCGTCACCAAAGCTCTACGAGCTGGATTTTACTGGCCTACAGCCATGCGTGACGCCAAGGACATCATCCAAAAAGTGCCAGCGATTCGCGGACAAACCACACGCACCTGGCGCAGAGCTCCGGCCAATTCCATTGGCCTGGCCCTTTGCACAATGGGGCTCGACATGGTCGACAAGCTCCCAAAGTCCTCATGAGAAGGCTACGTCTATCTCCTGGTCGCAGTCAACAAATTCACCAAGTGGATAGAGGCCATGCCAGTGACTAACCAGTCAGGATACAGCGCAGTCAAGTTCTTCGAGTCCATCGTCTATCGCTTTGGAGTACCACACAGCATCATCACGGACAACGGGACGAACTTCACATCCAAGGAGTTCTAAGAATTCTGCGAAAATCTAGGAATCAACGTACGCTACGCCTCCGTAGCACATCCACAGACCAACAGTCAGGTCGAAACAGCCCACGGGCTCGTCTGTGGCGGCATCAAGAAGTGACTCCTCAGGCCACTCGAACAAGCCGTAGGCTGCTGGCTAGATGAGCTGCAATCGGTACTCTGGAGCCTACGCACAACTCCAAATAGCGCCACGGGGTACACCCCGTTCTTCATGGTGCACGGTGCTAAAGCAGTGCTACCCGCAGAGGTACGATACAAAGCACCGCGAGTAGTCGCTTATAGCGAGTAGGAGTCAACTCTTGCACTCGAAAACTCCATCAACCTCCTCCTTGCGCAACTACCACAGCAGAAGGCTACGCCCCAGATCCTTCGTCGAAGGAGATCTGGTCCTGCGACTGAAACAACAAGGGCATCTCAAGCTCGAGTCCCCCTGGGAGGGACCATACGTGATTACAGAAGTAATCCCAGGTGGCGCCAATCGCCTTAAAGATTTCGAGACAGGAGTCGCATACTCCAACCCCTGGAACGTCGTGCAGCTGTGGCGCTTCTACCCTTAGTCGTTTTTTATTTTGACATTGCAAATAAGGCTACTCAGCCAAGGCTACTTAGCCACACACTGTACCACGTACTATCCTGCGAACAAATAAAGCTAAGTGCCCCAAAACTCTATGTTCCTTTTATATTTGCAAATTATCCACTCGGGGGCTGCGCCACCCTACACACATATGTTCTATGAACTAACGTGATATCCAGAGTAGCTGACGCACCAATCAAAACCCTTGACAAACACCAACCCAGTTGCAACGCACCTGACAGGTTGGCAAGGTGCTGAGATAAATACAAGTCAGACTAACGAAAAGAAATCGCATAGTGCAACGCACTCGCAAAAACATACATGCTAACAAGCTCTTTATATACATCAATGTCAATCAATTATACACAACATGTATATATGAACTTTACAACACTGGTGCAACTATGTGCAGGATACAAACTAAACTACTGTTGTAACAAAGGAACGTTGGTCTGCTCCTCGAAGAAGTCGACAATTTCCTCCGCTGGGCGATCCACCGCCTGGTAGTGAGGAACCATGTTCCAAGTCGAACCTACTGGCGGTGCTGGTGGTCCGGCCGCAATTGCTGCCACATCTATGTCAGGCCTGTGCAGTCGCACCAGCGACAGAGCAGCCTTGTCACCAGCCACTAACTATTGCCGCACACACCCGCGGACCGCACTCAAGTCTTGGAATTTGGCAAGAAGGGCCAGCAGGCTCAACGGAACAACGTCCAGCGGAAACATCGTCTGGTAAATATCTTCAAGCACGATTGCAACTTCTTCAGGAAGTGAAGCACTTGCGACGCATGATCCTGCAGGGTCGCAAGTGCGATCGCGCGATCATGATCGACCCAGAAGTATCCACTCGCCTGAAGCTGCTCTTGGGTCAGATCATTCATATGAATGGCAATCCTATCCTTCTCATCCTGCTAATGGCGTGCACTAACAACTATACCAAGCAAAGGCAAAAGTATGAAGACAATGAACTATTGCGGGTGACTACAAGAAAAAGATAAGGAAGAAGAAAGCTAACACTTGAATTGGTCGCCCAACTATGTCACCTCCCCTAGCAAATATTGCTCTCGGGCGACGGCCTTCTCCGCCCTCGACTTCCACACATCCGCGCTACCACGGAGCATAGGCAGTTCGCGCTCCAATTGCTTCACACGGTCATGGAGTCGCGAGAGCAGAGACAATTCATCTACCCTTGAGCGCGACTGTGCCAAAGTATCATTAGCGGATGGCATATTCTGAGGTTCACTCGAAGGACCACTCGATGTGCCCTATCACAAGCCAAGCAAGAAACAATAAGAAGACTAAGGCGATGCATAGACAAAAGACGCGAGTGCATTCAAGCATAATAAAGTATCAGCAGATACACTCGCCAAAGGCACGTTCTAGACAAAAGAGATAGGCTATTTAACTATTACAGACACGGCTACTGAGGAGCAACCGGTTTCTTCGACTTGGACTTTGGTTTTGGGGGCCTCATCGAGTCTGTGGCAGTATCAGACGCCACAGACTTCCCGCCGACCCCTGAAGCCGCAACCTTCGTCGCCTTCTTGGCTCGCTGTAGTTCCTCAGAATACTTTGCAACTGTGTTGATCAGCTGCGACCCGTACTTGCCACAGGCAGTTGCGAAAGGAGCAAAGACTACCTATTAGCCATCCGCATTGACAGGCATCGCCTTGGAGACCGATGCAGAATCAATCTCGACTCCATGGGCTTGAACCATTGCGAGTGACATCGAGGCGCCAGCCGCACGGAGTGAGTTCTTGAAGCTTGCAGGATTGCCTCCGGCAAGGGACTCCACCAGATCGTTCATATTCTCAATTAACTCAACCTTGGGTGCCAGCTCTTCACGAAGGCGACTGAGCACGCCCTTGGCCTTGGTGAGCGTCCCCTGAACGGCAGCACTGTGATCTGCGACTGCTGAGACGGCACCTGCTAGGGCATCATCACGACGAGTGCCTGGGGGTCGAAGCTCAGACCGCTGGCATCTACACAAGAATCAAGCATTGGCACAGAACAACAACAAATTCGAAAGAAAGGACACGACAAAATTCCAGACAAGGAAATACCTGAGAGAGCCTTGGTAATCGAGAAAAGCTGTTCTTCGAACAACTTCTCTCTAGCTACGATGGAGGCACACAGATCCTCTTCGCATTTCTGCGATTCGTCACGTGCTGCGATTGCCTCATCGCGACTCTTCATAGCCGCGGCGAGCGCCTTTTCCAGGGAAGCGGCGTCGCGAAGAAGTGCATTATGCTCAGCTGCGACACAAACAAAGGCAGACCATCAGTCAAATATATCACAAATATGACGAAGAAGAAGCAAAAACACTCATTTTCAACCATCCGATGGAGATTGTCCAGCATTGCATGCTGGCGACCCATTGCAAGCATCTGCTCCACCAGGCGAGCGGCTTCCTTCACAATAAGCTGCGACAAAAGAAACCGCAAAGGATCATCAGATGGTATAGATGAAAAAATTTGACTACAAAATCAGAAGAAGAAAATACTACACATACATGATCCTCCAATGACTCCGAAGTCGATTGACGCGCAGACGTCTGGATAACCATCTGGTGCTCCACATCGTGTGGAGAACTTGATGAATTATGCCCGGAGTGTGCCGCCAATGGAGGAGAAGGGGCACGCTCAGCCACTTTCTTGGCTTTCGAGGTCGCCACTCCAGATTCCTTCAAAAATTGGACGTCGCTAGAAGATGACGACGCAGGCTGACTGCAGAACAAAACCAACATCAAGAAAACGCAACTCCAAAGAAGAACCAAAAGGAAGATTCATATACTTACTAATCAAACTTGTCAAAATTGAAGGTTTGCTCCCTCGACTCTGACGACGACTCCTTCAACAGCCGCATCTTCTTGCGGGAAGATGGTGCCACGACGCTCACAGGAACGGCAAGTATCGGCGACTCAGCACCAACAGCCGCACCTTCAAGAGTCGAAGGAGAAGATGCATCCGAATCCTCGCTGCGTGAACGCTTGCGAGTGTCCAGACTACTCGACTCGGGGGCTTCCTCCTTCCCCTCAGATGGGATGGTCGACTCCGACTCGTCCTCTTCCAAGGCTTCGCGAGGGATAACCCTCTCAGGAAGAGTGGGCATACATGGTGACACCCTCCAATCCTGCATACAGAAAACAAATTAGCACAAGTCAAGAAAAGAGAAGCATTCGAAAAATAAAGCTACTTCGTAGCACAACCGTACCTCAGGAGGAGGATTAGCAGCATCGAATGGAGGCACAACTGGTTCACTGGGGAGCACATTCTTGGCGGTGTACTTGGTGACCAGTCGCACCCTTTTATCTACCTCACTCGTGGAAATGCCATTGGCAGATACGCGAGTGACATCGTCCGTGCCAGCCTACTAGAACATAGGGTGGACTCTGGCCTGCAGGGGCTGGACACGACGGCGCAACCATGTGCGAATGAGGGCGCAGCCTCCCTCTTCTTTACCCATGCGACTCTCGAGGTCGCAGACGTGCTTGTACAACACATATGTCTCCGTGGACTCGCCGGGCATCACTACGTTCTTCCAGGAGCGCCTCCTCTTGCACGGCATAGTGGGATTGAAGGGCGCGAGTCCGAAGTGGTCTCCATCGGCCTTCTGGTCGTGGATGTAGAACCACTTGTCCCTCCACCCTTGGACGGACACCATGAGCTTGATGTCGAAGTACGTGACGGAGGAGTCGACGTGGATACCGCAGCCGCCTACATCATAGACTATGGAGCCAGACGCCAACTGGCGCTTCAGCTTGAAGAGATGTTTGAAGAGACCGAAGTGTAGCTGGATTTCGAGCCAGCACTCACAAAGAGTAATGTAGCAAGCTACATGGAGGATGGAGTTGGGGGACAGCTGGTGCAGCTGGAGCCCATAGAAGCAAAGAAGGCCCCTGAAGAAAGGATGCAGGGGCAGCAAGAGACCGCAGATGATGAACGCTAGGAACATCACCCAAAAACCGGCAGGAGGAGAAGGGATTACCTCACCACGCGAGTCAGCGATTGCAGAAGATAGAACTCCATCTTGGCGCAGGAGACGGAGCTCAGAAGACTTGATAATGGACGCGCGCCATGCGCCATTGGTGATGGGAGTGCCCGTGCCCTTCTTCCCGGTGATGGCGGCGCTGGTGCCTGCAGCGGCGGAGCTGCCTTTCTTCTTGGCAGCAACAGTGGCGGCGACGGATTCAGCCGCATCACATCCCTTCTTCTTCCCCATCCTACGGTGGCGATGCGACCGGAGGAAGTAACTAGGGCATACGCGGAGCTGGTCCCGTGCCACAAGAAAGATGAACTCTAGGAAGCAGAGAAAAATTAGAAATGGCGACGGAGGCAAAGGCAGAGAAAAGAGCAGATGGGAAAATTACCGTCGCAGCACTGCTACTTAACCCCCTAGAAGATGTAATCCAACGGCCAGCTAAAACCCTATCAGACGCGTGGCCTTCATCGTGATCGACACGTGGAGGACCCGAAGCACGAACCGTCCCCCACTACACCCATTATGCACGGAAATCGAGGAGGCGCAGTTAAAACAAAGATTATGCACGCCCGGTCAAGTCAGGGTTAGATAATGGGACCCACCGCTCGTCACGTCCCGTCAAAACCGCTCACGCAGGTAAATCAGATCATCACATCGTCAGCACTGATGTCATCAAAATTGAGTAGAAGAATACTTCGACTACTTGAGTCCTTGCTCGAGTCTTCGACTCCACCAAGCACTCGGGGGCTACTCCCATAGGGAGCGCTGTCGCGCACCCTACGATTTTTCTTTCTCTCTCTTTTATAGGAACATGGACATTCAAAGCATACCCAATCACTCGAATCCGCGATTCGATTATGGACATGGGTTACTCCCATAGGGAGCGCCGGAAATAAATTCGACTGAAACAAGCCAAGCAAAAGACAATAGCAGTCGCAAAAGTTCTTTAGTCCCTGCCTAAGTCTTCGACTCAACCAGGCACTCGGGGGCTACTCCCATAGGGAGCGCTGGTCGCGCACCCTATGATTATTTGTATATCGTACTGTGTGTCGATAACATCCACACTCGAAGTTTATGGCGACACCGCCACATGATTTTTTGCTACAAAGAGATTACGTCTCCTGGGTCACCCGAATCATCTCCGTGATGACAAATTTCGGATGCCATGCTTGCAGCGTAAAGATAAGACCTGAATAAGACCTGGCAACACATTTGCTGCACATTACCAGAAATGTATGCGTGCCTACAGGTACGATGAACATGCCTTGACGGACGCGTCGAGTGCTCACACCCATATACTGGAATTCGACTCCTGTAAGACCTCCGCGGCTTGAGTCGAATTACGCCAACACTTTTCCAAATTCGAGTCCGGGGACTTGAGTTCGAGTAGATTGCGTTGTTTTAACCTCAGGTAGTTAACCGATACCGATACATCGGTTAAATCAGGCACGCACATCAAAAATCCCTATGACACAAACAGAGAAGTCAAAAAAATACCCACTCATGCACTCGAAAGGCTTCAAAAAGTCCCCAGTCAAATCTGCGATTCCACTGGACACTCGGGGGCTTCTGACATGGGTATACCCTATAGGTACTCGAGCTTGGTATATACGGCCTGAATACAGCGGAAGCCCATGGCGTCGTCAATGCTCAAATGGAGAACTCGAGTAACCTACGGACCCTCGATTGCTTGCAGAACAAGAAGAAGCTAAAGATAGAAATTTTAAAGGGAAAACCCTAACTTGTAACCGACTCGACCTGCTACCTGAGACCTAGCCTATCTATATAAAGGCTAGGAGGGGGCGGCGAGGAGGACGCATGCAACCCTAGTATTCACAACCCTCGCCAGATTGCATCTGCGCACCATTGTAATCTTCGATTCCTCTATTAATTCCACGAGCAGACAAACAGGAGTAGGGACCTCTACGAGGCCTAAACCTGGGTAAATCTTTAGAGTCCCCTGTGTGCTTGTTTGCTCGCCGATTGATGCTTCCAGCGCTCCCTCCTTCTCCAAAACCCAAGTCCAGAACAATGGGCATTGATGAGTTAAACCCTCGCCAGCTGCACTTTGTGATCTAGGTGCAAACGTCTCAACAATTCCAAAGAGTCTTTTTAACAAGTTAAATCTTGGCTCCTTTGAAATTACTGAATTAAAACTACATCTAGAAGATTCTACCTACAAACAAGTTGTAGTGATTAAGGAGAACAATTTAGTTTACATCAAAGGCTGTCCTGCTCTCATTGATTTCATTATTGTTGACATGCCTGAAGACACTGTTGCTCCTATAATACTAGGCCATCCTTTCTTAAGAACTATAAAGGCTTTAATTAACCTTAATGAAGGGAACATGAAGTTGCAATTGCCTTTACGGGATCCTTTTGTTATTCATTTCTCGGGAAGAAGAAAGCCAAACATGACGAGAAGGGGGCCATCACTTTGAAGGCCAATTACTTTGGAGTGGGTGTTCCACTTATCTGGCCCAAGTAAATATCATTAAGGTCAAGCTATTGACCGTAAAAGAGCGCTCCATGGGAGGCAACCCATGTTAAATTAAGGTTTGAGTTAAGTTTTTAGTTTAAGTTTAAGTTCATGTTCAATAAAGAGTGCTAGAAAACTCCATTTGAGGAGAAGAAATTTGGTAGTACTTGAATTTCTGCATTATTCATGCTATTGTTGGTCGACAATATTTTCTGTCAATTTTCTCTCAAAAACAAGGTATATCACTGAGTTAAAGGAAAAGAAATAGTTTACGAAGAAATAGAAATAGAAACAAGGTCGTATAATTATTTGTACCATCAAAAAAAATCTACAATATGTACTGAGAGTTTAACGACCAACTATATGACGGGAATAAACAATTCCGACCATATAGTCCTAGTCGTATAGATATCAATACCTCCGTACAATTTCTTTTCTTATGTACAAACAGTTTAATGACCAACTATACGGCAGGAATAAAAAATTTCGGCCGTATAGTTCCGATCGTATAGATATCAATGCCTCCGTAAAAATTCTATTCATATGTACTGAGAGTTTAACGACCAACTATACGGCGGGAATACAAATTCCGACCGTATAGTTCGGTCGTATAGTTATCGAGGCCTTTTGCAAATTTTCTTTCGCATAGACAGACAGTTTAACGACCAACTATACGACCGGAACATTTTGTTCCGCCGTATAGTTGCGGTCATATAGCTGCGCCGCCAGGAGGAAGACCTAATATTTTTACGGAACACCAACTATATGGCCGGAACGCATGTTCCGCCCGTATAGTTGCGTCCGACCATAAAATCACACGGGAAGGTACTCCCAACTCCAAAACTTCAATCCTTTTTCCTTCTTCTACCTCCAAACTCTCTCAAAACCTCAAGGGATCTTCATCTCTACTCAATTTCATTTGATTTCCTCGCACACAAGTGATCTATGGTATGTTTCTCTTCCGATCCTTCAATTAATTTTTGCAAATTCATCTTTGATCTATTGCCTTTATCAATCTAGGGTGAGACCTACTATGAACCAATTGCCATGATTTTCTTACCTAGATTATTATCTTGAGGAGATTCTTTAGTGTGCTTAGATGAGGAACATATTATACTTACTGTTATTGGATCAAAAAGTTTTATTTTTGCCTTTCTTCAATGTTTTAGAAGATGAACACAAGGAGCCAAACTCGTGCTCGTGCCACCGCTAGTGCTTCTCGGGCAATCATCCAGGAACGCATGGGGATACGGTTCAGGGATCAGGCTCATCGCAAACGCTACAACAAGATCAAGAACCACGAAATGAAGGCCACCAAGTGGGCTTGCCCCCTTATATTGAACCAACTCAGTATTTCTAATGACTTCAATTTACTTTGCAATACAGCTGGCCTACAAAACTTTGTGTACATTGATGTACCTACTTATGGCTGCTTAACCATTGAATTCTTAAGTTCATTGCAAAGCACTATTAAACTGTGGCAAGGAGAGGATACTATTTCTTCTTTCCGTCTGATGAACAACAACTATACCTTAATGTTAGATCAATGGTATGCATGCTTTAATTTGCCAAGCAATGATGTTCATGCTCTACGCGCATCCTTTACTGGCTTAATTCCTTCCCCCGATCAATACTATAATGGAATGAGATTCACTAGTAGAGTGAACAAGGGGAAGAATATTCAACATCCTGCAATTCAATATTGTTCTATGTTATTGCTAACACCTTGCAGGCACACAATGAGTTCATGAGACTCAACGAGGAGGACATCCTAGTCCTTGCCAAGGCTGCTTACATCAACTGCAACTTGTCACTCAACTTGGGCGCCATCCTTGTGCGCTACCTGGAGTAGAAAGCCTCCCAAAGCCAAGGGCCAATCACAGGAGGAGGCGTCATCACCGTGCTTGCCACTGCCCTAGACATCGATCTAGGTGAGTTGCAACCCGTACTAGGTGAGACGGGTGTTGGTTTCTGCACCTTGAGGGCCTCTAGAATGCTCACTAGGAGAGGTGGTGTTTATTATCTGCATATTGCTAGAGCTAGGCGTATCTACCCCACTCCTTTGCCTAATGGTATTTTCTCTATCGAGGAAGGACGTTTGCTATATGATGTGCAGGTTGAGCAACACCAACCTGAGGAGGAGATTCCTGAAGAGGATGAGGACCAAGAGGAGGAGCAAAAAGTTTCTCATCAGGAGGAGCAACCACAAACCCGGTTTTCCACATACCAAGATTTCCATGGACTTGGAGGGACTGTGGAGAGGATGCACAACCTCTCTTTGAACCTCCGAGAATCAACAAGTAATCTCTCCACTCAATTCGCGAACTGGAGTAACGACTTTTTCCAGCCACCATAATGATTTGAAGGGCTTGCAAAAGCCTAAGTTTGGGGAAGTTCCTCATGAATCTTTATTTGGTGTTCATTTGCTTTTATTTTTTGAGGTCACATTTTTATTTGAGTTTATAAGCACTCGTGTTGGTTTCCCCAACACTTTATTGTTAGTTCTTTCTATTTTCTTTCGAAATTTTCTAGCCAAGCTTTGCCGCCAATTTTCTATTCTTTATTTCCCTCTCTTAAAAATTACAAAAAGATTTCTCCATTTTTCGTCATTTTCCCTCTTTCTTTTCTTTTCACCTCGAGGTATTCATATATTTGCAGGAGAGTGATCGACTTTGAGTTTCCAAGAAACAAATAAAAAGGAAGAGAGAAGTGGACCAAACATGAGAGGTATGCCTTATGACTCCCCACTTTTGAAGTTTGAGAAACCCATGCTAGTTAGTAGTAAATGTTGAGAGATTATATTGGGGGAGTGAGTGTTTGTATCATAGTAAGATTGTCATTTGCATGGGTATTTAATTGGGCTCATTTTGTTCTAGCTCTCGTAATTAACCAAGTCTTTCCTAAAAATTTCTAAACAATTGTAATAAGAAAAAGTCTCACAATTGAAGGCTTGGGTGTTGTAGTGTTTAGTCTTGAAGGCTTATTTCTTGAGGCACTTGACACCACTGCAAATGTTGATTGACTTAATAGCTCTCTTTGAAAGGATTTTGATTGAATTAATGTTCAGCGGTTTTTGTGAGCATGCCAAAGTTTGACTTGTTAATCATAAGAATGATATAGCTTTATGCATGTCAAACTTCATGGGATGCCAACAACTCCACTGGCCTAAGAACGATCTTCATGGAGGAAACTCCTAGATTTTGGCTATGAGTTGGTTAAACACTTGTAGCTGCAACACTATAATGGGTAAGATTCTTGGAAGTCCCGGGTAGCTGTAATCATGATGGAATCACTCCTCTGGCTGTTATGAGTAATCATTATGCAAAAGGAACAAAAACCTTAGTGATGCCACAAGTGTCCATCACAGCCCGATAAATTAATAAAAATCTTTGGCATGCTCTCAATTACTTAAAAACTAAAATTCTTGAAGGACAATGAATAGAAAAATAGTGCTTGCAAAGTCTTGATTCATTGATGTGGGAGAATTGAGATACTCTAGTATATATGCTTTTCATGACAATTCTCACACTCTTAATTTTCATGATTATACTTTACTGTTCAAAGGCAAGCCTATGAGTTGATTACTTGACATGGAATAAACTTTACTCATTTGAATCATCCATGCATGAAACCCATATGATACGCTTGCCATTACTCTATCTATACTGAAGTTTTTCAGATTTATGAAAGTGGAGGAAACATGAGACTATTAGTCATGAGTAAGATCACCATCTCGTTATTTCAGTTTAAATGCTGAGTTCCTTTTTGCTTTTGGTTTTCTTGCTCGGGACGATCAAGTTTAAGCTCGGGGAGGTTGATGGCTCTGAAATATAGCCATCTATGTCCACATTTAAACTGGATATTAATCATATTTTTGATGAAATATCTCTCTAAACCCTGCCACTAATGCTAATATTTAGAGAGGTATGCAATCCTTTGTTCTTGTATTTTTCATGCGCAGATAATGTCGTTTAAAGGAGGGAATCACTACATTAAAGTCAAAGATACGATATTTCCTTCGAACAGAAGAAACCAGGAGCCGTCCAACAAAGGCAGACGCTGTAACGACCAACTATACGGCCAGAGCAAAAATTCTGACCGTATAGCTCTGGTCATATAGTTGGCACCGCCTCCGTTAGGTCAAACAGAACAACTTTCATGAAGGGACCCCTATATAAAGAAGCCTCAGGCAACGGGAAAAGGAGAGACACCACGCCCGAGAAGCCATACCTCGCTAGAAAGCCGCCTCCAGATCTTTAAACACTTCTCCATCTCCATAGCCATCTTCCACCACTTGTAATAGTAGATCTCTTCTTCGATTAGCGACATTGTAAGACTATTGCTATCAATCTTATGATTTTCATTACAATGTTTATGATTGTTGATCTCATCTCTATGCGTGAGTAATTCTCCTTGGGCTGAGGGCTTCGGCCTAGCCATGTAGCAATTGTGCATGTGATTTATCATAGATGAGATCGTGTATTAGTTTGTATGACATGATGATTATTGTATCCTCTCTTGCCTCAATCTGAGGACTTGTCAGGTACCCAAGACCCCGACGGTTGAGCCAGGTATAGGGAGTATGAGTGATGACTAATCTTTAGGTTGGGAACCCCAGTGACATAAGGGGTAGTATGGCTGTATGTGAGGGATTTGCTTGGGATTAACAGTGACATCACTATACATATCATTAGTTCTCTTTCTTCTATGGATGAGACTAGTAGGTTATTGCTATAAGAGGTTGCGGAGGCAATAGCAATTATGGATGCACTACCCACATATAATTTATCTTGCTCTAACAAGTACACGCATACTTTATTTCTATCTTTTATTTCCATCAGATGTTTTTGCACAGCTACAGGTGAAACCGAAGCGCCCTAGTCCCTCTCTCTCCATCATCGACAACAACAAAAATACGCAAGCTACTGGTCCGGTAAAAACACAAAAGGAATTCGAGAACTCCCAAAGGTCCGTTAAAGTAACTTCACTATGCATTCGCTTCCCATGGATTCGATAACCAAGGTCTACTAGGGAAAAAGAGCTATACTACATCCGTAATCCGGATTGAAGGTATCAACCCTTGTTCTGGCACCGTTGTCGGGGAAGCAATAGCTACCCTGGTGAGGTTATTAGGAACCTTGCTAGTTTTAATTCTTGTTTTTAATTTTGTTAGTTTGCTTTTAGTCTTTATTTGATAAACCAAAAAATTTAGTTAGTCTTTAAATTCTTATTTTTACTGTTATAATTTTTAATCTATGAAAACCCAAAAATATAGGAAGTATGACTGAAAATAAGCTTGGGGAGTTTGCTACTCCCAATAATGATTATTGTGTACTCCTATTACTTAGCCAAAAATTGCTGCTAATGACTATGAAATTAATCCCCATTATTTAAGTTTGGTTCAACAGAATCAATTTGCAGGCTCTGCTGTTGAAGACGCAGGTATGCACTTAAATACTTTCACTGAAATATGTGATATGATGCGTATAAAAGACGTTGACCCTGATGCGGTCAAATTACGTCTATTTCCTTTCTCTTTAAGAGGAAGAGCTAAAGAATGGTTGCTATCGTTTCCTAAAAATACTATTACATCATGGGTGGGATGTTCTTCTTTATTTATGACTAAATTTTTTCCACCTGCAAAGACAATGCAACTCCAATCTAATATTACTGGTTTTAGACAGGAATAGCGTGAGCCACTAGCGCTTACATGTGAGAGGATGAAAGAATGCCTAAGAAATTGTCCTAGTCATGGGATGGAAAATTGGTTAATCCTCCATTTATTTTACAATGCTCTTAATCCCATGTCTAAGTCTATGCTTGATACCGCAGCTAGAGGAATATTCATGGGTAAACATATTACCGAAGCAAAGCAGCTGCTAGACAATATGCAAGACAACCATGCCCAATGGCATGTTGAAAGATCAAACACGAAGAAGGTGAACTCTATCTCACCACAAGAGAACGAAGATCTCAATTCTAAGTTGGATGATCTCATACTAGCCGTAAAAGGTAAGGAAACTTAGGTAAGAGCCACCCCCAAAACAAATATAGAAGAAATAATCTCCATAGCTCGTAATGATTATAATCCTGCTTGGAAGAAGAGTTACAATCCTAATTTTCAGAAACATTATGCTAGTCCTACAAATAACTCTAATAATAATATGGGAACTAGTAATGGTAGTCTCCAAGAAACGCTAAAGTCTTTCATAGACTCGCAAAATGAGCAAAATAATATTCCAATCAAAGTCGAGGAGAACCATGATGCTATGCTTGGTAAATTATCTAACCAAGCTGTTAGTTTGAGAAATAATTTGCAGGCCCTTCAAGAAAGAACAAGGGTTGTTGAGGCATAGCTAGGTAAGATAACTAAGAGTCAAACTCTCATTCTAGCTAAATTTGCAAGAAAAGCTGAGCCCAATACTGTTGAAGAACTCAAAATGATGAGAATCCAAAGGGAGGATCCTGATGAACTTGATTATAGTAATGCCCCTTCACCAACCTACAGCATCGAAGATCTCGTAAAAAGGATCAACGTCAAAATTCCGGTAAGTGAAGGTAATGATGAAGACATGTATCAACACTTGCTGATCAAGTAGCAATTAAGGTACGCGAGCTTGAAGAGGAATACAAGAAAATCGCTGAAAAGTTACCTGTTAAACTAGATGACATATTTGAGCCTATGATACATTGCAAATGTATCTATAATTTTTGATGTTCCATGCTTTGTTTTATCCACTTTCTTGTATTTTGTCCACACTTTGGAGTACTTTTCATATGATTTCTTGGACTAACCTATTAACAAGAGCCACAGTGCCAGCTGTCTGTTTTCTGCTGTTTTTGGTTCCAGGAAAGTCAGAAAATGAATATTCTTGGAATTGGACAGGACAAAAGCCAAAGTCCCTATTTTTCCGAAAGTCATCAGATGCCAGAGTACGAGACAGAGAGGGGCCAGGGGGCCACCACACCACCTGGCCGCGCGGCCCAGCCTGGCCCGCGCCAGGGGGTGGTGTGGCCGCCTCCAGCACCACCTCGGCCTCCCCTTTCGCCTATAAGATACCCTCGGGACAAAAACCCTAAGTACCGATCAAAAATCCATTAAAGAGTCTATAGCCACCGTCATCTACATCCCCAGATCGGGAGGGATCTGAAGCTCTTCCCGGCACCCTGCCGGAGAGGGGAATTCACCCTGGAGGCCTTCTTCATCACCATGCAAGCCTCCGGTGTGATGCGTGAGTAGTTCATCCTTGGACTACGGATCCATGTAGTAGCTAGATGGCTGGTTCTCCTCCTTTGTGCTTTCATGTTTAGATCTTGTGAGCTCCGTTCATGATCAAGATCATCTATTTGTAATTCTGCATGTTGTGTTTGTGGGGATCCGATGGATATTGAGATGCTATTTCAGATTGATTATTGATTCTATCATGTCTCTGTTATTTGTGATCTTGGATGCTTTCCGTTGTTAGTAGATATCTTGGCCAAGTAGATGCTAGCAACTCCAAGAGTTAGTATTTATGCTCGATAGTGGGTTCATGCCTCTGGTAATCTGGGGAAGTGAAAGAAATCTCTAAGGTACTAGATGTGCTGTTGCTACTAGGGAGAAAACATAAATCCTTTGTTCATATAACAATCATATTGTTCACTTTACACGTAGTTCGTAAAGCAATAATCTGTTGCTTGCTACTTAATACTGGTGGGGGTTCGGATGATAACCTGAAGGTGGATTGTTAGTCATAGATGCAGTTGGATGGCGGTCTATGTATAATGTTGTAATGCCCAATCAAGTTCCAAAGGAGTCAAGATGATTAGTATATGCATGTATTGCTTTCTCAATGTTTGTAAATTTCCCCGCTGTAATTTGTTCACCCAGCATGTTATCTATCTTAAGGAGAGCCACCTCTAGTGAACTATAGATCCCGGTCCTTGTCTTTTACATTCAATCTATAATCTGTTTACTGCTTTGTGTTTACTTTCTGCAAACTTTTACTTATTTCCATTCGATACGTTTAATCCTTTGTTTTCCGCATAACACGGTGAGATTGACAACCTCATCGCAAGTTGGGGACAAAGTTCTGTGGTTGTGTTGTGCAGGTCTGAACGTTGCTGCTGGCACCGGTAGTGCGCCCTGCCATCGGTCAGCTAGCTACACCTTTGGGGTGTTTCCTTGCTCCTACTGGTTCGATTAAACCTTGGTTTCATACTGAGGGAAACTTGATGCTGTGCTCATCATACCTTCCTCTTGGGGTTCCCAACGAGCTCTACATCAACATCACACCAGCACTTTTCTGGCGCCATACACAGAGCCATCAAGCGTTTTTCTGGCGCCGTTGCTGGGGAGTCAAGGACATATTTACAAGGGGAGTCATACACAGAACCAATCTCTTTACTTTGTTGTTTTTGTTTTGCTTAGTTTCTTTTTGCTTTGTTTGCTTGTTTTCTTTATTCAAAAACACAAAAAAATTAGTTTTACAAGTTTGCTTTCTTATTTGAAACCCCAAAAAAATGACTACTCTTGAAAACACTAAGTTGTGTGACTTTACTAGCACCAATAACAATGATTTTATGAGCACACCTTTTGCTCCACCTGTGCCTGAAGATACTTTCTTTGAGATAAAACCTGCTTTACTCAATCTTGTTATGAGAGAACAATTTTCTCGTATTGGTAATGAAGATGCTGCTTCCCATCTAAATAAATTTTTTGAGCTTTGTGAGATGCAAAAGCATAGGGATATACATGGTGATATTATTAAGCTGAAATTGTTTCCTTTCTCTTTGAGAGGAAAATCTAAAGAATGGTTGAATTCCTTAACTAGGAATAGTATTGATTCTTGGACTAAGTGCAAAGAT
The DNA here is from genome assembly GCA_910589775.1 of Avena eriantha. Classification (NCBI taxonomy): domain Eukaryota; kingdom Viridiplantae; phylum Streptophyta; class Magnoliopsida; order Poales; family Poaceae; genus Avena; species Avena eriantha. The sequence goes on along the minus strand of OU342743.1, from coordinate 130,011,824 downwards.
GCTTTCATTAGAAAATATTATCCTCCTGCTAAGATTATATCTATGAGAAGTGAAATAATGAAGTTTAAACAACTTGATACTGAGCATGTTGCTCAAGCTTGGGAAAGAATGAAATCTTTGGTTAAGAATTGTCCCACTCATGGACTAACTGCTTGGATGATCATCCAAACTTTTTATGCAGGATTGAACTATTCTTCAAGGAACCTATTGGATTCTGCTGCTGGAGGTACCTTTATGACCATCACTTTGGGTGCTGCAACAAAACTTCTTGACAATATGATGGTTAATTATTCTGAATGGCATACTGAGAGAGCTCCACAAGGTAGGAAGGTAAATTCTATTGAGGAAACCTCCTCCTTGAGTGATAAGATAGATATTATTATGTCTATGCTTGTTAATGGGAAATCCCATATTAATCCAAATAATGTTCCTTTAGCCTCTTTGGTTGCTCAAGAAGAGCAAGTTGATTTGAACTTCATAAGAAATAACAATTTTGGCAATAATGCTTATAGGAGTAATTTTGGTAACAACAATTATAAGCCATATCCTCCTAACAATGGTAATGCTTATGGAAATTCTTACAACAGTAATAGAGTGCTCCCTCTGAACTTGAAGTTATGCTTAAAGACTTTATTAGTAAGCAAACTGCTTTCAATGAAACTATTGAGGAAAAACTCTCTAATGCTGAAAGAAATATAGCATCTCTGGTTGAAGCTCAATCTTCTTTGAATAAAATGGCTGCTAAACCTGAAACTAATGATAATCCCTTTGCAGCTACTAATGCCATACAAGTAAGAATTGATGAAAATGTTAGACTGTTAGCTGAATTACATGCTAAGTGGGAAAGGGAAGATGAAATTGCTAGAAACATTAGTGTTTCTACTATTACCACCACTAGTGTTGAGACTAGTAATAGTTCTACTACTTTAGATGATAAATTTGATTTTTATCTTGATGGTTGCAACATCTCTGAAGTTATTAAGTTCCTACAAAATCTTGCTAAAAGTCCTAATGCTAGTGCAATGAACATGGCCTTTACAAAACACATTATTGATGCTCTCATAAAGATTAAAGAAGAAAAGATGAAACATAAAGCTTCTATTCCTATAAAACAAGAAGATGGTTGGGAACCCATCATTAATATGAAAGTGAATGACTTTGATTTCAAAGCTTTATGTGATCTTGATAGTAGTGTTTCTATTATGCCTAGAAGGATTTATGATATGCTTGATTTGCCTCCTCTTGAAGATTGTTATTTGAATGTCCCACTTGATGATAATGCTAAAAAGAAACTCATGGGGAGTCTTAATGATGTTCTTATTATGGTTAGCGATGCCTATGTCCCCGTTGATTTCTATGTTTTGGATGTTGAATACAATGCTTCTTGTCCTATTACTTTGGGAAGACCTTTTCTTAGAACTGTTGGTGCCATTATTGATATGAAAGAAGGCACCATTAAATATCAACTCCCACTCAAGAAAGGTATAGAACACTTCCCTAAGAAGAGAGAGAAGATTTCTTTTTCTTCTCCTATAAAAACAAAATTTGATCTTAATGCTTCTTCATTTGAGACCACTTGATTATTTTTCTTGCTTCTTATGCCTAACTTAAAGGCGTTAAAGAAAAATAGTTATTGGGAGATAACCCAAAAGTTTTAGATGAGTCTTGGAAGTTATTACCTCTGTAATAACCTCTCCTTATCCTTTTTATTTGCTTTTCGTGCCAAGAGTAACCTCTAATGAGAGAAAAGTAATGATTGGGAAAGTTGTTGTCCCGAAACAGATTTCTGTGCTTCACCGTAAAAATTCGTGTAAAATCTTTGAACGTCTTTTTGAGGCGTGAATTTTTTTTCTTCTGCCCCAGGTTGTTATCTAACTTTTGTTAGTTCAACACTTTTTGATTTGAGAAACATAAGGTCTTCCAAAAAATTCGTCTTTACCTGCCGGTCTGTTTTGACAAATTTCTGCCATTTTCTGCATTTGCTTCTTGTTGGTTCGTTTTTGAGTTCTTTTGGGGAATTGAGCTTTTTGAGGGAAGTACTAGAGTAGCTAGTGTTCTAATAGAAGTTTATTTTGTGTTGGAACTGAACCTTAAGACCTTTTATCTTGAGTACACTAATGTTGCTAATAAAGATTGTGTGAAGTTTTGTATGAAGGAAAAATTTCAGATGTATGGAAGGAATGAGTAATGAGATGAAGGATGGACTAAAGCTCAAGCTTGGGGATGCCACGCGTGTCCCCCCAAGAAATATCCAAGAAGTACAAGCATCAAAGCTTGGGGATGCCCAAGGCATCCCCTTCTTCATCAATAAAAATCCCAGGTTTCTTCCAAACGCTTTATTTTTATTGTTTCATGCACTGTTGTGTTTTTCTTGGAGCGTCTTATTTTTCGTTTTCGTTTTGGTTTTTTGTTTGCGTGGTTTGCTTAGTTTTCTGAATAAATTGGTTGGACCTCCTCTTTCATGCATTGGTGTTCAAATAGTCTGGTTTGGATTGGAAAAGAGTAGGAAAGCTCATGCTTAAGTGGTAAAGAGAGCTTGTTTTTGACTGTGTCCTATGCTTTGTCAGGCCATGCTTGATATTGTTTTGGCTTTATGCTTAGTATTATTTGCTGTAGCATGACTTGTTATAAACAATTGAGATTGCTTAATGTGCCTTGGATGAATCATGCGTTGTTTTAGCATATTAAAGCATAGTATAGTGGTATTCTCCTTTGATGCTTTATTTGGGTTGACTTGGCACATGCTCACACCATGTTATGACTATCCCAAGTCACCATAAGCCTTTATGATCCTTTAGTTTTCAACTTGTAGTATCACTTTATGCTTTGATCAATGATGTTTTGTTGCTCAGCATGATTATGGCCATTATTGCTCTGTTGTTTGTCGCTCCCTTACTATTGCTAGCCTTCACTTTCACTGAGTATTTTACTCATGTTTCCAACTCCCTTAAACCAAATATTGCCAAATTGTCCACCATACCTACCCATTAGCATCATTTTCTATTTCCGTGCATATTCAATATACCTTGTTTTCTTCCGAATAAAATGTTTGCTTGTTATGAGAAAGTTAGTTAGTAAAGCTATCACGAACTTGATGGCACACTTTATTTTCTTGCACTTAATAAACTGAACCATTGGGTCCTTCTTTGTTGCGTATATGCTTGCGCTTTATGAGTTGAAGTTAGCAGAACCATGTATCATGGGGACCGCTTTCAACATTTCATTGGTACTTGTACCTAGTTGATATCATGTTCTTTTACTTATGGATCCCGGCGGTGTGAAATAAAAGTGGAACCTGTAAGATCATGGAGTTTGTATATATGTTAGAGAAACGCCTGGGCCGCTAGCCTAAGCCATGCCTAATCGTGGTGGAAACTTGCAGCATAACCGTAATGAGCATTCTATGAAGCATCCTCAATAAAAATCTATGCACATAGTAAATAAAAAGATCGCTGAGATGCTCATTGTCTGCTTGCCTTGTCATTTTGATTATGGGATAGCTCCTGTATCATGTGCAAGGGGTACCCCGTTGGCGGTTCTCTATGATACATATATACTTACAATGACAAGAGCTTACTTGTGACTGAAGTTGAGTAGCATGAGGATCGGTCTTCGTAAGTAAGGGGCATGAGACTTCGATTTATAACTTGTTAAGCATATCCTCTTAGTTGTGTCACTTTCACCTTAACCACATTAAAGATGCTTATGATAGGGGAAATGAGAGCTCAAAGCTAACGAGTACCATACTTTCAGCATTTGGAAGCCTTTCAAACTATTCAAAACCTTTTCCTTTCCTTGTTGAGTCTCCACACATTCCATGAGCACTTTCTTGAGAGCATAGTGGCCATTCTTAGTTCGATGTGCATTGTCCCAAGACTTGTTGATTGGTGCATTCCTTGATATTGCTTGTTTTAAACTATTTGTATCTAGTCACTCTTGTAAACTTTGAAGGTGTCATATGCATTCATGTTTGCTACTCTATGAGGGACACGCTGAATGCCACTATGCTATGTTTTCTTTATGTGAAACAAACAAACGTCTTGCAAAGCATTGTATTCATGAATCTTTTGTTTGTGCCTTTTCATGTTGCATCATAGTTGCTATGTCTTATTGCTAGAAATTTATCTTTCATGTTATGATTGAAGTACTATGATCCCAACTCTGAATTTTACAAATACTTTGATCAAGTTTATGATGGTGCATGTCACCTCAAAAATTATTCTTTCTTTTTATCACTTACCTACTCGAGGACGAGCATGAGTTAAGCTTGTGGATGTTGATACATTGCAAATGTATCTATAACTTTTGATGCTCCATGCTTGGTTTTGTCCACTTTCTTGTGTTTTGTCCACACTTTGGAGTACTTTTCATATGATTTCTTGGACTAACCTATTAACAAGAGCCATAGTGCCAGCTGCCTGTTTTCTGCTGTTTTTGGTTCCAAGAAAGTCAGAAAATGAATATTCTCGGAATTGGACAGGACAAAAGCCAAAGTGCCTATTTTTCCAGAAGACTCCAGGAGCCAGAATATGAGACGGAGGAGGGCCAAGGGCTGGCCACACCCCCCCAGGCGTGGGCTAGGCCTCGCCATGCCAGGGCATGGTGTGGTGGCCCCAGGCACCCCCTCGGTCTCCCTCTTCACCTATAAGGATCCTTCTGACCTAAAAACTCCGGGGGTTCGATGTTTTTCCAGAAGAAGTTCCACAGTGCCGCCACCACCGAAGGGGAGATTCAGGGGACATAAAGTCTCTGTTCCGGCACCCTGCCGGGATGGGGAAGTGCCCCCGGAGCCATCTCCATCGATCTCCACCATCTTCTCCATCGACCATCCATGTTTCCCCCAACTATGAGTGAGTAATCCCCCGCTGTAGGCTATGGGGATGGTAGGGATTGGATGAGATCGTTCATGTAATGGCATCAGATTGTTAGGGCATGGTGCCTAGTATCTTTTATTAGTGCTTTATGACTTTGTTGCAACTTGTTGTGCTTAATGCTTGTCACTAGGGCCCGAGTGCCATGATTTCAGATCTGAACATGTTATTGATTCATTATGATAGTATTGTTTTTCGTCTTATCTACAAGTTGTATACACACGTTGTCGTCCGGAACCAATGGCCCCGAAGTGACATAAATCGGGATAACCGGAGGGAATGGATTTGATGTGAGGATCACATGTGTTCACAGAGTGTTAATGCTTTGCTCCGGTGCTCTATTAAAAGGAGCACCTTAATTTCCAGTAGTTCCCTAGAGGCCTCGCTGCAAACGGGCTGGCAGGACAAAAGATGTTGTGCAAGTTCTCATTGCGAGCACGTATGACTATATATGGAACACATGCCTAGGATTGTCTAGTACTTGGATGCTTTATCTTTGCAATTGCCCTATGTTCTGTTTGCTATTTAAATTTTCTTGTCCATGCAACGCCCGTCCATCCATCCCTATGCCTACCGCACTCGAATCCCACTGTTTACTGCTTTTGTTACTATTGTCCCTGCTTTACTACTGCTGTTACTTTACTATTCCTACTACAAAACTGTTGCTACTGATAAACTGTTATGAGCAAGATTGTTTCCAGGTGTAGCTGAATTGACAACTCAGTTGTTAAGGCTTATAAATATTCTTTGGCTCCCCTTGTGTCGAATCAATAAATTGGGTTTCACTTCCCTCGAAAATACTGCGATACACCCCCTATACTTGTGGGTCATCAGTCCGCGGTTCGCGGAACTGAGGCGCCGTTTCAATGCGTGCGGGGAGATCGAGGTGACGTAATCATCGCACGGGTCCTTCCCAGCTCCTTCCACGACGCGTGGCGGTTATACTGTAGCATTTGCACGAATCTTGGCACGGTTAGGTGGATATAAGGGGTTAGGATTTTCTCCTTCTCTCTTCACCTGTTCCCTTTCCTTTTTCTCTCCTCCAAATATCCCCCGCGCAGAGCTCCTCTGTTTCCCCCCCCAAAAAAAAAATCCCAGCGCCGCCCATCCTGGGTCATCTGCCCGCCGGTGAAATGGCTTCTTCTTCTGGCTTGGCGGTAGCGGCGGTGGAGAAGGAAAGCTTCCGCGGGATCTGGATCCCCTGCGTGCTTGACGACGAGAAGCTCCAGAACGTGGAGAGTGAAGGGCTCCTCCGCGCCGGCGACTGGCGGAGCGGCTTCGAGGAAACCATCCCCAAGTTCACTTCAGCACCCACCTGGACAGAGGTTTGTCATTTGCTCCCTCGGAGTTCTTCTCCGAGGTGATTGACCATTACGGAGTTCAACTCCATCATCTTCCTCCCAACTCTCTGTTAGAGATGAGCGCTTACGCTTCTTTGTGTGAGGGCTTTCTTGGTATTAGGCCGAGTTTGACGTTATTCCGGTACTACTTCATGTCCGGAGAAACTCTAGTACTGCCGGTGTTCCTTATATCACCGGTACCATTAGCTTTTCGCTTAGATGCGAGCGCGCATATCCCAAAATCCTAGCTAGTGACTCGGTCAAACAATGGCCAGCCACGTTCTTTTACCATAGGGATATTCCGGCTCCCGACAAAGCTACTGCTTTGCCGGCTTTTGTTGACAGAGCTGCCACGGCCAACCGTCTTAGGACGAGGCCGCTCAGGCTCTCAGTGACGATCTGATCCTCGCTAAGAGGCATGTCGAATATCTGATCAAACACAAGGAACTGAAGGGATCTGACTTGGTCCAATGCTGGGTCTCACGCCGGATCCAGCCCCTTAAATACCACGGAGATCGACTGATGCACTCCATCATGTCGTCCAAGGAAGACTCCCTCCGCATCAGCCCCAAAGCCTACACCACGCAAGGCTATATAAGCCAGATTAAGTGGCTGATCAGGGAGCAGATCGAGAGGAGGATCCCAGAGGTTTCTCTGGATATGCATACGGCGGAAAACCCCATAGTGCCGGTAAGCTTCTATCAGTACACCTTTTTATGTGTTTCAATCTTTGAGTTATACTGCAATACTAATATGTTTTCTTCTTTTCAGCTTGCTGACCTCCCCGAGTCGGAATTTGCTCCGCTCGAAGGATATCCTCTAGAGTTTTCTCAGGAGACAGAGGTGGTCCCATTGCCGGACCTCGCGCTCAAGAAGCGCAACGCTCCGATAGTGGCTGTTGGTACAAAGGAGGTGCCTGTCGTGAAAAGGTAACTTTCAATCACAACTTCCGCCTTTGCACATTACTCAAATTTCCTTCCGAGATGTAATGTTTCCGATTTTACTACATTCTCAGAGCAAAACCTCTCATCAAGGGCAAGGGGAAGGGAACTTCTTCGAAGCCCCTGTGACAGACGAAGCTTAACATAGCTTCTCCTGCCGTGGCTCCTCCGACTCCTGCCCCTCAATCTTCCGCAACGCCGGTGATCATCCCTTCCCCGGTCGTCATAGAAGATCCGGCTCCTTCAACGGAGCCTGCGATCCTTGAATCACAAACTGACGTCACCATGGGTGAGTCAGGTTTAGATAAGGGTGAACCCTTTGGGTAATGATCCCTCAGCAGAAACCTTCACCGAAAACCTTCTTAGCAATCTAGGACTTGCCAAGTTTGGCCTGTCCCGGAAATCTGCTGAAGAGATCCAGCGGCTAGCCAGGCAATGCCTAGAGAAAATTACCTTATCTGCCGAAGAACAAGCGCAAGAAGCAGAGGACGTCAAACACTCTAATCTTCTTGAACAAGTGCTTCTTCGCAACAAGAGGATCAGGTCCGGGGAGCTTCCAACTGCTCATGTGACCCCTCTGACTCTCACTGAGAAGGTTACAGTTGAAGTGAACACGAGTTTGGATAAACTCACTCGCGAACAATATGTAGGTCGGAATTCGAACTCCTGTTTTTTCTTTATTTCATATCATATCCTCTAGCCCCCAAGCTTGAAGTAGGATAAATAATCCAGTTTTATGCTTCCTTAGGATGCCAAAGAACGAACTAGTGTAGCCCCCAAGGTTCGTGCTAATATTGGCAAAAATATTAGCCCGAGTCTTTAGTAGCTTTCTGACTTTGGGTATTCTGACTTAGAGAAAGTATATTCCTATAACCAGGATTTGTTGAAGAATGGCTGTGATAAGTGGAAAGAGATCAGAGCTCTCCGACTTAAAAATGCTGAGCTGAAAGTTGCCAAGGATGAAGCCGAAGGTAAACATTCCGAGACTCAAACCTTGTCTTTGTGTTTTCAATGTCGAATTTTTTCATTGAATTGTTGTTCTTTTTGACTTATAGCACTGGTGAAACAATCTTGTGCCATGATTGAAGAGGCTAAGAACCTCAAGACTTTGGTGGTGGAGAACAAGGAGCTTCGCCAAGAGCTGGACCAGCTCAAGGCAGATCATGAAAAGAGCATTGCTCAAATCCTTGAGTCCTCCATGGCTACTGATGAGCGTGATCATAAGATTGCTGCTCAAGATCAAAAAATCTCGGACCTCAATAGTGAGCTTTGCAGAGAGAGGGACATTTCCGAGGCGCTCCGGGCTGAACTCCAGAGTCTTCGGGAAGAGAAGACCAAAATTGACGACGTCATTTTCGGTACGTTCCATCTGTCTGACTTGTCTATTTTCTTCGACTTATTTCGATGTCGGATTTTATTTAACTGTCTTTTTTTATAGGTCCTCTGAACTTGATGGACTCCACCTCTGCTGAGCCTCGCACCCACCGGCTTACCCAAGTCAGTGACCTTCTTCATGACTTCCGCCAATCCCTTGAGGACATTGGCGAAGCTCTCAAGATTCCGGTCATGCATAACATGTCGGATTTTCAGGTGCGGGACAAGGCAAAGGAGATGCTGCAGCTCATCCAGGATTGGAACATGTCCTACGCGCGAACCGCGGCGCAGAACGCTCTCACCATGGTCATGAGCCACCATGGAATACATGGAAATATGACAAGTGACCAGAGGGTACTGCAAAGTAGATGAAGACGGCCAGGAGCATGACATCAAGGCCATCATGGACTACTGCGCCGGATATGGGTGTCAAGTGGCTGATTTAACCAGCTACGAGACTCCTTTCTTCACCCGCATGGATACTCCACCTCCGCCTCCAGAAGATTCAGCAGAAGTTTCCGATGATGAACGCACCACCTCGGATGCGGACATCTCGGAACGATATCAAGGCGATGTATCCAGTGAGCCGACAGCTCCTTCCTCTCCTGCATCATAGATTGACAGAAATATTTGTGTTATTCTGAAAAACATGATCGACCTGTATATATGTAGTACTATTATTTTGCTAGTGCTAAGCTTTTGATCTATTCAGCACTTTTGGCTTTAAATTTGTTGTGTGCCTGAAATGTTTACACAAGCACTTGTATTTTTTCGTCTATACTTATCGTTTATTTGGCTTTCCGCCTCGTTCCTTTCGTGAGCCGGCTAAACCTTCTGCCGGAAACTTTGCCGAGCAACGGAGCTCAATCGGTAAACCAGTTTAAACTCGGAAACAAAGCCAGCTTCCAGTACCAACAATTCACTACTCGGAAAATGCCCGCATCCAGCAATCAGACAAATAACCAAAGCAAAGACTAGAAACTTTAGAGTTATACCCAAAGGTAGCAATTTTAGAATCGGAAGTCTAAACCAAAACGAACATGAGCATAAAGTACTTTCAAGCATTCTGGGATTTTTGACTATGACATGATCATTTGGAAATAAGATGGTAAAAACTTCTTAGAAAAACTTGAGGCAACCAAAAAATTTATTTCTCTCAGAGCATGTACATATATATGATTACAAAGAAGGATAAACTAAGAATAAAAGTGACGTAGCTGAGCAATATTCCAAGGTCTGTCTAATTCATCCGGATTTGTACTGCCTCCAACTCTCTTTCTCTTCTTAGTAGCAGGTCTTTCTTTGACTGGCCTCATGTCAGTTAAGTAATACGAACCATTGTGTAATACTCGACTAACCAAAAAGGGCCCTTCCCATACTGGGGAAAGTTTGTGCTTTCTTTGTTGCACAAGCCGGAGAACCAAATCACCTTTATTGAAAGATCTATTTCGGACTCTCTAGCTATGATACTTGCGTTACTTCTGCTGATAGGCTGTAGATCTCATTTCAGCAACGACGCGAACTTCTTCGACTAAGTCGAGATTGTTTTGTCGAGAAATCTCGGCATCCTCTTCAATATACGCGGCCACTCGAGGAGAAGTGTGAATCAAATCACTAGGAAGAACTACTTCTGCGCCATAGACCAAGAAGAAAGGTGTGTATCCGGTTGACCTATTCAGAGTCGTTCGTAAACTCCATATTACAGAGGGTAATTCCTATGCCCAAGCCCCCGCAGCGCGTCGTAGTGGTGCTTCGAGTCTCGGTTTTAGGCCTTGTAGGATTAAACCATTTGCTCTTTCGACTTGTCCGTTAGCTTGTGGATGTGCGACTGACGCAATGTCAAGCCAGATATTTTGCTCGTTGCAGAATTCAGCCAATTCTCCCATAGAGAAGTTACTCCAGTTGTCCGTGATAATGCTATGTGGATAACCATACCGGATTATAACATCCTTGACAAATCTTTTGGCTATTTCTCCATCACAACTAGTGACAGGTTTAGCCTCAATCCATTTTGTGAATTTATCCACCATCACTAAGAGGTGAGCAAATCCACTTGGAGCTCGTTTAAATGGTCCTACCATATCAAGCCCCTAGACCGTAAAGGGCCATGTTATAGGTATTGTTCGCAGCTGATCACCGAAACATGAGCTTGCTTGGCGTACTTTTGGCAGCCTTTGCACGTCTTAACTAATCGTTCGGCATCTGCCTGAGCTGTAAGCCAGAAAAATCCGTGTCTAAAAGCTTTTGCCACTAAAGATTTGGCTACAGCGTGGTGACCACACTCGCCTTCGTGGATTTCTCTTAAGATTTCCACTCCTTCCGGAGATACGCAACGCTGAAAAACCCCAGAAACACTCCATCTATGGAGCTCACCTTTAACAATAGTATAGGCTTTTGCTCGTCGGATAATCTGCCGGCCCAGAACCTTGTCTTCGGGTAATTTGCCGTCTACCAAATAATCTAGGTAGGGTTGAGTCCAGCTGGGAATTATAGCCAGAACTGCTATTAGAGGTGAGTCGGATTTGGTCGGATATTCCTCATCTACTCCCTTTATTGAGGGAACTTTGAGGTGCTCTAAAAAAGCGCCATCCAGGACTTCTTTCCGCGCAGAGCCTATCCGAGATAGTGCATCTGCTTCCTCGTTTTCTGCTCGAGGGATGTGTTGAACCTCAAACCCTTCGAAAGATTTATATAGATCATCCACGACAGCTTTATATGCTGCCATGTGTTTATTTGCATTACAAATATCCGACACTTGTTGAGCAACAAGATCCGAATCTCCATAACACATCAAACGTCGGATGCCAATATCCTTAGCAATCCGAATTCCATGCAGTAGTGCTTCATACTCGGCAATATTGTTTGTCGCTGTGAAGTGGATCTGCAACACTTATAACAGTTTATCTCCTTGGGGTGATTTGAGCACCACGCCAGCCCCCGAGCCCCGTTGAGCCTTAGACCCATCAAAGTAGAGGGTCCAATATTCCGACTCAGGGAGGATCATATTTTCCTTTGTCTCTATCCAATCAGCGACAAAGTCATCAAGGATTTGGGATTTGATTGCTGTATGGGGTTTGTACTCAATATCGAAAGCTGAAAGCTCTATGCCCCATTTGGCGACGCGTCCTGTGGCGTCACTGTTGTTGATTATATCTCTCATGGGAGCTATGCTCACCACGGTAATTGGATGCTCCTAAAAGTAGTGTCGTAACTTACGAGATGCTAGAAAAACACCGTAAGCCAACTTTTGATAGTGCGGATACCGCTGTTTTGATTCTATCAGGACCTCGCTGACAAAGTAAGTCGGACGCTGCACCAGGTGTTCCTGATTTTCCTCTGGTCTCTCCACCACCATGACGATACTAACAACCTTATTTATCGCAGCAAGATAGAGCAACATCGTTTCCTGAGGTTTCGGCGCTGCAAGGATAGGAGCAGATGAGAGTACTTTCTTCAGGTCTTGTAGTGTAGCTTCAGCTTCGTCAGTCCAAACAAAATCCTTGGTCTTTTTCAGGAGTTTGTATAATGGTGTGGCTCTTTCACCAAGCCGGCTTACAAATCGACTGACCGCAACGATGCAACCAGTTAATCTTTGTACGCCCTTCAGGCGAGTTGGCCTAGAAATATTGAGTATAGCCTTGATTTTGTCTCGGTTCACCTCTATACCTCTTTGAGACACGATGAAACCTAACAATTTTCCGGCTGGTATTCCAAAGAAGCATTTCTTCGGGTTAAGCATGATGTTGTATTTTCGTAGATTGGCGAATGTTTCCTCCAAGTCGGAGATCAGCGTTTCCTTCTTTTTGGACATCACGGCAATATCATCCATGTATGCATGTACGTTGCTTCTGAGTTGGTTGTGGAGGCAACGCTGCATCGTGCGCTGGTACGTAGCTCCTGCGTTCTTCAGCCCAAAGGGCATCGTAACAAAACAGAAGGTTCCGAAAGGGGTTATGAATGAAGTTTTGACTTTGTCAGATTCCTTCATCCGGATTTGGTGATAACCGAAATATGCGTCGAGAAAACAGAGGAGTTCTGAGCCTGCCGGTGTTAAGCCGGAGGAAGGAGAGGATGAGGCCAAGTCATCATGCCCCTTATGCCCTGGGCGACACACGTGCTACAATGGGCGGGACAAAGGGTCGCGATCTCGCGAGGGTGAGCTAACTCCAAAAACCCGTCCTCAGTTCGGACGATAACTTGATCAATTCTAGGTAAAGCGAATGGATCTTTTGGACAAGCCTTGTTCAAGGCAGTATAATCAACACACATCCTTAAATCAGTGGTGTCCTTTTTAGGGACCATTACAGGATTGGCCGACCACTCAGTGTGGATGACCTCTTCTATGAATCCGGCTAACTCGAGCCGTGCCAGTTCCTTGGCTATTGCCTTACGCTTTTCATCGCCAAAGCGTCGTATGGACTGTTTGACGGGTTTAGCGTTCGGGTTTACATTTAAAGAGTGCTCGGCAAGTTTCCTAGGTACTCCAGTCATGTCAGATGGCTGCCATGCGAAGATATCTTGATTTGCTTGGAGGAACTTGATGAGCCCGCTTTCCTATGCGCTACCTAGGCCTACGCCTATCTGGGTCACCTTAGAAGGGTCATCATCCTTCAATGGCGTCTTCTTCGTCTCTTCTAATGCCTTGAACTCTAGATTTGGCTTTGTCACCTCCTTCTTCGTTGCGGGCATCTCGGACGGATATATGCTCTTCTTGATCTCTTGGTACTCCTAGGCGTGTAGCACGACTTCAACAAAGGCGACATTTCCATCCTCGCACTCTCGCGCTTTCTTCGGGTCTCCCCTAATAGTGATTACGCCGTTGGGACCTAGAATTTTCATCATATTGTAAATGTAACACGGACAAGCCATAAAAGCCCAGTAAGTCGGACGTCCGAATATAGCATGGTACGCGCTCTTGAACGGGACCACTTTGAAGGAAAGTGCCTCCGTCCGATAATTCTTTGGAGTTCCAAAGGTGACATCCAAAGTAATCTCTCCCAGGGAATTAGCTTGTCTTCCTAGGACAACTCTGTGAAAGATCACAGAGCTATGGTTCAGCTGGGTTTCCGAGATCTTCATCTGGCGTAGCGTTTCGACATAGAGAATATTGATGCTGCTACCACCGTCCATGAGGGTATTGAAGAAACCATAACCGTCAATAAGTGGGTTGATGATTAATGCGTATTTTCCTCGCCTGTGCAACTTAGGCGGATGATCAGCGCGGTCAAATGTGATTGCCACTTCCGACCAGTCCAAGTATTGGGGGACAGCTGGAACTATTGCGTTGAGCTCGTGTAGAACTGCTTTCTTGACCTTCGCTGGTTGAGATCCGAGGAAAGTGACGTAAGTGTCCTTCTTGGCGGGAAAAGTTTTCTTCCCTTCTGGCTTGGGATTTGAAGCATCTGCTTCCTCCATGTCGGAATCTTCCTTGGTCTCTTTTTCTTTTTCGCGATTCTTCTTTCCCTTCTTCCGCTTAGCTTTGTAGCCCGCGGTATCGTCTCTTTTGATGTCGTCATTGAAACGACATTCAACGTTGGTGTGGGACGAGCCCCCATTGGCGTCTAGGTGATGCACACACGGGTTATTGGCAATGTCGGCCCAAGAGTAGGTTTTGCCTGGTTGCTGGTCTCCTCTACCTTAGACCCTTGATGTCCCACGGCCACGCCCGCGGCCTCCGCCGCGTCCTCCTCGTCCTCCAGACCCGAAAGTAGCAGTAACCACTGCTGTTTCCGTGTTGGGTTTCTCTTCTGAGGTATTTTTGCGCTTCTAAGCTTGTTGCTTTGGTTGTTTTTCCCACTGAGGCACAACTAGGGCATTGAGCAATCCATCTGCATTGTCATCAGCATCTGCATACTTGCTCGCTATTTCTATCATCTCTCCCAAGTCAGTGACCTTGTCACACTTCAAGCGGTGAGTTAGTAAACCAATTGGGAGTCTTGCGATGAAAGCTTCAATCACGGTTTGATCGTTTACTCCTTCATAGGAGTTCTTGGTGTCGATCCATCGTCCGAGGTAATCCCGACAAGTTTCTCCGGCTTTCTGGGTGCAACGCTGTAGGTCTCCGACCGTACAGGGCCTCCGATATGTGCCTTCGAAATTCCGAAAGAACGCACTTTGCATGTCATACCAGTTATGGATGGTGTTCTCCGGAAGTTCATTGAGCCATGATCATGCCGTCTTCCGCAACATAAGTGGGAGGTATCGGGTTGCGACTAGGCTGTTTCCGCCTTTAGCGATGCAGCAAGCTTGGAAAAAATCCTATAACCAGGTATCTAGCTGAGAAATGTCATCGTACGCTTGGATATGTCTTGAGATGGCAAATCCTTCCGAGAATCTTGAAGCTCTGATGCGTGGTCCGAAGCATTTTGGGCCCACGTAGATATCATCGTTTTTGTAGCACCGCGCCTCTATATTGGAGTTGATCCTGTGCCTTGCGTCATTCAGGGATAGAGATCGTCCCGAATGTCAGCTGTGGCTGTGGTGCCTCGGAGCCGGACTTCGGCTTCTGCCGCCACCTCCTCCGCCATGTTGTCCTCCTTGTCCCCCTTGAGAGCCGTTGTGATGACTGCTTGGTGGAGAGGGTGGGGCAGCTGAATGGTTTCCGGCTGATCACCGGCCTCCGTCCGGAGCGTCATTATTCCGGTTCCGGGGAGGGTCTTCACTACGACGAGCCCCCTGCCGGCTTGTGCCAGCATGGTTTCCGTCATTCCTTCGTCCGTTGTTCCCACCACGGTGAGGGTCAGCCAGACGGCTTGCATGTCTAGGAGGTAGCATTTTTTGACGATCCTCCTCCCGATGTTTCTCTTTATCTTCTCCCATTCGATCGTTAGACTCTCTTCGGGGAGGGTTTCTCGGATTCAGTGCAGCAATGGCCTCTTTTTCGGCCGCTGGGGCGACGTTGCTCCAGTCACGCGCAGCTCTGTGATGCTGTCCTGATGATCCGGTTCTTGAATAATTGTCTTCCCGGCGTTCGGAGCGATGATACTGCTCTGGGACGCGATGGGGTCTTACGTCAGCCCATGTCGGGTCTGTGCGACATTGGTCGGAATCCGAGACCAGTTTTTGACTTCCGGACAGGGCGACCTTTTGCTGCTCCAGTCCCTTAGTTAGTAGTTTGATACCCAAACGGATCTCCTCTGATCCTGGATTAGCCCATAAAATTTCTCGGGCCGCCATGGTATTCTGTACTGGGGTTGGATATACCCAATCTCCTTTGCTATCTTTCCGTGGCTTCCCCATCTCATCTCCGAAAAGGACGGCATGGATCTAGGGGAATTGGTTGTCATTGGTGTGACGCTTCCGTGTCTTCTGATGGAACCGAGACATGTAATACTTAGTTGCCATGCGTTTCTTCTCCTCCTCGATGTTTTTGGCTTCATCCAGGAGTTGTTGACGACGCGCTTCTAGGGCTTGGGCCCTTTCGTCCAGCTCTTTAGCAGTAAGTTCTGCAGCTGTAGGAATATGTGTGGTTAATGCAGCATCGATGAGCTTACGCGCACCTTCGGTGATCACGTGTCCATCCACCGATTCTTCTTTTTTCGGCTCGTCTAGGATAAGTGCTCCATCCGAGTCTTCTTCGTATTCCTCGGTAATCACCTCTTCTACCAGAGGGTCTTTTTCCGGGGTCTTGTTTTTCTTGTTCTTCTTCTTTGCCTTCTTGGCAGCGCCGGTAGCAAAGACGGCTTTGGTTCCGTTTCCAGGGGTCAAGCTCTGATCGGTACTTTCGAACATCTGGACCTCGGGATTATCTCCGATGTCCATGTCATCCTGCGCTTTGGGAGAGTGTTCCCCGGATCCTTCATCCATGGCTTCTCCTTCTTCTGCAGCTTTGTAGTTATACTCCTCTTCATATTCCGCGGAGAACTTTCGGAAATCTGCTGACGTCATCGATTCATCCGAGGATGCGGGTATGTCGGCGTTTGTTCCAATTGCTTCCAGCACAGAGTCAGTGTTTTCTCCAGCATTGGCAGAGCCGGATCCGGATCCCACGTATCCGACGAAGTGCGATGCGTGCTTCTTGAGGTACCTACGGCTTTCGCGATCAGCCATGTCGAAACTTTTGATGGTCTCGAGAATTGCATCTGCGCTTTTGCCTTGGAGTATCATACGTCATAGTGTGTACTTCAGGAAAGGCATGTCTGTCCCGGCGTCATCAGAGCCGGAATCAGTGTCGTTGACATGTTCCTCTTGAATTTCGATTTCCACGGGTTGGTCGATCTGGGATCCGGCTTCTCCAGGGAGATCCACTCCAGATTCGACTTGGACCGCTAGGTCTTCTTCAGGCTCAGATTTCTCCACTATCTCCGCAACTGGTGCGGGCTGGGTGGGATTAGGTGTTTTCTGAGATCCGGAACTCTGCCGCCTGCGCGGATAAAGGGGACCCAGAAGATTCTTTTGCCTCTATCGTCACCGCTGGGGTGGGTGGGGCAGGTTCAGCGAAACCGATGTAAACATCGATCTCGCCAAAAGACATGATTGTGTAGGCAGTCACGGCCTCCCTAGCCAGAATCCAAGTCTCATCGAGAATGATGAGAGGGGCGTCGCTGGCGTAGGGGATGTGACCGACAGCGATAGTCTCGCCGATTCTGATTCTTGGAGATTCCGCTCGGAACGCAGATCCGAAGCTCACTTGCCCCACGGTGGGGGCCAACTGTCGTCGGATTGAGGACAAGTACACCATGAGGGGGTCCTTGAGGCGTACGGAAGACAGGGGTGTGAGACGTATGGTGTTCCGGGACAGTGAGCACACAAGTTTACCCAAGTTCGAATCCGCCGGCTTTGGACGGATCCTACTCCTGCTAGCAATCCAGTAATACAGCAGAGCCAGAATATGGGTTACAAGGGTTCGCCTGTGCGAGTTGAGATTGTAGACTATTGAGGGTCTAAAGTGTTGGGTGTTAGGTGCCCTAAAGGCTCTCCCTAGGACGGCTTATATAGATATCCGGCCCAGGGTTTACAAGAGAGATCTATCCGGCTACAACTAAGAGTTGGTTACAGAGTACATCTTGAACTACAAGTAACATTATGGGCCTAACTCGGTAAGTCTTCTGGGCCTTCCTGTAGCTGGATTAGACTCCATCTTTCTCCCTGACTGGGCCACCCGTGAAGCAAAGCTCTAACCCGAAGTGGGCTACCCTGGTCAGTGAGGAACTGTGAGGATACCCGGAAAGTATATCCCCAACATATTCCGCTTCGGTGGTGGATAGAGATATACAATTTTGCTTCTTGGAAGACCAACAAACTAAAGATCTTCCCAACAATTGAATAGATCTAGACATTGACTTCCTATCATCCTTATCACTAGCCTAATCGGAATCCTTGTATCCACATAAAGAGAAATTAGAGCCCTTGGGATACCATAGACCAAAGTTAGGGGAATGAACCAAATATCGGAAGATTCTCTTGACAGCCACTAAGTGGCTTTCTTTAGGAGCCGCTTGATACCTTGCACACACACCTACACTCAACACAATATCGGGTCTAGATGCGCATAGGTAAAGAAGAGAGCCGATTATGGACCGGTATACCTTTTGGTCCACATCTTTATAAAGGGAATATGCCCTGAGAGGCAATAATAAAGTTGTTATTATATGTATTCCAAGTATATGATAGATGTTTACTTTGCATGCTATAATTGTATTAATACGGAAACCTTAATACATGTGTGTTTAATAAAGAAACAGAAAGTTCCTAGTTATGCCTCTCTATAAACTAGCTCGTTGATTAACAAGATGATCATGGTTTCCTGATCAAGGACATTGGATGTTGTTAATAACAAGGTCACAACATTAGTGGAATGATGTGATGAACATTCATCTTAGCATTACAATCAAAGTCGTTATGCTTATATTGCTATAACATCATATGAAGTAATCCTAGTCCTTAGACCATGAGATAATGTCAATCAGTAACACTGTAAGAGTATCTTGATAACATCAAACATCACACCATGACAGGGTGACTATAAAGGTGGGTTCGGTGCTACGAAGGTGTTATGTAGAGGCTCATGGATCAAGAGTGGGATTTTTCTATCCTGATGACGGATAGATATACTCTGGACCCTCTCGGTGATATCACATTAAGATAACTTGCAAGCAAGTGATATGATCACTAGAATGTTATATCACGGAAACGAAAAAAGAGTGCATATCGGCAACTAGATCAAACTAGGTATGGAGATACCGATGATCGAATGTCGGACATGTAATATATCGCAAGACAAAGGATTTAGTTACTAGCGTTAAAGGTTCTCATGATCACAGAAGTCATCGTTGAATGTGTAGGAGTCAGTATGGATCTCTAGGTCCCGCTTCTGATTATTGATCTGAGAGGGGTCTCGATCATGTCTGCATTATTCGCGAACCATAGGGTGACATACTTAAGGTATACCGACACCATTTGGAGCAAATATGTTCTAGACGAAAGAATTGCAAAGCGCTGGAATTATTTCAATGGACACCAGAATTGTTTCGGGTGAAATTGCTGAAATTGGTTCCGCATGTGATATTTAAATATCGCAGGGGGTTTTATGTGAATGTTTGTTAATTAAAGTAATTAACAAAAATTCTTAATAAAAAAATAAAAGCATTTTATTAAATGAGAGTTGTATTAAATTTGGTGGAAATTTAATGCATTTTGAGTGGGATTTTGAGTGGAGAAAATGGAGAGTCATATTTATGTGAGTGCAGCTTCACCACATGAATGAGAGGAGGTGGAGGGGATACTACATGGCCGCCGTCCATGGGAGGGGATGCCCGCCTCCCCTATAAAAGGTCCCCTCCCACTCCTTCTCACTTACACCTCCTCGCGAAGGATCTCTCTCCCCCTCTAGAATTATTCCCCCATGGTCTTGGATTAGCGAGATACATGTTCCTGGTGGCATTTCATCTGGAAGGAGTTTCTGCTTCCACTGCATCACTGGAGCGAGGAGGTGGAGGTTATTCGATGGCCCGAACATGTGTGCGATCATGGATGCACTGCTGAGTTAAGGCGCTGGATTTCTTCTCGATTCTGAGATTGGCAAGCGTTCGACTATATCATCCATGAGTTCAACCTCGTTACACTTTGTTTATCTAAAAGGGTATTTTCTCTATGGATGTATATCCACCCGTAGCTTATATCTAGTAGATAGATCTTGGTGCTTAATAGTTCGCATCATAGGATTTTTTTTGTTTTCTATGCTGCGAACCCAATAGTGGTATCAGAGCCTGATCTATGCGTAGATGCTTTGCACGGGTAGTACACATATGAGTAATGGATGATGATGATCAGGTTATTGCATCTTATATGTATTTTAGATATTGGTGGCATAGTGGGATGAAGCGGCCCGGACTAACTTTACATGTCCTTGCACATGAGACCTGTTCCACGCTTGACATGCAACTAGTTTTGCATAAGTGGCTAGTGGGTGTCTGTCTCTCCTACTATAGGCAATATCTGATTTACAACAAGTTGCTAATAATTTGGTTATCATCGTTGTGGTTTCATGTTTGTAGGTAAGACCATTCTATCTTCGAAAGCCCTAAGCCACGTAAAACTTGCAATAGATAAATTAGAAGCGTCTAGTTTAGATTGTTGCTGGGCTATTGTCATGATATGGTAATGTTGTAAGTTGATACTCTTACAACGCACCTAATGTGTAAGTTCCATATACCTTGTTCTTACACACAAAGGAATGATAAAGATCATTCCACGATGCGCATGATAGTGATCAAGTGCAAGAACTATATCATTTCACTTTCACATATGATGTTTGCATCTTATATTGCTTGTTTGGCATTTTAGTAGCATTATAAGATGATCCCTCATTTAGATATCAAGATAAAAATGTGTTGTTCCTTAAGTATGCACCATTTATGTTTCGCCGCTTCAAGACATCACGTGATGATCGAGTGTACTTGAATCGACGATCATATAATGGGTGTAAGATAGTTTTACACACGTGAGTACTAAGGTTCTTACTTGGAGAGCCTAGCATGTACATACATGGTCTCAGAACATGGACCGAAAGGTTAGCATGCGTCATATAGTTGCTATGATGCCCATATAGATGCTCGCCTTTGAAGCTACACTGACTCATGTGATGACCGGACTTCGTGTAGTGGATTTGGTTTATGTAATCACCAAAAAGACACGAGGGATGTTGTTTTTGAGTGGGAGTTCAGTCATAATTTTGATTAGTTGAACTCGATCTATCATAAACTTAGTCTAAACTTTACAAATTCTGTTGTAGATGACACCACCTTCTTTTAATTTCAACTAGGAAACATGCTCGTGCGTTGCAACAGGAGAATATATTTACATCATAAAAAAATAGTAAGTTCTTATATATACTGTTGATACAACGTGCGCCAGGTTAGATACAATGGAAGCAATGATAAAATGCAACATTAGCTTGAATTAAATTTGTGCTTCGTCTTTCAAGTAGTACATCACCATTATAGACTACTACGAAGAGTTGAAGTTGTCTTAAACATTTTCTATTTGTTGGTAGGTTTAGTACTCCATCATGGTAAAGTATATTGTCAAACCATGATACAAAACGTTACATTTCTGCTACGTTAGAGCCTACCAACAACTAACACACATCTTATTTAACATTTTAGCATTTATATTATCTTTAATCTTGGTGAGATAGTCTAACTCCTACTAACCAATGCATCTTTTCTAGGAAAAGGTAGGGTTAATTATTACAATTGGGCATTGTTATTATTATGGTATAGTTGTTGACATAGTGAACTAAATGACCTGATAATTACACATCTTGCATATGGTAAATGAGACAAGTATTTTTGTTTGTGTCCATCCTTGGATCGTTACATCACTTTGTAGTTGCCCAACATCTTCAGAATAAGCTTTCTCTCCCAGCATGAATTATGGAACAAGACAACGTGGGTTTCTTGTACCATCCTTGTATATCATGGAAACCATCTTTTCCAGCATACCACCCCAAAGAGGATCCTTTCGAAACAATATTGATGACAGAAAAATGGATCAAACAAAGTACGAGTATTGAAATTTTCAACAGCTGATGTAGAAGTAATAATAATGTTTGAACAATAACAGGACTCGAGCTACATGGAGATCATAGAAAGAATATTCTCTAGAAACATAAAAAAATAACTAACTTCACTACTAAGATAGCCCAATCATCAACTCAAAAGAAAACAAAACCCAATCATTTTACAGAACTGAGATTTCTTCAAGTGTTGTTTGTGGAAAACACATTGCTATATTAAGCCAACATAATGCTTAACGAATTAGAGGAAATTTAGCGCAAGAAACAAAAAATCAAGGGCTATACTCGGAAGCAAAAACTGAGCACCAGATAAATTTCCCCCCATGGAGACCAAAAAATAATGCACTTTCTAATAAAGCACTAAATTATTTTTTACTAAGAAGGTCAAAATGAACAAACAAAGAAATCGTTTCAAATAGCACCAGCTTATCTAGATTTTTCTTTACAGATTACTACATCCAGACTTTGAAAGCTACAGGTTAAACACTTAAGCATTGCTTATAAGACTCATTGTAGTGATAACTTTCCATGTCTTATCATAGGAACCTTCCAAAAAAATACCATAAAAATAGGATTTACCTCAAAGAAAATTACTCCTTGTTAAGAAACTATTCTGAAGAATGTAGAAAGTATCAAAGGGAAACTATGTCAGAGATAAGGAAAAAACAAAACAAAATAGTGGGCAAGACGAGCAGTAAGAAACTATTCTCGATTGTAATGGTTTTAAGGATATTGCATTCGACAACTCAATTGGTACCGCTCCAGTAAGATAATCCAAGTAGTAATGGTGTTCCTCCAACTGTGATATGACTCCAAAAAACCCATCTACGTCAGCTGCACCTAAGTAAATACTGTATAGAAGTAATCTACATGAAGTGATAAACTGTATATTCATTTACAAAGACTAACAAAATGTGTGTGTGTGTGGGGGGGGGGGGGGGAGGGGGTAGGGGGAGGATGTTTCCATGTTTGGGATGCTTGAATTTCTAATCATAAACACACACCGTGAAATATGTTCCTTACCAAGAAATTTGCTATCTGGTTTGGGTGAATCAACAAATCTAGGTGCACACATTTTTGAAATGCTCACTTTGAGTATTGCAAGAGAGTAGTCCCTAAAGATAAAAAAAAGGAGCAGGATGAAGAGCTTTGCTATAGATAAGTAAAATCATATTACCACAGCGCATTGAACTATCTTACGTGGGCTGGAAAGCAGGCCTTAAACTACACCCCTGATTAATATTATATGAAATCCCATGCCAGATTACTCTCAGCAAATTATTGCCCATTAGCATTGAGAAACTGAGCTGGTGCACGAGTCTTATCCAGGACAACAAATAGGAATTCTAAGGAGGTATTGATAAGAACAACAAATAGCAATCCTAAGCAGATCTCGTGAAGAACAAGAGATAGTAATATTTAATTCCATTCAGTTCTACTTACAAACGTTATATCCACTACCACAGAACAACAACTTATCAGAGGAATTCTAGTTTTAGACAATATTGGAGGAATTCTTAGAGTGAGAGATTGACAAGGCACACATGACTCAATATATGATATTCTAGTTGGCACACATGATTGCCAATATTTTTTTTGGATGGACCACTGTCATACTCGTTAGTATTCCTTATTAAAAAACATAATTAGGAGATTGTGTAAGAAAATGATGCTTCAATATCCATAGGTTCATAACTTTATGGTATAAGAAAATGCTGCTTCAGTATCTACCTATGGATGTTCTTGAAGTAATTTAAATGGAATGTAAAGACCCACTTGGATTGCTCTCAACTTCATTAACCAGAACAATCATCTGGTCTTATGCAACAGGTTGCCGAGTTATTTAGAACAATCTTTTCATTCACAATTTTTTTATCACTATTGCCTCAAGCAGCAAGAACTTAAGCTTTGTGGGGTGGAATGCAAGCAATGTACATCATAATTCCTGATATCCAGTCCAAAGAAGCTTTCCATCCTAACAAGTGTTGAATGGTGGTGCAAACATCTATGCAATTGATGAACTTAGAGAGGATCTGAAACCTGATACTAAACAAAATCGTGATCTCATTTTTATCTTTCTTTCTGAACATAAATTAGTAGCTATCTTCGGAAACTTTTTTTCCTAGGTAAATGAAGCACACACATGCATATTTACCGGATTGATCAATTCATCAAGAACGATCAGACAAATAATACTTTGAACATTTTATCAGATAAAAATAACCATACATAAATTGAAATCGACAATAAAGTAGAGAAAAAAGATAAAACCTCTCACATGTCTGCCTCCACTCGTGCGCTGACCCCGCCTCCACATTCCGATGGGAGATTTTATAATTTGGCACACATTACTTTGGGCCTTTATAATTTCCCACACATTATTATTTTTCCACAGATTACATTGATAGCTTTATAAATTTCCTTATTTCTTCCTTTACAGGTATATTGATTTTTGTATCTCTGAAATACAGTGTGAAATACATGTACACCTGTTGGCGAACGAAGTCAATTCCATCGATCAATCGATCGAGCCAGTTCCTGGTCCCAGCAGTAAAAAAAGATGGGGGCTAGGGCAGAGCACCGGCGGTGGCCACGGCAAGACGAGAGGAAGTGGGAGTGTTGTCGCCGACCACCACAGACGTCCCAGGACCTTCCTACCGACGGCGACCATTGACAACGCATCAACCACGAATGGTGGAGGATGTTCAGAGCTGCCACTCGCTGACGACACCAATCGGACCTAGGGCTCCTTGAGACAGTGCCTTCCTGCTCCTAGAGGTGGGCGGCACGGATTCGCAGGCGCAACAGCGTTGTGCAAAGGAGATTGGAAGATTGCAAAAATTCAAGTTGAATTTCGTGTGAGTTTGTTCAAGAAGAGCATACAGATCCAATCTGCTAGACGCCTAGACCCGAAGGTTGCAATTTTTCAAGAAGCGCATCTGTGGCACAACACCGTCTGTTCAAATGTGCACAACCTACTCCAAAGACCAAGGGAACCCGATTTGACAAGAAGCCTGACAATAAATTGTTGTTTTGCTATCGGCTGTTTGTTCAGTTCTGTTCTTTTCTTAGTCCCCTGAAAAGCAGCTCCGACTGAAAATTGACCCTCCTAGTTAGTTCAGTAGTGAAATTGACTCATTAATATTGTGAAATTTGTATCTTTGTACAAATAATTATCGGAGGAGAATATTGCAGCATAATTCCTTGATCTATAAGCAGATAACTACCAGTCTATAAAAAATTAAACAAGTCTATTAAATCTACCAATCTATAAATATGTATGGATACGTGAGAGAGCTGGCTGATTGCTATCTGGATGGATCCAATTATCTATCTGGATGCATCTGTGTACCATGACATCACGTCTCAGATCCTGGATCATTGACGTGAGCATGTTCCAGGCATGATCAGTTGTCTGCCACATGGTTAACGATCGGAGAGAGGGATCAAAAGTGAGAGGAGAGGAATTGGTTACCTGAATCTTGGCTCATGTTCGTCGTCATCTATCATGGCTGCGACACCCGTTGCCACCGGCGGGGCACCTGAAAGTAAGCAAACGATTGAATTGCAGCGGCTATAGGAGGCGAATCGGAAAGGTAAGGTCACGAGCACGCGCCGCCACGCCCTTGCTGGGCCTTCGTCTTCGCCATCGCGCGGGACAGGAACGTCGCGCTCACCGCGGCCGTCCACTGATAGGTCGAGTCCAACCTGCTCTGCTGCCATGTCCTACGCCATGCGCTAGGGGGCTGCAAGCTAACCCCAGCTCCCACATCTCAGCTCCCGCATCTCTACTTGTACTGTACGAGGGAAGGAATCGGGAGAGAAAGGGAACAATTAAATCGGAGACCCTGCTGTACGCATCCATGGCGCGCTCATGCGACGCATAGCCCACCAGCGTGGCAGCGGCGGGCACTGGGTAAGCGACGATGTGGAGTTGTGTGGGCGGTGTACGCGGCATGAAGTTTATTTCCAACTTTATGAGGGATCGCAGAATTGAAGACGAAGTGAAACATCCGCGTGCGATGAAGGATGTCGACGAAGCTAGTGACGTATTGCGAATTGGCAGAAAACGGAACGCTCTCCTGCTTTTTAGATAGTAGAGATGTGTTCATGGAGAAAGAGAAACTTATGGCAAATTGTAGCAACTTTATCAACTAGGCCATGAATTTGAGGATTCTCCTCACTAATGCACAAAAGCAATATGTGCTAGAAGCGCCGATAGTTCATTGCGACATACTGTATGGGCCTAACGAGGAAAAGAACGTCTATTTAACTCATCAGGAGGACCACAACTTAGTTCATTGCGGCATACTGTATGTGCTAGTGCCGGAACTCCGAAAGCGTTTCGAGAATGGCAAGGCATTTGATACCATGGGTGGATTGAAAATAATTTTCGATACCCATTCTGCCGTAGAGAGTTATAATGCTTCTAAAAAGTTCTTTAGCTGCATGACGGAAGAGAACAACTCCGTTAGTGAGAACGTACTCAAAATGTCTAGGTACACCGATAGGCTTGTGTCTTTGGGAATAACGATTCCCATTAACTTAGGCATATATCATGTTCTCCAATCTCCGCAACCAAGCTACAAGAGCTTCATGATGAACTATAACATGCAGGGCATGAAGAAGTCTCTCCCCGAGCATCTGCCAATGCTTAAGACTCCAGAAGTGGATATTTGGAAAGAGCATCAAGTGTTGATGATCAATAAGACCACTGGTTTTAAGAAAGACAAGAAGGATAAACAGAAGGGAAACAAGGACGGCAAATCTGTTGCCGCGCCTGAAAATAAATCCCGAGCTGGCCCTAAATATGATACCGAGTGCTATTATTGTAAGGGGACTAGCCATTGGAAGCGCAACTGCCGCAAGTATTTGGCAGACAAGAAGGCTGGCAAGGCAAACAAAGGTATATATGATATACATGTTATTGATGTGTACTTGACTAGTACTCACAATAACACCTGGGTATTTGATACTGGATCGGTTGCTAATATATGCAACTCGAATCAAGGGCTAGAGAACAAGCGACCGCTAGCAAGGGGTGATGTCAAGATGCGTGTCGGTAATGGATCAAGAGTTGAGGTGACCGCTGATACGTTGCAAACATATCTATAATTTTTGATGTTCCATGCTTGTTTTATATCTACTTTCTTATGTTTTGTCCACACTTTGAGGTATTTTTATACACTTTCTGGAACTAACCTATTAATAGGATGTCACAGTGCCAGTTGCCTGTTTTCTTCTGTTTTTGGTTCTAGAAAAGCCAGAAAATGAATATTCTCAGAATTGGACGGGACAAAAGCTAAAGTCAATATTGCACCGAGGGGAACACGGAGCCAAAAGACAACACGGAGAAGGGCCTCGAGGGGGCCACACCCCCTGGCCGCACGGCCTGGCCTAGCCCGCGCCTAGGGGGTGCTGCTGCCTAGGGCACCCCCTCGGCCTCCCCTTTCGCCTATAAGAAGCCTCCGATGCAGAAACCCTAAATAATCCAGGAGAAAGCCACGAAAACCTCCACAACATGGGGAGATTCAGGGGACAGAAAGTCTCTATTCCGACACCCTGTCGGGACGGGGAATTGCCCCGGGAGCCATCTCCATCGATATCCACCACCATATCCATCGCCGTTTGCTGATTCCCATGATGATGAGGGAGTAGTTCTTCCTCGAGGCTAAGGGCTCTACAGGTAGCTATGTGTTCATCTCTCTCTCTATGCGTGATCTTATTGAGATAATGAGCTTTGTAATCTATAGATCTATTCTGCTACTCAAATGCTTTAATGAATCTCAGCTTATCCCCACGTGTGTGAAGTTGACAGTGTGCACATCGTGTGGCACTTTGGCTAAGGTTACATAAATACTTGTCATGAGTATAATTTGAGTTGGATGTCTCTATGAGATTGTGGTGTTTGTTGGAACCATCTAGCGCTCAAGGTGATAGTGAGGGGTTATCTAGATGGGGAAATCGAACTTTGAGGTGTGCTGTTATAGACCTACCGTGGATTAGAGTTATCCAACTGGAGATTAGTTCAGAGTAGTATCATAAAGATATGATATTTATATGAGAGTGTTCACTAGTGAAAGTATGATCCCTAGGAATTGTTTCTAAGCATTGAAACACCGTCTGCAACTAGATTTGTTACATGTTTGCTTGCTTCCATCTTTATTTCAGATTGCCTTTAGTCTCTTCCTACCCGTCAAGCTCTCTTTTCTGGCACCGTTACCACTTATAATTATCTATACCACTTGTATTTCACTATCTCTTCGCCGAACTAGTACACCTGACAAGTGTATTGGGTGTGTTGGGGACACAAGACACTTCTTGTATCTTGATTGCAGGGTTGCTTGAGAGGGATACCTTTGACCACTTCCTCCCTAAGTTCGATAAATCTTGGGTGATCCACTTAAGGGAAACTTGCTGCTATTCTACAAACCTCTGCACTTGGACGCCCGACACTGTCTACAAGAATAGAAGCATGCATAGATACAACCTCCGTCGGAACGCTTCCTCTCCACCTACCGTCGGGATTAGTGAAAAATCTAAATAATTATTATTTGGTGTCTGCACTGAGCATGAACATTGTATCCATATCGTGTTTGATGCGAAGTGGTTATTCATTTAAGTCTGAAAACAATGGTTGTTTGATTTATATGAATGATATCTTTTATGGTCATGCACCTATGATGAATGGTTTATTTCTGTTGGATCTCGATAATAGTATTACGCATATTCATAATGTTGATGCTAAAAGGATTAAACTTGATGATGATATATCTGCATATATGTGGCACTGCCGTCTAGGTCATATTAGCGTTAAATGCATGAAGAAACTCCATTCTGATGGACTTTTGGAATCACTTGATTTTGAATCATTTGATACATGTGAGCCATGTCTTATGGGAAAGATGACTAGAACGCCATTTTCTGGTTCAATGGAACGGACGACAGATTTATGGGAAATCATACATACTGATGTATGTGGTCTAATGAGTGTGTCAGTGTGAGGTGGATATTTTTATTTTGTTACTTTAACAGATGATTTGATTATATACGGGTATATCTATTTGATGAAACACAGGTCTAAAACCTTTGAAAAGTTCAAGGAATTTCATAATGAATTGGAAAATCATCGTAATAGAAAGATCAAATTTCTGTGCTTCGACCGTGGAGGAGAGTATCTTAGTTACAAATTTAGCGCACATATGAAAGATTATGGAATAGTTTCACAACTCATGCCTGCCGGAATACCAAAATGTAATGGTGTGTCGGAACATCGTAATCATAATTTATTGGATATGGTTCGATCTACGATGTCTCTGACTGACTTGCCACTGTAATTTTGGGGTTATGCACTAGAAACCACTACATTCACTTTGAATAGGGCACCATCTAAATCCGTTGAAACGATACCATATGAATTGTGGTTTGGAAACAAACCTAAGCTGTCATTTCTTAAAGTTTGGGGATGTGATGTTTATGTGAAGAAACTTCAGCCTGATAAACTCGAACCCAAAGCAGGGAAATGCATCTTCATAGGATACCCTAAAAAACAATTGGGTATTCCTTCTATCACAGATCCGAGGGCAAGGTTTTCATTGCCAAGAATGGATCCTTTCTAGAGAAAGAGTTTCTCGCAAAAGGCGTGTGTAGTTGGAAGGTAGAACTTGAAGAGGTTATTGAACCTTCTCTTCATGAAACGGCGAGTGGAGCAGCACCAGAAATTATTCTGGAGTTGACTTCACCGAATGAAGAAGGAACTAATGATAATGATCATGAAACTCCGAAAGAGGACACTAACAAACCTCGCAGGTCAAGCAGGACAAGTGCAGCTCCTGAACTATACGGAAATCCTGTTATGAATTTGATGGTTGATGAAATAGATGACGTTGTAACGTAAGAAGCGATGATGAGCCTGGATTCCAACAAACGGCTAGAATCCATGAAATCCGAAATGGAATCCATGTACGAAAACCAGGTTTGGACCTTGGTTGACTTACCTCATGACCGAAAGGCCATTGAGAATAAATGGATTTTCAAAATAAAAACTAGTGTTGATCGTAATGTGACCATCTATAAATCTAGAATTGTTGCAAAGGGGTTTCTAAAAATTCAAGGAGTTGACTACGATGAGACATTCTCTCTCGTAGTGATGCTAAAATCAGTTAGGATTATGTTAGCAATTGCTGCCTATTTCGATTATGAGATATGGCAGATGGATGTCAAAACTGCGTTCCTCACTGGTAATATTGAAGAAGAGTTGTATATGATACAACCAAATGGTTTTGTCGATCCTAAGGATGCTGACAAGGTACGCAAGCTTTAGTGGTCCATCTATGGACTGAAGCAAGCATCTCGGAGTTGGAATCTCTGCTTTGATGAGGTGATCAAAGAATTTGAATTTGTCCAAAGTTATGGGAGCAATGTGGAATTTCAGATATTATATGCGGATGACATATTACTAATTGGAAATGATATAAATCTTTTAAACAATGTTAAAAGTTATCTAAATAGCAAATGTTCGATGAAGGACCTTGGTGAAGCTTCATATATATTAGGCATTAATATCTATAGAGACAGATCAAGGCACCTAATAGCGCTATCATAGAGTACATAACTTGATAAGATTTTAAAGAAGTTTAAAATGGATGAAAGTAAGAAGGGGTTCTTACCTATGTTGCAAGACAAGACATTGAGTAAGACTCAAAGTACGACTACGATGGAAGAATGAGAGATAAGGGATAAGATCTGATCCCCCATGCTTCAGCTATAGGCTCCATAATGTACGCCATGCTATGTACAACACCGGATGTGGCACATGCTATTAGGTTTACTAGTAGGTACCAATCTGATCTAGGTACGGAACACTAGATAGCGGTCAAGGATATCCTTAAGTACTTAAGAAGAACTAAGGAAATGTTTCTTGTATATGGGGTGAAAAAGATCTGGTCGCTAATTGTTATGTCGATGCTAGCTTTAACATTGATCCGGATGACTCTAAGTCTCAATACGGATACGTATTTCTCATGAACGGAGTAGCAGTTAGTTGGAGGATCTCCAAACAACCTGTGGTGACAAGATCGACAACGGAAGCAGAATATATTGCTCCTTCAGAAGTAGCGCAGGAAGCGGTTTGGATGAAGGAGTTCATAACCAAACTCGGTGTGGTTCCTAGTGTGTTGGACCCAATGGGGATGTATTGTGACAACAATGGAGCCATAGCCAACGCCAAGGAGCCAAGGTCTTACAAGAATTCCAAGCATATTAAGCGCCGGTTTCACTCCATCCGCGAGCATACCAAGGATGGAGATATAAAGATTTGTAAAGTACACACGGATCTCAATGTAGCAGATCCGTTGACTAAAATTCTCCCTAGGGAAAAACATAATCAACACCAGAACTCCATGGGTGTTAGATTTATCACTATGTAACTAGATTATTGTCTCTAGTGCAAGTGGGAGACTGAAGGGAATATGCCCTGAGAGGCAATAATAAAATTGTTATTATATGTATTCCAAGTATATGATATATGTTTATTTTGCATGCTATAATTATATTAATATGAAAACCTTAGTACATGTATGTTTAATAAACAAATATAAAGTTCGTAGTTATGCCTCTCTATAAACTAGCTCGTTGATTAACAAGATAATCAAGGTTTCCTGATCATGGACATTAGATGTTGTTATTAACGAGGTCACAACATTAGTGGAATCATGTGATGAACATTCGTCCGAAGTATAGCATTACGATCAAAGTCATTATGTTTATATTTCTATACATCATATGAAGTAATCCTAGTCCTTAGACCATGAGATCATGTCAATCACTAACACCGGAAGAGTATCTTGATAACATCAAATGTCACACCATGACAGGGTGACTCTAAAGGTCGGTTCAGTGCTACGAAGGTGTTATGTAGAGGCTCATCGATCTAGAGTGGGATTTGTCCATCCCAATGACAGATAGATATACTCTGGGCCCTCTTGGTGATATCACATTAAGATAGCTTGCAAGCAAGTGATATGATCACTCGAATGTTATATCACGGGAACAAGAAAAGAGTGCATGTCAGCAACGAGATCAAACTAGGTATGGATATATCGATGTTCGAATATTGGACATGTAATATATCGTGAGACAAAGGGATTTAGTTACTAGCGTTAAAGGTTCTCATGATCACAGAAGTCATCGTTGAATGTGTAGGAGTCGGTATGGATCTCTAGGTCCCGCTTCTGATTCTTGATCTTAGAGGGGTCTCGATCATGTCTGCATTATTCGCGAACCATAGGGTGACACACTTAAGGGATACTGACACCATTTGGAGCAAATATGTTCTAGACGAAAGAATTGCAAAGCGCTGGAATTATTTCAATGGACACCGGAATTGTTCTGGGTGAAATTGCTGAAATTGGTTCCGCATGTGATATTGAAATATTGAAGGGGGTTTTAGGTGAATGTTTATTAGTTAAAGTAATTAACAAAATTCTGAATAAAATAAATAAAAGTTTTATTAAATGAGAGTTGCATTAAATTTGGTGGAAATTTAATGCATTTTGAGTGGAGAAAATGGAGAGTCATATTTATGTGAGTGGAGCTTCACCACATGAATGAGAGGAGGTGGAGGGGCTCCTCAATGGCCGCTGTCCATGGGAGGGGAATCCCTTCCCCCTATAAAAGTCCCCCTCGCAGTCCTTCTCACTTACACCTCCTCGTGAAGGATCTCTCTCCCCCTCTAGAATTATTCCCCCATGGTCTCGGATTAGCGAGATACATGTTCCCGGTGGCATTTCGTCTAGAAGGAGTTGTTGCTTCCAATGCATCACTAGAGCGAGGAGGTGGAGGTTGTTCGGTGACCTGAACGTGTGTGTGATCACGGATGCGCTGCTGAGTTGCGGTGTTAGACTTCTTCTCGATCTTGAGATCGGCAAGCGTTCGACTATATCATCCACGAGTTCAACCTTGTTACACTTTGTCGGTCTACAAGGGTATGTTCTCTATGGATGTATGTCCACGCATAGCTTGTATCTAGTAGATAGATCTTGGTACTTAATAGTTCCCATCGTAAGATTTTTTTGTTTTCTATGCTGTGAACCCAACACTTTACCATTGGGATTTAATTCGAGGTGACACTTTGATACGTCCATTTTGCATCACTATTCTATATCATAATTTACTATTATTCATTGATATATTTCATATTAAGAGATGATACTTATGTTATTTCATCTGTTTTTGCATGGTTGATGACTTTTGGAGCATGGACCACTGCAGTCAGGATTCTGATGGAAAAGGTGCTGTTTGGAGGCAAAATTTGCGAAGATCAGGAAATCTGAGAAAATATAAGGAAAATCCTATTTTTCTAGAAGACGAAGGCTTCCAGAAAGAGGAGTGGAGATGGGCCACAGGGGCCCACACCACCCCCCGGCGCGGGCCACCCTGGGCCGTGCCACCGGGTGGTGTGGCTGCTCTGGTCCACCTCCACCTCTCCCCTCTATCGTATATTATCTCCACGGAACCCTAATACATGGGGAGCAACCACAGAAAGATTCTGCTGCCTCTGCGGGGTGGAAACACCGAGAGAGAAAGATCTCTCCGGCAGACAGAATTCTGCCGGGGGAATTTCTTCCCGGAGAGGGGAGATCGTCGCCATCAACACCACCATCAAGCTGGACTTCATCGGGATCATCATCATCATCACCACCATCATCATCAGCAGCACCTTCATCACCATCTCCATACCGCTGTAACAATTGGGTTGAATCTTGCATAGTTCTTAGGGGAAACTTTCCTGGTGTTGATTACTCTTTGTAGTTGATGCTATTGAGTGGAACCATTGAATTATTGTTTATGTTCAGATTTTTATACATCATTATTCCATCTCTGATCATGATCCATATGATGTCTTGTGAGTAGTTCGTTTTGTTCTTGAGGACATGGGAGAAGTCATGTTGTTAGTAGTGGAATTGTGTTGAGAAAGATTCAATAGTTTAATATTTAAGTTGTGGTGTACTTCTTCTAGTGGTGTCATGTGAACGTCGACTAGACACTTCACCTATATGGGCCTATGCGAATGCATTGTGTATTTTGCTAATTATCATAGGGGTTGCCGGAGTGACAGAAACCTGAACCCCCGTTAGGAAACCATTGCACAAGGGACGTCAGGGTCTTAGAGTTTAAAGCTGTGGTTAGGTTTCTATGTTAATTACTTTCTTGTACTTACGGATGTTTGCAAGGGGTATAATCACAAGTATGTATTAGTCCTAGGAAGGTCGCTACATTAGCACAGGTTCACACACACAACACTTAGCAAGCTAAAGAATATTAATCAACATATGAAGCGAAAGCACTTGACAAAATTCCCGTGTGTCCTCGAGAACGTTTGGTATCTTAAGTAATACAACCGGCTAGTCCTTTGCTGAATAAAGGATTGGGCCACTTGCTGCATTTATTCCTATTGTCTTTTATTTACTCATACTTTATTTACATGCATTATCAAAAACCCCGAAAAATCCGTACCACTCTTAAAGTATTTGCAGAGAATTCCTGATCCATACCACTAGCCAGCACCTTCTACTCCTTGTTGGGTTCAACACTCTTACTTATCGAAAATACTGTGATACACCCCCTATACTTGTGGGTCATCACACTTCATTTGCATCAGGGTAGCAACAAAATTGAGATCAATCATCTTGAATCTCTTGAGCATGTCTTGTATATATTTTGCTTGATTAATGAAGGTCCCTTATTGTAGTTGCTTGATTTCAAAGCCAAGAAAGAACCTCAACTCGCCCATCATAGACATCTCAAACCTGTTAGTCATAAGCTTTGAAAATTCATCGTTAAAATCTTGGTTTATTGAGCCAAAAATAATGTCATCAACATAAAGTTGGCATACTAAAAGCTCCCCATTAACCTTCTTAGTATAAAGAGTGGGGTCAATCTGCCCAACTTCGAAACCCTGGTCTAACAGTAACTCTTTAGGATGCTCATAGTATGTTGATGTCTACGCACTTCTATTCTTGTAGACAGTTGTTGGGCCTCCAAGTGTAGAGGTTTGTAGAACAGCAGCAAGTTTTCCCTTAAGTGGATCACCCAAGGTTTATCGAACTCAGGGAGGAAGTGGTCAAAGGTATTCCCTCTCAAGCAACCCTGCAATCAAGATACAAGAAGTCTCTTGTGTCCCCAACACACCCAATACACTTGTCAGGTGTATAGGTGCACTAGTTCGGCGAAGAGATAGTGAAATACAAGTGGTATGGATAATTATAAGTGGTAACGGTGCCAGAAAATAGCCTGATGGCGTGGAAAAGACTAAAGGCAAACTGAAATAAAGATGTAAGCAAGCAAACATGTAACATATCTAATTGCAAACGGTGTATCAATGCTTAGAAACAAGGCCTAGGGATCATACTTTCACTAGTGAACACTCTCATATAAATATATTCTTCTTTATGATACTACGTTGAACTACTCTCCGGTTGGACACTCTAATCGATGGTAGGGCTATAACAAGACACCTCAAAGTCCATCTTTCCCATCTAGAAAACCCCACACTGTCACCTTGAGTACTAGATGAGTACAACA
This sequence comes from Avena eriantha, assembly GCA_910589775.1. Classification (NCBI taxonomy): domain Eukaryota; kingdom Viridiplantae; phylum Streptophyta; class Magnoliopsida; order Poales; family Poaceae; genus Avena; species Avena eriantha. Next base: position 129,976,696 of record OU342743.1, on the reverse strand, counting down.
AACACCACCATTTCATAGAAACATCCAACTCCAAATATAACTCATAACAAGTATTTGTAATCTCTAGCCTAAGTGCCACCATGGTGTGCACGCTGTCACTTTCACACACATGGGGAGAGCAGAGATCTATTAAATCACTTGAGTAGCAAGGTAGATCTATAGATTACAAGCTCATGATCATAATATGATCACGTATAGAGAGAGAGAGATGAACACATAGCTACCGGTAGAACCCTTAGCCTCGAGAGAGAACTACTCCCTCATCATCATGGGATTCAGCAACGGTGATGGAGATGGTGGTGGAGATCGATGGAGATGGCTCCGGGGGCACTTCCCCATCCCGGCAGGGTGCCGGAACAGAGACTTTCTGTCCCCCGAATCTCCCCTTCGGTGGCGGCGGCGCAGCGGAACTACTTAGGGTTTATGCATCAGGAGGCTTCTTATAGGCGAAGAGGCAAGTTCGGTGGGCGGCCAGGGGGCCCACACCATGCCCTGGCATAGCCTGGGGGGACCCGCGCCATGGGGTGGTGTGGCCACCCTGTGGCCCCTCTCCGACTCTCCTTCTGGCTCCGTGAATCTTCCGGGAAAATATCAACTTTGGCTTTTGTCCGGTCCAATTCTGAGAATCTTGATTTTCTGACTTTCCTAGAACCAAAAACAGCAAAAAACAGGCAGCTGGCACTGTGGCACTTGTTAATAGGTTAGTCCAAGAAATCATATGAAAAGTACTCCAAAGTGTGGACGAAACACAAGAAAGTAGATAAAACCAAGCATGGAACATCAAAAATTATAGATACATTTGCAATGTATCATATGCACGTGAGGCTTGTTTAAGGTCATAGATTGCCTTATCGAGTTTGTAGACGTGGTTAGGAAACTTGGGGTCCTCGAAGCCTAGGGGTTTCTTAACATAAACCAACTCATCTAATGGACCATTAAGGAGGCACTTTTAACATCCATTTGCTATAATTTAAAGTTATGATGAGCTTCATAAGCAAGGAGGATACATATGGACTCAAGGTGAGCCACTTGAGCATAAGTCTTGCCGAATTCAATGCCTTGTTCCTCACAACCGTTCCATTTTTGTCTTGCTTGTTCTTGAAGATCCACTTTGTGCCAATAACTTTGTGGCACTCTTTAGGCTTCTCAACTAGATTCCAGACTTTGTTGTGCTCAAAATTGTTAAGCTCTTCATCCATAGCCACAACCTAGTCTGGATCTTCAAGAGTTTCAAAAACCTTCTTGGGTTCCACCATGGATATATGTGCTTTATGATCGCTGAATCTTGCTAACTCACCCCTTGTGGACACCCTTCTCCTTATATAACCCACCACTTTATCAAGTGTGTGACCCCTAAGTTCAAGGTTTCGTTCATCTCAGGCTTTGCGACAAATTTCAATTCACTCATTGTTCCTTGGAGGGATAAATTCATCATCTTATTCTTCATCTTGACTATTAGCTTGATCAAAAGGTTATTCTGCGTTGATAGTTGAAGGTGAAACTTAGCCTTGGTCTTGTTCAACAACCGTAACAGGAGGTTGCTATTCTGAGCTTCTAGGGCTGCATAATCTGGCCTGGTAGTTTCATCAGTCTTTGTTTCTAGCCTGTGAGGGAGATACGGGGCTAGATAGTCTGCCCCTTGGCCGGATAGTCTGGCTAGGACTTCCAGCTTGGGGAGCAACATCTAAGCTTGGGGGAGTTGATAGCTCTGAGATTCGACATATTTTGATTGTTTTTATTGATGGTTTTCTTCTGGATTTGAGCATTTTCTAGCTTTACCTAACACTAATACTTTGGTAGCGAAGAAAAACTTGGTTTTTCATGTGTGTTTCAGGTTCTGAACATCAACATAAGGTTTTAACAAGAGAAACACAATATCTAGGTGAAAACAGTCTCTTTTTGGAAGCAATCAGCGGAGGCATACAGAAGCTTTGACGAGCAACTATACGGCGGGAATATTCTTCTGGCTGTATAGTTGCCGCCTTATAGTTGCAGCTGCCTTCGTCTTGTTAAAAGGGACCACTTTCGTGAATAGGCAATACACGAAATCATAACACAGCAGCAGCCATCCCATCCAGAAAGGAAAAAAGAAGAGATCAGGAGAAGAAGGGGAAGATGTTCTTCATCTCGCTCCACGATCTTCGATCTCCTATCCATCACACCCTCATAGCCATTACTTGTACTTTAGAGAGAGAGAGAGAGAGAGAGATCTTCACCTTCCAAGATTAGGGTTTGAGATTGTTTCTTCCTATCTTGAATTATGTTGGATTACTTTTCTATTCTTAGTTTGGATCTCCACGGTAATATCGAGAAGAACTCCCTTTATTTAATTATATCGATGATGCTTTCTTCTCTCATGTGTGAGTAAGTTCCTTGGGCATGGGAGATGTAAGGGATTGGTGAGATGTGATGTGCCTTCATATATTTTCCATTAGATTGTGATTAATTTTAATCATTATATTATGTGTGCTTGACTATCTGTGGGATGCCTAATGCTTGTTGTCCAATTAAGGGCCCAAACAACATGATGCTTTGTTCTATATAGATAGGATCTTGTTCGCTAGCAGACCGGTGACCTCCGCATGACATGGGGATATCAATGGGAAACTAGTTTGACTCGTGGATAACGAGGAACCATTGTGCTTATTGCATTAGTCCGATCCAAGGAGATTAATTGCTAAGCAACCTAAAGGATCGTAATCGTCTAGTGACTGACCATGGTTTTGGTAACAGGCTAGTAGGATTATTGAAGTTGGGATGAAATCTACCAAGAGGAGTTCCGGCTAATTATGGGTTGCTTGCCTACACATATATTTATAAGATTATAATTGTTCCACTTATCATTCATCCACCTAGAATAGTCACTATCACCATGAACAGTATCTTCCCGTGCCTTCTTCATCATCTGCAGAAAACCACAAACCATCAAATTGTTCTTTACATTTATGCTTTTTATTCCTGAAGTTTACATTTTAGTTTATTTAAATATATCAAGTTTAATCCAAATTTCATTATTATTTCCACACTTGCAGTCAATTCAATCGAAGACCTGTGACAACTTTGAGTGTGACAGATACTTCACTCATAAACACTTACCTTTGGGCTCCTTGTGGGATTGATATCAATACTTCGAAACTAGCTGCAAACGATCTATGCACTTGTAGACATCAAGCTATTTTCTGGCACCGTTGCCGGGGAGCTAAGCGCTAAGTTTTTGTTTCTTGACATTTCAGGTGTTACTACTACAAAATGGTCTTCCTACGAGACAAAGGGTCTACACGCTCTGGTAGGACCTATTTACCAGATTATTTTGAGCGTGTGCCTATTCAAAGGCGCGAGGAAATTATTGAAAAACTTTTAAGATCAGATAAGGATGAAGTTGATAACCTGAGTGATTTTATGGAAATCATGTCCATTTATAGGACAACTCCCAAGAAACCTAAGAAAACTCTCAGAGAATACAGTGCTCCAAACTCTGCTTTCCTTAACCAACCAATAGAATTTACTAATCCTGGAGTTATAGAATATAGAGTTGATGGTGGAATTATTAAAATTTGCAGGAAAAAGTTTTCAGTGGAAGGGAAGATGAAGACCCAAGAAGACATATTAGAGAGTTTGACGATGTGATGACAACACTTGGACCAAAAGGTTTACCAAGAGACTTCTCTCGTCTAATTTTTTTCCGTTGGTCTCTTAAAGGTAAGGCTCTAGACTGTTTATATTCTCTCCCTCGTCATTACATTAAATGTTGGGAAAACTATATTGTTAAATTCATAAACAGGTTTAATCCTTTTAAAAAGGTAACTGAAACTAGAAAGAATATATGCAACTTTAGTGAAAACGTGGGAGAAAACTACCCATGAGCCTGGATAGATTCTTTGGAATGATCAATAATATTCCTAATCATGGCTATTCTGAATCAACTATTTGCCATTTATTTTACCATGGTCTTAATACTCAATGCAAAGAGTTGCTTGACTTATCAACAGGAGGATCGATAAATACTTTAACTATTAAAGCATGTTTGGAATTGATGTCTACTAGGGCTAAGAATGATTCTTTATAGAATCCCGATTTTGGCACTAAGCTAGAAAAAGAAATACTTCGTATAACTCCAGATCTTATGTCTGAAGTATGCAAATCAATGAAAGAAAAAGGTATATCTTCTGAACTTGTTAAGGAAAACATAGTAGACTTGTTACAAGTTTTTACTTAAGAAGATGAAACTAGAAAAGCTTTTCAAGAATTAAAACATCGACAAGCAAAATCTCATAATAACCCGCATAATACATAAAAATATTTGGGTGGAACTCACAAAAAATTATGATGAGATTGGCCAAGTGATGTCTACGCACTTTTATTCTTGTAGACAGTTGTTGGGCCTCCAAGTGCAGAGGTTTGTAGAACAGCAGCAAGTTTTCCCTTAAGTGGATTACCTAAGGTTTATCGAACTCAGAGAGGAAGTGGTCAAAGGTATCCCTCTCAAGCAACCCTGCAATCAAGATACAATAAGTCTCTTGTGTCCCCAACACACCCAATACATTTATCAGGTGTATAGGTGCACTAGTCCGGCAAAGAGATAGTGAAATACAAGTGGTATGGATAATTATAAGTGGTAACGGTGCCAGAAAATAGCTTGATGGCATGGAAGAGACTAAAGGCAAACTTAAATAAAGGTGGCAGCAAGCAAACATGTAACAGATCTAGTTGCAAACGAAGTTCCAATGCTTAGAAACACTCTCATATAAATATATTCTCTTCATGATACTACTCTAAACTACTCTTTTGGCCACTCTAATCGATGGTAGGGCTATAACAACACACCTCAAAGTTCGCTTTCGCCATCTAGATAACCCCACACTGTCACCTTGAGCTCTAGATGGTTCCAACAAACACCACAATTTCATAGAAACATCCAATTCCAAATATAACTCATAACGAGTATTTGTAATCTCTAGCCTAAGTGCCACCATGGTGTGCACGCTGTCAATTTCACACACATGGGGAGAACAAAGATCTATTAAAGCACTTGAGTAGCAAGGTGGATCTACTTGATTACAAAGCTCATGATCACAATATGATCATGCATAGAGAGAGAGAGATGAACACATAGCTACCGGTAGAACCCTTAGCCTCGAGGAAGAACTACTCCCTCATCATCATGGGAATCAGCAACCGTGATGGAGATGGTTGTGGAGATCGATGGAGATGGCTCCAAGGGCACTTCCCTGTCCCGATAGGGTGCCGAAACAGAGACTTTCTGTCCCCCAAATCTCCTCTTCGGTGGTGGCGGTGCTGCAGAACTTTTCATGGCTAGAGGCTATTCGATTTAGGCTTTTTTGCATCGGGAGGCATCTTATAAGCGAAGACGCAAGGTCGGTGGGCGGCCAGGGGGACCACACCACCTGGTGGCGCCACCAGGGCTAGCCCGCGCCACCATATGGTGTTCCCACCCTGCTGCCCTACTCCGTCTCTGCTTCATGTTTCCGTGTTGCTCCGGGGAAAATAGACATATTGGCTTTTGTCCTGTCCAATTACGATAATATTCATTTTCTGACTTTCCTGGAACCAAAAATAGCAGAAAATAGGAAACTAGCACTGTGGCATCTTGTTAATAGGTTAGTCCAAGAAAGTGTATAAAAATACTCCAAAGTGTGGACAAAACATAAGAAAATAGATATAAAACAAGCATGGAACATCAAAAATTATAGATACGTTTGCAACGTATCAACATCCCCAAACTTAACTCCTGCTCGTCCTCGAGTAGGTAAGTGATAAAAAGAAAGAATATTTTTTGAGGTGACATGCACCATCATAAACTTGATGAAAGTATTTGTAAAACATTGATAGCTGGGATCATAGTACTTCAACATAGCATGAAAGATAAAGTGCTAACAATAAGACATATCAACTATGTTGTAACATGAAAATGCACAAACAAAATATTTCATGAATAACAATGCTTTGCAAGACGTTTGTTTGTTTCACATAAAGAAAACATAGCATAGTGGCATTCAGCTTGTCCCTCATAGAGTAGCAAACATAAATGCATAGGACACCTTCAAAGTTCATAAGAGTGACTAGCTACAAATAGTTTAAGAACAAGCAATATCAAAGTTATGAATCAATCAACAAGTCTTGGGACAAAACACATTAAACTAAGAATGGCCAATATGCTCTCTTAATAGGTGCATAAAGATAGAAGATGGAGACTCAACATAAAAGTAAAAGAAAGGCCTTCATAGAAGGAAGCAGGGATTCAAGTCTCATAAAGAGCTTCCAAAAATTATGGTACTTATTAGCTTTCAGCTCTCATTGCCCCTATCATAAGCATCTTGAAGTGATTAAGGTTAAAGTGAACAAACTATGGAGTATATGCTTGACAAAGTATAAGTTGGCAATCTCATGTCCCTTGAATACGAGGGCTGATCCTCATGCTACTCAAGTTTTGCTACCAGTAAGTTCTTGTCATAGTAAGTACATGTGTATCATAGAGAACCGCCAACGGGGTACCCCTTGCCCGATGATACGGAAGAATCCCCATATCAAAATGACAAGGCAAGCAGACAACGAGCATCTCAGTAATCTTCTTATTTACCATGGGAAAATGGTGCTTTTTTCTCTTTCATCTTTTCTCATATCTCTTTTTTTTCTTTTTCTCTTTTTTTCTCAATATCTGACTCTTTTTTTATAAGAAGAATGCTTCATAGACAGCTCATTATGGTTACGTTGCAGGTTTCCCCCATGACAGCATGGATTAGACTGGCGGCCCAGGCATTTCTCTAACACACATACATAACTCCATGGACTTACAAGCTCCCCTTTCATTTCACACCGACGACATCCATAGACAAAAGAGCATGATATCAACTAGGTACAAAGTACAAGTGCAATGTTGAAAGCGTTCCCCATGACAGCATGGTTCTACTAATCCCCAACATATAAGTGCAAGCATATACAACATGGATGACACAATGGTTCCAGTTTATTAAGGGCAAGAAAAGTAAAGTGTGCCATCAAGTTTGTGAGAGCTTTAATCACTAGTTTTCTCATAACAAGTTTAATTCGAAAGGTAGATAAAAACATGAATATACGTGGAATAGCAAATGCTAATAGGTAGGTATGGTGGACTCTTTCGAATAACTTGGTTTTATTTGGAGTTGGATGCATGAGTGGAACTCATACTTGGTATAGAGGCTAGCAAAAGACTGGGAGCGACCAACTAAGAGAGCAATAATGGCCATAATCATGCAAAGCGACAAAACATCATTAATTAAAGCATAAGGTGATATTACAACTCGAAAACTAAAGGATCATAGAGGCTATGGTGACTTGGTATAGCTTAAGATGGTGTGAGCATGCACCAAGTCAACCCAAATAAAACATCAAAGGAGAATACCAATATAATATGCTTTAATATGCTGAAACAACGCATGATTATTTCAAGGCACATTAAGCAATCTCAATTGTTTATAACATGTCATGCTATAGCAAAAATCACTAAGCATAATGCCAAAACAATATCAAGCATGACATGATAAAGTCTAAGCCATAGACAAAACAAGCTCCCTTTTGTACCACTAAAGCATGAACTTTCCTACTCTTTTCCAACACAAACCAATCTTATTTGAAAACTAATGTATGAAGTAGGGGGTCCAACCAATTTATTCAAGCAAACTAAGAAAACCAAGCAAAGGAAAAACCAAAAACAAAAATGAAGACGCTCCAAGAACAACACAACTGTGCATGAAACAATAAAATGAAGTGTTTCGGAGAAACGCGGGATTTTTATTGATGAAGGAGGGGATGCCTTGGGCATCCCAAGCTTTGACGCTTGTACTTTTTGGATATTTCTTGGGATGACATGGGTGGCATCCCCAAGCTTGAGCTTTAGTCCATTCTTCATCTCATTACGTCATTCTCTCCATACACCTGAAATTTTTCCTTCATACAAAACTTCACACAATCTTTATTAGCAACATTAGTGCACTCAAGATAATAAGTCTTTGGGTTCAGTTGAAACACCAATAAAACTTCCAATAAAACACAAGCTACTGTAGCATTTGCCTCAAAAAGCTCAATTACCCAAAGAGAACTCAAAAAGGAATCAACAAGAAGCAAATGCAAATAATGGCAGAAATCTGTCAGAACAGACCAGCAGGTAAAAACTAATATTTTCGAAGACCTTATGTTTCTCAAATCGAAAATTGTTGAACTAAATAAAGTTAGATAACAACCTGGGGCAGAAGCACAAAAATTCACGCCTTAAAACGACGTACAGATATTTTACACGAATTTTTACAGTGAAGCACAAAAATCTGTTTTGGGACAGCACTTCCCCAAATCTTACTTCCCTCTCATTACAGGTTATTCTTGGCACAAAAATCAAATAAAAAAAAGGATAAGGAGAGGTTATTACAGAAGTAATAACTTCCCAGACTCAAGAAAACTATTGGGTTATCTCTCAATAAGTAATTTTCTTTAACGCCTTTAAGTTAGGCATGATAGTTTGAGAAGATGCTCACATAAGAAATATTAATTGAAGTAAAAGAGAGCATCAAGAAGCAAATTCAAAACACATTTAAGTCTAACCCACTTCCTATACATAGGAATCTTGTAAAGAAACAAGTCATGAAAGCACAAAGAAACAAGCATAGTAAAGTAAAATAAGTGCAACTTCAAGACTTTCAACATAAAGAGGAGAAACTTAATATTGTTGAGATACATAAAACCATGTTTCCCTCTCTCATAATAACTTTTAGTAGCATCAGAATAAAATTAACAATATAAATATCACATTAAACATTCTTATCATGAGCCACATGCATAAGAGAATTAATACTCCCCACATAAACATAGTCATTCTTATTAATTGTAGTGGGAGCAAATTCAACAAAATAGCTATCATTATTATTCTCATCACCATAATCATCAAAAATAGGAGGCATATTGTAGTCATAATTAATTTTCTCCTCAATAGTAGGTGGACTGAAAATATCATATTAATCATTGTAATCATCATATATTGGAGGTTTGGTATCATCATAAGCAATTGAATAGCTATCTTCCAAAGCTGGGGAACTAAAAAGATCATTTTCATAAAAACTAGATTCCCCAAGCTTAGACTTTTCCGTAGCATTAGTGACGAGGGTTTAACTCATCAATGCCCATTGTTATGGACTTGGGTTTTGGAGAAGGAGGGAGCGCTGGAGACATCTATCGGCTAGCAAACAAGCACACAAGGGACAAAGGGTTTACCCAGGTTCAGGCCACGTAGAGGTCCCTACTCCTGCTTGTCTGCTCGTGGAATTATCAAAGGAGTCGAAAGTTACAATGGTGCGCAGATGCAATCTGGCGAGGGTGGAGGAAACTAGGGTTGTGTGTGTGCTCCTCGCTTCCCCCTCCTAGCCTTTATATAGATATGCTGGGTCTCGGGTAGCAGGTCGAGTCGGTTACAAGTTAGGGTTTTCCCCTTCAAACTTTCTATCTTTAGCTTCTTCTTGTCCTTCAAGCAATCGAGAGTCCGCAGGTTACTCGAGTTCTTTCATCTGGGCCTTGGCGACACCGTGGGTCTATACGTATTTAAACCGTATATACCAAGCTCGAGTACCTGTAGGGTATACCCATGTCAGTAGCCCCCGAGTATCCAGTGGAATCGCAGATTTGATTGGGTACTTTTTGAAGTCTTCGAGTGCCTGAATGAGTACATTTTCGACTGCTTTAATTTATGTCATAGGGATTGTTGATATACATGCCTGATATAGCCGAAGCATCGGTATCAGTTAACCACCTTAGGGTGAAACAACGCAATCTACTCAAACTCGAGTCCCCGGACTCGAATCCGGAAAAGTGCTGGCATGATTCGACTCAGGCCACGGAGGTCTTACAGGAGTCGAATTCCAGTTATATGGGTGTGAGCACTTGACGCGTCCATCAAGGCATGTTCATCGTGCCTGCAGGCACGGATATTTTTCTGGTAGTGCGAAGTTAAATGCGTTGCCAGGCCTTATTCAGGTCTTACCATCACGCTGTAAGTGCGGCATCCGAATTTTATCATCGCGGAGACGATTCGGGCGACTCAGGAGACGTAGTCTCTTTGTAGGGAAAATTATGAGGCGGTGTCGCCATGATCTGCGAGTGCGGATGTAATCAACACACAGCTTTTGTGCAAATAATCATAGGGTGCGCGACCAGTGCTCCCTATGGGAGTAGCCCCCGAGTACCTGGTTGAATCGAAGACTCAGGCAGGGACTAAAGAAATTTTGCGACTGCTGTCGTCTTTGCTTGTTTATTTCAGTCGAAGACTTAGGCAGAGACTAAAACACGTTTTGCGACTGCTGTCGTCTTTTGCTTGCTTGTTTCAGTCGAAATTGTTTCCGGCGCTCCCTATGGGAGTAACCCATGTCCATAGTTGAACTGTGTTTCGCGTGATTGGGTTTGATTGTGATTGCCCATATTCATGCAATAAGAAAACAAAAACGTAGGGTGCGCGGTCAGCGCTCCCTATGGGAGTAGCCCCCGAGTGCTTGGTGGAATCGAAGACTGCATCAAGGACTAAAGTAGTCGAAGTTTTCCACTGCGTAGCTTTGATGACGTCAGTGCTGACGTTTGCATGACCTCAGTTGCCCGCGTGAGCGAGTTTGACGGGACATGACGAGCGGTGGTCCACTTTCTGACTTTGATTTGACTGGGTGTGCATAATCTTATTATTAACTGTGCCTCCTCAATTTCCGCACATAATGGGAGCAGTGGAGGGACGGTTCGTGCTTCCTCTTCTCCACGTGTCGAGCACGATCCGTGCCACGCGTCTAGTAGGGTTTTTGTGAGCCGTTGGATTGCATCTCCTAGGGGTTAAGTAGAGGTGCTACGGCGGTAATTTTCCATCTGCGCTCTTTGCTTCCTTGCTGCCATCGCCATTGCTGCTGCTCATCTTCTTTTCCCTGCGCTCATCTCCTTCTCAGCTCTGGACCACCTCCGCTCGTTTCCAAGTTATTTCCTACGCTATCATCGCCGCCGCGCAATGGGAAAGAAGAAAGGAGGCGCTACCGCTGAATCCGCGGCTACCGTTGCCACGACGAAGAAGACGGGTGGCCCCGCTACTGCGGGCACCAGTGCCGCCGATGGTGGGAAAAAGAAGGTCGCGGGCACCCGCGTGACCAATGGTGCATGGCGTCCTTCTATCATCAAGGCTTTGGATCTCCGTTTTCTTCGCCAAGACGGAGTTATTTCTGCAGCAGTCGCCGATGCGCGAGTCCCCAGCGGTGAGACCATTCCTGTGCCTCCTGCCGGTTTTCGAGTGATGTTTCTTGCATTCGTCATTCGCGGTCTCTCTTTTCCTCTCCACCCCTTTCTTAGGGGTCTCCTTTGTTTCTACGGGCTCCAGCTCCATCAGCTGTCCCCAAATTCAATTCTCCATATCACCTGCTTCATCACTCTTTGCGAGTGCTGGCTCGGAATCGAGCCACACTTTGGCTTTTTCAAGCGCTTATTTAAACTGAAGCGTTAGTCCGCATCTGGCTCTCTAGTTTACGACGTAGGTGGTTGTGGAATCCATGTCGACCCGTCCGCCACCTATTTCGAAATCAAGCTCGCCAAGTCCGTCCAGGGATGGAGGGACAAATGGTTCTATGTTCGTGACCAGAAGGCCAAGGACAAGCACTTTGGACTCGCGCCTTTGGATCCCGCGACTCCCTCCAAGAAGATGCGTTCTTGGAAGAACGTGATCATGCCTTCCGAACTCGCGGAGACAGACGTGCTATATCAATGCGTCTGCGACCTCGAGAATTGCATATGCGCGGAAGAGGGAGGCTGCGCCCTTGTCAGGACTTGGCGGCGTCGTCGTGTCCAACCTCTCCAGGCCCGAGTCCATCCCATGTTTCAATGGGGTGGCGCTGATGATGCCACTCGCGTGTCTGCCGATGGCATGTCCACGAGTGAGGTAGATAAGAGGGTGTGACTGGTCACGAAGTGCACCTTCCAGGATGTGCTTCCGAATGAGCCAGTCATTCCTCCTTTCGATGCTTCGAATCCTCCTCCTGAGGTACAGTTGTGCTATGCAGTAGCTTATTTTTGCGATTGCTTCTCTGTTGCTTACTTGCTCATCTTTGCTGTTTGTATGCAGGATTGGGCGGTGTCGCCTTGTATGCCTCCTCTCCCTAAGGGAATTATTCCTCGCGAAGCTTTGGAAGAGGACGAGTCTGAGTCGACTGTCCCTTCTGATGTGGAAGAGGAAGCCCCCGAGTCCGAGAGCCCGGATACTCGCAAGCATTCGCGCAGCGAGGATTCCGATGTGTCGACTCCTTTGACTCCAGAAGGCACGGCTGTTGGCGTAGAGTCGCCAATTCCAGCTGTTCCTCTGAGGGCTATGGCACCGTCTTCGCGCAAGAAGATGCGATTGCCCAAGGAGTCTTCGTCGGAGCCGGCGGAGGCCACGTTTTATCTTGAAAAGTTTGACTGGTAAGTTTGCGAGTTCATTCATTCTTTTCTGTTTTCTTCTTGTTGGCTTTGCCCTGGAGTTTGCCCTTTCTCAATGCGGATTTGGTCTTGCAGTCAAGAGGCGTCGTCATCTTCTGGCAACATCGAGTTTTTGAAGGAATCGAGAGTCGCGACCTCAAGGGACAAGGTAGAGGTCGAGCGCGTTCCTTCTCCTCCGGCGGCGGCCCACTCTGGGCACAATTCTTCGAGCTTTCCTCACGTAGGGGAGCATCAAATAGTTGCTTGGATGACGGTTCAACAAACTTCTTCGGAGTCGCTAGAGGACCATGTAAGTATATCTTTCCTTCTTTTTTAGTGTGACAGTCAACGCCTTCTGTTGCCCTCTTCTTACTCCTTGTTTTGTGTGACAGCTCCTTGTAAAGGAAGCTGCGCAAGTGGCGGAGCAGGTTATGGCGATGGGTCGCCAGCATGCGATGCTGGAGGCGCGTCACCGCGTGGTCGAAAGTGAGTGCTTCCACACTTATTCTTTTCATCTTTTCTCTGTTTTGATATATTCGACTGATAGCCAATTATTGACTGCCATGTAGCTGAGCATAACGCTTTATTGCGCAATGTCGCCACGTTGGAGAAGACATTGGCCGCTGCTGTGAAGGGGCGGGATGAGGCAATCGTGGCTCGTGATGATGCCCAGAAGCGTGAAGAGGATTTGCGCGTCTCCTTTGCGGCCAGGGAAAAGTTGTTCGAAGAGCAACTGTTCTCAGTGGCCAAGGCCCTTTTAGGTACCTTTATTGGTAGATATTTTATTGATGTTCCTATCTTCCTCCAGAGTTTTGCCGGTGGCACTAGAAGTTTGATCCCTGTGTATTTTCGGTGTAGATGCTGGCGACTTGAGTTTTGACCCGCAGGCCCTTCGCCGTGAGGATGCTCTGGCCGGCGCGGTATCTGCGGTCGACGACCGAAGCGCCGCCATCCAAGATACATTGTCCAAGGCCAAGGTCACCCTCAGTCGCCTCTGGGAGGAGTTGGTGCCGAAGGCGGAGCTGGTCGATAATATGGATAAGCTGGTGGAGTCACTCGCCGGGGGTGTGCCTGCCACCTACAAGAACTCCCTCCGCGCGGCTGGTGCGACCATGTCACTCGCCATGGTACAAGCCCACGGAGTCGAGATAGATCCCTCTGCGGTGTCGAAGGCGATGCCTGTTGGCACGGATGGTCAGCAGGTAGTCTTTTCTCCCTTTGCGACTGCCTGTGCCAAATATGGCCATTCCTTGATAAATACCGTTGCCAAGTATTCGGAGGAGCTCCAACGCACTAAGAAGGCGGCGAAAGCTTCGGCCTCAGGGGCAGGCGGAAAGTCGGTGGCGTCTGATACTGCCACAGACTTGATGAAGCCCCCGAAGGCGTCGAAGTCGAAGAAGCCAGCTACTGCGTAGTTAGCTTTTGTAATACATGATGAATTGTCCTTTTGGTCTAAGAACGTGCCTGCTGGCGAGTGTGTTTGTGAATATTTATGCTTATCTTGAATGCACATGTTCCCCTTGCCTTTGTGTTAATTTGGTCGCCTTATCTTGATATTACAACTCGAAAACTAAAGGATCATAGAGGCTATGGTGACTTGGTATAGCTTAACATGGTGTGAGCATGCACCAAGTCAACCCAAATAAAACATCAAAGGAGAATACCAATATAATATGCTTTAATATGCTGAAACAACGCATGATTATTTCAAGGCACATTAAGCAATCTCAATTGTTTATAACATGTCATGCTATAGCAAAAATCACTAAGCATAATGCCAAAACAATATCAAGCATGACATGATAAAGTCTAAGCCACAGACAAAACAAGCTCCCTTTTGTACCACTAAAGCATGAACTTTCCTACTCTTTTCCAACACAAACCAATCTTATTTGAAAACTAATGTATGAAGTAGGGGGTCCAACCAATTTATTCAAGCAAACTAAGAAAACCAAGCAAAGGAAAAACCAAAAACAAAAATGAAGACGCTCCAAGAACAACACAACTGTGCATGAAACAATAAAATGAAGTGTTTCGGAGAAACGCGGGATTTTTATTGATGAAGGAGGGGATGCCTTGGGCATCCCAAGCTTTGACGCTTGTACTTTTTGGATATTTCTTGGGATGACATGGGTGGCATCCCCAAGCTTGAGCTTTAGTCCATTCTTCATCTCATTACGTCATTCTCTCCATACACCTGAAATTTTTCCTTCATACAAAACTTCACACAATCTTTATTAGCAACATTAGTGCACTCAAGATAATAAGTCTTTGGGTTCAGTTGAAACACCAATAAAACTTCCAATAAAACACAAGCTACTGTAGCATTTCCCTCAAAAAGCTCAATTACCCAAAGAGAACTCAAAAAGGAATCAACAAGAAGCAAATGCAAATAATGGCAGAAATCTGTCAGAACAGACCAGCAGGTAAAAACTAATATTTTCAAAGACCTTATGTTTCTCAAATCGAAAATTGTTGAACTAAATAAAGTTAGATAACAACCTGGGGCAGAAGCACAAAAATTCACGCCTTAAAACGACGTACAGATATTTTACACGAATTTTTACAGTGAAGCACAAAAATCTGTTTTGGGACAGCACTTCCCCAAATCTTACTTCCCTCTCATTACAGGTTATTCTTGGCACAAAAATCAAATAAAAAAAAGGATAAGGAGAGGTTATTACAGAAGTAATAACTTCCCAGACTCAAGAAAACTATTGGGTTATCTCTCAATAAGTAATTTTCTTTAACGCCTTTAAGTTAGGCATGATAGTTTGAGAAGATGCTCACATAAGAAATATTAATTGAAGTAAAAGAGAGCATCAAGAAGCAAATTCAAAACACATTTAAGTCTAACCCACTTCCTATACATAGGAATCTTGTAAAGAAACAAGTCATGAAAGCACAAAGAAACAAGCATAGTAAAGTAAAATAAGTGCAACTTCAAGACTTTCAACATAAAGAGGAGAAACTTAATATTGTTGAGATACATAAAACCATGTTTCCCTCTCTCATAATAACTTTTAGTAGCATCAGAATAAAATTAACAATATAAATATCACATTAAACATTCTTATCATGAGCCACATGCATAAGAGAATTAATACTCCCCACATAAACATAGTCATTCTTATTAATTGTAGTGGGAGCAAATTCAACAAAATAGCTATCATTATTATTCTCATCACCATAATCATCAAAAATAGGAGGCATATTGTAGTCATAATTAATTTTCTCCTCAATAGTAGGTGGACTGAAAATATCATATTAATCATTGTAATCATCATATATTGGAGGTTTGGTATCATCATAAGCAATTGAATAGCTATCTTCCAAAGATGGGGAACTAAAAAGATCATTTTCATAAAAACTAGATTCCCCAAGCTTAGACTTTTCCGTAGCATTAGTGACGAGGGTTTAACTCATCAATGCCCATTGTTATGGACTTGGGTTTTGGAGAAGGAGGGAGCGCTGGAGACATCTATCGGCTAGCAAACAAGCACACAAGGGACAAAGGGTTTACCCAGGTTCAGGCCACGTAGAGGTCCCTACTCCTGCTTGTCTGCTCGTGGAATTATCAAAGGAGTCGAAAGTTACAATGGTGCGCAGATGCAATCTGGCGAGGGTGGTGGAAACTAGGGTTGTGTGTGTCCTCCTCGCCGCCCCCTCCTAGCCTTTATATAGATAGGCTGGGTCTCGGGTAGCAGGTCGAGTCGGTTACAAGTTATGGTTTCCCCTTCAAACTTTCTATCTTTAGCTTCTTCTTGTCCTTCAAGCAATTGAGAGTCCGCAGGTTACTCGAGTTCTTTCATGTGGGCCTTGGCGACACCGTGGGTCTGTACGTGTTTAAACCACATATACCAAGCTCGAGTACCTGTAGGGTATACCCATGTCAATTAGCAATAATGGCGTCCAAGGAATTCATACTAACAACATTGCTATTAGCATGCAAATAAAGTTCCATAGGTTTTTAATTTTCTCTTCAAACACTTCATGTCCTAACTCAAGATAAATACTATAAAGCTCTTTAATTTTGTTGTTGTTTTCCATTAAGCCTAACTAGTGAAAACAACAAACAAAAAGATAAAATTGCAGAATCTAAAGGAAATAACTTCGAGCACTCACACCGGAGGATGTGAGTACCTTTTACCTTACCTCCCCGAAAACGGCGCTAGAAAATAGCTTGATGTCTACGCACTTCTATTCTTGTAGACAGTTGTTGGGCCTCCAAGTGCATAGGTTTGTAGAATAGCAGCAAGTTTTCCCTTAAGTGGATTACCCAAGGTTTATCAAAATCAGGTAGGAAGTGGTAAAAGGTATCCCTCTCAAGCAACCCTACAATCAAGATATAGGAAGTGTCTTGTGTCCCCAACACACCCAATACACTTGCCAGGTGTATAGGTGCACTAGTTCGGCGAAGAGATAGTGAAATACAAGTGGTATGGATATAAGACAATGGTGCCAGAAAATAGCTTGATGGCGTGGAAGAGATTAAAGGAAAACTGAAATAAAGATAGCAGCAAGCAAACATGTAACTCGCCATCAAGCTCTTTTCTGGCACCGTTGTCTTATATCCATACCACTTGTATTTTAGTATCTCTTCACCGAACTAGTGCTCCTATACACCTGACAAGTGTATTGTCGTGTGTTGGGGACACAAGAGACTTCTTGTATCTTGATTGCAGGGTTGCTTGAGAGGGGATACCTTTGACCAGTTCCTCCCTGAGTTCTATAAACCTTGGGTGATCCAGTTAAGGGAAAACTTGCTGCTGTTCTACAAACCTCTGCACTTGGGGGCCCAACAACTATCTACAAGAATAGAAGTGCGTAGACAACACTCCTCCTCACTTTTTCTCTCATATTCTCTCTCCAAACCCCTCAAAATGCTCCTAGAATTCTTGATTCTTCGCGGATTTTGCCCGTTTGAGTTGGGGAATCAACAGATCGGTATGTTTCTCTCCCTATCCATGCTTTATTTTCAGAATTCCATGGTTGAAACTCTCACAATGATCTAGTGGATGAACTCAAGCTTATTTTTTCCTTTCGATTTCTCACATTAGGATTAAATTTTTCCACGTAGATTCATTCATATATCATGTAGAAACTATGTGCCTAAGGTTTCATGGTGAAATATTTTAGTGCATCGAGACTGTGTGGCCCCCAGATTAATCCTCCGAGAATCCCTGTTATGCATACAACCACGATCCCATGATCAGTTAGTCGTGGCACATAACCGACACGTATCAAAGTAAACATTCAATACATAACGAATACATGACATACCTTATTTGCCATTATGTCTACATCGATCAACAATAGCGGAACTTCATTAAGCGTAGAGCCCGAGCCATGCCTTAACCTACAGGCAACTGACTGGGAGAACATCCTAGCTCGCATAGTCGTCCACTTCACCTTCTTCTCGATATCTGACCAAGTTAATAGCCAGGGACAATGCCAGTGAGCACTTTGCATGTACTCGCAAACCACCTCAAGAAAATAATAATAACAAGAGGATATGCAATACGGTAGTGGTAGTAGGAGGGCTTCAAGAGAGGTTCTTTTCTCAAATAGTTTCTCTTGTAGATATAGCATCTACATATCTTTGTTGAGAACTTTTGCAAACCATTTTGGAAACATTTTTGAAGATTTTTGTAAACACTAGGATTGGGGTACCCATTTGTTTTCGTCTTCAGGTCGTCCCACGACCAAACTCCTTTCTCCTACTTTCGACCATCCCATGGTCAAAACATTTCCAAAGCCATTTTCCGAAATCCTTTTTGAAATCAAAACTAGCACCACTCTACAGCAACCTTCCCAACCGTCCATGACCACGAACACGGCTATTCGAATAGATTTACACTCTACAGAGGTTGTACACTTTACCCACACCATCCGGGTACACTACCCTGATCTACACCGATCGTGGGTCGAGTAACCGATCAAGACTCTCCGGATGCCCACTCCAATATAAGTGCCTACCCTATGACTATTACTCCCCTCAAAACCGGGACAGCGGGTACCAAGGACCAACCGGAGTGCATTTACACTTCCCAAGTGTGCGCTTTCAATGAGGGGCTCATAGTAACGCGTGGAGGCCCGCAGACCCTTCGTTCCTTCTCCCGTCCGATGTTTTACATGGACTCAGCCAGAGAAGGCCCACCCTCCAGGGATTTTTATCCCCTGTAGTCGTTGCGAGGCAGCTTATACCAGAATAAACAAACATCAAATCCAGCCATGTCCTAGTCTAGAGTAATGTGGTTGCAAAGGGTTAATTGTTCTAGCAAAACTACAAAGAACCAGGTGCGTTTTTGTAAACCTTTTTCCTCCATCTTTCCTTCAGCATTTTGTAAACCAAAACCTTTTCTTTCTCAACATCTCTTGGGAGCTCCCACCTCACCAAGGTTTTATCATAAAACATTTGGTAAAACTTTGTCGGAGTCTTCCCATCCTATAGCGTTGCTTCGGCTAAATCGGGGTCTCCAAAGGATATGGTGTATTACACCATCTACCACACTAGGGACATGTAGGTGTCATCAAGGGGTTGTACTTAATAGTACAAAAGTTTAATAGTTTGGAGGAGCCAAACCACTACCATATATACATCAACATATAGTAAACCAATGTAGTTTTAATAAACAGTAGATAAAACATGCATAAGTAAAATAGTAGGACAAGGCTTATGAGCAAGAAGGTGGCTTGCCTGAGGATCAGCAAGATGGCATATATGTCCCTGGACTTCTCCTTTAGATAACCAAGAATACCAATACCGATAATAATAAGATCTCTTCTTCTCGGCGTCAATACAAGCACAACTATCGTCGTCATCAAGTATACCTGCAAACAAGCAAGACCACAATTAGAACAAGGCATACAAGTGGACATTCACACAGCAAGAAAGTGGACAATACAGGTATAATATTCAATAGGTTTTGAGTGGTTGGGTTTAGAACCATTGCAAAAACCCTATTTGCAGTGGTGGGATTTCCTTTATTCGGGAAATGGTCAAAACCACTAATGAAGGGGGTTTGGCACCAAGGCCTGGGTAAGTATGTATAAATGTGCAACCAGAATGCCATCAGGTAGGTTTTGACAAAACAAGACCAACAAAAGTGGTTTCATGATTTTATCACTTTTCTTTAATTACTTATGATTTTCCTAGTGAAATAATCTCTAGTTTTAGGAAATAAATCACCAGAAACGTTATGGAGCTCCAACAATTATTTCCTTGGATTATTTTGTAGGGTTTGATGTACTGAATAGCTGAGAGTTGGAATCCAACCAAAATAATTAACTGAATGCCCTCAGGAAATTCCCAAGGGCAGTTCTGGAGCTGTTTTGTCTTTTTCACCAAATTAAATCTACAGAAGTTTTTGAGTTCATTTCAAAGGCATATGGTTGGCATCTAGAAGAACTTTCTGTAGAAATTGTAATCAACCTTTTTGGATTGGCAAAGCTACCGTGATGATTTATCTAGTGATAATACCACATACAGAAGTATTTAGTTCACTAAAATTTAACAGAGGATCAATTAATCTTTATCTCCTGGTTTTTGATAGGTATTGATGTACTACTTCTCTGGGAGTTCGAATAGGGTCAATACCATCTTTGGTGTGACCTAGGGAATTTTCTAAAGACAGAAATGAGGGTCCCTTATTATTTTTACCAAAGTGAAAATATAACTCCACTTGGTATGAGATCAATGCCAAAAGATGGGTAACTACAAAACCTACTAGTGGAAATTGTAAATAGCCCATTTGGAGTTGCATAACTCAAGTAGGGCTTTATTTACCACCAGGGGTACCCTTGTGTAAAATAAATGCCCATAAATAAGTGGACTCATTTTTTTGGCATGGGTCAGCTCTGCATGTATGGAAACATAGCATAGATCTTGATAAAATTTAGATATAGGACAAACTAGTGATTTTTCATTTTTTATCTTGATTTAAACCTAGAAGCCATATTCCAGCAGATCTGGAAAAGAATAAACTGAAGGGAGGCCAGGCCGGAAAATTTGAGGCAAATGGGCGGCAACACGGCAGACCACACGATCCGGCCCAACCGACACTAGCGCGAGCGCGGGAGGAGCAGTTCAAAGGCCGGGGTGTGGGGCCCGCGGGTCAGCGACCACGAGCACTGAAAGGGTATGGGGTGCCTGAGCCGTCCGATTAAGTTTGGATCGACGGCTCAGGGCCTTCTTCTACCTCCGGTGGCGGCGGGACAGAGGAGAAACCCTAGAGCGGCTCGGGATGGCGGGGACCTCACCTTGGCGGCACGGAGATGAGGCAGGGAGGGCACAGGGGGACGCGGTTCTCCGGGGCGGTCCCAGAGATGGGTGGCACGGCGTTGTTTGCTTCCGAGAAGCGTCTCACGCGTGGACGCCCAAAGGGAGCTCGCCGGAGCTCGCCGATGAGGCTTCGGGGTTGCATGCATGTTGACGGAGCAGTTCTAGGAAGGAGTAGGAGGTACTGGAGAGCACAGAGGTGGTCTTGGTAAGTCTAGAGGCGCTCGGGTTTAGCAACCCCGTCATCTGTGCTTCATCACAATCCCGAGGTGGGGGCTGCTACTCCGTCAGACCTAGGAAAAGATAACAGAGGGAGGGAGATAGGTTAGATCCAGGGGAGTTAGACAGCAAGCAGTGAGGGAGTTAGGAGGGTCTAGATCGACCGTGCCGGATACGACTCGAAGGAGGCCGAGAGGATTGTTCCTTCTTCTCCATGGCGATGGGGAGCTGGGTGGTGGGATCTGGATCTTGGGGAAGGTGAGTGAGGAGTAGAGGGAGGAAATGAGGGGCAGATGGAGGCGCGGTGGCCTCTAGCCCTTTATCTCGGGCTGGAGTGGCTCATGGTGGGCTAGGACCATGGATGGCTTGGAGGGATGCAGTGTCCATCCATTGGGTAGCAGGGGTGGTGGAGAGGTGGGTGGGGCCAGGGACACGACCAGGGAAGAGAGAGGAGTGGTTGCTGCCCAGCTTTTGATGTAAGGAGGGGACACACCAATAAAAGGGCATAGCTTTTCCTCCTTTTAAGGGGTAAAGGGCATGGGAGAGGGTGATGCTACAATGTATTTCGACCAGAGGGAGGAGAGATGTGTTGTCAAAGTTTTTTGACCAGGTTGGTGTAGGTTTGATGGGTTTTTGATTTGAGGGTTTGCTAACTTGGCAAAATTGATCAAATAGGTGGCTATGAAGAAAGTCTAAAACTTGCATTGGACCAGATGGGGAAATGCTACTGGAAGATAAAGGAGGACAAGAAGTCTATCTAGGATTTATTTAGGATTTTTATAAGGGTTGTTAGACCTCTTAAATCCATTTATTCAAAAAGTGCAGAAATGGTTTATAAAAGCTCATTTGATAAATTTACATTGGACATAGTTGGTTTTTGATGTGATATGATCCCAAATGTGAATGCACACTTAGGGGAATTTTCCTAAGATTTATTGGGGCTTAAAAGTATTTAAAACATTTATTATTCCATTTCTTCCATTTAAGGAAATAGGCAAAAAGAAATAATAAAACTCTTATGTTTGAAGTGGGATGATAGGGTATGATATATATGACTCAAAAGTGCTTAGAGGTTGGGAAGTGTTTTGGCAAAAACCAAACCTTCCTTTGGGAAAAGAGTTTTGGAGATTTTGACTATTTAAGAGATTTATTAGATTTGGAGCCATAATAATTATGGATAATATTTTATAAATCTTGATGATCAAGGTAGATGATGTATACAGGGTGTAGCGAGCATTTTCAACCTGGGTAATTGGAAATCTAGCTTGAATTAGATGGAAAACAAGGAGTTGTGGATCTAGGGTGATGTTATTTTTATACCACCAAAACCTTGTTGGATCTTGGATCTCAGATGTCACCTTGAGGAAAGGGATAGATGGATATTTATAACAATTCATATAGATGATCAGGGCAGAAGTAGTTTGGACTGGTTACATTTGAGGTGGTCTGGAAGTGATGGCAAACTTTGTTGAAAATAAGGCTGCCATACCAGATGAGTCATGATGCCTTATAAACCATGTGGGTTTAAGAAGAAAAAGGATCCACTTGGAACAAGTGAAGTATATGTTGATAGACCTATATGATTATAACACAACCATGCAAAGAGTTGGTCCATAGAAGGTTCGATGATGGTGTGAGCTTCTGTCAAAGTAGGCATGTTGACTAGATTTGCAGGAAAAGTTATTTTCTTGCCTGGAAAACCATCAAGAACAAGTGGGTTGGAGGATGATCTAACCAAGGGCAAGAGTGGGCCTTAGTAGTCCTTAGGATGGATAACAATATGGTTTATAGGCATTTTCAAAAATGCACAAGGGTTGAGGAATGGAGGCATTTAAAAAGGTGATGTTGGAACAAATTCCAGACTTTGTCAAATTTCGCAGATTTAGGGTTTTTTACTAGAATGTGGGTGGTGATGGTTTTGATGGGTCGCAAGGTACCAAAGCATCATCAAGTGTATGAAGTTGAAGTGTAGATTGAGTAGGAAGGATCCTTTCTTGATCTTGGCCTTCATTGACTTGGAAGCTTCTAGAAGGGATCACTTTAGAAGGGGTCTAGTTAGGGGTTTTAGATAATCACCTAGTAGCTAGAGATCAGATCTAGATTTGTATTCTGGCTTAGGGTGTGATGATTTGGAAACATCTTCATCCTAGTGATGAGCTCCTATAGTAGCTCATACTATCTCCTAAGCAGACAAAACAATCAGCAGATCAAGTCAACTCATCTTATACACTAAGTAAATCCACTACTGGGGTTACCATCAAGCCTAGCTTGAGGTAAGGTTGATGCATTTTGAAGAGGTTTGATTTTGAATAAGATGAGAGTCATTGGTATCTCTACCAAGAGTAGAATTCAAAACCTTACTAAAAGGTTTTGGAGATCCTAGAGGTAAGAGTAGTTGAAGGCTTTGTCTTGAAAACATAAGGAGGTTATAGCTCTCCATAGTTTTGTCAATGGAAGCTACTAAACTAGTTTTGGTTACACAAGCATCTTGGCTCATGTTTTGTAATGCCAGAACATTTGAGAATATGTAAAATGAGCCAGGATAGTTTTATTAAATAGCTTTTGTGAACTGATGGTGAGGTAAGGAGTATCTTATGGCATACTCTCACATGCACAAGCACAAACAAACAACAAGCAAACACTGCACCAATGAACAAGAAATTTTTTTTGTTCCCCCTGATTTTTGCAATCTAGACTACTAATCAAGGTTGCTGAAATTGGGATGTTACAGACCTTTGCCCCTTAAAAGAATCTCGTCCCGAGATTCAGGAGAGTAGGGTTAGGGGATTTTGTGTTGGAGTTAATACTAAGCGTCTCAAGCACACTAACTTACGGATTCCAGCTTTGATCCTGATTACTTTGTCAGTGAAGTTGGGCGTCAATCTTCGGGGGTGCGTGGAGAGTTGAGCAGAGTCCAATTCTGATTGTGAGGGATGACCTTCTTTTCCTTCTGGACTCTATACCTCGAGGCCTTAGAGTGGGCAGACTATCTCGATGCTAAACTTCACGGGGTACTCGTCGGAGGATAGAGTCTACAGCCTGGTGTACCTCTCTCTAAGGATTCACAGTTCTTCCTTAGGGTTGTAGTGCATCTTATTTAACGATTTTAGGGTCGGGACTCCTGAGTTCGCTTCAGCGAAGGTTTACCCTATTTTGTGGGAAAGATGCAGTATTTCCCCCTTAGGATTAAAACGGGTTGATCGGAGAGTTGACATAGTCCTTCCTTCTTGGAGTCGTGGATTGATGTTTTGAAGACTGTCATCACTCTTTCTCTTAGAGTTGGAATCTTCTGATGACGTCTGCGAAGATAGGTCCTACGGGGCTTATATACTACGATTATTCGTACTTAGTCTGTTGGATCCGTTGGAGTCTCACGTCCTCGCATCGATTGGAACTGAGCGGTTAGCGATCCTATGGTCCTTCGGGTGGGTCTTCCGCTGAAGAAGCGGAGGGGCTTTGTAGAATCTTCAGTTAGTTTCTCCTCTGGTAACTCCTGGGTTGTTATTTTGAGGGAAGGTATCCAATTCTGGAGGTCTTCTGAAGTATCCTCTAGTAGACAGTCTTCTGAGGATTGAGTGGAAAGATGCAGTCTTTCCACCTTAGAGCTTCATTAAGGTGCTTTAGGAGCGGTGTAGATCTTTTGTCTGGGAGTGCTGACCTGATGTTAGCGCAAGGCTGTATCTTCCCGAAGTCTTGAGCTAAGGTCGTCAAGTGACGTCCTATTCTATAAACCTTGGCGAGGGTGGTTTCCTAACGAAGCCTTATGGAGTTAGCTTAGGGCAAGCTTGCGGTTTACGACTCTCTTGCTAGTAGTTAGTCAGGGTTGAAGTAGTCAGCGTCGGGTAAGCGGTCTTCATTGGCATTTCTTGTGTTGCTTCTGCTTGATGGCGGAGTGGACTCGTTGTCTTCACACTTCCTAATCATCTGACTTCAGAGTTGGTTTTGACCTTCTAGGGAGGATCATTCTGTTAGTTTGGGTAGGGTCGACTAGATTAGTTAGTTTCCTGAGGCGGTCAGAAGCTCTAATACACTAAAGGTTAGTGTGGTTAGGTCTTCACTTCTTGTCTTGGTTGACTTATCATGTGGTTTCTTGTGGATGTTGAGGATCCTTCGGTGATCGACTTCCAGCCCCAACGCAATTCTTGCTATAGTAGACTGAGGAACAAGGGAGTGTGGTGCTATTGACGAGTCTTGCAAGGTGAGTTTGACGAGGTATGCCATCCTACTGAGGTGAAGTCTTCTAGTGGTTCAGTCTGGACGAGGTTGAACTCCTGGTTCTTGCGATGCTTTTTCGCTCGTATACTCTCGAGGTTAGTCTCGGTTTCATTACCGACATCTAACACAGGGGTTTCCTGAGTTACTAGGTGGGTTATCGCTCCTCGAGTCACATGTTTAAGGAGGTCAAAGCAAACGAGAGCATATAAACAAGGCAAACAAAGCGAGGGGATCGCAATGTCCACGGCAAACATCACACATCAAGCAGCACATGTGGCACTTAGGCAAGCAAACACGGTCAACATTAGGGACCAAGCAATTACTACTCACGATGTAGGGGAATCCTATTCTTAGGACTATTGACCCTAGATATCGTCTTTCTTCAGGTTGGAGTCACTGCCTTGTCGATGAAGCCTTCATCGTATCTTGGACGCTTCTTGATAATGCAACACTTGATGTCTTCTGATTATGGGGATTCCGCTGATAGAGCGATATTGGAGTCTCCTTGTGTTTGCTGGCAGTTGCTTGTCTTTATCTTATTCTCATTGTCCTCACCGGGTTCTAGATCCTAGTTATTTAAAATCTATAGATTTGAAGTTTAGATGGGAGTTAGAGGAAACCATTTTCGAAAGCATTTACTTAGAGTAAGAGAAGAAGTAGAACTTTTTGAAACTCATTGAGAAACTAGTTTTCAAAAGCCGGGGTTTTCAAAATAAGGTTCCTATCTAGCGACCATGCTAACTAAGGTTCCCTACAGTCAGGATGGCTCTGATACCAAGTCTGTGGGGCCCCCAGATTACTCCTCCGAGAATCCCTGTTATGCATACAACCATGATCCCATGATCAGTTAGTCGTGGCACATAACCAACACGTATCAAAGCAAACATTCAATACATAATGAATACATGACATACCTTATTTGCCATTATGGCTACATCGATCAACAACAGCGGAACTTCATTAAGCGTAGAGCCCGAGCCATGCCTTAACCTATAGGAAACTGACTGGGAGAACGTCCTAGCTCGCATAGTCATCCACTTCACCTTCTTCTTGATATCTGACCAAGTTAATAGCCGGGACAATGCCAGTGAGTACTTTGAATGTACTCGCAAACCATCTCAAGAAAATAATAATAACAAGAGGATATGCAATACGGGTGTGGTAGTAGGAGGGATTCAAGAGAGGTTCTTCTCTCAAATAGTTTGTCTTGTAGATATAGCATCTACATATCATTGTTGGAAACTTTTGCAAACCATTTTGGAAACCTTTTTGAAGAGTTTTGTAAACACTAGGATTGGGATACCCATTTGTTTCTGTCTTCAGGTCGTCCCACGACCAAACTCCTTTCTCCTACTTCTGACCATCCCATGGTCAAAAACCTTTCTCCTTTACGACCATCCCATGGTCAAAACATTTCCAAAGCCATTTTCTGAAATCCTTTTTGAAATCAAAACTAGCACCGCTCTACAACAACCTTCCCAACCATCCATGACCACGGACACGGCTATTCGAATAGATTTACACTCTACAGAGGTTGTACACTTTACCCACACCATCCGGGTACACTACCCTGATCTACACCGATCGTGGGTCGAGTAACCGATCAAGACTCTCCGGATGCCCACTCCAATATAAGTGCCTACCCTATGAGTGTTACTCCCCTCAAAACCGGGACGTAGGGTACCGAGGACCAACTGGAGCGCATTTTACACTTCCCAAGTGTGCGCTTTCAATGAGGGGCTCATAGTAACGCGTGGAGGCCCGCAAACCCTTCGTTCCTTCTCCCGGTCGATGTTTTACATGGACTCAGCCAGAGAAGGCCCACCCTCCAGGGATTTTTATCCCCTGTAGTCGTTGCGAGGCAGCTTATACCAGAATAAACAAACATCAAATCCAGCCCTGTCCCATTCTAGAGTAATGTGGTTGCACAGGGTTAATTGTTCTAGCAAAACTGCAAAGAACCGGGTGCGTTTTTGTAAACCTGTTTCCTCCATCTTTCCTTTAGCATTTTGTACAACAAAACATTTTTCTTTCTCAACATCTCTTGGGAGGTCCCACCTCACCAAGGTTTTATCATAAAACATTAGGTAAAACTTTGTCGGAGTCTTCCCATCCTATAGCGTTGCTTCAGCTAAATCGCGGTCTCCAAAGGGTATGGTGTATTACACCATCTACCACACTAGGGACAAGTAGGTGTCTGATACATTGCAAATGTATCTATAATTTTTAATTTTCCATGCTTGGTTTTATCCACTTTCTTGTGTTTTGTTCCAACTTTGGAGTACTTTTCATATGATTTCTTGGACTAACCTATTAACAAGAGCCACAGTGCCAGTTGCCTGTTTTCTGCTGTTTTTGGTTCCAGGAAAGTCAGAAAAAGAATATTCTCGGAATTGGACGGGACAAAAGCCAAAGTGCCTATTTTTTTGGAAGGGATCAAGTGCCAGAATACGAGACGGAGAAGGGCCAGGGAGCCACCACACCACCTGGCCGTGCGGCCAGGCCTGGCCCGTGCCAGGGGGTGGTGTGGCCGCTCCCGGCACCCCCTTGGCCTCTCCTTCCGCCTATAAGTTGCCCTCGGGACTAAAACCCTAAGTACCCGATCAAAATCCACAGAAGAGTCTGTAGCCGCCGTCATCTCCATCCCTAGATCGGGAGGATCTGAAGCTCTTCCCGGCACCCTGCCAGAGAGGGGAATTCACCCTGGAGGCCTTCTTCATCACCATGCAAGCCTCCGGTGTGATGCGTGAGTAGTTCATCCTTGGACTACGGATCCATGTAGTAGCTAGATGGCTGGTTTCTCCTCCTTTGTGCTTTCATGTTTAGATCTTGTGAGCTCCGTTCATGATCAAGATCATCTATTTGTAATTCATACATGTTGTGTTTGCGGGGATCCGATGGATATTGAGATGCTATTTCAGATTGATTATTGATTCTATCATGTCATTGTTATTTGAGATCTTGCATGCTTTCCGTTGTTAGTAGCTATCTTGGCCAAGTAGATGCTAGCAACTCCAAGAGTCAGTATTTATGCTCGATAGTGGGTTCATGCTTCTGGTAATCTAGGGACGTGACAGAAATCTCTAAGGTACTAGATGTGTTGTTGCTACTAGGGAGAAAACAACAATCCTTTGTTCATAGAACAATCGTATTGTTTACTTTACACGCAGTTCGTAAAGAAATAATCTGTTACTTGCAACTTAATACTGGAGGGGGTTCGGATGATAACCTGAAGGTGGATTATTAGTCATAGATGTAGTTGGATGGCGGTCTATGTATTATGTTGTAATGCCCAATCAAGTCTCAGAGGAGTCAAGATGATTAGTATATGCATGTATTGCTTTCTCGGTGTTTGTCAATTGCCCCGCTGTAATTTGCTCACCCAGCATGTTATCTATCTAAGGAGAGCCACCTCTAGTGAACTATGGATCCCGGTCCTTTTAGTTTACATACAATCTACAATCTTTTACTACTTTGTGTTTACTTTCTGCAAAATTTTACTTCTTTCCATTCGATACGTTTAATCCTTTGTTTCTGCAAAACACGGTGAGATTGACAACCTCATCGCAAGTTGGGGACAAAGTTCTGTGGTTGTGTTGTGCATGTCTCCACGTTGCTACTAGCACCGGTAGTGCGACCTGCCAAACCTCAGCTAGTAACACCTTTGGGGTGTTTCCTTGCTCCTACTGGTTCGATTAAACCTTGGTTTCATAACTAAGGGAAAACTTACTGCTGTGCTCATCATACCTTCCTCTTGGGGTTCCCAACGAGCTCTACATCAACTACGAGTCAGCAAGATTTTTTCTGGCGCCGTTGCCGGGGAGTCAAGGACATCTTCACAAGGGGAGTCCCTCATAACCAATCTCTTTACTTTGTTGTTTTTGTTTTGCTTAGTTTTCTTTTTGCTTTTTTGCTCGTTTTGTTCTTCAAAAACTCAAAAAAAAACAAAAACAAATTTAGTTTTACTTGTTTTCTTTCTTATTTGAAAACCCAAAAAATGACTACTTTTGAAAACACTAAGTTGTGTGACTTCACTAGCACCAACAACAATGATTTTATGAGCACACCTATTGCTCCACCTATGGCTGAGAATACTTTCTTTGAGATAAAACCTGCTTTGCTCAATCTTGTTATCAGAGAACAATTTTCTGGTATTGGTAATGAAGATGATGCTTCCCATCTAAATAACTTTGTTGAACTTTGTGAGATGCAAAAGCATAGGGATATAGATGGTGATATTATTAAACTGAAATTGTTTCCTTTCTCTTTGAGAGGAAAAGCGAAAGAATGGTTGAATTCCTTAACTAGGAATAGTATTGATTCTTGGACTAAGTGAAAAGATGCTTTTATTGGAAAATACGATCCTCCTGCTAATATTATATCCATGAGAAGTGAAATAATGAAGTTTAAACAACTTGATAATGATCATGTTGCTCAAGCTTGGGAAAGAATGAAATCTTTGGTAAAGAATTGTCCCACTCATGGACTGACTGCTTGGATGATCATCCAAACTTTTTATGCAGGATTGAACTATTATTCAAGGAACCTATTGGATTCAGCAGCTGGAGGTACCTTTATGACCATCACTTTGGGTACTGCAACAAAACTTTTGGATAATATGATGGTTAATTATTCTGAATGGCACACTGAGAGAGCTCCACAAGGTAAGAAGGTAAATTCTGTTGAAGAAATCTCCTCCCTGAGTGATAAGATTGATATTATTATGTCTATGCTTGTTAATGGAAAAGCCCATATTGATCCAAATAATGTTACTTTAGCCTCTTTGGTTGCTCAAGAAGAGCAAGTTGATGTGAACTTCATAAGAAATAACAATTTTGGCAACAATGCTTATGGTAATAATGCTTATAGGAACAATTTTGGTAACAACAATTATAAGCCATATCCTCCCAACAATGGTAAATCTGAATTACCTAGTGAAGGAAGAATCTTGGAAGTTGAAAGAGCCACTAAAAACTTCATGCAAATGCAATACGAGCAAAATAAGCTATTTACTAAAACTATGGAGGAACAATCTATCATTTTGAAGAACATTAGCCATCAACTCGAGAGTCTAAATAGGGAAATTCCTAGTTTATAATTGAAACTCTCTAATGTTGAAAGGAATATATCAACTCTTTCTGAAGCTCAATCTTCTTTGATTAATAAAATGGCTGGTAAACCTGAAACTAATGAGAATCCCTTTGCAGCTACTAATGCTATACAAGTAAGAATTGATGAAAATGTTAGACTGTTAGCTGAATTACATGCTAAGTGGGAAAGAGAAGTTGAAATTGCTAGAAACATTAGTGTTTCTACTATTACCACCTAGAGTGTTGAGGCTAGTAATAGTTCTACCACTTTAGATGATAAAGTTGATTTTGATCTTGATGGTTGCAATATCTCTGAAGTTATTAAGTTCCTATAAAATCTTGCTAAAAGTCCTAATGCTAGTGCTATGAACATGGCTTTTACAAAACACATTACTGATGCTCTCATAAAGATTAAAGAAGAAAAGATGAAACATAAAGCTTCTATTCCTATAAAGCAAGAATATGGTTGGGAACCCATCATTAATATGAAAGTGAATGACTTTGATTTCAAAGCTTTGTGTGATCTTGATAGTAGTGTTTCTATTATGCCTAGAGGGATTTATGATATGCTTGATTTGCCTCCTCTTGAAGATTGTTATTTGAATGTCCCACTTGATGCCAATGCTAAAAACAAACTAATGGGGAGTCTTAATGATGTTCTTATTATGGTTAACGATTCCTATGTCCCCGTTGATTTCTATGTTTTGGATGTTGAATACAATGCTTCTTGTCCTATTACTTTGGGAAGACCTTTTCTTAGAACTGTTGGTGCCATCACTGATATGAAAGAAGGCACCATTAAATATCAACTCCCACTCAAGAAAGTTATAGAACACTTCCCTAAAAAGAGAGAAAAGATTTCTTTTGCTTCTCCTATGAAAACAAAATTTGGTCTTAATGCTTCTTCATTTGAGAACACTTGATTCTTTCTTTGCTTCTTATGCCTAACTTAAAGGCGTTAAAGAAAAGTACTTGTTGGGAGATAACCCAAGAGGTTTAGTTGAGTCTTGGAAGTTATTACCTTTGTAATAACCTCTTCTTATCCTTTTTATTTGCTTTTTGTGTCAAGAGTAACCTCTAATGAGAGAGAAGTAATGATTGGAAAAGTCGCTGTCCCGAAACAGATTTCTGTGCTTCACTGTAAAAATTCCTGAGAGAGCTCGGTACGTCGGATTGAGCTGTAATTGTTTGTGCTTCTGACCCAGGTTGATATCTAACTTTCTTTAGTTCAACACTTTTTGATTTGAGCAACAGAAGGTCTTCGAAAAAATTCGTCTTTACCTGCTGGTCTGTTTTGACAGATTTCTGTCATTTTCTGCATTTGCTTCTTGTTAGTTCCTTCTTGAGTTCCTTTGGGGAATTGAGCTTTTTTAGGGAAGTGCTACAGTAGCTAGTGTTCTAATGGAAGTTTATTTGCTGTCAGAACTGAACCTTGAGACTTATTTATCTTAAGTGCACTAATGTTGCTAATGAGATTGTGTAAAAGTTTTGTATGAAGGAAAAATTTCAGGTATATGGAAGGAATGAGTAATGAGATGAAGGATGGACTAAAGCACAAGCTTGGGGATACCACGCGTGTCACCCCAAGAAATATCCAAGAAGTACAAGCGTCAAAGCTTGGGGATGCCCAAGGCATCCCCTTCTTCATCAATAAAAATACCAGGTTTTCTTCGAAACGCTTCATTTTTATTGTTTCATGCACAGTTGTGTTTTTCTTTGAGCGTCTTCTTTTTCGTTTTTGTTTTGGTTTTTAGTTTGCTTGGTTTGCTTAGTGTTCTGAATAAATTGGTTGGACCCCCTCTTTCATACTTTGGTTTGCAAATAGTTTGGTTTGGTTTGGAAAAGAGTAGGAAAGTTCATGCTTATGTGGTAAAAAGAGCTTGTTTTTGACTGTGGCATATGCTTTGTCATGCCATGCTTGATATTGTTTTGGATTTATTCTTAGTATTATTTGTTGTAGCATGACTTGTTATAAACAATTGAGATTGCTTAATGTGCCTTGGATGAATCATGCGTTGTTTTAGCATATTAAAGCATAGTATAGTGGTATTCTCCTTTGATGCTTTATTTGGGTTGACTTGGTACATGCTCACACCATGTTATGACTATCTCAAGTCACCATAGCCTTTATGATCCTTTAGTTTTCAACTTGTAGTATCACTTTATGCTTTGATCAATGATGTTTTGTCGCTCTGCATGATTATGGCCATTATTGCTCTCTTAGTTTGTCGCTCCCAGTCTTTTGCTAGCCTCCACCACCAAGTATGAGTTCCACTCATGCATCCAACTCCCTAAACCAAGTTATTCCAAAGAGTCCACCATACCTACCTACTAGCTTATGTTATTCCAAGTATATTCATGCTTTTGTTTACCTTTCACTTCTTACGAGAAAACTAGTGATTAAAGCTCTCACGAACTTGATGGCACACTTTACTTTTTGCCTCTAATAAACTTGAACCATTGGGTCCTTCTTTGTTGTGTATATGCTTGTGCTTTATAAGTTGAAATTAGCAGAACCATGTTTCATGGGGAACGCTTTCAACATCGCACTTGTACTTTGTACTCCGTTGATATCATGTTCTTTTGCTTACGGATCCCGGCGGTGTGAAATAAATGTGGAACTTGTAAGATCATGGAGTTTGTATGTGTGTTAGAGAAACGGCTGGGCCGCTAGCCTAAGCCATGCCTAATCATGGTGGAAACTTGCAGCATCACCATAATGAGCACTCTATGAAGCATCCTCAATAAAAACCTATGCAAATAGCAAATAAAAAGATCGTTGAG
Source organism: Avena eriantha (assembly GCA_910589775.1). Classification (NCBI taxonomy): domain Eukaryota; kingdom Viridiplantae; phylum Streptophyta; class Magnoliopsida; order Poales; family Poaceae; genus Avena; species Avena eriantha. The sequence goes on along the minus strand of OU342743.1, from coordinate 129,943,654 downwards.
ATGCTCATTGTCTGCTTGCCTTGTCATTTTGATTATGGGAAAGGTCCCGTATCATGTGCAAGGGGTACCCCATTGGCGGTTCTTAATGATACACATATACTTACAATGACAAGAGCTTACTCGTGACTAAAGTTGAGTAGCACGAGGATCGGTTTTCGTAAGTAAGGGGCTTGAGATTTCGGTTTATAACTTGTCAAGCATATCCTCTTAGTTGTGTCACTTTAACCTTAATCACTTTCAAGATGCTTATGATAGGGGCAATGAGAGCTAAAAACTACAAGTACCATAATTTACCATAATGTGATCTTGATAGTAGTGTTTCTATTATGCTTAGAAGGATTTATGATATGCTTGATTTGCCTCCTCTTGAAGATTGTTATTTGAATGTCCCACTTGATGCCAATGCTAAAAAGAAACTCATGGGGAGTCTTAATGATGTTCTTATTATGGTTAACGATTCCTATGTCCCCGTTGATTTCTATGTTTTGGATGTTGAATACAATGCTTCTTGTCCTATTACTTTGGGAAGACCTTTTCTTAGAACTGTTGGTGCCATCATTGATATGAAAGAAGGCACCATTAAATATCAACTCCCACCCAAGAAAGGTATAGAACACTTCCCTAAAAAGAGAGAAAAGATTTCTTTTGCTTCTCCTATGAAAACAAAATTTGGTCTTAATGCTTCTTCATTTGAGAACACTTGATTCTTTCTTTGCTTCTTATGCCTAACTTAAAGGCGTTAAAGAAAAGTACTTGTTGGGAGATAACCCAAGAGTTTTAGTTGAGTCTTGGAAGTTATTACCTCTGTAATAACCTCTCCTTGATGGTTGCAATATCTCTGAAGTTATTAAGTTCCTACAAAAGCTTGATAAAAGTCCTAATGCTAGTGCTATGATCATGGCTTTTATGAGCAACAAGGTGGCTTGCCTGAGGATCAGCAAGATGGCATATATGTCCCTGGACTTCTCCTTTAGATAACCAAGAATACCAATATCGATAATAATAAGATCTCTTCTTCTCGGCGTCAATACAAGCGCAACTATCGTCGTCATCGAGTATACATGCAAACAAGCAAGACCACAATCAGAACAACGCATATAAGTGGACATTCACACAGCAAGAAATTGGACAATACAGGTATAATATTCAGTAGGTTATGAGTGGTTGGGTTTAGAACCATTGCAAAAACCCTATTTGCAGTGGTGGGATTTCCTTTATTTGGGAAATGGTCAAAACTACTAATGAAGGGGGTTTTGGACCAAGGCCTGGGTAAGTATGGTATAAATGTGCAACCAGAATACCATCAGGTAGGTTTTGACAAAACAAGACTAACAAAAGTGGTTTCATGATTTTATCACTTTTCTTTAATTACTTATGATTTTCCTAGTGAAATAATCTCTAGTTTTAGGAAATAAATCACCAGAAAAGTTCTGGAGCTCCAAAAATTATTTCCTTGGATGATTTTGTAGGTTTTGATGTACTGAATAGCTGAGAGTTGGAATCCATCAAAAATAATGACCAGAATGCCCTCAGGAAATTCCCAAGGGAAGTTTTGGAGCTGTTTTGTCTTTTTCACCAAATTAAATCTCCAGCCGTTTTTGAGTTGATTCGAAGGGCACATGGTAGGCATTTCTAATAAATTTCTGTAGAAATTGGAATCAACCTTTTTGGATTGGCAGAGCTACTGTGATGATTTATCTAGTGATAATACCACATACAGAAGTATTTAGGTCACTAAAATTTAACAGACAATCAATAAAACCTTATCTCCTGGTTTTTGATAGGTATTGATGTACTACTTCTCTAGGAGTTGGAATCAGGTCAATAACATCTTTGGTGTGACCTAGGGAATTTTCTAAAGACAGAAATGAGGGTCCCTTGTTATTTTTACCAAAGTGAAAATATAACTTCACTTGGTATGAGATCAATGCCAAAAGATGGGTAACTACAAAACCTACCAGTGGAAATTGTAAATACCCCATTTGGAGTTGCATAACTCAAGTAGGGCTTTATTTACCACCAGGGTTACCCTTGTGTAAAATAAATGCCCATAAATAAGTGGACTCATTTTTTTGGCAAGGGCCAGCTCTGCATGTATGGAAACATAGCATAGATCTTGATAAAATTTAGATAGAGGACAAACTAGTGATTTTTCATTTTTTTATCTTGATTTAAACCTAGTAGCCATATTCCAGCAGATCTGGAAAAGAATAAACTGAAGGGAGGCCAGGCTGGAAAATTTGAGGCAAATGGGCCACAACGCGGCAAACCACACGGGCCGGCCCAACCGACACTGGCGCGAGCGCGGGAGGAGCAGTTCAAAGGCTGGGGTGTGGGGTCCGCGGGTCAGCGACCGCGAGCACTGAAAGGGTATGGGGGCGCCTGAGCCATCCGATTAAGTTTGGATCGACGGCTCAGGGCCTTCTTCTACCTCCGGTGGCGGCGGGACAGAGGGGAAACCCTAGAGCGGCTCGGGTAGCGGGGAGCTCACCTTGGGGGAACGGAGATGAGGCAGGGAGAGCACAGGGGGACGCGATGCTCCGCGACGGTCCCGGAGATGGGCGGCACGGTGTTGTTTGCTTGCGGGAAGCGTCTCACGCGTGGACGCCCAAAGGGAGCTCGTCGGAGCTCGCCGGAGAGGCTTCGGGGTTGCATGCATGTTGACGGAGCGGTTCTAGGAAGGAGTAGGAGGTACTCGAGAGCACAGGGGTGGTCTTGGTAAGTCTAGAGGCGCTCGGGTTCAGCAACCCCATCATCGGAGCTTCATCATGATCCCGAGGTGGGGGCTTCTACTCCATCGGACCTGGGAAAAGAGAATAGAGGGGGGATATAGGTTAGATCCAGGGAGTTAGACAGCAAGTAGTGAGGGAGCTGGGAGGTTCTAGATTGACCGTGCCGGATACCACTCGAAGGAGGCCGAGAGGAGTGGTCCTTCTTCTCCATGGCGATGGGGAGCTGGGTGGTGGGATCTGGAGCTTGGGGAAGGTGAGTGAGGAGCAGAGGGAGGAAATGAGGGGCAGATGGAGGCGCGGTGGCCTCTGGCCCTTTATCTCGGGTTGGAGTGGCTCATGGTGGGCTAGGACCATGGATGGCTTGGAGGGATGGGGGTGGCCATCCATTGGGTATCAGGGGTTGTGTAGAGGTGGGGTGGGGCTTGGGACACGACCAGAGAAGAGAGAGGAGTGGTTGCTGCCTAGCTTTTGATGTAAGGAGGGGACACACCAATAAAAGGGCATAGCTTTTCCTCCTTTTAAGGTGTAAAGGGAATGGGAGAGGGTGATGCTACAGTGTATTTTGACCAGAGGGAGGATAGATGTGATGTGCAAGTTTGGTTGACCAGGTTGGTGTAGGTTTGGTGGGTTTTTGATTTGAGGGTTTGCTAACTTGGCAAAATTGATCAAATAGGTGGCTATGAAGAAAGTATAAAAACTTGCATTGGACCATTTGGGGAAATGATACTGGAAGATAAATGAGGACAATAAGTCTATCTAGGATTTATTTGGGATTTTTATAAGGGGTGTTAGACCTCTTAAATCCATTTATTCAAAAAGTGCAGACATGGTTTATAGAAGCTCATTTGATAAATTTACATTGTACATAGTTGGTTTTTGATGTGAGATGATCCCAAATGTGAATACACACTTACGGGAATTTTCCCAAGATTTATTGGGGCTTAAAAGTATTTAAAACATTTATTATTCCATTTGTGCCATTTAAGGAAAAAGGCAAAAACAAATAATAAAACTTTTCAAAAATAATTATTTTTGAAGTGGGATGATAGGGTATTATATATAGGACTCAAAAGTTCTTAGAGTTGGGGAAGTTTTTTGGCAAAAACCAAACCTTCCTTTGGGAAAGGAGTTTTGGAGATTTTGACTATTAAAGAGATTTATTAGATTTGGAGGCATAATAATTATGGATAATATTTGATAAATCTTGATGATCAAGGTAGATGATGTATACAAGGTTTAGCAAGCATTTTCAACCTAGGGAATTGGAAATCTAGCTTGAATTAGATGGAAAACAAGGAGTTGTGGATCTAGGGTGATGTTATTTTTATACCACCAAAACCTTGTTGGTTCTTGGAGCTTATATATCACCTTGAGGCAACGTATAGGTGGATATTTAGACCAAGTCATATAGATGATCAGGGAAGAAGGATTTTGGACTGGTTACATTTGAGGTGGTCTGGAAGTGATGGCAAACTTTGTTGAAAATAAGGCTGCCATACAAAATCAGTCATGATGCCTTATAAACCATGTGGGTTTAAGAAGCACAAGGATCCACTTGGAACAATTGAAGTATATGTTGATAGACCTATATGAGTAGAACACAACCATGCAAAGATTTGGTCCATAGAAGGTTCGATGATGGTGTGAGCTTCTGTCAAAGTAGGCATGTTGACAAGATTTACAGGAAAAGTTATTTTCTTACCTGCAAAACCATCAAGAACAAGTGCGTTGGAGGAAAATATAACCAAGGGAAAGAGTGGGCCTTAGTAGTCCTTAGGATGGATAACAATATGGTTTATAGGAATTTTCAAAAATGCACAAGGGTTGAGGAATGGAGGCATTTAAAAAGGTGATGTTGGAACAGATTCCAGACTTTGTCAAATTTCGCAGATTTAGGGTTTTTTACTAGAATGTGGGTGGTGATGGTTTTGATGGGTCGCAAGGTACCAAAGCATCATCAAGTGTATGAAGTTGAAGTGTAGATTGAGTAGGAAGGATCCTTTCTTGATATTGGCCTTCATTGACTTGGAAGCTTCTAGAAGGGATCACTTTAGAAGGGGTCTAGTTAGGGGTTTTAGATAATCACCTAGTAGCTAGAGATCAGATCTAGATTTGTATTGTGGCTTAGGGTGTGCTGATCTGGAAACATCTTCATCCTAGTGATAAGCTCCTATAGTAGCTCATACTATCTCCTAAGCAGACAAAACAATCAGCAGATCAAGGCAACTCATCTTATACACTAAGTAAATCCACTACTGGGGTTACCATCAAGCCTAGCTTGAGGTTAGGTTGAGGCATTCTGAAGAGGTTGGATTTTGAATAAGATGAGAGTCCTTGGTATCTCTACCAAGAGTAGAATTCAAAAGCTTACTAAAAGGTTTTGGAGATCCTAGAGGTAAGAGTAGTTGAAGGCTTTGTCTTGAAAACATAAGGAGGTTATAGCTCTCCATAGTTTTGTCAATAGAAGCTACTAAACTAGTTTTGGTTACACAAGAATCTTGGCTCATGTTTTGTAATGCCAGAACATTTGAGAATATGTAAAATGAGCCAGGATAGTTTTATTAAATAGCTTTTGTCAACTGATTGTGAGTTAAGGAGTATCTTATGGCATACTCTCACATGCACAAGCACAAACAAACAACAAGCAAACACTGCACCAATGAATAAGAAAAAGCTTTTGTTCCCCCTGATTTTTGCATTCTGGACCATTAATCAGGGTTGCTAAAATTGGGATGTTACAAAGATGAACAAAATTGATAGAATTTTTTGCAAGAGCAAGCGCCAATGTGGTGAGAGCTCGGGGCTCTAGGCCGAGCTCAACAACAAGTTGGCCATCGTTTAATCAAGGAGGGTGATGCCCACATGTTGGGCCGATGATAGATTTCTCACCGCGGCAAGGTTGAGGGCAGACTTCGACCTCATGTGTGCAAATTCAAGGCTATCTCTACTCGCATACGCAAGCCACAATACCTACGCCGAGCTCACCTATGAGTTCCTTGCCTCTTTCTACGATTACCACAGGGAGAAAGGTAATGTGTGTACGGTAAGCTTCACCATGAACCAGCAGCATTATGAAATAACTTTTGAACAATTTTGTGATGCTTTGGTCTTCCCTTACAATAGGGAGTCAACTATTACAAATTTATATAGCGTCTCAAGTGGAGAAACTTGGGAGGTTATTTCTGTTAACGGTGGCAGGGACTTCTACCAGAGGAAGATGTTCGCCATTCAGAACCCAACAATTCTCTACTGCACCTTGTTCCTCACCAATACACTGCTAGGAAGAGGAGATAGCGATTCCATGGCCAATGCGGACATGGTCATGATCACCAAGTCACTCTTCCCCCAATGCACCGCAAATCCCCAATCCCGCAGCTCTACTCATCCAGCACTTTTGTCATCAAAGCAACAAATCGAAAGGTGCCATTCGCATTGGTGGATTGGTAACCCACCTTGCCCTAGCATTGAATATTATATTACCCGCGATGCAACCTATTGACGACTCCAAACTTATGGATGTCAAATATTTAACTGCTTGTGGTTTCCTTGGTGTTTACCGAGCTAACAAGAGGCTCCGAGCATATCAGTTTGGTTATCTTGGCGATGCACAGGTTGAGAAGGTTTTGTTGCCCTATCCACAAGCCTTCACGATTGTGGAGAAGGACAATTGGATCCTCACCAGGGATCAATTGGTGGAGATCATGACTGAATTCCAGCCTGATCAAGAAGAAGATGAAGAAGGAGAGCAGCAGGATGAGAATGAGCATGAGAAGGAGCAGGAGCAGGAATACAATCCTGGTTGGGACGGACAACTGTAGCAACAAGGGGGATCTTGGGACCCATGGCCCAATCAGCCGTAGCCGGGGTTCAACTACGTCCCTTATCAAGAATTTCAGCAGCTTAACTAGCGTGTTAGGGAGATTGACCACACTCTATAAGGAGTGAATGAAGATGTGTGTGCCTTAACTCACAACTTCAGTCACTTCATGACTCACGTCCCTGACTACTACCAGCAGTATCCGCACCAGCCGCCGAATGACAGCAACAACTGAGCCTGGCAATAGCGTAAGCTTGGGGGAGGTTTGAAAACCTCCAAACCTTGCATTCATATTTTTATTTATTCTTTTTTATTTATTCTACTTCTTAAAAATTGCATGTTTACTTTCAGTTTGCATTCCTAAACCAAAAAGCAAAAAAATTAGTTCTAACTTTTATTGCAAATTTGTTTCTTAGTTTCTCTCGTAGATTGCTCAATTTGAGGTGACTTGGCAATAGGGAAATATAGAGGGGGTTCAACTCAAGTATGAGAACAAAGCAAGAAATAGGATGTATCACATTCCTTTCATCACCTTTTCTTCAACTTTAAATTGATCCTACAATTATTTACTCGCTTGCACTTGAGTCACTCCCCACTTAGCTTGCTATCCTATAAATTTTATTCCTTTGCTAGTGTCTCCTTTTTAGATTTGAAATAATGAGCAATGAACTTGGTTAAAATATTTCCTACATTTTTACAACAAGAAAAAGCATCCAAAAGATGACTTGAGTCCATATTTAGTCCAAAGGATTTGATTTTAAAATTACTCAACCCCATTTGAGCTTAATGTAAATAGACTCGATAACAGCCTTGAATGAAATTGTCTGATAAAATGGATGCTTCAAAGTAGTAGAGATTATGTCACTGCTTTTTCTAATAATTACAGTAAGATATTGCTTTACGCGTGTCATTATAACACTATCATGCTCCATGGGGAACTATTAACTCCGCTGGCCAACGAATGATCTAAATGTGGGAAACCATTTGATTTCGGCTATTGAGTTATGTAAGCGTCTGTAGCAGCAATGCTATGACGAGTAAAATTTTAGTCTCCTCGTGGTTTCACGTTCCAAGTGAAGTTGTAGTACTCCTCTGACCCACTATTGCTCATCAATTCTTTATTGGCATGGTCACGAGTGCGCAACACAGTCCCAATTAACATGTTAAAAATAGTGGCATGGTTTCTCTATGAAAGGGCTGAAGTTTTTGAAAAACAAAGAAAGGAAAAGGTGCTTTGAGAGACTTGAAATTTTGATGTGGGAATAGATGAGTTGTTCTTAAATTGAATGTTTTTGGTACCAACTTGAGTAATCTTAATTGATTAAAGAAACAAGAGCAAAAAGTTTTCATATCTCAACAAAGAGAGACACCAAAAGAATTTGTTTCACTTTCCTAGCTAAATTGTTGACACTTGCTCGGGCATATGATTTATTTGCTAGCAAGATATACATGGCTAGGAAGTGGACTCAGTGCAATCTTGTGAATAATTGTACGATCATGTTTAAGATTGTAGGAATTGTGAAGAAAAGAATTTGACACCAATTCGAGCTTGTAGTTTCTTTTGTTTTAGTCTTGAATCACCGCTATTCTTACTTATTTTCTTGGCACTCGAGGGCGAGCAACATCTATGCTTGGGGGAGTTAATAGCTGTGAGATTTGACATATTTTTGATGCTTTTTATCGATGGTTTTCTTCTGGATTGGATCATTTTCTAGCTTTACCTAACGCTAATACTTTGGTAGTGAAGAAAACTTGGTTTTTAATGTGTGTTTCAGGTTCTGATCATCAAAAGAAGGTTTTAACAAGAGAAACACAATATTCAGGTGAAAACAAGCAAGTCTCTTTTTGGAAGCAATCAAGGGAGGCGTACAGAAGCTTTGACAAGCAACTATACCGCGGGAATATTTTCCCGGCTGTATAGTTGTCGCAGCTTCTGTCTTGTCAAAAGGGACAACTTTCATGAAGAGTCCAGATGGGAAATCATAACACAACAGCTGATGTATGCAAGTGCACAGATAGTTTGTAGCTAGTTTTGAAGTATAGATATCGATCCCATAGGTACCCAAAGGTAAGTGTTTATGGGTGAAGTCTTTGTCACACCCGAAGTTGTCACGGGTCTTCGAGTGAATTGACTACAAGTGTTGAAATAAGAATGGGGTTTTGATTAAATGAGAAGTATTTAAATAGAAATAAAATGTAAACTTCAGAAATATAAAGCATAAAAGTAAAGAACGACTTAGTTGTTTGTTGTTTTCTACAGATGGCAAAAGAAGGTGCGGGGAGATTCAGTTCATGGTCATAGTGACTATGCCAGGTGGATGCATGATAAATGTAACAATTATAATCTTATAAATATATGTGTAGGCGAGCAACCCATAATTAGCCGGAACTCCTCTTGGTAGATGTCATCCCAACTTCAATAATCCTACTAGCCTGTTACCAAAACCATGGTTAGACACTAGACGATTAAGACCCTTCAGGTTGCTTAGCGATTAAGCTCCTTGGATCGGACTAATGCAATAAGCACAGTGGTTTCTCGTTATCCTCGAGTCTACTAGTTTTCCATTGATATCCCCGTATCACAAGGGGGTCGCCTGTCTGCTAGCGAACAAGATCTTATCTATGTAGAACAAAGCATCATGTTGTCTAGGCTCTAAATTGGACAACAAGCATTAGGCATCCCACAGATAGTCAAGCACACATAATATAGTAACTAGAATCAATCACAAACTAATGGAAAATATATGAAGGCACATCACATCTCACCAATCCCCTACATCTCCCACGCCTAAGGGACTTACTCGCATATGAGAGAAGAACGGATCATCGATATTATTAAATAAAGGGAATTCTTATTTATGTTACCGTGAAGATCCACAATAAGAATTGAAAAATATCCAACAAAATTCAAGATGGGAAGAAACAGTCTCAAACCCTAGTCTTGCAAGGTGAAGTTCCCCCTCTCTCTCTAGTACAAGTAGTGGCTATGGGGGTGTATTGGCTAGGAGGTCGAAGATCATGGAGTGAGATGTAGAACGTCTCCACCTTCTTCTCCGGATCTCCTCTTTCTCCCTTCTAGATGGTATGGAGGCTGTTGTGTTGTGTTTTTGCTCTCGGTCCCTTCATGGAAGTTGTCCCTTTTGACAAGATAGAGGCGGCGGCAACTATACGGCTGGAGAAATATTCCCGCTATATAGTTGCTCGTTAAAGCCTCTGTATGCTCCCCTTGAGTGCTTCCAAAGAGAGATTTGCTTGTTTTCTCTAGAATATTGTGTTTCTCTAGTTAAAACCTTATGTTGACATTCAGAACCTGAAACACACATTAACAACCAAGTTTTCTTCGCTATTAAGTATTAGCGTTAGGTAAGCTAGAAAATGATCAAATCCGAGAGAAAACCATCAATAAAAGCCATAAAAATTTGTCGAATCTCAGAACTATCAACTCCCCCAAGCTTAGATGTTGCTCGCCCTCGAGAGACAAGAAAATAAGGAAGAATAGCGGAGATTCGAGACTGAAAATAAAAGAACTTAGAAGTTTGAATTGGTGTAAAATTCTTTTCTTCACAACCCCTGCAATCTTAAATATGATCATACAAGTATTCACAAGATTGCACTGAGTCCACTTCCTAACCACGTATATCTTATTAGCAAATAAATGATATGCCCAAGCAAGTGTCAAAAGTTTAGCTAGGAAAGTGAGACAAATTCTTTTGGTGTCTCTCTTTGTTGAGAGATGAAAACTTTTTGTTCTTGTTCATTTAATCAATTAAAAGTACTCAAGTTGGCATCAAAATATTCAATCTAAGAACAACTCATCTACTCCCATGTCAAAATCTCAAGACTCTCAAAGCACCTTTTTCTTTTCTTTTGCCTTTCAAAATCTTTAGCTCTTTCATAGGGAAATCATGCCACTATTTTTCACATGTTAATTGGGACTATGTTGTACACTCGTGACCATGCCAATAAATAATTGTTGAGAAATAATGGGTCAGAGGAGTACTACAAGTTCACTTGGAACATGAAACCATGAGGAGACTAAAACATTTCCCCGTCATAGCATTGCTGCTACAGACGTTTACATAATTCAATAGCCGAAATCAAGTGGTTTCCCACATTTAGATCGTTCGTTGGCCAACGGAGTTAATAGTTCTCCATGGAGCACGACAGAGTTGTAATGACACGCGTAAAGCAATATCTTACGGTAATTATTAGAAAAAATAGTGGCATAATCTCTACTACTTCGAAGCATCTATTTTATCAAACAATTTGATTCAAAGGTACTATCAAGTCTATTTATATTAGGCTCAAATGGGATGGAGTAGTTCTAAAATTAAATTATTTGGGTTAAACATGGACTCAAGTCATCTTTTAGATGCTTTTTCTTGTTGTAAAAATGTAGGAAGTATTTTTAACCAAGTTCATTGCTCATTGTTTCAAAGCTAAAAGGAGACACTGGCAAAGGAATAGAATTTATAGGATAACAAGCTAAGCGGGGAGTGACTCCAGTGCAAGGGAGTAAATAATTGTAGGATAAATTTAAGGTTGTGGAAAGGGTGATGAAAGGAATGCGATACCTCCTCTTGCTTGCTTCATTCTCGTATTTTAGTCAAACCCCTCTATGTTTCCATATTGCCAAGTCACCTGAAATTGAGAAATATCTGAGAGAAACAAAGAAACGAACTTGCAAATAAAGTTACAACTATTTTTTTGTATTTTTGGTTTTAGGAATGCAAACTGAAAATAAACATGCAAATTTGAAGAAATAAAATAAATCAAAAGAAGAAATAAAAACGTGAATGCAAAGTTTGGAGGTTTCCAAACCTCTCCCAAGCTTAGCCGATTGCCAGGCTCAGTTGTTGCCGTCATTTGGCGGCTGGTGCGGATACTACTGGTATTAGTCGGGGAGGTGGGTCATGAAGTGACTCAAGTTGTGAGTCAAAGTACTCTTCATTCACTCCTTCAAGAGTGTGGTCGATCTCCCCAGCACGCTGGTTTAGCTGCTGGAATTCCTGATAGGGGACGTAGTTGTACCCCTGTTGTGGCTGGTTGGGCCACGGGTCCCGAGCTCGCCCTTACTGTTGCCGATGTCCCTCCCAAGTAGGGTCGTGCCCCTGCTCGTCCTCATGCTCCTACTCATCCTCATCCTGCTGCCCCTTCTTTATCTTCCTCCTCATCAGGCAGAAGTTCAACCATGATCTGCATCACTTGGTCCTTGGTGAGGATCCAAGTGTCCTTCTGCACAATCGAGAATGCCTGGGGATAGGGCAACGGAACCTTCTCACCCTTTGCATCATCAAGATAACTAAATTGATAGGCTCGGAGCCTCCGGTTAGCTTGGTAAACACCAAGGAAGCCACAAGCAGTTAAATATTTGATGCCCATAAGCTTGGAACCGTCAACAAATTGCATAACAGGTAGTATAATATTTAATGCATGGGAAAGGTGGGTTACCAATCCACCAATGCGAATATCACATTTGGTCTTGTTGCTTTGGTGGCGAAAGTGCTGGATGAGTAGAGCTGCAGGATTGGGGCTTTGCGGCAAATTGGGAAAGAGAGCCTTGGTGATCATTGACATGTCTGCATTGGCCGTGGAACCAGTGTCACCTCTTCCCAGTAGTGTGTTGGTGAGGAACAAGACATAGTAACAGACGGTTGGGTTCTGAATGGTGGACATCTTCCTCTGATAGAAGTTGGTGCCACTATTAACAGAAATGACCTCCAAAGTTTCTCCGCTTGTGACGCCATAGAGGTTAGTAATAGTTGGCTCCCCAACACGAGGGAAGCCAAAAGCATCGCAAAATTGTTCAAAATTTATTTCATAGTGCTGCCGGTTCATGGTGAAGCTTACCATGCATGCATTACCTTTCTCCATGTGGTCATCATAGAAGGAGGCAAGGAACTCATGGGTAAGCTCGGTGTAGGTGTCGTGGCTTGCAAAGCCAAGTACCGACAATCACGCCTTGTTGCACATGAGGTCGAAGTCCGCCTTCAACCTTGCCACGGTGAGAAAGCTGTGGTCGGCCCAACATGTGGGCAGCACCCCCTCGATGAAACCATGGCCAGCTTGGGGTTGCGCTCGGCTCGAGACCCCGAGCCCGAGCCCTCACCCTGTTGGCGTTTGCTCGAACGAAAGAGGTTACCGATTTTGTTCATCGTGATGCACTGAAAAATTTCACCATAAAACCTTAGGCATATAGTTTCTATATGATATATGAATGATCCTACGTGGAAAAATTCAATCCTAACTTCACAAATCAATAGGAAAAACAACGTAAGCTTGAGTTCATCCACTAGATCAATGTGAGAGTTTCAACCATGAAAATATGAAAATAAAGCATGGATAGGGAGAGAAACATACCGATATGTTGATTCCCCCACTCAAATGAATGAAATCCACAAAGAATCAAGAGTTCTAGGTGGATTTTGAGAGGTTTGGAGAGAGAATATGAGAGAAATAATGAGGAGGGGTGAAAGACCTAGCCACCCCGGCGCGATTTTGTGGTCACACCAAACTATACGGTCGGAAATATATGGGCAGATGATGTTGTTTCGCCCGTATAGTTGCGGTGGCACCGCAAACTAGGGTTTCTTTACGCAGAAAACAGCTATACGGATGCAACTATACGGCTGGATCGCAATGATCCCGCCGTATAGTTGGTCGTTAAACCGTTTGTCCCTCGAGATAAATTTCTAAAACTAGCATCGATATCTATATGACTGGAACTATAGGGCTAGAATTTTTATTCCCATCGTATAGGTGGTCGTTAAACTCTCAGTACCTTTGGGATAAATTTCTAAGAGAGTCATCGATATCATTACAACCGGAGCTATACGGCCGGATTTTTTATTCCCACCATATAGTTGGTCGTTAAACTTTTAGTACTTTTGAGAAAATTTTGTATAAAGGCATCGATATCTATACACCCGGAATTTTTATTCCGACCGTATAGTTGGTCGTTAAATTCTCTGTGTCTTCGAAGAAAATATGTTGATGCCAAAGATATCTTTACGATTGGAACTATACAGCCGGAATTTTTATTCCCACCATATAGTTGGTCGTTAAACCATCAGTCGTCATCAAAAAAAATTTATTTCTTGGAGAATACCTTCTTATCCCAAAACTTAGTGAAATACCTTAATTTTGATAGAAAATTTATAGTGGAAACTATTGAGCAACATTAGCATATTAAGAGCAAAATTTTAGCTTTTATAGATGAAAAACTCAAACTTTTATTTTTATTTTTATTTTATACTCATTCAATCGATGTTTCTAGTACTTTTTGATAGCTGCATCTTCACGGGCGCACTTTCACAAGAATGTATGTGAAAAAGTGGTAGAAATGCGATGAAATTTCTATTCTCTAGTTTATTTTATTGAAGAGATGGGCTAACTCCCATTAAGAATTTTATTAGGAATGGTTGAGTAAATCAACCTCTTCTCTTTTCTCGAATTCTTACCTTGGGTTGCCCCTTATCAAAGGCACTTACCACATGAACTCTTTTTGCTGGTGGAATATATCTTTCTCCTACTTCTAGCTTCTTTAGAAAATACCGTATGATTTTAGCATCATAAACATTGAAGATTATCCTTCCCTTAGCACAATCAACTGATGCCCTGTAGTACTAAGATAAAGGTCTTCTAAGTATTATGGATAATTTTTCATCTTCAGGCATCTCAAGAATAATAAAATCAGTGGGAATAACATGCTCGTCTATTCTAAGTAGAACATCCTCAATCATACCAACGGGTTGTTTAGTGGACTTGTCAGCCATCTGTAAACTGATAGTAGTAGGACAATACTCCCATAATCCTATCCTTCTATAGAGGGAGTATGGCATTACACTAACTCTTGCTCCTAGATCACACAAGGCATTGTGAATATCAGTTTTACCTATTGAGCATGAAATAGTTGGTATTCCAAGATCTCCAGACTTATACGACAGCTTGCCATTAACAGGATAACTAGTTACCATGGCAACCGTTTCAGTTATTTATTTGTTTCTACGAAGAACAGCACAAAGGAACTTAGAATAGGTAGGAACTTTTATTGCATCCGCAAATAGAATTTCTAGACGAAGGTCACTAAGTTCCTTTCTAAAAGTATTATAATTTTCTATGATTGCTGCCAAAATCTTTTTATGTTTTTGAAAGTGCTTATGAAGTTATTATGAGATTTTACTTGTCGATGTTTTAATTCTTGAAAAAAATTCTAGTCTCATCTTCTTCAGTTAAAACTTGTAACAAATCTACTTTGTTTTCCTTAACAAGTTCAGAAGGTATACCATTTTCTTTCATTGTTTTGCGTACTTCAGGCATAAGATGAGGAGTTATCCGAAGTATACCTTTTTCTAGCTTAGTGCCAAAATCAGGATTATATAAAAAATCATTCTTAGCCCTAGTAGACATCAATTCCAAACATTCTTTAATAGTTAAAGAAATTATAGATCCTCCTGCTGAGAAGTCAAGCAATTGTGTACATTTAGTATTAACACTGTGGTAAAATAAATGGCAAATAGTTGATTCAGAATAGCCATGATTAGGAATACTATTGATCATTCCAAAGAATCTTTCCCAGGCTTGTGGGTAGTTTTATCCCACGTTCTGACTAAAGCTTCCTATATTCTTTTTTAGTTCAGTTACCTTTTTAAAAGGATTAAACCTGTTTATGAATTTAACAATGTAGTTTTCCCAACATTTAATGTAATGGCGAGGGAAAGAATATAACCAGTCTAGAGCCTTACCTTTAAGAGACCATCGAATTAATTTTAGACGAGAGAAATCTCTTGGCAAACCTTTTGGTCGAAGCGATGTACTCTCGGCAAACCTTTTGGTCGAAGAGATGTTATCACATAACAAACTCTCTCATATGTCTTCCTGGGTCTTCATCTACTCTTCCACTAAAAGCTTTTTCCTGCAAAATTTTAATAATTCCACCATCAAATCGATATTCGCTAACTCCATGATTAGGGAATTCTATTGGTTGTTTAAGAAATTCAGAACTTGTAGCACTGTATTCTCTGAGGGTTTTCTCAGGTTTCATGGGAGTTGTCCTATAAATAGACATGATTTCCATAATATCACTTAGGTTTTCAACTTCAACTTTATTCGATCTTAAAAGTTTTTCAATAATTTCTTCGCGCCTTTGAGAAGACACGCGCTCAATATAATCCGGTAGATAGGTCCTACCAGAGCGTGTAGACCCTTTGTCTCCTAAGGGAACATTGTGTAGTAGCAACACCTGAAATGTCAAAAGACAAACACTTAGCGCTTAGCTCCCCGACAACAGCGCCAGAAAATAGCTTGATGTCTGCAAGTGCATATATCGTTTGTAGCTAGTATTGAAGTATAGATATCGATCCCACAGGGATCCCAAAGGTATGTGTTTATGGGTGAAGTCCCTATCACACCCGAAGTTGTCACAAGTCTTCGAGTGAATTGACTGCAAGTGTTGAAATAAGATGATTAAATGAGAAGTATTTAAATAGAAATAAAATGTAAACTTCAGAAATATAAAGCATAAAAGTAAAGAAAGACTTAGTTGTTTTTTATTTTCTGCGGATGGAAAAAGAAGGCGCGAGGAGATTCAGTTCAAGGGTCATAGTGATTGTGCCAGGTGGATGAATGATAAATGTAACAATTATAATCTTATAAATATATGTGTACGCGAGCAACCCATAATTAGCCAGAACTCCTCTTGGTAGATTTCATCCCAACTTTAGTAATCCTACTAGCATGTTACCAAAACCATGGTCAGACACTAGACGATTAACACCCTTCAGGTCGCTTAGCGATTAAGCTCCTTGGATCGGACTAATGCAATAAGCATAGTAGTTTCTCGTTATCCTCGAGTCTACTAGTTTTCCATTGATATCCACGTGTCACCTGAGGGTCGCCGGTCTGCTAGCAAACAAGATCTTATCTATATAGAACAAAGCATCATGTTGTCTGAGCCCTAAATTGGACAACAAACATTAGGCATCCCACAGATAGTCAAGCACACATAATATAGTAATTAGAATCAATCACAAACTAATGGAAAATATATGAAGGCACATCACATCTCACCAATCCCCTACATCTCCCACGCCTAAGGGACTTACTCACACATGAGAAAAGAACGGATCATCGATATAATTAAATAAAGGGAATTCGTCTTTATGTTACCGTGAAGATCCATAATAATAATCGAAAAATATCCAACGCAATTCAAGATGGGAAGAAACAATCTCAAACCCTAGTCTTGCAAGGTGAACATCCCTCTCTCTCTAGTACAAGTAGTAGCTATGGGGGTGTATTGGCTAGGAGGTCGAAGATCATGGAGCGAGATGAACAACATCTCTCCCTTCTTCTCCGGATCTCCTCTTTCTCCCTTCTAGATGGTATGGCGGTTGCTGTATTGTGTTTTCGCTCTCGGTCCCTTCATGGAAGTTGTCCCTTTTGACAAGATAGAGGCAGCGTCAACTATACGGCCAGAGAAATATTCCCGCCGTATAGTTGCTCGTTAAAGCCTCTATATGCTCCCCTCGAATGCTTCCTAAGAGAGACTTGCTTGTTTTCTCCAGAATATTGTGTTTCTCTGGTTAAAACCATCTGTTGACATTGACAACCTGAAACACACATTAAAAACCAAGTTTTCTTTGCTACTGAAGTATTAGCGGTAGGTAAAGCTATAAAACGATCAAATCCAGGAGAAAACCATAAATAAAAGCCATAAAAATGTGTCAAATCTCACAGCTATCAGCAGCCACCATCCCATCTAGAAAGGAAAAAAGAAGAGATCTAGAGAAGAAGGGGAAGACATTCTTCATCTCGCTCCACGATCTTCGACCTCCTAGCCATCACACCCTCATAGCCATTACTTGTACTTGAGAGAGAGAGATCTTCACCTTGCAAGACTAGGGTTTGATATTGTTTCTTCCTATCTTGAATTGTGTTGGATTAATTTTCTATTCTTATTGTGGATCTCCATGGTAATATCGAGAAGAACTCCCTTTATTTAATTAGATCAATGATGCTTTCTTCTCTCATGTGTGATTAATTTACTTGGGCGTGGGAGATGTAAGGGATTGGTGAGATGTGATGTGCTTCCATATATTTTCCATTAGTTTGTGACTGATTTTAATCATTATATTATGTGTGCTTGACTATCTATGGGATGCCTAATGTTTGTTGTCCAATTAAGGGCCCAGACAACATGATGCTTTATTCTACATAGGTAGGATTTTGTTCGCTAGTAGACCGGTGACCCCCAGGTGACACGGGGATATCAATGGGAAACTAGTTTGACTTGAGGATAACAAGGAACCACTGTGATTATTGCATTAGTCCGATCCAAGGAGCTTAGTTACTAAGCAACCTGAAGGATCTTAATCGTCTAGTGACTGACCATGGTTTTGGTAACAGGCTAGTAGGATTATTGAAGTTGGGATGAAATTTACCAAGAGGAGTTCCAGCTAATTATGGGTTGCTCGCCTACACATATATTTATAAGATTATAATTGTTACACTTATCATTCGTCCACCTGGCACAATCACTATCACCATGAATTGTATCTGCCCGCGCCTTATTCATCATCTACAGAAAACCACAAACAATCGAATTGTTCTTCACTTTTATGATTTTTATTCCTGAAGTTTACATTTTAGTTTTATTTAAATATAACCAGTTTAATCCAAATATCATTCTTATTTCCACACTTGCAGTCAATTCACTCAAAGACCTGTGACAACTTTGAGTGTGACAAAGACTTCACTCATAAACACTTACCTTTGGGCTCCCTGTGGGATCGATATCTATACTTCGAAACTAGCTACAAACAATCTGTGCACTTGCAGACATTAGGAGTCGTCATTCTCTTTGAACACCACACTACAAGATTCTACAACAATCCCGGTGGTCTTGTTGTAGACTCTATAAGTGTAGGATTCGACACTGTAACAAACAAAAATGCCTTCTAAAGCCTTATACTCTAATTTAGATAAACAAATTCCTTTAATGAGAAAGAAACACTTACAACCAAATACCCGGAAGTATGAAAAGTTTGGCTTGTTACCGGTAAGTATCTCATAGGGATTCTTGTACAAGAGCTTGTGAAGATAAAGCCGGTTTGAAGAATGACAAGCGGTGGATATGGCTTCAGCCCAGAAGTTGTATGGTGACTTGAATTTAGCCAGCATAGATCTTTCCATATCCATCAAAGTCCAGTTTTACTATTGTCTACACCATTTTGTTGAGGGGTATATGCAGCGGAATATTGATGTCTTATCCCCTCTTCACTCAAGAATTCATTCAAGGTGTAGTTATTGAACTCGGAGCCATGGTCGCTTCTTATTGCCAATATGGGGACATTGTATTGACGTTGCACCTCATTAGCAAAATTGATGATGGTTTGTTGACTTTCACTTTTCTGCTTGAAGAAGTAAACCCATGTGTATCTTGAATAGTCATGAACAATCACCAGGCAATACTTCTTCCCACCGAGTCTTGCATGAGATGGAGGACCAAAGAGATCCACATGAAGAATCTCAAAGATCCTCTTTGATGAAATAATTATGTTTCTTCGATAGGGAGAGTCATGCATCTTTCCTCCAACACAAGACATGCAAACATGATCTTTGGCAAATGAAACATTTTATTTTAGTCCAAGGATGTGGCCACCCTTGTGAAGACTTTGCAAAGTTCTCATATTGACATGAGCTAGCCGGCGATGCCATAGCCAACCCACATCAGCCTTTCCGAATAGGCACATCGGACCTGTGGTGGTTTTCCCTGAAAATTCCACCACATACAAGTTGTTTTCGACGTACCCAATGAAAGCGACCTTGAGAGGCTTGCTCCACAAGAGTACCACGATATAATCATCAATGAAAACTACAAAAACCATCTTCCAAGGGAACGGGCAGAAAGTAAATTATACCTAAGGGTCTCAACAAGCATGATGTCCATGAGAGAGATATCATCGGTAACCACAACATTGCCGAGACCCAATACGTTAGACTTGGACTTGTCACCATAAGAGACGGTTATTTTATCATGATTGGGCCTCATCTCCATGATGATCTCCTTGCTTTCGGTCATATGACTTTTGCATCCACTATCAAGCACCCAGTTCGACCCATAGGAAGCATATCCCTACAAGAGAATTACTTCTTGGTTTTAGGTATCAATTTTTCAATGGGTCCTCTCATGTTAGTAACAAGGGTCTTTGAACCCAAATAGGCCAAGCAGTGTAATTATCATAAGGACCAACATAACTAGCATAAAATTCACCATAATAATCATGAAATAACTCATAGTGAAGATTATTAGACCCTACAAAACCATCATAATCAATTTTGTCCTTCGTGATGTTCTTTTCAATGGTGCTCGTATTTGCTTGAGTATTCTTGGCCTTCTTTTTCTTGTTCTTCTTCTTCTTGGCCTTGGGAACATAGACAAGACCCTCCTTTCCATTGTTTGTCCTTTTCTTGCTTAAGACCTCATCAAGGAGTTCCTTACCTTTGGGAAGAGATGACTTGGCAAGCTCAACTTTCAATATAGCATTTTCTTGAAGAATGTCTTCATGATTGCACATTGGTGTAGAGGTGCTTGGAACATCATACTTGGTTAGTCAAGTTTGGAGCTGGTCATGAGACTCATTGAGAATATAGTATTCACTCTCCAAAGCCTTATGAGCAATGAAGTGCCACAAACTCCTCAAAAAGTCTAGCATGAGCAGCCCCAAATTCAACCTTCTCTCTTTTAGCTTCTTTGCCTTAGCAATAGAATGATCTAGTTCCTTCACAAGTTTGGCCATAAGTTCATCATTGGACTCCTCAATTGACTCAAGCCTCTCTTCAATAGAGGCTCGGATTTCTTCTTCTTCTAGAGCATTTTTCAAGGATGCTATTTCCTTTGCATCCCCCTTTCAATTTTTCCCTTTTCTTCACGGAGTTCTTCCGAGTGAGCAAGTTGACTCATGCGAGCCTCAAAATGCATTTTTCATTCAACTTGCAAGTTAGTAATAAGATAATCCAAGACAATAACTTCTTCCTTAACCTTAATACTAGTGGCTTCATCCATATCGGCATTCATGGTAGTCTTAGGAAAGGAAGTGATGGAAGGTGATACCTCTGAACCTCTTGCCATGAGGCAAGTGATGCTCTTGTTGTAGACATTCTCATTTGGAGAATAAAAAAGTGAAATGGTTGGTGTGGATGTAGTGGCTATGGCAGCCACCTCTCTTGAACTATCTTCACCTTCTTCGTCTTCTCTTGTGGATGAATACTCCTCTTGGGCTAGCAACACAATCTTTGGTTGCTTCTTGTAGGGAGCATTATTCTTGTTAAATGGCTTCTTGCGAGGAGCCTTTGACTTCTCCTTGAGAACTAGTCTTGCCCTAAGATCTTCTCTACTTTGATAGGGGCATTCAGCTACGAAATGCAAATGGTCACCATAATTGTAACATGACCTCAGTTTTGGACTGTTTTCTTTCCTTCCACTTAACCCATTCTTGCACTCAAGTTCAGGTTTTGCTTTGGCCGGATCTTTCCAAAAGTTTCTTGTGTAGAGCGCCATGTACTCACCATGAGCACGCTTGACCTCCTGAGGACAACTCATGGCAACTATGTCAAGGTTTCTGTCGTCTTCTTCTTACTTAATGACATTGGCCTTCAAAGCAACATTAACACCTCTTTACATTCCAATTGCTCAAGCACGACCATCTTCAGCGTTCTTTTCTGCAACTTTGAATGCAGCCATTTCTTGCATGACTTTGTTGGAAGTCATTTGGTGATAGTTATGTCTACCTTGTAAGATCTTCAAATCTGTGGGCTCAAATGGAATAAGTGCGCTTACCTATTTCCTCTTGATCCATGCATCATCAAAACATGTGTGGCACCATGCTTTCTAAAGGTGGTGGAAATGTCCTTGAGTCTTCTATACGTATCTTCGTGGTCCTCACCATCCAACATATAGAACCCTTTGGCTTCATTACTTAAAGCATCATACCTATTTCTTCTCATGCTCTCATTTCCAATGAACAAGTCGGTGAGTGCATCCCAAGCTTCCTAAGAGGTGTTGAAATGTTTAATGTGTGGCGTGTCCTTGGGACCCACACCGAGCTGAATCATGTGCAAAGCGGTCGCATAGAGTTGACTATAAACAACGTCTCTCCTTGTCAAGTTGTTTGGATCCCCAATGTGGATGAACTGCACACAAGATATTTCATCAAAAATTGCCATTGGTTAAAGGAAGATGCTAATGCATGTAAAATGCATCCATGAACTTTGTCATTTATTGCATCAAAATTATTATTAGTTTGCAACATTATTATAGTTATTGGTACTAACCTACTAATAGTTGCGAAAGTGCACAAGTTCTTGTTTTACACTTTGTTGTGTAGGAAAAGGATGAATATGGAAGAAAATCGCTCAATATGGCAATATTTGGAGTTTCCTGAAATCTGTCATGTTGAACACTTTACAAAGATTGACTCGAAAGAGCTCTTAGATGACTTTAAATGAAAAAGTGATCAACATGAAAGTTGTGGGGCATTTCAAGACGTACGATTTAGAGTCAAAAATCGTCCAAAAGTCCTAACGCTCCATAAAATCCCTGATTACTGAAGGGTATAGAAGCAGTTTCAGGATTCCGAAAGTTGGTGACATGGTTGACTTAAACTCTTGCCATATGAGATCAATTCGGCCAAGCCACGAATTTGGAGACTTGTGGGCCTTTCTAGGAGTCACCATGAAGGTTCTATAGGTTCTGAAGATCCATTGGATCCAAGGGTTTTGATCTGATGGCCCCGGTGAAGCCTCCACCACTATGTATTGAGGGGAAACCCTATTTTAGGAGGCATCCACCCATAGCGACCAAAATCCCCCTCCTTGGCAGCCCCAAGGAAGGGGATAAACTCCTCCATTGCTGCACCATGTCCAAGGAAGAAGAAGTACTGCCCCTAGGAGGCCGCCGAGGGACCACCGCCCAGCGCTGCCGCCGGCGCCGCCTCCTCTCCATGTCCGCGCCGCCTCTCCCCCTTGGAGAGGCATGTCTCTATCTCCATCTACAACAACTCTCCATCATCTCCCTATTGTAATCTCTTGGAAACATGATGTGTGCAGCAACATTTTATCTTCCCTTGATCTATTGTGACTCCATGTATTTGTTTGAGTAGTGGATTGTTATGGCAAAAGTAAAATAGTTCATTTATTGGTTGCATTAAGTGTTGTTATCTTTTATGATTGTTTTCTTGTACAATATATGAGTGCACGCATATGTTGTTGAATGTATGTAAGGTGATCACCATGATGTAATGGAGTGGGGAGGACCATGGAGGATAGAAAACCATTGTCCAATCCATAAAGTTACATAGGAGAACATATATCGAGGACCCTAGAGTTTATAGCTATGGTGCGACAATTATGTCTTAATAATTCCTATGTTTGCTCAGTAACATGGCCTTAGGATCCATCATAAGATTTGTGTATGCGCATTAATTTGGCTGCACCAAATTAAGGCTCCGTCCTAGAAGAAACAATAAACAACCAAACAAACGAATGAAATAACAATTGCCTAAGCATTTACTCCCTTGGAGAAACTTGCTACTTGAGAAAACTTGCCACCACTCCACTCCACTTCATTAGATCAATTTAACTTGCACTAGTTTACTTGTAGTTTCAATTAACACATACTTTAGTTATTTTCTACCTAGTACCAAAACAAAACACACACTTAGATCCTAGCTTTGCATAGAAGGCCATATAAGAGGGTTATAGGGCTTTAGAGAATAGATAGTTTACCTTCAGCTCCTCGTGGGCTCGACACTCAAATATTTATCGAATTGTACTATGGTGATCCCATGCACTTGGGGGTTATCAATATACTTTTCTGGCACCGTTGCCTGGGAGCATAGCACTAGGTTACTATTTTTGCTTGCATTGCTAGTTTATTTTTGGTACGTTTTTCTTTTATATAAAACTAAAACCCAACAAAATTAGATGGATCCTTTTCCCAATATTAACCATGAGATATATGATTTTTATGTGAAATATATTATTTTGGGTACTAACCTTTTGGATTCAATAGATAATGTTGAAAGTGCCAAGGAAGGAAGTGAAAAAAGCCTAAGCTTGGGGGTGTCCATGCCACCCCAAGAAGAAGAGGAAAAGGAAGAACACGTCGAGGAATAATGGAGTAGCTACCTATCTCCTACATCCAACAATGGTAATGAACACATCCTTATTAATGATGATGATCTTTCATTGTCTAGTAGTCCTCTATGTGAAACAATTATGACTAATATATGGGAGGATGAAAGTGATATAATTTAGTTAGAGATCCAATATGCTCATTAGATGGCTTGTCTTTATATGGTGAATCTATTCAAAACTATGAGATTAAGTTTTCTTTTGATGCTTGCAACTATTATGAGAGAGAGGAAGAGATAAGAGCCCTCTTTATATTTATTTGTTATTTAAAATGCAAGCTACTAATCATTATATGCATTGGAAACCACAACCTTGCTGCTATTTATTCACATATAAAATGCTAATGCATAGGAAGAAAGTTAGACTTAAAAGTTAATGTTTGTGCTTTGTGGTGTGCTCCCCATGCTTTCAAATACTATTAAATTTGATCACACCTCGACGTAAAATAACTTTAACTACTGATTTCTAACAATTAGTTTAATATTTTCACATTTTATAAATTTTGGGAAAGTAAATGAGAAAGATGATCAATGGAGAAGTTGGGGTCGACCTTGAACATGTGTTTTTCATGCCAATGGAACCATTGCAAAATCTCTATCATTAAAACTTCTCCCATTATAAAACAAAATAAAAAGAGTGTTTGTTACTACTTAAACATCACCTTTGTATGTTACTTTCTCATCTTTGTGCCAAGAAAAACCTCTTTTAAGAGGTAAGATCAAACAATTGTAACTTGCTGTCTAGAAAACAGATTCCTGAGCTTCACTAAAAAATGTTAAAACTCATAGAAGCGGAATTTTTGACCTGAAATTTCACGTCAGAAATATTCAGCTCTTTAACCACATTTTATTAGTTCAAAGTTTTTTTATTTGAGCAACTTAAGTGCCTCTGAAAATTCGCTCTTTACAGATTGTCTAGTTTTTGGCGGATTTTATCTCTATTATGTATTAGTCTCATTATCTTTGTTTTGTGCGGTTCCTTTTTATCAAAGAGCGATACAAAACCATAAGTAACAATAGATAACGTTTATTCATGTTTATATTTGTTGTACCTATTGGGATTTAATTTATGGAGGCACTAACCACTCTAATCAAGTTTTATGATGAGTTTTGTGTGGAAAGAGTTTTCAAGTGAAAGAATTGAGGGTGATGAATGAAGATTACGATGGATGCACGCTCAAGCTTGGGTATGTTACCCCTGGGAGCACCCCCACATCTATCAAAAGAATACAAATATTCAAGATTGGGGATATCCAAGCTACCTCATAAACTCAAACCATCTTGATATTAAGTAAGTAAGCCTAGCTACATGGCTATAAAGAAAGCGCTTTGCGGGAGGCAACCCTATTATTTTTGTTTTGATTTTCATTGTGTCCTCTTGATGTAACAAGACACCTTAGTTTTTGTTTTTGTTCTGGAATTTTCAATAAAGTACCAAGTTTTACCCATTTTGGATTGAAAAAGTCGAACATATATATGGAGTTGCATATTCCTCCACGAATCTGTTTACCATATGATTTTTTATTTCTGCTCTGTAACTCCGATTGAGCTCAAATTTTAATTGTAGTTACAACTTTTCATCCTCTGGATGCTCGTAAATTTGCAAAAAATGGACATGTTTAAGTAGGGTAATCAACTGCGTTTTGCTGCTGCTGGTTTTCTAGACAGATTCTATCCCATTTTGTTTGATTCATTCTTTGAGCTTTTAAGTTGAATATTTTTGATTAACTTGAATTTATGAGAAAGAATACAACATTATATACCTACTGGACACTTAATATATACTTTTGTTTAGGAATTTCTTGCAGCAAACATTATGCCTTTTGTACCCACTAATGTCACCCCACAGAAAAGAGATGGGAGAAAATTTTGTGTTAATGTTTTTTTCATAGGGATTAGAGGAGATTCACCAAGAGCTATCCAAGGATGGTGAAAACCGTAATCTTGGGGATGCCCAAGGTACCCCACTGGACCAACCACACTCTCGGTTTGGACACGTCTACTCATTTTTTTCACGCAACACATTGCTATCGCATAAACTTGGAGCGTTTGTGTCTTACTTACTTTATTTTTAGTTTTTATTTTATTCATGTTGCCAAGACCATTATCAATATATACTTGCTTTATAAATAAGTTAAGTTGGATGCTATAAAAAAAATTGTGATTGGGATGTTGAAGTTGATTTAAACAGATTACATATAGTTACATGGTTCATATGCTTTGAATGAATATCAACTTGCAACTACATTGTGCAAAGTTATCTTTTATTCATGTTTTGATGCTTTATATTAGTTAACATTATTTGAGATGGATTGATTAGAACTATGGACTCTTATGCATGCATGAAGATGGTCAACTTTCTCCGTCTTGCTAGCCCAAAAATAAATCCAACAAGTTAAAACTTGTTTATCCAACTCCCTTTGAACCGAGTTTTTCCAGAGTGGCCACCATACCTACCTACTAGCATAATTGCTATTTCAAGTATATTTATCATCCTTTATTCTTTTATTCATGTTTTCATGCTTGCTATTTATTTTACATTGTTTGACATGGATTGATTATAAGTATGGACTCTTATGCATGCATGTAGTCGATCAACTTTCTCCCTCTAGATAACCCAAAAATAAAACCAACAAGTTAAAACGTGTTTATCCAACTCCCTTTGAACCAAGTTTTTCTAGAGTGTCCATCATACCTACCTATTAGCATAATTGATATTCCAAGTATATTTCTCGTGCTTTATTATTTTATCTAGATTCCAAATTAAAATGCTTATGATTGTGTTTGCTATGAGAAAGTTAGTTAGTAAAGCTCTCACGAACTTGATAGCACATTTTATTTTCTTGCACAGAATAAACTTGAACCATTGTGACTATCTTATGAGGCCATGTGCTCGTCAAATTATGAGTTGGGAGTTAGCACAACCATGCTTTCATGGGGCATGTTTTCAATATTGCACTTATTTATATTTAGTTGATATCATGTTATTTTGGTATGGATGCCTAGCGGTGTGAAATGAGTTGGAAACATGTAAGGTCATGGAGTTTGTATATGTGTTAGAGAAACGCTTGGTCCGCTAATCTAAGCCATGCATCATTCATGGTGGAAATTTACAACAACCCATAGCGAGCATTCTATGAAGCATCCTCAATAAAAAGCTATGCCATAGTAAATAAAAAGAATTGTTTAGATGCTCATTGTTTGTTTGTCTTGTGGTTTTGATATGGGAAAACCTCCTATATCATGGGACAAGAGGTACCCCACTAGTGTTCTCGATGATACATGAATGCTTACAATGACAAGAACTTATTTGGGACCTAAAGTGAATAGCATGAGTACTCGTATTCAAGGGGCATGAGGCATTCAACTTATATTTTTTCAAGCATATATCTCATACTTGCCATCATATTAACCTTAACCATTCAAGAAGCTAATGATAGGGGAAATGAGAGCTCAAAGCTAATGAATACCATAGTTCAAATATAGTCATAAGAGGAAGCGTTTGGAAGCTATATGAAACTTATTCATTATTAATCTCTGTTTATTATCTATCTTTCCAAAGTGTCCACTTTTATATTCAGAATTTAGAAGAAACTCTATGACCACTATAGGATGTTTTTACTCTACTTTTTATTTTTCATTTTGCATTCATTTGGTCCATAGCTCTTTATTCTATGTTACACTTTGTGAATTAATATTGATCATCCTTTCATTATATATGAGATATCACTTCATAATGTATCTTGCATATTTCTATTCCTTTGAAGAATGGACCATTTGACTTTATGTAGCAATAGTAATCAATATTGATATCCAAAATAGTATTAAACTTTAAAGTCCATGTTAATTTTATCACCTTTATGCTTGAGGACAAGCATAGGTTAAGCTTGAGGATGCTTGATGAATGTAAAATACATCTATGAACTTTGTCGTTTATTGCATCAAAATCATTATTATTTTGCAACATTATTATATTTATTGGGACTAACCTGCTAATAGTTACGAAAGTGCACAAGTTCTTGTTTTATACTTTGTTGTGTAGGAAATGGATGAATATGAAAAAAAATTGCTCAATATGGCAATATTTGGAGTTTTCTGAAATTGTCCTGCTGAATACTCAAAGATTGACTTGAAAGAGCTCTTATATGACGTTAAATGAAGAAGTGATAAACATGCAAGTTGTGTGGAATTTCAAGACGTACGATTTAGAGTCAAATATCATCCAAAACGGAGTCCTAACGCTCTACAAAACCCTGATTACTGAAAGGTACAGAAGTAGTTTCGGGATTCTGAAAGTTGGTGACGTGGTTGACTCAAACTCTTGCCATATGAGCTCAATTCGGCCAAGGCACGAATTTAGAGACTTGTGATCCTTTCCAAGAGTCTCCATGAAGGTTCTATAGGTTCCTAAGAGCCCTTGGATCCAAGGGTTTTGATCCGATGGCTCCAGTGAAGCATCCACCACTATATATTAAGGAGAAACCCTATTTTAGGAGGCATCCACCCATAGCAACGAAAATCCCCCTCCTTGGCAGCCCCAAAGGACAGAGATAAAATCCTCCATTGATGTACCATCTCCAAGGAAGAATAAGCACCATCCCTAGGAGGTCTCCAAGGCGCTGCCGCCCTTTGCTGTTGCCGGGGCCACCTCCTTTCCACGCTGGCGCCGCCTCTCCCCCTTGGAGAGGCATGTCTCCATCTCCATCTGCAGCAACTCTCCATCATCTCTTTACTATAATCTCTTGGCAAACATTATGTGTGAAGCAACATTTTATCTTTCCTTGATCTATTGTGACTCCATGTATTTGTTTGAGTAGTGAAATTGTTATGGCAAAAGTGAAATAGTTTGTTTATTGGTTGCATTCAGTGTTGTTATCTTTTATGATTGTTTTCTTGTATAATATATGAGTGCATGCATATGTTGTTGAATGCATTTAAGGTGATCACTATGATGTAATGGAGTGGGGAGGACCATGGACGACAAAAAACCGTGGTCCAATCCATAATGTTAGATAGGAGAACATATATCGAGGACCCTAGAGTTTATAGCTATGGTGGAACAATTATGGCTTAATAATTCCTATGTTTGCTCAGTAACATGGCCTTAGGATCCATCATAAGAGTTGTGTATGCACATTTATTTGGCTGCACCTAATTAAGCCTCCGTCCTAGAAGAAGCTATAAACAACCAAACAAACGAATGAAAAAACAATTTCTTAAACATTTACGCCCTTAGAGAAACTTTCTACTTGAGAAAACTTGCCACCACTCCACTCCACTTCATTAGATCAATTTAACTTGCACTAGTTTACTTGTAGTTTCCACTAACACATACTTTAGTTATTTTTTCTACCTAATACCAAAATAAAACACACACTTAGATCCTAAATTTGCATAGAAGGCCATATAAGAGAGTTATAGGGCTTGAGAGAATAGATAGTTTACCTCCATCTCCTCGTGGTTTCGACACTCAAATACTTATAGAATAGTAATACAGTGATCCCCTACACTTGGGGGTTATCAGACGCAGTAAGCTTGGGTGGATCATCCCTATTGTTTATATGAGGGTAAGGGATTGGTGGATCAGGTGAATATAAGTGAGAAACCTCACTATAGTCCTTACCACTTCCCTTTTTGGAAGAGGAACCCTTATTTTTATCTTCACTCTCCAACTCCTTTTCTTCGGAGTTATCCTAAGCTTTGTCCTTACAAATAGGAATTGTAGCCTCAGTGGAAGATGGTGGAGGGGTTGTGGATGGCGAGAGACGCGCTATCATTTCATGCATCTCTTTTATTTGGGTCTCCACGGTTTTAATCAAGCTTGTTGCCAAATATTTGAGATCATCCATGGTGACTTTACGCCCAGCCTCGCTACCATCTTCCTTAGTACCCATACTCTCTTAGGCGGTAAAGCACGAATAAAGAGTCGAGGCTCTGATACCAATTGAAATGGATCGTATGGGCACCTAGAGGGGGTGAATAGGTGCTACACCAATTTTTAGTTCTTTTTCAAATTTAGGATTAACACAAAGGTAAATTCTCTAGATATGCAGTTAAGAGGAATTTCCCTAAGACGGGGAGGGGCGTCTCCTCCCTTTGCCCCTTCCACCAAAACCTAGCCGCCACCCTCCTCCTCCTTCCTCCTGCCCTAGCTTAGGCGAAGCCCTGCAGGAATCCTTCTCCACCACCACCACGTCGTCGTGCTGCTGGGATTCCGTGGAGATTTACCACCTCCGCTTCCCGCTAGAACAGGGAGAGGAAGGTCTGCAACAACTTCATACGTGTGACCGACTGCGAAAGCGCTGCCGGCACGTGGCGCTAGAAGGATCATCTACTCGATCTTGAGATCGGCAAGTGATCGTCTACATCAATCACGAGATCCGATCTTGCAAAAGGCTTCCAGATCGACAAGAGTTAGTATAGATCTATCTCGTTGCACTTGTCTCCTAGATTAGATATTGACTTCTTCCTAGATTGAATCTTGGTTTTGTTCGTTCTGCGGTAGAACTTTTTTGTTTTCTGTGCTACGAACCCTACACATGGTCAACAACCGAATTTAGCCTGATCGTGGCAACTTCAGTGAATATTTTAAAGCTAATGTTAAAAATACATATAGGACGATAATGTTGTATCCTTTCAGCCTCATTAACCTTAGGTAATAAAATAATCTCGCCAAAATTCAGCCTAAACAAGTCGTTGCTCAGCATGAAGGAATCCGAACAAATCTAGAAGATCACCCTTGATAACCTCCCAGAAATTTTGATAATATTCTATTGGGAAGCCATCCATACCCGGTGCTTTGTTGTGTTCCATTTGGAAAATCGATTTCTTCACTTCCTCCTCGGTATAAGGAGCAGTCAAAAAATTATTTTCTTCCATAAAAACGTGGGGTATATCATCTATTTGGGACTCATCCATTGAGAAGGAACCTTCCTCTAGGCCCCAAATAGACATTTATAATAATTTGTAATATACGAATTGAGTTTTTCATGTCCCTCAATCGTACTTTCATCCTGTATTAGAGAATGAATAAGTTTATTTCGGTGTCTGCCATTCTCCACACCATGGAAGTATCTTGTATTCGCATCTCCTTCTAGAATAAATCTGGCTTTAGAACCTTGGTACCATTTGAGTTCCTCTTCGCGTAGAAGTCATGCGATTTCCATATTTGATTGGCTTTTTATCTCAGTTTCCTGTGCTGATAATGGCATGACTTCACAGAAGCCTCTAAGTCATTGATGATAGATGAAATGCAGAATTTTTCTTTCTTAAGGATGCTGGAGTATGTCTCCCAACCATGAAGGAATTTATGTGTGGTGCGCACTTTATTATTCCATCGTTGAATCGGTGTAAGACCACTCACTCTCTTATCCCAAATACCTTTCACCATATCATGAAATACTTCTCGATGCAACCAACCAAGTTCAAATTTTAACTCATGTTTATGCTTTTGTACAGGCAAACCAAAAGATAAAAGGATAGGTGCATGATCTGATAAAGCCTCGATACGCTCTAGTGCATGGTTACCAGGGGAAATTTATCTTCCCAATCGATATCCATTAACATTCTTTCAAGATTCTCGTATGTTGGCTTGGGAAAACTGTTAGCCCAAGTAAGCTGCCTTCCCAACATAGAAACCTCTCTTAAATCTAAGTTGTCAATTACAACGTTGAATAAGAAAGGCCAATGTTCATCAAACCAACCTCTACTTTTCTCATGAGGAAACCTTAGGAAATTGAAATCACCGTCCATAAGAATAGGATACGGGTTATCCTTTGTCAGGTTTACCCACTCACACAAAAAAGCATCCTTAAAGCATTCCTGAGCAGCACCATAAATGGTGATAAGAGACCATGTGAAATTATCATATTTGTTATGGATATGGAGTTTAATATTAAAATCTCCAACCGAACTAGCCAACACATCCATAGTATTTGCCCTAACACCAAGTAGGATGCCACCAAATCTTCCACGAGGCGGGCACGAAATCCATGTAAAATGTACTACACTAGAAAGACGATTGAGTAGAGATTGCGAGAAATCATGTCTACCCATTTCATAAATGCCCAGAAAATCTAACTTATTATCTCGCACCCAATTAGCAAAGAAAAGATGTTTATCCAAGTCACGAACCTCTGCTATTTGAGAACATGCCAATCATTGAGAAACTATAGGAGATTTGGACACACGAGATTTCAACCTGAAGCTCTAAGTTCATAAATCAAACTGATCTTGGTCACATTAAAGTTGACGTACAAAACTTCACTAAATAAGAGAGAGAAGTTGACCATCTACTGTAGCATGCAACTCCTCCTCCATTGGCGAAGTGTCAGACTTACATGAGATTTTAGGAGTAACCGTTAAATGTTCATACTCCATATGTCTCAAAGTATTGGTAGAGAATAATGCTTCCTTTGCATTACTAACCAAGTTAACACCAACATTGGCTAATTTTGAAATAATAATTGGGATAGAAAAAGAAAGAAATGATTTGGATGAACTATGTATACCTGGGTCCTCAAGGTTCTTCGCAGCCTTGTGCCGCATCGCCATAACCAATGAGTCATCATCGGTAGCAGACGCCCCATCAACATCCATCACATGGCGAGAGCTCCGCCTTGCTGGTGTTTTCACCATCGACAGATGCTCCTTCGTGGCAGATGTAGTTGTAGGGAAAATATGCCCCAACATACTCCCAGCAGTGACCACATCATCCATCACCGCACGCGTGGTGGACAGTGTGACATTGGCCGCATCATCCGGCCCATCAGCGGACACATCAGCCGGTCCATGTCGACCTCGATAGACCCAACCTGGGCCGACACATGGACCATCAGCTGACCGTGAGCTCCGACTAGGACCGCATGGACCAACCCGGGTGCTAGGATGCCGTCGGCCTGCCCCACTTGGGCCAGCCTCGGTGCGAGAAAGTCTTCATCCACCCCGCCTAGGATGAATGCTAAGCCTGGTAACTGGCCAACCCCGCCTAGGCCAGCCCGTGCCCTAGAGACATAAAGCGCGATGAAGTTGGAGATGAAATGACGCGTGGTTCTATCGGAGTTGTAGTCATAGTCTGATAGTATGTCGTCCCCTCCTGAGCCGAACGAAGCAGACCAGGTGACGCGCAACGAGCCTTTTCGATGATCTACACTTCGCGAGGAGTTTGCGGGTTTGGATTAAAAGGAGTTATAGAAACAAAAACACATGTGATCCAGACTGCCTACTCTGTGAAGGTATTCATGGTGTGTCCAAAGGTGAAGAATCCAATGAGGAGTGCATTCTTGGGACCCGGGCCTCAAAGCCTTTCCATAGCCTAGTAAAACAGTGATGGAGATACTCCTACAGATGCTCCAGATTTCGAAGATTTTAATGTTGGGCAATAGACATCTCTGTAAGGAATAAATATATACTCTCTCCATCTTAGAATAGACTAGATGAACCTGGCGCACTCTGCCGCGCCATCCTCCGCTAATTGCATTTCAATTTTGTACCGCGGTGCTATTTGCTAGAAAATTTATTGTTTTGTTTCCTAATCATTGTACCCTTGGCCAATTCACAATACGGTGCACAAAAATTAAGCCACGTGTAAACCAGCAACAACAGGATGTCAATTCCATCAACAGCGAACCGGTATCACATCGGCAGTTGTGCCCCCATCCAGCAAGATTGCATACATCTCAAAATCAGGGAGCTTTAGCCCTTTAAAGATTGACTTTACATGAAGAGTAATTGCATACATCTCAAATTCAAATACTCTACTCCTTTTTAAAAATAAGATGTTTTAGCTTAACCTATACACTAAAAGGGGTCTAAATACACTCCTTTCACAAAGGTAAAATATCTTATATTTTGAAAGATAGAAAGTAGTAGAGTAGCGTATCCTCACTTCTTTGCAAACATTCACTCCGATGAGTGTCAACAAAGAGCGGC
This sequence comes from Avena eriantha, assembly GCA_910589775.1. Classification (NCBI taxonomy): domain Eukaryota; kingdom Viridiplantae; phylum Streptophyta; class Magnoliopsida; order Poales; family Poaceae; genus Avena; species Avena eriantha. Next base: position 129,909,983 of record OU342743.1, on the reverse strand, counting down.
CTGTTGAAGATGACACGAATGGTTGTACTATCATACTCAGAGAAACATAAAACACAGTCTCACTTCCTTAACTGTAGAGCATATGCTATGAATATATCACAAAATTACATATTTGTGTGTAGTGAATCTCACCCATGTTGACAACCCAGGCAGACCAAACTAAATATACCAATTAAAAAAATCAACCAACACTATTGATACGTCATAAACGTATCTATAATTTTTAATGCTCCATGCTTTTTTTGTATCAACTATCTTATGTTTTGTCTACACTTTGAGGTATTTTTATACATTTTTTGGAACTAACCTATTGACAAGATGCCGCAGTGCCAGTTGCCTATTTTCTGCTGTTTTTGGTTTCAGAAAAGATAGTAAAGAAATATTCTCGGAATTGGACAAAACAAAAGCCGAAGTTCCTATTTTTCCTGACATGACACGGAAGTCCAAAGCAGAGACAGAGGAGAGCCACGAGGCGGCCACACCATAGGGTGGCGCAGCCCCCCTGGGCACGCCAAGCCCTAGTGTGGGCCCCTCGCATGGCCACCGACCTCACCTCTTCTCCTATATAAACCCCCTGAGACGAAAACCCTAAGGGGAGGATCAGAATTCCATAGAAAGTTCCGCAGTGCCGCCACCACTGAAGAGGAGATTCAGGGACAAAAGTCTCTGTTCCGGCACCTTGCCAGGACGGGGAAGTGCCCCTGGAGCCACCTCCATCGACTCCAGCGCCATCTCCATCACCGTTGCTGACTCCCATGATGAGGAAGGAGTAGTTCTCTCTCGACGCTAAGGGCTCTACTGGTAGCTATGTGTTCATGTATCTCTATGCGTGATCTTATTGAGATCATGAGCTTTGTAATCTAGTAGAATAAGTAGATCTATTCTGCTACTCAAGTGCTTTAATTAATCTCTGCTTATCCCCACGTGTGTGAAGTTGACAATGTGCACACCGTGTGGCACTTAGGCTAAAGTTACAGAAATACTTATCATGAGTATAATTTGAGTTAGATGTCTCTATGAGATTGTGGTGTTTGTTGGAACCATCTAGCGCTCAAGGTGATAGTGAGGGGTTATCTAGATGGGGAATGCGAACCTTAAGGTGTTTTGTTATAGCCCTACATTGTCCAACCGAAGAGTAATTCAAGGTAGCATAATGAAGAGAAGATATTTATATGAGAGTGTCCACTAGTGAAAGTATGATCCATAGGCCTTGTTTCTAAGCATTGAAACACCGTTTACAATCAGTCCTCTTACATGTTTGTTTGCTGCCACTCTTATTTCAGATTGCAATTACCACTTATAATCATCCATATTACTTGTATTTCACTATCTCTTCGCCGAACTAGTGCACATATACACCTGACAATTGTATTGGGTGTGTCGGGGACACAAGAGACTTCTTGTATCTTGATTGCAGGCTTGCTTGAGAGGGATACCTTTGACCACTTCCTCCCTGAGTTCGATAAACCTTGGGCGATCCACTGAAGGGAAACTTGCTGATGTTCTACAAACCTCTGCACTTGGAGGCCCAACACTGTCTACAATAATAGAAGCGTGCGTAAACATCAAGCTCTTTTCTAGGGCCGTTGCCTGAGAGGTAAGGTAAAAGGTACTCACATCCTCTGGCTATTAAGCTATCTTCTAGTACTGCTATTGGTGCGTGAGTGCTCGAAGTTTTTTCCTTTAGATTCTACAATTATATCTTTTTGTTTCTTGTTTTTATTTTCACTAGTTAGGCTTAATGGAAAACAAAAAAATTTAGAGAGCTCTATAGTATTTATCTTGAGTTAGGACATGAAGTGTTTGAACAGAAAATTAAAAAACCTATGGAACTTTATTTGCATGCTAGTAGCAATGTTATTAGTATGAATTATTTGAACACCATTATTGCTAATGTTATGGAAAATTTTAAGCTTGGGGAAGCTGGTTTTTATGAGCATGATATTTTTAGTCCCCAAGCACGGAGGAGAAAATTTACTTTGATGATACTATACCTCCAATATATGATAATTACAATGATGAATATGATATTTTCAATCCACCTACTATTGAGGAGAAAATTAATTATGATTACAATATGCCTCCTATATTTGATGATTATGGTGATGAGAATAATAATGATAGCTATTTTGTTGAATTTGCTCCCACTATGATTAATAAGAATGACTATGCTTATAGGGAGAGTAATAATTATTTTATGCATGTGGCTGATGATAAGAATGTTTTATGTGATATTTATATTGTTAATTTTATTCATGATGCTACTGAAAGTTATTATGAGAGAGGGAAACATGGTTTTATGTATCTCAACAATATTAAGTTTCCCCTCTTTTTATTGAAAAATTTGATGTTGCACTTGTTTTGCTTTCCTATGCTTGTTGCTTTGTGCTTTCATGACTTGTTTATTTACAAGATTATTTTTCATAGGAAGTGGGTTAGACTTAAATTTGTTCCATACTTGCTTCTTGATGCTCTCTTTTACTTCAATTCATATTCTTATGTGAGCATCATGGAAATTATCATGCCTATCTTAATGGCTATAAAGAAAGAGCTTTTGGGAGACAACCCATTATATTTTTACTTTCAGTTTTGTTTTCTTTTGTTGAGTCTTGGAAGTTAGTGCCTCTGTAATAACCTCTCCTTGTCCTTTTTATTTGGTTTTTGTGCCAAGAATAACCTCTAGTGAGAGGGAAGTAAGATATGGGGAAGTTGTCCCAAGACAGATTTCTGTGCATCACTGTAAACAATCATGAAAAATCTCAGTATGTCGGATTGAGCTGTAATTTTTTGTGCTTATGCCCCAGGATATTTTATAACTTTAGTTAGTTAGCACTTTTCGATTTGAGCAACAGAAGTACTTTGAAAAAATCGGTATTTACCTGCTGGTCTGTTTTGATAGATTTCTGCCATTATTTGCATTTGCCTCTTAGTCGGTTTCTTTTTGAGTTCTCTCGGATCACTTGAGATTTTAAAAGAAATTGCTATAGTATCTTATGTTTTAATGGATGATTTACTTGAGTTGAAACTGAACCCAAAGGATTATTATTTTGAATACACTAATGTTGCTAATGAAGATTGTGTGAAGTTCTGTATGAAGGAAGTTTTCAAGTGTAGGGAGAGAATGATGTGATGATATGAAGTATGGACAAAAGCTCAAGCTTGGGGATGCCACCCGTGTCACACCTAGAAATATTCAAGAAGTACAAGCGTCAAAGCTTGGGGATGCCCAAGGCATCCCCTTCTTCATCAATAATCTCAGGTCTTCTTTCAAGACACTTTATTTCTATTACCTTATGCACTATGTGTTATTCTTGGAGTGTATTTGTTTTTAGTTTTCTCTTGCTTTCTTTGCCGCAATAAGTTGGTTGGATCCCAACACACTTATTTTGGAGAGAGACACACCCTGTTATTCATTGTCTAGAACACTCTAGTTTTCACCTCTATCATTAAAACTTCTCCCATTATAAAACAAAATAAAAAGAGTGTTCGTTACTACTTAAACATCACCTTTGTATGTTACTTTCTCATATGTGTGCCAAGAATAACCTCTTTTAAGAGGTAAGATCAAACAATTGTAACTTGTTGTCTAGAAAACAGATTCCTGAGCTTCACTAAAAAATGTTAAAACTCATAGAAGCGGAATTTTTTGACCTGAAATTTCACGTCAGAAATATTCAGCTCTTTAACCACATTTTATTAGTTCAAAGTTTTTTTATTTGAGCAACTTAAGTGCCTCTGAAAATTCGCTCTTTACAGATTGTCTAATTTTTGGCGGATTTTATCTCTATTATGTATTAGTCTCATTATCTTTGTTTTGTGCGGTTCCTTTTTATCAAAGAGCGATACAAAACCATAAGTAACAGTAGATAATGTTTATTCATGTTTATATTTGTTGTACCTATTGGGATTTAATTTATGGAGGCACTAACCACTCTAATCAAGTTTTATAATGATTTTTGTGTGAAAAGAGTTTTCAAGTGAAAGGATTGAGGGTGATGAAAGAAGATTACGATGGATGCACGCTCAAGCTTGGGTATGTTACCCCTGGGAGCACCCCCACATATATCAAAAGAATACAAATATTCAAGATTGGGGATGTCCAAGCTACCTCATAAACTCAAACCATCTTGATATTAAGTAAGTAAGCCTAGCTACATGGCTATAAAGAAAGCGCTTTGCGGGAGGCAACCCTATTATTTTTGTTTTGATTTTCTTTGTGTCCTCTTGATGTAACAAGAGACCTTAGTTTTTGTTTTTGTTCTGGAATTTTCAATAAAGTACCAAGTTTTACCCATTTTAGATTGAAAAAGTTGAACATATATATGGAGTTGCATATTCCTCCACGAATCTGTTTACCATATGATTTTTCATTTCTGCTATGTAACTCCAATTGAGCTCAAATTTTAATTGTAGTTACAACTTTTCATCCTCTGTATGCTCGTAAATTTGCAAAAAATGGACATGTTTAAGTAGGGTAATCAACTGTGTTTTGCTGCTGCTGGTTTTCTGGACAGATTCTATCCCATTTTGTTTGATGCATTCTTTGAGCTTTTAAGTTGAATATTTTTGATTAACTTGAATTTATGAGAAAGAATACAACATTCTTAATATATACTTTTGTTTAGGAATTTCTTGCAGCAAACATTATGCCTTTTGTACCCACTAATGTCACCCCACAGAAAAGAGATGGGAGAAAATTTTGTGTTAAAGTTTTTTTCATAGGGATTAGAGGATATTCACCAAGAGCTATCCAAGGATAGTGAAAACCGTAATCTTGGGGATGCCCAAGGTACCCCACTGGACCAACCACACTCTCGGTTTGGACACGTCTACTCATTTTTTTTCACGCAACACATTGCTATCGCATAAACTTGGAGCGTTTGTGTCTTACTTACTTTATTTTTAGTTTTTATTTTATTCATGTTGCCAAGACCATTATCAATATATACTTGCTTTATAAATAAGTTAAGTTGGATGCTATAAAAAATTGTGATTGGGATGTTGAAGTTGATTTAAAAAGATTACATATAGTTACATGGTTCATATGCTTTGAATGAATATCAACTTGCAACTACATTGTGTAAAGTTATCTTTTATTCATGTTTTGATGCTTTATATTAGTTAACATTATTTGAGATGGATTGATTAGAACTATGGACTCTTATGCATGCATGAAGATGGTCAACTTTCTCCCTCTTGCTAGACCAAAAATAAATCCAACAAGTTAAAACTTGTTTATCCAACTCCCTTTGAACCGAGTTTTTCCAGAGTGTCCACCATACCTACCTACTAGCATAATTGCTATTTCAAGTATATTTATCATCCTTTATTCTTTTATTCATGTTTTCATTCTTGCTATTAGTTTACATTGTTTGACATGGATTGATTATAAGTATGGACTCTTATGCATGCATGTAGTCGATGAACTTTCTCCCTCTAGATAACCCAAAAATAAAACCAACAAGTTAAAACTTGTTTATCCAACTCCCTTTGAACCAAGTTTTTCTAGAGTGTCCATCATACCTACCTATTAGCATAATTGATATTCCAAGTATATTTCTCGTGCTTTATTATTTTATCTAGCTTCCAAATTAAAATGCTTATGATTGTGTTTGCTATGAGAAAGTTAGTTAGTAAAGCTCTCACGAACTTGATAGCACATTTTATTTTCTTGCACAGAATAAACTTGAACCATTGTGACTATCTTATGAGTACATGTGCTCGTCAAATTATGAGTTGGGAGTTAGCACAACCATGCTTTCATGGGGCATGTTTTCAATATTGCACTTATTTATATTTAGTTGATATCATGTTATTTTGGTATGGATGCCTAGCGGTGTGAAATGAGTTGGAAACATGTAAGGTCATGGAGTTTGTATATGTGTTAGAGAAACGCTTGGTCCGCTAATATAAGCCATGCATCATTCATGGTGGAAATTTACAACAACCCATAGCGAGCATTCTATGAAGCATCCTCAATAAAAAGCTATGCCATAGTAAATAAAAAGAATTGTTTAGATGCTCATTGTTTGTTTGTCTTGTGGTTTTGATATGGGAAAACCTCCTATATCATGGGACAAGAGGTACCCCACTAGTGTTCTCGGTGATACATGAATGCTTACAATGACAAGAACTTATTTGGGACCTAAAGTGAATAGCATGAGTACTCGTATTCAAGGGGCATGAGGCATTCAACTTATATTTTTTCAAGCATATATCTCATACTTGCCATCATATTAACCTTAACCATTCAAGAAGCTAATGATAGGGGAAATGAGAGCTCAAACCTAATGAATACCATAGTTCAAATATAGTCATAAGAGGAAGCGTTTGGAAGCTATATGAAACTTATTCATTATTAATCTCTGTTTATTATCTATCTTTCCAAAGTGTCCACTTTTATATTCAGAATTTAGAAGAAACTCTATGACCACTATAGGATGTTTTTACTTTACTTTTTCTTTTTCATTTTTCATTCATTTGGTCCATAGCTCTTTATTCTATGTTACACTTTGTGAATTAATATTGATCATCCTTTCATTATATATGAGATATCACTTCATAATGTATCTTGCATATTTCTATTCCTTTAAAGAATGGACCATTTGACTTTATGTAGCAATAGTAATCAATATTGATATCCAAAATAGTATTAAACTTTAAAGTCCATGTTAATTTTATCACCTTTATGCTTGAGGACAAGCATAGGTTAAGCTTGAGGATGCTTGATGAATGTAAAATACATCTATGAACTTTGTCGTTTATTGCATCAAAATCATTATTATTTTGCAACATTATTATATTTATTGGGACTAACCTGCTAATAGTTACGAAAGTGCACAAGTTCTTGTTTTATACTTTGTTGTGTAGGAAATGGATGAATATGAAAAAAAATTGCTCAATATGGCAATATTTGGAGTTTTCTGAAATTGTCCTGCTGAATACTCAAAGATTGACTTGAAAGATCTCTTATATGACGTTAAATGAAGAAGTGATAAACATGCAAGTTGTGGGGAATTTCAAGACGTACGATTTAGAGTCAAATATCATCCAAAACGGAGTCCTAACGCTCTATAAAACCCTGATTACTGAAAGGTACAGAAGTAGTTTCGGGATTCTGAAAGTTGGTGACGTGGTTGACTCAAACTCTTGCCATATGAGCTCAATTCGGCCAAGGCACGAATTTAGAGACTTGTGATCCTTTCCAAGAGTCGCCATGAAGGTTCTATAGGTTCTTCTAAGAGCCCTTGGATCCAAGGGTTTTGATCCGATGGCTCCGGTGAAGCATCCACCACTATATATTAAGGAGAAAGCCTATTTTCGGAGGCATCCACCCATAGCAACGAAAATCCCCCTCCTTGGCAGCCCCAAAGGAGAGAGATAAAATCCTCCATTGATGTACCATCTCCAAGGAAGAATAAGCACCATCCCTAGGAGGTCGCCGAGGCGCTGCCGCCCTTTGCTGTTGTCGGGGCCACCTCCTTTCCACGCCGGCGCCGCCTCTCCCCCTTGGAGAGGCATGTCTCCATCTCCATCTGCAGCAACTCTCCATCATCTCTTTACTATAATCTCTTGGCAAACATTATGTGTGAAGCAACATTTTATCTTTCCTTGATCTATTGTGACTCCATGTATTTGTTTGAGTAGTGAATTGTTATGGCAAAAGTAAAAATAGTTTGTTTATTGGTTGCATTCAGTGTTGTTATCTTTTATGATTGTTTTCTTGTATAATATATGAGTGCACGCATATGTTGTTGAATGCATTTAAGGTGATCACTATGATGTAATGATGTGGGGAGGACCATGGACGACAGAAAACCGTGGTCCAATCCATAATGTTAGATAGGAGAACATATATCGAGGACCCTAGAGTTTATAGCTATGGTGGAACAATTATGGCTTAATAATTCCTATGTTTGCTCAGTAACATGGCCTTAGGATCCATCATAAGAGTTGTGTATGCACATTTATTTGGCTGCACCTAATTAAGCCTCCGTCCTAGAAGAAGCAATAAACAACCAAACAAACAAATGAAATAACAATTGCTTAAACATTTACGCCCTTAGAGAAACTTGCTACTTGAGAAAACTTGCCACCACTCCACTCCACTTCATTAGATCAATTTAACTTGCACTAGTTTACTTGTAGTTTCCACTAACACATACTTTAGTTATTTTTTCTACCTAATACCAAAATAAAACACACACTTAGATCCTAAATTTGCATAGAAGGCCATATAAGAGGGTTATAGGGCTTGAGAGAATAGATAGTTTACCTCCATGTCCTCGTGGTTTCGACACTCAAATACTTACAGAATTGTACTACGGTGATCCCCTACACTTGGGGGTTATCAGACGCAGTAAGCTTGGGTGGATCATCCCTATTGTTTATATGAGGGTAAGGGATTGGTGGATCAGGTGAATATAAGTGAGAAACCTCACTATAGTCCTTACCACTTCCCTTTTTGGAAGAGGAACCCTTATTTTTATCTTCACTCTCCAACTCCTTTTCTTCGGAGTTATCCTAAGCTTTGTCCTTACAAATAGGAATTGTAGCCTCAGTGGAAGATGGTGGAGGGGTTGTGGATGGCGAGAGACGCGCTATCATTTCATGCATCTCTTTTATTTGGGTCTCCACGGTTTTAATCAAGCTTGTTGCCAAATACTTGAGATCATCCATGGTGACTTTACGCCCAGCCTCACTACCATCTTCCTTAGTACCCATGCTATCTTAGGCGGTAAAGCATGAATAAAGGGTTGAGGCTCTGATACCAATTGAAATGGATCGTATGGGCACCTAGAGGGGGTGAATAGGTGCTACACCAATTTTTAGTTCTTTTTCAATTTTAGGATTAACACAAAGGTAAATTCTCTAGATATCCAATTAAGAGGAATTTCCCTAAGACGGGGAGGGGCGTCTCCTCCCTTTGCCCCTTCCACCAAAACCTAGCCGCCACCCTCCTCCTCCTTCCTCCTGCCCCAGGTTAGGCGAAGCCCTGTAGGAATCCTTCTCCACCACCACCACGTCGTCGTGCTGCTGGGATTCCGTGGAGATTTACCACCTCCGCTGCCCGCGAGAATAGGGAGAGGAAGGTCTGCAACAACTTCATACGTGTGACCGACTACGAAAGCGCTACCGGCACACGACGCTAGAAGGATCATCTACTCGATCTTGAGCTCGGCAAGTGATCGTCTACATCAATCACGAGATCCGATCTTGCAAAAGGCTTCCAGATCGACAAGAGTTAGTATAGATCTATCTTGTTGCACTTGTCTCCTAGATTAGATATTCACTTCTTCCTAGATTACTATCATACTCAGAGAAACAAAGAGCGGCCTGTTGAAGATGACACGAATGGTTGTACTATCATACTCAGAGAAACATAAAACACAGTCTCACTTCCTTAACTGTAGAGCATATGCTATGAATATATCACAAAATTACATATTTGTGTGTAGTGAATCTCACCCATGTTGACAACCCAGGCAGACCAAACTAAATATACCAATTAAAAAAATCAACCAACACTATTGATACGTCATAAACGTATCTATAATTTTTGATGCTCCATGCTTGTTTTGTATCAACTATCTTATGTTTTGTCTACACTTTGAGGCATTTTTATACATTTTTTGGAACTAACCTATTGACAAGATGCCGCAGTGTCAGTTGCCTATTTTCTGCTGTTTTTGGTTTCAGAAAAGATAGTAAAGAAATATTCTCGGAATTGGACAAAACAAAAGTCGAAGTTCCTATTTTTCCTGACATGACACGGAAGTCCAAAGCAGAGACAGAGGAAAGCCACGAGGCGGCCACACCATAGGGTGGCGCAACCCCCCTGGGCACGCCAAGCCCTGGTGTGGGCCCCTCGCATGGCCACCGACCTCACCTCTTCTCCTATATAAACCCCCTGAGACGAAAACCCTAAGGGGAGGATCAGAATTCTCTCGGATCACTTGAGATTTTAAAAGAAATTGCTACAGTATCTTATGTTTTAATGGATGATTTACTTGAGTTGAAACTGAACCCAAAGGATTATTACTTTGAATACACTAATGTTGCTAATGAAGATTGTGTGAAGTTCTGTATGAAGGAAGTTTTCAAGTGTAGGGAGAGAATAATGTGATGATATGAAGTATGGACAAAAGCTCAAGCTTGGGGATGCCACCCGTGTCACACCTAGAAATATTCAAGAAGTACAAGCGTCAAAGCTTGGGGATGCCCAAGGCATCCTCTTCTTCATCAATAATCTCAGGTCTTCTTTCAAGACACTTTATTTTTATTACCTTATGCACTATGTGTTATTCTTGGAGTGTATTTGTTTTTAGTTTTTCTTGCTTTCTTTGCCGCAATAAGTTGGTTGGATCCCAACATACTTATTTTGGAGAGAGACACACCCTGTTATTCATTGTCTAGAGCACTCTAGTTTTCACTCTTATTGTTCTGTGAGTGTTCTCCTTTGCTAGCAATGCGTTTAGCTTTAGTTTTCTTATTCTTTTGGCTTAGAACTTTTTTAGTTCTTCTTTGTAGATGGGTGAGACAGGCTCTCTGATCTTTATTGATTATTATCTTTGAGAGTTGTTTCAAATAAGTCGATTGGTGTTGAAAAAGAGTAGAAAGTTTCATGCTTATAAGTGGTACAAAAGGAGCTTGTTTTGACTGTGGCCTAGACTTTATCATGTCATCTTTGTGTTGCTTTGACCTTATTCTTAGTGATTATTGTTGTAGCATGACTTGTTCCAAACAATTAAGATTTCATAATGTGCCTTGAAAGAATCATGCGTTATTTTAGCATACAAAAGCATAATATTGTGTTATTCTCCTTTGATGCTTTATTTGGGTTGACTTGGCACATGCTTACACCATGTTAAGACTATGAACCAGTCACCTTAGCTTCTATGATCATTTAGTTTTTGACTTGTAATATCACTTTATGCTTTAATTAATAATGTTTTGTCGCTTTGCATGATTATGGCTATTATTGCTCTCTTAGTTGGTCGCTCCCAGTCTTTTGCTAGCCTCCACCTGTACCACGTATGAGTTCCACTCATGCATCCAACATCCAAGAAAACCAAGTTATTCCAAAGAGTCCACTATGAATTCCTATGCATGGTGTGTTACACCATTCCAAGTATATTAATGTTTTTATCTATCTTCCAAATTAAACTTTTGTTATGTGAAAATTAGTGATTAAAGCTCTCACAAACTTGATGGCACACTTTATTTTCTTGCACTTAATAAACTTGAACCATTGTGTCCATCTATATTGCTTATATGATTGCACTTTATAAGTTGTAAATTAGCAGAACCATGTTACTATTGGGAACGCTTTTAACATTGCACTTATTATTCAGTTGATATCATGTTCTTTTGTTTATGGATCCCGGTGGTGTGAAATAAAGGGGGAGCTTGTAAGCTCGTGGAGTTTGTATGTGTGTTAGAGAAACACCTGGGCGGCTAGCCTAAGCCATGCCTAATCATGGTGGAAACTTGCAGCATAACCATGGTGAGCATTCTGCGAAGCATCCTCAATAAAAACCTATGCAAATAGCAAATAAAAAGATCACTGAGATGCTCATTGTCTGTTGCCTTGTCATTTTGATATGGGAAAGCTCTTGTGTCATGGGGCAAGGGGTACCCGTTGGCGGCTCTCCATGATACACATGTACTTACAATGACAAGAACTTACTTGTGACTAAAGTTGAGTAGCATGAGTTTCGGTACTCCTAAGCAAGGGGCATGAGATTTTCAACTTATAACTTGTCAAACATATCCTCATATTTGTGTCACTTTAACCTTAATCACCTCAAGATGCTTATGATAGGGGCAATGAGAGCTGAAAGCTAATAAGTACCATATTTTTTGTAAGCTCTTTATGAAACTTGAAATCCCTGCTTCCTTCTGTGAAGGGCTTTCTTTTTATCTTTTTATGTTGAGTCTCCATCTTCTATCTTTATGCACCAATTAAGAGAGCATAGTTGTCATTCTTAGTTCACTGTGCATTGTCCCAAAACTTATTGATTGATTTATAATTTTGGTATTGCTTGCTCTTAAATTATTTGTATCTAGTCACCCTTCTGAACTTTGAAGGTGTCCTATGCATTTATCTTTTGCCATACCATGAGGGACAAGCTGAATATCACTATTATTATGTTTTCTATATGTGAAACAAACAAATGCCTTTTAATGCATTGTTATTCATGATCTTTTGTTTGTACCTTTTCATGTTACAACATAGTTGATATGTCTTATTGTTAGAACTCTATGTTTCATGCTCATGTTTAGAGTACTTTGATCCCAGCTATCAATGCTTTACAAATACCTTGATCAAGATTGTGATGTTGCATGTCACCTCAAAAATTATTCTTTTTATCACTTACCTACTCGAGGACGAGCAGGAGTTAAGCTTGGGGATTGATATGTCGTAAACGTGTCTATAATTTTTGATGCTCCATGCTTATTTTGTATCAACTATCTTATGTTTTGTCTATACTTTGAGGCATTTTTATAAATTTTCTGGAACTAACCTATTGACAAGATGTCGTAGTGCCAGTTGCCTGTTTTCTGTTGTTTTTGGTTTTAGAAAAGATAGTAAAGAAATATTCTCGGAATTGGACGAAACAAAAGCTGAAGTTCCTATTTTTCCTAACACGACATAGAAGTCCAAAGTAGAGACGGAGGAGATCCACGAGGCGGCCACACCATAGGGTGGCGCGGCCCCCTGGGCGCGCTAGGCCCTGGTGTGGGCCCCTCGGGCGGCCACCGAACTCGCCTCTTCGCCTATATAAACCCCCCGAGACGAAAACCCTAAGGGGAGGATCAGAATTCCACGGAAAGTTCCGCAGCACCGCCACCACCGAAGAGGAGATTCGGGGGACAGAAGTCTCTGTTCCGGCACCCTGCCGGGATGGGGAAGTGCCCTCGGAGCCATCTCCATCGACTCCACCGCCATCTCCATCGCCGTTGCTGACTCCCATGATGAGGAGGGAGTAGTTCTCTCTCGAGGCTAAGGGCTCTACCGGTAGCTATATGTTCATCTCTCTCTCTATGCGTGATCTTATTGAGATCATGAGCTTTGCAATCTAGTTGAATAAGTAGATCTATTCTGCTACTCAAGTGCTTTAATTAATCTCTGCTTATCCCCACGTGTGTGAAGTTGACAGTGTGCACACTGTGTGGCACTTAGGCTAAGGTTACAGAAATACTTATCATGAGTATAATTTAAGTTGGATGTCTCTATGAGATTGTGGTGTTTGTTGGAACCATCTAGCGCTCAAGGTGATAGTAAGGGGTTATCTAGATGGGGAATGCGAACTTTAAGGTGTGCTGTTATAGCCCTACATCGTCCAACCGCAGAGTAGTTCAGGGTAGCATAATGAAGAGAAGATATTTATATGAGAGTGTCCACTAGTGAAAGTATGATCCCTATGCCTTGTTTCTAAGCATTGAAACACCGTTTACAACCAGTCATGTTACATGTTTGTTTGCTGTCACTCTTATTTCAGATTGCAATTACTACTTATAATCATCCATATTACTTGTATTTCACTATCTCTTCGCCGAACTAGTGCACCTATATACCTACCAAGTGTATTGGGTGCGTTGGGGTACAAGAGACTTATTGTATCTTGATTGCAGGGTTGCTTGAAAGGAATACCTTTGACCACTTCCTTCCTGATTTCGATAAACCTTGGGTGATCCATTTAAGAGAAATTTACTGTTGTTGTACAAACCTCTACACTTAGAGGCTCAACACTGTCTACAAGAATAGAAGCGTGCGTAGACATCAACCATGGCTGATCATTTCTTCGGTAGTGCAAGAAGCACGCCTTTGCTATTCAAGAAAGCTCCCTGCATAAACAAACATATTTATGCAAAGAAGTTAATTTTTTCATTGGAAGGTAAGCCAGATTCACATCAAGATTTCATGTGTAAATTACATTTGACCTGCTCAACTTCTGTAAAATAGCTTGACCCGTCATTCGTGAAAAAATATGCGGTTTCACAGCAGGATCTCTTCGATGCTGGCACAAAGTAGTATATTACTCTTTTAACACTTCGGGGGCCATGGATTAATAACGTGAGCTATCATTACAGTGCATAATATTTAGGTTATCTAATTACAGATATCTAGTGCGGTTCACATGTTTAAGTTTTCGTAAAACTACTGGCCATGTATAGTTGCAAAATTGAGATAATTTGTTCTGATGAGCTATGCAACTATCTATGGAACATTCTTTTTGTTTAGGTAATTTCTCCTAGTCGGCCTAATTTTGTACTTGTTGATGTACTACTAAGTGGCTATACATCGACAGCCTTAAAAACAATCAACACATTACGGTGCTTTGCTTTCTTTAATTTCTCAAATTGATCTGCTTCGGTACCCCCGCTATAGGGAATCATTCGGGGAATAACCGGTTTTTCGGTGGTTACGTGCTTGTTCTGGATCCGATCAGTTTGTTTTAATCCATATGCTTGACCCTATATGCGTACTTTGATGAGTAAAATACGGAGACTGAACGATCGGTCCACATGAAGGAACCGTCGGCCCCGTCGCCTCCATCCACATCCTCTTTCTCGCCCAAATCTTCTCCAATCTACTGCGGCTACACGAGAGGAGGCCACCTCTTGTTATCCTTCCGTCCGCGTCTTAGGGTTTGTCTAGAAGATGCAGTTCGATCAAGATCGGAGGCGCACGACGCAGGTGGTATCATCGACGAGTAAGATGGAACGTGGAACGGCATTTTCTTCAGAACCGCACGTGGGAGCGGCAAATCTTTTTTCACTGCCCACGACGTGTATATAACACCTTAGATACGCATACCGGTAAAAAAAAATAACGGCCTAGACCGATAAGCCGGTTTTCCAATCAAAATTTTCCTTGGAGAAGGGGGGGTACCGAAGCAAGCCTCTTTCGGAGGGAAAACTTGTGTCAGCCAAGTAATTTTTGAGACAACTGTGTTTCTAAAGGTAGGCTAAAACGAGTAACCAAAAAATCTGAGAGTTTGACAACCATAGATTAAAGCGGGATTAATAATGAGTAAATTCTACTTTTTACCTCCTAGTTTGACATTTGAGACGCTAATTACCCGATTTAGCAGAAATTCATCCATCTTACCCCATTTAGCGTAAGTTGTGCCAATTTTTACCCTTTTTAGTTTTTTTACCCATTACGTTATGTGTGAGCCAATCACCAGGTCCATGCTGCGTGCCGCAATGCGATTAGTGTGATCTTTCCGGGGGGACTTCAGTCAAGCTGATGGATTTCCCTCCTAGACCTCTCGAATCTGGACGTGCTACCTAGGTAGCCTGATCGATTTGGTGGTACACGGCAACATCATCGCCGCCATGTGTACTCAGTTGGACTGAACATAGTGAATGGATGCTAGCTAGTAGCTAGCTTGGGATGCATATTGCGATATACCACAACAAAGGACGTAGTACGCTCGTTGCTGCAATTCCCTTTGCTGCCTCTAAACGCACCTCCACAAGGGAACTCTTGATGCACCGCTAAGCAGACGTCCCTGCTGCTTGTCAATACATCGCACGCACGACACCACCGCGCTCGCTGCCCGGCGGGCAAGCCACAATCTCTCATGTCGGGCAATCCATGCCCACACACGTCCTCAAGATTCAGAGCTGATAAAACAAGAAAGTAGAATGATAGAAGGGGTAAAAACTGGCACAATATTTGTTAAATGGGGTAAACTGGATGAATAATTGCTAGATGGGGTAACTACCGTCAGAAATGTTAAACTTGAGGGTAAAATATGGAATTTACTCATTAATAATCATTAAATTTATCGTTTTAAGCTATAGTCATATAAGTTGGAACGATATAATGACTGATAACAGAAAATACACTACATGGTACCTCGGTTTTCTCATTTACCCCTGTATACAACAGAGTTCCATAGCAATGTATTGCTTTGATCGGACAGAAGTACGTCTTGGCTTGCAGATTAGACAAAAGGCTCTAAAACAGTATCAGCATTTCCAGGAGTGAACAGGAAGATCAAAGTATTTTACATGGTTTCTTTTTCTGAAATACCTGCATTGAAAAAGGATGAAAAATAGAGCACAGCTGTGGTCGTGCATGCAGATTAAACAAAATCCTTTGAATCAAACTTCTTTTCACACAAATAGATCAGTTCCCAAAGATATGGTGGATTGCATTTTATTCGGAGCGAGCATAATTTTGTTCATGCATGCAAAGTAAATAAAATCCTTGGAATCTAACACATATTCACACAAATGAATGCAGTTATCAAATATACATTGGATGTCATTTTGGAGTTCTAAACTATGCATTCATACATGAGCCTGGAAATTGATTACTCTTCTCTGTACAGACCACTCTACATAGGCAAGGACGTGGGTGCTCATGCAGACTAAATAAAGATCTACAATGAAGGAGCACTCACATAAATAAAAATGGCTTTAACAAACCGCTTTCACTGAATCTATCATCTAAATTACTGTAAATCTTCAATGCATGGAGAATGGGACGAAAAGAGTGCATGCCATTGTAAGGATCTCCCAAGATCAGTGGCAAGGCAGCGATGGTGTATGGTTTGATGTTGCTGATCTGGAAAGCTGTTGTAGTGTCCAGCACCTGCAGCACCATCTGTTATGTGCCTTTGTTGTCGCTAGATTATCAACCATTGTGGGCAGCTGTGTCGGCGCTTTGCTGCCCGCTTCCCACTACTCTTCCCAGCAACGACCGGAACATCAGCCAAGCGAAACCTAAAACACATTTCACAGAATTGTCCAACCAATGCAAATAAATAACAACGAACCCCACCACAGGAGGAAAAATGCGCTCTCCCACACAAATCCCTCAGAATCCTTACACCAAAGAGAATTAGGAGATAAAAGAACCTAGCTAGGCTTAACTCTGGACAGTACTTCTTGGTAAGTCGGTGATAATTAGATACAGGCTTATACGTCAAGTCTACCTTCACGATTGATGGAGCTACCACACGATTTAGTAAGTGCATCGTAGAGCTTATGAATACATTTTTGTCAAACAACAAATTCCTTCCCACGAAATATTAATTTTTCTTTTGGTCACAGATCAATAAAGATATTATAAAACCTTTATTTTATAAGAACTCTTCCAGGCTCAACCACTCCACCAATACCCTGCATGCCACCCCAACAGAGGAGCTTCAACTGTGTGTTAACAGGAAAATAGAAGGAAGATGGGCATCATGTGCAACTGACCTAAAGTCTTTTGAATGTTACTGCATTACACTGCAGTGATACTATTAAGAGAACCACAATTTAAATACATTTTAATATGGAAATAATGAATCATTCGCCGCAATCAATTTACCACAAAGCATAGCTATTTATGTTAATTTGGTACTCATAAAGGGGAGGGGATGATCATATTGTCTTAGAAAAATATCTCCATAACTACTAATGAGATCCCTGGAGCGCTAGACAGTGATTAAAGTGATTCATAAAAATATAGTCATAGAAATCAACAAAGAATTGTTTTGATTCCTTAATTAACGTAGAGCAGTGCTCTGCACCCCTGCCTATATTGACAAAGGCCTGCAACATATATATGCCTCTAATCTCATGGGAGCTTTTGAATAGAACGTATGCATGTAAATCAGAAAAACTTCAGCAACTATTACAATTCATAGATTAATTAGATATTTGGATAGAGGGCCATAAATACGTGCAGAAAAAATATAGCATTTAGACTATGCTTAGTAGGTTTAGCCGGTGCAGAAGTAAGTTTTTTCTTACCTTTCAGAAAAAGATTAAACTTGCGAGAAAACATTGTTGGAGGATGGTTAAAAAAAATAGCATGCCTGTCACCCTGCAACATGGAAACCTCTTCCAAGTCATGGAACTGAATTTAAAATTCTAATCACGTAGGGAGGCTCAAAAAATAAAAGGCCCATATTTCTTGGGAAATCATATTTAAATGTAATGGATTGAGTTGAATAGACAAGGAATAAAAAACACAGAATTGAGAAAACTAAGAAATTATAGGAGTGCCTTGACTATAGGTTGTCCATGACAGGTACATGTGGGGTGAACCAAAATTTTCAGTGAATTGGACATTTTCCATTCTACAGTTACACTACCACAATTTTTTGCATCCAGAAACTACAATATAGTGAAGATGCTTTTCTCTTTAGAGGCATTTTCTAAAGTTTAGAATATTACTTTTCTGTATATTTTCGGCAATCGTACACACAATTTAGAATTCATGATAGATGCAAATTTTATCAGCCGACATAACAAATGGGGCCATTATAATTCACAAAATGCTGCCTGACATGCAATCAATAAGAATTATACCATTATATGATGTGACACGATTGTCTGCTGAGATAAGCCTAACTGGTGATCACCTAAGAGGGCGAGTGGTAGCTGAGAGAAGGAAAGATATAGAAATGGAGCTGATGTTGGACACAAGAATATCATAAGGTTTGCTGAAGAGCTTTTGTTTCTTTTGTGGGGAAAAGGGGATTATATTTAGTTACTCAAACAGAGGAGTATTACAATCCCGAAGGATGGAACTCTGGGATCTCAGCTGGTCCTACCCTACGGACCTATCCAAAATAGCTTCAGTTCTAACAAAATACGGGTTGCTTTATTCTAGGATCTTAGATCCTTCATGAGTGACACCTGACAGCCAACTGCCATTGTGCCTCCACCACCAGTTGACCCAGCATTGATCGGCCACGCTCTTTCTCATTGAACACCCCACCAACATCAAATAGTCGTTTCAACAATGATCCTCAGCTGGCCATACTCCATGGCAAGCTCAACCCCTTCCATTAGCCCTCACAGTTCAGATTCCTGGAGCAAAGCATAGGGGCACACCGATCTACATACAGGAAGGACTTTACCTTGGGAGGTACTCCCTCCGTCTAGAAATATAAGATGTTTTAGCTTTATGAATCAAATGTATCTATATGTTTTTTAGTGTACAGATTCGTAGAATTCGGAGTGAACCTATACACTAAAAAACGTCTAGATCATTTAATTCACAAAGTTAAAATGTCTTATATTTCTGAACGGAGGGATTACGTGACTGCCCCAAATCTTTGGCCATAGTGGATCACTTCATCAGGTTTATTGCTTGACATTTCCATCCCATCATACACATACTGTTAGATTTATATGGGCCGTGGCCCAAGTAGAAAGCTCATGTAGTCTAATAAATACTAAAATCTCAGGGCCCATCTACTATGGCAACTTGGGAGTTGTGTGGGAGACAAAGTTTAGTCCCACACTGCAAGTTAAGAGAGAGTTGGACCAGCTTATAAAGTGAGTTGTTTCACTCCCACTAAATGAGTGAGAAGAGAAGGAGTCCACGCGCATTCCTCCTCCTCAGCCGCCCACCTCGCCCGCACGCACGTCGCGTTTCGCGAATCGAGTTCGAGTTAGAGACTCGTTTTGTGGAAGACTAAATTTTTGCACGGTGCACCAGCTGTTTGGGTACGTGTCAACATTCGTGTGCATGTTTGACGCTTGTCCTTGTCTTCCACCACGTGGCGACTCAGTCGGCTCACCTCCCAGGCTATAGAGAGAGACGGACAGATCCAGATACATCTCTAGTTCTTTCTCTCTATCTCTCTCGCCGTGTTCCTCTTGCTGCGCTGCTCTCTAGGATTTCCCATCCCGGCGACTGCGTGCACGGCCGTCCGGGAGAGCAGGCCTCCGAAACCCCGTCCGTTGAGATCCTGCACCAGGAGATGGGCGATAAGGTTTTTGGAGAGCGTCTCGGCGCGACTGCTCACTTCCGTTCGTGAGCTCTTCTTCATCAACCGATGACCTCAATAGCACCACGGGAAATATCGACAAGGACCATGCTGCTGCTGCGGTGCTGACCTTTCCGGTCAACCTATACGTGTTATTCCTCACCTTGTATGCACTAGTTCTTGCTAGATTTTTAGATCTGCTAGATGTGCCTGTTTGGTTGCATGTGTTTAGATCTGCTAGTGCTTACATAATGTTGATTTCGATAATTAATCTCATGCGGAAATAGCCTAATATTCCAACAATCCAAAAACCTTATTTATTTAGGCAATTTTCGTCATTTGTCTGCTGCTACGCTCAAACCGTGCCCATTTATGGGTGCTCATTTTAAGAGATGGCAAGGGAAAACACTCTTGTGGCTCACTGTTATGGGCATAGAAAAAGTTGCAAATGGCACTCCTAGAGGTCCTCTTACTCTTGAAGAAGAGAGAGCGTTCAGGGAGGCCACTGTACTTTTTGTGGGATCCGTACGCAGTGTGCTTGGAGACAAGTTGGTTGATGCATATATGCATATTCGTGATGCCAAGGAACTGTGGGATGCGTTGGACGCTAAGTTCGGTACTGCCGATGCCGGTGGTGAACTGTATGCTATGGAGCAGTTCAATGACTACAAGATGGTTAAAAACCGATCTGTAGTAGAACAGGCTCATGAGCTACAGATCATGGCAAAGGAACTCGAACTCCTCAAGTGTGTGCTACCAGACAAGTTTGTTGCGGGATGCATTATCGCTAAGCTTCCCCCTTCGTGGAGGAACTTTGCCACTTCTCTGAAACATCAAAGCCATGAGCTCTCTATTGAGTACCTCATTGGCTCTCTGGATGTTGAAGAAAAGGCAAGGGTAAAAGACAAACACACTAGTGGAATTGAGGGTCATTCTGCTGCCAATATGGTGCAGAAAAATGCCCACAAGTCCAAGGGAAATAACAAAGTCTACCCGACTACCAACTTTAACAAGAAGAAGAGGTAGAACAAGGAAAAGAAAGAACCTTGTTGGGTGTGTGGTGAGATTGGCCATTGGGCTCATCGTTGTCCACAGAAGAAAGGAAAGAAGGGTCAAGCTGGACAGAGTTCTAAATCTGTCAACATGATCATTGGCAATACTGATGCAGGAACTTGAGGTTCTGGGTACGGTAATTTATTACCTACTGTTCTTTCAGTATTTCAAACCACAAAATGGTAGATTGATACGGGTGCCAATGTTCATGTGTGTGCTGACATTTCTATGTTCACATCTTATCAGGCTCGAGATTCCTTAGTCATGATGGGGAATAGGTTACATGCTACTGTTCTTGGTGCTGGCATGGTAGATCTGAAGTTTACTTTGGGCAAGATCGTGCAATTGAAGAACATGCAGCATGTCCCTTCTATCAAGAAGAATCTCGTTAGTGGATCTCTTCTGAAAGATGGGTTTAAGTTGGTATTTGAGTCCAATAAAGTTGTACTGTCTAAGTATGGAACCTTTGTTGGAAAAGGCTATGAATGTGGAGGTATGTTCCGCTTTTCATTGGTAGACTTCTGTGATGATGTTGTGAACCATATTTGCACTAATGGTAATGAGACAAATATTTGGCATTCACGACTTTGTCATATTAATTTTGTTGTATGTTGTGGCTTGCTGGTATGAGTTTAATTCCGAAATTCACTATTGCCAAAGGCTCTAAGTGCCATGCTTGTGTGCAAGCAAAGCAACCTCGCAAGCCTCACAAGCCTGCAGAGGAAAGAAACTTGGCACTTTTAGAGCTCATACATTCAGATCTATGTGAGATGAATGGTGTATTGACAACTGGTGGAAATAAATATTTCATGACTTTGATTAATGATTCTACTAGGTACTGTTATATATATCTCTTGAAAACTAAAGACGAGGTTTTAGATTTCTTTAAAATCTATAAGGCGGAAGTTGAAAATCAACTTGAGAGAAAGATCAAAAGAATTCTGTCTGATCATGGTGGAGAATACTTTTATAATGAGTTCAATTTTTTTTGTTCGGAACATGGTATTATACATGAGAGGACGCCTCCCAATTCCACTCAATCCAATGGGATTGCTGAGACGAAAAACTGGACTCTAACAGATTTGGTTAATGCCATGTTAGACACTGTCGGTTTATCCAAGGAACGGTGGGGGAGGCTATATTGACTTCATGTCATGTCCTAAACCATGTTCCAACTAAGAATAAAGAGATTACTCCATTTGAGGAATGGGACAAGAAAAGGTTGACACTCTCCTACTTACGAACTTGGGGTTGTTTGGCAAAAGTCAATGTGTCAATCAACAAGAAGCGTAAGCTTGGACCAAAAATAGTGGACTGTGTCTTTCTTGGCTATGCTTCTCACATCATTGCTTATAGATTTCTTGTGGTGAAATCTTAAGTGGATGACATGAATGTCAGTATCATTTTTGAATCAAGAGATGCTACATTATTTGAGGATATATTTCCTATGAGGGATATGCCTAGCATATCTAATAAAGAATATGATCCAATTCCTGAACCTGAAACTCCCATGGAGACTGATGAACAATCAGATGATGAGAGTTCAGATTCGGCTGAGAATGACAATGAAGCTACCACAAGGAGCAAGAGACAAAGGATCGCAAGGTCTTTTGGTAATGATTTCATTGTGTACCTAGTGGATGATACTCCCACTACTATTTCAGAAGCTTTTGCATCTCCGGATGCAGACTACTGAAAAGAAGCGGTTCAAAGCGAGATGGATTCCATTTTGGATAATGGAATATCAGAGATATCTAAATGTTCGTATGGGTGTAAACTTGTAGGATGCAAATGGGTATTTAAAAAGAAGCCTAGGGATAATGGTACTATTGAAAAGTACAAAGCTCGGCTTGTGGCTAAGGGCTATACCCAAAAAGAAGGCGAAGATGTCTTTGATACTTACTCACTGGTGGCTAGATTGGCCACAATTCGAGTACTACTATCACCGGTTTCCTATCACGGTCTTCTCGTTCATCAAATGGAAGTTAATATAGCTTTCCTAAATGGAGAGTTGGACGAGGAAATTTACATGGAACAACCTGATGGTTTTGTACTAGAAGGTCAAGAAAGAATGGTGTGTACATTGAAGAAATCTTTGTATGGTCTCAAACAAGCTCCCAAACAATGGCATGATAAGTTTGAAATAACTTTGACATATGTGGGCTTTGTTGTAAATGAAGCTGACAAATTGTGTATACTACCGCCATGGTGGGGGCGAGGGAGTTGTCCTATGTTTATATGTTGATGACATATTAATTTTTGGGACAAGTCTCAAAGTGATTAGTGAGGTCAAAACCTTCTTGTCTCAATGCTTTGAGATGAAGGATCTTGGAGAAGCTGATGTTATCCTAAACATCAAGCTATTGAGATATGAGAATAATGGTATTACATTTGTGCAATCACATTATGTGGAGAAGGTGTTGAGCAGATTTGGATGTGATGATTGCAAATCCTCTCCCACACCTTATGATCCTAGTGTTTTGCTTCAAAAGAATCAAAACGCAACTAGAGATCCATTGAAATACTCTTAGATCATTGGCTCACTTATGTATTTAGCTTGCGCTACGAGGCCTGGCATCTCGTTTGTTGTGGGCAAACTTAGCCGGTTTGTGGCCAACCCGGGAGATGATCGCTGACATGCTCTTGAGAGAGTAATGCGCTATCTAAAGGGAACAATGAGCTATGGAATTTATTATACCGGGTATCCAAGAGTACTTGAAGGGTATAGTGATTCAAAGTAGATATCAGATGCTGATGAGATAAAGGCCGCAAGTGGATATATATTCACTCTTGGTGGTGGCGTTGTTTCATGGAAGTATTGCAAGTAGATCATCTTAACAAGGTCAACTATGGAAAGAGAACTCATAACATTAGATACTACGACTGTCGAAGATGAATGGCTTCATGAACTCTTAACAGATTTTCCAATGGTTGAAAAACTAATACCGGCAATCCTTATGAACTGTGACAATCAAATTGTGATTGTCAAAGTGAACAGTTCTAAGGATAATATGAAGAGTTCAAGACATGTCAAGAGAAGATTGAAGTTTGTCAGAAAGCTGAGAAAACTGGAGTTATAGCATTGGATTATGTCCAAACAGCTAAGAATTTAGCAGATCCTTTTACGAAAGGACTATCAAGAAATTTGATAGAAAATGCTTCGAGGGAGATGGGTTTGAGACCCATGTGAGTTGTCAAGGGGGTAATCCAACCTATGTGATCGGATATCCCGTGAATTAGGACTTGGGAAAACAAATTGAAACAACTGAGTTAAGAGAAACTTTTAATACTCTCACTCCACTATAGATGCAATTCTCTCATAGCATATTGTTAGGAAGGTTGATTATATCTTAATGTATTTTGTTTGTCTCCTTGGGAGCAAAGACGCTATCCTATAGGGTGATCTTAAAGAACACACCTATATGAGCCACACTGCTGGTCACAGTGCATGAGATTTGGGTGAATCTCTAGGAAGCTCATGATAGGCCAAGGAGTATGCCTTATAAGCTCCACCCGAGGGGTAGCCTATGGCAGCCAAGTACCAGTAACGACATTGAGTGAAACTTGCTGCACAAGACTGACAATTCAAGGCATAGTCCATTGTTCAGTTGTAGTCAAGCGTATCTCTTTGTCTAGGTGGAAGCTCAACTTAACAGTCTCCACTAAACTATAGGTATATTAAACATTGATTGGAACTAATGAGCCATATGATGTGCCTCTGTGATCTGGTGGGGGATTATTAGATTTATATGAGCCATGGCCCATGTAGGCAGCCCATGTAGTCTAATAAATCCTGAAATCTCAAGGCCCATCTACTATGGAAGCTTGGGAGCTGTGTGGGAGACAAAGTTTAGTCCCACACTGCTAGTTGGGAGAGAGTTGGACCAACTTATAAGGTGAGCTATTTCATTCCCACTGAGTGGGTGAGAAGAGAAGGAGTCCATGTGCACTCCTCCTCCTCCGCCGCCCGCCTTGCCTTGCCTGCACGCGCGTCGCATTTCGTAAATCGAGTTCGAGTTAGAAACTCGTTTTGTGGAAGACTAAATTTTTGCACGGTGCACTAGTTGTTTGGGTACGTGTCAACATTCATGTGCATGTTTGACGCGTGTCCTTGTCTTCCACCGTGTGGCGACTCGGTCGGCTTACCTCCTAGGCTATAGAGAGAGATAGATAGATCCAGATGCATCTCTAGTTCTTTCTCTCTGTCTCTCTCCTCGTGTTCCTCTTGTTGCGCTCCTCTCTAGGATTCCCCATCCCGGCGACTGTGTGCATGGCCGTCCGGGAGAACAGGCCTCCGAAACCCCGTACATTAAGATCCTGCGCCGGGAGACGGGCGATAAGGTTTTTGGGGAGCGTCTCAGCGCGACTGATCTCTTCCGTTCGTGATCTCTTCTTCATCAACCGACAACCTCAACAACACCATGGGCAACATCGACAAGGACCATGCTGCTTCTATGGTGCTGACCTTTCCAGTCAACCTGTACGTGTTATTCCTCACCTTGTATGCACTAGTTCTTGCTAGATTTTCAGATCTGCTAGATGTGCCTATTTGGTTGCATGTGTTTAGATTTTCTAGTGCTTACATAATGTTGATTTTGGTAATTATCTCATGCGGAAATTGCCTAATATTCCAACACATACAATGTGCATTTGGTAGCCCCAGCATGTATGCCCTAGATTGTAAATTAACCATTCTGCCACAAACAGTTCTTCTAGATATCTGCCGAATCAACTATGCCCTCAACCACAAGATTGTCAAGATCCAAACCTCAAAGCTCTTGCAAGGGAGGCCGCTCGGAGGGAACTGTTGGAGGTTGAATGAAGGAGTAGACGAACCAAGATGTAGCTAGGGTTTACCATGTGGGAGCTTATCGGGGCGTAAGGTCGAGGCGGCAGGGAGAAATTGATACATATGCGCAAGGCGGGGCTGATCCGGTCGTCGGAGGTGCCAATTAGCGGCGGAGGAGGTCATCTTATAGGCGGTGGAGGTGATTTCAGCGGAGAGATAGAGATGAGGTGGAGGGGGTCAGGAGAGACTTGTGCGTGACTTTTCCTCCCTCAATTAATCGTGCGGTGACTGACGTGCAAAGCAGAAACGCACAAAACCTTCACTTGATGTGACAGGTGGGGCTAGGCGACACTGGGGACCACACTGAAAGCGATACCCGGAGCGCTCAGGACTCGTTGTTTCTAGGGAGCTTAGTACTCTTGAAGATGTCAATTTTTTCTAAATTTGAATGTATCTATATACTGAATAACAGGACTGGGCCAGCGGGAGTGAAAACTATGCGCTTGCACATGGCCCCTAATTTCCAGGGGTGCCATATTTTTTCCTAGCATGGACATTTTGTCTAAGAAAGTAAAATGCATCCATGCTCAGTGTTAGGGATGGCAATGGGGACCAGAAACCAGCAAACCCGATTGCTACCCGCCTTAAATGGGACGGGTCTGGTAAAAAGTTAGCCCCGACAAATTATATGGGATGGCATGGGGGCCCGGACACGTACCCGTAGACCCGCTATGACATGAGAATGTTGGCCCAACCATCATTGTCTACAGGAAAATAATAGCCTCACCCACCCACCAACCAGGCCACCACCGGCCCACCCATCCAGGACCGGCCCATCAACGCTTCCCCCCATCAGGACACCACCGGCCCTCCCACCCACCGTCATTTTCATCGCTGCCACTGTCCAGGACATGGTAACAATGTGGGTACCCGATAGGTTCGAGTACCTGATGGATCGTGGGTCTAGAGAATATCTGGACCCGACTACACAAATGGGACGGGTATGGGGTGTGGACCCGGTCCCGAACCTGACATATGACATGCAGACTCAGGGTGGTTGTAACTACCTCGGTGAATTACGCTCTTAGTTACATGCCTGGATGAACGAGTGTGGTTAAAATAGTACGGTGGGGCCCAGGGCCACTCACGGTAGACCTTTCGGCCGTCCTAACCACTTTCAGATCATCGGGACAAGAACGAGCGGCATAATCGGCAGGCGAAGGGATCAACTACATACACAAATGAGTATGTATGCAAGCCACATACAACAGTCCTCAGAGCCATTCCATCTAAAAAGAAATAGAAATATTGCAACGCCATACGGCAAGATTCAAATATCCTAGATAGAGATAATAATTTAGGATAGCTCCTCATACAACACACATCAGAGTAACAGGCGGAAGCAGAAAACAAGATCCGAGTACGGATAAGAAGCAAATCGGCATAAGATGCCACATAAATAAACACATCCCGCCCACAGATCTCACGGATCCCCGTTCCCGGAATCTCTACACCGAATGATCGTTGCCAACATCATCTGCCTCTTCCACCCAGTATCCATCTTGCGAATACACCTGTTCATCTAAATCAAACAATTTATCGTGTGAGACCCTAGGGGTACTCAGCAAGTCTTTATGCCACTAAAGGGGACACAACCTGGGGTGACGCAATTGCAGCGAAAGATAATACCTAACAATTCTATAGATACTCGCTAACCATCCGCCTAACCAATGATAGACGGATGTCCGTGAATTAAGGACAACAGTTATAACCGTATAATTAACAGATCCATCCTCCTCCTCGCTTACCAACGAGGAAGCGGACGAACAACCCCCATCATCCGTTGGCAGTTTTATTAACCATTCCATGAGTATTGAACTATTTACTAGTCAAGTACATAGTCAATTTAAAAGCGGTACTTTAGTTGTACTTGTCTATGATCGAGAAACTGTGCTCCAAGTCGTCCATAACCGCGGACACGACTTTCAGAAAGATTTACCTGCAGGGGTGCACGAATAGCAACACACACTCGATCAACCTCGGAAAAACCAAATAAAAACCCAACGAGGCATTCACGACAAAGCAATCACAGGATTTAGAAATATTTCAGGGGGCCACCCCATTAAGCTACCCGCAACGAAGTTGGCCGGCTCTGAGACAGACCCAAGGTTTGTGTGGACAGCGGTAAACGACTGGGAACCCGAAAATGTGACTGGGCTTGTCGATACAGCAAAAACGTGTCACGATCCAAAACAGTACAGGTGCTTCTCGCACAATCTTAAATAAAGCAGTAACATGGCATAAGTACAGGATAGTAATAAAGCCCCAAACTAATTGTGCCCCCAAGAAATAAGAATGAATCAAGCTCTGGCTCAGGGGGGGTCCATAAGGCCTCCCGGATGTGGATAGTGCGAATAGTCAAGGAACAGGAATCAAGTACTCGGGGTCCTACGGGACACAAGTGAGCATAAAAAACCAAATAGCAGATATTTCTCACCGGTGCCTCTTTCATTAGTTATCCCATTACTACTCAGGTTAAGTTGTTTAGGTACCTCGTTATTCATCCGACACTCACATACCCTACACATGCTTTTCTACGACTCGTATGGCTCAAACAACTCCTGTAGTAATGGCTCATGGGATGGAGGAACAAGCTTCGGTGGGGTTTAAAAGTAAAGGCTATGCAATACTTGGGATTCAATTTAATGCATTCGCGACTCAATGATGCAAGAATAAGATAGAGGCAATAGGTATTGTATGTATGCAAGCATGTGGTAGTGCTTGCCTGGCAGCTCAGTTGAAGCGAGAGATGGATCTGGGTAATACTCCTGTGATTCCTGGTAATTCTCCTGATGGGCGTCTATTCGAAGAAGAACCAAACAAACAAGGGCCAACATAAATAAAGTGCACAAGCATATGAATTAAATGCGACAAGCAAACAAGCATGCCATGATGAATGGTGCACAATTTACATGGCATTAAAGTAGCATGGCAAAGGTGAGGTGTGGATACAAGAAATAAAGCAATTTGTTATTTATTTGGTCCAATTTTATTGTCATGAACAGTTCAGAATTTTAATAATGACATGATGCATGCTTCAATCTAGAACAAGGACTGCATAGATAGAATGGGCTCGTCGCACTGATCGATTTAGACATATTATTTGTCAAATTTGGAGTTGTAGAATTAAAGTTATTAATTTATTAAGAAAAGGGCATTTTATTGTAATTTTAATCATCTCGAAATTTTGAAGTGTTCAAACAATATTTTGAATGGCATATTTGAATTCCTCACATTTTTTTGATTCAAAAACATATATTATTTGTATTATTTGGATTTGTAAAGTAAAAGTTATTTGAAAACTGATTTGAATTTGAATTTTAAATCAATTTTGAATTTGTTTTATATAATCAGCTAGACAGGAAAACTTTTACCACCCAGGCAAACCTAGCCACAGCCGCTGACGGTGGGCCAGCTGCTGACTGGACCACACAGCGTGGGCTAGCCCAGACGGCTGACATGCGGGCCCGACGGAGACGTAGGTCCCACGTGACAGCGAGGGGCAAGGGTGGACCACGTCGCGCAGCGGGGGAGGAGTGCAGGTTGAGGGCTTGGGATGCTGGGGGGTTTTCTGAAAGTTGCCAGGCGGCTGGCAGGTGGGGGCACTAGGGCTGCTAGGGACCTGGGCGTGATCGACAAAAGCGCGGGGGTTCTTTTTGGAAAATCGCCGCTCGAGCTCTTCTCTGAATCTGGCGTCTCTTCTCTAAATCTGCTAGAACCGGCGGCGGTACCGTCTTCCGACGAGGTTGGCGGCGGTTGTGCTGAGCAACTCGCTTCGGTGGCCAAAACAAAAATACAGAGGGGTATACCGGCTACCACTTTCGTTCAGGGCTCGCGGGCGGGGAAGGGTTGTAGCGGGCGGTACAGGGACGGGAGCAGAGGCCCACGGGCGTGGCTTTCAGAGGCTCTACTGCGAGCGCGAGCGCGTGACGGCGACGGTGACCACAAATCAGCGGCGGAACGGATGCAGAGAAGAAAAAAAGGGAAGGGGAAAGAGAGGTGGCGCTCACCTCATTCGATTCCACATGAATTCGGAGGATGGGGTGGTCGGAGCGGAGGGGGACGACGAGGCTGCTGCGGTGGCGCACGGTGCTCTGACGAGGGGAAGGCTCCGGGCGGTCCTGGTCCTCCTGGCTGGCGGAACTCGACGACACGGACCGCTGTGATGCTCCTCGGCGAGTTCTCGGTCACCGGCGAGGACGACAACGGCGACGCGGCTCTCAGACTAGCGGCGGCACGCGGAGGAGAGAAAGAGGGGAACGGGGTAGGTAGCTAGGGTTAGGGAGAAAGCGGCTCGGCGCGAGGATAAGGAGGAGGGGCTGGCGTGCGGGAGGCGTGGCTGACACGGCAGACGGCGGGGGGGGGGGGAACGGCCACCTGCTCCTAGCCGCTGCTTTCCGTCTGCTACTGAGAGAGAGAGGGCGAACGTCGTCAGAAGAGGAGGAAGAGGAACAGGGCGAGGCGACGGCGCGGTTCGGCTCGAACCGGTACGGGCTGGGAAGGCAAGCTGGGCCGCGGCTGGGAAGTGGGCCGGGAGAGGCTGCTGCGGTGGGCTGCTGCTCTGGTACTGCTGCTGGGCTGCAGGTAGGCTCTTCTCCTTTATCTCTTTTATTTTATTATTTGTTTTTGATTTTTCTTTTGTTTTGTTGCAGATTTAAACAAGCCCAAGGAATATTCTTTTTAGAAGTTTTTGCAACTTTGAAATAGAAAAGAAAGGGCTGGCTATGGAGTGAGGTGGGGCTTAGTGGATGGGCACAAGTTGGTGAGGAAAACACAAAAGAGAGAGAGAGGGGGGGGATAGGGTTTAAAATTAAATAAAAAGAGGATCCCATATGAACATGCTTGTTCATGAAATGGTTTTGTTGGGACAAGGGCATGGTGGAGAGAGGTGGAAAAGGTCCCACAAAGAACGATCCACTAAACAAAGAGAAAAACAAAGGAGCTAAAGATGGTGATGGTGGTTGCATGGCCCATGCAAAAATAATAAATGCCGTGATTGATTTTGTGAAACAATAATACTAATATGGCATTATTCTTATGCATTCCCAAGAAGTGGAATAAAGGCCAAGCAAAAGAAATTAGCATTGGCTCCATCCTATCTCCCATGAGCTAGGTTAAATACCAAAATAAATAAAAGCCAATGGTAAATGGAATGGTGGAATTAGAAGGTGGTGAAAGAAAAGTGATGGAGTTGAATAAAAGATATGCCCCCAACTCAACTTGGGCATCAAGCAGTATATCAATAACCAAATACAATATCAAGAGACAAATACAAATAATAATGCATATGAGAAAAGAACCAAAGAAAGAGGGTTTTATATGATGCTCAAATGCAAGGTGGCATGATGACATGAGCATGATATAATTATGATGCAACAATTATATATAGGAAGTAGCCAATATATTACTAGACCAAGTAGCATTACAACTGTTAGACAATTGGGATGCTATAGTGGTCCAGCCAACCGGTAAGTCATTGGGGCTAATTATTCCCGCCAAGCGCATTTAAACATGGATGAGCTAGTCTAAATGGAGGCTATCCGCTTGGGGCGTGTTTGGTTGGTCATTTTCCTGTTTCTCGCACTAGGCCAGAAGAAATAAGCCTGTTTGTTTCCTTGGGTCAGACGATTTCCTTGCACCGCATGACAACCAAAAACTTGGCCCGCTGGGAACACCCAAATCGAGCGTTTCCGTAGGGACAGGCTGCACTTGTGCAAAAGCGGGAGAAACAGCGTGCCTCCCATGCGAGATCGGCGATGGAGCGAGCCGTAGATTTTCCCCAAAAGCTGGTGAGAGAAATTTCGTCACCGCCCGTGAAAGCGTGGCGCTATATATCACCACCCATCTCACGACGTAGTGGGGTGCTACCATTTCCCCCATTTTTAAGCTCTCAAGCCCGTGAAGATCTTCATCAGCCAATAGGTAACCGTCGGTTGCGGCAATGGTGGTTGTAGATCGGCTGGTGCAGGCATTCTTCTCCAAGATCTTCTACGGCGACGCGGTCCGCTCCTCTGATGCTGGTGAGTTTCATCAAACCCTAGGTGTAGTAGCTTCGATCTGTTAGCACCTCCTAGATCTGATTTTAGTTTGTGGTAGATCTATGGTAGTATGCCCAATGAGCTTCTTGGTGTAGTCATAGATCGGTGCTTTTGTGGCCTTATTGCATGTTTAGGTAGTTAATTTTATCTACGTCATGTATGCTTGTGTTCATCTCTAAGTAGTCTAGGTCCTCATATGTGCGATCGTGAGATCTGTAGGACATGACCCCTGATGAGTTCAGGCATGCCCTCATGGATTCTTAGGAGACCTTTCTCGCTGAGACCCAACCCCAGCTCCCGCCTTTGAGGATCATCTATCCTCAGCGCTCAGAGATCTTGTCTCTGCCTCCGATGACCGGGTACATGGTGGAGCAGATTGCAGAGCAATCTGCCAAGAAGAAGGCCATCAAGGCTGACGAAGCCCATGGCACAGGTCACGACAAGGGGGTGAAGGGCACCATGAAGTGAGAACCGTCCTCTCCTCGTTTGTGCCCAACAAGATGTGTGAGATCATCAAGAGCGGCGTGAGGACGGATAAGGGGTTCAAGGAGTTGCACCTGAACACTGTTGCACGAAAGGTGTTTGAGTTTTGTGGCATCGAGGTGTCCTCACTGAAGGAAATATGCTCTAGAGGCAAATATTAAAGTGTTTTATTTGATATATCTCTTGTATGTTCATATTATGTTTCATGCCATGCTATAACTGTGTTAATACGAAATGTTAAATACATGTGGTATGTAAACAAACCGTGTCTCTAGTTACCTCTAGCAAACTATCTCATTGGTCAAGTGGGTGATCTAGGGTTTCAAGATCATGGGCAGTTATGCCAATTGGCAATGAGGTAATATCATTGACTGAATGGTGTGATAGAAAAATACCCAATAGTTATATCGTAATGAGATCTAGTTACAAACATTCATCATTGATGATAACAAAGAAACCTCGCAACCTCATCCTTTGACTGTGAGATAATACAAATCACCATTACTAGAGGGAGCTTTGATGGTATCAAGCATCAAACCGTAAAAGGGTGATCAAAAAGGTGCCACTCAGGTTTTCCAAAGGAACGTGTAGAGGAGTACATATCAAGACCATGATTTGCCAATCCAAGTAATGGATATATACAAGTGGGCCATCCCAGTGACGTTGCATTAACAAAGCTTGCAAGCGTGTGACTAGGTCACGGAATGCAACAACATGGGAACGAGTAAACAAGTTCATCAGTAACAAGATCGAACTAGGTATGGAGATACCGAAGATCAAATCTCGGATGAACTAGGTATGAAGTGGCAAAGGGAATGGGACACGGTGTTGAAGGTTCAAGAGATGAGATTTGTGAAATGCACGGGGGTCATTATGGGCATCCAGGTCCCGCTGATGATCATTGATATGAGAGAGGTCTCGGTCATGTCTGGAGTGTTTCTGAACCGAAGGGTGTCACGCTTAAGGGTCGAGGCGAATAGGGATTGATACGGCACCACAGGAGAAATGAGAGAGAGAAACCAGAAAAGTTCCGTGTAACACCCGATATTGATCGGAGGGGTCCGGAAGGAGTTCTGAAGTGAAAGGTATAATAATATATGTGTTTTATATTAATTAATTTAATTAATAATAAAACATATATTTTTATTTTATTTTAATAGGCAACCCTTTTCTAATGGGCCTCACCCGGAGGGGAGGCCCAAGAGGGCAAGGCGCCTAAGGGAGGAGGGGCAACCGGCCTAGCCCTAGTGGGCTCCCTGTCAGGGGCCCACCTGGGGCCGGCGGTGCCTCCTTGTTGGTCGATGATGTGGGTATTAGTCTCACACATCCTGCCCCTTGGGAGTTACCCCTCCCCTCCTACTATATATAGGGGCCCCTCCCCATGGAAATCATCTCATTCTCTCTTCTCTCTCTGTCATTTTCTTTGGGGATTTCTCTGTAATATTGGAGAGAGCTCCGAGGGACTTGAGTTCTCCTTTTCGCACTACCATCGTGCGTTCTTTGGTCCGCCATCTTTCTTCTTCCGCTGCTCGGCTGGATCGGAACCCAAGAGACACCGCCTACATCGAACGTGTGTAGAACTTCGGAGGCGCCACACTTGGGGCGCTAGGAGCTGCTCATCTTCATCAACATACGCCTACCTGCGTAAGGCGTACTTCGGTTTTCAAGGGTATGAATACCGCTTGCCTCTCTGTTACATATGTCTACATAGAATAGATCCTGGTTATTGTATTCGCATAGTTAGAATTTTTTGTTTTCTGCTGCGGAACCCAACACTCACAGCAGGTGGTGTACAACCACCTGCGTAAGTGGAGGACCAGGTGGATCCATGTGTCCAAGCTCAGGGACCTTAGTGGACTTAGATGGTTTAAGGAGACGTGCACCATCATCTTAGAGGACGTCCACTAAATAGGACACATTTCGGTACTAACTAATTTTAGTTCTTTCACTAAAATTCCTACGATTTCTGTCTGTAACTTCGCTAACTACCACTAACCTCGCTGCAATTCCCTGTCTTAGGATCACCCCAAGGATGCCGAGTATATGAACAAGACAATCGCCAACTATGTCCAGATGCAGACCATGTTATCCTACGACATTTCCACTGACAGGTTTTCCATGGGCTCCAGTGAGCCTCTTGGCGCATCAATCCCTGACAACATGCAGACCCAGGAGTCTGAGATAGTGGTAATTGATGACGAGGCCGAGACCGATGTCACCGCTGGTTCTCCTGCTCTAGGCATTGGTCCTAGCGGTAGCACAAATGCCTATGTTGCTGGTGGCTTCGATCCTTCCAAGAAGAGGAAGAGGTCGGTGCTGGGAGAGGAGGACATTGTCGCCATCACGTGCATGACCGAGGCTATGAAAGTGGTGGCAGCCGCCATCACCACTGCTTCCCCTCCAGATGTGCACCCAGACCTCTACGACACCGTCATGAGCACCTCCGGCTTCAGCGCTGAGGCACTGATGGTGGCGCTGAGTCACCTCTTCGACAACAGGGCCCGGGGCAACGACTTTGTTCAGATGGCGGAGGACCACATGGTGCTCTCGCTCAGGACCTTCCTGGCCAAGCACTACTACATATAGTGCTTTCTCCCTAAGCATGGAGATGGTGGCAGCGGCGCATGCATGATGATGAAGAAGTTGTATATTTTGAAATAGCTAAGGACTTGATGAAAATTTATGCTTGTTTATTGTGAGGTGGTATATACTAACCCCTCATATGATGGAGAACTTATGATGTGATAGGATTGCACCCCCTTTTGATGTGGTGGTAGGATGACACCATAGAAGTTGGTGGTGATCGATAGGATCACACTAACTTGGTAGATTTGAATTGCTGATACTTTTGCTCATATGATCATGCTTAACTAGCTTATGTTTATTGGCTTGTGTTTGTGAACTTGATTTGTCTGATTTAGTTATGATTCTTATGTTGCATATGTTGTTATGTCTCATAGAAATACAATGGGTATGTGGTGTACTGTGGCAAGCACTAGGAATCTACAAGACATGGAAGGTGTGCAGCCAACAAGTGACAGGTTACAAATACAACCTCCATAAGGGTTTTAAGACTCTAGAGGACACACAATTAGTCTACCCTGAGTTCTTAGCAGAGGGTTTATAGACCATGAACAACAATTTTGCTGTGCGAGGTAACCATATCAGGCCTTATATGTGCTCCCAAACGTGCAGCTTTGCATCAACCTAGTCCAATCTAGAAAACCAAACACCCATATCGGGAAACCAAAATACGTCGTACCAAATAAAAAGTCAATCCTGGGCCGAGCTCAATCTCCCTACATGCAATTTCCCCCGGGCCAATTAGCAAAAATGGCAAATCACATCCTTGATGATTGGAGCTTCAAGCGATCAACAGTTGGAGACCGGCAGCATAACGCCTAACCCTTCGTTTTCGCCCGTGCGCAGGATCAATGATCGCCCGGTCGCGTCTCGTCTCGCCAGCTTCTCATTTGTCACTCCATGCTCGCCCACGTCTAGGAGTAGCAGTTGGACTGAATAGTGCCTAAATACATTTAAATTAGACAAATTTGTGACTTCTATTTTAAGATGGAGAGAATACTTTTTTTCAATCTAAACCTATACTTTTTTGAACTGGAATAGACGTACTTCCTCCATTTCAAAATAAGTGACTTGAATTTGTCTATATTCAGATGTATCTAAACGTGTTCTAATATGTAGATACACGTGGATTTAGACAAATTCAAATTATTTATTTTGGGCACGGAGGGAGCGTACTGAACTGGAGCGCTACGGCACGCCCCATGGCTCCTCCCTCGAGAAAAATGGAGAAAATATGAAACAAGGAAAAAAAAAAGGAAAACAAAGACGATCTAAAGGTGAAACAAAATCTGGTCTGGCCCATACAAGCTCAAGAGGCACCAAGAAGAACTGTTCGCACTTTGAAGAGAATCAACTAACGAAGGCCCATGGCGCAGCGTACAGGAACGAAATCAATTCGGCGCACTGCCGAATGGGCCGCCGCAGCACGCACGTCGGGTGCCGTGCGGCTCCGGCAGGTCACCCCTTCACCCAACTCCTTCTCTAAAACAAAACAAAAAATCCTTTTCTCTCCCTAGCCAACCGCTGCCGCTGGCGACGTTCGCTGCAGAGACAGCGACGGCGCGATGGAGCCGCGTGCACCCGTCCGCCAGGCAGAGATTAAATTTCCGATCGCTGTCGCTGAGCATGCAGCGAGTGCAGAGTCCAGAGAGGAGGGAGCCTACGCCTACGGGCCTAGCCTAGATCGAGCTCGATCGAAGGCTGCTCAGTTACCTGGCTGGCTACTCGCTTTCAGCTGCCACTTGCAACAGCAGGATCGAGCAGGCAGCTACAGCAAGAGGAGTAGCTAGCTAGCTAGCTAAAGCAGCAGGACCGCCATTAGAGCAGCTAGAGAGCTAGTACTAACCTACGGGCTACGGGGCATAGGTAGCTGGTGCGTGCGCATGCAATGCAGTGCAGGTATGGTGGATGCACGCCACGGAACGGACCACGCGCGGCGCGGCCAGCGTGCGTCGAGCCAGATCGATGGATCTGTGTCAACGGCAACGGCAACGGCAACGGCGTGCACGCATTCTCTCTGGTGGCCTCGATCCGTACGAGTATACTACTCTCTCCCTCTCAATTGTTGTATCAAAATTAGATTCATCCAAATTTTGTAAAACTTTCGATATCTATATTCGGACGGAGGGAGTGTTACGAATAATCAATTAATGCAGGTTTCCTCCGACCGCAAATAAGTGACTTCAATGTTTGTCTTACGTCAAAGTCAATAAAGTTTAAGTAATTTTATAAGGAAACGTAGAAATATTTATAACACTACCACTAGATCTGTTTTTAAATATAGTTTCATAATATGTCAATATGATGTAATATATCTAACGCGCACTTTTGGCTCTCGGGTGCAACGCACCCCCATAGTTGGAAAAATTAAAAAAGGTTTTAAAAAATTCAAACTTTTTTGGAAGACCGGGTATGCTACTTGTATAAAAAAAATTCCTAGAAAATTATTTTCATTGTATCCTAAGAAAAAAACAAAAAAATAACAAAATAAAGGTGAATAGTACCTGGTCTTGTAGCGTTTTGAATTTGTTTTTTTTCCAAGATACAATGAAAATAATTTCCTAGGAAATTATTTTTACACAAGTAGCATACCTGGTCATCTTTGGTTTTCAAAAAAGTTTGATTTTCTTTAACCTTTTTTCTAATTATTTTTTATTTTTCCAAGTATGGGGGTGCGTTGCACACGGGATCCACACTGTAATTCTCGTAATATATCTTGCTATACTTATCTATAAAATTGATCAAATTTAATAAAGTTTAAGTTAAACAAAAATTAGAAGTACCTCTAATTTGTGGACGGAGTACGTCGCCGAAGCAATGCATGCACGCTGTGCTAGGTTGCCGCTGCTAGCTACATAGAGTATATACAGATGCGTGGATCGATGGGTGCCACTACGTAGTACAACTACTACGACTGTGGAGTAGTATACTGTCAATAAGTCTACTTCTAGCTTTTGTCTAAATCAAAATTTACTGAATTTGATCAACCTTATAAGTAAATATAGCAATATGTATTACTCCCTCCGACCATATTAGTTTACTTAGATTTAACTAGATTCGGATGTATCTAGTATTAAAACATGTCTAGATACATCCGAATCTAGATAAATTTGAGTCAACTAATATGGGTCGGAGGGAGTACATAATTTTTTATATTATAAAACTAAATTTGAATACAAATCTAGTGGTACCAATCAAATGTCATAATTGGTAGGCTTTTCTATAAAGTTAGTCAAATTTACTAAATTTGAC
This sequence comes from Avena eriantha, assembly GCA_910589775.1. Classification (NCBI taxonomy): domain Eukaryota; kingdom Viridiplantae; phylum Streptophyta; class Magnoliopsida; order Poales; family Poaceae; genus Avena; species Avena eriantha. Next base: position 129,871,992 of record OU342743.1, on the reverse strand, counting down.
TTTAGGACAGAACTAGAAGCAAACTTATTTGTGGATCGGAGCGAGTATGTTGATTGGCGTGCACGCAGTGGCAATCGCAACAGCGATGCCTCAACCACACCGGCCTGTTAATGCCGATGCCAGGATGGGTACACCAAACTATAGATATATCTAAAATCTACTACTCGTACCACAACGCTACTACCACGAGCTTTAATTTAGCAACATTTAACACCAATTTAGCATGCTGCTTGTTGAATTGTATATAATAATAATCGATGATAATAATATAACAATTACAAGAGGTATATATATGATACTCTAGGTGCACCGGCCTAGCCCTATAACAAACTGACTAGGACTATTAAATCTAACAAGAGTTGTATTCTAACATCCCCGCAGTGTCAACGATAGGCTCGGTGACGTTGAGACTGAAACGAATGTCTTGAAACGGAGTAGTCGCCATGCCTTTAGTAAAGATATCAGCGAACTGAGCTGAAGTAGGCGCATGTATAACACGAACTTGACCGAGAGCCACCTTCTCTCGAACAAAATGAACGTCGATCTCTATATGCTTGGTATGACGGTGTTGAACCGGATTCCCTGGCATGTAAACAACTGAAATATTATCACAGTAAACAATAGTAGCTTGCTCAATAGGGCGATGTAGCTCCGACAGCAACTGGCGCAACCAAACCGTATCAGCAACCGCATGAGCCACAACGCGATACTCAGCTTCAGCTAACGAGCGAGAAACCGTAACCTGCCTTTTTGAAGACCAAGAAACCAAATTGTTACCAAGAAAAATACAAAATCCGGATGTGGGCCGTCGAGTATCGGGGCAACCAGCCTAGTCTGCATCAGAGTAAGCTGTCAACGAGGTAGGAGAGAATTTGTTTATATGAAGATCTAAATCTAATGTGCCTTTGAGATACCGAAGAATACGTTTGATATGGTTGAAGTGAGGAACACGAGGATCATGCATGTAAATGCAAGCTTGTTGGATAGGTAAAAAAATTCATGACGAGTAAGAGTAAGATATTGGAGGGCGCCGGTAAGACTATAATAAAGAGAAGGATCAGAAAAGGGATCACCATCGGCAGAAAGTTTTGAACCTGTATCAGCAGGAGTATGAGACGGTTGACAATCAAGCATACCAGCACGAGAAAGAAGATCTAGGGTGTACTGACGTTGAGATAAGAAAAGACCAGATGAGTCACGGATGACAGCAATACCTAAGAAGTGATCAAGGAGACCTAGATCGGACATAAAAAATTCTTTGCGCAGAAGAGAGATAATATGATCTAAAAAGTGTTTTGAGGAAGCTGTGAGAATAATATCATCAACGTAGAGAAGTAGATAAGCGGTGTCGAGATGAAAGGTGAAGAGAGAAGTGCCAGAAAGAGAAGGAGTAAAGAGAATTGTTTTAGCATAAGTAGAAAAACGTTGAAACCAAGCCCGTGGTGCTTGTTTTTGACCATGGAGAGATTTTTGAAGAAGACAAACATGATTAGGATAAGAGGAATTTTCGTAGCCAAGAGGTTGTTGACAATAAACTGTTTCTTGAAGAGAGCGATGGAGAAAAGCATTTTTAACATCGAGTTGATTGATGGGCCAAAAAGAAGAAACGACGATGCTAAGAACAGTACGAATAGTGCTGGGTTTGACAACAGGAGAGAAAGTCTCATCATAATCGATGGCGTGTTGCTGAGAGTAACCACGACATACCCATCGAGCTTTATAACGTGCAAGACTTCCATCAAAATTAAATTTGTGTCGAAAAACCCATTTGCCGAAAACTATATTAGTGTTTGATGGACGAGGAACTAATTGCCATGTATTATTTTGAATGAGAACATCATATTCATCTTTCATGGCTGCGGCCCAATTAGGATCTAGGAGAGATGATTTGTAAGATTTGGGAATAGAGGAAGAAGACAGAGATGCATTGAGATTTAGACGATCTTTAGCGGGTAAACGAAAACCGGATTTGCCAAGTGTGCGCATGGTATGATCATTAGTGAGAGCTGGGACGATAATAGCATGAGGAGGAGGGCGGATGATGATGTGGAAGACGCGCCCGACGCAACGGAAGAAGCGGACGCGGGAGTCGGCGGTGGAGACGGCGGCGGCAGGAAGTCTGCCGTGGCAGATTTTTCGGCGGTTTCGACAGCCGCGGCAGAGGTGGCGACAAGAGAAGGTGCGACAGGATCGGCTGGTGCGACAGAGAATTCAGGCGTTTTTGCTGCCGCGGCAAGAGCGACAGCAGGAGGTGGCTGATTAAAAAAGGGAAAATTATTTGGACGAGGGGGACTAGTAGATGATGCGGATTTTTTAGGATCGAGAGATTGACGCTCGGAAAAGGGAAAAATATTTTTAGCAAAAGTTACATGACGAGACACATGGACGCGACCAGTAACAAGATCTAGACAACAATAGCCTTTGTGTTCGTCGGAAAAACCTAGATGGACGCATGGGATAGAACGGGGTGAAAGTTTGTTAGGAGAAGTAGAGTAGGAGTTAGGAAAACAAAGACAGCCGAAGACACGAACGTCGGAGTAGTTTGGGTGAGAAAGAAATAAAGAGAAGTAGGGTGTGGTCTGAGGATTAACTTTAGATGGTCAAATGTTAAGTAGATATGTGGCCGTGTGGAGAGCTTCAGCCTAGAACTTCAGAGGCATAGAAGATTGAATAAGAAGGGTGCGAGTGATGTCATTAAGAGTGCGAAGAGAATGCTCGGGCTTGTAGTTTTTAGGGGAGGTATAGGGACAGGAAAAACTTAGAAGAATTCCATATTGGAGAAAGAAATTTCGGTTTTTAAATTTGTCAAATTCATGACCATTATCGCATTGAATAAATCTTATAGGAAGAAAAATTGGACCGAGACATAGCGCTGGAAATTAATAAAAATATTATGAACGTCTGATTTATTGCGTAAGGGAAAGGTCCAAACATAGTATGTAAAATTATCAAGAATAACAAGATAATACTTAAAACTAGAAACACTTTCTATTGGTGACATCCATAGATCACAATGAAGTAACTCAAAAGGAAAAGTACTAGAGGATACAGAGGAGCTAAAGGGGAAATGAACATGTTTGCCGAATTGACACGACTGACAAATAGAAGAATTATGAAAATCTCTATTACAAGCTATTGAAAATTCACTAAGAAGAGTAGATAACACATTATTATTGGGATGGCTGAGACGTTGGTGCCACAGATCAACATAGGCCACCATAGACGATGGAGGGGCAGCGGCCAAAACACCATGGAGGGAATACAAATCACCGGAGCTATTGAACCGAGCGATCTCGGCCTTGGTCCAGTAATCCTTCACAGACAAACCGAAGGGGTCAAATTCGACAGAAACATGATTGTCATTGGTGAATTGGTGAACATAAATCAGATTTTTAATTAGTGAAGGAGCTACAAGAACATCGCGAAGAAGCAAAGGTTTGATTGGGGATTGGATTTGGGCTTGACCGACACAGTAAATAGGAATAGATGATCCATCACCGAGAGTAATAGATGGAAAAGACGACGGTGTGCAAGAAGACAACAAATTACTTGATGCATACATATGACTAGAAGCACCAGAATCGAAAATCCAATCTGTACCTGAGTTTCCTTGTGCAACAAAGTTGTTCATGGCTTGTAGAAAAGCAGCTTGGTCCCAGCTCGGAGTAGAAGTAGAGGCCGATGTAGACATGGGAGCTGGCGGGTGTGGTGGCATCGGCAGTAGGGCCGGTATCGGTGTATAGATAGAGCCACCATCATTGTACTGCGGCATGTAGGGTGAGGTTGTAGTGCCATATGAAGCATAAGGAGTAGCGTTGTAGATTGTTGGCGCGTAGGCGGGGGCAGTGTGGTACGCAGCCGTCGGTTGTCGTGGCGCGAGGACGAGAGTGTCGGTGTGAGGGCGGGCACTGGGCTGCCAGCCACTAGTGTAGGCAGGCGGGGCACCATAGGGCATTGGGGCTGACCAGGGCATAGGACACGCCTGGACTAGCCCGGTCCGTGGATCAGGAGAAGGACGCCAGCCAGGGAGTAGCGGTGATGCGGTCGGTGGTGCAGACGGTGGAGCCGAGGGCGGAGGAGGAGCAGGTGCTGTACGAAACTACGGCGGTTTAGGGTTTTGACCCCTGTAGTTGGGACTTGGACGCCAGCCCGATGGTTGAGGAGGAGCCATCGGAGGAGGTGGTGGTGGCGGCGGTGGTACAGGCGGTCAAGGAGCAGCAGTGAAGACCTGAGGACGGGAGTCCTTGTTGGTTTGGGCACGATCAGCCCATTGCAGCATCGAGCGAACCTTGGCGAAGGAGGGGCGCAAACGCATCATAGGGATGGAGGAGGCTTTTTTCTCGAACCGCTCGCTGAGGCCGACGAGGAGGATGTTGATGAGCTACCGATAATCGATCAGATCACCGAGTTCGCGGAGTTCATCCACGATCGCCTTAAGGCGTTGGCAGTAGACATCGATGGGTGCATCACCTTGTACCGTGTTCCAAAGATCTGTGTGGAGATTGTTGGCGTGAGCGTCGACATTGTCCTGGAAGAGCTGACGAAGGGCTTCCCATAGATCGCTAGTGGAGACACCATCACAGTGTACGATTGAAGTTTTCCGTGGAGACTCGCATGTAGATCCATTGAATAATGGTGAGATCATCCTTGACCCATTGCGGATCGTGAGGTTGAGGGTGAGCTTCGTCGGTGATGTGAGAGCAGAGGTTGCATCGCCCGAGGTGGACGTCGAAGAGGTGACGCCAATGGTAGTAGTTGTGAGCAGCGAGGTCTAGGGTTACGGGTATGTAGGGGCTAATATTGGATATGGTGTCGGTGAAGGAGATTGAAGGGGGTATTGGTGGAGGTAGAGCTAAAGTAGAGGTAGAGGTGGAGGGGGCTGTGGCCGCGATGATCTTGCCAGCGACGATGGCGGCGTGCCTCTCGAAGTAGCCGGGCGGCGGCGGCGTGGTTGGCGGGTGAGCTATACCCTAGGATCGGAAGTCTGATACCATGTTGAATTGTATAGAATAATAATCAATGAAAGTATTGTGGCAATTACAAGAGGTATATATGAGGGTCTAGGTACACCGGCCTAGCCCTATAACAAATCGACTAGGACTCTTAAACCTAACAAGAGTTGTATTCTAACACTGCTGGTCTTATATTTAAATGCCCGAGAATTTTTTTAAGGAAAATAGTGTGATATGTATATCTACTACTCCCTCCGTTCAGAAATATAAGACATTTTAGTTTTGTGAAATAAATGTATCTAGACGCTTTTTAGTGTATAGGTTCACTCCGAACCTCTACGAACCTATACACTAAAAGACGTCTAAATACATTCGATCCTTAAAACTAAAACGTCTTATATTTCTGAATGGAGGGCAACTCGTGGGTGACAAAACCCTAGCCTTCGGGCCTACACTCCCATCCTCCACATCACCCACCGCCTGAGGGGTTCACCGGACCTTGTCCGTGTGGCCTCCGATGAGGGTGGTGGTAGGATCCCGTTGATTTGTCCCTGCGGAGTCCCCGGGTGGAGAGGCGACACCGTCTTGGCAGCGACCGAATGCGGGCTTGCACCCTCGAGCTCGCCCGTGCGAATGGCGAGGTGCTGGCCGACGTTGGTCATGGTGCGGTGGTGGTCTCAGCGACTATCGGTGCCATATCTGACGGTTAGCTCCTCCAACCGTTTGTGACATGCCCTGCACCTCTAACTGTGGTCTTTGGCGGCTCCTGGTCGCCAGATCTCAGGTTGGTCTACGAATTTGTGGTGGTGATGCAAGAGTGGGAGAAATCCATGGCCGACCTTGATGGACGCGATGGTGATGATGCCCGTGGGTGCCGCGATTCATTCTTGGAGGTGTCATCTTTTCTCTCATCCCCTTCCCTATTCGTCTCTTGTAACACCATCGAATCGGCCATATGTAGAATTAAGCGATTCCCGCCAAACCCTATAGAAACAACTCAAAGACGTCCACCAAGCACTTGAGTGTGGGTGAAAATCGAACTAATACCATTACACAATAGATCACCAAGGAATCCACAAGAAACATATATATACAATAACAACTCAACGAGTCAAGAATACAAATATACATTACAAAAATCCAAATCACATAAAAACGATATAGCATATGAGTACGGTTAAGAATACAAATGAGAGTAAAGGTCCTGAAAAATAATCAATAGCATCCATACCTTTGCCCAGGCCAAGCTGGAAGCGTAACCTTGCTAATAACGTCTTTAATCTCATACATGTCAAAATCATGCTAACGGTTTTTGACACAAAGAAGAAAAAGCAAACGAGGGTAAGTACCGATGCAACAACTTAACGAGACTTAGAACTGCTCTCGCCTACATGTGTATGGGTGGTGGACTTAGCGGCAGTAAAGCATGCACTAAAATAACCTATAGAGACTCAATACAAATTCCATCTATAAGAGAGGGATAGGAGATCCCTATTAGGAACTAACTAGATACTAACACCAACCATAACCTAGCCATGGCATTACCCTGTCGCATAACCACTAGCTAGGAAGAGATACTAGAGGCACTCACACAGTTCGCGGTTTTATTGATTCATTAATTAAGTCGACTAATGAATAGTCAAGTTAATATCCCATTAAGAACATATAATTCAGTGTAAGTTGTCTATGATCGAGAAACTGCTCTCCAAGTCGTCCATAATCATAGAAACGGATTTTAAAAAGATTTAACCCTACATGGGTGCACCAAAGTATCCACATGCACTTCAAGCCAGATGTTTGCCAGATCATTTAACATACACCTATCGGTATGTTGGCGGGACATCAGACACGATGTTTTCTAAAACCAAAGCAAGCACAAGGGAGCGACCCCACTAAACTACATGTGACGAAGTCAGTGCTGAGCTCCGCAACGAACCCATAGGTTTGCGATGGCTTCCAAGATGGGTGTGAAGAACCAGACAAAGGATAAGTAGGCACACGAGATGCCGTATAGTACAGAATAATAAACGCTCCTCGAGCAACATAAAGTAAATCATGCATATGAGAAAATAAAACAAAGGTTGTGGCCCCCACTTCAGTACTTTGAGATTAGCAATAAGCCGATAGGGGTTCCCATAAACCCCACAAGTGGTTAGTGTGCTCAGTCTCAGAACATGTATCAAACACTCGGGTACTAGGGAGACACTAACAGACCCCAAAGGTCATCACTATCGATGTCTTATCTTATTTAATTATCACCCAAACCAACTGTAACAATTAATTATTAACTTAAGTGTGAAGCATGATCAACGAACTACGGATAACACAAGATAACTTCCCCACAAGAACGTAGTTCGACAACTCGAAAAACGACCTTAGCAAGCAACTACGACTCGCAATACCAACTAGATACCAAAACAGGTAATAGAAAGTAGCCAAAGCAATCTGAGCTGCAAGGAGTATTAATGGTATGAAAACTAAAACATCGCAAAAAGGGTAGAAATAGAGAGAGAAGCAAAGCGATAAAATAAAATAGGTAGCAAAAGATGGGTGCTCATCTATGAAGCATTGTCGAAGATATATATCTGAAGTACACATGTCGTATTCACATCAACTCAACTTCCTATCCGATGAAGAAGCAATACAATAGAAAACACCATATGTAATAATTAACACTATGGCAAAAGATCCGACATGTTTATGATATGATGCATGACATGGCAAGATGCGATGCAACTCATCAACATTAAGCGGAGTCGGAATCCTGATAATTTGTTATATGGTTCAAGCTATTTATCTAGCCGCAAAATTAAATGTTGGATAACATGACAAAACATGGCATTGGCGAGCTATACAATTTAAATTGAGATGGATTAACACAACAATATCCCACATACACTCCGTTTTTAATTTACATGAAACGAGTATTTAACCGAACCACAATATGTTATGTATGCAAGCATGAATGATTTAATATGCAACAAGATATATAGCATTTATTCAAAATAGGGTAAAGGGGACACATGTTTAGGGTTCGGAGAGCTTTGGTTTCGAAGGGAACGGTTTTCAGATCAGAGAGTAGGAAGACAAAGTCGAGGTTCGATATTCGGGTTCCGGGTTTGGGTCTTCGGTTTCTGTGAAGGTCTTCCGTTTCAGCATCATGGGCTTCACGGGCTTGATCGGGGTTCTTCGAGATAGTCTTTGTCTCCATGCTTGGTGGTACACAGTCGTCAAACTTGGGAGGCATGAGTTCAGACTTTGGTTTCGTGAAGGAGAACTTGAAATCTGGGAAAGATATCTTGTGCTCTATGTCGCTGTCTTCGGGTTCCTTCGTCATCTATGTGTTGTCTTTCTTGGGTCTCGCGGAAACTTGATTTACACATAACCAGAGACAAGCAAAACACTAGTGATGATATGGACAAGGTGGCAATAAACAGATGTCTTCTGCTGGTATTGTTGGCCGGTGACCGTGGGAACAAATAGGATGAGTAACTGTGCATCGACGTTGTCGACCGGGGTCTGCTGCACAAACACACACTCTTACAATGATTGTGAGGATACAAAACAAAACACTGCAAAAACGAAGCGAGACAACCCACCACAAGAAAGGTACCTGAACACACACACGTGCATCAGGAGAATGTGTATGTTAGAGTATATTTGTGTATTTAGTTTTCCCCATATGTTAGGGGGCTTTCTGTATATTTGCACCTGTACATGTATATATTCTGGCATTTGGCCTTCTGGTAATACAAGATCTATTAACCTAACATGGTATCAGAGCCGTAAGGCTTTTTTTTTCACTCTCTCCTCCCGCCGCCGCCGTCGCCGACACCACCGCCGGCCGCCGCCACCGGCCCCGGCCCTCCCGCCGCCGCCGCCGCCACCGCCCGCCCCGGATCTCGCCGCCGCCGCCCGTCACCGCCACCGCCGCCGCCAGCCACCGGCCGCCCGCCCCGGATCCGCCGCCGCCGGCCCGACCCCGTCGCCCCGTCGCCGCCGCCCCGTCGCCGTCGCCCGTCTACTATTGATGATTTCTACACTCAGAGTGCTGCTATTTGGCGTCAGCTTGACTCTCTTCATACAGCGGTGTGTAACACCTATCCCTGCTGTCTGATTGTGCGCGTGGATCTGGAGTTTCAGCGCGTCTTTGAGTTCTTGTCACGGCTCCGCAAGGAGTTTGAGCCACGCCGTGCCCAGCTGCTTGCTCGTGGTCGTGTTCCGCTCTCTGAGGTACTGGCTGAGCTTCGTGCTGAGGAGACTCGTTTTCGTGGTGCTGGTCTTCTTGAGGTTCCGTCTGTTCTTGCTGCTCATGGTCCCCCCGTGCCGCCGGCTTCGTCGCGGTCTCTCGCGCCACCGCTACTCTCTACTCCACCGGCCCAGGGTCAGCGTCAGCCTCAGCAGCCTCGTGGTTCTCGTCCTCCCTGTGCCCACTGTGGCAAGCCTGGCCACGACATCTCTGGTTGCTGGACGAGGGATCCACGCTTACGTCAGCAGTATCTTGCTCGTCGACAGTCTGGGTGTTCAGGATCTTCTGCTGTTGCCTCTGGACCTCCTACTGGTGCTTCCGGACCTCCTGCTGGTGCTCTATCGGATCAGGATATTATTCGTGGTCTTCGTAGTCTGCTCGCTGCTACAGGCTCCTCCTCGTCGGGTACTGCTGGTTCTGTGACTAGTTCTTCTGGCACTGTGCGACCATCATCTTCTACACAGTCAGGTACGTCATCCCCGTGGTATCTGGATTATGGAGCTTCTTTTCATATGACGTCTACATCTTCTATTCTTTCTGCTCTTCGCTCTCTTATTTCTCCTGTCCGTGTTATTACGGCTGATGGTACCTCTCTTCCTGTTTCGAGTCGAGGCACCCTCTCTACCTCCTCCTTCTCTGTTCCTGATGTTTCTCATATTCCCAGTCTTAAGATGAATCTTTTCTCTGTTAGTCAGCTTACTGATTCTGGTTGTAGGGTCATTCTTGATGCTGATTCTTGTGCTGTTCAGGACCGTCGTACACAGGCTCTGGTTGGAGCTGGCCCTCGGAGCATTGAGTCTCCGGGGCTCTGGGAGTTAGACTGGCTTCGCGTTCCCTCTGCCGACACTTCTTCTGCCACTTCTCCTGCGGTTGCTGCTTCTGTCACTGGCTCTTTTCAGCAGTGGCATCATCGGCTGGGTCATCTTTGTGGCTCCCGTTTATCATCCTTAGTTCGTCGTGATCTTCTGGGGCTTGTCTCAGGAGATGTGTCGTCGCTACATTTGTGTCAGGGTTGTAGGTTAGGTAAACAGATTCAGCTTCCCTATCCTACTAGTGTGTCTGTATCTCAGCGACCTTTTGATTTAGTTCATTCAGATGTGTGGGGTCCGGCTCCCCTTGCTTCAAAAGGGGGCCACCGATACTATATTTTGTTTATTGATGATTTTTCACGGTACACCTGGTTATTTTTTATGCGCTCTCGCAGCGAGGTGCTTGCTATTTATCAGCGCTTTGTGGCTATGGTTCGTACCCAGTATTCCACGCCTATTCGTGTTTTTCGTGCTGATTCTGCAGGAGAGTATATCTCTCAGCACCTGCGTGGTATCCTTGCTGAGCATGGCACCCTTGCTCAGTTCTCGTGTCCCGGCGCCCATGCTCAAAATGGTGTTGCCGAGCGTAAGCATCGTCATATTCTTGAGACTACCCGCGCTATGATGATTGCTTCCTCTCTTCCGCCGCATTTCTAGGCTGAGGCTGTCGCTACGTCGACTTACCTCATTAATATCCAGCCTTCAGCTGCTCTTCAGGGTGGCATTCCTCTCGACCGTCTTTCTGGATCCTGTCCAGACTACTCGGCTCTTTGTTTATTTGGATGCGTTTGCTATGTTCTTCTACCTCCTCGTGAACGCACCAAATTAACCGCTCAGTCTGTTGAGTGTGTTTTTCTTGGCTACAGTGATGAGCATAAGGGCTATCGTTGTTGGGACCCCGTTGGTCGTCGTATGCGCATCTCTCGTGATGTCACGTTCGATGAGACGCGTCCTTTCTATCCACGCCCCACCTCTGGCACTTACCCAACAGATGATCTCTCTTTTCTTCTTTTTCCTGATACACTTTCCGCTGTCTCTTCTCCTCCACCTCCTCCTTCTGCTGCGCCTCCTTTGTCTTCGGCGCCATCCTCTCCTCCGTCTAGTTCCCCTAGTTCTCCTCGGTCTCCAGCTTCGGATCCTTCCTCTGTGCCTTCTTCTTCCTCCTCTTCTGATGAGTCATCTTCAGTGGATGAGCTTCCTTGACCTGTTCGTCAGCGTCGTGCTCCAGATCGTTACTCCCCTAGTCAGTATGGTCTTTCTGTAGTTTCCGAGCCGACTTCTTATCGGGATGCTGCGTGTCATCCTGAATGGCAGCTTGCCATGGCTGAGGAGATTGCTGCGCTTGAGCGCACAGGCACCTGGGATCTTGTCTCTCCCCCTTCTGGTGTTCGTCCTATCACATGTAAGTGGGTCTATAAAATTAAGACCCGCTCTGATGGATCTCTTGAGCGTTATAAAGCGCGTCTTGTGGCTCGTGGTTTTCAGCAGGAACATGGTCGTGACTATGATGAGACTTTTGCTTGTGTGGCACATACGACCACTGTGCGTACTCTTCTTGTTGTTGCTTCTGTTCGACGCTGGTCTGTGTCCCAGCTTGATGTTCAAAATGCTTTTCTTAATGGCAAGTTGAGTGAGGAGGTTTATATGCAGCCTCCTCCTGGGTATTCTGTTTCTGATGGGATGGTTTGTCGTCTTCGACGTTCTCTTTATGGCCTTAAACAGGCCCCTCGTGCCTGGTTTGAGCGCTTTGCCTCTGTGGTGACTGCTGCTGGTTTCTCTCCTAGTTCTCATGATCCAGCGCTTTTTGTTCACACTTCTCCTCGTGGACGCACTCTTCTGCTTCTCTATGTTGATGATATGATCATTACTGGTGATGATCTTGAGTATATTGCCTTTGTCAAGGCTCGCCTGCATGATCAGTTTCTTATGACTGATCTTGGTCCTCTTCACTATTTTCTTGGGATTGAGGTTTCATCCACTTCTGATGGGTTTTCTATCTCTCAGGAAAAGTATATTCAGGATCTTCTTGCTCGGGCTGCTCTTGCGGATGAGCGCACCGTTGAGACTCCTATGGAGCTTCATGTTAAGCTTCGTTCTACGGATGGTGATCCTCTTCCCGATCCCACTCGTTATCGCCATCTTGTTGGGAGTCTCGTTTATCTTGCTGTCAGCCGTCCTGATATCTCTTATCCTGTTCATATTCTGAGCCAGTTTGTCTCAGCTCCTACCACTGTTCACTACGGTCATCTCCTCCGTGTCCTCCGTTATCTTCGTGGCACGATTACTCATCGCCTTTTCTTCCCTCGTTCTAGCTCTCTCCAGCTCCAGTGCTACTCGGATGCTACGTGGGCGAATGATCCTACGGATCGTCGTTCACTTTCTGCTTACTGTGTGTTTCTTGGTGGTTCGCTTGTTGCTTGGAAGACGAAGAAACAGGTAGCGGTTTCCCGTTCGAGTGTTGAGGCTGAGTTGCGGGCTATGGCTTCGGTGACTGCTGAGGTGACCTGGTTACGGTGGTTGCTTGCAGATTTTGGGGTCTCTGTTACGACACCCACTCCACTTTTCTCAGACAGTACAGGTGCTATCAGTATTGCACGTGATCCGGTCAAGCATGAGCTGATCAAGCATATTGGTGTTGATGCTTTTTATACACGTGCTCAGGTGCAGGATCAGGTTGTTGCGCTTCATTATGTGCCTTCAGACTTGCAGTTGGCAGATTTCTTTACGAAGGCACAAACCCGCGCTCAGCATGATTTCTTACTCTCCAAACTCAGTGTTGTGGATCCACCATGAGTTTGAGGGGGGGTGTTAGAGTATATTTGTGTATTGTGGTTTTCCCCATATGTTAGGGGGCTTTCTGTATATTTGCACCTGTACATGTACTATATATTCTGGCCTTTGGCCCTTTGGTAATACAAGATCTATTACCCCAATAGTGTAGACGAGGACGGAGGACAGTCAAGGTTGATGAGATGCTTTGGGACACGCTCGCGAAAAAGGAGGGACGACTTGCGTTAGGATTCAGCCTGGAGCGACATGCACGCGTAGGGAAGCGGCGGCCAGAGTCGAGGTAGGGTCGTGGCATGGCTAGGAAGGAGACGTTTGTGACACATTGTTGTAGAGATTCGGGTGGCTGAGTTGCAGGGGGCGCGCAGACAAATATGAGATGGAGGACCATGCTTCGACATTTGGGTGTTGGAGAGAAGCTTCGAGACGATGATGTACTTGGGGTGCTAGACCTCGTGGACGGCGGCGAAGCAAGTGTAGGAGGCGGTGGCGACCTACAGTCGATAACCAAGGAGAAGCAGGGGAGACATCATCTAGACATGGGCGAGACAAGGTCTCCATCTAGAGTAGACGAGGTTGGTAGGGGTAGGGGTGGATCAGATGGAAAGAACCAGATGGCGGCAAGGGGGCATTGTGCAAAAATACCACCGGGGTTTGTGGTAATGTGTGGTGACTAGGGTCGTGTGTGATGTGGTGTGTGAGTGTGTTTCGTGCATCTCTGGTCATGGTGGATGCGTGCATGAGTATGTTGTGTGTCCACCAAAGGGTAGGGCGGTGTCAGTCACGTGTGTGTGCCTGGTGTGTGTGGTGCCGGAGTTGTGGTTATGGTTAGGTGTGGGTTGTCTTAGGTCAGGGTTCGGGTTTAGGTTAGGTGGGTTTGGGCCGGGGTTGTAGGTAGCTGGGTGGGCCCTTTTGTCCTGGTCGGCTGCCCCCCCACCCCCCAAAAAAAAATTCTAATTTGTTACACCTTTTTACCAAATAGTTTTTAGACAAAAAATAGAATTTAAATTTGTATTATAGAGGTAATTAATGTAGAAATAAAAGTAAGGTTTTAGCGTAAATATTTCTAGAGGACAAAAAATATGCATGATGATGTCATGATGATGTGAAAATAAAACAACATGCAATTACAATAAAGGGGATTTTCTGGGATGCCATAATTTGATACCAATAAAAGGGATCTCGCCCAGAGATCTGCTCCATGGTACGGGGAAGAAGGGTAGTCATGTAGATTGTAGCACCCCGGTAAAACCACTACTAGAAAATCGCGTGCTATTCTTTTTATTTTGTGCATCATCATGACTGCATGCTCATGTCCTCATGCCACATTGCATTTGAGCATCGTCATCAGATTGCATATTATTTGCCTAAAACTATTTTCGAAAAGCCTACCTTTGTTTTCTAAATATCCCTGTCTTTATTTCAAATCAAACCTCGGTCTTATCCGGATCTTTTATTTGTCTAAAAACTATTTACAAAAGTCTTATTGAATTAAACAAACAAAGCAATAAACAAAAATAAAAACTATTTTTGTCTGGGGAGGCAGTCCAGCCGGTCAGGCCAGAGGCCCAACCGGCCGAACCACCTACTACCCGGCCCAAAACCAGCCTAGCCTCTAACCAAACCCTAGCCCTATCCTCCACCAAACCCACATCTAGCCGCCACCTCAACCAGCCTCCACCCCGCCGCCACTCACCACCCGCACCCACACGCCTGCACACCATCTGGTCCACCTACCGCTAACACACACGCACTCACACGTTCGACTCGCGCGCAGCACGCACGCCCGCACGACTCCCGACCCCACCTGAGCGCAACCGCATTACCGCTCCCCTCCCTGCGATGCACCCTGCCTACGGTACACGCATCGTGCACGCGAGCCCACCTAACGCTCCGCTCGACCCCACCCCGACGTGACCCTGCGTCAATGCGACGCGACCCCGCTCCTGTCCTGTCCTCACGCATCGCTCGCCCCGCTCCTGTTCCGTTCCCCGTGCCTCTTCTTCTTTGCAGAAGCCGCTTCCGCCGCTAGGATCCTCTCCAGCCGCGATCCCTGGCGGTCGCCTCGCCCCCACAAGCGCCCAGGGATGCGGGCCGCCTTGCCTCCTTTGAGCCCCGCGTACGTCGTCGCCCAAGATCTCCAGCCGTAGCCGCGCCCCCTCACAAGTTCCTCCCCGCGGCCTGCGACCTCGCCACCGACGGCAGCCGTGCGTCCCTCACCGTCCCTGCGTGTGCAGGTCTTCAAGGCAGCCGACCCTGCTGGCCGCTTTTCCCCTGCACGCCACGGTAGCCGGCCTCCTCTGCTCTGCCTTGCAGGTCGCCCTTTCTCACGCGCCTCTGCAAGTCGCCGCCGTCTCGCCGCATCTCCCCTTCTTCAAGCTCGCCCCGACCCTGACCTCGCCTCTGCCCTCCACCCGCGCGCAGGACCGCAACCTCCTGGTGCTCCGGTTCGACCACGGAGGCCCTCGTCGTCCTCTCTCTTGCAGCAGCGCACCCGCCAAGCTCCGCCGCAGGGCCCGCCTCCCCGGAGTTCTTCCTGCCGCCATGGACGCCCGCCCTGCGACCTCACCACTGTCTGCACGGGGATTTTGGCCTTCTCAAGCTCCTTGACGGACCCTGCAGGTTGCCTCTTTTCCTCTGTAGCGGGCATCAACAAGATCTTCTCCACTGTCTGTTGTTTGACCGTGCCGTGACCCTAGGAGCACCCGAGGGGCCTCCTTATTCTACATATGTCATGCTCATCTCTGCCTCGGTGTTTGTTCTGGCCAGCATAAGCCGTTTGTAGATGTTCCCCATGTATGCCGCAGGAATATGGAAGCTGAAGTCAAGTTCTACGACAATATTAAAGCCGAAACAAGATCTCTCGAGACCAATCTGATGACGATGCACCGAGACGATCCGCAACCCCCACAAGGATATCGTGTCGCTGCCGAGATCTTCTTCATGGAGACTGGAGACCATGAACCCCGGAGTCCGAAGACCGAACCCGAACCCCCTCGGCGAACCCCAAGATCACCGATACCCTAATGTGATTCCCTTTCTGAGACCCCTATTTTTATAATGACATATACTTGTTGCATAATTAATTCACCCATACTCGCATACATGTTTATTTGTTTGGGGGTACCTTGTCGATTCATCTCATGATTAAATATGGAGACCATATGCGGGCTATTTTAGTCTTATAATGGTTCCATTTAAATTTGAGTAGCGAACTTGTGCCATAATTTGCCGTGTTAAGACAACATTTAAAATGCAGGGTATCTAAACAACATGAACCACTTAATTAATTGTCGAAACCCCGGTTCCGCTTAATTTGTCTAGTTGCACCGCATCTTTGCCATGCCCTGCATCATATCATAAGCATGCCAGATCTTCTGCCGTAGTATTAAATATTGCATCCAGTGTTTCTTCTAGTGTTTGCTTCTTCATGGATTAGGGCGGTGAGTTGATGCGAGTATCGACAAGTTCTCCAGATATGAACCTTCGGCAGTGTTTTCCAGGCGAGCATCTCTCCCCCTTCTACCTATTTTGCATTTATAGTCTTTATTTCCTCCTGTTGATCTATTGCTATCCGTGTCGCGATGCTTTAGTTTCCGTGCACCAGTTATATCCCGTGCAACCTCTATATTGCCATGGACACCTCCTAATACCTGTTGTTTGGTAGATAGCTGGCCTTGCGAGTCGTAGTTGCTTGCTCAGGTGCGATCTCGTGTTGTCGAGTATCACAGTTGTTGGTATGCTGGCAGATGTTTATGGTGGAGATGATCATGTCTTTAATTACAACTATTAAATTGCCGTGATAACTAATGAAAGAGGCACCGGTGGGCAATATATGTTATTTGGTTGTTCATGCCCACTTGTCTCCCGTAGGCCCCGAGTACTTGATACATGTTCCTTGACTATTCGCACTATCCACATCCGGGAGAGTCTATGAATCCCCCTTAGCCAGAGCTTGATTCATTTCTTATTTCTTTGGGCCACAAACTAGTTTGGGGTTTTATTACTATCCTGTACTTATGCCATGCTTTACTGCTTTATTTACGATTGTGCGTGGAGCACCTGTACTGTTTAGGATCGTGACATGTTTTCGCTGTATCGACAAGCCCAGTCACACTTTCGGGTTCCCAGTCGTTTACAGCCGTCCACACAAACCTTGGGTCCGTCTCGGAGTCGGCCAACTTTGTTGCGGGTAGCTTAATGGGGTGGCCCCCTGAAATAATTTATGAATCCTGTGATTGCTTTGTCGTGAAAGCATCGTTGGGTTTTGAGTTGGTTTTTCCGAGGTTGATCGTGTGTGTGTTGCTATTTGTGCACCCCTGCGGGGTAAATCTTTCTGAAAGCCGTGTCCACGGTTATGGATGACTTGGAGCATAGTATCTCAATCATAGACAAGCATAACTAAAGTAGTGCTATAAACTTGACTTAATATATGACTAGTAATCAGATTCAACTATCACGGAATGGATATTAAAATGACAACAACTGGTGGATCGGTGGTGATCTATGTCATACTATACCTGCCTAGTAAGTATTGCAACTCCAATGGAATGTGATAAAATTTCCAACAATTGCTGGGTTTTTGGGATTCCTCAGGACAATTATATGTGACTAGTAAATGTTCCAACTACAACGGAATGTTAACTAAAACTGCCCACTACTTATGCTATCATGATGACTCATGCTATATATCTGACTAGTAAATGCTGCAACTATAATGGAATGAGTAAAACTACCAACTATGTGAGTTCCTTGGTCCGACTTCCTCGTTTGGTCTCGAGGGGGAAAATACCAGGATGGGTATGTTTGGTGTTAGTATCAGGTAGGATCCGAATAGGTCTTTCTTACCCCTCTCTAATAGCCGCCAGTGATACCGAGTCTCTATAGGTTGTTTAGTGCCGCTGCGCTGCCGCTTCAGTCCACCATACCTATGTAGGCGAGAGCCGCCGAATTCTAGCCTTGCCGTGTACTGACCTCAGTACTGACGCTCCTCTTTTTCCTTTGCCCTTTGTCGGCACCCCTTTTGTTTTAGCAGGTTTGAGATCGACGTCGTTAGCAGGGTTACCCTTCCGGCTTGGCCTGGGAAGGTTTATGGACGCCATTGGTTATTCTTCAGGGCTCTTAGCCCCATTTGCATCTTGTCCGTAGTCGGACACTCTATCATTTTCAAGGTGATTTGGATCTTTGTATAGTATATCTGTATTCTTGACTCATGGAGTCGTTGTTGTATATATATATATGTTCTGAGGGTTCCATCGTGGACTAATGTGTAATGGTATTACTTCGTTTTCCACCCGCACGAAAGTGCCTGGTGGGCGTCCTTGAATCGTTTCTATGCGGGTTTGGCGGGAAGGGCTAAAACTTGCATAGGGCTGATTCGAGGGTGTTACATAGATCCTGGTGACACCACTAACAAGAATTCTTACTCAATCTTCAAACTGTAGACACCACCAACAAGATGTTTTTTCTCACGTTCTTCGAGAGAGCACTCCAGAGAAGTAAATACAGAAGTAAAGGTCTCAAAATATAAAGCCACCTATAACTTCCATGGAAGGAGTAGAAGCCGCATTAATCCACCAGTTCAGCAAAACAAGACTGAATGATAAAAGTAGTCGGTATGGTCGCAACTCCATACCACACTAAAAGCATTACTCCATACATGAATAGGAGAATCGTGCAACCAAACTCTCGGAATTCAGACTAAAGATCTTGACAAGAGGTGTTCGGAAATCTTCAGAAAAATCAAAGATGTGATGCATGCTCTTCATCGGATTCGAAATGGATGATGATGTCGTCGTGTTGGAAACTACTGGAAGGTACAGAAGAAATCATATGAAAAGACAAAGTGATTAGGTTTGTCATGAACAACACATGCTCAAGGTGCACCCCAACTTCACCAATGCTCATTGATGCGTCCAAAATGGAAGCATATTTACCTCTTGTTTTTGCATAAATAGAGTAGGGGTTTTTGTATTTCACCGTGCCTACACGTGCTATTTCGTTCTTATTTCAATAGGATCCCAAATCATGGAGTCATATATGAACATATCAATTAGAGTTGTCATATTGTGTAATTATATGATATTTCTAAGTGACAAAAGTCATTTTATGAATTTACCTTCGCACCCAGAAGAATAACAAACAAGGAGGAGACATCAACACCGATAACGACCACTGGTACGGGCAGAGCCCGCCCATACCATCCGCCCGTACCAGGCACCATCGGGACCGCCTGGTCACCCACCAGAAACCATGAAACACCACATCCGAGAGGGATCTGAAGGACGAACTTGGCTGGGGCAAAATCCCAGCTGCTTCGCAGATCATTGGAGGACAACGTATCATCCCCTTCACCATCAACCGTTGCATCTTCATCACCACTATTACTCCATCTTTCATCTATTAGATCTCTTTTTAATTCCAGATCCAATTGTGGTTTGCATTAGATCTACCTTGTACTTTAATCCATCCATTTGATTATGATGATGTTGTTGATTGCTTGAATGAGTGAGTAGTTAATTTGTTCTTGGGGAGATGGAACCCTAGCACCACTATGAACTTGTAATAAAGATGATCTATTATTGTGTCCATATGACTTGCTTGTCTATGATATAATTATGACTTGTGTTTGATTTCTCTCTTTAGATGATATGTGAAGTCGACCACATATCATTTGCCTTCGGAATGAAACAGAGGAAGAAACCCTTTGGACGTGTTGTGGAAGCGTACCCGGAGTGCCCGGTGACAAATTGGTGCCGGCTCGTAACCCACACGGTCAAAGGGGGATCAAGAGGGACTCCCTAAGCTAATTACGATATCCATGGGGAAACCCTTAATTGCGGTGGCCTGTATGGGTGATTGCTCTCAGGCATTGCAGTGGTTATTTAGAGGTGACCTCACAATTGGCTCAACAAAGTGGCTTTCTACGAGCCTTGGCGTGAACATCTTATTATAGGGATCTCTCCACACATATCATGACACAAGAAGTATGTTATCTTGATTACATATAATAATAGTACTATGCTAGCGGTGTATCCTACATCCCAGAGAAGGCTTTAGCCCTATTGAATTCAACCACGCTTTCATACAGTCTTGTTACTTGTTTTAATTACTTTTCTACAAACAACCATAAACAATTCAAACACCCTTTACTTGAGATCAAAGACAACTTACAAGTATTCTTTGGCAAATAGTAACGAGGGGCATAAATACCTTAACCAATAGCTCTTTGCGGGTTCGATATCTTTATTTAGAAACTAGCTACAATTGGTATATGCACTTGCAGTCATCACTCATCCTTCTCATCTATTTTTCAACAATATGGATATCAAGGTGCAACAATTTTTTGTTGATACGGTCAAATGGAAGGTAGAACAAATGAAAGATTCATTAGACAACACTAAAACCAAATGTATAAACACAATTGCAAGAGGAAGGAAGAAAAATCCTAAAGGTACGACAGAAACCCAACCACGAGAAATTCTGGACTTGAAGAAAGGTAAGAGAGAGTAGAATATAGATAAGGAATAAAAGAAGAGCTACTCAGATTTATCCGACGGATTTTGCAAATAGTTTTGACAATCTACATTGTCTATTAGCTAGCTTATCCTACATGCTAGACTAGTAGGGTATCGGAAAGCATGGCTTTGATACCACTTGTAACGCCTTTGAACCGGCTCTATGCAGATTTAAACAATTCCCGCAAACCCCAAATAGAAATGATTATATGACTCAACTAGTCAGGAATATAAATATACATTACAAAGATCCAAATCACAATGAGAATTATATAGCATCCAAGTATAGATAAGAATACAAATGGGACTAAGAATTCAGAATAATAACCAATGGCATCCACAATCCTGCCCAGGCCATACCGGAAGAGTAACCTTGATAACATCGTCAATCTCATACCTGTCAAAATTAGGCCAATACTTGCCGACACAAAGGAGGAAAAGAAAACAAGCGTAAGTACCGAGGCAACTACTTAGCGAGACTTAGAATTTGGCTGCTCTCGCCTACATAGTATGGTGTACTTAGCGGCAGCAAAGCATGCACTAAAATAACCTATGGAGACACAATACAAATTTCATCTATTAGAGAGGGATAAGAGAGCCCTCTTCAGAACCAACTAGATACTAACACCAAACATAACCCAGCCACAACATTACCCATGTCACATAACCACTAGGGAGCAATACTAGAACACTCACACGGCTGCCAATTTTATTAATTAATTGATTAAGTCAATTAATTACTAGTCAAGTTAATATCCCATTAGAAAATGATAATTTAGTGTAAGTTGTATATGATCGAGAGACTATGCACCAAGTCATCCATAACCGTGGACACAACTTTTCAAAAATATTAAATCCTATAGGGGTACACCAAAGTATCCACACACACTTCAAGCGAAACGTTTGCTAGGTCATTTAATACAGTCACCAGCATGTTGGAGGGACATCTTGCACGACGTTTCCTAGAACCAAAGCAAGCACAAGGGTCCACCCCACTAAGCTACCCATGATGAAGTCGGCATCAAGCTCTGCAACAGACCCAGAGGTTTGCGATGGCTTTCAGGGTGGGTGTGAACAACCAGAGAAGGATAAGTAGGAAGGCGAGATGCAATACAATGCAGAATAACAAATGCTCCTCGAGCAACAGAAAGTAAATCGTGCATATGAGAAAATAAACCAAGGTTGTGGCCCCAAGTATAGTACTTTCAGATCAGATAATATGTCAATAGGGGTTCCCATAAACCAAAGGTATGGTTAGCGTGCTTAGTCTGAAAACAAGTATCAAGAACTCGGATCCTAGGGCAACACTAGCAGATCCTAAAGGTGGTCACTGTCTGAGCGCCTTATCTTACTTAATTATCACCTGAACCAAATGTAGAAATTAACTATTAACTTAAGGATGAAGCATGATCAACGATAATGGAAAGCACAAGATAAATTATTAACAACATAGATCCACAACTCCAACAACCACCTGATCAAGCAACTATGGCTCACAAGGACAACTAGATACCAAACAATGGATAATAGGAAGTAGCCAAGATAATATGGGTTGTAAGGAGTATTAATGGTATGGAAACTAAAGCATCACAAAATGGGTAGAAATAGAGAGAGAAGCAAAGCGATAAAATGAAATAGGTAGATGAGTACTCGCTTATGAAGCATTGACGAAGATACATATCCGAGGAACTTTTCGTATCTCGCATCAACTCAGTGTCCCTTCCGGTGAAAAAGCAATGCACTAAAAGAAACACCGGACGTAATATTTAATACTATAATAAAATATTGGGCATGTCCATGATATGATGCATGACATGTCAAGATGCGATGCTCAATATTAAGCAGAACTAGAATCCTAATTTAATTATATGGTTCAAGTTATTTATCTACTGCAAAATTAAATGTTGGATAACATGGCAAAACATGGCATCAGTGAGCTATAGAATTTAAATGGAGACAGAATAAGACAACAATATCTCACATACACTCCATATTTAATTTAGATGAATCGACTATTTAACCCAAACCACAAGATGGTATATATATGTAACACCCCAAAAATATTAATCGAGATTATCAAGTTCTAATCACCCAAGTTTAAGGTTAACAAAAACTTTTATTATTAAATCTAATATGAGTGTATGTTTGAATTGCATTAGTTTGTGAATGAGTGCAATTTCCATGTTTGATTGCTAAAAATGATAACAAATGGTTTAAATATGAATACTACATCATCTAGGCCAACTACAAACAAAATACAAAGAAAATAAAATCAAATATGAATCATATAATCAAATGGTTATTTTGACCAAAATTAACCACTAGACCACTTTGAGTGTTCCTAGTAAAATATTTCTAATAGAAACTTTCTCAATTCTTTTCACCCCTTGCTAGACCAAGTAAAAGTGAACCCAACCCCACTTTACAAATCAATAGAAACAAATTCTAAATCTATTTAAAGGACATTGCAAAATTGAATCAAGTTCATATGCATAGATCACCATTTTTCAAAAACCACTCAAATAAATTCACCTTGGCAAACCCAAGCAACCATAGACACTCAAGCATGTGACAAACACACTCACCAAATTTCATTCAAAAATTCAAATCTTGTGTTCATGCGGCCATTTGGTCGAGCACTTGGTAGACATAGAAAACACTTGCCTAACTTTTACTGTTCTGACCAGTGATCACTTGCCACTAGCCCCTCATTTCACTCCCCCTGGTCTCCCTTAGTGCCTACTAGCACAGCATACCAGCTCCCCGTTTTTTGTTTGGGCTAGTGCAACGCCGCCCAAAGCTCGCCGTGCCGGTCGACTAAGAACCACTCGCCACAGCCAGCACCACCCTCTCCCACGATGTCCAGGAGACAGGCGACCGTCCACCGCCACCCTCTGTCCACCCCTCGACCGCAGACACGCCATGGACCACCCACAAGCGCCGTGCCCATTTCTCCGCATGCCATGCCAAGAGCGCGCCAGAGCGCCGCAGCCAACACACGCACACACGTCGCGCCTTGCCGTCACCTCGCGTGCCCGCACTCACCGTGACCCTAGATACCCCCAGACATGCCCGTTCACCGCCGCGTGGACCATAGCCACTGTGCGTTGTCTCGAGCACCGTTGTTTCCGCCCAGAGCACCGACCGTTCCCGACCATTCTCGACCATCCCTTGCCGCGTCATCACGCGCATGACCACCGCCTTGAAGCACCGCATCGACCCCTACCCTCAGCCATGCTGCTAGCCCCCTATATCGACGTTGCCGATGAGGCCGAGCCATCCCGCTCTGTCCCTCTCACCGTTGTATAAATAGAGGCCGCCCTAGCTCCAATTCACCACACCATTCCACTCCCCTCTCTCTCAGACACCTCCCACACCTCTCCCCAGAGCAAGGCGAGCACCACATCGCTGGAATTTCACCGGAGTCCGCCACTGCAGAGCAGAAGAGGAACGGAGCTAGGAGCCACCCTAGGAGCCGCCACGACCACCATTCGAACCGACGTCGTCTACAACGTCGTTCGCCCCCATCGCCGACCTTAGCTACAGCCCAGGTGAGCCCCCACGTACCCCCACCTTCGCGCTAGGGTTCGTTCCTCGCCGGAGCTGTTCGCGGGAGATGACGAACCACGACCTTAGATCCTAGTCTAATCGCACGACCTAGATTAAAAGGTATCGTTTCGATTTAATTTAGTCACTGACGTGTGGGATCGTCCTGTCAGCAGCCCGCTGCACCAGCGCAGTGCAGTTGGGCCGGCCCAGTTAGTTTCCCGCACAGAGCCCGTAGATTCAAATAAACTTTCTCCAATTTAGTTAAAACTAGATTCTGTCAGTAGATTCAAAAATCAATTCAAAAGATTCACTGAACCAAATTGCATGATTCCAATTTTGTTAGAAAGGTACTCAAATTATCTATCCAAGCCCGTTGGATTCAAACCGTTTGAAATTATAGATCACCTATAGTAAAAATAGCAAGACAAAGACTTTTCCACATTCAAACATTTTTTCAAAAATCAACCGTAAGTGCTTTTGAGTTGATTCCAACTCTCAAAAATCACATTTGACAAGATCTATCTGAATATGTAAAAATATTTAGGTTTACATGCAGTGACATTGGACTAGTACTAAAAGAATGCTATATAGGCATTTCTAGTCACTTTAATTGTATTAAATAGTTTTTTTTAACTTTATAAAATATGACCACCACTTTAAATCACATTCCCAAGTATTAGAATATGTGGTGATGACATGTGTCAACATGATCCCATAATTTAATTGGAGAATATTAAATCTTAAGTATTTTCAATGAGTAGAAATTACTTTTCTAAAATAAGATAAACAAGATTAGGTCTTTATTTCATGTGATGTTTGTGTTGATGCTAGATCATAAAGTGTCAGCCTTGGTGTGCTAAATAGAAGAAGTTAAGTATTGTTTGGTGATTGTGTACATCGTATTCATTTATAGACGATAGTACCAACCCAGGATACGGGGAGGAGGAGTACTACCAAGAAGAAGAAGAAGAGAACTTCAACCACTTCACTACTCAAGGCAAGCTAGAACTATGCAAGCTAACACTTGCAAACTTGATAACCTATGCAAGATGCATTAGGGATGCTTTGGTTATGCAATCGTGATTTTACCAATCCCAAGATTTACTTGCAAGCTTTATTCTTTTACTTTACCAAAGTTCTTTACCTTTAGTTAGTGATTTGTGAGTATTGGAAGAATAGGATAGATACCATAAAGAGTATAAAACTAGGCCTAACTAGTTATACTTAGATGTCATCAAAAGGCATACAAGTAGATTTGGATAGTTACACTTGATTAACACCCCTCATTAGTGAATACCCTCAACTCTAGTGGCTAGTGCTAAGCATAAAAGTTGATCACTTCAGATGGGAATACTTGGTGAAAATCATTATGAAAACCTTGGAATAAGGATTCATTCTATTGAAATGTTTTGACATGTGTTATGGACACAAAAGGATTTGATGATGAAAATGTTGAGGCATGAGCCTTAACCCTTTACAAAAAATGATGGTTGGGTTCGGATGCAATGTCATTCTAATTTTACCGTACAACCACAATACCCGAATTGGGTAGGGCTTAAGTGGAAATTTATATGCCTTAGTATGGGTTCCCTCGCGGAAAAGAGGTTGAGATGAGGCTACCTCGTGAATGTGAATGTCCACCTATGCAGTGCCCACGATGGCAGATGGCCATGGCTGGGAGGCCAAGCTAATAGGGGAGGTGCCTATACTAGAGTGTGTAATTGAAAGGTTAGGATTGATTATCCGCATACTAAGTCTGATGATTCAGGGTTATCCCTGAGGGATGTATCGAATTTTGTGGTGAAAGTGTACCACCTCTGTAGAGTGTTAAACTATTCGAATAGCTGCGTCCGCGGTCATGGACACTTGGAGTGGCCATACTGTTCCGTTGTCAGATGTTTTCAAAATGACTTGTGAATTGAACTATGACTTTGACTTGACCACAACATGATTGTGGACATGAAAACTAGGTTCCCACTTAGGTGATGTAGAAAATTAAATTAGTTTTCTTTACTTTTGAACTCAGTATGAAATAAACCTGGCTTTTTTTAAAGAAACCTAGAGCTTAAGATTCCTACTAGAACTACCTTACTTGTTAGTGATAGTTTGCGAGTACTTAAAGAGTACTCATGGCTTTGTCCCTGGCTATTCCCGTGGCCAGATTATGAGGAGGACTACAAGGAAGATGGATAGCAGGAGGTCTATGACAACTAGGGTCATCTCCCATCGTCAGCATTGCCTGTGACTCTGAAGATAGAGCCCCTACTACGTTTACTTTCTGCTGCTTTGATTGTATTAAGACTGGACCATGAGATCCTTTATTTGTAAGACCTTTATTATGGTTTGTAATGGATGATGTACTGTGGTACCAATTCTGTTATGTCTTGCAAAAATGGTAATCCTGGGATTGCGATGTATGGCATAACAGGCATCTGGGATTAAAAATCCGGGTGTTGACAAGTTGGTATCAGAGCCATCCTGACCATAGGAGACCCTAGTTAGAATGTACGTGTGAACAAAAACTTAGTTTCAAAACAAAATAAGTGAGTATTTATGAAAACCTATTCCCACTCTTATCCTTGAGATTCTTTCAAAAAAAATTCACGTTCCTCAAAAATTCTTGCAAGCATACATAAAATTTGACACACTTGATCACTCCACTAACTTGCTCACCCTAAATTCTTATAGATGGAGGTAAAGTATAGCAAGTTCTACCAGCTGGGCAACAAAGGCCACCTGATCTTTGAGAGGGATCTAGATGCACTTGCAGAGTACCTTGAGCGCCCACACCCGAAGTTCTTCGGGGCCCAACTCAATGATCAGCAAGGAGGAGAGATATCATGGCTAATAGTTGCAAATCTCAGGGGCAAGATGGAAGCACCCACTTCGGAGAAGATCCAATTCAGCGTTCGGGAGAACAAATGGCTAGATGGATTAGCCAGGGCTATGCAAGAAGCTCTTGCCCGTCTGTGTGGGCAAAAACATCAACCAGATCTAGGGAACTCGCTTTTCTCACTATGCAAGGCGTGTTTCTATGGGAATGCCTTTGGAGATGCAAGGACACCAGGAGCTGAAGCACCAAGTGGATAATCTCGACTTCATGTTGTATGATAGACAACAGGAGTTGGACAACTCTCGTGCCTACGCCAACCACAACCATACCATTGCAGTCAAGAAGGACCAGACCCTCGCCATCCTCGCCAAGGAGCGCCAATCCCTTCGCCGTCAGCATGACAAAAAGGATCGCACCATCGATCATCTTCGCAAGAAGGTGTCCACTCTCGAGAAGACCATCCGTGAACAGGAGATCCATCTTGAAGCGAAGGAGGAGGAAGGTGAAGATATACGTTGAGATCTCTACTCTTACCTCAATGATGATGATGACTACCTGGAAGACGATGCTATGGAGTTCCACAGTGATGATGATGATTCCGCCTTCATTGATGATGATTATATGCACTTGAGCACCACCGTAGGAATGCGTTGTACCCGGTCCCACTGTATCGTAGTTTCACAGAATGGTTCTTAAAACCATCTGTTTTCTATTTGTCTTGTGGTGTGTGTTTGTATTGTGTGCTTTGAATGAATGAATGAATGAGAGGAAGTTGTTAGTTTACAAAACCTGAGTCAAAACTCAAAGTTAAAGCTTTTAAAACAAACCATGAACCTTAGAGATTTCCCTCTTATCTCATTATCTATCTCAATCTTCAGATGACTCGCGGAAATCCCGGAGGAAGCAATTCATCTCAGGACCCAATGCTGCAGATTCTGCAAATGCTAGTTTCTGACCGTGAAGCTAGTAGAGCCGAACGTCAAGCCAACTTAGCCACTCTTCAACAGATAGCTCAGATGGCCCACAATAATAAAGGCTACAGAAACCAGGATAACCATGGATCCAAGCACAAGAACTTTCAGAATACCAACCCAACTATCTTTAGTAAGTCTGAAGATCCCTTAGATGCTGATGACTAGCTGCAAACCATGGAGAAAAATTAGAGGTCGCAGGAGTTGAGGCCAATGAAAAAGTCCTGTTTGCCACCCATTATCTGGCAGGTGATGCAAGAGCCTAGTGGAATAGCATACGTACCATGAACGGAGGTCAGATGATGACTTGGGATGAGTTCAAAATCAAGTTTAGCAGGACTCATGTGCCCCCGGGTCTAATTAAGAGGATGAGGGATAAGTTCAGTGAATTGAAGCAAGGAAGGATGACTGTGGTTGAGTACCGTGACAAATTTTTATCTTTAGCTAGATATGCCCCTGATGAGATTGACACAGAAGCAAAGAAGAAAGAGATATTCCTGAACGGACTACATGATGAGATGCAAACCATGCTAGTCAACATTCCCTTTGATGATCTTGAAGCTTTAGTGGAGTCTGATATTCATATGGAAGGGAAGATCAACCAAGCGAATGACAATCACAAGCGCAGGATCATGCACCAGCCTGGATCCCACCATACCCAGAAGTATTGCCCCAACCCGTCTGCAGGATATGCCCCAAGAAACAACAGAACCCCTATGTCCCGTCCAAACTATCCCAATCGTGGCAGAGGAAACTTGAGGTCTGGAGGAAACCACAACAATAACCTCGGCAACTCCAATAACTTCAACCGTGCACCGCCCAAGTCCAACAACAACAACAACAACAACAATACTGCCCCAAGGACTGGAAGCAATGTTGTGCATATTGCAGGAAAAGACAAGTCCCAGATTACTTGCTTTGAATGCGGAGTCAAAGGTCACTACTCCAATGAGTGCCCCAAGAAGCTTGCAGCAACCATCAATGTGAATGCACCCGCTCAGCAGCAACATCGTGTTCAGCCTGGAAGGAGATATGCCCTAGGGAACCCGCTCAACCGCAATGGCTGTCTGTTCCACATGAATGCCGAAGAAGCTCAGGAAGCGCCAGATGTCGTGCTGGGTATGTTTTCTGTTAACTCCATTCTAGCAAGAGTGTTGTTTTATTCTGAAGCATCGCACTAGTAAGATTCAACCAACAAAATTGAAGCATGTTATGATAGTTCAAATACCTGGTTCAACCACCAAAGCTAGAAAATTTTGCAAGGTTGTACCTATCAGAATCCATGGGATAGATTTTTATGCTAATCTAATACTACTTGGAACAAAAGGTTTGGAAGTAGTACTAGGAATGGATTGGATGTCGAAACATAAAGGATTAATCGACTGTGCCAAGAAAGCCATAACCATGACCAGTAGCACTGGAATATCAGTAGAGCATGTATCTGAGACATTGCCCCGTCAATTTAAATGCAACAAGAGTCTATCCCAACCAACCCTAGACAAAGTCAGAGTAGTCTGTGAATACCCCGACGTGTTCCAGATGAATTGCCCGGTATGCCCCCAGATCGGGATATCGAGTTCATCATTGAACCAGTTCCTGGAACTGGACCTATAGCTCAGAGACCTTATAGTATGAACCCATCTGAATTAGTGGAACTGAAGAAGCAACTTGATGCTATGCTGGAGAAAGGTCTGATTCAACCAAGCACATCACCATGGAGATCGCCTGTTTTGTTTGTGGATAAGAAAGATGGAGGTAACCGTTTGTGCACAGATTATCGGAAGCTGAATGATGTCACCATCAAGAACAAGTACCCACTGCCGAAGATAGAAGATCTGTTTGACTAGTTGACTGGTGCCAGAGTGTTTTCTAAGATTGATCTTACAACTGGTTATCATCAACTCAAGATTCGTGCAACGGATATTCCAAAGACCGCCTTTACCACCAGATATGGATTGTATGTGTATACTATCATGTCTTTTGGATTAACCAATGCCCCCGCTTATTTCATGAATCTCATAAATAAGATTTTTATGAACTTCCTGGATAAGTTTGTTGTTGTTTTTATCTATGATATTTTGATCTATTCCAAGTCAGAAGAAGACCATGAGCTACACCTGAGGACCATCCTTGAAACCCTTAGAGAGCATCAGTTGTATGCTAAGTTTAGCAAATGTGAGTTTTGGTTAAAGGAAGTAGGATTCCTAGGACATATCGTGTCAGCAGGAGGAGTTGCTATCGATCCCACCAAGATTAAAGATGTTGAAGAATGGAAAGCCCCAACCACTCAAACCCAAGTCCGCGCATTTCTCGGATTAGCGGGATATTACCGCAAGTTCGTAGACGGATTTTCGAGCATCGCAAGACCAATGCCCCAATTGTTGAAGAAAGATCAAAAGTTTGAATGACTGACAAATGTGAAGCAAGTTTTCAAGAGCTCAAGAAGAGATTGATTTCAGCCCCAATTCTGATTATGTCAGATATCAAGAAGCCTTTTGATGTGTATTGTGATGCATCCAAGATTGGTCTCGAATGTGTGTTGATGCAAGAAGACAAAGTTATATCCTATCTATCCCAACAACTGAAGCAGCATGAGCAAAACTACCCTACCCATGACTTAGAACTAGCAGCTGTAGTTTTAGCTTTGAAGACATGGCGTCATTACCTTATGGGTAACCGTTGTGAGATTTATTCGGATCACAAGAGTCTGAAGTATATCTTCACCCAGAATGAGCTGAATATGAGGAAAAGGAGATGGATAGAGTTAATCAAGGATTATGACCTTGACATTCACTATCACCCCGACAAAGCCAATGTGGTAGCGGATGCTCTTAGTAGACTGCCGTGTAGATTAAACACCATGATTAAAGAAGCCCAGCAAAGTTTGCATGAAGAGTTGGAGCAGTTTAGAACGGAGCTAGTTAGCAAAGGATTTTTAGTTAGCATAGAACTTCAACCCACTTTGATCAGTCAGGTCAAGGAAGCGTAGAAAGGAAATGCAAGTATTGACGGAATCAAATGTCGTATCGGTATAGGGAAGGTACCCAGATTCACCGAAGATTAAGAAGGAGTTTTGTGGTACAAAGGACGTATCTGTGTGCCAGCAGATTTTGAGTTGAAACAAGTCATCATGCAAGAAGCTCCTGATACTGTTTATTCTATCCATCCTAGAGGAACGAAGATGTACCAGGATTTGAAGGAGCAATTTTGGTGGCACGAGATGAAGAGAGAAATCGGAAGCTACATAGCCAAGTGTGATATCTGTCAGAGAGTCAAAGCAGAACATCAGCGACCCGCGGGACTTTTGCAACCATTGCAGATTCCAGAATGGAAATGGGATTCTGTTGGAATGGATTTTATCACTGGTTTGCCTACATCTAGTAGGGGAAATGACTCTATTTGGGTCATAGTGGATAGACTGTCCAAGGTAGCCCATTTTATACCTGTCTAGACCACCTACCAGAGTTCGAAGCTAGTAGAGTTGTACATTGCTAGAATAGTCAGTTTGCATGGAACCCCTAAGACCATAGTTTCGGATTGAGGAACCCAGTTTACCTCAAGATTTTGGCAGAAAGTCCAAGAAGGATTAGGAACCAAGCTGAACTTCAGCACCGCCTATCACCTACAAACGGATGGACAAACTGAAAGAGTAAACAAAATTTTGGAAGATATGTTGAGAGCTTGTGTGTTAGAATATGGATGAAAATGGGAAGATTGTCTGCCTTTCGCAGAATTCTCAT
The DNA here is from genome assembly GCA_910589775.1 of Avena eriantha. Lineage (NCBI taxonomy): Eukaryota > Viridiplantae > Streptophyta > Magnoliopsida > Poales > Poaceae > Avena > Avena eriantha. Next base: position 129,840,585 of record OU342743.1, on the reverse strand, counting down.
ACAACAACAATTATCAAGCTAGTTTGCAAATGGCCCCATTAGAAATTCTGTATGAAAGAAAGTGTCGTACCCCCCCTGAATTGGTCGCAAGTAGGAGATAGTCAGATTTTCGGACATGACATCCTACGAGAAGCCGAAGAGAAGGTTCACAAAGTCCGTGAACACCTCAAGACCGCCCAATCCAGACAGAAGAGTTATGCTGACAAGATACGTTGAGACCTGACCTTCAATGTCGGAGATTTTGTATATCTCAAAGTATCACCCTTGAAAGGAATGCAACGTTTTCAATAGAAAGGGAAGTTAGCCCTAGATATATTGGACCCTTCAAGATTTTGAATCACCGAGGAGAAGTATCATATCAACTGGAACTGCCAGAGGAGATGTCAGCCATACATGATGTGTTCCATATCTTGTTACTTCGCAAATGCTTAGAAGTTCCGGAGAAGACCGAAGTGTTCAAGAACATCGATAACTGAGCCAGAGATATCAACAAGGATCTAACTTATCATGAAGTACCCATTCGTATTTTGGAAGAAGCCTTCAGAACCACAAGAACCCGTAGTATCAAGTTTCTCAAGATCTAGTGGAGTAACCATACTGAAGAAGAAGCTACTTGGGAGCGAGAAGATTACATTAGGACTGAGTTTCCAAATCTCTTTAGTTCCTAGTTTTTCTTAAATCTCGGGACGAGATTTAGTTTAAGGATGCAAGTTTTGTAACACCCCAAAAAATGTTAATCAAGATTATGAAGTTGTAATCACCCAAGTTTAGGGTTAACAAAAACTTTTATTATTAAATCTAATATGAGTGTATGTGTGAATTGCATTAGTGTGTGAATGAGTGCAATTGCCATGTTTGATTGCTACAAATGATAAGAAATGGTTTAAAGATGAATACTACATCATCTAGGCCAATTACAAACAAAATCCAAAGAAAATAAAATCAAATATGAATCATATAATCAAATGGTCATTTTGACCAAAATTAACCACTAGACCACTTTGAGTGTTCCTAGTAAAAGATTTCTAATAGAAACTTTCTCAATTATTTTCACCCCTTGCTAAACCAAGTAAAATTGAACCCAAGCCCACTTTACAAATCAACAGAAACAAATTCCAAATCTATTTAAATGACATTGCAAAATTGAATCAAGTTCATATGCATAGCTCACCATTTTCAAAAACCACTCAAATGAATTCACCTTGGCAAACCCAAGAAACCATAGACATTCAAGCATGTGACAAACACACTCACAAAATTTCATTCAAAAATTCAAATCTTGTGTTCATGCGGCCATTAGGTCGAGCACTTGGCAGACACATAAAACACTTGCCTAACTTCTACTATTCTGAGCAGTGATCACTTGCCACAAGCCCCTCATTTCACTCCCCTGGTCTCCCTAAGTGCCTAGCAGCGCAGCAGACCAGCTCCCCCTTTGCCGTTGCACCAGTGCAACACCGCCCGAAGCTTGCCGCGCCGGTCGACCAAGAACCACTCGCCACAGCCAGCGCCACCCTTTCCCACGATGTCCAGGAGATAGGTGACCGTCCACCGCCACCCTCTGTCCACCCCTCGACCGCAGACACGCCATGGACCACCCACAAGCATCGTGCCCATTTCTTTGCCTGCCATGCCGAGAGCGCGGCAGAGCACCACAACCGACACGCGCACACACGTCGCGCCTCACCCTCACCGCGCGTGCCCGCACTCACCGTGACCCTAGCTTTCCCCAGACATGCCCGTTCGCCACCGCGTGGACCATAGCCACTGTGCGTCGTCTTGAACGCCGCTGTTTCCGCCCAGAGCACCGACCGTTCCCGACCATTCTCGGCTGCCCCTTGCCACGCCATCACGCGCATGACCACCGCCCTGAAGCACCGCGTCAACCCCTACCCTCAGCCATGCCGCTAGCCCTCTGTATCGACGTCGCCGACGAGGCCGAGCCATCCCGCTCTGTCCCTCTCGCCGTTGTATAAATAGAGGCCACCATAGCTCCAATTCGCCACACCATTCCACTCCCCTCTCTCTCAAACACCTCCCACACCTCTCCCCAGAGCAAGGCAAGCACCACGTTGCTGAAATTTCACCGGAGTCCGCCGCTGCAGAGGAGAAGAGGAACCGGAGCTAGGAGCCACCCCAGGAGCCGTCGCGACCACCATTCAAACCGCTGTCGTCTACAACATCGTTCACCCACATCTCCAACCTTAGCTGGAGCCCAGGTGAGCACCCACGTACCCCCACCTTCGCATTAGGGATCATTCCTCGCCTTAGCTATTCGCCAGAGATGACGAACCACGGCCGTAGATCCTAGTCTAATCGCACGGCTGATGTCTACGCACTTCTATTCTTGTAGACAGTTATTGTTCCTCCAAGTGCAGAGGTTTGTAGAACAACAACAAGTTTCCCTTAAGTGGATTACCCAAGGTTTATCGAACTCAGGGAGGAAGTGCTCAAAGGTATCCCCTCTCAAGCAACCCTGCAATCAAGATACAAGAAGTCCCTTGTGTCCCCAACACATCCAATACACTTTTCAGGTGTATAGCTGCACTAGTTCGGCAAAGAGATAGTGAAATACAAGTGGTATGGATATAAGACAACGGTGCTAGAAAATAACTTGATGGCGTGAAAGAGACTAAAGGCAAACTGAAATAAAGATGGAAGCAAGCAAACATGTAACAGATCTAATTGCAAACGGTGTTTCAATGTTGAGAAACAAGGCCTAGGGATCATACTTTCACTAGTGAACACTCTCATATAAATATCTTCTCTTTATGATACTACTCTAAACTACTCTTCGGTTGGACACTCTAATCCATGGTAGGGCTATAACAGCACACCTCAAAGTTTGCTTTTCCCATCTAGATAACCCCACACTATCACCTTGAGCGCTAGATGGTTCCAACAAACACCACAATTTCATAGAGACATCCAATTCCAAATATAACTCATAACAAGTATTTGTAATCTCTAGCCTAAGTGCCACCATGGTGTGCACGCTGTCACTTTCACACACATGGGGAGAGCAGAGATCTATTAAAGCACTTGAGTAGCAAGGTAGATCTACTTGATTACAAAGCTCATGATCATAATATGATCACACATAGAGAGAGAGAGAGAGATGAACACATAGCTACCGGTAGAACCCTTAGCCTCGAGGAAGAACTACTCCCTCATCATCATGGGAATCAGCAATGGCGATGGAGATGGTGGTGGAGATCGATGGAGATGGCTCCGGGGGAACTTCCCCGTCCCGACAGGGTGCTGGAACAGAGACTTTCTATCCCCCGAATCTCCCCTTCGGTGGCGGCGGCGCTGCGGAATTATTCGTGGCTGGAGGCTGTTCGATTTAGGATTTTTACATCAGGAGGCATCTTATAGGCGAAGAGACAAGGTCGATGGGCGGCCAGGGGGCCCACACCATCTGGTGGCGGGCCAGGGCTAGCCCGTGCCACCATATGGTGTGCCCACCCTGGTGCCCTACTCTGTCTCTGCTTCGTGTTTCCGTGTTGCTCCGGGAAAAATAGGCATATTGTCTTTTGTCCCGTCCAATTCTGAGAATATTCATTTTCTGACTTTCTGGAACCAAAAATAGCAGAAAACAGGCAACTGGCATAGTGGCATCTTATTAATAGGTTAGTTCCATAAAATACATAAAAGTACCTTAATGTGTGGACAAAGCAAAGCAAAGTAGATACTAAACAAGCATGGAACATCAAAAATTATAGATACGTTTACAACATATCAACATCCCCAAGCTTAACTCCTGCTTGTCCTCGAGTAGGTAAGTGATAAAAAGAAAGAATAATTTTTGAGGTGACATGCACCATAATAAACTTGATCAAAGTATTTGTAAAACATGGATAGCTGGGATCATAGTACTTCAACATAGCATGAAAGATAAAGTTCTAGCAATAAGACATAGCAACTACGTTGCAACATGAAAAGGCACAAACAAAAGATTCATGAATAACAATGCTTTGCAAGACATTTGTTTGTTTGACATAAAAAAACATAGCATAGGGGCATTCAGCTTGTCCCTCATAGAGTAGCAAACATAAATGCATAGGACACCTTCAAAGTTTATAAGGGTGACTAGATACAAATAGTTTAAGAAAAAGAAATATCAAAGTTATGCATCAATCAACAAGTCTTGGGACAATGCACATAGAACTAAGAATGGACACTATGCTCTCTCAATAGGTGCATAAAGATAGAAGATGGAGACTAAACATAAAAGTAAAAGAAAGGCCTTCATAGAAGGACGTAGGGATTCAAGTTTCATAAAGAGCTTCCAAAAATTATGGTACTTCTTAGCTTTCAGCTCTCATTGCCCCTATCATAAGAATCTTTAGGTGATTAAGGTTAAAGTGAACAAACTATGGAGTATATGCTTGACAAAGTATAAGTTGGAAATCTCATGTCCCTTGAATACGAGGGCCGCTCCTCATGCTACTCAAGTTTAGTTACCGGTAAGTTCTCGTCATAGTAAGTACATGTGTATCATAGAGAACCGCCAACGGGGTACCCCGTTCCCGATGATACGGAAGAATCCCCATATAAAAATGACAAGGCAAGCAGACAACACGCATCTCAACAATCTTCTTATTTACCATGGGAAAATTGTGTTTTTTCTCTCTTTCCTCTTTTCTCATATCTATTTTTTTCTGTTTTTTTTCTCAATATCTGACTCTTTTTTTATAAGAAGAATGCTTCATAGATAGCTCATTATGGTTACGCTGCAGGTTTCCACCATGACAGCATGGATTAGACCGGCGGCCCAGGCATTTCTCTAACACACATACATGACTCCATGGACTTACAAGCTCCCCTTTCATTTCACACCGACGACATCCATAGACAAAAGAGCATGATATCAACTAGGTACAAAGTACAAGTTCAATGTTGAAAGTGTTCCCCATGACAGCATGGTTCTGCTAATCCCCAACATATAAGTGCAAGCATATAACACATAGACGACACAATGGTTCAAGTTTATTAAGGGCAAGAAAAGTAAAGTGTGCCATCAAGTTCATGAGAGCTTTAATCACTAGTTTTCTCATAATAAGTTTAATTAGGAAGGTAGATAAAAACATGAATATACTTGGAATAGCAAATGCTGATAGGTAGGTATGGTCGACTCTTTGGAATAACTTGGTTTCAGGAATTGGATCCATGAGTGGAACTCATACTCGGTTATGGAGGCTAGCAAAAGACTGGGAGCGACCAACTAAGAGAGCAAATGGCCATAATCATGTAGAGCGACAAAACATCATTAATCAAAGCATAAAGTGATACTACAAGTTGAAAACTAAAGGATAATAAAGGCTATGGTGACTTGGGATAGTCATAACATGGTGTGAGCATGTGCCAAGTCAACCCAAATAAAGGATCAAAGGAGAATACCATGATACTATGCTTTAATATGCTAAAACAACGCATAATTCTTCAAAGGCACATTAAGAAATCTCAATTGTTTATAACAAGTCATGCTACAGCAAAGAATACTAAGCATAAAGCAAAATCAATATCAAGCATGGCATGACAAAGCATAGGCGACCGTCAAAAACAAGCTCTCTTTACCACTTAAGCATGAGCTTTCCTACTCTTTTCCAATCCAAACCAAACTCTTTGAAAACCAATGCATGAAAGAGGGGGTCCAACCAATTTATTCAGCAAACTAAGCAAACCAAGCGAACGAAAAACCAAAAATGAAAAACAAAGACGCTCCAAGAACAACACAATTGTGCATGAAACAATAAAAATGAAGTGTTTGTAAGAAATCTGAGATTTTTATTGATGAAGAAGGGGATGCCTTAGGCATCCCCAAGCTTTGACGCTTGTACCTCTCGAATATTTCTTGGGGTGACACGGGTGGCATCCCCAAGCTTGAGCTTTAGTCCATCCTTCATCTCATTACTCATTCCTTCCATACACCTGAAATTTTTTCCTTCGTACAAAACTTCACACGATCTTTATTAGCAACATTAGTGCACTCAAGATAATAAGTCTTTGGGTTCAGTTCCAACTCCAATAAATCTTCAATTAAAACACAAGCTACTGTAGCACTTACCTCAAAAAGCTCAATTCCCCAAAAGAACTCAAAAAGGAACCAACAAGAAGCAAATGCAAATAAAGGCAGAAATCTGTCAAAACAGAACAGTGTTGAAGACCTTCTGTTGCTCAAATCGAACAGTGTTGAACTAACAAAAGTTAGATAACAATCTGGGGCAGAAGCACAAAAATTCACGCCTCAAAAGGACGTACAGAGATTTTACACAAATTTTGACGGTGAAGCACATAAATCTGTTTCGGGACAGCAACTTTCCCAACCGTTACTTCTCTCTCATTATATGTTACTCTTGGCACAAAAAGCAAATAAAAATGATAAGGAGCGGTTATTACTGAAGTAATAACTTCCAAGACTCATCTAAAACTTCTGGGTTATCTCCCAATAAGTACTTTTCTTTAACGCCTTTAAGTTGGGCATGATAGTTTGAGAGGATGCTCACATAAGAAATATGAATTGAAGTAAAAGAGAGCATCAAGAAGCAAATTCAAAACACATTTAAGTCTAACCCACTTCCTATGCATAGAAATCTTGTATGCAAATAAATTTGCAAAGAACAAAGTGACAGACATAGGAGGATAAAACAAGAGTAAGTTCAAAACTTTCAGCACATAGAGAGGTGTTTCAATACCATGAAAACTTCTACAACCATATTTTCCTCTCTCATAATAATTTTCAGTAGCCTCATGAATAAACTCAAAAATATAACTATCACATAAAGCATGCTTTTCATGTTCTACAAAAACATAATTTTTATCAAGCTAAAAAATAGTGGGATTAAAACCTTCAAACCCACTTTTAAGAATTCTACAACAAGATGACTGATCATTCAATATAGGACCATCGTCTAGAGCTTTATCATAAACAATTTCTAAGCAAAACTCTTTAGTACCATGCATCTCGAGGTTAGGCACAAATAAAGGATTATCATAGATAACATGAGCATAACATTCATCCTCCTTTGGTAAGCATGGGGGACAATCAAATAATGTAAGGGATAAAGAGTTACTCTCATTAGAAGGTAGGCATGGGTAGCTAATCCATTCTTCCTCCTTTTGTTCATCACTCTCCTCCTCTTTTTCATCTAATGAGCTTTTAGGTTCATCAATTTCTTCTTCCATAAGATCCTGCAAGGCATTAGTCTCTTCCATTTGTGGAAAGCATCTATTAATATATTCAAGAATATAGCCATTTTCTTCCTTGTAATTATCAAAGCAAAATTTAAGTATATCATAAACCTCATATTTATAAGGTGAATCATCAATATTTTCAAGCAAACTAGCAAGTTCAAATGCACCCTTCCAAGCAATAAATTCCTCAATTTGTTCCACATCATAAAAGTCATATTTTTCTTTAACATAAGAAGATATGGTAACATCATCATTATACTCACATTGAAAAGGGAGGTGTTTGTACCTCCTACAGCAACAAGATTTATCAAACCAATAACTAACATTATAAGTAAAGCACACGTTTATAGCAATGGTATACAATTTATCAATTTTTTCCCATAAGTGTTTCCCTTTTTGTGATAAGCGGTGTTCCTTATAATAATACTCCCTTTGTTCCTTTCTATAGTGCCTATAGTTCTTTAAGAAAAATCCCAAAATATAATATATATTGTATTACACAACTCGTTTGGAAAATTGTTTTAGGAAGTTTACATAAAGTATATAGCATTTCATGTCTCCCATATACTCCTCTATTTTATAATGTCAATTAGCCACGAGAAATCCCACCCAAAACTATTTTAATTTTCTCTCCACATGCATTTCTTAATTTCCGTGCCAAAAACTATAGGCACTATAGAATGGAACAGAGGGAGTATTTTTGTTCTTCCGTGAACCCACCTTGCCAATAAGATTCAGTTTCAAAGAAACCAATCATTGATAGAAAGCATGATAAAGCAAGACAATAACAGACCAACGAAAATAACAACTAGAGTAGGAACTAAATTTTTTGTATTTTTGATAAAGAAACAAGCAAACAAGGCGGAAATAAACTAAGCAAACCAAAAATAACAAAGTAAAGAAATTGGTTATGATTATGCTTGAACAATAGTGATTCCAAGTGGACTTGATAAATAAAACTATGCTTCTCGGCAACGGCGCCAGAAAATAGCTTGATTTCTATGCACTTCTATTCTTGTAGACAGTTGTTGTGCCTCCAAGTGCAGAGGTTTGTAGAACAGCAGCAAGTTTCCCTTAAGTCGATTACCCAAGGTTTATCGAACTCAGGGACGAAGTGGTCAAAGGTATCCCCTCTCAAGCAACCCTGCAATCAAGATACAAGAAGTCTCTTGTGTCCCCAACACACCCAATACACTTTTCAGGTGTATAGCTGCACTAGTTTGGCGAAGAGATAGTGAAATACAAGTGGTATGGATAATTATAAGTGGTAACGATGCTAGAAAATAACTTGATGGCGTGAAAGAGACTAAAGGCAAACTGAAATAAAGATGGAAGCAAGCAAACATGTAACATATCTAATTGCAAACGATGTTTCAATATTTAGAAACAAGGCCTAGGGATCATACTTTCACTAGTGAACACTCTCATATAAATATCTTCTCTTTATGATACTACTCTAAACTACTCTTCGGTTGGACACTCTAATCCATGGTAGGGCTATAACATCACACCTCAAAGTTCGCTTTTCCCATCTAGATAACCCCACACTATCACCTTGAGTGCTAGATGGTTCCAACAAACACCACAATTTCATAGAGACATCCAACTCCAAATATAACTCATAATGAGTATTTGTAATATCTAGCCTAAGTGCCACCATGGTGTGCACGCTATCACTTTCACACACATGGGGAGAGTAGAGATCTATTAAAGTACTTGAGTAGCAAGATAGATCTACTTGATTACAAAGCTCATGATCACAATATGATCACGCATAGAGAGAGAGAGAGAGCTGAACACATAGCTACCGGTAGAACCCTTAGCCTCGAGGAAGAACTACTCCCTCATCATCATGGGAATCAGCAACGGCGATAGAGGTGGTGGTGGAGATCGATGGAGATGGCTTCGGCGGCACTTTCCCGTCCTGGCAGGGTACCAGAACAGAGACTTTCTGTTCCCCGAATCTCCCCTTCGGTTGCGGCGGCGCTGCGGAACTTTTCGTGGCTAGAGGCTGTTCGATTTAGGGTTTTTGCATCAGGAGGCATCTTATAGGCGAAGAGGCAAGGTCGGTGGGCAGCCAGGGGGCCCACACCACCTGGTGGCACGGCCAGGGCTAGCCCGCGCCACCATATGGTGTGCCCACTCTGGTGCCCTACTCCGTCTCTACTTCGTGTTTCCGTGTTGCTCCGGAAAAAATAGGCATATTGGCCTTTGTCCCGTCCAATTCCGAGAATATTCATTTTCTGACTTTCTGGAACCAAAAACAGCAGAAAATAGGAAACTGGTACTGTGGCATCTTGTTAATAGGTTTCTTCCAGAAAATACAGAAAAGTACCTCAAAGTGTGGACAAAGCAAAGCAAAGTAGATACTAAACAAGCATGGAACATCAAAAATTATAGATACGTTTGCAACATATCAACGACCCAGATTAAAATATACTGTTTCGGTTTAGTTTAGTCGCTGACATGTGGGACCGTCCTGTCAGCAGCCCGCTGCGCCAGCGTAGTGCAATTGAGCCGACCAGTTAGTTTCCCACGCAGAGCCCATAGATTCAAATAAACTTTTTCCAATTTAGTAAAACTAGATTCTGCCACTAGATTCAAATATCAATTCAAAAAGATTCACTTAACCAAGTTGCATGATTCCAATTTTGTTATAAAGGTATTCAAATTATCTATCCAAGCCCGTTGGATTCAAACCATTTGAAATTACGGATCACCTATAGTAAAAATAGCAAGACAAAGACTTTTCCACATTCAAACATTTTTCAATAATGAACCATAAGTTCTTTTGAGTTGATTCCAACTCTCAAAAATCACATTTGACAAGATCTATCTTAATATGTAAAAATATTTAGGTTTACATGTAGTGACATTGGACTAGTACTAAAAGAATGCTATATAGGAATTTCTAGTCACTTTAATTGTATTAAATAGTAATTTTAAACTTTATAAAATATTACCACCACTTTAAATCACATTCGCAAGTATCAGAATATGTGGGGATGACATGTGTCAACATGACCCCATATTTTAATTGGAGAATATTAAATCTTAAGTATTTTCAATGAGTAGAAATTACTTTTCTAAAATAAGATAAACAAGATTAGGTCTTTATTTCATGTGATGTTTGTGATGATGCTAGATCATCAAGTGTGAGCCTTAGTGTTCTAAATAGAAGTAGTTAAGTATTGTTTGGTGATTGTATACCTCGTATTCATTTATAGACGATAGTACCGACCCGGGATACGAGGAGGAGGAGTACTACCAAGAAGAAGAAGAAGAAGAAGAAGAGAACTTCAACCACTTCACTGCTCAAGGCAAGCTAGAACTATGCAAGCTAACACTTGCAAACTTGATAACCTAGATGCATTAGAAATGCTTTGGTTATGCAACCTTGATTTTACCAATCCCAAGTTTTACTTGCAAGCTTTATTCTTTTACTTTTACCAAAGTTCTTTACCTTTAGTTAGTGATTTGTGAGTATTGGAAGAATAGGATAGATACCATAAAGAGTATAAAACTAGGCCTAACTAGTTATACTTAGATGTCATCAAAAGGCATAAAACTAGATTTGGATAGGTACACTTGATTAGCACCCCTCACTAGTGAATACCCTCAACTCTAGTGGCTAGTGCTAAGCATAAAAGTTGATCACTTTAGATGGGAATACTTGGTGAAAATGATTATGAAAACCTTGGAATGAGGATTCATTCTATTAAAATGTTTTGACATGTGTTATGGACACAAAAGGATTTTATGATGAAAATGTTGAGGCATGAGCCTTAGCCCTTTATAAAAACTGATGGTTGGGTTCGGATGTAATACCATCCCAATTTTACCGCACAACCACAATACCCAAATTGGGTAGGGCTTAACTGGAAGTTTATATGCCTTCGTATGGGTTCCCTCGCGGAAAAGAGGTTGAGCTGAGGCTACCTCGTGAATGTGAATGTCCACCTATGCAGTGCCTAGGATGGCAGATGGCCATGGTCGGGAGGCCAAGCTCATAGGGGAGGTGCCTATACTAGAGTGTGTAATTGAAAGGTTTGATTGATTATCCGCATACTAAGTATGATGATTCAGGGTTATCCCTGATGGATGTATCGAATTTTGTGGTGAAAGTGTACCACCTCTGCAGAGTGTCAAACTATTAGAATAGCCGCGTCCGCGGTCATGGACAGTTGTAGTGGCCATACTATTCCGTTGTCAGATGTTTTCAAAATGACTTGTGAATTGAACTATGACTTTGAATTGACCACAACAGGATTGTGGACATGAAAACTAGGTTCCCACTTAGGTGATGTAGAAAATTAAATTAGTTTTCTTTTCTTTTGAACTCAGTATGAAATAAACCTGCCTTTTTGCAAATAAACCTAGACCTTAAGATTCCTACTAGAACTACCTTACTTGTTAGTGATAGTTTACGAGTACTTAAAGAGTACTCATGGCTTTGTCCCTGGCTATTCCCATGGCCAGAATATGAGGAGGACTACCAGTAAGATGGACAACAGGAGGTCTATGACAACTAGGATCATCTCCCATCGTCAGCATTGCCTGTGACTCTGGAGATGGAGCCCCTACTACGTTTACTTTCCGCTGCTTTGATTGTATTAAGACTGAATCATGAGATCCTTTATTTGTAAGACCTTTATTATGGTTTGTAATGGATGATGTACTGTGGTACCAATTCTGTTATGTCTCGCAAAAATGGTAATCCTGGGATTGCGATGTATGGCATAACAGGAATCTGGGATTAAAAATCCGGGTGTTGAGAATATACAATCATGAATGTTAATATGGAACAAGATATATATCATTTATTAAAAATAGGGTACCGGGAAGGGGTCACACGCTTCAGGTTCAGAGAGCTTGGGTTTCAAAGGGAACAGTCTTCATATTGGAGAGTAGGAAGACAAAGAACGGGTTCGGTCTTCGGGTTCTGGGTTCGGGTCTTCGGTTTCCATGAAGGAGGTATTCATATTGGGTATCATCGGCTTCACAGTCATGATCGCAGGTCTCCTGGATAGTCTTTGTATCCAGGCTCAGTGGTACATGGTCATTGAACTTGGGAAACATGAGTTCAGACTTCAGTTATTTGAAGGAGAACTTGATATCTAGGAAGGAGATATTGCGCTATGTGTCAACGTCTTCGGGTGCCTTCATCATCCAAGCGTTGTATTGCTTGGGTATCTCGAAAACTTGATTTACCCATAACCGGCAATGAGCCAAACACTAGTGAAGAGATGGACTCGACCACCCAGGCGGGGCATCCCAAACGAGACAAGGTGGCAATATGAATATGTCTTATGCTAGTATTGTTGGTCGGTGACCGTAGGGAACTAAAGATGGCCAGCAGAGCCTGTGTGTCGGTGTTGTCGACCAGTATTGGCTGCACAAACACACACTCTTACAATGATTGTGAGGATACAACACGAAACACTGCAAAAATGAAGCGAGACAAACCACCATAGGAAAGGTATAGGAATAGGCGCTCATCAGGAGAACTGTTAGACAAGGAAGGAGGGCAACCGAGGTCAATGAGATGCTCTAGGACACGCTCGCAAAAAAGGTGGGACGACTTGCATCATACTTGGCCCTGGAGTGACGTGCGCGTGTAGGGAAGCGGTGGTCGGAGTCGAGGTAGGGACGCATCATGGCTAGGAAGGAGGCGTTGGTGATGGGTTGATGCAGATTCTCGAGCGATGGAGTTGCAGGAGGGCGCAAGGATGAAGACGAGATGGAAGACCATGCGGCGGCCGTTGGCATTGGAGAGGAGTTATGGGACGACAACATCCTTGGCGTGCTAGACCTCGTGCATGGTAAAAGGGCGGGTAAAGGAGGCGGTTGTGACCTGCAGTCAACAATCGGGAGAAGCAGGGGAGACAACCGCTAGGCATGGTGGCAGGGTATCGAGCGCGAGGTCGCAGGGGCGCTCGGGATCAGAATCTGGTTCTACTCAGGAGAAGGAGGGGATGCGAGAAAAGGTATTGATGTGGAGTAGAGGGAGGTTGGTGGGGGTCGAATGGAAAGGACCAGATGCGTAGGGGGCAGTATGCAAAAATACCATCAGGGTTGGTGGCGATGTGTGGTGGATGTGGTGGTGTGCGATGTGGTGTGTGAGTGCGTTACATGCATATGTGGTCATAGTGGATGCGTGCGGTATGTGTCACGTGTGTGCATGTGTGGTGTGTGTGGTGGCGGGGTTGCGGTTAGGGTTAGGTGTGGGTTGGTTTGGGTCATAGTTTGGGTTTAGGTTAGGTGGGTTTTCACCGTCGGGGTTGTAGGTAGCTGGCTAGGCCATTTTGGCATGGATGGCTGCCCCCTAAAACATTTTGTTTTAATTAATTTCTTTTTTGTTATTAAAACCATTTTAGGAAATAGTTTTTAGACAAAAAAATAGATTTGCAATTTGAAATAGAAGGTTTTAGCAAAAATATTTTAGAGGACAGAAATATGCATGATGATGCGAAAATAAAATAAACGTGCAATTCTAATAAAGGAGATTTTGTGGGATGACACATATCCCTCGTGAAAACCTCAACTTTGTTGGGGTGGCGGTGACGCTGATTGCGCTTCTTGAAGGCATCGCCTTGGGAATGATGGGGGTGTGGGTATCGTTGTGTGATGACTAGTAGGTTACGGCAGTGGCGTGGCCTGTGTTTTGGTCTTGACCCTGACATTCACAGTAGGTATGTACCTTTCGATGCTCTGCACCCTGCATTGGTGCTTCTGCAGTCTGGCGATGCATGTCCTACGAGCCTAGGTTGGAAGGGAAGGGTTCCCCTCCACTGGTAGCAGCTACACATCTCGGTGCGTGTTGGAGCTGCTCCTGCAATCTAGGCCCTTTCTAGTGGTGACCATGGCCTCTTCCTGGCCCTATGCAACATTGCAACTTCTTCTAGAGGCGAAAGGTGGTCAGTGCCTGGTGGCATGGGAGAAGGTGTGCTCGTCGAAGGAGTTTGGCGGCCTAGGCACCCCCAACCTCCGCTTGCTGAACTTTGCACTGAGGTGTCATTGGATGTGGCTGCAGAGGGTGGACCCTGATAAGCCGTGGGCGGAGTTCGACCTGGGGTTGCCACGACAGTCGAGGGAGCTCTTTCACGCAGCCACTTGCTACACTTTGGGCAACAGGGAGCGAGCTAAGTTCTGGCAGAACTGGTGGATTAATTGCCATGGGGTCGAGGAGATAGCCCCAAGCCTTCTGGCGGCTATCCCCTCGATCAAGGTGAGAGCCCGTTCAGTCAGAGATGGGCTGGACGGGACCTGGCTCAGGGATTGTGGGCTGGACCTAGGAGAGGCGGCTGTCCCCGAGTTCTTCCTCCTGTAGCGTGCGCTAGCTGGGATCAGGCTAGACCCAGAGCGCGAGGATGTGCTGACCTGGAGATGGTCACACGATGGGGCATACTTCGCGAAGTCGGCATACAACATCTTCTTTGCGGGCACTACCCGAGCTCCGGCCGCCACCCAGATATGGCGCTCATGAGCCCCCACACAGTTGTAAGTTCTTCGCGTGGCTGGCCTCGAGGGACCGGTGTTGGACGGCTGATTGGTTGGAGCGGCGCGAACTCCTGCGGCCGCCCAAGTGCCCACTTTGCGATCAGGAACCGGAGAGCATCCAACACATTCTGCTTGGATGTGTGGTGGCCTAGGAAGTTTGAGCATGGACGCTGCTTTGGTGGGATAGACCACCGTGGATACCCGCGGCGGGAACGGACCTGCTGCTTTGGTGTACGACAAGACCCTGCGAGAAGGCCCACCAGCGTGACCTCTAGACGACGACCATCCTTGTGTTATGGAGCATTTGGAGGCACCGAAATGACGTGGTGTTCAACGGCGTGCGCTCAACGGTGGAGACCATCAAGACGAGGATCATGGGCGACTTCAAGCAATGGTGGTTAGCCAGGCTGTTCCGATCAGAGGTGTTTGGTTTTCCGGAGCCGGTGACCAGGTTGTTAGAGGAAGAGTAGGCTTAGGTGTCTGGGAAACTACCACCCCTATGTTGGTATCCCTGGACCGCCGCCTCGCGGTATTGTAACTGCCGTCGACAGCTTCTTCTATGTGTTTGGTACACCTCTGAGGGTGTATCCTAGAAAAACATTGCAACTTCTTCGTCAACGATCAAGTCTGTGGCTTCATCTCTTCTGGGGTAGACCCAAGGATCGTGACAAGGATTCTCACGAGGTCGGTGCATCACGTGTTTGGGCTCTTGTTTTGGTTCCAATGGGCAGCTTGGTTCCTGGTTTGTTTGTTCAGGGTGAGCTTCTCCAATGCCGGCGTATGGCACCCTTCAAGCCAGGGTGAGAGGGCAGGGGTCCCTCTCCGGTCATGGACGAGAACGACAAGATGATGAGTCGCATGTCCCTGTGCAGACGGTATCTCTTCACTTGGCTGACGACGCTCCTCAAGATATACCTTTGCTGCTCCTCGGTGCTCCGTTCGCGTCGAGGGCTTCATCGACTCTAGCTGTCCTTTACATGTTTTTTCTTCCTTTAGTTGTAGTTCAGTTGTTGTAAGCTGTTCATCATCACCTACGTACCAAAACTCAGTCATTTGGGCTTTATTAATTAAAGTCAGGCGTTTAACGTCTTTTATCTAAAAAATGAATTAACAAACCATATCTTGTCCTCTAGTAAAACCCAAGTATACTAGTATGTTAATGATAGTCGAAAGGGTACGGAGTGGTATGCCTGTATGTTCTTCCTAGTACAGTAGTAGTACAAGACAAGTTGCAGGCGAGCACACGACACGATCGATATCCTGGC
The DNA here is from genome assembly GCA_910589775.1 of Avena eriantha. Taxonomy (NCBI): domain Eukaryota; kingdom Viridiplantae; phylum Streptophyta; class Magnoliopsida; order Poales; family Poaceae; genus Avena; species Avena eriantha. Next base: position 129,824,623 of record OU342743.1, on the reverse strand, counting down.
GAGATTTCCACTGTCCAAGGCGTGCGCATAGAATACAACGCATACGCACGCGGGCTGTACAAAGCTGCGTGCATGTTTCCTCGTTGGGATTCTCCAATACTACGTTAACATTCATTCAAAAGGAGATTCTAATCTACGTGGTGCTACTAGTATATTTTATTAAAATCTACTGCACGCGCCGTAGCTAGCTACTCCCGTATACAGGTAGCTGCCGCCGGCCATGGGAAAGGAAGGATCAGCGCACATGCCCATATAGCCAAGCTGCAAATCAGCGATGCCGAGCTAGGCAGCTTTTGTGTATGCCATGCGGGTAAAGAAAATGCATTTGTAGGAGTATTGTACATCCATGCGTTGCCCTAGCTACTCTAGCTAGTTTGCCATGCATGGACCACACTAGTAAACAAATACAGTACGTATAAAAATCGAGAGATCGATCCAGCGTCTAGCACAGAGAGTAGCTAGGTGCTTCTTTCCAGTAGAAATGCCAGTTCTATCTGTAACTGCCATCGACGTGCAGGTGCAGGGTGACACAAAGCTTTACCAATGTGGTGACCACGAAGCAGCAGTAATGGCGTGCGCACCAAAAGGAAAGGAAACAGAAAATGAAAACCCAGAGATAGAGAGAGGGATGGACCACCCCATGCATGGAGAGCATCGAGAGAGAAATTCCTCTGTCGATCTCGATGCTTGCTCCGTCTCAAGCTGAAGAAGATGGTGGTGGTTATATTGCCACAAATATGCGTGCTTCTTTTCTGTACTGATGAGAAAGCATGGATCGGACGGATGCAGACGCGGTACTACCGCTGCAGGGATATGTTCGTGGCTAGGGTTTTCCTTTTGGCAATTGCATGCACTCTACATTTCCAGCAAGAGAATCTTTGCCACTTATGAGCAGGTTGCTCGAAATCAATCCTCTCATTGATGGGTGACTTGTCATCCACGTCCACGTCCCGGCAGGTATCTAGCTAGGTGAGGTAACTCGACCGATTCATTGTTACTCCTAGCTCTAGCTCGCACAGCTAGTACTAATGTATTCACAAAGTCAACTTGCTCATCTCCCGCGTGTATAACTGTATTTTGATAAACATCATATATTAATACCGTGAAAATATTGCAACAACGCATTTTTCTATCGGCATTACGGATGCAAATATCTTAGAAAAAACAAGAAGAATTAAAAAAAACTCCAGATTTAGCGATCTATTCTTTGTAGCAGCAAACCTAACAGCACTAAGACAACATCATAAGTTCATCTTCTCCAAAAGCGACGTCTCCAAAAAGAAAACAGTGCACAAACGTCGTCATAGAATTTTCACTCAGAGAGAGAGTCCTCGCTCACAAAACAATGCATTCAACAAGCTCTAGTAGCATAATGGTCCTCCTCTGAGACGCCACATGGTAGTCCTGCTAACTCTACTGACCCTTTATCAGGTCGCCACATGGTCGGTCTGCTAGCTAAACAGGTAGGCTGCTACGTTACGTGCCTACTAGTTTAATGGGTTTTTGCTCCGCCATCACGTTGCTACTTTATTGGGCTTTTGTTAGGCCACCACGTGGGTCAACTTGCCAAGTTGATGTGCTTTTTGTGGGTTACTATATGAGCTTTTGATGGGCCACCACGTGGCTAGCCCACCAATCTCTATGGTTTTTGTTGTGCCACCATGTGGCTAGCCCACCAATCTCTATGGTTTTTGGTGGGCTGCCATATGGGATGACCTGCCAAATTGATCGCTTTTTTGTGGGCTTCTGTCAGACCACCACGTAGCCGCCCTACTAACATTATGGGCATTTGTTTGGCATCCACATGGGTTGGACCGCCTAACTTTGTCAAAGCGACGTCATAGTGGTAAGTGAGACGTCATCGACTACCATCGTGATGTCATCAGTGTGAACGAGATGGCGGCGGTAGCGGTAAATTAACGGTGTCTGACACGTATTCATTGGCATGATATCAGTACTTAATAGTCTAGCAAACACATCTGCCACGGTACAAATTTTCATGGTTGATGAGGGGCCATCCACCACGGTCTCCGCAAAACCGTGGTAGACCTTTTTATCATGCGGATTTTGCTACAGGTATCCATCTGTTATAGTAGACCATTAACCACAAAAAATGACATTCTACCACAAAAACTGATCGTTGTAGATGATGACTTTTCTTGTAGCGTCTGATTTATTTGTAAGGAGCAGGGCACAGGGAGAACTATTGTTCAAGGTAGATGTCATGATAGCCGATATCCTTTTTCGTCAAGTTCATCTTCATCTTCGGAGCAAGCTTTTGGAGTCAATAAGCCGCCAACCACTCGATGTCATAGGCGCCAAGGATACCCCTTGTCCAATATAGTTCAACATGTCTTTAGTCCAAAAAAACTTCCTTATGTAAAGGATGATTCGTCCAATCGACTTTTAATGTGTATCAAAAAGGAATAGTCATCAACTCCCCTATCCAAAGTTAATTAGTGTCTCCAGTTCTCCTTTAGCTCTAGTTTTTTAGATGTGTGGGGACCAACTATGGCTTCAGTTGGTAGTTACAAATACTATGTAAGCTTCATTGATGACTATAAACAGATTACAAGTATTTATCTCTTAAAAAATAAATCAGATGTGTTTGCATGTTTCAATGATTTTCAGAAGTCCGTTGACCGTCTTTTTGATCAAGAAAATCTTTCTTTATGATCACTGCAAGTGCACAGTTCGATTGTATCTAGTTTCGAAATAAGTGTATCGAACCCATAGAGAGCTATTTGGTTAAGGTCTTTATGCCACTCGTCACTCTCTACTAAAGGATACTTGTAAGCTGCATTTGATTTCAAGTAAAGGGTGTTTAAAAGATTTTGTGTTTGTGTGCAAAAAGTAAATAAACAAGTAATGAAAGCGTTGGAAAATAGTGTTGGAACTCAAAAAGGCTAAGACGTTCTCAAGGATTTAGGATACACCGCTAGCATGGGGTAATTAATCATAATTAGGATAATCTATTTCTTTTGCCATGACATATGTGGAGAGAGCTCCATAATAAGATGTTCACTATAAGACTCATGTGAAGTCGCTTTCTTGAGTCAGGTAATGAAGTCATCTCTAAAAAACCACTACGATGCCTGAGAGCAGTAACTCATATAGACCACCACAATTAAGGGCTTCTCCATGGATATCATCATAAGCTTAGTGAATCTCTCTTAGTTCCCCCTTCAACCGTGCAGGTTATAAGCCAATGCTTTTAGTCATGAAAGTAACACTGGACATACTCCCATACACGTCCCAAGGGTATCACCTCTCTTTAAACCCGGAGGCAAATGATATGTGGTCGACTACACATACCATCTAAAGAGAGAGATCAAACACAATATCATAGATCAATGGATCATGGACGAAAGTAATAGATCATCTTTATTTCATTTCATAATAATGCTAGAGTTTTGTCCATCAACCCAAGAACAAAGTAAACTACTAACACATGGAAGCAATCATCAACATCATCATATTTAAATGGATGGATAAAAGTATGAAGATAAATCTAGTGCAAAGCATAATTGTATTTGGAATTACAAGATATAAAGTATGGGAGAGGGGAATGGTGATGGAGACACATTGGTTGATGATGATGAAGGGGATGATGTGATGTCCTCCAATGATTTGTGAAGCAGCAAGAGTTTTCCCTTCGCCTAGTTCCTCCTCCAGATCTCTCCTATTAGAGTTGTAATACAGTATGTATACAGTATGGAGTGGTACTCCACATGTATATGGTACATCCCTTGTATAGCCACGCAGGGGTCTTTTCCCTACACTACTTAACACGGAACCGATGCCCTCATCATTCTACCCTAGAATTTCAACACTTCTCTCGCATGGTGTTTCAGGGTTACAAGTTTCTGTGAATATCGGATCTCAGATCTGTCTTCGCGTGGTGAGAGTATTTGACGAGGCAGACGTGCTGACAGGTGGTACGGGCGAGCGGTATGGGCAAGCTCCGCCCATACCAGTGGTCGTTAAACCCTCTATAGCCTTCCTTCACATTTGCTATTCTCCTAGGTGCGAGAAAAAAATCAATTAAATGACATTTATCACTTAGAAATATCATATTACTACATAATATGATAGTCCCAATTGATATGTTCACAAAAGACTTAGTAATTTGGGATCCTGTTGAAACAAGGACAAAAGGTGCATGCGAGCGCAGTAAAACACCAAAAATCCTATTCTACTTGTGCAAAAACATAAGGTAAATATGCTTAAAATTTGGACTCATCAACTTCCCCAAGTTACACTCTTGCTCTTCCCCGAGTAAGATGGTGGCTTATCGACAAGGTCAACATGTTCATGAGGCACGAGGTGTTACAATAAATGAGGCAAATTGAAGTAGAATTATAATATCACATAAAGAACTACATCATGAGTTATATCACTCTCACACAACACATGACTTCCACACCTTTTGAATCAATATTTTATAAGAAGTTTTTAAATTTATGCATATTATAGAGTCATGAAGTTTAATTGGTTGAGCACTTGTTTATGAGTAATGATTAATTCATGATCATTTCTTGAGTAACCCCTTTTTTCAATCTTGTACTTTTTCTAGTCTTGGAATTCTTTGATAGCAAAGCCTTTTTTATTTTTGTTTAACAATGGCATTAGATCATGTTAATACTCTTTATGGCTCTTGTAGATTCAAAATTATGATCATAACATGCTATCAAGTTTTCCTTCTCATAATTTGTGAATACTTTGTTGCTGTGGAGTACTCTAAAATCATAACAATGGTACAAGTATCATGGCACTCAACCTAATTCATACATCTAATACAATAATCATGGATCAAAAATCACTTCGATTATCATAAAGTCTCAGAACTCAATGGATATAATTCTTTCCTTGAATCATAGGAGGTTGGTGATGCAACTAATGCGAATTTAGGAATCACGAACTAATATGCATGCAAGAAAGTAAACATGCTAAAACTAAAAGATAGACTACAAGGTGTTATAGATATCCCCAAACTTGGAATCAAGTCGGTGGGAACTTATAATCCCTCGTGATTATTCGATACAGTGGTATTTCCTTAATTCATTGAGGGAACCATGGAACTACGAAGGCTTGCATGAAGTGTCTTGTTTGTTGCTTCCAGGATCATGATGCAGTTCGGCACCGCTCGCTAATTGTTTCCAATTGCACCACATGTGCCTTATACATCTCAATTGTTTGCTTCTGTGTTTCGATGGGCCGGAGGCTGATGTTGAGGTTGTCTTATAATCCTTTCATTATCTTCAGGTCCATCTAATCTAGATAATGATGCAATAGTTCAATGTGTTTAAAGGATCCCGGAGACTTTACCTCAACTTCCTTGATGCGGCGATGAAGTTTGTCTAGGGTGGCTTGGATCTCCTCTCCTTGCTGCTTCAGTCTCTCCAAGTAGGACTTTGCATCTTCTTTTATATTGAGTTAAACTTCCTAAAAATTGCCTTCTTGACTCACCATGAGGCTGAATACTTTACGCCCATCCTTGACCATCTCCATCAACTTGAATCCATCCTCGGCTCCCAGATAACTGTATAAGGCTTCCTCTTCTTTTTCACCATGGTAGCTACCCCCCTTGGTATCTCATGTGATCTTTGAAGAAGATCCCTGGCAGTCCTCCTTGGCTTGACTGATGTTCCATGGGCAAGACATAGCTACAAGTTTCTTGAGAGGGAGGTGTAATGTGGGGAAGATATGCTTGACGAGAGTGGAAAAGATACCTTTTGGAAGACTCGTGAAGGGTTAGAAACAAGGAAAAACTCGTGCTAGAAGTAAAATGATCGGCCAAGAAAAGAATCCCAACAAATTAGGAAAGAAACAAAAGAAAAGGGGAGAATTGGAGGCGGTAACGAACAGTGGTACGGGCGGCGCCTGTATGGCGCCCCTGTAACCGATGCACTTCCACAAACTATACCGACCGAAGTCAGTACAGTACTTACCAACTTAGTAGGTACGAGCGGGATCTGCCCGTACGGTCCGCCCGTACTAGCAGTTACCGCCCCTTCCAACGTTGGTAAAAGCTCTCTCTTTTTTAATAGAAATACAAAGATCACAAATAAAAAGGGAAAACAAACGAGAGGTAGAGTGTGTTTAACGACCTGCCATACAACAGGAAGTAATTGTACTTCCTGGTCGTACCGAACCTCTATAAATCAAACAAGAATAAGGAGGGAGTATCGATAGTTTAACGATCAGTGGTACGGGTAGGTGTGGCCATACCGGTTACCCATACCGAGTTTGTAAAACTAGCAGTAACTTCAGAAAACATAAGGAGTTCAAAAATGCAAACGTAAAAAGGCAAAACAACAATCATAACATAGAAAAACAATGTTGATTACCTTACTCATCTGGTAGTGATGAGTTTACTTTGACACCTTCTCTCCCTTAGACTTATGGATTAACTTCTTCTTCCCTTTGAACAAGGTTGGTCGAAAGAAATTGCTAAAACCATTTTATTTTGGGATGGGTAATTCCTGATGGTACACAAATAGATGACACCCTTTTTGGTGACCTGATCTCTTCAATTTCCCTCGGTGTGTCAAGTTGTTCTTCTCTTCTTTGAAGGATCTGCAAGTCAAATTTTTGCAAAAGAAAAGTCCAACAAATCATTCTAAGCTTAACTTCGGTTCTTTCAAGGATTTCTTTTAAGACAATACAATTAGAGTGCACTTTCCAATCAATTATGTAAGATCTAAACTTATCACAAGAGAATACAATAGCGAAAAGTTCCTTTTCTGCCATGGGATAATTCTTTTGAGCAACATTCAAGGTGCGACTAGCATGATGAATAATGATATTGAGTTCATCACCATCATGCTGGCAAAGAACAACTCCCACTGCTTCATGACTGGCTTCACAAAACAAGTCAAAAGGTTTCTTCCAATAAGGTGGTTTAATTATAGGAGCATCAAGAAGATCTTGCTTTAATATGGTTAAAGCAGTGAACCCGTTTTTATCAAAATTAAAAATTGCTCCCTTCTGTAGAAGGTTAGTTAATGGTCTAGCAGTTTTAGAGAAGTTATTAATAAACCTTCTATAAAATCCAGCATGACCTACGAAACTCCTTATACCTTTTACATCATGAGGAGGGGGAATTCTTTCTATTGCCTCTATCTTTGCTTTGTCGACTTCTATGCTTTTGCCTGAAATCTTGTGACCAAGTACTATACCTTCTTGAACCATGAAGTGAAATTCCTCCCAATTCAATACTAGGTTAGTATCTCCGCATCTCTGGAAAACTTTATGAAGATTATGAAGATAATGGTTAAATGAAGTTACATAGACTGGGAAATCGTCCATGAATACTTCCATGATATTTTCAACATAATCGGCAAATATGGCAGTCATACACCTTTGGAAGGTGGCGAGAGCATTACAAAGGCCAAAAGGCATATGATAAGAAGCATATAAACCAAAAGGGCAAGTGAAAGTTGTCTTTAGTTCATCATCAGGATGGACAGCTGATGGCAACAACTCCGTGTACCAATTCGTTGGGACTCCAAATGCAGAGTGTTGTAGAAAGCATCTTTTCCCCACAAGGCTGACTCGAGCGTTTATATCGAACTCTCGGGGAATGGTCTTAGAGATTTATTCTTCCTCTCCTCTTCAAGAAACCCATGAAGCCAAGTTTTGTCATGTGTCCCCAACTCGACCGTGTGGTTGTCAAGCACGAGGTTTCGTATTAGTAATAAGAAATAACAATAATATAAAAATAAAATAACACAAGTAAAAACTAGGCAAACAAAGTAAGAACAATAAAGGATAATTGTCTTTGAGTTTTAATTGTGTGTGCAAGTGAAGAAAGTATTTTTGTATTTTAGAAATAATAAATAGCAAAAAATATAAAGTGTGATAGTGGTTTTGGAAAGGTGTTTCTAATAGTTTAAAATGGACCGCGCTTCATGGGTTCACTTGTCTACTCTCTATTTGGGTTCCAATGGACAGAAACAATTCATTAGAGACGCAATATGGGCTCACATCCTAACATAGAGATGATGCAACACATATGTATTATACTACTCAAGAAATGGAAAACTCCAAGCAATCTTGAATTAAGAATCAACAGAGTATAGCCTTAAGTAATTTGACATGATGTTTGAATCAAAAATATGCTACCTTAACCAAACAAGGTTATCTTACTGTCACAAGATAATTATAGCACATGAATCCACTTTATCCCTAGAGAGGCAGCAAAATAAAGGTAAAAACCATAGTAGATCTTGAATTTATTGCCACTATTCAATCACTACCACCATGCTACTCCATATAATACACACTTCTCCCCACACATGCTCCTGCATACAAGTTGGATCAGAACAAGTACTTAATAATGGGGTACATGATATGCATCTATCAATACATCTTACACATAATAGGTTCCAATCTCATATATCAAATCATAGAATAAGGATCCACCACATAGGAATTACAAATATGACCATAATCATGTTGGGCAGTTCATATGGTACTAGATCTATGAAGAACAACAGAGAGAGGGATCAAGCTTCTGCCACAAACCCATATTCCATAGGTGGACTAGTCCCTCTTCATCATGGTGATGATGGTGGAGACGTTGGAGAAGGTAGAGATCCCTCCGGCGGCGGCTCTGGTGGAGTTTCTGCCTACAATATTCGCTTGTTCTGGCTCTGTTTTGCTATTTCGGTGTTTCTGCGGCACCTCCCTCCAGGAAATCTCGAGGGGCCCTTTATATAGTGGTTTTTAGGTCAAACAAAGGCAGTGGGCGAAAGATCGAAGCAAATCGATGGTCGAGGAGGGAAAGAGCATGCGTGGCGCTCCACCTAGGCTCTTTTGGCCGTCCTAGCTCATCTGGTGAGGTCCAAGTTTCTCCAGGTGCTTCTCTTGGTGAAATATTGATGCTCCCAAAAGCCCAACTCCATTTAACTTTGTTTAGGTCCTTGAAAGCCAAAAATACGCAAAATAGGGTTTTTCCTGTCCTGCAGAGTTATAAACAAACTAAAGGGGATCATTGGTAAATCCCCATAAATCAATGTAAAACATGAATATAACATCATATATGTAGTAAATATGTGGGGATTCATAGTAACAAACTACAAAGTTCATGTATGAATTTTACATGCATCAACATCCCCAAGCTTAACCTATGATCATCCTCGAGCATGAAGGTGATAAAACTAACATGGGCTTTGGAGTTTGGTACTTCTTTTCACTAGCAAGTATCACAAAAAGTTAAATGGTTCATTGCTTTAATAAAGTAACAACAAGCATAGCATAAAGTGATGCTTCTCATAATATCATACTTGACTGCTCAATGTTCATAATGTCAACCACAAATTTTTATAGTAATATGAAGCACTAATGCATTCTTTAGATATAAAAGTATATATATATATAGTGTTGGTCCTATGGTCAGAATATTTGGCAAAGGAGGTTCAATAGAATAAGGCTGGCAAATAGGGAATATGATATGTGAGAAACAATCTAATTTCCAAACACCATCAATAAGTTTATGGTTGAAGCATATTCATCATTAGTGTTTGGTTCCATTGCACCTCATTACCTGATTTATTTGGCATCCTTATTTTTGGCACTTTTTGCTTCTTTCCTCTTTTTTAATTTTTCTTTCTATTTTCTATGTCACTTTTTGCTTATTTTTTTATTTTGGGAAGGCCTAGCCTCTACATACTCACTCTCTCACCTTTGATATCATATAAATACTTGGAGAGTTTTTTCCCTCATCTTAGCGGTGGTACCCCTTCTATGGAGGGTTTGTGCCCTCATCTTTTTCGTATGCATCCTCTTACTACTTGTGGGAAGGGGTACTCTATACCAGTGAGTTCATGGTCACCCCATTACTAACTTCTCCATGTCACCCATACCCCTAACAATAGTATTTGGAAACTAAAAAATGTGTCACACATGATATTATACTTTGGGATATAGCTTGAGATATTTGGGAAGGTGTTTCATATATATAACTACTAAGTTCATGTATGCATTTTCCATGCATTAACAACTATTTGAGAAACACCGGAATAACCATTTAAGTAAAAAAATGAGAGTGCATAGAAAGTCTCTCTAAAGTTTGATCTATAAATGGTAAAGGGTAGTGATCCTTTCTAGTTTCCTTATTAAATTTTCTATAATCAATGCACATCCTATGACCAATGATGGTACGACTTGGGACCATCTCATTTTGTTCATTCGGGACGACAGTGAACCCACCTTTCTTTGGAACACAATGAACATAACTTACCCAATCACTCTCCTCCACATGATAGATTATACTTGCATCTAGTAAGCGTATTAACTCTTTTCTTACCTCTTCTTTCATATGAGGTTTAAGTCGCATTTGGAAGTATGCAACCGGCTGAGATCCTTCTTCCATAAATATTCTATGGGTGTCTATCGAGGGACTAATCCATTTCAAGTTATCCATTGAATATCCAAAAGCCTTTCGGTGCATTCTTAAGACCAACATTAAATTCTCCTCGTCTTTTTCTACAAGATTAGAGCTTACAATAACAGGATGATTATTAGTTCTATCAAGAAACCTGTATTTCAATTTGGGAAGGGCTCTGAGTATAGGAGGTGGAAGTGCCTCATCCACTTTTCTTATAGGTATTTCTTATATTTGACTCATTTCGGTATCAACCGCAGGGGTTAAACCAAGATAATTATCAATTTCCATTTTATCTATATCTTCAGGTAGATTGTCACTATCCACTAGGATTCATGCTAAATTATCATCGGGAGTTTCAGTGAATACAACAGCAAGACTAGTGATGTTACTTTCTTCGTCTTTCCCATACTCATATTCATCAAACTCTTCAATAGTTGGCCTATGATCAAACTTGGAGAAATGGAAATTCATTTTATCCTCTCCAAACTTGAGGGATACAATTTCGTTCTTGCCCCTGCGGTGTTCAAAAAAGTTCTTCCAAAAATAATTGGACAATAAACAATAGTAGGAATATCAACAAGTACAAAATCAATAGGGTATTTGTAATGTCCAATACATATTGTAACATCTCTAATTACCCCCATAGTAATTATGAGTGCCTTATCCGCCAACATTGCTGTCATATCACAGTGTCCTTCAATTTAGTTGGGATAAGTTCATTTTAGATTTTTAAGTAAAAATTGTAAGGGATTACATTAACAACTATTCCTATATCAAAGAGGCCATAATAAGAAGACCCACGAAAAGTGCAAGGGAGAATAGGCTTACCAACATCTTTGGTTTTACCTTTCCTTCAACAAATTGTGAAGCTTCGGTATCTAGCTCGATCATGTTGCAATGTGAAAACATGGTTAATATATCTTATTTAGTGGGTTCACATGTCTCTTGAATACTTACTTGATTGATTTCTTCTGCTTTTGCCTCTTCCTCTAATTTCTTAAGGAACATTCTTTCTTCTTCCAACTGTTCTTCGAGTTGTTGAGCCATCATATGTTTTCTTGCCATCCTTGGAAAAGGAAGGGTTTCAACATAAGGGGCTTCCTTATTTAATGGCTCTATATGGGTCACAAATTTTACCTCAATATCTTCAACTATCTTAGGTGGCGAAGTGTATTGAAGCTAATCTTTCTTTGGGGCTTCAATGTGTTCTGTAAAAAACTAAAGGATTTGGAGAATAATATCATGATCAAGTTGAAGTTAATTAGAGGTTTCCTAGACCTTACGATACTCCTTATAAGCATTGAGATAATCATATTCAATTTCTATCCCACCTTTGCTGCCTAAATCAAATCCCCAAGTTTCTGTATTGCGACAAATTCGTTCTAATAGTTCCCACACTTTAGTTATAGTTAAGTCCATAAAAGAACCTCCGGAATTAGTGTCAGGTTCACACTTTATCTCTTGATTAAGTCCCCCATAGAAAATATGTAGAACATACCATTCAGGTAAATCATGATGGGAACATCTATTAAGGATGGATTTATACCTCTTGGAGGCTCTTACCAATCCTTCACCTGGGCGGTTTTTGAAGTTTGTGATCGCCCTCCTAACTTCAGCAGTCTTTACTTTGGGAAAGAATTGAAATACAAATTCTCCTTTGAGCTTTTCCCAAGTATCAATTTTCTCTGCATGGAAAATTCTATACCAAGCTAAAGTAGTGTTTGTTAGAGATTGGGTAGATATTTTAAGTTTCAGTTTATCATTAGATCCGCCTCTCTATTTAAGTGTCCAACATAATTTATTAAAATGCATTAAATGAGTGTAAGGATCCTCATCTAGACCATCTCCTGCAAAAGTATTCTCTTTAAGCATAGCAATAAAGCGAGGGTTAACCTCGAATTCTAGTTTGCTCCCACTCGGGAATTCCTTAACAAGTCCTCTATTGAACTTCCCGAGGTATTTAGTTTCACCAAGCTGAGTCATCAGCCCGAGTGCAGTCATGGTGCTTACCTGAAACTAGTAAAAAAATTTAGTAAAACAATTAATACAATTAGCAACTAAGAACAAAGACAAAAAGCGCTTAGATCCCCTACAATAACACCAAAAAATATCTTGATGACTGCAAGTGCACATATCGATTGTATCTTTGAAATAATAGTATTGAACCCACAGAGAGCTATTTGGTTAAGGTCTTTATGCCCCTCATAAGTATCTACAAAGGATACTTGTAAGCTGCCTTTGATTTCAAATAATGGGTGTTTGAAATGTTTGTCTGTGTGCAAGAAACTAAATAAAAAAGTAAAGTAAAACAAGTAATGAAAGCTTTGGAAAATGGTGTTGGAACTCAATAAGTCTAAGAAGTTGTCGGGGATTTAGGATACACCGCTAGCATGGGGTAATTAATCATAGTTAGGATAATCTATTTCTTTTTTCATGACATGTGTGGAGAGAGCTCCATAATATGATGTTCACTACAATAGTCATGGGCAGTTGCTTTCTTGAGTCAGGTAATGACGCCATCTCTAAATAACCACTGCGATACCTGAGAGCAGTAACTCATATAGACCACCACAATTAAGGGTTTCCCTGTGGATATCGCAATAAGCTTAGTTAATCTCTCTTAGTTCTCCCTTCAACCGTGCAGGTTATAAGCCAATGCTTGTAGTCACGAAAGTAACATTGGACATACTCCCATACATGTCCCAAGGGTATCACCCTCTCTTTAGACCTGAAGGAAAGTCATATGTGGCCTACTACACATACCATCTAAAGAGAGAGATCAAACACAATATCATAAATCAATTGATCATGGACCAAAGTAATAGATCATTGATGACCCACAAGTATAGGGGGTGTATCGCAGTATTTTCGAGGAAAGTGAAACCCAATTTATTGATTCGACACAAGGGGAGCCAAAGAATATTTATCAGCCTTAACAACTGAATTGTTAATTCAGCTGCACCTAGAAACAATCTTGCTCACAATAGTTTATTAGTAGCAACAATTTTGTAGTAGGAATAGCAAAGTAACAGCAGTAGTAAAGCAAAGACAGTAGTAACAAAAGCAGTAAACTGTGGGATTCGAGTGCGGTAGGCATAGGGATGGATGGACGGGCGTTGCATGGACAAGACAATTCACATAGCAATCAGAACATAGGGCAATTGTAGATAAATAAGATAAAGCACCCAAGTACTAGACAATCCTAGGCATGTGTTCCATATATAGTCATATGTGCTCGCAATGAGAACTTGCACAACATCTTTTGTCCTGCCAGCCCGTTTGCAGCGGGGCCTCTAGGGAACTACTGGCAATTAAGGTGCTCCTTTTAATAGAGCACCGGAGCAAAGCATTAACACTCCGTGAACACATGTGATCCTCACATCAAAGCCTTTCCCTTCCGGTTATCCCGATTTCTGTCACTTCGGGGCCATAGGTTCCGGACAACGACGTGTGTATACAACTTGTAGATAAGATCAGAAACAATACTATCATAATGAATCAATAATAAGTTCAGATCTGAAATCATGGCACTCGGGCCCTAGTGACAAGCATTAAGCACAACAAGTTGCAACAAATTCATAAAGCACTAATAAAAGATACTAGATGGGGGAAACTCATAGATGGGGGAAACATGGATGGTTGATGGAGATGGCTCCGGGGGCACTTCCCCGTCCCGGCAGGATGCCGGAACAGAGACTTTTTGTCCCCCGAATCTCCCCTTCGGTGGCGGCGGTGCAGCGGAACTTTTTGTGGAAAAACGTCGAACCCCCCGGAGTTTTTAGGTCAAAAGGTTTCTTATAGGTGAAGAGGGAGACCGAGGGGGTGCCTAGGGCCACCACACCATGCCCTGGCGTGGCTAGGCCCAGCCCGCGCCTGGGGGTGGTGTGGCCAGGCCCTGGCCCTCCTCCGTCTCGTATTCTGGCTCCGTGAGTCTTCTGGAAAATTAGGCACTTTGGCTTTTGTCCCGTCCAATTCCGAGAATATTCATTTTCTGACTTTCCTAGAACCAAAAACAGCAGAAAAAAGGCAACTGGCACTGTGGCTCTTGTTAATAGGTTAGTCCAAGAAATCATATGAAAAGTACTCCAAAGTGTGGACAAAACACAAGAAAGTGGATAAAACCAAGCATGGAGCATCAAAAATTATAGATACATTTGCAATGTATCAACATCCCCAAGCTTAACTCCAGCTCGTCCTCGAGTAGGTAAGTGATAAAAAGAAAGAATAATTTTTGAGGTGACGTGCACCATCAAAGAATTGATCAAAGTATTTGTAAAACATTCAAAGCTGGGATCATAGTACTTAAATCATAACATGAAAGACAAAGTTCTAGCAATAAGACAAAGAAACTATGATGCAACATGAAAAGGCACAAACAAAAGATTCATGAATAACAATGCTTTGCAAGACGTTTGTTTGTTTCACATAAAGAAAACATAGCATAGTGGCTTTCATCTTGTCCCTCAAAGAGTAGAAAATATAAATGCATAGGACACCTTCAAAGTTCACAAGAGTGACTAGATACAAATAGTTTAAAACAAGCAATATCAAGGTACGCATCAATCAACAAGTCTTGGGACAATGCACATATAACTAAGAATGGCCACTATGCTCTCAAGAAAGTGCTCAAAGAATAAGTGGAGACTCAACAAGTAAAATAAAAGGTTTTGCATAATTTGAAAGGCTTCCAAATGCTGTGTGGTACTCATTAGCTTTGAGCTCTCATTGCCCCTATCATAAGCATCTTTAATGTGGTTAAGGTGAAAGTGAGGTCCAATCTGAGTTATATGCTTGACAGACTATAAACTGAGAATCCGAAGTCCCTTCAGTACGAGGGCCGCTCCTCATTCTACTCAACTTTAGTTACCGGTAAGTTCTTGTCATCGTAAGTATGTGCGTATCATTGAGAACCGCCAACGTGGTACCCCTTGCTCGATGAACGGAAGAATCCCCATATCAAAATGACAAGGCAAGCAGACAATGAGTATCTCAGCAATCTTCTTATTTACCATGGGAAAATGGTGCTTTTTTCTCTCTTTCCTCCTTTCATAAATCTCTTTTTTTTTCTTTTTCTCAATAGCTAACTTTCTCTTTTTTTATAAGAAGAATGCTTCATAGATATCATTATGGTTACGCTGCAGGTTTCCACCATGTCAGCATGGATTAGACCAGCGGCCCAGGCGTTTCTCTAACACACATACATAACTCCATGGACTTACAAGCTCCCCTTTTATTTCACACCGACGACATCCACAAACAAAAGAGCAAGGTATCAACTGGGTATATATTTACAAGTGTTGAAAGCGTTCCCCATGACAGCACGGTTCTGCTAATCCCCAGCCTATAATTTGCAAGCATATAACTTTCATGCAGAGTTCACAATGGTTCAGGTTTATTAAATGCAAGAAAATAAAGTGTGCCATCAAGTTCGTGAGAGCTTTACTAACTAACTTTCTCATAACAAGCAAACATTTTATTCGGAAGGAAACAAGGCATATTGAATATGCACGGAAGTAGCAAATGATGCTAATAGGTAGGTATGGTGGACACTTTGGCAATATTTGGTTTAAGGGAGTTGGAAACATGAGTAAAACACTCAGTATAAGTGAAGGCTAGCAATAGTAAGGGAGCGACAAACGAGAGGGCAATAATGGCCATAATCATGCAGAGCGACAAAACATCATTTATCAAAGCATAAAGTGATACTACAAGTTGAAAACTAAAGGATCATAAAGGCTTGTGGTGACTTGGGATAGTCATAACATGGTGTGAGCATGTGCCAAGTCAACCCAAATAAAGCATCAAAGGAGAATACCATTATACTATGCTTTAATATGCTAAAACAACGCATGATTCATCCAAGGCACATTAAGCAATCTCAATTGTTTATAACAAGTCATGCTACAGCAAAGAATACTAAGCATAAAGCCAAAACAATATCAAGCATGGCATGACAAAGCATAGGCCACAGTCAAAAACAAGTTCTCTTTACCACTTAAGCATGAGCTTTCCTACTCTTTTCCAAACCAACCCAAACCAAACTATTTGAACACCAATGTAAGAGAGAGGGGGTCCAACCAATTTATTCAGAAAACTAAGCAAATAAAGCAAATGAAAAACCAAAAAGAAAATGAAAAAGAAGACGCTCCAAGAACAACACAATTGTGCATGAAACAATAAAAATGAAGTGTTTGGAAGAAACATGAGATTTTTATTGATGAAGAAGGGGATGCCTTGGGCATCCCCAAGCTTTGACACTTGTACTTCTTGGATATTTCTTGGGGTGACACGTGTGGCTTCCCCAAGCTTGAGCTTTATTCCATCCTTCATTTCATTACTCATTCCTTCCATACACCTGAAATTTTTCCTTCATACAAAACTTCACACAATCTTTATTAGCAACATTAGTGCACTCAAGATAAATAAGTCTTAAGGTTCAGTTCTAACACCAAATAAACTTCCATTAGAACACTAGGTACTGTAGAACTTCCCTCAAAAAGCTCAATTCCCAAAAAGAACTCAAGAAGGAACTAACAAGAAGCAAATGCAGAAAATGGCAGAAATCTGTCAAAACAGACCAGCAGGTAAATACGAATTTTTTCGAAGACCTTCTGTTGCTCAAATCAAAAAGTGTTGAACTAATAAAAGTTATATAACAACCTGGGTCAGAAGAACAAAAAATTACAGATCAATCTGACATACGGAGATCTCTCATTATTTTTTACGGTGAAGCACAGAAATCTGTTTCGGGATAGCAACTTTCCCAATTATTACTTCTCTCTCATTAGAGGTTACTCTTGGCACAAAAAGCAAATAAAAAGGATAAGGAGAGGTTATTACATAGGTAATAACTTCCAAGACTCAACTAAAACTCTTGGGTTATCTCCCAACAAGTACTTTTCTTTAACGCCTTTAAGTTAGGCATAAGAAGCAAAAACTAAAATGGATAGAATAGAAGTAAGCGGAGATAATCATGGTGAAAACATTGTTTTGTTCAATGAAATCCTTTTGTTAACAAGGTTGATCAGGTCTTGTTACCAACACAATTTCATATGAGACAAAACTTTGTATCCCACTAATGATTATGTTACCTCAACCTTGATGGCAATGGTCCCAATCATAATAGTTTCAAATTTTTCTCTTCGTATGGGACAATATATTTCTCCAACTTGAATGCCCTCAACATGCTCAATTGAATTCAAACCATAAGTCCTTTCAATCTTCTTGAGGAAATAGACAATATGTTCATTGAAGGTCACCTTCCCTTGATTACAATTAATAACAGCTCCTGCAGTATTTAAGAAAAGGTCTCCCAAGAATAATAGACATATTATCATCTTCAGGCATAAAAGTTTGAGAGGATGCTCTCATAAGAAATATGAGTTGAAGTAAAAGAGAGCATCAAGGAGCAAATCCAAAACACATTTAAGTCTAACCCACTTCCTATGCATAGGAATCGTGTATGCAAATAAATTTGCAAAGAACAAAGTGACAGGCATAGGAAGATAAAACAAGAGGAACTTCAAAACTTTCAGCACATAGAGAGGTGTTTCAATACCATGAAAACTTCTACAACCATATTTTCCTCTCTCATAATAATTTTAAGTAGCTTCATGAATAAACTCAACAATATAACTATCACATAAAGCATGCTTTTCATGATCTACAAGCACTAGAGCTTCATCATAAACATTATCAAGAGAAACCTCAGGAACATAACAATCATTCTCCTTTAGTAAGCAAGGGGGAGAATCAAATAATGTAAGGGATAAATAGTTACTCTCATTAGAAGGTAGGCATGGGTAGCTAATCCATTCTTCCCCCTTTTGTTCATCACTCTCCTCCTCTTTTTCATCTAATGAGATTTCAGGTTTATCAATTTCTTCTTCCATAGGATCCTGCAAGGCATTAGTCTCTTCCATTTGTGGAAAGCATCTATTAAAGAATATAGCAATTTTCATCCTTGTAATTATCAAAGCAAAATTTAAGTATACCATACACCTCTTATTTGTAAGGTGAATCATCAATATTTTCAAGCAAACTAGCAAGTTCAAAAGCACCCTTCCAAGCAATAAATTATTCAATTTGTTCCGCATCATAAAAGTCATAAATTCCTTTAGCATAGGAAGATATGGTATCATTATCACTATACTCACATTGAAAAGGGAGGTGTTTATACCTCTTTCTGCAACAAGACTCATCACAGCAATAAGTAACATTATAAGTAGAGCACACGTTCCTAGCAATGATATATAATCTATCAATTTGTTCCCATAAGTGTTTCCCTTTTTGTGACAAGCGGTGTTTCTCATAATAATATTTTTGATCTTCCGTGAACCCACCTTGCCAATAAGCTTCAGTTTCAAAGAAACCAACCATTGACAACAAGCATGATAAAGCAAGACAATAACAGACCAACGAAAATAACAACTAGAGTAGGAACTAATTTTTTCTTGTATTTTTGATAAAGAAACAAGCAAACAAGGAGAAAGATAAACTTAGCTTGAACAATAGTGATTCCAAGTGAACTTGATAAATAAAGCTATGCTCCCCGGCAACGGCGCCAGAAAATAGTCTTGATGACCCACAAGTATAGGGGGTGTATCGCAGTATTTTCGAGGGAAGTGAAACCAAATTTATTGACTCGACACAAGGGGAGCCAAAGAATATTTATCAGCCTTAACAATTGAGTTGTCAATTCAGCTGCACCTGGAAACAATCTTGCTCACAACAGTTTATCAGTAGCAATAGTTTTGTAGTAGGAATAGCAAAGTAACAGGAGTAGTAAAGCAAAGACAGTAGTAACAAAAGCAGTAAACTGTGGGATTCGAGTGCGGTAGGCATATGGATGGATGGACGGGCGTTGCATGGACAAGACAATTCACATAGCAATCAGAACATAGGGCAATTGCAGATAAAAAAGATAAAGCACCCAAGTACTAGACAATCCTAGGCATGTGTTCTATATATAGTCATACGTGCTCACAATGAGAACTTGCACAACATCTTTTGTCCTGCCAGCCCGTTTGCAGCGGGGCCTCTAGGGAACTACTGGCAATTAAGGTGCTCCTTTTAATAGAGCACCGGAGTAAAGCATTAACACTCCGTGAACACATGTGATTCTCACATCAAAGCCTTTCCCTTTCGGTTATCCCGATTTCTGTCACTTCGGGGCCATAGGTTCCGGACAACGACGTGTGTATACAACTTGTAGATAAGACCAGAAACAATACTATCATAATGAATCAACAATAAGTTCAGATCTGAAATCATGGCACTCGGGCCCTAGTGACAAGCATTAAGCACAACAAGTTGCAACAAAGTCATAAAGCACTAATAAAAGATACTAGGCACCATGCCCTAACAATCTGATGCCATTACATGAACGATCTCATCCAATCCCTACCATCCCCATAGCCAACATCGGGGGATTACTCACTCATAGATGGGGGAACATGGATGGTCGATGGAGATGATGGTGAAGCTCGATGGAGATGGCTCTGGGGGCACTTCCCCATCTCGGCAGGGTGCCGGAACAGAGACTTTTTGTCCCCCGAATCTCCCCTTCGGTGGCGGCGGCGCAGCGGAACTTTTTGTGGAAAAACGTCGAACCCCAGAGTTTTTAGGTCAGAAGGCTTCTTATAGGCGAAGAGGGAGACCGAGGGGGTGCCTAGGGCCACCACACCATGCCCTGGCGCGGCTAGGCCTAGCCCGCGCCTGGGGGTGGTGTGGCCAGGCCCTGGCCCTCCTCCGTCTCGTATTCTGGCTCCGTGAGTCTTCTAGAAAAATAGTCACTTTGGCTTTTGTCCCGTCCAATTCCGAGAATGTTCATTTTCTGACTTTCCTGGAACCAAAAACAGCAGAAAACAGGCAGCTGGCACTGTGGCTCTTGTTAATAGGTTAGTCCAAGAAATCATATGAAAAGTACTCCAAAGTGTGGACAAAACACAAGAAAGTGGATAAAACCAAGCATGGAGCATCAAAAATTATAGATACATTAGCAATGTATCAATCATATTTATTTCATTTCATAATAATGGTAGGGTTTCTCCATCTCCCCAAGAACAAAGTAAACTACTAACACATGGAAGCAATCATCAACATCATCATATTCAAATGGATGGATAAAAGTATGAAGATAAATCTAGTGTAAACCATAATTGTATTTGGAATTACAAGAAGATCTAAAGTATGTTAGAGGGGAATGGTGATGGTGATGGAGACATAGCGGTTGATGATGATGAAGGGAATGATGTGATGTCCTCCGATAATCCGTGAAGCAACAAGGATTTTCCCTTCACCTAGTTCCTCCTCTAGATCCCTCTCTGGTGTGGTGTTTCAGGGCTAGAAGTTTCTGTGAATGTTGGATGTCAGATTCATCTTCGCGTGGTGAGAGTATTTGAAGAGGTGAATGCGCTGATAGGTGGTATGGGCAAGCTTTACCTATACCATTGGTCGTTAAACCCTTTGTAGCCTTCCTTTACGTTTGCTATTCTCCCAGATGCGAGGAAAAATCAATTAAATGACACTTATCACTTAGAAATATCATTACTGCATAATATGACAGTCCCAAATATATGTTCACAAAATACTTAGTAATTCGGGATCCTATTGAGACAAGGACAAAAGGTGCGCGCGAGCACAGTAAAATACCCAAAATCCTATTCTACTTGTGCAAAATCATAAGGTAAATATGCTTTAAATTTGGACTCATCACTTTGCAATCCGGTTGGGGAGGTGAATATCAAAAATTGTGTTCCTTTTTTTACAAAGCATCAGCATTGAGCACCATGAAGGAAATATGCCCTAGAGGCAATCATAGAGATGATTGTATTTCATGTGTATCCATGAGTTATTATAATGTTCCTTGAATATCCATATACCAGGCAACTTGTATTGATTGGCAATTATGTGAATTGTTTGTGAAACTCTTTACTTGTATGGTTATCTAATAATTGTCCCTAGTCGGAGTTCATGCGAGGACACACGTGAATATTAGACTAGCACATCGATTGGTTAATGACTATGTTTCGCAAGTCATTAACATGGAGATGTCAAACCAATGATGTGGACACATGTTATGAACATGGGGTTGGATTGACCCAACATGAGACTAGCAATAATACTTGCAGCTCTCTCTACACATCGTGTACGTTTTGTCCTTAGACCTGAGATTGTCGCATGTACTTGAGATGTGGATCGACCTACTTTGGGGCTATCAAACACTACTCCGTAACTGGGTAGTTATAAAGGTAGCTTTCGGGTTTGTCCTGATACATGCTGCAAGGCATCGGTCAATCAAGATGGGATTTGCCCCTCTCTACTTGAGAGAGATATCTCTGGGCCCCTCGAGTGATCGGATCCAGAAATGCATGGCCGTGCTACATATGGTTAAGAGTTAACCTAGTAAAGGGATTCTGAATCACAGTATCGAGAAAGAGAGGTCAGCTTAGAGCTAGACCAAATATCGTGAGGCAAAGGGAAAGACATGTACTCAACCTTGTGATGGTTCGTCCGAATGATCTTTATATGCGTTTAGGAGTTGGCACGTCTTGCTAGAGGCCGCTACCAACTATTGACGGAGTAAGTGTACTCGCGTCATGTCTATACGTGTATGAACCTATAGGGTCACACACTTTAGGGGCTGGAAGCCTAATGAGGATTGGATCCGAATTAGACCAGGCTTAGGCTGCTAATGGGCTGCTAATGTAGAAGCCCACCAGGGATGCCTATATAAGAGGGAGTGAGGCGAGCTGAAAAGGAGAGAGCATTCCACCCAGCCGCCACTCCTCTTCCGCCTGTGTTGCACGCGCAGACCTAGCAGTCTGGCGTGTGACGGCTTCCACTCCGGACGTGTGGATACCTCGGAGGTGCTGCATCTGTAGCACTTGGACGAGCCGCGCAAAGGGGAGCTGCTCGTGGGACGAGGACGAGGAGGAGACGTAGAACATCTACACTGCCGCAACGTGCTTCATCGAGTTCCGCACCTGCGCGTCTAGCGGTAATCCCGTGATCTATGACCATAGTATTCCTGGTTGACGCGGTAGAAATTTTTGATTTTACGCTAGTGTAGCCTACCCGTCACCCCTTCAGTGGTATCAGAGCCGATGCTATTCAGTCATAGGTTCGGGAAGTTTGCATATGGTGATATGTAGATTGATATGAATGATATGATCGTTTGTATGGCGGTGTTTCTGGATTGATCTATGATCTTACTTTCCGTGATCGTGATTCTAAGGTCGTCGAACGACTTACCCCTACCGGTCGGTTTCCACCATCGGGGTAGACAGTGACACATAAATCCTTCTGAATCACGCGAAGATCAATATGATTGATCGAATCGGGAATTAGATCTGAATCGACGTACCGTGATCAAAGGAGTTTGGTCAAATCGGAACTATGGTCGGTTTATGGTAAATTGGATTTGCCGATCAAAATCCTTAAAGAAAATCCTTAAAGAAAATCGGAACTATGGTCGGTACCGCGAGGGGCGCTGCCCCTTCGAACCCCGCAGGGGGAGACCCCCTAGACCCCCCTTAGTCGTAGCCCCCTTTTTTTGTATCTCGTTAAGGTTCATAGGTGGTACGATTTCACATGATCCGGTAGAATGCGATTCTATGCACAACTTGTTTTTGCAGGATTTATGTGATCAGTATGGCCCAAAAATGTATGTGATGCATGTATGTATTTTTTCATGACCTGCGTGTCGTGAGTTGGGCAACACGGCTGGAGCCATATGTGTTGTCAATTATTGTAATGGCCTGCGTGCCAACTTGTGATGATCCCAATACCATGTAATTTTGATTACTAGATGTTAGGAGTAATAGCTTGTATTAGTTCTTGGAGAACTCATCACTTGGAGGATGGCTCGCATAGAGCATGAAGATGGAGATCATCATGGTGGACAGGTTCTATGGCGATGGAGATCACCATGAGAAAATGGGCCATACTGTATCACATCTATGTGAATGCTATTCTTATACGTTTTACTACTATGCATGCTTAGATGATAGAAGTAGAACGATCCCTCACAAAGTTTAAGTTAAACCATGCCCTCCCAACCAAACCTTGCACCATCCTATGCCCTGTACAATCGTTGGTGGGTCTATGAAATTAGGGTGCCACGGTTTTCCTTGGCTGGATGGGTTTGTATCGGATACCTACACGCATAAGGGTTGGTGAGCTTAACAAGGTCATCTTAACAGTTAAGGACCTTGGGGCATAAAGGTTGGGCGCCTAGGTTTGACATAGAGATGTCACCCAACAACAAGAGTCATATGTGATATGATTAGCAAAGGTTGCTTACCGATTTACCTTGTCTTCTAGCAGTGATGCTAAAGCTCACTAGTCGACTTGTTAATTGTGGATCTTGAATCACTTAGTATCAATAGAGGGATGTTGATTTAAGTGGGAGTATATGCTATTAAATTGTTTAATATGTTTTACTCTTTCATGGTTACATGGCTTAGTATTTTGCATATTTTTTTGTTGTAGATCAATGGCACCGAACAATTCATCACCTTTTGCTTTGCGTTCGATTCTTGAAAAGGATAAACTAAATGGAACAAACTATTCGGACTGGGTCCGTAACTTGAGAATTGTTCTCAGGGCTGAGAAAAAGGAAACTATTCTGGATACCCCAATCCCGGATGAACCTGCTGATAATGCAACTGCTACCCTTAAGAATGCCTACAAGAAAGCATGTGATGAATCTCTTGAGGTCAGTTGTCTTATGCTTGCATGCATGGAACCTGATCTTCAAAAACAGTTTGAGGATCAGGAAGCGTACGATATGATCGTTGCGCTTAAGGACATGTTCCAGACTCAGGCTAGGACTGAGAGGTACAATGTCGCTAAGTCCTTTGTGGAATGCAAGCTGGCAGAGGGAGCAGCTGTAGGCCCCCATGTGATCAAAATGGTTGGTTACAGTCAGACTTTGGAAAAGCTTGGTTTTCCATTAGGCCAAGAGTTGGCCACTGACTTCATTTTGGCATCTCTTCCATCTAGCTATGGGCATTTCATTTCGAACTACCATATGCATGGAGTGGAGAGGGGCCTTAATGAATTATGTGGGATGCTGAAAACAGCAGAATGTGACATTAAGAAGTGTGCAGGGCATAGCCATGTGATGGCTGTGCAGAACAAGCCTAGCTTCAAGAAAAAGGGCACTTCTTGGCAGAAGAAGAAGGGCAAGGCTAAGGATACGATCCCTAAGCCAAACCCTGCACCCAAGCAAAAGGCTGGTCCTGCAGGAGACACTGAGTGTTTCTTTTGTCACGAATATGGCCACTGGAAGAGAAACTGCAGCAAGTACCAGGCTTCTTTGAAGAAAAGTGGAAGTAAGAGTACTTCCCACTCAGGTACACTTGTTGTAAATGTTGTGGACATTTTTCTCGCAGATTCTTATGTTAACTCTTGGGTATTTGATACCGGATCGGTTGCTCATATTTGCAATTCGATGCAGGGGCTAATAAGGACTAGAGAAGTGCAAAAAGGCGAAGTGGATTTTCGCGTCGGAAATAAAGCAAGGGTTGCTGCATTGTTCGTCGGCGTCATGCAACTTCACCTTCCGTCAGGATTTATCATGGAGTTGAATAATTGTTATTACATTCCTAGTATGGGTCGAAACATTTTATCACCTTCATGTTTGATGAGGGATGGTTATTCATTCGCGAGTACAAACAATGGTTGTGTAATCTCTAAGAATGCTATGTTTGTGGCTAATGCTCCCATTATGAATGGGTTATTTATTTTAAATCTTGATAATGCATGTGTTTACAATGTTAGTGCTAAAAGGCTTCGGCCAAATGATTTGAGTCCTACCTATCTATGGCATTGTCGTTCGGGGCATATAAGTGAAAAGCGCATGAAGAAGCTCCATGGTGATGGTCTTCTAACTTCGTTTGATTTTGAATCATACGAGACATGTCAAGCTTGTTTACTTGGAAAGATGACCAAGACGCCTTTCAAGGGGTTTCCCGAGAGAGCGACAGACTTGTTGGAACTCATACATACTAATGTATGTGGACCAATGAGCACGACAGCCAGAGGAGGATATCACTACTTCATTACTTTCACTGATGATTTCAATAGATATGGCTATGTCTACTTGATGAAGCATAAGTCTGAAACTTTTGAAAAGTTCAAAGAGTTTCAAAATGAGGTAGAGAATCAACGTGGCAAGAAAATAAAGGCCTTGCGATCTGATCGCGGAGGTGAATATTTGAGTCACGAGTTTAGCAATCATCTTAAGAGTTGCGGAATTGTTCCACAGCTCACGCCGCCCGGAACGCCTCAAAGAAACGGGGTCTCTGAATGGCGTAATCGAACTTTGTTGGACATGGTTCGATCGATGATGAGCCAGTCGGATTTACCATTATCATTTTGGGGTTACGCGCTAGAAACAGCAGCTTTCACACTAAATAGGGTACCATCTAAATCCGTAGTTAAGACACCATATGAGATGTGGACTGGAAAGAATCCCAGTTTGTCTTTTCTAAAGATTTGGGGTTGTGATGCATTTGTCAAGCGACTTCAGTCGGACAAGCTAACACCCAAATCGGATAAGTGCATTTTTGTGGGATACCCAAGGGAAACCTTAGGGTATTACTTCTACAACCGAGAAGAGGGCAAAGTGTTTGTCGCTCGTAGCGGTGTTTTCCTAGAGAAAGAGTTTCTCACAAAGGGAACGAGTGGAAGGTCGGTGCGACTTGAAGAAGTTCAAGATGAGCCAGTCGGGGATGCTTCTACGAGTGATGCTATTGTAGCAGAACAAGTTGAGGAACCCGTGGCAATAGAAGCACCACAACCACGAAGGTCGGCGAGGCTCCGCGAAGCGCGAGAGTTATTATTGTTAGACAATGATGAGCCTGCGACCTATGCAGAAGCGATGGTGGACCCAGACTCTGAGAAATGGCTGATTGCCATGAGATCCAAGATAGAGTCCATGGGAGACAATCAAGTTTGGAACTTGGTTGACCTGCCTGATGGTTTTAAAGCCATCGAGTGCAAGTGGATCTATAAGAAGAAGATTGATATGGATGGAAATGTTCACATCCATAAAGCTCGACTTGTTGCAAAAGGTTTTCGACAAGTTCAAGGAGTTGACTACGACGAGACTTTCTCGCCCGTAGCGATGCTTAAATCTATACGGATCATTCTAGCCATTGCTGCACATTTCGATTATGAGATATGGCAGATGGACGTCAAGACGGCTTTCTTAAATGGAATCCTTTCTAAGGACGTGTATATGATGCAACCCGAAGGTTTTGTCGATCCAAACAATGCTGGAAAGGTATGCAAACTTCAAAAGTCTATTTATGGGCTGAAGCAAGCATCTCGGAGTTGGAACATTCGATTTGATGAAGTTGTAAAGGAGTTTGGCTTCACCAAAAACGAACAAGAACCTTGTGTGTATAAGAAAGAAAATGGGAAATCACTTGTGTTTCTAATCTTATATGTGGATGACATATTATTGATTGGAAATGACATTCCTATGCTCGAGTCTGTTAAGACCTCATTGAAAAATAGTTTTTCTATGAAGGACTTGGGAGAAGCGGCATATATTCTGGGTATCAAGATCTATAGAGATAGATCAAGGAGGCTAATTGGATTAAGCCAGAGTACGTACATTGACAAAGTGTTGAAACGGTTCAGCATGGAAGAGGCTAAGAAGGGGTTCTTGCCCATGTCTCACGGCATTAAACTCAGCAAGACTCAGTGTCCTTCGACCACTGATGAGCGAGAACGCATGAGCAGGGTTCCATATGCTTCGGCTATTGGATCCATCATGTATGCAATGACATGTACTCGCCCAGATGTTTCCTATGCTCTAAGTGTTACGAGCAGATACCAGGCTGATCCAGGTGAGATTCACTGGACAGCGGTAAAGAATATCCTTAAGTACTTGAGAAGGACTAAGGATATGTTCCTAGTTTATGGAGGTGAGGTTGAACTCAGTGTAAAGGGTTACACAGATGCGAGTTACCTTAATGACTCAGACGACTCGAAATCGCAATCAGGTTATGTGTTTGTCATGAATGGTGGTGCTGTGAGCTGGAAAAGTTCCAAGCAAGATACAGTGGCCTCCTCTTCAACAGAAGCTGAATATATTGCTGCCTCGGAGGCTGCAAAGGAAGCTGTTTGGATTAGGAATTTCCTGATCGCTCTTGGTGTGGTTCAGGGCTCGTCCAATCCCTTGGACGTTTATTGTGACAACAATGGTGCTATTGCACAAGCCAAAGAACCTAGACAGCACCAGAAGAACAAACATATTCGCATGCGCTACCATCTGATTCGTGAGTTCATTGATGAAGGTAGTGTCATGTTATGCAAAATACATACGGACTCAAATGTTGCTGATCCCTTGACTAAGCCACTCCCGCAGCCTGCGCATGAAGCGCACACAAGAGCAATAGGTATTAGATACTATCTAGATTGACTCTAGTGCAAGTGGGAGACTGAAGGAAATATGCCCTAGAGGCAATCATAGAGATGATTGTATTTCATGTGTATCCATGAGTTATTATAATGTTCCTTGAATATCCATATACCAGGCAACTTGTATTGATTGGCAATTATGTGAATTGTTTGTGAAACTCTTTACTTGTATGGTTATCTAATAATTGTCCCTAGTCGGAGTTCATGCGAGGACACACGTGAATGTTAGACTAGCACATCGATTGGTTAATGACTATGTTTCGCAAGTCATTGACTTGGAGATGTCAAACCAATGATGTGGACACATGTTATGAACATGGGGTTGGATTGACCCAACATGAGACTAGCAATAATACTTGCAGCTCTCTCTACACATCGTGTACGTTTTGTCCTTAGACCTGAGATTGTCGCATGTACTTGAGATGTGGATCGACCTACTTTGGGGCTATCAAACACTACTCCGTAACTGGGTAGTTATAAAGGTAGCTTTCGGGTTTGTCCTGATACATGCTGCAAGGCATCGGTCAATCAAGATGGGATTTGCCCCTCTCTACTTGAGAGAGATATCTCTGGGCCCCTCGAGTGATCGGATCCAGAAATGCATGGCCGTGCTACATATGGTTAAGAGTTAACCTAGTAAAGGGATTCTGAATCACAGTATCGAGAAAGAGAGGTCAGCTTAGAGCTAGACCAAATATCGTGAGGCAAAGGGAAAGACATGTACTCAACCTTGTGATGGTTCGTCCGAATGATCTTTATATGCGTTTAGGAGTTGGCACGTTTTGCTAGAGGCCGCTACCAACTATTGACGGAGTAAGTGTACTCGCGTCATGTCTATACGTGTATGAACCTATAGGGTCACACACTTTAGGGGCTGGAAGCCTAATGAGGATTGGATCCGAATTAGACCAGGCTTAGGCTGCTAATGGGCTGCTAATGTAGAAGCCCACCAGGGATGCCTATATAAGAGGGAGTGAGGCGAGCTGAAAAGGAGAGAGCATTCCACCCAGCCGCCACTCCTCTTCCGCCTGTGTTGCACGCGCAGACCTAGCAGTCTGGCGTGTGACGGCTTCCACTCCGGACGTGTGGATACCTCGGAGGTGCTGCATCTGTAGCACTTGGACGAGCCGCGCAAAGGGGAGCTGCTCGTGGGACGAGGACGAGGAGGAGACGTAGAACATCTACACTGCCGCAACGTGCTTCATCGAGTTCCGCACCTGCGCGTCTAGCGGTAATCCCGTGATCTATGACCATAGTATTCCTGGTTGACGCGGTAGAAATTTTTGATTTTATGCTAGTGTAGCCTACCCGTCACCCCTTCACACCATGTGTCTTCTCCCCATGCACATCAACAGAACAGAACATATGGGCACACGAATAGGCATATAGTTGAGGTTGGACTCTCCCTTCATGCACATGTCGATATGCCTCTCAAATTTTCGGGTGAGGCATTCCTCATAGCCACTCTTCTGATCAAGTTCCTAGACCTACTTTTCGAAGTACCTAAAGATCAACAATAATAGGACCTTATTCAAGTGATGTTTAGATAACTTCCAAAGTGAATCTTCCAGCATGAGGTCACTTGGTATTTTCATGGTCTAAGGATTTATGGATAAGATAATGATGATGATTAACTATTAGTTTAACATGATGACTAGAATCTCATAGTAGAACATTTGTTGGATCATTTTAGTACCCTTGTTCATCCAACAATGTACTCCCATTGCTGCTAGTATTGATGTTACTATAATAGTTATACCTATGATTAGGAAATTGGATTATCTCGCAACACATTAGCAAGTCCTAGAGGCATGGCTAGGACCAAACTTGTGTTCGTGTTTTTACACCTACATATGATTCTTCCCTTTAATTTCAGAATCAAGACAAACAGTAGTTTAGCATAGAATTATAAACATAAATAATGAACATGGAGTTATGTAAATTATTGTCTCTAGGGAACTAACCCCTTCAATTTATTGTAAGTGGATGTACAACATCAAAATAAATTCTAATAGTACTATTGATATGTATAAGTTAAGATTGGTTGCTAAGGGATTTAAGCAATGTTATGGAATTGACTATTTTCCTGGTGTGGAACACGGTCGTACCATCTAGGATGGATTAAGTGATGCAGCCCAACCCTCGGCTTTCACCATTGGTCCATATCATGCTACACCAACCCCTCGTACAAAGGTGAATTCCTTCCATCTCTTACCGTCCGTTGGTTATCTTGTGAATGGGATCCTACTTGAGACAAATACGTATGATATGACTAGGCCCATGACCATGATGCCAAGAGGATACGACAAGGATGG
Source organism: Avena eriantha (assembly GCA_910589775.1). Taxonomy (NCBI): domain Eukaryota; kingdom Viridiplantae; phylum Streptophyta; class Magnoliopsida; order Poales; family Poaceae; genus Avena; species Avena eriantha. The sequence continues at coordinate 129,794,476 of OU342743.1, read as the reverse complement.
ACCTGGAGCCAAGACCCCCAAGCAAGATGCATGGAAAAGAGGACAGAAGAAGGATTCTGGCGCAAGGCCCGGTGCCGCCGAAATCCTGGATGGAACTTCCGGCGCCAGGATCGGTCGACTGGCGCCCACGCCGGAAATTCCGATCACCACCGAAGCAATCCAGCGCGAATTGAAACAACGTATAGAAGTGTAGTCTAGCGCCCACCGATCCAAACCAGCACACGCCCGAAATTCCGGCTCTGTGTCCGGTGCGACCAGACTTATCGCCGAAATGTCAGTCTGTGCACAGTGGAGGGTTTGATGCCCAGAATATTCCCTCCTACCGACCCCTTCGCCCTAGCACTATAAATACCCCCTTGTGGCTCAGATCTGGGTAGAGATGATGATGAATTAAGGCATGTGGCTAACCCTAGATGGGAACCCCCTCTCAGTAGTAGATCTATGTGTTGTACAAGGCCTTGGAGTCGGTGCCCTTCTCCAAGTCGTCAAGACCCTCCTCAAGTGTTTAGTCTCTCCCTATGAGGCTTCTGATAGTGCTTGGTTTCTCCCCTTTGGGATTCTACTTGGTTTCTACTCTCTCCTTGGTTTGGATTCTATCATCCGCTTTCCGATCTCTCCTTTGATGATTCTACCGCAAGGTCTCTCACCGAGGATTCTATTGGATTGGTTGTTCGAACCAACGGGAGTAAATAGAATCGGGTGTGTTTTGGTGTGTGTTTGTATCTTTACCTTGCATTAGAGTTGCGTTCATCATGTTCATCGCGTGTTCCCACACTCCCCGCCTCAAATCCGTGAAGATCGGGCCACTCCAAGGGTAAATCCACAAGGAGACCCATAACAACTGGTATCAGTTTGGTTGCCACGGATTTGACTTCGTGCTTCAGTTTCCACCATAAATTCGAAAATACCAAAAATATTGCCCCAAATTGTTTTTGGATCAATCTCTCGATTTGGTGAGTTTTTTGTGGTTTTGGTCCATAGATCTGTTGCTTTAGGTGTCGATCTACCTTCCTTGAACCTTTCCCCAGCCCAATCCCAACAGATTTGCGAAAAATTTCCAAGTTTTGACTTTTTGAGAGTGTCACGAACACAAACCGGAGCCAGGCCTAGCGGACCGACCGTGCCACCAAAATTTTCGGTGAAGCTTCCGACGAACAAGAATTTGCACCGAAAATTCTAGCAATAGGTCCGCCGCCGCCAGTTTGGCTGCCGAAACTACCCTTCTGACCCAGTTTTGACCATTTTCTTCTTGAGTTATTCGTGTTTCGCATGCGTGTCGCCCTGACTAACATCAAGCTTTCGCAACATCATAAAAACCCACGCTCCTCGACACCATGAAGCCTGAAAATCATCCCCAACACCGCTGGCAAGTCGTCAAAAATACAAAAGTTGACATAGTAGTATAGAAAGGGAGAAAAGAAAAAGAATTAGAAAAAAGAGAAAAACTTTTAAGCAAAAGAAAAATAGCCTCCCAATACAAAGAGAGTCCCAAGCTTGTAAGCAAAGAGAGAGAAAGAGCACGACCAAGGCAAGTGCACAAATCCGTTGCTTATCCTCTTTTGGCGAACAAGTTGTGGTATCTCCTTGCGTTGGCATGACAACCGAGCTGAGTCGTTGTTAGGACATTTTGTGCTCATTTTGATAGTCGTGCTAACCACATCCATCTGCACGTGTGTGTTCCTTTGTGTTTTTCTAGATCGTATCCATTTTTCTTTTGATCTTTGGTTCTTTACCACCATTAAAATTAACCTTTTCGTTTGGTTGTTCCATTTGCTATCCACCTTCCTAACCTTCCACCATAGGCCTTTGTGTGTGTGTCTTGTGTATTCAATTTGCTCTCCTTAAGAACACCCTTTCCAATTTTTGACTTGGTGAGGCAAGGTAGCACATACCATACCACCAATACCACCCCTCCTTTCACTTGTGGTCATACAACATGTCTAGGGGAAGTGGAGAAAGCGGAGATGGCAACTTAAACAAGCAAGATAGTTTCGCCACGCGCCACAACTTATGGGTGCAACACCAATAGTTCAATGCCCAATTCGAAAGACTTGAGAACCGGCTTGATGAAACTTTTCGAGAATTCAACTACCGTGATCGGCAACGCCAAGTGGAACACAACGTCACTTCCAAGCTCTTCACCAAGCTATTGCCAACCTTGGCAACCATCATGGACATCATTCAAGCTCGTCAAGTTCGTCTCGTATGCGTCCCTCAAGTCGTCATGGCGAGTCCTCGCGCTCACACTCTCATCATGGAGAACCCCACTACCAAAATGGGGAACAACAAGCTCGTCATCGGCAAGAACAAGCGGTTGACCGCCAACATCAACAAGCACACCATGCAAGATATCACCAGCACCATGACCCGCATGCTCATCCACAACAAAAAGAAGGACATGGTCACCCCCCGCAACAAGCAATGGTTCAAGCGCAACCTCCACAAGAACAAGAATGTCATGGTGACGACCACCGCAATGATAGGCGCTGATGGCTCCGATTTTTGCCATCTTCCACTGTGTTTAAACATTGTTTTTGGTCAAGCAATTGCCAAAGAAACTCTTAAATATTGCCACTAATGACTAATAATTGCAAATCTGTGCAAATCCCTTCTTTGATTTATGTTGTGCACGAAATCACCGCTTTAAAGAAAAATAAGGAGTCACAATGAAGGATTTTGAGGAAGTACACACGGCCAAGTAATTGGAGAAGCTTTCCAGGGCGTCAGCACGCTTAACGACCACTGGTACGGGCGTGGTCCGCCCGTATCACCCGCCCATACCGGGCGGTGACAGCTTCGTCTCGTCAAAACCTACAACTTTCGTGAAGACACCTGTTAGAGTAGTATACGTATAGGTCTAGTATTGTAGTTTAGGAAAGTTAGGATTCTATCCTAACTTGACTTGTACTCCAAGATGATCCCTGTACTCCTATATATACTCGCCCATGAGGCTCAATAATACATCCAACATATTACAACAATCTCATACTCTTACATGGTATCAGCCTAAATTCGAGCCGCCACCGACACGCTTCCGCCGTGCCGCCCCCGGCGGGATCGATCTCCATGATCTCCGCTAGGGGCTGATGGACTAAGATATCTCGAGCTCGTTGGGGAACCCCAAGAGGAAGGTATGATGAGCACAACAGCAAGTTTCCCTTAGTTATGAAACCAAGGTTATCGAACAAGTAGGAGCAAGGAAACACCTCCAAGGTGTTGTTGCCAACTTGGAATACTGCACAACACAACCACAGAACTTTGCCCCCAACTTATAGTGAGGTTGTCAATCTCACCGGTTTTGCTGAAAACAAAGGATTAAACGTATTGTGTGGAAGAAAGTAAAAGCTTACAGAAAGTAAACAGAAAGCAGTAAACAATTGTAGATTGATGGTAAAAGAAAGGACCGGGGTCCTATAACAACCTCGGACCCTACGCTCTAAGTTCAAGCCTGGATGAACCGAAAGTGGTTAAAATAGTATAGCGGGGGCCTAGGGGCCACCCACGTGTAGACCTGTCGGCCGTCCTAACCACTTTTAAGAACATCGGGACAAGAGCGAGCGGCGTAGGCAACAGGCGAAGATATCAAATACACACACAAGTGAGTATGTATGCAAGCTACCTTACAACAGTCCTCAGAGCCATTCCATCTAAAAGAAATAGAAATATTGCAACGCCATACGGCAAGATCCAAATATCCTAAATAGAGATAGTAGTGTAGGATAGTTCCTCATACATCAATCATTAGAGTATCAGGCGGAAGCGGAAAACAAGATCCGAGTAGGGATAAGAAGCAAATCGGCATAAGATGCCACATAAATAAACACATCCCGCCAACAGATCTCATGGATTCCCATCCCCGGAATCTCTACACCGAGTGATCGTTGCCAACATCGTCTGTCTCCTCCACCCAGTATCCATCTTGCGTATACACCTGTTCATCTGAATCAAAAAATTTATCGTGTGAGACCCTAGGGGTACTCAGCAAGTATTTATGCCTCTAAAGGGGGCATATACCTGGGGTGACGCAATTGCAGCAGAAGATAATAACTAACAAGTCTATAGATACTCGCTAACCATCCGCCTAACCAATGATAGACGGATGTCCGTATTAGAAACAACAGTTATACCAGTATAAAGTAACAGATCCATCCTCCTTCTCGCTTACCAACGAGAAAGCGGACGAACAACCCATCCGTTGGCAGTTTTATTAACCATTCCATGAGTATTGCAATATTTACTAGTCAGGTATTTAGTCAAATTAAAAGCGGTACTTTAGTTATACTTGTCTATGATCGATAAACTATGCTCCAAGTCGTCCATAACCGCAGACATGGCTTTCGGAAAGATTTACCCTGCAGGGGTGCACAGATAGCAATACACACTCGATCAACCTCGGAAAAACCAACTCAAAACCCAACGAGGCATTCACGACAAAGCGATCACAGGATTCACAAAATATTTCAGGGGGCACCCCATTAAGCTACCTGCAACGAAGTTGGCCGACTCCGAGATGGACCCAAGGTTTGCGCCAATGGCTGTAAACGACTAGGAACCCGAAAGTGTGACTGGGCTTGTCGATACCGCAGAAACACTCCGCAATCCAAAATAGTACAAGTGCTCCATGCACAATCGTAATAAAACAGTAACATGGCATAAGTACAGGATAGTAAATAAAACCCCAAACTAGTTTGTGGCCCCAAGAAATTGAAATGAATCAAGCTCTGGCTCAGGGGGGTCCATAAGGCCTCCCGAATATGGATAGTGCGAATAGTCAAGGAACAGGAATCAAGTACTCGGGGTCCTACGGGAAACAAGTGAGCATGAAAAACCAAATAACAGATATTGCCCATCGATGCCTCTTTCATTAGTTATCCCATACTACTCAGGATAAGTTGTTTAGGTACCTCGTTATCCATCAGACTCTCACATACCCTACACATGCTGTTCTACGACTCGCATGGCTCAAATAACTCCTGTAGTAATGGCTCATAGGATGGAGGAACAAGCTTGGTGGGGTTTAAAAATAAAGGCTATACAGTACTTGGGATTCAACTTAATGCAATCGCGACTCAATGATGCAAGAATAAGATAGAGGCAATATGTACTATATGTATGGAAGCATGTGGTAGTGCTTGCCTGGCAGTTCAGTTGAAGCGAGAGACGGATCTGGGTAGTACTCCTGGGATTCCTGATATTTCCCCTGCTCGGCGTCTATTCGAAAGAAGAACCAAACAAACAAGGGCCAACATAAATAAAGTGCACAAGCATATAAATAAATGCGACAACCAAACAAGCATTCCATGATGAATGATGCACAATTTACATGGCAATAAAGTAGCATGGCATGATGAGGTGCGGGGACAAGAACAAATCATTCCATTAAATATTTGGTCAAGTTTTATTGCCATAAATAGTTCTGTTTTTTAATAATGACATGATGCATGCTTCAATTCAGAACATGGAATGCATAGTTAGAACGGTCGCGTCGCGCTGATCGATTTAGACATATTATTTGTCAAATTTGGAGTTACAGAATTAAAGTTATTAATTAATTAAGAAAAGACATTCTTATTTCAATTAAACAATTTCGAAAATTTAAAAAATAGTCAAACATTATTTTAAAAGGCATATTTCAAATCCTCACATTTTTCTGATTCAAAACATATATCATTTGTATTATTTGGATTTATTAATAAAAAGTTATTAATTTCTGGATTTAAAATTATATTAAACATTTCTGGAAAACATTTTTATTAGACAGGAAAGATCTCAGACTTTCTGCACACAGAGGTAGCTAGTCGCAGCAGCTTACAGTGGGCCAGGCCCTGAGCTGGCAGAATCGCGTGCGACAGGGCTTTTCTTACCGCCCGTCCAACCAGCCGCAGAGACTGACGGGCGGGGCTACGGCGTCCATAGGGCAACACGCGGGCGCGCGAACCGGGAGCAGCCACGTGGCGCGGACGGGGAGCGCGGGTTGAGGAGCCCAAAAGCCTGGGTACTTTTTAAGAAAACGCGCAACAGCGGCTGACAAGCGGGCCCCAATGGAGTGCGGGTTGAGCCACAAAAAGCGAAGGGGGGTAAACGGAAAAAGGGACGCGCTACTGTTTTTCTTCCTCCGTTTCTGACGAAACTGACGGCGCGAGCGCGTACGGGAAACAGAGGTGCGACTGGGGTCAAACCCGCGACCTAGAGCGTGCGCGCGGCGGCGGCGACCACTAGGCTAGCAGGGGGTTGTTGCTGGGTAAGCGTTGCGTGGCTAGGAAACCCTATTGCGGTGCGACGGCGGAGAAGCATATGCGAACGGCGGTGCACTGAGAGCGCTCCACAGACGGATCGGTGCTACCAGGAAGAGACGGGAAGGAGGAACTTGTCTAGGGGGCTCAGCGGCTCACCGTGGTGGTGCCGGTGGCATTGGATCGGGTCGGGGCGCAGCGGATCGGCGATGTTGCAGGCGGCCCGAGGCTAGGGTTTCCTGTCGGCTTCGATGACGTGCAGCGTGGACCGGCCACCTCCTTCTCACTGCTATGTACGGGGTTGGTCCAGAGGTCTCCTCGGTATTCCCCAACGCCTTAATGCCCGCCCACCTCCTAGCTACGGTGGTGGAGAACTGAAGCCGACGGTGGCTGACAGAGATGGAAGAGAGGGGTAGCGGTAGGTGGGAAGGAGGGGTGGAAGGGCAGGGCCCTGGGTGGATCTGGGAGACACCAGGCAAGGGAGAGGGGAAGATAAGGCCGAGGGTGTGGTGCACATGGGGTGGCTCGGGTGTAAAGGTGGCGATCACCTTTTCTCCTCCTCCTTCTGCTCACGTGGTAGACCGACTCGGGAGGGGCTGGGGTGGGTGCAGCTGGGGCCAGAGGAACGGGCAGGTGTGGCTCGGGGTCTCCTTGGCAGCGAGAGAGTAGAACAGAGAGGGGAGGGACTCGGCCAGGGGATGTCGAGCAAGGGCTCGACCTAGGGTTTAGGTTAGAGGGGGGTGGTTCGGCTAGGTAGAAGGGGATGGGGTTGGACCGAACCAGGTGGTGGTACAGGGAGGCTCGGCCTGGTAGTAGTGGTGGTGAGAAAAGAGAGGGGCGTTAGGTATTAGCCGAAGCTAGGAAGGGGTAAAAGCTAGGGTTTGAGTTGAGTTAGGTCTAGAGAGAGAGAGAGGGCTCGGTTAGCTAGAAGAAGAGAGAGGGAAAAGCACATGATGGATGAGCTAGGTTTAAGAGTAGCTAAGAAACACCAAAAGGCATTTGAATTAAGACAAAGGTTAAAACCAAAAGGTCCAAAAGAGAGAAAGAGGTGGAAGGAAAAAAATTGATCTTGCATGTGGCATGCTCTCATGCATATGATAGTATTTTGTGAAAACAAGATATACATCTCATGTATGCTTGACAAGAGAAAACCACTCAAAGAGTTGCAAGGTGGAGGACAAGAGAAAGAATAAGCATTTATTTGGTGTATTTGTTTCCATTGAGTTCCAACAAACTCCACCCAAATATTCCCAAAGAAACCAAAATAGAAGAACAAGTGAGGGCCTTGCATGGGCCATGGATGAAGAATAATTGCCACATTTATTAGTTGTGAAAACAACTACATATACCTATGGGCATTTATTACCCTATGCATATCCATACTTGGATAGAGACCACCACATAAGCTACAAGCTTGATAAAATATGGTAAGGGTGGATTTAAGCAAAATGAATATAATAGGCCATGCTAGTGTGTATGGTCCACTATGTAAGTATATAGCCTCAATTATATTCATACATGATCAAATACTCCAAACCAAATCATATGGAAGCTAGACAAGGAAAAATATCCACATAACATGCCAAGGTGGCCATGTGGCTCTCCACATATCAACATTGTGAAAACAACATGATGCATATAAGGGAGCATGTGGAATTAGAAGTGGATCCATCCCAACCCACATGAGCTAGAGGTAAACCCAAATAAAATGCTAAGCTCACATATAGTTGGATAGTGGAATTATGGGGCGGTGAAAAGAAAAGGTGGTGGAGTTAATTAAAAGATATGCCCCCAACTCAACTTGGGCATCAAGCATTTATCAAGAACCAAATACAATATATCAAGAGGCAAATACAATTAATAATGCATATGAGATAAGAACCAAAAGAGAAAGGGTTTTATATGATGCTCAAATGCAAGGTGGCATGATGACATGAGCATGATATAATTATGATGCAACAAATATATGTAGGAAGTAGAATTTTATTATTAGACCATGTAGCATTACAGATGTTAGACAGATGGGATGCTACAGGTCCATAGTTCACTAGTGGTGGTTCTCCTTATGATAGATGACATGTTGGGTAAACAAATTACAGTGGGGCAATTGACAAACATAGAGAAAGCATACATGCATATACTAATCATCATGACTCCTATGAGATTTGATTGGGCATTACAACATTATACATAGACCGTAATCCAACTGCATCTATGACTAATAATCCACCTTCAGGTTATCATGTGAACCCCCTCCAGTATTAAGTTGCAAGCAACAGATAATTGCATTATGCATTGCGTGTAAAGTAAACAATACGATTGTTCTATGAACAAAGGATTGCTGTTTTCTCCCTAGTAGCAATAACACATCTAGTAACTTAGAGATTTCTGTCACTTCCCCAGATTACTAGAGGCATGAACCCATTATCGAGCATAAATACTCCCACTTGGAGTTGCTAGCATCTACTCGGCCAAGATATCTACTAACAACAGAGAGCATGCAAGATCACAAATAACAAAGACATGATAGAATCAATAATCAATCTGAAATAGTATCTCAATATCCATCGGAGATTGATGAGCTCATGGTCCACGGTCCTGCCGGGATCCTTGAAGCACTTCTTGAGTTGAGAGATATGGAAAACATCATGGACCTTGAGTTTTTCAGGGAGCTCAAGAGCATAAGCGACTTCTCCTGTTCTTCCACGAACTTTGAAGGGACCGATGTATCTAGGAGCCAGCTTTCCTTTGATACCAAACCGGTGCGTGCCTCTCATGGGAGTGACACGAAGGTAAACGAGATCACCAGGAACATACTCCATGTCCGTGTGCTTTCTGTCATAGTTGCTCTTCTGGCGAGTTTGAGCAACCTTCAGGTTTTCAAGAATGATGTGAACCTTCTCCTCCGCTTGAGTTACAATGTCAGGGCCAAACGATGTTCTTTCACCTGCGCCCGACCAACCAATCGGAGTTCTGCATTTGCGTCCATAGAGAACCCCAAATAGTGCCATCTTTAGACTCTTATGGAAGCTGTTGTTATAAGAGAACTCAGCATAAGGAAGACATTCTTCCCATTTCATGCCGAAAGAGATGACGCAAGCACGGAGCATGTCCTCTAGAATCTGATTGATCCTTTCAACTTGTCTTTGCGACTGAGGGTGGTAAGCTGTGGTGAAGTTCAACTTTGCTCCCAAAGCATTTTGGAAACTTCCCCAGAACTTGGAAGTGAAGATGCTTCCATGGTCTGAACTGATCTCAAGAGGAACCCTATACAGAGAGACAATTCTGTTGATCTAGAGCTCAGCCAACTGAATTGTAGAAACTATTTACTTGACGGGAAAGAAGTGAGCCACTTTAGAAAGCCTGTCGATGACAACAAATATTGCATTGTTGCCTTTCTGTGACCTTGGAAAACCAGTTATGAAGTCCATCTCTACTTTCTCCCATTTCCATTCCGGAGGCTTCAATAGCTGTAGAAGACCGAAAGGTTTGTGATGGACAGCTTTAAATCTGCGGCAGACATCACACTCCAAGACATACTTGGCACAATATCGTTTCAACCCAGGCCACCAATATTGTGTTTTCAGATCCATGTACATCTTAGTACTGCCAGGGTCGATAGAAAGAACAGAATCATGCGCCTCCTTAAGAACTTGCTCTCAAACCCGGGTAGTTCGGAACAAACATCCGGTGTTCAAAGAATAGAGCGCCTTGGTCGTCGATGTGGAAGGACTCATACTTCGGAAGCTGAATGTTGGAGATGATCTTTTTGGTGTAAGGGTCAACAAGTTGAATGGAGCGAACTTTTTCTTCCGAGAGAGGTGTTTCCAGAAGGTTAAGAAGATACCCTTGATCCACAATTTCAAGGTTGAGCTGGCGGAATTCCTCGCACAAGAGAGGCTGTTGCTCTTCCACCATAAGGTTGTTGACATAAGCTTTTCGACTGAGAGCATCAGGCATGACATTAGCTTTGCCTGGAGTGTAATTGATGGTCAGATCGAAATCGTTAATAGCTTCAATCCACCTCCTCTGATGAAGGTTGAGATCCGGTTGTGTGAATATATACTTCAGACTCTTGTGATCAGAAAAGATCTCACAATGGTTGCCAAGCAAGTAGTGCCTCCATACTTTCAAAGCGAAGACAACTACTGCGAGTTCGAGGTCATGTGTAGGCTAGTTGATCTCATGCGTCTTCAACTGTCGAGAAGCATAAGCAACAACTTGTTTTTCTTGCATAAGGACCGCACCCAATCCTTGCAAGGAGGCGTCACAGAATATCTGGAAAGGCTTTGATGTATCTAGAGGAATCAAGACTAGTGTGGAAGTGAGCTTCTCTTTGAGTGTTTCAAAGCTTGCTTGACATGCAGGAGACCAAATGTATTTCTTGCCTTTCTTGAGGAGATCAGTAAGAGGCTTCGCAATCTTCGAGAAATTCTAAACGAAGCGACGACAGTAACTAGCCAACCCAAGGAAACTCCGGACTTCTTTGACATTTTTTGATGGAAGCCAGTCAACAATTGTCCGAACAGTTTCTGGGTTGACGACAATGCCCTTGGTAGAGATGACGTGACCAAGGTAGGTGACTTCAGGCAGCCAGAACTCACACTTGGAGAACTTTGCATACAAGCGGTTCTCACGAAGCTTGTTTAAGACACACCGAAGGTGTTCTTCATGTTCTTCCTTTGACTTAGAATAGACTAGAATGTCATCCAGATAGACCACAACGAACTTATCAAGATACTCCATGAAAACCGAGTTCATAAGCCTCGAGAAGGTGGCAGGTGCATTGGTGAGACCGAAAGACATGACCGTGTACTCATACAGGCCATAGCGAGTGGCGAAAGCTGTCTTGGGAACATCTTCCTTGCGAATCTTGATTTGATGATATCCACTTCTCAAATCCAGCTTAGAGAATACCACAGCTCCAGCTAGCTGGTCGAAGAGATCATTAATCCGCGGAAGGGGATATTTATTCTTGATGGTTTTAGCATTGAGAGCCTGATAGTCAACACAAAGTCTATCAGTCTTGTCTCGCTTCTTCACAAAGATGGTCGGGCTACCCCAAGAAGAAGTACTGTGCTGAATGAAACCCAACTTCTCTTGTTCATCAAGCTGACGTTTGAGTTCAGCCAACTCAACAGGACCCATTTCATAAGGCCGCTTGGAGATAGGAGCGGTACCAGGTTCAAGCTCAATCACAAACTCGACCTCTCGGTCAGGAGGCATACCTGGTAACTCTTTAGGAAAAACATTTGGGAACTCACAGACCACCGGAACACTCTGAATAGCCTCCATAGCATCATCATTCAGAGCCGCCAAAGTGAAAAGCTGAATTGTAGGAGTCAGACTTGGAGAATAGACTATATGGCCTTCAGGAATTTTCAGAGAAACCGAGCATTCAGCACAATCAATCACAGCTGCATTTGCTATTAACCAATCCATGCCCAAGATAACATCAATATCAGAATTGCCCAGAATGATTAAGGAAGCCGGGAATGAAGAACCACCAATCTCAATTTGATTACCATGGCTGATTTTGGAAGATGCCATTGTTGCTCCAGGAGAAAGGACCATTAGACGTTTAGGGAGAGGATCCATAGGTAACCCATTCTCATCAGCAAAACTTGTAGAGACAAAATAATGCGATGCACCAGAATCAAATAGAACTCGTGCAGGGACTGAGTTAATAGGAAGCATACCCATCACAACTCCAGGTGCATGCTCGGCTTGAGCGACGTTGACACAGTTGGCACGAGCAACAGTGGACCCGGGCTTGGTGTTGATGTTGAGAGCCCGCGATGGAGGTGCACGAACCATAGAAGAACTTGCTGCAGGTCTTGGAGGTGGTGGAGGAAGAGCTTTATTGTTCATGGGACAACTCTAGTGTTGATGTCCAGTGTTCCCACAAGTGTAACAAGCACCAGGTGGACGTGGAGTAACATAGCCAGGGACTCCGCCAGGCGCTCTAGGGTAGTTGTAGTTGCAGCCCCTAGGAGCCGCGGTGAAGGAGTTTGGTGGCCTTGCCACGTAGCTTGAAGGTCTTGGTGGAGCCGGGAGCGGCGGTGTGGTATTAGGAACCCACACGTGGCGCTTAGAAGGAGCTGCCATAGCTGAAGAGCTTGCTGCGTCATGACTGTGTTTCTTGGACTCCTCGAACACTTGCCTACTTGCTTCTTCCTGTAGAGTTGTATGTTGGATTTCCAGAAAAGACCCCGGCCTTGCATGAGTGATTGCATATTTGACAGATGCATTGAGCCCTTGCCTGAACCTCTTTTGCTTCTTTTTGTAATCAAAGATCTCCTCGCCACCATACCGAGAAATATTCATGAAGTTTCTGATATAGGTATTGACATTATCATTGCCCTGCTTGAGGTTGAGAAACACTTCCTTCATCCTTTCCATGACAATTTCTGATAGATATTGCTCTTTGAAAGCCCCAGTGAATTGCTCCCAAGTAGGTTGAAAACCAGAGTGATTTGCCTTCAGGTAATTCTCCCACCACAGAGATGCGTCTCCCTTCAGAAGGTGAGTGGCACATTTTACCCATTCTTGCTTAGGAACATCAGCAGTCATCAGTAACCTTGACATCTCACGCAGCCAATCATCAGCGTCCAGTGGCTGATCAGACACCTCAAAGTGGCACGGGTTGAACTTCAGAAAACTCTTGATGTCTCCTCGCTTGGGAGGTGGAGGTAGCGGAACAAACTCATTCCTCCTGACACTTTCTTCAAAGCGTTGCTGGTTCTATTGCATTGTTCCCAAGGCATTAGCAATACTTGCCAACGCAGCCCCCAGTTCAGGTGGTATGTCCTCCTCAGAACGGCGTGGTGGTGCCATCCTGTGATTGATATAAAACTCAAGTCGGTACCATAATGGAGAATAATAATAATCCAAAATAGTACTAAAATGGAATTAACCAAGATTAAAGGATACAAATTACTAAGATGATATTAAAATATCAACAAAGTTCAAAGCACCTAGAAGATATTAAGCATATAGCACACGACTGAGCAAGGAGTGTGGTACACAAAGCTATCAAATATTTTTTTTTCACAAATTTCGGCATTAAAATACCACTATATGCGCAAAACCACTTAATGAATCTAGATTAGTAACTCTACCAATTCAATATACAAGAGAGAATGATAAAAGTAGTGGTATGGTCGCGACTCCATCCCGCACTCAAATCATTACTCCGCACATGAATAGGTAAAACACATATCCCAACTTCCTTCTTTCTTAAGATGAACCTAAAGATTAGCAACTACGGGAACAAACACCCCAACAAGATAGCGTCGGATAACAACGAGTCAGATAGATCGCGTCGGTATACAAAAGCCTGTCGGTATAGAATGTACCAACAGTTGATAACCAAAGGCAGATAGCAACAACAAATTGGATGCAACAGATAGACAAGGAATTACACACACACAGTTTCTATGGTACTACGAAAACCCAGAACGCGTGAATCCTAGTTTGAATTTTTAGAAGAGGATTGAAAATGTTACACTTCCTTACCAGAAAAGGGTGGGTGGGTGGGTAAGAAGAAAAATGGAAGCAGTCCTGCTCTCACGTTTTGCTTTTCCCTAGTATAGATAGCTACCAACATATTTGCTAGACTGACAACGACCATTTGGTTGAGACCCTGAAGGGCGGGATGGCTCTGATACCAATTGTAACAACCTTGGACCCTACGCTCGAAGTTCAAGCCTGGATGAACCGAAAGTGGTTAAAATAGTACAGCGGGGGCCCAGGGGCCACCCACGTGTAGACCCGTCGGCCGTCCTAACCACTTTCAAGAACATCGGTACAAGAGCGAGCGGCGTAGGCAACAGGTGAAGAGATCAAATACGTACACAAGTGAGTATGTATGCAAGCTACCTTACAAAAGTGCTCAGAGCCATTCCATCTAAAAGAAAAAGAAATATTGCAACGCCATACGGCAAGATCCAAATATCCTAAATAGAGATAGCAGTGTAGGATAGTTCCTCATACATCAATCATCAGAGTATCAGGCGGAAGTGGAAAACAAGATCCGAGTACGGATAAGAAGCAAATCGGCATAAGATGCCACATAAATAAACACATCCCGCCCACAGATCTCATGGATTCCCATCCCCGGAATCTCTACACCGAGTGATCGTTGCCAACATCGTCTGTCTCCTCCACCCAGTATCCATCTTGCGAAAACACCTGTTCATCTGAATCAAACAATTTATCGTGTGAGACCCTAGGGGTACTCAGCAAGTCTTTATGCCTATAAAGGGGACATATACCTGGGGTGACGCAATTGCAGCAGAAGATAATAACTAAAAAGTCTATAGATACTCGCTAACCATCCGCCTAACCAATGATAGACGGGTGTCCGTTAATTAGAAACAACAGTTGTAACAGTATAAAGTAACAGATCCATCGTCCTTCTCGCTTACCAACGAGAAAGAGGACGAACAACCCATCTGTTGGCAGTTTTATTAACCATTCCATGAGTATTGCACTATTTACTAGTCAGATATTTAGTCAAATTAAAAGCGGTACTTTAGTTATACTTGTCTATGATCGAGAAACTGTGCTCCAAGTCGTCAATAACCGCGGACACGGCTTTCGAAAAGATTTACCCTGCAGGGGTGCACAAATAGCAACACACACTCGATCAACCTCGGAAAAACCAACTCAAAACCCAACGAGGCATTTACGACAAAGCGATCACAGGATTCATAAAATATTTCAGGGGGCCACCCCATTAAGCTACTCGCAACGAAGTTGGCCGACTCCGAGACGGACCCAAGGTTTGCGCCAATGGCTGTAAATGACTGGGAACCCGAAAGTGTGACTGGGCTTGTCGATACCGCAAAAACACTCCGCAATCCAAAACAGTACAGGTGCTCCACGCACAATCGTAATAAAACAGTAACATGGCATAAGTACAGGATAGTAAATAAAACCCCAAACTAGTTTGTGGCCCCAAGAAATAGAAATGAATCAAGCTCTGGCTCAGGGGGGTCCATAAGGCCTCCCGGATATGGATAGTGTGAATAGTCAAGGAACATGAATCAAGTACTCGGGGTCCTACGGGAAACAAGTGAGCATGAAAATCCAAATAACAGATATTGCCCACCGATGCCTCTTTCATTAGTTATCCCATACTACTCAGGTTAAGTTGTTTAGGTACCTCGTTATCCATCAGACTCTCACATACCCTACACATGCTGTTCTACGACTCGCATGGCTCAAACAACTCCTGTAGTAATGGCTCATAGGATGGAGGAACAAGCTTGGTGGGGTTTAAAAATAAAGGCTATGCAGTACTTGGGATTCAACTTAATGCAATCGCGACTCAATGATGCAAGAATAAGATAGAGGCAATAGGTACTATATGTATGCAAGCATGTGGTAGTGCTTGCCTGGCAGCTAAGTTGAAGCGAGAGACGGATCTGGGTAGTACTCCTGGGATTCCTGATATTTCCCTGCTCGGCGTCTATTCGAAAGAAGAACCAAACAAACAAGGTCCAACATAAATAAAGTGCACAAGCATATAAATAAAATGCGACAAGCAAACAAGCATGCCATGATGAATGATGCACAATTTACATGGCAATAAAGTAGCATGGCATGGTGAGGTGCGGGGACAAGAATAAATCATTCTATTAAATATTTGGTCAAGTTTTATTGCCATAAACAGTTCTAATTTTTAATAATGACATGATGAAAGCATAGTTAGAACGGACTCGCCGCGCTGATCGATTTAGACATATTATTTGTCAAATTTGGAGTTATAGAATTAAAGTTATTAATTAGTTAAGAAAAGACATTGTTATTTCAGTTAAACAATTTCGAAAATTTTAAAAATAGTCAAACATTATTTTAAAAGGAAGATTTGAAATCCTCACATTTTTCTGATTCAAAAACATATATCATTTGTATTATTTGGATTTATTAATAAAAAGTTATTTATTTCTGGATTTAAAATTATATTAAACATTTCTGGAAAACATTTTTATTAGACAGGAAAGATCTCACTTTTTTAGCACATAGAGGCAGCTAGTCGCAGCGGATAACAGTGGGCCAGGCGCTGAGCTGGCAGAATCGCGCGTGACAGGGCTTTTCTTACCGCCCGTCCAACCAGCCGTAGAGACTGACGGGCGGCGCCACGACGTCCACAGGGCCACATGCTGGCGCGCGAACTAGGAGCAGCCACGTGGCACGTACGGGGAGCGCGTGTTGAGGAGCCCAAAAGCCTGGGTACTTTTTAAGAAAACACGCAACAGCGGCTGATAAGCGGGCCCTAGTGGAGTGCGGGTTGAGCCGCAAAAAGCACAGGGGGTAAACGGAAAAAGGGATGCGCTACTGTTTTTCTTCCTCCGTTTCTGACGAAACTGACGGCGCACGCGTGGACAGGAAATAGAGGTGCGGCCAGGGTCGCACCTGCGACCTAGTGCGTGCGCGCGGCGGCGACCACTGGGCTAGCAGGGGCTTGTTGCTGGGTAAGCGCTGCGTGGCTAGGAAACCCTATTGCGGTGCGAGGCGGAGAAGCATATGCGAACAGCGGTGCACTGAGAGCGCTCGACGGACAGATCGGTGCTACCAGGAAGAGACGGCAAGGAGGAACTTGTCTGGGGGGCTCAGCGGCTCACCGTTGTGGTGCCGGTGGCGTTGGATCGGATCGGGGCGTAGCGGATCGGCAACGTTGTAGGCGGTCCGAGGCTAGGGTTTCCTATCGACTTCGATGACATGCAGCGTGGACCGGCCGCCTCCTCGCTGCTATGTACGGGGCTGGTCCAGAGGGTCTCCTCGGTCTTCCCCAACCCCTCAACGCCCGCCCGCCTCCTAGCTACAGTGGTGGAGAACTGAAGCCGACGGTGGCCGATAGAGATGGAAGAGAGGGGTAGCGGTAGGTGGGGAAGGAGGGGTGGAAGGGCAGGGCCCTGGGTGGATCTGGGAGACGCCAGGCAAGGGAGAGAGGGAGATAAGGCCGAGGGTGTGGTGCACATGGGGTGGCTCGGGTGTAAAGGTGGCGATCACCTTTTCTCCTCCTCCTTCTGCTCACGTGGTAGACCGGCTCGGGAGGGGCTGGGGTGGCTGCATCTGGGGCCAGTGGAACGGGCAGGTGTGGCTCGGGGTCTCCTTGGCAGCGAGAGAGTAGAACAGAGAGGGGAGGGACTCGGCCAGGGGATGTCGAGCAAGGGCTCGGCCTAGGGTTTAGGTTAGAGGGGGGTGGTTCGGCTAGGTAGAAGGGGATGGGGTTGGACCGAACCAGGTGGTGGTACAGGGAGGCTCGGCCTGGTAGTAGTGGTGGTGAGAAAAGAGAGGGGGGTTAGGTATTAGCCGAATCTAGGAAGGAGTAAAAGCTAGGGTTAGAGTTGAGTTAGGTGTAGAGAGAGAGGGCTCGGTTAGCTGAAGAAGAGAGAGGGAAAAGCACATGATGGATGAGCTAGGTTTAAGAGTAGCTAAGAAACACCAAAAGGCATTTGAATTAAGACAAAGGTTAAAACCAAAAGGTCCAAAAGAGAGAAAGAGGTGGAAGGAAAAAAATTGATCTTGCATGTGGCATGCTCTCATGCATATGATAGTATTTTGTGAAAACAAGATATACATCTCATGTATGCTTGACAAGAGAAAACCACTCAAAGAGTTGCAAGGTGGAGGACAAGAGAAAGAATAAGCATTTATTTGGTGTATTTGTTTCCATTGAGTTCCAACAAACTCCACCCAAATATTCCCAAAGAAACCAAAATAGAAGAACAAGTGAGGGCCTTGCATGGTCCATGGATGAAGAATAATTGCCACATTTATTAGTTGTGAAAACAACTACATATACATATGGGCATTTATTACCCTATGCACATCCATACTTGGATAAAGACCACCACATAAGCTACAAGCTTGATAAAATATGGTAAGGGTGGATTTAAGCATACTGAATATAATAGGCCATGCTAGTGTGTATGTTCCACTAGGTAAGTATATAGCCAAAATTATATTCATACATGATCAAATACTCCAAACCAAACCATATGGAAGCTAGACAAGGAAAAATATCCACATAACATGCCAAGGTGGCCATGTGGCTCTCCACAGATCAACATTGTGAAAACAACATGATGCATATAAGGGAGCATGTGGAATTAGAAGTGGATCCATCCCAACCGACATGAGCTAGAGGTAAACCCAAATAAAATGCCAAGCTCACATATAGTTGGATAGTGGAATTATGGGGTGGTGACAAGAAAATGTGGTGGAGTTAATCAAAAGATATGCCCCCAACTCAACTTGGGCATCAAGCATTTATCAAGAACCAAATACAATATATCAAGAGGAAAATACAATTAATAATGCATATGAGATAAGAACCAAAAGAGAAAGGGTTTTATATGATGCTCAAATGCAAGGTGGCATGATGACATGAGCATGATATAATTATGATGCAACAAATATATGTAGGAAGTAGCATTTTATTATTAGACCATGTAGCATTACAAATGTTAGACATATGGGATGCTACAGGTCCATAGTTCACTAGTGGTGGTTCTCCTTAAGATAGATGACATGTTGGGTAAACAAATTACAGTGGGACAATTGACAAACATAGAGAAAGCATACATGCATATACTAATCATCTTGACTCTTATGAGATTTGATTGGGCATTACAACATTGTACATAGACCGTAATCCAACTGCATCTATGACTAATAATCCACCTTCAGGTTATCATCTGAACCCCCTCCAGTATTAAGTTGCAACCAATAGATAATTGCATTATGCATTGCATGTAAAGTAAACAATACGATTGTTCTATGAACAAAGAAATAACACATCTAGTACCTTAGAGATTTCTATCACTTTCCCAGATTACTAGAGGCATGAACCCACTATCGAGCATAAATACTCCCACTTGGAGTTTCTAGCATCTACTCGGCCAAGATGTCTACTAACAACGGAGAGCATGCAAGATCACAAATAACAAAGGCATGATAGAATCAATAATCAATCTGAAATAGAATCTCAATATCCATCGGATCCCCGCAAACACAACATGTAGGATTACAAATAGATGATCTTGCTCATGAACAGAGCTCACAAGATCTAAACATGGTAGCACAAAGGAGAAGAAACAACCATCTAGCTACTACATGGACCCGTAGTCCAAGGATGAACTACTCATGCATCACACCGGAGGCTTGCATGGTGATGAAGAAGGCCTGTAGGGTGAATTCCCCTCTCTGACAGGGTGCCGGGAAGTGCTTTAGATCCCTCCCGATCTAGGGATGGAGATGACGGCGGCTATAGACTCTTTCGTGGAATTTTGATCGGGTCCTTAGGGTTTCTGTATCGGAGGCATCTTATAGGCGAAAGGGGAGGCTGAGGGGGTGCCCTATGCGGCCACACCACCCCCTGGTGCGGGCCAGGTGGTGTGGCGGCTCTCTGGCCCCTCTCCGTCTCGTATCCTGGCTCTGTTCCCCCCTTGGTGGAAAACTGACTTTTGGTTTTGTCCCGTCCAATTCCGAGAATATTCATTTTCTGACTTTCCTGGAACCAAAAATAGCAGAAAACAGGCAGCTGACACTATGGCATCTTGTTAATAGGTTAGTCCAAGAAAGTGTATAAAAATACTCCAAAGTGTGGGAAAAACATAAGAAAGTAGATAAAAACCAAGCATGGGACATCAAAAATTATAGATACGTTTGCAACGTATCAACATTCCCAAGCTTAACTCCTGGTCGTCCTCGAGTAGGTAAGTGATAAAAAGAAAGAATAATTTTTGTGGTGACATGCACCATCACAATCTTGATCAAGGCATTTATAAAACATTGATAGATGGGATCATAGTACTTCAACATAGCATGAAATATAAAGTTCTAACAATAGGACATAGCAACTATGTTGTAACATGAAAAGGCATAAATAAAAGATTCATGAATAACAATGCTTTGCAAGACATTTGTTTGTTTCACATAAAGAAAACATAGCATAGTGGCATTTAGCTTGTCCCTCATAGAGTAGCAAAACATAAATGCATAGGACACCTTCAAAGTTCATAACGGTGACTAGATACAAATAGTTTAAGAACAAGCAATATCAAAATTATGCATCAATTAACATGTCTTGGGACAATGCACATAGAACTAAGAATGGCCACTATGATCTCTCAATAGGTGCATAAATATAGAAGGTGGAGACTCAACATAAAAGTAAAAGAAAGGCCTTCATAGAAGGAAGGAGGGATTCAAGTCTCATAAAGAGCTTCCAAAAATTATGGTACTTATTAGGTTTCAGCTCTCATTGCCCCTATCATAAGAATCTTTAGGTGATTAAGGTTAAAGTGACACAACTAAGAGGATATGCTTGACAAGTTATAAGTTGAAATCTCATGCCCCTTACTTACGAGTACCGAACCTCAAGCTACTCAACTTCAGTCACAAGTAAGCTCTTGTTAATATAAGTACATATGTATCATAGAGAACCGCCAACGGGGTACCCCTTGCACATGATACATGAGCTATCCCATAATCAAAATGACAAGGCAAGCAGACAATGAGCATCTCAGCGATATTTTTATTTGCTATTTGCATATGTTTTTATTGAGGATGCTTCATAGAGTGCTCATTATGGTTATGCTGCAAGTTTCCACCATGATTAGGCATGGCTTAGGCTAGCGGCCTAGGCATTTCTCTAACACACATACAAACTCCATGATCTTACAAGTTCCCCTTTTATTTCACACTGCCGGGATCCATAAGCAAAAGAATCATGATATCAACGGAATAATAAGTGCAATGTTGAAATCGTTCCCCATGATACATGGTTCTGCTAACTTCAACTTATAAAGCGCAAGCATATACGCAACAAAGATGGACGCAATGGTTCAAGATTATTAAGTGCAAGAAAGTAAAGTGTGCCATCAAGTTCGTGAGAGCTTTAATCACTAGTTTTCTCAGAACAAGTTTAATTCGGAAGGTAGATAAATGCATGAATATACTTGGAATAGCAAATGCTAATAGGTAGGTATGGTGGACTCTTTGGAATAACTTGGTTTTAGGAGTTGGATGCATGAGTGGAACTCATACTTGGTTACAGAGGCTAGCAAAAGACTGGGAGCGACCAACTAAGAGAGCAATAATGGCCGTAATCATGCAAAGTGAAAAAACATCATTAATTAAAGCATAAAGTGATATTACAAGTCATAACATGGTCTAAGCATGTGCCAAGTCAACCCAAATAAAGCACCAAAGGAGAATACCACAATACTATGCTTTAATATGCTAAAACAACGCATGATTCTTTCAAGGCACATTAAGCAATCTCAATTGTTTATAACATGTCATGCTACAGCAAAAATCACTAAGCCTAAAGCCAAAACAATATAAAGCATGGCATGACAAAGCATAGGCCACAGTCAAAAACAAACTCCTTTTACCACTTAAGCATGAACTTTCCTACTCTTTCCAATCCAAACCAAACTGTTTGAAAACCACTGTATGAAAGAGGGGGTCCAACCAATTTATTTAAGCAAACTAAGAAAACCAAGCAAATGAAAAACTAAAAACAAAAATGAAGACGCTCCAAGAACAACACAACTGTGCATGTCCAACCAATTTTTGTCATGCACAGTTGTTATGACTATCCAAAGTCACCATAGCCTTTATCGTTTCATGCACAGTTGTGTTGTTCTTGGAGCGTCTTCATTTTTGTTTTTAGTTTTTCATTTGCTTGGTTTTCTTAGTTTGCTTGAATAAATTGGTTGGACCCCCTCTTTCATACAGTGGTTTTCAAACAGTTTGGTTTGGATTGGAAAGAGTAGGAAAGTTCATGCTTAAGTGGTAAAAGGAGTTTGTTTTTGACAGTGGCCTATGCTTTGTCATGCCATGCTTTATATTGTTTTGGCTTTAGGCTTAGTGATTTTTGCTGTAGCGTGACATGTTATAAACAATTGAGATTGCTTAATGTGCCTTGAAAGAATCATGCGTTGTTTTAGCATATTAAAGCATAGTATTGTGGTATTCTCCTTTGGTGCTTTATTTTGGTTGACTTGGCACATGCTTAGACCATGTTATGACTATCCAAAGTCACCATAGTCATGCCTTTATGAAGTTACTAATGCTCAAATGTCCCATTCATGAGCTCCCCAACAATATTATTACCAACAACTTTTATGCAAGGCTTTCTCTTCATGATAAAGATTTATTGGATGCTTCTTGTGCTGGATCATTCACTCGCATGGAAGAAGAAGCTAAATGGGATCTTCTGAACCGTATTCAAGACAATGCTGAAGCTTGGGAGAATGACAAAGGTAGAAAGTCAGGTATAAATTATGATTATGAATGCATTGAATCTTTTATGAGAACTGATGACTTTCAAAATATCAAAAATGTTTATGGTCTTGATTTGCAAGTTATTAAGAATTACTTTAGGGATTTTGCTTCTTATATTGAAATTCCAAAAGGGGATGGAACAAGTACCATGAACCTTATAAAGACAGTGTTGACTGTGTTCCTGTTGGGAGTACGGAGTATTGCATTATTGATCCCATCTTACCTGAACCTTATATTGAGAAGATTCCCTTCCCAGATAAGGTAAAGGATCATCCTATGATAACTAATGTAATCACCAAAAGTGAAAAAAAGAATTGTAAAACCTGATGAACAAATAAACGTTGAACCCGTGGTAGAAATTGTGAAAGACCTTGTCACTAAAAGCATAGAAGATGGGCACATAGTCTTTTGTGAGGATGCTTCTAACATTGTTTCACATCCTAATAGAACTAAAAAATCTAGTGTCCCTATGCTTTCTGTTAGAATTGGTGATCATTGCTATTATGGTTTATGTGATATTGGTGCAAGTTCCAGTGCTATTCCTTATGAGCTTTACAAAGAAATTATGCATGAAATCAGTCCCTGCGAATTGGAAGAGATTGATGTGGTGATTCACCTTGCTAATAGAGAGACCATCTCTCCAATTGGTATTGTACGAGACGTGGAAGTTCTTTGTGGTAAGATGAAGTACCCTGCTGATTTTCTAGTACTTGGTTCAGCTGCTAGTAAAACTTATCCTATTATCTTTGGTAGACCTTTCTTGAGTACTTGTGGAGCTATTATAGATTGCAAAAGGGAGAAAATCTTAACTAAGTTTGATGGGGAATCTTATGAGTTTAATTTCTCAAAATTCGCTAAAGAACCTTGTGAAGAGGAAACCCATAATGAGGATTTTAGAGTTGGACAACTTGCTTCTATTTCTCTTGCTCCTAACAATGCTTTGCAGCAATTTATGGAAGATCATGAAAGTGAAATCTTCATGGAAGAAAGGAATGAGATTGACGAGATTCTCCGTGATTAGCCTAAGATGCTTAAGCATAACTTGCCTATAGAAGACTTGGGTACCACGTTGCCACCTAAAAAGGATCCGGTTTTTGATCTAAAACCTCTCCTTGATGATCTTAAATATGCTTATATTGATGATAAAAAGATATATCCTGTTATTATTAGCTCTAACCTTTCAGGAAAAGAAGAGGAAAGGTTATTGGAGGTTTTGAAGAAACACCGAGGAGCTATGGGCTATACTCTAGATGATTTAAAAGGGATTTCACCTACTATATATCAGCATTCTATCAACATAGAACCAGATGCAAAGCCAATAGTAGAGCACCGAGGACGTTTAAATCCTAAAATGAAGGAAGTGGTAAGAAATGCGGTATTGAAACTCCTTGATGCTGGTATTATTTACCCTATTGCTGATAGTGAATGGGTTAGTCCTATTCATTGTGTTCCTAAAAAGGGAGGTATTACCATTGTTCCTAATGATAATGATGAGCTTATTCCTCAAAGAATAGTAGTAGGCTATAGGATGTTCATTGATTTTAGAAAAGTTAATAAAGTTACAAAGAAAGATCACTACCCGCTTTCTTTTATTGATCAAATGTTGGAAAGGTTGTCTTAAAAGACCCATTTTTGTTTTCTTGATGGTTATTCTGTTTTCTTGATGGTTAAACAACAAGATCAAGAAAAAACTACTTTTACTTTCCCTTGCGGAACTTATGCTTACAGACATATGTCTTTTGGTTTATGTAATGCTCCTGCTACTTTTCAAAGGTGCATGTGTGCTATCTTTCATGGTTTTTGTGAGGAAATAGTAGAAGTGTTCATGGATGACTTTTCTGTCTATGGAACTTCTTTTGATAATTGTCTGCACAACCTTGATAAAGTTTTGCAGAGATGTGAAGAAACTAATCTTGTTCTTAATTGGGAGAAATGCCACTTCATGGTTAATGAAGGGATTCTCCTTGGGCATAAAGTTTCTGAAAGAGGCATAGAATTTGATAGAGCTAAGATTAAGGCCATTGAGAAGATGCCATGCCCAAGAGACATCAAAGGTATTCGTAGTATCCTTGGTCATGCTGGTTTCTATAGAAGGTTTATTAAAGACTTTTCTAGGATTTCAAAAGCCCTCACTAATCTTCTTCAAAAAGATGTACCCTTCGTTTTTGATGATGATTGTAAGGGAGATTTTGAAACTCTTAAGAAGGCTTTAACTACATCCCCTATTGTTCAACCACCTGATTGGAGTTTACCCTTTGAAATAATGTGTGATGCTAGTGATTTTGCTGTAGGTGTTGTCCTTGGGCAACGAATTGATAAAAAGCTAAACGTTATTCATTATGCTAGTAAGACTTTAGACGCTGCTCAAAGGAATTATACTACTACTGAAAAGGAATTTCTAGCTATCATTTTGCTTGTGATAAGTTTAGACCCTATATTGTAGAATCAAAAGTCACCATTCATACTGATCATGCTGCTATTAAATACCTTATGACGAAAAAGGACACTAAGCCTAGGCTTATTAGGTGGGTGCTGCTTTTACAAGAGTTTGATCTACATTAGTAGATAGGAAAGGTGCTGAAAACTCTATAGCTGATAATTTATCTCGATTGGAAAACATTTCTTTTGATCCTATGCCTATTAATGATAGTTTCCCAAATGAGCAATTAGCCATAGTAGGGGTAAGCTTGTGAGGGAGCCCTTGGTACACTGATTATGCTAACTTTATTATCTCCAAGTATTTGCCTCCAACTTTTACAGCTCAGCAAAGAAGGAAGTTCTTCTATGATTTGAGGCATTATTTTTGGGATGACCCACACTTATACAAAGAAGGAGTGGATGGTATTATGCCAAGATGTGTTCCAAAATATGAACAAAAGGAGATATTGCGTAAATGTCATGGTAGTGCTTACGGAGGACATCATGCAGGAGATAGAACTGCACAAAAGGTGCTACAATCAGGTTTCTACTGGCCTACCGTTTCTAAAGATGCAAGAAAATTTGTTTTATCTTGTGATGAATGTCAGCGTGTTGGTAATATTTCTAGACGCAATGAAATGCCTATGAATTACTCTCTAGTTATTGAACCCTTTGATTATTGGGGATTTGACTTTATGGGTCCTTTCCCTCCCTCGAAGGGTTATACTCATATTCTTGTTGCTGTTGATTATGTTACTAAGTGGGTATAAGCCATTCCTAACGAAGAGTGCTGACGGGGAAACCTCTCTAAAAATGCTTAAAGATGTTATCTTTCCTAGGTTTGGAGTGCCTAGGTATCTCATTGCTGATGGGGGTTCTCATTTCATTCATGGTGGTTTTAGAAAGACCCTTGCTAAATATGATGTTAATCATAGAATTGCTTCAGCCTATCACCCCCAAACTAGCGGGCAAGTAGAGTTATCAAATAGAGAAATTAAATCTATCTTGCAAAAAACTGTTAATAGATCTTGAAAAAACTGGGCTAAAAAGTTGAATGATGCTTTATGGGCTTATAGAACAGCCTACAAAAATCCTATGGGGATGTCCCCTTATAAAATGGTTTATGGGAAAGCTTGTCACCTACCTTTAGAATTAGAACATAAAGCTTACTGGGCAGTTAAAGAACTAAATAGAGATTGTAAGCTCGCTGGTGAGAAAATATTATTTGACTTAAGTTCTTTAGATGAATGGAGGAGTGAAGCCTATGAAAATTCTAGGCTCTTTAAGGAAAAAGTTAAAAGATGGCATGACAAGCGAATACTTAAGAGGGAATTTCATGTTGGTGAGAAAGTTCTATTGTATAGGTCTCGTCTCAGATTTTTTGCAGGAAAGCTACTGTCAAAATGGGAAGGACCTTTCATTATTGAAGAAGTATACCGTTCAGGACCAATACAAATTTCTTCTTTAAAAGATAATACTACACAAGTAGTGAATGGGCAGCGACTCAAACACTATATTGCTGGGGATTCTTATAATGAAGATGTTGATGCCTTTCCAGTTATAACTCCGGAAAAATATATCAAGGACCAATTCAGAGACCTACAGAATCCGCTTTCAAATAGGTAACAGTTCTGGTAAGAAAACTTCCGTAAAAATACTATCCAACTATATTTTTGCCATTTTCAGTCGATAAGGAAAGCTATGAAGCGAAAGAGGGACGGAAACGGAGCCAGGGTGGCTCACACCACCCTGTGGCGCGGGCCCACCCTGGCCGCGCCACCAGGTGGTGTGGCCACCCCAGACTCTGTCTCCGACCTGTTTTCTCCCAGTACTTTCCTTTCATCATGGAACTTCATAATATATAATTCCCCGGATCTCCCGAGGTTCGTATATCGTGTTTTCGTCGTGTTTTCATTCAATCTGTTTCTGATAGGTAGAGTCCCAGATTTGGAGCTACAATGTCTTCCTCTAGACCAGCCAAGAAAGATTCTTTAGAGGATAACATCAACCCATACATGAGAGAGTTGAAGATTCATCCCAAGGAGTTGTTTCTTGAAGATGGGGAACTCCGGATAAAAGAGGTTCGAGGCCCTAAAGGTGAAGGAAGTTTGGAGGACATGATGGAAGCACTAGAGCAAGAAGTCTTTAGGTACAAGAAGATGGCGGAGCGAGAAGTGGATATCATCCATAAGATTTGTTCTAAAATCATTGCCGAGCACCAAAAGGAGACTGCTGAACTCATGGATGAAGTTCTCTCACTCTGCCAAACAACCAACAAACTGCAAGCACAGTTCTATGACGTTCAAAATCAAAACTATGAGTATGAGGTTAGGTTTAAACGCATAAGTGCTGCTACAAGTTTCAGGATGCTGGAAACCACGATGTCCTTTGTTGATGGGAAGCCCTTACCCTGGAAGTCGGACGAAGATGAGATATTACCACCACCGATGAAGGAGTAATTTTTCATCAGGTTTGGCATCCCCTTGGTTTGGCATTACCAATTATGATTCACTTTATATATCTTTATTGTGTTTCCTTTACTTATTGCAAGTTAAATTATATAATAGTGAGTTGTCTTCTATTATGATCTATGTATTTGATAAATGTGATGCTTCTTGTCCGTATTCTTTTATCGACTCTTCACTCCATAAACTTGAGGTCATGTTTATTGAGCTCAGTTTCGCTTGGGGACAAGTGAAGTCTAAGCTTGGGGGGAGTTGATACGTCCATTTTTCATCACTATTCAATGTCATAATTCACTGTTATTTATTGATATATTTCGTATTAAGAGGTGATACTTATGTTATTTCATCTGTTTTTGCATGGTTGATGACTATTTGAGAATGGACCGCTACAGTCAGGATTCTGATGGAAAAGGTGTTGTTTGGAGGCAAAATTCGCGAAGATCAGAAAATACGGGAAAATATACGGAAAATCCTATTTTTCCAAAAGACGAAGGAAGCCAGAAGGGGGCTAGAGATGGGCCACAGGGGTCCACACCACCCCCTAGCGTGGGCCAGCCTAGGCCGTGCCACCAGGTGGTGTGGCCACCCTGGTCCACCCTTGGCACTCCCCCCTGGCGTATATATTCCTCCCAAAACCATAAGACTTGGGGAGTGACCACAGAAATATTCCGCCGCCTCTACGGGGCGGAAAACACCGAGAGAGAAAGATCTCTCCGACAGACAGATTTCTGTCAGGGGAATTCCTTCCCAGAGAGGGGAGATCGTCGCCATCAACACCATCATCAAGCTGAACTTCATCGGGATCATCATCATCACCACCATCATCACCATCTCCATATTGCTGTAACAATTGCGTTAAATCTTGCATAGTTCATAGGGGAAACTTTCCCGGTGTTGATTACTCTTTGTAGTTGATGCCATTGAGGGAACCATTGAATTATTGTTTATGTTCAGATTGTTATACATCATTATTGCATCTCTGATCATGATCCATATGATGTCTTGTGAGTAGTTCGTTTTCTTCTTGAGGACATGGGAGAAGTCATGTTGTTAGTAGTGGAATTGTGTTGAGAAAGATTCAATGGTTTGATATTTAAGTTGTGGTGTACTTCTTCTAGTGGTGTCATGTGAACATCGACTACATGACACTTCACCTATATGGGCCTAGGGGAATGCATTGTGTATTTGGCTACTAATCGTAGGGGTTGCCGGAGTGACAGAAACCTGAACCCCCGTTAGGGAACCATTGCACAAGGGACGTAAGGGTCTTAGAGTTTAAAGCTGTGGTTAGGTTCCTACCTTAATTACTTTCTTGTACTTACGGATGTTTACAAGGGGTATAATCACAAGTATGTACTAGTCCTAGGAAGGTCGGTACATTAGCACAGGTTCACCCACACAACATTTAGCAAGCTAAAGAAGATTAATCAACTATATGAAGCGAAAGCACTTGACAGTCTTCCCATGTGTCCTTGAGAACGTTTGGTCATCTTAAGTAATACAACCGGCTTGTCCTTTGCTGCATAAAGGATTGGTCCACTTGCTGCATTTATTCCTACTGTCTTTTATTTACTCGTACTTTGTTTACTTGCTTTATCAAAAACCCCTAAAAATCCGTTAGCTAAGTATTTGCGGAGAATTCCTGATCCATACCACTAGCCAGCATCATCTGCTCCTTGTTGGGTTCGACACTCTTACTTATCAAAAATACTGCGATACACCCCCTATACTTGTGGGTCATCAAGCAGCAAAGGGATTCTCAATAGTTTCTAGTTTAGCAGCCATTTTATTAATCAAAGAGGATTGTGCTTCAGACAAAGATCATATATTTCTTTCAGTATTAGAAAGTTTTAATTGTAAACTAGGAATTTCCCTATTTAAACTCCCAAGTTGATGACTAATATTCTTCAGAATAGTAGATTGTTCCTCCATAGTTTTAGTACATAATTTATTTTGTTCATATTGCATTTGCATGAAGTTTTTAGTGGCCCTTTCAACTTCTAAAATTCTTCCTTCACTAGGTATTCTAGGTTTGGTATGATAACCATAAGTATTATTAGGAGGGTAAGGCCTATAATTGTTATTGCCATAAGCATTGTTACCAAAATTATTATTTTTTATAAAGTTCACATCAACTTGCTCTTCTTGAGCAACCAAAGAGGCTAAGAGAACATGATTTGGATCAATATGAGCTTTCCCATTAACAAGCATAGACATAATAACATCAATTTTATCACTCAAGGAGGAGGTTTCCTCAATACAATTTTCCTTCTTACCTTGTGGAGCTCTCTCAGTATGCCATTCAGAATAGTTAACCATCATATTATCCAGAAGCTTTGTTGCAGCACCCAAAGTGATGGTCATAAAGGTACCTCCAGCATCAGAATCTAGTAAATTTCTTGAAGAATAGTTCAATCCTGCATAAAAGGTTTGGATAATCATCCAAGCAGTTAGTCCATGAGTGGGACAATTCTTTACCAAAGTTTTCATTCTTTCCCAAGCTTGAGCAACATGTTCATTATCAGATTGTTTAAACTTCATTATTTTACTTCTCACAGATATAATCTTAGCAGGAGGATAGTATTTTCCAATGAAAGCCTCTTTGCATTTAGTCCAAAAATCAAGACTATTCCTAGTTAGGGATTGCAACCATTCTTTAGCTTTTCCTCTCAAAGACAAAGGAAACAATTTAAGCTTAATAATATCGCCATCAATATCCCTATACTTTTGCATCTCACAAAGTTCAACAAAGTTATTTAGATGAGCAGCAGCGTCTTCATTACCAATACTATAAAATTGTTCTCTCATATCAAGATTGAGTAAAGCAGGTTTTATTTCAAACAAAGTAGCTTCAGGAACAGATGGAGCAATAGGTGTGCACATGAAATCATTTATGTTGGTGCTGGTAAAGTCACACAACTTAGTGTTTTCAAGAGTAGTCATTTTTTTGTGTTTTTAATAAAGAAAGCAAACTAGTACAACTATTTTTTTGTGTGTTTTGATAAAGAAACAAGCAAACAAAGCAAAAATAAACTAAGAAAAACAATATAACAAAGTAGAGAGATTGGTTATGAGGGACTCCCCTTGTGAAGATGTCCTTGACTCCCCGGCAACAGCGCCAGAAAAGAGCTTGATGGCCCAAGATATCTCGAGCTCGTTGGGGAACCCCAAGAGGAAGGTATGATGAGCACATCATCAACTTTCCCTCAGTTATGAAACCAAGGTTATCGAACCAATAGGAGCAAGGAAACACCTCCAAGGTGTTGTTGCCAACTTGGAATCCTGCACAACACAACCACAAAACTTTTCCCCAACTTACAGTGAGGTTGTCAATCTCACCAGTTTTGCTGAAAGCAAATGATTAAACATATTGTGTGGAAGAAAGTAAAAGCTTCCAGAAAGTAAATAGAAAGCAGTAAATAGTTGTAGATTGATGGTAAAAGAAAGGACCGAGGTCCATAGTTCACTAGTGGTGGTTCTCCTTAAGATAGATGACATGTTGGGGAAACAAATTAAAGCGGGGCAATTGACAAACATCGAGAAAGCATACATGCATATACTAATCATCTTGACTCCTATGAGATTTGATTGGGCATTATAACATTATACATAGACCGTAATCCAACTGCATCTATGACTAATAATCCACCTTCAGGTTATCATCCGAACCCCCTCCAGTATTAAGTTGCAAGCAACAGATAATTGCATTACGCATTGCGTGTAAAGTAAACAATACGATTGTTCTATGAACAAAGGATTGCTGTTTCTCCCTAGTAGCAACAGCACATCTAGTACCTTAGAGATTTCTGTCACTTCCCCAGATTACTAGAGGCATGAAGCCACTATCGAGCATAAATACTCCCTCTTGGAGTTGCTAGCATCTACTCGGCCAAGATATCTACTAACAACGGAGAGCATGCAAGATCACAAATAACAAAGACATGATAGAATCAACAATCAATCTGAAATAGTATCTCAATATCCATCGGATCCCCGCAAACACAACATGTAGGATTACAAATAGATGATCTTGATCATGAACGGAGCTCACAAGATCTAAACATGGTAGCACAAAGGAGAAGAACCAACCATCTAGCTACTACATGGACCCGTAGTCCAAGGATGAACTACTCACACATCACACCGGAGGATTGCATGGTGATGAAGGAGGCCTCCAGGGTGAATTCCCACCTCTCTGGCAGGGTGCCGGGAAGAGCTTCAGATCCCTCCTGATCTAGGGATGGAGATGACGGCGGTTACAGACTCTTTCGTGGAATTTTGATCGGGTCCTTAGGGTTTCTGTATCGGAGGCATCTTATAGGCGAAAGGGGAGGCCGAGGGGGCGCCCTAGGCGGCCACACCACCCCCTAGCGCGGGCCAGGCCTAGCCGCATGGCCAGGTGGTGTGGCGGCCCTCTGGCCCCTCTCTGTCTCGTATCCTAGCTCCGTGTCCCCCTCGGTGAAAAACTGACTTTTGATTTTGTCCCGTCTAATTCTGAGAATATTCATTTTCTGACTTTCCTGGAACCAAAAACAGCAGAATATAGGCAGCTGGCACTGTGGCATCTTCTTAATTGGATAGTCGAAGACAGTGTATAAAAATCCTCCAAAGTGTGGGAAAAACATAAGAAAGTAGATAAAAACCAAGCATGGAACATCAACAATTATAGATATGTTTGCAATGTATCAGGGGCCACGCGATCCATCCCAGGGCTCGTCCGCCGATCCTCGATCGGCTGCCCTGGTGAGTCTTTTCCGATCTCTTGATCGGTTTTTCTCTCTACCGGTCATTCGACCGGTATTTTATTTTTTTGGTTTACCGATCATAGATCCGATTGAGTCGCCCTCCACCGCCGTCGTCATCGCCGTGCCTCTACTCCGACCATCGACACCGACGATCTACACCTCGCTCGTGCGCCTGTCACCTTCTCCCCTCAAGGCAGGCTGCCGCGCATCGCGATCGGCTGCTACCCTTCCTCGCGAGGCTGTCAGGGCCGTCCCCTGTGGATCGTCTATGTCATCATTGTCCGGGACTTCACCGAAAATGCCGCCATTAAATCCGGTCTATGCGTTGTCCATGCCATGGCGCATACAGTTCACTGTCAATCTGATCAACCGATCCCGTGCTCGTCTGCGTCAAGCACGTCCTCGAGCACGCGTCTACCAGCGATCGAGCTACGGGCTGCCGCAGCGTCGCCCCTTTGGGCCGCAGCATCGCCGCCTTGGTCTTTGCCCACTGGCTTCCAACGCGCCTCACAAGCGCGTACTCGCTAGTGGCCTCAGCCTGCTGCACCAACTTGCATCCCACAGCCACACCGTCACCTCATTGCCGTCGCCGCGCACCGACGTCCCTGGCTATATCACGATGCCTCCCTAGGCACAGATCAACGCCGTCTGTGCATGGTCTTCGTCACATCGTCGGGTTCTTCTTCGCCTACTTTGAGTACCGCTGCCACGCCTCTCTAGGCGTCCAACATGACCACTTCAGGTTGTTGTTGGTTTCGCCACCTTCTAAGTCTTCTCCACATTGAACTCGTCGGCATCGTCATACGATACTGGCACACAGGTTCATGATGGCAAATACCCCTGCACGCCTGGTACTGGCAACACCGGTGCATGGCTTCGTCCCCGACGCGTTCCCGAGTCTGGCAAACTCGCACCAGATGCCTCGTCTTCGTCGGCATGATAACATCTTCTTCGGCATCGACACCTTCCTCTATGATTGCCTCAACCGCATCAGCGATGCATTCTTCTTGGCATACTAGGTTCTGGCAGAACCAAGATGTGCCTTCGTCCCTGACGTGCACCTAGTTCTGGCAAAACTTTGGCGCCGATCATACCCAACGGTTTGGTCTGCATCGACTCCGGCATTGATCGACACCTTCGACCTGCCTCGACGCGTTCCCGTCATCCTCTTCGCGCACTATGAGCTTACGGATTCATGTGCGGCTACAGCGACACCGGCAACCCCGACCACGACATCGCCCATGGCGACCCTTCGCACGGCTACATCAACCTTGGCACCGCTCCACGCTCTCCGCTCCCACGACATCGGCATAAGGGCTTCCACCTTGCTTGAGAATCATCAGCCACTTCTACAGTCCAAGCATCCGCACCGCGACATCGTCTATGACATTCCCGCTGTGACTGTGGGGATGTTAGCCTACTGGTCTACTTCGGCACTCTAGTCCGACCGTTTGTGACGGTCCTGTTGTTCATGACGCTACCTCTACGACTGTGGGGGAGTGTTAAAGTAGTATACATATAGGTGTAGTATTGTAGTTTAGGAAAGTTACGACTCTAGTCTAACTTGACTTGTACTCCAAGATGATCCCTGTACTACTATATATACTTGCCCATTAGGCTCAATAATACATCCAACATATTACGCCAATCTCATACTCTTACAACGCCTATATATTTCGAGGCTCCAGTCGCCGGCCAGAGAGCCTCCATTCTCAGATTGCATCACAACACCCCAAAGGAGATCCACACCATTGTTCATCCATTGTTGATCACTTCCACCATCCATCCCTCCACTATCCATAGCCATTGCTTTGTACTTTTAGATCTCCTTGTGATTTAGCGACCATTGTAAGAATATTTGATTTCAATCTAAGTATTTGCATGATGTTTTCTATCTCCGATCTATTTGTTATGAGTGAGTAGTCCTCACGGGCTGCGGGTTGGGGAGAAACCTCGCAGCAATTATGTGCATCTTGATCATGGGAGAATTGTATTTTGTTCGGACTCGTGATTTGTATCTTTTGTTTCTTCGTCACACGTCTCGATCTGTGGACTTGTAGGTACTGAAGATCCCATAGATTGATAAAGGCTTGAGGTGAGATACTTGGCTAGCGGCGATCGCATAGGAACCTTAGTGACAGAAAAGGTAGTATGGTCTTTGCTTAGCGCCCCATTTGGGATCAACAACAACATCACCACTTAAAGCTTTGATCTATGTTTACACCTAATAATCATTTGTAACCCGTGGCTTCGGTGTAATCTCGGTTTTATTAAAAGTCTATTGCTAGGATGTGTTGCCCACAAGAGATTATATCAATACAAACACTATACATGACTATGCTTATTATTATATTTTATCCAATTTGATGTGCAGCTGCAGGTGGATCTTCAACCCTGGCCTATCTCCATCCATTGATTCAAACCCGTTATAAAGTAAACTAGATTGGTCTAGTCAACTAAGGTAAAACTAACAAACAAAGTCTTGTAGACGTGTCCTTTTTTATTACCTTTTAGCAGTGATTTCTGAGGTTCAATTAAACCTAGGTCTTCTAGGGAAAAAGTTATTTGACTACATTCATGAATCCGGATCGAAGCTATCAACCCTTTTTATGGTGTCGTTGCCAGGGAAGCAATTTCTCTATCTTGTTGAGGTCATTAGAGAGCTTGTTTTTAGTTTTATTATTAGTTGTAGTTTAATTCTTGTTATCTATTTGAAAACCCAAAAAAATTAGTTACTTGTTATTCATTTTCATTACTTAACAAATTACCAAAAAGATAAGATCCATGGATCAAAATAGATTAGGGAGTATGCTACTCCCACTAATGATTTTATTCGTGCACCCATCACTCAACCCGCAGTTGATGCTGAAACTTATGAGATAAAACCTAACCTTTTAAGTTTGGTTCAACAAAACCAATTTGGCGGTTCATATTCTGAGGATTCGGGATTGCACTTAAATACTTTTACTGAAATGACATGATGCGTATTTAGGATGTAGATCCAAATGTTGTTAAGCTAAGATTATTCCCTTTCTCTCTTAGAGGAAAGGCTAAGGATTGGTTGCTAGCTCTACCAAAGGGCACTATTAAATCTTGGGAGGAATGCACTAATTTTTTATGACTAAGTTTTTCCCCCAGCTAAAACTATGTAGCTAAGATCCAACATTACAAGCTTTAGACAAGAAGACCATGATCCACTAGCGCTTCAGTGGGAAAGAATGAAAGAATTTGTAATGAACTGTCCTAATCATGGGACAAAAGAGTGGATTATATTACATTTATTTTATAATGGTATTAACCCAATGTCTAAGTCTATGCTAGATACTACAGCAGGAGGAACGATCACGGGAAAGATGTGAGTGTTGCAAAGAAGTTACTTGATTATATGCAAATTAACCATGCCCAATGGCATGTGGAAATAATCTCGAAGAGAGTAAGTTCATTACCGAGGTAAACAATGAGGATCTTACATCTAAGGTAGATGAGTTGCTTAGCTTAGTAAAGGGTAAGGAAGATACCCAAGTTAATGCTATCACTATCGATGTTAATGATGTTAATTTTATAGCTCCCACTCATTTTAATCCTACATGGAAGAATAATTATGCTTCTAATGTTCAAAACTATCATACTAATCCTGCAGGAGCTCCTTATAATAATTATGGAAATACTAATGGAGCAAATCTTGGCAGTCTCCCATTTGAGCAAACTGTTAGAACATTTATGCAAGCTCAAACTGAAGAAAACAATATGCTTATGAAGATTATAGAGAACCATGAAAGTAGTATAGGAAGATTGCAATCATAAATGATGTGCAGGCTCTACAGGAAAGAACAGAGACCATGGAGGCTCAGCTGGGGAAGGTAGCCAAGAGCCAAGAGACAAGCTCTCATACTAGCAAAGTTCACTGGCAAACCCGAGCCAAATCCGGTAGAAGACCTCAAGATGATGAGGGTGGTAACCAATGATGAAAAACCTGGAGGGCTAGATTCTAGCAACACATCAACACCGGAATATACCATGGAAGATCTAATGAAGATGGTCACCATTAAGAATCTAGGTATAGAACAAGGTAATGATGCT
This sequence comes from Avena eriantha, assembly GCA_910589775.1. Lineage (NCBI taxonomy): Eukaryota > Viridiplantae > Streptophyta > Magnoliopsida > Poales > Poaceae > Avena > Avena eriantha. The sequence goes on along the minus strand of OU342743.1, from coordinate 129,758,227 downwards.
ATGTACAACAATTTATACAACAAGTAGCATCTATGGTTCATGATTTAGAGATGGAGTACAAAAGACTAGCTGATAACCTTCCGACTAAGCTAGATGATATATTTGAGCCCACTATTAAAATTAAGTTGGGAATTAATGAGATATCCGCACTTTGTGATATTGTGCAAGCGTCTCAACAATTTCCAAAAGCCTATTTGATAAGTTAAACTCAGGGATATTTGTTACAACTGAATTAGGACTCCATCTAGCTAATTCGACTTATAAACAAGTTGTTGGGATCAAAGAAAATGTAGTTGTTGAAATTAAAGGTAGTCCTGCTCTTATTGGTCTTGTTATTGTGGACAAGCCTGAAGATCCCATAACACCTAAAATTCTAGGTAGGCCATTTCTAAGAACTATTAAACCTTTGATTAATTTACCTGAAGGGAATCTAAGAATAGGTATACCATCTAGAGATCCTTTTGTAGTCCACTTCCCTAGGAAAAAGAAGGCCAAGCCTAATGATGATGATGGTATAATTACTTTAAAAGCAAACTACTTTGGAGTGGGTGTTCCGCTCCTCAAACCTAAGTGATTTCCATCAAGGTCAAGCTAATTGACCTTAACTAGAAGCGCTTCATAGGAGGCAACCCATGTGAAATAAAGTTTCTCTGAGTTTTTCTATTTTGTTTTATTTTTTGTTAGTTGTTTTTGTTTCTGTTTTTAAATAAAGAGTGTTCAAGAAGACCTATGGGAAGAGGAGAAGAAATAAGGCAATCCTCTATATTTTATTTTACTAACACATGGCCTAAGAAGTATTGTTAGATCATTACTTAGTGCTTTTGCTGCTATATAACCTTTTGATAAGATGTGCAAAGGCGTACGAAGCTACTAATCAAATTCCTTGAGTTTTTGTAGTTCACAGTGTTGATAATGACCACTAGTATGGCCAGAGTGGACCATACCGTGCACCTGTACCACCTCAAGGTAAAGGAAGATAAAAAAATTCGATGATTGTCGAAGGAACAGTGTCGATAACGACCACTAGTATGGTTAGACGCGCCCATACTACGTGCCCGTACCGTACCCCCAAGCAAACATCAAGTTTTAAGAAAAAGTCACTGCAACGTTAACGACCAGCTGTACGGGCGCGCGCAACCGTACTACGCACCCGTACCGAGTGCACCACCTGGGAGCAGCCATCGCCCCTAAGCTAAGCCACCCGTTACGGGCTGGCTCCGGCCATACCGACCGCCCATACCAAGTACGCGGACGCCATAAACATCCCGAGAAGGTAACCAAAAATCCCCAAATCAATTTTTCTCTTTCTTCTTCCTCGAAACTTCAAACCACCTCCATTGGATCTTCAAATTTATTCAATCTTTCTTCGATTGTTCGCACTCACTCGATCTAAGGTATGATTCTCATCCGATCTCCAACTTATTTGTGCAAAAGCTTTGCTTAATCATTCATCATTGCCAATCTCGACATAGGTCTTGTTCTTGATTCAATCGTGATATTAAGTATGCTTAGCATTGATTTTACATGAGTTTCTTTTGTAGTTAGTGTAGAGAATCACAAATGCTATGTTTCTATTAGACAAAAAAATTATTAGCAATCTTTATTTACTTTATCTTGTTTTTATTTATTAGATGAACACGAGGAGTCGTACATGTGAGATGGCTACGGAGTCCTCCACGCCACATTGACCCCCGAGTCACTTGGCATTGAGTTCACCGAGGAGTTCCATCTTACCCGTTTCGATCATCTCAAGATTCGAGAGATCAAGTCCACCAAGTTGGCGTGTCCTTATATCCTGAACCAACTTGGCATTCGTGTTGATTTCGATTTACTTTGCAACAATGTTGGTTTGTACAATTTTGTCTTTCAGGATGTTGCAACATACCGCCGCTTTCCACTTGAGTTCTTCAGCACCTTGACACACACGATGGATCCTTATGGTTGTTCCGAGGAACAAAGGCCCGGAGTTGGTCGAATTAAATTCTGCCATATGAACTGTGAGTATACTTTGACACTCAGCCAATGGGCTCAATGCTTTGGGTTTCCAAACAACACCACCGATGTACGCACAACTACCTTTGTTTTAGATCCTTCCCCTTCACAATACTTTAACTTGATGAGAATTCGTGGGCACACGCCCAAGGGGAACCAAATTAATCATCCTGCCATTCGATATTTGTTCTATGTTATTGCTAACACATTGCAGGCACATGGTGAGTTTACTAGAGTTAATGAGCAGGACATGTTGATCCTTGCAAAAGCTGCACTTATAAATTGTAACGTAATGCCAAATTTGGGCGCTCTACTTGTGTTTTATCTTAAGCCTCAAGCTCTTCAATCTCGAGGACCCATATGTGGAGACGGAATTGTGACCGTTCTTGCACGCGCACTTCGCATCAACCTTGGTAACATCCAACCATTGACTGGAGGTAACCGTCTCGGTCTATCTACTCTACGAGCATGTGGTATGATTTCCAGACTTGATCGCGGCTCCTTTTCCCAAGAGTTTATTCTCTATCATGGATTGACGTTTGCATTATGACGTGCAGGTCAAAGCTAATCTACCCCAACAAGAAATACCTGTGGGAGGAGGAGAAGATGAATAAGTAGAACAAGAAGGACCTGAATAAGATGTGTAGCCACCAAACTACTACACCACCTATGAGAACATCTATGCACTCAAAGGAAATATTTAAAACATGAAAAACCTCTCCATCAACCTTTGAGATGCCACTACAAGCCTCTCCACCTAGTTCCATGATTGGAGCAGCCAATGGAACATGGGAGATTATCCACCACCACCACAATGAGCAACAAAAGGGCTTGCAAAAGCCCGAGCTTGGGGATGTGTTCCCCTAGAAAATTTATTTGCGTAATAACGAGGTTGTACTCCATCTCCTTGAGAGCTTTGAAACACTCGTGTTTGCTTGTTCGAACACTCCGCTTTTTGTTTGCTTTTTAATTTGCTTTCGTTTTAGTTTATTTGTTTTCCATTGTTTTTATTTTCTTAAACCCTTGCTTGGTCGCAAGTTCTTTTCTATTCTTTAATCCCTATCCTCAAAAATACAAAAAGATTTTTCCGTTTATCATTTTTTCATAAACGTGGATTTATACTTTGCCTCTTTGCTTTAATTTCATTTCGAGAGCAATCGCGTTTGAGTTTTCAAGGAACATATCCCTATAAGGAAGAGGATCATGAAGTTATTTATGAGAGGTATGTCCTATGTCTCCCACTTATGAAGTTTGAGTTGTTTATCTTAGTTGGTTGATTTTCTAAGATGCCATGCTAGTGGGAAGTAATTTAATATGGTTAGAGTAAGGCTTTTTATTGGTATGATGACTAGTTGTTGAAGCTCTTGCTCTAGTTCTTTTAGTTAACCGATTCTTGCCTTGGAAATAATAATGCCAAACAAGTACAATAAGAAAAAGCTAAAATTTATGACTTGTTTGATGAATGATTGTCTTGAGAGTATACCCTTGATTATACTTAACCCCATAGATATTTTGACAGTCTCGACGACACTCATGAAAGGAATTGTTTGATTGAAATTAAGTCTTGTGGTAATTGTGATGCATGCCAAAGCTAACCTTGTGGATCAAACCATGGTACTAGCTCAAAAAAAGAAAGAGAAATAAGTGAGACAACTTTGTTCTATGTCTCTAATGCACACCTTTGGGTTGCCAACAAGTCCGCTAGCTTTTGAACGATCTATGTTATAACCCCGGATTTCAGCTATGAGTTGATGACATGATTGGCATCCGTGTCAACGTATGGGAAAAATTATTGGTACTCTCAAAGGTTGTGCAGACACTAGCAAAATGAAACAAACAATGATCCTTGAAAAAGATGAGATTAAAAAAATATCTACGAGGATCCACGTAACAAGTCCTTGGCATGGTCTCATTTCTACTTTATGAATTTTTCTTGAAAGACAATGATTGGATTATAAGTGTTTTAGATTGACTTGATTTATTGATGTGGGTGTAAATAACACACTTCATTATTATACTACTTGGGACACGAAACTCTCTTACTCAATTATGCTATTTAAACATCCTAGTGTTCCTTGACAAGCTGAGAGTTAATTAGAAGAATTGGATTGATTGCTACACTTCTATTTATTTATACTTATAATAAACTTTACTTTGATTATCTTGACTTACCAAAGCTTGTATAGTATTCTTGTCATCTATCTAACTTTAATAAGCTTCGCAAATGAATGAAGTATTGAGCACATACGACTACCGACTGTAAGTGAACTCTTATTATCGTTGTTTCAAGTTTAAACACTGAATTCCTTATAGATCTTTTGGTTCTTCTTGCTCGAGGATGATCAAGGTTTGAGCTTTGGGGAAGTTGATGGCTCTGATTTTTACTATCTTCCACTGCGTTTAAACGTTGTTTTTGGTCAAGCAATTGCCAAAGAAACTCTCAACTCTTTCCACTAATGACAAATAGTTGCAAATGTGTGCAAATCCCTTCTTTGATTTATGTTGTGCAGGAAATCACTATTTTTAAAGCGAAATAAGGAGTCATAATGAAGGATTTTGAGGAAGTACACACGGCCAAGTAATTGGAGAAGCTTTCCAAGGCATCAACATGCTTAACGACCACTGGTATGGGTGTGATCCGCCCGTACCAGGTGGCAACGGCTTCATCTCATCAAACCTACAAGTTTTGTGAAGACGCCTATATATTTCGAAACTCTGGCCGCCGGCCAGAGAGCCTCCATTCTCAGATTGCATCACAACACCCCAAAGGAGATCCACACCATTGTTCATCCATTGTTCATCACTTCCACCATCCATCCCTCCACTATCCATAGCCGTTGCTTTATACTTTTAGATCTCCTTGTGATTTGGCGACCATTGTAAGAATATTTGATTTCAATCTAAGTATTTGCATGATTTTTTATATCTCCGATCTATTTGTTATGAGTGAGTAGTCCTCACGGGCTGCGGGTTGGGGAGAAACCTCGCAGCAATTATGTGCATCCAGATCATGGGAGAATTATATTTTGTTTCGATTCGTGATTTGTATCTTTTGTTTCTTGGTCTCTCGTCTCAATCTGTGGACTTGTAGGTACCCAAGATCCCATAGATTAATAAAGGCTTGATGTGAGATACTTGGCTAGCGGCGAACTCATAGGAACCTCAGTGACAGAAAGGGTAGTATGGTCTTCTCTTAACACCCCATTCGGGATCAACAACATCACCACTTAAAGGTTTGATCTGTGTTTACACTTAATAATCGTTTGTAACCCGTGGCTTCGTATACTCTCGGTTGGATTAAAAGTCTATTACTATGCACGTTGCATCACGGGGCCTCTAGAATATTAGGATGTGTTGCCCACAAGAGATTATCTCAATAAAAACACTATACATGACCATGCTTATTATTATCTTTTATCCCATTTGATGTGCAGCTACAAGTGGATCTTCAACCCTAGCCTATCTCCATCCATTGATTCAAACCCGTTATAAAGTAAACTAGATTGGTCCGGTCAACTAAGGTAAAACTAACAAACAAAGTCTTGTAGATGTGTCCTTTTTATACCAACTTAGCAGTGCTTTCCGAGGTTCGATTAAACCTAGGTCTTCTAGGCGCCAACACCCGCACCATGAGCATCGACAACCACCACAAGTGAATCGAGCACCGCAATGGGATACAAGTGACGACGATGAGGATGCACACTGCGGGACACACGACAACCGCTAATGCTCATCCCCACCATCGTCATCCAGAACCAATGAATGCAAATGATCTCGAGCAAAGGCGTAGAAGAGACTTTGATCATCAAGCTACTCCTCCACCGCCACCTCGAGACAATCAAGCTCGTCCTCCACCACGTGCACAAAGTGAAGCGAGCATGCGATAAGAACGCCGCAACCACCACCGTGAGCATTTAGATGGCAAGTTTGGGAAGCTCAAGTTCATTATGCCCAAGTTCAAGGGGGAATAATATGCCGATGCATACATTGATTGGGAGCTCAAAGTTGACAAATCTTCTGAGTCCACAACTACTCCGAAGAGAAGAATGTTGCAATGGCATCCCTTGAGTTTGAGGACTATGAAAATGTTTGGTGGGAAGACTACCAAAAACACTGTGAGAACCAAGATGAACTCCAATTGAAACTTGGATGGAGATTAAGGAAGTGATGTACAAGAGGTTCGTCCCCAAGCATTATAGACAAGATCTCTTCGACAAGCTACAAAATTTGAGGCAGGGTACCAAATCAATTGAAGAGTTCTACAAGGAAATGGAGAAAACCATGATGTGAGCTGATGTGAGAGAACTCGAAGAGCAAACCATAGCAAGGTTGCTAAACGGTTGGAGCCACCCAATAAGGAATATTGTTGACTTTCAACCATACAAGAACCTCTCCGAGCTCCTCCATCAAGCTACCAAAGTCGAGTGCCACTTGCAAAAAGAGAATGCTTATGAGAAGTCTAAGGCACACCTTGCGTCCATCAATGCAAATGCCTCCAACAAGCCAACAAACCAAGCACCAAGCTCATCCAAGCAAGAAAAGACCATGATAATGATGGCTCTGAAATATAGCCATCTACGTCCACATTTAAACTGGATATTATTCATATTTTTGATGAAATATCTCTCTAAACCCTGCCAATAATGCCTAATTATCAAAGGGGTATGCAATCCTTTCTTTCTATTTTTCCCTGCATAGATAATGACGTTTGATGATGGAATCACTACATTAAAGTCAAATATATGAGATTTCCAACAACTAGAAGAAACCAGGAGTCGTGGGTCAGAGGCAGACGCTTTAGCGACCAACTATACGACCAGAATAAAATTCCGGCCGTATAGTTGCCATCGACACCGCTAGGTCAAACAGAACAACTTTCATGAAGGGACCCATATATAAAGAGGCCTCGAGCACCGAGAAAATGGCGCTCGTAAAAACCATCAGCCACCCCCATATCTCCATCCACAACACCGAAGAGCCGTCGGAGGAATAGACTTAGATCTAATCTCTCCAGCACCATAGCCATATTCCACCACTTGTAATAGTAGATCTCTTCTTCGATTGGTGACATTGTATGACTATTGCTATCAATCCCATGATTTCCACTACAATGTTTATGATCTTTGATCTCATCTCTATGTGTGAGTAATTCTCATTGAGCTAAGGGCTTCGGCCTAGCCATGTAGCTTTTGTGCATGTTATTTATCATAGATGGGATCATGTATTAGTTTGTATGACATGATGATTATTGTATCCTCTCTTGCCTCAATCTAAAGACTTTTCAGGTACCCAAGACCCCGAGGATTGAGCCAGGTATTGGGAGTATGAGTAATGACTAATCTGTTGGTTGGGAACCCCAGTGACAGAAGGGGTAGTACGGCTATATGTGCGGGATTTACTTGGGATCAACGGTGACGTCACTATGCATATCATTAGTTCTCTTTCTTCTATGTATGAGACTAGTAGGTTATTGCTATAAGCGGTTGCGGAGGCAATAGCAATTATGGATGCACTACCCACATATAATTTATCTTGCCCTAACAATTACATGCATACTTTATTTTTATCTTTTATTACCATCAGATGTTTTGCAGAGCTACTGGTGAAACCAAATGCCCTAGGACCTATCTCTCCATCATCGACTACAACAAAGATTGCTTAAGAAACTGTCCTAGCCATGGGATGGAAGATTGGTTAATCCTCCATTTATTTTATAATGCTATTAATCATGTGTCTAAGTCTATGCTTGATACCGTAGCTAGAAGAACATTTATGGGTAAACATATTACCGAAGCAAAGCAGCTGCTAGACAATATGCAAGACAACCATGCCCAATGGCATGTGGAAAGATCAAACATGAAGAAGGTGAACTCCGTCTCACCATAATAAAATGAAGAACTCAATGGTAAGCTGGATGAGCTCATATTAGCCGTAAAAGGTAAGGAAACCCAGGTAAGAGCTATCCCAGAAACTAATATTGAAGAAGTAGACTTCATAGCTCGTAATGATTATAACCCTGCTTGGAAGAAAAATTATAATCCTAATTTTTAGAAACACTATTCTAATCCTGCAGGTAACTCTAATAATAATATGGGACCAAGTAATGGTAGTCTCCAAGAAACACTTAAATCTTTTAGAGACTCACAAAATGAGAAAAACAATATTCTTGAACCATGATGTTATGCTTGGTAAATTATCTAACCAAGTTGTAAGTTTGAGGAATGATTTGTAGGCCCTCCAAGAAAGGACGAGGATTGTTGAGGCACAGCTAGGTAAGATAACCGAGAGTCAAACTCTCATTCTAGCTAAATTTGCAGGAAAAGCTGAGCCCAGTCCTGTTGAAGACCTCAAAATGATGAGAATCCAAAGGGAGGAGCCTGAAGAACTTCATTATAGTAATGCTCCCTCACCAAGTTACACCGTTGAAGATCTTGTAAAAAGGATCAACATTTAGATTCCGGTGAGTGAAGGAAATGATGAAGCCATGTATCAACACTTCGTTAATCAGGTAGCAATAAAGGTACGTGAGCTTGAAGAAGAATATAAGAAAATTGCTGAAAAATTACCTGTTAAGCTTGATGATATATTTGAGCCTACTATTAAGATTAAAATTGGGACCAACAAGATAGCTGCACTTTGTGATCTAGTGCAAGCGTTTGAACAATTCCAAAGAGTCTTTTTAATAAGTTAAATCTTATCTCTTTTGAAATCACCGAGCTAAAACAACATCTTGCAGGTTCTACCTATAAACAAGCTGTATGAATTAAGAAGAATACTTTAGCTTACATTAAAGGTTGTCCTGCTCTTATTGATTTCGCTATTGTTGACATGCCTGAAGATGCCACTGCTCCTATTATATTAGGTCATCCTTTCTTAAGAACTATTAAGGCTTTGATTAATCTCCATGAAGGGAACGTGAAGCTTCAATTGCCTTCGCATGATCCTATTGTTATTCATTTCCCCAGGAAGAAGAAAGCCAAGCATGATGGAGTCCATCCCTTTAAAGGCTAACTATTTTGGAGTGGGTGTTCCAGTCATCTAGCCTAAGTGAGCAACATCAAGGTCAAGCTATTTACCATAAAAGAGTGCTGCATGGGAGGCAACCCATGTGAAATAAAGGTTTGAGTAAAGTTTTTAAGTTTATGTTTAATAAAGAGTGCTAGAAAACTCCAGTTGAGGAGAAGAAGTGCGGTAGTACTAAAAATCCTGTTATATACATGTTGTTATTGGTCGATAATTTTATCTGTCAAAAACAAGGTATTTTGCTAAATTTCAGTATAAGAAGTAATTCTCTAAGAAACGGAGATTTTTTGATGGGTACAAAGAGTTTAACGACCAACTATACGATAAGAATAAAAATTCCGGCTGTATAGTTCCGGCCCTATAGATACTTTTGCCATCGACAATTTTTCTTTCAAAAGTACTGATGGTTTAACGACCAACTATACGGCAAGAATAAAAATTCTGACCTTATAGCTCCGGTCGTATAGATATTGATGCTTTCGTACAAATTCTTTCCCAGGTACAGACGGTTTGACGACCAACTATACGGCGGGAACAAATTGTTTCAGCCGTATAGTTCTGGCCGTATAGCTGCGCCGCCAGGTGGAAACCCTAAAATTTTGACAGCGGGCCAACTATATGGCGGGAACACAATGTTCCGGCCATATAGTTCCGCCCGTATAGTTGCGTTCGACCATAAAAACGCCACGGGAGGTACTTCCAACCCAAAAACTTCAATCCTTTTTCTTTCTTCTACCTCCAAACTCTCTGAAAATCTCAAGAGATCTTCATCTCTACTCAATTTCGTTCGATTTCCTCGCACACAAGTGATCTACGGTATGTTTCTCCTCCAATCCTCCAATTATTCTTTTGCAAATTCATCTATGATCTATGGTCATTATAAATCTAGGGTGATACCTACTATGAACTAATTGCCATGATTCTCTTGCCTAGGTTATTATTTTGAGGGGATTCTTTAGTGTGCTATAATGAGGAATATGTTATGCCTATTATTGTTGGATCAAAATTTTTAATTGTTCCTTGTTATTTTTAGATGATGAACACAAGGAGCCAAACTTTTGCTCGTGCCGCCACTAGCGCTTCTCGGGCTGTCTCTCAAGAACGCATGGGGTTACAGTTCAGGAATGAGCTCCAACGTGATCGCGTCGATAGGATCGAGAACTGAGAGGTGAAGGCAACCAAGTAGGCTTGCCCCATTATATTGAACCAACTCGGTATTTCCAATGACTTCCATTTACTTTGCAATAGTGTTGGCTTGCAAAACTTTGTGTTTAATGATGTTCGTACCTATCGCTGGTTAACCATTGAATTCCTAAGCTCCTTGCAAAGCACCATTAAGTTATGGCATGGAGAGGACCGTATTTCTTTCCGGATCATGAACAACAACTACACGTTAACACTAGATGAATGGTGTGCATGTTTTAATTTGCCAAACAATAATGATAATGATTTGTGTGCATCCTATACTGGCTTAGACCCTTCCCTGAACAATATTACAACAGAATGAGCTTCACTTCTAGAGTGAGCAAGGGGAAGAATATTCAACATCCTGCAATTCGCTACTTTTTCTATGTTATTGCTAACACCTTGAAGGCACGTAATCAGTTTATGAGACTCATTGAGGAGGACATCTTAGTCCTTGCAAAGGCTTGTTTCAACAACTGCAACTTGTCACTCAAGTTGGACGCAATCCTTGTGCGCTACGTGGAGCACCAATCCTCCCAAAGCCAAGTACCAATCATAGGTGGAGGCGTCATCACCGTTCTTGCTAATGCCCTAGGCATCGACCTAGGTGAGTTGCAACTTGTGCTAGGTGAGCGACGTGTCGGTTTCTCTACTTTAAAAGATTGTGGAATTCTCACTAGGAGCGGTGGTGTTTATTACCTGCATATTCCTGGAGCTGAGTGTATCTACCCTACTCCTTTGCCTAATGGTCTTTTCTCTATCGAGGAAGGACATTTGCTATATGACTTGCAGGTTGAGAAACACCAACCTGAGGATGAGATTCCGGACAAGGATGAGGACCAAGAAGAGGAACAAGAAGTTCCTTATCAAGAGGAGCAGTCATCAACCCGGTTCGCTACATACCAAGACTTCCAAGTACTTGGAGAGACTATGGAGAGGATGCATAGCCTCTCTTTGAACCTCCGAGAATCCACTAGTAATTTATCAACTCAATTTGTGAACGGGAGTTCCGACTTTTTCCTACCACCAAAATGATTTGAAGGGCTTGTAAAAGCCTAAGCTTGGGGAAGTTTCCTCATTTATCTTTATTTGGCATTTATTTTCTTTTATTTATTTCGAGGTCATGTTTTTAATATGAGTTTATAAGCACTTGTGTTGGTTTTCCCAACACTTTATCTTTATTTATTTCTATTTTCTTTCGAGATTTTCTAGCTGAGCTTTACCGCCAATTTTCTATTCTTTAATTGCCTCTCTTAAAAACAACAAAAAGATTTCTCCATTTATCTTTATTTTCCCTCTTTCTTTTTCTTTCCGCCTGGAAGTTCTCATGTATTTGCAGGAAGAGTGATTAACTTCGAGTTTCCAAGAAACGAATCAAAAAGGAAGAGAGAAGTGGAACCAAACATGAGAGGTATGCCTTATGACACCCCACTTTTGAAGTTTGAGAAACCCATGCTAGTTAGTAGTAAATTTGGAGATATTATATTGGTGGAGTGAGTCTTTGTATTGTAGTAAAATTTTGTTTGCATGGGTATTTAATTGGGTTTGTTTTGTTCCAGCTCTTGTAGTTAACCAAGTCTTGCCTAACTTTTTTCTAAACAATTGTAATAAGAAAAGTCTCGCAATTGAAGACTTGGGTGTTGTAGTGTTTAGTCTTGAAGGATTTTTTCTAGAGAGACTCAACACCATGGAATATAATGATTGACTTGATAGCTCTGTTTAAAAGTAATAGTTCGATTGAATTGATGTTTAGCGGTTTTTATGAGCATGCCAAAGTTTGATTTGTGAATCATAAGAATGATATAGCTTTACACGTGTCAAACTTCATGGGATGCCAACAACTCCGCTAGCTTATGAATGATCTTCATGGAGGAAACTCCTAGATTTCGTCTATGAGTGGATTAAACATATGTAGCATTAATGCTATAATGGGTAAGATTCTTGGCACTCCCGGGTAGCTGTGTTCATGATGGAATCACTCCTCTGGCTGTTATGAGAAATCATTGTACAAAAGGAACAAAAACCTTGGTAATTCCACGAGTGTCCATCATAACCCGATAAACTAAAACAAAACCTTTGGCATGCTCTCAATTACTTAAGAACTGAAATTCTTGGAGGATAATGAATAGAAAAGTAGTGCTTGAAAAGTCTTGATTTATTGATGTGGGAGAATTGAGATACTCTAGTATATATGCTTTTCATGACAACTCTCACACTATCAATTTTACATGATTATACTATATTGTTCAAAGGAAAGCCTATGTGTTGATTACATGACATGAAATAAAGTTCACTCATTTGAATCATCCATGTTAACAATAATTTTGCTGCGCTATAAGAATGCATGAAACCTGTATGATATGCTTGTCATTACTCTATCTATGCTGAAGTTTTTCAGATTTATAAAGTGGAGGAAACATGACACTATCAATCATGAATAAGATCATCATCTCGTTATTTCAGTTTAAATGCTGAGTTCCTTTTTGGTTTTGGTTTTCTTTCTCGAGGACGATCAAGTTTAAGCTTGGGGAGGTTGATGGCTCTGAAATATAGCCATCTACATCCACATTTAAACTAGATATTATTCATATTTTTGATGAAATATCTCTCTAAACCCTGCCACTAATGCCTAATTATCAAAGGGGTATGCAATCCTTTCTTTCTATTTTTCCCTGCATAGATAATGACGTTTGATGATGGGAATCACTACATTAAATTCAAAGATACGAGATTTCCAACAACCAGAAGAAACTAGGAGTCGTGGGTCGAAGGCAGACGCTTTAATGACCAACTATACGACCGGAATAAAATTCTGGCCATATAGTTCTGGCCGTATAGTTGCCATCGACATCGCTAGGTCATATAGAACAACTTTCGTGAAGGGACCCCTATATAAAGAGGCCGCAGGCAATGAGAAAAGGGTGCTCCCAGAAACCATCAGCCACCCCCAGATCTCCAATCATAACACCGAAGAGCTGCCGGAGGAATAGACTTAGATCTAATCTCTCCACCACCATAGCCATATTCCACCACTTGTAATAGTAGCTCTCTTCTTCGATTGGCAACATTGTATGACTATTGCTATCAATCCCATGATTTCCACTACAATGTTTATTATCTTTGATCTCATCTCTATGTGTGAGTAATTCTCCTTGGGCTAAGGGCTTCGGCCTAGCCATGTAGCTTTTGTGCATGTTATTTATTGTAGATGGGATCATGTATTAGTTTGTATGACATGATGATTATTGTATCCTCTCTTGCCTCAATATAAGGACTTGTCAGGTACCTAGGACCCTGAGGATTGAGCCAGGTATAGGGAGTATGAGTAATGACTAATCTGTAGGTTGGGAACCCCAGTGACAGAAGGGGTAGTGTGACTGTATGTGCAGGATTTACTTGGGATCGATGGTGACATCACTATGCATATCATTAGTGTAACATCCCAATTTCATCAACCCTGATTAGTTGTCCAGAATGCAAAAATCAGGGGGAACAAAAACTTTTTCTTGTTAAGTGTTATAGTGTTTTCTTGTTGTTTGTTTGTGCTTATGCATCTGAAGATATAACATATGATATACTCATTACCTCAACACGAGTTGACAAAGCTATTTAACAAAACTATCCTGGCTCATTTTACATATTCTCAAATGTTCTGGAATTTCAGAACCTGAGCCAAGATTCTTTTGTAAACCTTAACTATTTCAGTATATTCTACTTACCAAACTACAGAGAGCTACATAACATAATCTCCTTATGTTTTCAAGACAGAACTATCAACTACTCTTACTGAAGGAGATATGCCCTAGAGGCAAATAATAAATAGGTTTTTATTGTCATATCTCAATTAGTTTGTAATAGTTTCATATTGTGCTATAACTGTGCCAAGTAGAAACATTGGTACAGGTGTGGTATGAAACAACAAAGTCCCTAGTAGCCTCTATTCATACTAGTTCGTTGGTCACAAAGATGATCTGGGTTTCAAGATCATGGGCATTTATGCCGACAGACAACGAGATCGTATCATTGGAGAATGATGTGGTTCGACATTCCTCAAAGGATTGCAACACGATCAAGTCATCTAGTTCATTGTTGCAACAACTATATCTAGACTCCTTCTCCTTAGACCGTGAGCTCATATTACTCACTATTTCCCTAGGTTGCTTAGACTGCATCAACCGTCATTTGGTAATACGGTGGCCATAAAGGTGTATGTTGGGTATTCCAAAGGAACAGTAGATGACATGTGACTGCAAGACCGGGATTTGTTCACCCACATGACGGGTAAAGATACATATGGCTGGCTTGGTGAGATTATATCCATAAATGTTGCAACATGTGACTAGGTCACGGGGATGTAATATCACGGTAACAAGAAAACATAACCTGTTGTGAACGAGATTGAACAAGGTATAACATACCATTGATCGGATCTCGGACAAGTTGTATCGAGAAAAAAAAGGAAGAGGATGCTACATTTAGACAGTTCAAACGACATTGTCATCAGGAATGCATAGGGGTCACATGGATATGCATGGTCCCTCTGTTGATCATTGATACAGATCATGTCTAGAGCATTCCCGAGCCGTGAGAGGATACACTTAAGGGTACGATGAGAGCGATCATTCATAAGATGGAATCACAGTAGAGAAAGAGAGAAAGCCGGAATCGTTCCGCGGAGAGATCCGAAGTTGTTCGGAGAAAGAATAAAGGAAAAGTCCTGAAAAGTGTTTTCGGATAAATGGGAATTTAAATATACATTTAAATATATATTAATTATGAATTAATATATTATTAATAATATTTAGATTATGATTTATAAAGTCAACTTTTATATTAGACCAAATCCCAGAGGGAAAAGGCCTAGAAATAAAAGTCCAGAAAAATAAATGGAAAAGGGCAAAACAGCCAGCCCTGTGGGCGGCGGATAACTGCCACCGTACAGGGCGGCAGATAGCGAGGCGACGCCAGCAGGCAGGCCAGGTTGCCGTGGGCCGCCGCAGTCCAGCCGGCCCACCTAGGCCAGGTGAGGCGGGGCGGGGCGCTAGGCCACCGGGGGGCGAGCCGACCCACCTGGGGTTCCCCCTTCCAGGCCGCCGCAACGAGCTGGGCCGCGCGGGTTGGCGCCGGCCCACCCAGCCACAGCGCTGGCAGCGCGAGTTGGGCCGCCGGTGGGCAGGCCGGCCCACCCAGCTGGCTGGCTGCTGCTTTTTCCTTCTCTTTTTATTTAGCATTTTCTGTTTGCTATTTGGGCTGAGTATTTTTGGCCCATTTGGCCAGTCCGAAAATCTGCTGCCTTTTCTTTTATGAATAGTCCCACATGGCTAACCCAATGGGGAGGGCACACCCCCTCCGCCTATATAAAGGGGTGCCCATGGGTGGGATTAAACAGACAACTGGAGAAGTCCTTTGGTTGACTTTCTCCCTCCCTCTCTCTATACCTTGTGACCATGGCCCCAAGTCTAGGCTGTGCGATCAAGGCACACCTGAAGTACGCCGTTGCGCTGCAGGGATTCCTAGCCGGACATCAACTTCCGTACTCCCGGCGGGATCGGGGAGCCGGAGGTCTCATCGTGCACCGGATGTGTACGAAGACACGAGGCGCAATACTTGGGGCGCTTAAATGTCATGAGCCGTAGCTATTGCACGATGAAGATGGTGAAGATCAAGAAGGATCAAGGGGTGACCTGCGAGGAGCTTCGCGACCTTGAGGTCGGCTTCGAGTACGACTACATCAACCACGTTCCCCGCGGAACGTTAACTGCGTACGGTCTACAAGGGTATGTATTCTATACGCATTGGCCGTTACCGCATTACTACATAGATAGATCCTAGGCAGTTTCTGGGGTTCAACGTAGGAAATTTTTTGTTTTCTGCACCGATCCACAACACTTACCTCTAGGTTTTCCAAAACCTTTTTCATAAAGCTTTTGAACTCCACTCTTGGTAGACATACCAAGAACTCTCATATTATTCAAAATCCAACCTTTCAACCTACCCATCCTTACCTCAAGCTAGGCTCGATGGTAATCCTAGTAGTAGATTTGTTTTACTTGTAAGATGAGTTGTCTTGATCTGCTAAGATGAATTGCCTTGATCTGCTGTTTAAATTGTTTGCTTAGGAACCAAATGAGCTACCCTAAGGGCTCATCCTCTAGCATCTAACTAATCCTATCGACCCTATGCAAGTTAACAAATCTAGATCTGATCTCCAGCCACTAAGGTGACAAAATAAACCCTTAACCAGATCAGTTTGATAAACTAATTATTCTAGAATCTTCAAGACTATAAAGACCAATATCAAGCCTGGATCCTTACTACTCCATCCACACTTCAACATCATCCATTTGATGATTCTTTGGTACCTTGCAACCCATCAAAAACATCCCCTCTTGTACTCTAGTCAAAAACCCTAAATCTGCCAGAATATGACTTAAGTCTGGAAACTGTTTCAACATCACTTCTTTGAATGCCTTTATTTTATCAACCCTTGCACATTTTTAGTAATGCCCTTGAACCATCTTGTAGATTATCTTAAGTACTACCAAGTCCCACTCCTGACCTTGGCTAGATCACCTTTTAACCCAATTGTTCTTGATGGTTTTGCGGGCAATAAATTAACTTTTTGTGCAAATCTTATCAACTAGCCTACTTGGTCAGAAGGTCACACCTTCATCCTACCTTCTTTGCACCAACTCTTTGCATGATTATGCTCTACTTATAAGATTCTATAAATCCCTACTCCACTTGTTCCAAATGGATCGCTGTGCTTCAAAAACCCACAAGATTTTGAAGGCTATTTGATAACCTGCGTTGGCACCGTTATTTTATTCAAAGTTTGGAATCAATACTTAGAGAGCTCAACCATGATCAACCTCAAACCTCTCTACCATGGTGATCTAAACCACTAGATATATCTATCCATATATCCCATTATCCAAGGTGAGCTCCGAGCTCCAAGATCCAACAAGGTTTAGAAGGGATTAAATTAACAATGCCTAAGACCCCCTTTTCCTTTGCTTCTACCCAAGTCAAGTTGACTTATCAAAACCCAAGGCATCCCATGGTGGATAAATATGTTGTAGATCATATAACATGGATATATAAATTTATCAAAGGTTTTTCCTAATTAAATGGGAGCAAAACCTATTTAACCTCTTTAATAGACAAAACCTCCAAAACTTAATCTATGAAAGAAAGATTGTTGTTCTCCAAAACACTTGACTAACTTTAGGCACATTTAAGGCATATATATATCATACCCTATCCTACGACTTAAAAAAATAAATATTTTTGAAGAGTTTTCATAATTCTTTTTGCATATTTTCTTAATAGGCAGAAATGATAAAATAAATGTTTAAAATACTTTTATGCACCAATAAATCTTAGAAAAATTCTCCAAAGTAAGAAATACTATTTGGGGGAATCTCAAACAAAAAACACACCTTGTCCAATTCAAAAATATCAAATCAAACCCTAAAAACCATTTCAGCAATATTTAAATAATGGATCTAAAAGTGATCTAAACTGATGAAATAAATCCCAAATAAATTATGGTGAAGCACCCTGGCCATACCTATCTACCATCTTTATTATCTCACCTTTCCAAGATCAAATATTATCACCTTCCTTGATGATCTTTAAAATGGCCATTTCCACAACTATGATCAAGACTTAAGTTAATCACCACTAAACCCCCACCAACTACTTCCTTGCTCAGCACAACACCCACACCCTACTCTGGTCGAGCTGGACTGTGTCACCACTGTAGCAACCCTAGCCCCTTGTCCTTTAGCTCTTGGAGCAAGTAGAGATGGACATATCTTGCAATATCTTGGGCAGTTAATGCCACAATAGTTGCAGCATGCCTCACCCCTCTCTCTAGTCGTGTACCATGTCCCACTTCACGTCTCCACTGCACATCTAGCCCAATCCCTAGCCACCTCCCTCCCTCCAAGCTCCCTCTACACCTAGACCACCATGGACCATTGTACATCGGTTTATAAGGCCAGAGGCCAGTACCACACTCCCCACCATCCTCATTCCACCCTACTACTCCCCACCAAACGCACCTCGAGCTTCTCTCCCCTTGCTCTGTCCTGGCCGGGAGAAGAGAAGAACACCCTTCTCAGCCATAATCAAGATCTGGCCCGTAATCCCTCTCCTCCACTCCCCTTCCCCTGCATGTCGCTACACCAAGACCCTCTCCTCCTCCTCTATCTAACCATGCTTTTATTTTCGACATGCATGCACTTCAGGCGCCACTCCGGCGAGCACCAACGCAAGCCCCAGCGGCATGGACGCTTGTGACACGCTCCGACAATAGTATGTCGCCTCTCTACGGAGCCGGTGTTGTGCTCTACATCGTCCCTTCTACCATGTTGTCACCTCCGACGCTTAGGAGCCACCCCGTCGAGCTCTAGCAAGGCTTCTCTCGGCCATCACATGCGAGCCCCTTCCTAGAGGTGAACCTGATCTTGCCGCCCCTCGAACGGCTCGCCGTCGAGCACCTCTTCATCTTCGCCGCTCCTCGTCGCCTCCTAGTCCTCAGGTGACCCTCCCCGTCTCTCCCCGAACCTCCTCTAGGGTTTGCCGCGTCTTTCTATTCCAGCGAAGATGATAGTGTGTCACCATCCGATCTGACTTACACAAACGCCCCAGATCACCCCTATCCCTTTGCCTAGTTCCACCTCTGACCGGCGGGCCATCCCTGTCAGGCTCAAACATGCCGCGCGCGCTCACCTGCACCACTGGGATGGGCCAAATCCCACTCGCTAGCCCAACTGCTTCTAGATCCCGGCCAGTGGCCCCTGCCCTTTTTCTTTTTTGATTTCTTTTCCGGATCTATAATTAACCATTTACTTTAAATGCAAAGGAAAATGTAAAATGACTCCAATTTCCCAGATCTAAAATTCCTAGGGTTCCTGACTATTTTCTTGAACATGCAGTACCAAAACTTCGACCAAATTTATTGTGTTCTTTTTCTGAGATTTACTATAGTAAACAGTATCCTCTACACTAAATAAATTCCCTAGCAAATCCTAGAAACCCAAATTGAGTGAATTCACTTCCCTCTGGTATGAGTTGTTCTTTACCATCTTTTGGCATCGGTCCCATGCCTAGTGGAACAATAGTATTAGTTTGACAAAAATAACAAAAACAAGCAATCTCAGCACTTAGAAAATTCCCAGGTCAAACCAAAGGTGGTATTGACCTAATTCCAACTCTCAGATCTCATACACAACCTGACCCTTCAAACCCCAGCTGACCAAGTTTTATTCAGCCCTTGTTGATCTATTGTGAATTAATCTGTTATGTGCATAGTTAATTCACTATATAAACCACCTCCGTAGTTCTGTAACTCCAAATAGGGTGATTCCAATTTCTATAGAAATATATTGACACTACCTAACATATGTCCTTGGAATCACATAAAAAGCTTCTGTAGTTTTAATCTGGTGAAAAAGAAAAAACAGCTACAGAACCGACTTTGGGAATTTCCCAAGTCACAAACTCAAATATTTAAAACATACTCTGAGTACAATTTTTTTTGGCTGATAGATCTTTTATGGTGAATTTTTCACCTAAACTAGAGGTTATTTCACTATAAGAATCATAACTAAACATAGAAAATTGACAAAATCATGAAACCACTTTTGTTGGCCTTGTTATTTCAATACCTACCTGATGATATCCTCTTTGTACATTAATATCACACAGACCCAAGCGTTAGTTCCAAACCCCTTTATTAAGTGGTTTTGGCAATTAAATCCTAAAGGAAATTCCACAAGTGTTTTTCCATTAGTTCCAAATGCAACAAACTCAATCCATCAAAAATTACTGGAATAAGTAAGGTGTTGTATGTTGGTTTGTTGTATGGTATTTATGAGTGTATGCCTTGTGTTGATTGTGGCTCTATTTTCTGGCATGTATCCTCTTTGACAACGATAGTTGCGATTATATCGGAGACCAGAAAAAGATGGTTATTGTTATTGGTTATTATGGAATTCTAAGAAGAAGTCCAGGGACATATATTGCCAGTTTGCTGATCTTAGGCAAGCCACCTTCTTTCTCATAAGCCTTGTGCTACTGTTTTACTTATGCATGTTTTATCTTCTGTTTTATGAAAACTGCATTGTTTTTTATGATGACCTATACTTGGTAGTGGCTTGGCTTATACAACCTATTACGCCTTTGTACTATTAAGTACAACCCCTTGATGACATCTACTTGACCCTAATATGGTAGATGGTGTATAACACCATACCCCTTAGGTGACCCCGTTTTAGCCAAAGTAAAACTTAGGATGGGAAGACCCACGGAAAAGTTTTACAAAATGTTTATGGAAAAACCTTAGTGAGGTTTGACCTACCAAGAGAACTCTGAGAAAGGAAAAATGTTTTGGTTTTACAAATGATGCTGGAAAGGAGGAGGAGAAAATGTTTACAAAAATGCACTCAGTTCTTTGTAGCATAGCTATAACAACTCATCTGTGCAACCACATTACCCCAGAATGGGACGGGGCTTAACTCAAAGTAGTTCACACCGATATCGGTATTCTCACTTTTATGTATGGGGGATCATCTCCCTCAAAATCCGGGATACCTTTACAGAAAGGGTCAACTGTCAGACAGTCACCTAGAGGAAGCAGAGTCACCCATGTGAGTGACTAGGTGAAATATGAGCCCTTCATTGAAAGTGCCCCCTCTAGGTCTGAGTGGGGTGCTCCGGTTGGTCCGTGGATCCCGATGTCCCGATCTTGAGGGGAACAACTCATAGGGTAGGGCACGTGTCCGAGTGGACTTTCTGTGGGTTATGTTTGATTATCCAAACCCCGCATACTGGTGTATGATGATTCACGGTGAACCGTGGCGGATATATCGAATCTTGTGGGTAAAGTGTACAATCTCTGAAGATTGTAAATCTATTTGAATAGCCATGTCTACGGTTATGAACGGTTGTAAAAACTACTAGAGAGCAGTGCTGATTTTGATTTCAAAAAGGACTTTGGAAAAAGCAAAGGCTTTGGAAATGATTTGACCATGGGATGGTCAGAAAGGAAGGAAATGAGTTTGGTCATGAGATGACCGGAAGGAAGAAACAAATGGGTGACCCAGTCCTAGTGTTTTCCAAAAACTTTTCAAAAAGGTTTCCAAAATGTTTTACAAAAGCTTTCAACAAGTTATATAGATGCTATATCTACAAGAGAAACTATTTGCGAAAAGAACCTCTCTTGGAGCCCTCCTACTACCACAACCATATTGCATATCCTCTTGTTATTATTATTCTCTTACGGTGGTTTGCGAGTACATTCAAAGTACTTACTAGCATTGTCCCTGGCTATTAACTTGGTCAGATATCAAGAAGAAGGTGATGTTGACGACTATGCGAGCTAGGACGTTCTCTCGGTCAATTGCCTGTAGGTTAAGGCATGGCTCGGCCTCTACGCTTGATGAAGTTCCGCCGATGATTATTGATGTAGCCATAATGGCATGTATGGTATGACATGTATCCGCTTAAGTAATGGATGTTTACATTGATACTTGTCGGTTATGTGCCACGAACTGATCATGAGATCATGGTGTATGCATAACAGGGATTCTCGGAGGATTAATCCGGGGGCCCCACTATTAGTTCTCTTTCTTCTATGGATGAGACTAGTAGGTTATTGCTATAAGCGGTTGCGGAGACAATAGCAATTATGGATGCACTGCCCACATATAATTTATATTGCTCTAACAATTACATGCATACTTTATTTTAATCTTTTATTCCCATAAGATGTTTTGCACAACTACTGGTGAAACCGAATGCCCTAGACCCTCTCTCTCCATCATCGACAACAACAAAAAGACACAAACTCTTGGTCCGGTAAAAACACAAAAGGAATTCTAAAACTCCCGAATGTCTATTAAAGTAACTTCACTACGCTTCTGCTTCCCGAGGATTCGATAAACCTAGGTCTAGTAGGGAAAAAGTGTTGGGTTCGCAGCATAGAAAACAAAAAATTTCCTACGATGGGAACTATTCTACGCCAAGATCTATCTATTAGATACAAGCAATGGGTGTATATACATCCATAGAGAACATACCCTCGAAGACAACAAAGCTTTGTTAACAAGATGGAACTCGTGGATGATGTAGTCGTACACTTGTCGATCTCAAGATCGTGATGAAGTCTAGCAGGTCCAGCAGGTCCAGCTCTAGCACGTCCATCAGATCCAGCTCCATCAAGTCCAGCATCACCAAGTCCAGCACCGCAAAGCAGCGGTGCATCTGTGATCGCACACACGTCCGGTACCCTGAGAACCTTCAAGCCTCGCTCCAGCAAAGTAGCAGAAGCAGCAACTCCTTTCCAGATAAAGCCACTAGGTATATGTATCTCGCTAATCCGAGACCATGGGGAATAACCAGAGGGGGAGAGAGATCCTTCACGAGGAGGTGTGAGATGAGAGGAGGGAGTGGGGGCCTTTTATAGGTAGAGGGGGGCAGCCCCTCACCATGGCCGGTGGCCAAAGGAGGTGCCCCCTCCTCTTCCACATTCACATAATTAGCCTCCCACTCAAAATTCCACTCACCTCCATTAAATTTCCACCAAATTTAATGCAAGCTCTCATTAAATAAAACTATTTTATTCAGAATTTTTATAATTACTTTAATTAACAAACATTCACATAAAACCCCCTGCAACATTTCAATATCACATGCAGAACCAGTTTCTACAATTTCACCCAAAACAATTCTGGTTTCCATCGAAATGATTCCAACGCTTTCTTAATTATTTATCTGAAACATATTTGCTCCAAATGGTGTCGGTATCCCTTAAGTGTGTCACCCTACGGTTCACGAATAATGCAGACATGATTGAGACCCCTCTCTGATCAATAATCAGTAGCGGGACCTAGAGATCTGTACTAACTCCCACACATTCAACGATGACTCTTGTGATCGTGTGAACCTTTAACGTCATAACTAAATCCATTTGTCTCGCAATGTATTACATGTCTGAGATTCGATCATTGGTGTCCAAATACCTAGTTTGATCTTGTTACTGACATGCACTCTTTTCTCGTTCTCATGATATAACATTCTATTGATTACATCACTTGCTTGTAAGCTATTTCAATGTGATATCACCGAGAGGGCCCCGAGTATATCTATACATCATCGGGATGGACAAATCCCACTCTTGATCCATGAGCCTCTACATAACACCTTCATAGCATTGAACCCACCTTTATAGTCACCCTGTTATGGTGTGACATTTGATGTTATCAAGATACTCTTCCAGTGTTAGTGATTAACGTGATGCCATGGTCTAAGGACTAGGATTGCTTATTTGATCGTAATGCTATACTTCAGATGAATGTTCATCGCATCATTCCACCAATGCTGTGACCTCATTATTAACAACATCCAATGTCCATGATCAGGAAACCTTGATCATCTTGTTAATCAACGAGCTAGTTTATATGAGAGGCATTACTAGGAACTTTATATTTTGTTTATTAAACACACATGTATTAATGTTTCCAATTAATAAAATTATAGCATGCAAAATAAACATTTATCATAAACATGGAATAAGATAATAACCAGTTTATTATTGCCTCTCGGGCATATTCCCTTCAGTCTCCCACTTGCACTAGAGTTAATAATCTAGTTTTTAAACTTGTATATACAACACCTAGGTGTTGAATATACACGTTTGCTAGTGGTTAACATAATCTCCGGATCTGGTACTTTTAGGTCCTTGTGTATTTGCATGTCTTTGCGTCTCTACATATCACTCATTCTCTAATGAGATGGCTTTGTATAAATTTAGTCCTTTGGTGAGACCTTTAGTTCTCTTTGGGTTAAAATATGTCGATAGTATTTTCATACAATATATCTTCATAGTATTATCCCACTGTGAACCACACCTAGTTTGATAACAAACTACTTGACACAAATGCCCTCCTTTGCTGCTTCTCAGACTTTTGTTGTAGTATCCGTCACAATGTCTTAACTTTGGAACTCATCCAAATTCATCATGGAATTTCCTTTCCATAATATTGTGCCACCCATAGTTTAAATTGAGATAAATTTAATTTGTATCTTGTGACAAACTAGTATCAATGTAACATATTACAATGAACTATTATCAACTATTTGTCACTTATACATGATATATATTAGCGCCTCAATCTATCCATATAGACATTGATGCCGAATATTCCGGTTTTGCCCAAGTCTTTCATCATAATGAAATCCTTAACCCGTGTCAATAATACATGATTTCCAATCAACAACATGTACTATGCATAATGTATTGGAAATTTGTCTTAGCGCTCCCACTTAATTTCTTGCAAATTCAAGCATCTTCATCGTCTCCGATGAAATTAAACTCCTTTAACATTTTCATCACAGTGAAGATTCCAACTCCGCTATGATCACTAAAACTTATGAAGTTTGCATGCCCTTTTAGCACCCTTTGAATTAACAAAACCCTTCGGACCGTGTCTTATACATGTCCTAGGTATCCATTCTATTAGAAGAACATTGTTTTGTTTGTTCAACTACCATACATCAAATTATATGTAGTGGTTGCTAGATTAATCCGTCAAGACTAAATATCGCTATGAAAGATCAAATCTTGTCATAGTCAACTCCTTGAACATTGTCGTAAATTCCTTTTCGACATGTTGATTATTTCATAGATGCGAAACATCCATGTCTTTTTCTTCATAGATCCAAACACGACCGATAGGCTTCATGCCTTTTCAAAGAGTCTTCCAAGTTCAAAAGCTTGATTTCTCGTGTATGGAAACTATCACGGATTTTATGAATTCTAGTCATTCTATGGATTCAGGGCCCATCATCGGTTCTTTGCATGCACTCGGTTCATTATTGTCAAAACAATAATGACTTGTTTATGAAATCTCACTATTTGATTGTTACCCGATGCATACGGTTCAAATAGGAACTCTAATCTCCAAGATCACAACCTTTGTAATCACGGGAGCCATGAGCATTGTGGTCACCACTGGAACACTTTCCAGCGATGTGCTACTTAGTAAATATAGCTAAGGTTCAATTAACCTTATCAAAGTTCTATTGTCCTCCCACTTAACTTTTTTCGTGAAAAATTCTTTCTCAAGAAACTTAACGTTCCAAGCGACAAACTGTTTTGTTCTTGGTGTTATGGAGGAATACCCAAAAACTTCTTTGGGATAACCTACAAAGACGTGCATATCCGACTATGGTTATAAATATTTTACTTATGCATAGCATACCAAAATTTAAGAAAAGACAATTCGGGTTTTATCCCAAACCATAACTTATATGGTGTCATTTCAACGGATCACGATGGTGCTCTTTTTAGTGTAAAAAGCGGTAGTCTCTAAAGCTTTAATCTTTAAAATGTAATGTCAGTTTTATAAATGAAACCTTTGATCTTACCATGTCAAACAAGGTTTGATTTGATCTCTTGAACATACCATACTCCTGTGGTTTATCGGGAAATGCGAATTCATGGAACAATTCCTGAAATCTTAGGTGTTTTGCTAAACCTGTAATTCAAATATCTTCCTTTATGATCGAATCATAAAATCTTTATTTTCTTGTTACAATGATTTTCCACTTCATCTTGAAAGTCTTTGAATAATTTTCAAATGTGTCATACTTCTTCCTTATTAAGTAAATATATAGATATATTCACTCAAATTTCCATAGAAAGCATATGGAGTCGAAAGATGCACCGCACATGTCTAGACATAATGGACTATGTACATCAACATGCACAATTTCCAATAAGGTAGTCATCCGTTCCTCTTTGGCCTATGAACGGAGTTTCAATTATCTCGAGGAAAGTTTCACAAGCGTCAAGTGATCAAAATCAAAAGACTCCAAAAAATCCATCAAAATGGAGTTTCTTCATGTTCTCTTTCCAATATAATTTAAACGGCGATGTCACTTTGCAAGTGATCTTTCAATCATTTGGCTTGCAACATTTTAGCATTAGTTTTATGGATGTGATTTCTCCAACTAGACTTGTAAAAGTTCATCCATCTTTTATGGAATACAGTAATTATTTGAACAACTATTGTTCTCATTGTACCGGAACAAAATATCAATTATTTAAACAATTCTTGAAGGCAAGCTCTGATGTCAACGAGAAATAAAATAACACTTTATTTGTTTTTGATGAACATCATCACATATTCTTTT
The DNA here is from genome assembly GCA_910589775.1 of Avena eriantha. Classification (NCBI taxonomy): domain Eukaryota; kingdom Viridiplantae; phylum Streptophyta; class Magnoliopsida; order Poales; family Poaceae; genus Avena; species Avena eriantha. The sequence goes on along the minus strand of OU342743.1, from coordinate 129,731,821 downwards.
GCTAGTTACTCATGCCATTGTAGTTCATGAATTACGTCATTTTGTATGATATTTCATACCAACCAATTCGGTATCCAATACCCAAGAACCACATTGTTTAACAAACAAAGAATATAACCATAATATGTATATCATCTATCTATACCTTAGCTGGACATTACCATTCTTTTATTTTCTGCCAAATAATTTATAGGTTCTCTTTCAACATTTCCTTTTCCTTTTAAAAGAATCTATCAACATCAATAGTGGCGCCATACATATGACACATAATCCAAAGCATGTATAGTAAAATACTAATACCTTTGGACTTTCACTTTGAAGTAGATCACCATCATCAAATGTTTGGTGTTCTTTCAAAAATCCATACTTTAGTAATCTTTCAATGTAGTAAACATTTTACTTACATCTTCTATTCATCCTTATCATGACAACTTTCATTATCAAGCTAGTATGGCTTATAAGGATGAAATGTGAGTATAATGTCAGTACCCAAAACCTTTTCGGGAGATTAGGATGTCTAGCGTCTCCAACCTTCGCAAATTCTCATACAATGTGAGAACATGTATTTTGCCAAATTATACTTTATCATATTGCAACCATAAACATTGTTTCAGATATCAAAATATCTTCCACGCATGATGGATTCTGAAACAATTCTTTCAGCTCCTAGATAACCTCAATATTAAAATTAACTTTTGAATATCACGAATCATGGAGGCAAACATGATACTTTAGATACTAACATTGGAATTCTTACTCTCGATTTAATATTACTTATTAAACTTCATGGAGTAAATAGAGTTTGCTGAAAGTTTGCAATAGGACTTCTAAAATTGACATTCAAAACAATACGATACCAGTTCATAAAGTAAATATCCAGAATTCTATAGTTCTATTATCTCAATTAAAGCTAAGCATAAGGTAGTAAACAGATGCTAATGACTACACCAAATCATGCAAATTCACTTTGATTTAGTTTATAACAAATTGAGTTCGACTAATCCAAATTAGAAATGAACTCCCACTCAAAAACAACATCCCTTGAGTTGTTTTGGTGATTACATGAACCAAATCCACTACACCAAGTCCGATCATCACATGAGTCGGTGTAGTTTCAAAGGCGAGCATCAATATGGGCATCATATCTACTATATGACTCATGCTTAAACTTTCGGTCCGTGTTCTGAGGCCATGTCTGTACATGCTAGGCTCGCCAAGTAAGAACCTTAGTACTCGTGTGTGTAAAACTGTCTTACACCCAAAATATGATCATAGATTCAAGTACACCCGATCATCACGTGATGTCTTGAAGCGGCAAAACATAAACGGTACATACTTAAGGGAGAACATATTTTTATCTTGATATCTAAATGATGGATCATCTTATAATGCTACTAAAAATGCCAAACCAGCAATATAAGATGCAAATATCTAATGTGTAAAGTGAGATGATATGGCCCATGCATTTGATCTCTATCATTTGCATCGTGATATGATCTCTGTCATTCCTTTGTGTGTAAGGCCAAGGTCTATGGAACTTACATGTTAGGTGTGTTGTAAGGGTATCTACTATACATCTACTTACAACATTACCATATCAATACACTAGCCCAACAAGAAACTAACCTAGATGCCTCTAATTTATCCATTGTAAGTTTTACGTGGCTTAGGGCTTTCAAAGATAGAACCGGTCTTACTTACGAACATGGAACCACAACGATGATAATTAAGTTATTAGCAACTCGTTGTAAATCAGATATTGACTATAGTAGGAGAGACAGACACCTGCTAGCCACTTATGCAAAACTAGTTGCATGTCAGTCGTGGAAGCGGTCTCATGCGCGATGACATGTAAAGTTAGTCTGGGTCGCTTCATCCCACTATGCCACCAATATTCAAAATACATGAAATAAGCAATAACATGATCATCATCTCCCACACATAAATATATGTGTACTACCTATGCAAAGTACCTACGCATAGATCAGACTCTGATACCACTATTGGGTTCGCAGCATAGAAAACAAAAAAATTCCTACGATGGGATCTATTATACGCCAAGATCTATCTATTAGATACAAGCAACGGGTGGATATACATCCATAGAGAACATACCCTTGAAGACAACAAAGCTTTGTTAACGAGATGGAACTTGTGGATGATATAGTCGTGCACTTGCCAATCTCAAGATCGTGATGAAGTCCAGTAGGTCCAGCTCCAGCACATCCATCAGATCCAGCTCCAGCAAGTCCAGCACCACCAAGTCCAGCACCGCAAAGCAGCGGTGCATCCGTGATTGCACACACGTCTGATACCCCGACAACCTTCGTCCCTCGCTCCAGCAAAGCAGTGGAAGCAGCAACTCCTTTCTAGATAAAGCCACCGGGAACAGGTATTTCGCTAATCCGAGACCATGGGGAATAACTAGAGGGGGAGAGAGATCCTTCACGAGGAGGTGTGAGATGAGAGGAGGGAGTGGGGGCCTTTTATAGGGAGAGGGGGCCGCCCCGCACCATGGCCGACGACCAAAGGAGGTGCCCCCACCTCTTCCACATTCATGTGGGTGGCGATCCCACTCACATAATTAGCCTCCCACTCAAATTTCCACTCACCTGCATTAAATTTCCACCAAATTTAATGCAAGCTCTCATTAAATAAAACTATTTTATTTATTTTATTCAGAATTTTGGTAATTACTTTAGTTAACAAACATTCACATAAAACCCCCTACAACAATTCAATATGACATGCAGAACCAGTTTCTACAATTTCACCCGAAACAATTCTGGTTTCCATCGAAATGATTCTAGCGCTTTCTTAATTCTTTATCTGAAACATATTTGCGCCAAATGGTGTTGATATCCCTTAAGTGTGTCACCCTATGGTTCGCGAATAATGCAGACATGATTGAGACCCCTCTCCGATCAATAATCAGCAACTGGACCTGGAGATCCGTTCTGACTCCCACACATTCAACGATGACTCTTGTGATTGTGTGAACCTTTAACATTGTAACTAAATCCCTTTGTCTCGCGATATATTACATGTCCGAGATTCAATCATCGATATCCAAATACCTAGTTTGATCTCGTTACCGACATGCACTCTTTTCTCGTTCTCGTGATATAACATTCTAGTGATCACATCACTTGCTTGCAAGCTATTTCAATGTGATATCACCGATAGGACCCCAAGTATATATATCCATCATCAGGATGGACAAATCCCACTCTTGATCCATGAGCCTGTATGATGCGCTCGACTTTCGATGTAGAGCTTGTTGGGAACCCCAAGAGGAAGGTACGATGAATACAGCAGCAAGTCTTCCCTCAGTTATGAAACCAAGGTTTAATCGAACCAGTAGGAGCAACGAAACACCCCAAAGGTGTTACTAGCTGAGCTTTGGCAGGGCGCACTACCGGTGCTAGTAGCAACGTGGAGACCTGCACAACACAACCACAGAACTTGGTCCCCAACTTGCGATGAGGTTGTCAACCTCACCGTGTTTTGCGGAAAACAAAGGATTAAACGTATCGAATGGAAAGAAGTAAAAGTTTGCAGAAAGTAAACACAAAGCAGAAACAGTTTATAGATTGTATGTAAAGAAAAAGGATCGGGATCCATAGTTCACTAGAGGTGGCTCTCCTTAGATAAATAACATGCTGGGTGAACAAATTACAGCGGGGCAATTGACAAACACCAAGAAAGCAATATATGCATATACTAATCATCTTGACTCCTTTGAGACTTGATTGGGCATTACAACATAATACATAGACCGCCATCCAACTGCATCTATGACTAATAATCCACCTTCAGGTTATCATACGAACCCCCTCTAGTATTAAGTTGCAAGCAACAGATCATTGCTTTATGAACTGCGTGTAAAGTAAACAATACAATTGTTCTATGAACAAAGGATCGTTGTTTTCTCCCTAGTAGCAACAGCACATCTAGTACCTTAGAGATTTCTGTCACTTCCCCAGATTACTAGAGGCATGAACCCACTATCGAGCATAAATACTAACTCTTGGAGTTGCTAGCATCTACTTGGCCAAGATAGCTACGAACAACGGAAAGCATGCAAGATCTCAAATAACAAAGACATGATAGAATCAATAATCAATTTGAAATAGCATCTCAATATCCATCGGATCCCTACAAACACAACATGTATGAATTACAAATAGATGATCTTGATCATGAACGGAGCTCACAAGATCTAAACATGAAAGCACAAAGGAGGAGAAACCAGCCATCTAGCTACTACATGGATCCGTAGTCCAAGGATGAACTACTCACGCATCACACCGGAGGCTTGCATGGTGATGAAGAAGGCCTCCAGGGTGAATTCCCCTCTCCAGCAGGGTGCCGGGAATAGCTTCAGATCCCCCCGATCTAGGGACAGAGATGACGGCGGCTACAGACTCTTTCGTGGATTTTTGATCGGGTACTTAGGGTATTCGTCCCGAGGGCAACTTATAGGAGGAAGGAGAGGCCGAGGGGGTGGTGGGGTCGGCCAGACCACCCCCTAGCGCGGGCCAGGCCTGGCCACGCGGCCAGGTGGTGTGGCCGGCCCCCAGCCCTTCTCCGTCTCGTATTCTAGCACTTGATCCCTTCCAGAAAAATAGGCACTTTGGCTTTTGTCCCGTCCAATTCCAAGAATATTCATTTTCTGACTTTCCTGGAACCAAAACCAGGAAAAAACGGGCAGCTGGCACTATGGCTCTTATTAATAGGTTAGTCCAAGAAATCATAATAAAAATACTCCAAAGTTGGAACAAAACACAAGAAAGTGGATAAAACCAAGCATGGAACATTAAAAATTATAGATACATTTGCAATGTATCACTCTACATAACACCTTTGTAGCACTCAACCCACCTTTATAGTTACCCTGTTACGGTGTGACGTTTGATGTTATCAAGATACTCTTCATGTGTTTGTTGATTAACATGATCTCATGGTCTAAGGACTAGGATTACGTCGTATGATGTTATAGCAATATAACCATAATGACTTTGATCGTAATGCTATGCTTCGGATGAATGTTCATCACATCATTCCACCAATGATGTGACCTCATTATTAACAACATCTAATGTCCATGATCAGGAAACCTTGATCATCTTGTTAATCCACGAGCTAGTTTATATGAGAGGCATTACTAGGAACTTTGTATTTTGTTTATTAAACACACATGTATTAACGTTTCCAATTAATACAATTATATCATTCAAAATAAACATTTATCATAAACATGGAATAAGATAATAACCATTTTATTATTGCCTCTTGGGCATATTCCCTTCAAAAAGAGCTATACTACATCCGTAATCTGGATCGGAGGTATCAGATAACACCCTCCTCCAACACAACATCGGATAGTCAAGTCACTTGCTTCAAGTGTGGAGTGAAAGGTCACAAGGCATATAAGTGCACCAACACAAGGATGATGCTTACTTATGAGAATGGCAAACCTACTTCATGAGTGAAGAGGTATATGAAGCGTTGACTCAATGAGCGATTCCAAGGGAATCCGCGATGGAACTAGATGACACCCTCATATGCGAGCATGATCCAAGCCCTTCCCTAGTCATAGCTCCAGTCTTGACAACAAACTCCATCCCAAGAGAGGACCAACGCGTCAATATCTTCCAAACTCATGCCGGAATTAATGGAAATTCCATAAAGGTGATCATTTATGGAGGTAGTTGCCACAACCTCGCAAGTACGGAGCTTTGTGAGAAACTCAAGTTGTAATGCATAGAGCACCCTCACCCCTACCACATCAAATGGCTTGATGACAATGGAGCACTCAAGATAACATCAAAGGTCAATGTATCGTTCAAGATTGGCCCATATGAAAACACCGTCGAGTGTGATGTCGTGCCAATGTCCGTGTGCCACATGCTACTTGGGAGACCATGGAAGTACGATAGAAGAGCAATACATCATGGTTCCACCAACCAATACTCCTTCAAGTGGAACAACAAGACATTTGTGCTCCAACCAATGATGCCAAGCCAAGTTATCTCATACAACATGATGTTCGTGCCCAAGATAAAGCAAACCAAGGACCCTTGTGAGATGAGTGGTGAGAGACTAAACCACTGATACGTCCAAAATGTATCTACTTTCCCGAACACTTTTGTTGTTCTTTCTCCTCTATACTTGTGTGATTTGGATGCAACTAATGCGAACTAACACTGTTTTCAGCAGAATTGCCTTGGTGTCTACTTTTTGTGCAGAAAATCAACTATCAGGAAAAATCCCAGAAAATATGCCAAAAATCCTATTTCACCCGAAGACTCCAGGAGCCAGAATACGAGACGGAGAGGAGCCCTGGGGTGGCCACACCACCTGGTGGCGCGGGCCAGGCCAGGCCGCGCCAGGGGGTGGTGTGGGCCCCCGAGGCACCCCCTCGGCCTCTCTCTTCTCCTATAAGGAGCCTTCTGACCTAAAAACTTCGGGGGGTTCGACGTTTTTCCAGAAGGAGTTCCGCTCCGCCGCCACCATCAGATTCCATGAAACAGCACCAGAAACTCTGTTCTAGCACCCTGCCGGGATGGGGAATTGGAGGAGATCATCGCCATCATCATCACCATCGCTTCTCCATCGACCATCCATGTTTCCCCCATCTATGAGTGAGTAATCCCCCGCTGTAGGCTATGGGGATGGTAGGGATTGGATGAGATTGTTCATGTAATGGCGTCAGATTTGTTAGGGCATAGTGCCTAGTATCTTTTATTAGTGCTTTATGACTTTGTTGCGACTTGTTGTGCTTAATGCTTGTCACTAGGGCCCGAGTGCCATGATTTCAGATCTGAACTTATTATTGATTCATTATGATAGTATTGTTTTGGGTCTTATGTACAAGTTGTATACACACGTCGTTGTCCGGAACTTATGGTCCCGAAGTGACAGAAATCGGGGTAGCCGAAAGGGAAAGGCTTTGATGTGAGGATCACATGTGTTCACGGAGTGTTAATGCTTTGCTCTGGTGCTCTATTAAAAGGAGCACCTTAATTGGCAGTAGTTCCCTAGAGGCCCCGCTGCAAACGGGCTGGCAGGACAAAATATGTTGTGCAAGTTCTCATTGCGAGCACGTATGACTATATATGGAACACATGCCTAGGATTGTCTAGTACTTGGGTGCTTTATCTTATTTATCTGCAATTGCCCTATGTTCTGATTGCTATGTGAATTGTCGTGTCCATGCAATGCCCGTCCATCCATCCCTATGCCTACCGCATGTTTACTGCTTTTGTTACTACTGTCTTTGCTTTGCTACTACTGTTACTTTACTATTCGTACTACAAAACTGTTGCTACTGATAAACTGTTGTGAGCAAGATTGTTTCCAGGTGCAGCTGAATTGACAACTCAGTTGTTAAGGCTGATAAGTATTCTTTGGCTCCCCTTGTGTCGAATCAATAAATTGGGTTTCACTTCCCTCGAAAATACTGCGATACACCCCCTATACTTGTGGGTCATCAACCACTATCAAGAGAGTGAGAGCCACAAGCCCTGAGTGGAAAAATCCTGAGTGCCACGATGCAAGCCACCAAATTTGAGAAGAGTGACTTGAGTGTCACCCATACTAATAGTCCATCATACAATTCTCTCTCTTTGTTGTCAGTTTTTCAAGGTACCCAAGATAGACCACCACCTTCAAGGATCAGGCTACAAGATCTCCAACCACAACATGATGGCAAGAAGTACCACAAGCTCTTCAACAAGTTTGAGAATAGCTTCGACACCGGTGATCCGTTCGTGTCCAAGAAAAAGACCAAGTGCACACCTCCTTCCTTGTATGATGAAAGGACATTGTCGAGGTCAAATAATTTTCTAGTAGGGGAGATGATGCAGCCCAACCCTCGGCTTCACCATTGGGGCGAGACACCGTCAAGTGTGATGTTGTTTTCTAGTGAATTCCTTCTATCTCTTACCGTTTGTTGGCTATCTTGTGAAAGGGATCCTACTTGAGACAAATACGTATGATATGACTAGGCCCATGACCATGATGCCAAGAGGAGACAACAAGGATGTACCTGGATCCAAGACCCCCAAGCAAGAAGCATGGAAAAGAAGACGGAAGAAGGATTCCGGTGCTAGTCCCAGTGCTGCCGGAATCCTTAACAAACTTCCGGTGCCAGGATCGGTCGACCGACGCCCACGCCAAAAATTCCGGTCGCCACCGAAAAAACCACCGCGAACCGAAATGCCATACAGAAGTGCGGTCCGGCGCCCGCCGGAAATTCTGGCTCTTTGTCCGGCATGACCGGACTTATCGCCAAAATGTCAGTCTGCGCACTGTGAAGGGTTTGATGCCCGGAATATTCTCTCCTACCTACCCCTTCGCCCCTAGTACTATAAATATCCCCTTGTGGCTCAGATCTTGGTAGAGATGATGATGAATTAAGGCATGTGCCTAACCCTAGATGGGAATCCCCTCTCAATAGTAGATCATGAGTTGTACAAGGCCTTGGAGTCGGTGCCCTTCTCCAAGTCGTCAAGACCCTCCTCAAGTGTTTGGTGTCTCCCTATCAAGGATTCTTGTAGTGCTTGGTCTCTCCCCTTTGGGATTCTACTTGGTTGCTAATCTTTCCTAGTTTGTACTCTATCATCTACTTGCCGATCTCTCCTTTGGTGATTCTACCACAAGGTCTCTTGTCGAGGATTCTATTGGATTGGTTATTCGAACTAATGGGAGAAAATCGAATCGGGTGTGTTTTGGTGTGTGTTTGTATCTTTAACTTGCATTAGAGTTGCGTTCATCATGTTCATCACGTGTTCCCTCACTCCCCGTCTCAAATCCGTGAAGATCGGGCCACTCCAAGGGTAAATCCACAAGGAGACCCATATAATTAAGAGGGAACAATCAGGGCTATCTGAGGCTTCCACGGGCGGGATGGGGCACAAGCACAGCTTACACAGCGAAGTACCCAGGTTCGGGCCCAACTCCTACAAGATCTCACTATACGAGAGAAAATACACAATACAAAGGCTCCTTGAGTTGTATTGTAGATGAACTAGGGGAAATCGAGAGAGAGGAGAGATCAAACTCCCAATAGAGGCACTGCCCCCCTTATATATTGGTTGGGGTGCATATTACAAGGTATGACCTATTGGTGTGGGCCAGCGGGTGGGAACCAACGCAATAGTCAGTGCTACAATGGTCCATCATACTATCTACACCGGCTTTATCCCGCGCTAAATAGCCATCCCATCGAACAGTCACCAACCATTGCAATTTAGTTGATCCAAAGCTAGAGGACCCGGAGGCATGGTATTGTTCCATCATCATGCTCTCCGGATTACTAATACTGATTCAGAGGTGACCGACTAGAGAGGGCCTGCCAGTCTAGTATTTTGGTTGACTGGCCAGACAGGGACAACCGTTTGATCTTGACAGTTGACCAGCTAGTCAGGGCTAGTCGGCTTGGTCTTTATGCTTGAAGGCCATTATAGGATCCCAATGTTCTAAACCTTGTATTGCTACATGGTCTAATAATAAAATGCTTCTTCCTACATATTATTATTGCATCATCATGACACCATGCTCATGTCACCATGCCACATTGCATTTGAGCATCATATAAAACCCCTCTATTTGGTTCTTATCCCATATGCATTATATTCTACACTACAAGAAAAGTTGGCTTTTACAATGGACGATTTTCGTTGTTAAAGGCCCTTTTTCGTGGTTAAAAGTCTTCTACGACGGATGTCTTCATGGTAAAAGCCCCGTCACAAAAGAATCTACCAAGGTTTTTTCTGACCGTGGCGGATCACACCCTTTAGCCACGAAAACTTATTCCATCATAGATTTGTTCGCCGACCACGTTGACTACTGACTTCATGCAAACCGCCATGTGGCAAACGATGTTAACGCCAGTTACCGCCATTAACAGTCATAGAAATCATGGTAGAAGCATGGCCCAGCCAAGGCATGCTAATTATTAAGAGGGCCAGCCCATGAGGAGAGACCAATAAGGGAACGGCTCATTACTGTTTTGTTCTGCACTATGTGAAATGGGCCCATTAGTGCAGCCAATCGCGGCCCGTGAATTTTCAGGCCCGACACTGTTTTTGCGTATAGAAGGCCCACCTTGGTCCAACATAGTGCGGCCCATTACCAGCCTGGGCCAAGTATGTACGTTACTATTAAGGTCTGTGGTCGGTCCGTCATTTCTCGCACCCATCGTGGCCCCCTTACAGCCATCTACTATTACAGCCTTTTACTATTCTGGCATTTCACTATTCAGCTCTTCTACTATTCTAGCCTACTATTGTTCTAGCCTGGTATTTTTCGGCTTGGTACTGTTATGGCCTAATACAATTTTCGGCCTATTCCAGTTCTGGTCCCCTATTGTTCTGGCTTGTTTCTATTCCTGCCTGCTAAAATTCTAGCCTCCTACTATTTCAGCCTCATTACTGTTCTAGCCTTGTTACTGTTCCAGCCTGTTACTCTTCTAGCGTCCTACCATTTTCCTGTTCCAGCCTTTTACTGTTCTGGGCTTTTTACTGTTCTGGCCTTTCACTATTATGGACTTTTACTGTTATGGCCTTTTGTTGTTTAATATGTGCTAGCAAATTCTACAATATAATGGCATCAGGGTAGGCCCGTCATTCTTGATTGGCGGCCCATCAAGGACTGGTACAACCGTGATGGGCCTACTACTATTTAAGTGTATCTAACTTAGATCCATTTCCAGGACATAAAATTGGATAAACAAAGAACACAAGTTCTCTAGAATGCTAAATAAATTCTGAAACTTTGGAAAAAACTTATAACTAGAAAAATAGTAAATTATTACAGTCCTAAAAAATTATGTAGCTCGTAAAGCATCATCGAAGTACAACACAGCTGATAAACAATATAATCTCAATTTCAAAAATGTTCCTTTTAGGGAGCTCGCACCGCCTCACATGTAACGACAGGATTACCACGAGACTTGTTGAGCATATTATTAAGTAGATTCTCTGCCAAAGCTTGCCTATTTTTAAACTCAGATAACTCCTTCCTTGCTATGTAGAGTACTTCATCTGTTATATTGGCTTCGTATCCAACTACATCAAGTGCATCTTGGAGTGTAGCACCAAAAATTCTTTATGCTAGAATGTATGGAGCAGTCGAGATCCTATACCTATATGAGCCATACGCACTGTCACTGCTGCTCTATCCAAAGATATCTACTCTTGAGGTAGTTGTTTTCTGTTGTGCCTTCATATTTATATTTTCAACCTAAAACAAAAAGAAACGTCATATATGATCATTACCAAGGAAAACAAAAACCAAAGAATTTCAAATCATTCCTTTTGCTAAAAGGAAGAAAGCAATTAGTAACAGCAGGGCATCATACATCTCTTTCTTCTAGAATAACTGGAATAGTAGACTTCATAGAGGGATGAGATCGTGTGCAACTATCACTCTGCCCTGTGAAATGACAACTCTACTTGATGAAGGCTGAAACTAAGATAAAAGAAGTTACAACATCATACAAAGGAACAAAACTACCATGTTCATTCTCAAAGATTTTCAAAAGATTATTTGGTCCGTTATAGCAATGTAAGTACTCAACACAAGGCACATAAAAGACTGATCAAAGCAGAATGCGTGAATTATGAATGTAATGAATCCGGCCACTCAAAGCATAACTAGGCAGGCATAGGACAACGGAAATCTAGAAAATACAGTCAAAAAGAAGTACATGCCCTGACTAAAGCTTATTAAACTGATAGACAAGCATTTACCAAAAAAATAAGCATTTAAACAGTGTAGCTGATATTAACTAGCATACTCAATGTGTAGTTGGATCAGAAACTTAGGTAGGTGGTTTTTTGTATTCATCGACAAACAATTATAGTGCCTCAGTCAAATTAGAAATAGACGTATGCCTCTAATAGACTAGCCAAATCATTTCATAGAAATGGTCAAACAATCTATCAAACAGTCAGATTGTTTAAATTTTTTGATTGTCTGCCCAAAGACAAAGTGTACTATCATGTGCCTCGTATTAAAATATTCATACGCATGGTAGATTCCATAGTGGGATTTGTAGTGTGCGATTTCTTATGATCCTTCTGTTTCTGTTATATTGGATTTTGTTGCATGGTTGGCCTTGTTATAATCACCCTAGTATTCCGACAAAAAACTCAACTAGAGTAAATGGAATGACACCAAGGGACTTAAAACTTAAAAGAAGAAGGGGCATGCTTGCAGCAGCTCTATGTAGAGTCTCAAGGTTGTTGATCTGGTTACAGGTATGTTTTTCGACGATGTTCGCTGCATCAAGTAATTGTACTGGTGGTCTCCATACTTCAGTGTTGGGCCTCTGCATAATCGTGTAGTGAATAGTAAACACAAAGAGGTTCCAGTCTGACTGATGATAGCATGAAGTGATACAAAAACAATAGATACTTACGAGATTATAGGGGCCATTCATCCTTTGATTTCTAGTGTAAACGACACCTGTTCATTGTGTAACAACAACAAACTGTTAGGAATCATGGGGTAAGCAGAAGAAAATAAAACAGACATATTAGTGGAACGAGTATAACGAATGTAAACGTGTACTGCACAGATAAGAGAACCACATCATGGAAATAATAACAATTAGTGCCATAGCCTACGCCAAGCCAGAGAGAAATTATAACCACATCACATATGGGCACTTAATAAAGCAGATAATGGAAAAAAATGTGTTAACCATTGGCTGACTCATATTTCGCCATGACATACAAAATCACAGTTCAATGCCTTATGGTTAGACCTAAGTATAATGAATTTATTTAGGAAGATACTGGTAACAAGTATAGCACTTGTAAGTTACTACAAAAGTATCACCAATACAAAATATAGTTAACTGCTACATATTTATCTTACCAAAATCCAAGGAGATATGGTTACCTTGGTCAGGATGGCGTTTAGGCATCCTGCGAATCCTGGGTGGTGACGTCGAGGTTGCCGAGGGTGCTGCAGTTGCGGTGCTTGTGGGTGAAGGTGAAGCAGAACAGGGCTTCCTCCGAGCGCTGGACGACAGGGGCGAAGAAGCAGATTCCTGGTGGTGGGAATGTGTTCGGTGCGCCAGGAGAGTGGGTCGGTGAAGCAGATCCGGTGAAGTGCATGGCGCTGACGGTGAATCAGATGTAAGGTGGTGAAGGTAGATCTAGGGTTTTCTATAGGGCTTGCATATCTAGGAGCGAGGATTGTGGGTGGGTGGGGGTGGGTGATGGCTCAAAATATATCGAGCTCGTTGGGAACCCCAAGAGGAAGGTATGATGAGCACAACAGCAAGTTTTCCCTTAGTTAAGAAAACAAGGTTATCGAACCAGTAGGAGCAAGGAAACAACCCCAAGGTGTTGTCTCCAGCTTGGAATCCTGCACAACACAACCACAGAACTTTGCCCCAACTTACAGTGAGGTTGTCAATCTCACCGGTTTTGCTGAAAACAAAGGATTAAACGTATTGTGTGGAAGATAGTAATTTCTTGCAGAAAGTAAATAGTAAACAGGAAATAGATGGTAGATTGATGGTAAAAGAATGGACCGGGGTTCATAGTTCACTAGACGTGATTCTCCTTAAGATAGATGACATGTTGGGTGAACAAATTACAATGGGGCAATTAACAGACATCGAGAAAGCATACATGCATATGCTAATCATCTTGACTCATATGAGATTTGATTGGGCATTACAACATTATACATAGACTGTAATCCAACTGCAACTATGACTAATAATGCACCTTTAGGTTATCATCCGAACCCCCTCCAGTATTAAGTTGCAAGCAACAGATAATTGCATTAAGCAAAGTGTGTAAAGTAAACAATACGATTGTCCCATGGACAAAGGATTATTGTTTTATCCCTAGTAGCAACAACACATCTAGTACCTTAGAGATTCCTATCACTTCCCCAGATTACTAGAGGCATGAACCCACTATCGAGCATAAATACTCCTTCTTGGAGTTGCTAGCATCTACTTGGCCAAGATAGCTACTAACAACGGAAAGCATGCAAGATCACAAATAACATAGACAAGATAGAATCAACAATCAATCTGAAATAGCATCACAATATCCATCGGACCACCCCAAACACAACATGTAGGATTACAAATAGATGATCCTAATCATGAACGAAGCTCACAAGATCTAAACATGATAGCATAAAGGAGGAGAACCAACAATCTAGCTACTACATGGACTCGTAGTCCAGGGATGAACTACTCACGCATCACACCGAAGGCAGTCATGGTGATGAAGAAAGCCTCCAGGGTGAACTCTCCCCTCCGGCAGGGTGCTGGAAAGAGCTTCAGATCACTCCCGATCTAGGGATGGAGATGATGGCGGCTACAGACTCTTTCGTGGAATTTTGATCGGGCACTTAGGGTTTTCATCCCGGGAGGCTTTTATAGGCGGAAGGGCTAGGTCGGTGGAATACTAGGGGGCCCACACCAGGTGGCGGCACGCCTAGGACTGGCCGTGCCACCCAAGGGTGTTACCGCCCTGGTGTCCCTCTTCGTCTCCCCTCCGAACTCCGTGTTGCTTTGGGTAAAATATTGACTTTGGCTTTTGTCCCGTCCAATTCTGAGAATATTTCCTTACTAGCTTTTTTGAAACCAAAAACAGCAAAAAATAGGCAACTAGCACTGTGGCATCTTGTTAATAGGTTAGTTCAAGAAAATGTGTAAAAATACTCCAAAGTGTGGACAAACAATAAGAAAGTAGATATAAAACAAGCATGGAACATCAAAAATTATAGATACGTTTATGACGTATCAGTGGTTGGGGGGCTATAGAGGTACTGAACAGGGAAATTACGATTGAAGCCCCAACAAACCGACTTCACTAGAGGTTGAAGGGGGGATTCGAAGATGTTTCAAGCATTTGTGCGCGAAATATATCAGGGATAGCAGGAGATTTTCCCGCTCGACTAAATTCAGATTTATGTATAGTCCAAGTAGTAGTAAATCGGTAAGCCATACTCCCTGGAATCAAAGGCCAACAGGCACATCGGTGATCATCCATGGCCCATACTGCCCCAGTTTAGAAATTAAGACCCCATTTGGCCATTTAGCATCTAAATATTGATCATTCATGACCTAGATTGGGTCGGTTCAGATATTAAGGCCCAGTTTGGCATCAAAGTATTTTTAAATTATTTAGAAAACTTTTTGATTTTTGAATAAACTGAACTATTAAATACCTTTTAGTGTTTGGTTCCAGTAAATAATATGGTTTTAAATTGAAGTATTCTCCAAAACTATGTTTTTTAAAATAATTGAGAAAGAGGTCAGACCCCTTTTGTAAGAAACTAAGAAGAGAGAAAACATAAGTATTTCTTTGGTAGGCACTAAAATACTATGGCATTGATATATTTCCGTATTATATCCATTCATCAATGATGATGCGTGTGAAGATATTGTCACCAAGACAGGTAGTGAGCCCGAAAATTACGATTGAAGCCCCAACCAACTCGACTGAATTTGAATTTATCCATAGTCCAAGTAATAATCGTAGAATGGTAGGCCAGTGGGATGGGGAATCAGGTTTAATAATAAAGTGTCCCGAGCTTTAAAAAATAAAGTGCCCTTTATCAATAAATTTAAAAACTATAGTTGGGACTGTTTAGACTTCTATTTTAAACAAAAAAATGTGGAACCCGCTATTTCGCTAACATGAATAATCTAGCGCCTGAGCAACGACATCAAACCACTTATAAGGTAAGCATCGATGGTGTTTTCATCAAAAAGAATGTGAAAGTTTCTAGGCCCCACAAGTACTTTATTCTCACAACTTTTATTGTCCCTTCGTGCTAAGGACGGCAATTTTACCCATGAGTACCCACAGGTACCGTACCCGCGTGGGTAGGGTATGGGCACACTTTTATACCCATGGGTAATACCCATATCCTAACCCATTACGTCATGGGTACAGGCACAGGTATAAGTCTATACCTGTGGGTATACCCATACCCTACCCATTTAAACTGACATAGTAAAACTTAGCTGTAGAGTTTCAACCTATGGGGCCGAGCAACCTATGGAAGAGTATGATACTGTGACTTCTAAATTTCGATAATTTTCATGTACTTGTTTCTACCTACTATTGAGTATAAATAGTTATATTTTGTCAAATATGCTATCGGTGAACGTAAAATTATGAATAACTTGTGCACCATTGGATCTACCTGCTGGGTACCTACCCAATGGGTATGGGCATGGGTAAAGTATTATACCTGCGAGTACGGGTATGGGTAAAATTTTCTATCCATTGATTAAACGGGAGTGGGTATGATATTGCTCTACCCTACTCATACCCTACCCATTGCCATCCTTACTTCGTGCTCATTGATTAATGCAGCACGGTTTTCCTTTAGATTTTTCGAAAGTTGTTCGGTCATGAACACATAGCATATTCTATGAAATACAGTAGTACAACATACGTAGACCTCCATTAATTAGTCAAGTTAATCACTATTTTTATTATTTAAAAATAAAAATTATTGGGTTTTAGAGCATGTCCAACAACCTTTTTGTATTGAATTGCTAAAAGCTGACTATAGGAAGAAGAGCGCAAAGGTTTAATAATGGAACACAATTTACAATTTCCTAGCCTTCCTATAAGGATTTATTAGTGTTTGCCCTTCCTAGTAAAAATCATGTCTACATGACAATGACATGTGGAGTCAACCACTCGGCCACCCAATAAATAAATCGCCCTTTATCAATAAATTTTGAATCACTATGGCTGGGAGTGTTCAACCTTATGTTTAAAAGAAAATTTTGGGAACCCACTATTCCGCTAACGTGAATAATCTAGTGTGCCTGAGCAATGACATCAATGCCACCCATAAGGTAAGAAATGACGAAAGCAAGAAAAAATGTGGAGTTGCTAGGCCCCACAAGTGATCTATCCTCACAACTCTTATTGTCCATTCACACTCATTGATACATGTGGCCATGTTTTTCCTTGAGATTATCTGAAGTTATTCGGTCATGCACATATAGCATCATCACCAATGTTTTCAAATCATCTCTACTACTATAATGGAGCAATTTTGAATTGGATCCATAGCACCAATCTTGACCGCTGGGTTGTTAGATCCAATGGTTTAGAGCAGCTGGATTCATGTTGAACAGTACCTAGAGAAATCTCCACCATGTTCTAGAACCATCATGTCGCCCCCACCCCCCACAAAAAAATCACAGCACAGTAGGTTGTATTCTTATTATATGTAGTTAGTTATTATTAATATACTCATGTATGCCTTTTTTATCTAACAAGACTATTGGTTAATAACAACTTAATGTTTGTTAAATCTCATTTCATACAATATATACGAGTGTGGCACGTGCCTTTTACTACTAGGAAGTAGCGTTTGACTTCTTGAAATCTTACTACTATATAATGTACGAATAACTTTGAATAATGAAAATTGAATCAAGACTGGCAAATCCTAACAATGGATCTTTTTTCCATTCTAGCATGTAGAAGATTCTATCGATAGTCCTTAGCACAATGAACGCTATGCACAAACCCCGAATATTATAATGATATGTTATACATTTATTATCTTAGCATCCCCTACTATATAGTGTAAGAATAACTTTGAACTTTAACCCTTGGATCAAGACTGGAAATCCCAACATTGCTAACCGGTGGATTTTTCTTCCACTCTAATATTTAGAAGATTCTATTCATATAGTCTTTAGCACAATGGACGCTATGCACAAACCTCAAAACATACATTCCATCATTATAGAATCTTCTATATCATTTCTCTAGAGCATGTCCGGTATTAGGTATATAATATGTTGCTTTATAAATGATACAACTTACAAGAACAAAATATACACCCGATACTTTATGGATGTGGCTCAAAATTATAATTATTTTTTGAGCTTTACCTATTATAGTTTTATATAAAAATGATATGTTAGTACTATATTATCTAATTAACTATGAAACATTCCCCATTAAAAACTATGAAACATTCAATGACTAATTATGTATTATGTGCAACGATTACGACAAATGTCTGTATTTTGCGCAGAAAAGGTCTATGGTTGTGGTTATGTGCAAAAACCTCCCCAACATGTGGTGGTACCTGCAATATCCTTGCTGCCGATGCTCTTGGGACGAAGGACTACCAACCATTCGATCTTGTTTCAATGATGGAAGGGAACTCTTGTAAAAAATGATGGAAGGGAACTCTTGGAAAAAACGATGGAAGGGAACTTCTAGACTGCTCCTGCGGCACGTGGCAACTTCTGGATGTCCCAAGCAAGCCTTTTTAAGCGGCCATCAACAATGACCACCTCTCGAATCCAGGCACGACGCACACAACGAAGAACTCTCTCTATCTCTCCCAGTCCCTTTAGGCTGGCCAAGCCAGCGCACACACAAAAATGCCGGCCAGCTGCTCCGATCAGTGCACCTCCATTGACAAGTCCACCGCACGGGAGAACAGGGATATCAGTCCCTACCATGGTGATAGCGGGGAGTCCATTGATGGGCCTTACTATTCTGACACACCGGAAGATAATTATTCTGAAGATGACCCTACTTACCGTCATCTGATGGAGGGGACGCCGCTGACATAGAGCAAAGAGGAGGAGGAGGGGAAGGAGGATGATTAGTCTTTCATCTATGAAGCAGACGTCATCTTCAAGAAGAGTTCACTCGATCCACCCTTCTTCGGCAAGAACAAGAGGAAGCAGCGGGATGAAGAGTAGCAAGATTTATGGCCATTTCTCTAGGTACGGGACTTCGTCTCCAAGAAGAGTGCACTCTATCCTGCCTTCATCGGCAGTGAGAATAGGAAGGAGAAGGAGGCGAGAGGCTTGAAGAATAAGAAGACGGTGAGAGCTGGGGGATGCCACAGGAAGCGGAAGGATCACGCTAGCACGAAGGTGACAATGTAAGGATCCATGTCTAAGAAGAAGAAGTCTTAGGATTAATTTTTCTTAATTTCACCTCTCCTTCCTTTCTGTTATAATGTTCGGAGATTGAATATATTATCAAGTGTAAAATGGAACGGTGGTTGCAATATAGCATAAATACTTCGTTTGTCATTTTATCTCCCACTGCGACGTAATAAAACCTCTTGTATTAACGAGGAAGCTGAAATTACTTCCTCCCCTTAATTTTTGCATGCGTTCGAGGAAAAAATGGTGCCAATACAGAGAAACCCACGTTAATTACTCACGTGAATTCAGCTAATTAATACTAAAAGAAAGAAGCTTGGAAACCGCATGTATTCATAGTGCTCCTTTAATTACTAATATCAATCGTTATAAGTGAAATACTGAGTAGTAGTATATCAAAGTCCCTGGATAAAAAATAGACTTTATATAGTACACGTAAATCATCTCGTTGCGTGACATTGATTTGAAATAATTCAATGTCATATTGATTTAAAAACTCAACTACGCCTAACATATCACGTGCTCTACCCTATCCCCTGGATGTCACCACGGCACGTCAAAAAGGCTGCATCACCTGTAAAATCAAGCAAGCACGCAAACATTGGTTTATACACTAGAAGAATCTAGCAGACACACAAACATCAAAATCATAGCCCTAGCTAGCCTCGGTCCCTTCGATGCTTACCCACAAGACAGCTGCGATTACATCAGCATTAAGGTGCACCTCAAGCTTGTGGATTTCCCACAAGGAATAAAAAAATTCATTTTCCTTCTCTCCTCTCTCTTCCATTTTTGAGTTCATGCCAATTTTCACTTTAAACGTCCTCCATATGCACTACAGTGTAGCATAGTTTTTCTCATGTTTTTTTAAAATTGTAGCTCCACAATATGTCATTTCATCAAAATTTCCCAAAAATGATTAACGAAACACCTTTTTGGTTGCACAAGGTATTCTTTTATGTGTCGTAGGGCCAGACCCTGATTGGTCGAGACCTACCTCACACGGATCATGGCCACCCACTTTAGGATCATCTACGATCCAACGAGCTTGATATCTCCATGGTATCTCCCTTTTGTTCAAATTTGGCACCAAAGCACTAGTTTGACTCCAAAGCCATAAAAAAGTTCTTTGAAAAGCCCTAGGATTTTTTCGGTGATGTTTTTTATAATATGAAATTTGTGAGGCTTTTTGGGAAGCTTTCCCTTTGTAATTTGAATTTTGTGAGGCTTTTTATGATGCTTTTTATAATATTAAATTCGTGAGGCTTTTTTGTGATCCTTTTTATAAGCTAAAATTTATGAGATGTTTACAAATATAGGATTCCTTTTATATTTTGAATTTTGTGAGGATTTTTTATCCTTTTTATAAGTTGGAATTTGTTAGGATGTTAATAAATATATGACCCTTTTATATTTTGAAATTTGTGAGGCTCTTTGTGTTGCTTTTTATATTTTGAAATTTGTGAGGCTGTTTATGAATCTGTGTTGCTTTCTAGATCTGGAAACTTGTGAGGCTATTTCAAAATTTTTTGATGCTTTCTATAATTTGAAATATGTGGGGAGTTTTGTTATGTTTTGAATAATTAAAAACATGTGAGACTGTTTACAACTATACAATGCTTTTATAATTTGAAATTTGTTAGACTTATTACAAAATTTAGGATGCTCTTTATAATTTTAAATATGTGAGGCTTGAGTGGATCAAAGTCCTCTAGGATTTCCATGGAAATAATCCTTTGAATCAAAAGGAGCACTATGAAGCAAGGCACGATAGTCAGGTAAAGCTCCTTCCGCTGAGCGGTTGAGTCGTTTGGTAAGGGAAGGAAGTGAAAATATAGAAACGGGAAAGATGAACGTTTGAATTGCTACTACTCCTTCCTATACACGCCAATGCAAGTGGTGAACAAGAAAGACAGCCAGAGGCAAACGCACAGAGCCGCTGACACAAGGGAGGTCGGCCCAACATGTGCATCGGCCCGTTTTGGACGAGGGAGAGACGAGTCGGTTGGTGTAGGGAATGGAATGAGAAAGAAAACCCAATTTTTTTTGTGTGCATATCTTATCTTATCTTATCTTACCTCTTATCACTATATTTTATACGAATAACTTTGAATGTTTACCGTTGGATTAAGACTCGCGAATCCAAATATTTCTAGCTGTTAGATCTTCTTTTCTATTCTAGCATCTAGAAGATCCAATTGATAGTCTTCAGCATAATGAATGCTACGCACAAATCTCAAAACAAACTTCTCCATCATACGAAAATCTTCTCCCTAGTTTCTCAAGACCATGTTACCAACAATTTCAAGTGTTAGGTAGCTAATAATCTTCGACTTCCGCATGATTATACAAAGTACAAGAACCAAATATTTTAAATTTGATGTTGATCAAATTTGCAATTTTTTGTGCTTTACCTATTATAATTTTATATGATGATATATCATATGTCTATTATCTGAGTCTCACATACAGGGCACGTGTAACTTACTAGTATATACTACGTCATGAATTTTACTAAACTATATATACCTCGTCTTAGTAACACATCTTAAATTTGCTCTAATATCGCACCGCCTTTAACTCCTCTTCGCTGATCTCGTATTGCCCACAATTTCTCCACTACTATAATGGAGAAGTTTTGGATTTGATACATAGCACAAATCCTGACCGTTGGACTGTTAGATCCAATGGTTCATAGCAGCTAGATTCATCTTGAACAGTACATAGAGCAAACTCCACCATGTTCTAGAACCATCATGTCACACCCCTCCCCAACAAAATCCATATCCTTGTAAGATGTATTCTCAATATGTGTAGATAGTTATTATTAATAGACTTAATGTATGTTTTTTCTCTAACAAGATTGTTTGTTAACAACAACTTAATATTTGTTAATAAATCACATTTCATACAGTATATATACATGTGTAGCACGTGCCTTTTACTAGTATTCTCAAAGCTCATAGTCTCTTTGATATTATTTTCAAAACACAGTCAAATTCCTAGGCATGCATATTCTTAGCAAGAAGTTGAATCTTTCCAAACTCTCACTCGTTCTCAATACAGTGACTGCCTAGTGAGTGCATTCAACAGATTATCGCAAGGTGTTAAGTTAATTTCGAAACACAACCAAAATTTCAAAACACAGTGACTCATAGCCTCTTTGATTGTTTTCAAAACACGGTCAGATCGATTTCTAGGCATGCATATTCTTAGCAAGTTGAATCTTTACACACTCTCACTCGTTCTGGATACATTGACTGCCTAGTGGGTCCATTGAACAGATTATCGCAAGGTGTGAAGTTGATTTTGAAACACAGCAAAATTTCAAAACACGGGAGTCATAGTCTCTTTGATTGTTTTCAAATGTTTCAAACATGGTCAAATTTTTAGGCATGCATATTCTTAGAAAGAAGTTCAATCTTTCCAAACTCTCACTCGTTCTCGATACATTGACTGCCTGGTGGGTCCATTGAACAGATTATCGCAAGGTGTGAAGTTAATTTCGAAACACACAACCAAAATTTCAAAACATGGTGAGTCATAGTTTTTTTGATTGTTTTCAAAACACGGTCAAATTTCTAGGCATGCATATTCTTAGCAATAAGAAGTGTGAATCTTTCCAAACTATTACTCGCTCTCGATACATTTACTTCCTGGTGGGTCCATTAAACTGATTATCGCAAGGTATCAAGTTAATTTTAAAACACAACCAAAATTTCAAAACACACTGAGTCATAGTCTCTTTGATTGTTTTCAAAACACGATCAAAGTTCTAGGTATGCATATTCTTAGCAAGAAGTGTGAATCTTTCCAAAGTATCACTCATTCTCAGTACATTGACTTCCTGGTGGGTCTATTGAACAATTTATCGCATATGGGGGGTCACACAAGCATTGATGTTGGGACGAGGTATTCACACAGAAGCAGACTTGATCGTCACTTTTGCTTTCTCTAATGATCGGGTCTGTTTTTTTAGCTAGAAGAAGAATTGATTCTCTTTGTACTACTATTGAATTTCAAGTAGAAAAGCTACTAAATCTCTCAAATATTTTATCATTGCTATTACTAAAACATTTTGTGAAACTGATACTGATGTACTGGTACTTGTTTAAATCAAGGGTAGTAGATAGTCTTGCTTTTTGTTTTAAAATATGGCCTTGTCGCAATCTAGATGAGACTTGGGCATTTTGGGTTTCATAAGGGGGTCACACATTCATTGATTGTCAGTTTAGCAAGCTCCAATGGTCAAGCATTTCCTTTCAAACATGGCTCTCTGTATTGGGAGCTAGCACTACTTTCTTATATCAAGTAGATTTTTCTTTGAAACAATGGCCTTGCACATGTACTTTGTAGCTACTCCCTCCGTTTCAAAAAATATAAAGATGTTTTAGCTTTTGTGAAACGAGTGAATCTAGACTCTTTTTAATGTGTAGTTCGGAGTGAACCCATATACTAAAAGGGGTCCAGATATACTCGTTTCACAGAAGCTAAAACATCTTATATTTTGAAACGGAGGGAGTACTACATATGTTTTATCGCAGTCAGGTTACTTATATTTACTTTATCATTTTTTTCTTATAATATTTAGCATGCTGCAATTTAGCCCGATAAATCTTACTTCCTTTAGGAACTCCAGGTACATCTCTCAGCCGCTGTTGACACCACGCTCATCGAGAGTAGAGAAGATCGGATCAGGGGACAAGGGTACGGTCTTTGTTGTGCTATTTCACATGTGCGAGTCGGGCGCCATCAGCATATCCGTCGTGCGCGTCAGGTCGGACGCGTGCTCGTCGCTCTTGTACAATGTGCTGATCACTGCCTATTACCCTATAGTAGAGCTAGGATTTTGGATTGGTATAATATGCAGCTCCTCCACGCCTAGGAGCTAGGCGGTGTCGGCCATCATCCGGAGGAAAATCATTCCAGGGCCTGCATTACCAATATGCATCAATCGCAAGGGAGAATAGCCAATTGCCACAAATTTATTGAACCCACTTAGGGATCTCTGTGCTTTGGAGGGTGGATTTTGAATGCATAGTAGTACTAGTATAGTACTAGTTCTTGTACTTCAGAGTATTTTGTACTATATACTGGTAGTACTTGTTTAGGTCAAGGGCAGAAAATGGTCTTGCTTTGCCTTTGTTCTGTCATTGCTATTACCAAAGTATTTTGTTGCACTAATAGTGATGTACTGTTACTTGTTTAGATCAAGTGCAACAGATTGTCTTGCTTTTCTTTTGAAACCTAGCATTGTCACAATTATCGAGATGACTCTAGGGCATTTTGGGTTGCATATGGGGTCACATAGGCATTGATGAAATGAGGTGGTATTCGCACAGAAGCAGACTTGATCATCAGATTTTCTTGCTCCAATGATCGAGCCTGTTCGGAGAACAGGGAAAACTAATCATGCGCCAAGGTTTTTTGAGATGAAACAAGAACTTATTATCTCTGTGCTGCTATTGAATTTCAAGAAGGAAAGCTAGTAAATATCTCAAATGTTCTGTCGTTGCTATTACTAAAGCATTTTGTGGAACTAGTACTTATGTACTGGTACTTGTTTAAATCAAAGGAAGTAGATAGTCTGCTTTTCTTTTGAAACATGGCATGTCACAATCTAGATGAGACTTGGACATTTTGGGTTGCATACGTGGGTCACATAGGCATTAATGTGAGAAGAAGGTACTCAAAGCAGACTTGATCGTCAGTTTTTCTTGCTCTAATGGTCGAGTGTGTTTGGTGAAAAGGGCAAACTGATCACGCGACAAGGTTTTTAGAGCTGAAACAAGAACTGGTTCCCTTTGTACTGCTATTGTATTTCAGTTTCTGTAATGCTGAATTGGTCACTTTTGAAATGCTGCTAAATTGGTCAAGTGCTCCTGAATATGAACTTTGAATCTGTTGATAATTTTTTCTTATTTTGTATTGCTGAATTTTGACAAGAATATCTGCCAAAAATAATTATCGCTTTTCCTCCTCCCTCTCTGAGGTCTTTATTTAGAATCTGGTCGAGCACATCATAATGTAATTTTTATTAACCAGGAGAAGAAATCTAGCTCATTCGCCCCCTCTTTATCCCAGGACATTTTAATTCGGTATTTTTGGGTCAGGGGACTGCTGACCACAATCCAGTGAAATTTGAGAAAGGAGCCCATGGAGCATAGTCGAGAACATATTAATTCGGCCTTTTAGGGTCAGGGGACTGCTGAGCACATCCCAATGAAATTTGAGAATGAAGCCCATAGAGCATAGCCTATGGAGTATAACCCATGTAGAGCAGCCTATGTATAATAGCCAAACTCTTTTTAATTTGGCCATTTTGGTATTGCCCCCCACCTCTCATAATAAAAATAAACTCTACCTACCCATGTTTTTAAGAAAATAACCTATTATGTGGTATTTTATAAATTGAGATGCTAGGTGCATTGCCCTTTTATATTTTAAAAGAGATAAACATAGACACACAAAATATTTTTAACAAGACTAATACATAAGTTGTAGTACTAATAAAAGTTTAATGATATTTATTCTATAAATATCTTTGTTGTAGTGGCAACACACTCAGTTTACGTTTATTTGATTTGAAGGTCTTTTATTCGAATCACTTGTGTGTGTGAGTTGAGTTTACTTTTTTTCATCTAGCAATATTGCATTACGGAGAGGCTGACATCACGGACCCACCATCCTGTAGCGTCCCTCAAGTTTTTTTTGACGGTGGATTTGAAAAAAAAGTTTAAATACTTGTATAGAGAGGCTGCTATCGGGGACTCACCAGACAAAACATACAAGGCTGCATCAGGAACCCACAAGGCAGAACATACTAGAGAGGCTGACATAAGGGCCCCAACAGTAAGACCATACATGGCTGCTACGGTGAAAATAGCGGACACGGCCTAAAAAACTCCATCATACACACATTGCACTTACAGAGAAGTTGACATGTCGGACCCAGCAGGCCCAAGCATAGCCCATGAAATTAGCCTATCAGCCCCAAGCATACCCAAATCCTTCTAATTCGGCCTTTTCGTGGTCTTGTGGCCACCGACCATAGTCCATTCAATTTAGGAGTGAGCCCATGGAATTTAAGCCATGACAAATAGGACATCCGTCTGAGTTAGCCAAGAATCTTTTGAATTCGGCCTTTATGCGCATTTTTTGTACTCTGAGGCTGACATCTGGGATCCGAAAAAACAGTCCAGCATACACACGTTTCTTTCAAATAGATAATGTCATCTCGCGCCTAGCATAGACATGTTTCCTGCACAGAGGAAGTTGACATCTAGGACCCAACAAGTTGCCAAGGTCAAAACTGCGGACATGGCAAAAAGTCCATTATGCACATGTTTCATTTACAGTGAGGCTGATATGTGGGACCCAGCAGCGTGACCATATACAGATGCTACAAAGAGCAATGATCCGGGTTCAAAACAGGAGGCGCGAGCGAGAAAAAAGTTTAGCATGCACACGTTTCTTATAATTAGAGACTGAAATAAGGGACCCAGCAGCATGAGCAAACGATAATTCATCGAGCAACGCTATCTAGTTTGGAACAGGGTAGCGCTAGAGAAGAAAAAAAATCCATACCCATGATTCTTCTAATGTGAGGCTAACATAAGGGACCCACCATCCTAAATAAACGGCTGATGCAGCGAGCAACGCTATCAAGTTTGGAATACGAAGACGCGACTGATGGGGGAATACCAATCGGGGTATACCCATGGAGCGGAGTCGCCCAAGGCGAGCAGGCTAGCGGGAACCAGCGACTGGACCCATCCTGCCCATGAAGAAGCAGAGCGCCCCAATCGGCCCGAATGGTGACTCCACGACTCGCCAAATACAGCGACTGACGTGTACTGGACCTAGACGACTTGCCGATTGGAGGCCCAAGACGGCGTTTCCAATACAAAGCCCATTAGCACTTGTAAACCCTAACTGGCTGCATATATAAAGCCACCAGGGACACCCCCACGGAGGACAATTCTCTCACACCAGATTAGATCTAGTCTCCTGCGTCTCTGGCGACTCCATTGTAAACCAATCTATGAACATATACCGAATTGACAGCAGGACGTAGCGATCCCCCATCGAGAGAACGTGAACCTGGATTCGATCACGCATAATATATGTAAGACAAATAGGCAAATGTTGCAAAGTAATCGATGAGAGAGATTGAAAGATATTATGTGTGATCCTTCCAATTCTTGCATAAACGATCGTGTTTGTCATACATATATTATGCGTGATCGAATCTACCACAGCTCAAGAAAAAATAGCCGCCACGGTCATGTCTCGGGCAGACACCGATCAACGTATCTAGTCATGAGGAAAAGGAGCAGGTCTCGCCGAGAGAAGTCAGATCGATCAATCCCTGAATCCACCACGTGATCCTTGTCCCTTCACTTATCTTTTTTTGTCCTATCCAACATGATACAATCTCTATTTTTGATTATTAAATCTTCTAATCAGTCTCTCCTTTTTTCTATTAGAACTTAATCCTCTTCACACATGCACGATTATTTGTATGCATGTTTAATCTGGAATTTTCATGATTCCAAGATGAGATTGGAGAAGGGTGTACTGATCTTCAGAGGATACAGCGCTAGAGCAGAACTCTAAACGGCAGAAGACGATTGAAATCTGACTGATACAGTCACGCTCCGCTTAATTTTGTTTAAATTGTTATATTCTATCATGTCTACTGATTATCTTGTCTTTGCAAATGCTCGGAGGACCGAGTCGTTAAATGCAGTCCGTGGAACCACACAAGTTGCCATACGTTGTGTGGTCAACTCGTCGATGACTCATCGTGGCGGGTCTCTTCCGACCTCCTCTCCGCCGCAACCAACTACAGCATTGCGACTCGGTCACTATGCTGGTTTCATCCTTCGCATCAACTCCTTTGGGTTAAGCGCCACGCCAATCGGTCACGGGTTCGCCCGTTGCTAACTCGTCGTTTGCGGAAGCGCCTACTTGTGGACTCGCCACGCTCGGGGACTCGCCCGCAACGAACTCGCCACATTCGCCGACTCGCCATTCTACCGGCTAAATGCCACGCGACACCGCCACAGCGTGACTCCCCGCTGCGTCGACATCGCCATAGTGCGACCTCCGTCCGCCGAGTCGACCCCGTGTCCGCCGCGTCGACTTCGCCATAGCGCGACCTCCGTCCGCCACGTCAACCCCGTGTCCGCCGTGTCGACATCGCCATAGCGCGACCTCCCTCCGCCGCGTCAACCCCGTGTCCACCGCGTCGACCCCATGTCCGCTACGTCGACTTCGCCATAGCGCAACTTCCGTCCGCCGTGTCGACCCCGTGTCCACCGTGTCAACAGCTCCCTAGCGCGACCTCCATCCGCCGTGTGGTCCCCGTGTCCGCCGTGTCGACATTGCCATAGCACGACCTTCGTCCGCCGCGTCGACCCCGTGTCCGCCGCGTCGACATCGCCATAGCGTGAACTTCGTCCGCCGCGTCGACCCCGTGTTTGCCGCGTCGACTTCTCCATAGCGCGACCTCTGTTCGCCGCGTCGACCTCGTGTCTGCCGCGTTGATATCGCCATAGCGCGACCTCCGTTCGCCGCGTCGACCCCGTGTCCGCCGCGCCGACTTCGCGAAGGCGCGACCTCCGTCCGCCGCGTCGACCCCCTGTCCGCCACATCAACTTCGCTAAAGCGCGACCATACGTCCGCTGCGTCTCTTTCCAGCTACGTCGAATGCCTACGCTGGGCCTACTAAGGGACCTTCATCGTCCGAGTCGCCAAAGAGGGTCGCATGCCACGCTTCATGGACTCACCACTATGTGTCTCTTCCCCGGGGAAAAATCAATTCACCTTTGTCAACCTTTGAAAGAGCGACTCGCAATGGCCAAGTAGTGCGGACGAGGACTCGCAAACCGAGCCTCAGATCATCCATGAAAAACGCTAACCGAGAGCCATCATTGGAGTCGCCTTGCTCGATTGACCTTCTCGGCCAAGACAAATGGCAGTGCTACACAAACAGCAACATGTCCTCCTCAACCTTAGACAGTGCAACCCGCATGGCCAAGTACTGCGGATCAGGACTCGCAAACCGAGCTTCAAATCGTCAAGGAAGAATGCTAAGTCGAGAGCCATCTTTGGAGTCGCCGTGCGGCTGGTCCCCTAGGCCAAGATGAAAGACTCGCTAACAAAAATAGCGCAATCAACGTCATCGCGAACTCGCAATCATCGCGGACTCGCCACACTCGGGGACTCTCCTCTCGCGGACTCGCAATCATCACGGACTCACCACACTCGGGAACTCTCCCCTCGCAGACTCGTAATCATCATGGACTCGCCACACTCGGGGACTCTCCCCTCGTGGATTCGCAATCATCGCGGACTCGCCACACTCGGAGACTCTCCCCTCATGGACTCGCTCACCGCGAACTCTCCCCATGCGGACTCGCCATGCTCGGCAACAACCACTACTATTTTCAGAAATAGCATCACTAAAGAGCCTCAAGTCGCCTCTACAAACCAACTCGAGCCTCGGGGACTACTGCTAGGCATACTGCGTGTGCTCTTGATTCCATGACCGTGGCTCGCCACGCTCGGGGACTCACCCTCGCATACTCAACACGCTCGGGGACTCGCCACCACAGACTCGCCCTCGCGTACTCAACACGCTCGGAGACTCGCCACCGTGGACTCGCCCTCGCGTCCTCAACACGCTCGGGGACTCGCCACCGCGGACTCGCCCTCGCGTACTCAACACGCTCCGGGACTCGCCACCACAGACTCGCCCTCGCGTACTCAACACGCTCCGGGACTCGCCACCGCAGACTCGCCCTCGCGTACTCAACATGCTCGGGGCCTCACCACCGCGGACCTGCCCTCGCGTACTCAACACGCTCGGGGACTCGCCCTCGCATACTACTCACCCCTCGCTGACTCGTCTCGCGTATTCAGCTGCACCGACTTGGTGACTTCATCATCAATAATTTGGTGGCCTCCACGTCCTCTACGATAGCAAGTTGACAAGGCGCCAGCCATACTTCTCCAAGGGCTGACTCCGTCCAATGACGACTCGCCCGACACGTTGACTCACCTTGGCGATTGGGCTACTTCATGAGCTATTTCTCTGTTTCAGGAGCTCGCCAACGACTCACCATCGACTCCATCCTGGAATCACCTGCGTCGATTCGGCGGCTTGAAGCCATCGCCGAGTCCTTGACGCGCTCGAGGACTACTGATGGGGGAATACCAATCGGGTTATACCCGTAGAGCGGAGTCGCCCAAGGCGAGCAAGCTAGCGGGAACTACCGACTGGACCCAGCCTGCCCATGAAGAAGCAGAGCATCCCAATCGGCCCGAACGGTGACTCCACGACTCGCCAAATACAGCAACTGGCGTGTACTGGAGCTAGACGACTTGCCGACTGGAGGCCCAAGACGGCGACTCCAATACAAAGCCAATTAGCACTTGTAAACCCTAACTGACTTCATATATAAAGCCACCAGGGGCACCCCCACGGGGGACGATTCTCTCACGCGTCAGATTAGATCTAGTCTCCCCCGTCTCTAGCGACTCCATTGTAAACCAATCTATGAACTTATACTGGATTGATAGCAGGATGTAGTGATCCTCTATCGAGGGAACGTGAACCTGGATACATCGTGTGCTAATCTTGCTCCCGGATTCTCCTACGTCGCCTTGCCCTTTCCTCTATGTAAGCTACCCTGTAGCATCTGCCGTGGTCAATACCGCGGTAGCGACCGAGGGCAAAAAATTCATCATACAGACGTTTCTTTTAATGAGAGGATGACATATGGGGCCCAACAGCATGATTAAACGGTAGATGCATCGAGCAGGGTTATCAAGTTCGGAACAGGTAACGCGAGCGAAGGAAAAAATAGAATCATACACATGTTTCTTCTAATGAGAGGATGGCATGTGGGTCCCAACAGCCTAATTAAATGGTAGATGCATCGAGTAACACTATCAAGTTCAGAACAAGATAGCATGAGCAAAGGAAAAAATCTATCATACACACGTTTCTGCTAATGAGAGGCTGACATGTGGGACCCAACAACCTGACTAAATGACAGACGCATCAAGCAACGTTATCGAGTTCAAATCAGGGAGGCGCGACCAAAAATTATGGTCCGCTAGAGACACTGACGTCCGGGACCCACACGCCTCAAAAGACTTTGGTTAGTAAACATCACATGAGGAAACAAAAATCTTGCTGCTGCCACGCGCCAACCGAGATTCCTCCATGTTTTTAGCGGTTCCATCGTAGTAGAGGGTCGTAAAACCGAAAAAAAGATTTCCATCAGCCACGGTCGAGTCGAGAATTTCGTCGTAGAAGACGCGCATTCTACGATGACTGTCGGGTCAAGTCATTGCAGAAGGAAACATTTCTTGTAGTGGTATTACTTGTATTTTCCTCTTGAGATATTGTATTTACTTCTTGATAAATTATTTCATGCCCAAGTTGAGTTGTGGGCATATCTTTTCTTGACCCCATCACCTTTCTTTGTCACCACCTTATAATTCTACTATCCAAACTATATACGAACATTTGCATTTCTGTTAGTATTATGTCTAGCTCATATATAATCAGATGAATCCACTTCTATTTCAACATGCTCCCATATATGATCTATGTTTTTGTCACAATATTAACTATGTGGAGCCACATGACCACCTTTGCATGTCATGTGAGTAGAATGCTTCCATTAAGCTTTCATATGGTTTTAATTACTATATGCTCATGTGTAGTCTATAATTGACTACAAGATGATCTAGTGGAACTACGACCCATTTATATTCATATATAACTAGATTTCATCTATTGTATATGAGAAGTAAGCTTGTCTATTCCAGCTTGGCCTTTAGTAAAATTGATTGCATGGAAGGATAAATGCCCATGTGTAGTTATGGTTGTTTTCACAATTATAAATGGGGTATTTAAATAACCATGCATGGATCAAGCACTCTTTCCCCATCTCCCTATTTTATCGCTTTTTGGATCTCACTTGTCTTTGTTGAATGCAAACAAACCTAGTGTAAATCTACACCTTCTAGTTGATCATATACCTCTCCTCCATATTGTTTTGTTCTGTGCTCTTTCAAATCTTTTGGAATCTAGCAGTTGTTTAAAATTTGAAACAACAAAAGAAATCAAATAATAAATAGAAAGAAAAGAGAAAGAAGAGGAAGAGAGAAGCCTCACCTTGCAACAACCCACCAATTCTGGCCCAGCCGCAGCAGAGCCTAGCGTAGCAGCCATCCGATACCACCATCTCCTCTTCCCCCCTGAGTTGGCCCACATGCTCGTCTTCCCTGCCCGTACCCCTTTGTTGTTCGACATAGATGTCGTCTTGTTCATGGTTGCCTCCGTCGTTGTCTCACCTCTCTACAAGCGCTCGATGGAGCAGGTTCCTATCCCAGCGTCGTTCTCGCGCCAGCTCTGCATCTTCTTATCCACCCCGGGGCGCACCTCGAACCATAGCGCCCAATCTTTTAACCCTTGTAACACCTCAAAAATATTAATCAAGATTATCAAGTTCTAATCACCCAAAGTTAGGGTTAACAAAAACTTTTATTAAGAAAATGAATATGAATGCATGTGTGTTTGCATTAATGTAGATTTGAGTGCTTATGCCATGCTTCATTGTTCCAAATGATGTGAAATGGTTTAAGGGTGAATACTACATCATCTAGACCAAGTACAAACAAAATTCAAAAGAAAAGGAAATCAAATATAAATAAATAAAGCAAATGGTCTTTTTGACAAAAGTTAACCACTAGGTCACTTTGAGTGTTCCTAGAAGAAGATTTCTAACAGAAAAATTTCTACTTCTTTTCACCCCTTGCTAAACCAAGTAAAAGTGTATCAAGGACCACTTTACAAACTTACAAAAACATCTTTCAAATCAATTTAATGGACAGTTGAAAAATTGAATCTAGTTCATGTGTTAAGATCCCACTTTTTCAAAAACCTATCAAATCAATTCCCCTTGACCTCTCCAAGCAAACATAGACTCTCAAGCTTAACTTAAGATCACTCAAAAAATTGAAACAAAAATTCGAAACTTTAGTTCTTGCGGCCATATCATTAAACACCTTGCTTAGACTAATTTAACCTCTGCGTAACTTCACGGTTTCCATAGTAATTAGTCGACCATTTGGGCCCCTCTTAAATCCCCTGTCTCCCCTGAGTCTAACCAAGCCCCTCTTTGTCGTGTGCACAGTGGAGCGCCCCCCGTTTCTGGTCATCGCAAGCCGACAGTGGGCAGAGCGCCAGAGGCACCGCCGCCCTCGCCCACGACGTGCACTAGACACGCCTCACTCCATTGCCACCCCTTGTCCAAGCCATGACCCCAACCGAGCCCTGGACCACCCTAGCTACGCCGCGCCCACCATCTTTGTGCCATGTCTAGAGTGCGCCATCTCGCCGTGCCCGACCAGCTCGCCCTGACCGCGCCTTGCCCTCACCGCGCATGCTCACGCCCGCCATGATCACAACAACCCCGCAGACAACCCCGTTCACCGCCGCGCGACCCGCAGTTGCCGCATGCCGCCGCAAACACCTATGTGTCCGCACGGAGCATGGCACACTCCCGACCAAACCACACCGCCCCACGCCTCGCCATTACGCCTGTGGGAACCGCCAGGGAACCACGCACCTCCCACCAACCACCGCCATGCCGATAGCCGCATGTAGCATCATCACCGATGAGCTCGCGCCCGCACCGTTCGGTCCCCTCGCCGCAGTATAAAAGGAGGCCACCCCTGCCCCATTTATCCACACCAACACCCTAACCACCTCCCTTTGAGCCTTCCCCACTTCTTCCCAGAGCAAGGCGAGCTCTCTCTCATCGTAATTTGGCCGGAGCCCGCCGCTGCTGGAGGAGAAGGCCGTTGTCGATTTCGACCACCCCAAGACTTGCCGTGACCACGCCTCGGCTCGCCATCATCTACCACATCGATCGCCCCTGTCGCCGACCCTAGCTGGAGCCCAGGTGAGCCTAGCCACACCCCCACCGCCGTGTTAGGGCTGATTTCTCACCGAAGTAGTTTGTCGTCGATGACGACTCCCAGCCGTTGAGTGGTGGACCCTATCTGTCAGCAGCCCGCTGCACCGCGTGGTGTAGCTGGGCCGGCCTGGAAATTCAAATATTGTTTTTCCATTTTTGTTTAGACTAGTTTCTGTCCAGAGATTCAAAAATCAATTCATAGAGTTCCATTGAACCAAATTGCATGATTCAAATTTTGTTAGAAAGATATTAAATTATCTATCCAAGCTCATTGGATTTAAATCATTTGGAGTTAGAGATAACCTATAGTAAAAATAACAAGACAAAGACTTTTCTACATTCAAACATTTTTCAAAAATCAACCATAAATGCTTTTGAGTTGATTCCAACTCTCAAAAATCACATTTTACAATATCTATCTGAATATGTAAAACATTTAGGTTTGCATGTAGTGACATTGGACTAGTACAAAAAGAATGGTATTAGGGCATTTCTAGTCACTTTAAATCTATTAAATGATAATCTTACAATTACTAAAATGTGACTGGTGGCTCAATGCACGGCACCCAGAAAAGTGCTGGTGCGTGGTTGATGTAGAGCTCGTTGGGAACCCTAAGAGGAAGGTATGATGAGCACATCATCAAGTTTCCCTCAGTTATGAAACATGGGTTTTAACCAAACCAGTAGGAGCAAGTAAACAACCCAAAGGTGTTACTAGCTGAGCTTTGGCAGGGCGCACTACCGGTGCTAGTAGCAACGTGGAGACCTGCACAACACAACTACAGAACTTTGTCCCCAACTTGAGATGAGGTTGTCAATCTCACCATGTTTTGCGGAAAACAAAGGATTAAACGTATCGAATGGAAAGAAGTAAAAGTTTGCAGAAAGTAACACAAAGAAGTAAACAGTTTATAGATTGTATGTAAACACAAGGACCGGGATCCATAGTTCACTAGAGGTGGATCTCCTTAGATAGATAACATGCTAGGTGAACAAATTATAGCGGGGCAATTGACAAACATCGAGAAAGCAATCCATGCATATACTAATCATCTTGACTCCTTTGAGATTTGATTGGGCATTACAACATTATACATAGACCGCCATCCAACTGCATCTATGACTAATAATCCACCTTCAGGTTATCATCCGAACCCCCTCCAGTATTAAGTTGCAAGCAATAGATTATTGCTTTACGAACTGCGTGTAAAGTAAACAATACAATTGTTCTATGAACGAAAGGATTGTTGTTTTCTCCCTAGTAGCAACAACACATCTAGTACCTTACAGATTTCTGTCACTTCCCCAGATTACCAGATGCATGAACCCACTATCGAGCATAAATACTAACTCTTGGAGTTGCTAGCATCTACTTGGCCAAGATAGCTACTAACAACGGAAAGCATGCAAGATCACAAATAACAAAGACATGATAGAATCAATAATAAATCTGAAATGGCATCTCAATATCCATCGGATCCCCACAAACACAACATGCAGAATTACAAATAGATGATCTTGATCATGAACGGAGCTCACAAGATCTAAACATGAAAGCACAAAGGAGGAGAACCAGCCATCTAGCTACTACATGGATCCGTAGTCCAAGGATGAACTACTCACGCATCACACAGGAGGCCTGCATGGTGATGAAGAAGGCCTCCAGGGTGAATTCCCCTCTCCGGTAGGGTGCCGGGAAAAGCTTCAGGTCCCTCCCGATCTAGGGATGGAGATGACGGCGGCTACAGAACCTTTCATGGATTTTTGACCAGGTACTTAGGGTTTACGTCCCGAGGGCATCTTATAGTCGGAAGGGGAGGCCGAGGGGGTGCCTGGGCTAGCCACACCACCCCTGGCGTGGGTCAGGCCTGGCCGCGTGGCCAGGTGGTGTGGCTGCCCACTGGCCCCTCTCGGTCTCGTATTCTGGCACTTGATGACTTCCGGAAAAAGAGGCACTTAGGCTTTTGTCCCGTCCAATTCCGAGAATATTCATTTTATGACTTTCCTGGAACCAAAAACAGCAGAAAACAGGCAGCTGGTACTGTGGCTCTTGTTAATAGGTTAGTGCAAGAAATCATATGAAAAGTACTCCAAAGTTGGAACCAAACATAAGAAAGTGGATAAAACCAAGCATGGAACATCAAAAATTATAGATACATTTGCAATGTATCAACATCCCCAAGCTTAACTCCTGATCGTCCTCGAGTAGGTAAGTGATAAAAAGAAAGAATAATTTTTGAGGTGACATGCACCATCAAAGACTTGATAAAAGTATTTGTAAAACATTCAAAGCGGGAATCATAGTACTTCAATCATAACATGAAAGACAAAGTTCTAGCAATAAGCGAAGAAACTATGATGCAAAATGAAAAGGCACAAACAAAAGATTCATGAATAACAATGATTTGCAAGACGTTTGTTTGTTTCACATAAAGAAAACATAGCACAATAGTATTCAGCTTGTACCTCAATAGAGTAGCAAATATAAATGCATAGGACACCTTCAAAGTTCATAAGAGTGACTAGATACAATAGTTTAAAACAAGCAATAACAAGTTATGCATCAATCAACTAGTCTTGTGACAATGCACATAGAACTAAGAATGACCACTATGCTCTCAAAGTAGGTGCATAAAGATAGAAGGTGGAGACTCAATATAATGGTGAAAGAAAGGCCTTTTTATAAAAGGAAGTAGGGATTCAAGTCTCATAAAGAGATTCCAAAAATTATGGTACTTATAGCTTTCAGCTCTCATTGCCCCTATCATAAGCATCTTGAAGTGATTAAGGTTAAAGTGAACAAACTATGGTGTACATGATTGACGAAGTATAAGTCAAAAATCTCATGTCCCTTGTATACGAGGGCCGCTCCTCATGCCACTCAAGTTTAGTCACCGGTAGGTTCTTGTCATCGTAAGTATATGTGTATCATTGAGAACCGCCAACGGGGTACCCCTTGCCTGATGATACGGAAGAATCCCCATATCAAAATGACAAGGCAAGCAGACAACGAGCATCTCAGCATTCTTCTTATTTACCATGGGAATATGGTGCTTTTTTATCTCTTTCCTCTTTTCATAGTATCTCTTTTTTTCTCTTTTTTCTCAATATAGGACTCTTTTTTATAAGAAGAATGCTTCATAGACAGCTCATTATGGTTACGCTGTAGGTTTCCACCATGTCAGCATGGATTAGACCAGCGGCCCAGGCGTTTCTCTAACACATATACATAACTCCATGGACTTACAAGCCCCCCTTTCATTTCACACCGACGACATCCATATACAAAAGAGCATGATATCAACTAGGTACAAGTACCAAGTGCAATGTTGAAAGCATTCCCCATGAAAGCACGGTTCTGCTAATTCCTGACAAATAAGTGCAAGCATATACAACATAGAAGACACAATGGTTCAAGTTTATTAAGGGCAAGAAAATTAAAGTGTGCCATCAAGTTCGTGAGAGCTTTAGTCACTAGTTTTCTCATAACAAGTTTAATTTGGAAGGTAAAAAAAGCATGAATATACTTGGAATAGCATAAGCTAGTAGGTAGGTATGGTGGACTCTTTGCAATAACTTGGTTTAGGGAGTTGGATGCATGAGTGTAACTCATACTTTGTTGTGGAGGCTAGCAAAAGACTGGGAGCGACAAACTAAGAGAGCAATAATGGCCATAATCATGCAGAGCGACAAAACATCATTGATCAAAGCATAAAGTGATAATAAAAGTTGAAAACTAAAGGATCATAAAGTCTATGGTGACTTGAGATAGTCATAACATGGTGTGAGCATGCGCCAAGTCAACCAAAATAAAGCATCAAAGGAGAATACCACTATACTATGCTTTAATATGCTAAAACAACGCATGATTCATCAAAGGCACATTAAGCAATCTCAATTGTTTATAACAAGTCATGCTACAGAAAAGAATACTAAGAATAAAGCCAAAAAAATATCAAACATGGCATGACAAAGCATAGCCACAGTCAAAAACGAGCTCTTTTTACCACATAAGCATGAACTTTCCTACTCTTTTCCAAACCAAACCAAACTATATGCAAACCAATGTATGAAAGAGGGGGTCCAACAAATTTATTCAGCAAACTAAGCAAACTAAAAACCAAAACGAAAATGAAAAAGAAGATGCTCCAAGAAAAACACAACTATGCATGAAACAACAAAAGCGTTTGGAAGAAACCTGGGATTTTTATTGATGAAGAAGGGGATGCCTTAGGCATCCCCAAGCTTTGACGCTTGTACTTCTTGGATATTTCTTGGGGTGACACACGTGGCATCCCCAAACTTTATCTTTAGTCCATCCTTCATCTCATTACTCATTCCTTTCATACACCTGAAATTTTCCTTCATACAAAACTTCACACAATCTTTATTAGCAACATTAGTGCACTCAAGATAAATAAGTCTTAAGGTTCAGTTCTAACACCAAATAAACTTCCATTAGAACACTAGCTACTGCAGCACTTCCCTCAAAAAGCTCAATTCCCCAAAAGAACTCAAGAAGGAACCAACAAGAAGCAAATGCAGGAAATAGCAGAAATCTGTCAAAACAGATCAGCAGGTAAAGACGAATTTTTTTGAAGACCTTATGTTGCTAAAATCAAAAAGTCTTGAACTAAAAAAAGTTAGTTAACAACCTGGGACAGAATCACAAAAAATTACAGCTCAATCCTACATACAGAGATCTCTCACGAATTTTTACGGCGAAGCACAAATATCTGTTTCGGGACAGCAACTTTCCCAATCATTACTTCTCTCTCATTAGAGGTTACTCTTGGCACAAAAAGCAAATAAAAAGGATAAGGAGAGGTTATTACAGAGGTAATAACTTCCAAGACTCATCTAAAACTTTTGGGGTATCTCCCAATAAGTACTTTTCTTTAACGCCTTTAAGTTAGGCATAAGAAGCAACGAAAGAATCAAGTGTTCTCAAATGAAGAAGCATTAAGATCAATACCAGAAATATTTTCAACAAGGCAAGGTATATCATCCAAATAAGTTCTAGAGGATCCTCTCTCAATGCTCTTAGGTTCACTATTCTCATCAAAAGGGTTTTCAGGAACAATCCAATCAAGATTCTTTTCTATGGCATCATGTATTGCTACTAGTTTAAAGGGTATTGGTATCTTAGGTTCCTCCCATTAGGTTCAGTTTTGTTCATCTTTTCTCGTGAACCAACAACATCTACACATGAGCCTAGCATATTGAAACGTTCAAAAACTTTTCTAGCTTCCTTGGCAACATCATAGAACTCCTTAAACAAAGTTTCTAGAATAAAATCCCTCTTTTCAGGGTCCTCAATTTCTTTAAGCTTAAGAAACATTATTTGCATTAAGGGGTTAAGGTTAATAAACCTAGCTTCTAACATGTGAATTAAAGAAGCTGCAGCAATCTCATAGTTTGGAGCAAGTTCTACAAGGGATCTATCCTCAGTATCCTCATGTTTGCTAACATGATTAAAGAATTCTTCAATATTATCTTTCCCAATTATAGAACCACTACTAATTGAAAGGTCTTTCAGGGTGAAAGTAGGGACCAACATGGTGAGCTAAGGAAGAGGTCACAACTAAAGGAGACTTAATTTTTTTGTGATTTTGATAAAGAAAGCAAACTAGTCAAATTAATTTTTTCTGTTTTTGGATAAAGAAAACAAGGAAACAAAGCAAAAAGAAAGTAAGCAAAACAAAAATAACAAAGTAAAGAGATTGGTTATGAGGGACTGCCCTTGTGAAGATGTCCTTGACTCCCCGACAACGGCGCTAGAAAAATGCTTGATGGCTCAATGCACGGCGCCCAGAAAAGTGCCGGTGCATGGTTGATGTAGAGCTCGTTGGGAACCCCAAGAGGAAGGTATGATGAGCACAGCAGCAAGTTTCCCTCAGTTATGAAACCAAGGTTTAATCGAACCAGTAGGAGCAACGAAACACCCCAAAGGTGTTACTAGCTGAGCTTTGGCAGGGCGCACTACCGGTGCTAGTAGCAACGTGGAGACCTGCACAACACAACCACGGAACTTTGTCCCCAACTTGCGATGAGGTTGTCAATCTCACCGTGTTTTGCGGAAAACAAAGGATTAAACGTATCGAATGGAAAGAAGTAAAAGTTTGAAGAAAGTAAACACAAAGTAGTAAAAGATTGTAGATTGTATGTAAAGAAAAGGACCAGGATCCATAGTTCACTAGAGGTGGCTCTCCTTAGATAGACAACATGCTGGGTGAACAAATTACAGTAGGGCAATTGACAAACACCGAGAAAGCAATACATGCATATACTAAACATCTTGAATCCTCTGAGACTTGATTGGGCATTACAACATAATACATAGACCGCCATCCAACTGCATCTATGACTAATAATCCACCTTCAGGTTATCATCCGAACCCCCTCCAATATTAAGTTGCAAGCAACAGATTATTGCTTTACAGACTGCATGTAAAGTAAACAATACGATTGTTCTATGAACAAAGGATTGTTGTTTTCTTCCTAGTAGCAACATCACATCTAGTACCTTAGAGATTTTTGTCACTTCCCCAGATTACCAGAGGCATGAACCCACTATCGAGCATAAATACTAACTCTTGGAGTTGCTAGCATCTACTTGGCCAAGATAGCTACTAGAAACGGAAAGCATGCAAGATCTCAAATAACAAAGACATGATAGAATCAATAATTAATCTGAAATAACATCTCAATATCCATCGGATGCCCGCAAACACAACATGTATGAATTACAAATAGATGATCTTGATCATGAACGGAGCTCACAAGATCTAAACATGAAAGCACAAAGGAGGAGAAACCAGCCATCTAGCTACTACATGGATCTGTAGTCTAAGGATGAACTACTCACGCATCACACCGGAGGCTTGCATGGTGATGAAGAAGGCCTCTAGGGTGAATTCCCCTCTTCGACAGGGTGCCGGGAAGAGCTTCATATCCCTCCTGATCTAGGGATGGAGATGACAGCGGCTACAGACTCTTTCGTGGATTTTTGATCTTGGGCTTAGGGTTTTCGTCCCGAGGGCATCTTATAGGCGGAAGGAGAGGCCGAGGGGGTGCTGGGTTAGCCAGACCACCCCCTGGCGCGGGACAGGCCTGGCCGCGTGGCCAGGTGATGTGGCTGGCCCCCAGTCCTTCTCCATCTCGTATTCTTGCATCTGATGACTTCCGAAAAAATAGGCACTGTGGCTTTTGTCCCGTCCAATTCCGAGAATATTCATTTTCTGACTTTCCTGGAACCAAAAACAGCAGAAAACAGGCAGCTGGCATTTTGGCTCTTGTTAATAGGTTATTCCAAGAAATCATATGAAAAGTACTCCAAAGTTGGAACAAAACACAAGAAAGTGGATAAAACCAAGCATCGAACATCAAAAATTATAGATACATTTGCAATGTATCAGCCATCATTACTAGCAAGCTATTATTGGCAAGCTAGCACTTGCAACCTCATATATGTGCAAGTTTTAACCTAAGCAATATGCATTAGGCATGCTTTGGTTATATACCTTTGATTTTACCAATCCCAAGTTTTACTTGCAAGCTTTACTCTTTAATTTACCCAAGTTCTTTACTCTCTAGTTAATGCTTTGTGAGGATTTGGAAAGATAGTATAGATAGCATAAAGAGTATAAAACTAGGCATATACCAGATGTTATTCTATGGCATGAGATTGAAGATTAGCACCCCTCATTAGTGAACACTCTTAACCTTAGTGGCTAGTGCTAAGCATAAAACTTGATCACTTTAGATGGGAAACCTTGAAATGAGGAGTCATTCTATTGAAATGTTTTGACATGTGTTGAGAAACACAAATGGATTTGACGATGAAAATGTTTAGGCATGAGCCTTAGCCCTTTATAAAAAAACTAATGGTTCGGTTCGGATGCGATACCATTCCAATTTTACCGTATAACCACAATACCTGAATTGGGTAAGGCTTAGCCGGAAGTTTATATGTATTAGTATGGGTTCCCTCGCGGAAGAGGTTTGAGCCGAGGCTACCTCGTGAGTGTGAATTGTCCACCTATGTAGTGCCCACGATTGCAGATGGCCATGGCTGGGAGGCCAAACTCATAGGGGAGGTGCCTATACTAGAGTGCGTAATTGAAAGGTTATGTTTGATTATCTGCATACTAAGTATGATGATTCAGGGTTATCCCTAACGGATGTATCGAATTTTATGGTGAAAGTGTACCACCTCTGCAGAGTGTCAAACTATTCGAATAGCCGTGTCCGCGGTCATGGACAGTTGGAGTGGCCATACTGTTCCGTCGTCAGATGTTTTCAAAATGACTTGTGAAGTGAAATATGATTTTGACTTGACCACAACAGGGCTGTGAATATGAAAACTAGGTTCCCACTAAAGTGATTTAGAACATTTACTTAGTTTTATTTACTTCTGAACTTAGTTTAGATAAATCTAGCTTTTTGCAAATAACCTAGAGCTTAAGATTCCTACTAGAGCTACCTTACTTGTTAGTGATAGTTTGCGAGTACTTAAAGAGTACTCATGGCTTTGTCCCAGGCTATTCCCGTAGCCAGACTATGAGGAGGACTATCAGGATGATGGACAGCAGGAGGTTTACGACAACTAGGATCATCTCCCATCATCAGCATTGCATGTGACACTGAAGATGGAGCCCACTACTACGCTTATTATTTCCAGTGCTTGTTTGTATTAAGACTGGATCATGAGATACTTTATTTGTGTAAGACCTTATTATGGTTTGGAATGGATGATGTACTGTTATATCCAATCTGGTATGTCTCACAAAAATGGTAATCCTGGGATTGCGATGTATGGCATAACAGGCATTTGGGATTAAAAATTCGGGTGTTGACAAGTTGGTATCAGAGCCATCCTGACCATAGGAGACCCTAGTTAGAATGGATGTCCGAACAAAAGCTTAGTTTCAAAACAAAAGAAGTGAGTATTTATGAAAACCTATTCCCACTATTATCCTTGATTCTTTCAAAAAAAAATCTTGTTCTTCAAAAATTCTTACATTAAACCATAAAATTTGACATACTTGATCACCTCACTAACTTACTCATCCTAAATTCTTATAGATGGAAGTTTAGTATTGTGAGCTCTACCAGTTGGGCAACGGAGGCCAACTGATCTTTCAGAGGGCTCTAGATGCACTATTAGAATATCTTGAGCGCCCGCATCCGGAATTCTTCGGGGCTCAACTCAAGGATCACCCAGGAGGAGATCTACAATGGCTGATAGTTGCAGATCTCAGAGTCAAGATGGAAGGACCTCTTTCTGAGAAGATTAAATTCACCGTGCGAGAGAACAACTGGCTAGATGGATTAGCCAGGGCTATGCATGAAGCTCTTGCCCGTCTATGTGGGCAAAACATCAACTTGATCCAGGGAACTCGCTTTGCTCACTTTGCAAGGCGTGATTCTATGGGAAAGCCCTTAGAGATGCCAAGTCACCCAGAGTTGAAGTGCCAGGTGAAAAATCTTGACTTCATGCTATATGATAGGTAGAAGGAATTGGACAATTCTGAGCTTATGCCAACCACAACCTTGCCATTGCCGCCAAGAAGGACTAGACTCTCGCCATGCTTGTTAAGGATCGCCAATCACTTCATCGTCAGCGCAATAAGAAGGATCACACCATCGATCATCTTCACAAGAAGGTGGCCGACCTCAAGAAGACCATTCGTGAACAGGAAATCCAGCTTGAAGCAAAGGAAGAGGAAGAAGGTGAAGACATCCAGGGAGATCTTCACTTGTACCTGATTGATGACAACGACTAGCTAGAGGATGATGCCATGGATTTCTACACCGATGATGATGATTCCGGCTTCATTGATGATGAGTAGATGCACCTAATCACTACCGTAGGAATGAGTTGTATCGGTCCCACTGTATCGTAGTTTCACAGAATGGTTCTTAAAACCATCTATTTTCCCCTTGTGTGTGGTGTGTTTTTGTATTGTGTGCTTTGAATGAATGAATGAGAGGAAGTTGTTAGTTTGAAAAAAAAACTGAGTCAAACTCAAAGTTTAAAGCTTTTGAAACAAAACCATGAACCTTAAAACTTTCCCTCTTACCTCATTATCTATCTCAATCTGCAGATGACTCATGGAAACCCCGGAGGAAGCAGCTCATCGCAGGACCTGATGTTGCAGATTCTGTAGATGCTAGTTTCCGACCGTGAAGCTAGTAGAGCCGAACGTCAAGCCAACCTAGCCACTCTTCAACAGATAGCTCAGATGGCCCAGAATAATCAAGGCCATGGAAACCAGGATCACCATGGATCCAAACTCAAGATCTTTCAGAATACCAACCCACCTATCTTTAACAAATCTGAGGACCCCTTAGATGCTGATGATTGGCTGCAAACCATGGAGAACAATCTGGAGGTAGCAGGAGGTGAAGCCAATGAGAAGGTACTGTTTGGCACCCATTATCTAGCAGGAGATGT
Organism: Avena eriantha; assembly: GCA_910589775.1. NCBI lineage: Eukaryota > Viridiplantae > Streptophyta > Magnoliopsida > Poales > Poaceae > Avena > Avena eriantha. Next base: position 129,687,417 of record OU342743.1, on the reverse strand, counting down.
AAGAGCTTGGTGGAATAGCACACGTACCATGAATGACGGACAGATCATGACTTGGGAAGCATTCAAGATCAAGTTTAGCCGCACCCATGTGCCACAAGGTTTAGTCACCAGAATGAGAGATAAGTTCATAGAACTGAAGCAAGGCAGGATGACAGTAGTTGAGTACCATGACAAATTTCTGTCCCTAGCTAGATATGCCCCTAATGAGATCAACACTGAAGCCAAAAAGAAGGAGAGGTTCCTGAACGGATTGCATGATGAGATGCAGACTGTGTTAGTCAACATCCGTTTTGGAGATCTAGAAGAGCTTGTAGACTCTGCCATCCAGATGGAAGGGAAGATCAACCAAGCCAATGACAATCGCAAGGGTAGGATGATGCACTAGACTGGATCCCACAATAGCCATAAGTATCGCCCCAACCCGTTTGCAGGATATGCCCCAAGAAACAACAGACAACTAATGTCCCATCCAAACTATCCCAATCGTGGCGGAGGAAACTTGAGGTCTGGAGGAAACCACAACAATAACCCCGGGAACTCCAATAACTTCAACTGTGCACCGCCCAAGTCCAACAACAACAATAACAACAATACTGCCCCAAGGACTGGAAGCAATGATGTGCCTGTTGCAGCCAAAGACAAGTTCCAGATTACTTGCTTTGAATGTGGAGTCAAGGGTCACTACTCCAATGAGTGTCCCAAGAAGCTTGCAGCATCCACCAATGTGAATGCCCTAGCTCAGCAAAAACGTCGTGTTCAGCCTGGAAGGAGATTTCCCTAGGGAATTCGCTCAACCGCAACAGCCGTCTGTTTCACATGAATGCTGAAGAAGCCCAGGAAGCGCCAAATGTCGTGATGGGTATGTTTTCTGTTAACTCAGTACTTGCAAGAGTGTTGTTTGATTCAGGAGCATTGCACTCGTTTTCTACAGAAGAATTTGCATGCACTAGTAAGATTCAACCAACAAAATTGAAGCATGTTATGATAGTTCAAATACCTAGGTCAACCACCAAAGCTAGAAAAATTTGCAAGGTTGTACCTATCAGAATCAATGTGATAGATTTTTACGCCAATCTAATAGTACTTGGAACCAAAGGTTTGTAAGTAGTACTAGGAATGGATTGGATGCCGAAACATAAAGGATTGATCGACTGTGACAAGACAGCCATAACCATGACCAGTAGCTCTGGAGTATCAGTAGAGCATGTATCTGAAACCTTGCCCCATCAATTCAAATGCAACAAGAGTCTAGCCCAACCAACCATAGACCAAGTGAGAGTAGTCTGTGAATACCCCGACATATTCCCAGATGAATTGTCCGGTATGCCCCCAGATCGGGATATCGAGTTCATCATTGAACTAATTCCTGGAACTGGACCCATAGCTCAGAGACCTTATAGTATGAACCCATCTGAATTAGTGGAGTTGAAGAAGCAACTTGATGCTATGCTGGAGAAATGTTTGATTCAACCAAGCGCATCGCCATGGAGATCGCATGTTCTGTTTGTGGAGAAGAAAGATGGAGGTAACCGTTTGTGTACGGATTACCGAAAGCTGAATAATGTCACCATCAAGAACAAGTACCCGCTGCTAAAGATAGCGGATCTGTTTGACCAGTTGACTGATGCCAGAGTCTTTTCTAAGATTGATCTTAGGACTCGTTATCACCAACTCAAGATTCGTGCAATGGATATTCCAATGACCGCCTTTACCACCAGATATGGATTGTATGAGTATACGCTCATGTCTTTTGGATTAACCAATGCCCCCGCTTATTTCATGAATCTCACGAATAAGATTTTTATGAACTTTCTGGATAAGTTTGTCGTTGTTTTTATCGATGATATTCTAATCTATTCCAAGTCCGAAGAAGACCATGAGCAACACCTGAGAACCATCCTTGAAACCCTTAGAGAACATCAGTTGTATGCTAAGTTTAGCAAATGTGAGTTCTGGTTGAAGGAAGTAGGATTCCTCGGACATATTGTGTCAGCAGGAGGAGTTGTTGTTGATCCCTCCAAGATCAAAGATGTTGAAGAATGGAAGCCCGAACCACTCAAACCCAAGTCCGTGCATTTCTTGTATTAGTGGGATATTACCGCAAGTTTGTTGAAGGATTTTCGAGCATCACAAGACCAATGACCCAACTGTTGAAAAAAGATAAGAAGTTTGAATGGACTGACAAATGTGAAGCAAGTTTTCAAGAGCTCAAGAAGAGATTAATTTCAGCCCCAATTCTAATTATGCCGGATATCAAGAAGCCTTTTGATGTGTATTGTGATGCATCCAAGATTGGTCTCGGATGTGTGTTGATGCAAGAAGGAAAAGTCATAGCATATTTGTCTCGACAACTGAAGCAACATGAGCAAAATTATCCTACCGATGATCTTGAACTAGCAGGTGTAGTTTTAGCCTTGAAGACATGGCATCATTACCTTATGGGTAACCGATGTGGGATTTATTCACATCACAAGAGCTTGAAGTATATTTTCACTCAGAAGGAGTTGAATATGAGGCAAAGGAGATGGATAGAGTTAATCAAGGATTATGACCTTGAAATCACTATCACCCCGGCAAAGCCAATGTGGTAGCGGATGCTCTTAGCAGATTGCCGTGTAGATTAAACACCATGATTAAAGAAGCCTAGCCAAGTTTGCATGAAGAGTTGGAGGAGTTTAGAACGGAGCTAGTTAGCAAATGATTTTTAGCTAGCATTGAACTTCAACCCAAGTTGATTAGTCAGATCAAGGAAGCCTAGAAAGGAAATGCAAGTATCGATGGAATCAAACATCGTATCAGTACAGGGAAGGTACCTGGATTCACAGAAAATGAAGAAGGAGCTTTGTGGTACAAAGGACGTATCTGTGTGCTAGCAGATTCCGAGCTGAAGCAAGTTATCATGCAAGAAACTCATGATACCCTTTATTTTATCCACCCCGGAGGAACAAAGATGTATCAGGATTTGAAGGAGCAATTTTGGTGGCATAAGATGAAGAGAGAAATCGGGAGCTACATAGCCAAGTGTGATATCTGTTAGAGAGTCAATCTGGAACATCAGAGACCCGCAGGACTTTTGTAACTATTGCAGATTCCGTAATGGAAAGGGGATTCCGTCGGAATGGACTTTATCACTGGTTTGCCTACTTCTAGTAGGGGAAATGACTCTATTTGGGTCATAGTTGATAGACTGTCTAAGCTAGCCCATTTTATACCTGTCAAGACAACCTACTAGAGTTCTAAGCTAGCAGAGTTGTACCTTGCTAGAATCGTCAGTTTGCATGGAACCCCCAAGACCATAGTATTGGATCGAGGAACCCAGTTTACCTCAAGATTTTGGCAGAAAGTACAAGAAGGATTGGGAACCAAGCTGAATTTCAGCACAACTTATCCCCAGCAAACCGATGGACAAATTGAAAGATTCAACCAAATCTTAGAAGATATGTTGAGAGCTTGTGTGCTAGAATATGGATCAAGATGGGAAGATTGTCTGCCTTTTGCAGAATTCTCATAGAACAACAATTATCAAGCTAGTTTGCAAATGGCCCCCTTTGAATTTATGTATGGAAGGAAGTGTCGTACCCAAATGAACTGGTCGCAAGTAGGAGAAAGTTAGATTTTCGGACCCAATATCCTACGAGAAGCTGAAGAGAAAGTTCACAAAGTTCGTGAGCACCTCAAGACCACCCAATCCAGATAGAAGAGTTATGCTGACAAGAGACGTAGAGACCTGACCTTCAATGTCGGAGATTTTGTGTATCTCAAAGTGTCACCCTTGAAGGGAATGCAGCGTTTTCAACTGAAAGGAAAGTCAGCCCCCAGATATATTGGACCCTTCAAGATTCTGAGTCGCCAAGAAGAAGTGTCTTATCAACTAGAACTGTCAGAGGAGATGTTAGCCATCCATGATGTGTTCCGGAGAAGACCGAAGTGTTCAAGAACATCGATCACCGAGCCATAGATATCAACAAGGATCTAACGTATCGTGAAGTACCCATCCGTATTTTGGAGGAAGCTTTCAGAACCACCAGGACCCGGAGTATCAAGTTTCTCAAGATCCAATGGAGCAACCATACTAACGAAGAAGCTAATTGGGAGCAAGAAGATTTCATTAGAACTGAGTTTCTAGATCTCTTTAGTTCCTAGTTTTTCTTAAATCTCGGGACAAGATTTTGTTTAAGAAGGGAAGGTTTGTAACACCTCAAAAACGTTAATCAAGATTATCAAGTTCTAATCACCCAACGTTAGGGTTAACAAAACTTTTATTAAGAAAATGAATATGAATGCATGTGTGTTTGCATTAGTGTAGATTTGAGTGCTTATCCCATGCTTGATTGTTACAAATGATGTGAAATGGTTTAAGGATGAATACTACATCATCTAGACCAATTACAAACAAATTCGAAAGAATAAGAAATCAAATATAAATAAATAAAGCAAATGGTCTTTTTGACAAAAGTTAACCACTAGGTCACTTTGAGTGTTCCTAGAAGAAGATTTCTAACCGAAAAATTACTAATTTTTTTCACCCCTTGATAGACCAAGTAAAAGTGTTTCAAGGCCCACTTTAAAAACTTACAAAACATATTTCAAATCAATTTAATGGACAGCTGAAAAATTGAATCTAGTTCATGTGTTAAGATCCCACTTTTTCAAACACCTATCGAATCAGTTCCCCTTGACCTCTCCAGGAAACCATAGACTCTCAAGCTTAACTTAAGATCACTCAAAAAATTGAATCAAAAATTCCAAACTTTAGTTCTTGCGGCCATATCATCAAACACCTTGCTTACACTAATTTAACCTCTGCCTAACTTCACTATTTCCACAGTAATTAGTCGACCATTTGGTCCCCTCTTAAACCCCCTGTCTCCCCTGAGTCTAACCAAGCCCCTCTTTGATGTGTGCATAGTGGAGTGCCGCCCATTTCTGGTCATCGCCATCCGACAGTGGGCAGAGCGCCAGAGGCAACACTGCCCTCGCCCACGACACGCACCAGACATGCCTCGCACCACCGCCACCCCTTGTCCAAGCCACGACCCCAGCCGAGCCCTGGATCACCCTAGCTATGCCGCGCCCACCATCTCTGTGCCATGTCCAGAGCGCGCTAGCTCGCCGCGCCCAACCAGCTCGCCCCGACTGCGCCTTGCCCTCTCCACGCATGCTCACGCCCGCCATGATCACAGCAACCCCGCAGACAACCCCTTTTGCCGCCGCATGACCCGTAGCTGCCGCACACCGCCGCAAACACCTCTGCGTCCGCGCGGAGCACCACACGCTCCCGACCAAACCACACCACCCCACGCCTCACCATCACACCCGTGAGAACTGCCAGGGAACCACATACTGCCCACTAGCCACTGCCATGCCGATAGCCGCCTGTAGCATCATCACCGACGAGCTAGCGCCTGCACCGTTTGGTCCCCTCGCCGCAGTATAAAAGGAGGCCACCCCCTGCCCCATTTCTCCACACCAACTCCCTCTGAGCCTCCCCCACTTCTTCCTGGAGCAAGGCGAGCTCTCTCTCGCCGGAATTTGGCCGGAGCCCGCCGCTGCTAGAGGAGAAGGGTGCCGTCGATTTCGACCACCCAAAGCCCTGCCGTGATCGCGCCTCGACTCGCCGTCGTCTACCACGTCGATCGCCCCTATCGCCGACCCTAGGTGGAGCCCAGGTGAGCCTAGCCAAACCCCCACAGCCGCGTTAGGGTTGATTCCTCGCCGGAGTAGTTCGTCGTCGACGACGACTCCCAGACGTTGATATGTCCTCTAATCGCACGGCCCAGATGCAAAGATACCGCTTCACGTAGTTAGTCCTGCTGACTGGTGGACCCATCTGTCAGCAGCCCGCTGTGCCACGTAGTGTAGCTGGGCCGGCCCGTTTAACTTCCCGCGCTGGCCTGGAAATTCAAATATTGTTTTCCATTTTTGTTTAGACTAGTTTCTTCCCACAGTTTCAAAAATCAATTCAGAGAGTTTGATTGAACCAAATTGCATGATTCAAATTCTATTAGAAAGATATTTATATGATCTATCCAAGCCCATTGGATTTAAATCATTTGGAGTTAGAGATAACCTATAGTAAAATAACAAGACAGAGACTTTTCTACATTCAAACATTTTGCAAAAATCAACCATAAATGCTTTTGAGTTGATTCCAACTCTCAAAAATCACATTTTACAATATCTATCTGAATATGTAAAATATTTAGGTTTGCATGTAGTGACATTGGACTAGTACCAAAAGAATGCTATTAGGGTATTTCTAGTCACTTTAAATCTATTAAATGATAATATTAAAATTAATAAAACGTGACCAACACTTTAAATCACATTCCCATGTATTATAATATGTGGTGATGACATGTTTCCACATGATCCCATATTTTAATTGGAGAATATTAAATCTTAATTAATTTCAGTGAGTACAAATTACTTTTCTCAAATAAAACTAGTTTTTTAATTCATGTGATGATTGTGATGATGCTAGATCATCAAGTGTGAACCTTAGTGTGCTAAATAGAATTAGTTAAGTATTGTTTGGTGATTGTGTACCCCGTATTTATCTATAGACGATAGTACTGACCCAAGCTATGAGGAGGAGGAGTTCTACCCCAAAGAAGAGGAGGAAAACTTCAATCACTACACCAATCATGGCAAGCCATCATTACTAGCAAGCTATTATTGGCAAGCTAGCATTTGCAACATCATATATGTGCAAGTTTTAACCTAAGCAATATGCATTAGGCATGCTTTGGTTATATACCTTTGATTATACCAATCCCAAGTTTTACTTGCAAGCTTTACTCTTTAATTTACCCAAGTTCTTTACTCTCTAGTTAATGCTTTGTGAGGATTTGGAAAGATAGTATAGATAGCATAAAGATTATAAAACTAGGCCTATACCAGATGTTATTCTATGGCATGAGATTGAAGATTAGCACCCCTCATTAGTGAACACTCTTAACCTTAGTGGCTAGTGCTAAGCATAAAACTTGATCACTTTAGATGGGAATACATGGTGAAAATGATTATAAAAACCTTGGAATGATGAGTCATTCTATTGAAATGTTTTGACATGTGTTGAGAAACACAAATGGATTTGATGATGAAAATGTTGAGGCATGAGCCTTAGCCCTTTATAAAAAAAACTAATGGTTCGGTTCGGATGCGATACCATTCCAATTTTACCGTACAACCACAATACCTGAATTGGGTAAGGCTGAGCCGGAAGTTTATATGCATTAGTATGGGTTCCCTCGCGGAGGAGGTTTGAGCTAAGGATACCTCGTGAGTGTGAATTGTCCACCTATGCAGTGCCTAGGATGGCAGATGACCATGGCTGGGAGGCCAAACTCATAGGGGAGATGCCTATACTAGAGTGTGTAATTGAAAGGTTATGTTTGATTATCCGCATACTAAGTATGATGATCCAGGGTTATCCCTGACGGATGTATCGAATTTTGTGGTGAAAGTGTACCACCTCTACAGAGTGTCAAACTATTCGAATAGCCGCGTCCGCGGTCATGGATAGTTGAAGTAGCCATACTGTTCCGTTGTCAGATGTTTTCAAAATGACTTGTGAAGTGAACTATGATTTTGACTTGACCATAACAGGGTTGTGAATACGAAAAATAGGTTCCCACTTAAAGTGATTTAGGAAATTTACTTAGTTTTCTTTTATTCTGAACTTAGTTTAGATAAATCTGGCTTTTTGCAAATAACCTAGAGCTTAAGATTCCTACTAGAGGTACCTTACATGTTAGTGATAGTTTGCGAGTACTTAAAGAGTACTCATGGCTTTGTCCCTAGAAATTCCCGTGGCCAGACTCTGAGGAGGACTATCAGGATGATGGACAGCAAGAGGTCTACGACAACTAGGATCATCTCCCATCGTCAGCATTTCCTGTGACACTGAAGATGGAGCCCACTAGTACGCTTATTATTTCCACTACTTGTTTGTATTAAGACTGGATCATGACATCCTTTATTTGTGTAAGACCTTATTATGGTCTGTAATGGATGATGTACTGTGATATCCAATCTGTTATGTCTCGCAAAAATGGTAATCCTAGGATTGCGATGTATGGAATAACAGGCATCTGGGATTAAAAATCCGGGTGTTGACAACCCTCATCCACGAAAGTTCTCCTCCCTACCATGCCATGGCCGCCACCACCAAAGCCTAGTTCTGCTGACGCACTCGTACCGCCACCGCCCCGTGTACATCCTCAGGAGCCCCGTGGTGACATGCCAATTGTGCTGCTACCCGGAGCACGGAGGAGATGGACGGTACCTCGGCGCATCTTCCACGAACTTCCTCGACACCGCAGCCACCATCTTCCCTAGCTCTCCGACCTTCCCCACGCTCGCTCTGGCTCGGCTAGTCGCGGGTGAAAGGTGAGAACCATAGACCGACTTTGCCATCCGCCTTGTCCTGAACCGCAGCCGCGCACACGCCCGCTCCTTGCAGTCGCGCGCTACGACATGCAAACACCGTGCACGCCTGAGTTTGCCTCAACAACAATAACATCGCCATGCCCTCTGTTCCCGTCCAATTCCCAGCGCCCCTATCTCTCTTTCGGCAAAGCTTCCTGAACGAGAAAGGATCTAGGATGTCCCCTCTCTACGCAGGATCAAACTACACTCGAAACCATTTCCTGTAACTCCTGGAATCATCCTCGGAAGATCGAGCAATATTACTGCCTGGCGGAACATTTTCCTGTTGTTTTCTGTCAGTTAACGTCAGTGTGTTGGCCTCTGTTCTTCATCGATTTCCGGTGCACACATTCTGCCTCTGCCGAAATCTCGAACACCAAATTTGTAGACCTTGATCCCCTCTTCTTCTTTGCTCTTTACGGCGTCGTGAAATTCTGCACCGTTTCCTCATCATCTTCATTTGAAGATCGAATCAAATAGCCTCAACGGCGATGATCGAGTTCAGTTTCGTCAGTAAAACTTCAGCGACCTCTGGAAACTTTTCTCAAAACCCCCTTGAACTTCCTGAGCTTCAACCACTCGATTCCCGGATCCACCACGTGTCGGCCACCCGTTGGCTCGCACGCGCGTAGACCCATAGGATCCTCTAGCCCACACGTCGGCGTTAGGGAGCAGGATCACCCCGTGTAACAAAAACCCCAGAGTAATTTTCCAATTCAATAAAAATTCTAGGAAATGATTAAATCCCAATTAATTCATATCTTTTTAAATAATTAGAATATGACAAATTTTTCAAAATGAAATATGATTCAAATTTAAATACGAATCCAAACCTGTTTTCAGATTTGACCAGTTTTGACGCTATCTAGTCAAACATTTGGCTTTTGCCCCTAATTTAATTGTTTTGTATTTAATTATTGTTTAAATTTGTAAATTCAAATAATGCATATAATATATATTTCTGAATCAAAAAAATGTCAGGAATTCAAATATGCCATCTGAAATATGGATTCCAAATTTGACAAATAATATGTCTAAATTGATCAGCGTGACAAGCCCGTTCTAAATATCCATTCCATGAAATAATTTGAAGCATGCGTCATATAAATATTAAGAAAACATAAAGGCTTATGGGAGTAAAACATGTCTAAATAACTAATTAATGTGATTTATTATTGTTCTCACACCTCACTCATGCCATGCTATGTGATACCAGGCAATTTTGCATCGCATACTTTGTTTGTTTGTTCCATATATTCATATGATTGTGCATTTTATTTATTATGGCCCTTTGTGTGTTTGGCTTTTATTTTGGACAGACGCCGAGCAAGGGAACTATTAGGAGAACCAAGAGTACTATCCGGATCCCGGTTACCCTACTGCTGATCTGACAGGCAAGAAATTCCCCATGCTTGCATACATATAGCACATATGCCTCTATCTTATTCTTGCATCATGGTGTCACGATTGCATTCAATTGAATCCCAAGTATTGCATAGCCTTTACTATTAAACCCCATGGACACTTATACCCTCAATCCTATGAGCCATTACTATAGGAGTTGTTTGAGCCATGAGAGTCGTAGAACTACATGTGTAGGGTTTGTGTGATTCTTTGGATAACGAGGTACCTAAACAACTTAAACTTTGTAGTAATGGGATAACTAAAGAAAGAGGCACCGGTGGGAAATAACTTATATTTGGTTCTTCCATGCTCACTTGTGTCCCGTAGGACCCTGAGTACTTGATTCATGTTCCTTGACTATTGCACTATCCGCATGTGGGACCATGAATACCCTTCGCTTGAGCTTGATTCACATTTTATTTTTTGGGGCCACAAACTAGTTTGGGGCATTATTACTATCTTGTACTTATGCCATGCTTTACTGCTTTATTTACTATTGCGCGTGGAGCACCTATACTATTTAGAAATGCAGAGTGTTTACGTGGTATAGACAAGCCCAATCACACTTTCGGGTTCCCAGCCTTTTACTGCCATTGGTGTAAACCCTGGGTCCGTTTCGGAGCGGCTAACTTCGCTACAAGTTGCTTATTGGGGTGGCCCCCTAAAATCATTTATGAATCCTGTGAATGCATTGCCGTGAGGCCTCGTTGCTTTTTATTTCGTTCTTCCCAAGGTTGATCGTGCATGTGTTGCTATTTGTACACCCCTGTACGGTAAATCTTTCTAAAAGCCGTGGCCACGGTTATGGATGACTTGGAGCATAGTTTGTTGATCATAGACAAGTATAAATAAAGTACCATCTTTAACTTTACTAAAACATGACTAGTAAACAGTGCAACACACATGGAATGGTTAATAAAATTGCCAACATATGGGATGTTCTTCTGCCTTCTCATTCGGTAAGCGAAAAGGAGGGCGAGTGATGTTTATTGATGTTACTTGTATAACTATTGTTTCTAATTAACGAGCATCCATACGTATTTGGTTGGGCGGAAGTTGTAGTGTGTCTCTATAGAACTATTTAGATATTATCTTTCGCTACAATTGCATCACCCCTAGGTTGTTCTCTTTAGATGCATTAAGACTTGCTGAGTACCCCTAGGGTCTCACACGATATTTGTTTTGGTTCAGATGGACAAGTTTACTCACAGGAAGGGTACTGGGTCGAAGAGACCGATGATGGTGGCAACAATCATCAGGTGTAGAGATTCCGGGTTGGAGATCCGTGAGATCTGTGGGTGGAATGTGCTTATTTTCAGGGCATATTATGCCAATTTGCTTCTTGTTTGTACTCGGATCTTGTTTTCTGCTTCCGCTTGATACTCTGATGTGTGATGTATGAGGATGTATCCCAAACTATTATTTTTATCTAGGATATTTGGAACTTGCCGTATGGCATTGAATATTTCTGTTTCTATTGCCTTAGATGGTCTGTGTCTGATGTATAATTGTATGTCGCTGGCATACACACTTATGTATGTTTTGATCGCATACCTATCGACTATGCCGCTCACTCTTATCACGATGTTTTTGAAAGTGGGTAGGGTGGTTGGCCGATACTATGCCATGTTTCGCTTCTACGGGCCTACACGTGGGTGGCCTTGGGCCTCTATGGTAGAATCCCTTATCCACTTTTGGGATCATCCAATATTGTTGCTTAGAGCATAGGTCCGAGGTAATTACAGCTATGGATGAAAGTGGAGCGGAAAGTTTCCGACTTTTCCACGAAAAAATGGAAATGAAATGGAAATATGGAAACGGAAACGAAATTTCGCAAAACAGAAATGGAGGGTTTTTACGGAAATAGAAACGCAAACGGAACAGTGTTTTCAGGCGGAATAGACACGGAAATGGAATTTCCTTTTCCGTCTAATATGGAATTTCTGCTTAGGGTTGATGTGCATGGCCAAATCCAACCGACACAAAACATGACCTTGTCAAGCCAAACTTGCAAAGTTGCTCATCCTAGTACCGAAGATTATGTAATCCCTTGTTGCATTCGAGGAGGCTTCCATGAAATGATCATTCCCTTATTCACTTCTAAACCTAGCACTGTGCTATATATAATCAGGGAACAATTTTGTTGGTTTTCTAGAATGCTCGAGATTTGTTGCATGATTCTAGGATTCTCTTTGTTCCGGGTAAAATCATCATTGTTCCGCGTCTGCACTGTATTCGGTCTGTATCTTGTTTCGACAATATCTGCTTCTATTTTTGTTTCTGGGGTTTCTTTATTCGTTTCTGCCTCCACAAAAATGAAAACAAATGTGGCACCACTCAGTTCTGTCTGTTTCTGCTCCGTTTTCAGCCCTAATTACAGCCATCCGGCCTAGTCTAGCCAGTCTAAACCGGCTAAGCCTACCCGGGGGTAATCCCCCCGACACTAGCCCCCGAGCGCACTAGGACTTAACCTTGCAGGGAATTTTTGCATGCTACCGAGTGATTTGATGCAAAAGTTGATTATATCGTCCGGAGCTTGTAAGATTGTTGCTGAAGTTAACCAGTTGGAGGGAATCGAATACGAAATCGGTAGACACCCACTGGGTGATCGCTGATAGAGGTAGCCGACTGGCGTAGCCAGAGCTTGGAAACAAACCATCTCGCGGCTGAGATCAGCGCTTGCCCCAGCTGTGGGCCCCCCGGATTAATCCTCCGAGAATCCCTGTTATGCATACAACCACGATCCCATGATCAGTTAGTCGTGGCACATAACCAACAAGTATCATTACAACATCCGAGATATACCGAAATACGAGACTTACATACATGCCGTTATAGCTGCATCAATAATCAACAACGGAACTTCATCCAACATAGAGCCCGAGCCATGCCTTAACCTACCGGCAACTAACTGGGAGAACGTCCTAGCTCGCATAGTCGCCCACACCATCTTCTTCTTGAAATATGGCCAAGTTAATAGCCAGGGACAATGCCAGTGAGTACATTGAATGTACTCGCAAACCACGTTAATAAAATAATAATAACGAGAGGCTATGCAATATGGCTGTGGTATTAGGAGGGCTCCAAGAGAGGTTCTTTTCTCTAATAGTTTCTCTTGTAGATATAGCATCTACATATCTTTGTTGAAAACTTTTGTAAAATGTTTTGGAAACCTTTTTGAAAAGTTTTGAAAACATTAGGACTGGGTCACCCATTTGTTCCCGTATTCAGGTCGTCCCACGACCAAACTCCTTCCATCCCTTTCTGACCATCCCATGGTCATAGTAGGGATCCTTCCCGACCATCCAGTGGTCAAAACATTTTCAAAGCCATTTCTTTTCAGAAATCCTTTTTGAAAACAAAACCAGCACCGCTCTACAAAAGTTTGTCCAACGCGTCCTTAACCACGGACACGGCTATTCGAATAGATTTACACTCTGCAGAGGTTGTACACTTTACCCACACCATCCGCGTACACTACCCTGATCTTCACCGATCGTAGGTCGAGAAACCGATCAAGACTCTCTGGATGCCCACTCCAATATAAGTGCCTACCCTATGGGTGTTAATCCCCTCAACACCGGGACGTCGAGCGAGGACCAACCGGAGCGCTTTTTCCACTCCTCGAGAGTGTGCACTTTCAATGAGGGGCCCGTAGTAATGCATGGAGGCCTGCCGACCCTTCGTTCCTTCTCCAGGTCCCACCTTTGTCGGAGAAGGCCCACCCTCTAGGGATCCCCGATCCCCTGTAGTTGTTGCGAGGCAGCTTATACCAGAATAGGCATACATCAAATCCAGCCCTGTCCCATTCCAGAGTAATGAGGTTGCACAAGGTTCAGTTGTTATAGCTAGACTGCAGAGAACCAGGTGCATTTTTGTAAACCTTTTTCCTCCGGTTTTCCTCCAGCATTTTGTAAAACAAAACCTTTTTCTTTCTCAACATCTCTTGGGAGGTCCCACCTCAACAAGGTTTTATCATAAAACATTTGGTAAAACTTTTTCCGGGGTCTTCCCATCCTCTAGCTTTTGCTTCGGCTAAATCAGGGTCTCCAAAGGGGTATGGTGGATATACATCATATACTCTACTAGGGGCAGTTAGGTATCACCAAATGGGGTTGTACTTAATAGTACCATAGTGTAATGGTTCGGTGGAGCCAAACCACTACCATATATATATATGTATATATCAACATATAGTAAAGCAATGCAGTTTTTAATAAACAGAAGGTAAAACCTGCATAAGTAAAATAGTAGGACAAGGTTTACGAGCAAGAAGGTGGATTGCCTGATGATCAGCAATATGGCAATATGTCCCTGGACTTCTTCTTTAGAAACCCATAATAACCAATAACAATACCCAACCTCTGATTTCCGATTTCATCGTGACTACCGTCGTCTAGACATCACATGCAAACAAACAAGGGCACAATCAACACAAGGCATGCAAGCACCAATACAATACAGCAAACAAATGGATAAAACCAAATTAAGATTCAGATGGTTTGGGGAGGATTGGAATTAGGAGATTGAGATGGCCTTGCCTTGAAAGGTGAAAGAAAATCCCTTAGGATTTATAGTCTAGAACTACCTAAGAGATGGATTTTGGAACAAGAGCATATTCTGTATGATACCATTGAAAAACATGATACCAACAGATAGGTATTGATAAGATGAAACCAACAAAAGTGGTTTCACTATTTTATCACTTTTCTTGAAATACTTATGAATATTCTAGTGCTAAAGGCTCTAGTTTTAGGAAATAATTCACCAGAAAAGTTCTGGAGCTCCAAAAATTATTTCCTTGGATGGTTCAGTAGGGTTTGATGTACTTGTTCACTGAGTTGGAATCAGGTCAAGGTAATTACCAGAATGCCCTCAGGAAATTCCGAAAGGCAGTTCTGTAGACAACTTGTCCTTTTCACCAAATTTAATCTACTGAGGATTCTGATATGCGGTGGATAGGTATTGTAAATACCTCTCAGTACCAACTGGAATCACTCTTTTTGGAGTTGCAGATCTACTGAAGTGAATTTAGAGGTGAATAAACCATGCACGGAACAGTTTAATTCACAGATAAAAATCTAAGGCTCAATAAATCATGGGTCCTAGATTTGGATAGGTATTGATGTATCTCATCCAGGATAATTGGAATTGGGTCAATTGGACTCAAGGTTTACTGTAGGTAATTTTTTAAAGTCATAACTGAATTGCTTTTGTTATTTTTCCTCAAGCTAACCTACTATTCACCTTGGCATGAGACCAATGTCCAAGGATAGATGCTTCTAATATCTCTCAGAGGCAGTTGGTTTTACTCCAATTGCAGTTGTAAAATTCACAGAAAGAATTAATTAGTGAAAAAGTATACATTTGAGGATTTAATTCACTAATGGCACCCTAGTCAATATTTTTAGTTACTCTCTGCTCTGCATGTTGCACAAAACACTAGGGTACTTGGTAAAAATTAGATATGGGCATTTGGAAGCATTTTCCATTTTTATTTTGAATTAAACCAATCAGTCTAATAAGCAGATCTGCAAAAAGGAATTAATAAAAGGAAAGGGGCTAGGGCTTGGATCTGGGGACAGTTGGGCCGTCCATGGGAAATGCGGCCCACCCGGGTGAGGCACTGCACAGGAGGAGAGTTCAAATCCCTCCTGGTGGGACCCGTGCGTCAGCGGGAGCCAGTGCTGAAGGGGTAAGGGGCGCTCTGGGCCGTCCGTTTTAGGAGAGACCAACGGCTCCAGACCGTCGTCTGCGCTGAGACAGAGGTGGGGCGGCAGAAACCCTAGAGCAGCGCCGGCGGTGCAGGGGAGCTCACCTAGGGTCGTGCCGGCGACGAGGAAGGCATGGAGGTGATGCGGCGCTCGATGGCGAGCCTGGCGATGGTCGGCAGGGGCGGGCTCGACGCAGGGAGGTGGCTCGCGCATCGGCGCCCGATGGAGATGGATCGGGACCTTGCCGGCGAGGAGGTTCCGGCCGTTCCTACAAAGAGAGGGAGCCACCGTTAGAAAGAGGAGGAGGAGGGAATCATCACAGAGGAACATGCATCAGGGGAGGAGGCAAGGGGAGGGAGCTTAGCTCGATGGTGGGTAGGAGGCTGAAGTCGTGTTTGCCGTCGTACGGGCAGTGCAGCGCAGGGGAGAGGCTGGGAAGCTCAGGGATGAGAGATCTGGTGTCTGGGATGGCGTTGAGGCCAGATGCAGGGGAGAGGGAGCTCGGGAGAGGGTTGCTCGAGCTCGGGCTCATTCATGGCCAAGAGGGAGTTCTTCTCCTCTCCTGGCCAGTACAGAGCGAGGGAGGGGAGGTGGAGTGCAGGGGGAGTGAGTGAGGGTGGGAGGAGGCAAATGAGGGGAAGAGAGGGGGTTGGCCAGCCTCTGGCCTATTTATCTCAATTAGGGGAAGGGTGCACCATGGGCATGGTCTATGAGGGCTTGGGGAGGAGGGAGAACCAGGGGAAGGATGCTATGGGCAGGGGAGGTGGTTTTTGGTCGAGCTACAGAGCAGAGGGGAAGGGGGTAGCTGATGCAAGAGGTTTTACAAGCCAAGACACCCACATGGGGTTAAATGCTACTGTCCAAGCACTAAAGGACAAGAGGCTACAGTGATTAGCTATAGTGATCACGACCAGGGAGGAGTGCTGGTGGCTATGGTGAGTGGTGGTGAGCCTTGGTGGTTATTGGTCCTTGGTTTAGATCAATAATTTCCTAGTTTGCCTTAATTGATCAATTTGTGGGTTGTGAAGGAAGTGTGATAAATTGTATAGGACAGAGTGGGGAAATGATACTGGTAGATGGGTGAGGTCCAGATACAACCCTAGGAATTTTTTGGGATTTTTTAGAGGACTTTAAATCCACTTAAATCCATTTATTCAAAAAGGGCAGAAGTAGATTCTAGAAGATCAGTTAATATTTTTACATTGGACTTTGCTGGATTTTGATATGAGATGGTCCTAGATACCATATCACACCTTGGGGAATTTTGTTGGGATTTATTGGGGTGGGAGAGTATTTAAAACATTTATTTGTTGTTTGTGCCATTTAGGAAAAAGGACAAAAAGAATTAATAAAGATCTTCAAAAATATTTATTTTTGAAGTGGGAAGATAGGGTATGATAGATAGGTCTCAATTGAGCCAAAAGTTGGGGGAAGTGTTTCGGTAAAAACTAGGCTTTCCTTTAGGGGGGAAGTTTTGGAGATTTTGACTATTAAAGAGATTAATTAGATTTGGAGCCATAAAATTATGGATAATCTTTGATAAATCTTTATGATCAAGGTGGATGATGCATACAAGGTGTAGAAAGCATTTGCAAACTTGGGATTGGAGAATCCAAGTTGATTTTGGTGGAATACTCTAGGTTCAGGATCTAGGGTGATGTTACTTTCATACCATTAAAACATGGTTGTATCTTCGAGTTCAGATCTCCCCTGGGGACATGAGATATATAGATGGATAGACCAAGTGATGTAGATTGCAATGGTGTAGGGTTTTGAGCTGGATCCTGCTTGAGCTCACCAAGACAAGCTTTCAAACTTTGAATAAAATAAGCTTGCCAAAGCAGATTATCATCTAGCCTTCAAAACCTTGTGGGTTTAGGCAGCACAAGGATCCACTTGGAACAAGTGAAGTAGATGTTGGTAGCCCTATATAGGTAGAACACAACCATGCAAAGATTTGGTCCATCGAGGTTTGTATGGTGGTGTGAGCTCTTAGCAAAGTTGGCATGATGACTAGATCTGCAGAAGTTATTTTCTTGCCTGCAAAACCATCAAGAACTGGTGGGTTGAAGGGTGATCTAACCAAGGGCAAGAGTGGGCATTGGTAGACCATAGTATGGTTAACAAGATAGTTTAAGTGCATTTCCAATAATGCACAAGGGTTGGGAAAAGGAGGCATTCAAAAAGGTGATGTTGGATACATATTTCTAGACTTAGCCAAATTTGGCAGATTTAGGGTTTTTGACTAGAATGTTGGTGGAGATGATTTTGACGGGTGGAAATGTACCCAAGCCTCATCAAATGGATGATATTTAAGAGTAGATTGAGTAGAAGGGATCCATGCTTAATATTGGGCTTCATTGTCTTGGAAGCTTCTAGAATAGATCACTACAGCATTGATCTGGGTAAGGGTTTCAGATGATCACCTAGTAGCTAGGGATCAGATCTAGATTCTATCCTTGCTTAGGATGGGATGATTTGGAGACATCTTGATCCTAGTGATGAGCTCCTAGAGTAGCTCATACAATCTCCTCAGCAGACAATTCAGGCAGCAGATCAAGGCAACTCATCTTACAAACAAATCAACTACTACTGGGGTTACCACCAAGCTTAGCTTGAGGTAAGGATGGGTATTTTGAAATAGGTTGGAGTTTGAACAAGGTAAGACCATTGGTATCTCTACCAGGAGTAGAATTTAAAAGCTTACAAAAAGGTTTTGGAGATCCTAGAGGTAAGAGTAGTTGAAGGTTCTGTCTTGAAAACATAAGGATATTATATTATATAACTCTCCATAGTTTTGTCAATAGAAGTTACAAAAATAGTTTTGGTTACATAAGCATCTTGTCTCATGCTTTGAAATGCCAGAACATTTGAGAATATGGAAATTAAGCCAAGACTGTTTTGGGAAGTAGCTTTTGTCAACTGGTGTTAGGGTAAGGAGTATGTCATCTAATACACATTCATATGCATAAGCATATCCAACAACAAGCAAACACTTCAGCATTAAACAAGAAAAAGTTTTTCTGCCCCCTGATTTTTGCATTCTGACAACTAATCAGGGTTGCTGAAATTGGGATGTTACAGATCTTTCCCCCTTAAAAGAATCTCGTTCGGAGGTTCGGGAGAGTACGGCTAGGGGATTTTTAAGCCGGGTTGATACTAGGTGTGTTACGCATACTATCTAAAGGACTCCGTCTTTGAAAGTGACCACTTTGACGATGAAGTTGATCTTCAGTCTTCTAGGATGCACGGAGAGCTGAGCAAAGTCCAGTCATGATTGCGAGGGATGACCTTCTTTTCCTTCCAGACTCTATACCTCGAGGGCTTAGACTAGGCAGACTATCTCGATGCTGAACTTCACGGGGTACTCGTCGGAGGATAGAATTCTACGATTGGGGAGTACCTCTCTCTAAGGATTCACATCTCTTCCTTAGGGTCATAGCGTACCCTAATTAAAGATTTTACGGTCGGTACTCCTGGGTTTTCTTCTGGCGAAGGGTTACTCCATTTTTGTGGGAAAGACGTAGTCTTTCCCCCTTAGGATTAAGCTGGGGTATATTGGCGAGTTGACATAGTCCTTCCTTCTTGAAGTCATTGAATGGGGTTTCTGGGGATTGTCGTCCATCTTTCTTCGGGAGTAGAGACCTTCGGGAGTCTTCCGGGAATTATGAATTGCTGGGCTTATATACTACTATTATTCGTACTTAGCCAGTTGGAGTCTCAAGTTCTCCAAGCGATTGGAAGTAAGAGGTTAGCTATCCTGCGGTCCTTCGGGTGGGTCTTCAGCTGAAGTAGCGGAGGGAGTTTGTAGAATCCTCGGTTAGTTTCTCCTCAGATAACTCAAGGGTTGTAGTTTGGCAGGAGGACTTCGGATCCAGAGAGATTTCCTAAAGTAGCATTTGATAGACAGCCTTCTGAGGATTTGAGTGGAAAGACACAGTCTTTCCACCTTAGAGATTCATTAAGGTGCTTTAGGAGTGGTGCAGATCTTCTGTCTGGGAGGTGCTGACCTGATGTTAGCGGATAGCTGCATCTTCCCGGAGTCTTGAGCTGGGGTCTTTGAGTGGCGCTTTATTTTATCACCCTTGGCGGGGCTGGTTTCCTAACGAAGCCTTTAAGGTGGTTAGCTCAAAAGTAATTTAGCAGTTTAAGACTCTTCCTGATAGTGCTTCGTCACGGTACAGGCATCTTCTTTTGTCGTCTCTTGAACACTGGGCGTTGTTTCTGCTCGAAGACTAAGTAGACTAGTTGCCTTCGCGCTTCCTTATCATCTGGCTTCAGGGGTGGTTCTGACCTTCTAGGGAGGATCATTCCTTTAGTTTGGGTAGGTTTGACTATAATACATAGTCTCCTGAGGTGGTCAGAAGCTCTAATACACTAAAGGTTAGTGTGGTTAGGTCTTCACTTCTTGTTTTGGTTAACTTATCGGGGGTTTTCCTGTGGTTATTGAGGATCCTTCGGTGGTTGACTTCCGGTTTCAACGGGATTCTTGTTGTGGTAGACTGAGGAACAAGGGACTGCGGTGCTATTGACGAGTCTTGCGAGGTGAGTTTGACGAGGTATGCCATCCTGCCGAGGTGAAATCTTCGAGTTGATTTTGGCTTGACGATGTCGAACTCCTAGTTCTTGTGATGCCTTTCCTCTCATGTGCTCTCCAGGTTAGTCTGGGTGTCATTACCGATAGCTAACACAGGGGTTTCCTGAGCTACTAGGAGGGTTATCGCTCCACGAGTCACATTTTTAAAGGGGTCAAAGCAAACCAGAACATACAAACAAGGCGAACAGGGCGAGGGAATCGCACTATCCTCGGCAAACAATCACACATCAAACAACACATGTGGCACCTAGGCAAGCAAACAGGATCAATGCTAGGGAACAAGGATTTAACTACTCGCGATGTAGGGGAATCCTATTCTTAGGACTATTGACCCTAGATACCGTCTTTCTTCAGGTCGAAGTCACTTATCTTGTAGATGAAGCCTTCATCGTATCTTGGACGCATTCCTGATAGGGCAACACCTGAGGTATTTTGATTATGAGGATTCTGCGGGTCGAGCGATGTTATAGTCTCCTTGTGTTTGCTGGTAGTTGCTTGTCTTCATCTTGTCCTCATTGTCTTCACCGGGTTCTAGATCCTATTTATTTAAAATCCAGAGGTTTGAAGTTTGGGATCAAGAGTTGGAGTAAACCATTTTCGAAAGCATTTACTTAGAGTAAGAGAAGAAGTAGAACTTTTGAAACTTATTTAGAAACTAGTTTTTGAAAACCTGGGTTTTCAAAATAAGGTTCCTGTCTAATGACCATGCTAACTAAGGTTCTCCTATAGTCAGGATGGCTCTGATACCAAGTCTGTGGGGCCCCGGATTAATCCTCCGAGAATCCTTGTTATGCATACAACCACGATCCCATGATCAGTTAGTCGTGGCACATAACCGACAAGTATCATTACAACGTCTGAGATATAGCAAAATACAAGACTTACATACATGCCATTATAGCTGCATCAATAATAAACAGCGGAACTTCATCCAACGTAGAGCCCGAGCCATGCCTTAACCTACCGGCAACTGACTGGGAGAACGTCCTAGCTTGCATAGTCGCCCACACCATCTTCGTCTTGAAATATGGCCAAGTTAATAGCCAGGGACAATGCCAGTGAGTACATTGAATGTACTCCCAAACCACCTTAATAAAATAATAATAACAAAAGGCTATGCAATATGGCTGTGGTATTAGGAGGGCTCCAAGAGAGGTTCTTTTCACAAATAGTTTCTCTTGTAGATATAGCATCTACATATCTTTGTTGAAAACTTTTGTAAAATGTTTTGGAAACCTTTTTGAAAAGTTTTGAAAACATTAGGACTGGGTCACCCATTTGTTCCCATTTTCAGGTCGTCCCACGACCAAACTCCTTCCATCCCTTTCTGACCATCCCATGGTCATAGTAGGGATCCTTCCCGACCATCCCATGGTCAAAACATTTTCAAAGCCATTTCTTTTCAGAAATCCTTTTTGAAAACAAAACCAGCACCGCTCTATAGAAGTTTGTCCAACCCGTCCTTAAGCACGGACACGGCTATTCCAATAGATTTACACTCTGCAGAGGTTGTACACTTTACCCACACCATCCGGGTACACTACCCTGATCTTCACCGATCGTGGGTCGAGTAACCGATCAAGACTCTCCGGATGCCCACTCCAATATAAGTGCCTACCTATGGGTGTTAATCTCCTCAACACCGGGACGTCGGGCGAGGACCAATCGGAGCGCTTTTTCCACTCCTCGAGAGTGTGCGCTTTCAATGAGGGGCCCGTAGTAACGCGTGGAGGCATGCCGACCCTTCCTTCCTTCTCTAGGTCCCACCTTTATCGGGGAAGGCCCACCCTCCAGGGATCCCCGATCCCGTGTAGTTGTTGCGAGGCAGCTTATACCAGAATAGGCAAACATCAAATCCAGCCCTGTCCCATTCTAGAGTAATGTGGTTGCACAGGGTTAAGTTGTTATAGCTAGACTGCAGAGAACCAGGTGTGTTTTTGTAAACCTTTTTCCTCCAGTTTTCCTCCAGCATTTTGTAAAACAAAACCTTTTTCTTTCTCAACATCTCTTGGGAGGTCCCACCTCACCAAGGTTTTATCATAAAACATTTGGTAAAACTTTTTCTGGGGTCTTCCCATCCTCTAGCTTTTGCTTCGACTAAATCGGGGTCTCCAAAGGGGTATGGTGGATATACACCATCTACTCTACTAGGGATAGTTAGGTATCACCAAAAGGGGTTATACTTAATAGTACCATAGTGTAATGGTTCGGTGGAGCCAAACCACTACCATATATATGTATATAAACATATAGTAAAGCAATGTAGTTTTTAATAAACAGAAGGTAAAACCTGCATAAGTAAAATAGTAGGACAAGGCTTATGAGCAAGAAGGTGGCTTGCCTGATGATCAGCAATATGGCAAATGTCCCTGGACTTCTTCTTTAGAAACCCATAATAACCAATACGAATACCCATCCTCTGATCTCCGAATTCATCACGACTACCGTCGTCCAGACATCACATGCAAACAAACAAGGGCACAATCAACACAAGGCATGCAAGCACCAATACAATACAGCAAACAAATGGATAAAACCAGATTAAGATTCAGATGGTTTTGAGAGGATTGGAATTAGGAGATTGAGATGGCCTTGCCTTGAAAGGTGAAAGAAAATCCCTTAGGATTTATAGTCTAAAACTACCTAAGAGATGGATTTTGGAACAAGAGCATATTCTGTATGATACCATTGTAAAAACATGATACCAACAGATAGGTATTGATAAGATGAAACCAACAAAAGTGGTTTCACTATTTTATCACTTTTCTTGAAATACTTATGAATATTCTAGTGTTAAAGGCTCTAGTTTTAGGAAATAATTCACCCGAAAATTTCTGGAGCTCCAAAACTTATTTCCTTGGACGGTTCAGTAGGGTTTGATGTACTTGTTCACTGAGAGTTGGAATCAAGTCAAGGCAATTAACAGAATGCCCTCAGGAAATTCCCAAAGGCACTTTTGTAGACAATTTGTCTTTTTCACCCAATTTTATATACAGAGGATTCTGATATGTGGTAAAGGGTAATGGATAGGTATTGTAAATACCTCTCAGTACCAACTGGAATCACTCTTTTTGGAGTTGCAGATCTACTGTAGTGAATTTAGAGGTGAATAAACCATGCACAGAACAGTTTAATTCACAGATAAAAATCTAAGGCTCAATAAATCATGGGCTCCTAGATTTGGATAGGTATTGATGTATCTCATCTAGGATAATTGGAATTGGGTCAATTGGACTCAAAGTTTAGTGTAGGTAATTTTCTAAAGTCGTAACTGAATTGCTTTTGTTATTTTTCCTCAAGCTAACCTACTTTTCACCTTGGCATCAGACCAATGTTCAAGAATAGATACTTCTAATATCTCTCAGAGGCAGTGGGTTTTACTCATACTGGAGTTGTACAATTGACAGAAAGAATTTATTAGTGAAAAAGTATACATCTGAGGATTTAATTCACTAATGGCACCCTAGTCAATATTTTTAGTTACTATCTGCTCTGCATGTTGCACAAAACACTAGGGTACTTGGTAAAAATTAGATCTGGGCATTTGGAAGCATTCTCCATTTTTATTTTGAATTAAACCAATCAGTCTAATAAGCAGATCTGTGAAAAGGAATTAATAAAAGGAAAGGGGCCAGGGCTTGGATCTGGGGACAGTTGGGCCGTCTAGGGGAAATGCGGCCCACCCGGGTGAGGCACTGCACGGGAGAAGAGTTCAAATCCCTCCTGGCAGGACCCGCGCTTCAGCGGGAGCTAGTGCTGAAGGGGTAAGGGGCGCTCTGGGTCGTCCGTTTTAGGAGAGATAGACGGCTCGACAGAGGTAGGGCAGCGGAAACCCTAGGGCGGCGCCGGCGGTGCAGGGGAGCTCACCTAGGGCCGTGCCGGCGACGAGGAAGGCACGGAGGTGATGCTGCGCTCGATGGAGAGCCTCGCAATGGTCGGCAGGAGCGTGCTCGACGCAGGGAGGTGGCTCGTGCGTCGGCGGCCGACGGAGATGGATCGGGAGCTCGCCGGCGAGGAGGTTCCAGCCGTTCCTACAAAGAGTGGGAGCCACCGTTAGAAAGAGGAGGAGGAGGGAATCATCACAGAGGAACATGCATCAGGGGAGGAGGCAAGGGGAGGGAGCTTACCTCAATGGTGGGTAGGAGGTTGAAGTCGTGTTTGCCGTCGTACGAGAAGTGCATCGCAGGGGAGAGGCTGGGAAGCTCAGGGATGAGAGATATGGTGTCTGGGATGGCGTTGAGGCCACATGCAGGGGAGAGGGAGCTCGGGAGAGGGTTGCTCGAGCTCGGGCTCATTCATGGCCGAGGATGATTTCTTCTCCTCTCCTGGCCAGTACAAAGCGAGGGAGGGGAGGTGGAGTGCAGGGGGAGTGAGTGAGGGTGGGAGGAGGCAAATGAGGGGGTTGGCCAGCCTCTGGCCTATTTATCTCGATTAGGGGAAGGGTGCACCATGGGCATGGTCTATGAGGGCTTGGGGAGGAGGGAGAACTAGGGGGAAGGATGATATGGGCAGGGGAGGTTGTTTCTGGTCGAGCTGCAGGGCAGAGGGGAAGGGATAGCTGCTGCAAGAGGTTTTACAAGCCAAGACACCCACATGGAGTTAAATGCTAGTGTCCAAGCACTAAAGGACAAGAGGCTACAGTGATCACGACCAGGGAGGAGTGTTGGTGGCTGTGGTGAGAGGTGGTGAGCCTTGGTGGTGATTGGTCCTTGGTTTAGATCAATAATTTCCTAGTTTGCCTTAATTTATCAATTTGTGGCTTGTGAAGGAAGTATGATAAATTGTATAGGACAGAGTGGGGAAATGGTACTGGTAGATGGGTGAGGTCAAGATACAACCCTAGGAATTATTTCGGATTTTTCAGAGGACTTTAAATCCACTTAAATCCATTTATTCAAAAAGGGCAGAAGTAGATTCTAGAAGATCAGTTAATATTTTTACATTGGACTTTGCTGGATTTTAATATGAGATGGTCCTAGATACCATATCACACCTTGGGGAATTTTGTTGGGATTTATTGGGGTGGGAGAGTATTTAAAACATTTATTTTGTTGTTTCAGCCATTTAGGAAAAAGGACAAAAAGAATTAATAAAGCTCTTCAAAAATATTTATTTTTGAAGTGGGAAGATAGGGTATGATAGATAGGACTCAATTGAGCCAAAAGTTGGGGGAAGTGTTTTGGCAAAAACCAGACTTTCCTTTAGGGGGGAAGTTTTGGAGATTTTGACTATTAAAGAGATCAATTAGATTTGGAGCCATAAAATTATGGATAATCTTTGATAAATCTTGATGATCAAGGTGGATGATGTATACAAGGTGTAGCAAGAATTTTCAAACTTGGGATTGCAGAATCCAAGTTGATTTTGGTGGAATACTCTAGATTCAGGATCTAGGGTGATGTTAATTTCATACCATCAAAACATGGTTGTATCTTGGAGTTCAGATCTCCCCTGGGGACATGGGATATATAGATGGATAGACCAAGTGATGTACATTGCAATAGTATAGGGTTTTGATCTGGATCCTGCTTGAGCTGACCAAGACAAGCTTTCAAACTTTGAATAAAATAAGCCTGCCAAAGCAGATTATCATCTAGCCTTCTAAACCTTGTGGGTTTAGGCAGCACAAGGATCCACTTGGAACAAGTGAAGTAGATGTTGGTAGACCTATATGATTAGAACACAACCATGCAAATATTTGGTCCATAGAGGTTTGGATGGTGGTGTGAGCTCTTAGCAAAGTTGGCATGATGACTAGATTTGCAGGAGAAGTTATTTTCTTGCCTGCAAAACCATCAAGAACTAGTGGGTTGAAGGGTGATCTAACCAAGGGAAAGAGTGGAAATTGGTAGGCCATAGGATGGTTAACAACATGGTTTAAGTGCATTTCCAATAATGCACAAGGGTTGGGAAAAGGAGGCATTCAAAAAGGTGATGTTGGATACATATTTCCAGACTTAGCCAAATTTGGCAGATTTAGGGTTTTTGACTAGAATGTTGGTGGAGATGATTTTGATGGGTGGCAATGTACCCAAGACTCATCAAATGGATGATATTGAAGAGTAGATTGAGTATAAGGGATCCATGCTTGATATTGGGCTTCATTGTGTTGGAAGCTTCTAGAATAGATGACTACAGCATTGATCTGGGTAAGGGTTTTAGATGATCACCTAGTAGCTAGGGATCAGATCTAGATTCTATCCTTGCTTAGAGTGGGATGATTTGGAGGCATCTTGATCCTAGTGATGAGCTCCTAGAGTAGCTCATACAATCTCCTAAGTAGACAATTCAGACAGCAGATCAAGGCAACTCATCTTACAAACAAATCAACTACTACTGGGGTTACCACCAAGCTTAGCTTGAGGTAAGGATGGGTATTTTGAAATAGGTTGGAGTTTGAACAAGGTAATATCCTTGGTATCTCTACCAGGAGTAGAATTTAAAATCTTACAAAAAGGTTTTGGAGATCCTAGAGGTAAGAGTAGTTGAAGGTTCTGTCTTGAAAACATAAGGAGATTATATTATATAACTCTCCATAGTTTTGTCAATAGACGTTACAAAAATAGTTTTGGTTACATAAGCATCTTGGCTCATGCTTTGAAATGCCAGAACATTTGAGAATATGGAAATTAAGCCAAGACTGTTTTGGGAAGTAGCTTTTGTCAACTGGTGTTAGGGTAAGGAGTATGTCATCTAATACACATTCATATGCATAAGCATATCCAACAACAAGCAAACACTTCAGCATTAAATAAGAAAAATTTTGTGTTCCCCCTGATTTTTGCATTCTGACAACTAATCAGGGTTTCTGAAATTGGGATGTTACACCAGCCACGACTAATGGTTTTGAGAAACGTCTCGTTGCTACAATTTTGGCAACCGTGCAGCGAGGAGTTCCTATCGAATAGGAATTCTGAGGGATGAGAGGCATGTTGTTTCCTAACATAGCTCAAAAGATGGGCATTGTGAGAAGGGCCCAGCTGGTGAGCGATCCTAGTCCGTGGCAGAGAACAAGACAACAAGCGAGCATACCTTTGTTCGCTTCTTTTCCACCAAGCACATAAATTTAAGGAGAACTATAGGTTGGTGCCCCGGGTATGTAAGTTTCACGTGTACAAACAAGGATTGATTTTACTTCCGCACCTAGGTTGGGGGTAGGTGAAGGTGGGGGTTCTATTTAGGAATTCCAGTCGATTGCATAAGACCCACGGTAGCAATTGAACGGGGAAAGTATATAGAAAAGATAATTCTTTTCAATTTATATTATCTATATATTAGTTCGTCTCATTCACTGTGTTTAAAATAGGCAAGTGGAAATAATTATTGAGAATCTGTACTAGCATGCCATTCTTACAATGATCTTAGTCAGTTCTTGGAGGAATTCTCTACTAGCATCGAGGGTGATAGTCGAGATGGGGAGCATGAAGACCTTGCTCACGGAGCGGCATACCGAAAAATACGCTCAGATGTAGATTCAAACCACAAAAGCATTTCAAGGGCAATGCCCCTTGCTACCCATTATTTGAAGTTAGCCGCCATGGTGAAATTGGTAGACACGTTGCTCTTAGGAAGTAGTGCTCAAGTATCTCAATTCGAGTAAATGTTCTTTGGCATATATTTTCTTTACAAGCGCAACCGCAACTAAACAAATAGGGGTCACCAATTCCTAGCTGCAGGGCCCTAACACTCAATGTTTTGCACACCTTGAAAACATCACTTTGCTTATTGGAAGGCAGGGTGCACCGAGTGAAGGTACGTTTGCCAATGAAAGCCTATTCATTAAGATGTGTATTTTAGCTTTTGAGTGAAGAGCAAACGAGTTCAGCAAACTAGCATTTTGATCTTACAGTGGAGTCGGTTAGCGGAGAAACGACCT
The DNA here is from genome assembly GCA_910589775.1 of Avena eriantha. NCBI lineage: Eukaryota > Viridiplantae > Streptophyta > Magnoliopsida > Poales > Poaceae > Avena > Avena eriantha. The sequence continues at coordinate 129,659,393 of OU342743.1, read as the reverse complement.
TACTTAATTCAGCAGCCACACATGTCTTCCAACATTAGCGTAATTGAACTCTTGGCAAGGTTATGTGTGACGGTGTTGGACCTCCTTCCTTCATGGATGAGCTCAAAGGATTGGGACGCAGTGCCTCTCGCTTTGATCTCCTTGTTGGGGGGATACCCTCGGGTAGGGTCACGCCGGGGTATAAAGGCCGAGTTAGCCGAGGTTCGGCAAGGTCAAAGCGGATGCTGGCCGGGCCACCTCAAGGCAGGCCGAATCGCGGAGTAACCCGGACCAGGGGGCGTCCACCTAACTAGGTCTCAACCGACTTAAGCCGTAAGTCGGAACAATGTGTCTAACTTTCATGCAGGAATGGGTGTGGCCGGATCAACTACGACCCGGTCATGTCAAGCTTCTAGGAGAAGGAAGGAATCTCGCTGGTCAAAAGTAGCCCCGGTACGCATGGCATAAGCGAAGCGGACAGAGGGAGGACCAGCGAGGCGTGGCCGACAAAGGTGACGAAGCCAATGTCGGGTGACGCAGGCGCCGCAGAGGCTCACGTAGCCTCTGCGTGGATGACGCGGGGGAAAAGTAACCCTGGCGGTTTACTATCTTGGGAGTAGGCACATTCCCTGGAATATGCCTCCACGTATGCCCTAAGTGGAGACCTAGCCACTCCTATATAAGGAGGGCTAGGGTCGCTGTAGAAAGGTTAGGTTCTACGGGTTGGTCTTGTACGGGTTAGCTTGTGGCGAGAGTAAGAGAGTCCCTTCTTCCTCCTCTCCCCAAGACAGCTCTAGGAGCACTTCTAAACCTTCGAAGTGAATCAAATATAACTTTTGTGTGAGGAATCACCTCACTATCCCTCCCTGGATTCCCCTAGTGCATATTAGTCCCCACGAGTAGCCTATCCATGGCATCTGCCGGGACACCACCACGGCAGTTGGCGCCCACCGTGGGGCTAGCGGCGCTAGCAGGGGTCAAGATCTGGACGGGAAACCTCATCGGCACCGGCGAACGTGTTGTCTCTGGGCTCGTTCAGCGCTTTGGAGCGCTAGACTTTGTCAGCGACAACGCTGGCTACTTCGGCACACGCCCGCTTCAGCCTCTTCATCAAGCTCGGCGCGCACAAGGTCTACGTTGCTGTCGATGTGTCGTGCGTTCATCCGCGGCACGTCGTCGAGGCAGGGGAGCCACCCCTTAGCGTGGTTCATGGGGCGTGTATCACTCGCTCCTCGGACCGTGCTGAGGTGATGATGACTACGTATGGTGCAGGCGCAAGCAAGGATCCGGCACCAGATCCGGAGGTAACGCCTAAGGCACCGAGGAAAGGTAGAGGTCCTCCACTAGAGAGGCCTGAGAATGTGCTGCAGGAAGCGATGGATAGCTTAGCAAACCCTGTAGTAGCAGTAGTAGATCCGGCTCAGGCACAGGCCGAGCTAGAGGAAACTAGGCAAAAAATACTGGAGGGTGCGAAAAAGATAGCCGCAGCTCAGTAGTCATTGAACATGACGTTGCGTGAGTACGCAAAGGCAAACAAAGTTGATGCTGTAAAAGTAAAGGGGAGAAACCTCATAAGCGAAATGAACAAAGAGGGAGACACTAGGATTGAGGAGTCAGAGAACTATTTGTCCGTGGGGCTGCCGAGGTATAGTACCCGGCTAAGAACCTTAGGGCAGCAGACGCTGCTGCATCCGAGTTAGAGGGTCTAATGGGTGAGGCCCGTCAGAGACAGCAAGATAGGGTCAATCAGTTGGTTCGGATCGCGAACAGGCAAAATGAGGAATTGCTCAGGTCTAACCCGGAGAGAGCTGGGGCCTCCAAGATCGTTCATTCGGCAGTGGGTAACCCGGAGAAATCCGCTAGAGCCGCATCGTCTCCTCATAGTGGTCCTAGGAGAGAAGAAGTAGTAACCTCGGCCAAAAGGAACAAACAAATCGTCCCGTATGACCCAACACGGGCAGGGAAAGGAAAAGAAGTACAGAAAAATGATGATCGATGAAGTGCGAGCCGAGGTGAAGCTGGCCGAGGTAACCACGACCAAGGCAATGCCGGTCAAGGAAATGCTGTAAACGGCAATGCCGGACAGCGAAACTCGGCAGGAGCAGGACAACCGCAGCAGCGGAATATACCAAGGCAAGAGCAAAGTGTCGGCCGAGGTATGCAACAAAGAGCTGCTCCACGAGAGCAAGACCGGTATAACGATGGAGATTCGGAAATGGTGAACGTAGGATACCCAAGGCCGGACTATCATGTGATAGGGTCAAGATTGGGAAGCAGGGATTTGATGCCAGGTTGAAACTGGATCGACTGTATAGGTCGGAACAGATCGAATGTCAAGGTCCACCGGGTCCTGCGTGTTTTGGGCCCCGGATCATGAAGGAGCCGCCAGTACCTAACTTCCAGTTACCCAGAGGCACAAAGACATATGACGGCAGTACTAAGCTGGAGGATTGGTTGATAAACTATGCTACAGCTGTGAAAATTGCTACAGGCAACTTGAGATGGGCTGTGAGATACGTACCCCAGATATTGGAGGGGCCAGCAAGGGTATGGCTGAACAATTTGCCGCCCAGAAGTATTAACTGCTGGATCGATTTTGAGGAAATGTTTATCAGCAATTTCTCAAGTACGTATCAGAGGCAAAATAGGCCACAGACTCTCTCTATGTGTAAGCAGAGACCGAACGAGACGGACCGGGAGTTTTTAACCCGGTGGTGTACCGTGAGAAACTCATGTGAGGGTGTGATAGAGTCACAGGCCATAGCGTGGTTTGCGCAAGGGTGCAGATATGCAAGTGAGCTGTGGCAGAAGTTGCAAAGGAAAATGCCAACCACATTGGCATAGATGATCCGGATTGCTGATTCGTATGCTTTGGGTGATCCGACTCAACCCAGGCTCGTGTCAAACGAGTCAAATGAGGAATATTACCAGAGAGATGGAGCCGGATCATCCCGAAGGAATGATTACAGAGGAAAAATAAGAGATGATAGACCGGATCACCGGTATAGTTCGCAACAAGTTGTAGCTGTGAATCAAGATCAGCCCGGAGCAGGAGGCAATCAACGTCAGAAAACTGGAGGGGGACAATGGACACCGAGAAATGATGGCAAGAAAACTTGGACGCCAGAGCAGAAGAAACAGTGGCAAGAAAAGAAGGACCGTCTGAGGTACACTTATGAGTCGATGTTGGATCAGCCGTGTAAATTTCACACGCCAAATCCGAGTAACCCAGCGGGTCATACGACGAGGCAATGTGAGTGGATGCGTAAAATAGAACAAGGTGGTTCGGGGAATGCTCAGGCACCCCGGAATGATCAACCTCGGCAGGAGTTACCCCGGCAGCAATTGCTCTCCGGAGCAAACACGCAACAGCTAATGTTGCCTCCCCCTCCGTCGAGGTATGATAACCATGAGAGAAGGGATGCAGTGCATCAGGTAGAAAACCAGCATCAGCCGGATCAGAGGTACCCCGGAAATGAGGGGAGTACAGAGAGCATCATCAGAGTTACTATGTGTTTACCACTGAGGAAACAGACAGAAAGAGCTTGCAGCGCCAACATATGGAGGTGAATGCGGTAATGCCAGCAGTGTCGAGGTATATGCCTTGGTCGGACCAAGAAATCACCTAGAGCATTAAAGATCATCCCAAGCTTATGCCAAGTCCTGGTTCGTATGCGTTAGTGCTGGATCCGACATTCATTGGGCCTAACATCAATGTAAGGTTCTCCAAGGTACTGATTGACAATGGCAGTAGCATTAAAATCATGTATGCGGATACAATGTGCAAGTTGGGTATCTCGGAGAACATGCTCCAGGCTACAAGGACAACTTTCCATGGTATTATGTCCGGCATTTCTTGTGAGCCCATAGGCAAGGTCCGGGTTGACGTATTGTTCGGCACAAGAGATAACTGCCGAACTGAGAATTTGGAGTTTGAAGTGGTGAACTTGGAAAGTGCGTATCACGCGTTACTCGGAAGACGAGCACTGAACAAGTTCATGGAAAGTTGTCACATCAGTTACTTAAAGATGAAGTTGCCCGGGCCAAACGGAGTGGTTACTATTGCTGGAGATTTCCGACGTTCCATTGAATGTGCGTCGGCCGGGTCTAATCTAGCCGAGTCACTCGTGATCGCGCAAGAGAAAAGAAAAATTCAAGAGGTGGCGGCATTGGCTCAGTCCGCGCAGCAGTATATGCCGGCGCTAAGTAACCCGCATGAGAGTGTCTCATTCCAAGCCACGAAAGATACCAAGAAGGTGCCTTTTGATGATATGTTCCTAGAGCGCACAGTAACAATTGGTGCCGGGTTAAATGACAAATAGGAAAGCGAGCTCGTCAACTTCCTCCGTGAGAATCGGGACATTTTTGCTTGGTCCACACAGGACTTGCAAGGTGTTTCGAGGGAGTTGGCCGAGCACTCTTTGAATGTGAGACCCGGAGCAAAGCCAGTGAAGCAACCTCTCCACCGCTTCGCCGAAGATAGAAGGAAAGTCATCAGAGATGAGATAGCTCGATTGTTGGCTACAGGATTTATCATGGAAGTTCTTTATCCAGATTGGTTATCTAATCCGGTGCTGGTGGAGAAGAAGAAGGATGATCCGAATGTGGCAGTGGTTTGGCGTATGTGTATCGATTACACGAACCTGAACAAGGCGTGTCCAAAAGATCCATTTCCACTACCTAGGATAGATCAGGTCATAAACTCAACTGCTGGATGTGAACTGTTGTCATTCATTGATGCATATTCTGGTTTCCACCAGATACCTCTGAATCCGGATGATCAAATAAAAACTGCGTTTATCACCCCGTATGGGGCTTATTGCTATCGCACCTTGCCGTTTGGTTTACGTAATGCATGAGCAACGTACCAAAAATGTATGCAGAAATGTTTGCACGACCAAATAGGTCAAAATGTACAAGTGTATGTGGATGATTTGGTTATCAAGTCCAAGGAAAGCAAAACACTCCTTGACGATATCAGGCAGACGTTCGCAAACTTAAGAAGGTTCCGGATGAAGCTTAACCCGAAAAAATGTACCTTCGGTGTCCCGGCTGGAAAATTACTCGGATTTCTTGTTTCCAGCCGAGGTATCGAAGTTAATCCAACTAAAATCCGGGCCATTGAGCGAATGGAACTGCCGAAGTGTGTTAACGATGTCCAGAAGTTCACTGGTTGCCTGGCATCGTTAAGTCGGTTTGTATGTCGGTTGGGAGAAAAGGCATTGCCTCTCTATCAACTCATGAAAAATTCGGATAAGTTCGTTTGGACGCCGCAGGCCAATGAAGCCTTTGCTCACTTAGAGAAGATGTTAGCCACTGCACAAGTGTTAGCCCCTCCACTATCAAAGGAGCCAATATTGCTCTTTATAGCCGCAACCAACAGAGTTGTAAGTGTAGTAATTGTGGTAGAGCGCGACGAAGATGGTAAGTCAGTGCAAAGGCCAGTATATTATCTGAGCGAGGTGTTGTCTGCCTCAAAGCAGAACTACCCACACTATCAGAAAGTGGCATATGGTGTGTATATGGCAGCTAAGAAGTTGAAGCATTACTTTGAGGAGCATCCCATCAAGGTAATATGTGAGGCTCCCATATCCGAGATAATGAGTAACAAGGATGCAAGTGGTAGAATTGCAAAATGGGCAATTGAACTAGCTCCCTATGCACCACAATATGACAGAAGAGAAGCAATCAAGTCTCAGGCTATGGCCGACTTTTTTGTGGACTGGGCAGAGGTACAATATGAACCACCGCTACCAGATCCGAATTACTGGAGGATGCACTTTGACGGGTCTAAAACAAAAACCGGGTTAGGCCCCGGAATCGTACTTACCTCGCCAAAGAAGGACCAGCTGAAATATGTGCTGCAGATCCATTTCACGACATCAACCAATGTCGCTGAGTATGAAGCACTTGTGCATGGGCTCAAAGTGGCAAAATAAATTGGGATACGTCGCATCATATGCTTTGGCGACTCAGATTTGGTAATACAGCAAGTGTCGGGACTGTGGGACGCCCTTGATCCAAACATGGCGCTGTACAGATTTCATGTGCAGAAGATATCTGGTTACTTTGAGGGATGTGAATTTCACCATGTACCCCGGGTGGAAAATGAAGATGCCGACGTATTGTCGAAGCTCGGATCAACCCGACAAGCAATTCCACCGGGGGTAGCATTGGAACACCTCAGAAAACTGTCTATCAGGCCATCCCTAGAAACCGACTCAATTTACGTCCCGGAGGATGCAGAATCCGGAGCCTTGCCCGTGGACATTGACACATGAGGTGGTTTGCGAAACCCGGGGACTGCTTCACGAGACCCGGGGACTGCTTCGCAAGACCTGGGGACTGCTCAGCATGATCCGGTTGAAGTTATGCTGGTGGATCAGATGGAAATTGATGAGGACGTGTTCCCTGTGCGAGCCATACCAGCTTGGGCACTACCAATATTTCAATTCCTAAAAGACGGAATGTTACCCACTGAGGAAGTGCTATCCAGGCAAACTCAGAGGAGAGCAAAGGCGTACACAATCATCAATTCCGAGCTATACAAAAGGAGTGTAACCAACGTCCTCTAGCGATGCGTAGAACTAGAAGAAGGGCTTGACATCCTCCGAGATATACATCAAGGGGAGTGCGGGCATCATGTCTCGTCCCGAGCCTTGGTGGCAAAAGCTTTCCGGCATGGGTTATACTGGCAAACTGCCTTAGAACAAGCAGAAGATCTGGTGAGAAAGTGCAATGGTTGTCAGAGGTATGCTACCAAGACACATATGCCAATGTCCGAGCTCAAGACCATACCAATCACCTGGCCATTTGCCGTGTGGTGTTTGGACATGGTGGGCCCGTTTAAACCAGCAAGGGGAAATATGACTCACATTTTGGTCATGGTGGACAAATTTACAAAGTGGATCGAGGTGAAGCCAACAAGAAAATGTGATGGAGCTACGGCCGTGATGTTTCTCAAAGACATCATCTTGAGATACGGTTATCCTCACAGTATCATAACTGATAATGGAACAAACTTTGCGGAAGGAGCATTTGCGCGTTTTTGCCGGGATAAGAAGATCCGGTTAGACGTTGCCTCGGTAGCCCACCCCGCTTCGAACGGACAAGTGGAAAGATCCAACGGATTGGTATTATCCGGGATAAAACCCCGGCTCATTGAGCCGCTGCAAAGATCAGCGGGGTGCTAGATAGAAGAACTACCAGCGGTACTGTGGAGTTTAAGAACAACTCTGAATCGATCAACAGGCTATACGCCATTCTTTCTGGTATATGGGGCAGAAGCTGTATTACCAGCCGACATAGAGCATGATTCGCCTAGGGTCACCCAATACACAGAAGCGGAAGTGCAAGAAGCCCGGCAAAATGATGTTGATCTGCTGGAAGAAGCGAGAGAATTGGCATTGTCCAGATCCGCCATATATCAGCAAAATCTCCGACGCTATCATAGCCGGAAAGTAATCCCCCGAGTTTTCCGGGAAGGCGATCTGGTGCTCCGGTTGGTACAACGTACTGCTGGCATGCATAAATTATCTCCTCCATGGGAAGGGCCATTCATTGTGAGCAGAGCATTGCACAATGATTCTGATTATCTTATAGATGCAAAGCCACAGGAAAAGAACAAGGCGGACAGGTCCGGCGAGGAATCTAAGCGTCCGTGGAATGTAGCTCTACTTCGTACTTTCTACACTTAGCAGAGAAGTGTATGTATCCGAGTCTTCTCATATGTCCGTATGTATGCCGGCAATGAGCTTATCAATGAGATGTTGGCACCTCGAGCAGTAACTCGGGGACTGCCTTAATAATATATGTTGTCTTTTGTTGTTTGTACGTCAGCTAGAGTAAGTTGTTCTACTTAACTCGGATTAGTAGTGTGTGAGCACCAAAAACCCAACTCTTCGACTTGCTGTTGTCCAACAAGAATTGGCTTCATGGCAAGCAAGAGAACAAGTTTGGAATTGCGTAGCACATGAAAAACGACTAAGGAAAAGAACTTAATCGAGCCGACGTTTGTTTTTTGAACTAACCTTGTATGTTTTTAGTTTATTATGTTGATTTATTTTGAGCTAAGCCTAAAGGTTTCCTAGTATTGTTAAGACAATTTTTGAAGCTCGAATTCATAAGTCGTAAAACCGAATCAAGGTAGACAAGAGCCGAGCCAAAAGATTGGACGAACAAGAAAAGGAAACTCGGGGACTACGCCCAAGTTAATCCGGCATAAAAACTTGGTAGCAAAATATCACATGTGTACTGGATACAATTCCACCTGGCATACCGGGGATCTGATAAACTTTAAAGTTTTTTCACTTAAGGAGCAGCAGGAGGAGGAAGTTCGGCGTCATCTACGCTGTCTTCAATGTCTGAGGCATCGCCCTCTTCGTCCTCATCCGACCCATCTTCAACGTTCTCAGTGTTTTCGTCACCGGCGGCTTCCAGGAAGCTCGGTCCCTCAGTCCATTCGTGAATGGGAGCATATTCGATGAGGCTGTGGGCACAAGCCTTGCGCCAAGCTACCCACTCTAGGTCACTGGTCCATTTGGATCCGGTGCGCATGCGCGTTAAGACGTTGAGGTCGATCTTCTCGTACCACGTGAGTACGTAGTGGAGAACGGTCTCAGCTGTGGCACGTCCAGAGGATTACCTCCAAAGGTCGAGCTGGGTCTCGCACTCCATCAATTTTTCAACAAGAAGTGCGGTTCCCTCCGGAGTGTCTTCTGCAGGCCAAAACGTGCTGAAGAGTCGGACTGCAGTGTCAAGGATATCCTTGCCATAGTTCTTGATGATTTCCACGCGAGATGACAGGCTGACCAGTAGGTCCTCCATGTCATAGGGAATCTCTTGAGCATCAGGACCAACGGGAGTACCCCTCTCTCGGCGGAAATCAGCAACAGCAGCGCTCGCGATGGCAGTGCCCTCAGGAAATTTGCCTGAAAATGAGATAAGAGAAACAGATAAAGAAAAGACATGTGAAGTAACCCGGAGAAATATGCCAGATAAGGGAAAGGAACTCACGTGAAATATGGCTGAGGACCCGAGTCAACTCCCTGGTACAGTCATCACGTCTTTTGCGAAGCTGCGCAAGTTCAGCATTCGCCGACTCAAGCTTGACGTCGGACTCCTGGAGAAGTCCTCGGTCCTTGGCAATTTGGAGGTTGAGGCGTTCGCGCTCCTCGGTATAGTCTTGGCTAGCCTTTTGGAGCTCGGATTGATGCTGTGCCTTCAATTTTTTCATCTCGGCTTTAAGCTTGGCGATCTCATCATCCTTGGTCCGAAGGAGGGCAAGCTCATCGTCTTTCTTCTTGAGCTCGGCCTCATGCTGCCCTGCTTGTTCGAGAAAATGCAGCATCATATCTGGCACGGGCACACTATCTTCCAGCGATACTGAAATAGTTTGTCAACCCGGCAAAGCTGGGATATGAATGTTTGCCGAGCCAAGGAGGAAAGAAGATGAAAAGCATAAGCAAGGTTGAGTAGATATAACTTACCCTTGATCTGATCCAAATTCTTCCTCATAAGCTTGTTCTCAGCCACCACCCCAGCTGCGAAAACCGAATGAGGGATTAGTTCGACAGAAGAAGATGAAGGAAAATGGAGAAGTGTCAAGGAAGAAACCTACCCCGTTCTCGTGTTCAGCGAGGAGTGCGTTATGTTTGGCGCGTAGCATCTTATGAGTGTCCAGGAGACGCTGAAACTCAGCGCTCCGGCGGTTGGTGGTCACCTGGAAAGAATACAAAAATACAACTTAGATTCGTGCATATTCGAAGTGTACAAAATCCGGGCCAACTGGAACTTAACCCGGCTCTAGGTGTGTGCATATTCGAAGTTATCAAAATCCGGGCCAAGTGGAACTTAACCCGGCTCTAGGTGTGTGCATATTCAAAGTTATCACGGAGCTATGTTAGCATTCTAAGGAGCATCCGGCCGAGTAACAAGTTACTCCCCCAGAGGCTCGGGGACTAATGGTTATGTCATCAATATCTACAACATGCTAAGTAAGTAACGTACCTCCATCATTCGACCCGTGAGGTTGATTGCCTTAGCGGCTGTGTTCATTTGAGCAGAAAATTCAGCAGGGCCGAACTTCTCCGGAAGATCGTTGTTGTCGACGAACTCCGCCTTGTTCCAATTCATGACGAATTCGATTAGGCTCGGAGGGTATCGCTCATCGGTGGGCATATGGGGCGCCACCAAGCCCTTCGCATGCGCCTCCCTCCTCTCAACCAGGGCAAGGGCCGGGCTGGTGTGCAAAACCATCTGTTGCGCATCAGCTGGCTCGGCAGGGGCGTCCTTCGGTGCTGGAGGCTTCTTGGGAAGCATGGATGCGAGAGTGCGCTGTCTAGCCTCGACGAACGCTGTCCTGGTGGCGTCAGGGGCCTTTTTGCCCTTGGGCTGCTGGGAGGAGGAAGTGCTCGAAGCAGATTTTCCCTTGGGAGCTGTTTGGGTACTTTCTCGCCGAGACTGAGAAGTCTCGGACGAGGCAGATGAGCTTGGCGCTGGTGCTCTTGCTGCTGGGCTTGTTGCTGCTGCTGGCGATCATGCTGCTGGAGTTGGTGCTGGTGCCGGAGTTGGTGCTGGTGCTGGTGCTGAGGTAGTCTTGGTCGTAGCTGGTTGCGGCGGAGCCAAAGTGGTGGATGCCGCCGCCTCGGCTGGGCCAGTCTCCCCCGCTTCAAGGTTGGCCCCCTCTTGACGAGGTGGAGCAGAACTCGGAGCAGACGCAGAACCCTCTGGAATAGGGCTCAGCGGGCGTGGCTTGTCGCCACGAGGGGGAGAAGGGCTAGGTCGGAGCGGCAAAGCAATGCCAGACCCACTCTGGAGGACCTCCACCGCGGCCCTGCCGAATCAAACAATGTCGGATGAGAAACTAAGACAGTACAAGAACAAGTAAGGGGCTGAGGGAAAAGAGGCTTACGCATCCGAGGTCAGGGGATCTTTAGGCTTCCGAGCCCTTCGTTCCGGGGCCTTGGTTACAGGCTTGGAGGAAGTTTTGTCCCTAGACTTCTTTCGCCTTTTGGTAGGCTGAGAAGGTCCGGAGGATAAGGTTGATGCAGCTCCCCGCTTCTTCTTCGGTGCAACCGGAATAGGGTCACCCACAGCAAGGGGAGGGTCCTCATGAATCTGCCCACCGGGGTTAGCTGATGCCGGAAATGCATAAGAAAGGGGGACAGCGTCAAGAGCTTCCATCACCTCGACATCCGAGTCATCTTCATCATCGGGCCAATCTCTAATGGAAGAGGGTTTACCGGTGGGTCGCTTCGTAGCGTCGGTCATTGGAAGGAATGTCTCCTGATCAAGCTCTTCCTCGTTCGAGGTCTCCCGGTCAGGCGCCCACTTAAGGGTGGGGTCGGTGCCATCTTCGAGGGTTTGCTGAAGGAATAGCTAAGGGAAAAGAGCAGACAACATAGTTAAAAATACAACAGCAACCAGCGTAAGGTTTAATTCGGAGAAAGTTTGCGGCACAAAACTTACCATGGGAGGAAGCCTATCACGGCAAAAGTGCTCAATTCCCCACGTCCACTCAGAGGAGAAGTCCTTGTGGGTGGTGAAAAGAGCCTTGACCCGGCGATAGATCTCCGTGTTGCTCAACTCGAAGGACGAGGTCCGGTTGGGGTCGCGGCCCCAGCTCATGTGTCACACTTTGTGAGTGCGCTTCTGGAGGGGGGAGATCTGGTTGCGGACGAACGTGATCATGGCGTCCTCGTTGTGCAACCCGAGCTTCTTCAGTTCCGTGAACCTTTTATTGACCTGGTTGGCCAAGGTCGTGGGCTTCTTGGGGACAACGTCCCACAACTCCGGGTTAGGAGGACCCGGAGCATAGGGGAGCAGCCGGATCAAGTCTTCGGTGCCAGCGTTCCGGACATAAAAGAAAGTCCAGGCCCATCCCTTGCAGGACTCCAGCCCGGTGACTCGGGGGAAGACGGATAGCCTCCGGGGAGAGATGGACACAGCCCCGAACTGTGTAAGCTGCTTGTCCTCCGGGTCAAGCGGAATGTTCGGAATGACGTTGCGACGGAGGCCAAAGAACCGGATCCATAGCTCCTTCGTGGGCCATAATCCGGCATAGCCTTCGATCGTGGAGGCGAAAGCAGAGAGAGAGGTGATTGCGTTGGCAGGAAGGTTGTGCGGCTGGAGTTCGTAGGTGCTCAACCAGTCGTGGAAAAAATCGCTGACCGGCAAACCGAAACCCCGCTAGAAATGTGACAAGAACACCACATACTCACCCGGATTGAGTGAGGGGGCGAGTTCGGCAGAGGCGAGGCGCGCGGTGACTCCGGCAGGGATGCGCCTGGTGCGGTAGAGCCAGTCTAGGTCATCTTGGCAGACCCAGGATCTGGCCCACGCACCACGGTCCGTCGTGGCGGCGTCTTCCTCCATCTCTTGCTCGGCAACGGCGAGCTCCTCCTCTGTCATCTCAAGTTCGCTGCCCTCGCTGGCGCTAGCGGCGGTGGGGGGCAGCGGCCTAGACTAACAGCGACCCGTGGCGGAGGAGGTGCGTAGCGGCGGCGGCGACGCAGAGACGCGTGGAAGCAGTGCGGCGGCGGCGCTGCTACTTAGAAGAGGTGGCGGCGGCGCTGTCGCGGGAGAAGACGAAGAAGAAGAACTGGAGGCAGAGGGGCGTGGAAGGAGGAAAAGACCTAAGGGCGCGCCCCTCCCCTATTTAACCACTCCCTCGTGGGGGAAGTGGGATTGTGTTTTGCGGTTATGCCACACGGTGTGGCCGTGTACACACCGGATTGGCTAATCAGAATCAGGCCACACGGAAGATCACAGGGCGTAGCAGATCCCATGACGCGACGCATTGATGCGGTTAACGAGGAGGCAGGCGTGACGTGACACGCGCACAGTAACTCCTGACAATCACTACGACGGTTACTGTGGCTGGCCCTTAAAATGAGGCGATGTGATGATTAGCATCCACGTGGGGAAGTGTACGAGAGAAGGAAGAACAACCCGGATGAGAATGTGGTAACCCGGCCAGCAAGGGAAAACTTGGAATGTGCCAAGGGAAAGTAAATCCATAAATCCAAGATAAGGAGGTAACTCGGAAATAAGATCCTAAGCTCAGTGAAATGGAACCTGATGTGGCCTTAGCGGCCAAGGCAGCTAAGACCGCACCAGCTTCGGGGACTAATGTTGGGGGGATACCCCCGGGTAGGGTCACGCCGGGCTATAAAGGCCGAGTTAGCCAAGGTTCGGCAAGGTCAAAGCGGATGCTGGCCGGGCCACCTCAAGGCAGGCCGAATCGCGGAGTAACCCGGACCAGGGGGCGTCCACCTAACTAGGTCTCAACCGACTTAAGCCGTAAGTCGGAACGAAGTGTCTAACTTTCATGCAGGAACGGGTGTGGCCGGATTAACTACGATCCGGGTCATGTCAAGCTTCTAGGAGAAGGAAGGAATCTCGCTGGTCAAAAGTAGCCCCGGTACGCATGGCATGAGCGAAGCGGACAGAGGGAGGACCAGCGAGGCGTGGCCGACAAAGGTGACGAAGCCAATGTTGGGTGATGTAGGCGCCGCAGAGGCTCACGTAGCCTCTGCGTGCATGACACGGGGGGAAAGTAACCCGGTCGGTTTACTATCTTGGGAGGAGGCATATTCCTTGGAATATGCCTCCACGTATGCCCTAAGTGGATACCTAGCCACTCCTATATAAGGAGGGCTAGGGTCTCCGAAGAAAGGTTAGGTTCTACGGGTTGGTCTTGTATGGGTTAGCTTGTGGCGAGAGTAAGAGAGTCCCTTCTTCCTCCTCTCCCTAAAACAGCTCTAGGAGCACTTGTAAACCTTGGAAGTGAATCAAATATAACTTTTGTGTGAGGAATCACCTCACTATCCCTCCCTGGATTCCCCTAGTGCATATTAGTCCCCACCATTAGCCTATCCATGGCATCTGCCGTGACACCACCACGACACTCCTAAAAACCATTTTGGGTAGAATGCTAGAAGCCCGAGACCATGTTACTATTGTTTCTTTCTCCTATTTCATCTTGACCTTTTCTCTTTTAGAGCAGGAAGTTCTCCAAAGACCTTAGTAGTTTTCGTTACCGAGATATCTTTTCTTTTAATAGTAACAAGGCTTTTCCAAAGCTTCTTTCGATCTGTAATCATATCACTCCTTGCTTTTAGGTGAAAGCCAAAAGGCATATATGACCTGCTCAGCCCAATGGAAGTGATTTGAAACTGACGTTTCTTTAGAATTCGATTAAGAATAAGAACATAGACCAACTTCTAGAAAAAGAGACGTGCCGCAAGTTGGTGTCCCTTTCGGGCGTTCTTGATGTCTGGGATAGGAGACTTTTGGTAGTGTCGGATGCTGGAAAAGACCTATTGAATTGATCCATCGGATTAATGAAGTAGTTGCTTATCTTGTCATTGATTGAGTAGTTGGGTAAACCCAACATTTCTTCCTGGCATAGGAGATTCTTCATATTTATTTGTAGGAGAGAGATGGAAAGGGAGCTGGAGGGATTGACAGATATTATCGAGCTCGAGAAATGCCTATTTTTGGGGTCAATATTTAGAAATTGAGGGATCATAGTAGGGCCCCTACATCTCTTCCTAATGAGAAGAGAAAAATAGGTGCAAACATTTGATACCTTCCCTACTTTGTATTCCACTGAAAAGGTAGGCTTTCTAATCCTAAAATCTTCATCCTTGTCTGCCCACCTCTTTTGAATGACCCCATCATATCCAATTTTTCCCGGTAAAACTGAGGCTCTTTTTTTTCCTATCAGTGGTCCTATTCAAGCATTGATGCATACCGGGAGACTAGCTCAGTAGATTAGTTCTTTAGTTTAGGAGTGAATGCTTTGCTTTCTTTTCTTTGATCTACTCGTTCATGAATTCCATCCAAATAGTAAATAGAAAGAATTTCAAATCACCAATCATACAGAATATGCAATTCTTGTGAACACGAAAGAGAAATCCGATTTGAGAGTCGGGACCTTAAAGGAGTCAAGTTAGGCGCAAAAGAGGGATTTTGCATCATTTGTCATGATTGGATCAATCATGCTCCCCCACAGGAAATGCCAAGGGGCACCCTTTCTTATATCATCTACCGCCCCTAAATATTGTTAATGCTAAAGCCACAATTGTTAGATTGTTCACTATATCTACTAGAAATTCATCCCAAAAGAAAGCTTGAGTCTTTTGCATTATGACTCCTAGGAGAAAAACAGCTTGGGAATGGCTTTTAAAGGGGGCCAGCTTACGGGCCAGGCCTCTCTCTAACCTGATAACTAGTATCGCCTCCCCGCCCAGCTCTTTCAGAGGGCCCCTTCTTTTGCAATACTTAAGAAGGTCTCCCTAACTACTAATAAATCAATTAATTACCCCCGCACTTTCTATCTCTCCTATTCCTTGAATTTCATGTATCTCTTGTGACCTTGCTTTCCTAGCTTTTGAAAAAAACCCGGACAAATTCCAAACATTTGCAAAGCATCCGTCGATGCCAGTCACAAGCATATTTGGATGCGGGATAACGAAAGATCTAAGAGGGACTCTTACCTCAACAATAGCTTTTATGAAAGTTATCGACATATAGGAATTCGACTACCTCATCACTTTGTGAAGGAAAGGGTTCATAAAACTTGTGATGCTCGAGTTTTTCCAATGAAAAACAATAAAGATTTACGAACTTCCATGACAAAATACTAGTTTCATAAACTGGAGGTTCCGCCGACGAGGGCTAATGAGACTACTATACGCGTTTTCTAAGAAGAAACACTCACCTACATTTGACCTGACTTTGATTCAGTGCCAAAGTAATTTAGTACATACTATCGAAAGGATGGTCATTTCCGGTTTTTGTTTCATGAGATACAAGTGGTAAGTTAGAAAATTGAATAGGTTAGCTGACTAGAAAAAACCTCCATACCTTAATAATAGGGGCTTGTGTATAAAGGAAAGCAGCAAACCGGTTAAAGGCGAAGCAGTTCTATCTCAACTCTCTAACTTGAAGGAAGATGTGGCTTACGAGGCTAGGGCTCATAAACCCTTTCTTTCATTCAGAAAGGGGTCGGTCACTTTTCCGTGTCAGGATCGAGAAGTGGAAGTCATAAAAAAGAGATGTTTCTCTTCACACCTCATATCAAGAGGAAAGGTAGCTTGGACTACCACCCATATCTCCTACTATCGACCCACCACTAGATAAGTGAAGAAGTACCGCGAGGAGTTTTCAATTCACTAGCCGAACAAAGATCCTTGAATGCAAAGGAACAAAAGGGTATGGGATTCAATGATGATATTTATTATCTTTCGCTAAGCGAAGCGACCTGGGCTCTTTCAAGGAATGAGATCCAGGTATATAGTCATGATCTAGTGGCGGGCCAGGATGAGCCTGACTGGCCTCCTTATGAGTCATGATCTTGACAATTCCATTCCACTAGAAGTGGCTATAGTTATGGGTCTCATCTTAGCCATCTTATCCCTGAAAACTCTCTATTTAGGATCAATGCCATGTCCGAGTCAGTGTGGTTCTAGCTCAGAAACCATGTGTGATAAATTCTTCTTATTTGAGTTGAAAAGTAAACCATTTATTTGAATTGCATGATTGAGCACTATAATGGATTCACCTCGTTAACTCTCTTAGATCTTCTGCGGTTGAAACTGCCAGAGCACGTGATCTGGGCTACGAAACGTCGTGGGAGTGGGAGCAATTGCCTGCCACGTGGAGGCGATGGAGGCTAACCGGTGTGCACGCACGGTTAATAAATAGGTCCTAGGGCGGTAGGGTTTCCCCTTCGCCCACTTCTTCTTCAACCTTCATTCTTTCCATGCTGCCACTCTCTGCACACTTCCCCTCTTTGCCTCTCTATCTCTGCCAATGCTGCCCGAAAAAGGTCGCTGCCACCGCCCGAAATAGGTCACTGCTGCAACCGCGAGTAGTTGATACATGGCAAATGTATCTATAATTTTTGATGTTCCATGCTTGGTTTTATCTACTTTCTTATGTTTTGTCCACACTTTGGAGTACTTTTCATATGATTTCTTGGACTAACCTATTAACAAGATGCAACAGTGCCAGTTGCCTGTTTTCTGCTGTTTTTGGTTCCAAGAAAGTCAGAAAATGAATATTCTCGGAATTGGACGGGAAAAAAGCCAAAGTTCCTATTTTACCAGAAGACTCACGGAGCCAGAATACGAGAAGGAGGAGGGCCAGGGCCTGGCCATAACCCCCCAGGTGCGGGTACCCCTAGGCCGCGCCAGGGCATGGTGTGGGCCCCCTGGCTAGCCACCGACCTTGCATCCTTCGCCTATATATTCCTCCCAATGCAAAAACCCTAAATCGTCAAGCCTCTAGCCACGAAAATTTCCACAGCGCCGCCGCTATCGAAGGGGAGATTCGGGGGACAGAAAGTCTCTATTCCGGCACCCTGCCGGTACGGGGAAGTGCCCCCGGAGCCATCTCCATCGATCTCCATCACCGTTGCTGATTCCCATGATGAGGAGGGAGTAGTTCTCTCTCGAGGCTAAAGGTTCTACCGGTAGCTATGTGTTCATCTCTCTCTCTATGCATGATCATATTGTGATCATGAGCTTTGTAATCAAGTAGATCTACCTTGCTACTCAAGTGCTTTAATAGATCTCTTCTCTCCCCATGTGTGTGAAAGTGACAGCGTGCACACCATGGTGGCACTTAGGCTAGAGATTACAAATACTTGTTATGAGTTATATTTGGAGTTGAATGTCTTTATGAAATTGTGGTGTTTGTTGGAACCATCTAGTGCTCAAGGTGACAGTGTGGGGTTTTCTAGATGGGAAAGGCTTACTTTGAGGTGTGTTGTTATAGCCCTACCAACGATTAGAGTGTCCAACCGGAGAGTAGTTCAGCGTAGTATCATAAAGAAGAATATATTTATATGAGAGTGTTCACTAGTGAAAGTATGATCCCTAGGCCTTGTTTCTAAGCATTGAAACACCGTTTGCAATTAGATTTGTTACATGTTTGCTTGCTTCCATCTTTATTTCAGTTTGCCTTTAGTCTCTTCCACGCCATTAAGTTATTTTCTAGCACCATTACCACTTATAATTATCCATACCACTTGTATTTCACTATCTCTTCGCCGAACTAGTGCACCTATACACCTGACAAGTGTATCGGGTGTGTTGGGGACACAAGAGACTTCTTGTATCTTGATTGCAGGGTTGCTTGAGAGGGAATACCTTTGACCACTTCCTCCCTTCGATAAACCTTGGGTGATCCACTTAAGGGAAAACTTGCTGCTGTTCTACAAACCTCTGCACTTGGAGGCCCAACAATTGTCTACAAGAATAGAAGTGTGTAGACATCAGTAGTCAGCACGACGTCCCCCCGAATTTCCACAATGGCATCACCAGAGGAGATGGCCCCCATAGAGCTGGGCAGTTGGTGTGGCTCGGTGGTGATAGAGGACCTCATTTCTAAGTACTGGCACAGACAATACCTCCCACCGGAGAGGTTTGTGACGACGAGGCTAGTGCCCGAGGGGGAACGGGTGTTGAACCCTATGGAGGGTGAGCATGTCGTCTTCCTCAAGCATTTTGCTCGTGGGTTTGTCAATAATGATGTTGGTCTTGCCTTCCGATAAGACAAACTTTATCTTGTTCCCAAAGCGATTCCATAAATGAAGTTAATCCCTCTTCTAATGTGAATGTTAGTACCAAGCATAAGTGCGATGATGATGAGACTTCTTTGAAATATGGCACTATCATTTGGTCCATATTCGAGGGAGAGAATCGATCGTATCATCAAGGAGAAAGTCCTTCATCCTTCGGTTTTCTCAGATGTGTAAATGGATCATTGTATTAATTGCATCAAAAGGAAATATGCTAAGATAATCAAGAAATGTGCAAATCGAAGAACGTGAGTTTTAGAAATTGTTCACACGAATATATGTGGTACATTTAATGTGAAATCAGTGGATGGTTTTGAATCCTTAATAACATTCACTGATGAGTTCTCCCGCTATGGATACATCTATCCTATCAAAGAAAGATTTGAGGCATTAGAAAAGTTCAAAATATTTAAAGCTGAAGTTGAGAATCAAGTTGGTCAAAAGATTAAAGTTGTAAGGTCTGATCGTGGTGGTGAGTACTATGGAAGACACACTACTTATGGCCAAATTTACGGACCTTTTGCTAAGTTTCTACAGGAAAATGGTATTGTTTCTCATTATTCAGCATCGGGCGAACCTTAGCAAAATGGAGTCGCTGAAAGGCAGAATCGTACTCTTATGTACATGGTACGAAGTATGTTAAGTCACTCCACTTTGCCGCTTGGTTTATGTATAGAAGCTCTAAAGACAGTTGCACACATTCTTAATAAGGTTCCCAGCAAATCGGTGCCGAAAAGGCCGTATGTATTATGGACTGGGAAAAAACCAACCCTGAGTTATTTGCATGTGTGGGGCTTCCCTACTAAGGCAAGAGTTTTCAATCCTAATATGGCAAAGTTAGACCCCAAGACAGTCAGCTGCCATTTTATTGCTTATCATGACAAATCTAAGGCATATCGTTTCTATTGTCCAAAGCAATTCACTAAGTTTGTTGAAAGAAGACATGTTGTGTTCTTGGAAATTGTTATGATGAGGGGGAGCATGACTCCTAGGGAAATAGACTTGGAGGAGAAGCAAGAATGTGTCCCGATCCCTATGATCCAAGATCTAGTGGTTCCTATCATGTTGAGGTTACACCTCCATTTGAGAGGATTGCTAATGCTACACCTGCTGAGATACATGTGACTCCTTCAGAGTCTATACCTCATGATACTTCTATGGAACATGATCAGTAGCATGAAGTTGTGGTTGATGTACCAAATAATGAACCTCTCAGAAGATCAAAGCGAGCTAGAAAGTCTGTTGTTCCTCATGATTATGTCACTTATATGAGTGAGGATATGAATGAGTTGATGTTGGATGATGATCCTGCATCATTTAAGGAAGCCATATAAATTGATCATTCATGATAATGGCTTGATGCTATGAAAGATTAAATGAAGTCCATGAGCATTAATGATGTATGGGACTTAGTAGAAATTCCTGAAGGACCCAAAATTGTGGGCAGTAGATTGGTCTATAAGACCAAACGTGACTCTGAAGGTGCAATTGAAAGGTTCACAACAAGGCTTGTGGCTAAGGGTTTCACTCAAACAGAAGATATTGATTATAATAAGACTTTTTCACTTGTCTCTTCTAAGGACTCGTTCAGAATTATTATGGCTCTTGTGGCTCATTATGATCTAGAATTGCATCAGACGGATGTCAAAACGGAATTTCTAAATGGTGACTTACATGAGGATGTTTACATGGCTCAACTGGAAGGTTTTATTATGGAAGGAAAGGAACATTTATGATGTCGTATTAAGAAATCCATTTATGGATTAAAGCAAGCCTCAAGGCAATGGTACTTCAAGTTTGGTCAAGTCATAAAGAATTTAGGTTTCAAAGAGAATGAAGTGAAACTGCATTTATGTGAAGTTTAGGGGGAGTAACTTTGTCTTCCTGATACTATATGTTAATGACATACTCTTAGCCAGTAGCGATAAGAATATGCTACTGGAAACTAAAAGGTTTTTCCCTTCAAAGTTTGTTATGAAAGATCTCGGTGAAGCCGCTTATGGCTTAGGCATTCAAATTCACCTAGATAGATCCAGAGGAATCTTGGGACTATCACCAAAGAGCATATATTGAGAAGGTACTCAAGAAGTACAATATGCATGAGTGCTCAGCCTCGCCTGCTCCTATTGTCAAGGGCGATAAGTTTGGGACTTTCTAGTGGCCAAGTAATGATTATAAATTTGTGCAGATGAAGTTAGTTCCTTATGCTTTTATTGGAAGTATGATGTATGCACAAGTGTGCACTCACCCTGATTTAGCATTTATAACCGGGATGCTTGGTCGATATTAGTCTAATCTAGGGTTGAATCACTAGAGGGCTGCTAAGAAAGCCGTGTGTTATTTGCAACGCACTAAAGGCCTCATGCTCACATATAAGAGAACTGATAACAACGAGGTGGTGGGTTATTAAGATGCTGATTTTGAGGGGTGTGTTGACACTAAGAAATCCACATTGGGTTATATATTCACCATAGAAGAAGGACCTATTTATTGGAAAAGCACCAAGCAAAGTGTTATTGTATCGTCAACAATGCAGGCAGAGTTTGTAGCATGTTATGAGGCAACCGGGAAAGCAGTATGGCTGAAGAATTTCATTCCGGGTTTAAGGGTGATTGATAGTATATTTGAGCCACTCACTCTTTTCTGTGATAATCAACCCGCAGTGATCTACTCGAGTAACAACAAGTCAAGTGGTGCTACCAAACACATTGACATTGAGTATCATGTTGTGAAAGATAGAATCAAGGATCATACGTTAAGTATAAAGCATATAAGGACTAACGCAATTTTAGCGGATCCACTTACGAAAGGCTTGCCACCTAGTGTATTTGAAGAGCATGTTGCTAGCATGGGATCTGTAGAAAGCTTTTGATCCTAGAATTGGGACCGTTATGACACCATCTCCCCATAAGCCTAAGAAGAGTTCTTCTCTTCGATGGAGTGATGTACTGTAGTCAATTTGTTCTATGGTACTTAACTGACTGTTGTAATTTATTGTCTCTGTATAAGTTTCAACAAAGAGCTAAGATCATAAGTTTGTAATAGGTATAAGTTTATGGAGCTCCTAAGTTAAAGAAGTTCTTTTTTGAAATGAAGTGGTATATTGTAGTAACTGGGTTCTGTGGTACTCAATGATCATTGTAATCCTGTTGTCTCATATGTTGTTTTGTTAAGAAATAGGCTAGTAAGTTTAGCCTTACGATCAAGGGGAAGAATGTTGGATATAAGTGATCTCCAGGTTTTTGTAGATCTAATAAGTTAATTTAAGGTCTTTTACAGCCATTGGATACCCTAATCGCGGGCATCCTGGCCGTCCATTTTGGTCAAGGTTCCCCTAGTGCAGGTGCTAGTATAAAAGGAAGTGGAGGTGGTCTGATGTGCTACAGCTGCTGCTCTCTCTCTCTCACACACACACTTTCCTCTCACTCACCGATCAAGTTAGCATCCACATCACTAGGAAGAACCTCACAATCTCAACACAAGAATCAGGGGAGGCAGATCAAGAAGAGGCCATGGCAAGACCTCTGGATCGAGGTAAATCATGATGATCTTTCTTCTATGGATCTAATCTTGAGCTAGTTAATCCTAAGGGACCTAGCATACTTTTGATCTTAGCATGAAGATTAGGAAGTCTCTCCAAACACTTGTTACTACATTCTGACACCGATTGGGCATGGTTTTTTGATGATCGACATTTTATAGGAGGCTTCTATAGGAGGCTTTGCAGTATACTTTGGCCCAAACTTGATTTCACGGAGTGCTAGGAAACAAGAAACAATGTCTCCTTCTAGTACGGAGGCCAAATACAAGTCCCTTGCAAATGATGCATGGCATCATTTCGGTACAAACATTTCTTCAAGAGATCGGTGTTGAGCATCATAGAATTGCTTGTGTTTGGTGTGACAATTTGGGCGACACTAATTTATCAACCAATCTGGCTTTCGTGCTAGAACCAAACATATTGAGGTGGTTTTCCATTATGTTCAAGGAGTGATGAACAAGTTGTTGGAAATCAGGTTCATCCTGTCCGGTGATCATGTGGTAGATGGTTTACTAACCCTCCTCCCGTTAAGAAACTTTAAGTCTTCAAATGACATCTTAATTAGTAGAGTTGCATTTGAGGGGGGTATGTTAAAGGACTCAAAGTGAGGAAGTGACAATTTTACCTCTCCAAACGACATCTAAAAAAGTGGACGGACAATCATATTTACATCGGGTACGGTCTATGTTTCTTCTTCAACTCAAAGTTAGGCGGTGACCCACATACTACTATAATAAGAGGCCACCCACGTAAAAAAAAAGAGGCCACCTTAAATTATCATGAGCTTGATAACCTCAAATGATTGTGAAAACTAAAGATTTTTGATTGTGCCAACCAATTTCTCAAAGATATATTTTCCAATTAATTAGACTGCAAAGTAATACTAGGAAAGAACACAAAGGATTACAAGATACAACAATCTTGCAAAATATATTTGAAAAATGGTTGACTTTAAATATAAACCAAGACTTGGTGGCGGTGCTATACATGCATCGTTTTGGGTCAAGTGGTACCAATTTTTTTTGTTTTTTTGTTTTGCAAAACCTTCTTTAGAAAAAATCCATACGATGATAATTTCATCTCATCTCCCCGGTGGCATCTCTCAGGGATACGTATCTCTGCAAGTGCATGCACGCTTCCGGCCGGGCGATTAGTTAACTAATCTTGCATCCATGGACGCTGCACTTTTCGATCCTAGGAGCGTTAGAATTAGGTCAGTAGCATTGTGGAGGGTGCCAAAGGTAGGTTGAGGAGAAGCTTTTTTTAAGGTTAGACGATATACCTTTTGCCTTTGTTTGATCTTGCATCTGGATATTTTGGATATTTTGGAGTTAGTTTAGAAGCTCGACCAATGTGTTCACGACAGGTAAAACTAGTCGGAGCGGAAGTAACTGGCAGTAATACGCAACCACATGTTGTGCTAAGTAATCATTTTGATGACATGTCATATTATTATTATATGATGAGAGAGATATTGTTGCGTTAACGTAACATCACACTTTTTAGACAAAATGAGTTTACAAACTCATCATCTGTGACACTACTTATTGGTTACTCCTAAACAGGTGATTGTACTTTACGATTTTCGTGTCCCATATGGGCAACTTGTCCTCGGTTAATCGGGTGGACAGTCGTTGTAGACATGTTCGTTCGTCCCTTGTCCATTTAGAGAAAGCTCTCCAGATCAGAGCGTGTCGTAGAACGGGACGTTACCCCTACCTCTCCACAGTGAGTGGTAGGATACGCAACTAACTGGACTGATGCTAGTAGGAGAATGAGAGCGTTGCCCTTCGTCCCTTTAGAGAAAGCTCTCCGGATCAAAACGTGTCGTAGAACGGGACGTTCCCCCTACCTCTCCACAACTAACTGAACTGATGCTAGTAGGAGAAGGAGAGCGTTGCCCCTGTTACAGTATTGTTGCCGGTGTAACACCCGCGCGCTGCGGACACTCAGGACGCATTCATGCAAGCGATTTTCCCGTGCTATGCGTGTGAGGAGGCTTGGTAGACTAGACTGCTGTGGCTACGCGAGCGCATTGAGTGATTACTACTCCCTCTGTTTCAAAATATAAAATGATTTAGCTTTGTGAATAAAGCGTATCTAGACCTCTTTTAGTGTACAGGTTAAATGAATCTACATAGTAAAGGGATATAGATACACTCCTTTAATAAAATTAAAATATCTTATATTTTGAAACGCATTATAATTAAAGTGGTAACTTAGACTACTCTAATTGCTCCTCATTTTGACTGATCTAAGACTAGTCATAATGGGGAGTATCATATAGTAGTATCATGTATATGATACTAGTATATGATATCATCTCTACAATGCATAGTATCAAATAGTATTATCACAGCTTAGTATATTTATTGTTTTGTAAAATCTCAATGCAAAATTGTGTATAAGATTTATTTGGGATTAGTCTTCCTAATTCTACGTGCTATATCTATCTATGATATCAACACAAACTTTTTCATCATTAATTAGCATGTCATGTAAAAATTTTATCAACATGACATGCATGATTGTACCTATGATACCCGGGCTAGTCTAAGATCGACGCAGATATACGTTTTAGCCGATTGGGAGCTCCATAATCTTCCTGTGAAGTGAAAAAAAAGTTATTAAACAAAGAAGAGTGAAACATGGGCCTCGGTTCCGATAATCAAATAATGCTTTTGATCGACCAGGCCTGCAGCTAGGCGTACGTACGAGTGCCAGCACAGATACCGCAAACAGTGATTCATGGTTCTCCTACAGCTAGCTAGATAGGGTTACACAGGCATGCACATCGATCCACACGATGCTATCGCTAGCTCGATACATGCATGCATGCACGCAGCCGCACCCTAGCTACCACCTATCTGTCTCTCTGCTCTCTCCTGTGCAGACACGTCGTGCATCAGCAGCCCTACTCCTGTCTAGAATTTTAATACTAAATAAACATAGTAGGAGTAGCAAGTTTTTAAATGATATTTTGAATTTATAGTTTGACCAGCTCTGTTAACTTTGCATCTACAACCTCAATAAAAAAGCATAACAACCTTGCATCCACACCCCGTCGCCACGCACATAGAGTACGTGTGTGCCTTGTTACCGCACGCTTCCTCTATAAATACCTGTGCCCATCCAGCCTCTTGACACAGAGCAAACGGTCTCATGTTCTCTCTTTTTGTTTCTTCTACTCTACCTACATTCTTCAAACTCCCATCCATACACCTTCCTTCCATTTTATGCTTGGTGAGTCGTTCAAGGACGAGCTTCCTTTTGGGCCTCTCCTAGTAGCTAACCGATCTGCTTCCTTCTTGCTTTTGAATCCTCTCTTATTTTCTACTCTTGAGAGAAAGGGATTTTCCTAGAGATAGAGGGTAGATTGAAGGGATATGTGGCAGGGGGGAGAGGAGTTTCCTGATGATCAGATGCGCATGTGAATGAATGAAGCTGCCAGCATGATCTAGCTTCGATTCGCGGCGGCGTGTGTATGCTCCTGCGTGTGAATCATTGTTAGATCATGACTGACAGCCTCATTTCTTCACAACAATGGGCATGTATAACTGTTTGTGCGCGCAGATCCAGTGGTGGGAAGGACATCATGCTCCAAATCTCTCACCCTGCAGGTTGATTTTTGAGGGGTCATATATCACTTCATTTCGTAAAAAGATAGTGCACATTTGATTGATTTACAATGCATTTGAATGGATTTTATTTAGTTTATTGTCCACACCATACCTTCTACTCCTTTGACTGGTAAGTTAACTGGCTAGCTAGCTAGCTACTACCGTGATGTGAAGTCACCAAGAACTAACCACCTATATATTGAACAAACTAATCTTGCTAGATTCATACGAGTTGATTTGATGATAGGGACACCATGTACTGAGTTCTTGCGCACTAGTAGTTGTCTACTCCACATGATGTAAAAAGAGATATGGATCAGTTTGCATCATACAGTACTTTGTTCATTTTCACATGATGTATTTCTGCTCTAGAAACACCTTCCCGTACCATTTAATTCTAACACACATACATTAATGCGTGTCCATATGTTCAGTAGCGTATACACACACTATAACCAAGCGATTGTATTGTACTGGTAGCAAGTCTGTTTATCTGGATCTCCATGTATATATAGGCATAATTAGTTCTACCAGATGTAGAAATAAATTAAGAGCTTGCTAGCTAGAATAAGAAATGATCTAGACCGCCTACCAAGCTACCTATACATATATATAAAGAAAGTTAGCCATTACTTCCAAGTTCTGCAACGAAATTTACTGATGGATATATCGGTCCATCTCGTCGCTTTCACCCTTCCAGAACTGTTGTCACTGCACAGTCGTTCTGCCACTCTGTGCCTCACTCATTTTCTCATGCTAGCAAAACTGTAAACATATATCAGATTTCCTTTTTTTTTTGCTCATGTTCGTCTTTGTTTATGAACTTATTAATTTCGGACTTGTTTGAGTTTCTTCGAATGAAATGTAAAGGGTAAATTAAAGGGTGAAAAGGACTGACTAAGCGTGTTTTCACACTATATATTCTTTTCTTCCCCGAATTACTACATCTGTTGATCTTCTTTTTTTGTGTGAACAGGCGTACTATTAAAACTCCACATGAAAAATCGCTATCAAATTAATGTGATGTTGACATGCACGAAATGGTCCCTAGCTAGTTGCTGGACGGAATCGATTATCGACAGCTGATAAACAAATCTCAGCTCCGAAAAAAAATAAAGGTTAATACTATACAAATTAGGGACCTTTGGATGCCTTTGGTGGCATGCCTTCGATTTGGGACCGCAAACCAAATTTTCATTTGTAAGTAATATATATGGATCCAGGGAATCGACGACATTTCGTCTCTAGCTTGCTTTGGTTGGATCTATTTATCGATGGCATGTGAATACAACTTGGTGTACATTTCATTCACTTGCTAGTGGTTTGGTGCAGTAGTTATTTTCACATTTTCACGGTACTACTACTAGTGGTGCCCAGTTCCATTCTCTCTCCCCCAGTACTAACAGCAACTGGTAACAAACATTGTACGAAAAATCAGTGGAAAAAATACTAAGAGAGAGAAGAGAGCAATTCTCGGTTTGTCACTGACCGCTTGGCCGTCCATATATCTCCGTCTCTTTCTCCTCTCCCCCAATTATTCCCACATCTCCCCCCCTCTCTCTCTAGCTCAAGTTGTTCTCTTCGTTGGGTAGCTCGGGTGCGCCACGAGTTGGTGAAGCTGCCAGCATGATCTGATGATCTACCGATGGATGAGGGGGAGAGCCAGAATCCATCAATAATCAGGTCATGCTGGAGTTTCATCTGCTGGTGGGAGCACAAGGAAAACCCTAAATATTCCATGGAATCAGTCCCTCTCCCTCCCATGGAGGTATCCTTCCACCAACGATCTCGCCAGGTGAGATCCATCCAGCTCGTCTCACGGCCGGCCGCCGCTTTCGATTCATCAACGGTCTATCAATCACGTTGCTTGCTAGGCTTGTCAGTTTCTGTGTAAGTTGATTCTATGTTAGCTCTATACTTTATTTTTGTTCTGTGTTGTTTCGTAGAGCGGATCTGGTATCCTTTGGTATTATTGCTAGTGTATGACCCTCTTCGAGATCTTGCAGATTATTATTCCTTCTTTTTTTCTTTCCCCTGCAAGAATTACCAACAAAGAACAAAAGTTTTCTTTCTTTTGAGGTGACGTTTAAATTGACCTGTGCTGGCAGTAAATATCTGGATCCATCTTGTGACTTGAGTTTTTCTTAAAATCGGAATTTTAAGTTAATTCTGTCTTTTCTTTCCATGTGTTGTAGACTATGACTGTTTAGGCGGCCTTTGGCCTTATTAGTACTGTTTTGTCCTTGCTGTTAATTTATGTTCTGTAACTTTGTTGATTTACATCTTAATCTAACATTCATAGCCAACTAATTGGTGTAGCTAGGTAGATAATATTTGGTGCCAGAACATGCAGGAGACAGATGAAAACTAGCTGCCTTTGTACTCCAAGTAGAATGTTCTAGATCTAGCTAAGCGGGTTTAGTTCCATATCTGTGACGTACTAGTTAGCTAATTTCTGTAACCTTAAATTTCTTGATTACAACGTTGTTTGTTTGGGGCATAAAGTAATTTGGTTTCGGTACTTGAATAGACTGGATGTAACAGAAGAAGCATACATGTTCATCAATCTAGCTAGGTGAATGATCTGCATCAACTTCATTCTCCTTGATATTATTTATTCACTAACATCCTGGGCGATGTTAATAATATTGCCTCTCCTTACATGAAAAGTATCTTTACACTGGTGATAGTTATGTTACTGAATTACTAATTATTTCCGGTGGCTATTATACATTCATTCTGGTCTTGTCAACAATGATGTGGAATTAACAATACAATAGCAATAATTTAAATAGAAGGTGGGCATGATTGATCTTGTTCCTTAAGGAACAGAAGTAGTGTATGAAAAAGAATTTTGAAATGAGTTGTCATGTCCATCCTGAGGACAATGGATTTATCAATTCTTGTTCTTGCTTGCAAGATAGGTCTACAGGGGAGCTGGTAGTACTACAACTGAATGATTGGCTTTTGCTTGAAGGATGAAACTGCCGTCCATCCATCTTTTCATGGCCCCCCTTTGCACGCATGATTGCCTACACTTTCCTCCTCTTTTGGGCCTTGTACTATGGGGCACACGCCCCATCCTTATCACACATACACAAAATATAATCTTCTCTTGCAAAATGAGATTTAAATCGAAGAGTGTTAAAAACTTATAGAGAAACAAGTGAACATGCGAATGCTTCAATTACTTTTGCACATGTATGTTTTATTAGATAAAACTTTTGATAAAAGAAACTTTATCGATAAGTATAGTAATAACAAGAATTTTAAAATACTGAACACGTTGTTTTGCATAGTGGCAATAATAACATTTTTCATGAGAACTGTAGAGCATCAAAGATCTAGTGGAGGATTTATAAGTTTTTTCTTAATTTTTATTGATGTTGGTAATTTAGCTGATCGTGTGCTTGAGAGTGCACCTCGGTGCTTCTCTCTCTAATTAGTTACAACTTTTTGTTGGCATGCATAACCACCAGGCACCTCCCTGAAGTCATGGCGATCCAAGTACATTTGTCACCTAGCATGGATGCATGGTCCTTTGGAAGATTCATGGGCCACACATATGTGCACATAGCTCCAAGCCTTCCTTTATGGCGATTTGGTAAGCTATGGCCGGTTTGTTACAAGATGCCCACTAGTACAACCTACCTTGTCCTTTCGATCCATGCCCAGCTTTCAGAGAGTACGCATGCGGGATTTTTTTTTAGTTTTGTGCCTTTTCATACACGCGTGTCGTCCATGTACATGATACTCTTGGAAGTTATGTACTGCTCTCATTTTATGGTGCAACCAAACAATTTCTATTGCTTATTTTATTCGGTTTACCTAAATTTTCAAATGTTCGGCATCATATTTCTGTAATATTATCTTCCTATATTTTAAATAATCCGAACCAAATAGACCATAATATGATATCTATACAAATGTCTTATACTCCACTTCTAGAGTATACTTTATCAGTAATTAATTGCTAATACTCTTATTTGGATGTGTTCTAGAGATAAGATTCTGAAAATATTCCATGTATTAAATTGAAGATTTTGGGAAGGCAATTGATATGGTATGCATTTACATGCATCAAGTACGAATGACTTTATCATATTCTTTGACACGGAAATCCTGACAACATCACCTCCAAAACATAAATTTTAGGTGAGACTTTCTAGATAACCATTTATTAGTTTGGAATGCTTCGTTGTACATGCTAAATTTCCTTAGCCTATTGCCTCGACATGATGTGTTTCATTGGAGTTTAGACCAAAATGAACAATTTTTAGGTCAAATCTATGCGCCAGGCGCTCGTACTCAATGGTATGCCTATTAATAATGAGAAAAGTTAGATTAAAGTCCAGTTAAAGATTAAGATATCCTGACAAGTATATCTTCGATTGGGGGTGGTTTTAACAAGCGATAACTTTTGCCACCAAATGAAACAATTAAACATCCCCTCTTCGAATGCAAGTTTGATCTTTCAACTTGGTAATTTATTCTACTTGCGTCCAATTAGTAACAATCCTAGAGTATAATTAAGATGTTTTGGAATTTGCTACAAGGCATACAATCTCAAATATAAATCTCATACTTTTGTTGAAGCGGCAGACCTATATCTGCCTTGTGGCCTCGCAAGCATAATATAATGTTCCAAAAGTGAAGGTTTTCTGCATAATATAATGTTTCAGAGGTGAAGGTTTTCTCTTCACCATAGATTTTTTTTTGAACGGTCTTCACCATAGATTGGTTCTTACCTGGTCACTTCTTCAGTGGTCGGAACACAAAGAGTTTTTCATGGTGGTATGTACCCCAAGTGGACGCGGGCGGTCAAGGAAGTCTTTACCCTCTATGGATGGAGGATAGTCTCCAGATCATGCCTCCTTTATTTACTTGTGTTACTTTCGTCGATGTGGTTATGTCACATGTGTCACTTTGTTCCCATTTTGTGGTTTTTTAAGTAACCATATATTCTATTAGACAATCCAGAGATTACATGTATACCTAAGATAAACATGCTTGTCAGGCAACATTGTATAAATTACTCCGCCAGTAAAATTACAATTCCACCATTAGAGAAACTTGTGCCTCACCAAACCATCGTCCTCCTCCGCCACCATGGTAGCGTCGGAAAAAGAAGCGATCAACCCCCATACCTAGACCTTGTAGCGAACCATCGCATACGGATGTTTTTCGCGCCGATGAACCGAGTCGTCACAAGCAAAGAGGTCGAGACTTTGTGGCACGTCGGCCGAGGATCTTCCCCGTGATCACCAGATCCCGACACCGTCATCTTTATCCGACGTAGTCGAAGAAGAGAAACGCCACTGACTGCCGTCTTCCACGCGCACAACTACGATATGTCAAATACGACCGCAACAGTTGATGCGAGCGCCACCCACGAGAGTGCTGAACGTGGACCACCAGACACGAAGCTCACCTGATCTAGAGACCGGCAAGACGACTGGACCACCTGCCCCCTAATGCCACCGGTTGGAGTGGCTCCAAGATGGAGAAAAAGCAGGAGCAAATCATTCCGACGCGACACTGTCTCATCCATAGACTCAACATCCGAAGAAAGTACTAAGCTAACTCTAACTACAACCAGAGTGGAAACACGGGTTCCCATCCGCTCCCGTGGCTGGAGCGGCCAACTAAGGAGGCAGAGACAGGCGGCGGCCCCCGGCCGTGAAGTTGGGGGGCTGATGAGGATCGCCCCGAGATCCTATTTCTCAGTAACGACCAGGTAAGGGGTGGCTGTTACACAGAGGCCGGTGAGAACACATTTTACCAAAAAAAAAGAGAGTAGTAGTTCCAAGTAACTAATCCTCTTCCTTTGAGTACTTAAGTGAATTTGTGACAAAATTATAGGCAGGGATATGCATGCGTGTGTCATCATGCTGGAAACAATTCGGAGCCATCAGCATTTATTTTCTCCGATCACATGAATCAGGATGGTGATGTATGAATCTTGACCTAGATAGCTAGCTTGTTGGCTTGGAGTGCGGCCGCCTGTGTGGCTCCAGAAGGATGCCGGCCGAATATTGGCTGCCCCATTTCTCCATACCTTGGCGCGTCGTCATCTTCCTCCCGTTTAAACGTCAATGGCGTGTATGTGGACAATGCGGTACATACGAAAAATCTTGCGGCCGCCGTGCCAACAAATCAGGAAAAATAATCCAAGAATCTCACAGACATCTCACCAAGGATTCTTTCTGTCTGTCATGCATGGTTGACTTCTCAGACAGCATCGAGTGAACAAACGCGTACGCCGTGAAGTTCCATCAAAATCTTCTCTCTAAAGAGGACAAGTTTACTTCTTCAAACCATGAAAAAACAGTCAAAAAATAGTACACCCTCCGTTCTAAAAATGGATGTCCCAAATTTTATAGATTCGCATGTATATAAGCATGTTTTAGTATATAGATACATGCGATAAATCTGCGACATCCATTTTGGGCTGGAGATAACTCCTTTTTATCTAAGATGCTTTCTACTCCCTTCGTGAAGAAATAAGTGACTTTGATTTGTTTAGATTTACATGTATATAGAATTTAAGTGTTTAGATACATGTGAATCTAGATCAATTCAAGTCACTTATTTCCGTGAGAGAAATAAGTACTATAATGAATTTTGTTTGGGATTGATGTTTTAGGGTACTTTGAGATTGCTCTGACACATGCTAACGTGGAATAGAAACTTGTCTAAGGCCCATTGAGCCCATTTCACGAGGCAAGTATTACCTAGAGAGTTCGGCCATACCATTCTTGTTGGGTTATCATTTCAGCACATGGGGCGCATGTCCCTTTCGAATTTAGCTGTGTTTTTTTTGCGAAATTTCTACCGATCTATTAATAATCATCAATAGCAGTAACAAGAGTTGTATAATAAAAAAATTACAAGTAGGTCCATGGACCACCTAGCGACGACTACAAACACTAACGCAAGCCGAAGGCGCGCCGCCGTCATCACCTCTCCATCACCGGAACCGGACAAAGCTTGTTGTAGTAGACAGAGATGAAGTTGTCTTGCTAAGGCCCCAAAGGACCAACGCACTAGAGCAGCAACCATCGCCAATAATGACACCCGTAGATCGGAAGAGACTGACCTGAAACCACACCAATGAATACGAAAACCGACCAGATCCCAGCTGTGTTTAGAGCATCTCCACATGCGCCCCGACCCCCACCCCCACCCCCACCCAAATGCCCTACGGGGGTGCCTACGTCGAAAATCACGCTTGATTTTTGACACCGGGGATGGGGATCCCCTTTGTTAGTTCGGTCAGGGGTACAACATTGGGTGGCGAGCTCGACGAACACACACGAGAGAGACACTGGTCTTTTTACCCAGGTTCTGATCCACGACGTGCAGAGCCCTACGTCCTATAACTATCAACTATCAGGTGCATGATCACAATTA
This sequence comes from Avena eriantha, assembly GCA_910589775.1. Lineage (NCBI taxonomy): Eukaryota > Viridiplantae > Streptophyta > Magnoliopsida > Poales > Poaceae > Avena > Avena eriantha. The sequence goes on along the minus strand of OU342743.1, from coordinate 129,626,248 downwards.
CAATTGTTCCTTCCCAGGAAGGTTGTAGCTAATCCCCCTTCTCTTGATCGACCCGAGCCTCCTTTTATAAAGGCAAGGGGACACCACAAGGATCAGTCACCACGCGGCGTGGGCACAAAGTGCATGCCCTCAACATGGTTGCGCGCTCCTACAACCATACCACGTGTATCTCACTACCTATATCAGACAGTCTAATATTGGTGCTTGTCCCATTAGTCTAGATCTTGCCAGGGGCTGGCTCCCCAGGCGTGCAACCTCGGGCTCTCAGCCGAGACCCTGGAGAAGGTCCCATCTAGAACCCCGCGAATCACATGCCCTGCATGGCTGCAACATGACGCAATGGTGATGTATGTGTCCATGGTAGGCCATACAAATCATGGCTAGAGGTCAGTCAGTCCCCTGGGCCAGGCATTGTCGGTCATCTCTCCTTCCTTCTCTAGGGTAGTTGTTGGCCGGGTGCTTAGGTCTCCCAGTAGCGCGTCCCCGTTAAACGTCCAATCTGAGGCCCCCGAGGGGACGTCCCGACCAAGTTCCCATGAGAGCACTACGCAGGGGTCGCGGCTCTCCCGTTGGCTCCGGGGTATCCCGACCCACGGATGCGACAGTAGCCCCCCAAGCGCACCACAGCTTGAGCGGTGTTGACTGGGGCCGTGGCCTTATACTAGGTGGTCCCACGACCCTTATCATAACTTCAGCATGTGAGTCACTGCTTCGCCGTCCGAGTTGGGATGCGCTAAGGGGATGGCCCGTTATTCACCAGCAGGTCTTGATAGTAATTGTGAGTAGCAGGTGGGTGGATAGGTTTCCTAGACCTGGGCCTATAAAGAAACAATGTCATCCACCCCCTACTCATCATATTCTTCTCTTGACATTTCTTCTCTTCCCTTGGACCTTGACCCAATGCATCTCCATGGCGTTGATGCTGAGCCGAGGACTAAAGGATTCTTCAACTAGGACTTGATCCGTTGCCTTGGGGCGCCAGAAACCCTCGAGAGCTCGTCTTCCTTCCACCATATACCAGCACAAACTTCTGGCCCTGAGGCTCCATATAGCCGATGAGCACCATGGGAATGGAGCCACCATGCTCTGATCCCTAGGAGGAGGTATCAAGGAAGGGGAGATACCCATCTATAACTGCTTATTTAAGATAGGGTTGGCCCCCTCCCCCTGTTCTCCAATTTTTTCCTGGAGGTGATGGCGGTGTACGGCTTTTGTCTGGTCCAAATCCATCCCTACGCCATGTTGGCTCTAGCGGCTTTCACCCACTTGTGCGAAGGATTCGTCTGGGTGATGCCTTTAGTGGCACTGTTCTGCCACTAATTTGCCCCCGGGTTGATAAAAAGCCGAGGATAACACGCAGTATCACCTTTCGCCTCTGAAACAACCTCACTAAGTGGTACCTCCCACAGGCTTCAGGTCCTCAATGACAAGGGTCAGACGGTTCATGCCGTAATCTTGGAATATCTTCGGCGCGGCCTGGCACCGCTATAGAGGAGGTCCCATCTGGCCTCGGAGTACCGAGGCCCGGAGGACCCTACTCATCTTTGGCCGAGAAAGATCAGGATCTATCCTAGGAGGAATACGTCGGGTTGATGAAGGAGCTTCTCTTTCCTAAGACCAAAGGCGGTCACCTGAAAGGGCTTCTTCCTCTGTTCTTCGACAAGCGCCGGGATGAGATTATCGCTGGGCTTCCACCTTGCGATGCCAGAGGCCTCGTAGGTCGGGAGGAGACGTCCTCTGATGCGACGGGCGCGTCACGGGAAGGTGAATGCCTTCAAATGTCAGTGTGGATTCATCACCAGGGGTTCGTCTTTCCACGGACGGGGAGTCTTCCTGGAAAGAGTCCCCTCCACGAGTTGAGAGCGAATCAGGCGGCGAGGCCACCCTCGAAGATTTCTTTAGCACCGTCATGGCTCTCAGCTCCTCAAGGAGGGGAAGCGACATGCATGGGTGGTTACGATACCTACTCCTCCCCAGGTTGACCTCAATTCTCTGCCTGAGGAGCAACCCGAGGAGCTCAGATCCCCCAAGGGTCTCCTGTCATCCATCATAAGCGGATAGCAGCATTGCGAGGGGCGCAATAATACATGGAGGCGATACGTCGGGACCGGGCATCGGTGAGTGTCCCAACGTCCTTCTTCCTTATACTTTCTTTGTTGATATTCTGGTAACCTCTTATCTTCACAAAGAGAAGACCTCATTGCTGCCTAGCCCTTTGCTGAATGACCCAAGCGCTTGCTCTGACAAACACCACCACTGTTCCCAGGGGATATGATCCCCTAGCTCGGGAGGAGGTCCATGTTGGGTCGGCTGGTGAGGGTCGCTCTCGTCTTGATTTGTTGTATTGCATCTTTTGTTGCTTGTTGATTCTTCTTTTTTCTCTTGCCAGGTCTGCCAGGACATGCAAGTGATCCCGGGGCCCTGGTTTGTTCGTCATTGGTACTCCCAAGGGGCCTCCTACCAACTCCCCCGAGGTGGGAGACGGAAGTGGGATCCGTTCGAGCTACAGCTCCTAGGGCGGGAGAGTGGATTCATGGATCCTCTTCTGATGATGGGCGCTTCATCCCTGACTGGAGTCTGTATGCCATTTAATGGGGAGGCTTGGAAACGTCCTGGAGAGTGATGGCGGTCTGTGAAGTCAAGGGCCTTTCCCTCTAGGCCCTGTTGGAGCCTTCCGCTATCCCCGAGGGCCTTGGTCGGGTCCGCTCCCACGAGGCGTATAGGTTCGGGCCCCTAGTAGTCGTGGAAGTCCATTGCTGAAAGTGGCTCCTCAGCGAAGAGGGATTTTTGAAGGCGCGCCTTGAAGATCCCCGCCCGCCCAAGAAGAGGCTTTCCCCATCTCGTGAGCCCTCTGCTGACCTGGAGCAGAGGGTTCACTATCTAAAGAGTCGGCTAGAGGAGACCCGGGAAGAGACCGAGAAGGCATTGCTAGCTCTCCACGAGGAGCGGAGGGTGAGTGACACAACCTCGGCTTCTCTTGTCAAGGTGGCCTCCTAGCTGAATGGGTTCCTATAGTCTCTTCACTTGCATGCGCTTGAGCCCCGGGGCCCGGGAGTCGACGAGGTCCTTGGTCTTCTATCTTCGTTGTTGACCCAACTCGAAGGCTTCAACGCGTCCATGGACTCACTAATGCAGGAGGAAGTCAGGGAGGTGGCCTATGGTGTAGCCCGGGCAGTGCTATCCCGGGTTCACCACCACGTCCCTAGCTTCAACACTGAGGTGATTTTCAAGCCCCTGGCCCCGGTGAGAGCCTCCAGGCTTCCTAAAAATCTATGGAGGCTGTCGTGGCCAAGTTGGTCGGGTGCCACTGTCACGAGTCGGCTGCCTGAAGCTGCCCCTTCTTCTTTTCTGTTTACGCATAAAAGCAGAGTGATGAGCTTTTTTCTAGTTTGAAATATTTATTTTTCTCCGCAAACTTGGCGGATCCATTTATTAATAAATTCTTTCGGCACATCTCCTGCCCTTGCATGTGATAATTAAGTGTGCTTAACGCCCCACGTCTTTCCGGGGGATCAGTTAGCATGACTACACCAGCTGTAGGACTAAGAGTCTGGCACTAGTACCAACTACGGTGTGCATCCCCGCCGCGCGACCTCTTCACCTTTTGGTCGGAGGTGCCCCAGCACTAAGGACCCCAGGCCGGACCCAGGCGGCTGCTCAAGGGGATGTTCCCTTCCTAGGGCGCCCTTTTTACGGCTAGGCACACGCCGATTCATCTTTGGGTTAAGGTAGAGAGTGTGTCAAATCATTATATTCTTACAAATAGATCTTTCGACCCAAGCCTACATGACACTTATCTTATGGAGGAGCACATTGTCCATGGATAGTATCCAAGCTGAGTCGACTTGAGCCCGTATATCGGGGCTCCGGATGTAGCCCTGGTCGGGTCCTAAGGAGGTGCCCCAGTCGGAGTAGCGTTTGGTCCTCGAGTCACCCATTTGACCTAACAGCTCAAGTAGACCGCCCTCCCCATTGCCCTGCGGCGGCCAACGCGAGGCCGCTCCAACGATAGGTCATGATGTTGGTTCCCCCATATGTTTCCTCAAACGCGTACCTCTGCGCATACCAAAGCCACGCATTAGGTGAGACACTTCTCCATCGAACACACGACTGGAGCCGGCACCCCTCTATCTTTCTGGTTTCTTGAAGGAACGACTTGGGGAGTTTCCTCGGCCCGCCTTGCGCCTGCCGGGGTTCCTCCCCCGGGTAGGCCTCACGACGGGGCCTAGGTCACATTCCCCTCTATATCTTTCCCTCCACACGAAGGATAGCTCATCTTCTTCAATCATTACATAGAGATGCCCTATGTCGAATAGTCCTGGCACCGTATATATGCGCTTGATTCATATTTCCCTCCGGAGGAGCACGTATTACATACCTTGCTGGAGGGAGCTGATAACGGGCAACAGGGCGCATTTTGGATGGTGTCAAGGATCAGACTGAAACGACACATGTAATCTCGGAGGCGTTCCCCTGGCCATTGAAGAAACTCGCTGAGGTCCCCGATGCGGCATGGTCGCGCCGCCGCCTGGGCAGCCATGTCCCGCTCCGGGAGAGCGCAACCACGTAGGCGACGGGAAGCCCTAGGAGAACGTCACCTTGCGGGCTAGGTCCGTGCTCCCACGCGGCCGCGCCTCCACCTGTACTCCTTCCCCCGGCGGATCTATGGGAAACCACGAACCGAGAACTTCCACCGAGCCCCCGCGCGAGTCTCCTACTCACTCGGGTCCTTCGGAGGCCTTGCCTTGTTCACCATGCTCGACCATGGACGTTTGTTGATGACAATCCAATGGGGATCGCCTTAATGATGTCGTGTCTTGATTTTCGACACCAGGGATGGGGATCCCCTTTGTTAATTTGGTCAGGGGCACAACATCTGGCGAACTCGATCAACGAGCTAGATGAACGCACACAGAGAGAGACAAAGGGTCTTTTACCCAGGTTCAGGTCCGCGACATGTGGATCCCTACGTTCTGCAACTATCAACTATTAGGTGGATGATCACAATTATAATGGCTCCTTCCGCAAGAAGGTTGTAGCTAGAGAATCGTTTCCCTTCTCTTGACCGACTTGGAGCTCCTTTTATAAAGAAAAGGGGACACCACAAGGGTCAGTCACCACGCGGCGTGGGCATAGAGTGCATGCCCTCAATGTGGTTGTGCGCTCCTGCCACCATACCGCCTGTCTCTCACTTCCTGTACTGGCCAGTCTGACACTGGAGCTTGTCCCATCAGTTTGAATCTTGCCGGGGGCTGGCTCCCCGAGCGTACAACCCCAGGCCCTCAGCCAGGACCCCGTAGAAGGTCCCGACCAGGACCCCGCGAGTCACATGCCCTGCATGGCTGCAATGTGGCGCACTAGTGTGTTGTTGTCTGTGTCCATGGTGGGCCATACGAAGTGTGGCCAGAGGGCAGACTGTCTCCTGGGTCAGGCATCATCGGGCAGCTGTCCTTCCTTCTTCAAGGTAGCTGTCGGTGCCCCGCCCCTGAGAACCATGCCCGGGATACTCTTCTCAGGTGGGTGCTTAGGGCTCCTGGTATCGCGTCCCCGTGGAACGCTCGGTCCGAGACCCCCCCGAGGGGACGTCCCGACCAAGTTCCCGTGAGGGCACTACGCATGGGTCGCGGCTCTGCCGTCGGCTCCGGGTATCCCCGACCCACGGATGCAACATACGCTTTTTCTTTTTTATAAAATTCATTTATTTTCCTTTTAATTATTTGTGCTGTTTACTTTGCCGTTTCGTCTTCAAATGGTTCTATTTTAACTATGGTTTTTCACTTTTTATTTTATGTTTTAAATTTTTGTTCCATTTAATATAAAATTATGTTTCTTTATAGCGTGGATTTTTTCCCTCAAGACTAAAAGTTTGGTTCCATGTATAGTTGTGTTTTCTGCCATGAATCATAATGTTTTTCTCAAACAGTTTTTATTGTTTGTTCCAATCGCATTTGAAATTTGTTCCTTTATGTGTTTAAAATTTTGTTCTTCGCATGATTCAATTTCTCTCTCTTGTATATATGTTTTGTTCTATGAGTACTAATTTTTTTCCACTCTGATTATATTCTTGTTTCTCCCATCTAATGATTCATTACATATATGCCCAAAATAATTCCACTTAGCCTAGTTCCATCTGCACTCATAATTTGGTATATGCTCTATGTTTTTTGTTCTTGTATTCTACTATTTTGTTTCTTCGTGCTATAATTTCCGCTCCAACAATAGTGTGAATTGGTTCCTATAGTCTAATTTCTGGTTCCCCATGAAGGCGAGATTTTGTTCCTTAGACGCTATAGCTTTGTTCCACCTGTAGTCATTGTGAACTGGTTTGGTGTTTCATAGTCGGGTGCTACATGCTTGAAATTTTGTTCTACTTAGACAATAGTTATGTCCCGATAGCGGTACTGGTTTGGTCTTTTATAGTCACGAGGTGTTCTGCATGCTCGAAGTTTTGTTTTACTTAGTGAATAATTATGTTTACATAGCATTCGTATTTTTTCACTTCTCTAAGGATGTGGTCCAAATTATTGTGTGACGCTTGCCTTCGTGTATATCTAGATCGTCAATTTACTCAATAAAATATAAATTATATAGCACGAAAATTACACCATTAAAATTTTAGATGTTATATTTTCTAATTGTATAATTTTTTGTGCTTAATATTTTATTGGTTAAATTGATAACCGTGTATAACACGTAGGACTTGTAAATCGAAATGGAGGGAGTATTCACTTCATACACCATACACTTGTTTATTATTAGGCCTTCACATACTTTAAAAAAATTATTTGTACTAAATCAGAAACACTTATTATAGATCGGAGGGAGTAGCATATATCTCATGCTTTGTTGTCCAAATTAATGATCAAAGTTTTTTTTAAATATCTAAGGGCCTAATAAATAGGTATTTGAGGGAGTAGCAAGAAACTAGTCAACACTGGCCATCATCCAATGAGAAAGAATACAAGGCGCATGGAGGGTTACGTGCCCTTTTAGACTAGTCACAATGGGAGTAGTATCATATATATGATACTAGTATATGATACCATCCCCACAATATATAATATTATATAGTAGTATCATAGTTTTAGTATATTTATTATTTTGTAGAATCTCAATGCAAAATTGTGTACAAGATTCATTTGGAATTAGTTTTTCTAGTTCTACGTGCTATGATACCGTATCTACCTATGATACTAACACAATCTCTTTTGTCATTAATTAGTGTGCCACGTTAGAATTTTGCTAACATGGCTTGAATGATACTAGCTATGATACCCCATTGGTGCTAGTCTTAGGCCTTTTACAATGAGTGTTTCTTAGCGAATGATCCTAGGTATTTGCCTATGTGGCATGTCATTTAATGAAGAAAGAGGGTGTTGTTGTATCTTAGCTAAACTACACCCTTTGTACGATATCATAGGCAAAAAAATTAGCTAGACCAATACACACATGCATGAGACTAAAATCATTAAATACAACACCACTAAGAAACACCATCTAAAAAACAGTGCATTGTCATTGTTGTTTGTTGTTTCTTAAGTTTTAATTACTTCTATGAAAACGTGCTGAGAAACACCCCATTGTGAAAGGCCTTATACTCCTAGCGAGCCCAGTTAATGTAGCGAACTGCTTAAATAGCAGAGCCTGCTCCTCAGTACCACAGTGTTGACTATGGTTTGGGTCCCAAATTATATATTTTTAGGCGAATAGAAATTTTATTCAAATATAGTAATCATAGGTACTCCCTCCATTTCAAATTATAAGATGTTTTAGCTTTTTTAAAGGAGTGCATCTAGCCATTTTAGTGTGTAGGTTCACCCTCCGTTTCAAAATATAAGATGTTTTAGCTTTGTGAAAGGAGTGTATTTATATTAAACAGAGGGAGTACATCATGTGGCGGTCCATTAAGCCACACAGGGCTATTAGACTATGTATAACATAGATAGGGAATAGCCCCCTATGCGTCATGTACAAGTTTTGTACGTGTACATGTCAGAGTGTACTCCGACACGTACCGTATCTGTTACATAGTCCAATATCCCCCTTAATCTAAACCACGAGAGAGGTTTAGATTATGTTTAAACTCATCTAGAGATTTTACAGGAAGAGTTAGTAAATCCATAAGCTATCTGGTCCTTGGTAGAGATGAACTTGATATCTAACATGTTGCTTGCATATGTTTAGTGCAGACGTGAAAAACTGGATTAGCAGACAAAAATCTTGCACCCAGGTTATCACACCATAAACATGGCTTCTCACGGAACTTCACGCCAAGTTCACGAAGAACAGCTTCAACCCATATTAACTCAGTAGTTGCATTGGCTAAGCCTTTGTATTCAGCCTTTGTGCTGGAGCGAGACATAGTGACTTGCTTTCTGGCACTCCATGACACCAGATTTGGACCTAGAAAAATTGTAAATCCTCCAGTGGAGCAACGATCCTCAAGACAACCTGCCCAATCTGCATCTGAAAAAGGCACTAAGAAGTGTAGAGGATGATTTTTTGAATGTAATGTCAAGCTGAGACGTATCCTTAACATAACAGAGAATACGTTTAGCAGCTGTACAATGAGCTGTAGTAGGAGCATGAAGATATTGACAGGCTTTATTCACAGAGAACGACGGATCTGGACATGTAAGCGTGAGGTACTGAAGAACACCAACTATGCTTTGATACTGAGAACTATCATCTGGACCAAGAGGAGTACCTTCATGCAGGGACAAAGGCTCAGATGAGGATAGTGGAGTAGGAGCAGCTTTGCAATCAAGCATACCAACTCGAGTGAGAATATCATGAGCATAATTTTCTTGTGTGAGGAGCAAACCAACCGTTGTTATTTTGACTTCAATACCAAGAAAGTAATGAAGATTACCCAAATCTTTGATAGCAAAGTGGGTATTGAGATCTTTGAGCAAAACTGAAATAACATCATCTGAGGAGCTGGTCACAATAATATCATCAACATAAATGAGAACATAGATGGTAATGCCAGACTTGTCATATAGAAACAGAGAGGTGTCAGCTTTGGATGGAATAAAGCCAAACTCATGTAACTTAGCACTGAACCGAGAGTACCAGGCTCTGGGAGCTTGCTTCAATCCATATAGAGTTTTATCAAGTCTGCAAATGTGACTAGGAGCATCGGGATGTTCAAAACTAGGTGGATGTTTCATATAGACTTCCTTTTCCAGAACACCATGAAGAAACGCGTTCTTGACATCTAGCTACCGTAGACTCCAACCAAGAGAGACATAAATAGAAAGAACAATTCTGATAGTGACAATTTTGACAACGGGACTAAAGGTATCTTCATAATCAATTCCATACCTTTTTTAAAACCTTTTGCAACTAACTGTGCTTTGTAACGATCAATAGTGCCATCAGCACGTCTTTTAATGCGATAGACCCATTTGCAGTCAATAATATTTTTGTTGATACTGGGAGGAACAAGAGTCCAGGTCTTGTTCATCATCAAGGCATCATACTCATCTTGCATAGTGGAACGCCAATGTGGATCATTGAGTGCAACAGACAAACTGTGAGGCTCTCTTGTAGAAGAAAGTATTGCCCAACGCACAATACCATCAGTGTAACGTTTGGAGTGACTTATACCTTTTTGTAAACATGTGCGAGGTCCGGGAGGGCTGGGCAGAGATGAAGCAGCAGCATCAGCTACGCTGGATGGGGCCGCAGTAGATCCCGAAGATCCTGCCGGAGACAACGCAGCATCGGCCGTAAGCGACGCTGGCGCAGAGGATCCGAGGGAGACGGAGCTGCCCGTGCTGGTCGGAGAGGAGACATCCGGGGTCTCATCGATGCGTGGTGCAGACGGATTGGAGCGGGGCGTGGCGGGATCCACGGGTGATGCAGACACGCGACGCGGCGTCGTGGTGCTCGAGGGTGCACCGCGGGGTGGCGACATTGGTGCAGAAGGGCCCGGTGCCCCAGAGGCGGGAGAATCCTCCCCGGGAGGCGCGCTGGCAAGGGAATGTCCCCCAAAATCAACCTCGATTTCACTGCAGGTTTTGTCATTTTGTGCAGAATTTTCACTAGATGATTGTGAAGTTGTTTGTAGCAGCGTTTGTAACCAAATTTTCACCTGTAGCTGTGTGATACCGAGGAGCATAATTAGTAGCATCAGAAATAGGCACAATATTAGTCATATGACCATTAGTTGTATGAGCACCCTCGAGATAAATAGATGATGGTAAAAGAAGAATGTCTTTTTTAAGGAGGGCACCGACATTAGGATGGAGAGCCTAATGACCCATAAGTATAGGGGGTGTATCGCAGTATTTTCGAGGGAAGTTAAACCCAATTTATTGATTCGACACAAGGGGAGCCAAAGAATATTTATAAGCCTTAACAACTGAGTTGTCAATTCAGCTGCACCTGGAAACAGTCTTGCTCACAGCAGTTTATCAATAGCAACAGTTTTGTAGTAGGAATAGCAAAGTAGCAGCAACAGTAAAGTAAAGACAGTAGTAACAATAGCAGTAAACAGTAGGATTCGAGTGTGGTAGGCATAGGGATGGATGGAAGGGCGTTGCATGGACAAGAAAATTCACATAGCAATCAGAACATAGGGCAATTGCAGATAAATAAGATAGAGCATCCAAGTACTAGATAATCCTAGACATGTGTTCCATACATAGTCATACGTGCTCGCAATGAAAACTTGCACAACATCTTTTGTCCTGCCAGCCCGTTTGCAGCGGGGCCTCAAGGGAACTACTGGCAATTAAGGTGCTCCTTTTAATAGAGCACCGGAGCAAAGCATTAACACTCCATGAACACATGTGATCCTCACATCAAAGCCATTCCCTCTGGTTATCCCGATTTCTGTCACTTCGGGGCCATTGGTTCCAGACAACAACGTGTGTATACAACTTGTAGATAAGACCAAAAACAATACTATCATAATGAATCAATAACATGTTCAGATCTGAAATCATGGCACTCGGGCCCTAGTGACAAGCATTAAGCATAACAAGTCGCAACAAAGTCATAAAGCACTAATAAAAGATACTAGGCACCGTGCCCTAACAATCTGATGCCATTACATGAACGATCTCATCCAATCCCTACCATCCCCATAGCCTACAGCGGGGGATTACTCACTCATAGATGCGGGAAACATGGATGGTTGATGGAGAAGCGATGGTGATGACGATGGTGATGATCTCCTCCAATTCCCCGTCCTGGCAGGGTGCCAGAACGGAGTTTCTGGTGTTGTTTCGTGGAATCTGGTGGTGGTGGTGGAACGGAACTCCTTCTAGAAAAAACGTCGAACCCCTCGGAGTTTTTAGGTCATAAGTCTTCATATAGGCGAAGAGGGAGACCGAGGGGGTGCCTGGGGGGCCTACACAACCCCCTGGCATGGCTTGGCCTGGCCCGCGCCACCAGGTGGTGTGGCCACCCCCTGGCTCTTCTCCGTCTCGTATTCTGGCTCTAGATGACTTCCGGTAAAATAGGCACTTTGGCTTTTGTCCCGTCCAATTCCGAGAATATTCATTTTCTGACTTTCCTGGAACCAAAATCAGCAGAAAACAGGCAGCTGGCACTGTGGTTCTTGTTAATAGGTTAGTCCAAGAAATCATATGAAAAGTACTCCAAAGTGTGTACAAAACACAAGAAAGTGGATAAAACCAAGCATGGAACATCAAAAATTATAGATACATTTGCAATGTATCAACATCCCCAAGCTTAACTCCTGCTCGTCCTCGAGTAGGTAAGTGATAAAAAGAAAGAATAATTTTTGAGGTGACATGCACCGTCATAAACTTGATCAAAGTATTTGTAAAACATTCAAAGCTAGGATCATAGTACTTCAATTATAACATGAAAGAAAAGTTCTAGCAATAAGACAAAGAAACTATGTTGCAACATGAAAAGGCACAAACAAAAGATTCATGAATAACAATGCTTTGCAAGACGTTTGTTTGTTTCACATAAAGAAAACATAGCATAATAGTATTCAGCTTGTCCCTCATAGAGTAGCAAATATAAATGCATAGGACACCTTCAAAGTTCATAAGAGTGACTAGATACAAATAGTTTAAAACAAGCAAGGTATGCATCAATCAACTAGTCTTGGGACAATGCACATAGAACTAAGAATGGCCACTATGCTCTCAAAGTAGGTGCATAAAGGTAGAAGGTGGAGACTCAATGTAATGGTGGAAGAACGGCCTTCATAAAAGGAAGTAGGGATTCAAGTCTCATAAAGAGCTTCCAAAAATTATGGTACTTATAGCTTTCAGCTCTCATTGCCCCTATCATAAGCATCTTGAAGTGATTAAGGTTAAAGTGAACAAAGTATGGTGTACATGCTTGACGAAGTATAAGTTAGAAATCTCATGTCCCTTGTATACGAGGGCCGCTCCTCATGCTACTCAAGTTTAGTCACCGGTAAGTTCTTGTCATCGTAAGTACATGTGTATCATAGAGAACCGCCAACGGGGTACCCCTTGCCCGATGATACGGAAGAATCCCCATATCAAAATGACAAGGCAAGCAGACAACGAGCATCTCAGCAATCTTCTTATTTACCATGGGAATATGGTGCTTTTTTCTCTCTTTCCTCTTTTCATAATCTCATTTTTTTCTTTTTTCTCTTTTTTCTCAATATAGGACTCTTTTTTATAAGAAGAATGCTTCATAGACAGCTTATTATGGTTACGCTGCAGGTTTCCACCATGTCAGCATGGATTAGACCAGCAGCCCAGGCGCTTCTCTAACACATATACATAACTCCATGGACTTACAAGCTCCCCTTTAATTTCACACCGACGACATCCATATACAAAAGAGCATGATATCAACTAGGTACAAGTACCAAGTGTAATCTTGAAAGCGTTCCCCATGACAGCATGGTTCTGCTAATTCCCAACAAATAAGTACAAGCATATACAACATAGACGACACAATGGTGCAAGTTTATTAAGGGCAATAAAAGTAAAGTGTGCCATCAAGTTCGTGAGAGCTTTAATCACTAGTTTTCTCATAACAAGTTTAATTCGGAAGGTAAACAAAAGCATGAATATACTTGGAATAGCATAAGCTAGTAGGTAGGTATGATGGACTCTTTGGAATAACTTGGTTTAAGGAGTTGGATGCGTGAGTGGAACTCATACTTGGTTGTGGAGGCTAGCAAAAGACTGGGAGCGACAAACTAAGAGAGCAATAATGGCCATAATAATGCAGAGCGACAAAACATCACTGATCAAAGCATAAAGTGATACTACAAGTTAAAAACTAAAGGATCATAAAGGCTATGGTGACTTGAGATAGTCATAACATGGTGTGAGCATGTGCCAAGTCAACCCAAATAAAGCATCAAAGGAGAATACTACTATATTATGCTTTAATATGCTAAAACAACGCATGATTCATCCAAGGCACATTAAGCAATCTCAATTGTTTATAACAAGTCATGCTACAGCAAAGAATACTAAGCATAAATCCAAAACAATATCAAGCATGGCACGACAAAGCATTGGCCACAGTCAAAAACAAGCTCTTTTTACCACATAAGTATGAACTTTCCTACTCTTTTCCAATCCAAACCAAACTATTTGAAAACCAATGCATGAAAGAGGAGGTCCAACCAATTTATTCAGAAAACTAAGCAAACAAAAGCAAACGACAAAACAAAACAAAAATGAAAAGAAGACGCTCCAAGAACAACACAACCGTGCATGAAACAATAAAAATGAAGTGGTTGGAAGAAACCTGAGATTTTTATTGATGAAAAGGGGGATGCCTTGGGCATCCCCAAGCTTTGACGCTTGTAATTCTTGGATATTTCTTGGGGTGACACGTGTGGCATCCCCAAGCTTGAGCTTTAGTCCATCCTTCATCTGATTACTCATTCCTTCCATACACCTGAAATTTTTCCTTCATACAAAACTTCACACAATCTTTATTAGCAACATTAGTGCAATCAAGATAAATAAGTCTTAAGGTTCAGTTCTAACACCAAATAAACTTCCATTAGAACACTAGCTACTGAAGAACTTCCCTCAAAAATCCCAATTTCCCAAAAGAACTCAAAAAGGAACCAACAAGAAGCAAATGCAAATAATGGCAGAAATCTGTCAAAACAGACCAGCAGGTAAAGACGAATTTTTTCGAAGACCTTCTGTTGCTCAAATCAAAAATTTTTGAACTAACGAAACTTAGATAACAACCTGGGGCAGAAGCACAAAAATTTATGCCTCAAAAAAGACGTTCAGAGATTTTACATGAATTTTTACGGTGAAGCACAGAAAACTATTTCGGGACAGCAACTTTCCCAATCATTACTTCTCTCTCATTAGAGGTTACTCTTGGCACAAAAAGCAAATAAAAAGGATAAGGAGCGGTTATTACCGGCGTAATAACTTCCAAGACTCATCTAAAACTTTTGGGTTATCTCCCAATAAGTACTTTTCTTTAACACCTTTAAGTTAGGCATAAACAAAAACTAAAATGGATAGAGTAGAAGTAAGCGGAGATAATCATGGTGAAAACATTGTTTTGTTCAATGAAATCCTTTTGTTAACAAGGTTGATCAGGTATTGTTACCAAAACAATTTCATATGAGACAAAAATTTGTATTCCACTAATGATTATGTTACCTCAAACTTGATAGCAATGGTCCCAATCATAAAGTTTCAAAATTTTCTCTTGGTATGGGACAATATATTTCTCCAACTTGAATGCCCTCAACATATTCAATTGAATTCAAAACCATAAGTCCTATCAATCTTCTTTGGGAAATAGATAGTATGTTCCTTGTCATTAACATTGAAGGTCACCTTCCCTTGGTTGCAATTAATAACAACTCCTGCAGTATTAAGAAAAGGTCTTCCAAGAATAATAGACATATTATCATCTTCAGACATAATAGTTTGAGAGGATACTCACATAAGAAATTTGAGTTGAAGTAAAAGAGAGCATCAAGAAGCAAATTCAAAACACATTTAAGTCTAACCCACTTCCTATGCATAGGAATCGTGTATGCAAATAAATTCACAAATGACAAAGTGACATGCATAGGAAGATAAAACAAGAGTAACTTCAAAACTTTCAGCACATAGAGAGGTGTTTCAATACCATGAAAACTTCTACAACCATATTTTCCTCTCTCATAATAATTTTCAGTAGCCTCATGAATAAACTCAACAATATAACTATCACATAAAGCATGCTTTTCATGATCTACAAGCACTAGAGCTTTATTATAAACATTTTCAAAAGGATCCTCAGGAACATAACATTCATCCTCCTTTAGTAAGCATGGGGGAAAATCAAATAATGTAAGGGATAAAGAGTTACTCTCATTAGAAGGTATGCATGGGTAGCTAATCCATTCTTCCTCCTTTTGTTCATCACTCTCCTCCTCTTTTTCATCTAATGAGATTTCAAGTTCATCAATTTCTTCTTCCATAGGATCCTGCAAGGCATTAGTCTCTTCCATTTGTGGAAAGCATCTATTAATATATTCAAGAATATAGCCATTTTCTTCCTTGTAATTATCAAAGTAAAATTTAAGTATACCATAAACCTCATATTTATAAGGTGAATTATCAATATTTTCAAGCAAACTAGCAAGTTCAAATGCACCCTTCCAAGCAATAAATTCCTCAATTTGTTCCACATCATAAAAGTCATAATTCCCTTTAACATAAGAAGATATGGTAACATTATCATTATACTCACATTGAAAAGGGAGGTGTTTGTACCTCCTACAGCAACAAGATTTATCAAGACAATAAATAACATTATAAGTAGAGCACACGTTTATAGCAATGGTATATAATTTATCAATTTGTTCCCATAAGTGTTTCCCTTTTTGTGACAAGCGGTGTTCCTTATAATAATATTTTTGATCTTCCGTGAACCCACCTTGTCAATAAGATTCAGTTTCAAAGAAACCAACCATTGACATCAAGCATGATAAAGCAAGACAATAATAGACCAAAGAAAATAACAACTAGAGTAGGAACCAATTTTTTTTGTATTTTTGATAAAGAAACAAGCAAACAAGGAGAAAATAAACTTAGCTTGAACAATAGTGATTCCAAGTGAACTTAATAAATAAAGCTATGCTCCCCGGCAATGGCGCCAGCAAATAGTCTTGATGACCCACAAGTATAGGGGGTGTATAATAGTATTTTCGAGGGAAGTTAAACCCAATTTATTGATTCGACACAAGGAGAGCCAAAGAATATTTATAAGCCTTAACAACTTAGTTGTCAATTCAGCTGCACCTGGAAACAGTCTTGCTCACAGGAGTTTATCAGTAGCAACAGTTTTGTAGTAGGAATAGCAAAGTAGCAGCAGCAGTAAAGTAAAGACAGTAGTAACAATAGCAGTAAACAGTAGGATTAGAGTGCGGTAGGCATAGGGATGGATGGACAGGCGTTGCATGGACAAGACAATTCACATAGCAATCAGAACATAGGGCAATTGAAGATAAATAAGATAAAGCATCCAAGTACTAGATAATCCTAGGCATGTGTTCCATATATAGTCATACCTGCTCGCAATGAGAACTTGCACAATATCTTTTGTCCTGCTAGCCTGTTTGCAGCGGGGCCTCAAGGGAACTACTGGCAATTAAGGTGCTCCTTTTAATAGAGCACTAGAGCAAAGCATTAACACTCTGTGAACACATGTGATCGTCACATCAAAGCCATTCCCTCCGGTTATCCCGATTTCTGTCACTTCGGGGCCATTGGTTCCGGATAACAACGTGTGTATACAACTTGTAGATAAGACCAAAAATAATACTATCATAATGAATCAATAACATGTTCAGATCTGAAATCATGGCACTCGGGCCCTAGTGACAAGCATTAAGCATAACAAGCCGCAACAAAGTCATAAAGCACTAATAAAAGATACTAGGCACTGTGCCCTAACAATCTGATGCCATTACATGAACGATCTCATCCAATCCCTACCATCCCCATAGCCTACATCGGGGGATTACTCACTCATAGATGGGGGAAACATGGATGGTTGATGGAGAAGCGATGGTGATGATGATGGCGATGATCTCCTCCAATTCCCCGTCCCGGTAGGGTGCCAGAACGGAGTTCCTGGTGCTGTTTCATGGAATCTGGTGGTGGCGGCGGAGCGGAACTCATTCTGGAAAAACGTCGAACCCCTCGGAGTTTTTAGGTCAGAAGGCTTCTTATAGGCAAAGAGGGAGACCGAGGTGGTGCTTGGGGGGCCCACACCACCCCCTGGCGCGGCCTGGCCTGGCCCGCGCCACCAGGTGGTGTGGCCACCCCCTGGCTCTTCTCTGTCTCGTATTCTGGCTCAAGATGACTTCTGGTAAAATAGGCACTTTGGCTTTTGTCCTGTCCAATTCCAAGAATATTCATTTTCTGACTTTCCTGGAACCAAAAACAGCAGAAAACGGGTAGCTGGCACTGTGGCTCTTGTTAATAGGTTAGTCCAAGAAATCATATGAAAACTACTCCAAAGTGTGGACAAAACACAAGAAAGTGGATAAAACCAAGCATGGAACATAAAAAATTATAGATACATTTGCAATGTATGAGAGCCTCAAAGGGAAAAGCATTCTCATCGAACACAACATCACGAGATGTAAACACGTCCTGTGGAAACATCAAGACACTTGACACCTTTATGGAGAGGACTGTAACCAAGAAACACACATTTGTGAGATCGAAAAGCAAGTTTTCTAGTGTTGTAAGGACGAAGATTAGGCCAACAAGCACATCCAAAAGTTCTAAGAGCATCATAATTGGGTGTAATATGAAGTAGACTGATACATTGCAAATGTATCTATAATTTTTGATGTTCCATGCTTGGTTTTATCCACTTTCTTGTGTTTTGTTCCAACTTTGGAGTACTTTTCATATGATTTCTTGGACTAACCTATTAACAAGAGCCACAGTGCTAGCTGCCTATTTTCTGCTATTTTTGGTTCCAGGAAAGTCAGAAAATGAATATTCCCGGAATTGGACGGGACAAAAGCCAAAGTGCCTATTTTTCCGGAAGTCATCAGATGCCAGAATACGAGATGGAGAAGGGCTGGGGGCCGGCCACATCACCTGGAAGCGCGGCCAGGCCTGACCCGTGCCAGGGGGTGGTCTGGCCGACCCAGCACCCCCTCGGCCTCTCCTTCCGCCTATAAGATGCCCTCGGGACGAAAACCCTAAGTACCCGATCAAAAATCCATGTAAGAGTCTATAGCCACCGTCATCTCCATCGCTAGATCGGGAGGGATCTGAAGCTCTTCCCGGCACCCTGCCGGAGAGGGGAATTCACCCTGGAGGCCTTCTTCATCACCATGCAAGCCTCTGGCGTGATGCGTGAGTAGTTCATCCTTGGACTACGGATCCATGTAGTAGCTAGATGGCTGGTTCTCCTCCTTTGTGATTTCATGTCTAGATCTTGTGAGCTCCGTTCATGATCAAGATCATCTATTTGTAATTCTGCATGTTGTGTTTGCGGGGATCCGATGGATATTGAGATGCTATTTCAGATTGATTATTGATTCTATCATATCTTCGTTATTTGTGATCTTTCATGCTTTCCGTTGTTAGTAGCTATCTTGGCCAAGTAGATGCTAGCAACTCCAAGAGTTAGTATTTATGCTCGATAGTGGGTTCATGCCTCTAGTAATCTGGGGAAGTGACAGAAATCTCTAAGGTACTAGATGTGCTGTTTCTACTAGGGAGAAAACAACAATCCTTTGTTCATAGAACAATCATATTGTTTAATTTACATGCAGTTCGTAAAGCAATAATCTATTGCTTGCAACTTAATACTGGAGGGGGTTCGGATGATAACCTGAAGGTGGATTATTAGTCATAGATGCAGTTGGATGGCGGTCTATGTATAATGTTGTAATGCCAATCAAGTTCCAAAGGAGTCAAGATGATTAGTATATGCATGTATTGCTTTCTCGATGTTTGTCAATTGCCCTGCTGTAATTTGTTCACCTAGCATGTTATCTATCTTAAGGAGAGCCACCTCTAGTGAACTATGGATCCCGGTCCTTGTCTTTTACATACAATCTACAAATTGTTACTGTTTTGTGTTTACTTTCTACAAACTTTTACTTCTTTCCATTATATACGTTTAATCCTTTGTTTTCTGCAAAACACGGTGAGATTGACAACCTCATCACAAGTTGTGGACAAAGTTTTGTGGTTGTGTTGTGCAGGTCTCCATGTTGCTGCTAGCACTAGTAGTGCGTCCTGTCATCGTTCAGCTAGCTACACCTTTGGGGTGTTTCCTTGATCCTATTGGTTCGATTAAACCTTGGTTTCATACTGAGGGAAACTTGCTGCTGTGCTCATCATACCTTCCTCTTGGGGTTCCCAACGAGTTCTACATCAACATCGCACCAGCACTTTTCTGGCGCCATACACAAGAGCCATCAAGCATTTTTCTGGTGCCGTTGCCGGGGAGTCAAGGACATCTTCACAAGGGGAGTCCCTCATAACCAATCTCTCTACTTTGTTATTTTTGTTTTGCTTAGTTTCTTTTTGTTTTGTTTGCGTGTTTTCTTTATTCAAAAACACACAAAAAATTAGTTTTACTAGGTTGCTTTCTTATTTGAAAACCCCCAAAAATGACTACTCTTGAAAACACTAAGTTGTGTGACTTCGCTAGCACCAACAACAATGATTTTATGAGCACACCTATTGCTCCACCTATGCCTGAAGATACTTTCTTTGAGATATAACCTGCTTTACTCAATCTTGTTATGAGAGAACAATTTTCTAGTATTGGTAATGAAGATGTTGCTTCCCATTTAAATAACTTTGTTGAACTTTGTGAGATGCAAAAGCATAGGGATATAGATGGTGATATTATTAAGCTAAAATTGTTTCCTCTCTCTTTGAGAGGAAAAGCTAAAGAATGGTTGAATTCCTTAACTAGGAATAGTATTGATTCTTGGACTAAGTGCAAAGATGCTTTCATTGGAAAATACTATCCTCCTGCTAAGATTTTATCTATGAGAAGTGAAATAATGAAGTTTAAACAACTTGATAATGAGCATGTTTCTCAAGCTTGGGAAAGAATGAAATCTTTGGTTAAGAATTGTCCCACTCATGGATTGACTGCTTGGATGATCATCCAAACTTTTTATGCAGGATTGAACTATTCTTCAAGGAACCTATTGGATTCTGCTGCTGGAGGTACCTTTATGACCATCACTTTGGGTGCTGCAACAAAACTTCTGGACAATATGATGGTTAATTATTCTGAATGGCATACTGAGAGAGCTCCACAAGGTAAGAAGGTAAATTCTGTTGGGGAAACCTCCTCCTTGAGTGATAAGATTGATATTATTATGTCTATGCTTGTGAATGGGAAAGCCCATATTGATCCAAATAATGTTCCCTTAGCCTCTTTTGTTGCTCAAGAAGAGCAAGTTGATGTGAACTTCATAAGAAATAATAATTTTGGCAATAATGCTTATAGGAACAATTTTGGTAACAACAATTATAAGCCATATCCTCCCAACAATGGTAATGCTTATGGAAGTTCCTACAACAATAATAGGAGTGCTCCATCTGAACTTGAAGTTATGCTTAAAGACTTTATTAGTAAGCAAACTGCTTTTAATAAAATTATTGAGGAAAAACTCTCTAATGCTGAAAGAAATATAGCATCTCTAGATGAAGCTCAATCTTCTTTGAATAAAATGGCTGCTAAACCTGAAACTAATGATAATCCCTTTGCATCTACTAATGCCATACAAGTAAGAATTGATGAAAATGTTAGACTATTAGCCGAATTACATGCTAAGTGGGAAAGGGAAGATGAAATTGCTACAAACATTAGTGTTTCTACTGTTACCACCACTAGTGTTGAGACTAGTAATAGTTCTACTACTTTAGATGATAAATTTGATCTTGATGGTTGCAATATCTCTGAAGTTATTAAGTTCCTACAAAAGCTTGTTAAAAGTCCTAATGCTAGTGCTATGAACATGGCCTTTACAAAACACATTACTGATGCTCTCATAAAGATTAAAGAAGAAAAGATGAAACATAAAGCTTCTATTCCTATAAAACAAGTAGATGGTTGGGAACCCATCATTAATATGAAAGTGAATGACTTTGATTTCAAAGCTTTATGTGATCTTGATAGTAGTGTTTCTATTATGCCTAGAAGGATTTATGATATGCTTGATTTGCCTCCTCTTGAAGATTGTTATTTGAATGTCCCACTAGATGATAATGCTAAAAAGAAACTCATGGGGAGTATTAATGATGTTCTTATTATGGTTAACAATGCCTATGTCCCCGTTGATTTATATGTTTTGGATGTTGAATACAATGCTTCTTGTCCTATTACTTTGGGAAGACCTTTTCCTAGAACTGTTGGTGCCATTATTGATATGAAAGAAGGCACCACTAAATATCAACTCCCATTTAAGAAAGGTATAGAACACTTCCCTAAGAAGAGAGAGAAGATTTCTTTTGCTTCTCCTATGAAAACAAAATTTGGTCTTAATGCTTCTTCATTTGAGAACATTTGATTCTTTTTCTTGCTTCTTATGCCTAACTTAAAGGCGTTAAAGAAAAGTACTTATTGGGAAATAACCCAAAAGTTTTAGATGAGTCTTGGAAGTTATTACCTCTGTAATAACCTCTCCTTATCCTTTTTATTTGCTTTTTGTGCCAAGAGTAACCTCTAATGAGAGAGAAGTAATGATTGGGAAAGTTTTTGTCCCGAAACAGATTTCTGTGCTTCACCGTAAGATTTCTGTGGCAGTAAGGAATGCTTCATCCCAATACTTAAGAGGCATGGAGGCATTAGCAAGAAATGCAAGACCAACTTCAACTATATGGCGGTGTTTGCATTCAGCTGAACCATTTTGTTGGCGGGCATGAGGACATGATACATGGTGTGTAATGCCAACTTTTTGAAAGAAATAATTTAGTTTCTCATACTCACCCCAATCAGTTTGCATAGTAACAATTTTCGTATCAAACTTCCGTTCAACATACTACTGATAATTAAGAAAAGCTTGATAGACATCAGAACGTTTCTTAAGCAAAAAAATCCAAGTGAACTTGCTATAATCATCAATAAAGCTTACATAGTATGCATGTTTCCCAATAGAAAGAGGAGCAGCCCCCCATACATCAGAAAAAACTTGTTCCATAGGAACAATGGATCTACTGGTGGAGATGGGATATGGCAACTGATGGATCTTGGCAAACTAACAAGAGTCACAAATATATGGAGTAATTTCTAGGGTGTAAGCTATTTTATTTCTTCTAAGAACTTGTTCAACAATAAAAGAAGAGGGATGTCCTAAACGACGATGCCATGTAGAGGATGACGACTTTATTGTGACGTAGGCATGCTTGGAGGAATCGATGGTGAAGGGCAGCAGGGGATAGAGATCTCCATAGCAAGGGCCCTTAAACAGAATGCGTCGTGTTGTTTGGTCCTTGATCAAAAAGAAGAAAGGGTGAAACTCAGTATAGGAATGATTGTCAAGAGTAAAACTATGAACTGACAACAGACTTTTCGATGCACTAGGAACATGTAATATATCATGAAGATTAAAGGAAGTGTGAGGGGTGCGCAAAACTGAATGACCAACATGACTAATATGCATACCTGTGTCTTCAGCTGTGTGAACACAATCTTGACCATTGTATTTGTCATGAGTGGAGAGCTTATTGAGCTCACTGGTGAGATGGTTGGTGGCGCCAGTATCATAGTACCAATTTGAGTCAACTCCAGTAAAATTTTCTCCTTTGTTGTCACGATCATTATCATAACGCCACCAGCAGTCACGAGCAGGATCCCCATGAATAAAGCATATCTGACATGTACTATCAACATATTTGGTGGTTGTCGATAACGGCGGTGCCCACCATCATCACGCCTGTCACCATCATCATGGCGGCGAGGGCATTCATCAACATAGCGACGACCTTGGTAACCACCTCCATCACGGCGACCCCAGTCATCACGGCGACCATGATCATCACGGCGGTCACGGTAATCCTGCTGGCGACCGCGGTCATCACCACGACCAAGATCATCATAGCGTTCTCTATCATCATATGGAGGCTGACGGGGGCACTCGTACTGGTGTGGGCGATTAGGGGCACGCGGTGGGGGAGGGTTGCTGCGCCGGGCAACATTGGCCGAGGAGGAAAAACTGACATCCTCGGTCTTGTGAATGCGATCAAAAGCTTGAACTTGGCTTAGTAAATCAGAAAAGGTAGTACCGGGATTGGCATTAACAGCAGTACGTAGGCTATTGTAGTGGCTTCCAAGACCACGAAGGACATGCCAGACCAGTTCACCATCGTCAAGGGGATTGCCCACGACAGCAAGTTCAAAGGCAATAACTTCATCTTTGCAAAATACTTGTCAGCAGAAAGATCGTTCTTACGGGTGTCATTGAGGGCAGATCATAGTTGTTGAACATGGTTCTCTGATGAGGAGGAGACGTGTTCGTTGATGGCAGCCCAAACTTCAGTAGATGTCTTGAGACCGACAACGTGCACCAGCACATCGGGGGAGAGAGCATTTAAGATCCATCGAAGCACTTGCTGATCACGAGAGATCCAAGAGGCGTACTCCGGGTTCTCGATCGTGACCTTTTTCTTGTTGATGTCCTCGGTCTCCAGGAGTTTCTCTGGCTCCTCCTCCAAGCCCTCAACAAGGGCAAGGACACGAGCACCTCAGAGGGCCGGGATGACTAGCGCCTTCCAGATGAGCGCTTTGTCCCCCGTGAGCAGCTGCGATGGAGGAGATCCAAGGGCAGCGGCGAGCATGGTGGCAGATGTGGAGGATGTTGATGACGACATGGTGATCGCCGGATGCGGCGGTGGCAAAGATGCGGCACCGGCGTGGGTTTTGACTTGGCGGCGGCGTTTAGGGTTTTGGATCGTTGGTTTTTAGACCGGAACTTGTTTGGGCTTGGATTTTTGGCTGTGGCTTGCGTAGGTTTTTTGTCTTGGGACGTGCTTGAGGCGGCGGCGACAAGGTGCAGTGGCTGCGATGTGCAACGACGACAGCTCCTGCGGCGGCGGTGTGTTTTTAGGGTTTTGGGGACGGCAACTAGAGCGGGGAAGAGAACCGCTCTAATACCATGTTAGTGTTTGTGGAACGATGCTTGCCCTTTCGGGCCTCGGTTGCGTGTTTATATAGATAGGGAATAGGCCCCTATGCGGCATGTACAAGGTTTATACGTGTACGTGTCGGAGTACTACTCCGTACACGTACCGTACCTGTTACATAGTCTAACAAGGGCGACCGAAAGGCTCTGAAATGGAGTTTCTAGCAATAATATGAGCGTCACCATTAAAATCCCTACTCTCATGTTGGAAAGAAACCAACTCGAAAATT
Organism: Avena eriantha; assembly: GCA_910589775.1. Taxonomy (NCBI): domain Eukaryota; kingdom Viridiplantae; phylum Streptophyta; class Magnoliopsida; order Poales; family Poaceae; genus Avena; species Avena eriantha. Next base: position 129,601,885 of record OU342743.1, on the reverse strand, counting down.
CTAGATCTAATATCAATCTCCGAAAGGATTAATGCTATAAGGGCGGATATTGTTCTCCTTCAACCTCTTAATAGCCTCAAGACAATGAGAGGGCACCACAAACTTCGTGATCCCGAGATCTTCAGTTAATGAGTGTGCTTCCATACATGCCATGGCCTCCAGTGTAGCAGGGTCACTAACTCCATTAATGGATCTAGCAGAAACTCCCAGGAAAACTCCATTACTATTACGACACTCACAGCTCCATGGCCCTCATCCCGAGCAACAGCCCCATCAACATTTAACTTGAACAAACCTTCAGGAGGCTTTATCCAGCGTGCTACAGATCGTTATGGAACATGAATTATCTTGGGTTTATCACTTTTGGTCTCTCCCAGGTCACTCAGAAAGCTGTTCACAAAATCATAAGAACTAAACAGGCTTTGAAATTGGTCCTCATGAATTGCTTTTCTCATAGCAGTCCACACTGCCCATAGAATGACAAACATTTTAACCGAATCTGCATGATTTAGTGTCTCTCTCATGGAAAAAAATCCACTGTCGTGCATTAGACATTGTATTAATGGTCATGTACTCTCTTATCATCAACAAGCACCCAAACGCAACGAGCCATGTTGCAATCGATTAATGAATGACGCCACAAATCATTAGCCGAACTACATAGTTGACATATGGAACTAACAGCCATGTTACAGGCGTGAAGGACCTATGCCGAAGGGAGGCTGTTGTGTGCCAACCTCCACACGAAAACTCGCACTTTGGAGGGCATCTTTGTTTTCCACAACACCGACCAATTTTTCTCAATACTTGACCCATTAGATCCAGCAGATCTATGCTCCAACCAATCCTCACGCACCTTTGTAATGAGCATACAGTTTTTTTTTCGAAATGGGGATCATGGCCCTGGCCTCTACATCGAGTGATGCACATAACCTTTTATTGCGGAGTTCAACAAGTATTAGGTCTTACAAATATAAAAATAAAATAGTTAAGGTTGAGACAAGTATCAATCAAAACTAAAGACAAGCCAACATGCAACTATTCATCCTGGATTCTACTAGAATGCCGCCAGCCGGTAGTCCGAAAAAAGCAGTCATGAGCAACCATCAGGAGCCAGGAGCATCCATAAACCATAGTGTCTCGCTGATCTTCCGGTAGAAGGTATGCCCACTAGTAGAAAAACTGCCTTTCGTTCGTAGCCTCCCAGAGCATTTGTCCCGGTTCCTCCACGAACCGGGACTAATACTCGCATTTGTCCCGGTTCGAGGCCCGAGCGACGCACGGGAGCCAGGGGCATACGTCCCGGTTCGTAAGGGACTATTCGTCCTGGTTTGTAATACGGACCGGGACTAAAGGTCGGGCCCCAGATACGTGCCTGCCGCACACCTTTAGTCTCGGTTCGTATTACGAACCGGGACGAATAGTCCGTGTATAAATGCGCCGCCCCAGCCAATCCCCTCCCTTTGTTTTTTCTCTTGGTGGAAGGAGTGAGGTGTGTGTGCTAGTTTTTTTCCTATGCACATTGGGTGTTCGACAAAATGTCTGAGAGAATGATACGCTTGATTTCACACAAAACAAAAATAATATGAGGTGCCCGAGCCACACTTAAGCATTTATCCTCTTTCTTTCCTTCTTGATCGAGGTTAGCAACCTTATCCTTCATCTGTCATTGATATAATAATGCATGTGTCGACGTAAAGTGGTCATCTATTCATGATGTTGTGTAATGATGTAGATGAACCGGCGGGGATGGCTGTACGGTGACCGACGTGAATCCGTGTACATTCAAGGTGTGGATAAATTTATCGATGTGGCTAAGGCAAACAAAGAGAATGGACTTATGTGTTGTCCATGTGTTCAATGTCAGAACATCAAGGAGTACTCTTCCTCAAAAATCATTCGCAGCCACCTGGTTCAGAGAGGTTTCATGCCAGCTATAACTGCTGGACCAAGACGGAGAAAGATGGGTTATGATGGAAGACAATGAAGAAGAAGAGGATGATAACAACTATTGTCATATGTTCCCTAAATACGATGATACTGCAATGTAAGAGAATGAAGAAGGAGGAGGTGAAGAACGGGCATCAGATGAGCCCGTTGATGATCTTGTCGAGTCATTTCTGACAAGTTGGAGGGCATGTTAGAGGATCACAAAAAATTGTTGTACCCAAATTGCGAAGATGGCAGCACAAAGCTGGGTACCACACTGGAATTGCTGAAATAGAAGGCAAAGACTGGTTTATCTGACAAGGGATTTGAGAAGTTAATAAAAATAATGAAGCCGAAGCTTCCAAAGGATAACGAATTGCTCGAGAGTACTTACGAAGCAAAGAAGATTCTCTACCCTCTAGGATTAGATGTGCAGAAGATACATGCATGCATAAATGACTGCATCCTCTACCGCGATGAGGAGTACGAGAATTTAGATAAATGTCTGGTATGCACTACACTGCGGTATAAGATCAGACGAGATGACCCTAGTGATGCTGATGGCGATGACGAGACCCCTAGGAAGAGGGTTCCTGCTAAGGTTAAAATGTCTATTTAGAAACAAAGAGCATGCCAGGTTGTTGCGATGGCACAATGAAGACCTTAAGAAAGACAGGAAGTTGAGACACCACGCTGATGGGTCGTAGTGGAGAAAAATCGAGAGAGAGTTCCCGGACTTTGCAGGTGATACGAGGAACTTATGGTTTGGTCTAAGTACAGATGGCATGAATCATTTTGGGGAGCAGATCTGCAGTCACAACACCTGGCCTGTGACTCTATGTATCTACAACCTTCCTCCTTGGTTGTGCATGAAGCGTAAGTTCATTATGATGCCAGTGCTTATCCAAGGCCCAAAGCAACCCGGCAATGACATTGATGTGTACCTAAGGCCATTAGTTGAAGAACTCTTATAGCTGTGGGGAAAACCAGGTGTACGTGTGTGGGATGAGCACAAATAGGAGCCATTTGACCTACGAGCACTACTTTTCATAACCATCAATGATTGGCCTGCTCTGAGTAACCTTTCAGGACAGACAAACAAGGGATACAAGGCATGCACACACTGTTTAGATGATACTGAAGCTACATATTTGCATAAATGTAAGAAGGTTGTGTACCTGGGGAATCGTCAATTTCTTCCGATCAATCATCAAGTAAGAAAGAAAGGCAAGCATTTCAAAGGTGAGGCAGATTACCGAAAGAAGCCCGACCTCCCTACAGGTGATGATGTATTTGGTATGGTCAAGGACATAGAAGTAATCTTTGGAAAGGGTCCTGGCGGTCAACCTATTCCAAACGACGCCACTACTGGACACATGCCCATGTGGAAAAAGAAATCTATATTTTGGGAGCTACCCTATTGGAAAGTCCTACGTGTCCGCTCTTCAATCGACGTGATGCACGTGACGAAGAATCTTTGCGTGAACCTGCTATGCTTCCTGGGCGTGTATGGGAAGACAAAATATACACCAGAAGCACGGGAGGACCAGCAACGTATGAAAGACCCACAAAACATGCATCCACATAACAAGACGGATAAAGGGCGTCACTTCAGTCCTGCAAGCTACGCTATTACGAAAGCAGAGAAGGAAATCCTTTTTGAAGTTCTTTACAGTATCAAGGTGCCGTCTAAATTCTCGTCTAACATAAAGGGGATAATAAATATGGCAGAGAAAAAATTCCAAAACCTGAAGTCTCATGACTATAATGTGATTATGACGCAGTTGCTTCCGATTGCATTGAGGGGGCTTCTACCGGAAAATGTTCTAGTACCCATTGTGAAGCTATGTGCATTCGTCAATGCAATATCTCAGAAGGTGATCAATCAAGATATTCTGACAAGGTTACAAAAGGATGTGGTACAATGTCTTGTTAGTTTTGAGTTGGTTTTCCCACCATCCTTCTTCAATATTATGACGCATCTCCTGGTTCACCTAGTCGAAGAGATTTCTATTCTCGGTCTTGTATTTCTACACAATATGTTCCCCTTTGAGAGGTTCATGGGAGTGTTAAAGAAATATGTTCATAACCGTGCTAGGCTAAAAGGAAGCTTCTCCAAGGGCTATGGAATAGAGGAGGTCATTGAGTTCTTTGTTGACTTTATTCATGACCTTAAGCCAATGTGTTCCTGAATCGCGGCATGAGGGGAGACTGAGTGGAAAAGGCACGCTGGGAAAGAAAGCAATGATATGTAGGGACGAACGATCTTTCACTCAAGCACACTACACGGTTCTACAGAATTCCACCTTGGCAGCTCCGTATATTGGGGAACACAAGAATACTGTACGCTCCAACAACCTAGGAAAGCCTGACTCCTAGATTAGAGATGAACATATGAAGACTTTCGGTAGTTGGTTGCGAACACATCTAATGAATGACACCACTGTTGGAGATCAACTCTACTTGTTGGCTGGGTCACCATCTTCTACTATATTGAATTACTAAGGGTATGAGATAAATGGGAATACATTTTACACGATCGCCCAAGATAAAAAGAGCACCAACCAGAATAGTGGTGTCCGCTTTGATGCAACCGACGATAATGGCAAAAAGGACACATACTATGGTTACATAGAGGAGATATGGGAACTTGACTATGGAGCTTCTTTTAAGGTCCCTTTGTTTCGGTGCAAATGGATCAACCTGAATGGAGAAGGGGTAAAGGTAGACTAGTTGTACGGAATGACAATAGTAGATCTCAACAATCTTGGTTACAGAGACGAACCATTTGTCCTAGCCAATGATGTGGCACAGGTTTTCTATGTGAAGGACATGTCCTCCATATCGAAAAAAAGAAAAAAAATAAGCAAACGAATACATCACATGATGAGCCAAAGCGTCACATAGTTATTTCAAGGAAAAGAAATATCGTGGGAGTCGAGGACAAGACAGACACGTCAGAAGATTATAATAAGTTTGATGAAATTCCCCCCTTCACAGTGAAAACTGACCCAAGCATCTCGTTAAGCAAATAATATGCTCCATGGTTACTACCGAAGCAACCATAAACAGGCATAAGAAATTCAAAAACGGCCCGAACAATATAAATCATTCGCGTGGTGTCATATTATATGACATAGTTGCAAGGAATAATACCAAACTTGGTATATTGATTATGTCCTATCATGTTCGAGGTTTCATGGCTTTCGGCCAAATGACCAATGTTATGTGCATAATCGAGGCATAGTTTTTTATAATAAAAAATGTCTTGAGTGTTAGTCCCGGTTTGTGGCTAGAACGGGACTAAAGGGGGGCCTTTAGTCCTGATTCCATAGTCCCAGTTAGGAAACTGAGACTAATGGATCGTTTCCTACTAGCTAGTGTTGGTCTCTCTACAACTTTCCCGAACTATGAAGATGTTGTTCTATTCTTGTGCCGGGTAACTAATTTCACATATTAGGGAGTACATCTATGGCCAACTTGTTGGAGATGCCGGAGCACTGGGCTCCGCCGGCATCTCCCTCAAGTTGGCCGTAGTGTTATCCCTGCTCTCGCACACCATCTTGCAGTTTACAACTTCTCTAACTAGATCATTACGCCGGGGAGCTAACTAATTTCACATATTAGGAAGTACATCTATGGCCAACTTGTTTGATATGCCGGAGCACTAGGCTCCGCCGACATCTCCCTCAAGTTGGCCGTAGTGTTGTCCTTTCTCTTGCACACCATCTTGTAGTTTATAACTTCTCTAACTAGATCAATACGCCGGGGAACTAACTAATTTCACGTATTAGGGAGTGCATCTATGGCTAGTTTGTTGGAGATGCCGGAGGACTGGTCCCCACCGGCATCTCCCTCAAACTGGTCGTAGTTTTGTCCCTACTCTCGCACACCTTATTGTTTGTAGTTGATAACTTCACAAGGATGCCTATTTATAGATTAAACAGCACAACATAGTGTCGACACTCACGACATAATGTTGACACTCTTGTCGATAGTCCCGATTGGAGCCACTAACCAGGACTAAAGATATTTCCTGCCATTTCCCACCGCTTCCCGCTATGCTTTCCTGCCCTTTTCCTCTAACCGGGTCTTTTAGTCCCAGTTGGAGCCACTAACCGGGACTAAAGATATTTCCCGCCATTTCCCACTGCTTCCCGCTATGCTTTCCTACCCTTTTCCTCTAACCGGGTCTTTTAGTCCCAGTTGGAGCCACTAACCGGGACTAAAGATATTTCCCACCATTTCCACTGCTTCCCGTTATGCTTTCCCGCCCTTTTCCTCTAACCGGGTCTTTTAGTCCCAGTTGGAGCCACTAACCGGGACTAAAGATATTTCCCGCCATTTCCCACCGCTTTTGTAACATCCCAAAACATAATCCAAGTTTAATCAAGATCAAATCTACCCAATTTAGGATTAACAAAAACTTTTCCATTTAAAATCATTAAGCATTCATATGTGTGTGCATTTAAATTAGGAGTTGTTTTGAATTGCCATGTTTGAGTGATCCATTGGTTGTAAAATGATTCTAAGGTGAATTAAACATCACCTAGATCACCCCCAAGCAAATCCCAAAGAAAAACAAATCAAAAAGAATAAAACAAGCAAATGGTCACTTTTGCCATTTTAATCACCTAGCCTACTTTGGCTATTCCTAGGACTCAAATCTTAACAGAAACAATTGTGGATCTTTGCACCCCTTGCTAGTACAAGTAGTGATGTACCAAGGCCCACTTTGTTTCATCCCAAAAACTTTCAAACACTAAATTTAAATGATATTTGAAAATTGAATGTAGTTCATATGTATATATCCCATTAATTCAAAAACCACTCAAATGAACTCCATTTCAAAAACCCAAGCACACCTAGAAGCTTAAGAATAAGTTACATCACTCCACCATTAGTTCAAAATTCAAACATTTTGTTCTTGTGGCCATTGTGTCGAACATGTGGCAGGCAGAGATCATCTGCCTAACTATAACTATTGCTAAGTTAAACCTTTGTCCCCCATTGCACCCTCTCTACTCTCCTTTGTCCCCCCTGAGTCCAACCAAGTCCCCAACCAGCTTCCCCCTTAGCCATTGCAGAAGTGGCGCGCCGCCCAAATGAGGTCATCGATATCCAGGCGCGGGCAGCACGCCAGGCATCGCACCGCGCCAAACCAGCGTGCCCACTAGCTCCACCCAACCCTACCGCCGCCCAAGGTCCACCCCTCGATCAACCCCAGCCCCTGGACCACTCCCCAGCAGCGCCGCCCTTTTCCTCTACGAGCAAGCTAGAGCGCGCCAGAGCGCGATTGCCGCCATCACGCAGCCTGTATAAGGAGGCCACCCCAGCACCATCTCTTCACAACATTCCACTCCCCTCTCTCCACTGACCATCTCCCCTCTCTCGCCGGAGCCACTTGATCTGCCATTCGCTGGACTTGCACCGGAGGTAGCTGCTGCAGAGGAGGAGAAATCCATATCGATTGCGTCCACCTCAGCCCCTACCGCGACCTCGCATGAGCCCGCCGTCACCGTCCAGTTCGATCGCCCGCCTCGCCGCACTAGCTGGAGCCCTGGTACGTCCCCAGTAGACCCCCACCATCCTCTTAGGGTTCGGTCTCACCAACGACGAGTCCGTCGTTGACGACGACCGTGAACTGTTGATCCATGTTCTAATCGTGTGGCCCAGATCGCTCGATACCGTTTCGGGTTTTAAATGTCGCAGAATGGCAGACCCCCCTTGTCAGTCGCCCTCTGCGCCGCTGAGCGTCACTAGGTCGGCCCATTAGTTTTCCCGCCCTAGCCCACAAATTCAAATAGGTGTTTTCTATTTAGACTTAAAATCATTTCAACCCCCTAGTTCAAAAATCAATTCAGGAAGATTCACTAAACCAAATTGAGTGATTCCAATTTTGTTGGAAAGCTTTGGAAAAGATCTATCCAAGACCGTTGGATTTAATTATTTTAGAGTTAGATATCTATCCTAGTAAAAATAACAAGACATAAGCATTTGCACATTCAAACTTTTTTATAAAATCAACCATAATAGCTTTTGAGTTGATTCCAACTCTCAAAAATCACATTTAACCATACCTATATGAATATGTAATAATATTAAGGTTTACATGCAGTGACTTTAGACTAGTACCAAATTAGTGCTATATAGGCATTTCTAGTCACTTTAAATCATTAAATATTAAACTTAAACTTATTAAAATGTGATCCAACCTTTAAATCACATTCCCATATGTTAGAATATATGGTGATGACATGTGTCCACACGATCCCATATTTTAATTGGAGAATATAAAATCTTAGTTAATTTCAATGAGTAGAAATTACTTTTCTTAAATAAAGAGAATGAAGCTAGTTAATAAAATCTTATGATGCTTGTGATGATAATAGATCATAAAATGTGTGCCTTAGTGTGCTAAGTAGACTAGTTAAGTATTGTTTGGTGATTGTGTATCCCGTATGTATTTATAGACGATAGTACCGACCAAGCTTTTGAGGAGGAGGAGTTCTATCAAGAAGAGGAGGAAGAAAACTTCAACCACTGCACCAACCAAGGCAAGCTATTGTTAGCAAGCTAGAATTAAGCTAGATAACCTAAGCAAGATGCATTAGGCATGCTTTGGTTATACCACTTTGACTAGTATCTACCACACGTTTTATTTCCAAGCTTTTACTTTCTTTACTTTATTAAAGTCCTTTACTTGTTTGAAGGTAGCATAAAAAGTATAAAACTTGACCTATCTAGATAACCTTAGATGTCATTCTATGGCATGAGATTGATCTTAGCATCCCCTATTAGTGAACACTCTTAACTTAGTAGTTTAGAGCTAAACTAAAACTTGAGTCACTTTAGATGGGAACCCTTGGTGAAAATGAATTGTGAAAACCTTGGAATGAGGAGTCATTCTATTGAGATGTTTTGACATGTGTTGAGAAACACAAATGGTTTATGATGATGAAAATGTTGAGGCATGAGCCTTAACCCTTTTACAAAACTGATGGTTGGGTTCGGATGCGATACCATTCCAATTTTACCGTACAACCACAATACCTGAATTGGGTAAGGCTTAGTCGGAAGTTTATATGCATTAGTATTAGTTCCCTCGTAGGAGAGGTTTGAGCTGAGGTTACCTCTCAATGTTGTCCACCTATGCAGTGCCCAAGATGACAGATGGTCATGGTTGGGAGGCCATGCTCATAGGAGAGGTGCTTATACTAGGGTGTGTAAAGGAAAGGTTATGTTTGATTATCTGCATACTAAGTATGATGGTTCAGGGTTATCCCTAACAGATGTATCGAATCTTGTGGTGAAAGTGTACCACCTCTGCAGAGTGTCAAACTATTCGAATAGCCGCGTCCACGGTTATGGACAAATGGAGTGGCCATACTGTTCCGTTGTCAGATGTTTTCAAAACAACTTATGAAATGAATTGTGACATGACTTGACCACGACAAAGTTGTGACTATGACAATTAAGTTCCCACTTAGGTGATTTCAAACCTTATTTTATCTTTCTTTGTTTCTGAACTCAGCTTAGGTTTCAAACTTAACTTTACAAATAAACATAGAGTTAGATTTTCCCACTAGCACTACCCTACTTGTTAGTGATAGTTTGCGAGTACTTAAAGAGTACTCATGGCTTTTGTCCCTGGCTATTCTGGCCAGACTATGAAGGAGACTACCAAGATGAAGGACAGCAGGATGGCTATGATAACTAGGACTATCTTCCATTGTTAGCATTGCATGTGCCACTGAAGATGGACCCCACCGCTACGCTTATTATTTATTCCGCAGCTTGTTGTATTAAGACTGGATCATGAGATCCTTTATTCGTGTAAGACCTTATTATGGTTTGTAATGGATGGGTACTATGATATCCAATATTTTATTGTCGTCGGATTGATGACAAGTACACCATGAGGGGGTCCTCGAGGCGTGCGGAAGAGAGGGGTGTGAGACGTACGGTGTTCCGGGACGGTGAGCACACAAGTTTACCCAGGTTCGAATCCGCCGGCTTTGGTCGGATCCTACTCCTGCTAGCAATCCAATAATACGGCAGAGCCGGAATATGGGTTACAAGGGTTCGCCTGTGCGAGTTGAGATTGTAGACTATTGAGGTGTTTAGAGTGTTGCCCTAAAGGCTCTCCCTAGGACGGCTTATATAGATATCCGGCCTAGGGTTTATAGGAGAGATCTATCCGGCTACGACTAAGAGTCAGTTACAGAGTATATCTTGAACTACAAGTAACACTATGGGACTAAGTCGGTAAGTCTTCTGGCCTTCCCGTAGCCGGACTGGACTTCGTCTCTTCTCCCTGACTGGGCCTCCCATGAAGCAAAGCTCTAACCCGAAGTGGGCCACCCGGGTAAGTGAGGAACTGTGAGGATAATCGGAAAGTATATCCCCAACAGCAGCCCCCAGAGGCCTCCAAGATCCAAAGTCGGATTTACCATCGTCTAGCTTGATCTTTGGCTTGCAGAATCTTGAAGGGTTCCTGAAACTTCACAACAAAATATACGATCCGGGTCTTCAAAATAAGTCGGACCTATCAACAGGTTACTCAGATTTTCCAGCTTGATTTCAAACTAAGCTGGAACTTGGCCTCTAACGCCACCTAACACCAGCCATGGTCAAGTCACGTCATCTGACAGACATCCTATCAGCACGACCGTTGGTGGGTCCGCAGTTCACGGAACCGAGGCACCGTTTCAATGCGTACGCGGAGATCGAGGCGACGTAATCATCGCGTGGGACCTTCCCAGTTCCTTCCACGACGCGTGGCGGTTACACTGTAGCATTTGCACGAATCTTGGCGCAGTTAGGTGGATATAAGGGGTGAGGATTCTCCTCCTCCTTGCTTCACCTGTTCCCTTGCCGTTTCCTCTCCTCCAAATCTCCCCCGCACGCACAGAGCTCCTCTGCTTTCCCCCAAAAACTACCAGCGCCGCCCATCCTAGGTCACTAGCTCACCGGAGAAATGGCTTCCTCATCCTGCTCCGGTTTGGCGGCAGCAGCGGCGACGGAAGCGGTGGCAGAGAAGGAAAGCTTCCGCGGGGTCTGGATCCCCTGCGTGCTCGACGATGAGAAGCTCCGCGGCGTGGAGATAGAAGGGCTCCTCCGCGCCGGCGAGTGGCCGACCGACGCCGGGGTGACCGTCACCAACCCACGCGTCGACGAGCGGGTCCACTTCGGCACCCACCTCGATAGAGGTTTGTCGTTTCCTCCCACGGAATTCTTTTCCGAGGTGATAGACCATTATAGTGTTCAACTTCACCATCTTCCTCCCAACTCTCTCCTAGAGATGAGCACCTATGCGGCTTTGTGCGAGGGGTACATCGACATTAGGCCAAGTCTTACTCTTTTCCAGTACTATTTCCATGTCCGAAGAAATTCTATTACTGCCGGTGTTCCTTATATCACCGGTACCATTAGTTTTTCACTTAGACGTGAGCGCGCATATCCCAAGATTCTTGCCAGTGACTCAGTCAAACAATGGCTAGCCACCTTCTTCTATCACAAGGATATTCCGGCTCCCGGCAAAGCTACTGCTTTGCCAGCTTTTATCGACAGAGCTGCCACGGCCCAACCGTCTTGGGATGAGGCTCCCCCGGATCTCACTGATGATCTGATCCTCGCTAAGAGGCGGATCGAATATTTGATCAAACACAAAGGACTGAAGGGATCCGACTTAGTCCAATGTTGGGTGTCACGTCGGATCCAACCCCTTCAGTACCACAGAGACCGACTGATGCACTCCATCACGTCATCCAAGAAAGATTCCCTCCGCATCAGCCCCAGAGCCTATACCACACAAGGCTATATAAGCCAGATAAAATGGTTGATAAGGGAGCAGATCGAGAGGAGGATCCCGGAGGTTTCTCTAGATATGCATACGGAGGAAAACCCCATGGTGCCGGTAAGCTTCTAACAGTAAACCTTTTTATGTGTTTCAATCTTTAAGTTACATTGCAATACTGATATGTTTTCTTCTTTTCAGCTTGCTGATATCCCCGAGTTGGAATTTGCTCCACTCGAGGGATATCCTCTAGAGTTTTCTCAGGAGGCAGAACTGGTCCCATTGCCGGACATTGCGCTTAAGAAACGCAAGGCTCCGACAGTGGCTGTTGGCACAAAGGAGGCACTCGTCGTGAAGAGGTAACTTTCAATCACAACTTCCGCCTTTGTACCTTACTCGAATTTTTCCGAGATGTAATGTTTTCGATTCTATTACATTCTCAGAACTAAGCAGCTCATCAAGGGTAAGGGGAAGGGAATTTCTTCGAAGCCCCTGCGACAAACGAAGCTTACCATAGCTTCTCCTGCCGAGGCTCCTCTGACTCCTGCCCCTCAACCTTCCGCAACACCGGTGATCATTCCTTCTCCAGCTGTCGCAGAAGATCCGGCTGCTTCAATGGAGCTTGCGATCCTTGAATCGCAAACTGACGTCACCATGGGTGAGTCAGGTATAGATAAGGGTGAACCCTCTTTGGGTAATGATCCCTCGGCAGAAACCTTTGCTGAAAACCTTCTCAGCAATCCGGGACTTGCCAAGTTTGGCCTGTCCCGGAAATCTGCTGAAGAGATCCAGCGGCTGGCCAGGCAGTGCCTGGAGAAAAGAAATTTGTCTGCCAAAGAAGAAGCACAAGAGGCAGAGGACATCAAGCACTCTGACCTTCTCAAACAAGTGCGTCTTCGCGACGAGAGGATAAGGGCCGGTGAGCTTCCAACAGCTCCAGTGACCCCTCTGACTCTCGCCGAGAAGGTCGCTGTTGAAGTGAATGCGAGTTTGGATAAACTTACTCGCGAACAATATGTAAGTCGGAATTCTAACTCTTGTTTTTCCTTTATTTCATATCATATCCTCTAGCCCCCAAGCATGAAGTAGGATAAATAATCTGGGTTTATGCTTCCTTAGGATGCCAAAGAACGAACTAGTGTAGCCCCTAAGGCTCGTGCTGATATTAGCAAAAATATTAGCCCGAGTCTTTAGTAGCTTTCTGACTTTGGGTATTCTGACTTACAGAAAGTATATTCCTATAACCAGGATTTGTTGAAAAATGTCTGTGATAAGCGGAGAGAGATCAAGGCTCTCCTACTTTAAAATGTTGAGCTTAAAGTTGCCAAAAGTATGAGGCCGAAGGTAATCATTCCGAGACTCAAACCTTGTCTTTCATGTTTTCATAGTCAAATTTTTACTGAACGATTTAGATAGATCATCCACGACAACTTTATATGCTGCCATGTGTTTATTTGCATTACAAATATCCGACACTTGTTGAGCAACAAGATCCGAATCTCCGTAACACATCAAACGTCGGATGCCAATATCCTTAGCAATCCGGATTCCACGCAGCAGTGCTTCATACTCGGCAATATTGTTTGTCGCTGTGAAGTGGATCTGCAACACGTATAGAAGTTTATCTCCTTGGGGTGATTTGAGCACCACGCCAGCCCCCGAGCCCCCTCGAGCCTTAGACCCATCAAAGTAGAGGGTCCAATATTCTGACTCTGGGAGGGTCATATTTTCCTTCGTCTTTGTCCAATCAGCGGCAAAGTCGGCAAGGATCTGGGATTTGATGCTGTCCGAGGTTTATACTCAATATCAAAAGCTGAAACCTCTATGCCCCATTTGGCGACGCGTCCTGTCGCATCACTGTTGTTGATTATATCTCTCATGGGAGCTGTGCTCACCATGGTAATTGGATGCTCCTGAAAATAGTGTCGTAAGTTACGACATGCTAGGAAAACACCGTAAGCCAACTTTTGATAGTGTGGATACCGTTGTTTTGATTCTGTCAGGACCTCACTGACAAAGTAAGTCGGACGCTGCACCAGGTGTTCCTGATTTTCCTCCGGTCTCTCCACCACCATGACGATACTAATGACCTTATTTTTCGCAGCAAGATAGAGCAACATCGGTTCCTGAGGTTCCGACGCTACAAGGATAGGAGAAGATGAGAGTACTTTCTTCAGGTCTTGTATTGCAGCTTCAGCTTCAATCGTGCATTGGTAGGTAGCTCCTGCGTTCTTCAGCCCAAAGGGCATCGTAACAAAACAGAAGGTTCCGAAAGGGGTTATGAATGAAGTTTTGACTTTGTCAAATTCCTTCATCCGGAGTTGGTTATCCCGAAATATGCGTCGAGAAAACAGAGGAGTTCCGAGCCTGCCGTAGAATCGATAACTTGATTAATTCTAGGCAGAGCGAATGAATCTTTTGGACAAGCCTTGTTCAAGGCAGTATAATCAACACACATCCTTAAATCAGTGGTGTCCTTTTTAGGGACCATTACAGGATTGGCCGACCACTCAGTGTGGATGACCTCTTCTATGAATCCGGCTAACTCGAGTCGTGCTAGTTCCTTAGCTATTGCCTTACGCTTTTAATCGCCGAAACATCGTACGGACTGTTTGACGGGTTTAGCATTCGGGTTTACATTTAAAGAGTGCTCGGAAAGTTCCCTAGGTACTCCGGTCATGTCAGATGGCTGCCATGCGAAGATATCTTGATTTGCTTGGAGGAACTTGACGAGCGCGCTTTCCTATGTGCTACTTAGGCCTACGCCTATCTGGGTCACCTTGGAGGGGTCATCATCCTTCAACGGTGTCTTCTTTGTCTCTGCTGATGCCTTGAACTCCAGATTTGGCTTTGTCACCTCCTTCTTTGTTGCTGGCATCTCGGACGGATCTATGCTCTTCTTGATCTCCTGGTACTCCTAGGCATGCAGCACAGCTTCAGCAAAGGCGGCATTTCCATCCTCGCACTCTCGCGCTTTCTTCGGGTCTCCCCTGATAGTGCTTACGCCGTTGGGACCTGGAATTTTCATCATATTGTAAATGTAACACGGACGAGCCATAAAAGCCCAGTAAGCCGGACGTCCGAATATAGCATGGTACGTGCTCTTGGATGGGACCACCTCGAAGGAAAGTGCCTCCGTCCGATAATTCTTTGGAGTTCCAAAGGTAACATCCAAAGTGATTTCTCCTAGGGAATTGGCTTGTCTTCCTGGGAAAACTCCGTGAAAAATCACAGAGCTATGGTTCAGCTGGGTCTCCGAGATCTTCATCCGGCGTAGCATTTCAACATATAGAATATTGATACCGCTACCACCGTCCATGAGGGTCTTGGAGAAACCATAACCGTCAATAAGTGGATTGACAATTAAGGCGTATTTTCCTCGCCTGTGCAACTTAGGCGGATGATCAGCACGGTCAAATGTGATTGCCACTTCCGACCAGTCCAGAAATTGGGGGACAGCCGGAACTGTTGCATTGAGCTCATGTACAATTGCTTTCTTAACCTTTGCTGGTTGAGATCCGAGGAAGGTGACATAAGTGTCTTTCTTGGTCGGAAATTTTTTCTTCCCTTCCGGCTTGGGATTTGAAGCATCAGCTTCCTCCATGTCGGAATCTTCCTTGGTCTCTTTATCTTTTTCGGGATTCTTCTTTCCCTTCTTCCGTTTAGCTTTGTAGCCTGCGGTGTCATCTCTTTTGATGTCATCATTGAAACAACATTCAGCGTTAGTGTGGGATGAGCCCCCATTGGCGTCTAAGTGATGCAGACATGGGTTATTGGTAATGTCGGTCCAAGAGTAGGTTTTTCCTAGTTGCTGGTCTCCTCTACCTTGGACCCTTGAAGTCCCACGGCCACGCCCGCGGCCTCCGCCACGTCCTCCTCGTCCTCCAGACCCGAAAGTAGCAGTGACCACTGCTGTTTCCGCGTTGGGTTTCTCTTCCGAGGTATTTTTGCGCTTTTGAGCTCATTGCTTTGGTTGTTTTTCCAACTGGGGCACAACTAGGGCATTGAGCAATCCCTCTGCATCGTCGTCAGCTTCTACATACTTGCTCGCTGTTTCTATCATCTCTCCCAAATCAGTGACTTTGTCACACTTCAAACGATGACACAATAGACCAATTGGGAGACCTGCAATGAAAGCTTCAATCGCAGTTTGATCATTTACTCCTTCACAGGAGTTTTTGGTGTCGATCCATCATCCGAGATAATCCCGGCAAGTTTCTCCGGCCTTCTGGGTGCAACGCTGTAGGTCTCCGACCGTACAGGGCCTCCGATATGTGCCTTCAAAATTCCGAAAGAACGCACTTTGCATGTCATACCAGTTATGGATGGTGTTCTCCAGAAGTTCATTGAGCCATGATCGTGCCGTCTTCCGCAACATAAGTGGGAGACATCGGGTTGCGACCAGGTTGTTTCCGCCTCTGGTGATGCAGCAAGCTTGGAAAAAATCCTGTAGCCAGGTATCTGGCCGAGCAATGCCGTCGTAGGCTTGGATATGCCTTGAGATAGCAAATCCTTCCGGGAATCTTGTAGCTCTGATGCCTGGTCTGAAGTATTTTGGGACCATGTAGATATCATCGTTTTCGTAGCGCCGCGCCTCTATGTTGGAGTTTGATCCTATGCCTTGCGTCGTTTTGGGATAGAGATCGTCCCGAATGTCGGCTGTTGCTGTGGTACCTTGGAGCCGGACTTCGGCTTCTGCCACCACCTCCTCCGCCACGTCGTCCTCCTTGTCCCCCTTGAGAGCCGTTGTGATGATTGCTTGGTGGAGAGGGTGGGGCAGCTGGATTGTTTTAGGCTAATCACTGGCCTCCGTCCGGAGCGTCATTATTCCGGTTCCAAGGAGGGTCTTCACTACGACGAGCCCCCTGCTGGCTTAGCCCGGCATGGTTTCCGCCGTTCCTTCGTCCGTTGTTCCCACTATGATGAGGTTCAGCCGGACGGCTTGTATGTCTAGGAGGTGGCATTTTTTGACGATCCTCCTCCCAACTTTTCTCTTTATCTTCTCCCCTTCGATTGTTCGACTCTCGTCGGGGAGGATTCGTTGGATACAGTGCAGCAATGGCCTCTTGCTCGGCCGCTGGAGCGATGTCGCGCCTGCTACATGCATGTTTGTGATGCTGTCCAGATGATCCGGTTCTAGAGTAGTTGTCTTCCCGTCGGTCGGAACGGTGATGCTGTTCCGGAACACGCTGGGGCCTTATATCATTCCAGGATGAGTTCGTGTCACATTGGTCGGATTTGGATACCAGCTTTCCACTTCCGAATTTCGCAGCCATCTGTTGCTCCAGACCCTTGGTGAGTAGCTTGATTCCCAATCGAACCTATTCTGGGCCTCGGTTATTTGACATGATATCTCGAGCTGCAATAGTGTTCTACACCAGTGTCAGATACACCAGATCTCCTTTTCTATCAAGACGAGGGATCCCTGGATCTCCTGCAAAGAGGACCATGTTTTCTTCCGGAAATTGCTCGTCATGCGTGTAACGTTTCCGGGTCTTTTGATGCAACCGAGACATGTAATCCTTGGTTGACATGCGTTTCTTTTCCTCCTGGATGTTCTTGGCTTCATCCAGGAGTTGTTGTCGACGCGCTTCTAGGGCTTGGGCCCTTTCGTCCAACTCTTCAGCAGTAAGTTCTGTAGCTGTAGGGATAGGTGTGGTTAATGCAGCATCGATGAGTTTACGCGTACCTTCAGTGATCACGTGTCCATCCACCGATTCTTCTTTTTCGGCTCTTCTAGGATAAGTGCTCCATCCGAGTCTTCCTCATATTCCTCGTCAATCACCTCCTCTGTCAGAGGGTCTTTTGCCGGGGTCTTGTTCTTCTTGTTCTTCTTCTTTGCCTTCTTGGAAGCGCCGGTAGCAAAGACGGCTTTGGGTCCGTTTCCCGGAGTCAAGCTCTGATCGGTACTTTCGAACATCTGGACCTCGGGATTATCTCTGATTTCCATGTCATCCTGCGCTTTGGGAGAGTGTTCCCCGGATCCTTCATCCATGGCTTCTCCTTCTTCTGCAGCTTTGGAGTTGTACTCCTCTTTTATATTCCGGGGAGAACTTGAGGAAATCCGCTGACGTCATCGATTCATCGGAGGATGCGGGTACGTCGGCGTTTGTTCCAATTGCCTCCAACACAGAGTCGGTGTTTTCTCCAGCATCGGCAGAGCCAGATCCGGATCCCACATATCCGACGAAGTGCGACGCGTGCTTCCTGAGGTACCTGCGGCTCTCGCGATCAGCTTTGTCAAAACTTTTGATGGTCTCGAGAATTACATCTGCACTTGTATCTTGCATTATCATACGTCGCAGTGTGTACCTTAGGAAAGGCCTGTCTGTCCCGGCACCATCAGAGCCAGAATCAGTGTCGTTGATATGCTCCTCCTGGATTTCGACTCCCGCGGGTGGGTCGATCTGGGATCCGGCTTCTCCAAGGAGATCCACTCCAGATTCGACTTTGACCGTAAGGTCTTCCTCAGGCTCAGATTTCTCCAATATCTCCGCCACTGGTGCGGGCTGGGTGGGATTAGGTTTTTCTGAGATCCGGAACTCTGCCGCCTCCACGGACAAAGGGGACCAGAATATTCTTCTGCCTCTATCATCACCGCTGGGATGGGTGGGGCAGGTTCAACGAAACCGATGTAAACATCGATCTCACCAAAAGACATGATTGTGTAGGCAGTCACGACCTCCCTAGCCGGATTCCAAGTCTCGTCGAGAACGATGAGAGGGAAGTTGCTGGCGTAGAGGATGCGACCGAAGGCGATGGTCTGGCCGATTCCGATTCTTGCAGATTCCGCTCGGAATGCAGATCCGAAGCTCACTTGCCCCACGGTGGGTGCCAACTGTCGTCAGATTGATGACAAGTACGCCATGAGGGGGTCCTCGAGCCGTGCGGAAGAGAGGGGTGTGAGATGTACGGTGTTCTGGGACGGTGAGCACACAAGTTTACCCAGGTTCGAATCCACCGGCTTTGGACGGATCCTACTCCTCCTAGCAATCCAGTAATATGGCAGAGCCGGAATATGGGTTACAAGGGTTCGCCTGTGCGAGTTGAGATTGTAGACTATTGAGGTGTTTAGAGTGTTGACCTAAAGGCTCTCCCTAGGACGGCTTACATAGATATCCGGCCTAGGGTTTATAGGAGAGATCTATCCGGCTACGACTAAGTGTCGGTTATAGAGTACATTTTGAACTACAAGTAACACTGTGGGCCTAAGTCGGTAAGTCTTCTAGGCCTTCCCGTAGCCAGACTGGACTTCGTCTCTTCTCCCTGACTGGGCCGCCCGTGAAGCAAAGCTCTAACCCGAAGTGGGCCACCCTGGTCAGTGAGGAACTGTGAGGATACCCGGAAAGTATATCCCCAACAATTATGTCTCGCAAAAATGGTAATCCTGGGATTGCGATGTATGACATAACATGCATCTGGGATTAAAAAATCCAGGTGTTGACAAGTTGGTATCAGAGCCATCCTGACAATAGGAGACCCTAGTTAGAATGGATGTCCGAACAAAAACTTAATTTCAAAACCAAAGTGAGTATTTATGAAAAACTATTTCCTCTCTTACCCTTGGGAATTCATTCTTTCTCAAAAATTCATGTTCCTCAAATTCTTACACTACTACATAAAATTTGACACACTTGATCACTTCACTAACTTCCTCATCCTTAATTCTTGTAGATGGAGACTCAGTTCAGCAAGTTCTACCAGTTGGGCAATGGAGGCCAACTGATCTTCGAGAGGGATCGAGATTTACTGTCTGAGCTCTTGGGACGCCCACATCTGGAGTTTCTTGGAGCTCAACTTCCTGGACCCCAAGGAGGAGATTTACAATGGCTAGTCACCGGTGATCTTTGAGGAAGTATAGAAGCACCAACGTTCGGGAGAATCTAGTTCTCCGTAAGAGAGAACAACTGGCTAGATGGATTAGCCAGGGCAATGCATGAAGCTCTCGCACGTCTGTGTGCCCTGAGTGTCAACCAAATCCAAGGCGTGGCTTCATAGGAATGCCAATGGAGAAGCCAAGTCACCCGGAGTTGAAGTGTCAAGTGGAGAACCTTGACTTCCTGTTGTACGACCGCCAGAAGGAATTGGACAATGCTAGGGAGTTCGCCAACCACAACCTTGCCATTGCCGCCCAGAAGGCCCAGACTTTCTCACGGCTTGTCAACGACCGTCAGTCTCTTCGCCGCCAGCGTGAAAAGAAGGATCGCACCATCGACCGTCTTCGTAAGAAGGTGTCCGACCTCGAGAAGACCATCAAGGAGCAAGAAGCTCAGCTTGCAGCAAAGGAAGAAGAAGAGAAAGGTGAAGACATCCAGGGAGATCTGGACTCTTAACTCAGCAATGATGATGACTTTCTGGAGGAAGATGTCATGGACTTCTACATCAACGATGAAGACTCCGACTTTATCGATGATGAGTAGATGCACTAGAGCACTATCGTAGAATGAGGAGTATTGGTCCCATTGTCTCGTAGCTTGTAGAATGGTTCTTTAAACCATCTGTTTCCTTTGATGTGTGGTGTGTGTTCGTATCGTGTGCTTGTTTGAATGAATGAAATGAAGTTAGTTGCAAAACTTGAGTCAAACTCAAAGTTTTAGCTTTGAAACCAAAACCATGAACCTTAGAACTTTCCCTCTTACCCCTTTATCTATCTCAATCTTCAGATGACTCGTGGAAACCCCGGAGGGAGCAGCTCATCGCAGGACCCAATGCTGCAGATTATGAAAATGTTAGTTGTAGACCATGAAGCAAGTAGGGCAGAGCGCCAGGCCAACTTAGCAACACTGCAGCAGATAGCCAGATGGCCCAAAACAACCAAGGGCATGGAAATTAGGATCATCAAGGATCCAAGCTAAAAAACTTCCAGAATACCAATCCCCCAATCTTTAGCACTTCAAAGAACCCTATAGATGCCGATGACTGGTTGCAGACAATGGAGAAAAAATTTGGAAGTAGCCAGAGTTGATGACAACGAGAAAGTTCTCTTTGCCACCCACTACTTGGCAGGAGACGCAAGAGCCTGGTGGAACATCATCCCCCTGATGAACCATGGTCAAGTGATGACATGGGAAGCCTTCAAAATCAAGTTCAGCCGCACCCACGTGCCGCAGGGCCTAGTCACCAGAATGAGGGATGAATTCAGAGAGTTAAAGCAAGGCAGAATGACTGTAGTGGAGTATCGTGATAGATTCCTGTCCTTAGCAAGGTATGCACTTGATGAGATCAACACGGAGGCCAAGAAGAAGGAGAGAATCCTGAACAGACTGCATGATGAGATGTAGACTGTCCTCGTCAACATCCGCTTCGAGGATCTCGAATAGCTAGTTGACTCTGCCATTTAGATGGAAGGGAAGATTAACCAGGCAAACGACAACCGCAAACGGCGTATGATGCACAAAGATAGATCCAGCAGTCACCAGAAGTACCGTCCCAACCCGTCTGCAGGGTATGCACCAAGAACCAACCGACCCTCAATGTCTCTGCCAAGCTACCCCAACCGTAGCGGAGGCAATGTGAAGTCCGGAGGAAACAACAACAACCCCGGCAACACCAGCAATTTCAATCGTGCACCTCCCAAGAGAAACAACAACAACAACACTGCACCCAGAACTAGAAGCAATGTTGTGCCCGTTGCAGCTAAAGACAAGTCTCAGATCACTTGTTTCGAGTGTGGAGTGAAGGGTCACTATTCCAATGAGTGTCCCAAGAAGACTGTCGCCACTGCCAATGTGAATGCCCCAGCTCAACAGCAGCGTCGTGTTCACCCAGGAAGAAGATTTGCCCCAGGGAACCCTCACAAGCGCAACGGCCGTCTCTTCCACATGAACGCCGAAGAAGCCCAAGAAGCGCCAGATGTAGTGCTGGGTATGTTTTCTGTCAACTCAGTTTTAGCAAGAGTGTTGTTTGATTCTGGAGCATCACACTCATTTGTCACCAAAGAATTTGCATGCACTAGTACGATCCACCCAACCAACTTGAAGCATGTCATGATAGTTCAAATTCCTGGTTCCACTACAAAAGCTAGAAAAATTTGCAAAGTTCTGCCTATCAGAATACATGGGATAGATTTTTATGCTAATCTAATAGTACTTGGAACCAAAGGATTGGAAGTAGTACTAGGTATGGATTGGATGTCAAAGCATAAAGGACTGATAGACTGTGCTAAGAAAGCCATCACCATGACCAGTAGCTCTGGAGTAACAGTAGAGCATGTATCTGAAACCTTACCCCGTCAATTAAAATGCAACAAGAGTCTAGCCCTACCCACCGTAGACCAAGTCAGAGTAGTCTGTGAATACCCCGACGTATTCCCAGATGAATTGCCAGGTATGCCCCCGGATAGGGATATTTAGTTCATTATTGAACTAATCCCTGGAACCGGACCCATATCCCAGAGACTCTATAGCATGAACCCCTCAGAGTTAGTAGAATTGAAGAAGCAGTTGGATTCTATGTTAGCAACATGCTTGATTCAACCAAGCGCATCGCCATGGAGATCACCAGTGTTATTCGTCGACAAGAAAGATGGAGGCAACCATTTGTGCATAGATTACAGGAAGTTGAATGACGTCACCATCAAAAACAAGTACCCTTTGCCAAAGATAGAGGATCTATTTGATCAGTTGATTAGTGCCTTGGTATTCTCAAAGATTGATCTTAGCACTGGTTATCACCAACTTAAGATTCGTGCAATAGATATTCCAAAGTCTGCCTTTACTACTCGTTATGGTCTATACGAGTATACGGTTATGTCTTTTGGATTAACCAATGCCCCTGCTTATTTCATGAATCTCATGAATAAGATCTTTATGAATTTTCTAGATAAGTTTGTCGTTGTGTTTATCGACGATATCCTTATCTACTCCAAGTCAGAAGAAGAGCATGAGCAACATCTGAGAATCATCCTAGAAACCCTAAGAGAGCATCGGTTATATGCCAAGTTCAGCAAATGTGAGTTTTGGTTGAAAGAAGTAGGATTCCTAGGACATATTGTGTCTGCCGGAGGAGTCTCTGTTGATCCCACCAAGATTAGAGATGTTGAAGCATGGGATGCCCGAACCACTCAAACCCAAGTCCGTGCATTTCTCGGATTGGCGGGATATTACCGCAAGTTCGTAGAAGGATTTTCGAGCATCGCCAAACCCATGACCCAATTGTTGAAGAAGAACAAGAAGTTTGAATGGACCGACAAATGTGAAGCCAGTTTCCAAGAACTGATGAAGAGATTGATTTCAGCCCCAATATTGATCATGCCAGATATCAAGAAGCCGTTTGATGTGTATTGTGATGAATCCAAGATTGGTCTCAGATGTGTATTGATGCAAGAAGGCAAAGTCATCACTTATCTGTCTCGGCAACTGAAGCAGCATGAGCAGAACTATCCGACCCATGACCTTGAATTAGCAGTCGTAGTGTTGACATTGAAGACATGGCGTGATTATCTTATGGGTAATCGCTGTGAGATTTACTCAGATCACAAAAGCTTGAAGTATATTTTCACTCAGAAGGAGCTGAATATGAGGCAAAGGAGATGGATAGAGTTAATCAAGGATTATGACCTTGACATTCACTATCACCCCGACAAAGCCAATGTGGTAGTGGATGCTCTTAGCAGATTACCGTGTCGGCTAAACACCATGATCAAGGAGAAGCAACCCAATTTGTATGAGGAGTTGGAGCAGTTTAGAACTGAGATAGTTATCAAAGGATTTTTAGCTAGCATTGAACTTCAACCCACTTTGATTAGCCAAATCAAGGAAGCCCAGAAGGGAAATGAAAGTATCGATGGAATCAAACGCCGTATTGGTACAGGAAAGGTACCTGGATTCACCGAAGACGAAGAAGGAGTTCTATGGTACAAAGGACGAATCTCTGTGCCAGCAGATTCGGAGCTGAAGCAAGTTATCATGCAGGAAGCTCATGATACTCTTTATTCTATCCACCCCGGAAGAACAAAGATGTATCAAGATTTGAAATAGTAATTTTGGTGGCACAAGATGAAGAGAGAAATCGGAAGCTACATCGGCAAGTGTGATATCTGTCAAAGAGTCAAAGTAGAGCAACCATTGCAGATTCCGGAATGGAAATGGGATTCCCTCGGAATGGACTTTATCACCGGTTTCCCTACTTCTAGTAGGGGAAATGACTCAATCTGGGTCATCGTGGATAGACTGTCCAAGGTAGCTCATTTTATACCTGTCAAGACTACCTACCAGAATTCAAATCTAGCAGAGTTGTACATTGCTAGAATTGTTAGTCTGCATGGAACCCCCAAGACCATAGTATCAGATCGAGGAACCCAATTTACCTCGAGATTTTGGCAGAAAGTCCAAGAGGGATTAGGAACCAAGTTGAATTTCAGCACCGCTTATCACCCGCAAACTGATGGACAGACTGAAAGAGTCAACCAAATACAAGAGGATATGTTGAGAGCTTGTGTTTTAGAGTATGGATCAAAATAGGAAGACTGCCTGCCTTTCGTAGAATTGTTATACAACAATAGTTATCAAGCCAGTCTGCAAATGGCACCATTTGAGTTCCTATACGGAAGAAAGTGTCGCACCCCTTTGAATTGGTCGCAAGTAGGAGAGAGCCAGATTTTTGGACCTGACATTCTCCGAGAAGCCGAAGAAAAGGTTCACAAAGTCCGTGAGCACCTCAAGACCGCCCAATCCAGACAAAAGAGTTATGCTGACACGAGAAGGAGAGACCTAACTTTCAATGTCGGAGATTTTGTGTATCTCAAGGTTTCACCACTGAAGGAAACGCAACCCTTTAGTTTGAAAGGAAAGTTAGCCCCCAGATATATCAGACCCTTCAAGATTCTGAATCGCCGAGGAAAAGTATCGTATCAACTGGAACTGCCAGAAGAGATGTCAGCCATCCACAGTGTGTTCCATATCTCGTTACTGCACAAATGCCTAGAAGTGCCGGAGAAGACTGAAGTTTTCAAGAACATCGATCACCGAGCCATTGATATCAACAAGGATCTGACGTATCATGAAGTGCCCATCCGTATCTTGAAAGAAACTTACAGAACCACTAGGACCCGGAGTATCAAATTTATCAAGATTCAATGGAGCAACCATACCGAAGAAGAAGCCACTTGGGAGCGAGAAGATTACATTAGGACGGAGTTCCCAGATCTCTTCAGTTCCTAGTTTTGTTTCTTAGATCTCGGGATGAGATTTTGTTTAAGGGGGAAGGTTTGTAACATCCCAAAACTTAATCCAAGGTTAATCAAGATCAAATCTACCCAATTTAGGGTTAACAAAAACTTTTCCATTTAAAATCATTAAGCATTCATATATGTGTGAATTTAAATTAGGAGTTGTTTTGAATTGCCATGTTTGAGTGATCCATTGGTTGTAAAATGATTCTAAGGTTAATTAAACATCACCTAGATCACCCCAAGCAAATCCCAAAGAAAAGAAAATCAAAAATAATAAAATAAGCAAATGGTCACTTTTTCCATTTTAATCACCTAGCCTACTTTGGCTATTCCTAGAACTCAAATCTTAATAGAAACAATTGTGGACCTTTGCACCCCTTGCTAGTACAAGTAGTGATGTACCAAGGCCCACTTTCTTTCATCCCAAAAACTTTCAAACACTAAATTTAAATGACATTTGAAAATTGAATGTAGTTCATATGTATAGATCCCATTAATTCAAAAACCACTCAAATGAACTCCATTTCAAAAACCCAAGAACACCTAGAAGCTTAAGCATAAGTTACATCACTCTACCAAAAATCAGCTCAAAATTCAAACATTTTGTTCTTGCGGCTATTGTGTCGAACAGGTGGGAGGTAGAGATCATCTGTCTAACTATTAATGTTGCAAAGTTAAGCCTTTGTCCCCCATTACACCCTCTCTACTCTCCTCTGCCCCCCTGAGTCCAACCAAGTCCCCAACCAGCTTCCCCCTTAGCCGTTGCAGCAGTGGTGCGCCACCCAAATGAGGTCATCGCCGGCCATACGCGGGCAGCATGTCAGGGACCGTGCCGTGCCAAACCAGCATCCCCACTAGCTCCGCCCAACCCTACGGCCGCCCATGGTCCTCCCCTCGATCAACCCCAGCCCCTGGACCACTCCCCTGCAGCGCCGCCCTTTTCCTCTGCGAGCAAGCCAGAGCGCGATTGCCGTCAGCAGGCAGCAGACCGCGCCTTGACCCCATACTGCACACGCCACTCCACCTCGACCCTAGCAACCCACCAGACACGGCCGTGCACTGCCGCGTGACCCACAGTCGCCGTGATCACCGCCGAGCACCGCCTTTGTCTCCTAGAGCGCGCGACGCTCCCGACCAAATGCTACCGCCCCTAGCCTCACCATTGCACCGTAGCTGACCGCCAGGGAACCGCCCACCGTCCGCCTACCTCACCCACACTGATAGCCCCATGTGCCGTTGTCACCGACGAGCTCTGCCCACACCTCTCGGCCTCACCGTCGAGCTTATATAAGGAGGCCACCCCAGCACCATCTATTCACACCATTCCACTCCCCTATCTCCACTGACCATTTCCCCTCTCTCGCCGGTGCCGCTCGAGCCACCGTTCGTTGGAATTTCCCCGGAGGTGGCCGCTTCAGAGGAGGAGAAGTCCCCGTCGATTTCGGCCACCTCAGCCCCTATCGCGACCTCGCCTGAGCCCGCCGTCGACGTCCAGTTCGATCGCCCGCCTCGCCGCACTAGCTGGAGCCTTGGTACGTCCCAGTAGACACCCACCGTCCGTTTAGGGTTCGGTCTCGCCGGCGACGAGTCCATCGTCGACGACGACCGTGAGCCGTTGATCCGCGTCCTAATCGTGTGGCCCAGATCGCTCGATACCGTTTCGAGTTTTAAATGTCGCTGACAGGCGGACCCCCTTGTCAGTCACCCTCTGTGTTGCTGAGCGTCACTAGGTCGGCCCGTTAGTTTTCCCGCGCTAGCCCACAAATTCAAATAGGTATTTTTTTTTATTTAGACTTAAAACCATTTCTGCCCCCTAGTTCAAAAATCAATTCAAGAAGATTTTCTGAACCAAATTGAGTTATTCCAATTTTGATGGAAAGCTTCTAAAAAAATATATCCAACCCCGTTGGATTTAATGCTTTTAGAGTTAGAGATCTCTCCTAGTAAAAATAACAAGACAGAAGCATTTGCACATTCAAACATTTTTATAAAATCAACCATAATATTTTTTGAGTTGATTCTAACTCTCAAAAATCACATTTAACCATACCTATCTGAATATGTAATAATATTAAGGTTTACACGTAGTGACTTTGGACTAGTACCAAATTAGTGCTATATAGGCATTTCTAGTCACTTTAAATCATTAAATATTAAACTTATTAAAATGTGATCCAACCTTTAAATCACATTCCCATATGTTAGAATATGTGGTGATGACATGTGTCCACATTATCCCATATTTTACTTGGAGAATATTAAATCTTAGTTAATTTCAATGAGTAGAAATTACTTTTCTTAAATAAAGATAATGAAGCTAGTTAATAAAATCTTGTGATGCTTGTGATGATAATAGATCATCAAATGTGTGCCTTAGTGTGCTAAGTAGATTAGTTAAGATTTGATTGGTGATTGTGTATCCCATATGTATTTATAGACGATAGTACCAACCAAGATTTCGAGGAGGAGGAGTTCTATCAAGAAGAGGAGGAAGAAAACTTCAACCACTTCACCAACTAAGGCAAGCTACTTTTAGCAAGCTAGAATTAAGCTAGATAACCTAATCAATATGCATTAGGCATGCTTTGGTTATACCATTTTGACTAGTACCTACCCCAAGTTTTATTTCCAAGCTCTTACTTTCTTTACTTTATTAAAGTCCTTTACTTGTTTGAAGGTAGCATAAAAAGTAGAAAACTTGACCTATCTAGATAACCTTAGATGTCATTCTATGGCATGAGATTGATCTTAGCATCCCCTATTAGTGAACACTCTTAACTTAGTAGTTTAGAGCTAAACTAAAACTTGAGTCACTTTAGATGGGAACCCTTGGTGAAAATGAATTGTGAAAACCTTGGAATGAGGAGTCATTCTATTGAGATGTTTTGACATGTGTTGAGAAACACAAATGGTTTATGATGATGAAAATGTTGAGGCATGAGCCTTAACCCTTTTACAAAATTGGTGGTTGGGTTCGGATGCGATACCATTCCAATTTTACCGTACAACCACAATACCTGAATTGGGTATTAGCCGGAAGTTTATATGCATTAGTATTAGTTCCCTCACAGGAGAGGTTTGAGTTGAGGCTACCTCTCAATGTTGTCCCCCTATGCAGTGCCCAAGATGACAGATGGTCATAGTTGGGACGCCATGCTCATAGGAGAGGTGCTTAGACTAGGGTGTGTAAAGGGAAGGTTATGTTTGATTATCTGCATACTAAGTATGATGGTTCAGGGTCATCCCTAACAGATGTATCGAATCTTGTGGTGAAAGTGTACCACCTCTGCAGAGTGTCAAACTATTCAAATAGCCGCGTCCGTGGTTATGGACAGTTGGAGTGGCCATACTGTTCCATTGTCAGATGTTTTCAAAACAACTTATGAAATGAATTGTGACATGACTTGACCACGACAGAGTTATGACTATGACAATTAAGTTCCCACTTAGGTGATTTCAAACCTTATTTTATCTTTCTTAGTTTCTGAACTCAGCTTAGGTTTCAAACTTAACTTTACAAATAAACATAGAGTTAGCTTTTCCCACTAGCACTACCTTACTTGTTAGTGATAGTTTGCTAGTACTTAAAGAGTACTCATGGCTTTTGTCCCTGGCTATTACTATGGCCACACTATGAAGGAGACTACCAAGATGAAGGACAGCAGGACGGCTATGATAACTAGGACTATCTCCCATCGTCAGCATTGCCTGTGACACTGAAGATGGAGCCCGCTACTACGCTTATTATTCCACTGCTTGTTTGTATTAAGACTGGATCCTGAGATCCTTTATTCGTGTAAGACCTTATTATGGTTTGTAGTGGATGAGGTACTGTGATATCCAATCCTGGGATTGCGATGTATGACATAACAGGCATCTGGGATTAAAAATCCGGGTGTTGACTGCTTTCCGCTATGCTTTCCCGCCCTTTTCCTCTAACTGGGTCTTTAGTCCCAGTTGGAGCCACTAACCGGGACTAAAGATATTTCCCGCCATTTACCACCTCTTTCTGCTATGCTTTCCCGCCCTTTTCCTCTAACCGGGTCTTTTAGTCCCAGTTGGAGCCACTAACCGGGACTAAAGATATTTCCCGCCATTTCCCATCGCTTTCCACTATGTTTTCCCGCCCTTTCCCTCTATATCTAGGCCGACCACGCCATGGCTATCCATCCACACCTTCCTCTCTCAACAATGGACACTACATACTAGGCCATTCTCACACTCGAAGTGACCGAAGCGATGTGCGCCTCCAGCAACCCATGCCCGCCGGGCTACCGGGTGCCCGCTGGCTGGATGCTGAGCGTTGGAGGAGTTCATGTCCCTCCTGTGCCTCAAGGTTCCGCCCGCCAGACCGCCATCACGAACCACTTCTACCTAGAACTCACGCCGCAGCAGCGGATGGATCCCTATTGGGATCCCGACAACTACAACACCTGGAATGCCCTCTTCACTAACCGGCGGGAAAGGGAGCTTGCTAGGTACGAGGGTGATGGCCCACCCCCGGTGAACCACAATGAAACCGGTCGTCGCTTGTGGTAGGCGAACCGGACTATCACCAGTGTGATGCACTACATCGCTGAGGGAGATCATCCTCGCCTGCGGTACCCACACTTGCACCCGCCACAAAGCCACAATAAGGGTGGTTGTGGTGAAGGCCACGGGCATAGAGGCATCGTCATCTGGGAGCCCTCCCCCCCCCCCCCCCCCCCCCCCCCCCCCCCCCCCCGCGCGCATTGTGCATCCAAGGCTGGAGTGGCAGGTGCCCCCGGAATATTTCATGGTTCATGGTCCCCGGTTCCCCCCTACACAAGTCGGGGAAGGGCTGAGGATCCCCGGAATATGCCATAGCAACAACAACAAAGATGATTCGGAAGATGACCCTGAAGCTATGTACTATAGGGCTAGACATGATTATGACTAAATCTATTGGCTAGGACGAATGGCTCGTTTGTATACCCAAGATTGTCGAGAGAACCACTGTTTTCATTCCGTAATGCATTTTTATTTGAAAATGGCAAAATGGAAAATAGTTTGAAATAATTATTTTAGGAAACAGAAAATGGTTCTGCATTAGTTATTCAAATTCAAACACTTTTCATGTTGAAAGTGTTTTCAAATTCAAATTTAAACCATTTCAAATTTAATAGTTTGAATAATTATTTTATAAGACATAAAGTTTTTTCAAATTCAAATCATTTCAAATGTGAATACCTAAATAAGAAATAAGAAATAAGGCAGGAACATCTGAAAAGTTTGAAAAACTTTTGAAAAAAGGAATTTTGTCCCGGTTGGTGGCTCCGACCGGGACGTATGCTTTGGCCTTTCGTCCCAGTTGGTGCCACCAACTGGGACATATGGCCTTTTCATCCTGGTTGGTGGCTCCAACTAGGACGTATGACCCTCCCCTTTATAACACGCGCGCCCTTGTTCTCCTTCCCCATGGTTTCATCTATCTACAGCACAGGAGCGCGTGTGATTTGGAAGGAGCTCAAGAGCGCTACCACGATTCCACGTCGGGAGGCTGCCCCAGCTCGCCGTCAGGACCGCCCCGCCGCCACCGGACCGTGCCGCCACGACCAGACCGCCCCTGGACCGCCCCGCGTGCCACCACCCGACCGCCCCACCACGCCGGAGAGGACCGCCCCACCATTGTCCACAACAATCACGTCGCAGGAGGACCGCGCCACCATGCCGGAGGACCGCCACCGCCGCTGTTGCCCCGGCAAGCCGCGCCACCACCCGTAGGTGCGCCCGTGCATGCCCTCTCTTCCTCTTCTCTGTTTCTCTCAGTTTAGTTAGTTTAGTTTAATTAGTTAGTTTAGTTTAATTAGTTATTAGCTAGGGTAATTAGTTAGAGTATTATGGTTTGCTAGGGTAATTAGTTAGAGAATTAGGGTAATTAGTTAGAGAATTAGGGTTAATTTGTAGTAGTAGTAGTAGGGATGGCACCCGCTGGGTTCGGGGACGGGTCCGGCCCCCATACCTGCCTCGTTTAATTAGTCGGGTCTCATATTTTACCGGACCCGTCAATCAAGCTAGTTGCAGATATTTCACGGCAGAGCTTTGTTGACTGATAGATTCACACTAGATTGGAGATCACTTCCCTCCAGCTTGCCCAACATTTGTGAAAGAGTCTACCTTTGTGTCTATGACGGTCCAGTAAACTTCCCACTCATATCAAGCAAGACTTTGGAAAGGTAGTTGCTCGAAACCCTCATTTTCCACGCCCTGAGTGTCTTTAGTTGCTCCTTGCTTCCAGCTTCTCACCGCAGAACCACGGATCCAGCTTAAAAGGAAATTGATGACTAAGCTTGCGATCAAACTAGCTTCCTTTTGGGATGTGATCGATAAGCCGTGCTCTTGAATTGGTAGAGCCCGATGTTCTCTAGTCTATGGCCAGTGTTGCCAACTGCTGTTAGTAAGACATACATATATGAATAAGCAAAGCGAAGGCCAAGCCTGATCTCCCTTTCCCTTGATATGGTGGACTCCTAAAATAGGCTTTCTTTGTTCGTATGATTTTTAAGAATACTATAATAAGCCACTCCTTAAAAAAAATACTCGAACCAAATATTGAACTTGCTCTTTAGCATAGGTAGACTTCACTACCTGGATAGGTCAGCCTCGTTCCCATTTCTCTAGATCCGCCATCAAAAGCATGGTCAATTTTCTTGCTTCTAGGCCCCAACGGGTACCCGCCAGCGCGTAAGAAGGGAGCGACGCTAGCGCATGCAGATGTAGTTGGTGAAAATGGACGCCTGCATGCATGTGTTGTCTCCAGGACTCCATATTCACGCGTGCATGTGATATGTGTTGTGTGCATGCGTGGCCGCGTGGGACATGTGGTTAGGCATAGGATTATTAGGGACGATGGACGGGTGTGGCAACACGCGCCATATAGGGATGATGGACGGGCGCGGCAACGCGCGCCATATATTAGGGTTTCTTTGAATTATGGTTTATATCCCTAGCCCGTCAAACCATGCCTACCTAACCTCCTCGCTTCGACGCTTTGACTCATCCGCTTTTCCCCTTTTGCAAAAACTATGGAACCTAGAGACGAAGAAAAGGAAATGGCGCTTGAGGATATGAACAACTAGGGAGGGCATATCGATAACGATGTCACCTCGCTATATCTGAACAACTCCGGTGAGGGAGATCCTAGTTTCAATCAAACAGACGACTCCGGTGAGGGAGAAACCGACGAAGGAGAAGCCGACGAGGGAGAAGCCAGTGAGGTGCATATATATTAATTAATTAAGCCTATGTTGTCTATATACATATATATTAACACTCTTTCTTCTTTTAGCCCTCCGGATCGAGCAAATCTTCTGCAAAGAATAAACGAGGCCCGGCTAGAAAGTTGGGAGACCATGAAAGGTACATGGTCAAAGAAGTCGCTCTAGACAGCGAACCGAAGGCTCCCATTGATGCTGCAAAGAAATTTATAAGGCAATGCAGAGTTACGGTTAGGGACTACATCCCGATCACCGTCAGAGAATTGAATAGTTTGTCAAAGGATCCGGAGTCTCTATATGTCAGTGACTTAGCCAAAGATACTCTTTGGAAAAAGCTCATGGTTAATTTCGCCCTACCGGCGTTAGAGGTGGATCCAGATGACTACGATCTAGATGAGGAGATTCCAACTTAGGAGGAACTACAGAAACACATGGAGCAAAAAGTCAAGGAGTACACTCTTAAGAAGATGGCCCAGCAATTCAACAACTGGAAGAAAAGATTGGACCTTGACTTTGTCATGAAAGAGAAGACTCCGGATTTTACTGGAGCATATGAGAAGATAAAAGACTACCGGGCTGATTTTGTGGCGTACAAGACATCAATGCTAGCTAAGGAAAGGTCTAAAACGAATAAGCAAAATGCTTCTAATAAGCAGTATCACCATACTATGGGGCAAGGTGGCTACAAGGCTAGCAAGCCTAAGTGGGAGAAACACGAGTCCGACCTGATTGCTAAAGGGATCACCCTAGAGCCATACAATTGGATCGAATGGGTAAGGAATTGGTTTTACGAGCATGGGGGCATGTTGGACTCAGAAGGGAAGTGCATATATAACATAAGACATAAAGAAACTCTGATACCAATCGAAGACATTAGAAATGCAGTAAAGGCTGTTGAAGATGGGGAGTTCATTCCTGATAGAGAGAATGACGAGTTCGCACTCGCCCTTGGGAACAAGGAACATGAGGGACGAACACGAGGCACAGAAGGCTCCAAACCATGGAACCTTGGGTTTCCCGACATCTGGAAAAAATATCCCGATAGAAGCCGTCGAAGGAGAAAGGAAAGGGAGGAAATTGAAGTAATGAAGCAGGCAGACCGGATGCGCGACATAGAACAAAAATTAAAGCAGCATCAGAATCAACTTGACAAACTTAGCCAACAAGCTACCGGCCCATCTCAGCGGCACATGGTAGACGAGCTGCCTTCGATGCTACCGGTCCATCCACTAATCGAAAAAGTAGCATGGCTTCCACGGAGCTCCCCGGTGATGATGCTGATGATGCACCGGCGATGGCTCCTCTTCGCTACCCAGTGGATGATATCATGGAGACGACACATTCTAAGCTGCATGTGAAAGTTGTCAACATAACCTTCAAGGTGGCGGTCCGCTACGCCTTACCATTAGTTGGACCGATACAAACTTACCATTATTGTCTGGTTCCACAGGGCTACGCTATTGCTGGGGTGGATGAAGTTATGGATGGATTCGCGCAGCTCAAGCTTGACTACCCTGTAGGTGAAGGGGATGGGACTGAGTTCGGAGAAGCAAAAAACATGACCATTCTATGGCGAAAGGAACACATCGTGCTTTCAAATCGGACGCCAAGGCCATCCAGTCCTCAGAGCACAACTCCATCTTCATCGCAGCATCACCCGTCTCCAGCGCATCAGCCATCTTTGCCGTCACAGCGACAGGCACCGTCTCCGCCGATGACCCACAAGTATAGGGGGTGTATCGCAGTATTTTCGAGGGAAGTAAAACCCATTTTATTGATTCAACACAAGGGGAGCCAAAGAATATTTATAAGCCTTAACAACTGAGTTGTCAATTCAGCTGCACCTGGAAACAATCTTGCTCACAATAGTTTATCAGTAGCAACAGTTTTGTAGTAGGAATAACAAAGTAATAGCAGCAGTAACAATAGTAGTAAACAGTGGGATTCGAGTGCGGTAGGCATAGGGATGGGTGGTCGGGCGTTGCATGGACAAGACAATTCACATAGCAATCATAACATAGGGCAATTGCAGATAAATAAGATAAAGCACCCAAGTACTAGACAATCCTAGGCATGTGTTCCATATATAGTCATAAGTGCTCGCAATGAGAACTTGCACAACATCTTTTGTCCTGCCAGCCCATTTGCAGCGGGGCCTCTAGGGAACTACTGGCAATTAAGGTGCTCCTTTTAATAGAGCACCGGAGCTAAGCATTAACACTCCGTGAACACATGTGATCCTCACATCAAAGCCATTCCCTCCGGTTATCCCGATTTCTGTCACTTTGGGGCCATTGGTTCCGGACAACAACGCGTGTATACAACTTGTAGATAAGACCAAAAACAATACTACCATAATGAATCAATAACATGTTCAGATCTGAAATCATGGCACTCGGGCCCTAGTGACAAGCATTAAGCATAACAAGTCGCAACAAAGTCATAAAGCACTAATAAAAGATACTAGGCACCATGCCCTAACAATCTGATGCCATTACATGAACGATCTCATCCAATCCCTACCATCCACATAGCCTACAGCGAGGGATTACTCACTCATAGATGGGGGAAACATGGATGGTCGATGGAGAAGCGATGGTGATGATGATAACGATGATCTCCTCCAATTCCCCGTCCCGGTAGGGTGCCATAACGGAGTTTCTGGTGCTGTTTCGTGGAATCTGGTGGTGGCGGCGGAGCGGAACTCCTTCTGGAAAAACGTCGACCCCCCCCGAGGGGTTTAGGTCGGAAGGCTTCTTATAGGCGAAGAGGGAGACCGAGGGGGTGCTTGGGGGCCCACACCACCCCTGGCGCGGCCTGCCCTAGCCCGTGCCACCAGGTGGTGTGGCCACCCCCTGGCTCCTCTCCGTCTCGTATTCTGGCTCCTGGAGTCTTCGGGTGAAATAGCCACAGGCTCTTTTGTCCCGTCCAATTCCGAGAATATTCATTTTCTGACTTTCCTAGAACTAAAAAAAGCAGAAAACAAGCAGCTGGCACTGTGGCTCTTGTTAATAGGTTAGTCCAAGAAATCATATGAAAAGTACTCCAAAGTGTGGAAAAACACAAGAAAGTGGATAAAACCAAGCATGGAACATCAAAAATTATAGATACATTTGCAATGTATCAACATCCCCAAGCTTAACTCCTGCTCGTCCTCGAGTAGGTAAGTGATAAAAAGAAATAATTTTTGAGGTGACATGCACCATCAAAGACTTGATCAAAGTATTTGCAAAACTCAAAGATGGGATCATAGTACTTCAATCATAACATGAAAGACAAAGTTCTAGCAATATGCAAAGAAACTATGATGCAACATAAAAAGGTACAAACAAAAGATTCATGAATAACATGCCTTGCAAGACGTTTGTTTGTTTCACATAAAGAAAACATAGCATAGTGGCATTCAGCTTGTCCCTCAAAGAGTAGCAAACATAAATGCATAGGACACCTTAAAAGTTTACAAGAGTGACTAGATACAAATAGTTTAAAACAAGCAATATCAAGGTATGCATCAATCAGCAAGTCTTGGGACAATGCACATAGAACTAAGAATGGCCACTATGCTCTCAAGAAAGTGCTCAAAGAATATGTGGAGACTCAATAAGTAGAAGAAAAGGTTTTGAATAACTTTGAAAGGCTTCCAAATGCGGAAAGTATGGTACTCATTAGCTTTGATCTCTCATTGCCCCTATCATAAGCATCTTTAAAGTGGTTAAGGTGAAAGTGAGGTCCAATCTGAGTTATATGCTTGACAGACTATAAACTGAAAATCCCAAGTCCCTTGAGTACGAGGGCCGCTCCTCATGCTACTCAACTTTAGTTACTGGTAAGTTCTTGTCATCATCAGTATGTGCGTATCATTGAGAACCGCCAACGGGGTACCCTTGCCCGATGATACGGAAGAATCCCCATATCAAAATGACAAGGCAAGCAGACAATGAGTATCTCAGCAATCTTCTTATTTACCATGGGAAAATGGTGCTTTTTTCTCTCTTTCCTCTTTTCAGAAATCTCTTTTTTTTTCTCAATAGCTATCTCTCTTTTTTATAAGAAGAATGCTTCATAGATATCATTATGGTTACGTTGCAGGTTTCCACCATGTCAGCATGGATTAGACCAGCGGCCCAGGCGTTTCTCTAACACACATACATAACTCCATGGACTTACAAGCTCCCCTTTTATTTCACACCGACGACATCCGCAAACAAAAGAGCATGGTATCAACTAGGTATATATTTACAAGTGTTGAAAGCGTTCCCCGTGACAGCACGGTTCTACTAATCCCCAGCCTATAATTTGCAAGCATATAACTTTCATGGAGAGTCACAATGGTTCAGGTTCATTAAGTGTAGATAATAAAGTGTGCCATCAAGTTCGTGAGAGCTTTACTAACTAACTTTCTCATAACAAGCAAACATTTTATTCGTAAAAAAACAAGGCATATTGGATATGCACGGAAGTAGCAAATGATGATAATAGGTAGGTATGGTGGACACTTTGGGAATATTTGGTTTAAGGTAGTTGGAAACATGAGTAAAATACTCAGTGGAAGTGAAGGCTAGCAATAGTAAGGGAGCGAAAAACGAGAGAGCAATAATGGCCATAATCATGCAGAGCGACAAAACATCATTGATCAAAGCATAAAGTGATACTACAAGTTGAAAATTAAAGGATCATCAAGGCTTATGGTGACTTGAGATAGTCATAACATGGTATGAGCATGCGCCAAATCAACGCAAATAAAGCATCAAAGGAGAATACCACTATACTATGCTTTAATATACTAAAACAATGCATGATTCATCCAAGGAACATTAAGCAATCTCAATTGTTTATAACAAGTCATGCTACAACAAAGAATACTAAGCATAAAGCCAAAACAATATCAAGCATGGCATGACAAAGCATAGGCCACAGTCAAAAACAAG
The DNA here is from genome assembly GCA_910589775.1 of Avena eriantha. Lineage (NCBI taxonomy): Eukaryota > Viridiplantae > Streptophyta > Magnoliopsida > Poales > Poaceae > Avena > Avena eriantha. The sequence goes on along the minus strand of OU342743.1, from coordinate 129,564,820 downwards.
CTCTTTTTACCACATAAGCATGAACTTTCCTACTCTTTTCCAATTCACACCAAACTATTTGAAAACCAATGCATGAAAGAGGAGGTCCAACCAATTTATTCAGAAAACTAAGAAAACCAAGAAAACGAAAAACCAAAACGAAAACAAAAAGAAGACGCTCCAAGAACAACATAACCGTGCATGAAACAATAAAAATGAAGCGTTTGGAAGAAACCTGGGATTTTTATTGATGAAGAGGGGGAGGGTGCCTTAGGCATCCCCAAGCTTTGACGCTTGTACTTCTTGAATATTTCTTGGGGTGACACGCGTGGCATCCCCAAGCTTGAGCTTTAGTCCATCCTTCATCTCATTACTCATTCCTTCCATACACCTGAAATTTTTCCTTCATACAAAACTTCACACAATCTTTATTAGCAACATTAGTGCACTCAAGATAAATAAGTCTTAAGGTTCAGTTCTAACACCAAATAAACTTCCATTAGAACACTAGCTACTGAAGCACTTTCCTCAAAAAGCTCAATTCCCCAAAAGAACTCAAAAAGGAACCAACAAGAAGCAAATGCAAATAATGGCAGAAATCTATCAAAACAGACCAGCAGGTAAAGACGAATTTTTTCGAAGACCTTCTGTTGCTAAAATCAAAAACTGTTGAGCTAACGAAAGTTAGATAACAACCTGGGGCAGAAGCACAAAAAATCACGCCTCAAAACGACGTTTAGATATTTTACACGATAGTTACGGTAAAGCATAGAAATCTGTTTCGGGACAGCAACTTTCCCAATCATTATTTCTCTCTCATTAGAGGTTACTCTTGGCACAAAGAGCAAATAAAAAGGATAAGGAGCGGTGATGACCCACAAGTATAGGGGGTGTATCGCAGTATTTTTGAGGGAAGTGAAACCCAATTTATTGATTCGACATAAGGGGAGCCACAGAATATTTATAAGCCTTAACAACTGAGTTGTCAATTCAGCTGCACCTGGAAACAATCCTACTCACAGCAGTTTGTTAGTAGCAATAGTTTTGTAGTAGGAATAGTAAAGTAACAGTAGTAGCAAAACAAAGACAGTAGTAACAAAAGTAGTAAACAGTGGGATTCGAGTGCGGTAGGCATAGGGATGGGTGGTCAGGCGTTGCATGGACAAGACAATTCACATAGCAATCATAACATAGGGCAATTGCAGATAAATAAGATAAAGCACCCAAGTACTAGACAATCCTAGGCATGTGTTCCATATATAGTCATACGTGCTCGCAATGAGAACTTGCACAACATCTTTTGTCCTGCCAGCCCGTTTGCAGCAGGGCCTCTAGGGAACTACCGGCAATTAAGGTGCTCCTTTTAATAGAGCACCGGAGCAAAGCATTAACACTCCGTGAACACATGTGATCCTCACATCAAAGCCATTCCCTTCCGGTTATCCCCATTTCTGTCACTTCGGGGCCATTGGTTCCGGACAACAACGCGTGTATACAACTTGTAGATAAAGACCAAAAACAATACTATCATAATGAATCAATAACATGTTAAGATCTAAAATCATGGCACTCGGGCCCTAGTGACAAGCATTAAGCATCACAAGTCGCAACAAAGTCATAAAGCACTAATAAAAGATACTAGGCACCATGCCCTAACAATCTGATGCCATTACGGGAACGATCTCATCCAATCCCTACCATCCCCATAGCCTACAACGTGGGATTACTCACTCATAGATGGGGGAAACATGGATGGTCGATGGAGAAGCGATGGTGATGATGATGGCGATGATCTCCTAATTCCCCGTCCCGACAGGGTGCTAGAACGGAGTTTCTGGTGCTGTTTCGTGGAATCTGGTGGTGGCGGCGGAGCGGAACTCCTTCTGGAAAAACGTCGAACCCCCGGAGTTTTTAGGTCAGAAGGCTTCTTATAGGCGAAGAGGTAGACCAAGGGGGTGCCTAGGGTGCCCACACCACCCCCTGGCACGGCCTGGCCTGGCCCGCGCCACCAGGCGGTGTGGCCACCCCCTGGCTCCTCTCTGTCTCATATTCTGGCTCCTGGAGTCTTCGGGTGAAATTGGCACTTTGGCTTTTGTCCCGTCCGATTCCGAGAATATTTATTTTCTGACTTTCCTAGAACCAAAAATAGCAGAAAATAGGCAGCTGGCACTGTGGCTCTTGTTAATAGGTTAGTCCAAGAAATCATATGAAAAGTACTCCAAAGTGTGGAAAAAACACAAGAAAGTGGATAAAACCAAGCATGGAACATCCAAAATTATAGATACATTTGCAATGTATCATCCGCCACCGCGTTAGCCGTCTCCAGCACGACCGCCTTTGCCGCTGCGTCAGTCATCTCAGCCCCTCCCATAAGTACAAAAGGGTCAGGGCCAAAAGCGAAAGAGTAACCGATCATCGAAGCGTCTACCGGAGCCCCTCCCAAAAGTACCAAAGGTTGCTCCCAAGAGATCTTATGACTATACTGAAGAGGAGAATACAGTGATCGCAAAGGCCCAAACGAAATAGTGGTTTAATAGCCTCAAGCGGCCGAAAGAGCCATAGTTCCCCATCACTAAAGAATAAAAATCCAAGGTGCAAAAAATGTTGAAGACCCTTCATCAACCCGAGCCAAGGCTGTCATCAGACTATGACCGCTCTATTTTCAAGTCCCATCAGTCAATGGTGCGGTCGAGGAGCACTAGTGCAAGCGGGAATTTAGTTCCCTTGCTCGGTTTATAGAAAAACAAGGAATTCCCCCCGCTCAAAGTGATTTCCGATACCATGGTGAAGTCGAGAAAAGATGCGAACGGGCAGTATGATCTAGAAATTGCTGCACTGTATGGAGAAGCGGATGATGCTCAAGGTATGACTATTACTCAGTACTTAGACCAGTCAGATTTCCTCGTGGTTGAGGAAGCATACAAATACCATTACAGGAAATCTCTCGTCAGACCTGAGGACGTCAAGTATCTATCAACAAAAATGCGAAGATTGCATAATTGGTACATGAAAGCCACAAAAGGAAGGGGAAAACTGGATAATGATCAGAGTTCGAAATCAGCATTACGGGTATGGAGATGCCCAGATACTGATTGAATTTCCTGAACTACATCAGTTTTTCAATCAAGACACCCTCGACAAATCGATCGTCGGTACCTATTGTCTGTAAGTATTATTTCTCTTAGAATTAAGTCTCTAGTTAGCTCACCTCGTTTATATTGCATGTATAATCATACTCACTATATTATGCAGACTGAAGATTCTCGAATGCAGAAGATGACAGATCTATGACATTGGGTTCATTGACCCATATTGGATTCATGAACTTACTGTCAACTTAAGCCCCAAGGACACAGAGGATGAAATCGTAATGGCGTTAAGGTTTCAGGAAACCAAAAGGGAAATATTATTACCTTACAACTTCAAGTGAGTGTTATTGTCTTGTACACATTCTTTTTCGCTTACTCGATGTTAAATTTATAATTGATGAGTTATGCATGCGTATATTCCATTATATTCTGCTAATCATTCAACCTGACAATGGAGTAGTACAAGTCATGGACTCTAAACGTAAACCCCTTGAGGAGTGGGAACTCATGCAGGATATGCTCCAGCGGTAATTTTAGTCATTATGACACTATATCGGTAACTTTTGTTCATTTACATGCATCAAGTAATTAATAACTCATTTCATTCATTTTCTTTGTCGGGCAACGCTTGGAAACGGTTCACCAACAAGGCTAAGGGTGCCTAGAAAGAGAATCTTACATTTAAACCCCTAAATGTAAGAACTACTAGCTAGATCCGGGCATCTCTTTGATTCTAGTTTCGATACCATTATCATGCTTAATTATTATTATTTTGATTGAACTTTGTTCTCGTAAAGTGTCTGAGGTAGCTAGACGGAAATAACTTATGTGGATACTATGTCTACGAGTTCATTTGTCAGACGACCTGTGAGAAGGGCAGAAATTTAGAATAACTTCAAGTATGTAAACAATATTCAGAAATTTTTTTTATTACCATCAATTGTGTTTTGTTTCATTCATATATGTTGACTCATTCTTTTAAATTAGATCAAACGTGTTGGGGGGATACCCCCGGGTAGGGTCATGTCGGGGTATAGAGGCCGAGTTAGCCAAGGTATGGCAAGGTCAAAGCGCAAGCTGGCCAGGTCACCTCAAGGCAGGCCAACTTACGGAGTAACCCGGCCCGGAAGATGTTTGCCTCACCGTGTCCCAGCCGACGTATATCGTATGCCGGCAGGCTCTTTGTAACTTGACTGCAGGTACCCACGGGGCCGGATTAACCAGGCCTGAGCCGGGTTATATCAGGTTTGCAAGATAAGGAAGGTATCCCGCTGGTCAAAAGGTGGTCTCTGTGCGCTGGAGCGTGAGCGAAGCAGATAGAGGGAAGGACCAGCAGGGCGTGGCCGACAAAGGTGACGTAGCCTATGTCGGCTGACGCTAGCACCACTGAGGGTTACGTAGCCTCTGCATGGCTTACGAAGGGAAAAGGTGACCTGGTCGGTTTGCTATTTTGGGAGAGGCATATTCCCAGGAATATGCCTCCACGTATGCCCTAACTGGTAACCTAGCCTCCCCTCTATAAGGAGTGCTAGGACCTCTGTAGAAGGGGCGGGCGGCGAGTGGAATGATCATTGGGAGAAAGTAGTGGTGAGAGTAAGAGAGCTTCTTCTTCCTCCTCTCCCCAACATAGCTCAAGGAGCATCTGTAAACTCGGTGAGCTTGGAGAATACAAAGCATCTGTGTGTGGAATCACCACACTATCCCTCCCTGGATTCCTCTAGTGCATATTGGCCCTACCTTTAGCTTATCCATGGCATCTGCCATGACACCACCGTGACAGTTGGCGCCCACCATGGGGCTAGCAGCGCTAGCGGGAGTGAAGATCCGGACGGGAAGCATCATCGGCACCGGAGAGCGCATCGTCTCTAGGCTCGTTCAGCGCTTTGGAGCGCTGGACTACGTCAGCGACAATGTTGGTAGCTTCGGCAGGCGACCTCCACCGCGCAATGGCATCTTCATCAAGCTTGGTGCCCACAAGATCTACGTTGGTGTCGATGTGTCTTGTGTTCACCCGCAGCACATCGTCGAGGGAGGGGAGCCACCCCTTAGCGCGGCTCACGGTGCACGTATCGCTCGCTCCCCTAACCGTGCTGAGGTGATCATGACAGTGCCTGACACTGACGCGAGCAAAGACCCGGTGCCAGATCCGGAGGTAACACCCAAGGCACCTAGGAAAAGTAGAGGTCCTCCGCTAGAGAGCCCACAGAATGTGCTGCAGTAGGCAATAGATAGCTTGGCAACCCCCATAGCACTTGTGGTCGATCTGGCACAGGCACAAGCCGAGTTAGAGGAAACTAGGTAGAAAATATTAGAGGGTGCGAAGAAGATAGCCGCAACTCAGCAGTCGTTGAACATGACGTTGCGCGAGTACACAAGAGCAAATAAGGTAGATGCTGTAAAAGTAAAAGGGAAAAACCTCATCAGTGAAATGAACAAAGAGGGTGAGACTAGAGTCAAGGAATCAGAGAACCTTTTGTCCATGGGGCTACCGAAGTAGAGCACCCCGGCAAAGAACCTCAGGGCAGCGGATGCGGCTGCATCCGAATTAGAAGGTTTAACGGGTCAAGCCCGGCAAAGACAACAGGAGAGGGTCAACGAGTTAGTTCGGATCGCTAACAGACAGAATGAGGAGTTGCTCAGGGCTAACCCGGCAAGAGTTGGGGCTTCCAAGGTTGTTTATTCGGCAGTGGGTAACCCGGAGAAATCCGCTGGGGTTGCATCATCCCCTCATGATGGCCCTAGAAGAGAGGAAGTGGTAACCTCGGGAAGGAGAAACAAACAGATAGTCTCGTATGACCCGCAAGGGCAGGGAAAGGAAAGGCAGTGCAAGGTAATGAGGATCGACAAAGTCTCAGCCAAGGTGAAGCTGACTGAGGTAACCGCGACCAAGGCAATGTCGGTCAGAGAAACGCTGGAAACGGCAATGCCGGACAGCATAACTCGGAGGGTGCAGGGCAAAACCTACCTCGGCAATAGCAGCAGCGGAGTATACCTCGACAAGAGCAAAGTTCCGGCCAAGGTATGCGATAGGTTCAAGGTTGGGGAGCAGGAACTTGCTACCAGATGACGCCAGGATAAAGCTGGATCGGCTCTATAGGTCTGAGCAAATTGAGGGGCAAGGTCCTCCGGGTCCAGCATGTTTTGGGCCTCGGATGATGAAAGAGCCTCCGGTACCTAACTTCCAGTTGCCTAGAGGCACGAAAACATATGACGGCAGCACTAAGCTGGAGGATTGGTTGATTAACTACGCAACGGCAGTAAAAATTGCTACAGGCAATTTGAGATGGGCAGTGAGATACGTACCTCGGATGTTGGAGGAGCCAGCGATGGTATGGCTAAACAATTTACCACCCGGTATTATCAACTGTAGGCTGGATTTTGAGGAAATGTTCGTCAGTAACTTCTCAAGCACATATCAGAGGCCGAATAGGCCATAGACCCTAGCAATGTGCAAGCAAAGGTCAAATGAGACAGACCGGGAGTTCCTAACTCACTAGTGCAATGTGCGAAACTCATGTGAAGGCGTGATTGGGTCATAGGCCACAGCTTGGTTTGCACAAGGGTGTAGATATGCAAGCATGTTGTGGCAAAGGTTACAAAGGGATATGCCAACTACGCTGGTGGAAACAATCCAGATTGCTGATTCATATGCTTTAGGTGATCCGACTCAACCCCGGCTTGTGTCAAACGAGTCAACTAAGGAGTACTACCAGCGAGACGGAGCCGGATCATCCCGGCGAAATGACTACCGGAGTAAGAGAAGAGATGATAGACCGGACTACAGGTACAGTTCACAACAAGTCGTTGTTGTAAACCAAGATCAACCCGGAGCAGGGAGTAATCAGCGTTAGAAAACTGGAGGGTAGCAGTGGACTCCAAGAAATGATGGCAAGAAAACTTGGACGCCGGAGCAAAAGAGACAGTGGTAAGAAAAGAAAGAATGGCCGAGGTATACGTATGAGGCAATGCTGGATCAGCCGTGCAAGTTTCACATGCCAAATCCGAGTAACCCGGCGGGTCATACAACTCGGCAGTGTGAGTGGATGAGGAAGATAGAGAAAAATGGTTCGGGGAATGCTCAGGCACCTCGGAACGATCAACCATGGCAGGAGTTACCTCGGCAGCAACTACTCTCCGGAGCAAATACGCAACAGTTAATGTTGCCACCACCTCCGCCGAGGTATGAGAACCATGAGAGAAGGGATGCAGTGCATCAGGTGGAAAATCAGTATCAGCCAGATCAAAGGTACCCCGGCAATGAGGGGAGCATCACCAAAGTTACTGTGTGTTTACCACGGAGGAAACGGATAGAAAGAGCTTGCAACACCGACATATGGAGGTGAATGCGGTTATGCCGACAGTGACGAGGTATATGCCTTGGTCCGATCAGGAAATTACCTGGAGTATCAAGGACCATCCTAGGCTCATGTCGAGTCCTGGTTCGAATGCATTAGTGCTGGACCCAACGTTCATCGGGCGAAGTATCAATGTGAGGTTCTCCAAGGTGCTGATTGACAATGGCAGCAACATCAATATCATGTACATCGATACAATGCGCAACTTGGGTATCTTGAAGAACATGCTCCAAGCTACAAGGACAACTTTCCATGGCATTGTGCCAGGTATCTCTTGTGAATCCATTGGCAAAGTCTGGGTTGACGTGTTATTCGGCACAAGAGATAACTGCTGAACTGAGAATTTGGAGTTTGAGGTTGTGAACTTAGAAAGCGCATATCACGTGTTACTCGGCAGGCCATCCCTGAACAAATTCATGGCAAGTACTCACATCAGTTACCTGAAGATGAAGTTGCCTGGGCCAAATGGAGTAATTACCATAGCTGGGTTTTCCCAACGTTCCATTGAGTGTGCATCAGCCGGGTCTAACCTAGCCGAGTCACTCGTGATTGCATAAGAAAAAAGAAAGATCCAGGAAGTAGCGGCATTGGCTCAGTCAGTGCATGGAAGTGTCTCATTTCAAGCAATATGTCGGCGCTGAGTAACCCGCATGGAAGTGTCTCATTTCAAGCAACAAAGGATACAAAGAAAGTGCCTGTTGATGATCTGTTCCCAGAGTGCACCGTAACAATTGGTGTCGGGTTGACTGAGAAATAGGAAAGCGAGCTCGTCAATTTTCTCCGTGAGTATCGGGATATCTTTGCTTGGTCCACACATGACTTGCAAGGTGTTCCGAGGGAGTTGGCCGAGAACTCTTTGAATGTGAGACCTGGAGCAAAGTCGGCAAAGCAACCTCTCCGCCGCTTCGCCGAAGATAGGAGAAAAGTCATTGGAGATGAGATAGCTCGGCTCCTTGCAGCCGGGTTCATCATGGAAGTGCTTTACCCGGACTAGATATCTAATCCGGTGCTTGTGGAAAAGAAGAAAGATGATCCGAATGTGGCAGTGGTTTGGCGTATGTGCATCAATTACATGAACTTGAATAAGGCGTGCCCAAAAGATCCATTCCCACTGCCAAGGATAGATCAGGTCATAGATTCTACTGCTGGGTGTGAATTTTTGTCATTCATTGATGCATATTCTGGTTTCCACCAGATACCTCTAAACCCGGATGATCAAATAAAGACTGTGTTTATCACCCCGTACGGGGCTTATTGCTATCGCACTGTGCCTTTTGGTTTACGTAATGCAGGGGCAAACTACCAAAGATGTATGCAAAAATGCTTACACGACCAAATTGGTCGAAATGTGCAAGTGTATGTTGATGATGTGGTTATAAAGACCAAGGAAAGCAAAATGCTCCTTGATGATATCCATAAAACATTCGCGAACCTAAGGAGGTTCCGAATGAAGCTTAACCCAGAGAAGTGTACATTCGGTGTCCTGGCTAGAAAATTACTCGGATTTCTTGTCTCCAGCCGAGGTATCGAAGCTAACCCAACTAAAATCCGAGCCATAGAGCGAATGGAATTGCCGAAGTGCCTTAACGATGTCCATAAGTTCACTGGTTGCCTGGCATCCTTAAGTCGGTTTGTATGTCGGTTGGGAGAAAATGCATTGTCTTTCTATCAGTTAATGAGAAAGTCGGACAAGTTCATATGGACGCCGCAGGCCAATGAAGCATTCATCGAATTAAAGAAGATGTTAGCCACTGCACCAGTGTTAGCCTCTCCACTATCAAAAGAGCCAATGTTTCTCTACATAGCAGCAACCAACTGAGTTGTAAGTGCAGTAATAGTGGTAGAGCATGATGAAGAGGGTAAGTCAATGAAAAGGCCAGTCTATTACCTGAGTGAGGTATTATCTGCGTCAAAGAAAAACTATCCTCACTATCAGAAGATGGGATATGGTGTGTATATGACAGCTAAGAAGCTGAAGCACTATTTTGAAGAGCACCCCATCAAAGTGATATGTGAAGCCCCCATATCTGAAATAATGAGCAACAAGGATGCAAGCGGCCGGATTGCAAAATGGGCAATTGAGCTAGCCCCTTATGCTCCACAATTCGACAGGAGAGATGCGATCAAGTCTCAGGTTGTGGCCGACTTTTTCGTAGATTGGGCCAAGATGCAATATGAGCCACTGTTGCCAGATCCGAATTACTGGAGTATGCATTTTGACGGATCAAAAACAAAAACCAGGTTAGGCGCCGGAGTTGTGCTTACCTCTCCCAAGAAAGACTAGCTGAAGTATGTGCTACAGATCCACTTCACAGCATCGAACAATGTTGCCGAATATGAAGCACTTGCGCATGGACTCAAACTAGAAAAAGAAATTGGAATACATCAGATCCAGTGCTTCTGTGACTCGGATTTGGTAGTTCAGCAAGTCTCAGGGCAATGGGATGCTTTGGATGCAAACATGGCATCGTACAGATTTCGTGTGCAGAAGATATCAGGATACTTCGAGGGATGTGAGTTTCACCATGTACCTCGGCTAGAAAATGAGGCTGCCGACGTACTGTCGAAGCTCGGATCAACCCGACAAGCGATCCCACCAGGTGTAGCACTAGACCACCTCAGAATGCCATCTATCAGGCCATCCCCAGAATCCGAGTCAATCTATATCCCGGCCAATCCGGAGTCTAAAGTTGTGCCCATGGACGTTGATGTGGGAAGTGGTTCAGGAAACCCGGGGACTGCGCAACGTGACCTGGCAGAGGTTATGTCGGCGGATCAAATGGAATTTGACGAGGATGTGTTTCCGGTGTGAGCTATACTAGCTTGGGCACTGCCCATATTCCAGTTCCTGAAGGATGGCTCTTTTCCCAATGAGGAAGTGCTTTCAAGGCAAATTCAGAGGAGGGCAAAGGCATACACGATTATCAATGTCGAGCTATACAAGAGGAGTGTCACGAATGTCCTGCAACGGTGTGTTGACCGGAAGAAGGGCTTGACATCCTCCGAGATATACATCAAGGGGAATGTGGGCATCACGCCTCATCCAGAGCCTTAGTGGCCAAAGCTTTCCGGCATGGATTTTACTGGCCAAGTGCCTTGGAGCAAGCAGAGGATCTAGTAAGGAAATGCCATGGTTGTCAGAGGTATACTACCAAGACACACATGCCAATGTCGGAGCTCAAGACCATACCAATTACCTGGCCATTTGCCGTATGGTGTTTGGATATGGTTGGCCCATTTAAGCCGGCAAAAGGAACATGACCCACATCTTGGTTATGGTTGACAAGTTTACAAAATGAATTGAAGTAAAGCCAATAAGAAAATGTGATGGAGCTACAACCGTGTCATTCCTCAAAGATATCATTCGGAGATATGGCTATCCTCATAGTGTCATATCGGATAACGGCACCAATTTTGCTGAAGGAGCATTTGCGTGATTCTGCCGGGATAACAAGATCCGGCTGGACGTTGCCTCAGTAGCCCACCCCGCATCGAACGGACAAGTGGAAAGATCCAACGTATTAGTATTATCCGGGATAAAACCCTGGCTCATGGAGCCGCTGCAAAGATCAGCGGGATACTGGATAACATAACTACCAGCGGTACTGTGGAGTTTAAGAACAACTCCGAATCGAGCAACATGCTATACGCCATTTTTCTGGTATATGGGGCAGAAGCTGTATTACCAGCCGACATAGAGCATGATTCGCCTAGGGTCACCCAATATACAGAAGCCGAAGTACGAGAAGCCCAGCAAAATGATGTTGATCTGCTGGAACAAGCGAGAGAATTAGCATTGTCTAGATCCACCATATATCAGCAAAATCTCCGACGCTATCATAGCCGAAAAGTAAACCCCCGAGTCTTCCGGGAAGGTGATCTGGTACACTCCGGCTGGTACAACGTATTGCTGGCATGCATAAGTTATCCCCCCCATGGGAAGGGCCATTCATTATGAGCAAAGCATTGCACAATGACTCTTATTATCTCATTGACACACAACCACAGGAGAAGAACAAGGCGGATAGGTCCGGCGAGGAATCTAAGCGTCCATGGAATGTAGCCCTGCTTCGTCCGTTCTACACTTAACAAAGAAATGTGTGTATCCGAGTCTCTCATATGTCAGTATGTATGCTGGCAATGAGTTTATCAATGAAATCTTGGCACCTCGAGTAGTAACTCGGGGACTGCCTTAGTAATGTTTGTTGTTTTATGTGTTTACTATTTATTTTTATGTTGGCTGGCTTAAATTCCTTATGCCTAAGCCGGATTAGTAATGTGTGAGCACCAAAAACTCAACTCTTCGACTTGCTGCTGTCCAACAAGAATTGGCTTCATGGCAAGCAAGAGAACAAGTTTGGAATTGCGTAGCACACGAAAAACGGCTAAGGAAAAGAATGTAATCGAGCCGACATTTATTATTCGGACTAACCCTATGTTTACTTTACTTTTACTATGCTAGATTATTTTGAGCTAATCCTAAAGTTTCCAAGTATTGTTAAGTCAATTTTTGAAACTCGGACTCGTAAGTCACAAAACCGAATCAAGGTAGACGCGAGCCGAGCCATTAAATTGGAAAAACAAGAAAATTAAACTCGGGGACTACGCCCAAGTTAATCCGGTGTGAATAACTTAGTAGCAAAATATAATCAGTATGCTTGATACATATGCACCGGGCATACCGGGGATCATATAAACTTCAAAGTGTTTTTGGTGCTCAAGGAGCATAAGCAGGAGGGGGTAACTCAGCACCAGCGGGTGGAGCTCCGGCCTCAGCCTCGTTGCCATCTTCATTCTCTTCGAGATCCGATGCTTCCTCCTCTTCCTCGCCATCCGAACCATCTTTGATGTATTCATCGTCAACAATGCAGATGAAGCTTGGTCCTTCGTTCCATTGATGGATAGGGGCATGTTGGATAAGGTTGTGGGCACAAGCCTTGCGCCGAGCAACCTAATCCGGATCATTCGACCACCTGGACCCGGTGCGCAAGCGCTCGAGAACCTTCAAATCCAGCTTTTCATACCAAGTGAGCACGAAGTGGAGGACAGTATTAGCTCTGGCACGTGCGGTGGATTCCCTCCAGAGGTCGAGCTGGGTCTCACAATCCATCAGCCTATTGATCAAAGCAGTGGATCCCTCTGAAGGATCCTCACCGGGCCAAAGTGCACGGAAGATCCGGACGGCTGAATCCAGGATACCCGAACCATAGTTCTTCACAATTTCAATTTGGGAGGATAGGCTGACCAGCAGGTCCTCCATGTCATAAGGAATTGTTTCAGATCTAGGACCAGTTGGGGTACCCCTCTGCCGGCGGAACTTGGCAATGGCAGTCGCCGCAATGGCATCGCCCTCTGGTAATTTGCCTGAAAACAAAACAAGTGAAATAAGTAAAGGAGTCTAGCCCGGAGAAATACACGTCGGCGGAAGGAAAAGAGCTTACGGGAGATATGACTATGGATCCGGGTCAGCTCTACGGTGCAATCAGCATGCCTCTTCCGGAGCCTCTCAAGCTCGCCACTAGCCGACTCAAGCTTGACGTCGGCCTCCTTTAGAAATTCCTAATTCTTTGCAAGTTGGAGGCTAAGACGTTCTCGCTCTTCGGTGAAGTCTTGGCCAGCCTTATCCATCTCAGCCTTGTGGAGCTCTTTGAGATTTTTCATCTTAGCCTTGAGCTTGGTGTTCATCATCCTTGGCTCGGAGCTTGGCAAGCTCGTCGTCCTTCTTCTTAAGTTCGGCCTGATGTTGCCCTGCTTGTTCAAGAAAATGCAGCATCATATCAGGGAGGGGCACACTATCTTCAAGGGATGCTGCAACAGTTTGTTGACCCGGCAAAGCCGAGGTATAAATATCTGCTGAGTCAAGGAGAAAGAGCATGGAAAATGGGTAACCAAAGTGAATTACCTTTTATCTGGTCCAAATTTTTTCTCATGATTGTATTTTCGACCTCCACTTCGGCTGCGCAATCCAAATCACAGTTTAGTTCGGTAGGAAAAGGCAAAGAAGGATGGGGGGAAAGACAAAGAGAAAACTTACCCTTTTTCTCGCACTCAGCAAGAAGTGCAACATGTTTCGAGCGTAGCCCCTTGTGTGAGTCCAAAAGGCACTGAAACTCAGCAGTCCGGCAATTGGTAGTGATCTGAAAAGAGCAGTGTTAGCTCAGCTATATGGATATTCGAAGTGTACAAAATCCGGGCCAAGTGGAACTTAACCCGGCTCTAGGTGTGTGCATATTCTAAGTATACAGAATCCGGGCCAAGTGGAACTTAACCTGGCTCTAGGTGTGTGTATATTCGAAGTATACAGAATCCGGGCCAAGTGGAACTTAACTCGGCTCTAGGTGTGTGCATATTCGAAGTGTACAAAATCTGGGCCAAGTGGAACTTAACCCGGCTCTAGGTGTGTGCATATTCGAAGTGTATAAATCCAGGCCAAGTGGAACTTAACCCGACTTTGGGTGTGTGCATATTCGAAGCTACTAAGGAGCGACGCTAGTTCTCTAAGGAGCATCTAGCCGAATAACAAGTTACTCCCCTGGAGGCTCGGGGACTAATGGATATATCTCTAAGCACTTGTGCATATTAAGGAAAAGACAAAGTAGCGTACCTCCATCATCCGGCTAGCGAGGTTGATAGCCTTGGTTGCCGTACTCATCTGTGCGCCGAACTCGGCAGGCCCAAACTTCTCCGGCAGATCATCGTTTGGATTGATGAACTCCGCGGTGTGCCAATTGTTGACATATTCAACCAAAGATGGATGATAACTCTCTCCACTAAGCATGTGGGGCGCAACCAGGCCTTTGGCGTGGGCCTCTCGCCTCGCAACTAGGGCGGCAGCGGGGCTGATATGCAGTGCAAGTTGCTTGTTGCCAGCTGACCCAGAGGAGGCATGTCCCTTCGGCAGCATGGACGCAAGTGTGCGCTAACCAGACTCGATGAATGATGCCTTGGTGGCACCAGAACCTTTCTTGGCCTGACTGCTGGCCTTGGGTTGCTGTTGGGAGGCTGAGGCTTGAGCTGTGGGTTTGGACTTGGACGCAGCCTTGGTAATAGTTGGGTCTTCTCGCCAAGTCTTGGAAGACTCGGACGAGGCAGGAGGAGTTGGTGTTGGTACTGCCGCGGATGCTGGTGCTGCTGGAGGTACTGGCGCTGGCGCTTGTGCTGCTTCAGGTGTTGGTGTTTTAGCTGTTGCTGGTGCTGGTGTTGGTGCTGCTACTACTGCTGGAACCTCGGAAACGATGATTTGTGGTTGAGTCGATGAAAGGCTGGGAGCACCCGGCACTAGTGTGTCCTCGGCCGCACCACTTCCCCTCGCACCGAGGTTGCCTTCCTCTGGACGAGATGGGCTAAGATCCGGAGCAGCCGCCGAACCTTCCTGAACTAGGCTCAACGGGTGCGTGTCGTCGTCGCGAGGGGGAGATGGGGTGTGTCGAAAGACGAGGCGATGCTCCAGCCGCTCTGGGGAACCTCCTTGGTAGCCCTGCCGAATCAAACAACGAATAACAAGTTATATAACAGAAAGAGAGGTGATGTCTACGCACTTCTATTCTTGTAGACAGTTGTTGGGACTCCAAGTGCAGAGGTTTGTAGAACAGCAGCAAGTTTTCCCTTAAGTGGATCACCCAAGGTTTATCGAACTCAGGGAGGAAGTGGTCAAAGGTATTCCCTCTCAAGCAACCCTACAATCAAGATACAAGAAGTCTCGTGTGTCCCCAACACACCCAATACACTTGTTAGGTGTATAGGTGCACTAGTTTGGCGAAGAGATAGTAAAATACAAGTGGTATGGATATGAGACAACGGTGCTAGAAAATATCTTGATGGCGTGGAAGAGACTAAAGGCAAACTGAAATAAATATGGAAGCAAGCAAACATGTAACAGATCTAGTAACAAACGGTGTTTCAATGCTTAGAAACAAGGCCTAGGGATCATACTTTCACTAGTGAACACTCTCATATAAATATATCATCTTCATGATACTACACTGAACTACTCTCCGGTTGGACAATCTAATCCATGGTAGGGCTAGAACAGCACACCTCAAAGTAAGCCTTTCCCATCTAGAAAACCCCACACTATCACCTTGAGCACTAGATGGTTCCAACAAACACCACAATTTCATAAAGACACCCAACTCCAAATATAACTCATAACAAGTATTTGTAATCTCTAGCCTAAGTGCCACCATGGTGTGCGCGCTGTCACTTTCACACACATGGGGAGAGCAGAGATCTATTAAAGCACTTGAGTAGCAAGGTAGATCTACTTGATTACAAAGCTCATGATCACAATATGATCATGCATAGAGAGAGAGATGAACACATAGCTACCGGTAGAACTCTTAGCCTCGAGAGAGAACTACTCCCTCCTCATCATGGGAATCAGCAACGGTGATGGAGATGGTGGTGGAGATCGATGGAGATGGCTCCGAGGGCACTTCCCCATCTTGGCAGGGTGCCGGAACAGAGACTTTCTGTCCCCTGAATCTCCCCTTCGGTGGCGGTGGCGCTGCAGAACTTTTCGTGGCTGGAGGCTTGACGATCTAGGGTTTATGCCTCGGGAGGCTTCTTATAGGCCAGAGGGCAAGGTCGGTGGGCGGCCAGGGGGCCCACACCATCTGGTGGTGCGGCCAAGGGGGACCGCGCCACCCTATGGTGTGGCTGGCCCCTGGACCCTCTCTGTCTCAGCTTCTGGCTCCGTGAGTCTTTCGGTAAAATATCAACTTTGGCTTTTGTCCCGTCCAATTCCAAGAATATTCATTTCCTGACTTTCTGGAACCAAAAACAGCAGAAAAAAAGCAACTGGCACTGTGGCATCTTGTTAATAGGTTAGTCCAAGAAATCATATGAAAACTACTCCAAAGTGTTGACAAAACATAAGAAAGTCGATAAAACCAAGCATGGAACATCAAAAATTATGGATACATTTGCAATGTATCAACATCCCCAAGATTAACTCATGCTCGTCCTCGAGTAGGTAAGTGATAAAAAAGAAAGAATAATTAATGAGGTGACATGCACCATCATAAACTTGATCAAAGTATTTGTACAACATTCAAAGCTGGAATCATAGTACTTCAATCATAACATGAAAGAGAAAGTCCTAGCAATAAGACAAAGAAACTATGTTGCAACAAGAAAAGGCACAAACAAAAGATTCATGAATAACAATGTTGTGCAAGACGTTTGTTTGTTTCACATGAAGAAAACATAGCATAGTGGCATTCATGTTGTCCCTCATAGAGTAGCAAGTATAAATGCACAGGACACCTTCAAAGTTCATAAGAGTGACTAGATACAAATATTTTAAAACAAGCAATATCAAGGTATGCATCAATCAACAAGTCTTGGGACAATGAACATAGAACTAAGAATGGCCACTATGCTCTCAAAGTAGGTGCATAAAGGTAGAAGATGGAGACTCAATATAATAGTGGAAGAAAGGCCTACATAGAAGGAAGCAGAGATTCAAGTTTCATAAAGAGCTTCCAAAAATTATGGTACTTATTAGCTTTTAGCTCTCATTGCCCCTATCATAAGCATCTTGAAGGTGATTAAGGTTAAAGTGACTCAACTAAGAGGATATGCTTGACAAGTTATAAATCGAAATCTCATGCCCCTTACTTACGAAGACCGAACCTCATGCTACTCAACTTTAGTCACAAGTAAGCTCTTGTCATTGTAAGTACATATGTATCATAGAGAACCGCCAATGGGGTACCCCTTGCACATCATACATGAGCTATCCCACAATCAAAATGACAAGGCAAGCAGACAATGAGCATCTCAGTGATCTTTTTATTTGCTATTTGCACAGGTTTTTATTGAGGATGCTTCATAGAGTGCTCATTATGGTTATGCTGCAAATTTCCACCATGATTAGGCATGGCTTTGGCTAGCGGCCTAGGTGTTTCTCTAACACACATACAAACTCCATGATCTTACAAGTTTCACTTTTATTTCACACCGTCGGGATCCATAAGCAAAAGAACATGATATCAACGGGGTACAAAGTACAAGTGCAATGTTGAAAGTGTTCCCCATGATACATGGTTCTGCTAATTTCAACTTATAAAGCGCAAGCATATATGCAACAAATATGGACACAATGGTTCAAGTTTATTAAGTGCAAAAAAAGTAAAGTGTTCCATCAAGTTCGTCAGAGCTTTACTCACTAATTTTCACATAACAAGTTTAATTCAGAAGGTAGATAAAAGCATGAATATAGTTGGAATAGAAAATGCTAATAGGTAGGTATGGTGGAATCTTTGGAATAACTTGTTTTAAGGAGTTGGATGCAGGAGTGGAACTCATACTTGGTTACGGAGGCTAGCAAAAGTCTGGGAGCGACCAAGTAAGAGAGCAATAATGGGCATAATCAAGCAGAGCGACAAAACATCATTGATCAAAGCATAAAGTGATATTAAAAGTTGAAAACTAAAGGATCATCTAGGCTATGGTGACTTGGGATAGTCATAACATGGTGTGAGCATGTGCCAAGTCAACCCAAATAAGGCATCAAAGGAGAATACCACTATACTATGCTTTAATATGCTAAAACAACGCATGATTCATCCAAGGCACATTAAGAAATCTCAATTGTTTATGACAAGTCATGTTACACCAAAGAATACTAAGCATAAAGCCAAAACAATATCAAGCATGGCATGACAAAGCATAGCCACAGTCAAAAACGAGCTCTTTTTACCACATAAGCATGAACTTTCCTACTCTTTTCCAAACCAAACCAAACGATTTGCAAACCAATGTATGAAAGAGGGGGTCCAACCAATTTATTCAGAAAACTAAGAAAACCAAAGAAAACGAAAACGAAAAAGAAGACGCTCCAAGAACAACACAACTGTGCATGAAACAATAAAAATGAAACGTTTGGAAGAAACCTGGGATTTTTATTGATGAAGAGGGGGATGCCTTGGGCATCCCCAAGCTTTGACGCTTGTACTTCTTGGATATTTCTTGGGGTGACACGCGTGGCATCCCCAAGCTTGAGCTTTAGTCTATCCTTCATCTCATTACTCATTCCTTCCATACACCTGAAATTTTTCCTTCATACAAAACTTCACACAATCTTTATTAGCAACATTAGTGCACTCAAGATAAATAAGTCTTAAGGTTTAGTTATAACACCAAATAAACTTCCATTAGAACACTAGCTACTGAAGCACTTCCCTCAAAAATCTCAATTCCCCAAAAGAACTCAAAAAGGAACCAACAAGAAGCAAATGCAAATAATGGCAGAAATCTATCAAAACAGACCAGCAGGTAAAGACGAATTTTTCGAAGACCTTCTGTTGCTAAAATCAAAAAGTTTTGAACTAACGAAAGTTAGATAACAACCTGGGGCAGAAGCACAAAAAATCACGCCTCAAAACGACGTTCAGATATTTTACACGAATATTTACGGTGAAGCATAGAAATCTGTTTCGGGACAGCAACTTTCCCAATCATTACTTCTCTCTCATTAGAGGTTACTCTTGGCACAAAGAGAAAATAAAAAGGATAAGGAGCGGTTATTACTGAAGTAATAACTTCCAAGACTCATCTAAAACTTTTGGGTTATCTCCCAATAAATACTTTTCTTTAACGCCTTTAAGTTAGGCATGATAGTTTGAGAACATGCTCACATAAGAAATATGAATTGAAGTAAAAGAGAGCATCAAGAAGAAAATTCAAAGAACATTTAAGTCTAACCCATTTCCTATGCATAGGAATCTTGTAAAGAAACAAGTCATGAAAGCACAAAGCAATAAGCATAGGAAAGCAAAACAAGTGCAACTTCAAAACTTTCAACATAAAGAGGGGAAACTTAATAATATTGAGATGCATAAAACCATGTTTCGCTCTCTCATAATAACTTTCAGTAGCATCATGAATAAAATTAACAATATAACTATCAGATAAAACATTCTTATCATGAGCCACATGCGTAAAAGAATTAATACTCCCCACATAAACATAGTCATTCTTATTAATTGTAGTGGGAGCAAATTCAACAAAATAGCTATCATTATTATTTTCATCACCATAATCAACAAATATAGGAGGCATATTATAATCATAATTACTTTTCTCCTCAATAGTAGGTGGACTGAAAATATCATATTCATCATTGCAATCATCATATATTGGAGGTGTAGTATCATCATAAGCAATAGAATAATTATCTTCCAAAGTGTGTTCATTTGTAAACATATCATCATTGGAAGGATCATGGATAGCACTAATAGTACAGCAATTATTAATATCTTCATTCAGAATTGGTACCAAAGATATTTTCAATATCAAAAGAAGTGTGCTTTTCCCAATCATGATCACTACTATAGGTAACAGGCATAGGAACATCATCGAGTTCGGACTCATCAAAAACTATAATAGGAGCTACATGCTTAGGGGGAAATACCGTTTCCTCCCTCCTTTTACTCCTCCTTTTCTTCTTTATCTTCTTCTCTTTAGGAGGGAGAGGCTTGAAAGGAAGCTTCTCCATATACCCTGGTTTATTATTAGAGACAATAGAAGAAACTTTGGAGGATTCCTTCTTTTCATTAATAAGATCAAAACACATATTAGTCCTATCATATATTGGTAAAATCTCATCTTCTGTAATATTTTGTATGTAAGTATTTGTGTGGCAATTATCAACACAATAAAGATGACAACCATGCAGGACACTATTCATATCAAAAGCACTCATATCTACCAAAGAAGTTTTTCTTGATAATTCTTCACACCCCAAAAATAATGTAAGTTCATCATGCTGATTAGGAGTGATCATGTCATCACAATATAAACTTGCAGTACTCATTGGATTAGAAGGGCTATTATTATGGCCTGAGCATTGAAAATTGAAATGACCCACTTCAAAGCAAAGTTCACAAATAAAAGGATAAAGGGCACAAACGTTTTTACCAAGATCATTTAAAGCCCTATACCACATTCTACTTTTTTCATTCCTGTGGGTGATACAATATTCTTCTTCAATTTTATTATTCTCACAAGGTCTATGTATTCCACAAAAATTAACATGCTTATAAGAAATAGTACTTTTAGATGTTTGAGCATGTTTATTGCTATCATTAACAATAATTTCATTTTCCATGCAAGTGTCTTTAAAAGGCTCATGATACATGTCCCACTTTTCTTTAGGAGCATTAATATGAGAAGCAAAGGTTTTAAAGCAATCAATAAGAATTTGAGGATCAAGACCATATTTAGCACTAAGCTCTTGAAAATCAGCAGTTTCAGCGAAAGACTTAATGCAATCATACTCATAGTTTATACCTGGTTCTTTACCTTTGTTGTTATCCCAATCTTCTGGTATTTCTTTGAATTTTTTCAAGAAGATCCCACTTAGCTTTTACCTCCTTACTCGTGATGGATCCCTCTAAACAAGTATCTAGATAGTCCTTGTAATGTCCCGAAAGCCTTGCATAGAAATTAATAATAACAATATTACTGGGGAGCTCATGAATGGGACATTTGAGCATTAGTGACTTCAATCTCCCCCATGCTTGGGCAATACTTTCTCCATCATGTGGATGAAAATTATAAATGTAATTGAAATCTTTATGAACTTCATGAGGAGGATAAAATTTAGAGTAAAAGAGAGGTACTATTTCCTCCCGTTCAAGAGCTTGACCATTCTCCAGCAGCTTATACCATTCTTCAGCTCTTCCTTTCAGTGATAATGAGAATAACTTTTTCTTAACTTGATCTGTTGTAATACCTGCACACTTGAACAACCCACATAATTCGTGTATAACGAGCAAATGATCACCGGGATGGACAATTCCATCTCCAACATAATAGTTGTTTATAACACGTTCAACAATTTTTATAGGTATTTTCAAGGAGATGCTTTCAGTATGTGGATTTAAAATATCACAAGTATCATTAGAATTACCACATATGGGAGATAAAGTATCATCAGAGCAAATTTTCTTCTTTAAAGCTGGGGAATTAAAATGATCATTTTCATAAAAACTAACTTCCCCAAGCTTAGACGTTTCCATAGCATTAGTAACAAAGGTGTTCAAAATATTCATACTAATAACATTATTATAAGCATGCAAAGAAAGTTCCATGGGTTTTTTCATTTTCTTTTTAGAAAATTCGAGTACTAACTTGGGAAAAATACTAAAAAGCTCTCTAATTTTTTTGTTGTTTTCCATTAAGCCTAACTAGTGAAAACAAGAAACAAAAATACAAAAATTCTAGAATCTAAAGGAAATAACTTTGAGCACTCACACTGGAGAATGTGAGTACCATTTACCTTACCTCCCCGGCAACGGCGCCAGAAAATAGGCGTTTGCCGTGGGAGGTTCTTCTTCTTTAATCCTCCAGTGTGAATACCTTTTACCTTACCTCCCCGGCAACGGCGCCATAAAATAGGCGTTTGCCGTGGGAGGTTCTTCTTCTTTAATCCTCCGGTGCGAATACCTTTTACCTTTCCTCCCCAGCAACGACGCCTGAAAATAGCTTGATGTCTACGCACTTCTATTCTTGTAGACAGTTGTTGGGCCTCCAAGTGCAGAGGTTGGTAGAATAGCAGCAAGTTTTCCCTTAAGTGGATCACCCAAGGTTTATCGAACTCAGGAGGAAGTGGTCAAAGGTATTCCCTCTCAAGCAACCCTTCAATCAAGATACAAGAAGTCTCTTGTGTCCCCAACACACCCAATACACTTGTCAGGTGTATAGGTGCACTAGTTCGGCGAAGAGATAGTAAAATACAAGTGGTATGGATATAAGACAACGGTGCTGGAAAATAGCTTGATGGCATGGAAGAGACTAAAGGCAAACTGAAATAAAGATGGAAGCAAGCAAACATGTAACAGATCTAGTAACAAACGGTGTTTCAATGCTTAGAAACAATGCCTAGGGATCATACATTCACTAGTGAACACTCTCATATAAATATATCATCTTCATGATACTACGCTGAACTACTCTCCGGTTGGACACTCTAATCCATGGTAGGGCTAGAACAACACACCTCAAAGTAAGCCTTTCCCATCTAGAAAACCCCACACTATCACCTTGAGCACTAGATGGTTCCAACAAACACCATAATTTCATAAAGACATCCAACTCCAAATATAACTCATAACAAGTATTTGTAATCTCTAGCCTAAGTGCCACCATGGTGTGCATGTTGTCACTTTCACACACATGGGGAGAGCAGAGATCTATTAAAGCACTTGAGTAGCAAGGTAGATCTACTTGATTACAAAGCTCATGATCACAATATGATCATGCATAGAGAGAGAGAGAGATGAACACATAGCTACCTCTAGAACCCATAGCCTCGAGAGAGAACTACTCCCTCCTCATCATGGGAATCAGCAACGGTGATGGAGATGGTGGTGGAGATCGATGGAGATGGCTCCGGGGGCACTTCCCCGTCCCGGCGGGGTGCCGGAACAGAGACTTTCTGTCCCCTGAATCTCCCCTTCGGTGGCGGCGGCGCTACGGAACTTTTCGTGGCTGGAGGCCTGATGATCTAGGGTTTATGCTTCGGGAGGCTTCTTATAGGCCAGAGGGCAAGGTCGGTGGGCGACCAGGGGGCCCACACCATCTGGTGGTGCGGCCAAGGGGGACCCGTGCCACCCTATTGTGTGGCTAGCCCCTGGCCCCTCTCTGTCTCATCTTCTGGCTCCGTGAGTCTTCCGGTAAAATATCAACTTTGGCTTTTGTCTCGTCCAATTCCGAGAATATTCATTTCCTGACTTTCTGGAACCAAAACAGCAGAAAATAGGCAACTGGCAATGTGGCATCTTGTTAATAGGTTAGTCCAAGAAATCGTATGAAAAGTACTCCAAAGTGTGGACAAAACATAAGAAAGTAGATAAAACCAAGCATGGAACATGAAAAATTATGGATACATTTGCAATGTATCAAGAGGCATGGAGACAAAGAAGCATGAAGCAGAAAGTTGGACAAGGAAAAAGAGACTCACTCGTCAGAAGTTGGAGGGTCCTTGGGCTTTCGAGCTCTCCGAACTATGGCCTTAGTCGGAGGCTTGCTAGCGGCCTTTTCTGTGGACTTCTTCTGCCTTTTGGTTATTTGGGGAGGCTCGGAAGAAGCAACCGAAGTGGCGGCCCGCTTCTTAGGCGCAGCTGGAACCGGCTCACCCGTAGCAAGAGGGGGATCCTCGTGGATCTGCCCAGCCAGATTAGCTAAAGTCGAAAATGCGTAAGAAATGGGCATCGGGTCAAATACCTCCAACATCTCAATATCGGAATCATCCTCATCGTCAGGCCAATCCCTTAAGGAAAAGAAGTTACCAGAGGTTCACTTGGATCCGTCTGGGATAGGCAAGAACATTTCCTAATCCGGATCCTCCTTGTCTGAGACCAGCCGATCCTTCCCCCATTTGAGGGCAGGCTCGGTGCCATCTTCAATGGTCTACTAGAGAAACTACTAAAAGCAAAATGCAAGGGGATCAGATAAATAACATGTTCCGACGTAGGCTGTAACTCGGAGAAGGATTGGGTAAGAAAATTTAACGGAGGAGGCTTGTCTCGGCAATAGTGCTCCAACCCCCAATCCCAATCTGTGTTGAAGTCTTTGTCGGTCGTGAAGATAGCCTTAACCCAGCGGAAGATCTCGGTGTTGTTCAGCTCGAAGGAGGAGGTCCGGTTGGGGTCAAGATGCCCGCTCATATGGCAGAGCATGTGTGTGCGCCTCTGAAGGGGGGAGATCCGGCTGTGGACAAATGTGATCATCACATCCTTGTTGCGTAGCCCCATCTTCTTTAGTTCCCTGAATCGGTTATGCACCAGATTCGCCAAGGCAGTTGGCTTCTTGGGTATCCGGTCCCGTAGAGCCGGATTTTGAGTACCCATCGCGAAGGGGTGCAGCCGGATCAGATCTTCATCCGAGCCGTTCCTCACATAAAAGAAGGTCTGGGCCTAGCTCTTGCAAAACTTGAGGCCGGTAACCCAGGGAAAGACGGAATTCTTGCAGGGAGAGATGGAAGCGGTGCCGCACTGGGTGAGCAACTTGTCGGAAGGGCAATAGTCTTATCCGGAATGACGTTCTTCCGAAGAGCGAAGAGTCGGATACAAAGCTCCTTAGTGGGCCACAAGCCGAGGTATCCTTCTATGGCATATGCGAAGGAGAGGGAAATAATGGCGTTCTCCGGAAGATGATGAGGTTGGAGCTCATATGTGTTGGTAAGATCATGAAAGAAATCGCTGACTGGCAGGCCGAAGCCGCGTTGTAAGTGGGAGAGGAAGACGACAAACTCACCCGGATTGGGCGAGGGAGCAATTTCCTCGGAGGCGAGGCGGGAGATTACGCCTTTGGGGATGCGGCGGGTGCAATAAAACCAATCAAGGTCATCTTGGCACACCCACGAGCCGACTCGGGCACCACGCTCCTACACCTCGCCTTCCTCCACCATCTCCTCTTCCTCGATGATGGCAAGCTCCTCCTCTGTTATCTCCAAATTGATGTCCTCACCGGCCTCAAAGGTGGGGGACGGTGGTTTGGATTGGTGCAGCCCCGTGGCGGTAAAGCAGCATGGGAGCGGCAGTGAGGCTAATGCGAAGAAGCACAGAAGCAAGGTGCGGCGGTGGTAGTGCTAAGCAGAAGTGGTGGCGGCGGCGCTATCGCAAGGAAGAGGAAAGAGCAGATGGGTAGAGGGGCGCGAGAAGGGGAAAACAGCCAAGGGGCGCAAGAAGGGGAAAAACGGCCAAGGGGCGCGCCCTCTCCCCTATTTAACCACGCCCTAGCGAAGGATAGTGGGATCAGACAGTGCATCATAGCCACACGGTGTGGCCGTGTATCTGCCGGGTCAGCTAATCAGAGGCAAGCCACAGGAAGGGCCACAGGGAACAGGGATCCCACGACGTGACGTGGTGCTACAGTTAACGAGAAGGCAGCCACGACACGATGTTTGCGGCAGTAACCCCTGACAATGAGTGCAGTAACTGATGCGGTACAGTAACTGGTGCAGGCCCTTAAAATGAGACAAAATGATGATTACCCTCCACGTAGGACGTGGGGAAGTGTACGAGAGAAGGAAGGCTAACACGGAAAACTGAAGAATAACCCGGCCAGCGAGTAATAACCCAGAATGTGCCAAGGGAAAGCTGGGCCACGAGATCCGAACTACATGGTAACTCAGAAAGTGGAGCAAAAAGCTTGGTAGATTGAACCTAGCGTGGCCTTAGCAGCTGAAGTTGCTAAAACCGCACCAGCTTCGGGGACTAATGTTGGGAGGATAGCCCCGGGTAGGGTCGCGCCGGGGTATAGAGGTCGAGTTAGCCGAGGTATGGCAAGGTCAAAGCGCAAGCTGGCCGGGTCACCTTAAGGCAGGCCGACTTACGGAGTAACCCGGCCCGGAAGATGTCCGCCTCACCGTGTCCCGGCCAACGTATATCGTATGTCGGCAGGCTCTTTGTAACTTGACTGCAGGTACCCACGGGGCCGGATTAACCAGGCCTGAGCCGGGTTATATCAGGCTTGCAAGAGAAGGAAGGTATCCCGCTGGTCAAAAGGTGGTCTCTGTGCGCTGGAGCGTGAGCGAAGCGGACAGAGGGAAGGACCAGCAGGGCGTGGCCGACAAAGGTGACATAGCCTATGTCGGCTGACGCTGGCACCACAGAGGGTTACGTAGCCTCTGTATGGGTTACGAAGGGAAAAGGTGACCCGGTCGGTTTGCTATTTTGGAAGAGGCATATTCCTAGGAATATGCCTCCACGTATGCCCTAACTGGTAACCTAGCCTCCCCTCTATAAGGAGCGCTAGGACCTCTGTGGAAGGGGCGGGCGGCGAGTGGAATGAGCATTGGGAGAAAGTAGTGGTGAGAGTAAGAGAGCTTCTTCTTCCTCCTCTCCCAAACACAGCTCAAGGAGCATCTGTAAACTCGGTGAGCTTGGAGAATACAAAGCATCTATGTGTGGAATCACCACACTATCCCTCCCTAGATTTCTCTAGTGCATATTGGCCCTACCTTTAGCCTATCCATGGCATCTGCCGTGACACCACCATGACAGAACGGTTGCGGGACCATCTTCTACCAAAGGATCGCATACAAGCAATCCAAGAGGAAATTGTGGGATTCTTAGATGCAGAGGTCCTAGATCCAAAAGGAGAATACTATCGGAAGATTTTGATTATGTAATAGGGATCATAAAAGACTTTATATTGTATATATGCATGAATGTAATATATTCGATACTTGCTGTGTAATATAATCGGGAGATGTTTTGTAATATAATGGTTCCGTTAAGGTAGATGACACCATCTACTATGAGGGGCCTCAAATCGTCACCATGCATCCATGCAAATCCAGTTTTGGTAACATCAACCTCGCACCATCTACTATGAGGACGAGCATTTCTCACAACATAGTGCTGGGGTAAGTGTCACAAAATAAATGCCGCCCTAAACACAAAAAGGAAATAGATAAAGGGGAAACAAAATAAATGAAAATATAGAAAAAAAATCTGCCGCGGCACAAAAAGTGCCCAAAATGCTGCCGCGGCAGAGACCCTTAGATCCTGGTTCGAATTACGAACCGGGACAAATGCCCGCCCCCTGCGATAGCCATCGGCCACGTCGACCACCCTTTTGTCCCGGTTCACAGCCCAATCGGGACTAAAGAGTTAGGGCTTTAGTCCCGATTGCCCCATCCCGGTTGGGCAACCGGGACTAAAGCCCTTTACAAACCGGGAAAAAATGCCCGTTTTCCACTAGTGGCCCACAGTTGTATCCAATGCGCCTCCGAACGAATAACCAACATAAAATTTGTGCAAGATTTTCTGTTAAATACAATGTTATTTCTCGATGTCTAGATGGACCAACAGAAAGCCGATACGCCAACGCGTAATCTAGCTTTATTCTTTTTATCAACTCCATTCAACCAATTTCCAAACATATTTGAAATATTAGAAGGTGGAGGAAAATTATATGTGAAGAACACCATACACCAAATAATACGAGAAAATGGGCAAGAAATAAAAAGATGTTCAACAGATTCCAATGAATCGAAAAAACAACATTTTGGCACCCATCCCAATTTCTTTTGGCTAGGTTATCTTTTGTTAATAAAACTTTCTTATGAAGGAACCACATAAAGATCTTAATTTTTCAAGGGATTTTTAAATTTCACAAATAGGATTGTAGGAAACGAGTATGACCATTCAATTGGTCTTGATATAGAGATTTAATAGGAAAATCTCTGGTCGGGGTAAGCTTCCAAATATAATGATCTGGAGTATCACTTAGCTGAACCGTCATTAGTTATCGGCATAAGTTTAACCAATGTGTCCACTTATTGCCTGTTAAACTCTTTCGAAAGTTTAAATTTAGAGGAATTTGACTAAGGAAATCTGCCACCAAGACATTCTACCTTTGAACAATATTATACAATGTTGGATATTGTTGTGCTAACGACGTATCCCCCAACCAAATGTACTCCCAAAACCGCACATTACATCCATCTCCAATTTTGAAATACCCATTAGTGAAGATCATTTCCTTCACTCGCATGAGGCCCTTCCAAAAAGGGGAGTCTGTAGGTTTGGCTTCAACTTAGGACAAAGTTTTCCTTTTCAAATATTTGTTTTGGGGTATTTTTTGCCATATGCCATCTTCATTAAGCAACTTAAATAACCATTTGCAAAGGAGGCATCTATTGTTTATTTCAAGCACCTCAATTCTCAGTCCTCCTTGGTCTTTAGGGCGACAAATGACATTCCATGGAGTTAATTGTAACACCCATGTTTTAGTTAATCTCAATTAGGGCTTTGATTGTGCACTCATGAGCATCATCTTTTAAAATCGCATGCAAAGAAATAATGCAAAACCCTAAACCCTAGCTATTTTCCCTATCTCTCTAAAAGCAATTCAAAATGGTTTTGAATTTTTAAAACCCAAAATGTTTGGATCCCAAACTGAATACAAGGGCCCCTGAGTATTTTATATACTTTGTAAACCTTCTAATAATGTTTGAAATAAGCAAAACAAGTTTGAAATTGAAAATACAAATAAAAACCAAACCAGTAAGGGAAAAAGGGTTTAGCTATAAAAAATGGAGCCAACAGCCCAGACCGGCCCAACTTTCCTCGATGCTACCTGTCGCCCACGCACGCCCACAGATAGCCACATGCGGCCCACATGCAGCCCAACCACCAACCCGTACCACTTCGGTGTCTAAACGCCTCGTTGTCTTCATCAACGACGGGGAACCGGCTCGCTATCGCCGCCACCACCGTCCGTGTCCGTCGCGATGCCCGCCCGCACCAGGATGCATGCTACTAACGTCGTTGGCTGTCTACAAATACCCCACCGGTGTCCGAAAGAACCCTAATCCCCTCTCTTCCCCAATTTCTCCTCTGGCCGAAACCCTAGATGACAGACACTGTCCCTCGCCACCATTCCTGGCCACCCCGTGCCCCACCGATAGTGCTAGAGCCTCTGCCTTGCTTCCCTCTTCATCCCCACCAGCGGAATCGAGGAGGGGTGCTCCTAGTCGACTCCCATGACCTCGTCTTTTCCGACCCGACAAAGCTCGTCGTCATCGATTCGCTCGTCTCCAGTGATGGGCTCGTAGCATGGAAAACAAGAATTTTCTACCGCAAGAACAAACAAAACCCAGATCTAATCTAGATAAAATCCAAGATCTAATCTATTAGACATGTGCAACGAGATAGATCTGTACTAACCCTTGTAGATCCGAAAGCGTTACGAGATTGGATCTCGTGGTTGATGTAGTCGATCACTTGCCGATCTCAAGATCGTGTGGACGATCCTTCCGGCGCCGTGTTCCGGCAGCGCTTCCGCAGTCGGTCACACGTGCAGAGTCGAAGCAGACCTTCCTCTCCTCGTTCTAGCGAGCAGCGGAGGTCGTAGATCTTCTCCACGGAATCCCAGCAGCACGACGGCATGGTGGTGGTGGTGGAGTAGAGAATTCTGCAGGGCTTCGCCTAAGCCTGAGCAGAAGAAAGGAGGAGGAGAGAGGCGGCTAGGAGCTGGAGTAGTGGAGGGGCCAGGGGGTGGCGCCTCCACCCCTCTATTTAAAGGAGGGAGGCGCCATGGGAGGGGGAGTCCTAGTAGGACTCCCCTCCCTTCCTTGGCCGGCGGATTGGGAGGGGGGAGGAGTCCTCCTCCCCCACGACTCCTTGTCTTGCCCCACAAGGACTCCTTGATCCTTTCTTGGTTTTCAAGCAAACTCCAAGAAATCTTCCAGAACCTTCTAGAACATTCCGAAACCTTCTAGAATCCTCATACAAATACTCCAGAACATTTCCTAACTCAGGAAATAATCCCCAATATATGAATCTTATTCTCCGGACAATTCCGGATCTCCTCGTGATGTCCCGGATCCAATCCGAGACACCGAACAACATTCGTTCTCCAACGCACATTCCATATCTACTTAAAACAACTTCGAACCTTAAGTGTGTCACTCTACAGTTCGTGAATATACAGACATGATGAAGACACCTCTCCGATCAATAACCATCAGCGGGATCTGGAGATCCATAACGGCTCCCACATACTCAACGATGACTTCATGATCGATAGAACCATTAACATACGAAACCAATTCCCTTTGTCACGCGATACTATACTTATTCGAGGTTTGATCATCGGTATCTCCATACCTAGTTCTACCTCGTTACTGATAAGTACTCTTTACTCGTTCCATGTTATGTCATCCCTTGTGACCCAGTCACATGCTTGCAAGCTAACTAGATGACATTCCACCGAGAGGGCCCAGAGCATATCTATCCGTCACATGGATGGACAAATCCCAATCTTGGTCCATGCGCTTCAACACATACTTTCAGAATACCCAATGACACCTTTATAACCACCCAGTTACGAAGCGGTGTTTGATGTCATCAAAGTACCCATCCGGTGATGGTGATTAACACAACCTCATGGTCGAAGGATTAGGTTACTATGCATTTAAAAGCTTATAGCAATACGAACTTAATGACTTGATCTTATGCTACGCTTACTATGGGTGTGTGTCCATCACATCATTCTCCTAATGATATAATCTTGTTATTAATCACATCCAATGTCCATGATCAGGAAACCATGATCATCAATTAATCAACAAGCTAGTTTAACAAGAGGCTTACTAGGGACTCTTTTATGTTTACAAAACACACATGTATTAGTGTTTCCTAATAATACAATTATAGCATGGGATGTAAACATTCATCATAAACACAAAGATATAATAATAACCACTTTTATTATTGCCTCTTGGGCATATCTCCAACAGTCTCCCACTTGCACTAGAGTCAATAATCTAGATTACATGGTAATATACCTAACACCCATGGCGTTCTAGTGCTGGTCATGCTTTGCTCTAGGGAGAGGTTTAGTCAACGGATCTGCCACATTTAGATCAGTGTGTACTTTGCAAATCTTTATGTCACCATCTCGGACATACTCGCGAATAGCGTGGAAACGTAGCTTGATGTGCTTCAGCTTGTGCGTTAGCTATGGCACCTGTGTTGTCACAGTAGATGGCCATCGGGTCCAACGCACTGGGAACCACGCCAAGTTCAGTAATGAATTCCTTCATCCATATGGCTTCTTGTGCAGCCTCCGAAGCAGCTATGTATTCCGATTCAGTTGAAGATTTTGCCACAACGCTTTGCTTGGCACTCCTCCAGCTCACTGCAGCACCATTCAAAATAAATACGTATCCCGACTGTGACTTCGAGTCATCCGGATCGGTGTTCCAACTAGCATCGGTGTAACCGTTTACAACAAGCTGTTCATCACCTCCATAAGAAAGAACCATATCCTTAGTCCTATTTAGGTACTTTAGGATATTCTTGACCGCTGTCCAGTGCTCCATTCCAGGATCACTTTGATATCTGCTAGTCAAACTAACAGCATGTGCTATATCCGGTCTTGTACACAGCATGGCATACATGATAGAACCTATGGCCGAGGCATGGGGAATATTATTCATTTTCTCTCTATCTTCTGCCGTAGCTGGACTTTGAGTCTTACTCAAGGTCTTACCTGACAACATGGGCACGAACCCTTTCTTGCTTTCTTCCATTCTAAACTTCTTTAGAACTTTGTCTAAGTATGTACTTTGTGAAAGCGCTATTAGGCGTCTTGATCTATCTCTATAAATCTTGATGCCTAGAATATATGCCGCTTCTCCAAGATCCTTCATTGAAAAACTATTATTCAAATAGGCTTTGACACTATTAAGAAGTTCTATATCATTCCCAATCAATAATATGTCATCTACATATAGTACTAGGAATGCTACAGAGCTCCCACTCACTTTCTTGTAAATACAAGCTTCTCCATAAGTTTGTATAAATCCAAAGTTTTTGATTACTTTATCAAAACGTTGATTCCAACTCCGGGATGCTTGCTTCAGTCCATAAATGGAGTGCTGGAGTTTGCATACCTTGTCAGCATCTTTAGGATCGACAAAACCTTTGGGTTATACCATATACAACT
This sequence comes from Avena eriantha, assembly GCA_910589775.1. Taxonomy (NCBI): domain Eukaryota; kingdom Viridiplantae; phylum Streptophyta; class Magnoliopsida; order Poales; family Poaceae; genus Avena; species Avena eriantha. The sequence goes on along the minus strand of OU342743.1, from coordinate 129,532,923 downwards.
CTTCCTCAATGTCACCATTAAGGAATGCTGTTTTGACATCCATCTGCCAAATCTCATAATCGAAATGTGCAGCAATCGCTAACAAAATCCTCACAGACTTTAGCTTCGCTACTGGTGAGAATGTCTCATCATAGTCAACTCCTTGAATTTGTCGGAACCCTTTCGCGACAAGTCGAGCTTTATAGACGGTAACATTACCATCAGCATCTATTTTTCTTTTGAAAATCCATTTGTTCTCGATAGCCTTACGGCCATCCGGTAAGTCCACCAAAGTCCACACTGGTTTTTGTACATGGATCCCATTTCGGATTTCATGGCTTCTAGCCATTTGTCGGAATCTGGGCTCACGATAGCTTCTTCACACGTCGCAGGGTCATCAGCGTTGTCCACCAACATGACGTTCAAGGCAGAGTCATACCAATCAGGAGTGGTACGAACCCTCGTTGACCTGCGAGGTTCAATAGTAACTTCGTTTGAAGTTTCATGATCATCATCATTAGCTTCCTCTCCAATTGGTGCAGGCGGCACAAAAACATCTTCCGGTGCTGCGCTACTCTCAAATCCGAGAGAAGGTTCAATAACCTCATCGAGTTCTACTTTCCTTCCAGTCACTTCCTTCGAGAGAAATTCCTTCTCAAGAAAGGATCCATTCTTGGCAACGAAAACTTTGCCTTTGGATCTATGATAGAAGGTATACCCAATTGTTTCCTTAGGGTATCCTATGAAGACGCATTTCTCCGCTTTGGGTTCAAGCTTATCAGGTTGTAACTTCTTTACATATGCTTCGCAACCCCAAACTTTAAGGAACGACAACTTAGGTTTCTTACCAAACCACAATTCGTACGGTGTCGTTTCAACCGATTTAGATGGTGCCCTATTTAAAGTGAATGCGGATGTCTCTAATGCATAGCCCCAAAATGATAGTGGTAAATCTATAAGAGACATCATAGACCGAACCATATCTAAGAGAGTTCGATTACGACGTTCGGACACACCATTACGCTGTGGTGTTCCCGGCGGCGTCAACTGCGAAAGTATTCCACATTTCTTTAAATGCATGCCAAACTCATAACTCAGATATTCACCTCCGCGGTCAGTACGCAGAAATTTAATCTTCTTGTTACGATGATTTTCCACTTCACTTTGAAATTCCTTAAACTTCTCGAAAGTTTCGGACTTATGTTTCATAAAATAGACATACCCATATCTACTTAAGTCATCCGTGAAAGTGAGAACATAACGATATCCACCACGCGATGCTACACTCATTGGACCGCACACATCGGTATGTATTATTTCCAATAAGTCTGTAGCTCGCTCCATTATTCCAGAGAATGGAGTCTTAGTCATTTTTCCCATTAGACATGCTTCGCATCTTTCAAGTGATTCAAGAAGTCCATCAGAATGGAGTCTCTTCATACGCTTCACTCCAATGTGACCAAGACGATAGTGCCACATGTATGTAGAATTATCATTCAATTTTGTTCGTTTAGCATTTATGTTGTGAACATGTGTATCACTACTATCGAGATTCAGTAAGAATAAACCATTCATCTCAGGTGCATTACCATAAAATATATTACTCATATAAATCGAACAACCTTTATTCTCGGACTTAAAAGAGTAATCGTCTCGCAATAAACAGGATCCAGATATAATGTTCATGCTTAACGCAGGCACCAAATAACAATTATTCAAATTTAAAACTAATCCTGAAGGTAGATGTAGAGGGAGCGTGCCGACGACGATAACATCAACCTAGGAGCCATTTCCAACGCGCATCATCACCTCGTCTCTCGCCAGTCTTCGCTTATTCCGCAGCTCCTGTTTCGAGTTACAAATATGAGCAACCAAACCAGTATCAAATACCCAGGCACTACTATGATTACTAGTAAGATACACATCAATAACATATATATATATATCAAATATACCTTTCTTCTTGATGTTGCCATTCTTCAGATCCGCCAGGTACTTGGGGCAGTTACGCTTCTAGTGGCCAGCACCCTTGTAGTAGAAGCATTCAGTTTCAGGCTTGGGACCAGCCTTGGGCTTCTTTGCAGGTGCGGCAGCTTACTTGCCGTCCTTCTTGAAGTTGCCCTTGTTCTTAGGCTTGCCCTGTCTCTTGAAATTGGTGGTCTTATTGACCATCAACACTTGGTGCTCCTTCTTGATCTCCACTTCAGTAGTTTTCAGCATGGACGATAGTTCAGGCAACGTCTTGTTCATGCAGTACATATTGTAGTTCATCACAAAGTTCTTATAACTCGGTGGCAGTGCTTGGAGGAGATGGTGAATCCCTAACTCATTAGGAATCGATATCCCCAACTCTTGGAGCTTGTTTGCGTACCCAGACATGGTGAGCACGTGCTCGCTAACGGAGCTACCCTCTTCCATCTTACAGTTAAAGAACTTTTCGGAGGCCTCATAGCTCTCCATGGCCGCGCGAGTCTCAAAAATCAGCCTGAGCTCCTTAATGATCTCGAACGGGTCGTGGTGCTCAAAACACTTCTGAAGCTCCGCTTCTAAACCTTACACGATGGCACACTGAACTGTGGAGTAATGATTTTTCCGAGTGGCGTAAACATTCTTTACGTCATCGGTGGAATCTTCTGCAGGTGGGTCACCTAGCGGTGCTTCGAGCACATAGGTCAACTGACCAGCCCTGAGGACGATCTTCAGTCCACGGAACCAGTCCGTGAAATTGCTTCCATTGTTCTTAAGATTATCTTTCTCTAGGAACGCATTGAAATTGATGGAGGGGTCGCCATAATCTACAACAAATTTGCAATTAGTTTAGACTAAGTTTATGATAAATTAAGTTCAAATTTAATTCTTAAATTAACTAGGTGAACTCCCACTCAAAACAACATCCCTCACATTGTCTTAGTGATTACACGAACCAAGTCCACTACACCAAGTCCGATCTTCACGAGAGCAGATGTAGTTTCATCGGCGAACAATCTCCATGTTCATCATATCATTTATATGACTCATGCTCTACCTTTTGGTATTCGGTGTTCCGAGACCATGTCTGTACATGCTAGGCTCGTCAAGATAACCTTAGTTTCCGCATGTGCAAATCTGGCTTGCACCCGTTGTATGCACACGTAGAATCTATCACATCCGATCATCACGAGATGCTTCGAAACGACGAATCTTAGCAACGGTGCCAACTAAGGGTGAACACTTTATTACTTGATATTTAGTGAGAGGGATCATCTTATAATGCTACCGTCGCGATCTAAGAAATACAAGATGCATAAAGGATTAACATCACAGGCAATTCATAATTAGTGTGATATGATATGGCCCTTTCTTCTTGGGCCTTTGATCTCCATCTACAAAGCACGAACATGATCTCCATCATCACCAGCATTGCGTCAAGGTCAGTGGTGCCGCTTCATGGTTGTCCATCATCACTAGCAACTATTACAACTACTTGGAATAAAGCTATTACAAGATGAATAGACACGCAGGTCTAAACAGAATTAAAGACAACCATTAGGCTCCTGCCGGTTGCCATATTACAACAAGGATCATTGCATACATCAAATATAATCACAATCACATGATGGCCATATCACATCACAAAACCCCTGCAAAAACAAGTTAGACGCCTCTAATTTTCTTTGCATGTTTTACGTGCTTTGGGGCTTTCGAATAAGAACGGATCTTACCTACGAAACTGAACCACAACGTTGATACAAGTGCTATCAAGTGCAAAGTGTAAATTAGATCTATACTATGGTGGGAGAGACAGACACCCGCAAAGCCACTTGTGCAAAGCAAGTTACACGTCAAGCGTGGAGCAAGTCTCATGTGCGATGACATGTAAGGTTAGCCCGAGTCGCTTCATCCCACCATACCGCAAGATGCAAAGTACACAAAGAAAAAGACGGCACGAGCACCAACGCCCACAAAACCATTGTGTTCTACTCGTGCAACAGATCTACGCATAGATACGGCTCTAATACCACTGATGGGTTCGTAGCATGGAAAACAAGAATTTTCTACCGCAAGAACAAACAAAACCCAGATCTAATCTAGATAAAAGCCAAGATCTAATCTATTAGACATGTGCAACGAGATAGATCTGTACTAACCCTTGTAGATCCGAAAGCGTTACGAGATTGGATCTCGTGGTTGATGTAGTCGATCACTTGCCGATCTCAAGATCGTGTGGACGATCCTTCCGGCGCCGCGTTCCGGTAGCGCTTCCGCAGTCGGTCACACGTGCGGAGTCGAAGCAGACCTTCCTCTCCTCGTTCCAGCGAGCAGCGGAGGTAGTAGATCTTCTCCACGGAATCCGAGCAGCATGACGGCGTGGTGGTGGTGGTGGTGGTGGAGTAGAGAATTCTGCAGGGCTTCGCCTAAGCCTGAGCAGAAGAAAGGAGGAGGAGAGAGGCGGCTAGGAGCTGGAGTAGTGGAGGGGCCAAGGGGTGGCGCCTCCACCCCTCTATTTAAAGGAGGGAGGCGCCATGGGAGGGGGAGTCCTAGTAGGACTCCCCTCCCTTCCTTGGCCGGCGGATTGGGAGGGGGGAGGAGTCCTCCTCCCCCACGACTCCTTGTCTTTCCCCACAAGGACTCCTTGATCCTTTCTTGGTTTTCAAGAAAACTCCAAGAAATCTTCCAGAACCTTCCGGAACATTCCGAAACCTTCTAGAATCCTCATACAAATACTCCGGAACATTTCCTAACTCAGAAAATGATCCCCAATATATGAATCTTATTCTCCGGACAATTCCGGATCTCCTCGTGATGTCCTGGATCCAATCCGAGACTCCGAACAACATTGGGTCTCCAACGCACATTCCATATCTACTTAAAACAACTTCGAACCTTAAGTGTGTCACCCTACGGTTTGTGAATATACAGACATGATGAAGACACCTCTCCGATCAATAACCATTAGCGGGATCTAGAGATCCATAACGGCTCCCACATACTCAACGATGACTTCGTGATCGATAGAACCATTAACATACGAAACCAATTCCCTTTGTCATGCGATACTATACTTATCCGAGGTTTGATCGTCCGTATCTCCATACCTAGTTCTACCTCGTTACTGATAAGTACTCTTTACTCGTTCCATGTTATGTCATCCCTTGTGACCCAGTCACATGCTTGCAAGCTAACTAGATGACATTCCACCGAGAGGGCCCAGAGCATATCTATCCGTCATATGGATGGACAAATCCCAATCTTGGTCCATGCGCTTCAACACATACTTTCAGAATATCCAATGACACCTTTATAACCACCCAGTTACAAAGCGGTGTTTGATGTCATCAAAGTACCCATCCGGTGATGGTGATTAACACAACCTCATGGTCAAAGGATTAGGTTACTATGCATTTAAAAGCTTATAGCAATACGAACTTAATGACTTGATCTTATGCTACGCTTACTATGGGTGTGTGTCCATCACATCATTCTCCTAATGATATAACCTTGTTATTAATCACATCCAATGTCCATGATCAGGAAACCATGATCATCAATTAATCAACAAGCTAGTTCAACAAGAGGCTTACTAGGGACTCTTTTATGTTTACAAAACACACATGTATTAGTGTTTCCTAATAATACAATTATAGCATGGGATGTAAACATTCATCATAAACATAAAGATATAAAAATAACCACTTTTATTATTGCCTCTTGGGCATATCTCCAACATCCAGCCTCCCAGCTCCTCGTCGTCGCCTCCATCTAAACCGCGGTGAGCTACTGGTCCCCTAGGACCTCTTCCCCGACCCCCTCTTGATTTGCTTCGCACTCGCGCCGCACGTCGCCACATGCCGCCGTCGGGCACTGTCGCAACCACACCTCCGGTGATAAAAACCCAGTCGCGCCGCCCTTTTCTGGTTCACCTTGTCAGGCCGAGTTAGACAAGCCAAACCATAGCCCCGCGCACGCCCTCTACCGCTGTCGCCGGTGACCACCTAGTGGTGGACGATGTGCAACCTTCGCCACGGTGGCACCTGACGTGGCCCCTGGCCCACAGGTTAGCCTCTGTGGCTAGGCTCTTCCCTGGTGAGAAAAGTTTAGCATTAGGACGTGGTGATGTCAGCCACTGACATACTGACGCAATAAACCTTTTAAATTAGTTTAATAATTTTAGAAATTGGTTTAATTTCTGAAATCAATAACTTATTATTTATAAGTCAGAAAAATGTGTATAATATATCAAAATGTTTAGAAAAATGAGATCTACACCATAGACTCATAATCATGCATTGTTCAATAACTTTAATTGCAAGTTTAATTAGAAGAATAATAGAACTCCCGTAGGTGATTCTGGGGTCTCTCCTATATTAGGGTTTGGACCCTTCGGATCACGCTTAAATGGCCAGTCATGCTATAGGGTTTCATTCCAATACAATTTAACTTGGCATATCATCATCCTTGCTTGATAAGTGCATCAATGCCATGTGTTGATTGTTATTTTTCCTTTTTTTCTGGTGTTTTGGTTCTAACCAGTAGAATATGATATCGAGATCAAGATTGAAGACCGATATCAACACCATCAAAGATCGACGAATAATACTTGATCAACTATAATCAAGTCAAGTACAAGTATTCCGAAGATCTATATCTTGGTATCAACAAACAAGGCAAGCAGAGCCCCACCATTATACAATCCTATGGTTTCGAAAGCATTTCAATTCTTGCCATGATGCATACGATTTTATTGTGGTATTTTATTGATAGATATAGTAACCTATCTGTTGTGTTACTCCCTTTGAGATTATATTACCTGATCCACTGCTCCTAGCATATCTAGGTTTGGCTTATGTGAACTGCTAGAGCTACTATCTTTGTCTTGCTTAGCCCTGCTTAGCTGTTAGTGCTGGTTCATCCAGATGATTTACCAAATGCAGAGAATCTAGTATGATAGGAGAACGAGGTATACTGATGAGGTAAGATCAATGGTAAGGGTTAAACATGATAAGGCTTATATGGGAGGCCACGGTGGGATGTGGTTTTTGTAGTCTCATGATTGCCACCACTAGGAACTGAGTTCTTGCCTTTGGACCAACATGAGCGTATAGCCACACGGGGCTTGGGAACCCCTTCGCTGATTAACTTGTCTAGTAGATTCCATGAGTCACATAGTTTGGGCGTTCCATTCGACATATGAATAGAAAATGTTTTGAAAGATTTGGCGGGTGAAGGTGCATCATAACAGGTAGGTAAGCATGGTCGGGGTTGCTTGGGGTCGACGAAGCCCCTGGTAAACCAACCTTGCTTCACATCTCTAGGGATCGGCTTCGGGATTTGACCCGTTATGGCGGATCCATCCTTAGGGCGTGACTCATGGTCTCAGCGAAAGCAAGGTAAAGGTTGTGGCCAACCACGCTCTGTCGGCCTTCCAAGGAAGAGGGCTTCTCTAGTGGCATTTAGAGTCGGTTGGTACGTATGGGTAAAGTTGTACACCTCTGTAGGGTTAAACCTTTTCAAAAAGCCATGTTCACAGTTATGAATGCTTGGTGACCGAATTCTAAGATCATAGAGAACTAAAACATAATCATAAAACTTGGAAGTTCAACGTGTGCTTAAGGATGCTTCCTCATGGGTACAAGGGGGTGATCCTAGTGTGAGATGAGGATTAGTTTGGTGGATATCAAAAGATGAGGATCAATTCTTCGGAGATGTCGCTCTCTTATCCCGTTTTAAAATATTATGATTAGACAAGCTTCTTCTCTCTCTTGTTTTATAAACAAAACCGGCTTTATGCAAAATAACCCCACCAGCACTAAGTCTTGCGGAGTCCACCCTGTACTTACACTTTCTTTGTTGATACTTTTGTATCAGAGTAAGTGTTCCCCTGAAGACAAGTTTGGTACGACATCGACACCGACGAGTAGCTTGGAGTTCCCGGCCGGCAGCCTGGAATCTATGGGTTGGGACGTCATCGTTATGCTTCAGGCCTCTTAGGCGATTTGTTAAGTTTGCTATACTTAATAGCATAATTTTCCTTCTATTGTTTGACATTTGTGGTCAGTGATCTCTTCTTGTAATATTTTGGTTATTTTCTCAGTTATGAGTTTGCTGTAATAATTTTTGTGTCGCAGGGATACTGTTGTGTTACCGAATTCTCACTGAATATCCTCGAGCTCTAGGTTAAGCTTATGTCAGGCTAAGCTCTGGGATTTGTTTATGTTGGAAATATGCCCTAGAGACAAATAGTACTAAGGACTATCATCATATTTCATATAGTTTATGAATAAGTTTTATACCATGCTATAACTGTATTGATTGGAAACATCAATACACGTGTGGTATACAAACAACCAGGGGTTCCGAGTGAAATTCTAGTCACTGGTTCATTGGTCAACAGATGATCATGTTTCCTGATCATGTGGCATTTATGCCAGTTGGAAATGGAGTCATCTCATTCCGAGAATGAGATGATGAACCAATACCCAACCTAAACATCGTGACCCGATCATGTCACGAAGTTCAAGTTACGATGATTAGAAATGGATCCTTATAGACTATTCCTTAGACCGTGAGGTCATATCAATCAATGTCTCCCGAGAGTGCTTTGATAGCATCAAGCGCCACTTGGTAATACAATGGTTATAAATGTGTGTTCAGGTACTCGGAGGAAACCATTGAGGCAATATATGTCAAGAGCGGGATTTGTCCATCCATGTGACGGGAAGATACTCAAGGGCCCACTCGGGGAGGTCCATCAAGCGCCACTTATCGGAACGAGTTAAGTAGCATTGTTCAGTAACGATATTGAACACGACATGGTGATGTCATTGATCAGATCTCGGGCAATGCAAGTATCGAGGGACAAAGGGAATAAGACACGACTGTCCCGGTTCAAACGACGAAAGATCTTCGTGGAACGCACAGGGGTCACATGGCCATCCAGGTCCCTCTATCGATCATTGGTGAGGGAGTGTCCCAACCATGTCTGGAGTGTTCCCGAACCGTGGGGTATCACGCTTAAGGGCTTGAAGATGCTTAGAGAGTGTATATAGGATCGGTAGAATCACCGAAGAATAGTGGAGAGAAAACTAGAAGGGTTTCGATAAGTCCGGAGGATGTCCGGAGTGGAGGTGGAAGGTGTTCCATATCCACGGAGGTTGAATAATATGTGAATGAATGTTAAATATTGATTTAATAATTTATTCATAATTATTTAATAAAGAGAAAAATCAATTAAAATGGTCAAAGGCTTAATGGGCCAATTTCCGGTGGGAGAGGGCCCATTAGGGGAAAGGAGAGAGGGAGAAGGGGCAAGGGGGCTGGTCGGCTGGGTCTACCCCCCGCGCGGGGCCCACTAGGGTGGCCGGCGGCCACCCCTTCCCCCTCCTCTCCTTTAGTCCCACCCCAGGACTTTGAGGAAGGTAGTACCTCTCCTACCCCTATATATAGTGGGGGTATTTGGCCAAATTAAATACACCAATAATCAATAAAGGTCTTCACACTTTTGGGAGGACCTCTAGTTGATATTTTCTCTCTCCCCCCCTCTCTCTCTCTCTCTCTCTCGTGACCGTGGTCCCATGTCTGGACTGCGCGAGCAAGAGACATCTTCACCGCGGAGCGCCGTCATGGTGCGAGATTAGGATCCGGGAGCTCTACTTCCGCAACTGCTGCTGGATCGGGGAAGCAGGAGTCATCGTGAGGCACCGAACATGTGTAACTCCCCGCGAGGTGTCGCACTTGAGGCACTCCAGTCGTTGGAGCCACAGGAGCGCAAGGACTTCATCACGACCTTGAGGTCGGCTTCGGCTCGTCTACATCAACCACGCTCTCCTGAGCATTGACAAAAAAATTCGGTCTTCAAGGGTAAGTTCGCGAAAATCCCCTCCCGTTACTGTATTACTAATAGTTAGGTCCTGGCAGCTTTAGGGGTTCAGGGGCGTACGGTAAAATATTATTGTTTTCATACGCGAAACCCCAACAGTGGTATCAAAGCTAGATCTATGTGTGGTAATGCTAGTACTGGTAGAACACACGAGATGTAGCGTGTGGGCGTTGATCTTTTAGTTGTTACCCTCCCACGTGTACTTGTGTATACCGCAGTAATGATTGATGAAGCGGCCCCCAACTGACTTTACGCGTTCATTCGCGAGACTGGTCCACGCTTGATATACGGCTTGTACCATATAAAGTGGCTTAGGGGGGGTGTCTGTCTCTCTCGCATTAGTTGGTATACCATTTGCAATGGAGGTCCCTGAAAGGGGTGTAGTAGAGACAACTACTCGATCAGCATTGTAAAACATGCAAACATAAAGTAGAGGCGTCTAACTTCATAGGTAAGAACGGTTATTTTGCGAAAGCCCATTCAGCCACGTAAAACATGCAAACATAAAGTAGAGGCGTCTAACTTTGTTTTGCAGGGGGCGTTGCTTTGTGATATGGTTGTGGCAAAGGTAAAGTGATTACCTTTTGTTGCGTAGTAGTAGATAGTCACGGAGGTGACAGACTACCACGCCGGAATGACACCAGTACCCTGGTATCTATGGCGCCAAAATCCGGTGACGACGGATGGAGATCACGACGTGAAGGACCATATCACATCGCATTTACATTCAATGTTATTGTTTGTATATCTTATTGTGTGCTAGTATTAGATACTCGACGGTAGCCTAATAAGATGATCCCTGTTAAAATTACCAATGATTGTGTTCCCCCTTAGTGTGCACCACCAATAAAGTTCTTCGATATGAGGCGATCCAGGGTTACAGGCATGGATGTCAGACATATCTACATTCGCATACAGTGGGTGTAAGCCATGTTGCACAGGGAATACACTAAGGTTGAGTTGGCGAGCCTAGCACGCCACAGAAGCGTGGCCTCGGAACACGGATGGTTGAAAGATCGAGCACGACTCGCATGAATGATGTGACCGACGTTTGACGTCCACCCTTGAACCCACATTGATGGTCGTGACGATCGGGGGATATGTGGCTGATAAGGGTCGTGTTATCACTAGGAACCCTTTTGGGGATAGGTGTTTCTGAGTGGAGTTATCATTAACTCATTTAATTATAAACTTAGTCTAAATTCCTTTTTGCAATTATAAATGTAGATGGCACCTTTCCTGTTGACAATTGTTGGTTAGAAGGAGAGAATCTTAGATTAGATGGATCAAACTTCTCCATATGGGTTGCACGTCTCCACGTTCTCCTTAGCGAGAATGACATGGTCGACTACATACTCGACGGGATGGATTTGGATCAGCCTACTGACCTAGAGACCCCAGAGCAGCAGAAAGACCGCTATATCCGTCGGGAGATGGCCTCCTATATTTCAGTTGTGATGCGTTTCGGAATGGTGGATGAGCTGTGGCCTTTCGTGGGTGATGTCAACCCTCGTTCGGTGATGCTACAGCTTAGGACACATTTCGTGGAGCAGACACGCTGATGGGAGACTTCCTCTCCATTAAGATGGAGGAGAACTCATCATTGGATGACCACTTCGAGCGCATGCATGATGTGTACATGAGGCCTGCATACTTCCTGGATAGCTGGATGTCGGGCTCTTTCACAAATGGCATTGTGTTGTGGTCACTGCCACCAAGCTACCAAGCACAAGTCAGGACTTGCGTTATGAGGGGCGACGCGGAATCCATGGAGTTCCACTGGTTCGTAACACATCTCAGGAATGTGTTGGTTGAACCAAATGTCTCTGAGGTCATCAATGACAAAGGTATATATTTGATATATAGTTTTATAAGTGTTATAATCTTGCAAACACATTACAGTGTTAAGTATATCTAATACTTGTTCTGTTTTACTGAAAACAGGTCCTTCTGCAAGAGAGGTGCTTGCTGGAGAGAAGGTGACGTTGCATGTTGATGGCGAGCATGATGATGACGGCCGACGACACTCTCCCTCAACATTTATCACTTAGTTCATGTTTAGGATGATTATTGCAATCAAGAGATTGAATTTCTTTAGTGTGTCTCACACTTCGTGAGACGGTTATTCATATGAGTTTTTAAAAAACAGTTGTTCCACTTTTATGAATGATTTCTATTCCTGTTCATATCTTGTTTGATTATGTGTGAATTATCCTTGTTTTTTGAAACTAATTGATAATGCATGAACATTTGTAAAATATTGAAATGCCTTTAAAATACCCAACTTAATGATATTTCATTAATGAATGAAACCATTGTTTAAATTCAAAGTTATAATGATAATATGTGAAAGTCATTCGATTTATTATCACATATAAATCATGCCTAAGTTCGGCAAAATAACTTGAACACCATGTATTACTTGAATACAAAGTGTTTAATGAATTGTTAAAGTTAATACATATTCCATGTATTGTGTTTTAACGAAAATGGTAATTATCATTATATGACTGTTTAAATGTGTAAAGAAGTTTACCAAAGGAAACAAGAATATGAAACTATTTGATTTGATCGAAGTGTTTCATCAACAAAGGGTATAAAGATAAAAGGGAATCTAATTACTATGATTTGATCAATAGTAATGAAATTCAACTTTATAAGAATGGCATAAAAGAAATTGTGGAATGCAATGCGTTTTGAAACGTCAAAATGCAAAGCATCAAAATGTGATATTAGATATCAAAGTGGGTGAATAGAAGGCACCAAAAAAATCGTTGTAGTGTAGATGTAGAGACCATTAGCTTAGAAATAGTTAGCACTCAATTAGAATGTAGTGAACCATTTGAATTCGTGAAAGTTTTGGGGTTATTCGATATAACCAAAACAATAGCGAATAAGTCCTTGTAGCGTGTTCATTGGAAACTTTGAATACGAAATCCATAGCTAAACCAAAAGAGAAGCAAAACTGGTATTGCTTGGATTTTGGTGCATTCTTGAGAAAGCTCACTTTTAGTGATGTTTCTCAATTATGGAGCATATGGATAATAGTGTAAAACACGATGAGGATTCAAAACCTTGCATCAGAGTGTTGAGAAGCGCAACTGACAACGTTCCTGAACGATTCTCTTCACAAAAGGAAAGAATCAATGATAATGATCATTGTGTTTTCCTCCACTAGTGTTTTCACCACATGAAGTAGGATTCAAAATGTAATCCATATCTAGTATGGAGACATTTGTGAATCATTTGTCATGATTCTTGGAATATGACATACCTATGAACTACTAAGGAAATAATGGTAAACTAAAATTATGAGAAATCCTAAAAGCAAAATTCACTTGAGATTAGAAAGCAATCCGTTGTTGAATCTCACAAGTAAAAGGGGTTACTTGGAATTTTCCCAAATGACTGCAAGGCCATAGTGGAAAAGGGGGTGAATGACAAAAGCACAATTTGTCAAGTATTGGACAAATTCAAATGAATTTGATTCAAGTGTGATAAATGTCTAGAGGATTTAAAACTAGTAAAAATACTAGTATCTCATAGTAAAACTCCAAGTTTGATATTAGATCAAAGGATTTGAAGTTATTCAAAATAGTGAATGGATATGCAATTTTCAATAAATTGAGTGGGAGCTGTGAAAGTCTTCCTGAAACAATATGTGATTGACATATTTTTGAGTGGGAGCTTATACAGTGATTCTTAAGGGTGTTAAGAATAAAAGTGCAAGTACTTATAAATAATGATTTATAAGGTGTAGAAGTTGATAATAAGTATATTATGATATAATGTAGCATTCCTTAAGAGATTCTGAAAAGAGTTTCGGAATAGAAGTTAATTAAGGAACTGGTCCTTAATAACTCAAATTAGGAATAGTATTAAGTTTAACATCAATGGTTGAAAGAAAGAAAAGCATGATCATCGTCCACTATGTTGAGACATAGGTTCTATATTAGTAAACCATGATGATAACTTAGCATAATATGTGATCCAAATAAGGAACGTTTGAAAGTGATTAAGTTCGAATCACAGAACATTGAGATGAGTTTTGTCCGCAGTGTCTAATAGAGAACTGCAGACATGTTTTCCAAATCCATAAAGGATGACATATCTTAAAACATAAAGGGTTATGTTATAAGGAAATATGTTGGAAACTCCTGTAGATACCGATTAAAGTCAAGTAGGAAGCGAGGTGAACAAAAACATCGAAAGTTGCACAGAGTGCACTAGTGTTTCGATGAATACATTTATAATAATAGATAAGGGTACCATCTAAAGTGTTGTATAATGTTATGGCGGGGCTAGTTAGCTTTTAACATAGACTGATGTGTCCCAGGGCACAGTGCCCATGAGAAAGCCCTCGAGGTTGATCTAAAGTCACTGTAGGCTCCTGGAATCAGGCCTCGTTCTGCTGCCATAGCGACGATGCATACACACAGATGCTATCATGTGATGATAAAGTATTAATGTCAATCAAGGTGACATTAGTAAGTTGCAAAGGATATGGGACTATAAAGTACAGACCCAAAACTCAACCTCTTCCATGAGCAAGCATGTTCAGGGTACCAGATATATGGTGCCAATGATTGAGAACAAATGCAGCTAGTGTATTTGTACTCTAGTGCAAGTGGGACACTGTTGGAAATATGCCCTAGAGACAAATAGTAGTAAGTACTATTATCATATTTCATATAGTTTATGATTAAGTTTTATATCATGCTATAACTGTATTGAGTGGAAACATCAATACACGTGTGATATACAAACAACCAGGGGTTCCCAGTGAAATTCTAGTCACTGGTTCATTGGTCAACAAATGATCATGTTTCCTGATCATGTGGCATTTATGCCAGTTGGAAATGGTGTCATCTCATTCCGAGAATGAGATGATGAACCAATACCCAACCTAAACATCGTGACCCGATCATGTCACAAAGTTCAAGTTACGATGATTAGAAATGGATCCTTGAAGACTATTCCTTAGACCGTGAGGCTATATCAATCACTGTCTCCCGAGAGTGCTTTGATAGCATCAAGCGCCACTTGGTAATACAATGGTTATAAAGGTGTGTTCAGGTACTCGGAGGAAACCATTGAGGCAATATATGTCAAGAGCGGGATTTTTCCGTCCATGTTAAATATTTATTTAATAATTTATTCATAATTATTTAATAAAGAGAAAAATCAATTAAAATGGTCAAAGGCTTAATGGGCCAATTTCCGGTGGGAGAGGGCCAATTAGGGGAAAGGAGAGAGGGAGAAGGGGCAAGGGGGCTGGCCGGCTGGGCCTAGCCCCCCACGCAGGGCCCAATAGGGTGGCCGGCGGCCACCCATCCCCCCCTCCTCTCCTTTATTCCCACCTCAGGACTTTGAGGGAGGTAGTACCTCCCCTCCCCCTATATATAGTGGGGGTATTTGGCCAAATTAAATACACCAACAATCAATAAAGGTCTTCTCACTTTTGGGAGGACCTCCAGTTGATATTTTCTCTCTCCCCCCCCCCCCCTCTCTCTCTCGTGACCGTGGTCCCAAGTCTGGATTGTGCGAGCGAGAGACATCTTCACCGCGGAGCGCCGTCGCGCTGCGGGATTCGGATCCAGGAGCTCTACTTCCGCAACTGTTGCTGGATCAGGGAAGCGGGAGTCATCGTCAGGCATCTGACATGTGTAACTCCCCGCGAGGTGTCGCACTTGAGGCACTCAAGTCGTTGGAGCCACAGGAGCGCAAGGACTTCATCATGACCTTGAGGTCAACTTCGGCTCGTCTACATCAACCATGCTCTCCTGAGCGTTGACAACGCTTTTCGGTCTTCAAGGGTAAGTTCGCGAAAAGCCTCTCCCGTTACCGTATTACTAATAGATAGGTCCTGTCAGCTTCAGGGGTTCAGGGGCGTATGGTAAAATTTTATGGTTTTCATACGCAGAACCCCAACAGTTTAATCCTGAACACGGGGGTGCTACATTAATCTACATTTCTTTTTTGCATCATCACTTTGCCAAAAGAATCTTGATCTGAAAAAGTCCAATCTTTTTCTTGCACCTTTAGGAATTTCAAAGAACGAGATAAGCATAAACATCGGAAAGCTCATCAAAACCGAATTAATTAAAACTAGGCAATCCCTGTATGAAAGTAGTTTTCCTTGCCAGCTGATACATCGCAAACGTATCTATAATTTTTGATGTTCCATGCTTGTTTCATATCTACTTTCTTATGTTTTGTCCACACTTTGAGGTATTTTTATACATTTTCTGGAACTAACCTATTAACAAGATGCCACAGCTCCAGTTGCTTGTTTTCTGTTGTTTTTTGGTTCCAGAAAATCCAGAAAATGAATATTCTCGGAATTGGACAGGACAAAAGCCACAGTCAATATTTGACCGAGGGGAACACGGAGCCAGAAGACGAGACGGAGAAGGGCCTCGAAGGGGCCACACCCTCTGGCCATGTGGCCTGGCCTGGCCCGCGCCTGGGGGATGCAGCCACCTTGGGCACCCCCTCGGCCTCCCATTTCGCCCATAAGAAGCCTCCGATGCAGAAACCCTAAAAAATCCAGGAGAAAGCCACGAAAACCTCCACAGCGCCACTACCACCGAAGGGGAGATTTAGGGGATAGAAAGTCTCTGTTTCGGCACCCTGCCGGGACGGGGAAGTGCCCCCGGAGCCATCTCCATCAACTCCACCACCATCTCCATTGGCATTCCTGACTCCCATGATGAGGAGAGAGTACTTCTCTCTCGAGGCTAAGGGTTCTACCGGTAGCTATGTGTTCATATCTCTCTCTATGCATGATCTTATGAGATCATGAGCTTTGTAATCTATAGAGCTATTCTGCTACTCACGTGCTTTAATTAATCTTTGCTTGTCCCCACATGTGTGAACTTGACAGTGTGCACATCGTGTGGCACTTTAGCTAAGGTTACATAAATACTTATCATGAGTATAATTTGAGTTGGATGTCTTTATGAGATTGTGGTGTTTGTTGGAACCATCTAGCGCTCAAGGTGATAGTCAGGGGTTATCTGGATGGGGAAAGCGAACTTTGAGGTGTGCTGTTATAGCCCTACCATGGATTAGAGTTATTCAACCGGAGAGTAGTTCAGAGTAGTATCATAAAGAGATGATATTTATATGAGAGTGTTCACTAGTGAAAGTATGATACCTAGGCCTTGTTTCTAAGCATTGAAACACCGTTTGCAACTAGATATGTTACATGTTTGCTTGCTTCCATCTTTATTTCAGATTGCCTTTAGTCTCTTCCTACCCGTCAAGCTCTTTTCTGGTACCGTTACCACTTATAATTATCCATACCACTTGTATTTCACTATCTCTTTGCCGAACTAGTGCACCTATACACCTGACAAGTGTATTGGGTGTGTTGAGGACACAAGAGACTTCTTGTATCTTGATTGCAGGGTTGCTTGAGAGGGATACCTTTGACCACTTCCTCCCTGAGTTCGATAAACCTTGGGTAATCCACTTAAGGGAAAATTGTTGCTATTCTACAAGCCTCTACACTTGGAGGCCCAACAACTGTCTACAAGAATAGAAGTGCGTAGACATCACCAGCATCCTAGCTTAGAAACAAAATGACTCTCCACGAGATTCCATTCCAAGTTTTTTAATTTCCTGTAGTGAACAGGTACTCCAAGATACCTAAAAGGAAGGGAACCTAACTCGCAGCCAAAAATCAGCTTGTATTCATGTTCCTTCTCCTTCGCATTACCAAAGCAAAAAACCTCGCTCTTATGGAAGTTTATTTTCAGCCCCGAAAGTCTAAAAACTAACTAATATTAGCTTCATATTGACAGCCTTTTTTAAGTCATGTTTCATAAAAAGAATGGTATCATCTACATATTGTAAAACTGATACCCCACCGTCCACTAAATGAGGTATGAGACTTCCTACTTGGCCATCAACCTTAGCATGAGCGATGAGAATAGCCAACATATCAACAACGATATTAAAGATAATAGGAGATAGAGAATCACCCTGTTTCAGGCCTTTTCGTGTATGAAAATAATGACCAATATCATCATTGACCCTTATTCCAACACTACCACCTTGCATGTATTGCTTGATCCATTCACACCACTTAGGGTCAAAACCTTTCATACGCAAAACTTGTTGCAAGAAAGGCCATTTCACCTTACCATAAGCCTTTTCGAAATCAATTTTGAAAAGCACTCCATCCAGTTTCTTCTGGTGAAGCTCATGGATGGTTTCGTGCAAGACAACAACTCCTTCAAGGATATCTCGACCTGGCATAAAGGCGGATTGGGTAGGACTAATCACCTTTTGGGCCACTTCCGAAATGGGATTAGTAGCCACCTTAGTAAAAATCTTGAAGCTAACATTAAGAAGACAAATGGGTCTATATTTTTGGATTTGAACCGCATTCTCCTTCTTAGGTAGTAGAGTAATCACCCCAAAATTCAACTTAAACAGGGTAACTCTCCTGAGGTCAATTTTCCAAAAAGCGCAGTGAGTTCAAATTTAATAACATCCCAGAAAGTTTGATAGAACTCAGCCAGGAAACCATCCGGACTAGGGGCTTTATTATGTTCCATCTGAGAAATAGCTTCAAAAACTTCTTTCTCATTAAAATCAGCTGTAAGAATAACATTTTCTTCGGCTGATAATTGGGGGTTATCCATATTTTGATCTTCATTTAATGAGATATCGCTATGAATTGGCTCACCAAAAAGTCTTTTATAGTATCCCCAACAATGGTTCCTTCCTCTTGTTCCAATTGAAAAAAAAATTCCTATGTTTACCATTGGCAATTAGGTGAAAATATTTGGTATTGTTTCCACCATCTTGGGTGTGCTTAACCTTAGCCTGTTGAGCCCATTTGGTCTCTTCATCCCATCTAAGTTTATTTACACAATCATTTTCTTCTCTAAGTTTAGCCTTTTCCGCTCCATTAAGCGGGTAGTTTCGGCTTTAATATCCAACTCATCAATTATCAAGAGTAATCTTTCTTTCACCTTTTTATATTTACCACTTAGTTTCTTGGCCCATCCCTTCAAAAAACGGCGCAAGTGCCAAATCTTTTTCTGCCACGTCTAAATTATAGTTGTCCCATTGGGGACCGATTCCCATTCCCTTTTTATCATCTCGTAGAAACCATCTTGGCGCAACCAATAAAGTTCAAAAGAAGAATGGATTTTATTACCAATGTGTGCATGATGAACCGAATCAATCAAAAGCGGTGTGTGGTCGGATCCTGAGAGTGTCAATGCTCTCACCGAAACTAAAGGAAATTTATGTTCCCACTCGACACTTGCAAGAATCTGATCAAGCTTTTCATAAGTCGGATTGTCGCTGCGATTTACCTAGGTAAATTTGTTGGAGATATGCCCAAGAGGCAATAATAAAAGTGGTTATTATTATATCTTTGTGTTTATGATGAATGTTTACATCCCATGCTATAATTGTATTATTAGGAAACACTAATACTTGTGTGTTTTGTAAACATAGAGAGTCCCTAGTAAGCCTCTTGTTGAACTAGCTTGTTGATTTATTGATGATCATGGTTTCTTGATCATGGACATTGGATGTGATTAATAACAAGGTTATATCATTAGGAGAATGATGTGATGGACACACACCCATAGTAAGCGTAGCATACGATCAAGTCATTAAGTTCGTATTGCTATAAGCTTTTAAATGCATAGTAACCTAATCCTTCGACCATGAGGTTGTGTTAATCACCATCACCAGATGGGTACTTTGATGACATCAAACACCGCTTCGTAACTGGGTGGTCATAAAGGTGTCGTTGGGTATTCTGAAAGTATGTGTTGGAGCGCATGGACCAAGATGGGGATTTGTCCATCCAGATGACGGATAGATATGCTCTGGGCCCTCTCGGTGGAATGTCATCTAGTTAGCTTGCAAGCATGTGACTGGGTCACAAGGGATGACATAACATGGAACGAGTAAAGAGTACTTATCAGTAACGAGGTAGAACTAGGTACGGAGATACCGACGATCAAACCTCGGATAAGTATAGTATCACATGACAAAGGGAATTGGTTTCGTATGTAAATGGTTCTATCGATCATGAAGTCATCGTTGAGTATGTGGGAGCCATTATGGATCTCCAGGTCCCGCTGATGGTTATTAATAGGAGATGTGTCTCTGTCATGTCTACATATTCACGAACCATAGGGTGACACACTTAAGGTTCGAAGTTGTTTTAAGTACATATGGAATGTGCGTTGGAGACCGAATGTTGTTCGGAGTCTCGAAATGGATCCGGGACATCGCGGGGAGATCCGGAATTGTCCGGAGAATAAGATTCATATATTGGGGATCATTTTCTGAGTTAGGAAATGTTCCGGAGTATTTGTATGAGGATTCTAGAAGGTTTCGGAATGTTCCGGAAGGTTCTGGAAGGTTTCTTGGAGTTTGCTTGAAAACCAAGGAAGGGATCAAGGAGTCCTGGTGGGTCAAGACAAGGAGTCGTGGGGGAGGAGGACTCCTCCCCCCCTCCCCAATCCGCCGGCCAAGGAGGTGGGGAGTCCTACTAGGACTCCCCCTCCCAAGGCGCCCTCCCTCCTTTAAATAGAAGGGGGCGCCACCCCTTGCCCCTCCTCCATAACACCAAATCTCCGCCGCCTCTCTCCTCCTCCTTTATTCTGCACAGGCATAGGCGAAGCCCTGCAGAATTCTCTACTCCACCACCACCACCACGCCGTCGTGCTACTGTGATTCCGTGGAGAAGATCTACTACCTCCGCTGCTCGCTGGAACGAGGAGAGGAAGGTCTGCTTCGACTCCGCACGTGTGACCAACTGCGGAAGCGCTGCCGGAACGCGGCGCCGGAAGGATCGTCCACACGATCTTGAGATCGGCAAGTGATCGACTACATCAACCACGAGATCTAATCTCGTAACGCTTTCGGATCTACAAGGGTTAGTATCGATCTATCTCGTTGCTCATGTCTAATAGATTAGATATTGGCTTTTATCTAGATTAGATCTGGGTTTTGTTCGTTCTTGCGGTAGAAAATTTTTGTTTTCCATGCTACGAACCCATCAACATTACCTACCAGATAGTACAATGATCATACAGTAAGCTGATCGGACACTAAATAAGCCACTGCTCGCATGGTTCCATGCCCAACGATCATCCTAACTCACAGTTGAAACGAGAACCTTCAAAATTGCACTAATATCCATTGGCAAGAAAGTATCATTCAGAGCCTCCCTATTCCAGCAAGCTTATGTTTGGTTGATCAATTCTAATATAAACAACTTAGTGTTGTCTCATTGCGATGTTATTGGCTTCAACATCTTATCTCCAGGGATTCCGCTCCCAAATTTTAGTAGATTTACCATCACCTATTCTTCTTATAAACCCATGTTTCAAGATACCAATCCCTTCATGTATACCTCTCCAAACTTGAGATGGTGAATTGCCTAACTGAGCATCCAAAAGATCACACTCAGGATAGCAAATAGCTTTTAGCACATGTGCACTCAAGGACATCTGATCATTAAGAATTCTCCATGCTTTCCATGCCAACATGGCCAAATTAAACAGTTCTAAATCTCGGAAGCCTAAACCTCCCATGTACTTTTGTTGAATCATCACGTCCCACGCCATGCTGGCTTCCACTTTCCCTCTTTACTACCCCACCAAAACTTTCTAATCATAGAGTTGAGATGCTCAAAAAGGTCTCTAGGTAATTTAAAACATGACATAGAGAAAACAGCCATTGCTTATGCCACAGATTTTATCAATACCTCCTTTCCTCCTACTGACAAGATTTGTTCCAACCAACCTTTTTTCTTCTTCCGAACCCTATCCTTCAAGTATTTAAAAGTGCCATTTTTTATCTCCCCACATCAGATTGTAACCCCAAGTACGAATCATTTAGAGAAGAATACCTTTCACTTTGTTTTTGACTCCCTCTGAGCAACCCTTGCTCAAAAATATAGACGATTTCTCTCAATTAATTCTGTGTCTCGAAACATTACAATATAGTTCCAGAGTAGCATCAAGTTCAACCGCCACTTGTTGATTTGTTTTAAAGAATAAAACGATGTTGTCTACAAATAACAGATGATTAATGGGAGGCACCGAATTCGCCACCACTAAACCTTCTAGTCTGCTCGATGTATCTCTATGTTGGAGAAAACATGACAAGCCTTCAACTGCAAGCAAAAACAAATATGGTGAACGATGGATCCCTCTTGTGGGTTTAAATTTATCAGTCCTTCCAACATTGAACATAACACCTCCCATAGCCATGTTAACCCACCGCTTACTAAAACCCAACTTCATCATGATGGCCTCCTAATATTCCCGCTCAACTCTGTCATAGGCATTCATCATATCCAACTTAAGAGCCCCAAAACCTCTGTTTCTCACCTTCTTCTTCTTTATAAAATGCAAGCATTAATAGTTTTTTATAATATTGTCCGTGATCAAGCGTCTAGGGACAAAGGTCGATTGTTCATTCACTGGTAAAATAATCTTCAGCATATTCTCCATTACTTTGAGGAGGCTATTTTGAACAAAACATTACACAAGCTGGCATGGTCATACTGTCTTAGAGTGCTAGGGCTACGTACTTTAGGAATCAAAACAAGCAGAGTCTCATTCAAACTTTCCAAACACTCTTCTTCGGCCAAGATGCGAATAACAACAAGTGTCACTTCTAGCCCACATACCACCCAATGCTTCTGAAAAAGTGAGCCTGATAACCATCCGGCCCTGGAGCCTTAGATGGGTACATATGGAAGAGGGTTGATGTCATATCTTCAACCATTACAGGCTTGCACAGGTTGGTAATCATTTGAGAGGTAACTTTTACAGGGACATAATCTAGCACTTCATTTAGCCTAGCAATACCTTGTATATAGATTTTTATAACAATCAACCATCATCGACTTCATCGCATCCATGTTCTATGTCACAGAACCATCCAATCTGGCCAGGGTGGAAATCTTATTTCTTTTTCAGAACCGGACATTGCTGCAGGACACACACGCCTCCGTGCACCGGCACGGCGTCGCAAACCTCTAGCTCGCGCGAGCTTGCCAGTGGCGTGCAGCGACTGCACGTCCTCAGCGTTGAGGAGGTACCGGCCGTCGATGATGCCATGCAAGCTCAGCCGAGTGCAGGGTCACGTCACGCTCGTCGGCGTGGATGTCGTAGCTGCACATGATGTAGCGCACGGCGCGGCAGCCAGCAGTCCAGCTCCAGCACCGGCGTCAGCAAGGTGGCGTACTTGCACGACGTCGTGCCGGAGAGCTGGCTGGGAGCGAGGCCGAGGCTTCCCAGCACCACCGCGGCCTTGGACCGCAGCCACTGCCTATCACGGCAGTGACAAGCTCTGGTTGTGCTCGGCTCAACCACCGCCGGTGCCTCCACCTAGCGCATGTTGCGGCTCGTCTCCTATTGCCAGCCGCCGAGACATAGACCGGCGTCACAGTTACTCACATCACGGTTCACCTGCGTACGTTCTACTGAAGGCATCACAACTTCAGCCGACAAGGAGAATGCGGGTCATGTGGTCATGCGGGTTAACATGCGGGCACTGCGGTGTGACTGCTCCGGCCCGCTAGAAAAGACGCGGTCAGTCATGCGGCATTTTGCGGGTCCTTTTTGTGGGGCGGCGTGGCGGCGTAGCGGGCTGTCCCGCCCCACTTGCAACCTGAATAACTGCAATATGCGCCACAGGACAAGGCATCCAGATCCATGTGCAAAAAGGTGGCAAGCTCATCCCCTCTATCCACCACCACCCATTTCACATATCTTATTCCCTTCTACACACCCAGCTCGTCTTCCTCCTCCCTCCCACCCCATTTTGCCCATAGTTTCTCCATTTTCTTGTAACTAAAGCTACTTTAGTTTATAGATTGGTAGGTTGGAAGCCTCCCTCCAACTAGTAGATCTAAAAGTTCCTTACTTTTCTCTCCCACGTCTCTATTTGTTTACTAATTTCCTCTTCACCAACTTGTAGATCTATTTTTCCACACTCTCCCATCGTGCGGTCTCGTCTCGCTATTATTGAATCTACTAGGTGAGTACTTGGCCATGAATATGCATGTTTTGTAGGTGAAGCTTGTAGCGCGGGCGTTGTGTGCGATGCATGGCGAGATGATGCCTATACATGAAGCTTGTGTGGTGCATGAATGTTTGCATTGGGAGGAAGTTTTTTGTTGCCTGGTTGTTGTTGTCCCGGCTGGTGTGGTGCATGGATGTTTGCTGAAATGTTGATTCATTTCCATTTCGGCAAAATTTTGCACTACCCATATGTCCTAATTTTAGGAAAGGTGATGCCGAATTTTTCCGGCTACCATGCATGCATGTGTGTGTGTGCATATGGTGTGGTTCTAACCTACTCTCTATTGTGACTGCTCAGGCAACCATGGTCATCACGATGAGCGAAGGTCGAATTGCTAGGTACAAGAAAGACGCGAAGGAGGACGTGATTCTGAACAACAATACCATGATAAGATGCCCATGTCAAACATGCAAACTCTAGCGTTGGATCGACCCTGATTCTGGACAATTGGAGTGTCACCTGCTCAGGCGCGGATTCATGTGCGACCTCAATGAGGCGTCAGTAGGACATGGTGGTCACGAAGACATGGGCATGCGAGAAGATGAAGAGTCGCCCGGTCATGATCATCATGACGAAGGAGATTCTGGCGGGCATGATCATCATGAAGAAGTAGATGCCGGCGGGCATGATCATCATGAAGAAGGAGATGCCGGCGGGCATGATCATCATGAAGAAGGAGATGCCGACATGCATGATCATCATGAAGAAGTAGAAGACGCGAACACACAGACGCTTCTAACTTTGGCCTTGCAGGACCCTCGTGTTCAAGAACTGCTCCTCAAGGAGACGAGCAACACCACAGCTACAACTAGAGAGAAAGCCAAGCAGGCACAAATGGAGATAGACGAGATGACTCCATTGTATCCTAGGTGTCGCCTCGAGGATACACGATTGAGTGTAACGCTCAAGGCTCTAGAGATGAAGGCCGAACAAAAATGGACCGATGTGAGTTTCAACTCGAACATGGAATACTGGAACGACTGACTTCCTAAGGGGAACACATTGCCAACAAGTATCAAGGAGGCCAAGAAAATAGTGTGCCCTCTAAACCTACCACACATTAAATACCACACATGCATCAATGATTGCACACTTTATCGGAACGAGTACGCGGAGAGAACCACATGTCCGGTGTGCGTCCAAGGACGGTACAAGAGAGGGAACAAGAAAGTTCCTCAAAAAGTGGTATGGTACTTTCCTATCACCCCCCGTCTGCAGCGATATTTCATAGACCCTGCATCTGCATCCCGGGCTGTTGAGAGAGGAGTTAGCCAGCTTGTGGGAGACGCCAGCCCGTATGTGGGATGCCTACACTAAAGAATATTTCCCTCTAAGAGCCATGTTGCTCACGACGGTGTAGGACTATCCTTCTTATGCATATGTATCGGCCCAGGTGAACCACGGACACAATGCATGTGTCAAGTGCATGGATGAAACAATGCATCTCCAACTACCAAGGGATCCCAGGTCTTTGAAAACCATGTTCCATGGTACTCGAAAGTGGCGCCGCATGGATCACACGTGGAGAAAACGCGGTGACATGTTCAATGGTAAGGATGAGCTTGAAAGAGCTCCGCGTCTGAGGAGCGGTGAAGAAATCGAGGAGCTTTTGAATAATTGGGTAGATTGCCCTATGTCGGGAAAAAAGCAACCGAGGACAAAGCCGCTGATGGGTGTATGGAAAGAAAGGTCTGTTTTCTGGGATGTGTTGTACTAGAAGGTCCTCCACACTCCACATAGCCTCGATGTAATGCACATCACAAAGAACGTTACTGAGAGTCTGCTTGGCACTCTACTAAACATGCCGGAGAGGACCAAGGATGGGCCGAAAGCAAGAAAGGACCTTAAATTGCTTGGCATCAAGAAAGATCTTCAGTACCCTGATAGTGATGATGATGATGATGATCAGATGGAAGGTACTCAAGGTTGCCGCAAAAGAGTTAAGAAGAATGAGGTGGTGCTTTGCGCTGCCTGCTTCACTCTGAGTCAGCAGGAGCTCGAGCAGTTTTTCAGGTGCCTCCTAGGAGTGAAAGTTCCTCATGGTTACTCGGGGAAGTTAAGCAGATATCTGGACATGGCAAAGAAGAGGTTCAGCGGTTTGAAGTCTCACGACTGTCACGTGCTAATGACGTAGATACTCCCCATTGTGATTCATGGGATAATGGACGAGCATGTCCGTGAGACGTTGTTTCGCCTCTGCAACTTTTTTTGACATCATATCTAGGAAGTCGATCGGTGTGAAGCAGATCAACAGGCTACAGGAAGAGATCATGGTGATACTATGCGTGCTCGAGATTTACTTCCCGCCCGCATTCTTTGACATCATGGTGCATCTTCTTATACATGTCGTGGATGACATCATCTAGCTCGGGCCGACATTCCTGCACAACATGATGCCGTTTGAAAGGCTAAACGGTGTCATCAAAGGATTCGTTCGCAACAGGTCCCGTCTAGATGGAAGAATAGCCAAGGGCTTTCTGATCTATGAGTGCATCTCCTTTTGCGAGAAGTATCTAACCACCGAGAACAAGGATGTTGGAATACCCACCAAGAAGCACCTCGGCAGGCTCACTAGATATGGTCACCACAAGGGCTACCGCTCACTGCATGTTGGCATTGATGGTCGACGCACCGACTTTGACAGGGCACACCGAGTCGCGTTACATCACATTGAATTGGTCGGCCCTTGGGTGGAAGAGCACAGAAGCTTAATCGAGCAGGAGTACGTCGACCAGGGCCGGCCGAGGAAGAAGGCAGATGTAACCAGAGAGCACAACTCTAGCTTCACGGGTTGGTTCAAGAAAAGGCTACCAGACAATCCCCCACAGACGCCTTCTAAGGAAGATCAAAAACTCATATTCTCCTTGTCGCAGGGCCCAGGGCACAACCTAAGGACCTATCAGTCATACAACATAAACGGTTACAGATTCTACACCGAGGAAAAGGACAGGAATAGTGAATATCAAAACTCAGGAGTAACTATCTTATCCTTCACTGATGACGAGATTGTTGTCATGGAAATATTCTACGGAAGGATCAAGGAGATATGGGAGCTCGACTACTATGGAGAGATCATACCGATGTTATGTGTTAGATGGGCCAAGAACGTGGAAAAAGAAGGTCGGTATTTCACCACAATGGTTATACCAGATGCCAAATCAACGAAGAACGCCTCCGCAAAAAATGAGCCTTGGGTACTTGCTAGCCAAGTTGATCAATGTTTTCTTATTACCGACCCGTCAAAGCCCAACCATGTTATAGTTAGGAGGGGCAAGAGGGGCATAATCGGAATGGAAGGAGCCGCCAACGAGCAAAACTTCGATAAGAACAACGATTCGAAGATCGAAGAGGGATACGACAAGTACTTCGACATGCCTACTACTACTAAAGTAAGAAGGAAGACCACACTGCCTACTAAAAGGTTGTCCATTCACAAGAAGAAATCTCAAAGTGCACAGGCTAAAGTATTCAACCGCGACGAAAGAGGGCAAGAAGATTGTGAAGAGATGCTAGCAATTGTGTAACTTCTTGTGTATTAATTCACATGTGTGCTTGCAAATATATATTAGTTAGAGACTAAAACATATAACGTGATATTCATGTGGGTATACAAATTCACATTTGTGTGTGACAAGCACACACACATATATATATATGATTCGGGAGGTACTTTTAAATAAGTATGCATATGTATGTTCTTGCTTTTTTGAATAAATATGCATATGTGTGTATATGTTCTTGCTTTTAAACATATGTAATTAAAAATATTTTTAAAAAATGGAAAAAAAAAGTCTGAGACAGCCAGGATTTAAAACTGGCTACCCCAGGTTGAGAGATAGCAAGCAAGACCACTAGGACATGTATGTGATCTTGTTAAACTAATGAAGCCAAGAATCTAAATGTGTTCACCTTTCCTTGTCTCTACAGGAGGATGAACTGAACGCTCCTTCCAAAGAGTCGTCCTAGGATTCGACGGAGCCTTGGGACATAGTTTTGAACAGGGCGATGAACACTTACAAGAAGAGGGACAATGGGTTGCCACCATCCTCAGATGGCCGTGTGTCCGGCTTCGGTACGAGCATGAAGTTCAAGGAGTACTACAAAGAGGACGCCAAGAAAAGAAGGGAGAGGAAGAACTAGTCGACGGCTAAGGATAAAGTCGATATTGAAGAGCTGAAGATGAAGGTGCGGACACTGGAGGAGAAAGCAGTGGACGAGAAAACAGTGGACAAGTTAGTGGAAGAGAATCTCCACGCGATGATCCCCTTGAGTTTTTCAAGGGGCTAACTGCTTGGAATGCGAAAGGTCGGCAGGGGCCGATACATCTGCCCAGCTTAAGCGGCAGCAACTTGCGCATCAATGTTAACGTGTCGCCGGACCTGGTGACCCTGCCAGCTATCAACGTCGGGACGCAGCCGCTCGTTTTGGTCGCACCGACGCCCCTCCCGCCAAAGATACCAAGGCGTAGCCGACGGCGGTGGTGCTTCATGAGGCACCCGAGCGGGAGAATGCAGATGATGATGGGCCAGCCACCGGCATCGGCCGTGTCTCTACATTAGCCGAGCTCAATGCCATCACCAAGGTAACTAATTAGTTAGTGCACGTCATCTCCTTTATGCCTTTGATGACTGCTGCCATCTCATGATTCCCAACATGTTTTGCCTCAGGATACTTCTTGCGTACTCCTTAAAGATGTTGGCAGTGAGTTGAAGGATGTTAACAAGAGCACTCTCATACAATCGGCGAGCCGCACGATGCACAACAATCCAATGGATGATGACATGACGAGGGTCAAGAGGCTCGGGTGTTGCCAGGGTGCGATGACATGGACCCCCTTTCAACCTCAGGGAGCCGACGAACACAAGACCCTTGGAGAATTCTACAACTAGCCCTTGACATGGCTGAAGACCAAGATTCGTCTTGCGGGGGGGCACCGGCGCCACCTCTCGGTTGATCGTCCGGCCACCACCTCGGAAGCTAGCATCCGCCATCGTCACCACCACCAGTCGTCACCATCAACTCTTGGGAGTGTGTGTACCGCCCCATGGCAAAGACGTTGTGTCGCAACCGTCGTCGCCCCTTCTACCACCACCACATGATGGAACCCACAAAGATGATGATGATGAATTGTTCAATGTTGACGACTTCATCAACACCAGTGCCAACAAAGGATTGTATATGCCTTCCACGGATGAAGAACCCTTCACAGCTCGTGACCATCAAGCTGGTCGGGCCAATACATGCACGTAGTGCCTGGTCTTCCATGGTTTTTCTCAAGAGACGCCTCCGGCCGCCGATCCACCATAGGATAAACCGGAATTGGTTTTCATCGTTAACACACTCTGAAAGGCGGCCGATGAGCATATGGCAGTGGAGGACTCTATTGCAAAGAAGAAGCACAGGAAGAGAGGTAATAATAATAAGAAGGTTGCGAGCCAGCCTCCTCCGAAGAGGATCCGGGCTCGGGACGCCGTCATCGTACCATACACACAATATCGCTTGCCCCGAGTGCATGTAGCTAGTGATCCGATATTGACTCTGGATCTGCTTCAGATCGTGGTTGGACCCATGTTAACTTTGCATGAGGGTGTAAAGACACTAGAGGGTCTCCTTCTTAAAGACAAAGATCCAAATTACCCGGTTTCATGGCTCAGGTGCCATCGGATGTGGGGTTCATCGATGAAGCCCCCACGGATCTATTCTTCATAGCGTACGAGGACATTGTTGGCTCGTGGTTGATATCGAGCTCGTTGGGGAACCCCGAGAGGAAGGTATCATGAGCACAGTAGTAAGTTTACCTTAGTTATCAAACCAAGGTTATCGAACCAGTAGGAGCAAGGAAACATCTCCAAGGTGTTGCTAGCTGAGCTTTGGCAGGGCGCACTACCGGTGCTAGCAGCAACGTGGAATCTTGCACAACACACCATAGAACTTTGCCCCAAACTTGTGATCAGGGTCAATCTCACCGGCTTTGCTGAAAACAAAGGATTAAATGTATCGAGTGCAAGAAAGTAAAAGCTTGCAGAAAGTAAACAGAAAATAGTAAACAGTTGTAGATTGATAGTAAAAGAAAGGACCGGGTCCATAGTTCACTAGCAACTTTCTCCTTAAGATAGATAACATGTTGGGTGAACAAATTACAGCAGGGCAATTGACAAACATCGAGAAAGCATACAAGCATATACTAATCATCTCGACTCCTTTGAGATTTGACTGGGCATTACAACATTATACATAGAACGCCATCCAACTGCATCTATGAATAATAATCCACCTTCAGGTTATCATCCGAACCCCCTCCAGTATTAAGTTGCAAGCAAGAGATTATTGATTTACGAACTGCATGTAAAGTAAACAATACGATTGTTCTATGAACAAAGGATTGTTGCTTTCTCCCAAGTAGCAATAGCACATCTAGTACCTTAGAGATTTCTATCACTTCCCCAGACTACCAGAGGCATGAACCCACTATCGAGCATAAATACTAACTCTTGGAGTTGCTAGCATCTAGTTGGCCAAGATAGCTACTAATAACGGAAAGCATGCAAGATCTCAAATAACAAAGACATGATAGAATCAATAATCAATCTGAAATAGCATCTCAATATCCATCGGATCCCCACAAACACAACATGTATGAATTACAAATAGATGATCTTGATCATGAATGGAGCTCACAAGATCTAAACATGAAAGCACAAAGGAGGAGAACCAGCCATCTAGCTACTACATGGATCCATAGTCCAAGGATGAACTACTCACGCATCACACCGGAGGCTTGCATGGTGATGAAGAAGGCCTCCAGGGTGAATTCCCCTCTCCGGCAGGGTGCCGAGAAGAGCTTCAGATCCCTCCCGATCTAGGGATGGAGATGACGGCGGCTACAGACTCTTTCGTGGATTTTTGATCGGGTGCTTAGGGTTTCTGTATCGAAGGCATCTTATAGTCGGAAGGGGAGGCCAAGGGGGTGCCTAGGGCGGCCAGACCACCCCCTGGCGCGGGCCAGGCTAGGCCGCGTGGCCAGGTAATGTGGTGGCCCCCTGGCCCCTCTCCGTCTTCTATTCTGGCTCTGTGTCCTCCTCGGTGAAAAACTGACTTTGGCTTTTGTCCCGTCCAATTCCAAGAATATTCATTTCCTGACTTCCTGGAACCAAAAACAGCATAAAACAGGCAGCTGGCACTGTGGCATCTTGTTAATAGGTTAGTCGAAGAAATCATATGAAAAGTACTCCAAAGTGTTGACAAAACATAAGAAAGTAGATAAAACCAAGCATGGAACATCAAAAATTAAGGATACGTTAGCAACGTATCAACATCCCCAAGCTTAACTCCTGCTCGTCCGCGAGTAGGTAAGTGATAAAAGGAAAGAATAATTTTTAGGTGACATGCACCATCATAAACTTGATCAAAGTATTTGTAAAACATTGAAAGCTAGGATCATAGTACTTCAACATAGCATGAAAGATAAAGTTCTAGCAATAAGACATAGCAACTATGTTGCAACATGAAAAGGTACAAACAAAAGATTCATGAATAACAATGCTTTGCAAGACGTTTGTTTGTTTCACATAAAGAAAACATAGCATAGTGGCATTCAGCTTGTCCCTCATAGAGTAGCAAATATAAATGCATAGGACACCTTCAAAGTTCATAAGAGTGACTAGATTTTAAGAACAAGCAATATCAAGTTATGCATCAATCAACAAGTCTTGGGACAATGCACATAGAACTAAGAATGGCCACTATGCTCTCAAAGTAGGTGCATAAAGGTAGAAGGTGGAGACTCAACATAAAAGTAAAAGAAAGGCCTTCATAGAAGGAAGTAGAGATTCAAGTTTCATAAAGAGCTTCCAAAAATTATGGTACTTGTTACCTTTCAGCTCTCATTGCCCCTATCATAAGTATCTTTAAGATGATTAAGATTAAAGTGGCACAACTAAGAGGATATGCTTGACAAGTTATAAGCCGAAATCTCATGCCCCTTACTTACGAAGACCGAACCTCATGCTACTTGATGCGCTCGACTTTCGACGTAGAGCTCGTTGGGAACCCCAAGAGGAAGGTATGATGAGCACAGCAGTAAGTTTTCCCTCAGTTATGAAACCAAGGTTTAATCGAACCAGTAGGAGCAAGGAAACACCCCAAAGGTCTTACTAGCTGAGCTTTGGCAGGGCGCACTACCGGTGCTAGTAGCAACGTGGAGACCTGCACAACACAACCACAGAACTTTGTCCCCAACTTGCGATGAGGTTGTCAATCTCACCGTGTTTTGCGGAAAACAAAGGATTAAACGTATCGAATGGAAAGAAGTAAAAGTTTATAGAAAGTAAACACAAAGCAGTGAAAAGTTGTAGATTGTATGTAAAGAAAAGGACCGGGATCCATAGTTCACTAGAGGTGGCTCTCCTTAAGATAGATAACATGCTGGGTGAACAAATTACAGCGGGGCAATTGACAAACACCGAGAAAGCAATGCATGCATATACTAATTATCTTGACTCCTTTGAGACTTGATTGGGCATTACAACATAATACATAGACCGCCATCCAACTGCATCTATGACTAATAATCCACCTTCAGGTTATCATCCGAACCCCCTCCAGTATTAAGTTGCAAGCAAGAGATTATTGCTTTACGAACTGCGTGTAAAGTAAACAATACGATTGTTCTATGAACAAAGGATTGTTGCTTTCTCCCAAGTAGCAATAGCACATCTAGTACCTTAGAGATTTCTATCACTTCCCCAGACTACCAGAGGCATGAACCCACTATCAAGCATAAATACTAACTCTTGGAGTTGCTAGCATCTAGTTGGCCAAGATAGCTACTAATAACGGAAAGCATGCAAGATCTCAAATAACAAAGACATGATAGAATCAATAATCAATCTGAAATAGCATCTCAATATCCATCGGATCCCCACAAACACAACATGTATGAATTACAAATAGATGATCTTGATCATGAATGGAGCTCACAAGATCTAAACATGAAAGCACAAAGGAGGAGAACCAGCCATCTAGCTACTACATGGATCCATAGTCCAAGGATGAACTACTCACGCATCACACCGGAGGCTTGCATGGTGATGAAGAAGGCCTCCAGGGTGAATTCCCCTCTCCGGCAGGGTGCCGAGAAGAGCTTCAGATCCCTCCCGATCTAGGGATGGAGATGACGGCGGCTACAGACTCTTTCGTGGATTTTTGATCGGGTGCTTAGGGTTTCTGTATCGAAGGCATCTTATAGTCGGAAGGGGAGGCCAAGGGGGTGCCTAGGGCGGCCAGACCACCCCCTGGCGCGGGCCAGGCTAGGCCGCGTGGCCAGGTAGTGTGGTGGCCCCCTGGCCCCTCTCCGTCTTCTATTCTGGCTCCGTGTCCTCCTCGGTGAAAAACTGACTTTGGCTTTTGTCCCGTCCAATTCCAAGAATATTCATTTCCTGACTTCCTGGAACCAAAAACAGCATAAAACAGGCAGCTGGCACTGTGGCATCTTGTTAATAGGTTAGTCCAAGAAATCATATGAAAAGTACTCCAAAGTGTTGACAAAACATAAGAAAGTAGATAAAACCAAGCATGGAACATCAAAAATTAAGGATACGTTAGCAACGTATCAACATCCCCAAGCTTAACTCCTGCTCGTCCGCGAGTAGGTAAGTGATAAAAGGAAAGAATAATTTTTAGGTGACATGCACCATCATAAACTTGATCAAAGTATTTGTAAAACATTGAAAGCTAGGATCATAGTACTTCAACATAGCATGAAAGATAAAGTTCTAGCAATAAGACATAGCAACTATGTTGCAACATGAAAAGGTACAAACAAAAGATTCATGAATAACAATGCTTTGCAAGACGTTTGTTTGTTTCACATAAAGAAAACATAGCATAGTGGCATTCAGCTTGTCCCTCATAGAGTAGCAAATATAAATGCATAGGACACCTTCAAAGTTCATAAGAGTGACTAGATTTTAAGAACAAGCAATATCAAGTTATGCATCAATCAACAAGTCTTGGGACAATGCACATAGAACTAAGAATGGCCACTATGCTCTCAAAGTAGGTGCATAAAGGTAGAAGGTGGAGACTCAACATAAAAGTAAAAGAAAGGCCTTCATAGAAGGAAGTAGAGATTCAAGTTTCATAAAGAGCTTCCAAAAATTATGGTACTTGTTACCTTTCAGCTCTCATTGCCCCTATCATAAGTATCTTTAAGATGATTAAGATTAAAGTGGCACAACTAAGAGGATATGCTTGACAAGTTATAAGCCGAAATCTCATGCCCCTTACTTACGAAGACCGAACCTCATGCTACTTGATGCGCTCGACTTTCGACGTAGAGCTCGTTGGGAACCCCAAGAGGAAGGTATGATGAGCACAGCAGTAAGTTTTCCCTCAGTTATGAAACCAAGGTTTAATCGAACCAGTAGGAGCAAGGAAACACCCCAAAGGTCTTACTAGCTGAGCTTTGGCAGGGCGCACTACCGGTGCTAGTAGCAACGTGGAGACCTGCACAACACAACCACAGAACTTTGTCCCCAACTTGCGATGAGGTTGTCAATCTCACCGTGTTTTGCGGAAAACAAAGGATTAAACGTATCGAATGGAAAGAAGTAAAAGTTTATAGAAAGTAAACACAAAGCAGTGAAAAGTTGTAGATTGTATGTAAAGAAAAGGACCGGGATCCATAGTTCACTAGAGGTGGCTCTCCTTAAGATAGATAACATGCTGGGTGAACAAATTACAGCGGGGCAATTGACAAACACCGAGAAAGCAATGCATGCATATACTAATTATCTTGACTCCTTTGAGACTTGATTGGGCATTACAACATAATACATAGACCGCCATCCAACTGCATCTATGACTAATAATCCACCTTCAGGTTATCATCCGAACCCCCTCCAGTATTAAGTTGCAAGCAAGAGATTATTGCTTTACGAACTGCGTGTAAAGTAAACAATACGATTGTTCTATGAACAAAGGATTGTTGCTTTCTCCCAAGTAGCAATAGCACATCTAGTACCTTAGAGATTTCTATCACTTCCCCAGACTACCAGAGGCATGAACCCACTATCAAGCATAAATACTAACTCTTGGAGTTGCTAGCATCTAGTTGGCCAAGATAGCTACTAATAACGGAAAGCATGCAAGATCTCAAATAACAAAGACATGATAGAATCAATAATCAATCTGAAATAGCATCTCAATATCCATCGGATCCCCACAAACACAACATGTATGAATTACAAATAGATGATCTTGATCATGAATGGAGCTCACAAGATCTAAACATGAAAGCACAAAGGAGGAGAACCAGCCATCTAGCTACTACATGGATCCATAGTCCAAGGATGAACTACTCACGCATCACACCGGAGGCTTGCATGGTGATGAAGAAGGCCTCCAGGGTGAATTCCCCTCTCCGGCAGGGTGCCGAGAAGAGCTTCAGATCCCTCCCGATCTAGGGATGGAGATGACGGCGGCTACAGACTCTTTCGTGGATTTTTGATCGGGTGCTTAGGGTTTCTGTATCGAAGGCATCTTATAGTCGGAAGGGGAGGCCAAGGGGGTGCCTAGGGCGGCCAGACCACCCCCTGGCGCGGGCCAGGCTAGGCCGCGTGGCCAGGTAGTGTGGTGGCCCCCTGGCCCCTCTCCGTCTTCTATTCTGGCTCCGTGTCCTCCTCGGTGAAAAACTGACTTTGGCTTTTGTCCCGTCCAATTCCAAGAATATTCATTTCCTGACTTCCTGGAACCAAAAACAGCATAAAACAGGCAGCTGGCACTGTGGCATCTTGTTAATAGGTTAGTCCAAGAAATCATATGAAAAGTACTCCAAAGTGTTGACAAAACATAAGAAAGTAGATAAAACCAAGCATGGAACATCAAAAATTAAGGATACGTTAGCAACGTATCAACATCCCCAAGCTTAACTCCTGCTCGTCCGCGAGTAGGTAAGTGATAAAAGGAAAGAATAATTTTTAGGTGACATGCACCATCATAAACTTGATCAAAGTATTTGTAAAACATTGAAAGCTAGGATCATAGTACTTCAACATAGCATGAAAGATAAAGTTCTAGCAATAAGACATAGCAACTATGTTGCAACATGAAAAGGTACAAACAAAAGATTCATGAATAACAATGCTTTGCAAGACGTTTGTTTGTTTCACATAAAGAAAACATAGCATAGTGGCATTCAGCTTGTCCCTCATAGAGTAGCAAATATAAATGCATAGGACACCTTCAAAGTTCATAAGAGTGACTAGATTTTAAGAACAAGCAATATCAAGTTATGCATCAATCAACAAGTCTTGGGACAATGCACATAGAACTAAGAATGGCCACTATGCTCTCAAAGTAGGTGCATAAAGGTAGAAGGTGGAGACTCAACATAAAAGTAAAAGAAAGGCCTTCATAGAAGGAAGTAGAGATTCAAGTTTCATAAAGAGCTTCCAAAAATTATGGTACTTGTTACCTTTCAGCTCTCATTGCCCCTATCATAAGTATCTTTAAGATGATTAAGATTAAAGTGGCACAACTAAGAGGATATGCTTGACAAGTTATAAGCCGAAATCTCATGCCCCTTACTTACGAAGACCGAACCTCATGCTACTTGATGCGCTCGACTTTCGACGTAGAGCTCGTTGGGAACCCCAAGAGGAAGGTATGATGAGCACAGCAGTAAGTTTTCCCTCAGTTATGAAACCAAGGTTTAATCGAACCAGTAGGAGCAAGGAAACACCCCAAAGGTCTTACTAGCTGAGCTTTGGCAGGGCGCACTACCGGTGCTAGTAGCAACGTGGAGACCTGCACAACACAACCACAGAACTTTGTCCCCAACTTGCGATGAGGTTGTCAATCTCACCGTGTTTTGCGGAAAACAAAGGATTAAACGTATCGAATGGAAAGAAGTAAAAGTTTATAGAAAGTAAACACAAAGCAGTGAAAAGTTGTAGATTGTATGTAAAGAAAAGGACCGGGATCCATAGTTCACTAGAGGTGGCTCTCCTTAAGATAGATAACATGCTGGGTGAACAAATTACAGCGGGGCAATTGACAAACACCGAGAAAGCAATGCATGCATATACTAATTATCTTGACTCCTTTGAGACTTGATTGGGCATTACAACATAATACATAGACCGCCATCCAACTGCATCTATGACTAATAATCCACCTTCAGGTTATCATCCGAACCCCCTCCAGTATTAAGTTGCAAGCAAGAGATTATTGCTTTACGAACTGCGTGTAAAGTAAACAATACGATTGTTCTATGAACAAAGGATTGTTGCTTTCTCCCAAGTAGCAATAGCACATCTAGTACCTTAGAGATTTCTATCACTTCCCCAGACTACCAGAGGCATGAACCCACTATCAAGCATAAATACTAACTCTTGGAGTTGCTAGCATCTAGTTGGCCAAGATAGCTACTAATAATGGAAAGCATGCAAGATCTCAAATAACAAAGACATGATAGAATCAATAATCAATCTGAAATAGCATCTCAATATCCATCGGATCCCCACAAACACAACATGTATGAATTACAAATAGATGATCTTGATCATGAATGGAGCTCACAAGATCTAAACATGAAAGCACAAAGGAGGAGAACCAGCCATCTAGCTACTACATGGATCCATAGTCCAAGGATGAACTACTCACGCATCACACCGGAGGCTTGCATGGTGATGAAGAAGGCCTCCAGGGTGAATTCCCCTCTCCGGCAGGGTGCCGAGAAGAGCTTCAGATCCCTCCCGATCTAGGGATGGAGATGACGGCGGCTACAGACTCTTTCGTGGATTTTTGATCGGGTGCTTAGGGTTTCTGTATCGAAGGCATCTTATAGTCGGAAGGGGAGGCCAAGGGGGTGCCTAGGGCGGCCAGACCACCCCCTGGCGCGGGCCAGGCTAGGCCGCGTGGCCAGGTAGTGTGGTGGCCCCCTGGCCCCTCTCCGTCTTCTATTCTGGCTCCGTGTCCTCCTCGGTGAAAAACTGACTTTGGCTTTTGTCCCGTCCAATTCCAAGAATATTCATTTCCTGACTTCCTGGAACCAAAAACAGCATAAAACAGGCAGCTGGCACTGTGGCATCTTGTTAATAGGTTAGTCCAAGAAATCATATGAAAAGTACTCCAAAGTGTTGACAAAACATAAGAAAGTAGATAAAACCAAGCATGGAACATCAAAAATTAAGGATACGTTAGCAACGTATCAACATCCCCAAGCTTAACTCCTGCTCGTCCGCGAGTAGGTAAGTGATAAAAGGAAAGAATAATTTTTAGGTGACATGCACCATCATAAACTTGATCAAAGTATTTGTAAAACATTGAAAGCTAGGATCATAGTACTTCAACATAGCATGAAAGATAAAGTTCTAGCAATAAGACATAGCAACTATGTTGCAACATGAAAAGGTACAAACAAAAGATTCATGAATAACAATGCTTTGCAAGACGTTTGTTTGTTTCACATAAAGAAAACATAGCATAGTGGCATTCAGCTTGTCCCTCATAGAGTAGCAAATATAAATGCATAGGACACCTTCAAAGTTCATAAGAGTGACTAGATTTTAAGAACAAGCAATATCAAGTTATGCATCAATCAACAAGTCTTGGGACAATGCACATAGAACTAAGAATGGCCACTATGCTCTCAAAGTAGGTGCATAAAGGTAGAAGGTGGAGACTCAACATAAAAGTAAAAGAAAGGCCTTCATAGAAGGAAGTAGAGATTCAAGTTTCATAAAGAGCTTCCAAAAATTATGGTACTTGTTACCTTTCAGCTCTCATTGCCCCTATCATAAGTATCTTTAAGATGATTAAGATTAAAGTGGCACAACTAAGAGGATATGCTTGACAAGTTATAAGCCGAAATCTCATGCCCCTTACTTACGAAGACCGAACCTCATGCTACTTGATGCGCTCGACTTTCGACGTAGAGCTCGTTGGGAACCCCAAGAGGAAGGTATGATGAGCACAGCAGTAAGTTTTCCCTCAGTTATGAAACCAAGGTTTAATCGAACCAGTAGGAGCAAGGAAACACCCCAAAGGTCTTACTAGCTGAGCTTTGGCAGGGCGCACTACCGGTGCTAGTAGCAACGTGGAGACCTGCACAACACAACCACAGAACTTTGTCCCCAACTTGCGATGAGGTTGTCAATCTCACCGTGTTTTGCGGAAAACAAAGGATTAAACGTATCGAATGGAAAGAAGTAAAAGTTTATAGAAAGTAAACACAAAGCAGTGAAAAGTTGTAGATTGTATGTAAAGAAAAGGACCGGGATCCATAGTTCACTAGAGGTGGCTCTCCTTAAGATAGATAACATGCTGGGTGAACAAATTACAGCGGGGCAATTGACAAACACCGAGAAAGCAATGCATGCATATACTAATTATCTTGACTCCTTTGAGACTTGATTGGGCATTACAACATAATACATAGACCGCCATCCAACTGCATCTATGACTAATAATCCACCTTCAGGTTATCATCCGAACCCCCTCCAGTATTAAGTTGCAAGCAAGAGATTATTGCTTTACGAACTGCGTGTAAAGTAAACAATACGATTGTTCTATGAACAAAGGATTGTTGCTTTCTCCCAAGTAGCAATAGCACATCTAGTACCTTAGAGATTTCTATCACTTCCCCAGACTACCAGAGGCATGAACCCACTATCAAGCATAAATACTAACTCTTGGAGTTGCTAGCATCTAGTTGGCCAAGATAGCTACTAATAATGGAAAGCATGCAAGATCTCAAATAACAAAGACATGATAGAATCAATAATCAATCTG
The DNA here is from genome assembly GCA_910589775.1 of Avena eriantha. NCBI lineage: Eukaryota > Viridiplantae > Streptophyta > Magnoliopsida > Poales > Poaceae > Avena > Avena eriantha. The sequence continues at coordinate 129,493,211 of OU342743.1, read as the reverse complement.
AAATAGCATCTCAATATCCATCGGATCCCCACAAACACAACATGTATGAATTACAAATAGATGATCTTGATCATGAATGGAGCTCACAAGATCTAAACATGAAAGCACAAAGGAGGAGAACCAGCCATCTAGCTACTACATGGATCCATAGTCCAAGGATGAACTACTCACGCATCACACCGGAGGCTTCCATGGTGATGAAGAAGGCCTCCAGGGTGAATTCCCCTCTCCGGCAGGGTGCCGAGAAGAGCTTCAGATCCCTCCCGATCTAGGGATGGAGATGACGGCGGCTACAGACTCTTTCGTGGATTTTTGATCGGGTACTTAGGGTTTTCGTCCCAGGGCAATATATAGGCGGAAGGAGAGGCCGAGGGGGTGTCGGGAGCCACCACACCACCCCCTGGTGCGGGCCCAGCCTGGCCGCATGACCAGGTGGTGTGGCCGGCCCCTGGCCCTTCTCCGTCTCGTATTCTGGCACTTGATCACTTCTGGAAAAATAGGCACTTTAGCTTTTGTCCCGTCCAATTCCGAGAATATTCATTTTCTGACTTTCCTGGAACCAAAAACAGCAGAAAACAGGCAGCTGGCACTGTGGCTCTTGTTAATAGGTTAGTCCAAGAAATCATATGAAAAGTACTCCAAAGTTGGAACAAAACACAAGAAAGTGGATAAAACTAAGCATGGAACATCAAAAATTATAGATACATTTGCAAGGTATCACTACTCAACTTTAGTCACAAGTAAGCTCTTGTCAGTGTAAGTACATATATATCATAAAGAACCGCGAATGGGGTACCCCTTGCACATGATACAGGAGCTATCTCATACTCATAATGACAAGGCAAGCAGACAATGAGCATCTCAGCGATCTTTTTATTTGCTATTTGTATAGGTTTTTATTGAGGATGCTTCATAGAGTGCTCATTATGGTGATGCTGCAAGTTTCCACCATGATTAAGCATGGCTTAGGCTAGCGGCCCAGGTGTTTCTCTAACACACATACAAATTCCATGATCTTACAACTTCCACTATTATTTCATACCACCGGGATCCATAAGCAAAAGAACATGATATCAACGGGGTACAAAGTACAAGTGCAATGTTGAAAGTGTTCCCCGTGATACACGGTTCTGCTAATTTCAACTTATAAAGCGCAAGCATATACGCAACAAAGATGGACACAATGGTTCAAGTTTATTAAATGCAAGAAAAGTAAAGTGTGCCATCAAGTTCGTGAGAGCTTTAATCACTAATTTTCACATAACAAGTTTAATTTGGAAGGTAGATAAAAACATGAATATACTTGGAATAGCAATTGCTAATAGGTAGGTATGGTGGACTATTTTGAATAACTTGGTTTAAGGAGTTGGATGCATGAGTGGAACTCACACTTGGTTACGGAGGCTAGCAAAAGACTGGGAGCGACAAACTAAGCGAGCAATAATGGCCATAATCATGCAGAGCGACAAAACATCATTGATTAAAGCATAAAGTGATATTACAAGTCGAAAACAAGGATCATCAAGGCTATGGTGACTTTAGATAGTCATAAAATGGTGTGAGCATCCGCCAAGTCAACCCAAATAAAGCATCAAAGGAGAATACCACAATACTATGCTTTAATATGCTAAAACAACGCATGATCCTTCCAAGGCACATTAAGCAATCTCAATTGTTTATAACAAGTCATGCTACAGCAATAATCACTAAGCATAAAGCCAAAACAATATCAAGCATGGCATGACGAAGCATAGGCCACAGTCAAAAACAAGCTCTCTTTACCACTTAAGCATGAACTTTCCTACTCTTTTCCAATCCAAACCAAACTATTTGAAAACCAATGTATGAAAGAGGGGGTTCAACCAATTTATTCAGCATGCTCCCCTTCATCGCCTGCCCAGACAAAGTTCCGGGCGATCTTTGTGATCTTCTTGAGCGCCCAGGTAGAAAGAGGAATGGTTGTGGCGTGGAATGTAGCAGTGGCCATAAGGACCGATTTTGCGAGGGTTATCCTCCCGGGTCGCGCGATGTTTTTCCCGTACCATCCTGGAAGTTTTCTGGCGATTTTGTCGAGGAGGGGTTGGAGATCCACTTTGCGAAGGCGACGGATGTGCAGCGGTAGTCCTAAGTACTTTCCGGGGAAGGTAGCAAGTTTGGCCAGGAAGGATGACAGCAGGTCCGTGATGTTGATCTGCCCGCAATGCACCGGAAAGACCTCCGATTTTGCCAAGTTGGTGACGAGCCCACTGGCCCGACCAAAGCACTTGAGAATCTCAGAGATGGCGACGAGCTCCTCTTTCACCGGGTTGACAAAAATTCCGGCATCATCAGCATAGAGGGAGATTCTGCAGGTAGTCGATCTGGAGTGGATGGGGCTTAGAAGCCCGTTCGATGTCGCTTTGGCTAGGATGTGCTGCAGCGGGTCAATGGCTAGGATGAATAGCATGGGGGAGAGGGGGTCGCCTTGTCTAAGTCCGCGGGCGTGCCAGAAAGGCTTGCCAGGATTGCCGTTGAGGAGGATTCTCGAGGATGCAGAGGTCAGTGAGAGACAGACCCAGTTGCGCCAGGTCGGGCCGAAGCCTAGGGCAGTCATCACCTCGATAAGGTAGGCCCATCCAACTGAGTCAAAAGCTTTTGATATGTCCAACTTCAGGAAAAATCTCGGGGTCTTCGAGGAGTAGAGCTCTCTAATGAGGTTCTGCACATGTAAAAAATTGTCGTGGATGCTCCTCTTCTTGACGAAAGCACTTTGGCATTTTGAGACAATGTCCGGTAGCCTCGGGGCCAGACGGTTGGCGAGGAGCTTGGAGAAGATCTTTGACAGGCTATGGATAAGGCTGATAGGCCTGTAGTCTCCCACGGATGCGGCGTCTGCCTTCTTCGGGATCAGTATGATATTGGCAGAATTTACAAGGTTGACGCAGTTTGCCCGGAGTTTGGACATATGGGAAATGGCGTTGATGACGTCGTTCTTGATAGTGCCCCAGCAAGATTTGAAGAAAGCTCCAATGAAGCCGTCAGGTCCCGGTGCTTTCACCGAAGGCATGGAGAAGACCGCCTCCTTAATCTCATCATCGTCGAAGGGGGCGTCGAGGTCGGCTAGGTCGTGAGGGGTGTAGCCGAGGCCGTCCCAGTTGAGGCAGACCTGCCTAGGCGCTCTTGTCCCAAGCAAGTCGCTGAAATGATTCAGGAGCACCTCCTCTTTGTCCTTGGTCGTGATAGCCATGCCACCCACGGTGGCGAGCAATTGGATAAAGACCTTCCTGCGACGACCATTTACCCTTGTGTGGAAGAGCTTAGTGTTGGCATCGCCCAGGCGGATCCAAGTAAGTCTCGATCTCTGCCGTAGCTTAATTTTCTAGATGGCAAGCATCCCGATATAAGAAGCTTTGAGTCGTCTTCGCAACTCTCTTTCGTCATCCGATAAAGCTCTAGATTCCTCTGCGAGGTCAAACCTCCATATAAGCTCTTTGGCCATGGCTATCTGATGGGGCAGAACACCTGTGCATTGCCGTTGCCACTTTTTGAGGGCCTTCGCAGTGCGGGACAGCTTTATGTGAATTCTGCGAATGGGGTCCGTGACCTGGATGTCCTTGTGCCAGGCCTCCTCGACAGTTTCCTTAAAGCCTTCCATACGCAGCCAGTACTGTTCGAATTTGAACGAGGACTTTCTGGTTGTGGCCACGCATCCTTGGAGCAGAAGAGGGGAATGATCGGAGCAAGCCGAGGTGATGGCATGAAGATGTGCGTCCGGGAAGAGAAAGTCCCAATCGTCCGAGTAGAAAACGTGGTCGATCTTGGTGAGAACCGGGTCGGCCTAGGCGTTTGACCAAGTGAAACGTCTTCCGACCAGGTTTTGCTTGAAAATCAGGAGGAGCTTATTCAGCAGAACGAGCGAAGTATTATATGTAGTGCACACCATACACTGAATATATATTTTGACAAATGATTATTTCCAGGGTGCTCGATCTGCATCCCATGTTGAAGGATATGCACACCAAATCTTTGATAAGACTGCAAACGGAAGATGTAGCCTTACGTATATGCCAAATCAAGTTTAGTATTCTTACGTATCAGGTGATGGAAATGATTTGTAAATTATGAAGCCCTAGCCTATTCATTTAATATAAGCATGGCATATGCATAATCAATCGATGGGAATTTTTCTAGGGTGGTAATTGTCTGTGTAACCATATTGTATGTTGGGCATTAGGCATGCTTATCCTGCTGACCTGCAATTTTTTTATGAATATTAATTGGTAGTTTTTTTAATAGATTTCTGAACGGGTTAAGTAAGGGATAAGTCCGCTCTTTCTGCATTGTAAAAAAGTGCAAGTGAATACTAACCTTGATTTGTTACTTCTACAATGAAAAGGCAAAGTTGAGATCAACGTTAGCCTTTCAAAAGGATTGCAAAGATTACAATATGTGCTGAGTGAGATAAAATAATGAAGAAAACTAGGAACGAATTGGGATATATTATAGCATTATTTTTTATTCTATTGTCTGTTACTTTGCTCAAAGCCATGCATGCAATTAAACTGGAACAAGTTGTAATTTTAAACAGTGAGCTCAAACGGTGCCACTTCAACCATTCGATTTATAAGACCATTGGTAGGAGGTGAACTGCTAGAAACCATTAATTATTCCAAAGGTGTTTCTCAAACACATTCATGACAAAAGTTAACTATAACCTCTTCTAAATTTTCTTACGTCATTTGAAATAATGCTGAAATGCAACCTTATATAGCGCACCTAGATATTTTGTGGCTTATCTATGCAAGAAAAGAAAATCACAAGAATAAGAAGTGAGAGGGGTAGATATTAGTATCCGGGTGAAAATATGTGTAGGAAGAAGATGGCTCATGGTTTTGAGTGCGGCATCCAATTGAATTAGGTCCCAACTTCCAACATGGTCCCCATTTCTACCGTTTTCTTTTATTTTCTATATCATAATTATAAGAATGAATGAAACTTCTTAACTTAGTGCATGTTATGTTTCAACCTATGTACTTTGGCAATTGATTGAGATTTATGAAGATTTCATTATGTACATATTTATTTATTTGGACTCAAAAGCTTTCAAGCATATATTATTTATTTCGTTAGACTTGCAAAGAACTTTGAGATATGTTAATATATGCATGCCTGGCTCTTAGCTTCCGACTCTTGCAAAAATTACATGACGATAAGTGCATGTTCGGGAGATTAATCTTACATGCATGACATCCAATAATTTTGAACATTTTAATATGGCCATCTCTTGATCATTTAGTACAATTTTTTTTGTTTCCATTGCCAATGTTTTGCAAGATTGGGAAGAAAGAATGATCTTATAGATCCGCAAATTTATCCGTCAGATCATTCTTCCGTCCCAACCATATACCGTCAAAATAACACTTAAAAATAAGCATGTCTCTTAAAACTACTCCCTCATCTTGACCTATGATTAGTCCATTAGTATGCGGTTGATCCTACACAAACTAAACACTGACGCACTAACATTGAAAACCACGTCCTTATAATCATATTATTAACTATTAATAAAATATATTATAGTATAGTTATGGCCAAATTGCAATTTTAAAAGTTCAAAATACGCCACATATTTTATAGAAGGATGGATTATAATATTTTAATATTTTACATGTGACCAGAGATAAATTTTGAATATCCAATTCACAGTAAACATGTTGCACAAGCATATGGGTGCCACTGTGCTAAAAAGTACATAGGACAATGGTTGTACTCCCACTGTTCTAAAAATAATGTCGCAATTTTGTCTAGAATCACATGTATCTCTATACTAAAACGTGTCTAAATACATGCAAATCGAGATAAAACTGTGACATCACTTTTGGGACAAAGGGAGTATATATTTAATTTAATACTTTCAAAGTGGGAGTATGACATGTGTACATAGATAATACCACTGAAGAGCAAACTAAAATTTATTTTTCCAAATCTCTAATCATTTCACAATATTATTGTGGATCTACTGAAAGTGATATCTTCGGAAGCAGGGAAATATTTGATAAAGAATACGGTCATGTATGCATATCATCCATATATGGATAATAATGCCTACTAATTCTGATTAGTGAATATGTTTTTCTACAGATGATGATGTCCTACTTACCTAATTCAAATGAAGAAATCATTTAAAGATGTTAGCCTGAGCACGAAGCGTTTAGGAACTCGCCGGAGTTTGCAATTCTGCCAGGTTTACAACTTCAAGATATTGTACCTTCAGTTTTATAGGCTTTAATACTTTATTGGACAGAAGACGAAGATCACTCCATGGGATGATATTTGAGTATCTATGATAGATGATCTCTTTCAAATGTTTTTTAGCGACACAACAAATCTGGCCAGGAAATCCAATTGTAGGGACTTTACTCTCTTTTCAAAACATTTAGAAGTATGATATATAATGATCATATTACCATGGATTTATTTTCACTGTAAATATTACCATGTGAAAATGATCAGGCAGTAAATAATTTAAAGGTAACTCTACAAATGAATGAGTGACTGAGATACTACTTCTAATAAAGGTTCTATGAATCAACCTATAGAGAGACCGGGGTGCTTTCCCCACTTTAAAAAATGACATCATATGATCAGTAAACCACAAATAAATATGTCCTGGCTTATGACATTCTAAAATCAAGATATTAACTTCCAATATCATAACATAAATATGTATTAAACTAGACATTTATATTCAAAATTATTCAAGGTAATAAAGATGGTGGCCTCGCATTTGCGAGGGCCACTTTGCTAGTTGAAGTAAAAGAGAGCATCAAGAAGCAAATTCAAAACACATTTAATTCTAACCCACTTCCTATGCATAGTAATCTTATACGCAAATAAATTCGCAAAGAACAAAGTGATAGGTATAGGAAGATAAAACAAGAGTAACTTCAAAACTTTCAGCAAATAGAGAGGTGTTTCAGTACCATGAAAACTTTTACAACCATATTTTCCTCTCTCATAATAATTTTCAGTAGCCTCGTGAATAAACTCAACAATATAACTATCACATAAAGCATGCTTTTCATGATCTATAAACACATATTTTTTACCAAGCTCAAAAATAGTGGGACTAAAACCTTCAAACGCACTTTTAACAATTCTATAACAAGATGAATGATCATTGAATATAGGACCATCGTCTAGAGCTTTATCATAAACATTTTCTAAGCAAAGCTCTTTAGTACAATGCATTTCGAAGTTAGGCACAAATAAAGGATTATCACAGATAACATGAGCAGAACATTCATCCTCCTTTGGTAAGCATGGGGGACAATCAAATAATGTAAGGGATAAAGAGTTACTCTCATTAGAAGGAAGACATGGGTAGCCAATCCATTCTTCCTCCTTTTGTTCATCACCCTCCTCCTCTTTTTCATCTAATGAGCTTCCCGTTTCAGCAATTTCTTCTCTCATAAGCTCCTGCAAGGCATTAGTCTCTTCTGTTTGTGGAAAGCATCTATTAATATATTCAAGAATGTAGCCATTTTCTTCCTTGTAATTATCAAAGCAAAATTTAAGTATATCATAAACCTCATATTTATAAGGTGAATCATCCGTATTCTCAAGCAAACTAGCAAGTTCAAATGCACCCTTCCAAGCAATAAATTCTTCAATTTGTTCCACATCATAAAAGTCATAATTTCCTTTAACATAAGAAGATATGATAACATTATCATTATACTCACATTGAAAAGGGAGGTGTTTATACCTCCTACAGCAACAAGATTTATCAATGCAATAAGTAACATTATAAGTAGAGCACACATTTCTAGCAATGGTATTCAATTTATCAATTTGTTCCCATAAGAGTTTCCCTTTTTGTGACAAGCGGTGTTCCTTATAATAGTATTTTTGTTCTTCCATGAACCCATCTTGCCAATTAGATTCAGTTTCAAAGAAACCAACCATTAATAGAAAGCATGATAAAGCCAGATAATAATAGACCAATGAAAATAACCACTATAGTAGGAACTAATTTTTTGTGTGTTTTTGATCAGGAAACAAGCAAACAAAGCAAGAATAAACTAAGAAAAACAAAAACAACAAAGTAAGGAGATTGGTTATGAGGGACTCCCCTTGTGAAGATGTCCTTGACTCCCCGGCAACGGCGCCAGAAAAATACTTGCTGGCTCATGGTTGATATCGAGCTCGTTGGGTAACCCCAAGAGGAAGGTATGATGAGCACAGTAGTAAGTTTCCCTCAGTTATGAAACCAAGGTTATCAAACCAGTAGGAGCAAGGAAACACCTCCAAGATGTTGCTAGCTGAGCTTTGGCAGGGCGCACTACCGGTACTAGCAGCAACGTGGAATCCTGCACAACACAACCACAGAACTTTGCCCCCAACTTGCGATGAGGTTGTCAATCTCACCGATTTTGCTGAAAACAAAGGATTAAATGTATCGAGTGGAAGAAAGTAAAATCTTGTAGAAAGAAGATAGAAAACAGTAAATAGTTGTAGATTGATGGTAAAAGAAAGGACTGGGGTCCATAGTTCACTAGTGGTGGTTCTCCTTATGATAGATAACATGTTGGGTGAACAAATTACAGCGGGGCAATTGACAAACATCAAAAAAGCATACAAGCATATACTAATCAACTTGACTCCTTTGAGATTTGATTGGGCATTACAACATTATACATAGGTCGCCATCCAACTGCATCTATGAGTAATAATCCACCTTCAGGTTATCATCCGAACCCCCTCCAGTATTAAGTTGCAAGCAACAGATAATTGCATTACGCATTGCATATAAAGTAAACAATACGATTGTTCTATAAACAAATTATTGTTGTTTTCTCCCTAGTAGCAACAGCACATCTAGTACCTTAGAGATTTCTGTCACTTCCCCAGATTACTAGAGGCATGAACCCACTATCAAGCATAAATACTAACTATTGGAGTTACTAGCATCTACTTGGCCAAGATAGCTACTAACAACGGAAAGCATGCAAGATCAAAAATAACAAAGACATGATAGAATAAATAATCAATCTGAAATAGCATCTCAATATCCATCGGATCCCCGCAAACACAACATGTATGATTACAAATAGATGATCTTAATCATGAACGGAGCTCACAAGATCTAAACATGATAGAACAAAGGAGAAGAATCAGCCATCTAGCTACTACATGGACCCGTAGTCCAAGGATGAACTACTCACGCATCACACCGGAGGCTTGCATGATGATGAAGAAGGCCTCCAGGGTGAATTCTCCCCTCCGGAAGGGTGCCGGGAAGAGCTTTAGATCCCTCCCGATCTAGGGATGGAGACGATGGTGGCTACAGACTCTTTCGTGGAATGTTGATCGGGTGCTTAGGGTTTCTATATCGGAGGCATCTTATAGTCGGAAGGGGAGGCCGAGGGGGTGCCTGGGGCGGCCAGACCACCCCCTAGCGCGGGCCAGGCTAGGCCGCACGGGCAGGTGGTGTGGCGTCCCCCTGGCCCCTCTCTGTCTCATATTCTGGCTCCGTGTCCTCCTCGGTGAAAAACTGACTTTGGCTTTTGTCCTGGCCAATTTCGAGAATATTTATTTTCTGACTTCCTGAAACCAAAAACAGCAGAAACAGGCAGCTAGCACTATGGCATCTTGTTAATAGGTTAATCCAAGAAAGTGTATGAAAAGTACTCCAAAGTTGGAACAAAACATAAGAAAGTAGATAAAACCAAGCATGGAACATAAAAAATTATGGATACGTTAGCAACGTATCAGACATCTTCAAGTTGTTTCTATCGAAACGGCTGGACTATAACTTGGTCTGCCTATATGTGCTCAATCTGGTGATGAAGATCAAGAGAGAGAGTACCCCGCAATCGCGATAGTGGATCCGAAGAGAATATGCCCGAGTGGCAATAATAAAGTGGTTATTATCTTATTCCTTGTTTATGATAAATGTTTATTTTGCATGCTATAATTGTATTAATTTGGAAACGTTAATACATGTGTGTTTAATAAACAAAAGGAAAGTTTCTAGTTATGCCTCTCTTATAAACTAGCTCGTTGATTAACAAGATGATCAAGGTTTCCTGATCATGGACACTGGATGTTATTAATAACGAGGTCACACCATTAGTGGAATGATGTGATGAACATTCATCCGAAGTATAGCATTACAATCAAAGTCATTGTGTTTATATTTCTATAACATCATACAAAGTAATCCTAGTCCTTAGACCATGAGATCATGTCAATCACTAACACTGGAAGAGTATCTTGATAACATCAAACGTCACACCGTGAAAGGGTGATTATAAAGGTGGGTTCAGTGCTACAAAAAGTGTTATGTAGAGGCTCATGGATCAAGAGTGGGATTTTTCCATCCCGATGACGGATAGATATACTCTAGGCCCTCTCGGTGATATCACATTGAGAATAGCTTGCAAGCAAGTGATGTGATCACTAGAATGTTATATCACGGGAACGAGAAAAGAGTACATGTCGGTAACAAGATCAAACTAGGTATGGAGATACCGATGATCGAATATCGGACATGTAATATATTGCGAGACAAAGGGATTTAGTTACTAGCATTAAAGGTTCTCACGATCACATAAGTCATCGTTGAATGTGTCGGAGTCAGTACGGATCTCCAGGTCCCGCTGCTGATTATTGATCAGAGAGGGGTCTCGATCATGTCTGCATTATTCGCGAACCGTAGGGTGACACACTTAAGGGATACCGACACCATTTGGAGCAAATATGTTTCAAATAAAGATTTAAGAAAGCGCTGAAATTATTTCAATAGACATCAAAACTATTTCGGGTGAAATTGCTGAAATTGGTTCTGCATGTAATATCTAAATGTTGCAGGGGGTTTTATATGAATGTTTGTTAATTAAAGTAATTAAAAATTCTAAATAAAATTAATAAAAGAGTTTTATTAAATGAGAGAGCATTAAATTTGGAGAAATTTATTGCATTTAAAGTGGAGACTTTAATAGAGAATATGAAGGGGCATATTTATGTGGAGGGGGTTACCACCACATGAATGAGGGAGGTGAAGGGACACCCTCCATGGGCGTCGGCCATGGGAGGGGTACCCTCCCCTCCTCCTATAAAAGGTCCCTCTCACACCTTCACACTCACACCTCCCCGTGAAGGATCTCTCTCCCCCTCTAGTATTTTTCCCCATGGTCTCGGATTAGCGAGATACATGTTTCCGGTGGCTTTATCTAGAAAGGAGTTGCTGCTTCCGCTGCTTTGCTGGAGCAAGGGATGGAGGTTTTTGGGGTACCGGACGTGTGTGCGATCACGGATGCACCGCTGCTTTGCGGTGCTGGACTTGGTAGTGATGGACTTGCTGGAGCTAGATCTGATGGATGTGCTGGAGCTGGACCTGCTGGACCTGCTATACTTCATCACAATCTTGAGATCGGCAAGTGTATGACAACATCATCTACAAGTTCCATCTCGTTAACAAAGCTTTGTTGTCTTTGAGGGTATGTTCTCTATGGATGTATATCCACCCGTTGCTTGTATCTAATAGATAGATCTTGGCGTATAATAGTTCCCATCGTAGGAATTTTTTGTTTTCTATGCTGCAAACCCAACATGATCCCTACTACATGCGGGACAGCCAGTAGGTCGAAGGATCAGAGACACAGACCAAGGCGACGACGTACCTCGAGAAGTTCATGGTGGACAACAAGAGAGAGGACACACTTTTTTGCCTTTCTTTCCCGAGTAAGTACACACTCGCTCGCCGCCGTAACTTATGCATTTCTTATAGATTTCTTACTTTGCTCTTTTTCCAACATTCCGTTCCAATTGTGTTGCACAGAGACAGATACTGCACACTCATCATCCTTGCCCCGAGGTATTCGCTAGCCATGTATTTCAACTCAAGGAGTTTGACGAAGAAGAAAGACTATACCAGAATAAGGGGTGTTCTCAATGAGCCTCTCGAGGGCTACGCCAAGAAGGGATGCACCTTCATAGATAAGGGGGAATGTATCAAGGATGGCAAACATCTGTTCAAGCACGTGCTCGAGTTCCCCTGCATCAAGCAACCGGCTACTGGTAGCGCCAAGGAGGCCTTCTACGTCCTCCATCACCTTAAAGGCTATATTCGGGATTGCCAGAACCTAACGCTGCCATCTAGTCTCCGAGGATGGGCCAAAACTTTGGCGCGAAGCGACGATGATGTTTTTAGAGAAGACTTCCACCATATTCATATGAAGTTGTCGGAAATCATCATTGAAGATGTCAACACAAGGGGGCCTACAACAAGCCAGCGGGTTGACTGATACGTTACAAACATATCCATAATTTGTGATGTTCCATGCTTGGTTTTCTCTACTTTCTTATGTTTTGTCCACACTTTGGAGTACTTTTTATATGATTTCTTGGACTAACCTATTAACAAGAGCCATAGTGCCAGCTACCTGTTTTCTGCTGTTTTTGGTTCCAGGAAAGTCAGAAAATGAATATTCTCGGAATTGGACAGGACAAAAGCCAAAAATCCTATTTCACCAGAAGACTCTCGGAGCCAGAATATAAGACGGAGTGGGGCTGGGGCCCAGCCACACCACCTAGTCGCGCGGGCTGGGCCTGGCCGCGCCAGGGGTGGTTTGGCCACCCTAGGCACCCTCTTGGTCTCCCTCTTCGCCTATAAGATGCCTTTTGACCTAAAAACTTAGGGGGGTTCGACGTTTTTCCAGAAGGAGTTCTGCTCCGCTGCCACCACCAGATTCCACGAAACAGCACCAGAAACTCCGTTATGGCCCCCTGCCGAGACGGGGAATTGGAGGAGATCATCGCCATCATCATCACCATCGACCATCCATGTTTCCCCCATCTATGAGTGAGTAATCCCCCGCTGTAGGCTATGGGGATGGTAGGGATTGGATGAGATCGTTCATGTAATGGCATCAGATTGTTAGGGCATGGTGTCTAGTATCTTTTATTAGTGCTTTATGACTTTGTTGCAACTTGTTATGCTTAATGCTTGTCACTAGGGCCCGAGTGCCATGATTCTAGATCTGAACATATTATTGATTCATTACGATAGTATTGTTTTTGGTCTTACCTGCAAGTTGTATACACACGTTGTTGTTTGAAACCAATGGCCCTGAAGTGACAGAAATCGAGATAACCGGAGGGAATGGCTTTGATGTGAGCATCACATGCGTTCACGGAGTGTTAATGCTTTGCTCTGGTGCTCTATTAAAAGGAGCACCTTAATTGCCAGTAGTTCCCTTGAGGCCCCGCTGCAAACGGGCTGGCTGGACAAAAGATGTTGTGCAAGTTCTCATTGCGAGCACGTATGACTATATATGGAACACATGCCTAGGATTATCTAGTACTTGGATGCTTTATCTTATTTATCTGCAATTACCCTATGTTCTGATTGCCATGTGAATTATATTGTCCATGCAACGCCTGTCCATCCATCCCTATGCCTACCGCACTCGAATCCTACTGTTTACTGCTATTGTTACTACTGTCTTTACTTTACTACTTCTGCTACTTTACTATTCCTACTACAAAACTGTTGCTACTGATAAACTGCTGTGAGCAAGATTGTTTCTAGTTGTTAAGGCTTATAAATATTCTTTGTCTCCCCTTGTGTCGAATCAATAAATTGGGTTTCACTTCCCTCGAAAATACTGCGATACACCCCCTATACTTGTGGGTCATCATTGAGTAAGAGGGAGATTGAAGAACGCCTCTGTAAGCAGGGTGACACAAGGACGTGGATGACGAAAGAGGGCTATCAACCGTTCCCGAAGCCGAGCAAGAAGAAGAAGTCTTCATGATCGATGTCTGCCTAGCATGATCGAGTGTGTGTATATTCTCGATGGATGCATGTAGTGTGTGTGTGTGTGTCATAAACTTTACTATCTTGTGGTCGAAACGGCCGTTATTGTTAGACATAACTATATTGTGGTCGTGTTGTCGTTGAACTTATTACTTCTATGTTGATCACGATGCTATCTTTTAGGTTTATGGATCCTTGGTTTTATATTTTGTGAACATATATATGCATGTGAACCCTTTATTAATTCTTTTCGTTGCATGTTTACTAATATGCCTTGTCATCTATAGAGATCGTGACGAGGTGGTATGTGGTGTACATGGGTCGGGTTCCAGGAGTCTACGAGGAGTGGGAGGACTGTCACAAACAAGTGAATAAGTTCAGCGGCAACAACTATAAAGGATACGCGACTAAAGAGGAGGCGGTAGCCAATTGGAGGAACCACATGTGGAAGAAGAACATGATGAAGATATTGGTCGGGCTCCTGCTCTTTCTCACCATCACAGTTGTATTCTATTTGATCCTAGTGTAGGCGGTGACCACTTCATATTTGTAATGTGAGATGATATGAACTTTGTATTTGGCACTTGTGTAAAAATTCGGTACTTGACACTATATATGTATCTTGATCAGGCTCTAAATGTGATGACATTATACTTGTGTTTGTAGTATATGTCGGTTTTCATCTAATATATATGCAATGTACTAATACTAATCTAGATAAATATTGTATAAATCATGTATAAATACCTGATTATATACCAGGAACATATTCTACTTTGATTACATGTAATACAGTCAGTGGCGCATAAAGGTATCTATGGCGCATATACATTCTGTGGCGCATGTGAGTGTATGTGCCACTGAAAATATTCCTGTGGCGTATGTGCAGAAGTACGCCACGGAAGTCTGAGATAGATATGCGTCATAGAAAGCAGATATCAGTGGTGACGTAACAGTGGCGCATCACATATGCACCACAAAAGAGGTATTTCCATACGCCACTGAAGAGGTATTTCCTAGTAGTGTGTCGATAATAATAGTAAAATTTGGAAAATGAAATTACCCCTTAAAATGAAGATATTCGCTTGGTACCTCTGGAAAGGGGTAGTTCTTACAAAAGACAACCTTGTTAAGTGGAATTGGTATGAAAGTACACAATGTGTTTTTTGTCATCACAATGAGACAATCCGGCACTTATTCTTCCAATATAAATTTGCGCGTGCTATATGGTCAATCCTCCAAGTAGCCTCTGGTTTATCTCCTCCACGATCGGTTGCCAATGTATTTGGTAACTGGTTACATGTGATATAGGATAAATACGAGACTTTGTTTAGGATGGAAGCGCTTGTCATTATTTGGTCGCTTTGGCTATGTAGAAATGACAAGATTTTTAATAACATCGTTTCTTCTCCCTTGCAAGTGATCTATCGCGCCACGGCTATCCTTTGATCATGGACTATTCTCCAGCGAATGGAGTTTTGTGACTTGTTTGCGGAGGGGTGTACGCGATTGGAGGACGCGGCGAGGGATATTTTCTCCCGACATGGATGGCAGCGTGATCTATGGATTGAACTGTCATAGCTGTATGCCGTTTTATCTTATTATATGGATTGTAAATATTCGTATTTTATTTTGGTACTTGTTGTGTGGATGGTCGACTGTGTGCATCCTAGCTATGCAGAGGTTGGGTATAAACATTGCTTTTGAGTAATAAAGCGCCCATTTTCAAAAAAAAAAAGTCACACAAGACACATACATCGACTGTTTCCCTAAACCCCTCGTCCGACTTTCATCTCGATCGGACAAACTCATGTGTTCCTCTCTTCTTAGCACCTCGTTGAAGTCACCGGTGCATAGCCACGGTAGTGTTTTAACAGATCGGATCTGAGTCGTCATATCCCATGTTTTACATCTCTCCCTCCTCCGCGCTTATCCATACATAAAAATCATCCTCCATGGATCCGCTAGATTCTCATCTATCAAACTATCTATGTGGTAGCATAAAAACTTGATGACTCCCAGATTTGTTATATTGTTTTAAAAAACATGAATACGACTACTCCTCCCGTTGCTACTAACACCATATGTATTATCATACCCAAGTGTACGTCATAAACCTTCCAACCATCACTTGTTAATCTGAGTTTCTAAAATACAGAACACCACCAGGGCAAAGCGTTGCACTATCGCGCATCTCCCTAACTGTCGCGGCATTGCTAGCTCCGTGACAGTTGAAACTCATGGAATTTATTGTTCCCGGCGGTACTCCGCGAGGGAGCCTGCTGATCTAGAATCATAATCATCCTTCTCAGTTCTCATCTACAGCCTTGTGTCTCTTAGGGTCCCTCTTAGGTTGAGGGCTCGTCGGAGGTGCAACCTACGTCCTCGTTGATAAATCAAAAATTGACACCAACTGATTAAAGAAGAAGCAACATTATTACCTACAGAAAGGGGTAAAACTCCCCCACTATTGACCCCCGTTTCCTACAAGGATCAAGCTCCATATCAACATCAGTGATACCAGCACCGGCCAAAGCAACCTCTTTACCCGACCAAGAAATCACCTCTTTAGCTAGAGGTGTTTTTGTACCCTGATCTAACATATTGGGCTCCGTTATAGCTCCAAAATTAGCAGCATCAGGATCAACCTCCTCATAATTGGCAAAACCATGTCCACATCCCCTTCCGGACCTTCCCGCACCTCTCTGCTGACCACCAATTTCCCGATCATGGCCACGACCACGCCAGCCAGGTTCAGCAAGCAACCATGGGCAAACTTCCGATCTTTCTCAGTATGCACGCCATTGTCGTGCTCCTTGTAACCATGCCCCAATAAACCACACACCTCGCACCAATTTGGAATACGCTCACAGCGCACCCGAAAAATATCTCGCATCCCTCCACGCGAAATTGAGACTGCTCTTTTTAATGGTTCTCAGACATCAATTTGCACACAAACGCGGAACAAGTTCCCAAAAACTCCATTGAGTCTGGCTCAGATGCCTCAAAATTTCCCACCCTTCTGGCCAAATTGGGTCCCAAATTATATATGCCAAACAACGCGGCGCGGGAAGCTCAGCCGAACACCCATCGCTGCATTGGGCCGGCCTATTTAGCTTCATTTTTTCTTTTAATATTATTATTATTCTTTTTTCTTATCTATTTTTCCTTTTCTCTTTTTCTGTTTTCTTTTTTCTTTTTCCTTATTTTTAAAACTGTCTAGAATTTGATTATTTGTTTATGAATTTTTAAAATATTCACTTTTTAAAAAAAGTGTTCATGATTTTTAAAAAAAAATCGCCTTTTAAGAATCATGATTAAAAAACATAATAACTGAAAACAGTCCATGTTTTTTGAAAAAAGATCATAGTTTTTCAAATTTTGTTCATAATGTTTAAAAAATAGCTTTAATTCGCCTTTCATTTCCTCCTGCCTCGAGAAAAGAAAGGGAATGGCTTTCTGTCAATGGAGATTTTAGAGACTTTTGCTTTTATACAATTAGTTGGTCGATGAATGTTTGAATACCCCACCAAGGAACCAAACGGAGATTCAAGATTGAAAATCTCTTCATGTCACAATTTTCTAAAAAATGTTCATGTTTTTCAATAACCATTTTTAAAAATATTTAACCTTTGCGCCACCATCAATGACCTGACTGCTTGGCCTTTGAAAAAGGGCACTCGCATCCATCTTTCCAGCACGCCTTCCATTGCTACTTCGAGCCACTCTTACTTCTCCACACCACACCATCGACAACCATGACCAGAGCAGCTTCAGCCAGAGGCAGAGGATCCAGGGGTGAATGGGATAGCCCCTAGCCATGGGTGGGGCTGAAGCCGTCACATATCGATGTTTGCGTCTCTGTCATCATCGCCGCGCGCATCGCCATTTCCGTCGCCACCGTTGTTCACCGTGGACTTCTCCAATTTCAAGTTCATTGTGCCCATCCACCAAAACTCATGGGACAAACAGTGGCTCCTTGACAAGTTTGGACGGGCGCTCGATGTATAGGAGCCCCGTGAAATCAATCTGTGGGAGGCCAGTGGTGGGAGACATATCTGGCCCGAGGAGGTTTTGTTCGACGGCCAAGGCCAAATGTACCTCCACCACTGCTGGGAATAGTTCACCCGCGCACACGCCTCTACAGGTCAGGCACTTTGTGGTCTGCAACTACGACGGTAACGACATGCTCATTATCAAGATCTTTGGCGAAATCATGTGCCGCAAGCACTATCACACTTAACGAGGAGGACGAGTAGGCGATGATGTGGAGATTCCTATATTAGTTATGTATTTTCTCTTTTTATTCTACCTATGTAAAACGCTGGGTGATTTCAATGGATGTGTATGAGACAAAATTTGCCTCCTGTCGTTGGATGTACCCCTGACCGAAACGGGCACGGCCGTACCTTTACGCTGTCCGACCAAAATAAACCAAAACTAACATATTTTGTGTTTGAAATGGATCTGACCCGCTAAAGACGTTTGTTAGTTCTTTTTTTAGTTGTACCCGGGTATAGCTAGAAAAGAGAGACTTTCGGGAAGGTCTGTTCCGAGCGTTTATCCGTACGACCAGTTTCCGATGTGTACATGCGGCCCGACCTTTCTAGTTTAATTAGCATGTACGTCCTGTCTGGTTTTCCTTTTTCCTGCGTGGTTCTATGGCTCGGCTTCGTCTTAAATTAAGACTCCTACGGCACATCATTTTTTATAAACATCTTGAAGAGGTGAATTGGTCGTAACGCTCATTTATCATTTTATCGTAAAACGTTCGATGAAGGCGCCTACGGCGCATCAGAGTGTAGAAGTACAAGTGTACTAAGAGGCAAAGTACACGGAAATACAAACATATGCAGATCCAAAATACACGGACGTACAATTATGCTCATAAACAAAGTACAGTGGAAGTATAACTGTACTAAAAGTCAAAATATATGAAACTATAACTCTACTCAGAACCAAAGTACGTGAAAGTACAAATATACTAAAAGTCAAAGTGCACGGAATAACAACTGTATTAAGAGCTAAAGTACATGAAAATATAAATATATGTAGATCCAAAATACGCAGACGTACAATTATGCTCACTGGCAAAGTACAACAGAAATATAACTGTATTTAAAATCAAAATACACAAAAGTATAACTCCGAAGTACGCGAAAGTACAAATGTACTAAGACTCGAAGTACGTAAAACAACAACCGTACTACTCCCTCCGTCCCGGTTTAAAGGGCCTACGCGTGTACCTACCAATAAAATATAAATTAATTTTAAAACTATTATACTGTTAGAAAGTATAACATTTAAATTTTTTAGGTTTAAAGGGCCTACGCGTATACCTAGATCGTTTATTACCCAATAAAATATAAATTACTTTAAAAACTATTATACCGTTAGAAAGTATAACATCTAAATTTTCTACATTATTGATCAAATAAACGATCTAGGTATATGCGTAGGCCCTTTAAACCGGGACGGGGGAGTAAGAGGCAAAGTACACAGAAGTACAAGTATATGCATATCCAAAGTAAGTACAATTATAATTACATGCAAAGTATAGTGGAAATATAACTGTACTTAAAATCGAAATAACCGAAAATATAACTCTACTTAAAGCCGATGTACGCGAAATACAAATATTATTAGTCAAAGTACGCGAAAAAAACAATTATACTAAAAGCAAAGTACACATAAGTACAAATATACACTCAGTCGAAGTATACGAAGGTACAAATGTACTCCGAACCAAGTACATTAAAGTATGTTGTACTAAGAGCCAAAGTACAGAAAAGTATAAGTATATTCACGGTCAAAGATGTGAAAGTACAAGTGTGTAGTAACCCAAGTATAAAATACACTAAGACTCCAAAGTATAAAAATAGAGAACTGAATTAATCTAAAGTATGAACGCAACGGTTTTAAAAAGTTTTCAGAACCTTTCAACATGGAAGCTAGTTTTAAAATTGTCGGCACGAGGACATCAAAATTGAAAACGGTTTTCAAAATATTTTATTTTGAATCATCAGATTTGAAAAAGAAAAAGAAAAATATGTATTCTCGTTTTTGGTATCTCCCTCTTTCTAATCATAATACCACTTTCATTCTGGTTGCGATAATTGGCAAGCATGCAGAGCTCCACTAGGAAGACCGCGTGAAGGAAAAGCTTACTCGGCGTGACGATGACGCGCGAGACTTTCCCTTCGTGAAGGTCGACGTTTGTTTAGGTTTTCCGATTGTACCCCTTTCCACCTAATTTGTTGTTTGCTTAGAGTTGGGCCGTCCAACCACTGCTACTACCGAAGAGGGTTTTGTTAATGGACTCCTTTAGAATATAGCCCAATAGCACTACAGAAAGATAGCGTCTGTAGTTACTACTTCTCAGGTCGATTTGCGTTTTTTTTGTACCACACGGCTGCTGTAGACGATGCCTTTGTTGTTTATAAGCTGGTCTCGGTAGCAGGAGGGCATCGCGCGGCAAGCGCGAACTGCAAACTACAAATCTCTGATTACATATGAATTCCCGTTGGTGATTGCCTTTATTTAGTTGCTTGTTAAATTAGTTTCCGTACTGCATCAGCACTCCGACATGGGGTGACCAGCTTTCGTTATTCTGTTTCATTCGCAATTTTCATTTCACATCTTGTACTTCTTCCCTAAAACATGACTACATACAAGGATTTCGAAAATATAAGACGTTTTAGTTTTATGAATCAAATGTATCTAGACGTGTTTTCTAGATTCGTAGAAATTCGGAGTGAACCTATACACTAAAAGGTGTCTAGATACATTCATTTCACAAAGATATAATGTCTTATATTTCTGAACGGAGGGAGTATATATTATATGTTCTGCACATGCTTCCTGCATCAAGAACCAAGATCACATTGCCTTTCTTCCTTGTGTGATTCCCATTCTCTCGCTTTGCTTTGGGCATCGGATCACATCGATTTTGCCGAGAGAAGCAACAAAAGCACATCTCCTAATCCCTGCCCCCCGGGTCGCTCTCCCGAGGGTGACATGGGTGGCGAAAAAACCCTAGCCGCCACTAGCTCTCACCTCCTCCTCCCCACACCTCGCCTCTGCCAGAGAGGGCCATCGAGCGAACCTGTGCTGCTCCCAATGATGGCGGCGGCGAGGATCTCTCCGGTGCTTCTCGTTTTGCCGACGGGTGGCACACCCGCATCAGAGATCTTGGTGCTTCAAGCCCCGATCTGACCTTGGTGGCGGCGCTGGTCCGTCGGATCCCGGCAACAGAGGTGCACATGTGCTTCAGCGGAAGGGATTGGGCCTAGAGGGCCAAGGCAGGGCGTCCTTTCCTAGGTGGGCAAGGTGTGGAGTTCCTGCGGGAGAAGCGGGCGGCTCTGTGTCGCAGGCGCCGGGAGATGTTTTCGGCCATCCACGGGAGGTACTCCCTCCTGCCCCTCCATCCCCTGCCTAGTGCTCGCGCGCCCAGATCCAGCGCGAATCCCCATCGGAGCTCTGGTGTCGGCCGTTCTAGACGGGCAACTCTCGATGGGTCCTGTGGTGGTGTCGTGCTTGGTGATTCTCCTGTCAGCAACATTCTCCAGGTCATGAAAGGTTTCTGTTTTGCTTCAATTTTCAGCGTGGGGGAGTTTTAGTCGATTGGATCAGCGGTGGCTGGTCGGAGGTGCGCCGGGAGGTGCGGACGCTGCATGTCTCTGTTGGTGCTTCTGTGGTGAGACATGGAGAGTTGGGATCTCATGCTAGCGCAGTCTAGGTTGACCCTCTGCCACAGGGACCGGAGCAGGGTTCACACGGTTCCCCCTCCTCTTCCATGGTCTCTCGTCAAGCCACCCGTACATGACGTGCAGGTCCTATCTTCCATTCCGCTCCCTTGGTTTCCATCGGTCCTGAGAGGGAAACTCTTCGCTACTTCCTTAGTGCCTCTCTGATAGGTGGTCATCTCACGGTGGGTGTCACCACCGGAGTGATGCTGAAGTCCGCTCGGTCCTTTCTTTGTCCCCTCTATATCTTTGTGATGCCTGGGTGTCTACCTTTGAGTGTCTGGGGAATCTTCTTGGAGCGGTGGATGGGTCTAGAAAGCCGATGGCTCGGGCAAAGGCCTGGCCCAGTCTGTCTAGTGCCGATGATGATGACGCCCTCGGGCGCCATTCCCCTCCTTGGATGCATCTTTGAAGAGCATCGGCTTTCTCCCCACCATAGTCTGATGTCTCTAGGTGAAAACCTAGACCCTTGTTTGGTTGAACAATGGCGTCACTTATGTGTCGTTCCCTTCTTGGAGGCATTGCTTCCTGAGGCCTTGATCTACGTATGTCTCCTGGTTCCCCGCTATGCGGTCTCCGTGTGCCTAGAGGTTGCACCTGTGAAGTCAGTTTGGAGTGGATTCTGACACTTGGTCTGCCAGCGACTTCCCATGCTCTTCATTTGATCGAGACAAAGACCTCAAGCATCGAATCTTTTCTTAGCTTATCATAGTCGTGCTTGTCTTGTTTTTGGATGTCGTTTTTCTCTGTTGTGTGCGAGTATTGTAAGCTGGTACCCCAGCGTCGATCGGTGTTGTAATCTGAACCTGAGGACATTATTAATTTAAACTCGGACTCTTGGAGTGTTTTATCTATAAAAAATCACATCTCCTCTGTTCATCCCACTCTACTTATCTGAACTCTGAAACTCGGTAGTGTGCTTCCTCTATTTCTCTTCCCAGCTCTGAAAAAACTGTCTTTAAGCTTGTAAGTACTCTAAATGTACAATTATGTTTCATGTGCAAAGAGCAATACAATTCGTTTTTCAAAAAGAATGGAGCATTCCCATAGCATCAATGCGGTGTTAATTTGTGTTTCTATTGCACTAGACCAACGTTTTGCATATCTTCAGTCAGCCAATCTTGGGCACACAAAAATGATCTCCACTTTCAAACCGTGCTGACTGCTAAGTCATGACACTCTGCTTCCCATGTGTTACACAAGCTTTACAAAGATACTCCGTGCTAATCACCTCATCCAAAAGAAAAATGTTGGTGATATACTTTTTGGATATACCCACTGTGACTCGCTGACCAGGGTGATCCACTTCGGGTTAGAGCTATGCTTCACGGTTGGACCAGTTAGGGAGAGAAGTTGGAAGCCCATCGGCTATGGAAAGGCCTAGAAGACTTACCGACTTAGGCATGTAGGAATACTTGTACTTCAAGATGTACTATGTAACCTACTCTTTATCGTAGCTAGATAGGGCTCTCCTATAACCCTAGGACTGGATGACTATATAAGCCATCATAGGGATCGGCCTTTAGGGCAACCAAACACAACAACCTCAACTCGCATAGGAAAAACATCTTTTGTAATTTGTACTTCTGGTTCTGCCGTATTACTGGATTGCTAGCAGGAGTAGGATACGTCCATCGCTGGAGGATTCGAACCTGGGTAAGTTTGTGTGCTCACCATCCTGGACAACCGTACGTTTCACACCCCACATCTTTCCACACCCCAAGGACCCCCTCATGGCGTACTTGTCTTCAATCCGACAACAGTTGGCGCCCACCGTGGGCTAGGTGACTTTCGGAGCTGCGTTCCGGGCAGAATCTGCGTGGATCAGAATCAGCAAAACAATCACCGTCGGTTGGGTCCTCTACGCTAGCGACGTCCCTCTTGTCCTTCTCGACAAGACCTAGATTCCGAATAGGGAGAACGTGACTAGCTATACAATCATGTCTTTTGGCAAGATCGATGTTTACCTCGGTTTCGCTAAACCCGCCCAACCCACCCCAACGGTGATGATAGAGGCGAAAGAAATTTCTGGATCTGCTTTGTCCGCGAAAGCGGCAGAATTACGGGTCTTAGAAATCCCTAATCCTACCCAACCCGTACCTGAAGCGGAGATCGTGGAGAAGATCGGATCTGAAGAAGACCTCCCTCGAGAGGTCGAATCTCAGGAAGATCAAAGCAGCAACAATGTCGGATCCGGCTCTGCCAATGCTGGAGCAGGAAAATCACTTTTGAGGCACACAGTGAGGTGGATGCTGCTACGTAGCAACGCCAGCATGGATGTTGTTCTCAAGACCATCAAGAGCTTCGAGGAAGCTAATAGGTAGAGCCTCACCCACCGCACATGGATCACACTTCGTCGGATATGTTGGCTCTAGATCTGGCTCTACCGATGCTGGAGACGACAATGACTCGGTGTTGGATGTGATCTGAACAAACGCCGACACACCAGCTTCCCCAGGGTATTCCATGACGTCAGTAGAATTCTGAGCGTTTGAAGCAGAAATTAAAGAGGAGTTCACCTCCAAGGCTGCGGAAGAAGGAGAAGGTCTGGATCTAAGTTCCTACAACAGTATGGATGAGAGATACGACAAAAACTCTCTCGAACTTCAAGATGATATGGACCTCGAAGAGAATCCTAATGTCTAGATGTCCGAGAGTACTGATAGAAGCTTGACTCCAGGAATCGGACCAAAAGTCGTCTTTGCCACAGGGACCGGTAAGGCCAACAAGGCAAAGAAGAAGAATAAAAACAAGACTCTGTCTAAGGATCTTCTAGGTCAAGAGGAGGTCGCCGAAGAATACGAGGAGGATTCAGATGTCGCTCTGATCCCTGAAGAACCAAAAAAGACTCTGGTGGATGGACATATGGTGACCCCAGGTGCCCGTGAAATCCTCGGAGAAGCACTTACAATGCCGATCCCAACCGCCTCGAATCTTACATCGGACAAGTTGGAGGAAAGGGCCCTAGCCCTAGAAGCGCAACGCCAGGTACTCTTGGATGAAGCCACCCATCTCATCGAAGAAAAGCAGCGCATTCCAGATGCAGGATGGTACAACTCCCTGCAGCATCAAAAGACCCGAAACGGTCCTAAGCTGACCAACAAAATCTAGAAGTTCATAAATCTCTCTTTGAGGGAAACAACACAAACATAGTCGTGGGATAGTCTCAGATCGACATCAAGGGAAACCAGGTGTATAACACGTCGGTAAAAAATACTGTTGTGGCCCGAGAGATCCTGGCGAATAATCCAACTCCATAGCAGGTCCGAATGAGTATAACACTACTCAATAAGGTCCTAGAGCAACAAAAAGCCTCCACGTCCTTCAGTGGAAAACTAGTCTCCAAATCCGACAAATGCCGCACGGACAGGGCTCGACAGCATGACACAAGACCCCGTCGAGAACCGGATCGGCGTCACTTCTTTGACCCTCGAGATGATACTTACTCAAGAACCAACTCTTCAGGACAGCGGCACAGAACCGCACGTGGTTGGAGCAACGTTGCCCCAACCGTAGAGCAAGACACCATAGCAGCAATGGTTCCACAGCAACCTCCCCGGTGGCAGTCAGATCACCGCAGGGAAGAATATGAAGCACAACGTCAGGAGCAGGATCAACAAAGAATGCCACCTTCTAAACACATAAGCCATCCGGTTGAGCCTCGCCATAATGATGGCAACGATGGATGAAGAAACGACGAAAACCGCACCGGATCAAGCTGACATGGTGTCTGTTGCCACGAAACCCCGGGTGGAGGACGGCGATCAGCTGGAAATAACCCACCGGCACCACCCTATCTAGCAAGTAGCACCCATAATGGCTCCCACGGGGGCCGGGGATGACGCCAAGGTGGAGGTGGTGGAGGAGGAAGCAGATACCTGGCTCCACGGCACCGCAGCCACAACAAACATCCGAGATGGCGCTCCCTGTCACCAAGTGACGCCAGGCACCGGATCAACTCAAACATAGAGGAGCGGCGCTACATGTCGGGCAGCATATACGTGGGCCCAAAATTCTTTGGGCCACGGATCCGACAAACAAATTTTTTCGAGGGATTTGCTATTTCAAGGCACATTCAACCCTACGACAGCGTGGCTCGGCCAGACACCTGGCTCCAGGATTTCTTCCAGGCCTGCTAGATTGCTAAAGGAGGAAACAGCTTGGTTGCAGTCCGGTATCTCCCACTGATTCTGCAGAAGACGGCTCGATCATGGCTCAGTGAACACCCGGGAAACACAATCCGCAACTTGTATGATATGTAAAGTGCGTTCTTCGGAATTTCGAAGGCACATACAGGAGGTCTTGCACGGTCGGAGATCTGCAGAGTTGCACCCAGAAGGCCAGAGAAACTTGTCAAGACTACCTTGGATGATGGATCGACACGCCAAACTCCTGTGAGGGATTAAATGACCAGACCGTGATTGAAGGTTTCATCATAGGGCTCCCAATTGGATTACTGCGTCACCGGCTGAAATGTGACAAAGTCACTAATCTAGGAGAAATGATAGAAACGGCAAGCAAATATGACGATCTGACGATGATTCAGAGGGACTGCTGAACGCCCTAGCCATACCATAGGGCTAAACAGTCGAAGCAGCAGCAGGCCCAGAAGCTCAAGAACACCTTGGATTAGAAACCCATTCTAGAAACTATAGATGTTTAACGCAACTTTAGGATCTGGAGGACGAGGAGCGCGCGGAGGCGGCCGGGGATGAGGTCGCGGAACTTCCCGGGTCCAAGGTAGAGGAGACCAGCAACCTTGTAAAACCTACTCTTGGGCCGACATTGCCAATAATCCGTGTGTGTATCACCCGGATGGTAACATGGGCTCTTCCCACACAAATGATGAGTGTCTTTTTAACGAAGACATCAGGAAAGACGAACTACTAGCTATAGGGCCAAGCGAAAATAAGGAACGAAAATTCTGACAATGAGAAGGAGTTTAAGGAAGATTCCGACATGGAGGAGGTAGATTCCTCAAATCCCAAGTCAGATGGTAAGAAGGCTTACCTAACTAAGAAAGACACATATGTATGCTTCCTCGGATCCTATCCTGCTAAGATCAAAAAGGTAGTAATGCACGAGCTCAACACAACTATTCCAGTTGTTCCCTAGTATCTGGACTGGTCGGAAGTAACAATTAACTTTGACCGAAGCGACCATCCACCTAAACCACATAGGCGAGGAAAGTAAGCTCTGGTCATTAATCCACTAATCGACAGATATGGGTTCTCCAAGACTCTCATGGACGGTGGCAGTAGCATTAACATCCTCTACGTCGAAACACTACACCCTAAACGGGCAATGGCAATGTGTGAAAATGTGCTTATGAAACCCTATTAGACGTAGGGTTTGGGCAATGGCTTGGCACCCTAAACGGGATGCATCTATCTCTTTATTTAAGGGTACACAATGTGTACAATACAATTACAAGTCATGTACAGATACTACGAATATATACAGTCTAAGACGCTCCCTCGATCTTAATAATGGCCTGACGTACAAAGCAAGTTAAGATTGCGCCTACAACCTACAAACTGAGGCCGCGGTAGAGGCTTCGTGAAGATGTCAGCGAGTTGATCTTTGGAGGAGATGAACTTAATGTGAAGTATCTTTTATGCAACACGTTCCCTCACAAAATGATGATCAACTTCGATGTGTTCCATTCGGGCATGAAATGGCGGATTAGATGAAAGGTATATAGCGTTGATGTTATCACACCAAAGGACTGGTGGCTGAGATTGAGAGACTCTCAGTTCTCTCAATAGCGACTGCCCATATGATCTCAACTGTAGCATCTGCAAATGTCTTGTACTCAGCTTCAGTACTGCTACGAGAGACTGTAGATTGCCTGTGAGCATTCCAGGCAATCAAATTGGCACCAAAGAATTCTGCATAGCCCCCCGTGGATCGCCTGTCATGTTCTCCACCACCATGAGCTCCTAGTAGTGTCCAATAATGTTACTGATTCAGTTTGTGATGCATGTCACCAGGACAAGAGTCAGCATCTTCCTTTTTCTAAGTCGAATCATGTAGTTAAAACTTTGTTAAACTTCATGCACTAACCAACTATTCCAAAAGACCGATATGATGGAAATAGTTAGGCACTCCACTTATACAGTTCAAGAAACCCTAGTATTCTACGGGAATAGATTGGGCGCGACAGCTATGGTACATGGAGGTAAAACCAAACATTGACTTCTTCCTCTCTCAAAAGTGAAGAACGGAAGGGGCATGTAGATAGATAGATACATCATATACATAGTGTTAGAAATGATGTGCTAAATCATTACATCCATGTGTAATTTTAGATTTTTCCTAAATCTTAAAGCCTATGTGTGTGGAAACCCATATATGAAACAGTAACTCCAGCAACCGCGCTATAACTTGGCGCGCTAAAATAGCGATTCAGCGCGTGGCAACTGAATATAGCGTGTGGCAACTGAATATAGCACGCGGTGTGTACCTTTTCTCCACCGGAAGCTCTAAAAAGCCGCGTGTGAAAATTAGCCAAGATCGCGCCCCCCCCCCCAGCAGGCGCGCTAAAAAGCAGCACACAGGCGCCGACGCAAACAGGTTTCACGTCAACAATACAATCAGCAAGATCAAACAAACCCAAATAATTCAACAATAAATTATCTATTTATTATTACAACTAAAGCAAATAGTACATCAGCAATACAACAAATACAACAAGTTTTTCATCAACGTACAACAAATTGTTTTCCAATAATTCAACAAACATACAAATAAAGTGGCCACTATTATTTTCCAAACCATTTCCAATGCTCCTCGGTGAGATCTTTTTGAAGCTCGTCATACACCTCATTAGACCGAACGGCATGATATGAGTCAATGAAACGTGTCACCCTATGTTCTCTCCTATGCACTTGCATGGGAACCCACATCAAGTCAAAAAATGAGTAATCCATATCTTTACCACGATCGTCGTATATGATTATGTTATGTATGATGACACAAGCGGTCATGATGTACCAAAGGCAATCTTGGTCCAAAAATCTAGTCGGTCCTCTCACAGGAGTAAATTGGGCTTGCAAAATCCTAAATGCTCCCCTGCATCTTTCCTAGCCACCGCTTGTGCATTGTGAAATTGGGTTTGCTTTTTACCTTTGGGTTTGTGAATCCGCTTCACAAATGTTTTCCACCTTGGGTAGATGTCGTCGGCAAGATAGTAGGCATAGTTGTACTTGTGTGCATTTGCTTCAAACTTTACTTGTGGCCCTTCACGCAATGCAATCTTCTACATAAGTGGTGACCTTTGAAGAATATTGATGTCATTCCACGATCCAGGTATTTCAAAAAATACATGCCAAATCCAAGTCTAATAATCTGCCATGGCTTCAAGCATGATAGTGGAATCCTTCTTGTGTACTTTAAATTCTCCATGCCA
The DNA here is from genome assembly GCA_910589775.1 of Avena eriantha. NCBI lineage: Eukaryota > Viridiplantae > Streptophyta > Magnoliopsida > Poales > Poaceae > Avena > Avena eriantha. Next base: position 129,464,251 of record OU342743.1, on the reverse strand, counting down.
TGCCGCAGGACAGTTTTTCCAGCTCCAGTGCATATAATCAATAGAGCCAAGCATTTCTAGAAACCCCGAGCCTTGTTTTGCTCCAAAAGTCTAGTTGTGTCTTCGGCATTGGGGGCTCTCAAGTATCTGGTGCCAAACACGCGCACAATTGCAACGGCAAAGCGCTTGACACACTTGATGGTTTGAATCTCACCTATAGCCAAGTGGTCATCAACTAGATCCGCCGGTATACCGTATGCAACCATACGCAAGGCGACAATCACCTTTTGGTAGGTGATATGCCCAAGTTCTTCGGTGTCATCCCTGCTTTGCTCAAAAAACCGATCAAACTTGGTCACCTTCTCCGCGATACGCTTGAACAAGTTGATGCTCATCTAAAAACACCGACGAAAGTAGTACTCGGGAAATATCGGATTTTCGTTGAAATACATCTGCATCAACCTATTATAGCCATCGATCCTTTCCCTCCACAACTTGAGTCTACCAAAAACCGAGCCACCGCGCTTCGGCTTTTGGATGGCTTGCCAAGCCAATAGCATCGACATGTTCTCTTCTTCCTCAAGCTCAAGTTAATCATCGTAGGTCCTCTACAAACATAAACCAAACTCACTTTATCTACCAACTAAAAAACAAAAAACTAAAGAAATATGAGGCGGCGGAGGAGGAAACATACCTTGCGGTGATTTCGCTGAGCACTTGTGTACGCCATGTTGCGTCTCAGCCAGAGGAGGCTCCGCACTTACTTTAACGTCTATTTGCTAATATTGCACGACATCGGTAATGTCTTCTGCATGACTCGCCAAATATAGATCTTTACCTTTACCTTGCTAGGAACTCTTAATTTCCACACTGTCTCCAACATAGGAGTGATCTTTCATCGGCTACTAACCTTGTGGCCACATTTCCTCTCCCATTTAACATAGTGCGTTGATCTTGCCCAAAAAGGTACCCGTCTTTGTTAGACTCCAAGACACAAAGTCTTCCATACCATTAGCTGATAATGGAATAGCCATGGAAACGAGGTGTTAGTTTGTGTTTCTTTCTTGTGATTGGTAGGGGCTGAGTTTTCCATGGCAAATTGGCAAGTATTTTATTTCCTGGACCGTTCGGCCGTCTTGCCTACCTCTGTCCGAGTTGGCCCGGTAACATCTGTTAGTACCCAGCGGCAGAACACGGCCCAGTTTGCACTACACGAGCATAGAGTATTTCTCAAGTCGATCCGCGTTTAGTACCACACGGCTCGCCTACAGGACGCCGAGGCTGTTTATAACCTGGTCTCGGAGGCCGGTGTGCATCGTGCGGCAAGCACGATCAGCAATCTACAAAATCTCAGATTATGATGAATGAATGAATTCTCCTTACAGTGTCCTTCGATTGCCTTTGTTAGTGTCCTGTTTAATGTTCAATTACTTTCAGTACTGCGTCCGCACTCCGACATGGGGTGAACAGCATTTTGTTGTTTCCGTTTCATTTTGCAGTCCAAGCATTTCACCAGGCACGGTATCGCCGGCGCCGTCTCTCGAGCGCAGCGAAGCCCAAGTTCCGACGTTGTACAATAGTATATGCTTAGATCACACACTGCTTTTAGACTTTTTCTTCCTTCCGATCTGCATGAGCCGCAACAAAAATAGTTATAGGATCTCAGTTCAGCTGCCTAGTCGATTCTACGGCCTAGCAGCCCTAGCTAAGCTAGCTAGTGTCTACTGTGGATGGCAATGTCTTTGCTTTTTATTTTTTGCAGGAGCCGGCAATATCCAATCGCATCGAGTTTGCGGGAAGAAGCCGCAAAGCACATCTCCTCCCTCTTGATTCTGAAAGAGTTTGCCGAGACAGAAGTTTTCTCAACTCCGAAACTCCGGTGCGCCCGTGTCTTCTGAATCTCTCTTCACAGCTCTGAAACTCGCACACCGTTTTCCTTTCCTTTTCTTTTCTTATATATAATCTGTTTTTGTTCCTGTAAATTGTACTCCCTCCTATTCATATTACTTGTCGCTGAAATGGATGTATCTAGACATGTTTTAGTGCTAGATACATCCGTTTTAGCGACAAGTAATATAGATCGGAGGGAGTACTACAGTTCTGTCTTGGCTCGGAAACTTGTACATAGAAAGAATGTACATGTACTATCTCTGTTTCTTTTTTGTGATGTCGCAACTTTCTTTATGTTATTTTGCTAATAAAGAGATCACTGCCAAAGAGTGAGATTACACTGGGTTCGAGATTTTGCGGATCTTTAGTCACCTGATTTTCAAGCATGGGAAAGATCTCCTATCTCCAGCTTCAAATCATGCCACCAACTGTCAACTTGTGACACTATGTTCACATATAGTACGAGCTTAACTCGGCTGCTCCGCAATTCTTATCTTCCATGTAAGAGAGGACCAGGTTTAATTGGTCTAGACTTGCTTCTTAGAATGTCTTGCTTTAACGCATGGTATCGATTCAATTAGTAACTGCGGCGGATGAATTTGGATGGAACTTAAAGTGTTTACCAATAAAGATCCAAACACTTTCAGGCTTGTATACTTCACGTTAGGGTGGGAGCGATTATATGGCCGTTTTAGCTATGTAGAAAAATGATAAAGTATTTACCAATAAATATTCATCTCTCTTGTAATTTATCTACCCTACGGGTACCCTCTATTTATGGTTATCTCTACGTCATGTGGAGGTTCGGGATATTTTTTATGGAGGTGTGCATGTGTTCGGGATCCTATCATGGATGGCACCATAGTCCTCGCATAGGCTCTCCATCTTAGCTGTTTCTACAATTTCTCATTAAAATATGCAATACGTCTATTGGTTAATTTTCTTTGCTTGGTGACTTTGAGAATTTGTCGGTTGTGTGCATCCTAACTATACAGAGGTCGTATGTAATTTTAATACTCTTTATGTAACAAAAACACACTTTTTCGAAAAAGAAAGAGAACCATGGACATGTTTCGGCGTTAGGCGCGGCCTGTGGCAATTGGCAAAGTGTGCATATTCTACCCTACAATCTATGGTGCAAAGTTAAATTGGTCGCCGCAAGTGTGGCACACGGGGGAGAAATCGTGTTGTGCCTTCGACCGTGGCGTCGAAGTGTGGCAGAGCCAGCACCAAAGGTCTGAGGGGTTAGGCCATCTTGAGAGCACAGACCAATGCATAAATATGTAAACACTGAAGGGGTTTCTTAGAAAATCTAAGACCCTACAACTAACAGGCAGCTCCTCCCCTAGCGTCGAACCAAACACTAGTTCGACACCTGACAGTCCAAAGGGAAACTCCAACGAACGGCCCGACAACCCGAATGGGTAGGCAACTCATGGCTTGTATGGCCTGTCTGTTTTGACCCATTTTCGGACCAAATTAGGGTCAAATTTGCGACACGACGGACAACGTCCGCCTCACACCCTCCTGTCAGCGACACACTCTCCAGTTCACACCTCTCCTTTCCCAAATCAAGCCGTCATGGCCACTGTTTGTATCCTAGCGAGTTATGTCCGGTGCTCCGCCCACCTCCATTGATGTGCTCCTGCTCAAGCCCAAGAAAGAGCCCACACTGGAGAAGGGAGCTTTGGAGACCAAAACATGGATGCCACGGAAGATTAAAAAGAAGAGACAAGAGTTTGTTGTAGCCGTGGACAAAGTTGTAGTTGTGCAAAACACCCCGCCATACATGTTTGACATCGCCACCAAAGTTGCGTAGTAGGATTTGTTCATGCTCAAGGAGAAGGCGCTCGCCTAAGCTCTGGCCAACGCCATACCAACCACGACAACAGGCTCAAGATTGTTCGTGAAACGCGCACTGCGGCATCATGATTCGCCGTCCTCTCATCTCGTCATAGACGATACACGAACACGCCCATCCACCTCCTCGGTTATCCACCTCGCCTCATCACACGTCACCGGAGATAGGCAAATCCGTGCCTAGTGTCCCCGGCATGGGTATTGATGACTGCAAGTGCACAGATCGTTTGTAGCTAGTTTCGAAATAAAGATATCGATCCCACAGGGAGCAGGAGTCTGAAGTCTAATAATTCTTCAAATAAATATTGCGATAGAAATGCTAGATAAAGTTCTAAGTAACAAGATAAAATATGAGTATTGTGTAAAAAAGGTGTTTTTGAGTTTTGGGTATAAGAGCTATAGTAAAGCAAAATAACTTAATACAGAAAGTAAGTATCGCGTATGTAAGAGAGATTGGAACTACAGTATGGAAAAGGCGTTCTCAGGAAGTAGCGGATACACCGCTAGTATTTGTGAAGATTTAAGATAAAGATTATCATCATGAACATTCTCAACTATGTATGTATATGAGGAACTCCGTATGTGTATGAATAGACAACAATCGCTGCTCACATCATCCTCATAATCACAGCAGTCAGCAATCGACATCAATCGAATTACTGCGCTATTAAGGGACGTAATCATGTAGGACGTATCCTATGGCATGGATAGTGTTCTGTGAGTTTTCTCGATTTCCCAAATTGCTACGTAAGGAGTGCCAACAGCTTTATAGTGACTGTAAGTGCTAGCACGCCTCCATCTGCCAACAAGTAGTTCCCTCCATCAAGTCCCCGCAAGAGACAAATATTGAGAGGTCGACTTCTCTCAACATCAAGATGTAGAGAATCTAACACATGATCACAGCGATGAATGTCATAATAGATTTTATCTTATTTCAATCTCACACTAGGGTTTGTCCATCTCCCCAAGAACTAATGATCTACTCAGACATGGAGGAAATCAACATCATGACAATGATAATAGAAACAATCATAGATGAATAGTACTTGTATAAATCCACAACGAGTATAGGAATTACAAAAAGATCTAGACAAGATGTAGATGGGATAAATGTAGATGGTGGTGATGCAACGGTGGATGATGAAGATCGATGCCTTAGCCTCCTGGATCTGCGCACGGCGAAGATGGATCCCTTGTGGATGACTCCCCCCTTTAGATGCCTTCCTGAGGTGAGGTTTCTGTGATTTCTAGGTGTTCTGTATGTCGTCTCCCCGAACCAATTGCACGAAATGAAACTATTTGACAAGGCGGAGGCAGGACGGCCGGAGCTATACGGGCGGAAGAGTTGCTCCCGCCGTATAGTTGGTCGTTGGGATCTCTGCCTCCCTTGTTCGCTTCTTGTTTTCTTCTCGTATTATTAATATTTCCCAAATAAGCGATTTACGTTGTTTTTTACTCCTTTTCTCCATAGTACAACTGCTTCAATAATTGTATCCATTGGATCCATCATCTGTCCTGATCCTGGTGAAAACGGACATAAAATGTGCGTGTGAGCGCCGTAAAATACCAAGATCCTACATCTACAATGCAAAATAATAATGTAAAATATAATGCAAATATGAACTCATCAACTTCCCTAAGCTTAGACTCTTACTCGTCCCGAGCAAGTTTTTAGCTTAATGGATGTGATCCTCATATTCATGAAGCTGAGTCAATAAAATAAATAAGGCAATTGCAGCATGTGTTTATCATGTACGATACAGGGAAATAAGTTTATGAATAGTACCTTACTCGAACCATCTGAATGGTATTGGAAGGCTTCTACACCTTAGTTATCAATAGTTCATAAAAGATAAATCTCAACATAATATCAAAGAATCTGGTTCTACTGAATGAGTTAATGAGATAGTCCCAAGTGTTTTAGGATCAATGTATTTATGTGGGATTCAAAAACTCAAAAGTGTCTATTTGTCATACTACAATACAGTGGTATATGCCTATTTGCTTTTTGCACATTCGCTCTTTTTCTTCTTTCTTTTTCTTTTCTTTTGCATATATGATCACACTTTTGTTTTAAGTGATGTGCAAAGGAGCTAGCCATATATTCCACCTTATGTAGGAATTCGAAGTTCAACGATCTCAATTATCAAATTCCAACTGTATATATGAAGCATTCTTATGACTTGAGATTCTACCATGACCTGTTCTCACTCTATTTGGATAGCACTTTCATTTTCCTTTGTTCAAGGTTTTCTTTTTCAACTTAATTGTATAGATAATTTTTCTTTGTAAATCAAACCGTAGTCTTACAGCATATTGACCAAATTATCTTTATGTGTTCCATTAATACCAATAGTATGGAAGACTCTTATTGCTATTATCAAGTGCAAGTAAAATCATACTCAAGCATTTCATATATCAATAAAGCAAACACAAACTCAATATTGCTCCATATATAATAATAAACTCGGAATTTCATAAAAGGGATCGACTATTCCTGAAGGGAATTCTAATGATGCAAACTTAATTTCTAGTTTGAACTAATGCAAGAATAATAATAAAAACTTATAAGATAGATTACAAAGTCTTAAAGATCTCCCCAAGCTTGGAATCAAGTGAGGCGGGATCAAATAATCCCTTGCGATTATTTGATACCGTGATTGTTGTAGATTACTGGGGCGCCATGACATGTAACACCACGGTGTGTAGCTTCTTGTTGGTATCCTCCAGAGTAGTTATGCGGCTGTAGCACCTGCGCAGATCAGATTGCAGAGTGTCCACTCTATCTGCGAGCTTGGTCACCAATGGAAGGAGGTCTTCCTTCTTCTCCATCTCATTGAGACAGTGACGAACTTTGACGTGATGGAGTAGCTCATGCTTTTGATATATCTCTAGTGCCCGCATGCGATCCTTGGTCCTGGGGACAACTTCTTCTTCCTCATCCATAATTGATGGATCGGGAAAGTGGAAACAGTACCACCACTCTTCTTGAGACTTAACCTTCATACGAGCACCAATGGTTGGCTTCGAGAGTAGAACCTCCCCATCCTTGCTAGCACCTGCACCAATATTAGATAATTCCTTACGCTTGTGCGGCCTTAGATATGTGGTGATAAACTTGACCGTATCCACACGCCATTTTTCATGTGGCTTGTGATCTTCTCTCTCTTGTTGAGCTTTCTTCATCGTCGCCCAATTAATCTCCGGTGGATCATAGATGTCATGACGGATGTAGATGTCAACTACGTCATCATCACCATCATAATCATTGTTGAAGCAGCTTGACTTGACGTACTCCTTGTACTTCGGGATAAACCTCTCCACCTCCTTGTCATCATCCTCTATGGACGGGCTGCTAGAGCGGTCCCTGGAAGGAACAATGACCCCCATGGGTTTCCCACGGCCTGGGGCGGGATGGTGCATTGCTAGATTGGTTTCTGTAGATTATGATTAGAGAGAGAGAGAGAGACAATGACAGTATATAAGAGGGGTTAGAGGTCGGTAAAACTCATGAGAAACACCAAATTATCGCCTAAGAAAAGAATCGAAACGAAACAGGGACATAATTCACGGATTTGGAAGTGTCCTGCTACGTAACGACCAACTATACAGGCGCGGCCCGTATAGATCCGGCCGTATAGTTGGTTCCGAACAGATATTTCCAAATATCTCGAGTCTAGGTCGATTGAATCACGACTCGGAACCGACAATAATATTTTTTTAATGGATATATAAAAGAAAGATCAAACAAAAAAGTGTCTGAGAGTTTAACGACCAACTATACGGCCGGAATTTTTGCTTCGGTCGTATAGTTGCGACCGTATAGATTCAAACACCGAAATCAAAAGTGCCTGGGAGTTTAACGACCAACTATACGGCCGGAATTTTCACTCCAGTCGTATAGTTACGACCGTATAGATACAAACAACAAAAATCAAAAGTGCCTGGGAGTTTAACGACCAACTATACGGCCGGAATTTTTGCTCTGGTTGTATAGTTGCGACCATATAGATACAAACACCAAAAAATCAAAACTATCTGAGAGTTCAACGACCAACTATACGGCCGGATTTTTTGCTCCGGTCGTATAGTTGCGACCGTATAGGCTCAGATATCGAAAGCAATTTCACAAAGATGATACAGAGAGTTTAATGACCAACTATATGGTGAGAGCCCCCTCTCCGGTCATATAGCTCTGCCCATACAGTTGGTAGAACCCCTCTAAAACTTCAGAAAACACAAGGAATTTGAAAACAAAACTTTTAAGAGTAAAAATTGTGAAAATAAATCACTTATTTGAGTAAGAACACTTACCTTGCACTTACCACTCATTTAATCGGGGATGAAAAGTTCCTCCCATAACAAGGACTCCTTCTCTCTTGGAGGAATTGACTTTAGTTCATTAGATAATTCCTGTGAACAAAAATCACTAGGACTAAAGTTCCTCTCAATAAGATTGGTGTCTTCCTAGGCAAACATGGACATTGTATCTAACATTTTTATTTCTTGCCTCTGCATAATTGCAACTCAAATTCTTATTGTGAAAGAATTCAACAGATCAGTCTTGGCTTATGTTTTTTCCTCTCAAGGAGTTCTTTTAATCCATCACGATCCGTGTGAACTCTTACCTTTGCATCAACTATATAAGAACGAAATTTATCGCAAGAGAAAAATACAGCAAAAAGTTCCTTTTCTTCCTTAGGGTAATTCTTTTGAGCACCATTGAGAGTTCTACTAGCATGATGTATAATATTAAATCTACGACCAATATGTTGTCCAAGAGTTACTCCTACAACATCATTGCTAGCTTCACATATTAAGTCAAAGGTTGTATCCCAAATAGGTGGTTTAATGGTGGGAGCACGAGTTAAAGTATTTTTTAGTTTATCAAAGGCTTTAAGAAACTTATCATTAAAATTAAATCTCAATCCCTTTTGCAAGAGGTTAGTCAATGGTTTAGATATTCCAGAGAAATTTCTAATGAACCTTCTGTAAAAACCCGCATGACCAAGAAAACTCCTTATACATTAAATATCCCTAGGTGGTGGCATTCTCTCTATTGCTTCAACCTTAGCTCTATCAACTTCAATTCCCTTACCTGATACCTTATGTCCTAGGACTATACCTTCTTTGACCATAAAGTGACACTTATCCCAATTTAGAACAAGATTAGTTTCTTCACAATGCTGCAAAACTCTCTTGAGATTATTCAAGCAACTAGTAAATGAAGTTCCATAGACAGAAAAATCATCCATAAATACTTCCATTATAAGTTCTATAAAATCAGCAAAAATAGCAGACATACATCGCTGAAAAGTAGCTAGAGAATTACATAGACCAAAAGGCATACGTCGGTAAGCATGTAACCGTAAGAACTTATGAAAGTTGTTTTAAGTTGGTCATCCGGATGAACATCTATTTGAGAGAAACCATAGTATCCGTCCAAGTAACAAAAATGAGTATGGTTTGCTAACATTTCTAAAGTTTGATCTATGAACGGTAATGGATAGTGATCTTTCCTAGTTTCTTTATTTAATTTCTTGAAATCTATGCACATCATGTGCCCAACAATAGTTCTAGTAGGTATTAGTTCATGTTTTCATTAGGAACAACAGTAAAACCTTCCTTCTTAGGGACACAATGAACAGGACTTACCCAATCACTCTCTTTGACAGGATAAATTATACCTGCATCCAGTAGGCATACAATTTCTTTTCTTACCACTTCTTTTATTTCAGGCTTCAATATTCTATTAAATTCCGCAACTGGTTTTACACCTTCTTCTATGAATATTCGATGGATGGCTATCATGGGACTAATGCCCTTCAAGTCATCCATTGAGTACCCAAAAGCTTGGTGATGCTTGATACATTGCAAATGTATCTATAATTTTTGATGTTCCATGCTTGGTTTTATCCACTTTCTTGTGTTTTGTCCACACTTTGGATTACTTTTCATATGATTTCTTCGACTAACCTATTAACAAGAGCCACAGTTCCAGCTGCCTGTTTTCTACTGTTTTTGGTTCCAGGAAAGTCAGAAAAAAATATTCTCGAAATTGGATGGGACAAAAGCCAAAAGTGCCTATTTTTTCGGAAGACTCAAGGAGCCAGAATACGAGACGAAGGAGGGCCAGGGGCTGGCCACACCCCCCTCCCAGGCGCGGGCTAGGCCTGGCCGCGCCAATGCATGGTCTGGTCGCCCCAGGCTGCCCCTCGGTCTCCCTCTTCGCCTATAAGAAGCCTTCTGACCTAAAAAGTCCGGGGGGTTCGACGTTTTTCCAGAAGGAGTTCCGCTCCGCCGCCACCACCAGATTCCACGAAAACAGCACTAGAAACTCCATTTTGGCACCCTGCCGGGACGGGGAATTGGAGGATATCATCGCCATCATCATCACCATCGCTTCTCCATCGACCATCCATGTTTCCCCCATCTATGAGTGAGTAATCCCCGCTGTAGGCTATGGGGATGGCAGGGATTGGATGAGATCGTTCATGTAATGGCATAAGATTGTTAGGGCATGGTGCCTAGTATCTTTTATTAGTACTTTATGACTTTGTTGCGACTTGTTATGCTTAATGCTTGTCACTAGGGCCCGAGTGCCATGATTTCAGATGTGAACATGTTATTGATTCATTATGATAGTATTGTTTATGGTCTTATCTACAAGTTCTATACATACGTTGTTGTCCAGAACCGATGGCCCCGAAGTGACAGAAATCGGGATAACCGGAGGGAATGGCTTTGATGTGAGGATCACATGTGTTCACGGAGTGTTAATGCTTTGCTCTAGTGCTCTATTAAAAGGAGCACCTTAATTGCCAGTAGTTCCCTTGAGGCCCCGCTGCAAACGGGATGGCAGGACAAAAGATGTTGTGCAAGTTCTCATTGCGAGCATGTATGACTATATATGGAACACATGCCTAGGATTATTTAGTACTTGGATGCTTTATCTTATTTATCTGCAATTGCCCTGTGTTATGATTGCTATGTGAATTGTCTTGTCCATGCAACGCCCGTCCATCTATCCCTATGCCTACCGCACTCGAATCCTACTGTTTACTGCTATTGTTACTACTGTCTTTACTTTACTACTGTTGTTACTTTACTACTCCTACTACAAAACTATTGCTACTGATAAACTGCTGTGAGCAAGATTGTTTCCAGGTGCAGCTGAATTGACAACTCAGTTGTTAAGGCTTATAAGTATTGTTTGGCTCCCCTTTTGTCGAATCAATAAATTGGGTTTCACTTCCCTCAAAAATATTGCGATGCACCCCCTAGACTTGTGGGTCATTAAGACTATTTTCTGGCGCCGTTGCCGGGGAGCATAGCTTTATTTATCAAGTCCACTTGGAATCACTATTGTTCAAGCTAAGTTTATTTTCGCCTTGTTTGCTTGTTTCTTTATCAAAAATACAAAAAAAAAATAGTTCCTAGTCTAGTTGTTATTTTCGTTGGTCTGTTATTGTCTTGCTTTATCATGCTTGATGTCAATGGTTGGTTTCTTTGAAACTGAATCTTATTGGCAAGGTGGATTCACGGAATATCAAAAATATTATTATAAGGAACACCGCTTGTCACAAAAAGGGAAACACTTATGGGAACAAATTGATAAATTGTATACCATTGCTAGAAACGTGTGCTCTGCTTATAATGTTACTTATTGCTGTGATAAATCTTATTGCAGAAAGAGGTATAAACACCTCCCTTTTCAATGTGAGTATAATGATAATGATACCATATCTTCTTATGCTAAAGGAATTTATGACTTTTATGATGCGGAACAAATTGAAGAATTTATTGCTTGGAAGGGTGCTTTTGAACTTGCTAGTTTGCTTGAAAATATTGATGATTCACCTTACAAATATGAGGTTTATGGTATACTTTAATTTTGCTTTGATAATTACAAGGATGAAAATGGCTATATTCTTGAATATATTAATAGATGCTTTCCACAAATGGAAGAGACTAATGCCTTGCAGGATCCTATGGAAGAGGAAATTGCTGAACCTGAATTCTCATTAGATGAAAAAGAGGAGGAGAGTGATGAACAAAAGGAGGAAGAATGGATTAGCTACCCATGCCTACCTTCTAATGAGAGTAACTCTTTATGCCTTACATTATTTGATTGTCCTCCATGCTTACTAAAGGAGGATGAATGTTATGTTCCTGAGGATTCTTTTGAAAATGTTTATAATAAAGCTCTAGTGCTTGTAGATCATGAAAAGCATGCTTTATGTGATAGTTATATTGTTGAGTTTATTCATGAGGCTACTAAAAATTATTATGAGAGAGGAAAATATGGCTGTAGAAGTTTTCATGGTATTGAAACACCTCTCTATGTGCTGAAAGTTTTGAAGTTACTCTTGTTTTATCTTCCTATGCCTGTCACTTTGTTCTTTGTGAATTTATTTGCATACACGATTCCTATGCATAAGAAGTGGGTTAGACTTAAATGTGTTTTGAATTTGCTTCTTGATGCTCTCTTTTACTTCAACTCATATTTCTTATGTGAGCATCCTCTCAAACTATTATGCCTGAAGATGATAATATGTCTATTATTCTTGGGAGACCTTTTCTTAATACTGCAGGAGATGTTATTAATTGTAATCAAGGGAAGGTGACCTTCAATGTTAATGACAAGGAACATATTATCTATTTCCCCAAGAAGATTGATAGTACTTATGGTTTTGAATTCAATTGAACATGTTGAGGGCATTCAAGTTGGAGAAATATATTGTCCCATACCAAGAGGAAAAAATTGAAACTATTATGATTGGGACCATTGCTATCAAGGTTGAGGTAACATAATCATAAGTGGAATACAAAGTTTTGTCTCATATGCAATTGTTTTGGCAGCAAGATCTGATCAACCTTGTTAACAAAAGGATTTCGTGAACAAAACAATGTTTTCACCATGATTATCTCCGCTTAGTTCTATTCTATCTATTTTAGTTTTTGATTATGCCTAACTTAAAGGCCTTAAAGAAAAATACTTATTTGGAGATAACCCAAAAGTTTTAGTTGAGTCTTCGAAGTTATTACTTCATTAATAACCGCTCCTTATCCTTTTTATTTGCTTTTTGTGCCAAGAGTAACCTCTAATGAGAGAGAAGTAGTGGTTGGGAAAGTTGCTGTTCCGAAACAGATTTTTGTGCTTCACCGTAAAAATTCGTGTAAAATATCTGTATGTCCTTTTGAGGCGTGAATTTTTGTGCTTCTGCCTCAGGTTGTTATATAACTTTCGTTAGTTCTACACTTTTTGATTTGAGCAACAGAAGGTCTTCGAAAAAATTCGTCATTACCTGCTGGTCTGTTTTGACAGATTTCTGCCATTATTTGCATTTGCTTCTTGTTGGTTCCTTTTTGAGGTCTTTTGGGGAATTGAGCTTTTTGAGGGAAGTGCTACAATATATTGTGGTTTAATGAAAGTTTTATTCGTGTTGTAACTGAACCTAAAGATCTATTATCTTAAGTGCACTAATGTTGCTAATAAAGATTGTGTGAAGTTTTCTATGAACGAAAAATTTCAGGTGTATGGAAGGAATGAGTAATGAGATGAATGATGGACTAAAGCTCAAGCTTGGGGATGCCACGCGTGTCACCCCAAGAAATATCCAAGAAGTACAAGCGTCAAAGCTTGGCGATTCCCAAGGCATCCCCTTCTTCATCAATAAAAATCTCAGGTTTCTTCCAACCACTTCATTTTATTGTTTCATGCACAGTTGTGTTGTTTTTGGAGCGTCTTCTTTTTCGTTTTTCGTTTTGGTTTTCGTTTGCTTGATTTGCATAGTTTGCTGAATAAATTGGTTGGACCTCCACTTTCATACATTGGTGTTCAAATAGTTTGGTTTGGTTTGGAAAAGAGTAGGAAAGCTCATGCTTAAGTGGTAAAGAGAGCTTCTTTTGACTGTGGCCTATGCTTTGTCATGCCATGCTTGATATTGTTTTGGCTTTATGCTTAGTATTCCTTTCTGTAGCATGACTTGTTATAAACAATTGAGATTGCTTAATGTGCCTTGGATGAATCATGCGTTGTTTTAGCATATTAAAGCATAGTATAGTGGTATTCTCCTTTGATGTTTTATTTGGGTTGACTTGGCACATGCTCACACCATGTTATGACTATCCCAAGTCACCATAAGCCTTTATGATCCTTTAGTTTTAAACTTGTAGTATCACTTTATGCTTTGATCAATGATGTTTTGTCGCTCTGGATGATTATGGCCATTATTGCTCTCTCGTTTGTCGCTCCCTTACTATTGCTAGCCTTCACTTCCACTGAGTATTTTACTCATGTTTCCAACTCCCTTAAACCAAATATTGCCAAAGTTTCCACCATACCTACCTATTAGGATCATTTGCTACTTCCGTGCATATCCAATATGCCTTGTTTTCTTCCGAATAAAATGTTAGCTTGTTATGAGAAAGTTAGTTAGTAAAGCTCTCACGAACTTGATGGCACACTTTATTTTCTGCACTTAATGAACCTGAACCATTGTGACTCTCCATGAAAGTTATATACTTGCAATATAGGCTGGGGATTAGCAGAACCGTGTTCTCACGGGGAACGCTTTCAACACTTGTAAATATATACCCAGTTGATACCATGATCTTTTGTTTGCGGATGTCGTCGGTGTGAAATAAAAGGGGAGCTTGTAAGTCCATGGAGTTATGTATGTGTGTTAGAGAAACGCCTGGGCCGCTGGTCTAATCCATGCTGACATGGTGGAAACCTGTAGCGTAACCATAATGATAGCTATGAAGCATTCTTCTTATAAAAAAAGAGAGATAGCTATTGAGAAAAGAAAAAAAGAGAGATTTATGAAAAGAGGAAAGAGATAAAAAAGCACCATTTTCCCATGGTAAATAAGAAGATTGCTGAGATACTCATTGTGTGCATACCTTGTCATTTTGATATGGGGATTCTTCTATATCATCGGGCAAGGGGTACCCCATTGGCGGTTCTCTATGATACGCACATATTTACGATGACCAGAACTTACCGGTAACTAGAGTTGTGTAGCATGAGGAGCGGCCCTCGTACTCAAGGGACATGGGATTTTTAGTTTATAGTCTGTCAAGCATATAACTCAGATTGGACCTCACTTTCACCCTAATCACATTAAAGATGCTTATGATAGGGGCAATGAGAGCTCAAAGCTAATGAGTACCATACTTTTAGCATTTGGAAGCCTTTCAAACTTTTCAAAACCTATTCATTTTCTTGTTGAGTCTCCGCACATTCTATGAGCACTTTCTTGAGAGCATAGTGTCCATTCTTAGTTCTATGTGCATTGTCCCAAAACTTGTTGATTTATGCTTACCTTGATATTGCTTGTTTTAAACTATTTGTATCTAGTCACTCTTGTAAACTTTGAAGGTGTCCTATGCATTTATGTTTGCTACTCTATGAGGGACAAGTTGAATGCCACTATGCTATGTTTTCTTTATGTGAAACAAACAAACTTCTTGCAAAGCATTTGAAAGGGAAATGGGCGTCGCCTAGAGGGGGGTAAATAGGAATTTTAAAATAGTTACGGTTTAGGCTCTAATAAATGCGGAATAAAACTTAACGTTTAATTTATCAAGCCAAAACCTATATCCACTAGTTTCACTAAGTGCACCAACAACCTATGCTAAGCAAGACAAGCAACAAGGAGATAGCAAGATATAGTACTTCAAGCACGAAGGCTATCACAATGTAAATTGCATAGGTAAAGGGCTCGGTTGAGAGATAACCGATGGACGTGGAGACGATGATTTGTTTCCCTAAGTTCACTTCCAAAGAAGCTACGTCTCCGTTGGAGAGGTGCGGGGGTGCAATGAACTTCGAACGCCACAAATGGCTCACCTCGAGGTGTGGTGGCTCGATGCTCACCAAACGCCACACAAGGCCTCACCAAGGATGCGAAGCCACGCAACTCACCGACGCCACAAAAGGCTCACCCTATTCTCCCGTGAGCTCGCCACAAAGGCCTACTCACATTCCACTATGGGACACTTGAGGGCGATCACCGAACCCGTACAAGGCTTGGGGCAATCTCCACAACTCAATTGGAGGGCTCCCAAGAAACGCCACAAAGGCTCCACAATGCCACAAAAGGCCAACAAGCTTGGGGAACCTCCACAACTCAATTGGAGCCCCAAGAACAATGCCACAAAGGCTACAAAGCCACAAAAGGCAACAAGGCCACAAAAGGCTATAAGACCACAAAAGGTCAACTATCCAACCACACAACCATCTAGGGTTCCAAGAACCCAAGAGAAACAAGCCCAAGGGCTTGAACTCGCCGAATATCCGAGGAGAACTCAAACCTATGCACCAAATGCAAGAGGCAAGTCCTTCACTCTCAAATTCCACCAAAGCTACAAAAGCTATTGGGGGAATAAGAGAGGAAGAACACAAGAGGAGAACACAAAACTTTCCAAGATCTAGATCCCAAGGATTCCTTCACAAAGAAGGGATTTTGCTTGGTGGGGCTTGTAGATCTAGATCTCCTCTCTCAAATCCCTCAAAAAGATGCAAGAATCATAGGAGGGGAAAGGGGAGAGGGCAAGCTCTTCAAGGTCAACAATGGAGGAGAGAGAGAGAGCAAGAACCAAGAAAGAGCTAGTTCGGGCCGAAGGGGAAAGGGGAGCTCCTTTTAAAGGGCTCCCCGATCTGCCCGTTACCCATAGAATCGCGCACGGCCGGTAGTACCGGTGGGTGGCCGGTACTACCGGTGGCACCCAGCAGCAACGGTCAGAAGACAGCGAGGCAAAGATCAAAAACGCGAGCTTGGCCGGAACTACCGGTGGCAGGAATATCCTAGCGGTACTACCGCCTGAAAATCCGATCCAAGTTTCGTCAAATAGCGCTAACCAGGCAGAGAGGGTACTGAACCAAAATTTAGGTTACCGGAAGTTGGGCCGGAATTAACACCGGTACTACCGGCGGCATTTCTGCCCGAGCGGTACTTCTGGCGTCTGGCCGGTACTTCCGGTCAGAGAAACTTCAGAACCAGAAATGCCACAACTTTTGCATCCGAACTCCAAACGAGATGAAACCAATTTTGTTGGAAAGATAATGACGTGTAGAATCCAAAGGTGTGGAGCCGAAAAATATTGGGTATCACCAAGGGAGAAAATACCATGAATATATATGTGAGATACCTCCCAAGGTGTGGAGCCGGAAAACCCGCAAGATCAAAAACGCAATAAGATATGCAAGGGAAATCCATTTTTGATGAACTAGAGCTTGTTATGAAGATAACCACAAGCTCTAGATCCTCGCATGGACAAGAACCAAACAACAACCAAGAAAGATGATGCTATGAATGCAAAGGTTTGAGCTCTCTCCGAAAGATACGAACGAGTCACCCACTCGAGAGCCCCTCTTGATAGTACGGCTATCTATCCTAAACCCGGTCTCCCAACACTACAAGAGACCGGTAAAGTAGAAACCCTATCAAGATGATACCTTTGCCTTGAGCATCCCACTTGAGCTTGATGTAGACGATCTTGACACCTTCAAGATGGAACACCTTTCTTGATTGCACTTGCTTGCACTTGCTTGATGAAGACTTGCGAATGGCTCCCCCATACTCCATGGGGAAACCACTTCCTTGACCTTGTCTTCATCACTCCATGAACGCCGAGGATGGAAAGCTCGAAGCATGATATCTTCTAGAGATGGCGCACCGTGAGCTTGCACAACAAATCTTGATGATGATGTCTTGAAGGAAGCCATGAGGAACTCCATCTTCTTCTTCTTCTTCAAGGCATACTTGATCTTCTTCTCCTTCTACTTGATTCCAATAAGCACAAAGCCCTTGGACGATGCTTCTTCTTTTTCATCCTTGAAACCAACACATGGTCCAAGTGATGCCAATGGACAAACCTACAAGTGAAACTAAATTTGCACATTAGTCCATAGGGATTGTCATTAATTACCAAAACCACACATGGGGGAATACATGTCCTTTCAGCATTGTTATTCATGAATCTTTTGTTTGTGCCTTTTCATGTTGCATCATAGTTTGTTTGTGTTATTGCTAGAACTTTGTCCTTCATGTTATGATTGAAGTACTATGATCCCAGCTTTGAATGTTTTCAAATGCTTTGATCAAGTTTATGATGGTGCATGTCACCTCAAAAATTATTCTTTCTTTTTATCACTTACCTACTCGAGGACGAGCAGGAGTTAAGCTTGGGGATGTTGATACATTGCAAATGTATCTATAATTTTTGATGTTCCATGCTTGGTTTTATCCACTTTCTTATGTTTTGTCCACACTTTGGAGTACTTTTCATATGATTTCTTGAACTAACCTATTAACAAGAGCGACAGTGCCAGCTGCCTGTTTTCTGCTGTTTTTGGTTCCAGGAAAGTCAGAAAATGAATATTCTCGGAATTGGACGGGACAAAAGCCAAAGTGCCTATTCTTCGGAAGACTCACAGAGCCAGAATACGAGACGGAGGAGGGCCAGGGGCTGGCCACACCCCCCCCAGGCGCGGGCTAGGCCTGGCAGCCCCAGGCTGCCCCTCGGTGGGGTTCGATGTTTTTCCAGAAGGAGTTCTGCTCCGCCGCCACCACCAGATTCCATGAAACAGCACCAGAAACTCTGTTCTGGCACCCTGTCGGGACGGGGAATTGGAGGAGATCATCACCATCATCATCACCATCATTTCTCCATCGACCATCCATGTTTCCCCCATCTATGAGTGAGTAATCTCCCGCTGTAGGCTATGGGGATGGTAGGGATTGGATGAGATCGTTCATGTAATGGCATCAGATTGTTAGGGCATGGTGCCTAGTATCTTTTATTAGTGCTTTATGACTTTGTTGCGACTTGTTGTGCTTAATGCTTGTCACTAGGGCCCGAGTGCCATGATTTCAGATCTGAACATGTTATTGATTCATTATGATAGTATTGTTTATGGTCTTATGTACAAGTTGTATACACACGTTGGTGTCCGGAACCGATGGCCCCGAAGTGATAGAAATCGGGATAACCGGAGGGAATGGCTTTGATGTGAGGATCACATGTGTTCACGGAGTGTTAATGCTTTGCTCTGGTGCTCTATTAAAAGGAGCACATTAATTGCTAGTAGTTCCCTTGAGGCCCCGCTGCAAACGGGCTGGCAGGACAAAAGATGTTGTGTAAGTTCTCATTGCGAGCATGTATGACTATATATGGAACACATGCCTAGGATTATCTAGTACTTGGATGCTTTATCTTATTTATCTACAATTGCCTTGTGTTCTGATTGCTATGTGAATTGTCTTGTCCATGCAACGCCCGTCCATCCATCCCTATGCCTACCGCACTCG
Organism: Avena eriantha; assembly: GCA_910589775.1. NCBI lineage: Eukaryota > Viridiplantae > Streptophyta > Magnoliopsida > Poales > Poaceae > Avena > Avena eriantha. The sequence continues at coordinate 129,445,202 of OU342743.1, read as the reverse complement.
AATCCTACTGTTTACTGCTATTGTTACTGCTGTCTTTATTTTACTACTGTTGTTACTTTACTACTCCTACTACAAAACTGTTTCTACTGATAAACTGCTGTGAGCAAGATTGTTTCCAGGTGCAGCTGAGTTGACAACTTAGTTGTTAAGGCTTATAAGTATTCTTTGGCTCCCCTTGTGTCGAATCAATAAATTAGGTTTCACTTCCCTCAAAAATATTGCGATACACCCCCTATACTTGTGGGTCATCAATGCTCCTTAAGTATCCTCATGAGTTCTTCTTCTTCTCCTGAAAGTTTAGCACTAATAATAATAGGGAATTTATTGGTATCATCTAAAAACCTGTATTTGAGATTATCTGGTAGAGTCTTCAACTCTAGGGACGGTAATTCCCCGGCCCCTCTCTTTTCTAGCTCTTCAAAAGCCTCATCAGTTGGAGGTCCCAAAATAGGAAGTGAATCGAATTCATCTTCTAGTTCTTCTAGGGACTTGTCCTCCATAACTATTTCTTCATAATTTGGATCTTCATTTATTTCTTCTTCTTGATTACCAAAGAAAAGAGCTGGCATTTCCTCAATGGTTCTGTCTTCCTCTTCTTCTTGTATTTGTGGAGGTCTGTCTTTAAATTTGGAAAAATGGAATTTATTTTCTGTTCCCCCAAGATTAAGAGACACAATCTCCTTCTTGAAATTAACATAGGCACCTATATCACCCAAAAAGGTTCTTCCAAATATAATTGGGCAAAAAGTGTTAGCTGACATATCAACAACTACAAAATCGATAGAAAAGTTTTTGTTGCCAATTGTGACAGTTGCATTGTCAACTACTCCCATTGGAATTCTAAGGTTTTTATTGGCTAGCATAATTGTTATATCAGTATTTTCAATTGTAGCCGGTTTTATTTCTTCTTTTATTTCTAGGTAGAAATCATAAGATATAACATTAACTTTGGTGCCAAGATCACATAAACCGTAATGAGAGGTTTCTTTAAATATGCAGGAAGAATAGGTTACCCACATATTTTACCTTTGTTTTACCTTCAACCAATATGGAAGTCTCTACATCAAGTTCAACTATGTTACAGTGTGAGTACATAGCCATAATTGCTTCCTTGGTTACTTCTTCATCTTTGGTTTTCTTCAGATGTTCCCCAACTTCTAGCATGCTTTCCTCTTCCCTCTTTTCCTGTACTGCTTTGACATGTTCATATTCAAAAATATGCTTTTGTGTAGTGTTAGGGAAAGGCACTTCATATATTAGTTCTACGGAGGCAAGTGTTGCTTTATCTTCTCTTTTCTTTTCTGGTTCGGGTGGTGGATCATACTCTGGACCCTCCTTTGGAGCTTTAATATGTTTTGTAAAAGCTTTAACAACTTGCAACACAAGATCTGAATCCAGATAAAGTTCTTTAGATAATTTTTTAACATAGACTTTTTATTATAGTCATGAATACAATCATTCTCTATTTCTACGCCTCCTTCACTTCCTAGAAAAAATTCCATGAAACTCTATGACCATGAATTCCCTTAAGTAAAGCCCAAGCTTTAGGTATAGGAAGATTCATAAAGGCTCCTTCCGCGAAAGAGTCTAGTTCAATTTTATTAGGTTCAACTAAACCGCCATAAAAGATATGTAGTAAATACCATTCAGGCAAATCATGATGAGGACATAGTCGTAGTAAATCTTTAAATCTAATATAATCTCTTACGAATCCTTCATTAGAATGATTCTTTCAAGTCATTATAAGACGCTTGATTTCAAAAGATTTTGATAATGGATAATATTTTGATAGAAATTCACAGGCTAAATTATCCCAAGTAGTAGTGGCTTCAGGGGGTAGAGATCTATACCATGAGAGAGCTGTACTTGTCAAAGTTTGACTAAAAAATTTAACCCTTACCTCATTAGCAATATACCTCGTCAATAGAAAAGTGCCATGTATATCTTTAAAACATGCAATATGGTCATATGGATCTCGATCTTCTTCATCTCTAGTAAACTGTTTTTTACGTAGAATACTTGGTAGAGGATTTATTGCAAACCTCCTTGTCTTCTCATTGGAGTTATCTCTTTTATAAATATCATTGGGTTTACCAAAGTGGTTGAGTGGGTTAGCACTAGTCATATGCTCAAACTCCATCATGTTGGTGGAAACCTGTAACTCAAAACAAAATTTAGCAAGACAAAAATAAATAAGCAAAAACTAAAAGACCTACAGCGCTTAGCTCCCTAGCAACGGTGCCAGAAAATAGCTTGATGACTGCAAGTGCACAGATCGTTTGTAGCTAGTTTCGAAATAAAGATATCGATCCACAGGGAGCAGGGGTCTGAAGTCTAATAATTCTTAAAATAAATATTGCGATAAAAATGCTAGATAAAGTTCTAAGTAGTAATATAAAATGCGAGTATTGTGTAAAAAGGCGTTTTGCGGTTTTGGGTATAAGAGCAATAGTAAAGCAAAATAACTTAATATAGAAAGTAAATATCACGTATGTAAGAGAGATTGGAACTGCAGTAGGGAAAAGGTGTTCTCAAGGAGTAGCAGATACACCGCTAGTATTTGTGAAGATTTAAGATAAAGATTATTATCATGAACATTCTCAACTATGTATGTGTGGGAGGAACTCCATATATGGACGAATAGGCAACAATCGTCGCTCACATCATCCTCATAACCACAACAGTCAGCAATCGACATCAATCGAATTACTACGCTATTAAGGGACGTAATCCCGTAGGACGTATCCCATAGCATGGATAGTGTTCCGTGAGTTCCCTCGATTTCCCAAGTTGATACGTAAAGAGTGCCAACAACTTTATAGTCACTATAACTGCTAGCACGCCTTCGTCTACCAACAAGTAGTTTCCTCCATCAAGTCCCCGCAAGAGGCAAATATTGAGAGGTAGATGTAGAGAATCTAACATATGGTCAGAGCGATGAATATCATAATAGATTTTATCTTATTTCAATCTTATACTAGGGTTTCTCCATCTCTCCAAGAACTAATGATCTAATTATCAGACATGGAGGCAATCAACATCATGGCAATGATAATAAAAACAATCATAGATGAATAGTACTTGTATAAATTCACAACGAGTATAGGAATTACAACAAGATCAAGACAAGATATAGATGGGATGAATAGAGATGGTGGTGGTGCAACTGTGGATGATAAAGATCGATACCTTAGCCTCCTGGATCTGCGCAGGGCGAAGATGGATTCCTTGTGGATGAGTTCCCCCTCTAGATGCCTCCCTAAGGTGACGTTTCTGCGACTTCTGGATGTTCTGTATATCGTCTCCCTGAACCAATTACACGGGGTGAAACTATTTGACGAGGCGGAGGCGATGCCAACTATATGGTCGGAGCTATACGGGCGGAAGAGTTGCTCCCGCCGTATAGTTGATCGTTGGGCTCTCTGCCTCCCTTGTTCGCTTCTGGTTTTCTTCTGATATTATTAATATTTCCCAAATAAGCGATTTACGTTGTTTTTGACTCCTTTTCTCCACAGTACAACTGCTTCAATAATTGTATCCATTAGATTCATCATTTGTCCTGATCCTGGTAAAAACAGACATAAAATGTGTGCGCGAGCGCCGTAAAATATCAAGATCCTACATCTACAATGCAAAATAATAATGTAAAACATGATGCAAATATGCACTCATCGGGTATGCCCTACGGGTGCCTAAGATTGGTCTACCTGGTTCGACCCAGCAAAGGCCCACAAGACGAATCGTGTCCGGTAATGAATCCCAGGAAGGCTCAGATGGCCCAGGCCAATGGAGGACGCGGCTCCTTGGAAGATACGGCAAAGTCTAGATAGAAAGTTTAAAGGAAACCCTAATTTGTAACCGAATCGGTGGTATCCTAAGACTCGGCCTCCTCATATAAAGGCTGGGAGGGAACCACGAGGAGGACTTACTGCAAACCCTAGCGCAACACCTGCCAGATTACATATGTGCACCATCGCTATCAAGGCACTACCCTCACCAGCGTCACAAATGAACAAGCAATTTGGTTAGCACACAAGTTTGGGCATGAATAGGATCCTCTTACATTTCATTGTGCTACTTTGTAATCATCGGCGAAAGGAAGAAAAACAAAATGACCTAACCCGATCTTACCATTTATGAGCTTTAGAATAACTAGCACACTAGAGGAATATAGAGGAGGTGCACAATCAATTTTATTGTGCATGTCATTGAGTACAATAGCACCAGCTCTATGATCATATTGAACTAAGTAACATCATAAGCTAGGTGACATGTGTGAGCCTCATATATGTTGTGGACACAAAGGCTAGGGAAATGACTCTGTACTATGTAGGACAATGCACAACATGGTTCCTTATGAACGATTCGAGGTAATATAGATTTACTCCCTGGTCACATTCAGTGACATTTTGAATAGATGGCAGAACAAGGTTCGAAAGGATCATCGCTTCTATTTCGTTGTGGTGCGTATGTAATCATCAACAGACGCATAATTGAACAACTAATTTTTGTGCCTCATATTAGGCATTATGTGTGCAAGATCAATCATAACAGGCATGCTATGGAACAACCTATTGGGATCTTGGCCACAGAATACAAAGTAATCATCGGTCTGTAAGAAGAACATGAATAGTGAAAAAACCAATATTTAACTGTCGGGGAAACCCTAAACAGAGCAGCTGCCTAAATCTAGCCACTAACAAGGATAGATGGAACCAAGATATCGGTAAATCTAGTGCTTATGAAGGGACCACAAGAAAAGAAAACACCCTAACCTATCAAATCGACCAAAACAACCACAAATTGGTATAAATATAGCGTGCATGTCAATCATACGGTAACGCTTAGATCTATGCTTCTAAGGCTTAAAGAGGGTGGTTCGAGACCTTACCGCCATTGTTGCAGATCTGGAGCTTCAGGATGGCCGAGGAAGAAGAAGTAGTCGTAGTCGTAGATCCCTTGTAGCCATGAGAAGCGTATTTCTAGCCTAGATCTACCTCCGTCTGTTGTCCTTGCGGTGGTCTTCGATCTACCGACGGGAGAGGAATCGCCGCTGGTGAGACAGGAGGAAGGAGTGATTGTGAATGGGGAGAGTGAGAGTGGTGAGAGAGCAGTGAGGGGATTTATGGCGCGCGTTCTCGATATGTCGTGAGCCCCCTCTCTTCTCCACGCGTGTGCCCACGTGTCAACCTTTGGTCGCCAGGGCCTGTCCGCGCAAAAACGCCCGATTTCAGCGTTCCCATTAGGCCAAGTTTTTTGGTGCTTTAAAACTCGTGCAATGCGAGTTCGGTCCAGCGTGCCATTTTGCAAATGGCCTTATTTTTGCCAAGCAGATGCGAGAAACGGGCGTACGGGCCAGCAAACACGCCCTATACTTATACGGTGATAAAATACCCTCATCACCCTTTTTAATATTGCGAAGATATTACACGTAGCCTCTGCACCAACAAAATGTCCAAGGACATCATGTATGCACACAGGCAAAAACAAAATAAAAAAGAGTGAAAAAACTGTCGTGGTGTATGACAACTCTCAGTAGAAACACTCTAACCACCAAAATACACCCGTACTGCAAACTAGGATCTCCAAAAGCAATGCCTCCAAGAAGAAAACAATACACAAGCATTGTTGTCGTCGATCGAAATCTTGGATTTTCACCACACAGAAAGTCTGAGTTTCCAAAAAATGCATTCAGCAAGTCCATTGCAAGGTATGACCAATGAAGGCCAGATCTTGGATTTTCACCGTGAAAATCATGGATCACTACTCGAGGAGCACCACTAAAAAATACAATTCACATGTGTTGCCGTCCCCGCTTGCCAAGGTTGCTGCCGTAAGTCGCCGAACACCCAATACAGAGAGAACATGTGCCGCATTGTGTTCAACACAACCAAAACTCTCTCTGCCAAAACCAACCTCCGATCACAGTCACCATCACTTTTTCCATCTCTATCAGTTTCATGGAAATCTATATAAACACATGCCCATGGTACCGACCTAAGGACAAAGCTTCACACCTCTCCCAAAAAAGGATGTGCATGACCGCATCGATTGTGCTCTAGCGAGAATCTTCAAGAGAAAGACCGGAATTCGATGGTGGCCCAAATCAACAAGGAGGCAGACTTGGTGGATTGATTATTTGGCGCTTGAAGAATAGCAAGGACAAAAACGACCTTTATTCATGATGATCCGGTAGTACCCCACATCGTCGGCCGACTCCCGGAGATCAGATCGAGCGGATCAACCTCTGGCTTGCCTATGCAGCACTCCGCCGGCTAACTGCTCTGCCACAGGTAACAAATCCAGGGGCTAGGAATCTCTGGAGATTGGCCACGAGGAAGCACCGGCTGCCACAGGTACCTTCTCACCGATCACTGCATCACCGCATGATCGATGGAAACAAGGAGGATGCAGTTTAGGGAGAAGTCATATTCTTGTCGATCGCCCACGATCCCCGTAGTGCGGATCGCCGTAGCCCCAGGTCACCATCCAGCAGATCCTAGACGATCCCACGATTCTCCTCCAATCAATGGGATCGGCATGGATAAAGGGAAAGGAGGTGGCCCAAGAGGATCATCCCGCCACCACCTTCACCGGAGCCTGCCATGGCTTTGCCGGAGGCGAGACAGTGGGTGTAGGAGGAGGGAAGGCGGCAATGGTGTTAGGGTCGCCTCACATGTCACTAGAGGAGGGTGACATAGCGGTATCATGTGTTTACAAATTGAGGGAGAAATTCACTATTAGGCATCTCCAACAACTAGGGAGGCACATAGCCATTAAGCATGAGTACCAAGGTTTTTAAACTTGGTTAAGCACCAAGCCTGATCCTGAGGATTAATTGCATGGGTATCAAGATAGCCTGGTCCTCAAGTATAAATAGGAACCTAAATTCACATTTGTGAGGATTTGAATCCAGTTGTTGAGGTTGTACGTCCACTCCTCCAACCAGTTTTTACCCTGACCGCCCTAACTGAACTATTCCATGCTTTATCATTCCAGCATTGTGGTTTACACAATATTATTTTTAGGAAAGAAGCATATATTAATACCACGAAGATACCAATTACACCTAGCCTATGCAACAACGCATTACCCTGTTGGCATTACGGCTACACATAGCCGAAAAAAGAAGAAGAATTACAAAAAAAGAAAAATCTCGCTACAATGATCAGATCCTTAGCAGGAGTGACACTAACACCACCAAAAACAACACTAGAAGTCCAACCCCTCCAAAAGCGACACCTCCAAAAAGGAAACAGTGCTAAAGCGTTGTCGTCGCCTGATCAAAGATCCTAGGTTTTCACCCTAGAGGAAGTCCTCACTCCCAAAACAATGTCTTCTGCAATGCCATTGCCAGACACAACCAATGAAAGCTAGACCTTGGGTTTTCACCCTGCAAGGTAAGGCTATGAACTTCTCCTGTGTTATCCCCCTCTAACAGACGCTGCTACAAGTCACGGATCATCAAGCCAGATCCTCATCGTCACAAAGACTCAATCCACCATAGCTAGCCCTTATGTCCCTTCCTTCATGACATTCTCCGCATTTGACTTCATCATGGACCCTCAAGGACATGACACGTGATGGTAACAGATAGCAGAACTTCGCGATGCTACCTCTGAAACCAAACAACCAGCAAAAAACATAGGTGCATGCGATCAAATTCCTCCTGATCCAGCAAACTACAGGCATGATGCACCCATGGGAGATCGCCGGTAGAGCCTTCCGGAACATGTCACCTAGGTCATATCAATGAGGACCGGCATCAAGTTGATCACCGTCTTGGAGCAAGAAGAATCCTAGGACCACCACCTGCGGTGCCCCAGCGACCGACCGGGCAAGACCGCCTTTATTCCATCGAGGGCACAACATCTTCTCGCGTCAACCCGCGCGTCGGAGAGGCCTGTCACTGGTTGTGGCCAGAGGAGGAATAGCACCCTGCCCGTCTCGAAAGCCGCCGGACGTGGCCTCCGTCTCGCGTTGCCAAATCGATGACGGATCTTGGCAGGTCCCAGATCTACAGCCCCGTCCCCTCCATAGAGCCTCCGAGCATCGGAGGAGAAAAAAATGCCGCCGTCTGACCGGGAATCCCTGCCCCGAACACCACACTCAGCCTCTCCTGTAGGCGCCGCCCCCAACCGCCATCACTGGAGCCACCGCCGCGACCGCCTTCCTCAGCACCTTCGGCACCGGGGGCCGCCACCACCGCGGCCGACGCCGACGGCAGGGGAGCCGCCCAGATTTTCTCTAGCCAGCGGCTAGGTTATCACCCGGTGTCGCCCTGGGGGACGACACGGGACATTTTCATTAGTTATTTGATAGCTACTATAGACTACCAATTATGGTTTACATATATCTACAAATATATCATTCACCAACCAGGCCAGACAGTAACCTGCATCAATGGCGAGAGCTTTCCTGGACTGCTAATGCAGGTGTTGATGAATCTAGAAATATGTGGTCCTAATAAAGATAGTATCCTTCAGTATGGCATAGCAGCCACAGTTTAGGTTGCTAGTAGGTACTGCTGGAGATGGCACTCTGCCTTTGCTTTGGGCATCGTATCCGATCGAGTTTGCTGAAAGAAGCCGCAGCACACCTCTGTGAGTGTATTTTCTGAACTCTCTTCTCTGCTCTGAAACTTACAAACTGGGCCTTTGAATTTTTTTTTTTTTTTGTCCTTGTAGGTATCCTAAATTTACAGCTCTGTTTCATGTGGAAGACAAGGAGTAAGACAGATTTTCTTTGGAAAAAGTGTCAGTTTCTTTCCAGCGATGTAGCAAGCTCTTTTTGCTCTTTTACCAAAGAGACGAGTGTCAAAGCCTGAGATTGCATCGGATTCGACGCTCTGCGCATGGCAACGATCTTCAACTTCAAACCACGCCAACAAATGCCAGGTTCACTCTGCTTTCAGTGTTTACGACAGCTTAATTAGGCTACTCCACAACTAATCTTGTATTCCAAATAAAAAACGACCAATGGCATCATTCTGTTCTATACTCTGTCATTCCAGCATTAGGGTTTATACATATACCTACAAATCTGCCATTCACCAGCCAGGACAGACAGCAACCTGCATCCATGGCCAGAGCTTGGCTGGACTGCTAATGCAGGAGCTCATGAATCTACAAGCAAGTATGTGGTCCTATACAGACACCGAACTGGCCAAGAACAGCCTTTATATTTCAGAGCTGGTCCTGCAACCCCCGAGTGATCCACAGACAGTTGTGGGCAGGAAGAGAACAATCCTCCAGCTCCATACCATCATAATGTAGATAGATAGGGTAGATCAGATAGATGCAGAGTTGTTGCAAACCTGTACATAACTTACAAACAGACAAAGAGAGCTCCAATCATCTGCATCCAGAGGTGAAGGGCCCAGCAAATTCAAAGAGGCAGCACACAACTTGGTCTCTGCCCTAGCTTGATGTTCTTTATAGTGTCCAAGAGCTATATTGGGATTAGATTGGTAGGGGCAGATCATGTTAAGGTGTCCATGGCAAGTTGCCCTAGCTTTGCTTTAGCTTTTGATTTCAGCTTGCAGGCAGTGAATCCATGATTCTAGCCTACAAAGATGCTGAAAAACATTGTACAGTGACAGTGCCATGTTCAGATGTTCTTCGTTAAGATACTAATTAGATCAAACACACATGAGAATGACTAACTAGTACTTTATGACTCCCTGCAGCTACCATAATTCTGCTAGAGACTACACATCGAGAAGCTTGTTTTTGTACCGCCTGCCATTGCCAATTTGCACACACTCTCAGGTCCAAAGAAGAGAAGAAGAAACATAACTTACAGGAGATCAGGAACAAAGAAAACAATAGCAAGAACTACAAGAACGCATCCATTAGATACCACGAGCTGCATCGCCGCCGCTGCCGTCCATGACGGTGCTGGCCTCAGGCGAAGCGCTTGCGGCCATCGACGGTGGCGAGGAGGCGTGCCACTCCCCTGGTCCACATGTCGTGATCCCTCTGGCTCGCGCACTCGAACTCGATCACGCGGTGCTCCGCCGTGCGCAGGCCAAAGTAGCGCCGGTGCTCGCCGCCGTCCAGCAGGTGCCGCCCTGGCCACGCCGCCACGTCCCTGCACACGTCCACCACCACGCCTACACACACAGCTCCGGCGTCAGTGAAATGGCGTCAGTGAAATACCATGGCTGTATGATGTGATGTAGGAATAGCTTGTGCACTCACTCTTCTTCTTCTTGGTTATGGTCCCTGCGACATGCCGGCTTTTCATCTTCAGCATCACCTGCAAAATTCAATGGCCGATCCACACACGTCAGTTAACAAAATCTGTTACAGTACACAGCACAAGATCAAGAACAATGCAAGAAGATGTACCACGCCTGTCCGGTTGATGTACACTGAGACAACCTTCCAATGCAACGATCCTGCACATGACATGATCGGCAATATCAGTACAATTCAGAACATGGAAAGCAGGCATATGTCGCCAGACGATCGTTCGACAGTCTACCTTTGCGGGTGCGCTTGAGGAGCTCGGTGCCGCGGGCGAGCAGCTCTTGGCAGCAGATGCCGAGGAAGTTGTTGCTCTCGTCCTGGTCCAGCGCCAGCAGGTCGTCGCTGAAGCTGCTGCTGTTGCTGCTGCCCAGATCCTGCACCACCTTGTGATGTTGCAGCAGCTGCCTCGGAGCGCCGTGCTTGTTGTGGCCTCCCATTCCCATGGAGCCCTTGTCCACGGGGATCACCGCCGCCACGTTCCGCGCTTCCTTCAGCACCCTCGCCCTCAGCGTCGCCGCGCCTCGCAACGCTGCCGATCAAGGCGCAACCGCGTTCAGTAAATAGAGAGGATTTGTGGTCACGACAACTGTGGTTGGGATGATGAACTCACCGGTGGCGGCGGCGGCCGTGATGGTGACGATGTCTCCGGGGGTCCTGGCGTTGACGGCGGAGCCGACGGCGGCGGCGAGGTGCTCGCGCTCGGCGCCCAGGGATTCCGCGGCCTCCACGCACTGAGCGGCCACCAGCGTCGCAGCAGAGGCCACCGCCATGTCGGTGCGCGCGGCGCGGTCGTCCCTGCCGGACCCCGCGGTGGCGGCGGCAACAGCGGCGACCGCCGCGGCCACGGCCGCCACCGAGACGGCGGCGTGCACCTGCGCGTTGTGCGCCCTTGCTTCCTCCTTCTGCCTCTCCTTCCGGTCCTTGAACCACCGCCCCACCGTCTTGCTCCCTCCGCGCGGCGGCGGCGGCTGCGGCTTCGGCGTGCTCACTGTTCTGCAGAACTGAATTTTTTTCGCCAGAATGTAAAAATTCCAATTAGCATCTAGTACAATTACTACTAATCACGTTTTCTGTTTAATATAACTGGATAACTTCTCCATATAAATCAGAATAAAAGGTAACAATCACCTGTAGAAATTGCCCAGTGCGAGTTTTTTAATCAAAAGAACAGTTTTAAGGTCATAAATTAGTGGACACACTGTAGGGTGTAGCAATGATTCTTGCGGCGACAGACATCTAATTCTGCCTCCATTGCTGCCATAGGTTAATGCACACACCAGTGACACAGGAACATAATCATGGAGGCACTCTGTGCCTGTGGGGAACAAAGTTTAACATAGCACAAGGCATAACAACTCTAATTAGAGCAGATACAAAAAGAGTGCATCATTAGATTAGGGATAAGAAAGGCAACCAAAGGTCAAAGTGAAGATTAGGGACAAGAGCTGCATAGGCCTGCAAAGCCTGTGTGTGCTGCTTTTTTTTTATCTAGACTAGGCTGCAGTGTGTGTGTGTGTGTGGCAGTGATGGGCAGTGGACAAGCTGCAGCGTTTGCTTGTGGAGGGAGGAGACCAGAGTGGCAGAGCAAGGACAGAAATGGCAGCTTGAATCAAAGCTCTTTTGCACAGCAAGGCAAGCAAGCACCAAAGACCATCAAATCAGACACACCCCCATCTTCCTCTTCTCTTCCTTGGTCAGAGCTACAGGAGCACAGAGCCACCTCATGCTCACACAAACAAACAAATAAACAAGGAGGGTTCCTTCTTTCTTCAGTTTTGAAATAATTGCCATGGTGATTGACACATAGCTCAGTCTCGGATTGCAAATCATATTTTAATTACAGAATATTGCTAATCACATGCAGTATTTCCTAAGAATATGGCTAAATCATGGGATGACCATGAATGAGCTCTCTGTGTCATGATCATGACAGGTGTGTGCTTCTCATCACCTTGACCACGACCAAAGCACGACTTGACTACATGGTAGTAGTAGTAGTAGTACTACTACTACTACAGTGCACACTGAATTCATTTCACTCGCTTGCTTTGAGTATCAGTAAAGACAGAATCTTTTCCTAAAGAAATAAAAAGGCATGGAAATATAACAAAATAAGAAGATGCTTTAAGCATGTGTCGGTCAGGTGATATGGCCCAATCGCCAGGCTTTGTTTGCCTGTGCAACAAAGCTGCTGATTCTCTTTTCTTTAACCATACCAAGGAATGTTTCATGTCTGCTTAATTAGAGGGCATGTGATCCAGCTGCTAGAGTAGATAAGGTGTGCACAGACAATATTAAGTTTGATGCATGTCAAGCTATGGGTGATCATTGCTCTCAGAGAGGCACAGCTACTGTAGTGGTAGAGAGAGAAATGCAGCAAAGGGAAAGAGGAGGCAAGCAGCATGAGCAAGGACCAAAGAGGGAGCATGGTAGAAAAGGAAAATGATTTGTTCACAACTCACAGTCCACAAGACATCCCACTTGACACTTGTGAGAGAAAAATCCTAATGATATGTAAATTTTACAGTACATAACTCTATGATTTTGTTTTATCTGAAAAATACTTCTTTTTCAAAGTTTATCTGAAAAATACTTCTTTTATAATGTTTGTCTGAAAAATACTAAGTTATGCAAATTCAGAGAAATGGAATGTAAGTGAGATAAAGGCCACATTAAATTCTTTTACCACATCTGTTTTGTGCAAGGAAAGTCTGCAAGCCTGTAAGGAGTGTTTTTGTCCCAACCAGTCTGACAGCTTGTGCTGCTACAGGTCCGAGCAACTTTTGCTAACCTGGAACTTATTGCTACCGAAAATTAAATCATGCAAATTCTCCCTTTGGCATAGTGTCCTCCGCACAAAAAGAAGGATACAAACTAGCATGCCCATTTCCAAGGGACAAAAATGAGACTGAAACACAGAAGCAACCAAGTATCCAGCTCATACAGCGGCCACAGCTTGAATTATGAAGATTGTTATAAATTCTTTGTTTCAATGCATTGTAATTCTCGCTGGAAAAACAAGTAGTAAAACCAGTCTAGAATCAAGCAGAATATCACTCAGAGTTTTATCTAGCCAATCGGAAAGGAACGGTCAGTTCATCTACTGAAACAGTAAGAAAAATGCTGAGGAGAGCAAGATATATGTACCCTGCCATCGTCGACGTCCGGCGAGACGGGCGGGCTGTCGGAGAGCGAGCCGCCTCCGTTGAGCGGGCCGCTGCTGTGGGAGAGGCGGCCGGAGGTCAGCGGCGACACCTCTTGCTGCCCAGGAAACCAAGATATAGTAATCAGCACGTAATCTCTCTGCATTATTGTGCTATCTACCGGCAGTAATCAACTGGGACAGAAGAGATGATCAGATGGGGATTAACTGCACAGCTAGAAAAGGGTCGGTGTTATTTCCTGAGCGAGAAACAAAAAAACAATCTTTGGCCGTTTCTTCTTGTCCTCCAAAAGTACAGGGGGTTCAGATGGCATTCAAGAAAGCAAGTACTGCTAACTAAATAATTTAGCTACGTACTACAAAATTCTCTCCGAGTGGTTGAACAGCAAGCAGAGCAATTTATTGGCATACAAAATTAGATAGGGAAAAATGGCATGCCAGTTCAACTAAAAAAAGACCGATTTTTTTTTTGTCATCGGTGAGGAGTGAGGACAGGGGCCGGCGAAGAAGAGGAACGCACCGACTGGGACATGATCCGATCAAGGATGAGCTGTGAGGTGGCGGCGGAGGCGAAAGAGAAGGAGCTTCCCGAGGCGGTGCCGGCGCCGCTCGAGCAGTCGTCGAGCTCCCCTGCGACGTCCTCCGCGATGGCGGCCGGCGCAGAGGCGGCGAGCGCGCGGGAGACATCGGCGGCGGACGCGCTCCACGAGCGGGACAGGAACTCCAGCGGGTCGCGCTGCGGCTCAGGGGGCCGGAGCTCGCCGCCGCCTCTCGCGCTGTGCCTGCCGGAACAGTTCATCGCCGGCGGTTGCTCGGTGCTCGTGGGAGTGGGGCGCGCGTAAAGGTGGTGGGGGGAGGGTGTGCTGCGGTTTGAGGAGAGTGCCTGGTTTTTTTGGAGAGAGTGGGCGGTCTTATACAGTCGTCTGTGTGTGTGTGTGGCAACTGTAGAGACTCGAGAGGGAGAAGAGGGGTTAACCCTTTGGGCATAAAGTTGGTGTGTGATTATTTAGAAGAGTTTTTTACAGCAGCTTTGGATCTCTTGAGAGAGGAAAGTCACTGCTAACAATTTATGTCTTTCATTATTTACATGGTTATGTTTTATATCTTTCTGTAAGCAAGGTATTAATGATTTCATTATTTACATGGTTATGTTTTATACGAAGGTGTCCGGTCTTGTCGACGACGACGCAACACTTGCAATTGGTGATTTCCTATAGAGAATTCGTCTAAAATTTTGCATCTTAACCTCTTTTTTTCCCGGCTTTCAAAGGTTTCTAGGTCCGCCATTGTTGCGATGGGGCGTAACTTAGTGAGCGTCGGTAGCTTCAATGCAATAGAAGGATAACACGTTGATGAGCGAGATGTGAGCTTGATGGCATGTGTACCATTAGGATGAGGATGTCCCATTGATCGTCTCGACATGCTTCAAGGGGGTGTTGAAATGCTTCAAAGGAATTTCTAAGGATTTGGTCCCTTAGGAAATATTCATACATTGGTTGTTTGATTGAAAGCATTTGAATCCTTAGAAATTCTTTTAAGAGATCGCTTCTTTTAAAGGATTTCTTTCCCCTATATTTTGGAGAAATTTTTTCATCCACTTCAATCTCATGTTAGAATTTCTTTGCTTTCCGTGTGATTCAAACACATAATTTATCCAGATTCCTTTATTTTTCTAATCATGTAGGATCTAAGAGGACATGTCACTCTAATATGTGGTTTTCATGTACTTGCGCGTTTTAAGAATTTTACAAATCAAAGGAGCCCGAATATTGCATAGCATGTACAAGGAGAATATATATGGTAGACTCTAACTGATATAATCATACCCATATTAAAAAATAGTGCAAACTATCATGGAAATTTCTAGATTTAACTTCACAACATTGATCCTGAATCAAAAAAAATCAAAGAGTTCCTAATCAGAATTCAATCTACTCCATGAGAAGAAGAAAACACAAAGCATCTAGAAAAATAATTCCAAACTAAAAAGAACAAGAAGCCCTTTTCATATAGATTATTCTTTTCTGTTTCTCTTGATATACATATCGGTTTTGATTCAGATTCTGCATTGTAGTCTATACAATCCTAACTATCTATGCGATTTTTTTTCTCATTTTTTCATGATGATTTGCACTATTTTTTTAGGTTGGTGCCATGTCTAGTTTACAGACATGTATCACTAGATATATTCTCCATGTATAAGGTAACTATCAACAGTGAGGGGAAATAGTCGAATAGTCAACGAGTCATTTCAAAGACTTTACCAAGGATGTTTGTGTTGTCACCGAGAAGCAACAAGCAACAGAATAGAAAAGAGGTTTACACTGGACTAAGCATGTGGAACATACAAGCACCTAGCCCTAATTTCTTGTAGTAAATCACAACCTAATCATCCTACTAATGAACTTCTTAAGATGAGAACATAATGGATTATGCACATGGCTTTTTGACTTGCCGCATTGACATTTGCGAAAAGTGTGTATACTTCAAGTGATACAAGTACCGTCTAATTGATGATGTAACTATCTAATCGGGTACTCTACTTGTTGATATTTTATCCTCATCGCCTTGCACCAATTTAAAGATATTATGATTGTTTGCATTGGATTTCGATGCAAATGACGAGAGGTGTAACCTGCCTTCTAAAAGTCAATGGTCAAAGGCTATCACTAGTAATTGTCCATGGTTGAGGTGTGAAATTAATGGGGTGCTTAAATGTGATATAATTTATAGCATGAAAAATTAATGTTAAACTAAATTGACTCACTGGAATTAATGACTGCTCTTTGTTGATACATTTTGACCTTGAATGCATTGTCCTATTGCCCTACACAAATTTAATACTCTTTCAATACATAATAAATGTTGTTGATGCCCCCATGTGTGGTTTTGGTAATTAATGACAATCCCTATGGACTAATGTGCAAATTGAGTTTCACTTGTAGGTTTGTCCATTTGCATCGCTTGGACCATGTGTTGGTTTCAAGGATGAAGAAGAAGAAGATCAAGTATGTCTTGAAGAAGAAGAAGAAGAAGAAGATGGAGTTCCTCATGGATATCTTCAAGACATCATCAAGAATTGAAGTGCAAGATCAAGATGCGTCATCTCTAGAAGATCTCATTCTTGAAGCTTGCCATCCTCGGCAATCATGGAATGACGAAGACAAGTTAGAAGAAGAGGCTTCCCTATGGAGTATGGGGGAGCATTTCTCAAGACTTCATCAAGCAAGAGCAAGCAAGTACAATCAAGAAAGGTGTTCCATCTTGAAGGTGACAAGATTGTCTACATCAAGCTCAAGTGGGATGCTCAAGGCAAAGGTATGATCTTGATAGGGTTTAGGATAGATAGCCGTACTATCAAGAGGGGCTCTCGAGTGGGTGACTCGTTCGTATCTTTCGAAGAGAGCTCAAACCTTTGCATACATAGCATCATCTTTCTTGGTTGTCGTTTGGTTCTTGTCCATGTGAGGATCTAGAGCTTGTGGTTATCTTCATAACAAGCTCTAGTTCATCAAAAACGGATTTCCCTTGCATATCTTATTGTGTTTTTGATCTTGCGGGTTTTTCCGGCTCCACACCTTGGGAGGTATCACACATATATATTCGTGGTATTTTCTCTCTTGGTGATATCCAATATTTTGATTCTACACGTCGCTATCTTTCCAACAAAATTGGTTTCATCTCGTTTGGAGTTCGGATGCAAAACTTATGGCATTTCTGGTTCTGAAGTTTCTCTAACCGGAAGCACCGGCCAGACGCCGGAAGTACCGCTCGGGCAGAAATGCCGCCGGTAATACCGGTGTTAATTCTGGCCCAATTTCCGGTAACCCCATTTTCGCTTCAGTATGCTCTCTACCTGGTCTGCGCTATTTGTCGGAACTTGGATCGGATCTACAGGCGGTAGTACCGCTAGGACATTCTTGCCACCGGTAGTTCCGGCGAAGTGGCGGTAGTACCGGCCAGGCTCGCGTTTTTTCTTTGCCTCGCTATTTTCTGACCGTTGGCTGGGTGCCACCGGTAGTACCGGCCGTGCGCGATTCTATGGGTAACGGGCAGATCGGGGAGCCCTTTAAAAGGAGCTCCCCTTTCCCCTTCGCCCCCAACTTGCTCTTTCTTGGTTCTTGCTCTCTCTCTCCTCCATTGTTGACCTTGAAGAGCTTGCCCTCTCCCCTTTCCCCTCCTATGATTCTTGCATCTTTTTGAGGGATTTGAGAGAGGAGATTTAGATCTGCAAGCCCCACCAAGCAAAATTGAGAGTGAAGGACTCCTTGGGATCTAGATCTTGGAGAGTTTTGTGTTCTCCTCTTGTGTTCTTCCTCCCTTATTCCCCCAATAGCTTTTGTAGCTTTGGTGGAATTTGAGAGTGAAGGACTTGCCTCTTGCATTTGGTGCATAGGTTTGAGTTCTCCTCGGAGATTTGGTGAGTTCAATCCCTTGGGATTGTTTCTCTTGGGTTCTTGGAACCCTAGACGGTTGTGGTTGGATAGTTGACCTTTTGTGGTTTTGTAGCCTTTGTGGCATTGTTCTTGGGGCTCCAATTGAGTTGTGGAGGTTCCCCAAGCTTGTAGGCTTTTTGTGGCATTGTGGAGCCTTTGTGGCATTTCTTGGGAGCCCTCCAATTGAGTTGTGGAGATTGCCCCAAGCCTTGTACGGGTTCGGTGACCGCGCTCAAGTGTCCCATAGTGGAACGTGAGTAGGCCTTTGTGGCGAGCTCACGGGAGAATAGGGTGAGCCTTTTGTGGCGTCGGTGAGTTGCGTGGCTTCGCATCCTTGGTGAGGCCTTTTGTGGCGTCGGTGAGTTGCGTGGCTTCGCATCCTTGGTGAGGCCTTGTGTGGCGTCGGTGAGTTGCGTGGCTTCGCATCCTTGGTGAGGCCTTGTGTGGCGTCGGTGAGTTGCGTGGCTTCGCATTCTTGGGTGAGCATTGAGCCACGACACCTCGAGGTGAGCCATTTGTGGCGTTCGAAGTGCATTGCGCCCCCGCACCTCTCCAACGGAGACGTAGCTTCTTTGGAAGTAAACTTCAGGAAACAAATCGTCGTCTCCGCGTCCATCGGTTATCTCTCAACCGAGCCCTTTACCTATGCAATTTACATTGTGATAGCCTTCGTGCTTGAAGTACTATATCTTGCTATCACCTTGTGGCTAGTCTTGCTTAGCATAGGTTGTTGGTGCACTTAGTGAAACTAGTGGATATAGGTTTTGACTTGATAAATTAAACGTTAAGTTTTATTCCGCATTTATTAGAGCCCAGACCGTAATAATTTTAAAACGCATATTCACCCCCCCTTTAGGCGACGTCCATTTCCCTTTCACACTAATTATGGATCGGAGGGAGTAATATTTATGATCGTGTACGCCTGAAAAAGGCAGGTGGTATAACCTCCCTTTTCGAACAATTTACTTATATGGTCACATACCCTTATCAATTACATTTCCATGGTTGAGGTGTAGAATTAATTTGTTCTTAAAAGTGATCTATTTCTGTGATGAGCATGTATAACACCACAAGTTATTAATAACTACCGTTTGGATTTCACATTACACATAAAAAATTCTAGGATCCGATGTTGTGTGTCAAATTAAACTTCTAAAAGAAAATTAAAAATCAAAGTTCTAAAAGAAAATCAAAAGAGCCAGTGCGTTGTTGTTATTTCGCACCAATAACGTTGTAATACACACTTCTCTTGATAACGGCTAGTTAGAGCATCTCCGTCGGTGTCCCCCCCAAAGGATGGCCGGCAAGATCGTCGGCATTGACTTTGGGGGTCGTCATCCAAACTGTCGGCACTTTGAGGAAGCCGTCCTACACCGGCGACCACCAACGATCGCGCCCAACGATCACGTCTAGGGTCAAAATGCCAAAATATGGAAAGATCACATGGTTGGAGCATGTTTATTACAACAAATGCAAATACAAACAAATTTAATGCCACAAATTAAATATTTCAAGGTATAAATAAAATTAGAAATATATATCATGCAACAACGTGTCTGTTGGCTTGGGGTTTTTGAGGTGCATTTACTCCGAGCGTCCATAAATGCTCGACGAGATCTTCTTGTAGCTTATCATGCACATGGGCGTCACACAATTTTTTATGCATGGCGAGAGAAGCACCAAAATCATCTGGCAACTCGTGATCCTCGGCTGGTGGCAGGCGATCTCCGGGCCGCAATGTCGGCACCGTTGAATCGACGGTGATAGCCCGACGAGAACGAGTGGGTGACTGCTAGGGAGTGGGCTGTGTCGTAGGGAATGTGCAGTGCACTAGGTGGGCGATGGCTAGTAGCTGGTCGAAGAACGGCCAGCGGCGGTGAAAGGATAGAGATGTGGCCTAGAGGAGAGTGAATAGGCAATTTCAAAACTATTACTGTTTTGACTTGATAGAATGCGGAATTAAACTAATGTTTATTTTACAAGCACAAAACCTAAATATACTAGGTTCAACTAAGTGCACCAACAACAACTTAAGCTAAGCAAGATAGCACGAGATAAATATACCACAAGTGATAAGCAAGATATAAGTACTTCAAGCTCGATGGCTATCACAAGGAAAGTAAGCTCGGGTATAGAGATAACAAAGGCACGCGGAGATGAAGATGTATTTCCGTGTTCCCTTACAAGTAAGGTACGTCACGTTGGAGATGTGTGGGATTCCATGAAGGATTTCCCAACGCCACGAAGACTCACCTTCTTCTCCGAGTCTATCCCACGAAGGAATAGACTCTTTCCTAATGTCTAGCTTTTACTTCACTTCGGAGATGGCAAGCTCCACAACCACTTCACAAGCTCCACGAAGGAGAAGCCCGAGACTCTTCACAATCTTCCACGAATAAGACACCACGGCACCAACCGCCGAGCCAACTAAGAGGTCACCCTCTTAGAGTAATAAGCTCACGGTATCTCACTCGAACAAATTGTAATAGAGATCTCAACACTTATGCAAGAATGTAAAGCAAGAACACCAAGGGTGTTAAAATCCCTCACTCTCAAATTCCACCAAAGCAACAAGTGCTAGAGAGGGATTAGAGAGGAAGAACAATGGCGGAAATCAACCAATGACTTTAAGATCTAGATCCAATGGGTTCCCCTCACTTAGAGGAGGAATTGATTAGTGGGGATTGTAGATCTAGATCTCCTCTTCCAAAGCTCTCAAAAAGATAGAAAAATCATAGGAGGGAAGGGGGAGGAAGCAAGCTCAAGAGAATCAACAATGGAGGTCAATATCAAGCTCAAAAAAACACAAGAAATGATGGGGAAGAACACCCTTATACAGGGGAAAGCAAATATGGTCGTTGGGAGGATTCCAATAAAAACTCGGTTTAAAAGTCAGTTGGACTGGTCTCGGGACCAGGAAACTCGGTCCCCAGGCCGGTGAACCAGCCTATAGACCGAAACGACTCTATTTACCAACTCGGAATAGACTCGGTCGCGAAAACCGAAAAATCCATTCTACAGTTCGGTCTACTGGCGCTGGCACCGGACCGTCCGGGGTGGGAATCGGTCAGACCGGATCCACGGCCGGGATGAAAAAGACTTCATGAAAAACACAATAACTTTGCATCTGGACTCCGATTTCGATGATCTTGGGATTATTTTGACGAGGACACCAAGCTCTACAAGATGGTGAAAAGAATCATCATATCCCAAAAAAGGAGGATAGAACCAAATGAAGAAAGGTATGAAGCTTCACTATAAGAAGAATCGGTAAAACCTTCAAACTCAAAAACGCCATAGAATATGCATACGCATTCCGTTTTCGATGAACTTGGGCTTGTTGGAGAGCTAGCAAAAAGCTCAAGAACCTCACATGGAGAAATACCAAGAAGCAACAAAATAATAAGATGCAAAGTATGCAAAGGATTGAGCTCCCTAATACGATGTGATCAAGTTACCCAACCGAAAGCCCCTCTTGATAGTGCGGCTATCTATCCTATAACCCGGTCTCCCAACAACCACCTTGAGACCGGTAAAAGGAAAACCTAGAAAGGCCATTCCTTTGACTTGCGCATCCCGCTTGATCTTGATGACAACGCTTCAAGCTCCATCAAGGCCGGAATGCATCACTTGATCATTGTTGCTTCGTGAAGACTTATAATTTTCTCCGCATACACTACTATGGGATAGCTTCATGAAGATACGTCTTCAAAAGTCCATTATCACCAATATGGACGGCAAGCTTCAAGCAAATGATCTTCTCAAGATGCTTATCTTAAACGTGCCCTTCTCAACCATGATGACGATCACCACTTGATGTCATCCTCTCATGGGCCATATGAGATCTTTACTTTTGATGCATGCCCATGAAAAGATACCTAACCAATATAGATAACACAAAGGCACATATATAATGGGTTAATTCATGAAGTATAATTGCCAAGCTTACAATACCACAAGATCCATGTGGTACATTCTTTATGCTTCATGTGTTGACCAACTTGAAATCACTCTTCACTCTTTTTATTGGTCAACCATGTATCTTCTCATGCTCCATCTCAATATCTTGAGGTACATAAAGAACTCTTCATTTGATTACATGCTCTAAATATTAGTCAACCATAGATCAACTAATGAGGCTATCATGACACCTACTTAGAGCCATATCTTGAATTCTTATATTGAGATCACACTCTCTAGATCTTGATTATATCATATTCTTCTCTTCAACTCGATGATCTTGATGCCAATACTCAAGGTATATCTTTATCTTCATGGCATCCATACTTGAATCCAACACATGGACTACAAGCATGACCTATGGAATATTCCTTCATATAAAACTCAATGAAAACATTAGTCCACAGGGATTGTCATAAATCACCAAAACCACACATAGGGGACATTACACTTTAAATCTCCCCCATTTTGGTAATTGATGACAATCACAACAAGAGGGTTTATATAATGAATATTAGAAACAAGTATGCAGCTTATCCGAGAATAAGTTGTATACAAGAGGTTGTATTTGATATGGTTAAGTAACACAAAGATAGTAGCCCACGTAAAAACGGATTCTACTCACACAAACTACAACTAATGCGGGAGATGTGAGTAGAACCAACATATATAGAGCAAACTCCCCCACAATATATGCATGTGTGATGAACTTGAATTTCACTACATACATTTTCAAGCATAACCTTTGGGAGAGTTTCCACTATATATTCAACCATGCAAAACATAATAAAGAAGAAATGCATGAAAGGCAAACACTTAAGAACAAACCAATCTTAAGTATAAAGCCATTTCCCTTCAACCCTCTAAACTTCTCCCCCGTTGACAACAAGTGCCAAAATGGATGACAAGGTTAGAAGGACAATGTAGTATGGGTTCATACCCAGTGTGCATTACTCGTAATATGAGTGAAATCATATGCACATATCCAATGACGAATACTTGGAGAAAATCAAACTAAATTGAGGATCAGAGGTTGCTAAAAGGATAACAAGGTGAAGAAACTTCAATGGATGAAGCAAGCAAGCGAAAGATCCAAATAATCAAATGGAAAAATAGTGCTCTAAATGAAATAAGGAAGCTCCCCAAGGTTCATGCATAAATTAGTTGTTTCATTTGAATACAATATGCACAAACATGGAATCCTCACTACCTCTATATCATTTAGAACACAATGAAGATACAAGGAGTATAGATATAAATCAATACACTTGTCAAGACAAGCTTAAGTCCAAAAGAAACCAAATATGAGATATGAGTGCGTGAAGATGCAATAGAAGTAAACTGAGTACTCATAAATCAAGACCTTACCAATAGCATTAGAAACCAAGAGGATAAGAGAGATGGTCGGCAAGGAGCGAGCATATTGAGGCGAGAGCTTAACACTCTTGTGTATATGAGTTTCTAAGTGGACAAAACATGATAATAATCCACAAAGAAACATCCATTTACATAAGAGGTTAATAAAAAGAATACATGATATCCAAGAGGAAGCCATAAGATATACCAAAAGGATATTTTGCTTAAGTGCATATATAGCCCATGGCTCTATTTTCTCTCATGGTGTATCAATGAACTTCACCAAACAAAAACAAAAACCTCAAAAATATCACAACTAACATTAAGGGAACCAATGCTAGTTGGGATATTTTGAGAAAGGCAACAAGTAGAAAAAGGAAGGATTCAATGCAATTTCAACAATATTTCACATGAGAGTACCTTGAGGAATTGATATGCAATAAATTGCTTAAAGGCATATTTGGGATTGGTGAATCATGAACATGATTTTATATACTCCCCATTATATGCATCATCTCAAATTACTTACATAAGAAATAAGGATAGAGATGTCTTTCAAAGTTCCTTGCAAGAACCGCAATATTTACAAACAAATAAATTCATGCCAAGATGCAACCTACAAGAGATTAGATGGAATTATAGTATGTATGAATAAGATACTTGTTACCGAGATAGAAATGGTAGGATGTAGTAGATAAGAATTCTTCTATCATCTAGCTTGGCTCCAGTTATCATGTGGTGACAACACCTTCCTTATAGACGAGATAAGCATCCATTGCATCTCCAATGTACCTAAAACAACATTCAAGTACATATTGGTCCCCAAACTTACTGGGTCCAAAGTGGTTAGACTAACCACAACACATAGGATACACTTCATAAAAATATGTGCATATTTAGAGATGAAATTTGAATTTCATGCACATCTTAGCCGTTTAAGAATTTGATGGAGTATACCCTATATATTGGATCAAAGAAAGAAAACATGATATAAGATATACATTTAGTAAACATGCATGCATGAGACTTTCAACATCGAACGAAGATATAATTTGGACAAAACACCAAAATATTCAAGAAGGCATATAGGTGTGACAAAAGACATTTGTTGATCAAACTATATCAAAGAATCAAATCAACACAAGATTTGTTCAACAAATGAACAAAGCAAAAAATATTGAGCATACAAGATGAAATAAAAACACAAATACTCAAAGATTTATCTCATTCAAGCAAATAAAATAGAGAAGAAAGAATGAGATAACAAACTCCCAAAAGAGCAAGGTTTCAAAAAATAAACCAAACCCTTAACACTTTTCACAATGGCACAAGGTTCCGAGAAGAAAAAGGTTTGTCTTCCACTAAAACACATTTGATAATAATCAAAAACATCATCAAAGAGATGTTCAAAAGCCAAGGAAGACAATGGGAGCTACAACAAATTTTTAGAAATAAAATAAGGTAATAAGAGGTGAAATCCAAGGTGAAGATGATCCACAAATGCTATCACACACAAGTATATCAATTGTCGAAGAGAATAAGTGTATTGGAATTGATTTCTGGTGGTATATTGCATGAATATTGTAGCACCCCGGGTAAAACCACTACTAGAAAATCGCTTGTTGTTTTTATTTTGTGCATCATCATGATAGCATGCTCATGTCATCATGCCACATTGCATTTGAGCATCATCATGTCATCATGCATTTGTTCGCCTAAAACTATTTACTAAAATCCTAACTTTGTTTCCCTAAGTACCACTTCTTTATTTCAAACAATAAAACCTAGCCCGTCTAGATATTTTGTTTTGTCTAAAAACTATTTACAAGAATCACTAAAAAATAAAACAAATCTAAAAACTAGGTTTTACCGGGGGAGGCAGCCCAACTCGTAGGCCGCGCCACCTACAACCCCGGTCGGCCCAACCTAGATAAACCCTAATCCCAACACCCCACGACCCTAACCCTAGACACACGCACACACCCCGCAGCCGCCGCCATAGCGGTAGCACACACACACGCACACAACACACCCTAGCCGCGGTACGCAACACACCCCCAACACGCTAACCTACCCCACCGACACGGCACACACCCGTGTGTGCAACGCCAGCGACACGACCCTACGTCGCATGCTCCCTGCCTCTCTCTCATAATGCTCCACCCAGGCCCCACACCCCACGTCGCACGCCTCTCCCTCCCGTATTGCACCTCGCTCCTCTCCTTACCTTGCACCCGCAATCCCCGCCGCCAACTCTCCTCGCCACCTACCCCGCATCGAGCGTCGCCCCTCCCCGGTTTTTCCTTCCCGAGCCACCCACCCCGCGAGTCCGCGACCTACCCTGCCGTAGGCGCTCGCCCCGCCGCCCTCCTACTAGCTACCTTCCCCGCTTCCTCGTCGAGCGTGCACTGTTGCCTGGACCCCGTGCGGCCCACGTCGCCAGACTGTCCTCTCTTCTCCTCCGGCCATCTGAGCCCCTCACCGGATCCCAAGCTCCGCTGCCTGGGACGAGCTCGCTGCGTGTCACCGCTCTTTGGCCACGAGCTCGTGGGCTCCCTTCTCTCTGTCACCCTGCTCTGTAGGCTCACCGACACACCTGCCCACGAGTTCGCTTCTCTGCCTCGGACCGCCCACCGCCTCTCCCACGACTGACCCCGCCTCCCCACTACCAAGGACGAGCCACGCTGCCACGTTGCAACCCCGAGTGCTCGTCTGTTGCCGCTGCTCCACCACCTCGCAGTCGCGCCCTCATCTCTCCCCATCTGTCGTGGCGCCCCTCCCTCGCCCAGCGAGCGCCCGACGGAGTCTAGGTCGCTCTATGCCCTACTCCGCCCGGTACCAGCTACAGCAAGCGGCATCGTGCATGGTCGATGTTCTCCTGCCAGTAACCGTGAACTCGTAGCACTAGCGAGATGCCCTGTTCCACCCTGTGCCCGGTGTTGACCAAGCCGATGTTGGCTCCCAAGATCTCTGGTGACCCTGATACGTCTGCCCCGGGATCCTGTGCGTGCATGACCAACACATGGACTCCAAGACTGACCCCGTCAATATCTACATCGAAGCCGAAACCCCGAGAACTCTATCACGGAACCCGGAGATCTCCTACCCGGAACCGTCAGACCATGCAAGACCACCGGCGCTGGAACCTGAGGGAACCATGCCGAGAACCCTCAGTACACGGAGGTCGATACCCGACCAGAGCATCAAGACCTCCTTCATGGAACATCAAGACCCCGGATTGGAAAATCCTAAGACCAACGAAAGCCCCGATCCTAACGATCCGAAGCCCGAACCCGAACCATAGAACGCCAAGATCGCCGAGTCCCCTATGTGTGACCCCTTTTCCCAAGACCCCTATTTTTATAAATAATATCCACATGTTGCATATAAATGTTCATGTCGCATTCATATTGTGTTGTTCGAGGGCATTATGCCGATTCACCTCATAATTAAATATGGAGACCATATGCAGGCTATTCTAATCTTATATTGGCTCCATTTAAATTTGTGTAACTCACCGCCATGTTTTGCCTTGTTAAGTCAACATTTAAATCGCGGGGTATCTAAAACAATATGAACTATCTAATTAATTGTCGGGACTCCAGTTCCGCTTAATATTGCCTAGTCGCATCGCATCTTTGCCTTGTCACACATCATGTCCGATCTTCTGCCGTAGTATTAAATAGTGCATCCGGTGTTTCTTTTAGTGTTTTGCTTCTTCACGGATTAGGCTGTTGAGTTAATGCGAGTGTTGACAAGTCCTTCAGAGATGAATCTTCGGCTATGTTTTTAGGCGAGAATTCTCTCTCTTTCTACCTATTTTGCATTTATAGTCTTTATTTCCTTTTGTTGACCTATTGCTATCTATGTTGCGATGCTTTAGTTTCGTACCATTTATATCCCTTGTAGCCTCTATATTGCCTTGGACACCTCCTATTGCCTGTTTTTTGATAGACAATTGGCCTTGCGGGTCATAGTTGCTTGCTTAGGTGTTGGTTCGAGTCATCGTGTCCCACCGTTGTTGGGAGGTTGGCAGATGCTTAATGGTGGAGATGATCATACTTTCATTATAACTTGTCAATTAAAATGCCAGGAATAGATATAATGCAGAGGCACCGGTGGGTAATAGATGTTATTTGGTTTTTACCCGCCCACTTGTGTCCACCTAGGGCCCGAGTTCTTGACACATGTTCCGAGATCGAGCAAGCTAACCACATGTGGGGTGTGTGGGCACCCCTATCGTCTTATTACCCGATTTCAAAGTACTGTACTGGGGGCCACAAAACTTGTTTGGGCTTTATATGTTACCTACTATACCTATGTCATGTATGTCATGTTTATTACTTGTTGCTCGATGAGAATTTATTACTGTTGTGTAGGTGAGGCACTCTGTCACGGAAATATATTGTCTATGGCCTCTGCTCGCGTGACAAGTGCACGCAACCTCAGGGTCCGTATGAGGATTAGCTATACCTCGTACGGGTAGCTCTTTTGGGTGGCCCCCATGTACTTGCTTTGGGTCTGGGAAAGCATCGTGTCCGAAGCCCCACCGACATATCGATGGGTGTATGTTAATTGATCTGGCAAAAAGGGAGGAAGTGTGTGTGGAAACTTTTATGCACCCCTGCAGAGTTATATCTTTTCGAAAAGCCGTGTCCGTGGTTATGGATGACTTGGAGCATAGTTTATCGATCATAGACAAATATAACTAGAGAATTACTGTTATAATTTGACTTGAATCTGATATGACTAGTAAAGATGGATAACCACCATGGAATGATTAATAAAACTGCCAACTGTGTGAGTTTCCTCGGAAGGACTTCCTCGTTTGGTCTCGAGGGGGAAATACCAGGATGGGTATGTTTAGTGTTAGTATCAGGTTGTTTCTAAATAGGTCTTTCTTACCCCTCTCTAATAGCCGGCAGTTGTATCGAGTCTCTATAGGTTGATTAGTGGATGCTTCGCTGCCGCTCTAGTCCACCATACCTATATAGGCGAGAGCCGCCGAATTCTAGACTCGCCGTGTACTAGCCTCAGTACTGATCACTCCCTTTTCCTTTGCCCTTTGTCGGCACCCCTTTTGTTTTAACAGGTATAAATTCAACGTCATTAGCAGGGTTACCCTTCTGGCTTGGCATGGGCAGGGTTTATGGACACCATTGGTTATTCTTCAGGGCTCTTAGCCTCATTTGCATCTTATCCGTATTCGGATGTTGTATCGTTTTTAAGGTGATTTGGATATTTTTATTGTATATATGTATTCTTGACACATGGAGTAGTTGTTGTATATATATGTTCTGTGGGTTCCATCATGGACTATTGTGTAATGATATTACTTCGTTTTCCATCTGCACGCAAGTGCCTGTGGGCATCTTCGAATCGTTTCTATGCGGGTTTGGCGGGAATCGCTAAAACTTACATAGGGTCGATTCGAGGGTGTTACAGATATTAAAGATAAATCTTCACAATAAAAAGCATAGGATAGGAATAAAAAGATTAAGTATTATGCAAAGATAGAGATTCTTGATAGCTTGTCACACAATCATGCAAAGCAATGATTAGGATAACTTGAAGCAAATGGTCTCCTAAATAAGATATAGAGATATGTATTTGAGGAAGGCCACACCAAGAATTTCTTACTCAAACAAAGACCGAAAAGACGAGCAATAAAAGCTTCTAACAAAAATAGGACCATGTTTGAGCTAACATGCCACCTAGAAACAATATAATCAACAATATCAGCTCTAAGTGGTACTACCTCATATTTTCACATTTCCTAGGATTGTGATATGCAAAATAAGCATATTACTCCCGCATAATGTGATATTCATTTTTTCTTAATAAGAGGCAAAACAACCTCAACTAGATGTAATTAATGGACATTTAGAATTTGAATTTCTCATGAGTATGACATAACACATAGTGACTAGATAAGCTTGCAATATTAATACTAAGTGGTTGTACTCATGTACACACATTTTAAGGTTTGAGAGATGCGCGAGGCATATCACTCCCCCAAAATGGGATGTTCCATTAACCACTCGAAAAGAGGAAAATAAGATATCATCAAGATGCATTAGAGGCTCAAAACAAAACACATGAGTAAATGATGTGCCAAACACTTATACATCATTGAATACACAAAATAAACAAGCATGAGGCACAACAAATACAAACACATACTTGGTACAAAACCAAAACATGTAAAGGGGCAAGTAACTTACAATATAAAAGAGTTGAGTTTGAGTTACTGCAAAGAGGCGAATTGGGTATATGGTAGGGAGATGATAATCCTTATAACTTGGCTTGATCAAATATAATATATAAAGATCCCTTAATTCTTCATGAGTTAGCCAAGTCTCCAATGCCCTACACAAACACATACTGATCAAATTAAGCTTGGTGGTCCCCAACCAAGTTGGGTCCTAAGAGGTTAGTCACAATAGGCTTGGAAACCCAAATGGTTCTTTTCTTGACACCACTTTGAGTTCAAACAAACTTGGCAAACACATTGCCATCCTTATCCTTCCCAAGAGAATGATCATCATCAACAATGGTAAGGTCAGATAAGGTACCATTTGAACATGAAGAGGCAAAGTGCCCCTTCTCACGACATATGTAGCAATAAGTTTTCCCCTTTCTCTTCTTCATTAATTTCGTAGCTTGGGGAGCCTTATCTTGATTCTTCTTGGGAAGTGGCCTAGATTCTACTTGAGGTTGAGATTAGGCTTGACCTTGAACTTGTGGCCGCTTCCCTTGTTGCTTCTCACTCAAGTGATTTTTCTTTAATGGACAAGATCTTACTTGATGTCCTACAACCTTGCACTTGAAGCAAATAATCTTGACCGAATTCTTGACTTGGTATTGGCCCTTCTTATTGTTGCTATTGGACTTGTTCTTGTTAGAGTTGAATCCAAGTCTACTTTTATCATTGGGGGATTTTTGCACACTCAAAATATTATCGAGTGTGGATTTCCCTTCATGACTCTTTTCCAAGTCTTTCTTCAAAGAATTTACTTGGGCCTTGAGCTCTTTGATTTCTTCTACATGGTTAGTAGAAATAGAGGTATTAGAGGAAGTAGAAGCTTCATTGTTAGAGCAACAAGGCAAATCAAGTAATCCAACACAAGGTATATCAATAGGTCACTAGGTGGATTACTAGGACTAGCACATGGTAATGTAGCATTTTGAGTAGAAGTTGTGCTAAAGTCCAACTGAGGCTCACAAGATGTTACCTTAGTGATACTTGCATCACGAGCTAACTTTATCCCATCATAGTAGATTAGAAGATCATTATCAGAGGCCGAGAGCTTTCCATGACTTTCTTCCAATTTCCCATAATTGCTAGTTAGCAACTCAAGTTGAGCCCTTAGCTAAACATTCTCCTTTAGTATAGATGCTTCACAAGAAGTAGAGTTATTAGCACTAGCATCATTAATAGGTTTTTCTTTTTCAAGCTCATAAGATTCATTTTTTTGTGTGA
Organism: Avena eriantha; assembly: GCA_910589775.1. Taxonomy (NCBI): domain Eukaryota; kingdom Viridiplantae; phylum Streptophyta; class Magnoliopsida; order Poales; family Poaceae; genus Avena; species Avena eriantha. Next base: position 129,414,551 of record OU342743.1, on the reverse strand, counting down.
GGAGACAATTAGTGTGCTTCTCCTCGACAAGGTCTTGCTTAAGGAGATTGAGTCTCCGACTCCCATCATCAAGTTGGAAATCCAACTCCTCTATGGTTCCCGTTTGTTTAGTTATGGTGTCCATAACGTGTTTGAGACAAGCAACGGCCTTATTATTACCATGAAGAGAGGTACACAAAAAGTCAACTCAAGCACGAGAGCACTAGTATCCTCATCAATGGCATCATCACTATCATCTTTATCATTGCTATTATCTTTAGACGATGTGCAAGGACTAGCAACACAAGGGGATATAGCATCATTGTTGCAAGAAGTGTTTAAGTCCAAAGAAGAAACATTGCAATGGGATAGAGATGAAGGTTCATCACTAGTGAGCACAATATCAACATTGCAATTTCCAAAACCACTCACCATAGAGAAGTCAATTTCAAAACTATTACGGTTTTGGCTTTATAGAATGCGGAATTAAACTAACATTTATTTTATAAGCACAAAACCTAAATACACTAGGCTTAACTATGTGCACCAACAAGTTAAGCTAAGCAATATAGCACAAGATAAATATACCACAAGTGATAAGAAAGATATAAGTACTTCAAGATCGATGGCTATCACGAGGAAAGTAAGCTCGGGTATAGAGATAACCAAGGCACGCAGAGACAAAGATGTATTTTGGTGTTCCCTTGCAAGTAAGGTACGTCACATTGGAGAGGTGTGGGATTCCACAAAAGATTTCCCAATGCCACGAAGGCTCACCTTCTTCTTCGAGTCTATCCCACGAAGGAATAGACTCTTTCCTTATGGCTAGCTTTTCCTCCACTCCGGAGATGGCAAGCTCCACAACCACTTCACAAGCTCCACGAAGGAGAAGCCCGTGACTCTTCACAATCTTCCACGAAGAGGACACCACGGAACCAACTGCTAAGCCAACTAGGAGGTCACCCTCCAAGAGTAACAAGCTCACGGTCTCTCACTCGAACAAATCGTAATGGAGAGCTCAACACTTATGAAAAAAATGCAAAGCAAGAACACCAAGGGTGTTCAAATCCCACCAAAGCAACAAGTGCTAGGGAGGAATTAGAGAGGAAGAACAATGGTGAAAATCAACCAATGAATTCAAGATCTAGGTCCAATGGGTTCCCCTCACTTAGAGGAGGAATCAATTGGTGGGGTTTGTAGATCTAGATCTTCTCTTCCAAAGCCCTAAAAAAGATGCAAGAATCATAGGAAGGAAGGGGAGGAAGCAAGCTCAAGAGAGTCAACAATGGAGGTCAATTTCGAGCTCAAGAACACACAAGAAATGATGGGGGAAGAACCCCTTTATATAGGGAAAAGCAAATATGGCCGTTGGGAGGATTCTGTGAAAACCTAGTTTAAAAGTCGGTTGGACCGGCCCCGGGACCAGGAAACTCGGTCCCTAGGCCGGTGGACCATCCTATCGACCGAAATGGCTCTGTTTACCAACTCAGAATAGACTCAGTCGCAAAAACCAGAAAATCCGGTCTATGGTCCGGTCTACCGGCACTGGCACCGGCCCATCTAGTGTGGGAACCGGTCAGACCGGATCCACAACCGGGGTGAAACAAACTTCACAAAAATTGCAATAACTTTTGCATCCATACTCCGATTTCGATGAACTTGGGCTTGTTTTGACAAGGAAAACAAGCTCTACTAGATGGTGCAAAGAAACATCATATCCCAACAAAGGAGGATAGAACCAAATGAATAAAGGTATAAAGCTTCCCTATAAGAAGAACCAGTGAAACCTTCAAACTCGAAAATACCATAGAAGATGCATACGAATTCCGTTTTTGATGAACTTGGGTTTGTTGAAGATCTAGCAACAAGATAAAGAACCTCACATGGAGAAACACCAAGAAGAAACAAAATAGGAAGATGCAAGGTGTGCAAAGGATTGAGCTTCCTAAGGCGATGTGATCGAGTTACCCAACAGAGAGCCTCTCTTGATAGTGCGGCTATCTATCCTATAACTCGGTCTCCTAACAACCACATTGAGACCGGTAAAAGGAAAACCTAGCAAGGCCATACCTTTGACTTCTGCATCCTGCTTGATCTTGATGACAACACTTCAAGATCCATCCAAGATGGAATGCATCACTTGATCATTGTTGCTTCGTGAAGACTCATAATTTGCTCCCCATACACCACTATGGGATAGGTTCATTAAGACATGTCTTCACAAGTCCATTATCACCAATATGGATTGCAAGCTTTAAGCAAATGATCTTCTCGAGATGCTTATCTTGTACTTGCCCTTCTCAACCTTGATGATGATCACCACTTGATGTCATCCTCTCATGGGCTATATGAGATCTTTACTTTTGATGCATGCCCATGAAAAGATACCTAACCAATATAGATAACACAAAGACACATATATAATGGATTAGTTCATGAAGCATAATTGCCAACTAACGAGGGTTTAACTCACCAATTCCCATTGTTATGGACTTGGGTTTTGGAGAAGGAGGGAGCGCTGGAGACATCTATCGGCTAGCAAACAAGCACACAGGGGACAAAGGATTTACCCAGGTTCAGGCCTCGTAGAGGTCCCTACTCCTGCTTGTCTGCTCGTGGAATTATCGAAGGAGTCGAAAGTTACAATGGTGCGCATATACAATCTGGCGAGGGTTGTGGAAACTAGGGTTGCGTGTGTCCTCCTCGCCACCCCCTCCTGGCCTTTATATAGATAGGCTAGGTCTCGGGTAGCAGGTCGAGTCGGTTACAAGTTAGGGTTTTTCCCTTTCAAACTTTCTATCTTTAGCTTCTTCTTGTTCTTCAAGCAATCGAGAGTCCGCAGGCCACTCGAGTCCCTTGTTTGGGCCTTGGCGACACCGTGGGCCTGTACGTATTTGGACCGTATATACCAAGCTCGAGTATATACCCATGTCAGTAGCCCCCGAGTGCCCAGTGGAATCGCAGATTCGACTAGGGACTTTCTGAAGTCTTCGAGTGCCTGAATGAATGCATTTCGACTGCTTTTATTTGTGTCATAGGGATTGTTGATATACGTGCCTGATATAACCGAAGTATCGGTGCCAGTTAACCACCTTAGGGTGAAACAACGTAATCTACTCGAACTCGAGTCCCCGGACCCGAATCCGGAAAAGTGCTGGTGTAATTCGACTCAGGCCGCGGAGGTCTTACAGGAGTCGAATTCCAGTTATATGGGTGTGAGCACTCGACACGTTCGTCAAGGCATGTTCATCGTACCTGTAGGCACGGATACATTTCTGGTAGTGCGCAGCTAAATGCGTTGCCAGGCCTTATTTAGGTCTTATCTTCACGCTGTAAGCGCGGCATCCGAATTTTATCATCGCGGAGACGATTCGGGTGACCCAGGAGACGCAGTCTCTTTGTAGGGAAAATATGAGGCGGTCCCGCCATGAGCTTCGAGTGCGGATGTTATCAACACACAACTTTCTATATAAATAATCATAGGGTGCGCGACCAGCGCTCCCTTTGGGAGTAGCCCCCGAGTGCCTGGTTGAGTCGAAGACTCAAGCAGGGACTAAATAGCCTTTGCGACCGCTGTCGTCTTTTGCTTGCTTTTTTCAGTCGAATTTATTTCCGGCGCTCTCTATGGGAGTAACCCATGTCCATAGTCGAACCGTATTTCGAGTGGTTGGGTTTACTTTTGATTGTCCATGTTCCTGCAAAAAGAAAAGAAAATCGTAGGGTGCGCGGCCAGCGCTCCCTATGGGAGTAGCCCCCGAGTGCTTGGTGGAGTCGAAGACTCCAGCAAGGACTAAAGTAGTCGAATTTTTCCACTTCGTAGCTTTGATGACGTCAGTGCTGACGCTTGTATGACCTCAGTTGCCCACGTGAGCGAGTTTGACGGGATGTGACGAGCGGTGGGTCCTACTTCCTGAATTTGATTTGACTGGGCGTGCGTAATCTTTATTTTAACTGCGCCTCCTTGATTTCCGTGCGTAATGGGAGTAGGGGAGGGACGGTTCGTGCTTCCCTTTCTCCACGTGTCCAACGCGACGTGTGCCACGCGTCCGGTAGGGTTTTTCTGAGCCGTTGGATTGCATCTTCCAGGGGTTAAGTAGCGGCGTTGCGACGGTAATTTTCCCGTCTGTTCTCATTCATCCTTGCTGCCATCGCCATTGCTGTTGCTCTCTACTTCTGTAACTACCTCGGTGAATTACGCTCTTAGTTACATGCCTGGATGAACGAAAGTGGTTAAAATAGTACGGTGGGGCCCAGGGCCACTCACGGTAGACCTTTCGGCCGTCCTAACCACTTTCAGACATCGGGATAAGAACGAGCGGCGTAATCGGCAGGCGAAGGGATCAACTACATACACAAATGAGTATGTATGCAAGCCACATACAACAGTCCTCAGAGCCATTCCATCTAAAAGAAATAGAAATATTGCAACGCCATACGGCAAGATTCAAATGTCCTAGATAGAGATAATAATTTAGGATAGCTCCTCATACATCACACATCAGAGTATCAGGCGGAAGCGGAAAACAAGATCCGAGTACGGATAAGAAGCAAATTGGCATAAGATGCCCCATAAATAAACACATCCCGCCCACAGATCTCACGGATCCCCGTTCCCGGAATCTCTACACCGAACGATCGTTGCCAACATCATCTGTCTCTTCCACCCAGTATCCATCTCGCGGGTACACCTGTTCATCTGAATCAAACAATTTATCGTGTGAGACCCTAGGGGTACTCAGCAAGTCTTTATGCCGCGAAAGGGGACACAACCTGGGGTGACGCAATTGCAGCAAAAGATAATACCTAACAATTCTACAGATACTCGCTAACCATCCGCTTAACCAATGATAGACGGATGTCCGTGAATTAAGAACAACAGTTATAACAGTATAATTAACAGATCCATCCTCCTCCTCGCTTACCAACGAGGAAGCGGACGAACAACCCCCATCATCCGTTGGCAGTTTTTATTAACCATTCCATGAGTATTGCACTATTTACTAGTCAAGTACTTAGTCAAATTAAAAGCGGTACTTTAGTTATACTTGTCTATGATCGAGAAACTGTGCTCCAAGTCGTCCATAACCGCGGACACGGCTTTCAGAAAGATTTACCCTGCACGGGTGCACGAATAGCAACACACACTCGATCAACCTCGAAAAAACCAAATCAAAACCCAACGAGGCATTCACAACAAAGCAATCACAGGATTCAGAAGTATTTCAGGGGGCCACCCCATTAAGCTACCCGCAACGAAGTTGGCCGGCTCCAAGACGGACCCAAGGTTTGCGCCAATGGCTGTAAACGACTGGGAACCCGAAAATGTGACTGGGCTTGTCGATACCGCGAAAACACTCCGCAATTCTTAAACAGTACAGGTGCTCCTCGCACAATCTTAATAAAACAGTAACATGGCATAAGTACAGGATAGTAATAAAGCCCCAAACTACTTTGTGGACCCAAGAAATAGGAATGAATCAAGCTCTGGCTCAGGGGGGTCCATAAGGCCTCCCGGATGTGGATAGTGCGAATAGTCAAGGAACAGGAATCAAGTACTCGGGGTCCTACGGGACACAAGTGAGCATGAAAAACCAAATAGCAGATATTGCTCACCGGTGCCTCTTTCATTAGTTATCCCATTACTACTCAGGTTAAGTTGTTTAGGTACCATGTTATTCATCAGACACTCACATACCCTACACATGCTTTTCTACGACTCGTATGGCTCAAACAACTCCTGTAGTAATGGCTCACGGGATGGAGGAACAAGCTTCGGTGGGGTTTAAAAGTGAAGGCTATGTAGTACTTGGGATTCATTTTAATGCAATCGCGACTCAATGATGCAAGAATAAGATACAGGCAATAGGTACTGTATGTATGCAAGCATGTGGTAGTGCTTGCCTGGCAGCTCAGTTGAAGCGAGGGATGGATCTGGGTAGTACTCCTGTGATTCCTGGTAATTCTCCTGCTAGGCGTCTATTCGAAGAAGAACCAAACAAACAAGGGCCAACATAAATAAAGTGCGCAAGCATATGAATTAAAATGTGACAAGCAAACAAGCATGCCATGATGAATGGTGCACAATTTACATGGCATTAAAGTAGCATGTCAAAGGTGAGGTGTGGATACAAGAAATAAAGCATTTTGTTATTTATTTAACCAAGTTTTATTGTCATAAACAGTTCAGATTTCTAATAATGACATGATGCATGCTTCAATTCAGAACAAGGACTGCATAGATAGAACAGGCTCGTCGCGCTGATCGATTTAGACATATTATTTGCCCAATTTGGAGTTATAGAATTAAAGTTATTAATTAATTAAGGAAAAGGGTATTTTAATGTAATTTTAATCATCTCGAAGTTTTAAAGTGTTCAAACATTATTTTGGATGGAATATTTGAATTCCTCACATTTTTCTGATTCCAAAACATATATTATTTGTATCATTTGGATTTGTATTTTAAAAATTATTTGAATCTGAATTGAATTTGAATTTAAATCAATTTGAAAAAGGTTTAATTAAAATCAGACAACGAGGAAAACTTTTCTTACTCAGACAGCCTCAGCCACCGTCACTGACGGGTGGGCCTTGCACTGACGGGGCCACGTGCGCGAAAACACTTTTCCACCGCGGGCTGGGCTAGCCACTGAGGCTGACAGGCGGGCCAGCGGCTGGAGGCCCACGTGCCAGTGGAGCTTAGCCCCAGAGGCTGATAGGTGGGACGTGACGGGAGCGCGGGTTACGGTCTGAGAAAACAGAGGGGCTTTCTGAAAAAATGCTAGTGCGGCTGACTAGTGGGGTCTCTAGGAGCGCGGGTTAAGAAATAAAAGGTTGGGGGGGTAAGTGCAAAGTGTCATCGCGCACTATTCCTCTTCCTTGTTTTCTGACGAGACTGACGGCGTGTCTGGTGACAGCGCGTGCACGGCGCGGGGCGGGGAGTCGAACCCGGGACGCAGGCGAGCGCGCTGAGGGGCGGAGCCACTGCGGCGGCTAGGGGAGCTGTTAGGAGAGGGGCTGGGGCCTAGGTGAGGTGCTAGGTGGCGTGGAACGCCTGCAGACTCCGACGAGCGGCGCGCACGGTGGACGTTCGACGAAACGAACGGCGGGGCTAGGGCGGTACGGCGAGGCAGAACCTGTCAGGAGGAAAGAGGGGCTCACCGCAGGCTCGACGGCGGGCTCGGATCGGAGCGAGGAGCAGCGGAGCGGCGAGATCGCTGGCGCCTCGGATCTAGGGTTTGCTGTAGAGCGGCGAGGTACTGGCGGTGCTGGGGAGGTCCTCCTTCGCGTTGGCGTGTACGAGTCGGGGCAGGGGACGGTCCTCGGTCTTCCAGGACACCTCCACGTCGCGCTGACCTGCTGGAACGACGGGGGCGAGGTGGTGCTGGCGGCGAACGGCGGCAGGTGCTAGGCATCGGGGAGGAAGAAGAGGAGGAAGAGGGGAGGCTCGGGGCGGATCTGGCACTGCAGGAGAGCCGTGAGGAGGAGAAAGGAAGGGAGAGGGAGGAGTTGGCGTGTGGGCGCGGCCAGGTAAATGTGGCCTCGACCTTTTCCTTCTTCTCCTCGGGCACGTGCTAGCTCGGCTGGGAGCAGGTAGGGCATGGCAGGGGAGGCTGCAGGTGGGCCAGGGGGATGGGAGACGCCGCAACTGGGGCCAGCATGGCAGGACAGCGAAGAGAGAGAGGAGGGAGGTTAGCTCGGCTAGGTTTAGACATGGGCTCGGTTAGGGTTTCGTTTAGCCTAGGGAGAGGGGTAGGGTTAGCTGAGGTGTGGGCCAGGGAGAGAGAGGGGGTCAGGTGGGCCAGCATGTTAGAGAGAGAGGGGGTGTGAGAGAGAGGTAATGTTAGGGTTTAGGAGAATTAGGGTTAAGAGGAGAATAAATAGAGTAGCTAGGTTTGATTTTATTAGGTTTTAGATTGTTAAAACTTGTGAGAAAGGCCAACCCAAGTGGAACATGATGAATGCTTGAATTATCATGAGATGAAGGTGAAAGAGAATTCCAAGAAAAGAAAAAGAAAAGAATTATGGAATAGGCCTCATATGGTTCATGCATGGAGAAATAAAAATAAGATAAAATGATATGGATGAGACTATGAGGATGGTGGAATGGTAGGAGATGGTTCCCCAAGATAGGATCCATTAAATCAAAAGAAAACCCAATGGAGTAAAAGGTGGTGAAGGAGTTTGCATGGCCCATGCAAAATAATAATGCCATGATTTATTTTGTGAAATCAATAATAATATTATGGCATTATTCTCATGCATTTCCAAGAAATGGAATAAAGCCAAGCAAAAGAATTTAAAGGACTAGATCCACCCTATTGCCCATGAGCTAGATAAAACCAAAATAAAGACAAACAAGCTCATGAACTAGTAGGATGGTGGAATTATAAAGTGGTGGAAAAGAAAGGTGACGGAATTGAAAATAAAAGATATGCCCCCAACTCAACTTGGGCATTTAGACAATATATCAATAACCAAATACAATATCAAGAGGCAAATACAATTAATAATGCATATGAGAGAAAAACCAAAAGAAGGAGGGTTTTATATGATGCTCAAATGCAAGGTGGCATGATGACATGAGCATGGTATAATTATGATGCAACAATAATATATATGAAGTAGCCAATGTCTTACTAGGACAAGTAGCATTACAATTGTTAGACAATTGGGATGCTACAGCTCTCCCCCACTAAACAGGAATCTCGCTCCGAGATTCTAGGAAGAAGAAGACTCAAAGAGGGTAGGATACTTGGCACGGAGCTCATCTTCACGTTCCCAGGTGGCTTCATCGACGGAATGGTGCGACCACCGCACCTTGCAGAACTTGATGGACTTGTTGCGAGTCCTTCTTTCTGCGACTTCAAGAATTTTTGTGGGGTGTTCTTGATAAGATAGATCTTCTTGGAGATTGATGAGTTCATGGTCCACAGTCCTGCCGGGATCCTTGAAGCACTTCTTGAGTTGAGAGATGTGGAAAACATCATGGACTTTGAGTTGTTCAGGGAGCTCAAGAGCATAAGCAACTTCTCCTCTTCTTCCACGAATTTTGAAAGGACCGATGTATCTAGGAGCCAGCTTTCCTTTGATACCAAAGCAGTGTGTGCCTCTCATGGGAGTGACACGAAGGTAAACGAGATCACCAGGGACATACTCCATGTCCGTGTGCTTTCTGTCATAATTGCTCTTGTGGCGACTTTGAGCAATCTTCAGGTTTTCAAGAATGATGTGAACTTTCTCCTCCGCTTGAGTTACAATGTCGGGGCCGAACAATATTCTTTCACCTGCGCCCGACCAACCAATCGGAGTTCTGCATTTGCGACCATAGAGAGCCTCAAATGGTGCCATCTTTAGACTTTTCTGGAAGCTGTTGTTGTAAGAGAATTCAACATAAGGAAGACATTCTTCCCACTTCATGCCGAAAGAGATAACGCAAGCACGGAGCATATCTTCTAGAATCTGATTGATCCTTTCAACTTGTCCTTACGACTGAGGGTGGTAAGCTGTGCTGAAGTTTAGTTTTGTTCCCAAAGCATTTTGGAAACTTCCCCAGAACTTGGAAGTGAAGATGCTTCCACGGTCTGAACTGATCTCAAGAGGGACTCCATACAGAGAGACAATTCTGTTGATATAGAGCTCAGCCAACTGAATTGCAGAAATTGTTTCCTTGACTGGAAAGAAGTGAGCTACTTTCGAAAGCCTGTCAATGACAACAAAGATTGCATTGTTGCCCTTCTATGACCTTGGAAAACCAGTGATGAAGTCCATCTCTACTTTCTCCCATTTCCATTCCAGAGGCTTCAATGGCTGTAGAAGACCGGAAGGTTTCTGATGGACAGCTTTAACTCTGCGACAAAACATCACACTCCGAGACATACTTGGCACAATATCATTTCAAACCAGACCACCAATATTGTGTTTTCAAGTCCATGTACATCTTAGTGCTTCCAGGGTGGATAGAAAGAACAGAATCATGCGCCTCCTTGAGAACTTGCTCCCTTAAACCCGGGTAGTTCGGAACAAACATCCGGTGTTCAAAGAAAAGCGTGCCTTGGTCATCTACGTGAAAAGACTCGTACTTCGGAAGCTGAATGTTGGAAATGATCTTTTTAGTGTAAGGATCACCAAGCTGAATGGAACGGACCTTTTCTTCCAAGAGAGGCGTTGCTAGAAGGTTCAAAAGATACCCTTGATCCACAATTTCAAGGTTGAGCTTGCGGAATTCCTCGCACAAGAGAGGTTGTTGTTCTTCCACCATGAGGTTGTTGACATAAGCTTTTCGGCTAAGAGCATCTACCATGACATTGGCTTTGCCCGGAGTGTAGTTGATGGTCAAGTCGAAATCATTGATTGTTTCAATCCACCTCCTCTGACGAAGGTTGAGATCAGGCTGTGTGAATATATACTTCAGACTCTTGTGATCAGAAAATATCTCACAACGGTTGCCAAGCAAGTAATGCCTCCATACTTTCAAAGCAAAGACAACTGCTGCGAGTTCGAGGTCATGTGTAGGATAGTTGATCTCATGCGTCTTCAACTGACGAGAGGCATAAGCAACAACTTGCTTATCTTGCATAAGGACCGCACCCAATCCTTGCAATGAAGCATCACAGAAAATCTGGAAAGGCTTTGATGTATCTGGAGGAACTAAGACTGGTGTGGAAGTGAGCTTTTATTTGAGTGTTTCAAAGCTTGCTTGACATGCAGGAGTCCAATGGTATTTCTTGCATTTCTTGAGGATATCGGTAAGAGGCTTCACAATCTTTGAGAAATTTTGAACGAAGCGACGGCAGTAACTGGCCAAACCAAGGAAACTCCGGACTTCTTTGACATTTATGGGTGGAAGCCAGTCCATAATTGTCTTAATAGTTTCTAGGTTGACGGCAATGCCCTTGGCAGAGATGACGTGACCAAGATAGGTGACTTGAGGCAGCCGAAACTCACACTTGGAGAACTTTGCATACAGGCGGTTCTCACGAAGCTTGTTTAGGACACACTGAAGGTGTTCTTCATGTTCTTCTTTTGACTTAGAGTAGACTAGAATGTCATCTAGATAGGCCACAACAAACTTATCAAGATACTCCATGAAAACCGAGTTCATAAGCCTCGAGAAGGTGGCAGGTGCATTGGTGAGACCGAAAGACATGACCGTGTACTCATACAGGCCATAGCGGGTGGTGAATGTTGTTTTAGGAACATCTTCCTTGCGGATCTTGATTTGATGATAACCACTTCTCAAATCAAGCTTAGAGAATACCACAGCTCCAGCTAGCTGATCGAAGAGATCATTAATCCGCGGAAGGGGATATTTATTCTTGATTGTTTTAGCATTGAGTGCCCGATAGTCAACACAAAGTCTATCAATCTTGTCTCGCTTCTTCACAAAGATGGTTGGGCTACCCCAAGAAGAAGTACTGTGCTGAATGAAACCCGACTTCTCTTGTTCATCCAACTGACGTTTGAGTTCAGCCAACTCAGCAGGACCCATTTTATAAGGCCGCTTGGAGATAGGAGCGGTACCAGGTTCAAGTTCAATGACAAACTCAACCTCACGATCCGGAGGCATACCTGGCAACTCTTCAGGAAAGACATCTAGGAACTCACAGACTACATGAACACTTTGAATACCTTCCATAGCATCATCATTCAGAGCCGCCAAAGAATAAAGCTGAATTGCAGGAGTCAGACTTGGAGAATAGACTATATGGCCTTCAGGAATTTTCAGAGAAACCGAACGTTCAGCACAATCAATTATAGCTGCATTTGCTGTCAACCAATCCATGCCCAAGATAACATCAATATCAGAATTGCCCAGAATGATTAAAGAAGCCGTAAACGAAGAACCACCAATCTCAATTTGATTGTTATGGCTGATTTTAGAAGATGCCATTGTTGCTCCAGGAGAAAGAACCATTAAACGCTTGGGGAGAGGATCCATAGATAACCCATTCCTATCAGCAAAACTCGTAGAGACAAAAGAATGCGATGCACCAGAATCAAACAACACTCGTGCAGAAACTGAGTTAACAGGAAGCATACCCATGACAACTCCAGGTGCATGCTCAGCTTGAGCGACGTTGACACAGTTGGCTCGAGCAACCGTAGACCCAGGCTTGGTGTTGATGTTAAGAGCCCGAGGTGGAGGTGCATGAACCATAGGAGCACTTGCCGCAGGTCTTGGAGGTGGTGGTGGAAGAGCTTTGTTGTTCATTGGACAATTCCAGTGCCGATGCCCAGTGTTTCCACAAGTATAGCAAGCACCAGGTGGACGTGGAGCAACATAGCCAGGGACTCCGCCAGGCGCTCCAGGGTAGTTGTGGTTGTAGCCCCTGGGAGCCGCAGTGAAGGAGTTTGGTGGCCTTGGTGCGCAGCTTGAAGGTCTTGGTGGAGCAGGGAGCGACGGTGGGGTGTTAGGAACCCAGACACGACGCTTAGAAGGAGCTGACATAGCAGAAGAGCTTGCTGTATCACGGCTGTGTTTATTTGACTCCTCAAACACTTGCCTACTTGCTTCTTCCTGCAGAGCTGTGTGTTGAAGTTCCAGAAAAGATGTCGGCCTTGCATGAGTGATTGCATATTTGATGGAAGCATTGAGGCCTTGCCGAAACCTCTTTTGCTTCTTCTTGTCATCAGAGATCTCATCGCCACCATAACGAGAAAGGTTCATGAAGTTCCTGATGTAAGTGTTGACATTATCAGTGCCCTACTTGAGGTTGAGAAACACTTCCTTCATCCTTTCCATGACAATTTCTGACAGATATTGCTCTTTGAAAGCAGCAGTGAACCGCTCCCAAGTAGGCTGAAAACCAGAAAGATCTGCCTTGAGATAATTTTCCCACCAGAGAGCTGCATCTCCCTTGAGAAGGTGAGTAGCACACTTGACCCATTCTTGCTCGGGAACATCCGCAGTCATCAGCAACCTTGACACTTCACGAAGCCAGTCATCCGCATCAAGTGGCTGATCAGACACTTCGAATTGACGTGGGTTGAACTTGAGAAAACTCTTGATGTCTCCTCGCTTGGGAGGTGGAGGTAGCGGAACAAACTCATTCCTCCTCACGCTTTCCTCGAAGCGCTGCTGGTTCTGCTGCATAGTGCCCAAAGCATTTGCAATACTTGCCAAAGCAGCCCCGAGTTCAGGTGGTATGTCCTCCTCAGAACGGCGTGGTGGTGCCATCCTGTGATTGATATAAAACACAAGTCAGTACTATAATGGAGAATGATTATAATCCAAAATAGTACCAAAATGGAATTAATCAAGATTAAAGAATGCAATTCACTGAGATGATATTAAAATATCAACAAAGTTCAAGGCAATTAGAAGATATTAAGCATAACACACACGACTGAACAAGGAGTGTGGTAGACAAGCTAACAAAGAAAAAATTTCCGCAAATTTTGGCATTAAAATACCACTATATGCGCAAAACCACTTAACGAATCAAGATTAGTAACTCTACTAGTTCAATATACAAAAGCAAATGATAAAACTAGTGGTATGGTCGCCACTCCATCCTGCACTCAGATCATTACTCCGCACATGAATCAGTAAAACACATATCCCAACACCTTCTTCTTAAGATGAACCTAAAGATTGGTAACTACGGAAACGAACACCCCAAACAAGATAACGTCGGGTAACAAAGAGTAAGATAGATCGCATCGGTGTACAACGAATCAGAATAGATCGCTCGGTTTACAAAGGCCTGTCGGTATGGAATGTACCAACAGTTGATAACCAAAAGGCAGATAGTGATAACATTTAGATGCAACAGATAGACAAGGAATTCACACACACACACAAACACAACCTATGGTACTACGGAACCCAGAACACGTGAATCCTAGTTTGAATTTTAGAAGAGGATTGAAAACATTACACTTCCTTACCAGAAAAGGGTGGGTGGGTGGGTAAGAAGAAAAATGGAAGCAGTCCTACTCTCACATTTTGTTTTTCCCTAGTATACATAACTACCAAAATATTTGCTAGACTGACAACGACCATTTTGGCTGAGACCCTGAAGGGCGGGATGGCTCTGATACCATTTGTAACTACCTCGGTGAATTACGCTCTTAGTTGCATGCCTGGATGAACGAAAGTGGTTAAAATAGTACGGTGGGGCCCAGGGCCACTCACGGTAGACCTTTCGGCCGTCCTAACCACTTTCAGACATCGGGACAAGAATGAGCGGCATAATCGGCAGGCAAAGGGATCAACTACATACACAAATGAGTATGTATGCAAGCCACATACAACAGTCCTCAGAGCCATTCCATCTAAAAGAAATAGAAATATTGCAACGCCATACGGCAAGATTCAAATGTCCTAGATAGAGATAATAATTTAGGATAGCTCCTCATACATCACACATCAGGGTATCAGACGGAAGCGAAAAACAAGATCCGAGTACGGATAAGAAGCAAATTGGCATAAGATGCCCCATAAATAAACACATCCCGCCCACAGATCTCACGGATCCCCGTTCCCGGAATCTCTACACCGAACGATCGTTGCCAACATCATCTGTCTCTTCCACCCAGTATCCATCTTGCGGGTACACCTGTTCATCTGAATCAAACAATTTATCGTGTGAGACCCTAGGGGTACTCAGCAAGTCTTTATGCCGCGAAAGGGGACACAACCTGGGGTGACGCAATTGCAGCAAAAGATAATACCTAACAATTCTACAGATACTCGCTAACCATCCGCTTAATCAATGATAGACGGATGTCCGTGAATTAAGAACAACAGTTATAACAGTATAATTAACAGATCCATCCTCCTCCTCGCTTACCAACGAGGAAGCGGACGAACAACCCCCATCATCCGTTGGCAGTTTTTTTTAACCATTCCATGAGTATTGCACTATTTACTAGTCAAGTACTTAGTCAAATTAAAAGCGGTACTTTAGTTATACTTGTCTATGATCGAGAAACTGTGCTCCAAGTCGTCCATAACCGCGGACACGGCTTTCAGAAAGATTTACCCTGCAGGGGTGCACGAATAGCAACACACACTCGATCAACCTCGGAAAAACCAAATCAAAACCCAATGAGGCATTCACGACAAAGCAATCACAGGATTCAGAAGTATTTCAGGGGGCCACCCCATTAAGCTACCCGCAACGAAGTTGGCCGGCTCCGAGACGGACCCAAGGTTTGCGCCAATGGCTGTAAACGACTGGGAACCCGAAAATGTGACTGGGCTTGTCGATACCGCGAAAACACTCCGCAATTCTTAAACAGTACAGGTGCTCCTCGCACAATCTTAATAAAACAGTAACATGGCATAAGTACAGGATAGTAATAAAGCCCCAAACTACTTTGTGGACCCAAGAAATAGGAATGAATCAAGCTCTAGCTCAGGGGGGTCCATAAGGCCTCCCGGATGTGGATAGTGCGAATATTCAAGGAACAGGAATCAAGTACTCGGGGTCCTACGGGACACAAGTGAGCATGAAAAACCAAATAGCAGATATTGCTCACCGGTGCCTCTTTCATTAGTTAACCCATTACTACTCAGGTTAAGTTGTTTAGGTACCTCGTTATTCATCAGACACTCACATACCCTACACATGCTTTTCTACGACTCGCATGGCTCAAACAACTCCTGTAGTAATGGCTCATGGGATGGAGGAACAAGCTTCGGTGGGGTTTAAAAGTGAAGGCTCTGCAGTACTTGGGATTCATTTTAATGCAATCGCGACTCAATGATGCAAGAATAAGATAGAGGAAATAGGTACTGTATGTATGCAAGCATGTGGTAGTGCTTTCCTAGCAGCTCAGTTGAAGCGAGGGATGGATCTGGGTAGTACTCATGTGATTCCTGGTAATTCTCCTGCTGGGCGTCTATTTGAAGAAGAACCAAACAAACAAGGGCCAACATAAATAAAGTGCGCAAGCATATGAATTAAAATGTGACAAGCAAACAAGCATGCCATGATGAATGGTGCACAATTTACATGGCATTAAAGTAGCATGGCAAAGGTGAGGTGTGGATAAAAGAAATAAAGCATTTTGTTATTTATTTAACCAAGTTTTATTGTCATAAACAGTTCAGATTTCTAATAATGACATGATGCATGCTTCAATTCAGAACAAGGACTGCATAGATAGAACAGGCTCGTCGCGCTGATCGATTTAGACATATTATTTGCCCAATTTGGAGTTATAGAATTAAAGTAATTAATTAATTAAGGAAAAGGGTATTTTAATGTAATTTTAATCATCTTGAAGTTTTAAATTGTTCAAACATTATTTTGGATGGAATATTTGAATTCCTCGCATTTTTCTGATTCCAAAACATATATTATTTGTATCATTTGGATTTGTATTTTAAAAATTATTTGAATCTGATATGAATTTGAATTTAAATCAATTTGAAAAAGGTTTAATTAAAATCAGACAACCAGGAAAACTTTTCTTACTCAGACAGCCTCAGCCACCGTCACTGACGGGTGGGCCTTGCGCTGAAGGGGCCACGCGCGCGAAAACACTTTTCCACCGCGGGCTGGGCTAGCCACTGAGGCTGACAGGCGGGCCAGCGGCTGGAGGCCCACGTGCCAGTGGAGC
Organism: Avena eriantha; assembly: GCA_910589775.1. NCBI lineage: Eukaryota > Viridiplantae > Streptophyta > Magnoliopsida > Poales > Poaceae > Avena > Avena eriantha. Next base: position 129,397,997 of record OU342743.1, on the reverse strand, counting down.
TTAGCCCAGAGGCTGACAGGTGGGACGTGACGGGAGCGCGGGTTACGGTCTGAGAAAACAGAGGGGCTTTCTGCAAAAATGCTAGTGCGGCTGACTAGTGGGGTCTCTAGGAGCGCGGGTTAAGAAATAAAAGGTTGGGGGGTAAGTGCAAAGTGTCATCGCGCATTGCTCCTCTTCCTCGTTTTCTGACGAGACTGACGGCATGTCTGGCGACAGCACGCGCGCGGCGTGGGGCGGGGAGTCGAACCTGGGACGCGGGCGAGCGCGCTAAGGGGAGGAGCCACTGCGGAGGCGAGGGGAGCTGTTAGGAGAGGGGCTGGGGCCTAGGTGAGGTGCTAGGTGGCGTGGAACGCCTGCAGACTCCGACGAGCGGCACGCACGGTGGACGTTCGACGAAACGAACGGCGGGGCTAGGGCGGTACGGCGAGGCGGAACCTGTCAGGGGGAAAGAGGGGCTCACCGCGGGCTCGACGGCGGGCTCGGATCGGAGCGAGGAGCGGCGGAGCGGCGAGATCGCTGGTGCCCCGGATCTAGGGTTTGCTGTAGAGCGGCGAGGTACTGGCGGTGCTGGGGAGCTCCTCCTTCGCGTCGGCGTGTACGAGTCGGGGCAGGGGACGGTCCTCGGTCTTCCAGGACACCTCCACGTCGCGCTGACCTGCTAAAACGACGGGGGCGAGGTGGTGCTGGCGGCGAACGGCGACATGTGCTAGGCATCGGGGAGGAAGAAGAGGAGGAAGAGGGGAGGCTCGGGGCGGATCTGGCGCTGCTGGAGAGCCGTGAGGAGGTGGAGAAAGGAAGGGAGAGGGAGGAGTTGGCGTGTGGGCGCGGCCAGGTAAAGGTGGCCTCGGCCTTTTCCTTCTTCTCCTCGGGCACGTGCTAGCTCGGCTGGGAGCAGGTAGGGCATGGCAGGGGAGGCTGCAGGTGGGCCAGGGGGATAGGAGACGCCGCAGCTGGGGCCAGCATGGCAGGAGAGCGAAGAGAGAGAGGAGGGAGGTTAGCTCGGCTAGGTTTAGACATGGGCTCGGTTAGGGTTTTGTTTAGCTTAGGGAGAGGGGTAGGGTTAGCTGAGGTGTGGGCCAGGGAGAGAGAGGGGGTCAGGTGGGGCCAGCATGTTAGAGAGAGAGGGGGTGTGAGAGAGAGAGGTAATGTTAGGGTTTAGGAGAATTAGGGTTAAGAGGAGAATAAATAGAGTAGCTAGGTTTGATTTTATTAGGTTTTAGATTGTTAAAACTTGTGAGAAAGGCCAACCCAAGTGGAACATGATGAATGCTTGAATTATCATGAGATGAAGGTGAAAGAGAATTCCAAGAAAAGAAAAGGAAAAGAATTATGGAATAGGCCTCATATGGTTCATGCATGGAGAAATAAAAATAAGAGAAAATGATATGGATGAGACTATGAGGATGGTGGAATGGTAGGAGATGGTTCCCCAAGATAGGATCCATTAAATCAAAAGAAAAACCAATGGAGTAAAAGGTGGTGAAGGAGTTTGCATGGCCCATGCAAAATAATAATGCCATGATTTATTTTGTGAAATCAATAATAATATTATGGCATTATTCTCATGCATTTCCAAGAAATGGAATAAAGCCAAGCAAAAGAATTTAAAGGACTAGATCCACCCTATTGCCCATGAGCTAGATAAAACCAAAATAAAGACAAACAAGCTCATGAACTAGTAGGATGGTGGAATTATAAAGTGGTGGAAAAGAAAGGTGATGGAATTGAAAATAAAAGATATGCCCCCAACTCAACTTGGGCATTTAGACAATATATCAATAACCAAATACAATATCAAGAGGCAAATACAATTAATAATGCATATGAGAGAAAAACCAAAAGAAGGAGGGTTTTATATGATGCTCAAATGCAAGGTGACATGATGACATGAGCATGGTATAATTATGATGCAACAATAATATATATGAAGTAGCCAATGTCTTACTAGGACAAGTAGCATTACAATTGTTAGAAAATTGGGATGCTACAGCTCTCCCCCACTAAACAGGAATCTCGCCCCGAGATTCTAGGAAGAAGAAGACTCAAAGAGGGTAGGATACTTGGCACGGAGCTCATCTTCACATTCCCAGGTGGCTTCATCGACGGAATGGTGCGACCACTTCACCTTGCAGAACTTGATGGACTTGTTGCGAGTCCTTCTTTCTGCGACTTCAAGAATTTTTGTGGGGTGTTCTTGATAAGATAGATCTTCTTGGAGATTGATGAGTTCATGGTCCACGGTCCTGCCGGGATCCTTGAAGCACTTCTTGAGTTGAGAGATGTGGAAAACATCATGGACTTTCAGTTGTTCAGGGAGCTCAAGAGCATAAGCAACTTCTCCTCTTCTTCCACGAATTTTGAAAGGACCGATGTATCTTGGGTTCATGCCATGTTTCAGTGGGCTGGCGCTGATGATGCCCTCGCGTGTCTGCCGATGGCATGTCCGCGAGTGAGGTGGATAAGAGGGTTCGACTGGTCACGAAGTACACTGGCAAGGATGGGCTTCTGAACGAGCCAGTTGTTCCTCCTTTTGATGCTTCGAATCCTCCTCCTGAGGTACAGTTGTGCTACGCAGTAGCTTATTTCTCCATTACTTTTCTGTTACTTACTTGTTTTTTGCTGATTTTTGTTGTCTGTATGCAGGATTGGGCGGTATTGCCTTGTACGCCTCCTCTCCCTGAGGGGGTTATTCCTTGTGAAGCCTTGGAAGAGGATGAGTCTGAGTCGACTGTCCCTTCTGATGTGGAGGAGGAAGCCCCCGAGTCCGAGAGTCCGGACACTCGCAAGCGTTCGCGCAGTGAGGATTCGGACGCGTCGTCTCCTTCGACTCTAGAAGGTACGATCGTTGGCGCGGAGTCGCCAATTCCTGCCGTCCTTGTGAGGGCTGTGGCACCGTCTTCTCGCAAGAAGATGCGATTGCCTAAGGATTCTTCGTCGGAGTCGGCGGAGGCCATGTTTGATCTTGACAAGTTTGACTGGTAAGTTTTCGAGTTCAATTGTTCTTTTTCTTCTTGTTGGCTTGCCCTGGATTTTGCCCTTTCTCAAGGTGGGTTTTGTCTTGTAGTCAAGAGGCATCGTCATCTTCTGGCGACGTCGAATTTTGAAGGAATCTGGAGTCGCGACCTCAAAGGCCAAGAAAGAGGTCGAGCATGCTCCTTCCCCTCCCGTGGCGGCCCACTCTGGGCACAACTCTTCTAGCTCTCCTCAAGCAGGGGAGCATCGAATGGTTGCCCGGTTGACGGCACAACAAACATCTTCGGAGTCATTGGAGGACCATGTAAGTGTAGTTGTTTCCTTCTTTGTAGTGGCAGTCGATGTTATATATTTCCTCTGATGGTTCTTTGTTTGTGCGACAACTCCTTGTAAAGGAAGCCGCGCACTTGGCAGAGCAAGTGATGGCGATGGGCCGCCAGCATGCAATGCTGGAGACGCGTCGCCGCGTGGTTGAGAGTGAGTGTTCTACACTTACTCTTCTTCGTCTTCTCTTTTTGGTGTAGTCGACTGATAGTCAACGTTTGTTTGTCGTGTAGCTGAGCATAATGCTCTGTTGCGTGACGCCGCCACCTTGGAGAAGACATTGGCCGCGGCTGTGAAGGGTCGCGACGAGGCAATCGTAGCGCGTGACGAGGCGCGGAAGCGTGAAGAGGATATGCGTGCCTCCTTTGCGGCCAGGGAAAAGTTGTTCGAAGAACAACTGTTCTCAGTCGCCAAGGCTCTCTCAGGTACCTTTGCTTGTGGATATTGTTGTCCTTCTCTGCATCTAATGTTTTTGCTGGTGGCGCTGAAGTTTTGATCCATGTGTGGGTTCATGTACAGATGTTGGCGATTTGAGCTTTGACCCGCAGGCCCTTCGTCGTGATGATGCTCTGGCAGGTGCGGTGTCTACCGTCGAAGACCGTAGTGCCGCCGTCCAAGATATACTTTCCAAGGCCAAGGTCGCCCTCAGTCGCCTCCGGGAGGAGTTGATGCCGAAGGCAGAGCTGGTCGATAATATGGACGAGCTGGCAGAGTCACTCGCCGGGGGTGTGCCTTCCACCTACAAGGACTCCCTCGGCGCGGCTGGCGCGACCATGTCACTCGCCATGGTGCAGGACAACGGAGTCGAGATCGATCCCTCCGCGGTGTCGAAGGCGATGCCTGTTGGCGCAGATGGTCAGCAGGTAGTCTTCGCTCCTTTCGCGACTGCTTGTGGCAAATATGGGCATCACTTCATAAACACTGTCGCAAAGTACTCGGAGGAGCTCCAACGTGCCAAGAAGGCGGCGAAGGCTTCGGCCTCAGGGGCCGGCGGAAAGTCAGTGGCGTCTGACACTTCCACGGACTTGATGAAGCCCCTGAAGCCGTCAAAGTCGAAGAAGCCAGCTGCTTCGTAGTTATCTTTTGTAATAGTTGATTGATAGTCCTTTTGGTTTAAGAACATGCCTGCTGGCGAGTGTGTCTGTGAATACTTATGCCGATCCTGAATGCATCTGTTCCCTTTGCCTTTATGTTGATTTGGTTGCCTTATTTGCCTCTGTCTTGACTTGTGGTAGGGTACATCAAGTGATCCCGTGGGGGGAAACCAGGACTCGCCATCTCTTGATGATACAGTGGAACCACCGCGCTCCAGGGTAGAGGAGCTATCCTTGCTTTCGCGACTTCGTGATCGCGTGAAGCAGCTGGAGCGTGAGTTGCCCGTGATCCGCGGTAGCGCAGACGTGTGGAAGTCGAAGGCGGAAAAAGGCACCGCCCGAGAGCAATATCTGCTTGGCGAGGTGACGCAGCTGGGCGACCAATTCAAGTGTTAGTTTGCCTGTTCTCCTCTTTTCCTTTGTAGTTACTCGCAGTGGTACGTTGTACTCATGCTATTGATGTTGCTTCATGTAGTTGTTAGCGCGCGCCATCCGCAGGAGGAGAAGGATAGAATTGCCATTCGCCTTCATGATCTCACCTAGGAGCAACTTCAAGAGAGTGGGTACTTCTGGGTAGATCATGATCGTGCGACTGCGCTGGCGACCCTGCAGGATCGTGCATCGCGGGTGCTGCTCTTTCTGAAGAAGTCGCAATCGTGCTTGAAGAACATTTATCGGGCGATGTTCCCGCTGGACAACACTCCATCAAGCCTGCTGGCTCTTCTTGCCAAATTTCAAGATCTGTCCGCGGTTCGCGAGTGCGTGAGGCAGCAATTGGTGGCTGGTGCCAAGGTTGCCCTCTCGATGGTGCGATTACATAGGCCTGACGTGGATATTGCCGCCATTGCCTCTGGGCCGCCAGCGCCACCAGCAGGATCTGCCTGGAATATGGTACCGCACTATCAGGCGGTGGACCGTCCAGTAGAGGAGATCGTCGACTTCTTCGAGGAACAAACCAACGTTCTTCTGTTGCAAGAGTAGTCAAATTTGTATCCTGCACATAAGTGTACTTGTGTTGTAAAGTTCGTATAGATGTTGTAGATAATTTATTGTCGAATGTGTATAAAGAGCTTTGCTAGCATGAAGTGCGTTGCACTATGCGAGTCCTTTTCGTTAGCCTGGCCATGTTTTATCTCAGTCCCTTGTCAACCTGTCAGGTGCGTTGCAGCTGGATTGAGGTTGTGTTTAAGGGTTTCGATTGATGTACCAGCTACTCAGGATGTCGCATTTTGGTTCGAAGAACAGATGTGTATAGGGTGGCGCAGCCCCCGAGTATATAAATTGAAAAGTAAAGGAGAACACAGAGTTTTGGGGCACTTAGCTTTTATTTATTCGAAGAACAGTGCGAGGTCAATGTGTGGCTAAGTAGCCTTGGCTGAGTAGCCTTATTTGCAATGTAAAAGTAAAAAACGACTAAGGGTAGAAGCGTCGCAGTTGTGTGACGTTCCAGGGGTTGGAGTATGCGACTCCTGTCTCTAAATCTTGAAGGCGATAGGCGCCACCTGGGATTACTTATGTAATCACGTACGGTCCCTCCCAGGGGGACTCGAGCTTGAGATGCCCCTGCTGCTTCAGTCGCAAGACCAGGTCACCTTCGACGAAGGATCTGGGGCGAAGCCTCCTACTGTGGTAGTTGCGCAGGTTCTGCTGGTAGATCATGGATCTTTCTGCGGCGATTTCTCTTGCTTCGTCAAGGAGGTCAACGGAGTCTTCGAGTGCGAGGGATGACTCTTGTTCGATGTAGGCGACCACGCGCGGCGCCTTGTACCGTACCTCGGCTGGTAGTACTGCCTCTGCTCCGTGCACCATAAAGAATGGCGTGTAGCCCGTGGCGCTGTTTGGAGTTGTACGTAGGCTCCAGAGTACGGATTGCAGTTCATCCGGCCAGCAACCCGCGGCTTGTTCGAGTGGTCGAAGGAGTCGCTTCTTGATGCCGCTGCAGATGAGGCCGTTTGCTTTTTCCACCTGACCGTTGGTCTGTGGATGCGCTACTGAGGCGTAGCTGATGTTGATCCCCAGGTTCTCGCAGAATTTTTGGAACTCCTTGGATGTGAAGTTCGTCTCGTTGTCGGTGATGATGTTGTGCGGCACGCCAAAACGGTAGACGATGGACTCGAAGAACTTGACTACGCTGTGCATGGATTGGTTGGTCACTGGCATGTCCTCGATCCACTTAGTGAATTTGTCGACTGCAACCAAGAGGTAGACGTAACCTCTGTGAGAGGACCTTGGAAGCTTGCCAACCATGTCGAGCCCCCACTGTGCGAAGGGCCAGGCCAATGTAATAGGCCGTAGCTCTGCGCCTGGTGTGTGTGGCTTGTCCGCGAATCGCTGGCAAGCATTGCATTTTTGGACTATGTCCTTGGCGTCGCGCATGGCCGTGGGCCAGTAAAATCCAGCTTGTAGAGCTTTGGCAACGAGGGCGCGGCTGCCGGCGTGGTGCCCGCAGGTCCCTTCATGGATGTCGAGGAGAACTGCTCTTCCATCGGCCATGGAGATGCATCGTTGTAGCACTCCTGTGATGCTACGTTTATACAGTTCGCCGTTGATAACGGCGGATGCCTTGGAGCGCCGCGTGATGTGCCATGCATCTGTCGGGTCGTCCGGTAGTCTCTTGCTGAGGAGGTACGTAATGTACGACTGCGTCCAAGATTGCTCGATCATCATGACGCTCATTGGTCCTTCGAGTCCGGTGTCCAGCTCCAAGTCATCGAGTGCCATTGGCTCATTGGGTGGCGTAGCCCCCAAGTCCGTTGATGCGCTTATTTTCTTCTCTACGGCCTTTGGCTTGATGGAGCGTTCGCATATGCGCTCGAGAAATACCCCAGGTGGTATGGGGGCGCAGGTAGAGCCTATGTTGGCGAGTGCGTCCGCCTCTTCGTTGCTTTTGCGACCTACGTGTCGCAGCTCGCAACCATCGAAGTCTCCTTCTAGTGTATCGTAGAGGTCGCGGTATGCGATCATGTTGTCGTTCAGTGCGTCGCACTCATGCATTGTTTGGTTGACGATCAACTTGGAGTCGCCATATATGATGAGCCTCTTGGCGCCGCAAGCTTTTGCCATCCTCATCCCGTGCAACAGGGCCTTGTATTCAGCCTCGTTGTTTGAGGCTATGAACTTCATTCGCAGGATATACTTCAGCTTGTCCCCTTGAGGTGACGTCAGTATGACACGTGCGCCTGCTCCGTCTTTCCGCTTGGACCCATCGAAGTGCATTGTCTAGAGGTAGGACATATCTGGCTTGTCCGGGAGTTGGTTCTCCATCCAGTGCTCGAGGAAGTCAGGGAGAACTTGCGACTTGATTGCGTCGCGCTTTTCGTATGTGATGTCTCGTGGAGACAGTTCTATTCCCCAAAGCGCGACTCGCCCCGTGGCGTCGGGGTTATTGAGGATATGTCCCAACGGGGCGTCGCTGACTACCACGATTGGGTGTTCCTGGAAGTAGTGGCGCAGTCGCCGGGCGATCATAAAGACGCCGTACGCCAGCTTCTGGTAGTGCAGGTACCATTGTTTTGCTGGCGTGAGGACCTCGCTGAGGTAGTATACCGGGCGTTGTACGCCATGGACCTTGTTTTCCTCAGCCCGCTCGACGACGAGCACTGTGCTGACCACCTGGTTGGTGGCGGAGATGTACATCAATAGTGGTTCCCTTTCTCGTGGAGTCACTAGCACTAGCGAAGTGGATAGCAGGCGCTTGAGATCTTCGAATGCTTCTTGCGCTTCATTGGTCCACTCGAATTTTTCAGCTTTGCGGAGGAGCTGGTAGAAGGGCAGTGCCCTTTCACCCATCTGACTGATAAATCTACTGAGGGTCACGATTCGTCCGGCCAGTTGCTGGACGCCTCTTATGTTCTTCGGCTTCTCCATGGCCAGTATGGCTTTGACCTTCTTCGGGTTCGCCTCGATTCCCCTCATGGAGATGAGATACCCAAGTAGCTGCCCAGATGGTACGCCGAAGGCGCACTTGTCCGGATTGAGATTGATCCGGTAGCGGTCGAGGTTGGCGAAGGTTTCACGCAAATCGTCGATTAGAGAGGCTTCCTCCTTGGTCTTGATTACTATGTCGTCGACATAGACTTGGATGTTACGACCCAGTTGTTCCTTGAGGCAGCATGCATGCACCGCTGGTAGGTGGCTCCCACGTTTTTTAGCCCGAAGGGCATTATGTTGTAGCATGTCCGCAGGACACCTGGCAAAAATTTCCCAGTGCTCACGAAGGAATTCGACGAGCGCGAGTTCCTATGCGGGACTCAAGTTGTTGGCGATGAGGGCCGTCTTGGCGGGATCCGATGGATGGACCTGCACCTTCTTTGTGTGCACAGATGAGTCGAAGGAGAGGTCAGGTGAGCTTGGCCTACTCAGGGGAGGCAGACTGTTGTCTGTCATCTCTTTCAGCCTTGCGAGTTCCTCCTGCATGCCGAATGATTGGGAGATTCTGTTGAATTCCCTGTCGCAACTGTCAGATCGCTCAAAGCTCTCGTTGATCGTTATGACGCCGTTGGGACCTGGCATTTTCATCTGCAGGTAGGTGTAGTGGGGTACTGCCATGAACCTAGCGAACGCGACACGCCCGAGGATGCAGTGGTACTGTGAGGACCAGTCGACGACCTCGAAGTCAATGCGCTCACGCCGGAAGTTCTTCGGCATGCCGAAGATGACGTCGAGGTTGATTTTGCCTAGGGGGTATACGCCTTTCCCTGGGACGATGCCGTGGAACGTTGTGTCCAATGCCTCCAGGCAGGTTAGAGGGATCCTCATCGCTCGCAAGGTACTCGCGAATATGAGGTTGATGCCGCTTCCGCCGTCCATGAAGACGCGACTCATGTCGAAACCTCCAATTTGCGCCTCTAGTACGAGGGGGCAATGACCTGGACGAGGTATCTGAGGCGGGTGGTCGTGTTTGTCGAAGGTGATGCACGACTCACTCCTGCTGAGGTACTCAGTGGTAGATGGTGGCGAGTGCGTGGGCAAGTTGACTTGGCGAGTGATGGCCTTCTGCACCCTGTTGGAGGGGCGTCCTTTTTGGATCATCATGGTACCCATGGCCCGTGGATATGGTTCTCCTCCGTGGTGCTGGTCCGGTGCGGCTCCGTTCGGGGGTGGCCCAGGTGGTGGTGGTGGTGCGCCATGTGCCACGGCGCTTGGAGCGGCTCCGTAGCCTCTTTCGACTGCATTGTGGTTCATCCGAACCAATCCCTCGTGTAGCTTGAGGAACTCGCGGCAGTCTTTGAGGAGGTGGCTGTACTTTCTCTTGCCGTCATGTTTGTCGATGTAGAAGTGTACCGTGCATGGCCCGGACAACTTGTCCTCGATGGAGGTCGTCGGTGCCTCACCGCGAGTGCGGCGTTGCCATACTTGCGTGGTTTTCCCGGAGTCGCGATATCCGCCACTACGGTATCCGCTGTTGCGGTTATCGTTGCGTATATCGGCGTAGCCGGCTGCGACCATGTTGACGTCGCCGCGATCGTCGTAGATGCACATGCGACGCTTGCCTCGACGGTCGCATCTGCGTTCGAGTTCCGCCTCCTCGTCGGAGTGAGCGCGATTCTTCACCGAATCTTCTCCGTCGGCCCACCGATTCGCGATCTCCATCAGGTGGTCGATGGTCTGGGGCTTTGAGCGGCCCAGCTCCTCCCTGAGCTCTAGGCGGCGGACACCACCATTGAATGCATCAATCGCGCGGTCTTTTGAGATGTTCTCCGCGGAGTTCTTGATGATGGACCACCTTTGGATATAGGAGTGCAGCGATTTGCCAGATCTTTGCTGGCAGCATCTCAGCTCTTCGATTGATGCGGGCCGCTTGTACGTGCCCTTAAAGTTGCGCACGAAGCTATAAACCAGCTCATCCCAACTGCGAATGGATCCGCGTGGGAGGTTATTGAGCCATGCTTGAGCGGCGCCCTGCAGCTGTAGCTGCAAGCATTGCATGGCAGTACTTCGACTGCCTCCGTGGAGTCTGACGGAGGAGATGTGATCCTCCATCCAGATCTTGGGGTCATGTAGACCGTCGAATTTCGGGTTCTCCGACGGGAGTTTAAACCCTTTAGGCATCCGCTTCTGCCTAATGGATCTGCTGAAGCATCGGGCACCGCAGAGCTCCCCATCTTCTTCTTCCATGTCAGTCGACCGAGCATGTCGTGCCCTTGATTTGTTGATCTTGCGCTGCGTGAGGTCGTCGCGCGCATCGTAGTCGCGGTCGTGTCGCCGTGAGCGGCGGCTTCGAGACAGGTCATGACTATCATCGCTGGATGAGGGCGAGGAGTGGCGCTTTGCTAGCGCTTTGCCCTTTTTTGGGTTTGGTACTGGCTCCTTGTCGAGGGCGGCCTCGATTAACCCCAAACCCGCGATCGTAGATCGGTGCATGGCAGTTCGGGGATCTCTAGCTGGCGGCTGGTTATTGAGGAGGTACATGGTGGCTGCCGTCACCGCAGCCTGCGGTGTTCTGGGAACCACGTTGCCTCTCGTGTCGACTGTCATAGAGCCGAAGTTGAGGACTTTCACGGCCTCTATGCGCTCTTGTTCAGTGAGGTGAGCCATCCGTGATTGCCTCTTCTTGGCGAGGTACTCGTTGCCCTTTGAGGAGGATCCTCCGTAGGAGGAGGGCCCAGCGCGACGAAGGGTCGATTCGTCCGCTGCCTTTTTACGCGCCTCAAGTTGCGCGATTGTTTGCACCTGGCGCTTGAATTCTTCCTTCAGGAGCCAGTGGTAGCCCATCAGCAGTTCTTGCGGGGACCCAAAGGGTAGAGGTGTGCCTCGCAGGGCCTCGCGGCAGCGAGCCCATTCTTGCTCGTTGAGCTTGATCACGACGTGTTCGCCGATTTGCTCATTTATTATGGATGGAGGTTCGACTGCTCCTCCGTTGTTGGCGGTGGCGCGATTGCCAGCGTTGCCGCCGTTGCCACCATTGCCACCGTTACCGGCGTTGGGTGGATCGGTGCCGTTGCCAGGGTTACCACCGTTGTCACGATTGGCGGAGGTGTCGCCTGCATTGATGACGGCGCACATGAAGTGATTGGGGAAGCTGTTGCTTCCACAGCTTTCAGATCCGCAACCGTAGGTTCCATCTTCAGTGGCCAGATCGCTCAGATCAGAATCGCGACTGCTGTCGCTGATCGTATTCTCGACTGCCACCGGGGCGTTGAGCTCACTGAGGGTGCCGATCGATGGAGGGAACCATGATGCCAGGGCAATCGCTGGTGCTGTCGGTTGATCAGGCATGCGAAGCGTGCCCATCTGACCAACTTGGAAGCGGAAGCTCCCAATCGCCAGGCTGATTCCGTCGCCCACAGACTCGAAGGCCGGGCGGGTGGCCGGCGTATGGACGGTGAAGTCGAAGGCGCCGAAGAGCTGGCGAATCTCCGCTGTTGCGGAGTTGTAGATCACAGTGGATGGGGCCGAAGAAGCCGCAACATCAGCACTCCCAATTCCCATAGACGGCGCCAATTGGCGAGGGTTTAACTCATCAATGCCCATTGTTATGGACTTGGGTTTTGGAGAAGGAGGGAGTGCTGGAGACATCTATCGGCTAGCAAAACAAGCACACAAGGGACAAAGGATTTACCCAGGTTCGGGCCTTGTAGAGGTCCCTACTCCTGCTTGTCTGCTCGTGGAATTATCGAAGGAGTCGAAACTTACAATGGTGCGCAGATGCAATCTGGCGAGTGTTGTGGAAACTAGGGTTGCGTGTGTCCTCCTTGCCGCCCCCTCCTAGCCTTTATATAGATAGGCTAGGTCTTGGGTAGCAGGTCGAGTCGGTTACAAGTTAGGGTTTTTCCCTTTCAAACTTTCTATCTTTCGCTTCTTCTTGTTCTTCAAGCAATCGAGAGTCCGCAGGCCACTCGAGTCCCTTGTTTGGGCCTTGGCGACACCGTGGGCCTGTACGTATTTGGACCGTATATACCAAGCTCGAGTACCTGTAGGGTATACCCATGTCACCAAGATTACAATACCACAAGACCCATGTGGTACATTCTTTATGCTTTAAATCTTAGTCAACTATATCTCAACTAATGAGGCTATCACGACACCGACTTAGAGCCATATCTTGAATTCTTATATTGAGATCACACTCTCAAGATCTTGATCATATCATATTCTTCTCTTCAACTCGATGATCTTGATGCCAATACTAAAGGTATATCTTTATCTTCATGGCGTCCATACTTGGATCCAACACATGGACTACAATCATGACCTATGAAAAATTCCTTCATATAAATCTCAATGAAAACATTAGTCTATAGGGATTGTCATTAATCACCAAAACCACACATAGGGGCAATTACACTTTCAGGTGACGATGGTTCACGAGGTGGAAGGGAAGGGAAGGAAGGAAGATAGGTGGAGAGAAAGAGATGAGGTTTGGCTTGTGTGGCTAGCAAGGGGGTACGGCGTTGGAGGCACGCGTTGCTGGCAGCCCTGTCCCAGTCCATATGATTGCCGGGGGCGGCAAGGGTGTGCCGGGCTGATTGATGGGCGAAACAATTTGTTGGAATGTGGTCCACTACCTTCCAACTCGATTGGGGACCGGGTTTGGAGGCGCCGGTGGAGATGCTCTTTAGCCCGATAGAGAAGTGCACCTGTTCACCATATGATTGGGGACCGGGTTTAAACTAGACTAATTTTATCGAAAAAATTTAAACCAGGCTAACAAATTTTGTCTAAGGAGCGGGGCGGATGGGGTGCCCCTACCCACACTGGACACATCTGAAGTTATTCAACTTTCGGACAGGGTGGTTGACTGGCTATTGAAAGAAGGGAAAAAAAAAGAGACTGTTGGTTGTTGAGAACCTGAGGTGCATCCACTGGCCGGATTGGCTTCTTCGTCACTGCGTCCGCAACTGTCACGCTGCTGCCTTAATCTGCATTCGTTTTATTAGGTCGGTTTGACTTGTGTGGACACGAAAACCAGCCAACACTTACCCGATCTGCCTGCTAGCCATAAGCCGTCGATGTGTCACTGTCCGTGGGGCCTACCAGACGCAACGCAAGCCAGTGGTGGCTTAGCCTACTAATCAGCTCCAGTATGTATCAACAGCAACAGCAAGGATCCAATGATCGGCGCACGCACGGACGCACGCAACCAGAGACAAAATTCGCTGTGTTGCCTTGAATGGAATGGGAATGGGGTGGGGTGGGGGTTAGCTCGGCGGTCTCCATCTCCATCTCGCCGTCGCCGCCATCAACAGAAGAAATCGGTACCCTCAGATTCTTCCTCTCGTGAGGCCGAGGCTAATCCTGTGCTGCCTGTTGCCGTGCTGCAATGTACCGGCCGCTGGTGACGGTATAGCTACTGCCCTACTGGTTTTCAGTTATTGACTGGAGGGAGACTATCAGACTAGTGGTGCGTACTCGACACATGGAGATGGTGGAGAGGACGGCATTGGCATCTACATGTACGTTATGTCGTTGACGCGCGACCTGCAGCACTGCACTGCACTGGCGCGCTGCTGCACATGTGCTGCACCTGCACGCCGACGCCGATGCCGATGCCGATGCCGATGCACTGCACGCGGCGGGGGAAAGAGGAGGAGAACAGGACGCATCGAGCTTCAGAGTCCAGAGCTCCCGGGGTCGATCGATCGGCCAGTAGCATTCAAGTCAACTGGGTAAAGCTAGGGGGGTGCCTACGTAGGTCTAGCTAGGCCCCGCAGCCTCAGAGACGCAGGCCAATCAAATGCTCCTCCTGCTGCTGCATGTATCTTCAGGAACTCCTACAAGCTGGGCTGGGTACCTTTTGCTTGGAGCGAGCTGAGTTGAGATTAATAATAGCGCTTCATCAGGAAAAGCGACCGCAAAGCATCTTCTTCTTCAGTTCGCAGTCGGATTTTGAGCTTATACCAGCTTCTCGGGGTTGTTTTTGGAACTAATCTTTTGCTTATATACACTACTAGTTGAATGTCCGTCCGTTGCTACGGATCTATATATTTTTTGTCGCTCATGAATTTGTAGATCTACTTTGCTTATAAAAACCTAACATTTAAAGTCAATAAAATACATCGTGTTTAATCTAAGTGTTCTTATCGATAGCCATATAGATGCACTTTTCAAACCACGTGTTTACAATTTTTTTTGGTTTCCTCTCATTTACTCTTCATCATATATCCTCCTCTATCTTCGTTGTTGACACCATACATGATTCGATGACTCTTGCCCTTCCTCATGGCTAATATCCTCTTGACCCTAGCTCTCACACCCATCTCATCCGTACTTGTATTGATCTTCCCTCCTTCCATATCGCGCGCACATGAAGTAGACATTGTTCAGTTCAAAATGGACTCTGACCCTAGAGAGATTTCCGTGCACTTTAACTGGAAGGATGAACCCCAAAAAATTTCGTGGGCACAATTGATCACATCAAGTATTCTGGACCCTATATCATCCCTCGAACATTTCCAGCGGATACAAAAATCAAAGTTCATCAAGTTACAGAATTTCTATAACATATTAACCATCCAAGTGTGAGCAATGGTATAGAAGATTGGTTACTCTAGTGAACATGAAAACCTTAGTGTACCTGATATACCGGTATTAATCTTAGATCTAGCAATTGATCATGAGTTGACCTATTAAGCTCACGTACTTTTCAAGATAAATACGAAACATGTTGCTACGGATCAATGGGAAATGAGAGTCTTTGTTGCAAATGATAGTCACATATCAAATCATAAATTGCAGCCCTTGAAGTGATCTCATAGAGTTACAATTGATTCGGAAGTGAAAATTATTATTGCATGCATGCCAATTTCTTATGGAGGTGAATTTGAGCCTTGACTTTCCCCTGATTCAGAAACTCGAATCTTCCTTTAAGAGAATTCGAAAGAAAGTAAGTAACTGGTCAACACAAAGAAAATAAGCCAAAAGATAGAAACCTATGAAGCTATGAAAATATTGAATAAAAATACAGTTAATAGAAAGTAGTTTTAAATAATATATCTGAAAATTACCCCCCGATGGGTTGGGACACCAGTGGCATCCTCTATGCATATGTTATCGAAAACTTGCTATATGAAATTTGGGAGAGAAATATTATAACAACAATATAGTAGATAACAAAAAAAAAGAAACACTTTGATGTTACCATTGAGCAACTTTAAGTAAATAAGCCTGGTTAGCTATTTACCGTCCACATTAACTTTGGCTTGGTTGGGTCGTGGTCTCTTGCCAGAAATACGTCTAGTCGTCGGACCGGATGGAGACGACATAGGTGGACCACTCCTCCACGTCGATGCCTGAGGCTGACATTGTGGATGAAGACATCCATGGCATGCCGCGGGGCGTCGAACACTGAGGTCTCACCATATCGCGGTGCCGCGGTGCATGGTGAAGGAGAGCGGATGGTGACGGAGAGCACGACGTGGCGACCATTGCCGCCCTATATAAAAGTTAGTCAGAAAGGAGGAGCCGTTGTTATGATCCTAAGTTGTAATGTAAAACTAAAGAGAGAAACAAAAGAAAAAAACATTTACCATATATGCCCTTCATGGCACCACTGGGTACATGTTGAGCTGCAACATCATATAATTGGTGGTTGTATTAGCAGTCTTAGAAATGTGCCACCTCCTAGATTTTTTTTTTGTGATTGCTCCATGCAACGTAACAACATACTTTACTCGAATAACTTTGTACCTGTCTCATAATGTAAATCCTGGAAACAACAAAGGTGCGCATAACAACTGAAACTGAAGAACTGTTTGGGTCACAGAGCACTAACAGTTCAATGCAAAATTAAACAATGAACGCCACCCAGGTTGTCTTAGTTATAATCGTGTGATATTACAATTGTCTACAGTCCTGATAGGATCCGGACAATACAGTTATCTTATCAACTTGTGTACTGAGAAACAAAGATTGCTAGTCCAGTTCAGAAACATTAGCCTCCTTTGTCCTTGCAGCATGCCTCTAGTGAATCTTCTGCGGTAAAGAATTAACTGTTTTAAATCAATGATCTAATGAGAAAATCCATCAATATCAAGTCTTCTTCAATTGTGCCACTTGTGTATCTATTGGAAAGTACGTACAAAAATAGCAGTAGCCAGTGGGTGCACATCTCCTTTTTTCAAAACTAATCTACACCAAAATTGTGGCGAGAACATGCGCTTACAAATACCAAGACAGTGAGAACTGAAAAATCCCCGTTCTCGAGCTAACATACGAAATGAGACAAAAAAACATATCAAACTTGTAGAAAATCTCCACTCTACCATCAATCCAGGTCAAAAAACTTTGAGGGAAAAACGCACAATCGCCATACCTTGCAAGCTGATGTCGATCTGCAGCTTATAATTGATGGATGGGAGATAGCGTGAGCGACATATCCTCCACGGAAGATATCGATGGTGTGGATAAACCAAATGTTGAGTGCACGGCTTGGATGCTCCCAATGTTTGATGTTTGAGGATGACCTACGACCACCAACTCCCATTTAATAGTAAATATTCAGTTTGGACCAATTTAAGGAGGAGCTGGTACGTACTGCTCTTTTCCTCTTGAGGGTGAGCGAAATTTTGTAAAAAGCATGAAAAGGTCATGTGTATGTAGTACTCCCTCTATTTCAAATTACTCCGCCGGCGCGCTTATGTAGGTGAACTAGTACTTCCTTATTTTCATTCAAAAAAATCCTGAAATTTTTGAAATAGATAATATGAAATATGTACTACGTATACCAAAAATTCTAAGAATATTTTGATGAAAAATGAGAGGGCCACCTAGGTAAGCGTGTGCGCGGAGTAATTTGAAATAGAGGGAGTATAACACTTGTAACCTTTTTTTGTAAAATACTACTCTCTCCGTCCAGAAATAACGGGAGTATGATAATTTGCTAGATTCAGGAAAATAAGAACGGCACTTCCCCTGTAGTATACGATCTTATACTATGGGATGGAGAGGGAGTTGCAATATAATTTGCTAAGTTTTGAATGTGGCTTCTTCAAGCAAATCCACAACGAATTAATCCAGGAACCCGATTTGGATAGCTAAACGGAAATTTAAAAAAAAAAGACTGTCATCGATGGCCGGCCGAGAGGGGAAATTGTGTACTAACTCAGATATGTCAGGTGTCCGAAGCTCTTTGTTTCCTTGTTCAAACTCAGGGCCTCTCTGATTAGCAAGAAAAACAAATGAATTGGTCTCCTATGTAGGAACGGGGTAAAGAATAAACCGCGGGAAAATATTCGGGCAATTAAGCAGGGTTTAGAGGCAAAGCACTGCACTGCACAGCATTTCTCTGTATTTCCACCCACGGGGTTGCTGCTGCTAGCTAGACCATGTTTCGTTAACAGATCTTGGGTAGCTAGCTGGTGCTGTTTCTCGGGGTTGTTTTTGGTGATCTTTTGTTCATATTGCCCTCCGTTCCGAAATATAAGCATTTTTAGAAAGCTAAACTAACAATAAAAAGCTTATATTTTGGAACGGAGGTAGTACTAGATGATGAGCTGGCAGTACTCTTTTCCTCTTGAGGGTGAGCGAAATTTTGTAAAAAGTCCGAAAAGGTCATGCGTATGTATATTGAAATTGAACCTCACACTTATAACTTTTTTTGGAAAATACTACTCCCTCCATCCAGCAATAACTGACTTGACTACATTCGAACCAAGACAAAGTCAAATAAATTATTTCTGGACGGAGGGAGCATGATAATTTGCTAGGTTCGGTAAAATAAGAATGGCACTTCCCCTGCTCCATAATAAATGATCTTATACAGTATTATGGGATGGAGAGGGAGTTGCAATATGTATTCGCTAAGTTTTGAATGTGGGTTCTTGAAGCAATTTTTTTTTTAAAAAGACTGTCAGCGATGGCCAAGAGAGGAAATTGTGTACTAACTCAAATATGCCAGGTGTCGGAGAGCTCTTTGTTTCCTTGTTCAAACTTAGGGCCTCTCTGATTAGGAAGAAAAAACAAATGAACTGATCTCCTAAGTAGGAATGGGGTAAAGAATAAACCGCGGGAAAATATTCTTTGGCGTTTTCAAGGAAAGAATGTACTTAGTAGAAAACTGAACGTCCACTAAGACCATATGGTTGTCATTATGCCATCAGATGCCGCAATTTCATATGTACACGCGTACTGGCGCCGTCTACATCGAAGCTGGACGACACCATCATTGATCCCACAATCGAAATTCCCTATGGCATCAGCTCCGTCCATCCATCCATCATCTTTAACATCACATTAACACCCCTTTCTGTCAAACTGCCAATCACGCCCATCCATGCCATGCCTCATCATGATCATCAGTTGAAAGGAATTGGTCTTTACTAAACAACGCACGAACTAACTAATCAGCCCGATTAGTTACGAACGGCATCTTCCCGTCCATCAGCGGCAGGCCGGCATGCCTGCAACTGCAAGCTAGCTGTTGAGGGAGACATGGTCATCATATTGTTGCAGAGGAAACCACGCATGTGCGTCCCTCGTCGGTTGCCTGACGATCGAATGGTGCTTTTTATTAGTATATGCTTACTTCTGCTTCAAAATTTAAAAAATATAAGACGTTTGGAATTTTAGTCTACTATATAAAGATCATATATTTAAGATAATACTCCTTCCATTCTAAAATATTTTAGCCTTTGTTTTTAAAATGCATGTATCTAGACCGAAAATTCAATTCGGCTCACGGCTCCTGAGGAACCTATTGCTTGAAAACACATTTTAAAAGGTAAAAAAATTCAAAATATATATTCGCCACATACGCGTACGGATATTCTATGTTCGCACACGAGTTTTCGGGGGAAAAGGGACATTTTTTTGTCATGTGTAAAAAAGACAAATGTTGAGGTTCTAACATGACTATTGACGGATTTTTTTTTGTCTTTTTATACAAGCTAGATAAAATGTCTATTTCTGTCGAAACTTGTGTGCAGACATAGAATATCGTGATATCCGTGCAAAAAAAATTTACGGTTTCAATTTTTTGGATGGATTTTTATAATAGATTCATATGCACTCGTGTTCGTATCCAGATACATTTTAGTACGTAGATTCAAACAAAGTAATTAAATTTTACATTTGACAGAAGGGAGCAGCCAGCAGCAGTACAGGTTCTCTTGGCTACTTTTCGCAACAACAACAAAAAGTTCTCTTGGCTACGAGTGACAGTTAGT
Organism: Avena eriantha; assembly: GCA_910589775.1. NCBI lineage: Eukaryota > Viridiplantae > Streptophyta > Magnoliopsida > Poales > Poaceae > Avena > Avena eriantha. Next base: position 129,378,502 of record OU342743.1, on the reverse strand, counting down.
TTAGTGATCGAGGAGGCAGACACCCTCGACCGGCACGTGTTGCCGGGAATGTACCGAACCGTGCGATATTCCTTGGTCAGGCGCGCGCGCGTGCTCCGCGGGCCGGCCGGCTGCAATGATCGGCCGCGCTCTGTTCGAGCCGTACGTGTCCACAACATGCCTGCATATGCCCAACTGGCATGTACGTACGTCTGCTGGATCTCGCCTAGAGAGACAAAAACTTTGACATGATTTAGAGCGAATGTTAATCTATCTACGAGCTGGTCTTTTGATGCGTCGTGACAGGGCAGGAGAAAGGCGGTTGCATATAGTTTGAAGTTAAGTTGAAATCTTGTCAAATCAGGCCTAGTCCCTCCATTCTAGTGAAATAAGGTGACCTCGCATGCCATGTTTTCTCTTTTTTTTTGCGGAGAAAAAAGGATTGAAATAAATTGCAGGAGGATTACAATCAATGGCGATGGCTTCGGCAATCTCTGGGGGGGGGGGGGGGGGGGGGGGAATTCCGTAGCCAGACCGCCGTTCTATGTTTAACCCTACCAAGCTTTGCAAGATCATGACTAACCGAATTAACATCACGGCTGATCTTAACAACTACGGTTCCTCTTTCTCGTAACAACTCACGAATAACTGAAATTCTAAAAGCGTAGATGGACGTGTACGGAGTTTCTTCCTTTAGCAGGTCAACAGCTTCAGCGCGGTCCGTCTCCAGAGTGAACTCCATCTCCGTCCAGTGCAGCGACAAGCGTAGCCCTTCTTCAATGGCCATGAGCTCCGCTTCAGTAACATCCCGGCACCGTTGCAGCTCACGGCATGTGACGAATATAACCTCACCGTTGCTGTCCCTTAGCGCCATGCCAGTTCCCGCCCCGCCCTTTTAAGAGAAGGCGTCATCCACATTTAATTTTGCCCGCCCTTGCTCAGGTCGCTCCCAGATCTTCTTCTCCTTACTAGCGCCGCTTCCCCTTGCACGGAAACCATGCTCTTTGTCGATAGTCATCTTCCCTTTCCCTATATCTGCATTGGGGAATTGTTTGATCAGCATAAAAGAGTTTAAGTAGCTTACTAAGAAGCGTCGAGATCCTTCTATGGGTGGGCACAGTTTGTCGTGTGTTAGCTCATTGTGGCATGCCAGATTCGTACCTTCAAGCCCGGCTCCATCCCAGTTACCTTCATCGTGCCTGCCGTCTTTGAACATCGCAAGCAGGTGCTCACGCTGCTGCACCACCATGATCTGCCGGTCGCCCACAGTCGCCACGGGCTCGCCGCCGACGGGAGGCTTCGGGTGGGCAAGCTCCTTACCGGTGCCCCCATGGTCACCCCCACCACCAGCAGCGACATCGCACGTGGTCTTCGGAGAGATCGATCTTCGCCGGGGACGTAGATCGTGATTTGATATTGCTTGGTCTTGACGAGTTTTGCTTCTCGTGCCTTTGTCCTCAGTTTTATATCCCATCCACCTGAGATCCGATCTGCATCCCAGGCGTGGCGGCCACGGAAACCCTTCCGATCTGCCCTTACCGTGCTCTTCCCAGACTCCTCCAAACCTACAAAACCGCAAACACTTCCCTGATCGGGCACGCTCCCGTCCATGGCCTTGTGGCGGCGCGAGATCGCCTCGGCGTCGCCCGCTAGCCCTAGACGTAGCGCAGACCTGCTTTGCACGTTCTGAATCTAGCTGCCATGTTTTCTCTTTGAACAAAAATTACTTCAAAAGTTCAAAAATATAAATTTTTATTAGTATCATTACAATTTTTTGTCAACACAAATCCAACGATAGCAATTAAAAACACAGCACAAACATACGCTCTTCTCCCATGGTGAATGTACCTCACTCCTATTACCAGAGCGCTTTCTTGGCAATAATCGAAGCCAATGGTTTGTTGTTTTATCGTATGGTACTTCGACTTGTCGCATGTGCGGGCTTTAGGCTAGGCTTTGTTGAGATAGTTGGGCTAAGCCCATTTATATCGGCAGTATGACGATTTTTTTTTTAACTACTAGTCAAATTCATTTTCCCGCCAAAGCGTACTGCATGCTTCTTGGTAAGTGTAACCCTTCATGCTTCAGTATAAGTCTCACCTCCATCTAAAAAAACTGTTAAACAAAAGGGCGCGGCTCCTGCAGGTTATTCACACACTTACACCATACGCTAAATACGCGCAGTTTTCGGCGAGTGTTGTTTTTTTAGGATAATCTCCGACCAAAACTATTCTGAACCCGGCGGTGTAGGACATGGTAAGAGATTTTGACAACCATACAAAATCCGTTCCTGAACGAGTCTGGATTTTTATGACATGTTGACATAGGATGATCTGATTTTTCTAGGCGGATTATGTGAACTTTTAGGTACGATTATCCGATGTTAGAGATGAAAACGGAGCGGAAATCGGCGAAAGTGAATGCTGACACATTTGTTTTCATTTTGTTTTTGCAAAAACATAACTGGATACAAAAATTTCGGAAACAAATACGGATAAAGATGTTGTTGGAAGTAGATGCGGACTGGATATGGTGAGAACACGACAGCGAAAGCGGATGTTTGCCGAAATGAAGAGACCTCTTGAATCATGAAGAAAGGTTCAAGCATCGCAAGAAACCGACAAACCGGATTCCTAACCTATCGCGACTTCTCATTGTACTGGTGGGAATAGGGAAGGGTTGAACCTTTGAAGCCTTCTCAAACTCACGAAGAGATTACATTATCGTCAGTTTTAGGGCGGATTGATTTAGCAATTTGGGTTTCCAAGATCACAAATCAGGTATGCTAGATTGGGCCATACACATCAAACTCTAAAACAGGAATTTCCATTTTCGGCGTCTGTTTCTTTGGAAAACGATGTCCTGTTGTCGTTTTCAGCGTCTGTTCTGTTAGAAAACGTTGTTCCGTTGTCATTTTCGTAAAAAAAAAAGTGTGAAAATACATTGTATTTTGGGCTCAGGGAAAAAGAGAAAATTTCAGATCTGGGGCATGAACAGTACACATACGAAATGTATCAAAAATTGTCTTTTTTGCTGTGTCCGGAATACAAGGAATTTGGGATTGAAACTTTTCAGACGTGTGGTGCTAGATATGTTTTTTGCAATTTTTTGAACCTTTTTTCGAAAAGTCCAAAATCGAGTCAAATGAGAATAGATGGCCGCGATTAAAGACTACTAGTTTAATGCCCGTGCGTTGCCACGGTTCACCAAGTTCATTTCTTGTCGCACGTATAAACATACCACGCACATCTATACAATCGCTCAAAAACTCTACTCCCTCCGTCCCAAAATAAGTGACTTGAGTTTATCTAGATTCTCACGTATCTATGTACTAAAATGTGTCTAGATACATCTGAATCTAAACAAACCCACGTCACTTATTTTAGGACGGAGGGAGTATTTTTATTTTTATTCCAAGTGTCACATCCAAACACCCTCTCTCCTTCCCCTCTCAAGAATCTCAAAGTCTTTTACTCGAAATTCTATTAGCCGGAATAATAAGTAATGTAGTCTTGGAGGATTTTTCTTCCACCTACACAAGTTGGGCGGCAACACCAGTCACTGTTATGAATGGTGAGGCAACAATAATTTTTCTCATCTTAACAGACACAATGATCACGACCACTACAAAGTTTTTATAAGAATTCCTTTCCGGTTCCTTCGTCATCTTGAAGAGGCGTAGAACTGTGATGTATATATGCCGACACTAAAACTGGGATATAAAACTCAAGAGGTGGTTGCTAATGAAAACAATCAGAAGGTTCTAATGAAATCGTTTATCACTGCCTAAAAATTGCTACCTTGCTTTCTCCGCGGAAGTAATTATTTACAATCGTATTAAAAATATATTAGTTTAAGATTTTTCCATCATCTATTCAAAATTAATATTTTATTTCATATGTAGCACTTCATAAGATTGAGAGTGCATATAGTGACTACGTTATCATCAAAAGAGAAAATGATGTTAATATAGCGATGCGAAAGCTTGATACGAGGAAAGAGAAAATGCCGAAGTAAATAATGGAATCAATGATGTTCAACAATGCAAAGAAGAAGAAGCTAGTTATCACAACATCTTGTTACATCTTACTATTAATGCCTGTGCGTTGCCACGGTTCACCAAGTTCATTTCTTGTCGCAGGTATAAACATACCACGCACCAAGTTCATTTCTTGTCGCAGGTATAAACATACCACACACGTCTACACAATCGCTCAAAAACACTATTTTAATTTTAATTCCAAGTGTCACATCCAAACACCCTCTCTCCTTCCCCTCTCAAGAATCCTAGTCTTTTACTCGAAATTCTAGTAGCCGGAATAATAAGTAATGTAATCTTCGAGGATTGTCCTTCCACCTACACAAGTTGGGCGGCAACACCAGTCACTGTTGTGAACAGAGTGGTGAGGCAACAACAATTTTTCTCATCTTAACAGACACAATGATCACGACCACTACAATATTTCTATAAGAGTTCATTTCTGGTCCCTTCGTCATCTTGAAGAGGCGTAGAACTGTGACGTATATACGCCGACACTAAAACTGGGGATATAAACTCAAGAGGTGGTTGCTAATGAAAAAAATCAGAAGGTTCTAATGAAATTGTTTATCACTGCCTAAAAATTGCTACCTTTCTTTCTCCATGGAAGCAATTATTTACAATCATATTAAAAATATATTAGTTTAAGATTTTTCCATCATCTATTCAAAATTCATATTTCATTTTATATGTAGCACTTCATAAGATTAAGAGTGCATATAGTGACTACGTTATCATCAAAAGAGAAAATGCCAAAGTAAATAATGAAATCAATGATGTTCAGCAATGCAAAGAACAAGAATCTAGTTAGCACAACATTTTTGTTACATCTTACTATCATTATCTCAAACGAACAACAATAATCTAGCTAGCATCTTCTAGCAAATAAAAAGCTTGCTTGCATTTGCGATACAAATTTAGCACTATCATTCTTGGATTTCTCAATTCCTTCATGGTGCTACGTACGGTTATGGAGGTTATGGACATAGGGAGTACATAACATGGCTTTTTGCCCATGATGCTTCTAAGAGGTCATGATGAAAGAAACAACCTGACATAAACAAGCATTGATTACTACATAAGCGGATCTTTCAAACATATACCACTTTTAGTGTGTCAATCCTTCTTAAACATCTTCAGACACACCATATACCATCCCAATCAGATATGCTCAATAGAAAAAACAAAAAATTGTAAAAACCTTCAACTTAAAGAGGGAGGTATTGTAAGGTTGAAAAGCAACACACATGCGAGACAGCCTGGCATGTGTGCAGGATTTGGAAGCTGATCTACAAGAGACAATGCGTAAGTGAGAAGGGAAACTCTGTGTCCACACCAGCCTTGTGTTCCATTGTAAGTTTTATTGTGATGATGATATCCCCAAAACAATGGTAAGTAATAGATTATCCTTGTTGGAAAATCCAATAACAAAATGATCATTAAATTTGTTTATAATGTTCTGAGAAGTGAAAGCTACTAAGTCCTCGGAAGAATAGAGCTATAAAACGATCGTCGGAACTTACCTAAACATTGAACCAACTCTAACCTGTTCTTCAGCTCGAATAATTGGTAGTGAAAATATTTGTCAAAAATCTATCTGACAATTTTATTATGACAAAAGAAATTAGAAAATTTGCCATGTATTATAGAGTGGACTACCAAGCAAGAAGAAAAAACAAAACTTGAAGTTCAGATCATTTGAGTTCTTCGATGGAAATTATGATAAATATACAGGTAAAAATCATGAGTTAAGTGACCGCTCACATCTTATTATTGATGCTTATGATGATAACCGTTTTTCTCGCCTCTTTGCTTACTCTACTCCCATTTCAATCTCCTCTTTAGCACATGGTTATGTCGAGAAAAAAATCATCATGTAAATATCAGGATTTGGTAATTAATCTACGACTAATAGGTGTCGTAAGACAGTAGGCAGGCATACTTGGTCTGGTTCCTTTCTCCAATAAATTTCTTCTGCCTCCAACATCTACAACTCTAGATATAATCCAGTACAAAAACTCACAAAAAATGACTGAGATAGCATCATTAGGCATCTTGGTATGGTGGCTTTTAGGAGAAAATTGCATTTTGCTACCACAATTGCGGCTAGAGTTTCAAAAAACTACCACAACTCAGGAGTTTTGCAAAAAAAATTACCACTTCTACGCCTAATAGTCACAAAAAACTACCACTTTTGTGTAACCCTTGTTTTAGCCCCAGTTGATCGTGTTTCTGACAAGACAGGCTCACCTGGGTACTGACGCGGTATGGATAAGTTGTAGTTTTTTTTGCAAAATTGACCACTCAGAAGTGGTAGTTTTTTAGTACCTAGGTGGGCCCGACCTGTCAGAATCACGATCAACTGGGGTCAAGACAAGGGTTACACAAAAGTGGTAGTTTTTTGCGACTATTAGGCAGATAAGTGGTAGTCTTTTTGCCTCCTGAATTGTGGTAGTTTTTTAAAACCCTAGCCGCAATTGTGGTAGCAAAATGCAATATTCTCTGGCTTTTAGACTATTCTTTACTTTCCAAATAGCTAAATGGATTGAAATAGTATATATTCCAACAGATGAACCACTATTTATTTTTACTTTTTCCTCTATAAGAATGTGGCTAAGATCCATATACACATACATTGATAGTTGGATGAACTAATATAGTCATAACATTGATTGGAGTAAAAAATTAGAAAATAAACCTGTTTAGAGGCTCCCCAAATGTCACACATCTACGAGAATCCCTTGTTCATAGTGGGGACCAGTTCCTGTATGCAACTCATCCTTTCTTCCATTATATCTCCTCTTAACTACATTGGAACAAATAATAATTCAAAACATTGTTGAATAAAACAAACACCTAGTAGGACCGTAAGAAACTATGAGACAATATAACCTGACATGCAAACAACCAAATACAGTTCTGAAAGAAAACGCTAGGAGGCGGCACGTCGTCCCTCTCCCATAGAGGTGAGCGATAAGCCAAGCACACATAAACGCACCCTTAGTGGTACTGCGCGCTGCACGCGGAGGGACTGGTGCTATGAGTGTAGTGCAAGAAAGATCTGGGAAGAGGACGTCACGCGAAGGAGCATGATCTATTTTTCTACTGATAGATTAGGGATGGCGGCAGCTGTGGTGGTGAAGCGGTTGAGCCGGATACTGGCTGCAAGAGGCTTAAGTTATCCCGGGCTTACTACACTCTAAATCAATTATTGCTAGCTTCCTTTTTGTCCTGTATGATTGCATCCTTGGGCAATAAGTTTGGCAGAGTCTAAAATCTGAGATTAGCCTTTTTTTCTTAAAAGAGCATAAATTCGTTTAGAGAAACATATAGAACCCACATCCAAGACTGATTCAAGGATGTCGACAACACATGATAGATAATTATGACAAATAATAGTTTTGCTAAATCAAGTTCAAATCAAAAGAATCATAGCCATCTTGATTCATTAGGTTCAATTTTCCAAGTAACAAATTGTCTTAATTCAACAAAACATTAACTTAACACAAGGATGCATCCAATACTACTGGAACACATCCACTAAATGGAATGCATAAGCCAAGTACCTGTCCAAGATCAAATAGAATCAGAGCATTTTCCCATCCCAGTTGCATGAACTGAAGCATATTTACACACCCTAATTAGGTGGTCGAGGATATCCAATTCACCGAACGGAATGCATAAGCCACGTACTTGTCCAAGATGAAACAGAATCAGTTCATTTTCCCATCCCATTTGCACAAACCTAAGCTAGTTTACATAGGCTAATTAGGTGGTCTAGACTGAAGAACATGGAGTATGGATGGATATGTTTACATGTCAGTATCGAGAGAGAGGAGGATGTACACTGAGCTCGTCCCAATTGGTGATGACGTTGGCGAAGAAGGAGGCCATCTCAAGGCCGGCCCGATGAAGTGGCACAGCCCGCACATGAATCCAAGTGTTGACCACCATCTAGAGCCACATACAGGCGATTTCACTTAGTCAGATCCAGAGGAACACGATACGCTCCTAGGGATTATCATAGGAACATGTGGCGGCAGAGGAGGAGCGGAAGGGGTGGCGCCCCGGTACTACTCCTGTTACTAATCTAAGGCAGCCTTGAGTGAACGGCGAGGACATGGTGGGGGCATGGCGTCGCATAGGTCGCCAGCGACGCGCTGGTGGGAGGTAGCTCGCCGATGGGCCGACTGGGTACGCCGGAGCAGCATTACTGCAGAGAGCTTAATCACGAGGAGAGATCAGAGAGAATACGCCATGCGGGGGTTGTGGGAGAAGATTGAGCAACAAATTAATTCAATTTTCCTAATCTAAACGTCGCTAGATAAGAGGATGTGCGTACAGGGACGAGGTACCGTAGTCCTGCAAAATCGGCAGAACGGACTGGGATGGGATATCATAGTTCTGCAAATTCGGCAGAACCTGGTCTGCCGGGTTGTGGACTGTCGAACTATTAGACAGATGATCAAAGTAATACAAAATGTAGGATTGTATGAAGTTGAGATGATCTAGTGGTGGTGGTTGTTCCGTGTACACTAAACTTGGTGGACAGAGAAAAGTTTAAGTTTGCTCTTTTATAAGTAATAAGTAGAGATGCGGTTCTATAAATAAACATGGATATAAGGTAATAACGAAGTATAGTGGTTGTAAATAAACATGGATAGTGTAGAACCATGTCAAGTTAAAATATTGACAAAACCATATCAAGCTAAAATATCATATAACAATGGTATAACCATGATAATTTTTTCAATAATTCTAGGAATAATGAAGTGTATCAACCTTTTTTCAACACACATACATGTATATACTATGGAAACCAGCATGACAGAATCGTTCTAGACCAACAACAGTGACAAAGTACGTCAGCACCATAACATTCCCTCAAAACACACACACAAACAGGGCAAGAATTCGTAAAGAATCAGAGCATAGTGTTAACAATGTTCTGAATTATCTACATCAGACAAATAAGATTTCTTTTACCTGGATGCCTGGGAACCAATTAATACAACAACCACTTCTATGAATGATGGTTTTCTTGAACTGGGATGTCGACTTCTTCAAAGATTTCACAGCCGTGCTTCTCAATTCACTTGAGCCTGGACTTCTGTAGATAATTCGTCAAAAAATTACTACAGGCAATTTGTTTATTGTACACACTATTGAATAAAAAGGCATGCAAGTGCGCATAAGTAGTACAACAAAGTCGATCCTATCAACGCACACCTCACATTAACCCACAAGTTCGCGTTCATAAAAAAGGATAGCCACATACTTTTCTGAGAAATTAAAATTTTCTTTTTAACTAAATTATAGTTCGGTAGAAATAAAATTGATCTTCACATGCATCAACCCAACAATTATCTTGTTGACTAAAATTTCACTTTCCTATCCTAGGACAGCTAAAAGTAATATAGCTTTCATATCATAACCTTAGCGACGCACAATCTTGTGTGACACTATCCAAAAATCTGATTCGTTACGCTTCGCCCCTATCATGTGACTCACTCATGTCACCCTCTGTCGGATTAGCTAATTGAACCAGTCAGATTAGACAACTAAACCAGACATGTCTCCAAATAAAAATTATATGAACAGCTCCATTATGTCTCTTAGCTTCACAATGTAAATATAAATTTCAAACCAAGGTAAAGATATATTTGGTATTGTGTTTTGTACATTCTTGGTGCAAATGAATAGGCACGAGTCTGAAAAAACTACATTGATTACTCTAACTGAAAAAGATAATGGCAGGTGAAGTACCATGTAAAATATTTTATCTCAAAACTACATCGTTTATTGATGCTACCTTGAATAATGGTGGTCATCTTCTATTATTGCCAGGAAACGAGGACACTGCAGCTAGGTCGCTAGGCGTCACATATTATCCATAGCTGAATCTCCTTGATCTTGACAATGACCAAATCTGATATGAAAGAACATCTTGACAACCACACGCCAGGAGTCGGGCCTCTTTGCAGCAAACGTTTCATCTCGTCTAGGTTGTATGGGCATCATCCCTAGCTCTACAAAAAATTCCTGTGGGCAATGGAAAAAAAATTAGCTGAGTAAAAAGTTTTGTGCCCAAAATATGTGTTATATAATCATAATTTGTAGCAAACTTCATCGAAAGGCTCCTTCGAACCAGACATGTCCTTTGACTGTGGCAAGAAAAAATTGGCTGAAAAGAGGAAAATTTATTAAATTAGTAACCGAAGGATGAGGAAAAGAACCACTTGCATGGTTCACCCACTAATCTAGAATATATCTTGACTGAATTCAGATAATAGCAACCTGTCTAGACAAATACCTGTCATCTAGCCATCTCCTTGAATCGTTTTGCTGCCCAAAAATTGAGTTCACTTGGCAATGGGAAAACTACCAGGGCAATGTGTCCATAGCAGATAGAAGCCATCCGACGATAGTATTTGTTAATTCAATAACAACTCTTGAAAAGGGTACATCTCTTTTTTCAGAAGCTTACTTTACGGTAGTTTGCAAATGGTGTCATCTTGCAGATACGGGCACTCTTATTGTGCCCGTTGGTTTGGGCTATGATGTAGTTGCGTGGAATCTTTGCAGCTCTATTTAGCAGTGTATTGAAAATCTTTATAGAGTGATCCATCAACCAATCAAGACAGTCATCGTAGTTGTTCTTGCACACAAAACCTGGCACCTGCAAAGAGTACAATAAAATGACAACAAATTACAAGCGAAACAAAATGCATCTTGTAAGACAAGCGGGATAGAGGTAAAACCTTCATTTTCTCCAATGCAAGGTTAGTCCTAAGAAGGAAGAAGCGTTTCTCAAGATGATCCTTGACCCACTTCTCTACCCAGGTTGACTTCTCCAGAGCCGGGAGACCAACCCTCGTCATAAACTCACATTCCCCTTGCTCTGCAAACATGGGCCCAAATACCACATTCCCATGGGCAAAAGCTTAGGTCCATGGCTCGTAGCCATCAATTGGCTCCATCCCATCCTCCCTGCTAGACTGCATCTCGACAACCACATTCTTTAGCAACACATGTGGAAAGATCGCAAACTCCCATCTCATTGGCCTCACGGGAGCATCAACCAAACCAAAAGGCCAGTCCCACTTGCATTGAAATACTGGGTAATGCCAAGCCAGTCGACGTTCTCCGAGAACCCAATTGAGGCCATGGGCTTAGAATCGAGATCATTGGCAAATAACGTACACCCGCTCAAGCACACTACACGAATACACGCCTAGCATAGCCGCCAGCCACAAAGGCATGGCGAAGAGACACAAAGCAACGAGACCGCGTCACAACCAAGCAAAACAACTCGAAACAACCCTAACTCCAGTAGGCACGTCGACATACAACCCACCCATAAAGCCTAGAAGAGTCGGCGAGTGGACGAGTGGACATGACCAGACCTGAGGATAGCATCAATGACGAGATGCCGGCACCAGTGTACATAGCGCTCCAGATGCCCACGATCTACGAGTTGGCCACCAATGAATCTGATTACGGATAGAGGACTCCATAGCAACTCGGACAGCGCCTCCAAGGAGGGGACGACACCATAGCGTCACCAATGCCTGAACCAGAAAAATGGATCTAGGTTTTCCTCCGTTTCTTAGGATGAGGCATAATGGAAGAGCCAAGCCGACTCCTCCAAGAAGGTTACGACGCCCTCAGGCATCACCGTCAACCTGCAATAGCATAGGGATTTCTTCTAGCCCATCCATTAGTCGTCCACTGCAAGATGATTGGGAACCGATAGATGGACACAAAACGCAGGAGAGACTAGCACTTGCCGTCAAGGGGGCGACGAAAACCTCCCACCTCGGCAACCCCAGGTCACTATTGTCCTTCCTTCCACAAACCCTTGCTGGTAGGTTGCAGTGTAGGCCCGGACGACGATCAGCATCCTGCGAGCGGGCGACCGACGACCACCAGCAAAGCCGCATCGGCCAGGAGCTCCATGGCCAAGTGCCCTGTTGCCACCGGAGCACTAGGAGGCTACCGGCCCACAGCCATTGCCGGGACATCGCTACCCACCAGCATCCGCCCAGCTCACCGCCTGCACAAGCCCACCAGGCCCATATTTGGCCCGCTTGGCCCTAGACTAGCCCGCACGTCAGGGATCGTCAGTGTGCCACCTGTCGCGCCGCGAGGACACCCACCAACGAAGCCATGGCTACCCCGCCGGCCAACAGTGCTGCCTTGCGCCAATGAAGTCTCCTACGTGACTCCCAGTCTCACCCGGGCACCCCTGCCGTCGGAGAAGGAAGAGGACCGCCGCCTGCTCCGTACGGTATTGCCCGGTGGAGGCCACCAGCGATGGTGACGAAGAGGGGTGATAGTGGTAGGGAGGTGGGAGGCTGCGTCGTCACCCGTGCCGCCCCTAGGAGAGGCGACACGGGGGCCTGGGAGTAAGTAAGCATGTTTTTTTAACACAAAAACACAACACAACCTACTATGTGTACTTATCCAAGTGCCTAGAATAATTTTAGATATGATTAGCACAAGATTAGCGTCATGATGGCTGCAAACAACTGAAGATTGTATATCTAAAATGGCCTGACGCATTTAGATCGGAGTTGTGTTCTAATTGCTCCTCTTATTTATATTTTCCAAAAATCTTTTGTGTAATGTGGATTTTGAATGAAATTTTAGGCTCGTGGCAAGTTTGGGCGGCCCTCACACCAGCTCGACAAGATTAGTTTTTATGTTTTATTCTTTCATTGGTGCGGTTCAATGAAAGGTGTGATGTGTGATAGCCAAACTCATCGCTTTGGGACTGACCACATTGGAACGTTTTTATCAGGTGCACACCATGGCCTGTCCGTGATGACGAGAAGGATGGTAAGCGGCAATGATATATGTGTAATGCAGTGTTGAAAAGGAGGACGTGTAATTTGAGCATTCTTATTGGATTAGGGGTCTCTAATATTTTTTCTCCCGTTGCAAACGCACGGCCATATTTCCTAGTATGGTTAAAATAAATTGTAATACTAACCATCTCATCCCGTAATACTCGCACCTATTAGTGCGCCCCTTTGAAACTTCCGTATCGTGGACAGGTGTTCAAGATGGGAACGATGCTCTGTCGCGCACCGGCTGGGGGAGCACCGGAGCACCACTCTTGGTAGCAATGGTGAACTGGGCAAACTTGAGGAGCCTGGACATGTACAGACTGCTGTCTGCCGATGAACTAGGCAAAGTCGTGGAACCCTGGACGTGGACGAGAAGGTGATGGCCGATGCCGGCGTGAGGACATGCGGCCGGCGAGAGGAAGGCCGCAGCTTCAAGACTATGACTCCACCTCGCTCGTTGGGAGGGTAGGCGATGGCCGGAAGGAGAAAAGGCCGGCTCGCCTAGTCACCTCCAAACGACTCAAAGCTGTTGGTCCTCGCTGGTAACCCGTCATGGACAATCCACCTCTTGCGCATATAACCATGAAACTTACATGCGTCAAAGACTATCACCGACGACGAGGTCACTAATTCATCAACACCCACGGTCCGCCTCGTTTTCCTCGGCGCCGATTTAGGACTCTACCCGATCGGCTGCTCGTCGCCCTTGGGCTCTTCATCCCTACGGGCTGTGGGCCTGTGGCCTTCTTCTCAGGCGTCGACTTCGTTCATGGCAGCGATGCCTCTGCCGGTATAGCAATCTAGCAACCAGCCTATAAGACATCGCCGACGGTTTGCGCGGCGATGCTGCTTATCTCGACGGCGTAGCGGTGACGACCGTGACGTCCGTCCGGAGAGCGTGATGGAGCCATGGTGGACGGCGGCTGCATCGCCGGAGTACAGCTACAGGACACGGGAATTACTATCGTGTTTGGATGCGAGTATTACGGTGATGAGACTTTCCGTATTAGACTTTTTTTTCTTGTAAAAGATAGAACGTGAGCCTTAATATGCGGAAACGCCACGGATGGGCGCCACGTAAGCCGGGCGCACGGATGGTCGCACGAGGTGGTCCCAGACAAGCCGCGTCCTTCTTTTTATTCCTTAATAGTAACATATTTCAAACCGATGTTAAAAAAAACATATTTCAAACCGAGCATTTGAAATTTCTGCCCTTCGATTCTTTCCCTTCCAAGGCGACAGTAAACATACACGTGACTCGTGACCGTGAAGTTCCACAAAAAAAACACATGTGAAGTTTCTTTTGGTTAGACTTTACCTTTTACGTACCTTTTTTCTTTTTCTTTTTCCCTCTTTTTTTATATTTGTTTTTTGTGTTCCTTTCTTCTTATTCCTTTTATGCGGGTCCTTCTTTTTATTTCTTATAATATATTTCAAACCAGGCATTTGAATTTTCTGCCTTTCAATTCTTTCCCTTCCAAGGCTACAACAAACATACACACGAAGCGTGAAGTTCGGCAAAAAAATAAGTGTGAAGTTTCTTTTAGTTAGACTTACCTTTTATGCTACTTTTTTATTTTTTCCTCTTTATTTTTCTCTTATTCTTGTTTTTTTACATTTCCTTCTTTTTATTCCTTTTTTTGCGAGTCCTTCTGTTTATTCCTTAACATATTTTAAACTTGGTATTTGAATTTTCTGTCTTTCAGTTCTTTCCCTTCCAAGGCGATTGCAAACATAAACGACGAGCGTGAAGTTCTGCCAAAAAAACACATGTGAAGTTTCTTTTGGTTAGACTTTACCTTTTACGATTTTTATCTAACCTTTTTTCTTTTCATTTTCCTCTTTATTTTCATTTATTCTTGTTTTTTATGTTTCATTCTTTTTATTTCTTAACTATTTTAAACCGGGCATTTGAATTTTCTGTTATGATATTTAAAATTTCTTTCAGTTTTAATTTAAAGAGTTGGTTTACGTCAAGCAACCTCCGGATTTTGAGGATCCTCTCTTTCCGGACCATGTCTACAAACTTGACATGGCACTCTATGGCTTTAAACAAGCCTCACGTGCTATGATTGCCTTCGAGAGCTCTTGTTAGACTGTGGTTTTGAAGTTGGGCTAATCGACCATACTCTTTTTACTAAGTGAGTTGGAGGACATTTGTTTATTTGCCAAATCTATGTTGATGATATTATTTTTGGATCTATTAATAAAGCTTTTAATGAGGATTTTGCCAAACTCATGACCGACTGCTTCAAGATGTCTATGATGGGAGAGATGAAATTCTTTCTTGGCTTTAAAGTCAAACAATTGAGGAATGGGACCTTCATCAACCAAGCCAAATATATTCAAGATATGCTCAAGAAGTCCAAGTTTGATCAAGTGAAAGGTTCCATGACTCCCATGCCCACAAAGGTTAATCTTGATCTCGACTCCAATGGTAAGGATGTGGATCAAAAGCTCTATCGCTCTATGATTAGTTCTTTGCTTTATCTTTGTGCATCTCGACCAGATATTATGTTGACAGTGGGTATGTGTGCAAGATTCCAAACCGCATCAAAAGAAATCCACATGGTGGTGGTGAAGAGAATATTTCGATATTTGGTTCATAGCCCAAACTTTGGGTTGTGGTACCCTAAGAGCTAGCTTTGACCTCATTAGATACATGGATTTGTATTGTGCTGGAGGTAAAGTGTAGAGAAAGTCGACCTCCGATGCTTGCCAATTCCTTAGAAGATCTTTGGTATGTTGCTCGTCGAAGAAGAAAAACTGCGTGTCTATGTCTACCGCTAAAGCCGAATATATTTCTGCCGCAAGTTGTTGTGCTCAATTGCTATGGATGAAGCAAAATTTTAAGGATCTCGATCTATCTTTGAAAATGTGCCCCTTCTTTGTGACAATGAGAGTGATATTTCTATTGCTCACAACCCGGTGCAACACACCAATATCAAGCATATTGAGATTCGTCATCATTTCATCCGGGGTCTTGTTGCTCGATGGGATATCTCATTGGAATATGTACCTACCAAGTCCAATCTAGCGGATCTTTTCACGAAGCCTCTTGATGAAGCAATGTTCTGAGAGTTAAGGCATGAGATAAATATCCTAAATTCGAGCAATGTGGCTTGACTAGCTTGCATACCTAGCAGTGTCTCAAAGAATATCTTTGTTTGGATGTAGGCATGGACTTAGGGGGAGTGTGTAGTTCCTCATATGAACCAATACTACCCCACATTAACGTATTCATTCTCTATGGTATCTCAAGAAGACAAAATGAGTTCCAATGATGAGTTTTGGTAATGAACCCAAGATAAATCTTCATGGTTTCAAGTCAAGTTTACTCATATATGGTGGCCTCGGCCACCAACCTTTTTGTCTTGCTTTATTTTGGTTTTCTTCTTTGGTTCATTTTGGTGTTTTTCTGTTTTTGGTGTTCTCTTGGTTCTTCTTAGTACCTTTTGTCCATCCTAAGCCTTTTCCCTTCCCTCAAAACACCTCTATTTATGCACAAGTTCATTCCTTGCCTTCTTTCCAACCTGGGAAATCCTTTTTTGGTGGCACCAGAAGTTCCATCCCGACAACGGTACTACCGGTCCTGGAACTCCCGTGTGACCAGAACTTCCGCTTTCTGACTAGTAGTTCCGGTTGTGGACTCGACTTTAAGTAATGGGCCTAGGTGGAAACGAGGCATCTTCTCCCTCATTTCCTCCTAGACCTGCTCCTTACATAACAGTCGACATCCAAGGACTCCCACGGAAGGCACCACCAGCTCCTCCGTCTCTGGCCTCGCTCTCCAGTTTGGCTCCGTTGGGACTCGTTCCTACCTCGATGTCCTGCCATTGACCCCGATATTTTCCCTTGGCTCCCTCCATTAACGGAGATCTTGCTCATTCCTTGGCTTGAGTTAGGGCACACCATGTCTAGGCACGTTCTTTGGCTAGAACATAATGAGAATATCTTGGTAGGACTAGGGTGCCTCATCGGTGTAGATTATTAACATACATTGGGCGATCTTGCTTTAGTTCCCTCTAGATCCGATGAACTGCTCCAGTCGTGCCTTCACCGGTACTACCTATTGGCGCGACCAGTACTTCCAGCTGGATAGCTTTAGCCGATAGTTCCAGCGGTTCATTGGAACTTCCGGAGAACATGAATTTTGTCTCGCCCTATGTATCTTTTCAATCTAAACTTTGTTTTCCTATCAACCTTATGCACTTACCCCCTGTTCCTTCCCTTCCTATATGCTTTCTTCTTAGGGCAAGGAGGTTCCGGTGGTGGTACCAAGCGCTCTCGTGCATATATATCCAAGTCTCCAAATCCTCTTGTTCTCTTAGGACCTCCACCAGAAATTGATGAGGAAGATTTCTAGGTTGTTCGTCCCTCATCTCAGACAGCTCGTCAGAAAACAACAGTGCTGGCTATGAAATACCACCTCTTTTAGCCATATAAAATGAGCCATTTATCTCTCATATCATGTTTCTTTCAGCTATAGCTATGCCTTATATGCATGACTTCTAGTTCTCATTTACTTTCATATGAGCTTTGCACATTTAGTAGTTTAGGTAGAATTTTATCACTTTTCTTTGTCTGTGACATGTATGTAGGTGTTTATGATGATTATGGATAAAACAAAGGCAAAAGGGACAAAAAGAGCATGGTATGGAGGAGCTGCAGGGACCAGACTTAGCCATTTGAGAGGTTGAAAAAGTGATTTTTTTCAACTTCTCAAAATAAATATCCAAGAACATGGGGTTGTATCCCTCGACGATACGAACTCAAGGAGCCCAAGAACACCCAAAACGGAGTTCGTATAAAGAAATGGCGGCCAAAATACTAAAAGGGACACACGGTTTGACGAGCAACTATACGGCTGGAGCTATTTTTCTAATCATATAGCTCCGCCCGTATAGTTGCCAAAAAGGTCGCAAACGATGGGATTTGACCCTAGAAAATCTCCAGAACCTTCTCTAAGTCATATGGCGGTATTGGGGGAACCCTAGGGCACCCCCAAGGCCTATATAAAGGAGGGAGGACCCAAGAGAGAGCCACCAAGCCATAGCCCTTCGGGAGCGGAGCTCTGCCGCCACAGCCACCCATCCGATCTCCATTGCGGAGAAGCTCTGCCTCAACAACACCTCCGAGATCTAGACTCCCTCAACACCATCACCATCAAGGCATCCAAGCAAGAAGAAGGGGAGGAGAAGGAAGACATCACCACCACCACGCATCGATCTCCATCTCTCTCTCTCTCTTGTGTTCAGTAATTGTAAGATTGAACACGGTTGTGATATCATTATATATTTATATATGTTTTGTTGTTCAACCATGTGTTAGTGATGGATTCAATTCTAGGTTGAGGTATGATCTAGTGCGCTAAGTTAGAATTTATTGTGATCTAAGGTGAGTTTATGTGATCCTTTGGTCCGGAAGTGCCTTTTGCCCTGCAGTGACACGCGAGAACCATGCATAGTGCACACAGTGTGACAGCCCGGTAATCAAATGGGGAACATTTATTTGTCTGAGAAATCTCTTATAGATCACACATATATTTGCCCATCTAGTACTAGTGAGACCGAAGCATAGAATCCCTCTCTCATTCCATTCAATCCTACAACTATAATCTCTTTAATTCAGTTCACAATCCTATTTACTTTCCGTCTTAGTTTATTTTGCTCTTGTTAAAAAAGTTCTTTGTCATTAGATATTTTAAACCTCTCAATTATCGTTGTTCTAGTAACTTATAGAATATGCTATTTCCAAACCACGGTTTGGGTGCAAAACGTGGCTGCATTGACAACATGGCTGCGGGGTTGTGTTGTTTCCGTTCATTGATCTCTCATTGGGACAAACTCTTAAATATTTGCTGCTACAAGTACTGCAATAACCCTTTTGTTGGTGCAGGAATCCAGTCATCAAATTGGCAGCGTTGCCGGGGAGATAAGCGTCCGGTTATTACCTTCCTACTCGCACATAGTTTATTTTTGTTTATTGCTATGATCTTACTGCTTTCTTTTATATTGAAAACAATAAAAAATTACAAAACAAAAAAATTATAAAAACTGTTGCTACTAGTTGATGACCCACAAGTATAGGGGGTGTATCGCAGTATTTTCGATAAGTAAGAGTGTCGAACCCAACGAGGAGCAGAAGGTGCTGGCTAGTGGTATGGATCAGGAATTCTCTGCAAATACTTAGCAAACGGATTTTTAGGGTTTTTTGATAATGCAAGTAAATAAAGTACGAGTAGATAAAAGACAATAAAAATAAATGCAGCGAGTGGCCCAATCCTTTCTTTAGCAAAGGACAAGCCGGTTGTATTATTTAAGATGACCAAATGTTCTCGATGACACATGGGAATATCGTCAAGTGCTTTCGCTTCATATAGTTGATTAATCTTCTTTAGTTTGCTAAGTGTTGTGTGGGTGAACCTGTGCCAATGTATCGACCTTCCTAGGACTAATACATACTTATGATTATACCCCTTGCAAGCATCCGTAAGTACAAGAAAGTAATTAAGATAGAAATCTAACCATAGCTTTAAACTCTAAGACCCTAACATCCCTTGTGCAAAGGTTTCTTAATGGGGTTTCAGGTTTCTGTCACTCTGGCAACCCCTACAATTAGTAGCCAAATACACAATCCATTCCCCTAGGCCCATATAGGTGAAGTGTCATATAGTCGACATTCACATGACACCACTAGAAGAAGTACACCATAACTTAATTAACAAACCATTGAATCTTTCTCAACACAATTCCACTACTAACAACATGACTTCTCCCATGTCCTCAAGAACTAAACGAATTACTCACAAGACATCATATGGATCATGACCAGAGATGAAATAATGATATGCAACAATCTGAACATAACAATAATTCAATGGTTTCACTCAATAGCATCAACTACAAAGAGTAATCAACATCGGGAAAGTTTCCCCTAAGAACTATGCAAGATTCAACCCAATTGTTACAGCGGTATGATGGTGGTGATGATGGTGCTGATGGAGATGATGGTGGTGATTGTGGCACCCCGCTAAAACCACTACTAGAAAATCGCTGTGTTTTTGTGCATTGCATCATCATGACCGCATGCTCATGTCATCATGCCACATTGCATTTGAGCATCATCATCATCATGCATGTGTTGGTACAAAACTATTTTTGAAAAAACCCTATTTCTACTTTCTAAACACCTAGTCTTGGTTTCAAATCAAAACCCGGGTCTCCGGAATATTTTGTTTCGTCTAAAAATGGATTCTAAAAGCCTTGTTGTGACAAATAAAATAATTATATTATTTTTAGGGGGCAGCCGAACCGGGCCGAACCGACCCAGCCGGCCACCCCTAGTAAACAAAACAGAGCAAAACCAAACCCTAGACCCTACCTACCCCACACCTCCCCATCTCCCTACCCCGCCGACTCTCTCTCTCTCTCCCACCCCGCCTGCCACCTCACCAGCCTTTTCCTCCACCCTCCACCTCACCCCGTCCACTCCCAGGTCGCCACCTCACCTCCTGGCCCACCTCCTCTCCAACACACACACACGCACAGACACCACCTCGGGTTTTCCCCCCAGCCCCACCTGGCCCCAATCCCGTCGCCTGCCCCTTCCTAGGTCCACCTACCCCCATCCCCGCGAGGCACCGAGGCCACCTTCCTCCCTCCGCTCTGGCCGCCTCGGCAAGCGCCACCGCCTGCTCCGCGTCTCCCCGCTGCCAGGACCGCTCTCTCCCTCGCCTCGACATGCTTCTCCGGCGACCGCCTGCGCACGCATCGCCTTCGCCCTCCTCTGCTTCCCTCCTTACTCGCCACCGCTGCCTCCACCCGCTTCTTCGGCCCGTCCTCCCCGGTCGCCGGCCGCCCCAGACCCCGTTCCCCTCCTCCCCGCCGAGGCCGCCGCAGCCGCGGTTCACCCCCGCCTCCTGCAGCCTCCCAAGCGCCCACGGCCGCCTCTCCTCCCTCCACCGGAGTCGCCACCGCCGGCGTCCCATCCACCCCGTGCCTCCCGAGCCGCTCCGGCCGCGCTCCTCTCCGGCTCTACCTCGCGGCGCCGCTGGGCCCTTCTCTCCTCGGCCCTGCAGAGCCCCCCCTCCGCCAAGCATGACACGGCCACCCTGCCCAACCTGCACTGCATCCTCAAGCCTCGCCGTCGGCCATGCTCGCCTCCAGCAGTCGTGGCTGCGACCCCTCCCGTTGTTCTCTGCCGCCACCGCTCGAGCTCCCAAGCTCCTCTGCCTTAGATGTGTTGGCCACATGGTGATATTGGTTACCTCGGCAAGATCTCTGTCGCCCGTAGAGATACAAGACCGACCCTGTGACAAGTGCATCGATCCCTGCCAAGATCTACTTCCGTGCGTGTCGACCACTTCTTGCAACCGGTGAATGAGTTGGAGCCTCAAGATCGTCTTCATGGGGAAACCGCAAGTACTCCTTCCCAGATGAGAGACCCAGATCCAAAGACCGCCAAGATCGCCACCAGAACGCCAAGTTCTTCGTACCGAACGCCAAGACTGACTGATACGCGGACCTGACAAGATCTTCGCGACGACAAGATCGACACCGACCAGGGCGAATCCGATGCGCCCCCGACGCCAAACCAAGTCCTTCTTCCCGGAACACCAAGCTCTCCTTCCGTTGTCCGAGACCGATCCCGTCGAACCGTTCCCCCCGTCAAACCCTGTCGAACCCCGAACCCCTGGAACCAAGATCTTCCGAACCCAGATGTGTGACCCTAAGCCTCTATTTTTGTAATATGACATATACCTGTCGCATCATTAAATCATCATGCTTGCATACATGTCATATGGTGGGTTGGGTTAAATAGTCGATTCACCTAAATTAAATATGGAGACTATATGAAAGCTTTTCTAGTCTTATTCCGGACTCCATTTAAATTTGTGTAGCGAACCGATACCATGTTTTGCCTTGTTAAGACAACATTTAAATTGCAGGGTAGCTAAACAACATGAACCACCTAATTAATTATCGGGACCCCGGTTCCGCTTAACATTATCTAGTTGCACCGCATCTTTGCCATATCATGCATCATTCATGCATCATGCCGGATCTTTTGCCGTAGTACTAAATAGTGCATCCTGTGTTTGTTCTAGTGTTTGCTTCTTCGCGGATTAGGCCGATGAGTTGATGCGAGTATCGACAAGTTCTCCGGATATGATCCGTCAGCAGTGTTTCCCAGGCGAGCATTCTCCCCTTTCTACCTATTTTGCATTTATAGTCTTTACTTCCTCCTGTTGATCTATTGCTATCTGTGTTGCGATGCTTTAGTTTCCATGCACCCTTTATATACCTTGCAGCCTCTATATTGCCTTGGACACACCCTATTGCCTGTTGTTTGATAGATAGTCGGCCTTGCGAGTCGTAGTTGCTTGCCTAGGTGCTGCTTCGCATTGTTGTTGTTCCACAGTTGTTGGAAGGTTGGCACATGCTTAATGGTGGAGATGCTTAATGGTGGAGATGATCATGACTTTAAATACAACTATCAAATTGCTGGGACAACTAATGAAAGAGGCACCGGTGGGCAATATATGCTATTTGGTTTTTCATGTCCACTTGTGTCCCGTAGGCCCCGAGTACTTGATACCTGTTCCTTGACTATTCGCACTATCCACATACAGGAGACTCTATGAATCCCCCTTAGCCAGATCTTGATTCATTTCATATTTCTTGGGGCCACAAGTAGTTTGGGGCTTTATTACTAACCAGTACTTATGCCATGCTTACTGCTTTATTTACGATTGTGCGTGGAGCACCTGTACTGTTTTGGAACGTGGAATGTTTTCGCGGTATCGACAAGCCCAGTCACACTTTCGGGTTCCCAGTCGTTTACAGCCATGGTCACAAACCCTGGGTCCGTCTCGGAGCCGGCCAACTTCGTTGCGAGTAGCTTAGTGGGGTGGCCCCCTGAAATATTTTATGAATCCTGTGATTGCTTTGTCGTGAAAGCCTCGTTGGGTTTTGATTTGGTTTTTCCAAGGTTGATCGTGTGTGTGTTGCTATTTGTGCACCCCTGCAGGGTAAATCTTTCTGAAAGCCGTGTCCACGATTATGGATGACTTGGAGCATAGTATCTCGATCATAGACAAGCATAACTAAAGTAGTGATATAAATTTGACTTAATATGTGACTAGTAACCAGCTTCACTACAATGGAATGAGTAAATAAAAGTGCCAACGACTGGAGGAACTGTGGTGTATCGTGTCATGTTATACCTGCCTAGTAAGTATCGCAACTCCAATGGAATGAAATAAAAGTGCCAACAACTGCTAGGTTTGGGATGTCACATGCTAATTGTATCTGACTAGTAAGTACCACAACTACAACTGAATGGTTAACTAAAACTGCCCACTACTTATGCTATCATGATGACTCATGCTATCTATATCTAACTAGTAAGTGCTTCAACTATAATGGAATGAATAAAACTGCCAACTGTGTGAGTTCCTCGGTTTGACTTCCTCGTTTGGTCTCGAGGGGGAAATGCCAGGATGGGTATGATTGGTGTTAGTATAAGGTTGGCTCCAGATAGGTCTTTCTTATCCCTCTCTAATAGCCGACAGATGTATCGAGTCTCTATAGGTTGTTTAGTGCATGCTTCGCTGCCGCTTCAGTCCACCATACCTATGTAGGTGAGAGCCGCCGAATTCTAGCCTCACCGTGTACTGGCCTCAGTACTGACACTCCTCTTTTTCCTTTGCCCTTTGTCGGCACCCCTTTTGTTTTAGCAGGTTCGAGATCGACGTCGTTAGCAGGGTTACCCATCCGGCTTGGCCTGGGCAGGGTTATGGACGCCATTGGATGTTCTTCAGGGCTCTTAGCCCCATTTGCATCTTGTCCGTAGTCGGACGCTCTATTGTTTTCAAGGTGATTTGAATCTTTGTAAAGTATATATGTATTCTTGACTCATGGAGTCGTTGTTGTATATATATGTTCTATGGGTTCCATCGTGGACTAATGCATAATGGTATTACTTCGTTTTCCACCCGCACGAAAGTGCCTGGTGGGCGTCCTTGACTCGTTTCTATGCGGGTTCGGCGGGAAGCGCTAAAATCTGCATAGGGCCGATTCGAGGGTGTTACATAGTGGTATCAGAGCTCAGCAGTTACGATACCCCACTGGTCCAGCCTGCAGGATAACTAGCTAACGGCCGATGTAGAGGGTCAAAACTATTTTGGAAAATCGGTTGGATAGATCTGATTAGGTCTGCTTTTACTCCTTACCCTCTGCTATTCTCCTCTTACCTCTGCGTGTTTTGAATCTCCTCTCTTACCTTTCTTCAAGTCTAGGATTTCTTGTGGTTGGGTTTCTGTCGTACCTTCAGGGTTTCGCTTCCTCCCTTTATAACGGTGGTTCAACAATCATCAATCTGCTTCTCGGCTGTTGTACCTTCATCCAATCTTTTGTCCTTGAACTCTTTATCCATAGGTGCCGCTTGACAGATATCTGTATTGTTGAAAAGAATATGAGAAGGATGAGCATTGGTGAAGTTGAAGTATACCTTGAGCATGTGTTGTTCATGCCAATGGAACCATCGCAAAACCTGATCATTGTGTCTTTTCGTATGATGTTTCTTTGTATCTTCCGGTGGTCCCCAATGCGACGACGTCATCTACGCCAGATCCGATGAAGATCCTGCATCACCCCTCTTGTTCCGAACACCGCTTGTGAAGATCTTCAGTCTAAATCCCGAGAGTTGGTTGCACGATTCTACGATTCATTTACAGAAGGATGCTTTGAGTACGGATGGACTGATCACCCTACCACCTCTCACTGTGCACTTTTGTACATCGAATCGGTGGATCAAGCAATTTCGCTCCGTCCACGGAAGTTAAAGGTGGCATTATCTCTTGATACATTTACCTTCGTCCTTTGTTCCCGGAGTGTTTTCTTGACGACCATGGACAATGACCCCTTGTTGGTGATGTCGCCGATTTCAAGATGGAGCAACAATCTTGTTAGTGGTGTCGCGGGGATCTACCCGAAGCGAGAAGATTCTAATCATCGGCCTTCTTCCCGGTATAATGAGGCAGATCTCGAGGGCGATATCCATTGTTAGTGGTGTCGAATTGTGGTGCCCCGCTAAAACCACTACTAGAAAATCGCTGTGTTTTTGTGCATTGCATCATCATGACCGCATGCTCATGTCATCATGCACATTGCATTTGAGCATCGTCATCATCATGCATGTGTTGGTACAAAACTAATTTCGAAAGAACCCTATTTCTGCTTTCTAAACACCTAGTCTTTGTTTCAAATCAAAACCCGGGTCTCCGGAATATTTTGTTTCGTCTAAAAATGGATTCTGAAAGCCTTCTTGTGACAAATAAAATAATTATATTATTTTTAGGGGGCAGCCGAACCGGGTCGAACCGACCCAGCCGGCCACCCCCAGTAAACAAAACAGAGCAAAACCAAACCCTAGACCCTACCTACCCCACACCTCCCCATCTCCCCACCCCGCCGACTCTCTCTCTCTCTCCCACCCCGCCTGGCCACCTCACCAGCCTTTTCCTCCATCCTCCACCTCACCCCGTCCACTCCCAGGCCGCCACCTCACCTCCTGACCCACCTCCTCTCCAACACACACACACACGCACATACACCACCTCGGGTTTTCCCCCCAGCCCCACCTGGCCGCAATCCTGTCGCCTGCCCCTCCCCAGGTCCACCTACCCCCATCCCCACGAGGCAGCGAGGCCACCTTCCTCCCTCCGCTCTGGCCGCCTCGGCAAGCACCGCCGCCTGCTCCACGTCTCCCCTCCGCCAGGACCGCTCTCTCCCTCGCCTTGACGTGCTTCTCCGGCGACCGCCTGCGCACGCGTCGCCTTCGCCCTCCTCTGCTTCCCTCCTTGCTCGCTACCGCCGCTCCACCCGCTTCTCCGGCCCGTCCTCCCCGGTCGCCGCCCGCCCCAGGCCCCGTTCCCCTCCTCTCCGTCGAGGTCACCGCCGCCGCGGTTCACCCCCGCCTCCTGCAGCCTCCCAAGCGCCCGCGGCCACCTCTCCTCCCTCCACCGGAGCCGCCACCGCTGGCGTCCCATCCACCCCGTGCCTCCCGAGCCGCTCCGGCCACGCTCCTCTCCGGCTCTACCTCGCGGCGCCGCCGGGCCCTTCTCTCCTCGGCCCTACAGAGCCCCCCCTCCGCCAAGCACGACACGGCCACCCTACTCGACCTGCACCGCATCCTCTAGCCTCGCCGTCGGCCGTGCTCGCCTCCAGCAGTCGTGGCTGCGACCCCTCCCGTTGTTCTCTGCCGCCACCGCTCGAGCTCCCAAGCTCCTCTGCCCCGCGAGGCTCCGCCCGCATCGCATCGCCCTCGGCCTCCCTGCAACGCCCGTGCCTGCCTCCGCTTGTTTGTCGCCCGGCTGAGCACGCCCACGCGGCTACCCTCTGCTCCTGGCCTTGCTCTATGCTGCCTCGTCCCCACGTGGGCTCATGTATCTCTTCAAATGCTAGTGGCGCTACATGTGTGGTGAAATACAGTGATGTTTGAGATGAAGATGCCTTAGATGTGTTGGCCGCATGGTGAGATTGGTTACCTCGGTAAGATCTCTGTCGCCCGTAGAGATAACAGACCGACCCTGTGACAAGTGCATCGATCCCCGCCAAGATCTACTTCCGTGCGTGTCGACCACTTCTTGCAACCGGTGAACGAGTTGGAGCCTCAAGATCGCCTTCACAGGGAAACAGCAAATACTCCTTCCCGAATGCGAGACCCGGATCTGAAGACCGCCAAGATCGCCACCGGAACGCCAAGTTTCTTCGTCCTAAACGCCAAGACCGACCCGATACGCGGACCCGACAAGATCTTCGCGACAACAAGATCGACACCGACCAGGGCGAATCCGATGCGCCCCCGCCGCCAAACCAAGTCCTTCTTCCTAGAATGCCAAGCTCTCCTTCCGTTGTCCGAGACCGATCTCGTTGAACCGTTCCCCCCGTCGAACCCTGTCGAACCCCGAACCCCCGGAACCAAGATCTTCCGAACCCAGATGTGTGACCCTAAGCCTCTATTTTTATAATATGACATATACCTGTCGCATCATTAACTCATCATGATTGCATACATGTCATCTGGTGGGTTGGGTTAAATAGTCGATTCACCTAAATTAAATATGGAGACTATATGAAAGCTTTTCTAGTCTTATTCCGGACTCCATTTAAATTTGTGTAGCGAACCGATACCATGTTTTGCCTTGTTAAGACAACATTTAAATTGTAGGGTAGCTAAACAACATGAACCTCCTAATTAATTATCGGGACCCCGGTTCCGCTTAACATTGTCTAGTTGCACCGCATCTTTGCCATGTCATGCATCATTCATGCATCATGCCGGATCTTTTGCCGTAGTATTAAATAGTGCATCCGGTGTTTGTTCTAGTGTTTGCTTCTTCGCGGATTAGGCCAATGAGTTGATGCGAGTATCGACAAGTTCTCCGGATATGATCCGTCGACAGTGTTTCCCAGGCGAGCATTCTCCCCCTCTCTACCTATTTTGCATTTCTAGTCATTACTTCCTCCTGTTGATCTATTGCTATCCGTGTTGCGATGCTTTAGTTTCCGTGCACCCTTTATATACCTTGCAGCCTCTATATTGCCTTGGACACACCCTATTGCCTGTTGTTTGATAGATAGTCGGCCTTGCGAGTCGTAGTTGCTTGCCCAGGTGTTGCTTCGCGTTGTTGTTGTTCCACCGTTGTTGGAAGGTTGGAACATGCTTAATGGTGGAGATGCTTAATAGTGGAGATGATCATGACTTTAAATAAAACTATCAAATTGCTGGGACAACTATTGAAAGAGGCACCGGTGGGCAATATATGCTATTTGGTTTTTCATGTCCACTTGTGTCCCGTAGGCCCCGAGTACTTGATACCTGTTCCTTGTCTATTCGCACTATCCACATACGGGAGACTCTATGAATCCCCCTTAGCCAGATCTTGATTCATTTCTTATTTCTTGGGGACACAAGTAGTTTGGGGCTTTATTACTATCCTGTACTTATGCCATGCTTACTGCTTTATTTACGATTGTGCGTGGAGCACCTATACTATTTTGGAACATGGAATGTTTTCGCGGTATCGACAAGCCCAGTCACAGTTTTGGGTTCCCAGTCGTTTACAACCATTGTCACAAACCCTGGGTCCGTCTCGGAGCCAGCCAACTTCGTTGCGGGTAGCTTAGTGGGGTGGCCCTCTGAAATATTTTATGAATCCTGTGATTGCTTTGTCGTGAAAGCCTCGTTGGGTTTTGATTTGGTTTTTCTGAGGTTGATCGTGTGTGTGTGTTGCTATTTGTGCACCCCTGCAGGGTAAATCTTTTTGAAAGCCGTGTCCGTGGTTATGGACAACTTGGAGCATAGTATCTCGATCATAGACAAGCATAACTAAAGTAGTGATATAAATTTGACTTAATATGTGACTAGTAACCAGCTTCACTACAATGGAATGAGTAAATAAAAGTGCCAACGACTGGAGGAACGGTGGTGTACCGTGTGATGTTATACCTGCCTAGTAAGTATCACAACTCCAATGGAATGAAATAAAAGTGCCAACAACTGCTAGGTTTGGGATATCACATGCTAATTGTATCTGACTAGTAAGTACCACAACTACAACTGAATAGTTAACTAAAACTGCCCACTACTTATGCTATTAGGATGACTCATGCTATCTATATCTGACTAGTAAGTGCTTCAACTATAATGGAATGAATAAAACTGCCAACTGTGTGAGTTCCTCGGTTTGACTTCCTCGTTTGGTCTCGAGGGGGAAATGACAGGATGGGTATGATTGGTGTTAGTATAAGGTTGGTTCCGGATAGGTCTTTCTTATCCCTCTCTAATAGCCGACAGAGATATCGAGTCTCTATAGGTTGTTTAGTGCATGCTTCGCTGCCGCTTCAGTCCACCATACCTATGTAGGCGAGAGCCGCCGAATTCTAGCCTCGTCGTGTACTGGCCTCAGTACCGACGCTCCTCTTTTTCCTTTGCCCTTTGTCGGCACCCCTTTTGTTTTAGCAGGTTCGAGACGGAGTGGGGCTGGGGCCTGGCCGCGCCAGGGGGTGGTCTGGCTGCCCCAGACACCCCCTCGGTCTCCCTCTTCGCCTATAAGTTGCCTTCTGACCTAAAAACTCAGGGGGGTTCAATGTTTTTCCAGAAAGAGTTCCGCTCCGCCGCCACCGCCAGGTTCCGCAA
Organism: Avena eriantha; assembly: GCA_910589775.1. NCBI lineage: Eukaryota > Viridiplantae > Streptophyta > Magnoliopsida > Poales > Poaceae > Avena > Avena eriantha. The sequence goes on along the minus strand of OU342743.1, from coordinate 129,349,426 downwards.
AATAGCACCAGAAACTCCGTTCTGGCACCCTGACTGGACGGGTAATTGGAGGAGATCATCGCCACCATCATCACCATCGCTTCTCCATCGACCATAGATGTTTCCCCCATCTATGAGTGAGTAATTCCCCGCTATAGGCTATGGGGATGGTCGGGATTGGATGAGATTGTTCATGTAATGGCATCAGATTGTTAGGGCATGGTGCCTAGTATCTATTATTAGTGCTTTTTGACTTTGTTGCAACTTGTTATGCTTAATGCTTGTCACTAGGGACCGAGTGCCATGATTTCAGATCTGAACATGTTATTGATTCATTATTATAATATTGTTTTTGGTCTTACCTGCAAGTTGTATACACACGTTGTTGTCCGGAACCAATGGCCCCGAAGTGACAGCAATCGGGATAACCGGAGGGAATGGCTTTGATGTGAGGATCACATGTGTTCACGGAGTGTTAATGTTTTGCTCCGGTGCTCTATTAAAAGGATCACCTTAATTGCCAGTAGTTCCCTTGAGGCCCCGCTGCAAACGGGCTGGCAGGACAAAAGATGTTGTGCAAGTTCTCATTGCGAGCATGTATGACTATATATGGAACACATACCTAGGATTATCTAGTACTTGGATGCTTTATCTTATTTATCTGCAATTGCCCTTTGTCTTGATTGCCATGCGAATTGTCTTGTCCATGCAACGCCCGTCCATCCATCCCTATGCCTACCGCGCTCGAATCCTACTGTTTACTGCTACTGTCACTACTGTTTACTTTTACTATTGCTATTACTCTATTGTTACTTTATGATACGTCCAAAACGTATCTACTTTCCCGAACACTTTTGCTATTGTTTCTCCTCTAAACTTGTGTGATTTGGATGCAACTAATGCGGACTGACGTTGTTTTCAGCAAAATTGCCTTGGTGTCTACTTTTTGTGTAGAAAACCAACTATCAGGAAAAATCCGGGAAAATATACCAAAAATCCTATTTCACCCGAAGACTCCAGGAGCCAGAATACGAGACGGAGAAGACCCAGGGGGTGGCCACACCACCTGCTAGCGCGGGCCAGGCCAGGCCGCGCCAGGGGGTGGTGTTGGCCCCCCAGGCACCCCCTTGGCATCTCTCTTCGCCTATAAAGAACCTTCTGACCTAAAAACTTCGGGGGGTTCGACGTTTTTCCAGAAGGAGTTCTGCTCCACCGCCACCACCAGATTCCACGAAACAGCACCAGAAACTCCGTTCTGGCACCCTGCCGGGACGGGGAATTGGAGGAGATCATCGCCATCATCATCACCATCGCTTCTCCATCGACCATCCATGTTTCCCCCATCTATGAGTGAGTAATCCCCTGCTGTAGGCTATGGGGATGGTAGGGATTGGATGAGATCGTTCATGTAATGGCATCATATTATTAGGGCATGGTGCCTAGTATCTTTTATTAGTGCTTTATGACTTCGTTGCGACTTGTTGTGCTTAATGCTTGTCAGTAGGGCCCGAGTGCCATGATTTCAGATCTGAACATGTTATTGATTCATTATGATAGTATTGTTTATAGTCTTATCTGCAAGTTGTTTACATACGTTGTTGTCCGGAACCAATGGCCCCGAAGTGACAGAAATCGGGATAACCGGAGGGAATGGCTTTGATGTGAGGATCACATGTGTTCACAGAGTGTTAATGCTTTGCTCCGGTGCTCTATTAAAAGGAGCACCTTAATTGCCAGTAGTTCCCTTGAGGCCCCGCTGCAAACGGGCTGGCAGGACAAAAGATGTTGTGCAAGTTCTCATTGTGAGCACGTATGACTATATATGGAACACATGCCTAGGATTATCTAGTACTTGGATGCTTTATCTTATTTATCTGTAATTGTCCTATGTTCTGATTGCTATGTGAATTGTCTTGTCTATGCAACGCCCGCCCATCCATCCCTATGCCTACCACACTCGAATCCTACTGTTTACTGCTATTGTTACTACTGTCTTTACTTTACTATTGCTGCTACTTTGCTATTCCTACTACAAAACTGTTGCTACTGATAAACTGTTGTGATCAAGATTGTTTCTAGGTGCAGCTGAATTCACAACTCAGTTGTTAAGGCTTATAAATATTCTTTGGCTCCCCTTGTGTCGAATCAATAAATTGGGTTTCACTTTCCTCGAAAATACTGCGATACACCCCCAATACTTGTGGATCATCAAGACTATTTTCTGGCGCCGTTGCCGGGGACCATAGCTTTATTTATTAAGTTCACTTGGATTCTCTATTGTTCGCTGCTATCCATCCATCACGGGTAAGTCTCGTGATGGCAAGGTTCCTATTTTACCATCCACTACAAGAAGAGGTACGGTTCTGAACACCTCTGCTGCTCTTGATTCACCGTCTGTTATAAGTAAGCTCGTTACACCACCACATACACATGCTACACACAGTGCTACTACTGCTGAATCTGAAACTTCTGATGCTGCTTCTACTGTGCTTGATACGAGTGGTTCATTAGGTCATTTCCTAGATGCTACGATTGCTAGAACTATAGCTGGAAATACCGAAACTCCTAATGAAGACACTACCACACCTTTTAGTTCACCTGAGTTTAGTGAAAGTTATGATATCGAAGATGTTATGTTGAGATGACCGATAAATTTATTAAAGAATGTAAGAACACCCATGATAGGAGAGCTTCTAAGAGTCTCCTTGAGAGGCGTACTATTAGACCCAAATTTTCTCCTGTTGCTAAGTTTGCTGCTTCTCCCATAAATATTATGGATGAAGATTATGATTTCTCTCTCAATCTATCTTACATAGCTATTGTCGAGAAAGAACCTTTTTGTGGGACTAAGAATGAAAGTGCGGTAGCACTTATGAATGAACTTTCTACGATGAGTGGCTTGTTTTATAATGATATTAAGATGCGTACTTACTTTGTTGCCAATATCTTCCCCTTTTCACTGAAAGGAGAAGCTAAAACTTGGTTTAGTAACTTGCGTCCTGGATCTATTGATAGCCATGAGTGCTTGATTAGTACTTTCCTGCAGAAATATTTTTCCCCTAGTGCTAGACATGCTATTTTGCAGGAACTTTTCGATTTGAAACAGGGAGAAAAAGAGGTATTGCCTGAATCTTGGGCGAGGTTTTGTGCTTTGATTCATGCACAAGCTGGAAGTCCATTACCTAAGAATGATCTTCTTGATATATTTTATAATGGACTAACTGAGGAATCTAGGACATACCTAGATAGTTGTGCTGATTGTGTTTTCAGGAATAGGACTCCTAAGGAAGCTGAGGAATTAATGGCTAAAATAAGTAAGAACTATGAAGATTGGACTCCTCCTAAACAAGCTGTACCTGAAGTAATTGTACCTGAACCATCTATTCCGGTACCTATTCCAACATCAAAGAAGAGGGGAGTTATTGAATTAAATGATGAAGTGATGAAGGAAGCTAAGAAATGTCTTAAGGAGAAGGGAATTAAAGCTGCAGATGTCTAGAATTTACCTCCTATAGAAGAATTATGTAACCCTATTCCCTACTCATCCACTATTGAGGTACACTCTCTCCAACACTTTGATGAAGGTGATATCCCTTATTTGAAACCTCCTGATCAATGCTTAGAAGAATTTGATATCTTTATTGTTAAGCAAGATAACTTTAATAAAAGGGTGCAAAATCATCTTATGGAAAACACTAGAGCTATTGTTGAGTTGAAAGATATTGTGGAAAGAACCTCCAATGATGTTAAAATGATTGTTAAACACTTTCAAATGGTTCAAACTCAAATAGATCAACTCGTTAAAGTGCAAAACGACTTGCTAGTTAATGCTGCTAAAGAAAAACATGCTTATGAAATTAGAACTAGAAGTGGTGCTGCTACCCAGGATCCTCTATATCCTGAGGGGCATCCCAAAAGAATTGAGCAGGATTCTCAACAAGCTGAAAATAGTGGTTCTACTCGTAAGAAAAGGAAAAAGAAACATAAAACTATTGAAGAACCCTCTGAACCTGCTATAGATCCTAATATTATATCTATCTGTGATGCTGAAACTGAAAGTGGTAATGAAGAAAAATGAAGTTCCTAATGAAGAAAAAGTTGAAGAAGAACCTGAAAACCACACTAAGACTACTAAATACACCACAGAAGATTTTATTGCTAAGAAACATGGTAGTGAAAGAGAACCTTGGGTCCAAAAACCTATGCCTTTCCCTGATAAGAAACACAAGTCAAAGGAAGATGAACACTATAATAAGTTTTGTGAGTGGATGAAACCTTTATTCTTGCAAATTCCTCTGACTGATGCAATTAAATTACCTCCTTATTCAAAGTATATGAAGGATATTCTCTCTAATAAAAGGAAGATCCCTAATGAAGAAATTTCTGCTTTGCTTGCTAATTATTCCTTTAACGGTAAGGTTCCAAAGAAACTTGGAGACCTAGGGATTCCAACTATTCCTTGCTCTATTAAGAATAGTTATGTTAGAATTGCTTTGTGTGATTTGGGAGCAGGAGTTAGTGTCATGCCTTTTTCTCTCTATAAGAAACTTCAACTAGAAAAACTGATACCAACTGATATATCTTTACAAATGGCTGATAAATCTACTACTATCCCTGTGGGTATATGTGAGGATGTACCTATTCAAGTGGCTCATAATTTCTTGATATTAACTGATTTTGTTGTGCTTGAAATGCCTAAAGATGATAATATGTCTATTATTCTTGGGAGACCTTTTCTTAATACTGCAGGAGCTGTTATTAATTGTAATCAAGGAAAAGTGACCTTTAATGTTAATGACAAGGAACATACTGTCTATTTCCCCAAGAAGATTGATAGGACTTATGGTTTGAATTCAATTGAACATGTTGAGGGCATTCAAGTTGGAGAAATATATTGTCCCATACCAAGAGAAAAATATGAAACTATTATGATTGGGACCATTTGAAAGAACATTTCATGTTTTCCCATGTTTTGCATGTTAGATAACAATACTGTGGAGATTATTCATGTGCGCTAAGTGTGCAGGAAGCTTTGAGGGGGGCGGATTATCCGCTCCACCAAGGGCCGGATAATCCGGCTTACCTCATTGCTCAAAGGGAACCAAGGCGCGTCGCTCGGTATCCGGTCGGATTTTCTCTCGGAAAATCCGAACTGGGGCGGTTTTTCCTCCTCAGGCCGGATAATCCGGCCTTCACATAGGACCGGATAATCTGCCCCCCAGAAGTTGATCAAGGGCAAGCTCGTCACGATGCTCTGATAGGGGGCGGATTATCTGCCGGATAGTCTGAGTCTGGGGCGGAGTTTTCCCTAGGCCGGATAATCCGGCCCTCAATTGGGCCAGATAATCCGGCCCCCAAAGTGTCCAACGGCTGGTTTTTGAAGGGGGTATAAATACCCCTTCTTCCCCAACGATCAGAACTCTTGATTCATTTCAAATTGTCCAGACATTGTGCAAGAGCTCTCATTCTCGATCTCCCACTTCGACCACCCGAAGGCCTTGATCTTTGGGGGAATTGAAGGAGGAGAAAATCATCATCATCATCACGAACAAAGCGCATCAACTCCTCTCCATTCACTTGGAGAAATCTCTGGTCTAGTATTTTTGTCAATACCTAGATCTTGTTCATTGTATTTGATAACTTTGTTCTTGTGGCAGCTTGTTGTCATTTCGGGAGCCTCCAAGTTGTTTGTGGAGTTGTTGCCCCGCTAGTTGTGTAAAGGCGCCGGTGCCCGCCTCGAAGGGTACCTATAGTGGAAAGGTGGATCATGCCTTTGGTGGCGGGATCCATCGGAGAACAGGGTGAGGCCTATTGTGGCGTGGTGGTCTTAGTACCGCCCACCCCTCCAACGCAGACGTACTTCCCTTAACAAGGAAGGAACTGCGGTCAAACAAATCCTATGTCTCCGCGTGCTTCACTACGGTTTACCCGTTCCTCTTCCACTTGCTCTTTACTCGCTTGTAGATAGGTTTGCATATAGGGAAATTCCACCTAATAGTTTATCTAGAGAATTTACCCTTTGTGCTAAGCCTAAAATTGAAAAAGTATTAAAATTTGGAGTAGCACCTATTCAGCCCCCTTCTAGGTGCCCATACGATCCATTTCAATTGGTATCAGAGCCCTGACTCTTAATTCGGGCTTAGCCGCCTAAGAGTAGTATGGGTACTAAGGATGATGGGAATGAGGCTGTGGATAAGGTCACAATGGATGATCTCAAGTCGTTGGAAACAACCTTGTTGAAATCCTTTGAGGCCAAGATGGAGGAGATGAATCAAATGATTGCTCGCCTCACATCATCCATAGCCCCATCTCCATCATCCTCTGAGGCTGCCACACCATCATCTAAGGAAAAGGGTAACACTGGATCCAAGGATGATGATGTGGAAGGTGAAAAACTTAATGGTTCCACCTCCAAGAAGGGAAGTGGTAAGGAGGAATATAGTGAGGTTCACCACGTATATTCCCCCGACCCACCTATCCCTCATCCTCATATAAACAATAGGGGTGATCCACCCAAGGTCACTGCATCCTCCTTCAATCAATGGCAATTCTTAATGAAATCTCATGTTTGCAGCTCCTCTATTGAACTTTGGAGGATTATTGAAGAGGGTCTTCATATTGGAGATCAAACCAACCTAACAAGAAGAGAAGTTGTGGACAGTTGAATGCCACCGCTCTCCACATGATGCAGCTGGGTGTGGGTCCCAAGGACATGCCACACATTGAACATCTCAACACAGCTAAAGAAGCGTGGGATGCTCTTACGAATCTCTTTGTTCGAAATGAAAGCATGAGAAGGAACATGTATGATGCCCTTAGTAATGAAGCTGAGGGATTCTACATGTTGGATGGTGAAAACCATGAGGACATGTATAGAAGACTCAAGGGCATCGCAATAACATTTAGAAAGCATGGGGCCACTCACATTAATGATGCATGGATAAAAAGTAAATATGTGAGTACCTTAATGCCTTTCGAGCCAACAGACTTGAATATCCTGCAAGGTAGACATAACTACCATCAAATGACATCCAATGAAGTCATGCAAGAAATGGCGTCATTCAAAGTGGCAGCAAAGAATGCTGAAGATGCCTGTGCTCAGGACATTGGAATGCAAAAGGGTGTCAATGTGGCTCTCAAAGCCAATGTTGTTGAGCAAGAGGAAGATGAAAGAGTGTTAGAGGGGGCCTCCATGGACTGCCCCAATGAAGTTAAACGTGCTCATGGTGAGTACATGGCGTTTTATGCAAGGAACTTTTGGAAGGACCTTGCCAAAGCCAAATCGGAACTTGAGCGTAAGAACGGGTCAAATGAAAGAAGAGAAAGTGGCCCAAGATTGAGAACTTGCTACAACTGTGGAGATAGAATGCACTTTGTAGCCGAGTGTCCATATCAAAATAGAGAAGACAATGGTGGCAGACTCATTCTTTAAGAGAAATCTAAAACACCTAAGAAGAAGCCATTTATTAAGAAGAATGGCCCCTTCAAGAAGCAACCCAAGATTGTCTTGGTAGCATAAGAGGAATACTCCTCTGCAAGTGAAGATGAAGAGGATGATGATAGTTCTTGCGAGGTGGCTTCTATAGACACCACATCGACCCCTTCATCTCTCTTCAACTCGCCAAACGAGAACTTCATCAACAACAACGGAAGAAAAAGTTATTGCTAAGAGGGTCCGAGGTATCAACTTCTAGCTCTTCTTTTCCTAAGACTAACATAATTTTGGATATGGATGATCATGACAGTCTGAAAATGGAAGAAGAAGTTATTGCTTTGGATACCTTTTTCACTAACCTGCAAGGTGAGCACAAACTCCATTTTGATGATCTTATGAGTCAACTTGCACAAGCCGAAGATCTTCTTGAAGAAAAGGGCAGAATTGAAAGAGAAGATGCCTTGGAGATAGCCTCTTTGAAGGATGCCTTGGAAGAGGAAGAGGAAGCTCGAGTGTCTTTGGAAGAGAGACTCGAATCCATTGAAGAGTCACAGGAAGAAGCTGTGGCTCAGCTTATTAAAGAATGTGACCATGCTCTTGCCAAGGTAAAGAAACTAAAGAAAGAAAAGATTGACTTTGGGGTTGTTCATGCTAGACTTTTGGAGAAGTTTGATAATCTTGAAAGTGCTCACAAGGCATTGAAGAGTAATCATTCTACTTTAAATGAGTCTCATGACCAGCTCCAAACTCAATTGAAACGGTATGATATGCCAAGTACCTCCACTACATCCTATGGAAAAGAAGACCTTGCAAGAAGTTCTCAACACAAAGGTAAAGAAATTATTGATGAGATACTGAGCAAGCAAAGGACAAACAATAGTAAAGAAGGTCTTGGTTACATTCCCAAGACAAAGATCAAGAAAAACAAGAAGAAGAAGAAGAAGAAGAAGAAGAAGAAGAAGAGCAAGACTGCTCAACCAAAGACTAGCAACATTACCAATGACAAGACTAATTATGATGGTTTTGCAGGAGTCAACAATCCTAACTTTGAATTATATTGCGATTATTATGGTGATGTTTATGCTAGTTATGTAGGCCCTTATGATTGTTACATTCCTTGGTCTATTTGGGCCCCCAAGACCCTTGTCACTAACATGAGAGGACCCATTGAAAAATGGGTACCTAAAACCAAGAAGTAATTTTCTTGCAGGGTTATGCTTCTGGTGGTTCTAAATGGGTACTTGATAGCGGTTGCACAAGTCATATGACCGGAAGCAAGGAGATCATCACGGAGATGCGGCCAAACCTTGATCACCTAACCGTCTCCTATGGTGACAAGTCAAAATCTGAGGTATTGGGTCTCGGCAAAGTTGTGGTGGCTCACGATATCTCTCTCGTGGACGTCATGCTTGTTGAGACCCTCGGTTACAACTTACTTTCAGTTCGCGCCCTTGGTAAGATGGGCTTTGCAGTTTTTATTGATGCTGATTTGGTGGTACTCTTGTGGAGCAAGTCTCTAATAGTCGCTTTCGTGGGATATGTCGAAAATGACCTGTACGTGGTGGACTTTTCGGGGAAAACCACTACAGGCCCGATGTATCTTTTCGGAAAGGCTGACGCGGGTTGGCTATGGCATCGCCGACTAGCCCACGTCAATATGAGAACTTTGCAAAGTCTCCACAAGGGTGGCCACATTCTTGGACTAAAAGAAAATGTCTCCTTTGCCAAAGATCGTGTTTGCAAGGCGTGTGTTGAAGGGAAAATGCATGATTCTCCTCATCGAAGGAAAACTATTATCTCGTCAAAAAGGATCTTAGAGCTCCTTCATGTGGACTTCTTCGGACCTCCATCTCATGCAAGCCTCGGTGGGAAGAAGTATTGTCTTGTGATTTTTGATGATTACTCAAGATACACTTGGGTTTATTTCTTCAAGTTGAAGAGTGAAACTCAACAAACAGTCATCGACTTCGCCAACAAGGTTCAACGCTAACACAACTTCCCATTCTGGCTATAAGAAGTGATAACGGCTCTGAGTTGAAGAACTACACCTTAAATGAGTTCCTAAGTGAAGAGGGGATAAGACATCAATATTCCACTGCGTACATCCCTCAACAAAATGGTGTAGCCGAGAGGAAGAATCGAACTCTAATGGATATGGCAAGATCAATCTTAGCCGAATTTAAATCTCCATATAACTTCTGGGGTGAAGCAATCTCTACCGCTTGTCACTCATCCAACCGATTATATCTCCGCAAGATCTTGGACAAGACTACATATGAAATACTTACCGGTAACAAGCCAAACATCTCATACCTTCGGGTATTCGGTTGTAAGTGTTTCTTTCTTATCAAGGGATTTCGTTTATCTAAGTTTGAATCTAAGGCTATAGAAGGTATTTTTGTTGGTTATGGTGCCGAATCCCACACTTATAGAGTCTACAATAAGCTCTCTGGAACTGTTGTAGAATCTTGTAGTGTGGTGTTCGAGGAAAATGACGGTTCCCGTGCGGAGCAAGTTGGTGTTTGTGATGCAGATGTTGAAATACCCCAAGATGCCATAAGAAGAATGGGCGTGGGATTTTTCCGCCCCATTGAGGAACCCCTTGTGGTGGATCGGGAAGGACAATGCTCTTCCCAAGAAGAGCCCTCATCTACACATGCACAACATGTTCCCACCACAGGAGCAAATTCTGCACCATCTCCATCAACTGCTGAAGGTCAAGGCGTTCCAGAAAACTCCAGGCCGGATTATCCGGTGGACACCAGATTATCCGGCCACCCCGCTCCAGCTGACCATTTTGCTCCTGGTCGTGAAGATATGAATGCAAGCTCCAGGCCGGATTTTCCGGCCACTCGCCAGTTCAAGCAAGCCTAGGCATCCTGATGAAGCTGACACAAGTACTCCTAGGCCGGATTATCCGGCCTCCCCTTCAGCCGGATTATCCAACCCTGACTCACCGGTTCAGCAGCCTCCTGTTACGACTACTGACTCACCTCAAGGGCACGCTTCACCACTACCTACTACTGATATTCCAGTTCCTGATCAAGGTCGAGTAAATGCGTTCAATAAAGATTCAAGTGATGAATCTACTCCCAAGAGACAACAAACTTATTGAACTTTGTCGCAAGGCTCGAGCTAATCGAAACCTTGAGTTAAGGGGTCACACCCTCGACAAGGTTGTTGGTGATCTTCGACGAAGGGTCTCTACAAGAAGAGAATTGGCCAGTTTTGGTGAGCATCAAGCTCATATCTCTATGGTGGAACCTAAGAAGGTCTTTGAAGCTCTTGAAGATCTAGATTGGGTTGTTGCTATGCATGAAGAGTTGAATAATTTCGAGCGCAACAAAGTCTGGAAACTCGTGGAGAAACCCAAAGAGTGCCGCAATGTTATGGCACCAAGTGGATATTTAAAAACAAGCAAGATGAGAATGGAATTGTTGTGAGGAACAAGGCAAGACGTGTGGCGCAAGGTTACTCTCAAGTTGAGGGCATTGACTTCGGCGATACCTATGCTCCAGTGGCTCGCCTTGAGTCCATCCGTATCCTTCTTGCTTATGCTGCCCATAACAATTTTAAGCTGCAGCAAATGGATGTCAAGAGTGCCTTCCTTAATGGTCCTCTACATGAGTTGGTATATGTAAAGCAACCCCCGGGTTTTGAGGATCCTAACTTTCCGAACCATGTCTACAAACTCGATAAGGCACTCTATGGCCTTAAACAAGCCCCACGTGCGTGGTATGAGCACCTTAAAGAGCTTTTGTTAGATCGTGGATTCGAAGTTGGGCAAATCGATCCCACTCTTTTTACTAAGAAGGTTAAGGGGGAGCTCTTTGTATGCCAACCATATGTAGACGATATCATCTTTGGTTCTACTAATAATGCTTTTAATGATGAATTTTCAAAGCTTATGACTGACAGGTTTGAGATGTCCATGATGGGGAATTACGGTTCTTTCTTGGATTCGAGATCAAGCAACTTAGAGAAGGAACCTTTATTAATCAAGCAAAGTACATCCAAGACATGCTCAAGAGATTCAAGATGACGGATCTAAATGGTGTCGCCACTCCGATGCAAACAAAATGTCATCTTGAACTTAACCCACATGGTAAAGATGTGGACCAAAAGGTATACCGGTCCATGATCGCTTCTCTTCTTTACCTCTGTGCATCTAGACCCGATATCGTGTTGAGTGTGGGAGTGTGTGCAAGGTATCAAGCAGCTCCTAAAGAAAGCCACTTAGTGGCGGTCAAGAGGATCTTTCGATATTTGGTTCATTCCCCTAACTTTGGTCTCTGGTATCCCAAGGGCTCCAATTTCTCTTTATGTGGTTATACTGACTCAGATTGGGCTGGTGATAAGGATGATCGGAAATCCACTTCTGGAGCTTGTCAATTCTTGGGAAGGTCTCTCGTATGTTGGTCATCTAAAAAGAAAAATTGTATATCTCTCTCCACCGCCCAAGCTGAATATGTTGCTGCTGCCAGCGCTTGCACTCAATTATTGTGGATGAGGCAAACTTTAAAGGAATACGATGTCAATTGTGACAAAGTGCCTCTTTTATGTGATAATGAAAGTGCAATCAAAATTGCATACAATCCAGTTCAGCACACAAGGACGAAGCATATTGAGATTCAGAATCATTTTATTCGAGACCATGTTGCTCGCGGTGATATTGATCTATCCTTTGTGAGCATGAAGAACCAACTTGCAGATATTTTTACAAAGCCACTTGATGAAGCATGATTCTGCTACTTGAGGAATGAGCTAAATATCATTGATTCCAGGAGCTTGTCTTGATTACCCATGCACTCACTCGTACATCTCAATCCTTCTTTGGTCTAGGTGTGGGCATGGATATAGGGGGAGTGTGGTCCTAACTCATTAGGCTAACCCTCCAGCCATAATGCCAAAAGCAAGATAAATCATTTCTCTTAATATCATTTTGTGATATGTGAGCTTATTGATGAGTAGTGGTCGTGAACCCAAGATATATCTTCGCGGTGTCACACCATACACTCCAATAAGGTGGCTTCGGCCACCTCCCTCTCCCTTGAGGAGAATTGGATCTTTTTGGCTGTTTTTTTGCTATCTCATGTTCTTATGGGAATCACACTCAATCTTGGCTTTTATTTGATTTGGATCTTGCAATTTTGAGTGTCTAGTACCATCTCAGTTTGGCTCTCTTAATCCTAAGCCTTTTCCTACCCCTAAGCCATCTATTCTAGCACACAAGTCCCTTGTACACTTTGTGGGGGTGTTGTTTGGGGACACGCGGGCCTGGTTCTGTGTACAACCGAATTCCAGATTTGAGGCCGGGTAATCCGGCCCAAGTGTAGGCCGGATAATCTGGCCCTGGCGGATTTCATCTTAAAGGGCAGGGGTCGGGGGAAGGGCTCACAACGAGAGGCACTTCTCCCCCAACCCTCTCCACCTCCTCATTCGCCGCCTGCCGTCCCCCACCCTCCCTGGAGCCTCTCCGGCCACCGGATTTTCTGGGCCTCCCCGGATCTTCTTCTCCGCGCCTCCAGGTACCTTCTCCTCCGTGTTCTTCCTCCAATGAGTGAGGGTAACTCCCTCTCTCCCCATATTTGGCTAGATGTGTAACTTGTTGGGTGGAACGTTATCTAGAAGGATGTGTTTTCGCATAGAAATCGTAGTCTTGCAGTTTCTAGGCCTAATCTACTTTTTTTATTCAATCTAGGTGAAATCGAAATTTTCTGCCAGGGCCAGATTATCTGCCCCTAGCCAGGCCGGATAATCCGGCCTGATAGATTCAATTCTGGTTCAGTTTCACTATGGAGTATGCATTGAGTAGATTTGTCCTATGAACTTTTTGACTACTTTTTCCATGCTCTCTCCGGGACTTGTGTGTATGCTTATCCCCTTGCTATCACCCTTATTCTCCTCACAGGTGGTTCCAGTGTTCCCAAGACCTACACGCGTCGCCCTCGTGCCAAATACTTTTAGGACGACGGACAAGGTAACTTAGTGGACGAAGTTGAGTTGAGGAGAAGAAAGAACGAAGAGAAGCGCATGACTGAACAAGCAAAGAGGACTAGGAAGGGGGTGTCCAAGAGGAAGGGCAAGGAACCCAAGATCAACTACAGGACTTTGGATGCAGTCACCTATTCCTCCATCCGCCATCGTGACTTGTTTGCTAAGCTGCCTCGTGATGATGAGCTGGGGGATACTCGTTTTTGGTGTGCAGAACAGAAAGGTATCTATGAAGACGTGTATGCCAGGCTGGACATTAGGCCTATGCACCCACTGGTACTTGCTGATGCTTTGGAGAAGGCTCATCTTGTCGATGCAATGTTTGTGGCTGAGAGGATCGGGCTGCACCATCTCATGTCTCTCCAGTGCTCCTTTGACTCTGAGGTGATGAAGCAATTCTTCTCCACTTTGGTTATTTGTGGGGATGAGCGTCACACTATGAAGTGGATGACTCATGACAGGCCTATGACTGCTGATTTTCACATGTTTGCTGACGTTCTTGGATACTCTTTCCGCAGCAGGGATAGAGCCAGTGGCCACCGCATCATCACCCAGCTGAAGCCCAACAAAGATGCAGCTCTCTCTCCTTGCACTGTGGACAATGGCATTGTGGACACTCTGGCTGGACTTGCTCCCATTTATGTTGCCTTAGTGGTCTCTTCCGTGACTCCATCACTCCGAGTGGGGGCAACAATGACAACATCCGTGGTCACCTTGTTCAGCTACTTCAATTTTCTCATGAGGTTGCCTCTTGCGAGGACGAGTCGGTGCAGTACAGTCTGGATGTCATGGACTTCATTTACCATGAATTGACTGATGCTATGTTCAACCGTCTGTCCATTCCCTATGCACCCTACATTATGATGCTCATCAGGCACTTGCTTCCTACTGAGGAGTTCCACATTGACTTGGTGCATAAGGCCAAGAAGATCTACACCAAGGTTCGGAAGACCTCTCACCCCTCTTCTGCTCCCGAGGACCTCATGAGGGATGCTCACAGGCCCCTAGTGCCTCCCGTTGACCGTGAGATCAAGCAGCTGAACTGGTTCCAGTGTAACATTCTATGCATGGGAGTGGACACGCGGAAGGGTCAGTACGAGGCATACAAGCAGCGCCATGAGTTGGCTCACTCCCAGCAACTCATTCTCCACCATGTGTCCGGTGCTTCGGGTGATCCTCCGGCTCCTACACCTCCCACACCATATGCTCGGTGGAACTCTTCCTCCGGGTTGAACTATGGTGAGCTGGAGCATCACTTGTTCCCCTTTGCGCCTGCTGCTGACGATGAGGATGAGGAAGGTGACACCGGGGAGCTTGAAGATGAGGATGAGGATGAGAATGAAGACGAGGACGAGGATGAGGACTACGAGTGATCCCGTGGGGTGCTAGCATCGCTCTTCTCCCTTTTTGGTGTCTCGATGCCAAAGGGGGAGAAGTAGTTCTATTAGGATGTTCATGGATTTGCATGGGTCGGGCATAAGCACTTGCATTTTTCTATTCGTCATTTTCTTGCTTATGCCCATTTAGCGTTGAACTTTAAATTTGTGGTTTGTGGTTGTTTGAGACTCTATGTGGTTGTCTGGATTATGCCGATGGATTTCATCTCATGGATTATGCTTATGGATCTATCTATTCATATGCTATTGCTGGAGGCTTTTATCACGGAAGGCGCTTATATTGTATCCGGTAATAATTGTGGCTTATGTCAAGGATGCCTTCCTTCTACCTTGGTGGTATGTTTTTGTTGCTCATATGTCTATGGAATAGATTCACCTATTTGTGTGCATTTGTATTCTAATGCAAAATTCTATTATGCACACATTGAGGGGGAGTCTCTTCCATGGCTATTACTGCTTGTCTTGTGACTTTTTCCTGCAAATCCTGGTATTGTCATCTAACATCAAAAAGGGGGAGATTGAAAGAACATTTCATGTTTTCCCATGTTTTGCGTGTTAGATAACAATAATGTGGAGATTATTCATGTGCGCTAAGTGTGCAGGAAGCTTTAAGGGGGGCCGGATTATCCGCCCCACCAAGGGCTGGATAATCCAGCCTACCTCATTGCTCAAAGGGAACCAAGGCACGTCACTCGGTATCCGGTCGGATTTTCTCCCAGAAAATCCGAACTGGGACGGTTTTTCCTCCTCAGGCCGGATAATCCGGCAGTCGCATGGGCCGAATAATCCGGCCCCCAGTTTTTGAGAAAAAGGAGCCAAGACACGTCGCTCGGTATCCGGTCGGATTTTCTCCTGGAAAATCCGAACTAGGGCGGTTTTTCCTCCCTAGGCCATATAATCCGGCCTTCACATAGGACCGGATAATCCGGCCCCCAGAAGTTGATCAAGGGCAAGCTCAGCACGACGCTCTGATAGGGGGGCGGATTATCTGCCGGATATTCCGAGTCTGGGGCGGAGTTTTCCCCAGGCCGGATAATCCGGCCCTCACTTGGGCCGGATAATCCGGCCCCCAAAGTGTCCAACAGCTGGTTTCTAAAGGGGGTATAAATACCCCTTCTTCCCCAACGATCAGAACTCTTGATTCATTCGAAATTGTCCAGACATTGTGCAAGATCTCTCATTCTCGATCTCCCACTTCAACCACCCGAAGGCCTTGATATTTGGGGGAATTGAAGGAGGAGAAAATCATCATCATCATCACGAATCAAGCGCATCAACTCCTCTCCATTCACTTGGAGAAATCTCTGATCTAGTATTCTTGTCAATACCTAGATCTTGTTCATTGTATTTGATAACTTTGTTCTTGTGGAAGCTTGTTGTCATTTCGGGAGCCTCCAAGTTATTTGTGGAGTTTTTGCCCCGCTAGTTGTGTAAAGGCGCCGGTGCCTGCCTCAAAGGGTACCTATAGTGGAAAGGTGGATCAGGCCTTTGGTGGCGGGATCCATCGGAGAACAGGGTGAAGCCTATTATGGCGTGGTGGTCTTAGTACCGCTCACCCCTCCAACGCAGACGTACTTCCCTTAACAAGGAAGGAACTGCGGTCAAACAAATCCCGTGTCTCCGCGTGCTTCACTACGGTTTACCCGTTCCTCTTCCACTCGCTCTTTACTCGCTAGTAGATAGGTTTGCATATAGGAAAATTCCACCTAATAGTTTATCTAGAGAATTTACCCTTTGTGCTAAGCCTAAAATTTAAAAAAGTATTAAAATTTGGAGTAGCACCTATTCACTCCCCCCTCTAGGTGCCCATACGATCCATTTCACAATTGCTATCAAAGTTGAGGTAACATAATCATTAGTTGAATACAAAGTTTTGTTTCATATGAAATTGTTTTGGTAACAAGACCTGATCAACCTTGTTAACAAAAGGATTTCATTGAACAAAACAATGCTTTCACCATGATTATCTCCGCTTACTTCTATTCTATCCATTTTAGTTTTTGCTTTCGTTTAGTTTACCTTTCTTGTGCTAGTTGCTTGCATTTTAGAGTGTCTTAAAACTTCTGTAGCTTTTGTTTTGTTTAGCATTGCATCATTTCAAAATCACTTTTCTGTAGAAAATCATTCATCTATACCTGAAAATTGCTCAAAAATAAAGTGTCGAAAAATTCCAGAAAATTCATATTAATTTTTTACGTGAAAAAGAGGCAGAGGAGTGCCTGGAGTGACCCAGGGCGGCCCACCAGGCAGGCACACCACCTGGTGGCGCAGCCTGCCCAGGGGCGCTCCTGGCCATGGTGTGTGCCACCCCTGGCCCTCCACTCACTCTCTCACTTGCCTCACTCTTCTCTCTCCCGAGAAAACACCAGCTCATTGCTCGAAATCGCGTTCTTGTTGTTCTTTCCCTTGATTTTTCGATCTCCTTGCTCAGCCCATCTTTGCGGCTGAAATTTGGAGCATTTGTTCTCCGGTATGTGACTCCTCCGCTTGTCTAAGTAGATTTGTATTTAGTGGATTATATCTTGAGTATTTTGCTGCTCTAGGTGATAGGTTTTGAGTGCTTGTAAGCTTGTTCAATGCTTAGAGATATAGTTTGATGCATGTTTAGGCCTCTTACAAGTCCCTATGAGTAGTGCCCTTCATTATGTACTCACTTGGCAACTACTTGTTTAATAGATGTTTAAATTTCAGAATAGAAGATGGATGAGTATCAACTAAACCAACATGAACTGAGGGTGCTTGAGGTCATGAAGGTTCACCGAGAGGAGGAAGTTTTTCCTTCCATCTATCCATGCTTCGAATTCATGAGGGCTGCAGGAATTTCCCAGGACTTCCATACTTTGGTTGCTAATGCAGGATTGGAGAACTTTGTGGAGGATGAACCTTGTCAATTTGTAAAACTAACTATGTCTATAGTACATGACTTTCAATTTAGTTACTCTTTGCCTAACCCTATGGTCCACTACAAAATTTACAATATAGCTGTCGACCTTTCTCTCGATGACTTTTGTGCAGCTATTAGAGTACCTCAGTGGGGATCATGTGGAAGGATTAAAGAGCGACCTGCACCACTCATGGACTTGTACGCAGAGTTTTTCCCAGGGAGCAGCTTCTCGAAGGAGAGCGGGAAAATCCATAACATTCATCTCCCTTCTATTCGCTACTTTGCTTACTTTATTGCCAAGTGTGTTCTTGCTAGGAAAATTGCCAATAAGTTATCTTCATATGATTTAGCATTCATCTATGCTGCTCTTAAATGAGATAGGACTTATAACTTGGGTGCCTTGATAGCTTTCTGTCTTGCTGCTAACCGCGAGAAAGGTGGAATTTGTGGAGGCCTCATTACCTCTCGTTTATTAGCTTTGCATGGTTTAGTGCCTCATCATCTAGACCTACAGTTTCCCATAGAGAGGCTTGACATTAATTCCATGATTTAGCATAAATTTGTTTCTTCTTGGGATAATTTGAGTGAGTTGTCTTATGAAATAACCTTTCTCAAGGCTGGTTGGAGAAGGAGTAAGTCCGAGCGATTTGTTCTCTTCCATGCACCTGTTTTGTTTAACCTTGATACCAGGGTAGGATGGTCACTCACTGAGGAGGATCTTGATACGTACCTGGGAGAGCTTTCCCAACAGGAGCAGGATACTAGAAGGGAGGTTACAGATGATTCGGTCCAGCCCTCGAATGAGGGGGAGTCTTCATATCAGCAGCCTATCTATGATTGGGGAGCTTCTTCTTCTTCCCAAGGGCCCAACTACGATCATTCTTACAATGACCCGCCTGCTTGGAACCCTTACTCGTATCTGGATTGATACCCACTTAGGACAAAAGCCTAAGCTTGGGGGGAGGTACACCGACACCACACTCATCTACATATCATGTTTAGTCGGTACTTTGTATATCCGTTTTTCATTCTCTTTTTAGTTTTCGTTCTTGCTTTGTTTTTTCTTTCTAAAACACAAAAAGACCAAAAACATTTCTGTTGTTTCTCTTTGTTTGCTTCTTCTTCTTTTTGCCTTGGTTTTCTTCTTCCTTTCGGCTTTGTCTTAATTATTCAAAAAACCCAAAAAGATTTCGCTTTGCTTGTTCTGCCTTTTTGGTTCTTGATTTAAAAATCAAAAACACCAAAAATATTTGTTGTTGTTCTTTGGTTTTGTGAGTTTGTTGCAGGGTCTAGCGGTTCTTAGTGGAATTTGGTTTCATATTATTATTCAAGCCACACAAGTGAAGGGCAATAATGAGGATTTATGATAGCTTGAGGTGTGGTAAGAGGCTGGTAACGAACTCTATTTGTTTTCATTTTTGTACATATACTCATCATTGTGGGCATGCTTAGTCTGTTCATGTAGGGTGTATGTTATTTATGGATGCTTAGTAGTTCTTGCTTTCTTATGATTAGATCCAACTCGCTAATTTTTTATAGCATGTTATATGAATCTTTGCTTACATTGGTCTATTCATAACTTGGTATGACACCGTGGTATCCTCCTCTGAATGTTTCACTTGAAATGACTTGGCACATGCTCACGCATTCATATGACTGAAATAATCAGTTAAACCTCGATGAATTATTTTGCCTTGAGGGTCTTGAATCACATTCATGCCATGATTAGTCATGTTTTGTTGCAAGCATGATTATGACAGTTATTGCTCTCTCGTTTGTCACTCCCTCTCTATTGCTATCCTTCACTTGCGCCGAGTATAAGCTTTACTCGTACATCCAACTCCCCAAAACCAATATTGCCAAAAGTGTCCACCATATCTACCTATTAGCATCATTTGCTATTCCGTGCATATTCAGTATGCCTTGTTTTCTTCCGAATAAAATGTTTTCTTGTTATGAGAAAGTTAGTTAGTAAAGCTCTCACGAACTTGATGGCACACTTTATTTCCTGCACTTAATAAACCTGAACCATTGTGACTGTCCATGAAAGTTATATGCTTGCAAATTATAGGCTGGGGATTAGCAGAACCGTGATGTCACGGGGAGCACTTTCAACACTTGTAAATATATACCCAATTGATATCATGCTCTTTTGTTTGCAGATGTCGTCGGTGTGAAATAAAAGGGGAGCTTGTAAGTCCATGGAGTTATGTATGTGTGTTAGAGAAATGCCTGGGTCACCGGTCTAATCCATGCCGTCATGGTGGAAACCTGCAGCGTAACCATAATGAGTATCTATGGAGCATTATTCTTATAAAAAAGAGATAGCTATTGAGAAAAGAAAAAAAAGATATATGGAAAGAGGAAAGAGAGAAAAAAACACCATATTCCCATGGTAAATAAGAAGATTGCTGAGATACTCATTGTCTGCTTGCCTTGTCATTTTGATATGGGGATTCTTCCGTATCATCGGGCAAGGGGTACCCTGTTGACGGTTCTCTATGATACGCACATATTTACTATTATAAGAACTTACCGGTAACTAAAGTTGAGTAGCATGAGGAGCGGCCCTCGTACTCAAGGGACATGAGATTTCCAGTTTATAGTCTGTCAAGCATATAACTTAGATTGGACCTCACTTTCACCTTAGCCATATTAAAGATGCTTATGATAGGGGCAATGAGAGCTCGAAGCTAAAAGACTATCATAGTAAATATGCTTGCAAGCTCTCATTGCCCCTATCATAAGTTAGCTTGCAAGCTAAAAGACTATCGTTGAGCTCTCATTGCCCCTATCATAAGCATCTCTAATGTGGTTAAGGTGAAAGTGAGGTCCAATCTGAGTTATATGCTTGACAGACTATAAACTGAAAATCCCAAGTCCCTTGAGTACGAGGGCCGCTCCTTATGCTACTCAACTTTAGTTATCGGTAAGTTCTTGTCATCGTAAGTATGTGCGTACCATTGAGAACCGCCAACGGGGTACCCCTTGCCCGATGATACGGAAGAATCCCCATATCAAAATGACAAGGTAAGCAGACAATGAGTATTTCAGCAATCTTCTTATTTACCATGGGAAAATGGTGCTTTTTTCTCTCTTTCCTCTTTTCATAAAACTCTTTTTCTTTTCTTTTCTTTTTCTCAATAGCTATCTCTCTCTTTTTTTATAAGAAGAATGCTTCATAGATATCATTATGGTTACGCTGCAGGTTTCCACCATGTCAACATGGATTAGACCAGCGGCCTAGGCGTCTCTCTAACACACATACATAACTCCATGGACTTACAAGCTCCCCTTTTATTTCACACCGACGACATCCGCAAACAAAAGAGCAAGGTATCAACTGGGTATATATTTACAAGTGTTGAAAGCGTTCCCCGTGACAGCACGGTTCTGCTAATCCCCAGCCTATAATTTGCAAGCATATAACTTTCATGGAGAGTTCACAATGGTTCAGGTTTATTAAGTGCAGGAAATAAAGTGTGCCATCAAGTTCGTGAGAGCTTTACTAACTAATTTTCCCATAACAAGCAAACATTTTATTCGGAAGAAAACAAGGCACATTGAATATGCACTGAGGTAGCAATTGATGCTAATAGGTAGGTATGGTGGACACTTTGGAAATATTTGGTTTAGGGAGTTGGAACATGAGTAAAACACTCAGTGGAAGTGAAGGCTAGCAATAGTAAGGGAGCGACAAACGAGAGAGCAATAGCTATCATTGTCATGCTTGCAACAAAACAAGACTACTCATTGCATGAAAGTGATTCAAGATCCTCAAGGAAAAATAATTCATCGAGGCTTAATTGATTATTACAGTCATGAGCATGCGTGAGCATGTGCCAAGTCAATCAAATGAAACATTCAGAGGAGGATACCACGGTGTCATACCAATTTATGAATAGAGTAATGCAAGCAAACATTCAAAAGACATGCTACAAACTATTAGCGAGCTGGAGCTAATCACAAGAAAGCAAGAACTACTAAGCATCCAAAGATAACATACACTCTACATGAACGGACTAAGCAAGCTCACAATGATGAGTATATGTACAAAAATGAAGACAAATAGCGTTCGTTACCAGCCTCTTACCACGCCTCAAGTTGTCATTAATCCTCATTATTGCTCTTCACTTGTGTGGCTTGAATAATAATATGAAACCAATATTCCACTAAGAACCGCCGACCCCTGAAGCAAACTCGCAAAAACCAAAGAAGAACACCAAATATTTTTGGTGTTTTCGATTTTTAAACAAGAATCAAAAGGGAAAAACAAGCAAAGCAAAATCTTTTTGGGTTTTTCGAATAGTTCAAACAAAGCAAAAAGGGAAAAGCAAACCAAGGCAAAAAGAAGAAGCAAACCAAAGAGAAACAACAGAAATATTTTTGGTCTTTTTGTGTTTTTAGAAAGCAAAAGCAAATAAGAACGAAAACTAAAAAGAGAACGAAAAATGAATACACAAAGTACCGACGCAACATGATATGGAGATGAGTGCGGTGTCGACGTACCTCCCCCCAAGCTTAGGCTTTTGGCCTAAGTGGGAATCAACCCCAGGCTGGCCAAGATGAGGTGTCACCATGGTACGACGAGGAGGTACCCTCGTCCTGGTGCGAGCTCGAGTACGCCCCTCCTGGTGCTGCTCGTGGAAACCCAACAAGCGAAGCTGCTCGTCCACCTCCTCCTTGGAGCGCGACCACGGTCTCCTATCAACACTAAACAAAGCAGGCTGTGGCAAAAGGATCTCCCTTTCATCCCCGTCAGTGAAAAGCATCCTATATACTAGATTGTTCAATTCAGAGGTAGTAGTGACAAAGTGATGAGTTTTCATGGCAACAAGGTCAAGCCTCTGTGGTGCTAGCATAGCATCATCGGGATCCACTGGAAGACCTAATGCATTGACTACACGCGAGGGAATAATGCCCCCATAGATAGGCCCCCTAGCAGCTAGGCGGCGAGCAATAAGCGAGCCAAGATTGTACCGAGTATCATTGTTGAGCGCAGCAGCAAGGAAAGCTAAGTGATAATTGGAGATATTACTAGTGTTCTCCCTACCCAATACACTAGTGGCAAGATAGTATGCAAAGTATCTAAGAGCAGGGAGTTGGATATTTCTTATCTTTCCGCGCTGCACCACGCGGTCATCATCGTTGGTCACCCCTCGGTAAAGCTTCAACAAATCAGCGGTTCGCCCTTGAGTTTTCTTCACGGTCCCTGTCATACGCACACCTACAATACTGCAAAATCTCTCCAAAGGCATGGTGAAGGGCATATCATAGATTTTAAAAGAGACAGTAGATTGATAGGATGTGTTAGTAAATGAGAAGCTCTCAACAAAAGTTTTGGTGAGCATAGCGTATTGTGCACTCTCATCTTGCATATAAGAGCTCAAGCCAACCCTCTCAATCAGTAGCAAGAAATCATCAAGAATACATGCAGCTTGCAAGAAAGTAAAACAAGGAAAATAAGATGGGTGAGCGTCTCCATCATCCCTTTCACTGCCAATGCGTGTTGCAATGAGGTCTTCATTGTATGATGGCCTAGCTTGAGAGGCTGTTCTTGAGGGCCTCGACCTCCTAGGTTCATCACTCTCAAATATCTCTCCAAAAGTATGGTTGTTCATGCTTGGTATTCTAAAATTTAAACACCTATTAAACAAGTGATTACAAAGTAAATATAATGAAGGATTCTACTCATAGGGACTTTCAAGAGGCCTAAACATGCATCAAAACTATATCTCTAAGCATCAAACAAGCTTACAAGCCCTCATAATCAGTCACCTACAGCAGCAAAATACTCAACATAAAACCCACTAAACACAAATCTACTTGGACAAAGGGAGGAGTCACATACCAAGGAACAATTGCTCCAAATTTCAGCAAGAAAGATGGGCTGAGCAAGGAGATCGAAGAAATCGAGAGCAAGCATAGAAAGAACGCGATTTTGAGCTATGAACTGGAGCTTACTCGGGAGAGAGAAGAAAGTGGCAGGTGAGAGAGTTGGTGGGGGGCCAGGGGTGGCCCACACCAGGGCATGGCGCCACCCAGGGCTGGCCGTGCCACCACATGGTATGCCTGCCTGGTGGGCCCCCCTGGTACCTACCAGGTACTCCTCTGCCCCTTTTTTCATGTAAAAATTTAATATAAATTTTTTGGAATTTTTCGAGACACTTTATTTTTGGGCATTATTTAGAAATAGAAGAATGATTTTTCTGACAGACAGATTTTTTTTCTTTTGGAAACATGATGCAAGGACAAAACAAGCCTAGAACTACAGAAGTTCTAGCATGCAAGCAACTAACAACACAAAGAAAACTAAACGAAAGCAAAAACTAAAAGTGTAAAGGATAGAAATAAGCGGAGATAATCATAATGAAAACATTGTTTTGTTCAATGGAATCCTTTTGTTAGCAAGGTTGATCAAGTCTTGCTACCAAAACAATTACATATGAGACAAAACTTTGTACTCCACCAATGATTATGTTACCTCAACCTTGATAGCAATGGTCCCAATCATAATAGTTTCAAATTTTTCTCTTGGTATGGGACAATATATTTCTCCCACTTGAATGCCTTCAATATGTTCAATTGAATTCAATCCATAAGTCCTTTCAATCTTCTTGGGGAAATAGACAGTATGCTCCTTGTCATTAACATTGAAGGTCACCTTTCCTTCATTACAATTATAACATCTCCTATTGTATTAAGAAAAGGTCTCCCAAGAATAATAGACATATTATCATCTTCAGGCATTTCAAGCACAACAAAATCAGTTAATATCAAGCAATTATGAGCCACCTGAACAGGTACATCCTCACATATACCCAGAGGAATAGTGGTAGATTTATCAGCCATTTGCGAAGATATATCAGTTGGTATAAATTTTTCAAGTTGAAGCCTCTTATAGAGAGAGAAAGGCATAACACTAACTCCAGCTCCCAAATCACACAAAGCAGTTCTAACATAGCTGCTCTTAATAGAGCAAGGGATAGTTGGATCCCTGGGTCTCCAAGTTTCTTAGGAACCTTACCATTGAAAGAATAATTAGCAAGCAAAGTAGAGATTTCTTCATTAGGGATCTTCCTTTTATTCGAGACAATATCCGTCATATACTTTGAGTAAGGAGGCAATTTAATAGCATCAGTCAAATGAATTTGCAAGAATAAAGGCTTCATCCACTCACAAAACTTATTGTAGTGTTCATCTTCCTTTGACTTGTGTTTCTTATCAGGGAAAGGCATAGGTTTTTGGACCCAAGGTTCTCTTGCACTACCATGTTTCTTAGCAATAAAATCTTCTGTGGTGTATTTAGTAGTCTTAGTGTGGTTTTCAGGTTCTTCTTCAACTTTTTCTTCATTAGGAACTTCATTTTTCTTCATTACCACTTTCAGTTTCAGCATCAGAGATAGATATAATATTAGGATCTATAGCAGGTTCAGAGGGTTCTTCAACAGTTTTATGTTTCTTTTTCCTTTTCTTACGAGTAGAACCACTATTTTCAGCTTGTTGAGAATCCTGCTCAATTCTTTTGGGATGCCCCTCAGGATATAGAGGATCCTGGGTAGCAGCACCACTTCTAGTTCTAATTTCATAAGCATGTTTTTCTTTAGCAGCATTAACTAGCAAGTCGTTTTGCACTTTAACGAGTTGATCTATTTGAGTTTGAACCATTTGAAAGTGTTTAACAATCATTTTAACATCATTGGAGGTTCTTTCCACAATATCTTCCAACTCAACAATAGCTCTAGTGTTTTCCATAAGATGATTTTGCACCCTTTTATTAAAGTTATCTTGCTTAACAATAAAGATATCAAATTCTTCTAAGCATTGATCAGGAGGTTTCAAATAAGGGATATCACCTTCATCAAAGTGTTGGAGAGAGTGTACCTCAATAGTGGATGAGTAGGGAATAGGGTTACATAATTCTTCTATAGGAGGTAAATTCTTGACATTTGCAGCTTTAATTCCCTTCTCCTTAAGACATTTCTTAGCTTCCTTCATCACTTCATCATTTAATTCAATAACTCCCCTCTTCTTTGATGTTGGCATAGGCACAGGAATAGATGGTTCAGGTACAATTACTTCAGGTATAGCTTGTTTAGGAGGAGTCCAGTCTTCATAATTCTTGCTTATTTTAGCCATTAATTCCTGAAGGGAATATGCCCGAGAGGCAATAATAAAGTGGTTATTCTCTTATTCCATGTTTATGATAAATGTTTATTTTGCATGCTATAATTGTATTGATCGGAAACGTCAATACATGTGTGTTTAATAAACAAAAAGGG
Organism: Avena eriantha; assembly: GCA_910589775.1. NCBI lineage: Eukaryota > Viridiplantae > Streptophyta > Magnoliopsida > Poales > Poaceae > Avena > Avena eriantha. The sequence goes on along the minus strand of OU342743.1, from coordinate 129,323,455 downwards.
TTCCTAGTTATGCCTCTCTTATAGACTAGCTTGTTGATTAACAAGATGATCAAGGTTTCCTGATCATGGACATTGGATGTTGTTAATAACGAGGTCACAACATTGGTGGAATGATGTGATGAACATTCATCCTAAGTATAGCATTACGATCAAATCATTATGTTTATATTGCTATAACATCATACAAAGTAATCTTAGTCCTTAGACCATGAGATCATGTTAATTGCTAACACCAGAAGAGTATCTTGATAACACCAAACGTCATACCGTAACATGGTGACTATAAAGGTGGCTTCAGTGCTACAAAGGTGTTATGTTGAGGCTCATGGATCAAGAGTGGAATTTGTCAATCCCGATGATGGATAGATATACTCTGGGCCCTCTCGGTGATATCACATTAAGATAGCTTGCAAGCAAGTGATGTGATCACTAGAATGTTATATCACGGGAACAAGAAAAGAGTGCATGTCGGTAACAAGATCAAACTAGGTATGGAGATACCGATGATCGAATCTCAGACATGTAATATATCGCGAGACAAAGGGATTTAGTTACTAGCGTTAAAAGGTTCTCACGATCACAGAAGTCATCGTTGAATGTGTAGGAGTCAGTACGGATCTCCAGGTCCCGCTGCTGATTATTGATCGAAGAGGGGTCTCGATCATGTCTGCATTATTCGCGAACCGTGGGGTGACACACTTAAGGGATACCGACACCATTTGGAGCAAATATGTTTTAGATAAAGATTTAAGAAAGCGCTAGAATTATTTCAATAGACACCGAAACTGTTTCGGGTGAAATTGCTGAAATTGGTTCTGCATGTAATATTGAAATGTTGCAGGGGGTTTTATGTGAATGTTTGTTAATTAAAGTAATTAACAAAATTCTGCATAAAAAATAATAAAAGAGTTTTATTAAATGAGAGAGCATTAAAATTGGAGAAATTTAATGCATTTAAAGTGGAGACTTTAAAAGGGAATGTGAAGAGGCATTTTAATGTGGAGGGGTTACCACCACATGAATGGAGGAGGTGAAGAGACACCTCCTCCATGCGCGGCCATGAAGGAGGGGCACCCCCTCCTCCTATAAAAGGCCACCCTCTCCTCACTTCTCACACACACCTCCTTGTGAAGGATCTCTCTCCCCCTCTAGTATTATTCCCCATGGTCTCGGATTAGCGAGATACATGTTCCCGGTGGCTTTATCTAGAAAGGAGTTGTTGCTTCCGCTGCTTTGCTGGAGCGAGGGACGGAGGTTGTCGGGGGTACCGGACGTGTGTGCGATCACGGATGCACCACTTCTTTGCGGTGCTGGACTTGGTAGTGCTGGAGCTGGATCTGAAGGACGTGCTGGAGCCGGACCTGCTGGATTTCCTCACGATCTTGAGATCGGCAAGTGTACGACTACATCAACCACGAGTTCCTACTCATTAGCAAAAATCGTTGTCTTCGAGGGTAAGTTCTCGTTGGATGTATTTCCACCTGTTGCTTTGTACCTAGTAGATAGATCTTGGCGTGTAGTTCACATCGTAGGAAATTTTTTGTTTTCTATGCTGCGGACCCAACAGTGGTATCAGAGCCTGATCTATGCGTAGGTGCTTTGCACGGGTAGTACACATATGTTTATATGTGGGCGATGATGATCATGTTATTGTATCTTCTATGTATTTTGGATATTGGTGGCATAGTGGGATGAAGCGGCCCGGACCAACCTAACATGTCATCGTACATGAGACCGGTTCCACGAACATGCAACTTGTTTTGCATAAGTGGCTGGCGGGTGTCTGTCTCTCCTACTATAGTCAGTATCTGATTTACAACGAGTTGCTAATAACTTGGTTATCCTCGTTGTGGTTCATGTTCGTAGGTAAGAACGGCTCTATCTCCTAAAGCCCTAAGCCACATAAAACTTGCAATTGATAAATTAGAGGCGTCTAGTTTAGATCGTTGCTGGGCTAGTGTCTTGATATGGTATTGTTGTAAGTAGATGTATGATAGATACTCTTACAACACACTCAACGTGTAAGTTCCATAGACCTTGGCCTTACACACAAAGGAATGATAGAGATCATACCATGATGCAAGTGATAGAGATCAAATGCATGGACCATATCATCTCACTTTGCACATTAGATGTTAGCATCTTATACTGCTAGTTTGGCGCTTTCTGTAGCATTGTAAGATGATCCCTCATTTAGATATCAAGATAAAAATGTGTTGTTCCTTAAGTATGCACCGTTTTATGGATCGTGTTTCGAGACATCACGTGATGATCGGGTGTACTCGACTCTACGCTTTCATACAAACGGGTGTAAGACAGTTTTACACATGTGAGTACTAAGGTTCTTACTTGGCGAGCCTAGCATGTACAGACATGCCTCGGAACACAGACCGAAAGGTTAAGCATGAGTCATATAGTTGATATGATGCCCATATAGATGCTCGCCTTTGAAGCTACATCAACTCACGTGATGATCGGACTTGGTGTAGTGGATTTGGTTCATGTAATCACCAAAAAGGCACGAGGGATGTCGTTTTTGAGTGGGAGTTCATTTCTAATTTGGATTAGTCGAACCAAATTTGTCATAAATTAAATCAAAGTGAATTTGCATAGTTTGTTGTAGTCATTGGCATTCGTTTTCTACCTTATGCTTAGTTTTTATTTGAGATAATAGAACTATAGAATTCTGGATATTTACTTTACGAACTGGTATCATATTGTTTTGAATGTCAATTTAAAGTTTATAAGTCATTTTTCAAACTTTCAGCAAACTCTATTTACTCCATGAAATTTAATAAGTAGTATTAAATCAAGAGTAAGAATTCCAATGTTAGTATCTAAAGTATCATGTTTGCCTCCATGATTATTGATATTCAAAAGTTGTTTTAATATCAAGATTATATTGGATCTGAAAATTGTTTCAGAAACCATCATGTGATAAAGATATTGTGATATCTGAAACAATGTTTTTGCTTGCATTATGATAGAGTATAATTTAGCAAAATACATGTTCTCATATTGTATGAGAATTTGTGAAGGTTGGAGATGCTAGGCATCCGAATCTACCAAAAAGGTTTTGGGAACTGATATTATACTCGCGATTCTTCCTTATAGGCTATAGTAGCTTGATCATGAAAGTTGTCATGATAAGGATGAATAGAAGATGTAAGTAAAATGTTTACTACACTAATAGACTACTAAATAATGGATTTTGGAAAGAATGCCAAACATTTGATGATGGTGATCCACTTCAAAGTGCAAGTCCAAAGGTATTAGTATTTGACTATATACGCTTTGTACCATGTGTCATGTTGATGACACCACTATTGATGTTGATAGATTCTTTTAAAAGAAAAGGAATTGCTGAAAGAGAATCTATAAAATATTTGGCAGAAAATAAAAGGTTGGAGATGTCCAACTTAGGTATATAGAAGATATACATGTTATGGCTATATTCCTTGCTTGTTAAACAATGTGGTTCTTAGGTATTGGATACCGGTATTGGATAGCGAATTGGTTGGTATGAAGTGTCATACAGGACAACGCAATTCATGAACTACAATGGCCTAAGTAACTAGCAAGAGAATGAGTGATGATGTTCATCGAAAACAAATAAAGTCTTATTGTGTTTTTCGTTGTCATCAAACCAAGCCTTCAAGATTTATTTAAATAATTGTTATTTTGTTCCGGTATTATGAGAACAATGGCTGTTCAAATAATTACCGTATTCCATAGAGGATGGATGAACTTTTACAAGTCTAATAGGAGAAATCACATCCATAAACACTATTGCTAAAATGTCGCAAGACAAATGATTGAAAGATCACTTATGAAGTGACATCGTTGTTTAAATTATATTGGAAAGAAAACATGAAGAAACTCCATGTTGATGGATTTTTGGAGTCTTTGATTTTGATCAATTGACACATGTGAGACTTTCCTCGAGATAATTGAAACTCCGTCCATAGGCTAGAGAGGAACGGATGGCTAGCTTATTGGAAATTGTGCATGCTGATGTGCATAGTCCATTATGTGTAGCCATATGCGATGGATCTTTTTGCTTCATATGCTTTCTTCGAAAATTTGAGTGAATATATCTGTATATTTACTTAATAAGGAAGAAGTATGAAACATTTGAAAGTTGTTCAAATACTTTCAAGATGAAGTGGAAAATCATTGTAACAAGAAAATAAAGAGTTTATGATTCGATCTTAAAGGAAGATATTTGAGTTACATGTTTAGCAAAACACCTAAGATTTGAGGAATTGTTCCATTTGGATTTCCCGATAAACCACAGGAGTATGGTATGTTCGAGAGATGAAATCAAACCATGTTTGACATGGTAAGATCAAAGGTGTCATTTATATAACTGCCATTATGTTTTAAGGATTGAAGCTTTAGAGACTACCGCTTTTACATTGAAAATAGCACCATCGTGATCCATTGAAATGACACCATATGAGTTATGGTTTGGGATAAAACCCGAATTGTCTTTTCTTAAATTTTGGTATGCTATGCATAAGTAAAATGTTTACAACCAAAGTCGGATAAGCACGTCTTTGTAGGTTATCCCAAATAATTTTTTGGGAATTTCTCCATAACACCGAGGACAAAAGAGTTTGTTACTTGGAACGTCAAGTTTCTTGAGAAGGAATTTTTCGTGAAAAGTTAAGTGGGAGGACAATAGAACTTTCATAAGGTTGTTGAACCTTAGCTATATGTGCTAAGTAGCGCAGCGCCGGAAAGTGTCCCGGTGGCGGCCACAATGCTCATGGCTCTCGTGATTACAAAAGGTGTGATCTCGGAGATTAGAGTTCCTATAGAACCGTGTGGGTCGGTAAGAATCAAATAGTAAGATTTGATAAGCAAGTCGTCATTGTTTTGACAATGATGAACCGACTACATGCAAAGAAGCGATGATGGGTCCTGACTCCATAAAATGACTAGAAGTCATAGAATCCGCGATAGTATCCATACACGAGAAATCAAGTTTCTGAACTTGGAAGACCCTCCGAAAAGGCGTGAAGCCTATCGGTCGTGTTTGGATCTATAAGGAAATAAGACATGGATATTTAACATATATGAAATAGTCGACATGTCGGAAAGAAGTTTACGACAATGTTCAAGGAGTTGACTATGACAAGATTTGATCTTTCATAGCGATATTTAGTCTTGACGGATTAATGTAGCAACCACTACATATAATTTCGTATATGGTAATTGAATAAACAAAACAATGTTCTTCTAATAGAACGGTTACCTAGGACGTGTACATGACACGGTCCAAAGGATTTTGTTAATTCAAAGGGTGCTAAAAGGGCATGCAAACTTCAATAGTTGAAGTAAGCATAGCAGAGTTGGAATCTTCACCATGATGAAACTGTTAAAAGAGTTTAAATCCATCGGAGATGATGAAGATGCTTGCATTTGCAAGAAATTAAGTGGGAGCACTGAGACATATTTCTAATACATTATGTAGAGGACATATTGTTGATTGGAAATGATGTATCTTGTATTGACACAAGTTAAGAATTTCATTAAAATAAGATTTCGATGAAAGACTTGGGCAAAACCGGAATATTAGGCATCAATATCTATATGGATAGATTAAGGCGCTAATATGGTTGTGCTAGACATACATATATGAGATATTGAAAGGGTTCAATACGGAAACAATAAGAAAGGTTCTTGCTTCATGGAAAGGATTGTATCAAAATTCAAGTGTTTCAACACTTGGTGAGTAAAATCACATGAAGATTTTGATCGATTATACCATGATATGTATATATCCAGAATGTCCTATGCTCTAAATGTTATGAGCACATACCAGAATGATTCATGAGATGATCATTAGACGATAGTAAAGATATTCTTATGAGCTTTGGAAGAACTAAGAATATATAATGTATAAGTGACAAATAGTTAAAGGTAGTTCATTGTAAAGTGTTACATTGACACTAGTTTTGTCACAAGATACAAATTAAATTTATCTCAATTTAGACTATGGGTGGCGCAATGTAATGGAAAGGATGTTCCATCATGGATTTGGATGAGTTCCAAAGTTGAGACATTGTGACGGATACTACAACAAAAGGCTAAGTATATATGACTGCTATAGTAGCAGCATAGGAGGGCATTTGTGTTAAGTAGTTTGTTATCAAACTAGGTGTGGTTCAAAGTGAGCTAATACTATGAAGATATATTGTGTGACAATAATATCAACATATTTTGAGCCGAACGAACTAAAGGTCTCACCAAAGGACCAAATTTATACAATGCCATCTCATTTGAGAATGAGTGATGGTAGAGACACAAAGACATGCAAATACACACGGACCTGAAACTGCCAGATCCGGAGATTATGTTAACCACTAGCAATCGCGTATATGCAACACCAGAAAGCCATAGGTGTTCAATACGCAAAGTTTTTCAAACTAGATTATTGACTCTAGTGTAAGTGGGAGACTGAAGGGAATATGCCCGAGAGGCAATAATAAAGTGGTTATTATCTTATTCCATGTTTATGATAAATGTTTATTTTGCATGCTATAATTGTATTGATCGGAAACGTCAATACATGTGTGTTTAATAAACAAAAATGGTTCCTAGTTATGCCTCTCTTATAGACTAGCTCGTTGATTAACAAGATGATCAAGGTTTCCTGATCATGGACATTGGATGTTGTTAATAATGAGGTCACAACATTGGTGGAATGATGTGATGAACATTCATCCGAAGTATAGCATTACGATCAAATCATTATGTTTATATTGCTATAACATCATACGAAGTAATCTTAGTCCTTAGACCATGAGATCATGTTAATTGCTAACACCAGAAGAGTATCTTGATAACACTAAACGTCATACCGTAACATGGTGACTATAAAGGTGGCTTCAGTGCTACAAAGGTGTTATGTTGAGGCTCATGGATCAAGAGTGGAATTTGTCAATCCCGATGATGGATAGATATACTCTGGGCCCTCTCGGTGATATCACATTAAGATAGCTTGCAAGCAAGTGATGTGATCACTAGAATGTTATATCACGGGAACAAGAAAAGGGTGCATGTCGGTAATGAGATCAAACTAGGTATGGAGATACCGATGATCGAATCTCGAACATGTAATATATTGCGAGACAAAGGGATTTAGTTACTAGCGTTAAAGGTTCTCACGATCACAGAAGTCATCATTGAATGTGTAGGAGTCAGTACGAATCTCCAGGCCCCGCTGCTGATTATTGATCGAAGAGGGGTCTCGATCATGTCTGCATTATTCGCAAACCGTGGGGTGACACACTTAAGGGATACCGACACCATTTGGAGCAAATATGTTTTAGATAAAGATTTAAGAAAGCACTGGAATTATTTCAATAGACACCGAAACTGTTTCGGGTGAAATTGCTGAAATTGGTTCTGCATGTAATATTGAAATGTTGCAAGGGTTTTATGTGAATGTTTGTTAATTAAAGTAATTAACAAAATTCTGAATAAAAAATAATAAAAGAGTTTTATTAAATGAGAGAGCATTAAAATTGGAGAAATTTAATGCATTTAAAGTGGAGACTTTAAAAGGGAATGTGAAGAGGCATTTTAATGTGTAGGGGTTACCACCACATGAATGGAGGAGGTGAAGAGACACCTCCTCCATGCGCCGGCCATGAAGGAGGGGCACCCCCCTCCTCCTATAAAAGGCCACCCTCTCCTCACTTCTCACACACACCTCCTTGTGAAGGATCTCTCTCCCCCTCTAGTATTATTTCCCATGGTCTCGGATTAGCGAGATACATGTTCCCGGTGGCTCTATCTAGAAAGGAGTTGCTTCTTCCGCTGCTTTGCTAGAGCGAGGGACGGAGATTGTCGGGGTACCGGACGTGTGTGCGATCACGGATGCACCACTTCTTTGTGGTGCTGGACTTGGTGGTGCTGGAGCTGGATCTGAAGGACGTGCTGGAGCCGGACCTGCTGGACTTCCTCACGATCTTGAGATCGGCAAGTATACGACTACATCAACCACGAGTTCCTACTCGTTAACAAAACTCGTTGTCTTCGAGGGTAAGTTCTCGTTGGATGTATGTCCACCCGTTGCTTTGTACCTAGTAGATAGATCTTGGCGTGTAGTTCACATCGTAGGAATTTTTTTTGTTTTCTATGCTGCGGACCCAACAATTCCTCAGCTTCCTTTGGAGTCCAATTCCTGAAAACACAATCAGCACAACTATCTAAGTATGTCCTAGATTCCTCGGTTAGTCCATTATAAAATATATCAAGAAGCTCATTCTTAGGTAAAGGACTTCTAGCCTGTGAATCAAAGCACAAAACCTTGCCCAAGATTCAGGCAATACCTCTTTTTCTCCCTGTTTAAAATCAAAAGTTCCTGCAAAATAGCATGTCTAGCACTAGGAGGAAAATATTTCTGTAGGAAAGTACTAATCAAGCACTCATGGCTATCAATAAATCCAGGAGGTAAATTACTAAACCAAGTTTTAGCTCTCCTTTCAATGAAAAAGGAAAAATATTAGCAACAAAATAAGTACGCATCTTAATATCATCAGAAAACAAGCCACTCATAGTAGAAAGTTCATTCATATGCGCTACCACACTTTCATTCTTTGATGTGAGGATCACATGTGTTCACGGAGTGTTAATGCTTTGCTCCGGTGCTCTATTAAAAGGAGCACCTTAATTGCCAGTAGTTCCCTTGAGGCCCCGCTGCAAACGGGCTGGCAGGACAAAAGATGTTGTGCAAGTTCTCATTGCAAGCACCTATGACTATATATGGAACACATGCCTATGATTATCTAGTACTTGGAAGCTTTATCTTATTTATCTGCAATTGCCCTTTGTCTTGATTACCATGTGAATTGTCTTGTCCATGCAACGCCCGTCCATCCATCCCTATGCCTACCACGCTCGAATCCTACTGTTTACTGCTACTGTCACTACTGTTTACTTTTACTATTGCTATTACTCTGCTGTTACTTTACTATTGCTATCATAAAACTGTTGCTACTGCTAAACTGTTGTGAGCAAGATTGTTTCCAGGTGCAGCTGAATTGACAACTCAGTTGTTAGGGCTTATAAATATTCTTTGGCTCCCCTTGTGTCGAATCAATAAATTGGGTTTCACTTCCCTCGAAAATACTGCGATACACCCCCTATACTTGTGGGTCATCATGGACCAGGGCGGCCACACCACCTGGCGAAGAACAAAAATCTGTTTCAGGACAGCAACTTTCCCAAGCATTACTTCTCTCTCATTAGAGGTTACTCTTGGCACAAAAATCAAATAAAAAGGATAAGGAGCGGTTATTACAGAGGTAATAACTTCCAAGACTCATCTAAAACTTTTAGATTATCTCCCAATAAGTACTTTTCTTTAACACCTTTATGTTAGGCAAGATAGTTTTAGAAGATGCTCACATAGGAAATATGAATTGAAGTAAAAGAGAGCATCAAGAAGCAAATTCAAAGCACATTTAAGTCTACCCTACTTCCTATGCATAGGAATCTTGTAAAGAAACAAGTCATGAAATCACAAAGCAACAAGCATAGGAAAGAAAAACAAGTGCAACTTCAAGACTTTCAACATAAAGAAGGAAAACTTAATATTGTTGAGATACATAAAACCATGTTTCCCTCTGTCATAATAACTTTCAGTAGCATCATGAATAAAATTAACAATATGTCTATCACATAAAACATTCTTATCACGAGCCACATGCATAAAAGAATTAATACTCTCCACATAAATATAGTCATTTTTATTAATCGTAGTGGGAGCAAATTCAACAAAATAGCTATAATTATTATTCTCATCACCATAATCCTCAAATATAGGAGGCATATTGTAATCATAATTAATTTTCTCCTCAATAGTAGGTGGACTGAAAATAACATATTCATCATTGTAATCATCATATATTGGAGGTTTTGTATAATCATAAGCAATAGAATAGATATCTTCCAAAGCTGGGGAACTAAAAATATCATTTTCATAAAAACTAGCTTCCCCAAGCTTAGACTTTTACATAGCATTAGCAATAATGGTGTCCAAAGAATTCATACTAACAACATTTCTATTAGCATACAAATAAAATTCCATAGGTTTTTTAATTTTCTCTTCAAACACTTCATGTCCTAACTCAAGATAAATACTATAAAGCTCTCTAATTTTTTTGTTCTTTTCCATTAAGCCTAACTAGTGAAAACAAGAATCAAAAAGAAAAAATTGTAGAATCTAAAGGAAATAACTTCGAGCACTCACACCAGAGGATGTGAGTACCTTTTACCTTACCTCCTCGGCAACGGCGCCAAAAAATAGCTTGATGTCTACGCACTTCTATTCTTGTAGATAGTTGTTGGGCCTCCAAGTGTAGAGGTTTGTAGAACAGCAGCAAGTTTCCCTTAAGTGGATTACCCAAGGTTTATCGAACTCAGGGAGGAAGTGGTCAAAGGTATCCCTCTCAAGCAACCCTGCAATCAAGATACAAGAAGTCTCTTGTGTCCCCAACACACCCAATACACTTGTCGGGTGTATAGGTGCACTAGTTCAGTGAAGAGATAGTGAAATACAAGTGGTATGGATAATTATAAGTGCTAATGGTGCCAGAAAATAGCTTGATGGTGTGGAAGAGACTAAAGGAAAACTTAAATAAAGATGGAAGCAAGCAAACATGTAACAGATCTAGTTGCAAATGGTGTTTCAATGCTTAGAAACAAGGCCTATGGATCATACTTTCACTAGTGAACACTCTCATATAAATATATTATCTTCATGGTACTACTCTGAACTACTCTCCGGTTGGACACTCTAATCCATGGTAGGGATATAACAACACTCCTCAAAGTTCGCTTTCTGCATCTAGATAACCCCACACTATCACCTTGAACACTAGATGGTTCCAACAAACACCCCAATTTCATAGAGACATCCAACTCCAAATATAACTCATAACAAGTATTTGTAATCTCTAGCCTAAGTGCCACCATGGTGTGCACGCTGTCACTTTCACACACATGGGGAGAGCAGAGATCTATTAAAGCACTTGAGTAGCAAGGTAGATCTACTTGATTACAAAGCTCATGATCACAATATGATCATGCATAGAGAGAGAGATGAACACATAGCTACCGATAGAACCCTTAGCTTAGAGGAAGAACTACTCCCTCATCATCATGGGAATCAGCAACGGTGATGGAGATGGCGGTGGAGATCGATGGAGATGGCTCCGAGGGCACTTCCCCGTCCCGGCAGGGTGCCGGAATAGAGACTTGCTGTCCCCCGAATCTCCCCTTCGGTGGCGGCAGCGCTCCAGAACTTTTTGTGGCTGGAGGCTGGACGATTTAGGGTTTTTGCATCGGGAGGCATCTTATAGGTGAAGAGGCAAGGTCAGTGGGCGGCCAGGGGGCCCACACCACTAGGTGGAGCGGCTAGGGTGGACCCGCGCCACCACATGGTGTGGCCGCCCTGTGGCCCCTCTCCATCTCGTCTTCTTGCTCCGTGAGTCTTCCGGTAAAATATCAACTTTGGCTTTTGTCCCGTCCAATTTCGAGAATATTCATTTTCTGACTTCCTGGAACCAAAAACAGCAGAAAACAGGCAACTTGCACTGTGGCATCTTGTTAATAGGTTAGTGCCAAAAAATGCATAAAAGTATCTCCAAATGTAGACAAAACATAAGAAAGTAGATACTAAACAAGCATGGAACATCAAAAATTATAGATACGTTAGCAACTTATCAATGAAGATCAAGATACCATCACCGGTCATCCGCCATCCATCTGGGCGCATGCCACCTGGAACCTCGAGCCTTCCTCTCTGTATCTTCGTGGTTGGGGCGCGTAGTTTGGTCTTTGCCCCCTTTTTGGTGTCTTGATGCCAAAGGGGGAGATGTCTATTAGGATGCTATGGGATTTGCGTGGGATATGTCACGAGCTTGTTCTTACTTTGATCCTTTTATGCTCGTGAACATTCTTCTTTCTATTTGTGTGCTTGTGGACCTCGTTATTTGTGATACTCTATGTATTAGACTATGTGTTATGGTATCTTTGTTGATATCTATGTGGTATTTTTGTGGTTGGTTGTTTATGGTGGAGTTATCTATGTTATTTCCCAATCTATTGTTTCTCACCATATGTTTGTTGGTGCAAAGGTATGACCCTACTCTCTTACTCATGTATCATTGCACTTGTCTAGTTTTTGTAATGGTAAGGGGGAGTCCATCCTTGTGTGTGTATGTTGCATTCCATAAGAAAATTGCATCTCATGCACACATCTAGGGGGATCCTCTCTTACTTTGCAAAAATATGTACCTCATTTACTTTAGCTATGCAAATACTATGGGGTTGTCATCAAACACTAAAAGGGGAGATTGAAATGGCATTGATCTAAGTGTTTTGGTGTTGATGACAACTCCACCTATGGTTTAATTGTGTGCCTAAGTTGCAAGATTTATTCGTGTGCACATTGTTGGGTGGACTCATATCTTGAAGACTCATGAAGATGATGCTTCTTGTTTTGCATTTCTCTTTATTTTGTTGTTTTAGGAGGCCGTACTATCAAGAGGGGATCCACCTCGGAAGGATGTGGGTAATCACATTTCTTGCACAAACCATTTTTGCACCTCCACAACCTTCCCATTTTTAGCGAGAGAGCGATCCGTTTGAGGTTTTGAGCTGTATTCTCCTCTAACCGGAAGTATCGGTTAAGCACCGGTAGTACTGCCTTATCACTTCCTAGGCCCCGTGCCTATGTTACTTGTTATCGGTAGTGCCGACGATCCATCGATAGTTCAGGTTAGGGGGTTTTGTGACCAAGAACTTCCGGACCTAGCTCCTGTGCAGTGCCGTTGAGGCCACTCTCAACTCAGTACCCTCTCTAATTTGAGAGTGTTATTTAGCGGAACTTGATCGTAAGTTGGGCTGGTAGTACCAGTCGGTAGTTCCGCTCGCCTTAGTCGGTACTTCCGACCCATACTCTGAGGCAGTTCCTACAACTTTCGAGCTTTTGGAATGTGCCTGAACAGAAGTTTCGGCTTCCCGCCGGTAGTACCGGTGGTGTCACGGAACCTCCCAACAGTTCGATTTGAAGGGGCCTATTTAAGGTCCCCTTCTTCCTTAACTCTTCAATTTTCTCTCTTTAACATCCCAAAACTTCAATCCAAGCTTATCAAGATCAAATCAATCAAATTTGGGGTTAACAAAAACTTTTCCAAAGTTAATATGAAACCATTCATATATGTGTGCATTTAAATTAGGAGTTGTTTGAATTGCCATGATTGAGTGCTCCAATGCTTGTAAAATGTTTCTCAGGTGATTTAAACATCATCTACATCATTCCCAAACTTTTCCAAAAGAAAATCAAATCAAAAAGAATTAAAAAGGAGGAATGGTCATTTTGGCAAATTTAACTCTCATGCCTACTTTGGCTATTCCTAGTACTCAAATTTTAATAGAAACAATTCTTGATCTTTGCACCCCTTGCTAGTACACATAATGAGGTACCAAGGCCCACCTTTTGATCTGCTAAAAACATTTTGTAAACTAATTTAAATGACAGTTTAAAATTGAATCTAATGCATATGCATAGATCACCCTATTTCAAAACCCATCTTTTTGAGCTCCACTTTCAAAACCCTTGCAACCAGAGACTACCTATCACTAGGGGAGATCACTCAAAAAATTTGAACTCAAAATTCAAAAAGAATTTTCATGCGGCCATTTCATCAAACACATGGCAGACATGATTTACACCTTAATTCTAGCTCACTGTTTTGAACATGGTTTTGCACCCAATTCTCCTCCAAACCCTCCCTCTGTCCCCATATGATCTAACTAGGCCAATTAAACCCCAACCCCTACCCCCTAGCTGCACTGCCATGCCATGCCGAGCACCACCTCGCCGGCCGACAGTGCACTCGCAGCAGCAGCCCTCTCTAGCCTCTCTCCTCATGTCTAGCAACTTGCTTGTGGTCCACCTCCACCGCCCAACCAGCCCCAGGACAGAGACAGAGGGCAGAGCGGCCAGGAACCGCTGCGCCCGGAGCTGGTCGAGCATGCCGACGCCGCTCCTAGAGCACGCCCTGTCCCCACTCGCACACACCACCCCTTGGCACTAGCCCGCGCCCACCGCTCCGCCTCGACCTGGAGAACACCCCAGACATCCCCGTTCGCCGCCCAAAGCCTCACAGCCACCGCTCGCCGTGGACACCGCCGCTTCTGCCGCGCAGAGCGCCACCTCGCCCAGACCGCGTGCCACCACACCTATGGCCGCATTTAAGCTCTAGAGCACCGCTAGGGAACCGCCCATCGATCGCCACCCCCAGCCAAGCCTCTACCTTGTCGTAGCCATGTCGCCACCGTCGACCGCCCATCCCGCTCGGTCTCACCGTCGAGCCTATAAAAGGAGCCCTCCCCAGCCTCTCTTCTCCACACCATTCCACTACCCTCACCTCTCTGAACCTCACCCACCTCTAGCCGGAGCAAGGCGAGCTCTGCCTCGCCGAAATTGGAGCCGGAGCAGGCGCGGCAGGAGGAGAAGGGCGCCGTTGATTGCGACCGCCCCAAGCTCCAGCGCGACCACGCCTCGCCTCGCCATCGTCTTCCACGTCGTTTGCCCGCCTCGCTGACCCCGCTGGATCCCTTGTACGCCCCCAGCAGACCCCCACCGAGCCGCTAGGGTTCGAGCTCGCAGGCGACCTGTTCGTCGTTGACGACGACCCTCAGCCGTAGATCTAGCTTCTAATCGCATGGCTCACAGCGTGCGTACCGTTTCGCGTTTTAAGTGCCGCTGACACGTGGGACCCCCCTGTCAGCTGAGCCCCGCGCCGCGGAGCGCCACTGGGCCGTCCCATTCCTTTTCCCGCGCTAGCCCACATATTCAAATCTGGATTTTTCTTTTTAGTTGAATCTAGTTTCTGTCCAGTATTTCAAAAATCCATTATGTGAGTTTTACAAATCCAAATAGCATGAAACCAATTTTGTCTGAAATGTATTAAGATGATTTATCCAAGCCCGTTGGATTTAATTCAATTAGAGTTATAGATCTCTCCTAATAAAAATAAGAAGACAGAAGCTTTTGCAACTTGCCACATTTTTATAAAATCAACCAAGTTAGCTTTTGAGTTGATTCCAACTCTCAAAAATCACATTTTACCATATTTATCCAAATATGTAATAATATTAAGGTTTACATGCAGCGACTTTGGACTAGTACCAAAATAATGCTATATAGGCATTTCTAGTCACTTTAAATCATTAAATAATAAACTTAAACCAAAGTAATATTGATCCAACCCTTAAATCTCATTCCCACAGGTTAGAATATGTGGTGAGGACATGTGTCCACATGATCCCATATTTTGGTGGTGAATATTAAATTTTAGTTAATTTTTCAATGAGTAGAAATTACTTTTCTAAAATAAAAAGAAGGAAACTTTTGATTTAAACTTGTGATGCTTGTGATGATAATAGATCATCAATTGTGTGTCTTATAATGCTATCTAGCCTAGTTAAGTATTTTTTTGGTGATTGTGCACTCCCTATGTATTTATAGACGATAGTACCGACCAAGCTCTCGAGGAGGAGGAGTTCTACCAAGAAGAAGAAGAAGAAGAAGAAGAAAACTTCAACCACTGCACCAACCAAGGCAAGCTACTATTAGCAAGCTAGCACTATCTAAGTGCCAGCCACCTTTAACAATGCAAGCTAGCACTTGCAAGTTTAGTGTTTAACAAGCTAGGATCAAACTAGATGGTTTAGCAAAGATGCCCTAAGTATGCCTTGATCACACCCCTCTGACTATTAATACCCCAAGTCTTAGTTACAAGTTTTACCCTTCTTAGTTTGTACAAAGTCCTGTACTTGTTTTGAAGGTAGCATAAAAAGTATAAAACTTGACCTATTTAGAACCCTTTAGATGTCATTCCATGGCATGAGATTGAACCCATCTTTACCACCTTAGTGAACACTCTTAACTTAGTAGTTTAGAGTAGATCCAAAAACTTGAGTCACTTTAGATGGGAATACTTGGTGAAAATGAATTATGAAAACCTTGGAATGATGAGTCATTCTATTGAGATGTTTTGACATGTGTTGAGAAACACAAAGGATTGATGTTGATGAAAATGTGGAGGCATGAGCCTTAACTCTTTTATAAAACTGATGGTTGGATTCGGATGCGATACCATTCCAAATTTACCGTACAACCACATTACCTGAATTGGGTAAGGCTTAGCTGGAAATTTATATGGATTAGTATTAGTTCCCTCCCGGGAGAGGTTTGAGTTGAGGCTACCTCTCAATGTTGTCCACCTATGTAGTGCCCAAGATGACTGATGGTCATGGTTGGGAGGACATGCTCATAGGAGAGGTGCTTATACTAGGGTGTGTAAAGGGAAGGTTATGTTTGATTATCTGCATACTAAGTATGATGATTCAGGGTTATCCCTGACAGATGTATCGAATCTCGTGGTGAAAGTGTACCACCTCTGCAGAGTGTCAAACTATTCAAATAGCCGCGTCCGCGGTTATGGACAGTTGGAATGGCCATACTGTTTCGTTGTCAGATGTTTTCTAAAGACTTTGAAAAGAATGATGAATCTTGACTTGACCACAACAGGGTTGTGTTTATGACAATAGTTTCCCCAACTTAAGTGATTTTAGAGTTTTACCTTATCTTTCTTTGCTTCAGAACTCAGCTTAGGTTTCAAACTTAACTTGATAGTTAAGCATAGAGTTAACATTTTAACTTAGATTTATCATACTTGTTAGTGGTAGTTTGCGAGTACTTAAAGAGTACTCATGGCTTTTGTCCCTGGCTATTACCATGGCCAGACTATGAAGGAGATTATCAAGATGATGGTCAGCAGGACGGCTATGATAACTAGGACTATCTGCCTTTGTCAGCATTGCCTGTGCCCCTGAAGATGGACCCCACTGCTGCGCTATCTTTTATTTCCGCTGCTTGTTGTATTAAGACTGGATCATGAGATCCTTATTTGTGTAAGAACCTTATGTATGGTTTGTAATAGATGATGTACTGTGATATCCAATCCGTTATGTCTCGCAAAAATGGTAATCCTGGGATTGCGAGGTATGGCATAACGGGCATCTGGGATTAAACATCCGGGTGTTGACACTCTCTCCTCCATTAATACAAGAGTTCAGTCTTCCTAGATCTCTCTCCCTAGACACTCAAACCTCTTGATCATTTTAGGAGTGGGAGACGTTACCTAGATCTACACTTTCACCAAAGGAATCTTGATTTCCCCCACCCACCCTGTGTAGATCTTTTTTACTCTTGGGTTCTTGGAACCCTATACGGTGTAGGACATCCTTGGAGTTCGGACATGCGTTGCTGAAGCTCCGTGGTGCCATATAGGGCACTCTAATTAAGTTGTGGAGACTACTCTCACCCTTGTTGTAAAGGTTTCGGCTGGCGATTTTAATGGAATGATTGCTCCCATACAAAATAATGGAATCAGATTTATTCAGATTCGAATATATTTAGTACTAAAACATGATTAGATACATCCAAATCTAGACAAGTCAGACTCCATTAATTTGGTTTAGAGAGAGTAAATAAAATGACCATCCACGGTTCAACACCAAAGTCTCGTGCAAGTTTCTTCTTATATGTCGTGTGCCATGTTATTCTATCGGTGAAACTTGAAGCCCATGAAACAACAATTTTCTTTAGAAACCCTTACCACCGTAGGGAACTCCATTTCTCGCCAATGTTTTTCCATACTCCGCTCGTGTATGCTAGCCATAGACACTATAACACTTGGAGATGAGGGAACCACAACTCAACACCGCAATACGGTATGCACTACAGTAAACGAGGCAGGCGCCAACGACCACCTTCTGGTCATCGATGTAGCGCCTACAGGGCCCACATCGGCGGTTGACGGTCATTTGGGCTGGTGGTAGCTACGCCGACGGCATTGCCGTTGGCCTAATTTTTTTCAATTTTTTATTGAATTATTTGACTCGTTAATCTCACAAGCGTCTTTTTTGAATACTTTGACTCATTAAAGCGTCCTTTTTACTCTAAGTACGCTTAATCTACGGTCAAATTACACTCATGGTCAAACTTTTCGATCGGTCACCCATCCTCAAACTAGTCTAGCCCCAGCATGCTTAACTTCTATGTTTCTTTCGGATTAGGTTCCGATAATAAAATTAGACCTTATCGATAATACTACCATATCAATCCTATTAACCCTTGGACCATGGTGTCACATACCTTTATTTTTAAATTTCAAACAATTATTTAAGTAAACTAAAATGATCTTGAATTCAAATAACAATAAAATGATTTTTTTGTTTTTTCTATTTAATAGAAAATAATTTATATCTTTAAATCCGTAAATTAGAATTCGGCAAATAATATGTCTAAATCGATCAAAAAATGAGAAAAATCCAAATATGATATCCCTATTATATTTTTAATCATGCATTATGTCTTTCTAATAGTATACTGCAAGGTTTTCTAAATTCATTTAATAGTATTCAAATCTTGACAAAATCATATCAAAATTTCCCTTTTAAATTTGAGGATTCTAAAAAATCCTTAGCTTGGGGCCAAGTCTCGCTAAACTTTTAGTGGTTCTCTGATGAAATAGCATATTGTAAACCTAAAAATGATTTTTATAAAAAATCATGAGCATCATGTACCTATAGTCCAAATCTGACCCACTTCTTATCGATTCGGTACGAATTTGTCTTTTTCACGAGGGGTGGATGAAAAGGTTTAAGATACTCCGGTTGGGACATTTTTCATGCAAGGTGTCCTAGTATTTTTTAAAAATAGGGTGGTACCATTTTGAAACTTTTATTTGGTGGTTTCTTCACAAAACACCCTTTTTGGTAGTCAGAAAATGGAACATTGACTTTTGGTGCGACAAAAAATAAAACTTCCTCCGGCAACATTTTAGTCATCCTAATATGTACATGTGTGCACAATATGGTCATATTATCACAAACTATGCTGCGATTCTAGCCAATAATATTGGTCGTTTGGCCTGAAAACCATAAAAACTTAAACATGATAGCTCATTTTTGAGAAGGTTTTTTTTGAGATATTTGCAATATTCCAAGTTTGATATTTTTCCTTGAAACTTTGTCAGATAATATGACACCATGTGAAGGTTTTATATTGTTTGGATCATTTTTAATTTCTTATGCTCATTTCAAACTATGGTCAAAATGGTAGGCATGCAAATTCTTAGTTCGAGGCGAAGCCTTGCTAAAATTCTAGTGAATATTTGATGAAATAATATATTGTGAACCTAAAAAATATTTTTCCAAAAAATCATGAGCATTAGATCATGTACCTGTAGTTCAAATCTGACCCACTTCCTCCGATTCGGCAGGAACTTGTCTTTTTTACGAGAGATGGACGGAAAGGTTTAAGATATCCCAGTTGGGACATTGTCCATTCAAGGTGGCCCAATAGTTTTGAAAAATGGGGTGGCATTATTTTGAAACTTTCATTTGGTGGCTGCTTCATAAAATACCTCGTTTTTGGTACTCGGGAAATGGAAAATAGCTTTTTAGTGCAACAAAAAGGAAAACTTTCTACTTCAATATTGTTCTCCATCCTAATATGCACATATGTGCATAATATGGGCATATTATCACAAACTATGCCGCGATTATAGCCATAACATTGGTCGTTTGGCCTGAAAACCATAAAACCTCGAACATGATAGCTTATTTCCGAGAAGGTTTTTTGAGATATTTGCAATATTTCAAGTTTGATATTTTTCCTTGCAACCATGTCACATAATATGACATCACACAAAGGTTTTACATTGTTTGGATCGTTTAAAAAAATTCTTATACCCGTTTCAAACTATGGTCAAAACGGCGGGCATGAAGATTCTAAGCTCGGGGCTGAGCCTCGCTAAACTTCTAGTGAATCTCTGATGAAATAGCATATTGTGAACCTAAAAATGATTTTTCCAAAAAATCATGAGCATCAGATTATGTACCTGTAGATCAAATATGACTCACTTCCTTCTAATTCGATAGGAATTTGTATTTTTCACGAGAGGTGAATGGAAAGGTTTAGATACCCCAGTTTGGACATTGTCCATGCAAGGTGTCCTAGTATTTTGAAAAATAGGGTGATACCATTTTGCAACTTTCATGTGGTGGTTACTTCACAAAACACCCCATTTTTGGCACTCGGAAAATGGAAAATAGGCTTTTAGTGTGACGAAAAACTTCCTCCCGTAATATTGTTCGCCATCCTAAGATGCACATGTATGCACAATATGATCATATTATTACAAACTATGCCGCGATTCTAGCTATAACATTGCTCGTTTGGCCTGAAAACCATGAAACCTCGAACATGATAGCTCATTTTTGAGAAGTTTTTTTGTGATTTTTGCAATGTTTCAAATTTTGATATTTTTCATTGCAACTATGTCACATAGTATGACATCACGCGAAGGTTTTACAATGTTTGGATCGTTTTTAAATTTATTATGCCCGTTTCAAACTATGGTCAAAACGGCAGGCACGAAGATTCTTAGCTCAGGGCGGACGAAAATGTTTATGATACCCTGGTTGGGACCTTGTTTTGATATATTGCTGTGACCTAAATAAACACAAATCAAGATAAGACTCCACTTTTCTTCCCTCTTTCGATGCCCGTCTAGGGAGGTAGAAGACGCAGGATGCACGGTCCAGGGTTTCCATAAAAGAGGGGCTTCGGTGCCTCGGGGTCCGTATAAATTGAGATATATATTTAATATTTATATGGTAGTTGTATATTATATGTGTATTTTGTTATTTTTATTTTACATTTATGTTTTTGCATCGAGTTTCGGAAGGTTCGCGTCGTTATTCTATGCGGGTGGCGAGATACCGAAATTTGAAGGTACAATCTCCAATTTGTTTATAAAGTATATCTACATTAAAATAATAGAGGGAAATAAATCAGTCAACTATATAAATTTGATTCGTTGAACACAAAAAGGAAAAAAGGAAAAAAAAGAAAAAGCTTGCCGTCGGTGTAGCTCCCATGCCCTAACGTCTTCCCACGCCCGTCAGATGGGCCAGTAACCTGGGTCACGTGTCACGCTACGCCGACGGTCTTCTCTACGCCGACGGTAGCCATCCTGCCTGGCCTACGCCGATGATAAAGTTGGGCCGACGACCGCTTCGTCCGGCTGCCCAGCCCAGTCACCTTCGTCAACGGCCTTGACTTTTTGCCGTTGCCGTTGCCGTAGCGCCAGACTGTCGGGGCCTTCATCTTCTCCCGGAGTAAAGTAATGGGTTCTTTTTATGTTAGTTTCATGTGTCTATGAAGATTTATGGTGTTCTCTCAACGGTGGAGGCGAGTAGGCCCCCTCGTAGGTACTACCTCTGTCCCAAGGCTTAAGGCATATAACTTTTTTCAAAAATCAAACTACCTAAAGTTTGACCAAGTTTTTAGAGAAATATATTAATATTTACAATATGTAATCCATACCTTTCATTCATCATGAAACATATTTTCACATGGTATCTATATAATATAATAGTTCTTGATAGTTTTTTCTAAAATTTTGGTCAAATTTTACATGGCCTAACTTTAAAAAAAAGTTATATGCCTTAAGCCTTGGGATGGAGGGAGTATATAGTATGTTAACGGTCTTATCACTCTATTTCTCTGTTGTGGAGACATGGTCGACACTATAGAAATTTATAAATCCCTATTATTTCGGTGTATTTGACCCTCATGGGGCATATATATAGAATTATAAAGGGTAGGTAGACTTGGAGTACAAGATGATCTTAGAGTCCTAGTCTATCTCATATACGTATATGTATATGTATTCTAACATAACCCTCAGTCATAGCGGGAGTGAAGCGGACACTTGCGACTAGATTTAAAGTATTGCGCTTCTGTCGTCTTCACCTCCTTATCATCATCACCTGCGTGCACGATCATGGCTAACACCTAGGGCGGTGACTGTGTCCCCTTCTAGTGCCTCTCTTTCCTCCCGCAGTCACAGTGGGAGTGGCATGAACGCAAGTGACGACGCAGATGCTGTTGACTGAAGTTCTGAAGTTGTTATAGATGTTGTTCTTGATGTCGATGTCGAGGTAGCCGATCGTGATGTAGCCGTGGTCGAGATGGGTGTGGTTGATGTCGTAGTTGTCGTATGTTGTGTGGCCGCCAATGCCGGAGACACAAAAAATTGCGCGTTTTGTTATTGATGTTATTGATGGAGCTGCGGTTGTGGACGTTTTGCACCTTATAAAGGTACCGTCGGTGCGTCTCTTGGACGTGGTCATAAGTGAGACCACCAGTTTTGCCAGGACAGGAGGAACCCACCAAGCACACACGGTTTTGCCAGAACCGTATGCGCGGTCGTAGGGACATCACAATTGTGATGCCGGTTTGTTGATGCAGTCGTCGGGAACGTGGATGCGGCCATGCCGTCGTCGTGCCTTGCAGTTGTACTGTCAGAGGGCGTCGTAGTTGTATGTCCATCATGTGGACGGGGTATAGCGACGGAGGCGGTGTGTCGACGAAGATGTTGATGAAGACCACGTTGATGTAGACTTTGGAGATGATGTGTCGGTAATGAAGGAGTTGGCGTGTCGGCGATGATCATCACTCGAAGGCCTGCCTTATGGCGGCGATGATGTCGAAGCCTTGATGTCGGAGAAATCGGCGTATTAGTGTTCCACACCGGCCTGACGTGTGGATATACTCGACGAAGATTTTGACGTAGTCGTACAACTTGATATCGTAGATATTCGGGTCGATATAGTGCAGCTTGGTGCAGTGCAGATCTTGATATCGGTGTAATCGCGTCTCTGATCAGTGCAGATGGGTGTATTCCTTCAGCTTGATGGCCTAGAGTATTCAGATCGTGTTCGGAGTTTGGCCGGGAGTTGCATGCGGCGTGACGCCGCCATGTCCCGAGCTTCTCCCTCCCGTGGTCGATGCCGGGTGTTGTGGTCGTAGATGATTCGGTCTTGGCGGTGTAGCCCGCATAGAGCTGGAGCAGGTTGTCCCCGGCTGGTTCTATGTGACGTGAATCAATCTACGAGCACATGTAGATATACATACCAGGGACTACGTCGTGTTCTCCTGCACGTGGTAGCCTGGAGCCGTGCTCCGTGCTCCGTTTCCACGCGCCGAAGAGGCGCACAGCGGGGCCGTGTTGAAGCTGCACGCCGCTTCGGATTGTTTCATGCCGCCGATCTGAACTTATATTTTTGCGCTGATTTGCACCGGAATTTTGGGGTCACGAACAGCTTCATACAAGGGGTGTCTCTTCGAACATACCGCATCAATGGTATTGAGAAGGCAGATTATATGAACGTGGTGTTTTGGGTATGCTTCCGGATGAACAGAAAATTCGTAAAAAAATACTTAAATGTTAGTTTTTTGAATTATTACGAAGTTGCAGATCTTTGTGTCTTTCACATGTCGGCCAACTTTCGCAAAGAAAAGACATATATTGTGTCCTAGGCAAAAAAATACTAAAAAACATTGATGTAAAAAAGCGTTTTTTTAGCACCAAAATTATCTTTTTTACACTTGTTAAAATGTTCCTTTTACCTGAATTTTTTATGTGTAGTATAATGCTTACAGTTTTTTTTTCTGGCACATGAAATGTCCCTTTTCATTAGGCAGGAGCATATGTCTTAAAACTTATTTTAATGTTTGTATGGCTGATAAAGGCTTGTTCTTCATTAGTTTAAGGTTTTAAAAAAAGAAAAGCAAAAGATAAATCTAGAGGCAACTGACTTTGAAAGATATAGATTATAATATCATAGATCTTGTCAGTAAGTATTACACTTGAACTTTATATTACTACTAGTATAGTAGTATTTGCTTAGTCAAATGAATAAACCTAGACAACTGCCACATCACTGTCGAATTATAAATAAAAAAGTACTAACGAACTATCTTTCTCTCTCTAAGTCTCAACCCCTGCCGAGTTCTTGCTGCTTGCCGCCCCCAGACCCAGATCCCCTTTTTTCCCTTTGTAATGATCCAATCCACCTAGCCACTCAAGCTTCCTTCGATTCAAAGCTTCATCATTCCTCCACTACAAGCATTCACAGTGAAAGCCGCGAGGCCCCGGTGCCGCGGAGACCCTGTTCTGCTCCGTCTGGTCTCGCTTCTTCATGGCGCAGCGCAGCACATCAAGCAGTAGAAGAAGAGGACCAGCATAGACATTACAAGCTCGAGTGAGAGTAGCTGCCGCAGCAAGACCGGCAAGCAAGAAAGGAAGGGACAACCATGGGGTCCCCAAAGGCGGCCAGGAGCAAGGCGGGCCAGGGCGGCATCTGGCGCCGCAGGATCGGCGCGCCATTCGCCGTCGTCATGGTGGCGGCCGTCCTCGTCCTCGTCGTCTTCACCGGCCAATTCGCCCAGGGCCCCGACGGTCAGTCTGGAGTCTGGACCGTCTCCTATCTCAAGTCTAAACGTGGACTTCTTCTTTCTTCCTGACATTCGTATGTTCTAACTGGTGATTTCTTCTTTCAGCTTCCTCCCGATTCACTTCGGTTCATGTGGAGGACAGCACACTCCGGAGAGTCCCCACAGATCAAGGCAAGAAGATCAAATTCAGACGATTTTACAGTTCTTTTCAGTTGCTCGTGTCTTGTTCATCGTTTCCTTGTGATCGTTGACGGCTTCCAATTCAGGCTTGGAAACACCGGATTCGTCAAAGCAAGAAGGGGAGGGGAGTGACCGAAATGCTGGTAAGCATAGGCAGAGAAAATGGGGGGATTTTCTTTTGTTACGAAGCTCTAACCCGATTAGCCAAATTTGATTGGTTCTGTTTTGGAGATTCAGAGCCTGACGAATCTCCCGATGAGGCAATCATAGAGCAGCAACAGCCTCCAGATGAAACCACCGGTGCGGCATTGTTCTTTGTTTCATGGCGTAATTTGATATGGACGACTAGTCTATAAGTTATTTCTTCAGCTAATCTTTTTTACCTTTTTTTTCTTCTTTTGCTCCCAATCAGAGTATTCGGGGAAGGAATCTGCCTCGCAAGTTCAGGAAGGGGAAGATGGCACAGTGGAAGCTGGTAATGCAGAGATGCATCCTCAATACAGTTGCTTGCTTGCGATTCAGTCAGTGCTTGTAGATAGTACATACACTGCTAGGTAGATACTCCCAAATGTACCGTTCTGGAACTTCTAGTACAGCACATATCGAGGGTTCCAACTTCACCTGCACTGAGGAGTAAGGATGATAACTAGTAGAAGGTGATATGGCTTAGATGTAAAGTTGACCCATGTGGTGGACTAAAGCTAAAGTGAATTATATGCTATAAGTGCACCACATGGAAATCTTAATTTGTTATAGACTGTCTTTCTAGAAGGTAGCTGCTAATTTTTCACCCTAGTGGCCGATGGCTTGTGCTGTACACTAACATAAAGCTTTTTTTCCTTTGGTGGGGAATAACACTTGAGTGCTCTACTGTGAAAATTAAGCATATAAAGGTTCCATGCTTCTAGATGATATGAATGTCTAGAAATTAAGATTTAGGAGGATCTGAATGTGGCACAACAATTTTTCTAGACAACTTTTTTTTCTAGACAGTTCACAGTTAGCTTGGTACATGGTGGCAGTAATTCAGCTAGTGACCATATTTGGCAACCATATTTTTTATGTTGTGCAATCTTGGTTGAGTGTGTGATATATTGACCACACATAAGTTTCTAGCTCATAAAAAATTAATGTTTGTTAACAGACAAATAACAATTTAGAAAGGAACACTAGAAATCTCTAAATTATGGCAGAAAAAACATAGAACTCATTTTTTCATTTGTCACCTGTCACTTTTGAACTGCACCAAAATTTATTGAAGGATGTTTGCATAGAACAGCAACTGCTGTTTCTTTATACTAGAATTGTTTTCTGGACTCGTGACAGCGATTTTTTTTTTCTTTCTATCTCATTTAAGTATGTAGCAGTAGCACACCTTAACTTTATTTGGCATTCTGGATATCATAGTTTTATTCATGAAGGCATGCCCCTGTAGAAAATACACACTTTGTAATTTAGTTCCAGGAGAGAAAGACGATATGCTTATGTGTCAGGAGAGAAAGACGATATGCTTATGTGTCAGGAGAGATACGCACTATGAGAAAAATCGCTTGCTCTTTCTTTATCTAGGTCTATTGTTTGATGACACGACATGAGAGTTAGGATTTTGATATTTTGTAGGTAATGTGCTGTAGAAGATCATCAGGAATACAATGATCATACTGTAAATCTCGTTGGGCATAAACTAACTAGATCAGAATATTATGACGGTAGGGGCTGATTGGTCAGCCTACGCATACCCTTTGTAAATACATCGTTAGCTTGTTCAATTTATGTTCTTTCATGTTTTTCCTTTTTAGATTAGATGTCTGCATGATGTGGTGTTTTATTTCTTATTGTAGTTATTGTTTGCACAAAGATCTTGCAATAGCACAATCACATTCAAATATCTTCTATTGCTACCAGCTACCCCCATTAAAATTATTCAGTGAATGGATACAATCAAAATGAATACTCATGGAATCATTTCATACTGACATGTACAGGTTCAGCACCATACACCAAGTGCACACCTCCATCCAGCACGACAGTCTGTGACCTCTCCAACCCGCGGTTCGACATATGTGAGTTGTGCGGTGATGCTCGCACCATTGGCCAGTCGTCCACTGTCATGTATGTCCCACAGACAGAAACATCCGACGGTGAAGAGTGGAGTATCCGAGCGCAGTCCCGGAAGAACCTTCCCTGGATCAAGAAGGTGACCGTCAAATCTGTGAATACCTCCCACGCGGTGCCAAGGTGCACCTCCAAGCATGCCATGCCAGCCATTGTCTTTGCCCTCGGTGGGCTCACATCAAATGTGTGGCATGACTTCAGTGACGTCCTTGTTCCGCTGTTCCTCACCGCCCGCGCGTTTGACGGGGATGTTCAGTTCCTCATCACCAACAACCAGCCCTGGTTCAGCAAGAAGTACGCGACAATCCTGAGCAACCTGACGCGGCACAAGATCATCGACTTCGATTCAGATGACCAGGTCAGGTGCTACCCGCACGTCATTGTGGGTCTGAAGAGCCATCGAGACCTCGGCATCTACCCAAACCTGTCACCGCAGAACTACACGCTGATGGACTTCCGGCTGTTTGTCCGGGAAGCCTACGGTTTGCCCGCGGCCAGAGTGGGCATACCCTACAGGGCTGACAGAGACGACCCCGACAAGAAGCCCCGGGTGATGCTTATCGACCGGGCGAAAACCCGGAGGTTCGTCAACGCAGCATACGTCGTCCAAGGGCTGGAGTGGTTCGGCTTCGAGGTGGTGAAGGTCGACGAGAACAAGACGGACTCCAGCAGCCTCGACGAGTTCGCCAGGCTCGTCGACTCGTGCGACGCGATCATGGGCGCCCATGGCGCGGGCCTGACCAACATGGTGTTCCTGCGGTCTGGTTCAGTGGTGGTGCACGTCGTGCCGTACGGTGTCGAGTTCATGGCCGACGCGTCCTACGGAGCCCCCGCGCGGGACATGGGCCTGCTGCACGTGGAGTACAGCATCAGCCCGGAGGAGAGCACGCTGCTGGAGAAGTACGGGCGGAACCACACGGTGATCAAGGATCCCGAGGCTGTCAGGAGCGGCGGCGGGTGGGACAAGGTCGGGGAGGTCTACATGTCCGAGCAGGACATCGTGCTCAACATGACCAGGTTTGGCCCGACCTTGCTGAAGGCGATAGATTTCATCATGTAGGCTGTACGGGGTTAGGTTTGGTTTTTGGTTAGTTATTACAGTGTTTTCACAGTTTTTTTTTTACTACTAGAAAAGAAACTTCACACTTAAAAACTGTTTTTTTGGGAGAGATAGTGGCCATTGTTTTCTTCTAGAGCTGGTTGTATAGGATTGGATGCGTATGATTTGAATCATGATGTGCTCAGTTCAGATTTGTTATACGGACGGGGGTACCGATCTTGCCTTGAAGGTGTCCTGTTCAACTCTGGTCTGTACACTAAGACTGTTCTTCGACTTCACGTGGATGTTTCACCTGAAATGTTGACGTTGTAGCCTTGATGTCTGGAATCTTCTTTACAAAATTACGGAAGGAAGTTGTTTTCATCCGTGGATGCAGAGGCTGGGAGAATTTTACCTTCCATTTTGAAAGGAAGAAAGAAAAACATGTGTTCATTGTTCTTCATTGGGTTAGTTTCATGGATGCAGAGGCTGGTAGGTTTTCACATTCTCTTTCGAAAAGGGAAAAACACATGTGATGAAATCAGCAATGCTTGTGACCTAGAATACCATTTTTCCTGAAGTTATATATACCGAATTCAAATTTTCCGTTCAAACCGAATCAGATATTATTGATTGCCAGCTGCAATGAAGTAGTATTGGAGGACTCTGTACTCCTTTGGGTCCCTGCCACAGGGTTCCAAGGTCCAGGCTAGCACATTAAACCCAAGGTGTCCACCACCCTCATAAACCCTCCTGAACCAGCAGCAGCAGCTGCTGCAGATCTCATGATCTGAAACAGCCACTGTATGCTGAGCGATTCAGGGCAGGCAGCTAGCTAGTATCTGCACCTTGGATCATGAGCCCCAAAGCAGTCACCTTGGATGTATGATTCAGGGCAGGTAGCTCAGCTTAGCTATAGCTACTAGTACCTTGGATCATGAGCCATCTTGTGCTTCGTTGTGCCATGTGGAGTGTGCCGTTCTCTCTGGAAGATTGAGTACTGCTGCTATTGATGTTAATTACCACCCCTGGACCATCCATGGATCTGATGGCGCCTACATTGACAATCTGGGCTTTAGTCCTAGTAGTAGAAGATTACTCCTCTACTCTACTCGCCACATGCAGGAATGATCACCACTTAAATCCTCACAATTAATCCTTTCCAGACCCTAATTGTCCAGGACAAAACCTGCTCTTTTGCGGTACATAAATTTACTGGTATTTAACCCCTCATTTCCCTCCACTCCGCTCAACAAACCCACATGGAAGAAGCAGAGTGCAGCTGGAGGAAATGTTTAGAATGGAGCAGTGAGGGGATGAGAAATCCATACTAATGTTTAGCTTAATGGAGTAGTGGCAGCCGCAGCTGCACAATCGTAGCGTTTCTTCTCTGCAGATGGGCAAGGCGGGCAGGTGGCTCAGAAGCTTCCTGACCGGCAAGAAGGGCAGGGACAAGGGGAGAGGGGACGACGGAGGGTCGCTGCCGGCGCCGGCAGCGAAGGAGAAGAGGCGGTGGAGCTTCCGGCGTCCGGCGGCGTCGGTGAGCGGGAGGGAGGCGATCAGCACGGCGTCTGGACATCAGCAGGGCCAGCTCGCGTCCACGTCGTCGTCGCACTGCTTCTCTGCCGATGTGCACGTGGTGGTGGCGGCGGTGCAGGAGGACCTGCATGAGCATGTCGTCGTCGCCGTGCCTCCGCCGCCTCCCGAGGCCGCGATCGTTGCGCCGTCGGAGGGTGGTCACGCCGAGGTGGCTGCTGCCGTCAAGATTCAGTCGGCCTTCCGGTCGTACCTGGTACGTACTTCTGTTTTTATGCTGCATCGGTGGTTGGTGGTGTCTGTGCGCTCAAGTGGAACCCATCCGTGCGCGCGCGTGCAGGCGAGGAAGGCGCTGTGCGCGCTGCGAGGGATGGTGAAGCTGCAGGCGATGGTGAGGGGCCAGCTGGTGCGGCGGCAGGCGGACGCGACGCTCCGCCGCATCCAGGCGCTCGTCGCCGCCCAGAGGCGCGCGCGGGCGGAGCGGCTGAGGCTCCGGGTCATCGAGGTCGGCGGCGCGCCGCGGCCGCACACGAGCCGTCGGTCGCCGCAGCACCACCGCTCCCCACGGAAGCCACTGGCCGTGGCAATGCAGGAGGCTGACAGCGGCGGGGGCTCGACGCCGCCGGCGAAGGCGGACCTGTGGTGCCACAACCAGAGGGCCTCGCCGGCGAGGCAGTCGGGGCTGGCGTCGGACAACGCGAGCGCGCGGACGTTCAGCGACCGGTTCGAGGAGGAGCACTACTCATTCTCGGCGGCCTCCTTCTCCGCGGCGGGGTCCGAGGCGAGCGGGCGCCACCATCACGGCGGCAAGGCGTGCCACGGCCAGGGCGGCGCGAGCTACATGGCCAACACGGAGTCGTCGCGCGCGAAGCAGGCGCGGTCGCTGAGCGCGCCGCGGCATCGGCCCGAGCCTGCCTCGCCGTCGCCGAGCGGGCGGCGCAGGGCGTCCCTGGACCCGCGGGACCTCGCCGGCAGCCAAGGCCAGGCCCAGGCGCGCGCGCCCTCGCCCGGCAGGAGCTCCGTCGACGCGGCGGCGCGCGTGAAGGCGCCGGACAGGCCGAGCGGCAGCGAGTGCGGGTCGTCGTCGAGCACCGCGCTGCTGCTGGCTTCGGCCGCCGCGTCGCGCATGGCAAGATGATCGGGCCTTCTCCATGCGCGGATGGTCTGAGTCCAGGTTTAAGCTGACGGGAACGGGCGGCGTCGGCGTGTGCCAGCGGTTGTTTTGCTGTTGAATTGGGTGACCAGGGACACTCTTCTTACCCCGGCCACTGGCACTGCGTGCCTGGCAATTCCTTCTTTCTTTTATTGATTTATTTACTGTAGAACAATGTTACTCCGTATTATAGTCTTCGTGAAGCAGTTCAAAGTTCAAACACATGTAGTATTGGAGCCGTAAAATGCAAAACGGCAGAATTTGTTTCCTTTCTTTTTTTTCAACAGAAAGTTCAGGATGGAAGCATCCAAGTGCAGCTAAGAAAGTAAAATCTACTGCCCCAGTATAGCACACAGCTAATGTTTCTAGGGGAGGGGAATTGCCACATAAGTATTTTTACAAACAAAACAACTGCACAAACAAACTCCACAAACAACCAAAAGCAGCGGCATCCTCCATAACCTACACAGAGATAAACTTCTTCGGCATCTGAAATTGAAAGGCACCATCTCCTTTTCTTATAGTTCTTCGGTTCCCGGCCATTCTCATAGGAGTACCTTCCTCCATTTCATCATCATCGCCTCTCCCAGATCCTGAAGCCACATCGCTCAACATTCTGATTTAGCCTCGATTGGCAGAAGCTTCCAGAGCAGTTCGCAGCAGAAAAGCTGATCATTCCCTAATATCACGCCTCTCTTGCTCCGGATGAAGACATGCCCAATATGTCATAAAAGACACATGCATAATAAATTAACCTAATAGGAGACTTTATAGATTTTTTTTTCTCGAAGCATGCTCTATTTCTCGGCTTCCAAATAGCCAAGCAAATCGATGCAAGACAAGTAGCCTGCACATTCCTGCTGATATTGAGAAATTGGGGTATCCACCAGAAAAACTAGGAGAAACTGCCAGGTCTAGTCCCTTCCCCCACACAAACTGCCACTGTACTCCAGATGTACTTTGCAGCCGCACATTCAAAGAAAAAGTGCAAAATAGTCTCTTGTTCATCACAGAATTGGCATTTTGTATTTCCCACCTGGTTTCTCCTTGTCATGTTATCTTTTGTTGCAATTGCATTATGCCAGATACGCCAGAGCCGAATCTTGATTTTCCATAAATGTGCGAATGACATGTCCACCCCATTGCTGCATAGAAAAGTATACATTGACTTGATAGAAATTATTCCATTTTTAGTCCATTTCCATATAAGTCTACCACATAATCATTCAGGGCAACACCCATCAACATACTCTGCAATTTTCTCAATTGGTCATGTGCTTCAACATCCAACCATCTTCAAGTCAATCTCCATCTTTTACCTGCTGTCTCAACGAAAATAACTATTTGTTCATTACTGATATAAAAGAGCCTAGGGAATTTATCTCTCAAGGGTACAACTCCATACCATGCATCTTGCCATAATGTTTTCTCTTACCATTACCAATTTCAATAATTCTCCCTAGCAAATACAGCTGTCTAACGTGCAACATATCTGACCAACTAGCAGAATCCATGGACCTGTGTTTGATATTGGTTATTTCCTCTTCACCCAAATATTTTGCTCTCATCATGTAAAAATATATATTTTGCTCTCATAAATTGTTGCCACGGACCATCTTCACCCTCAAGTTTCCACCACCACTTGCACGTTAAAGTCAAATTAAAATTTCATGAGATCTTTCTCTCATAGGCCACCTTTGACTTTTGGTTCCTCTTCTCATTTCTGTTTCTCCACGTAAAAGATCTTCTAGGTTTATCTAGCTCCTCCAAGTTAGTTTTATACAGTAGAAACATAGACATATGATACATAACCACTCAGGATAAACATGCATTGATTTTTTACCTCCCTGTAATTGATAAAGCTCCTCCCATCCACCCATCCAACATCTTCTTTAATCTCTCCCCGAGGAAACCCATCTCATGAACAATATTTCTCCTAGCACTGATTGGCATCCCCATGGATTTAATTGGCCAGTGACCCTTGTAGCAATTGAGCGTCTCAGCATATCGCTAGTGCTTGTTATCATCTTTTAAGATCATGATCACATCATTCTTCTCAAAGTTAATTTTCAATCCAGACATAGTTTCAAATACATAGAGCAAGATCAGTTTCAGATTTCTTGCACTCTCAACATCTTCTTTGATAAAAACAATGGTATGATCAACATATTGCGGGATAGCTATCCCTCTATTCACTAAGTGATTAACCAAATTGAATAGGAATGGGGAGAAAGGATCTCCGTTCCTCACTCTTTTATGACTGCCAAAGTATGGATCAATTTTATCATTCAACCTGACAATGAGTGTCCCTTGAGTTACTGCACTTTTCAGCTACACCAAGCATCTATCACTAAAACCCTTCTACTTACAGTCAAACAGAAATCGCCAGTCAACTTTGTCATAAGCTTTTCCAAGTCAAGTTTCAACACCACTCGTTGTTTTCTGAATTTTGACTATCTCAACACTTCATGCAATAATTCCACCCCATCCATGACGTCTTTATAGGTAGATGAGGACCAAGAGGATGTGTGTGATTTGCTAAAATCAAAATGTATTGTGGTACGTTTTGGTCTTGGTGCATTCACGAGATGCTCCCAGCCTTTGTGGATGACCAGGTGTGTTCATTGTACATGTACTTTCTAAATATCAATAAGGTGATCTTACAGTAGTTATAATTTCCTTAACTACTCTGAATTCAAATTCGTTCTGATAAAAGCTCATCCCTGGCACAAGGTTGCTTGCCTAATTTTTTCTACATGCACAACTCAAGTGGTTGATCTTGTGTCAAGACTCCCTCAGAACACAACAAAGTTGGGATGAACCGTTATAGGAATGATTCTTATGCTTTAGCCAGTTAAACCAAGTAATGAATAAGGATACATTCCTCGTGGTGTGTGGAAACTGAAAGGGGAAATATGTATGTTAGAGTTAAGTTACTCCACTCAACATATTATTGAAAAAAAATTGGGATTGGGATAATAGTAGCTGGACTTCCATTGCACTTGCAGATTGGTTAGGGTCACAATCATTGATCGACAATATTTGGTGAACGGAGTAAAATCCACATATGGTTGGTTGATCTAGCCGAAAGTTAACATATGTCCCTAATTTTCTTATCCATGTCAATTAATCCTTGTTTATGGATAACATAAACTTTGTTATGATTAAATTAGTATGAATATTTCCGATTCAATATTATTTGCTAGGTCTGATATGTGTTTCTCCATAAATTAAGTTTTCCTCTATGTAATTACTAAAATTCCTCTCAATCTATTGCCACAATGGACGGGTGTGGCAACGTGCGCCATAATAATTATTATACTCTTAATCTTATTTCTTAGATGCACTAGTGCACGCAATAGTATTAGAGAGAAATGGTTTAGACAGCATAGAGAGACACACGGGGATCTAGTTGTCTAGTACTAGTAGTATTTTGACACGTCTAGACGTCTAGTAGCCTAGTGCTAGCACTCACAATGGAGAATATCATTTTGTGGCCCGAAAGCTGGGGTGGCCAGGCAACGCGGTACCCGAGTTCCCTGATATCATCCGTGATGACTATAGTTGGCGTGCCAAATACTCAGAGGGTCCTTTTCGTCCCGAATTTAACTTTACGTTTCAATACAAAAAATCAGGCTAACGACCGTCAAGTTGGGTCCCTCCTGTCAGCTTTCGCCGTTATGTCGCTGCCGTCGTCGCTGCCATGTAGGCTTGCAGCGTTGGCGCATGCATCCTTTACGCATCTGCTTCTTCCTCTGGGACGGCAATCTGTGGTCGCGGCCATGGCGCGGAGCTAGGATTTGGACAAACCTGCTCGGCCCGTTCTCCTTCCCATCTCGAATCAGAGCTCGCCCTCACCATGACCGCACCATTGGCACGACGCGGGGACGGGAATTCATTCCCGGGTGAGATCTGTACCCATGTCGACCATGCTCGGTCCTGTTGGCCTCCTCCAGAATCCGAGCTCGCCGTCGCCGTGGTCGCACACGCACTAGCCACGGCGCCTTCCTCTCTGAACCCCAAAGCCACATCCACCCAGTTCGGCACAACGCCAACAAGGTGAAAATGCATCAAGTTTTCTTCTTGTGATTGTAGAAAAACATGTATGTACCGTGGCCGTAGCATACTCTAACAATGTACACATATATTGTTTACTAGATTTTCATTTGAAATTAGTAGCTCCGTGATGACGAAACATAGAGAACCTAAATGGAATGACGATGACGACCATGTTCTGTACTTTGCATTGCATCAACAAGTGCTCGCTGACGAAGCAAGTTACCAAGAGAGTGGACTTCATCAGCCATTGCCAAAAAATATGTGAACAAATCAATGAGCGATTCAATGCAAATAAGCGCAGAAAAGCTAGATCCATGTCACCAATCATCAATAGGTGGCACATTCTAGTGATGCGTTCAAATGCGTACACGATGTATCATTTGCTTGAAGTGGTTGTTATCCTGAGCAAAAATGCATGGTATGCACATTACATTTGTATGTTCTATGCTGCAATTCTGTTGTTATGGGCGTGGAAAGAAAAGCTGCGCTTCACTAAATATTACGCAGTTAGGCCTCACTTAGTCTTACACAAATAAGCACAGCTTAGTCTTTACACACATAAGCGTAACTAATGATAAAGATAAAGACAAATGGTTCATCGGATCTGCCAGTATGAGCACTAGGTCCCTGGAGCTGGTGGAATCGTCGGAACAAACCAGAATGCTGCGTTTGGCCGTCTTTCATTCTCCTTCAAATAGTACGGCCCCACTGATGAGCCAATTGTAGGCCCCTTCCCCCCGACGTGGATTCGGCTCTAGGTCAGATCTGGAGTGTCAACATGATAGGCGCGTGAGTGTGCAGCAAACACACAGTCTGCTATCAACACTGGAAGTGCTGGCACCTCGGCAACAACACCAGCATGTTCTTCCTGGACTCCGCCAGCAGCCTCAGCAGGTATTTCGTCAGCTTCACCAGCAGCAGCATTAACAAGTATTTCGTCAGCTTCACCAGCAGCAGCATCACCAAGTATTTTGTCAGCTTCACCAGGAGCAGCAGCAGCTAGTTCTTCGTCAGCTCCACCACCACCAACACCACCACCACCAGCAGCAGCAGCAGCATCAGGGGCCAGGGCTGCCTGAGCAATTACAGGTTCAACAGCTCCAGGGGCTCCAACAAAGAAAGGGTAGTTGATCCCAAGAAACACAGATTGTCCCTTCAGATTGTTGACTCTGCTCCAGACTTGCTCTACTGGGTCTTCGGATGGGCATGCGGACCTCGAGAAAAGGTGACACCGCAGCGATGGGTATGAAGAAAGTTGTGTCCCCATATGTTCTATTGTATCACCAACGCTGTTTAGTGCTTCCCTGATATGAATCCACAAGAGTTCATCATGTTGTTCCGTGTTGTCTCCGAGAGGTGCCAGGAACCAGCGCCGTGTCCCAAGTTCAGCATCTGCTACTGCATCTTCGATGACCGGAGCTGGAATTATGCGCGGGGCTGCGTGGGTACCTGCGTGTTACTAACAGTCAGTAAGTAGAATTTTGAATTGGATTTTACATGCTATATGACACCATGACTCACCCTAAATGGACGGCTCCCAAACACACACGTCGCCACTAGGTTCAGTGACCGCATAAATGCGTTGCGTTCTGTACGAAGAGTAGTCGTAGGTGAAGACGGCGTCGACATACTTCTCCGGCCGCAGGAAGTCGTCGCGCAAGACTGTCCATTCCTTGTATTCTAGGCATCTAATGCATGCGATTGCCTTGTCGAACACCGCTAAGAGGTCGTACTCCCAGTTCTTCCACGCCCCCTCCCGTGGTCTATGTGGGAGCTATACCTTCACGAGCTCAAGTTCTGCCATGTTGAACCTGTAAGTGAATTCGGAAATGTGCGGCGGCCACCCGCTATTGAATGCAGTAATTCCGACACCCTTCAAAGATGGCACTGCAAGTCTCTTCAATCTGTAGCAATTTTTTAGAGTCCAAGTACTTCCATCCTAGGATAAAAGGACCAGCCACTCGCCGTTGCCACCCACCCAGTTCTGGTCATCACTCATTTCCGTCTCTTCTTCCTTGATATTCACCACTACTGATTCCGACCACTTATCCAGCAATATCAGTTTTGCATGAATATTTTGCAGAGTTTGTTGTCAGTTGGTACAATCACCTAGCATGGATTCCATTGCAAATACAATTTGACAACTGGACCTTTAGATTAAAGTACACAAAATATCGCCTAAATACGAGTGTCTCCTCAGATATCGCCTAAATTGTGCATGTGTCACTACGAAGATACTCAATATATGGAGTAGGAGCAGAGCCCCCCAGAACAAACTCTTGACGATGATCATAATTAAATAGCTCAGGGCATAACAGCCTTAAATCGTCTAATCTGTTTGTTTTTATTTTAGGAAACAGAATATCACCTAGCAGGCATTCCATTGCAAAATCGAAATTGATAACTCGTCTATCACCTAAAGTAAGACTGTGTCACTACAAAAATACCAGAATATCAGGTATGAGCAGAGCTTCCGCTATACAGAATAGTCTTAAATGGTTCGATTTGTTCAAACCGCGCGTGCACACAACATGTTCGATGAAAGGAACATAGGATTCAGATGAGAGTTCAGCACATATGAATCAACGATATGACTGAACGAATAAGCTAGATACTGGAACTTACGTGGCCATCGCGGTCGTCTGGCCATTTGCTATTATTAGGGTAAAGAAGGCCTGGCGTGCCGAACGGTTGTTCGTCCATGTTCCGCATCGTCACGTGGTAGCCAGGGATGCAGCGAGCGAGGCGGTCGGCTCAGATGATGTCCAACTCCGAGGCGATCCTGTGCACATTCACGACGCTGAGGTTCGGCCATCCCCAATCCTTGCGGTAGCGGTCGCCCTGGCCATCCGCGTCGTTGTCGCATGCCTTTCGCTTCAGCCTGCTGCTACCCCAAGCTCTACCCATAGCGGCAAATAGGGTCTGGAATCCGGTAGATTAATGGAGGCGTTGTGATAAGGAGGTGGATGGATTCGAGAGGGGGTGGAATCAGGGATGGGGCAGTTGTTCGAGTGGGGAGCGAATCTGCAAGGAACCGCCGCCGCCCCCAGTTCTTGTTCGCGTGGAAGAAAAGAAGGGGGGCGTAATTATTGAGGGCGGGCACCAGAACCGTCTAGAGGAAGTGAAAAAATAAATCGTAAAAGGGAAATGTGCGGCCCGCTTGTCAGTGAGTGAAGGTCGGCACGCGTAAACGTGCCTACGTTTGAATTGATTCCACCACATGCAAGTGGCGCAGAACAAATTTTAGGAAGTGCTAGCGTCGACGTGTAAAACCGCCATTTTTCGCCACCTTCACCCTACTACGAACGGTCGTGCACCATTCCAGATATTGGTAAGGGCGGTTCCAATCTTTCACTTCTCCGTCTCATTTCCTCCTCCATGGCCTCATCGTCTTTCTCCTCCACGGCCTCATCCATTTCCTCCACCACCGCATCACCCTCTTCCTCCGTATCCTTTCCCTCTTGCATGTAGTCATGGATGCTCTGAACGTCCGAAACGACGGCAGGCAAGAAACTGTGCACTTCGACATCGAAGTACATGGCAGGAAGAAGATCGATGTCGTCTACACCACCGACCCTTGGACGGTGAGGAACACTCTGAATAATTTCACGAGTTAGCTACAGTTCGAAGAAAACAGGTTCGTAGGTCTCGACCTTGAGTAGAGCCGCGATTGCCGTAGGATCGCCGTGGTGCAACTCTCCATGAAGGGGCACGTCCTCGTATACCAGCCTTTTTGCGAGAAGTGGGCTGACGGGATCTGGTAGACTTTGCTGTCTTTTTGTTCCTGAACCGTCTGTTTGCAAAAGTTATTGCTATATTATTTGTCTGAATTCATTTTCATGCAGGTAGGGCGAAAGCATTAGGGATCTGTTTCATGACTTTCTCGTGAACCAGCACATAACATTTACTAGTGTTGACATCACGAATGACAGTAAACTGCTTGAAAGCCTGGCTGTCAACATTAGAATCCCAAAGGAGTGCAGAGTGGACATCTAGGAAATTTACTGGATCCCAGGAACGAAGGGCGGCAAGACCGGGATGGCCGCTCTTGCCTCCGAACTCATAGACCCATGGTACGCTGACATGAAGGATAGATTGCCGAGATGTTCGTGGAGGCGTTTAGGGCACGATTACTAGGAGGATAAGCCACTTTCTGAACCTAATCTGAAGTACGCTGCAATTGACGGGTATGTTAGCCACGAGCTGTATCGCCAGATAATTGCATCATTGAACCACCACCATGGCAGGTTGTTTGTCCCAGATGCCGGATCGTAGATGAATCTACAAACCGGGGCAAGCGACCGAAGGCATCCTGGGATCGGTTGCCTTCTCCAATAGGCTGGGATGTAGACTATTAGTGCATGATTGTTGTGTTTATGAAAACATGTCATTTCATAAGTACACTATGTGAGCAATTACAAATTTCTGTGTATTACCTTTGTCAAACTATAATTTGGTTTATGATTGTATCCTTCTCTATAATCTGGGTTTGGTTATGACTTATGACTGTATCACACCTTATGCATGTCAGTCCTGGATTCTGCCGCATGCAAATGGCACAGATAGAATTTGTAAGAATGAATGTTGAGCATACAAAAGGGGGAATGTAATTCATACAGGTTAAGTAGCTAATAGCACAGGGATCATACGAGCTTGGTTCTTACACACAGAATGCTTAGAAAATACAGGTGAGATAAAATACAGGCGAGATAAAACTAGGAACGGAATGCGAAACTAGTAGTGGTAAACAGCACACTCACCCACCCGCCAGATCCTGTTGAGCATCTCGTAGCAGACATACTCGTCCCTGGTTGCGTACTTGATCGCATCGTAATCCAGGTGCCTCCACTCCCATCGCTCGTGCAGGTGCTTCGGGAACTCGATTTTCATGCCGGCGTACTCACGGTCGATGATGTCGGAAGCGAGTCTAGCCATGCCGGCTTTCCCCGTACCGCCATCCGGGTACCTCCACAAACGTTGGAGATCGACGTGATTGACGACATGAACGAGGAGATCCCGTTCTAGCTTCGGAGTGTCGTTCTTGATGTCGACGCTGGCGAAGTAGATCTCCCTCCTGTGTAGGAACTCGCGAAGCTCCGGGCATACAGATTTGGCCCTACATACAGCAGTGGTTGCGCATGGACATTTGCAAAAGCGCCGTCCTCTTCCTATCTCTGGTATACTCGAGGTCAAGGCCGACGATCTTGTACCTGTCCATCGGATCTTGTAGCCACCGCTCGTACATTGCGATGACCTTGGCCACCTCCGCTGACGCATTTGTGTGGACGACCGTCAGCTTGGTGGTGCCATGGGCGGTGACGGTGTACTCGTCGGTGTAGTCGCTTCCGTCGCCGAACACGCCGTACTCTGCGTCCATGGCAGCAGCTAATGCGGCGGCGGTGGCCTAGTTTCGGTAGCGGTGGCTAGGACTGGGCGTGGAGGTGGAGTGATCTGTTGCGATGGTATGGCCAGGCGGAGGCGGTGCCTACAACATCGTCGATGGTTCCTGGGGTGGCGGCGCCGGCGGAAGGAATGAGTTGGGGATTTTTGCATAGTGATGTGCTGAGGAGATAGAAGGCGATGCTAAAATTTCATTTACTAATATTCCGGTCATACCCATGCGGAAGCAAGTTTGACCGGGCGAGCACCGATGGTTTCCAAACCTAGCGATTAAATTCGGTGTCCGTCCCGGTAGGCGATGGGACGGGTGTGCGACGTGGCTTTGGCGTGGTAGAGACCGGTCACGTAGACCACCGTCCCGTTGCCGATCCGTAGCGGGTGCGCGGTGCTGACATGACATAACGTGACAGGACAGAAGGAAGTGTACATTTATTATTAATTCCTAACAAGTTTAAGAAGTGTAAGCATAGACATGCACCTAGCATCCCTGCACCCCGAGGCAGCCGCCCAGCTGAACAGGCCTGCCGATTGCGCAAAGCTTGTCCCGAATTTGCCAAAATGAAGCTCGTTTGCCCATGCTTCTATAAGTTTCTCTGTAGGCAAATTGTGTAAGCATGCACGATCAAGCAACTTTGCAACACACGTGTTGGTGGAAAAGCATTAGGTTTCAACATACCACATAGTTTAGGGATTTAGAATAGCTACATTGTGGAGCTCTAGCCAAATTGCATGGTAAAGCCAAATTCAGCTTTTTGTCAGATTTAGCTATAGCAACATTGTGTCTCGTTTGTCCTCACTTTTGCCCTCCCGATATTCCGAAGCCCTCACATGCGCTCGGAGGGGGGTGCCGTCTGGTCAAAGGCTTGGCCGTTACATGCGCCATGACGCCTAAAGTGGCCTTTTTAAAGAGCGCCTTTTCCCCTCTCTCTCTATAACATTTGTGTTTTTTTTCCTAAAAAGGTAGGGAATCTAGAGCAGCTTCTCTCTTCATTCATTGTTCCTTTTGCGATCGTTTTACCCTAATCTGGTAGCAAATCTAGAGCAGCAAAACAAACCAGCACCATAAATAAATTCAGTAAACAGAGCAGATGTAGATAAAGCAGCTAATATAGGGTATATAGTACGGTACTTAACAAGGTTCGACAATTAGGCTACTCAATAGCAGCAGTCTGCTTCAACACAGACAAGACAAAAAAGAAGCTGATTTACAGCAGCAGCAGCAGCAGCTGATCAGTGGCCCCTCGTGGCCTCTGCCAGGAGGGCATCCGCCTCCTCCCTCTGGCGCCTCCTCCACTTCTTGTTGCCCAGCCCCTTGACCTTGGGCACCTTGAGTCTGATTGGGGGCATGCGACCGTCCTCGATAGCCACCTTCTGGAGGTTGCGGAGGTGAAGACCGAGCGCCTGGTGCTTGGCCCTGAAGCCGTGGACGTTCACGGACTCGCCGCAGGTCCTCACGTCCTCGGCATGCTTCACGAGGGAGTTGAAGTCCGTGCTGTGGAGCCTCCTGGTGGGGCAGAAGGGGCACTTGTACACGTCGCCGGCGAAGAAGTTGTTGTACTGACCGGACTTTAGCCTCCTCAGCACATGACGAGTCTTGGTGTCCTGCGACTCGTCGTCGCTGCGGAGGTCGCTGCTATCCTCCTGTTGGAAAAAAAACGGAAGAGTGAAATAAGGACATGATTGAGATACTTTGATTATCGGGATTGATTTTTTGCATAAATTAACCGAATGAGATCTCCCGATTATTCCCCAAATCTCAAACCAAATCGAATACTGATCCCAACTACGAACAGGGGGATTCATCGAAAATCGAGATCTAACACAATAGGATTAGCTACTGTAAAAAATACGAACAGCCGAGCCCTAGAAACATACGATCTAGCATCCAACGATGGGAACGGGGGAAGAACAAGGGAAGGAGAGAAAACCCTGGTTACCTCAGACCACGGGTCAGCGATGCTGGTGTCGTAGGTGTTCTCCGGCCTTATGTAGACAACCTCCTCATAGGGGTCCCAGCCGAGCGGGATCTGTCCGAGACCAGCGGAGGCCTCCCCGCCGGAGGCTACGGCGGATGCAGGGACGGGGACGGGGGGCTCCTCGCCGGCTGCCTTGGAGGCGCCGATGGCCACCGCGCCGATCTTCTCCATCGCCGGCGTGGTTGGGGCTTTGTTGGGCGTTTGCAGAAGGTGATGGGACAGTGGAAACGGTTGAGTGAGCGAGTGCGTGATGAGTGGGAGTGGGAGTGGGGAGGCCTCTATTAAAGGAGAAGGGAAGCGGAGTTTCGTTGCACTACCGTGCACCGCGTAGGCTAATGCACCGTGCACGGCCACACGTGTCCGCTACCGCCCCGTGCACCGCACACGCGTACCGTGAGTCACGTTTTTTCCCTCGTGTCTAACAATGACGATTCAGTTGTACTCAGTTTTGCCCACCAACCGTTGATCCTCTGTGATCTAGCGGACAGGATAACCCTTATATCTGTCGGGGGCACCCCTCTATCCATGCAAAATAACGAGTATGCCACCGGAACTTTAACAACATAAATAGCTGAACTTGAATATATTTTGAAGGGTACGAAAATAGAAATCCACATAGTTTAAGGGTCTAGATACGGTAAGAGAACTAAATATTGTTAATGGCCGGGCCAACACAGTGACGGGGTTGGTCGGCTAGGAGTTGCTGATTCCTAAGTAAGGGGACACTAGGCCGTTCTTGACATACTCCCTCAGGAACTTGCCATAAGCAGCGTGCTTAGCCTTGGTCACCGACTTGTGTTTACTAGCCGGGCTTTTACTGATGCCAACCGCATGCGGAATCAAGCTGGCAATCCTCGGGTTGACTCCTTTCTTACAGAAAGCGCACCTGAGCTCCCCAAGTCGAGTGCGGAAAGGGATTATCCCGCTCTTGAGCTTCTTCATGACATGGCGGCTCTTGTTGTCCCTGATCTCCTTGTCAGAGTCCATCTCACTTGAATACACCTGTAATGTATGGAATACAAACCGAAATGAGCAAAATAATAAATATATATTCCTTCCACCATTCCAAGTTACTTTCGATGCAATAACATGTCTATACTGGTTCAGCAGTTCATTACGGCCGTCTCCCCAGCTCGCTCCTAAATTAATGTGGTTTGTGTTCTTGGTAACTTATTAATAAATAAATAATGTGGATTCATTCAGAATAGACTAGATCTCTCCATCTACCGCTTCGTACGTTGCATCAAATCATTAGGACTATATTTTTTTATGACGCCTGGATAGATTAAGCTCGAGAAGAAAATATGAAACATGTAGAAATAGATGTACCTCCGGGTACACGAGCGGAGCGTGTTCGTCGAACTCCACGCCCTCATCGGCGCCTCCGAAGTCGTCAGCACCGGCGTGCACATGGTCCCCCAAGGGGTTGAACTGCACGTCCTCCTTGGCCTGTGATGCGTGATGCTCCTCCAGATCTGCCGCGTGAAGCACCACCCCGGCGGCGATGCCCGGACACTCACCCCCACGCACTAGTTTCATGGAGAAGGTTCGTGCAAGGGCGTTCAAGATTGTGGTGTTTTGCTGGATAGGAAAGAGAGAGTAGTGGATGAGTGCGAATGGAGGACCCGATAGGCTGGGTTTTTAATGAGGGGACGTTTAGGCCTCCTCGAGGGCCCCGGTTGACAGCTCTTCCGGCTGTGGCTGCCGCGTGGAAGGTTCATGTGGTGGGGGCCTGACGGAAGTGAGAGTGCAGGCACGCTGCGTAGTAAAAATGGTGTAGCCGGTGGTCCGCGGATGACCAGTTGCCGTGTAGTAGACTTGTAGCCTTTGCAGACTAGATTAAACATGACATGACCACTCGGCCACTTTTTCCATGGACGACATCGTGTTCCTTCTTGTAGAAGTCTCATTGAGGGAGACGTCCGTATTGTCTCGCGTTGTCCTGTGAAAGGCACGACGTGTGAAACGAGCCTCGTTAGATCACACAGAATCAACGGTTGGTGCGCACGATCCGCGTGACAGCTGTGACAACCAATCAGGGCGTAGCAGACAGAGTGGGCACAGGTTTGGGCTTCTATGAGAGAGAGAGAGAGGATGTTTGTTCTTATACTAAAACCACAAACAAACATGGATCAACCACTAGAGTCATTGCATGTGTGTTCTTATACTAAAACCAACATGGATCCACCAGTGGTCATTGCGTGTGTGTTCTTTCCACAAACCACTTATGGATCCATTACAGTCATTGCATATGTGTTATTTCCACAAACCACACATGGATAAACCACTAGAGTCATTGCATGTGTGTTATTTCCACAAACCACACATGGATCAACTAGTGGTCATTGCATGTGTGTTCTTTTCCACAAACCACACATGGATCCACCAGTGGTCATTGCATGTGTGCTCTTTCCACAAACCACATATGGATCAACCAGAGTCATTGCATGTGTGTTCTTTCCACAAACCACACATGGATAAACCACTAGTGTCATTGCATGTTTGTTCTTATACTAAAACCACAAACCAGCACTAGAGTC
Organism: Avena eriantha; assembly: GCA_910589775.1. Taxonomy (NCBI): domain Eukaryota; kingdom Viridiplantae; phylum Streptophyta; class Magnoliopsida; order Poales; family Poaceae; genus Avena; species Avena eriantha. The sequence continues at coordinate 129,279,051 of OU342743.1, read as the reverse complement.
ATTGCATGTGTGTTATTTTCCACAAACCACACATGGATCCACTAGACTCATTGCATGTGTGTTCTTTTCCACAAACAACCTATGGATTAACCACTAGAGTCATTGCATGTGTGTTCTTTTCACAAACCATATGTGGACCCACTAGAGTCAGTGCATGTGTGTTGTTATACTAAAACTAGCACTAGAGTCATTGCATGTGTGTTCTATCCACAAACCACACATGGATCCACCACTGTCATTGCATGTGTGTTCTTTCCACAAACCACACATGGATCAACCACTAGAGTCATTGCATGTGTGTTCTTTCCACAAACCACATATGGATCAACCAGAGTCATTGCGTGTGGGTTCTTTCCACAAACCACTTATGGATCCACTAGAGTCATTGCATGTGTGTTCTTTCCACAAACCACACATGGATCAACCACTAGAGTCATTGCATGTGTGTTATTTCCACAAACCACACATGGATCAACCACTAGAGTCATTGCATGTGTGTGTTCTTTTCCACAAACCACGCATGGATCAACCACTAGAGTCATTGCATGTGTGTTCTTATACTAAAACCAGCACTAGAGTCATTGCATGTGTGTTCTTTCCACAAACCACACATGGATCAATCACTGGTCATTGCATGTGTGTTCTTTTCCATAAACCAATTATGGATCCATTACAGTCATTACATGTGTGTTATTTCCACAAACCACACATGGATCAACCACTAGAGTCATTGCATGTGTATTATTTCCACAAACCACACATGGATCGACCACTAGAGTCATTGCATGTGTGTGTTCTTTTCCACAAACCACACATGGATCCACCACTACAGTCATTGCATGTGTGTTCTTATACTAAAACCAACACTAAAGTCATTGCATGTGTGTTATTTCCACAAACCACACATGGATCAACCAGTGGTCATTGCATGTGTGTTCTTTTCCACAAACCACACATGGATCCACTAGTGGTCATTGCATGTGTCTTCTTTCCACAAACCACATATGGATCAACCAGAGTCATTCCATGTGTGTTCTTTTCACAAACCACACATGGATCAACCACTAGAGTCATTGCATGTTTGTTCTTGTACTAAAACCACAAACCAGCACTAGAGTCATTGCATGTGTGTTCTTTTCCACAAACCACACATGGATCCACTAGACTCATTGCATGTGTGTTATTTTCCACAAACAACTTATGGATCAACCAGTGGTCATTACATGTGTGTTCTTTTCACAAACCACATGTGGACCCACTAGAGTCATTGCATGTGTGTTCTTATACTAAAACTAGCACTAGAGTCATTGCATGTGTGTTCTATCCACAAACCACACATGGATCCACCACTGTCATTGCATGTGTGTTCTTTCCACAAACCACACATGGATCAACCACTAGAGTCATTGCATGTGTGTTCTTTCCACAAACAACATTAGAGTCATTGCATGTGTGTTCTTTTCACAAACCACATATGGATCAACGAGTGGTCATTGCATGTGTGTTCTTTTCCATAAACCACTTATGGATCCATTACAGTCATTGCATGTGTGTTCTTTTGCACAAACCACACATGGATCCACCAGTGGTCATTGCATGTGTGTTCTTTCCACAAACCACATATGGATCAACTAGAGTCATTGCATATGTGTTCTTTCCACAAACCACACATGGATCAACCACTAGAGTCATTGCATGTGTGTTCTTATACTAAAACCACACATGGATCCATTTGAGTCATTTCATGCTTGTTCTTATACTAAAACTAGCACTGCCCCCCAATGGATACACCGTTAGACCGAGTCTTCTAGAAGGCACGCCATAACACAGTTATTGTGCTTGACGATTGTTACATACCGTTCGATTGGGGCGCTTGGACGATTGGGATGGTCTTCGTGAGAGCGATCCTCGAGCAGGCTATTATGCGACATGATTGGCCACGCTTGCTCTGGACAAACTGGCATGTTGCGAGTGTTATGACTCACGAGTTCAGTGGGCCATATCCCAGTGTCACGTCCCCGTTACTTCTCTTCCTCCCCATACTTCTCTTCCTTCCCCTCGAAGCCACTTTCCCCACTTCACTTCCATCCTGCCATAGCCGCAAGCCGACGACATCCGCCAATTCTCCGGTCGCTACCTTCATGGTAAGAAATCATTTTACAAGCTTTTGAACTTATCCTACACATTCCTGCTATTCGCCAATCTAACTGCTGATATTTTTTCCGATTTCTCGACGAACTTCAGTTGTGGCAGATGTGGGAGCCCAAGAATCTGGAGATCCTTGCGTGCAACTTCACAGCGGCGTTCCTGCTCGTGTGCTCCCACCCAGGATGCTTTCACCGTTACTCCTACCGCGAGCTCCCGCTCCACGAGCTCGCGTGCCCGCACGGCGCGTGCGCCTGCACGGAGCCGGGCTGCAACTACACCGGCCCGCCGGTAGAGCTTGTCGTCCACCTTGCAGATGTGCACTTGATCGAAGTGATTAGGATCTCGTACGGGCAAGCCCAACTTCTCCAAGAGCAGGTGCCATTCACTGACTCGGCACGCTGCCTGCTAATTTTCCAAGGGGAGGGACGGCTTTGTTTTCGTCCTGACCATCACCGCTGGTGTTCCGGGAACCAGAGCCGGTCCCACCATCGTGGGTGCCGTATGAGTCAGGTCGGTCTCGTGCGTCTGGCCCCTATACACGGTGCGCATGTGGGCGAACGCCCAGCCGCCATCGTCGGATAGCATTCTTGTGCTAGCCGAGGCGTCGAGCTGCCCGACGCCGCGGGAGGTGGAGTATGTGGACCTAAGGTCGATCCTATGCGTGCCATCTCAGTACCTTGTCGGTGCTGGACCGAACAGGCAGCAGCATTTCTACATTTGTATCGAGAAGACCAACAGACAAATGTAGTACTTGTGTTGTCGTTACTGTTAGACTTAAGCGATGTTTCTCACTGCTTAGAGCATACGTGTTGTGCGAATGTACCCCAGTTGTAGTTTTCAGTACTCCTTAATACTTCGATGAGTTATTATATTGGTCCAATCAGCTTGCTGTTGTCACGTTGTAAAGTCCGCTTGTTCTGGACAGACCGGCAATACCGTGTGCTCCCGCTCCCGCATGTCAGTGTCACGTGTTCCGAGGGCCCACCTGCCAGTGTCCTTCCCCTCGAAGCCACTGTCCCAACTTCTCTTCCATCCTGCCACTCCCGTCCGATGGTTGTAATCTGATGATTTTCGTTGGATTGTTTACAAGTAATCTACGTTGATAATGCAACATGCAAATAGCATAGACACAATTTCTAAAGTGGAAGCACTCATCGGCTGCTATTGCACATATTTCTTAATATAGCACGACAAACACATTACAATAATTGTACTCGCATTAAACACAACCGAAATTGCAACCATCCTAAACAACATCTAAACCCACATCACACAGCTGTCGTCGGAGTCCACCTCGATTGGTGACACCGCCGTGCCCTTCCTGGCGACATCCACTCCCGCCCGTGGCTTGCCCTTCGCCAAGGAGGCAACAATGGCATTCTGCACAGCTTCGTCCCCGTCGCCCTCCACATCGGAATCGACAATGACGAAGGTGACGGGGTTGGCGTGGACCGAGCGCCGTCGTGCCTGGCGGCTCCTGCTCGAGCTCGACGTCGCATCAGTCCTTCTACAGGTAGGAGGGTCCGAGCTCGCATACGTAGCATCGTTGCTCCTCTCAAGAAACCATGGCCATTTGGTACTGCGACGGTAGGATCTTGGGTTGGATCCGCCGCGGCGAGCCCTACCGGAAGCAGTTGAGTGGATGGATCTACCGGCGCGAGCCATGACAAGTTCCTAGGAGGGAGTAAGATTGTGGGCCAGGCGTGTCTGGTTCCTGAGCAAGACCTCCCAGTGATATGTACGCGGGCAAGGTACCAAAAAATTTCGTCCAATGCGCGCGACATGGCTTTTGAACCACGAAGGCGCGCGTTTTTTTTGACAAGTCCACATGCTAGGTCCCCCACCTGTCAGCCGAATGTGGACGGTAGGATTCTGCCCGAGTTATTAAGTAGGGATAAATCACGCTTCACCACTACCCTGACATCCAAAGGCTCCTCTTTCCTCTGCCCTCGCTCCCCTCGCTCATGGCTCGCAGCTCGTGCAGTTCGTCTCGGGCGGAATCAGGGTCGGCTCAACGCCATCAGGCGGGTGCCCCCATCAGGTACCGGAGGGCGCCCTACGATTACTACCCCGATATGCTGTGTTTGTGTGGTCAGAAGATGCCGAGATGGATTTCATGGACCGATGAAAATACTGTAGGAAAATTCAACAACTGCAGCATCAGAGCGGTAAGTTCCTACTGTAGGTACAATGGTAACCCGGATCCGGAAAGCGTAATGTAATTCTTTTTTTGTTTCCTTCGATCTAGTACGCAGGAAGGGAGGGGGACTGGCTGTGACAAGTTTGTGTGGATCAAAAGCCACTAACAGGTTTTCACAGAGAGCTTGTTCAGGATCTGCGTGATGCTGTGTGGGACAAGAAAGAGGAGATTCGTGCGATGGAGTGAGAGATCCGGGAGCTTTGCCAGGTGTAGGGGAGGCAGGGGCAGGGAGGTGGTGAGACAGACGGGCTCAAGATTAGGCCAGATAGTGGACACAATTTCCTCATTATCTGGGCATTATCTGTTGCATTTGCAGTTTATGTTGCCATGTCGTTGTCCAGCAGCTGAAATAAGTTGCTGCTTCGTGGAGTGTAGCGGTCAGCTTAAGAAATTGTTTTCCAGCCAAAAAACTTATCATAAGTGTAATGCCAACAACAGGGATTTATTAAGCGCCTATAAATAAATCATGTCTGTGCCACTAACACCCATCGATTTTGGAGAGGATTTAACCGCTCAGCTATCGCGATTGTTCAGATAGTAGTGGCACAGTCACAGTTTTGGATTCAACTAGTGGCCTCGGCCGTATCAAATCCTAAAGTTGCGATACATTTTACTCCGAGTACGAGAGGCAGATTGTTTCGCCCGACAAGTTCCACGCACACAACTCCAGAGTTTAACCGAACTACATATATAGGTTCAAGTTCAATACATCATTAGGCTGCTACACTGCTAGCCCTCTTTCTCTGCTTGGGTGCCAACTTTCTTCCTCTTTCCTTCACGTCCACTGGCTTCTTCATCTCCTGCCTTCTTCCTCTTCCTGGGTGCCAATTTTCTTACCTTCATGTACCCTGCATCTCCGGGCCGAGGGAAGTCAGGCCAATCAGCACCAGAATCTTGTCTGGCATCATCACTCCACTCGTTTTGGTTTTCTTCCCGCAGCAAAATCATTGAGTCGGCTGTCTTGTTTCTTACCTTGCGCTTCCTGTAAAAAAATAGTACATGGATTACTACCTTATATCTACATACTATAAATAATTTTTTGTGTGAATGTACCATCTCATACCTAGGTTTGGGAGCATTAAGGGGACATCCAGCTGCTCTATGGCCTATAAGATGGCAGGTCTTGCATCTGTTTTTGCCCTTCTTTGTAGCACAAAAAGCCGAACCCTTCTTCTCGAGAAAATTCTTAAACCTATTCACCTGGGATCTTCCTCTGCCCCTTTTTGTAACTGGCTGGCAAAGCTCGAAAGACAGTTGGACTTGAGGCCACTGAGATGGGTCTGTACATGGCTCGACGGATCCAGCGTACGCAGCTCTGAACTTTTCCATAGAGTACAAGTATGATAAATACTGATCCAAATGTGGTAGAGTTCTTTTCTTCACCAAGAAGGCCAAGGCATGGTCGCAAGGTTTCTTGGTATGCTGCCACTCTAAGCAGGTGCATTCTCGTAGCTGGATGTTCACAACATCCCTTTTGCCACTCTTGGACATATCGACCACCTCACAACTTCTGTTGGTTGACGGGAGAACCTTAAGATGAGCCAAGTCCTCGGCTTCTCTTGTGCAGTTGTTGTACAACTGGCGGTAACATATGTCCTCTAAGTCTCTTACCGATCTCTCTCCTTATATTTAACAGCTTCATGATCATACCACGTATGCTGTCCATCAAGATATGAACATGACGGACTTTTATATCCTTCACCCAGTTATTCAGGCATTCTGCAAGGTTGTTGTTTATGTAATCAACTTTGATGTCAGGGTTGAATTGACTCCTCTTCCATAGCTGCAAATGATGGATGGCTAAGACCTCTGGAAGTTTAGGGGCTTCGGCAAAAATCTTGCTCATGAAATAATCACTGCTACTAGGTTTGTAAACTCTAGCAGCAGGAAACATGTAACGAAATACGCTGCCTGTGTGAGTACAAGTTGAGCATCATATGGGCATGGCATTCTCTACCTTCAGCTCGCGGGAACACCTCCTTCACTGCATTCGTCAGCCCTTTGCATGCATCCGTTGATATAGCCAATGGATCCATGTGGCCTATTGATCTCCTGAGCTGCCTCATAAACCAGACCCATTTTTCCCCCGTTTCTGTTTCAAACAGCCCGAATGCCACTGGAAACATCCAATTGTGACCATCAATTGTTGTGGCAGATGGCAGACAGCCTTTCCATTTGCCAGTTAGGACAGTGCTGTCTACACTCAGATACGGCCTACAGCCGCCCTTGAATCCATCGATGCAAGGTTTAAGTGCCATGAAAAATCTTTTGAAATATATTTTACCACCATCTGATTCGGGGTCAATCTCCACAACACTCCCCGGACACCTATATTGTACCTCCACCTTGAAGTTGTACAGCATCTTGAAGCTATTGGTCCAATCCCCGTGCAAGACCCCCAGAGCTTTCTCTTTACGTTTCCAAACCGTGTAATACAGAAGGACAATGTTGTATTTAGAACCGAGGCTAGTCTGAATATTCTTCGCGGTCTCCTTAGGGTTATCCTTTAGTATGGACATAGATTGCATAGCCACCCACTCCGTATCATCCATTGAGGATTTCAGTTTGCTGCCTGTTGGACACATGTGTGGAGGGCCCATTCTGTTCACCTGCAACACAGATTCATTTAAAAGATAAGAGGAGTCGACTAGTTGCCAGAAAGATATCGCACATCAATTGTAGTTATAGAGTGAAAAGAGAGAGAGAGAGAGAGAGTTCTAATGCTTTGTTGCATTCATTACCCCAATACCCTAATTGTAGTCGACGCAGGTAAGGATCTTGCTATGATCCTCCATGGACAATATACCTCGGCCCGTCCATTCATCCACGTTAACTTGCAAACGGCCTCATACCTCTCGGCAGAGTTCTTTAGTCGATAAACGTCGAACTCCCCCTTGATACAAAAATGTCGGAACGACATCCTAAACTCATGCATGCTCCTGAACTCGGTGCCGACCGAAATTATAGGATACTCATGGTCATGTTTCATTTCTTCTACTTCAACACCCAAATCATCAACTAGAATACCAGCCTCATCGTTAAGTTCCTCGTCTATTTCATCATCACCAGATTCTTGATCCTCTATAGTGCCTGCTTCTTCATCTGATTCATAATCTTCGCCATCGTCTCTAATGCCTAGTACTGCACACATCATATTGACTCCCATGGGTGGGGCTGCACCATCGTCTCCACCCAGATGGACAGGAACATTGCCCCAGTCCACCTCACCGGCAACTCTGTTTTCTCCAAGACACTCGGTTTGTTCTGCTGCAACCACATGGGGTGGTCTTACGTTTGCACTCATCCCAGATACTTCAGTGGACAAACAGTAGTCAGAATCAATTTCATCTTGAGTGTACAGAACCCTCTTGCTCTTCTTGTGTACATCCTCCTTCCTGATGTAGTCTTTCCTGATGGTATCAGTAGGGCTTGACATCTGCGTTCCATTCCCCATCAAACTAGGCCTTTTGCTGCCGCTCTTGGGTGTGATCTCCTTACTGCCTCCCCTCACGGGTGTTGGCTCCAGGGTGCTGGCATTATTTCCTAACCTCTGCGGCGTGTTCTTCTTCGAATTAGCCCTTTTGCTGCTACTATTGGGCGTGTTCTCCTTCGTGCTGGCATTATTGCCTGACCCCAGCGGCGTGTTCTGCTCCAAATTAAGCCTTTTGCTGCTACTATTGGGCATGTTCTCCTTCGTGCTGGCATTATTGCCTGACCTCAGCGGCGTGTTCCGCTCTAAATTAGCCCTTTTGCTGCTACTATTGGGCGTGTTCTCCTTCGTGCTGGCATAATTCCCTGACAGCGGCGTGTTTCGCTCCAAATTAGTGTTTTTTCTGCTCCCACTGGGTGTGGTAGCCTCCGTGCTGGCCATCTTCGCCTCTTTGATACCACTCCTGGGAGTGTTCACCACCGTGCTAGCCCTCTTAGCGTTTTTGCTGCTACCATTCGGTGTGGCATTTTGACTGGATCTCAGGGGTGTACTCTGCGGCGTGGTGCCTTTTGTCATGCGACTCTTGGGCGTCCTCTTCTCTGGCGTGGTCTCCTTGGTGACGTTCTTCTTCGGGGTGCCCTTTCTGGGGATGCTCTTCCTGCTCCTCTTTATGACGCTCCTCTGTAAGACTCTCCTCTGTTCGAAGCCACCCTTAGTCGCACCAGCCCCAGTGATGCCATGGATCAGGTCACCCCTGCCTTCTAAAAGTCCATCATCTCTATTGTCGAGTTCCAATTCATCTCCAACCGTGAGCACTACCAAGTGGAAGTAAACTTCACCTCTATAATGTTTCCTTGTAAATGGTACAACTAAATACCTGGTATCTTTCACTTCGATAGCCTTTTTGCTCCTTTAACCATAATATAACAAACGTGCTTCCTGGGAGGACCTCCACAGCACCTTCACACGTAACGATACCATTAGGTCAGATAACTCTACCACTTCAGGGTCGTATCTGCCAAGGATTACATCAAACTCGTCATAGAATTTTTCTGTGCCATCATCTAATTTTGCAGTATAATCCGCGACACCGATACGAACGATTACTTTGCCATCATCAGGTTCTTCAGGATAGAAACCTCCGAGAGGTTCGAGAGATGGAGCGGCATCATCAGACCCAGCCCCAATGCAACTGCCGCCATCACCAACTTCATCGTTAGCTGGATCAACCTCGGTGGAAGTACCATGACCAGGAGCAAGGCGAGGGCCCTTAGCAGCGGGAGCTACATTACATGGTGGACAGGCAGGGCCCCTTCTAACGGAAGCCACAATAGGATCAGCTGCTGCCATGCCACCTCGACGATCAGGAGCAGTTCCCACACCAGAAGTGTTTCGAGTGCTAGTAGAGTCCAGACCATGAGCTGGCTTCAGACCAGTAGCTCGCTGAACCCGAGCACGGGTCCGAGGAGGAGAGAATGGTTCAGTCTTTGCAACAACAGTGGGGCAGCCTCCGGAAGCCTTGGTTTGCTCAACAGCGGCAGGGATTGGGTCAACAACGTCCAGATCAACAACAACACGAGGACGACCAGTACCAGCAGATTCTAGAGCACGGGTTCACACAACTTGAGGACGGTTTCGAGGAGGAGCAGCACACAAGGCGGTGGTCTTGGCAACAACAGCGGGGCAGCCTCCGGACGCCTTAGTTTGCTCAACAGCGGTATGGATTGGGTGAGCAGCAGCCGCAGCAACACGGGCACGGGGAAGGGGATGACCAGTACCAGCAGATTCCAGAGCAGAGTTTTCCACAACGGCAATACGGGGACTCCTACGAGGAGGTTGCCTGACAGAAGCATGTCGCGGACGAGGAACCACATTTTGCTCAACAACAGCAGGGGTTCGAGTTATACCTCCCTGTCCAATAATAGCTGGGCGACTCCCAGTAGCAGGAGCTTCCTCATCGACTATGTTGCACACCAGCATAACCACGCGAAGCCTAACATGCTGTTTCATCAACCCAATTAGCTGACTGTCACACACTATAGGAACCTTGAAGCCTCGTTCATCAAGGAGGCTGAACCGTGCAGTCTCCTCTGGCCTCATTTTAGCAAGTTCACGCACAGCAGCAACCAAACCAGGGATAGTGCATAACTGCACATGCGCTACTTCCATCTTCAGATTCTGAGCCTCTTTCCACGTGCTCTTCCCATATGCTAATTTAATGAGGTAGCCGCAGATGGTGACCAGAACCGTGTAGTTGGGTTCAGCGGAGATCCTAGTTGACAGAAAATTGGATACAAAAGATAAGAATTGTTTGTCAGCGTCGTGCTAGCAAACAATTCTATGTTCGATATATCTCTGTAATGCCAATAGCCAGCTAGCAGTTATAGGTAGTGCGAATAGCAAAGAGAAGAGTAGCTCACCCGAAATTAGCCAGAAGTACTTCTTCCTCGGCAAATGGATCTGCCATCCTCCGCGCTGCTCAGCTCGTCGCCGGTAGAGGCGGGCTAGACCGTCGCAACGGCTGGCACGACATTCGGCATTAGAGCTCGGTAGCAGCGAGTAGGCGCAGCAACTTGGCGCCGGAAGTCAAATGCCCGAAAAGATTATTCTGGTTGGAGAGGGGATTTCGACGCCGCCGGTGCTAGGGTTCATGCGAAAGGAGGGAGGGGGTGGATTTGTGAATTTGGTCAACACACGATGCTCCTTTAGTATCTCGTTTCGCCTACGTGGTTGTCGCGTTGGCGCTCGCGTCACGGAAATATTACTGACATGAGGGTCCCGACCGTCTACTTCACGGGGCAGTTTCACGTCATGTTTGGATTTGGTAAGGGTGAGACGAGTTTGCATCGAAATGGCCCCTCTCGGTAGTTGGCAGTCCAACTTTTCAAAACGCGGTAATTTCAGACAACTTAGGTACCGCCATGCGCTGGCCTGCCAACTTTGGTACCGCAGACGAACAACCCCTCACAATGAGGCCGACCAAAGCTGACACTTTTTTTTTAGGATAAGCACAGCTGACACCTGCTTGCATGCATCAGTTTGGATAGGCCCGTGGATCGCTATGTGCGGCCTGTAGGTTCCCAAAAGTTTGCGGGCTCAAATTCGAAGGCCGAGGCATAAGTGGGCCAACTTCAAACGGCCCGTTTGAATCCAGTCCGCTTCCTATAGAGTAGCCCCGCATCTCTACTCAGTCCCCCACTCCTCCACCCATTCCGAGTTCCGACCAAAACCTCGCCGACATGGCCGCCGCCGTCATGCACGTGCTGCGGTGGTTCCCCGGAGGCGAGGCCATCGCCAGGGCCGAGCACGCCGTCCTCTCCTGCTCTGACGCCGAGGGCAGCCATGGGGACCGCATCAGCGCCCTCCACGACCACCTCCTCCAGGACATCGTGTCCCGTCTCCCCGCCAAGGACGCCGCCCGCACCGCTGTGCTCGCCTCCCGCTGGCGCCACATCTGGCGCTCCACGCCGCTCTTCTTCCACGACCACCACCTCCTCCCGTCCCGCGACCGTGGCCACGTCGCCGCCGTCGCCCGCGTCCTCGCCGCCCACCCGGGCCCCTTCCGCACCGTCAGCATCGGCTACTGCGACTTCGACTTCCACGACCGCGAGCTCGCCGAGTGGCCGCGCATCCTCGCCGCCAAGGGCGTCCAGGACCTCGTCTTCGTCAACATGCCAGCCGACTTCGACCGCCTCCCCGCCGTCCCCGCCGACATCCTACGCTGCGACTCGTTACGCCGCCTCCTGCTGGGGTTCTGGAAGTTCCCCGACGCTGGCGCCGACCTACCCGCTGGCGGCGCGGAGGGATTCCCACACCTCAGGGAGCTCATCATGTTCGGCAACGACATGCCCGGCGGCCGAGACATCGACCACCTGCTCGCCCGCTGCCCCGTCCTCGACACCTTCGCTGTCTCTCTCAGCAAGATGTTCGAGCGCGTGCACCTCCGCAGCCAGAGCTTTAGGTGCGTGCTCCTCTGGCATTGCTTCGTGGAGGAGGTCGCCGTCATGGACTCCCCGCTCCTGGAGCGCCTAATTCTGTGGGAAATCGTCGTTGGCGAAGACTTCTCGGTGCCTGTGAGGGTCAAGATTGCTCCTGGTGCGCCCAACCTGCGGGTGCTCGGCTACCTGGAGCCAAGACTTCACCAGCTGCAGATTGGGGACATTGTCATCAAGGTACTACCTTTTTGATGCATCTCACTTCCAAGTTTCAGTAACGAGCATGGCATCTTCATTATGCATTATGCATTATGCAATGCACATATCCACATATTTCTCTCCGTCTCCGTGCACCTATGCAAGTGGTGCATGATCATGTGTGTGATCGTCGAACAAATAGCTAGGTGCTCTCTGTCACGTGGCAATGCAGTAAGATCTCTCTGTTTCACTTGGTGCAGCCTGGCACAAAGGTGAGCCCAAGCACCATGGTTCCAAGCGTCAAGATACTAGCTTTGAAGGTGAACTTTGGTGTCTTGGAGGAGGTCAAGATGCTGGCCAGGATCCTCAGATGCTTTCCCAATGTTGACACCCTGCACATCGAGGTAATATTCTGCGCATTTGTTCAGTCAGTCGTTTGACGCTCATATCGTCAATTATTTTCCAGTCACGTGATCCAACACAACTACTGTTCACTGCTATGATTTTGCAGTCTGTCGTTGCCGCCCATGGACCCACTGGAAGGCGCAATGCCGAGTTCTGGCGAGAGCTCCGTCCCATCAAATGTCTGAAGTCGCAAGTAAAGAAGATATTCATCCATGAATTCCTGGGCGACCAGAGCGAAATCGACTTCCTCAAGGTCGTTGCCAGGAGAGCAGAGAAGCTGGGGGCTTTGCTCGTCGGGGTCACCGGGGAAATATTTGCTTCACAGCGTAAGGTGAGTGAGGTGATGGCCAAAGTGGCAGCTCTCTCTTGTGGAGCATGGACTTGCGACCGCTGTATCGTCTTGGTGGTGGGGCCTAGGGTGGAGAACGTTTGGAGCTTCCGCAAAGCATCTGATCTATCTGTTAAGGACCCTTTCCACTGATGCATGCACTTCAAGCTGGGGAGTATTATACTTCTTGACTCTAGCCTTTTAGTTTTTGAGGTATGGACACTCCAGTTTGTAGACATGGATGCTCTTAAGAAAGAGCAGGTTTCGGGTAGCATGAGTAGCTGCGAGCGTTGGAACTTATTGGCAGAAACAATGGATTTATTACCATGTTATTATGTACTGTATGTGTGTGATCGACATTGATCTGTGTTTGATCCATGCTGGTAGAAGCGAAGGACATGCTTACTATCCTGTCATTTCTTGCCGTAATGCTGCTTTTACTTTCTGTTGTATTCAACGCTTGGCAGCAGCATTCTATTCTATGATATTACATATGCCTGCCCCATGATAATGCATGCATGCACCTCTGCCAATTAAACTTTCATCAGAGTATTTGATGCAAGCTAGCTTGCTGAATTATCCCGTGCATCATGAGTAGTACCAGTACCAGCTCAGCTCCTAGTTTCCTTCGCTGCTGTACGGTATACATGTCTCGACTAGTTTTTCTATTGTTTGGCCAGCCGAGTCTGGAATGCAGTCCCTTGAGAAGGTAGATCATATTTGCTTGTCCCTTCTTCGTGTTGATTTATGCTTGATTAGACCGAGCTCGATCGACGCCAAATTTTTTTTCTGAATGTAAAAGCAATAAACCGTGTGGGTTTTCTGGACAAGTTACAGTAGTACGTCTGCTTTCTAGCACTTACAGGTTTGACCTCCTTTGCTCGATATTAGCGGCGATGCACAGCAACCTAATTCGCTACTAACAGAGTAGAAATTAAACCTGGTCAATTAGGAACTTTTTTTTTGGGTTCATAGAACTGTTGTAGTAACAAGTGCTTAGTACATCAGAGTAATTGTTTGTTCATCCCGTGGAACTATAATGCGCTCTACTCTTAAACAATCAACAGAGTGCGCTGAAGGACTGCAGCCATTATATGGAAATAGTTACAGAAAACAAAAAAACTTGAGCTAGTTATTCTACTCTTCATGTTGAACAGACATTATGTTTGTTTTTTGTAGTGAACATTTTAACATATTTCTAACCAAGATACTATCTGCATAGTACATAAAAAGTAAGAGTAAGCAAACTCAACCCCATGGGTAGAAGCTTTTCATCTGATTATGAAGCAATATAGTCATCATTGTGTTGGAAATTAGAGTGGTTAGTTGTGCTTGTGTTTGTTAGGTCCTGGTGTCTTGCCATTCCTGAACAACGGCAACTTCTGCCTTTTCCAGTTTAAGGTTTTTGCACTGTTAGTGTCGCTCCAGTTCGAGAATTGAGATCGATGTGGAGTACTTAGGATGTTCTTTGCAGCTCATCAGTGTTGCAACTAACTGTTTTCTATGTGTCCAGTTGTCTTGTTTTACTTTGCATTGCAATCTAGTGCTTAATTTCTGGCAGTAGTAAATGTTGGCCCATTTTTTGGGTCTAGCTTCTGAATTTAGCTATAGCACTTAGACTGTTAGCATATTACCATGCCTTGTTCTACATATTAGCAATGTGATCTACTGCTTTGTGAATTTTGTAATGTCATGTGCTGAGCAACAAACAGGTTTTACGTTGCATTTGCTTACTGGTGGTCTCTAAAACTTCTGTACAGGGCTTAGAACAGGGTATCAACGCTTCATCCTTTATTCTAATGCTCGCTGCCATCTATGTTCCTTGTAGTAGCCGCACTTGTAATTTGTTCCCTATAATTTTTGCATGATTTGCAGTTAGGTACTGAAGATATGCTTTGCAGCTCATCATTGCTGCAAAGAACTTGAGAAACTTTCTGCATATAAATATGTGTGACGAAGTTTAGGGTTGCTGTTTCTAAAGGACTTTGGTAGGTTCTTTATATATTTTTGCCCAGCACATATGAATTGTTTGGATGATATACTAAGAAACAAGAGCTCAAAATTTCCTTGTAACTCTGCAACGGTAAGCAGAGAACAATAGCTTAAGCTGACATAGATCAGTAGGTGAGCTAGTATACTAGTACTAAATTACTAATTGTCACCCTACTATACTTTTCTTTTTAATTTGGTGGGGCAGCAGCGTGCTGGGTATGGATATCATCAGCTTACTTTTAGTGTAGGTTGAATCCTGAGGTAACTGATCAATTTAAGGTTTGCATTGTACCATTGAGATCATTAATCTGTTCAGTTGAGATGTCAATTGATTTTCTTTATAAAAGATTCAGTTTGTTCAGTTGGTAGACCATTGATAGTTCAAGGGTCAAGTGTAAAATTGTCAGCACTAAGCAGAGTTCCACCAAGATCCAACACAAATAAAATCTATCTAGATCGTTAGAGCATCTCTAGCAGATACTGCATGGTTTTAAAAACATCAATTGGCGCCAAATTCATACATACGGAGGAGGTTTTCGATCATCAAGATCGACATATTTACAGTAAAAATCGATGCCGTGCCCTGCATCTAGACTAGCCCTAGCATCTACCTGCGGTACCTACTCACCGGTCTTCTATGGCGTTGGTGGCGCCTAATCCTCGTCGGAGTCGCTAGTGTCGTCGGAGTAGTCGATGACGAAGAAGCCGATGTTGGAGCTTCCTGCCTCCGCATCGTGTGCGGCGGGCCCAAACCCAAACCCGACCCATGTTGGGGAAGGTCAAGTGGATGCACAAGCGGGGTCCGCGTGTGTGCACCTACTCGGATCGGCGCCGGCGCACCTCCTCCTTGCTCAGTGGTGGCCCGCGAGCTCGGGCGCCGAAGCTCTCTCCGTGCCACGCGGAACCACCGCCTCGTCCGGCCAAATTTCGGCACGATTGGCCAGCCATGGCTAGGAGGGGTGGTTGGGAGGTCGTGGGCGGCGGCGATTTGACGGCCGGCGACGGAGGTGGCCAGAATCAGAGCGAGACGGCGGCGGCGGCGGCGAGGGTTTCTATACGTGGGGAAGAGAGGAAAGGGGATGTGGATTACCCCACTTCCCCCACCCCCATCGAATATATGCGGGACGGCCGGACCGGAATGCGGAAACTGCAAATTCTTTTGCGATTTTGGACCGGATGCGGTATCTGCAAAGGCCATTTTTGGGGTTCGGTACTGCATATCGGCGCAAAATTTTGCGGGCCGACCGATATCCGGTATCATACATACTACCATATGTACAGAATAATTTTGTTCTGTAAACCTTTTGGCACTACAAGCCTGATAGCGATGCCTAAGATATGTGTGTTGACTTGTTCTTCTTCTGTAGCCATGCATTACTTCCTCGTAATCCAATCATGAGCTTAATTTCTGGCATCAGTGAATATTAGCCCAATTTTGGGACCTTCTGAAATTTGGCTCTTACACTTGGATCATTGAACATGTTTTCGTGCCGCGCTCCTCGCCTTAAGGGCAAAAATCCTCCAAATATTTATATGATATGAAAAGGTGAGAAGAGTAAGTATGTAGAGGCTAGGCCTTCCCAAAAATCAAAACAAGAAAAAATTAACAAAGAAATACAAAGAAACATCAAAGAGAGTAAAGAAGCAAAAAGTGCCAAAAAGAACTAGGTAATGAGGGGCAATGGATCCAAACACTAATGATGTACCATGGTTCAACCATAACTTAAAGGATAGTGTTTGGAAGATAGCTTATGTCTCACATATGATATTCCCTACATGCCGGCCATACATTTTTCCAACCTCCTTTGCCAATATGCGAAGAATGCAACTATTGTTTCATTATACTATATGCATTTGTGTTAGTCAATATACATTGTGTTATCAAGTATGATATTATGAGAGGTACTACTTTATGCTATGCTTGGTTGCTTTTATTATCTAATGAATGAACCATTTAATTTTTTGTATACTTGCTAGTGAAAAGAAGCACCAAAGTCCATGTTAGTTTTATCACCTTCATGCTCGAGGACGAGCATATGTTAAGCTTGGGGATGTTGATGTAAAATGCATGCATGAACTTTGTAGTTTGTTGATATGAGTTCCCACTTATTTGAAACATATATGATGTTATATCCATGTTTTACATTGATTTTGGGGGATTTACCAATGATCCCTTTTATTTTGGTTATAACTCTGCAGGACAGAAAAACCCGTTTTTGTGTATTTTTAGCTTTCATGGACCTAAACGAAGTCAAATGGATCTAGGATTTCCAGAGCATCAATATTTCATCAAGAGAAGAACCTGGAGAGCTTGGACCACACGAGGAGAGTCTCGAGGCCCAAAAGAGCCCAGGTGGGGCGCCCAGTTGAGGGGAGGGGGTGCCCCTGTCCTCTTTCGCACCTTGGCCGTCTGATTAGCTTGATTCTTTCGCTCACCGACGTGTTTTGACCTAAAAACTTCTATATATACCCTTTGGCAGCCGCCCTCGACACACATGGAGGTGGAGATTGAAAACACCAAAATAGAGAGTCTACTGGCCACCGCCGGAGGAAGATTGGAGGGGGAACTGCTACCAGAATCGCCTCCGGACGCCTCTCCTCCTTCGCTAATGCCTCCTCATCACTCTCCATGATGAGAGGGAAGTAGTCCACCACCTAGACTATGGGTTTTTGGTGGTAGCTTGATCTAATCTCTCTATGTATAATCATTATTGAAGTCCATATGATGTGCCTTGCATGAGTATGGATCTATCTATGTAATTTATATGGTAGATATTATGGTATGAGATAATACTTGTTATGCATTTACCATTGTGTTGGATCTTTTATGGTTTGTCATACTTTGAAAATATTCTATGATGCATGTAATGGTTTGATCTATACAAAATGCCTTGTTTATCCATGTCATGAGGTGATTGAAACCACCAAGTGGAGGTAGATGAGAGAGATGTGGTAATGCACACAACATATGAATCATTGCACTAGTGTTTGGAATGTTTTCCATTAAGAAGTATGATGTACGTAGGCAATTGGTGGCCGAGTGACAACGACATATGTATGGAGTGACACAACGCAGCCAAACATCCTTTATCTAGGGATAAAAAGGGGAAGTATGATGTGTGGTTTGACAAAAAATAAAATGCTAGCCTTATTATAAGAGTGATCTAGCAGCACAAATGAGTACTACTTTCAACTATGTTTTTTAAGACATGTAGTCACCATAAAGTTATCATTAAAACATGACAATTGTCTGTATTTTTATTATCTATAACATGATAATCATCATAGATGGAGAGAGAGGATTGAGTGAACCCATGTCCATCGTTTCTATAAGAGAAAACATTAGTCTTGTCCTCTTGCATTGAAGAGGACTGGGGCACTTTTACATTTTTGCTTTGTTACATTACACTTCCAAGCCTTAAATCAATCACCTTGTTTCTTAAACTCGTTTAGTACATAATCAACTAAAAATTATGACACTTTACTCATGTGGATCGATACCCTACTTCCACATTGAGAGGTACTATAGTGATCTCCTGCTCTTGGAGGTTATCACCTTCCTACACCAGCTCTTGGGCACCTGGCCTACGTCCTCACACAGGCTCTCCTGGCCTTTTCTCCTCGTGGCCGCCGCCAAATGCCTACTATGCCGCCCCGGTCTACCCCTCGTATGACGCCCCACAACAGTTGCCCTACCAAGCCGCACCTATCTACCAGGCCGATGGAGGAGGCTTTTCTTCACTATAGCCCCCATCACCGATGCTCTAGATGGCTGCACCAACACCTGCACCGTCTCTTCCACCTACCTCGACGATGAACTGGGATCAAGCTACGTTTCTTCAGGCCATGAACAACTTTGCTACCCAAGGTAACTCAGGTACTGATTGGATTTTTTATTCTGGTGCTTCTAGTCACGTGTTCTCCTCGCGTAATATGCCGTCTTCCTTTACTTCATCTCCTTTTTTCCTCTGTTACTCTTGGGGATGGTTCATCTATTCCTATTTCATGTGTTGGTTAATCTAATATCCCTACTTACACTAAACCTCTTATTCTTCGTGATATTCTTGTCGCTCTAGCTCTCATTAAAAATCTAATTTTTGTTCGCCAATTCACTCACAACAATCTTGTTTCTATTGAATTTGATCCTTTTGGTTTATCTGTGAAGGACTACCTGACCAAGGTGGAGATCGCTCGCTTCAATAGCTCTAGTGCCTTATACTCACTCCATGGCGCTCCCACCATCGCTCCACCAACCTCCATAGCCGCCTTAGTTGACCTTTGGCGTTGGCGTTTTGGTCATCCACATAGTGCTACCCTATCATCTCTGCTTATTGGATTTGCTATTCCTTGTAATCAGGACACTCATGATTCGGCCGTGTGTGAGTCTTGTCAGCAGACAAACATGTGCGCCTCCCCTTTAGTTCTTCTAGCTCCGCTAGCACGTTTCCTTTTGAATTATTGTGATCTATGGACATCTCCTATAGCAAGTATTTCTGGATTCAAATATTACCTTGTCATCTTTGATGATTTTACTCACTTTGTGTGGACTTTTTCCTTACACAACAAATCCGATGTTCACAACATATTTCTGAATTTCCAATGCTATGTTTCTGTTCACTTCTTTCTCCCAATACATTATATTCAATCTAACAATGGCCGTGAATTTGATAATTTCAGAAATCGCAATTTATTCCTTCAACATGGCATCCTACTTCGTCTTCCATGTCCTTATACTTCCCCTTAAAATGGCAAAGAAAAACATGTTCTTCGATCCCTCAATGACATCATTCGCACTATGTTAATTCAGTCTTCTCTTCCTCCCAAATTTTGGGCTCAAGCTTTGCGGGCACCGCCACATATCTTCTTAATATTCACCCAACCAAAGTTAACCCAAACATCACGCCTTTCTATTCTAATTACTCTAAACTTCTTGTGTTTGGTTATTTGTGTTTTCCAAATGCTTCTTCCACCGCCTCCAAAAAATTTGCACCCGGTTCCACTCTATGTGTGTTTCTAGGCTATTCCAATGAACACAAAGGTTATCGCTGTCTTGATCTTCTTATAGGCCATATTCACATATTTTTCCCTACGCCACGCGTCCATCCTCCATCGAACCTAACCTCCCCACCTGCATGTCACGATCTTCCCTCCTTAAACCTCTGCCTAGTGTCAATCATCTCTATCCCGCGCCTGACTCTACCTACGCTATGCTGGATAGGCCGACTCCTGCCCCGACCCCCTGCCGAGAGCCCTGTCGCGACACCTGGTTCATCCCAAACCTCTGCCACTTCAGACTTCTTTGCTGCCTCGCTAGCTTCATCCACATCTTCTAGCCCTATCTCCACTTCTCCATACCTTCCTCTTCCTCCTAAAGTTGTCCCTACTTCCATCTAATGACCATGTCATGCGTACACTTGCTCAATCAGGTTTTGGTTTACCCGCCAAATGGATAAATATTTTTGCTAATCTGACTATTTCCTCATTACCAAAAACTTATAAATCCGTTCTCTTAGATTCAAATTGGGCTGCTGCTATGAAAGTGGAATTTCATGCTTTAATTACTAATGACACGTGGCATCTTGTCCCCCATCCTTCCAATATCAACATTGTCTCTGGTAAATGGGTTTTTTTTTCAAAAACTCCACTCCGATGGTACTCTTTCTCGCTACAAAGCATGTTGGGTTTGTCGTGGTTACTCTCAGCAACACGGTGTTGATTACGATGGAACTTTTTTTTATGTTATCAAACCGAGCACCATTCGCACTGTTCTGAGCATTGATGTGTCCTCATCATGTCCCATTAATCAACTCGGTGTAAAAAATGCCTTTCTCAATGGTTCTCTTCAGGAAATAGTTTACTGTCAATAGTCTCTTGGTTTTGAAAATCGTTCCACCCATAATCATGTTTGTCTACTCAAGAAATCTTTGTATGGTTTAAAGAGACACCACGTGCTTGGTTTCAATGTTTCTCTTTATTCATTTGAACTATCGGTTTTGTTCCATCTGTCTCTGACTCCTCTCTCTTTATTTTTCACAAAAACAATCATGTTGCTTATCTTTTACTTTCGATCGACGATATTGTCCTTACTGCATCTACTCAAACTTCTCTAGATCATGGCATTTCTCTTCTTCGCGCCAAATTTTGCATGACCGATCTAGGCATCCTTCATCATTTTTTGGGTATTGTTGTTACTCGTGATTCTCATGGGCTTTATCTCTCTCAGTGGTAGTACATTCTTGATCTTCTTTCTCGTGCCGGTATGTTTGATTGTCAACCATCACGTACTCCTGCAGATACTTCTACTAAGATTTCTTCGGATGGCAAACCTTTTTATGATGGTACTCTCTATCGTAGTCTTGCTGGTGCTCTTCAATATCTCACTTTAATTTGACCAGAAATTTCCTATGTTGTTCAACAAGCTTGTCTCTACATGCATGATCCCCGTCTTCCTCATTACAATCATGTCAAACACATTCTTCGCTATCTCAAAGGAACTCTAGATCACAGTCTTCACATCAACACTTTTATACCTTTCACTTTGACAGCATATTCCGATGCTGATTGGGTTGGTTGTCCAAACACTCGGAGATCTACTTCAGGATACTGTGTTTTCTTAGGTAATAATTTGATTTCGTGGTCTTCGAAGCGTCAGCTCACAGTCTCTCGTTCGCCTACATAGGCTGGGTATAGAGCGGTTGCACATACGGTTGCTGAAACTGTCTAGCTGCGCCAGCTCTTGGCTGAGCTTCATCACCCCATTCAGCAGGCTACTATTGTTTACTGTGATAATATCTCTGCAGTCTATATGTCAGGAAACCCAGTGCAGCATCGCGAACTAAGCATATTGAGATTGATATACACTTTGTCCGTGAGAAGGTGGCTTTGGGGCAAGTTCGTGTAATTCATGTACCGACTACAGCGCAGTTTGCAGATATTTTTACCAAGGCGATTGGCACCACTCTTTTAATGATATTCACTCCAGTCTCAACGTTGTTGATCCCACCGTTGAAACTAGGGGGGATGTTATACTATATTGACTCGGTTTAGATTTACTTGTTTTGCACGATTAAATCTGGTCCAAGTCGGTTGTGACTTGGCCTAGTTTTGTACTATATAAACCCCCTGTACCCTTTGATATAATTAATCTATACTCATGATGATCGAGGGTGAGCATCTGATGATGATCTGGGCAGCAGGATTGGTATGGATTGTATTAAGAGCTGTATATACTTCCCATGTATTTCCCCATTGTCTTCCTGCATATTTACCACACCGGACATGCATATATCTAAAGAGATCTAAGATTCCTAGATTTGAGCACCTATGGTTGAGTGGGATGTTGCTTTCATGGAGCCTACCTGTTGGTGTGTGGTGTTGGTGTGTGGTGTTTCCAGATTTAAAATTAAATTAGATTGTTTCTCTCACTTTCGGACATGCACCAATTGAACTCCTGCCCGGTTGATCAATTATTACAATATATGATTTTGTAGGCTTAAATGGTGTGAAATCTGCCTATATCTGATTTTCGTAGCCTCACAAGAAGTGAATAATTGGACAACACTAATTTTTTTCCGGTTAAAAATTCCTGCCATCAATTTTTTTTAATTGTTAAAGATGGACAGATCGACTCTATACTGCATTAATATTTGTATTAGTCAGATATTTTTTGGCTAAACTTCTGCTTTCATGATATTATTTTACTTGCTAAATACCACTCGGTCAATTAATTCTTTGTTTGAATTATAATTCTAAATAAAAACATATTGTATTTTCCTACCACATACAGTACACGTTTCCAGCTGTATGGGGCCATATGTGGGTGTGGGATTCGGTGATTGCTCGGTCGCGT
This sequence comes from Avena eriantha, assembly GCA_910589775.1. Classification (NCBI taxonomy): domain Eukaryota; kingdom Viridiplantae; phylum Streptophyta; class Magnoliopsida; order Poales; family Poaceae; genus Avena; species Avena eriantha. Next base: position 129,256,566 of record OU342743.1, on the reverse strand, counting down.
CCCGCTGGATAGGAACCACCTGGCCCATCTGCTTAGGTGTTGTTGTTTCACTGCTCACGAAAATAATGTCACGTGGTTGCTTCGCCTGTCGGAGTTAGGTTCGGCTTACCTGACAGCGTTTTATTGTTCTCCTTTCGAGGGAGCCTGTTTGAGTAGCTTCTGCATCAGTGTCATTGCGGCAGGTTGCTTGTAGCCATATATGCTCTACGCGGAAGGGAGACACAGGCTGCGAGGTCGGTACGTTGCTGCTTTGAAATTTTTTCTTTTACTATGTTGTGACGATTGGCTCTTGTGGCATCTCGCAAAAACCACTACTAGAAAATCATGGTGTTTTTGGTGCATTGCATCATCATGACTGCATGCTCATGTCATCATGCCACATTGCATTTCAGCATTGTCATCATCATGCATATGTTTGTCTGAGACTATTTCTCGAAAAGCCTATTTTGTTTTCTAAATACCCCGCCTTTATTTCAAATCAAAACACCAGGCCTCTTCCGGGTATTTTGTTTTGTCTAAAAATAGTTTACAAAAGGATTTTAAAAATAAAAATAAATAATAAAACTATTTTTCAGACCGGGGAGGCAGCCCAGCCGTTAGGCCAGGCCACCTACAACACGGCCCATCTAAAACCAAACCCTAACCTACCTACCCCATCCCTCCACCCCGCCAGCCACTCCCTCCCTCCACCCAGCCGCCACACATGCACTCACGCACACACGCAACGCGCGCGCAACAGCCACCTAACCCACAGGCGCGTCCTAGCCCCGACTGCGCCCTGCTTGGCCCCACCTCCCGTGCCGCGTCGCTCTCCCGTGGCCAACCAGCGCCCCCACCTGACGCCCCCCACCTGTCCCCCTACACGCTTCCCCACGCCCGGCCCCACCTCCTTTTCCCGCCCACTCCCCATCACCGCCGCCACCCTGGCACCCCTCCACCTCACTCCGGTCTATCCCAGGTCGCCACCTCGTCCCACCTGCCACACTCCCACGTCGCCTGGTCCCACCTCGCGCGCGACCCACCCCGCACGCACGTTCCCTGGCCCACCCCACCGACAGTGGTCCCGTCCCCCCACCCTCTCACGCGTGCGACGCACGCCCCCGCTCCCCTAACCCTCCTTCCCCGCTCGCCCTCTCCTCGTCGAGCTCTTCGATCCGCCGAGCCCGCAACCACCGCTGCCCTACTCCCTCTCTGCGAGGCGCCGCCCGCAAGCATCCCCTGGCGCCGCCGCTGGACCGGCCGACCTCGCACGTCCGCCTCGCCTCCTCTGCAACCACGAGGCGCCGCCGATCCCCACCTCGCGAGCGCGCCGCCGCTCTCTCCTCTGCCGGCCGCCGTTGCCAGGCCGCCGCCAGCAAGCCCCGCATGTCGCGTCGCCACGGAGGGCCCCTCCTTCCTGCAGCACCGACGCTGGCGCCCTTCTGCCCGGTCCCCTCCCGCATCAAGCTCGCCAAGGACGACCTCCTCCGGCGCCGCCCGCGCTACCGACCGTTTCCCCGTGCTCGCCCCGAGCCGGACGTCCGCGCCCGCCCCTTCCTCGCTTCTCCTCCTCCACCGGGCCTCGCCGTCGCCCCGCCTCCCCGTCGGCCACCGGCCGCCGCCTCCCTCACTCCCACCGACCGCCGGCGAGCTCCTCCGCCCGTCTCCGCCAGCGCCTGCTCGTCCTCGTCGCCGCCACGGCCCCCGCCTCGCCGGCCTTCCCCACCTCGACGGCCGCCTCGAGCCCGCGCCACCTCACAGATCCCGCCGGGGCCGCCCCTCTCGCCTCTGCTCCGGCATGCCCGCACCGACGCCCTGCGAGCCTGCGTCAGTTTGTTCCTGTATAGGTGCTCAGTGCTCGACTAGGTGTCGGTACCTAGATGTTATCTGTGTATTTGTTCCTGGCCCAACGTTTGCAGATCATGTGTTGCCTCTTGACAGCTGTTGCCCCCGGTGCTCCGCTTGTGCCGTATTCTTGTAGAGATCGGAGATGATAGTGTTGAAGATCGAGACCGACACAATATGGGACCTCAAGGACTGCGCATGACCATCGACCCTGAACAAGTGCACCATCGATCAAAGACGTCGGAACACGGACGCCAAGGTCATCGTGTTACTAAACCAGTTCGTCACCGGATGGATGTGACCTGAAGACCATCGGTCAAGTTCGCCACCAACAAAAGACGGACGACAAGACCCCAACCGGAGATCGGAGGTGATGGTGCCGGAACGACAAGATCTACTTCACGGACACCGAGCGCCAAGATCTTCTCCTCGGAACGCCTTGATCTCCTTCACAGATTCGAAGACCCTGAACCCCTGAGACCCAGACCCGCACCCCCGGAACCCAAGATCTTCTGAACCCAGATGTGTGAACCTTTTCCCGAGCCCCTATTTTATAAATGCTATATATATAAACTGTCGCATCTTAAATTGTTCATGCATGCATATCTGTCTGTGGTTTGGGGCATTATGCCGATTCATCGCATGATTAAATATGGAGTGTTCATGCGGGATATCTTCGTCTCATTCCGGACTCCATTTAAATTTGTGTAGCGAATCGATACCATGTTTTTCCTTGTCAAGACAACATCTAAAATGCGGGGTATCTAAACAACATGAACCACTTAATTAATTATCGGGACCCCGGTTACGCTTAATATTGCCTAGTTGCATCGCATCGTTGCCATGCCATGCATCATATCATAATCATGCCGGATCTTCTGCCTAAGTATTAAATAGTGCATCCGATGTTTGTTCTAGTGTTTGCTTCTTCGCGGATTAGGCCGATGAGTTGATGCGAGTATCGACAAGTTCTCCGGATATGATCCTTCTACAGTGTTTTCTAGGCGAGCATTCTCCCCCTTTCTACCTATTTTGCATTTATAGTCTTTATTTCCTCCTGTTGTTCTATTGCTATCCGTGTCGCGATGCTTTAGTTTTCCGTACACCAGTTATATCCCGTGCAGCCTCTATATTGCCTTGGACACCTCCTATTACCTATGTTTGGTAGATAGCTGGCCTTGCGAGTCGTAGTCGCTTGCTCAGGTGCGATCTTGTGTTGTCGAGTACCACAGTTGTTGGAATGCTGGCAGATGTTTATGGTGGAGATGATCATGTCTTTAATTACCACTATTAAATTGCTAGATATAACAAATGTAGAGGCATCGGTGGGCAATAGATGTTATTTGGTTCTTCCACGCTCACTTGTGTCCCGTAGGACCCCGAGTACTTGATACATGTTCCTTAACTATTCGCACTATCCACATCCGGGAGGCCTTATGGACCCCCCCTGAGCCAGAGCTTGATTCACTTCTATTTCTTGGGGCCACAAAGTAGTTTGGGGCTTTATTTACTATCCTATACTTATGCCATGTTTACTGCTTTATTTAAGATTGTGCGTGGTGTACCTGTACTATTTAGGAATGCGGAGTGTTTTCACGGTATCGACAAGCCTAGTCACACTTTCAGGTTCCCAGTCGTTTACTGCCATTGACGCAAACCCTGGGTCCGTTCCGGAGCCGGCCAACTTCGTTGTGGGTAGCTTAGTGGGATGGCCCCCTGAAATATTTTATGAATCCTGTGATTGCTTTGTCGTGAAAGCCTCGTTGGGTTTTGAGTTGGTTTTTCCGAGGTTGATCGAGTGTGTGTTGCTATTTGTGCACCCCTGCAGGGTAAAACTTTCTGAAAGCCGTGTCCGCGGTTATGGACGACTTGGAGCACAGTATCTCAATCATAGACAAGCATAACTAAAGTAGTGCTATAAATTTGACTTAATATGTGACTAGTAATCAGCTCAATTAAAACGGAATGGATATTAAAAATGCCAACAACTGGTGGATCTTGGTCGTATCGTGTTCTGATATACCTGAACTCCAATGGAATGTGATAAAAGTGTCAACAACTGTTGGGTTTTGGGATTCCTCAGGACAATTATATCTGACTAGTAAATGTCCCAACTACAATGGAATGTTAACTAAAACTTCCCACTACTTATGCTATCAGGATGACTTATGCTATCTATATCTGACTAGTAAGTGCTTCAACTATAATGGAATGAATAAAACTGTCAACTGTGTGAGTTCCTCGGTTTGACTTCCTCGTTTGGTCTCGAGGGGGAAATGCCAGGATGGGTATGTTTGGTGTTACTATCAAGTTGGATCCGAATAGGTCTTTCTTATCCCTCTCTAATAGCTGACAGTTGAATCGAGTCTCTATAGGTTGTTTAGTGCATGCTGCGCTGCCGCTTCAGTCCACCATACCTATGTAGGCGAGAGACGCCGAATTCTAGCCTCGTCGTGTACTGGCCTCAGTACTAACGCTCCTCTTTTTCCGTTGCCCTTTGTCGGCACCCCTTTTGTTTTAGCAGGTTTGAGACCGACGTCGTTAGCAGGATTACCCTTCCGGCTTGGCCTGGGCAGGGTTATGGACGCCATTGGTTATTCTTCAAGGCTCTTAGCCCGATTTGCATCTTGTTCGTACTCGGACGCTGTATCGTTTTCAAGGTGATTTGGATCTTTGTATTTGTATATCTGTATGCTTGACTCGCCGAGTCGCTGTTGTATATATATATCAGTTATGTGGGTCCCATCGAGGACTGATGTGTAATGGTATTACTTCGTTTTCCACCCGCACGAAAGTGCCTGGTGGGCATCCTTGAATCGTTTCTATGCGGGTTTGGCGGGAAGGGCTAAAACTTGCATAGGGCCGATTTGAGGGTGTTACAAAGTGGTATCAGAGCTCAGCAGTTGTGATACCCCACTGGTCCAGCCTGTAGGATAACCTAGCTAACGGCCAAAGTAGAGTGTCAAAACTATTTTGCAAAATCGGTTGGATAGATCTGATTAGGTCTGCTTTTACTCCTTACCCCTCTGCTACTCTCCTCTTACCTCTGCATGTTTAAATATGCTCTCTTACCTTTCTTCAAGTCCAGGATTTCTCGTGGTTGGGTTCTGTCATACCTTCAGGGTTTTCGCTTCCTCTTTTGGCAACGGTGTTTCTACCTCCGGACTTCCTTCTATCTGAGTGATCCTTTATCTGCGGTACCATTCGTTGTTCCTTGTTTGTGCCTTCCGGTGTTTTACGGCGCGACGACTTCATCTACGCCAGATCCGATGAAGAGCCTGCATCATTCCTTTGTTCTCCGAACATCGCTTGTAAAGATCTTCAGTCTGAATTCCGAGAGTTGGTTGCACGATTCTTTTGTTCATGTACTGAGTAATGCTTTGAGTGCGGGATGGAGTAGCTACCATACCACTACTCTTATCATTCGTTCTTGTACATTGAATGGGGCATCAATGCGATTTACTCCTTCCACGGAAGTTAAAGGTGGCCTTATCTTTTGAGACCTTTATCTTCGTCTTTGTTTCTCTAGAGTGTTCTCTCAACGAACGCGAGCAACGACCCCTGTTGGTGGTGTCGTCGATTCAAGACGAAGACGGAACCTTTGTTAGTGGTGTCGTGAGGATCGACACGAAGCGAGAAGATTTAGATCGCTGACCTTCTTCCCGGTACCATGAGGCGGATCTCGAGGGCGAGATCCCTTGTTAGTGATGTCGAATTGTGGCATCCCGCAAAAACCACTACTAGAAAATCATGGTGTTTTTGGTGCATTGCATCATCATGACTGCATGCTCATGTCATCATGCCACATTGCATTTGAGCATCGTCATCATCATGCATATGTTTGTCTGAAACTATTTCTCGAAAAGCCTATTTTGTTTTCTAAATACCTCGCATTTATTTCAAATCAAAACACCGGGCCTCTTCCGGGTATTTTGTTTTGTCTAAAAATAGTTTACAAAAGGATTTTAAAAATAAAAATAAATAATAAAACTATTTTTCGGACCGGGGAGGCAGCCCAGCCGTTAGGCCAGGCCACCTACAACCCGGCCCATCTAAAACCAAACCCTAACCTACCTACCCCATGCCTCCACCCCGCCAGCCACTCCCTCCCTCCACCCAGCCGCCACACATGCACTCACGCACACACGCAACGCGCGCAGCAGCCACCTAACCCACAGGCACGCCCCAGCCCCGACTGCGCCCTGCTTGGCCCCACCTCCCATGCCGCGTCGCTCTCCCGTGGCCAACCAGCGCCCCCACCTGACGCCCCGACCCACCTGTCCCCCTGCACGCTTCCCCATGCCCGGCCCCACCTCCTTTTCCCGCCCACTCCCCATCACCGCCGCCACCCTGGCACCCCTCCACCTCACTCCAGCCTATCCCAGGCCGCACCTCGTCCCACCTGCCGCACTCCCACGTCGCCTGGCCCCACCTCGCGCGCAACCCGCCCCGCACGCACGTTCCCTGGCCCACCCCACCGACAGTGGTCCCGTCCCCCACCCTCTCACGCGTGCGACGCACGCCCCTGCTCCCCTAACCCTCCTTCCCCGCTCACCCTCTCCTCGTCGAGCTCTCCGATCCGCCGAGCCCGCCAGCACCGCTGCCCTGCTCCCTGTCTGTGAGGCGCCGCCCGCCAGCATCCCCTGGCGTCGCCGTTGGACCGGCCGACCTCGCGTGTCCGCCTCTCCTCCTCTGCAACGACGGGCCACCGCCGATCCCCACCTCGCGAGCGCGCCGCCGCTCTCTCCTCTGCTGGCCGTCATTGCCAGGCCGCCGCCAGCAAGTTCCGCATATCGCGCCGCCACGGAGGACCCCTCCTTCCTGCAGCACCGACGCCGGCGCCCTTCTGTCCAGTCCCCTCCCGCATCAAGCTCGCTAAGGACGACCTCCTTCGGCGCCGCCCGCGCTACCGACCGTTTCCCCGATGCTCGCCCTGAGCCGGACATCCGCGCCCACCCCTTCCTCGCTTCTCCTCCTCCGTCGGGCCTCACCGTCGCCCCGCCTCCCCGTCGGCCACCGGCCGCCGCCTCCCTCGCTCCTACCGACCGTCGGCGAGCTCCTCCGCCCGTCTCCGCCAGCGCCTGCTTGTCCCCATCGCCGCCACGGGCCCCCGCCTCGCCGGACTTCCCCACCTCGACGGCCGCCTCGAGCCCGCACCACCTCACAGATCCCGCCGGCGCCGCCCCTCACGCCTCATCTCTGGCCTACCCGCACCGACGCCCTGCGAGCCTGCGTCTGTTTGTTCCTGTACAGGTGCTTAGTGCTCGACTAGGTGCCGGTACCTAGATGCTATCTGTGTATTTGTTCCTGGCCCAACGTTTGCAGATCATGTGTTACCTCGTGACAGCTGTTGCTCTTGGTGCTCCGCTTGTTCCGTATTCTTGTAGAGATCCGAGATGATAGTGCTGAAGATCGAGACCGACACAATATGGGACTTCAAGGACTGTGCATGACCATCGACCCTGAACAAGTGCGCCATCGATCAAAGACGCCGGAACACGGACGCCAAGGTCATCGTGTTACTAAACCAGTTCATCACCGGATGGATGTGACCTGAAGACCATCGGTCAAGTTCGCCACCGACAAAACACGGACGACAAGACCCCAACCGGAGATCGGAGGTGATGGTGCCGGAACGACAAGATCTACTTCACGGACACCGAGCGCCAAGATCTTCTCCTCGGAACGCCTTGATCTCCTTCATAGATCCGAAGACCCTGAACCCCTGAGACCCAGACCGCACCCCCGGAACCCATGATCTTCCAAACCCAGATGTGTGAACCTTTTCCCGAGCCCCTATTTTATAAATGCTATATGTATAAACTGTCGCATCTTAAATTGTTCATGCATGCATATCTGTCTGTGGTTTGGGGCATTATGCCGATTCACCGCATAATTAAATATGGAGTGTTCATGCGGGATATCTTCGTCTCATTCCGGATTCCATTTAAATTTGTGTAGCGAACCGATACCATGTTTTGCCTTGTCAAGACAACATCTAAAATGCGGGGTATCTAAACAACATGAACCACTTAATTAATTGTCGAGACCCCAGTTCCTCTTAATATTGCCTAGTTGCATCGCATCGTTGCCATGCCATGCATCATATCATAATCATGCCGGGTCTTCTGCCGTAGTATTAAATAGTGCATCCGATGTTTGTTCTAGTGTTTGCTTCTTCGCGGATTAGGCCGATGAGTTGATGCGAGTATCGACAAGTTCTCCGGATATGATCCTTCGACAGTGTTTTCCAGGCGAGCATTCTCCCCCTTTCTACCTATTTTGCATTTATAGTCTTTATTTCCTCCTGTTGTTCTATTGCTATCCGTGTCGCGATGCTTTAGTTTTCCGTACACCAGTTATATCCCGTGCAGCCTCTATATTGCCTTGGACACCTCTCATTACCTGTGTTTGGTAGATAGCTAGCCTTGCGAGTCGTAGTCGCTTGCTCAGGTGCGATCTTGTGTTGTCGAGTACCACAATTGTTGGAATGCTGGCAGATGCTTATGGTGGAGATGATCATGTCTTTAATTACCACTATTAAATTGCTAGATATAACAAATGTAGAGGCATCGGTGGGCAATAGATGTTATTTGGTTCTTCCACGCTCACTTGTGTCACGTAGGATCCCGAGTACTTGATACCTGTTTCTTGACTATTCGGACTATCCACATCCGGGAGGCCTTATGGACCCCCCCTGAACCAGAGCTTGATTCATTTCTATTTCTTAGGGCCACAAAGTAGTTTGGGGCTTTATTTACTATCCTGTACTTATGCCATATTTACTGCTTTATTTAAGATTGTGTGTGGAGCACCTGTACTGTTTAGGATTGCAGAGTATTTTCGCGGTATCGACAAGCCCAGTCACACTTTCGGGTTCCCAGTCGTTTACAGCCATTGACGCAAACCCTGGGTCCGTTTCGGAGCCGGCCAACTTCGTTGCGGGTAGCTTAGTGGGATGGCCCCCTAAAATATTTTATGAATCCTGTGATTGCTTTGTCGTGAAAGCCTCGTTGGGTTTTGAGTTGGTTTTTCCGAGGTTGATCGAGTGTGTGTTGCTATTTGTGCACCCTTGCAGGGTAAAACTTTCTGAAAGCCGTGTCCGCGGTTATTGACGACTTGGAGCACAATATCTCAATCATAGACAAGCATAACTAAAGTAGTGCTATAAATTTGACTTAATATGTGACTAGTAATCATCTCAATTATAACAGAATGGATATTAAAAATGCCAACAACTGGTGGATCTTGGTCGTATCGTGTTCTGATATACCTGCCTAGTAAGTATTGCAACTCCAATGGAATGTGATAAAAGTGTCAACAACTGTTGGGTTTTGGGATTCCCCAGGACAATTATATCTGACTAGTAAATGTCCTAACTACAATGGAATGTTAGCTAAAACTGCCCACTAGTTATGCTATCAGGATGACTTATGCTATCTATATCTGACTAGTAAGTGCTTCAACTATAATAGAATGAATAAAACTGCCAACTATGTGAGTTCCTCGGTTTGACTTCCTCGTTTGGTCTCGAGGGGTAAATGCCAGGATGGGTATGTTTGGTGTTACTGTCAGGTTGGATCCGAATAGGTCTTTCTTATCCCTCTCTAATAGCCGACAGTTGAATCGAGTCTCTATAGGTTGTTTAGTGCATGTTGCGCTGCCGCTTCAGTCCACCATACCTTTGTAGGCGAGAGCCGCCGAATTCTAGCCTCGCCGTGTACTGGCCTCAGTACTGACGCTCATCTTTTTCCGTTGCCCTTTGTCGGCACCCCTTTTGTTTTAGCAGGTTTGAGACCGACGTCGTTAGCAGGGTTACCCTTCCGGCTTGGCCTGGGCAGGGTTATGGACGCCATTGGTTATTCTTCAGGGCTCTTAGCCCGATTTGCATCTTGTCCATACTCGGACGTTGTATCGTTTTCAAGGTGATTTGAATCTTCGTATTTGTATATCTGTATGCTTGACTCGCTGAGTCGCTTTTGTATATATATATCTGTTCTGTGGGTCTCATCGAGGACTGATGTGTAATGGTATTACTTCGTTTCCCACCCGCACGAAAGTGCCTGGTGGGCGTCCTTGAATCGTTTCTATGCGGGTTTGGCGGGAAGGGCTAAAACTTGCATAGGGCCGATTTGAGGGTGTTACAGCTCTGGCCGGTGCTTTGATTCGCGGGTTGCATTAGCTATTAGCTCTAGCCGGTGCTTTGATTCGTGGGCTGCGTTCGCTGTTCTGGTAGTTTGTGTGGTGTATGCGACGACACATGCCCTGGCGATCCATTACACTTGTGTATTATTTCCAAGCCCAGGCCACAGCAAAAGAACAAAAATTAAACAAGCAACCTTGGCAAACAATTTAAACGCCAAGACTAGAGGTCAGCGCGGCAAAGCGTGCCGGGTCCATCTAGTTCAAATTGATTCCCGATACAAATACTGATGCAATTGTTGTTTTCCCCACGCCACCAAATCCATCTATGGACCGAAGTTTGTACCCAACTCAACTCGTATGTGCTAGGGGCACATTGTATGCTGTAGTACACCAACGACTCTGACCCCAACCGCCACATACAACCGCCACACATAGCATGATTTAAAATATCAGAAAGTGCAAATAGCATTTATAATGACACTAACCCAGTGATACATGGGACAATATGAATCGAGGAAATGTGGAGAACAAATCCGGACTAGAGAACAACACAAGATAAACATAATCAAGATGCCCTGAAAAAGATCAGACAAGACTGGTTTAAAGGGATACTGAAAAACATTCATAAGTGCAAGTTCAGATATTTGTATCATTGCATCTACAATAATTTCAGTATAGGAATGACAACAACCTAGGTAAAGAACCCTTAATGTTATTCTTCTTGCCCAGGCCTGAAATAAAATAGAACCAAGATACGATCAAATCAAGTGATAAAAGAGCCCCATTATTATTGTGTCGGCAGTGTCACCTGGTTGACCTTAAAAAGAACAATCACCTGGTAGAAGATCTCTCGCGGTGTTGTTTTGCAACTAACCGAAACATTTAATAAAATGGTAATAGAAAACCAAAAAATAGCAATACCTAATTAGCTTACCCAACTGACGACTTCTCTCCACATTATTATTTTATCACGGAATAAGAGGAAGAGTATTGTACATTTATTCAGAAAAGCAAATGGAGAGATATTCCATTTCAATTGTGAGTACACAATACAAGTATATGAGCATGTATTCTCACATTTAGTGTCTCATGGGCATTACCCTTGAACATCTTGGCCGTGTGACAAAAGAACTCTGCACCTTGTATCCTCTGCTTCTCCTCTCCTTGGACCACGTGGGCGAAATGTGTGGCTATAAACAGAATTGATGGCCAGAGTGACCTACCAAGGCTGATGCTAGCTGAAGAAATTGCAAACCAGGCTGCAGAGCAATGGTACAAAAGGAAAAAAAATGGATTGTCAAGAACAAATGTATACCTTTGATCCAAGGTTTCACATGGGTGCTAGAAAAGAGAAAATGTAGCCGGCCATTCTGCGAAATAGTTCGAGAAGGAGGTGGAGGATCATAGACCACCACCGTTAGCGCCTTCAATGGCACACGGCATCAGAGACGACCATGGCATGGACGAACATGTAAGTGTGTGTGTGTGGGGGGGGCGGGGGGGGGGGGGGGGGGGTGCTTGTGAAGCCTCCAAGCTGTCGAGGCCCTACTTGAAGAGGCTACGCCAGCTATGCTCGCGTGCCCTTATGTCACGGGGCGGTTCTCCGGCAAGTGAGGTGCTGGGCAGAGCCGTGGTGGATGGTTCCGGTCTTCTCCGCGTGGTACGGTGCTTCTGGAGCCGGCTAGGCGGGCTCTCCTCCTCCCTGCTTGGTGGTCTGGTGGCGGTTGGCGGTGGCGGGCAGATGGTGATTGCGGAGTGGACGTCGGAGGTACCTAGGTGGGTTCCCTGCGGCATGAGGTGGTGGCGGCGGTGCGCTGCAAGGCGGGCATAGCTTCCTCGCCTTGGTAGATCGACTTGTTCTGCTTCAGGTTTGGCATTCTCCACACGAAAGCACTGCATCGACCTAGGTTGATGCCGGTGATGTCGGTGTCCGCGGACGTCATTTTCCTCGTTGGAGGCATTGTTGAGGAGCTCCTTCACCTCTCTCGTCGTTTTGGGTCACAGACTCTCCGGGTGAAAGCTTGAGCTCTGGTTTCTACCAGAGCTAGCATCGGCGACGCCACCGTCGTTTTCCCTCTTGGGGGCGATGTCTTTGGAGGTTTGGTGCTCCGCTAGGCGATTGGGCTTGTGTTGTCTGGTTGCCGCATCGTCGGCTAGGAGTGCGCGCGGTCTCGGGACCGGTGTGGTTGCCTGTGTGGCGGCGCTGTTGCCATTGTGCTGGTGTTGGTGCTTCAGACCTAGGCGAGCTAAGTCATGTGGCCTCATCTTGGTTTTACCGGTTTTTCCTGAAAACCGTGCCGTTTGGGTTTTTTGTCCGGTTCCCCTTTTAACCGGATCCATGTGTATATATGTATGTATCGGTTTTGGCCGGTTTTCCTTCCAACCCGCTTAATTCTCTTTTTCTGATAGAAAAGGAGAATTGTTTTCTACTCCTACCATATATTGGCATCTTCACCGACACGGAAAAAAATCCTATAAAACCGGGTCTATCCTAGACCTCTCCCGATACGCGACACGTGTTGACATCGATCTCAAACCACCAGGAGCAATTCCCGTCCCGTTTCAATACCGAGCAAACCCCCCGATTCCAGCTTTCCTTCCTTTCTTCGAGATCAATTCCTTAATCCCAATCCTGTGCTATTTTGGCGCCATGATCTCCGTGATATCAGGTGTGGATGGGATCACGTACAAATTAAAGGGGATTAACAACCGTCTAGGTTTTTCCCGAGCTCACAGCGGACGCACGACAGCGGCACTAAACCCTCGTGCACGGAAGCAGCACCAAGCTCTCGTCGGCGGCGGAAGAGCGGCACCAAGGCGCAAGCACTCGTCGCCGCGCGGCACCAAGCCCTCGTCGCCGCGCGCGGACGCACGGCTGCAGCGGCACCAAGCTCTCGTCGTCTCCTTCAGCTGCGCCGAGACACCGCCCAGTTCGTCATGGCGGCGAACTCAAGGCCGGATATTCCACAGTCGGACTCGATGTCCTTTCTGTCCAGAACTAGTTCGATGGTAAGTGTGAGATGAATATACTACGCATCTCCTTCCTAGCTAGGACGGTTGATTGATTTAACTACCAGAGACGATGTCTTTATATACATCTACACGAAAGTGCAGATGAAGTGCATGCCTATCTCTGATCGCATTAGTTTTTTAACTTTTGAAAGAAATACTTCTGACCATGTCATGGGTTATGCAGATTGAGACAAGGAGCGAGCAAGAACAAGTGTATGAGGTTGTGCCCACGAATCTGCCGACTGCACAGGGATTGGAGCCGACTAGCTAGATACGCCGAAGTGGTGAATCTTGAATCCACAGACACGATCATAGGAATCTCTAGTCGCGAGCCTGTGACACCGAGGAAAGACAGTGGCACGAGCAGCATGCCTACGGTAATAGGAAACTTGGAGGTAAGGAAAAATCATACATGATTTAATCTAATAAACATACTAGGACTGATGAAGTTGTGATGTATTGGTTAAATTTATACTCTCCATAAGCAAATTTCTGATTAACATATGTGTGTAGGCTGATCATCCCAATACATCTTCATGTGAAATTGTGCCAACAGTAGGCATGTGTTTTCCGTCTCAAGAAGAAGCATACAAGTTTTATAATTCGTATGCAAGAACGAAAGGATCCAGTATCAGGTGGACACACAAATAACTTAGAGCAGATGGCTCCCTATGTTCCAAATACTTAGTCTGCAGTAAGGATGGGGTTAAGGCTATACATCCCACGCATGAAACTAGGAAAGAACAGGCTTCTACAAGGACATCTTGCAAGGCCCGTGTTCAGTTCACTATAACTCGAGAGGGAGTTTGGAATATTTAGAAAGTTGTTCTTGACCACAATCATCATCTTGTAACTCCTGATAAGTCACACATGCTGATCGGTGTAACTCCTGATAAGGTCGCAACGTCAACTACTAGATGCTGATCGGTGTATCATCAACCATATGAGGACGGCAGGAATACGTCCATCTGAAATATACAATTTTTATGAAGAATGGGTTGGTGGGGCTGATAATGTGCCATTCTTGGAGATGGATTGCAATAATTACATAAGAACTGAGCGCAGAAAGTACTTAGAATCCAAAGATGCACAAACAGTTCTGGATTATCTGAAGAACAAACATGCTGATGACCCTTCCTTTTTTTATGCCTTGCAATTAAATGAAGAGGATGGCAGAATTACAAATTTCTTCTGGGCTGATGGACAATCTATAATGGATTATTCTTGCTTTGGAGATGTTGTTTCTTTTGATACCACATTCTCAACAAATAAGTTTCAAATGCCATTCGCTCCATTGCTTGGCGTTAACCATCACAAGCAAACTATTGTTTTTGGTGCAGCACTCTTATTCGATGAAACAACTGAGTCGTTTGTGTGGCTTTTTGAGAGCTTCCTAAAAGCAATGTCTGGTAAGCAACCTCAAACAATTTTTTACAGACCAGTGTGCTGCCATTATAAAGGCGATCAGAAAGGTATTCGTAGACACAATCCATCGTCTTTGTTTATGGCATCTTTACCAAAATGGCGCTAAACATCTTAGTCATGTCATCGGAGACCATCCAGAGTTTCTTAAGGAACTTAAGAAGTGTGTGTATGAAGATAGGTCAGTGGCACATTTTGATATGAAATGGCAGGATTTATTGGTTCAATACAATCTCCAGGAAAATTCATGGATCAATAATATGTACAAGTTTCGTGAGAAGTGGGCAACTGTTTATAAGAGAGATTCTTCTAGTGGAGACATGACATCAACCCAACGAAGTGAAGGGATGTATTCAAGAAAACATTTCGTGGAAAACTCTCACTTGCGGAATTACTAGAAAAATGTGACAGGTGCAAAGCTCGTCTTCGACGGAAAGAAAAATATGAAGATTATAAGTCACGCCATAGTGACCCAGTGCGCTGCATATCTTATCTCCCTATATTGAAGACAGCGGCTGAATATTATACAAGGACACTTTATTCTGAGTTTGAAGAAGAATTCAAGATGCAATTTGGTTTTTCATGTGTTCAGCTATCTAGTGAAGGAACAAGTAACACTTACAAGGTGACATGCTTTAAATACAAGGATGATGAAGCCATAGTAGTTTTTAACCCTACTGACATGGACATATCTTGTTCTTGCAAGTTGTATGGCTGCATAGGTATGTATAGATACTCCGTTATATCCATGATATTGGTGCCTCTAACTTTTATCTGATGAAAAAATTCTTCATTATGTAGGTATCCTATGTAAGCATGCTCATAAAGTTTTGAACCACTGCAATGTTATCACCTTGCCAAGCCAATACATAATGAATAGATGGACAAAATATGCAAAGCAAGATATATTTATTTCCAAACCAATTGACAATGATAACCCAGAGCTCCTCTTTGCTCATATTCCCCGAAAGATGATATCCCTTGCGCTGAAGTGGAGTTGTTAGCATAAAACTACCAAAATTCGAGCAAAATTCCGAAAATCTACCACTTTATGTTTTCGCTGCAAAAATCTACCAGATTTCAAGTCGGTTTTCTCAAAAAACACTAAACACCACTTAAACGTGAATTGACACTGTTTCTGACATGGCTGGCCCACGTGTAAGGACCAAACTGAAGAGCTGGACTGAGCCCCACTTGTCAGCCCAATTTACAAAATCTAGATATTCTAAAAGAAAATAAAAATAAACATAAAACACCTGCCCGACCCCACCCGCCCCACCCCTCGCTGGAGCTCGCCGCCGCCGCTCCCTCGCCCGGTTGCCGACGGTCCAGGATCCGCGTCTGGAAGTTAACCCCAACCTACCCTGAGCCGCCTTCCCACCGAAATCGCCGTGAATCCGCCCTGAATACGGCGGCCATGTACAGCGACTCCGACGGATCCAAGGACCCTGGCGCCATGCCGCCGCCTTCCGACCAGACCAGCCATTCGTGCTCAGTCTTGCGTTGCTAGCTAGTGCTTGGCTTCAAGATGGGGAGGCCGTGCGTGCTAGCTCAGCTAGCTAGCTGTGCATGCGTGACCGAGCTCCAGGCGGTCGGACTCTGTGTACTGGGCGATGCGGCCGCTTGAGGGTCCTGGGTGACGAGCTAGACCTCCCGTAGCGCGCTGCTCTGACGACGATGGAGTCCAACGCGTCGTCCTAGACTAGGATCGATCCAGAACGGAGGAAGCCACAGGAAGCACGGGCGAGGGGCACGGGCAAGCTGCAAGGGTCAGCTCCGACGCTGGTGCGCACGAGTTGCAGACTCGCGGGAGCGGGCGAGCTCCGGTGCGGGCGCAGCCAGCACCGACGTGGCCAGCTCCGGCGTGGGGCGGGCTGCAGGGGCGCGGACGAGCTCCGGCGCGTGCACAGGCCTGCCTTGGAGGCAGATGCGGGATGGCCGGCGATAGGAGCGGATCCTGGGCCTCCGGCAACCGGGCGAGGGAGCGGCGGCCAACGGCGGCGGTGAGCTCTAGCGAGAGGGGACGGGGCGGGGCAGGGCGGGTGGGTCGGGCAGGTGTATTTATTTTCTTTTCTTTTAGAATATCTAGATTTTTTAAATTGGGCTAACAAGTGGGGTCCAGTCCAGTTCTTCAGTTTGGTCCTTACATGTAGGCCAGTCATGTTAGAAACAGTGTCAATTCGCGTTTAAGTCGTGTTTAGTGTTTTTTGAGATTACCGACTCGAAATCTAGTAGATTTTTGCAGCGAAAACGTAAAGTGGTAGATTTTCGAAATTTCGCTCGGATTCTGGTAGTTTTATGCTAACAACTCGCTGAAGTGTAAACCGTCAAAGGAGGTTCTTGCACATCTAAACAGTGGTATTGATAAATTGGCATCAGAAGCTGCAGATTTACTTAGTAAGGTAAGTTTGGATGAAGAGAAGGAATCTGATTGTTACCTCGAATTAACTGAAGATGTAGTCAAAACACGTGTCGTTTAAAGCTCCTACCCGCATAAAAGGCCCAATGAACAAAAGAACAAAAGGGGCACTCGAGGGAACAACAAAAGGCAAGAAAAATGTTACATCAGAGAAAGGTACTTGTTATTTTGCTTTGCATGAATAACTAGTTAATCTCTTAGTAACCCTCCATAACAATGTGCAGAAGAAATTGCATCAGATTCAACAACGGCAGGCCCAATGGAGTTATCAGTACATCCAACTGGATCTTTAGAATTTACTGTAAGTTTAAAAATAAATATTTCCTCTATCTTCTCCATATGTTTTCTCACCAGGGCATCTGTCTTATGTTTCACTTTTTTTTGGTACAGGGGACAGTGCACTCTCATGCTAGTAATGATAATATAAACCCTTTCTCCTCTGGAGCGATGTCATTTGTTGATTATCATGCAATGTTTCCCCCGGCTGTACCTGGAGAATTTACAAGTCTACTACTTCAAGCTCATGGAAATGCTGCAGCATCGTCCAGTGCTCGCCGATTGGATTTTCAGTGAGTGAACTTTGCAGTTCGAATGATGCGCCTGGTGGCACAACTTCATGATCATCGGAAGAAGCACAGAGACGCGAGATACAGATTCAGTTTACATCTGTCATCCTCTTGTCCAATATAAATGTATAAACAGTCACTATTCTATTTTCCTATCTCTGCCGGTTGTGTGCTCTTTTTGCTTCACAAATCATATAGTACAATTATCTCAAGTACTCTTTTAGTACCTGTTGATTTGGTTTGAAGAGTAATATGCATGATGTACATCGTCATGGCTATGCAAAACATCATCTACATGGTTCAGTTTGGATCATGCACACAATCTGAATATAGACATGAGTTCACGGCGTGTTTCTGAAACATATGTCTTATCTGTAACATACAACCGAACTTCATAACTAAAAAAACAACAAAATCGTTGCCAAACTTACACCAGGCATAGTTCTTCACATTCAGTATCCATACACAAGTCCTGTACACTAACAGGATTAATCCCCATGGCATGGTTCGACTCACGGAGACGGCCGTCAAGTTCGTCGGCATGGTCGATTCCGCGGCTCAGTCGTCGGATCAGTAGCCATGTGTCCGCACGGGTGCAGCGAAGGACGAGACGTCGTCATACTGCGTGACCGCCGTCGAGCTTCACGCCGCTGCCGTGCGTCCGCCGGCGACGAGGACATGGTGCCGCTGCCGTGCGTCCGCCGCCAAGGAGAGCTTGGTGTCGCTGCCGGGCGTCTGCCGTAGATCGACGAGAGCTCGTGCAAAACATAGAATCAGTTGTTAATTACCTGCATAAATTTTTTACACGATCACCTCCTCGTATCACGGAGAACAGGGGACTGGGTCGTTGGGAATTGCCGTCAAAGAAAGAAAGGAAGGAAAGCTGGAATCGGGGGGTTTGCTCGGTATTGAAACGGGACGGGAATTGCTCCTGGTGGTTTGAGATCGATGTCAACACGTGTCGCGTATCGGGAGAGGTCTAGGGTAGACCCGGTCTTATAGGATTTTTTTCCCACCGACACGGAATTACTCCCAAGTTAATTAAAGTCCACCCGAGAAAAAAAAGAGTTTGTTAATTGGAGTCCGAGATCCTATCGAGTATGGTTTGACAGGAACAAACACGGATCATGCGTCGGAGTCCCGTGCCGAGTCGTGGTCGACCATGAGTGTTTAAATTCACACGCCCACCCACGACAAACAGATCGATCAACTAGCCAGCAGCAGCAGCAGCAGACGATGGATCGACCGAACGACTGCAACAACCCTCCGGCGATGGATCGGTCGGCGATGGAACGACTGCAAAGAATCTTCAACATGACGGGCTTGGGCAGCTACGGGAACAACGACGACAGCACGGACACCACGGCGGCCGCTCTCACGACGATCCGGCCGGACGAGGGTGCGGCGGACAACGACAAGATGATCCAGCCGCCGCAGGCGTTCCACTACTACGATGACCGGCCTGTAGCCGCAGGAGACAGACCGACCATATCCCGGGATCTTCGTCGGTCGTCGTCATCGATCCTAGGCAAACGGTCGTCAGGTCATACAAGAATCCTCGGTTCTTGCTACCGCTCGATGCCCACTATGCGCGACGGCGGCATCAGCAGCGTCGCGGACACTACTACCGCGGAGGCCCTCGCGAAGATGCGGCTGGAGGAGGCTCTCACCGGGGGGCCGCCGGGGATCCAGCGGCTGCGCGAGGTCGTCGGGTGCGTAGCCCGCCGCCGCCGCCGCCGCAGAGACACCACCGCGGCGCCGCCGGACACGGAGCTCGCGGAGACGCGCGACGGCGCGAGGCAGCTGCTGCAGGCCGCGGAGGATCTTTGGGCCCGCAGCGACCTCGAGTCGGCCAGGAGCCTCGTGCGCATGGCCATGGAGGTAGATCCCTTCTCCGGCTTCCCCGAGGTCAGGCGAGCGTGCGCCGCCTACGACGTCCTGGCCGCCTCCGGCAACAGGAATGGCGAGGATGACCAGTGCTATGCCGTCCTAGGCGTCGTGGTGCCGCCCTGTGGCTGCAGGCCCGCTATCGGGGACGTCAAGGCCCGGTACGAGGAGCTCTGCGCCCGCTTGGAGCCCGACGAGACAACCGGCTCCCTGGCCGTCGGCTGCGCGCTCCACCTTGTCAACCTGGCGTTTGCCACCATCACAGACATGGAGCGCGAGGACTAGTATATGCCGTCGGCGGCCGCACGATTCCATGATCGGTTCTGACAGTTCTTACAGATATTTTCAGATTTCCAGGAACTGTGTCGTTTTCACATGATACGTATCTTTTCATGTACTTAGCTAGGTATTCTTTAGGTAGATGAAACTCTGAATAGTGACCATGCGTTGGTGCACTGTTAGTTTAGTGTGCGTTGTCCGGATGAAATGCTTGTGTCTGGTCGTTGTGTGCATGCATTTCATCGAACGATTTGAGCACCTATGGTTTAGTGGGATGTCGCTTTCGTGGGACCTACGTGCTGGTGGGTGGTGTTTTTAGATTTAAAATTAAATTAGATTGTTTCTCTCGTTTTTTACATGCACCAATTGAACTCCTCCCCGATTGATCAATTACCTTTATAATATATGATTTTGTAGGCTTAAATGGTCTAAAATCTGCCCATATCCGATTTCACAAGAAGTGAATAATTGGACACCGCTAATTTTTCCGGTTAAAAATTCCTGCCATCAAAATTGTTTAATTGTTAAAGATGGGCAAATTGACTCTATACTGGATTAAGATTTGTATTGGTCAGATATTTTTTGGCTAAACTTCTACTTTCATGATGTTATTTTACTTGCTAAATACCACTCGGTCAATTAATTCTTTGTTTGAATTATAATTCTAAAGGAAAACATATTGTATTTTCCTACCACATACAGTACACACGTTTCCAGCTGTATGGGGCTATATGTGGGTGTGTTACCGGTTTGCTACTACTCATGGAATGGGATTCGGTGATTGCTCGGTCGTATCCCGCTAGACAGAGACCACCTGGCCCATCTGCTTGAGTGTTGTTGTTTCGCTGCTCACGAAAATGACATCATGTGGTTGCTTCTGATGGGTTCGTAGCATGGAAAACAAAAAAATTCTACCGCAAGAACGAACAAAACCCAGATCTAATCTAGATAAAAGCCAAAATCTAATCTATTAGACATGTGCAACGAGATAGATATGAACTAACCCTCGTAGATCAGAAAGCTTTAACGAGATTAGATCTCGTGGTTGATGTATTCGATCACTTGCCGATCTCAAGATCGTGTGGACGATCCTTCCGGCGTCGCGTTCCGGCAGCGCTTCCGCAGTCGGTCAAGTGGACGATCCTTCCGGCGCCGCGTTTTGGCAGCGCTTCTGCAGTCGGTCACACGTGCGAAGTCGAAGCAGACCTTCCTCTCCTCGTTCCAGCGAGCAGCGGAGGTAGTAGATCTTCTCCACGGAATCACAGCAGCACGACGGTGTGGTGGTGGTGGTGGAGTAGAGAATTCTGCAGGGCTTCGCCTATACTTGTGCAGAAGAAAGGAGGAGGAGAGAGGCGGCAGAGATTGGGAGTTATGGAGGAGGGGTGGAGGGGGCGCCCCTGCCCCTCTATTTAAAGGGGGTGAGGCGCCATGGGAGGGGGAGTCCTTGTAGGACTCCCCTCCCTCTAGGGCTGACGGATTGGGGAGTGGGGGGAGGAGTCCTCCTCCCCCACGACTCCTAGTCTTGACCCACTAGGACTCCTTGATCCCTTCCTTGGTTTTCAAGCGAACTCCAAGAAACCTTCCAGAACTTTCCGGAACATTCCGAAACCTTCTAAAACCCTCATACAAATACTCCGGAACATTTCCTAACTCAGAAAATGATCCCCAATATATGAATCTTATTCTCCGGACCATTTCGGATCTCCTCGTGATGTCCCGAATCCAATCCGAGACTCCGGACAACATTCGGTCTCCAACGCATATTCCATATCTACTTAAAACAACTTCGAACCTTAAGTGTGTCACCCTACGGTTCGTGAATATGTAGACATGACAGAGACACATCTCATATCAATAACCATCAGCGGGACCTGGAGATCCATAATGGCTCCCACATAATCAACGATGACTTCGTGATCGATTGAACCATTTACATACGAAACCAATTCCCTTTGTCACGCGATACTATACTTATCCGAGGTTTGATCGTCGGCATCTCCATACCTAGTTCTACCTCGTTACTGATAAGTACTCTTTACTCGTTCCGTGATATGTCATCCCTTGTGACCCAGTCACATGCTTGCAAGCTAACTAGATAACATTCCACCGAGAGGGCCCAGAGCATATCTATCCGTCATATGGATGGACAAATCCCAATCTTGGTCCATGCGCTTCAACACATACTTTCAGAATACCCAATGACACCTTTATGACCACCCAGTTACGAAGCGGTGTTTGATGTCATCAAAGTACCCATCCGGTGATGGTGATTAACACAACCTCATGGTCGAAGGATTAGGTTACTATGCATTTAAAAGCTTACAGCAATACGAACTTAATGACTTGATCTTATGCTACGCTTACTATGGGTGTGTGTCCATCATATCATTCTCCTAATGACATAACCTTGTTATTAATCACATCCTAATGTCCATGATCAGGAAACCATGATCATCAATTAATCAACAAGCTAGTTCAACAAGAGGCTTACTAGGGACTCTCTTATGTTTACAAAACACACATGTATTAGTGTTTCCTAATAATACAATTATAGCATGGGACGTAAACATTCATCATAAACACAAAGATATAATAATAATCACTTTTATTATTGCCTCTTGGGCATATCTCCAACAGTCTCCCACTTGCACTAGAGTCAATAATCTAGATTACATGGTAATATACCGAACACCCATGGCATTCTGGTGTTGGTCATGCTTTGCCCTAGGGAGAGGTTTAGTCAATGGATCTGCCACATTCAGATCAGTGTGTACTTTGTAAATCTTTATGTCACCATCTCGGACATACTCGCGAATAGCGTGGAAACGTAGCTTGATGTGCTTCAGCTTGCTATGTGACCTTGGCTCCTGTGCATTAGCTATGGCACCTGTGTTGTCACAGTAGATGGCCATCGGGTCCAACGCACTAGGAACCACGCCAAGTTCAGTAATGAATTCCTTCATCCAAACGGCTTCTTGTGCAGCCTCCGAAGCAGCTATGTATTCCGATTCAGTTGAAGATTTCGCCACAACGCTTTGCTTCGCACTCCTCCAGCTCACTGCAGCACCATTCAAAATAAATACGTATCCCGACTGTGACTTCGAGTCATCCGGACCAGTGTTCCAACTAGCATCGGTGTAACCGTTTACAACAAGCTGTTTATCACCTCCATAAGAAAGAACCATATCCTTAGTCCTATTCAGGTACTTTAGGATATTCTTGACCGCTGTCCAGTGCTCCATTCCAGGATCACTTTGATATCTGCTAGTCAAACTAACAGCATGTGCTATATCCAGTCTTGTACACAGCATGGCATACATGATAGAACCTATGGCCGAGGCATAGGGAATATTATTCATTTTCTCTCTATCTTCTGCCGTAGCTAGACTTTGAGTTTTACTCAAGGTCTTACCTGACAACATGGGCACGAAGCCTTTCTTGCTATCTTCCATTCTAAACTTCTTTAGAACTTTGTCCAAGTATGTACTTTGTGAAAGCGCTATTAGGCGTCTTGATCTATCTCTATAAATCTTGATGCCTAGAATATATGCCGCTTCGCCAAGATCCTTCATTGAAAAACTATTATTCAAATAGGTTTTGACGCTATTAAGAAGTTCTATATCATTCCCAATCAACAATATGTCATCTACATATAGTACTAGGAATGCTACAGAGCTCCCACTCACTTTCTTGTAAATACAAGCTTCTCCATAAATTTGTATAAACCCAAATTTTTTGATTACTTTATCAAAACGTTGATTCCAACTCCGGAATGCTTGCTTCAATCCATAAATGGAACGCTGAAGCTTGCATACCTTGTCAGCATCTTTAGGATCGACAAAAACCCTTGGGTTGTACCATATACAACTCTTCCTCAATGTCACCATTAAGGAACGCCGTTTTGACATCCATCTACCAAATCTCATAATCGAAATATGCAGCAATTGCTAACAAAATCCTCACAGACTTTAGCTTCGCTACTGGTGAGAAAGTCTCATCATAGCCAACTCCTTGAATTTGTCGGAACCCTTTCGCGACAAGTCGAGCTTTATAGACGGTAACATTACCATCAGCATCTGTTTTTCTCTTGAAAATCCCTTTGTTCTCGACAGCCTTACGGCCATCTGGTAAGTCTACCAAAGTCCACACTTGGTTTTCGTACATGGATCCCATTTCGGATTTCATGGCTTCTAGCCATTTGTCGGAATCTGGGCTCACCATAGCTTCTTCATACGTCGCAGGGTCATCAGCGTTGTCCACCAACATGACGTTCAAGGCAGAGTCATACCAATCAGGAGTGGTACGAACCCTCGTTGACCTGCGAGGTTCAGCAGTAACTTCGTTTGAAGTTTCATGATAATTATCATTAGCTTCCTCTTCAATTGGTGCAGGCGGCACAAAAACATCTTCCGGTGCTGCGCTACTCTCAAATCCGAGAGAAGGTTCAATAACCTCATCGAGTTCTACTTTCCTTCCAGTTACCTCCTTCGAGAGAAACTCCTTCTCAAGAAAGGATCTATTCTTGGCAACGAAAACTTTGCCTTCGGATCTATGATAGAAGGTATACCCAATTGTTTCTTTAGGGTATCCTATGAAGACGCATTTCTCCGCTTTGGGTTCTAGCTTATCAGGTTGTAACTTCTTTACATATGCTTCGCAACCCCAAACTTTAAGGAACGACAACTTAGGTTTCTTACCAAACCACGATTCGTACGGTGTCGTTTCAACGGATTTAGATGGTGCCCTATTTAAAGTGAATGCGGCTGTCTCTAATGCATAGCCCCAAAATGATAACGGTAAATCTGTAAGAGACATCATAGATCGAACCATATCTAAGAGAGTTCGATTACGACGTTCGGACACACCATTACGCTGTGGTGTTCCCGGCGGTGTCAACTGTGAAAGTATTCCACATTTCTTTAAATGCATGCCAAACTCATAGCTCAGATATTCACCTCCGCGGTCAGAACGCAGAAACTTAATCTTCTTGTTACGATGATTTTCCACTTCACTCTGAAATTCCTTAAACTTCTCGAAAGTTTCGGACTTATGTTTCATAAAGTAGATTACTTAAGTCATCCGTGAAAGTGAGAACATAACGATATCCACCACGCGATGCTACACTCATTGCTCCGCACACATCGGTATGTATTATTTCCAATGAGTCTGTAGCTCGCTCCATTGTACCAGAGAATGGAGTCTTAGTCATTTTTCCCATTAGACATGCTTCGCATCTTTCAAGTGATTCAAAATCAAGTGATTCAAGAAGTCCATCTGAATGGAGTTTCTTCATACGCTTCACTCCAATGTGATCAAGACGACAGTGCCACATGTATGTAGAATTATCATTCAATTTTATTCGTTTAGCATCTATGTTGTGAACATGTGAACACTACTATCGAGATTCAGTAAGAATAAACCATTCATCTCAGGTGCATTACCATAAAAGATATTACTCATATAAATCGAACAACCTTTATTCTCGGACTTAAAAGAGTAACCGTCTTGCAATAAACATGATCCAGATATAATGTTCATGCTTAACGCAGGCACCAAATAACAATTATTCAAATTTAAAACTAATCTCGAAGGTAGATGTAGAGGGAGCGTGCCGACGGCGATCACATCAACCTTGGAGCCATTTCCAACGCGCATCGTCACCTCGTCTCTTGCCAGTCTTCGTTTATTCCGCAGCTCCTGTTTCGAGTTACAAATATGAGCAACTGAACCAGTATCAAATACCCAGGCACTACTACGATTACTAGTAAGATACACATCTATAACACATATATCAAATATACCTTTCTTCTTGATGTTGTCGTTCTTCAGATCCGCCAGGTACTTGGGGCAGTTACGCTTCCAGTGACCAGCACCCTTGCAGTAGAAGCACTCAGTTTCAGGCTTAGGGCCAGCCTTGGGCTTCTTAGCAGGTGCGGCAGCTTTCTTGCCCTCCTTCTTGAAGTTGCCCTTGTTCTTAGGCTTGCCCCGTCTCTTGAAATTGGTGGTCTTATTGACCATCAACACTTGGTGCTCCTTCTTGATCTCCACTTCAGCAGTTTTCAGCATGGGTTACGACAGTTCAGGCAACGTCTTGTTCATACAGTGCATGTTGTAGTTCATCACAAAGTTCTTGTAACTTGGTGGCAGTGATTGAAGGAGACGGTGAATCCCCAATTCATTAGGAATCGATATTCCCAACTCTTGGAGCTTCTTTGCGTACCCAGACATGGTGAGCACGTGCTCGCTAACGGAGCTTCCCTCTTCCATCTTACAGTTAAAGAACTTTTCGGAGGCCTCATAGCTCTCCATGGCCGCGCGAGTCTCAAAAATTAGCCTGAGCTCCTTAATGATCTCGAACGGGTCGTGGTGCTCAAAACGCTTCTGGAGCTCCGCTTCTAAACCGTACAGGATGGCACACTGAACTGTGGAGTAATGATTTTTCCGAGTGGCGAAAACATTCTTTTCGTCATCGGTGGCATTATCTGCAGGTGGGTCACCTAGCGGTGCTTCGAGCACATAGGTCAACTGACCAGCCCTGAGGACGATCTTCAGTCCACGGAACCAGTCTGTGAAATTGCTTCCATTGTTCTTAAGCTTTTCTTTCTCTAGGAATGCATTGAAATTGATGGAGGGGGTCGCCATAATCTACAACAATTTGCAAGTAGTTTAGACTAAGTTTATGACAAATTGAGTTCAAATTTAATTCTTAAACTAACTAGGTGAACTCCCACTCAAAACAACATCCCTCACATTGTCTTAGTGATTACACGAACCAAGTCCACTACACCAAGTCCGATCTTCACGAGAGAAGATGTAGTTTCATCGGCGAACAATATTCATGTTCATCATATCATTTATATGACTCATGCTCTACCTTTCGGTATTCCGTGTTCCGAGACCATGTTTGTACATGCTAGGCTCGTCAAGATAACCTTAGTTTCCGCATGTGAAAATCTGGCTTGCACCCGTTGTATGCACACGTAGAATCTATCACATCCGATCATCACGAGATGCTTCGAAACGACGAGTCTTAGCAACGGTGCCAACTAAGGGTGAACACTCTATTACTTGATATTTAGTGAGAGAGATCATCTTATAATGCTACCGTCGCGATCTAAGCAATACAAGATGCATAAAGGATTAACATCACAGGCAATTCATAATTAGTGTGATATGATATGGCCTTTTCTTCTTGCGCCTTTGATCTCCATCTCCAAAGCACGAACATGATCTCCATCATCACCAGCATTGCGTCAAGGTCAGTGGCGCCGCTTCATGGTTGTCCATCATCACCAGCAACTATTACAACTACTTGGAATAAAGCTATTACAAGATGAATAGACACGCAGGTCTTAACAGATTTAAAGACAACCATTAGGCTCCTGCCGGTTGCCATATTACAACAAGGATCATTGCATACATCAAATACAATCACAATCACATGATGGCCATATCACATCACAAAACCCCTGCAAAAACAAGTTAGACGCCTCTAATTTTCTTTGCAAGTTTTACGTGGTTTGGGGCTTTCGCATAAGACCGATCTTACCTACGAACAAGGACCACAACGTTGATACAAGTGTTGTCAGATGCTCATTGTAAATTGAATCTTAACTATGGTGGGAGAGACAGACACCCGCAAAGCCACTTGTGCAAAGCAAGTTGCACGTCAAGCGTGGAGCAAGTCTCATGTACGATGACATGTAATGTTAGCCCGAGCCGCTTCATCCCACCATGCCGCAAGATGCAAAGTACACGCTAAGACACCGACAACAAAAGCATCAACGCCCACAAAAACATTGTGTTCTAATCGTGCAACAGATCTACGCATAGATACGGCCCTGATACCACTGATGGGTTCGTAGCATGGAAAACAAAAAAATTCTACCGCAAGAACGAACAAAACCCAGATCTAATCTAGATAAACGCCAAGATCTAATCTATTAGACATGTGCAACGAGATAGATAGGAACTAACCCTCGTAGATCCAAAAGCGTTAACGAGATTAGATCCCATGGTTGATGTAGTCGATCACTTGCCGATCTCAAGATCGTGTGGACGATCCTTCCGGCGTCGCGTTCCGGCAGCGCTTCCGCAGTCGGTCAAGTGGACGATCCTTCCGGCGCCGCGTTTTGGCAGCGCTTCCGCAGTCGGTCACACGTGCGGAGTCGAAGCAGACCTTCCTCTTCTCGTTCCAGCGAGCAGCGGAGGTAGTAGATCTTCTCCACGGAATCACAGCAGCACGACAGTGTGGTGGTGGTGGTGGAGTAGAGAATTCTGCAGGGCTTCGTCTATGCTTGTGCAGAAGAAAGGAGGAGGAGAGAGGCGGCAGAGATTGGGAGTTACGGAGGAGGGGGCGCCCCTGCCCCTCTATTTAAAGGGGGTGAGGCGCCATGGGAGGGGGAGTCCTTGTAGGACTCCCCTCCCTCTAGGGCCGGCGGATTGGGGAGTGGGGGGAGGAGTCCTCCTCCCCCACGACTCCTAGTCTTGACCCACCAGGACTCCTTGATCCCTTCCTTGGTTTTCAAGCAAACTCCAAGAAACCTTCCAGAACCTTCCGGAACATTCCGAAACCTTCTAGAACCCTCATACAAATACTCCGGAACATTTCCTAACTCAGAAAATGATCCCCAATATATGAATCTTATTCTCCGGACCATTTCGGATCTCCTCGTGATGTCCCGAATCCAATCCGAGACTCCGAACAACATTCGGTCTCCAACGCATATTCCATATCTACTTAAAACAACTTCGAACCTTAAGTGTGTCACCCTACGGTTCGTGAATATGTAGACATGACAGAGACACATCTCCTATCAATAACCATCAGCGGGACCTGGAGATCCATAATGGCCCCCACATACTCAACGATGACTTCGTGATCGATTGAACCATTTACATACGAAACTAATTCTCTTTGTCACGCGATACTATACTTATCCGAGGTTTGATCATCGGCATCTCCATACCTAGTTCTACCTCGTTACTGATAAGTACTCTTTACTCGTTCCGTGATATGTCATCCCTTGTGACCCAGTCACATGCTTGCAAGCTAACTAGATGACATTCCACCGAGAGGGCCCAGAGCATATCTATCCGTCATATGGATGGACAAATCCCAATCTTAGTCCATGCGCTTCAACACATACTTTCAGAATACCCAATGACACCTTTATGACCACCCAGTTACGAAGCGGTGTTTGATGTCATCAAAGTACCCATCCGGTGATGGTGATTAACACAACCTCATGGTCGAAGGATTAGGTTACTATGCATTTAAAAGCTTACAGCAATACGAACTTAATGACTTGATCTTATGCTACGATTACTATGGGTGTGTGTCCATCATATCATTCTCCTAATGACATAACCTTGTTATTAATCACATCCTAATGTCCATGATCAGGAAACCATGATCATCAATTAATCAACAAGCTAGTTCAACAAGAGGCTTACTAGGGACTCTCTTATGTTTACAAAACACACATGTATTAGTGTTTCCTAATAATACAATTATAGCATGGGATGTAAACATTCATCATAAACACAAAGATATAATAATAATCACTTTTATTATTGCCTCTTGGGCATATCTCCAACAGCTTCGCCTGTCGGAGTTAGGTTCGGCTTACCTGACAGTGTCTTATTGTTCTCCTTCCGGGGGAGCCTGTCTGAGTAGATTCTGCATCAGTGGCACTACGGCGGGTCGCTTATAGCCATATGTGCTCTACATGGAAGGGAGACACAGGTTGCGGGGTCGCTACGCTGCTGCTTTGACCATCGAGACCGTCTTTAGTATGTTCTAGGCGTGACCACTTGCGTTTTCCGGGTTGTCTGTTTCTCGCTCTGGTTTATTTCCTATTTTCTCTGCTTTGGATTTTTCTTTTACTATGTTGTGGCGGTTGGCTCCGGCTGGTGCTTTAATTCGCGGGTTGCATTAGCTATTAGCTCTGGCCGGTGCTTTGATTCGTGGGCTGCGTTCGCTGTTGTGGTAGTTGGTGTGGTGTATGCGACGACACATGGCCTGGCGATCCATTACATTTCTGTATTATTTCCAAAACCAGGCTATGCCAAAATAAATAAATTAAACAAGCAACCTTGACAAAAAAATTAAACGCCAAAACCAGAGGTCGGCGCGATAAAGCATGCCAGGTCCATCTAGTATCAGCCTATGGTCTCATGGAAATGCAAGTTGCATATCTGCTCACACGGTAGAGCTATCTACAGTAGGATTTCCCCCGTGCTGCTGTCCTGATTATTTTACTGCTCCATCGCCCATGGAATCATATCAAAGGCCTGTTCCTGGTTGGTTCCCCTCTACTGGCCCCTCCCATGTGTGCTGTTACCTTGCTTCTGGTTGATTTGTTCTAGTATTAGAAAAGAAAGATATCAGTGTCTTCTCTCAAATTTTTTCCCTTAAAAATTTGTCGGAACAGAACTTCGAAGCCTTTCATTGGTATTCAAGTATACAAAAGATCAATGTTGGTTAGGTGTGACAGAACCACTATTTCGTGTTCCCACTCATGAAATCACTGAAATAAATAAGAAATTCTCAAACTTTACATGAATAAGGAACAACAGAAACAATATTAGATGATGATATATTTTCTTACAAGTTGGTATGCTATGTGGCTCAATTTTGTAACACTTGCTATCACGAGATCCCGTAATATCCCATCAACACTCTACAACATAATGGGTATAACACGACAAAACTGACATTTTCATAATAGAACAACATGCAGTGATGTTCAAACATGCTTGTTGTTGAAGTGTATAAGTAGATTGCACTATCCCTTTTCATCAGTTTGCACTTTTGGTATCAGAGTCTAAGAGCATCTCCACTCGGGGACCCTAAAACCCCCCTAAAGGGCTATCGGGTGTTGGCATTCGAAATCACGCCCAGTCCGCCCTCCAATTCTTTTTGGCCCCGGCACGGCCCATTTTGTTATCCGGTGGCCCCAGACCAAACTCAACCCACATGGGGGCTAGTGGGGACGCCAGATGGAGCTGAAAATGTTATGGGCCAGCCTTAGCAGTGAGATAGGTGCTTCGTTTTCAGACCTGACGCGTCCTGTCGACTGGCCACACAGCAGCACGCCCTTTCTTTTTCGCCCTTTCCAACACTTCCCGCCCAGCTTTCCCGCCCTTTCCCGCTATATTTAGGAAGGCCGTCATTGCCACCCACAGATCCACACTGCTCTACACAACTCCCTTCCACGCCCTTTTCAGCTATATATATGGCTGCCGGAGGTGCTGCTTTCGCCAGGAGGAGCATCGCATGCCCACATGTAGCCGCCTCCATACCTGGCCACCGTCTTCCTCCAACTCACCCACCCGACCCAAATGGCCCCAACCACACCGACTCCGAGGATGAGGACTGGATCGCCTTCGACAATTTCAGCAACGCCAACACCAAGTAGTTGGACGGGGCCTGCTCCTTCGACCCCGAATCCGAGGATTCATTGGAGCCGTGACCGCCACCACCCCTAGGGCCAGCTTACCGAACCAACGGGGATTCTTATGGGTGGGACGTCTTTGGCCATGCTTTCTTACCGGAGCACATCCGGCTGCAAGAACTCGACGACGTCTACTCACGTTACGTCCTTGTGGCGCGTAGAAACCGTGGCGACGCTGCCGTGCGTGCCCTTCACGATCAGGCTAAGGAGGAGGCCGACGCACAGCTAGCGATCTACAATTCCCTATTTGAGTTATG
Source organism: Avena eriantha (assembly GCA_910589775.1). Lineage (NCBI taxonomy): Eukaryota > Viridiplantae > Streptophyta > Magnoliopsida > Poales > Poaceae > Avena > Avena eriantha. Next base: position 129,225,296 of record OU342743.1, on the reverse strand, counting down.
GGGTGTCGCCAGAGGACTGCCGCCGCCGCGTCCTCCTGGCGAGAGCAGCACCTCCCGCCACCGTGGGCCGCCACCTCCGCGCCCTCCTGGCAAGAGCAGCACGTCTCGCCACCATGGGCCGCCCCTGCCGCGTCCTCCTGGCGAGAGTAGGACCTACCGCCGCCGTGGGCTGTAGTTGTTTCTTGATTTTATGTAAAACTTTTAATTGAAATTGAGTATATGTGTGCGTATGAGGTAAACGACTAGGCGCTGGCGCCTCCTCATAATAAAATCAGCGCCGACGCACCCCCATGCGAGCCAAAATTACAGTCGTGTCGGACGTTGTACGGGAGAACGAGTGGAGATGCTCTAAGGTCTCGAGTTCAAGTCTTGGTTTTCGCAATTTTTACTAAAATTGTTGTTGCCCCCTCTATGTCATGTATAGGCCTCTTGAGTCATACGTGAGTTTTGCGTGTTGTCGCTCTCTTCCGGTTGCACGCGCTGACTTCTTCCGTCACACGTGAGAGGGGGTGTTGAAGTGCATAAGTGAATTGCACTAGGTACTAGCCATTTCCATCAGTTCAGACATTTGGTTGTGTTGGCTAGTGTATGAATCTTGACACTTGTATCTTATGCACCCTAGTAGTGTTTGCATGTTTTACTATACAAAAACAACAAATAAGCAAGATAGTAGTCCAAATAAAGGAATTTAAGTGTGTCGGTAGTATCAATAGTATTCTCTCATTCGACAAATATGTTCATACCTTCTTATTGAAGTTTTGATAGTCGCAATAACAAGATTGTTGCTGCCCAGGCGGAAATAATTCATAGTATTGTACTATTCAGATTTTTTTTGTTCTATATATTTGGACAACACTTATTGTAGAGAAATCTGGTCTGTTATAATCATTACCAACATGGCCATGTTTCTGATATTTGGGAATTTTAATATTTTATAAATTAATAAATATTTCTCAGACCTAATAACTGTTTGGTCTGCAAGACAATGGCAAGCTTCAAAATAGATTTCTGTTGCGCAAACCGGCAAATGTTATATTGTCAAGCATGGAGCTTGTTGCTCAATCCATGGGGTTTAAGACACATATTCGCAATTATAAGGTATATTTTGCTTATCATATCGGAAGACATTACAAACCTTGTGATTTGAGATCGTAACAGACAAGTGATTTTTTATTCCTTTTATAATGGTTAGCATATACTTTCTCTGTATCAAATATAAAGTGCATTTTGACTCTTCAATTTTAACCTTTGATCATAAATTCTTTCTATAATGTTCCATTAATATTTACAGAGGCTCCTTCAAATATGAATTCAATGGTATACATGTCATCATAGTTCACATATTTTTGGATTAATTATCAGTCAAAGGATGAAGTTGGACAGTGAAAATATGCCCTATATTTTGAAAAGGAGAAACTTGTTTTTGTCAGTATGAATATACAGACTTGCATCTTTTATATTTCATCACGAAATGATTGCTATCTTCATTAGCCCTACTGCCATTATTTGGATTTAAATTTGAGTAAAATGTTCTCAATTTTCAATCATTCTAACACTGGTTTAAACTAGTATTGAATTGTATTGCCAGTTATGAATGAGACAACTCTTTGTTTTGTCGTTGATACATTGTGTTGTAAGATTCTTGCATAATGCTAGTTTGCATAATACAAGTTGTTGAGATCTCATCCTAATGTTATGCACTATATATATTCCCAAATAAAAAATTGAAAGTATTTTCTTATCTGGATTTGTATTAAGCTAATACTCTTTTTACTGCTAATGACTTTCAATTACTGTTAACATATTTTTATTGCTTATAATTAGTTTCACTTTTAATATAAATAGGATGAGGGTGAACAAGACTTTCCAAATGCGGACAAGACTATTCATCTCACAGTTATGCTTCAAGTGAGTGTTGCTCTCTCTGTACTCACATATATCCTCTTGTTCTATCTTTATAGTTTGCTCCTCCTTTTACTTCATATTTTGCTCCGGTTCCACATTTTTGGGGTTGCACCATCAATATTCATGGTGGAGCTACAGAGATCTGCTGGTGATACTTCAGAGTATAATAAGGTTGGAGCTGCTTGCTCGCACATGTACCATTCTTTCCTGCATACACCTGTAACTGGTACTACACCATAATGCCCCGCCGTATATCCTGCAATGCACTACTAGCTATATTAATTTTGCGGCCATCAGTGCACAGTACTGTGAGATGGCTCGATGGAACTGGTCGTCCAGGCTGTCTTTTGTCATAAAAGTAGGGAAAGGATTTAGAATGTGGTAACCGCAAAGAGCATTCAGAGTGTAAATTTTGGTTAGTGCCAGGGTGATATGATGTACTCCCTCCGTCTCAAAATAGATGTCTTAGCTTTTTTAAAATTTAGATGAATCTAGACACTGTTTAGTATATAGGTTCATCCAGTTTTTGACAAATCTAAAACATCTATTTCGAGACGAAGGGATTACTACTGATTATTTGGTGCTGTTTTACTTCAAAATTTATCCAAGTATGTGTTTTACCAGCTTGAAGATGATACTATATGAGGCAATTTTCTAGCATTGAAGATGAAGCTTCTAGTAAACATCTTTTACGTAGGACGAACTTACTACTCCTCCGTCCAGAAATAAGTTAGATAGTAATGCTTATAGTTGTCACATGTAGCTGCTTGTTTGACAGATTGTCTTTATTTCGAATTGCAAAACTGTAAAATACAATTTGCTCTGTTCAATTGATTTTGGTTTGCTGGGGCATGCATGCACGACTAACTATGGAAACCATTGTTTTATTGTTGCAGTTTGTAAATAACTACTGCTGCAAATTAGATGATATCATTGAGAAGTTTCCTGCTGAGAAGGGCAAGTCAAGGACACCTCGGCCATCGAAGCGCTAATTTTTCCTAAGCGTTTAGTATTTGTATGGTTCTATCAAGATCTTTTTTTAGTAAACTATATAATGGCCAGAATTTATGCGCCTAACAGTCCCTTGTATCATTTAATTGTAACCACGTGGGTTTATTGCAGGTACCATCCGTGATTGTGTGCGGTTTGAATTACGAACATCATGGTCTTGATTAGTGGATGTAGAAGTGCAGCTGTCACAATTGATCAGTGGTGTTTTAGTTATATAGGGGTAAATCTTTGTTTAGTATCATGACTGTATACTACGAGTCTGCTTGTACAAAGAGGTCATCTGGCTTGTGGGAAGAGTTCAGATTCAGTGTATGCCTTGCCAACTGATACAAGTTTCGTTGATTTTGTTTCATTTGTATTGTCCAGTTTTTTAGCTTGCATTAGCATGAATATATTCCATCACTGAGTAACTAAATGGTCATGCCTCTTTATTAAGGTTGCAAGCGGCAACCCTAAGGCAGCGAAAGCAAAAATTAATTTAAACTAGATTAAATTTGCTGAAAAAAAATTGAACTAGACTAAACAATTTTGACTACGAAGCGGGGTGGATCATGTGCCGCTTTGCAACCCTACTCTTTATCAACTGACTAGTATTATCGTGTGCATAATTTTATCGTTTTATGTATAATCCAAAACAGTCATGTGGCATTATATCATGTATCCCTCTCTAGATGCAAGCATAGTACCGAACTTCAGTAGTAAGAAACAATATGAAGTTACTATTCAATTGCAGGAGCCGATGCAACATGGTCATATCAGTAAAACAGTTTGCTACTTCCGCTTGCAGTGGATGAGAAACAAAATCTTCAGTACACATTTAGAGTTGCATGTTACTACAACTCAAACATGAAAAGTGCAAGCTCAAATGGCCCATCGCCATTTTCTGTTCAACGAGAGCAAAGTTTGGTTAAACTCTACCAATACCATTGACCAAACAGCAATAATACCACAACAAAAACCACGTGTATCGCTAACATTGGTATCAAAACGAAAATGATCTTTCTTCCTTAACCACAATAATGATCTCAGAATATCAAACACTCTAAACAGCCACTCGCCCTACACAAGCAAAACAAGGCCCAGTTCACTCAGTAGCAGTGTCAAATTGCTCTGGAGCATGCCAGGGAGGGTGAAGGTTGGTGATCACTGAGCGAGGTACACGAATCAAGCAGAGAGCAATCAGCCATCAGCCGTCGCCCCCTCAACTAACTTAACAACACTTGCATCTACTGAACTAATGGAGTAATCTGAAGAGAAATATCTCGTCTTTTGGTACATCCGCCTATATATGGTTGCTCCTTCTAACTCAGCATGGATTTCCCTCTCCGTACGTATTCCCATAGGGTTGTCCAGAAGCCAACCTTCGGTGTCACACCGAAGGTCTTTATCAATGGAATCAACATGTTCAAACACATCTGAGTATCCATCAAACCTTTCTCTCATGTCTGCAGCTACATCAAGCACATCTGATTGTACAAGAACCTAGCAAAGAAATATAATATGAGATGTCAACTTGCAGGAGAGTATGTGACCTGCCATGATAGACAGAGAACACTAGGCTTCGTCGAAGATAAAGAAAATAGATGGTCTGAATAGTTGCGGCATAGAATGCATATACATGTACACTATTACTAGCAGTGGAGCAATAATAACTACTACTCCCTCCAGTTCATAATTAATTGTCACTGAATCGAATGTATCTAGACAAGTTTTAGTACCAGATACATCCGATTCAGCGACAATTAATATGGATCGGAGGGAGTACCTTCTTTCCAAAATGTAAGCCTTTTTAGCAGTTCAATTTGAACTGCTAGAAAGGCTTACAATATGGAACGGAGGTAGTATTAGAGGGAACATAGACAACATGGATGCAAGAAAAGCTGGACACGTACAAATTGAGTTTATAGTGCATCTTGGCATCTCATAGTGATGATGCTGAAACTAAGCCAAACATCTCTTTTATTTAGTCAGCAGTCAAGAACAGCATTTAATTATTAGGATTATTTTGTAAATGATAGGTTTCTCAAGCCTACGATGTACCTTTACTAGTACTTTTTATCAGGACAATTTTAACGGTCCAGTCAATAAAACATCCATCATACCTTAATACCTAAGCAAATCCCTTGCACAGGTAGAACCAATAAAATCTTGACTAGCCTAAGTTAAGCAGTCACCGGATAAAACTGATGCATATAAAGGGATCCTGATCGAATTATAGAGATGATGTTTAACAGGGAATACTTTACATGAAAGTCATAGAAAATTGACATACCCGTCCACCCAGACAAAGGTTTCGTGTGATTGAATCCACTAATGGTGTCTGTAAAACTCTTCTCTTGTGATGCTTCTTCTTAAAGTGAGGATCAGGGCACTAGAAACAGTATGACAGGGAACTCGATTGTCAATTCCATAAACATAAAAATAAAATGAGGAACTGCACCACATAAGCATCCCTACACTCACCAGTACTGAAACAAGTGATAATGGACCAGGGTACGATGACACGATTTGCTCGAAAGATACCGTCGCATTTGCAAACATAAAGTAGCTGTGCCGACAAAACAATTTCAAGCAGGGTGGTCAAAATTCTTGTGATAACATGAAACCCTAAATCGTGCATACGTGCAGAAGATCTAAGGTAGTAGCTTACACATTCCTAAGCCCCAGCTCTGTTACCCAGAACTGTGTGCGCTCCACCAACTACACAAGGAAAACAATCAAAGCATCATCATTACACCAAAGCTCCTACACCGCATCCTCCATTAACGTTAGAATCAGAGGAACCTTTTGCCGGATTTCCAGTCCAAGGTAGTTCCGCCTTACGCTGGAGTTCTTGGCTAACCAAACCAAGAACCTGCCACTCCCTGCACGTAAACATTACTACCTAATAGCTGAGGCTGAGGAGATATATCAGCACAATGGGAGATGCAATGGAAGAGAAATTCGCGCACCGCAGCCGATGTCCACCATGAGGGGCAGAAGGGGATCCTCGAACACCTCCTTCCACTCAGGCGGCTCCGTGGGTACCTACAGGTAGGGCAGAACGTGGAGTGAAGGGAGGGAGGGGGCAGGAGGAAGGTGGGGACGATGGATTTGGGGGAAGGCTTACAACAAACAAGGCGCTGAGTGGATTCACGTGCTGCCGGATGCGAAGGTGATGGCCCCGCTGCATACACCAATCAGCGGCGGTGAGGCTGGTAGGCGATTTCGAATAAGAGACGGAGGGGGGAGACGGGGAGGGAGAACGGATTGGGGGCAGACATTGGGGTAGAGGGGCCGAAGGTTGAGGTCGGCGTACTCTCTGTCCACCGCGTCGGTGCTCCTCACGGCGGAGCACAAGGTCCGGCGGGGAGCGCGGCGGCAGACAGGGGTGATGCGGACGAGGAGGCGGCGGCACAGGGAGGCCGTGGACGTCCAGGCCACTGTGACGTCCATTGCGGATGGACCTTCAGCCGCGGCGCTGCGCTGCCTTTTCGGCCCACACAAGAAAGGAAAACGATAGTCCTCCCAGGATCCCGTGACTTTTATCCCGGGTCGGGGTCGCGTGACACTCGTGTCGCACATTCTCTCCGTGGACACAGTGACGTGGGCCCATCGACCTTAGCGCAAGACTAGCAGTTCACATATAACCCTGCACATTCTTAAAAATCCGGCGAATTTACGGGTCTGGCTCGTGTCCGCGCATCTAGCAGAAACGGTAAACATGCTGGCCTGTTTCGCTATTTCACGGGGGCCCGTGTAAAATTCACCTCGGTCGGTCTAAGTAGCGGCTGCGGCAGAGGACAAGGGTCAAAACCCTCGTTTCCTCCCCCTCATCGCTCGCGTCGCCGACCCCATTTGTACCAACTCCGCAAACGATTTCGCGGACTGCACCGCAAGATGAGCGCGGTAGGGGAGGGAGGGTGGGTCGACAGCCCCTGGAGGCCACGGAGGTGGTGGTTCGCGGGGACGAATCGGCGGATGCGGAGGCCATCGCCGTGTCCGAGGCGTTGGTGGCGGAGATGATGCTCCATGACGCCGAGGAGGTCGCGACAGCCATGGCGGCCATCCACGCCCGCGAAGCGGCGGAGCACGCGACCAAGCGTCGTCGGCTGCCGTAGAGCTACCGGAGGCGGAGGGGAATAGCGCGGCCAAGCACGACGGGTAGAATATGGGTAGATTTTGCTAATTATGTAAATTATGCACTGATCGATTGAGAAATCTTTCCGCCTTTCTTAATTTTAAAAATACGGGTTGAGTTTAGGGTTTCTGATCTGCGCAGATGATTTCACACGCGTTAAAACTGGAGTGTAGTGCCCTGTACTCGCGAAACACGGGTTCGTAGAGTATAGGGACTGCTAGTCTTACTCTTATCTCCTCTCCTGACTACCTCTTTCCTCCTGGCAACCTCGTTATGCCGCATCATCGCCGTGCGCAGCGCAGCCACCCAACTTCTCGCCGCTGACTCGGCGTGCCCCTTGTCGTGCGCCGTCTCTACCCTGGCCACGCCGCTGATGCTTCGCTGCAGCTTCCCGCGCGCTGGATCCTCGTGGCCCTGGCCGCGCTGCCGGTGCGGTGCAAAATCCCTCACCATGGTTTGGATTTGCTACACGTGGTCGACGACGCCGCTACGTACGGGCCGTACGGTGACACAGAGCATCGCACTGGTGGTGTTGCCGCCGTCGCCCTAGCTACACGAAGGCCACTTGTGCTGCTAACGAAGGCCACGGACGCTTCTACCTACCTACAGCCAACGTCGCGTGCTACCTATGGCGTCGAGGGTTGCTACGTGGGGTTGGCAGCGCTGCTACGTGCGACCGACGACTGTGCTACAAGCAGCGTCCGGTTTTGCTGCATGTGGCCAGCGGCGGTGCTACAAGGGTGTCTTGGTTTTTCCGGCGAGATCTCCGGTGAAGTCAGGGGTTGCTACAGTATAAGTTTTTTTTGGTACAGTTGTTTTGTGTTTTTGCTACAATAGCATCAAGTTTTTGCTATACGGTCTGGCGAGGTCTACCAGCAAAAGTCACCGGTGAGTCTCCGGCGATATTGGTTGTTGCTACATTAGTACAACTACTATTTCGCTACAATTGTTATCTCGTTTTGCTACAATAGCGCAAATGTTTTGCTACATGGTCTCCGGCAAGGTCTTCCATCGAAGATTTCTGGCGAGTCTCCAGCGAGGTCGGTTCTGCTACAATTAAAATATATTTTACTACATAGTCTCCGGTGAAACTCTGGCGAGGCCTCTAGCAAAATCTGTCTTTTTAACTTCTTGTCTCGCGAACGAACCTTTTTTGTGACATGTAGCAAAAGCGGGACTTTTTTTAGAAAAAAGAGGGTATGTTTGTAGCAAAAGCGGGATTTGGAGACTTTTTGGGGACACGTGTTAGCAGGAGGAGGCGGGGGATCGTGGGGAAATTCTAGGGTTCCACATCAGAAAACAAAAAAAATCTAACTACGCGAACACAATAACCAAGATCTATTCTATATAGACATAATTAATAGAGAGGGAAAACTGTATTCATACCCTTGAAGACCGAGGTGTGCCTTATATAGGTAGACGTATGTTGATGAAAATGAACAACTCCTCACTCCAACCGTCGAGCTCCGAGCGCCCCAATGTGGCGCCTCCGAAGTTCTACACACGTCCGGTGTAGGCGACGTCTCCCGGGCTCCGATCCAGCCGAGCAGCGGAAGAAGAAAGATGGCGGATCAAACAACGCACGCTGGTAGTGCGGAGATGGACAACTCAAGTCCCACAAAGTTCTCTCTAATATTACGGAGAAATCCCTAAAGAAAATGAGAGAGAGAAGAGAGAATGGGATGCCTTCCAAGGGGAGGGATGCCCCTTTATTTATAGTAGGAGGGAAGGGCCAGCACCCAAGGGGCAACCGGTGTGCACCCGCCGGCCACCAAGGGAGTCGTCAGCCCCAAGGTGGCCCCCAGGCGGGGAGCCCACTAGGGCTTGGCCGGGTCGCCCCTCCTCCCCATGTGCCTTGCCCTCTTGGGCCTTGCCCAGAGGTGAGGCCCATAAGCCATGGGCCGCCTTTTAAAATAAAATAAAAATATATCTTTTATTATTAATTCAATTAATTAATATAAAACACATATAGTATTATATCTTTCACTCTGAAACTTCTTCTCGACCCCTCCTATAAACATCAGGTGCTACACGAAACTTTTCTAGTTTCTCTCTCTTATTTCTCCCGTAGTGCCTAATCAATCCCTATGTGTCCCCATCCTTAAGAGTGCCACCCTTCCGTTCGGAAACGCTCTCGATATGACCGAGACCCCTCTCGTATCAATGATCATCAGTGGGACCTAGATGCCCATAATGACCCCCGTGCGTTTCACAAATCTCCTTCAGTCTCCAACTTGCACTAGAGTACAAATTAGTCTAGTTTACATTAGGGAAAGATCTAACACCACTAGTAGTCCGGTGTTGTTCATGCTTTGCTTGTGGAAGACCCTTGGTCAATGGATCTGCAACGTTCACATCCGTGTGCACTTTGTAGATCTTGATTTCACCCTCTTCAACATTTTCTCTGATGGTGTGAAATCGTAGCTTCATATGTTTGGCCGTGGAATGAGTTCTTGGTTCCTTCGCGTTTGTAATGGCACCCATGTTGTCCCAATAGATCGTTACAGGGTCATTCACACTTGGAACAACTCCCAGTTCGATGGCGAAATTCCTTAGCCAAACAGCTTCATTCGCTGCTTCACTAGCTACGATGTATTCTGATTCCATTGTAGATTGCGCCACCACTGGTTGCTTCCTGCTTTTCTAGCTTACCGCACCACCATTCACCATAAACACATATCACGTTTGAGACTTTGAGTCATCAGGATCTGTGCTTAAGCTTGCATCCATGTAACCAGTTACGTTTAGAGCTTCGTCACTTCCTCCATAAACTAGGAACATATCCTTAGTTCTCTTGAGATACTTTAGGATACATTTCATAGATGTCCAATGATCATTCTTGGAGTTCTTTGGAAATAGCTCATCAAACTAAGAGCCAAGGCCACATCAGGTCGAGTGCTCAGCATAGCATACATGATAGAGCCTATGGCTAAGGCATAGGGGACTTTAGACATCCTCTCTCTGTCATCATTTGTTGCTAGAAATTGATTCAAAATCAATGTTCTACCTTTTATCACAGGCACAAAACCTGTTTTGGTCTCTTCCATTTTGAACCTCTTAAAATCTTCTCAAGGTAAGTACTCTAACTTAATGCAATCAGGCGTTTCGATCTATCTCTATAGATCTTGATGCCCAATATATACGTCGCTTCACCTAAGTCTTTCATGGAAAACTGACTACTCAGATATTCCTTTATGCTCTCTAGAAGTTCCACATCATGCCCAATCAGTAATATGTCATCCACATATACTACTAGGAATGCCACTGAGCTCCCACTCACTTTCTCGTAAACACAGAACTCTTGTTTATTTTGGACAAATCCAAAACTCTTGATCACTTGATCAAAACAACAGTTCCAGCTCCAAGATGCTTGCTTCAGTCCATAAATGGATCGCTGAAGTTTGCATACCTTTCTAGCATCCCTAGGATCAGCAAAACCTTCTGGTTGCATCATATATAACTCTTCATCAATGTGTCCATTGAGGAATGTGGTCTTGACATCCATCTGACATATCTCATAATTGAAATATGCAGCAATTGCTAGTAAAATCCGGACAGATTTCAGCATCGCTACGGGAGAGAAGGTGTCATCGTAGTCAACTCCTTGGATTTTTCGGAAACCCGTTGCAACAAGTCGAGCCTTGTGGATGGTCACATTACCATCCGCATCTGTGTTTTTCTTTAAAATCCATTTATTTTCCACTGCCTTGCGGCCTTCTGGAAAATCCACTAAGGTCCAAACTTGGTTTTCATACATGGATCCTATTTAGAATTTCATGGCTTCCAGCCATTTCTCAGAGTTAGAACTTTCCATAGCCTCTTTATAGTTTGCAGGTTCATCTTGTTCAACCAACAAGACAGTCATCACAAGACTACTATACCAATAAGGAGAGGTACGTATTCTTGTAGATTTATGAACTGCAGGAGCTTCAATGTGATTGCTAAGATCATTATCATTTGATTCTTCCTCCACTGTGGATGGCGATTTTGGAATACCTTCCATTGTGCTACTCGGTATTTGGAGAGAACGTTTAGTAACCTCATCAAACTCAATCTTCCTTCCACTAACTCCTTCAGCGAGAAACTCTTTCTCAAGAAAGGTGTCTGTTGGGGATGTGACCGCAGGTACCCCCAGAGTTAAGGAATAGAAAGACCTCTATAATGTATGGGACGATTTATATGAAATACATATGAAGAGAAAAGACATGAATATCTAAGGAATTATCAAAAAGCTGAAAAGAAAAAGGAAAGAAGATGTCCAGGCCGAATTATGGCTAAATTCGGCCTCAAGGCGTACCCCCTGGGCCAAGTTCGGCCTATAGGAGCCGGATTACCAGGTTACCGTCTGGGCCAGATTGCCCAGCCGACCCACCACATGCCACCTCGCCACCGAACCAACTCCCACCACGGGACCGAGTGACAGCTCCTCGCTAGTTCGCCCCTCTTCGTCGCTTCATCGACAAACCCGGATGGGCCGGAGTGAGGCGCACTCAGCCTACCACGGGATCGAGCCACCCAGCGCCACGACAGGTCGCCACCTCCACGTCGCCTCGCCTGGGTGGGCCGGAGTGAGGCGCACTCGGCCCACCACAGGGTTTCCTCACCATCGCCCCTGCGCGGCAACTCCGGGCGGGCCGACTTCCCCTTCACCTCGGTCGGCCCACCACGGGTCTCCCCAGTCCGGATTAGCTCCAGACCCGGCTGGGCCCTCAAAATCACCCCTGCCTAGGCCAAATTCGCTCATACTTTGGCTAAATGAAAGATAACTCGGCCAGGGCACTGTTCATTGCCCGAGTGGGCCCCATTTCTCCCCCGGGCCGAGTTATTTTTCCCCTTGGCTGAATTTTACTTCCCCGGGCCGAAAATTTTCGTCCTGGATGTCACTTTGCTCATACTTGGTCCTAGCATCGATCCCTACATCGACACTCTACCAAGTCAAGTCAAGCCTACGTTAGGTGCCAGTCTTGGGACGCCCCTGGCTCAGACTGGCCCCTTTGGTCCAAGATGCTAAGGAATATGCTGGGTATCTTGGGGGATGCTAGGGAATACGCCGAGCATCTCCTAAAGATGCCAAGGAATATGCCGAAGGGATAAGACCGATGACTCATTAAAGGACAAGATGACTAGGCTAGCCCCCACTAGACAGCTCATAGGAGTACTTGTGATGACATACCTTGTCCCCTGGGCTCCCCTTTACAAGGAGCACCAGGGGTAACGTTACATGGGAGGCCTCCTGGAGGGCTCCTCTTCCTCTACTCACTAGGAGCAAGGTTTCTTCTTCCTCTGCTCTCTCCATGAGAGACATGAGAGTACAGCTCAAGGAGAACCATTGTAGCCACAATCATGGCAAGATATATGAGATTAGATGCAGAAGTAGAGGTGTTATCTCACTAGGAGAGCCTCGAACCTGGGTATATCGTGTCTCTCTGAGTTCTTCCATATGAGGTCTTCACTTCATCATCCCTCCCTGGATTCCTCCATCGTCCATCGGCCCCCAACTTTAGCCTATACCAGGCATATGCCGTGATACCACCATGACATTTGGCGCCCACCGTGGGGCTGATAAGAGGCGCTGGTTGGGTTACCATCCGGACGGGAACGTCTTCAGCAAGCTCTGCTTCACCATCAATCAAAGGTCTCTGCATCCTCTTCCTCAACGTACAGAGAGCAGGGGAGTTGGCATCCAAGCCTCCCTTATTGACGTGATTCAACCTCTTCCTCAACCTCTTCACCAACATTATAGTAAGTGTTAGCTGACCCATTGGGTGTGACTCAACTAGATAACTCAACCTCCTCACCAAAGATGCAGTGAGTAATGAGTAACTCAACCAACATGCACGTGAGATACCCCTGAATGTCACTCGGGGACTATCACCCTCAATCACTTAGCTGTTCACCCCAGGGATGAGATAACTCAACCCGAGGACTAGCATGCATGCCATTTGAGTCACCTAAGGGTAGAAAAAGTATCTCAGAGACTCGGCGTCTGCGTGCAAAGAATAGTAACTCAGAAAAGACTTAAGATATGCCATGATCTCGTACGTATCCACTGCCTTGTGTCTTTAAGCTATCTTGGATGAAAAAGTAACTAACCAAGTCATTGAGGCTCATTATAACTCGGATTTAACTCAGCTCACCTAGTTACCTAGTATCTAGGAGTGTACTTTAGTTTGCCTAGTTACCGTGTAACTCGGATTTGACTCAGTCAGCCGGATTACTTGGTAACTCAGATTTAACTCGGATTAGTATTTTCAGCTTCCCAGGTCATCCGTAATTCGGATTAGTATTTGCTTCGCCTTGCCTAGTTACATGGTAACTCGGATTTTATCTCGGTTTTCCTAATTACATGGTTTCTAGTTGCAAGGTAACTCGGATTTTACCTCAGTTTGCCTAGTTACATGGGTAATTCGGATTTGCTTCCGATTCCTAGTTACATGGTAACTCTGATTTTACTTCAGTTTGCCTAATTATACGGTAATTCAGACTTTGCTTCAGTTTTCCTAATTATAGGGTAATTCGGATTTGCTTCAATTTCCTAGTTACATGGTAACTCAGATTTTAGTTCAGCTGGCCAGGTTACATGGTAACTCGGATTTTAACTCAGCTTACCAGGTTATCTTATACCTCAAATCAGTTTGTTCCATATCTTGGATGGCATGTGACCGCATATCAATAATTCATCATATCGAATCTCGGATCTATATCTCGGATCCATATCTATGGAAGTATGCCACGATATCATGAAATCATATCATAACTCCAAATCATATCTCGAATCAGTAATTCGGATCCAAGTCTATGGCGGTTTACCAGCCAATCATAAGGCCATATCGTATCTCAGCAGCAGTAACTCGGATTCTGAGTCAAGTGAGTCAAAACAAAGACTCATGTCAATGTTGAGTCATATAACTCAACAAGTATAACCTGGATGACATAAATCGGATTATAATCCATAAGGCCATAGCCAAATTCGGCCAGAAGCCAAAAGAGTTACCCTAATGGGTTACGTCAGAGCCAAATTAGGCCAGAAGCCAAAAGACATACCCAAATGGGTTAAGGCCAGAGCCAAATTTGGCCAGAAGCCAAAAGAGTTACCCAAATGGGTCACGGCCAGAGCCAAATTCGGCCAGAAGCCAAAAGAGTTACCCAAATGGGTCACGGCCAGAGCCAAATTTGGCCAGAAGCCAAAAGAGTTACCCAAATGGGTCACGGCCAGAACCAAATTCGGTCAGAAGCCAAATGACTTACCCAAATGGGTCACGGCTAGAGCCAAATTCGGCCAGAAGCCAAATGACTTACCCAAATGGGTTACGGCTAGAGCCAAATTAGGCCAGAAGCCAAAAGAGTTACCCTAATGGGTTACGGCCAGAGCCAAATCAGGCCAGAAGCCAAAAGAGTTACCCAAATGGGTTAAGGCAAGAGCCAAATTTGGCCGGAAGCCAAAAGAGTTACCCAAATGGGTCTCGGCCAGAGCCAAATTCGGCCAGAAGCCAAAAGAGTTACCCAAATGTGTCACGGCTAGAGCCAAATTCGGCCAGAAGCCAAAAGAGTTACCCAAATGGGTCACGGCTAGAGCCAAATTCGGCCAGAAGCCAAATGACTTACCCAAATGGGTCACGACCAGAGCCAAATTCGGCCAGAAGCCAAAAGGGTTACTCAAATGGGTTACGGCCAGAGCCAAATCAGGCCAGAAGCCAAATGAGTTATCCAAATGGGTTAAGGCCAGAGCCAAATTTGGCCAAAAGCCAAAAGAGTTGCCCAAATAGGTCACGGCCAGAACCAAATTCGGCCAGAAGCCAAAAGAGTTACCCAAATGGGTCACGGCCAGAGCCAAATTCGTCCAGAAGCCAAAAGAGTTACCCAAATGGGTCACGGCCATAGCCAAATTCGGCCAGAAGCCAAATGACTTACCCAAATGGGTCACGGCTAGAGCCAAATTCGGCCAGAAGCCAAAAGAGTTACCCAAATGGGTTACAGCCAAAGCCAAATCAGGCCAGAAGCCAAATGACTTACCCAAATGTGTTACGGCCAGAAGCCAAAAGAGTTACCCTAATGGGTTACGGCCAAAGCCAAATCAGGCCAGAAGCCAAAAGATTTACCCAAATGGGTCATGGCTAGAGCCAAATTTGGCCAGAAGCCAAAAGACTTACCCAAATGGGTCATGGCTAGAGCCAAATTCGGCCAAAAGCCAAATGACTTACCCAAATGGGTTACGGCCAGAGCCAAATCAGGACAGAAGCCAAAAGAGTTACCCTAATGGGTTACATCCAGAGCCAAATCAGGCCAGAAGCCAAAAGAGTTACCCAAATGGGTTAAGGCCGGAGCCAAATTTGGCCAGAAGCCAAAAGGGTTACCCAAATGGATCACGGCCAGAGCCAAATTCGGCCAGAAGCCAAAAGAGTTGCCCAAATGGGTCACGGCCAGAGCCAAATTCGGCCAGAAGCCAAATGACTTACCCAAATGGGTCACGGCCATAGCCAAATTTGGCCAGAAGCCAAAAGAGTTACCCAAATGGGTCACGATCAGAGCCAAAGTCGGCCAGAAGCCAAATGACTTACCCAAATGGGTTACGGCCAGAGCCAAATCAGGCCAGAAGCCAAAAGAGTTACCCAAATGGGTTACGACCAGAGTCAAATTAGGCCAGAAGCCAAAAGAGTTAAGGCCAGAGCCAAAGCAAGCCAAAAGCAATAAACTTACCCAAGACGGTTCAGGCTAGTCCCAAATCAGGCGAGAAGCCAAGATACTTACCCAAAGAAGGTCATATGATGAATGCCCATGAGGGCTATATGTCAATTTGGGTCAACTCCTGCCAAGGATATATTGAAATGGAGAAAAAGGACCATATGTCGATAAAAACTCTGGAGATATTCTATTTGAAGACTATGCACGATTCTACAAATCCCACATAGCCTCGGGGACTAATGTTGGGGATGTGACCCCAGGTACCCCAGAGTTGAGGAATAGAAAGACCTCTATAATGTATGGGACAATTTATATGAAGTACATATGAAGAGAAAAGACATGAATATCTAAGGAATTAACAAAAAGCTGAAAAGAAAAAGTAAAGAAGCTGTCTAGGCCGAATTATGGCTAAATTCGGCCTCAAGGCGCACCCCCTGGGCCAAGTTTGGCCTGCAGGAGCCAGATTACCAGGTTAGCCGGCTGGGCTGGATTGCCCAGCCGGCCCACCACATGCCACCTCGCCACTGAACCAACTCCCACCACGGGACCGAGTGACAGCTCCTCGCCAGTTCGCCCCTCTTCGCCGCTTCATCGACAAACCCGGATGGGCCAGAGTGAGGCGCACTCGTCCACCACGGGATCGAGCCACCCAGCGCCACGACAGGTCGCCACCTCCACGTCGCCTCGCCTGGGTGGGCCGGAGTGAGGCGCACTCGGCCCACCACAGGGTTTCCTCACCATCGCCCCTGCGCGGCAACTCCGGGCGGGCCGACTTCCCCTTCACCTCGGTTGGCCCACCACGGGTCTCCCCAGGCCGGATTAGCTCTAGACCCGGCTGGGCCCTCAAAATCACCCCTGCCTAGGCCAAATTCGCTCATACTTTGGCTAAATGAAAGATAACTCGGCCAGGGCACTATTCATCGCCCGAGTGGGCCCCATTTCTCCCCCGGGCCGAGTTATTTTTCCCCTTGGCTGAATTTCACTTCCCCGGGCCGAAATTTTTTGTCCTGGATGCCACTTTGCTCATACTTGGTCCTAGCATCGATCCCTACATCGACACTCTACCAAGTCAAGTCAAGCCTACGTTAGGTGCCAGTCTTGGGACGCCTCTGGCTTAGACTGGCCCCTTTGGTCCAAGATGCTAAGGAATATGCTGGGTATCTTGGGGGATGCTAGGGAATACGCCGAGCATCTCCTAAAGATGCCAAGGAATATGCCGAAGGGATAAGACCGATGACTCATTAAAGGACAAGATGACTAGGCTAGCCCCCACTAGACAGCTCATAGGAGTACTTGTGATGACATACCTTGTCCCCTGGGCTCCCCTTTACAAGGAGCACCAGGGGTAACGTTACATGGGAGGCCTCCTGGAGGGCTCCTCTTCCTCTGCTCACTAGGAGCAAGGTTTCTTCTTCCTCTGCTCTCTCCACGAGAGACATGAGAGTACAACTCAAGGAGAACCATTGTAGCCACAATCATGGCAAGATATATGAGATTAGATGCAGAAGTAGAGGTGTTATCTCACTAGGAGAGCCTCGAACCTGGGTATATCGTGTCTCTCTGAGTTCTTCCATATGAGGTCTTCACTTCATCATCCCTCCCTGGATTCCTCCATCGTCCATCGGCCCCCAACTTTAGCCTATACCAGGCATATGCCGTGACACCACCACGATAGTGTCTGCGCCAAACATTTTGCCCTCGGCCTTGTTGTAGAAGGTATACCCAATAGTCTCCTTTGGCTACAAAGATGCACTTTTCCACTTGGGGTTCGAGTTTGTCAGGCTGTAGTTTCTTAGCGTAAGCCTCACATCCCCAAACTTTCAATAATGACAACTTTGGCTTGTTGCCATGCGACATCTCATATGGTGTTGTTTCCATGGATTTGATCGGTGATCTGTTTAAAATAAAAGCAGAAGTTTCTAATGCATATCCCCAAAACGATATGGACAAATCGATCAAAGATATCATGGACCGCACACTATCCAATAAAGTATGATTACGTTATTCTGACACACCATTTTGCTGAGGTGTTCTGGCTGGCTAAGTTGTGGTATGATACCACAATCATTCAAGTGCATGCCAAACTCATAACTCAAATACTCGCCTCCCTGATCGGATCGAAGATGCTTGATTTTATTTTTAAGTTGATTCTCTACTTCCTTCTGAAATTCCTTGAACTTTTCAACGGTTTCCGATTTCGCTTCATCAAATAGATATACCCATGTCTACTCAAATCGCCAGTAAAGGTAACAAAATAACGATAACCATTACATGTTGAGACACTTATTGGAGCACACCCATATATATGGATGATTACCAATAGGTCTGTCGCCCGCTCCATCGTGCCAGAGAAGGGTGTCCTAGTCATCTTTCCCATGAGGCAAGGCTCGCATGTATTAAGAGATTCAAAATCCAATGATTCCAAGAGCCCATTAGAATGGAGCTTCTTCATGCGCTTTACGCTAATGTGACCAAGATGGTAATGCCATTGATACATGGCATTATCATCATCATGTTTACAACGCTTAGCATCAATATTATGGATGTGAGTACCGCTATCAAGATCCAGTAAGAATAAACCATTATACATAGGCACATGAACATAGAAAACATCATTCATTGAAAAAGAACAACCACTTGATCCGGATTTAAACGAATAATAATCTTGCAACAAGCAAGATCCACTCACATTATTCATACTTACTGCGGGTACATAATAGCAATTATTCAAGACTAAAATTAATCCTAATGTTAGACATATAGGTAGAGTGGTGATGGGCACCACATCAACCTTCGAGCCGTTGCCGATGCGCATCATCACCTCGTCCTTCCCCTGGTGCCTCTTACTCCGCAGCTCCTACTAAGAGTTATAAATATGAGCAACAGAACCAGTATCAAATACCCAGGTGTTACTCCTAGCACTAGTAAGGAAGACATCTATAACATGTATATCAAATATACCTTTGTCTTTGGCGGCTATCTTGCCCGCTTTCTTGTACTCAATGTACTTGGGGCAGTTGTGCTTCTAGTACTCGGCCCCCTTGCAGTAGAAGCACATGCCGTCGGGCTTAGGACCGGGCTTGGTAGCCTTAGCAGTGTTGGCAACATATTTTCCATCCTTCTTAGGCTTCTTGCCCTTGCTCTTATGGCCTGACTTCTTAAAGTTGCTGGTCTTTTTGACCATTAGCACTGTGTGCTCCTTCTTGATCTCAACCTCAGCAGTTTTGAGCATGGCGAACAACTCAGATAGGTACTTATTCATCCCCTACATATTGTAGTTCATCACAAAACCTTTGTAGCTAGGGTAAGCGAGTGCATAACCCTATCAATCATGAGCTCGTCCGGGATCTTGCAATCCAGGGTGTTCAAGCTTTGAACGTAGCCAGACATCTTAACCACGTGCTCGCTCACACTGTTGTTGAAAGTGCATGTGTGCCCCATGTGTGGTTTTGGTAATTAATGACAATCTTTATGGACTTATGTTTGCATTGAGTTTTACCTGTAAGATTTGACCATAGGCAATGCTTGAACCATATGTTGGCTTCAAGGTTAGGAGAAGAAGAAAGTGAAGAAGATTAATTGTTGACCAAGGTTTCAATGAGTGATCTGGAGATTGGTCAAGTGAGAGTTGAGTCTATAGCAAGTGTGTCTTGAAGACTAAAGTTGGGGTGATATCTCTTATGTTCATTCAAGACACCAACATAATTAAGAAAGAAGAAATGATGTGCAAGTTCAATATGATCCATCTCGAAGAGATCATTTGCTTGGAGCTTGCCATCCTATGGTTATCATGGATATGGGAAGATGATATGCTCAAGAGATAAGCTCTACCCTAGTGGAGTATGGGAGAGCAATTTGCAAGCCTTCACCAAGCTAGTGCAATCAAGAAAGGTGTTCCATCTTGAGGAGGACAAGATCTCTATCATCAATCTCAAGTGGAATATTCTCAAGGCAAAGGTATGTTCTTGATAGGGTTTCTTTCTTACCGGTCTCATGGTGTTAGTTGGGGAGACCGGTTTATAGGATAGATAGTCGTACTATCAAGAGGGGCTCTCGAGTGAGTAACTTGATCATATCCTTTATAAGAGCTCAAACCTTTGCATACTTGGCATCATCCTTCTTTGTTGTTATTTGTATCTTATCCATGTGAGGTTCTTGAGCTTGTGGTAATATTCATAACAAGCTCTAGTTCATTGAAAACGGATTTCATATACATTCTCTATTGTGTTTTTGATATTGAAGGTTTTACCAGTTTGTCTTTTAGAGATTAGTAAAACCTTCCATTTTTTGGTTCTTATCCATGAGAGGATTTAGAGCTTGTGTTAATCTTCATGACAAGCCCAAGTTCATTGAAAACGAATTTCATATGCATTCTCTATTCTGTTTTCGATGTTGGAGGTTGTACCGGTATGTCTTTTTGAGAGAGGTCAAACCTTTCATCATTTGGTTCTGTCCTCCCTTGATGGACTATGATGGTTCCCTGCATGATCTTGTATAGTTTGTTGTCCTCTCTAAAACAAGCCCAAGATCATCAAAATCGGAGTCCGGATGCAAAAGTTATGGGTGTTTTCGTATTGCTGTTTTTGTCAGTTTTGCCTTGGCCGGAATGTCCGACGTGAATAGGCCGGAATGTCCGGCCCGCACGCTCCAGGGCTGTAACGGTTGGATTTTGGAGGACCTATATAAGGGGCCCTTCTTCCCCAATGTTTACCTAACCTTTCTTGCAAGTTTTCCCCTCCATTGCTGACCTTCTTGAACTTGCTATGTCTCAATCCCTTCTATGATTCTTGCATATTCTTGAGGGATTTGAAAGAGGAGATCTAGATCTACAACCCCACCAATCAATCCCTCCTCTAAGTGAGGGGAACATCTTGGGATCTAGATCTTGGAGTCTTTTGTGGATTTCCTCCATTGTTCTTCCTCTCTTATTCCCCCATAAGCTTTTGTAGCTTTGGTGAAATTTGGGAGAGAAGGATTTGAGTACTTCTTGTGTTCTTGCCATTGCATTTGGTGCATCGGTTTGAGTTCTCGGTGAGGATTCGATTGGGTGAAAAGTTGAGAAGCTTTTTACTCTTGGGTTCATTGGAACCCTAGACGGTTTGGTGCTTTTGCAGGTTTGTGGATTACTTGGGGCCTCCAATTAAGTTGTGGAGCTTTCCCCAAACTTGTTTGTTGGGAGCCTCCAATTGAGTTGTGAAGAAGTGCCCCAACCTTGTGAGAGGTTCCGGATTGCCACCGACAAGTGCACCGATAGTGGAAGTGTGGATCGATCCTGTTGGGGTGAGATTCACAGGAGAACAAGGGAGGCCTTTTATGGCGTTGGTGGTTTGATACTACCCCCTCTCCAAACGAGACGTACTCCATGTTGGGAGGAAGTCGGTAAAACATCGTCGTCTCCACGTGCCTCGGTTATCTCTATACCCGAGCTCTTACTTATGCACTTTACTTTGTGATAGCCTTCATGCTTGAAGTATATATATATCTTGCTATCATAGTTGCTTGTCTTGCTTAGCATAAGTTGTTGGTGCAAATAGGTTAACCCTAGTTGTTCTAGGTTTTGTGCTTAACAAAGTAAACGCTAGTTTAATTCCTCCTTTGTTGAGCCACTCTCAAAAAAGTTTTTAACCGCCTATTCACCCCCCTCTAGGCGGCATCTGTATCCTTTCAATTGGTATCAGAGCACGGTCTCTCATTTTAGGCTTCACCGCCTTGAGAGTAAAGATGTCGGCTAGGGGATTAGTACACAATGAAATGTTCACATTCGCCACAAATTATGATATATGGGAAACTCGTATGCTTATTCATTTTCGGGACATGGACCCAAATTTGGAGCATATTGTAGATATAGGTTATTCTCCTCCTATGGATTTCGAAAATCTATCTTGTGAGGATGAGAAAAACTTATATCTGGATGCTCAATCTTCTAATGTGCTTGTTAATGCTTTGAGCTATGTAGTTACATCTTCAATCATTCCTTTTTGGAGCGCTCATGAGTTATGGACAAAGCTTTAGGATAAATATGTTGTGTCCAATATTCTTGAGGATGATTGTGTTGCTTCCACTTCTGGTCGAGATGATTTCTCATCTTCTACCACCTCACCAACATGTGATTCTTCACAAGGTAATGATATGGTGAGTGGTGATAGAAATTGCAATATGGATAGTGAGCTTACTATTAGTCATCCTTCATCTCTATCTCGTTGCAATGGTCTATCGTTGGACTCTAACACTTGTAGCACCCAAAACTCCTTATATGCTTGTGTTGGTAGTCCTTGCATATCATGTAGAAAAGGCTTGAATAAATCTTATTATGATATGCTTGTGTTGTCTTGTTGCCATGATAAAATTCCTTCTATTTCCTCTAGTGCTTGTGTTGCTAACCATGTAGAGGAAAACAAAGATTCTATGGGCCAAGACAAGGTTTTGAATGGAGCTTCAAATAATTCATCATCATCATCCTCTCATGGTACCCACCTATGCCTTATGGCTAGGGATTCAACGGTAACTCCTACTTTGGAACCCAATACATCTTGTGATGATGAGGATGAGGATAATGAGGAATAAGAGTTAGATGTTGATGATTTATATGAAAATGGTGAGATGGTTTATCATGCTCTCGTTAAGAATAATAGTGCTTGCTCTAACTTCGTTGAAATCTTGGACTTTGCTATTAAGGGCAAAGAACATATTGATAAGTTAGAAGCACAAATTGAGGAGCATGAGAACACCCTTGATAAAATGAGTAGCCTTGAGCGTGGGTATGCTAATAAAATTGCCAATCTAAATGAAGCTCTTGAAGAGGAACAAACCACTAAGGAATCTTTTGAGAAGACTTTTGCTATAGAGTTGTCTAGAGTGAAGGAATCTCATGATAGAGATCTTGAGGTGGCAAGTGATCTCAAAAGTAAAAATGATGGGCTTCAAGTTGCTTATGCTAAACTCCTTGAGGATTTTGAGCACCTCAAAAATGGCTCTAGGGTCATCAAGGGCGAGCTCATCAAACTCACCGAGTCACATGAGAAACTTAAAGCCTCTTACTCAAAAGAGCCTTAAAAGTTGCCCTCACCTCTTGCAATTAATTATGATGCTTGTGCTACTAACTCCATTTCTTGTGAAGCATCTATTTTGAAGGAGAATCTTGAGCTAAAGACTCAACTTGCTTTGCTAACTAGAAGTATGGGATCTTGGAAGAAAGTCATGGTAAACTATCAAGCTCTCATGAGTATCTTCTAGCCTCCCATGATAGGCTAAAATTATCTCATGAGGCTATTATGTCAAAGGTAACATCTAATGAGCCTCATGTGGACATTAGCACTACTTCTACTCCAAATGTCTTATTGCCATGTGCTAGTCCTTGTAATTCATCCACTCATGCCATTAATACATATTGTGATGGATTACTTTCTGTACCTTGTTGCTCTAACAATGTAGCATCCACTTCCTCTAGTATTTTTGTTTACACTAACCATGTAGAGGAAATTAAAGAGCTCAAGGCTCAAGTCGCTTCTTTGAAGAATGACTTGAAAAAGGGTCATAAAGGGAAGGCCACACTCGATAATATCTTGAGTATGCAAAAATCCCCCAATGACAAGAGTGGGCTTGGATTCAACTCCAATATCAAGAACAAGTCCACTATCAAGTTGAAGAACAAGGGCAACAAGAAGAATGGCCAATATGAAGTCAAGAATCCAGCCAACATTGTTGCTTCAAGTGCAAGGAAGAAGGGAATCATGTTAGATCTTTCCCATTGAAGAAGAAGCCTCTTAGTGTGAAGCAACAAGGGAAGCGGCCTCAATCTCTACCTCAAGTTAGTGATGGGCCTCTTCCTAAGAGGACTACTCGAACTCTTCCTCGAGTTGTGGCTTCACCTAAGAAGAAAGATGGCAAGAGAAGAACTTGCTACATATGTCGTGAGAAGGGGCACATTTCTTCCTCATGCACTATTGGTATCTCCTCATCCAACCCTATTATTATTGATGATGCTTATTCTCTTTGTAAGGATGAGGTTGGCAATGTGTTTGCCAAATTTGTTGGTGCTCAATGTGGGTTCATGAAAAGAACCATTTGGGTTGCCAAGCCTATTGTGACTAACCTCTTACGACCCAACTTGGTTGGGTACCAACAAGCCAAAACTTGATCAATAGGTATAATTGGAGGGCATTGGAGGCTTCGTTACATTATGAAGAATTGAGGGATCTTCATCATTTATTCTTGTCAAGTCAAGCCATTTGGATTATCATGATTCTATCATATATCCAATGTTCCTCCTTGTGGTAACATGTGCTTAACTCATTTACATTGAAAGTTACTTGCTCCTTTGTGCATATGTTGGTTTTGTACCTTGTATGTGTTTGTACATGTTGTGCTTCCCTCGTACTTATATTGAGTTATCAAGTATACTTGTGTATGTTGGTTGTCACACCATGTATTTGTGTCTCTTGGGTTGGAGCCTTTGTTGAATTTATTTGTTATCTTTCTTGGCTCTTGTGAGAGATTAATGGACTATCCCATTTTGGGGGAGTGTTATGCTTGGGCATTCCACAATCCTAAAATGTGTGTACATGAGGAATACCACTTAGTATGTATATTGCAAGTTTATCTAGTCTCTATGTGGTATGTCTTTCTCATGAGAAATTCAAGTTCCATAATGTTCATTAATCATCTCTCTTTGGATGTTTTTACCTCTTGTTGAGTATTCTTGGTTTATCACATTATGGGGGAGTCATACGCTTTGTGCATATTACAAACCTAGAAAATGTGGATATTTGAGGTAGTGTCACTTAGAATTGATATTGATAATTATCTAGCTCCTAGGTGGCACATTTAGCTCAAACATGTTCCAATTCCCTTGGATTGATTTTATTGCTCATCTTTTGGATCTTGTTTGTGAGAGTTTTCTTGGTATGTGTTTCCCCATATTTGGACCTCCATGTCCTCCATGGAAACCATTTGCTTCAAGTTACTTTAATATTTTATGATTGTGTGACTATTTGGAGCTACCACGAATCTCTATCTAAGCATCAAGCTTAATTTTTATATTTTGTCATATGCTTATCGTTGTGAATATGATCATGATATCCTTGAAAACTACCTTGGGAAATGTTTCCCCATAATTCTTGTCATTGGACAAGTGGTACTACATATATGGTTGAATTTATTGATCATATTCATTTTGTCCTTTGCTTAAATTTTGTTCTACCTCTTGCCAAAAAAATGTTCTGTGTTTTGTCCCAAGATTTCCTTGGCTCTTGTGGATCTTCTTATTTTTTGTATCCTCATGTGTTTTATTTAATGTAGGTACTAGTGATGATCCCATTTGTTTGCATTTTGAATTCAAAAGGAAAATCCTACACAATGCACTATCCATGGGGGAGCTCTCCTATATTATTTAGAACACTCATATTTATGCTTCTTGTTTTGTTCCATATCATGTTTTATGTGCTTGGAAGTTTGATCTTTTCTTTTGCTACTTTATGCCATCATGATAAGTGTAGAGAGTTTGGTTTGTGTGTTGGAACCTTGCTTCTGTCTCATTCCTTGTTACTTTTTTGATCCCTTAGGATGAGATAAAATCCTTGAGCATTGGTGTTTTTGTCTATGTTTTACTCTTTGGATATTGCCTTGTTCATTTGTTGAATTTGTGTCCTTTCATGTGTTGATTTGGCTCTTTGATACAATTTGGACACCCTTTTGTCGTGTCACACTCTTGTGTGCGACTTCTTGGTTTACTTGGTGTTTTTGTTCAAATTGTATCTCCTTTTTGGTTCTTGGAATCTTGTGCATGCATATTTACTACATGTTCTATATTATGGCATGCTTTCTTTCTTGATCTAATATATAGGGGATTCTCCACCAAATCCTATCGGCTAAGATGTGCATGAAATTCAATTTCATATCAATATGCACATATTTATGTGGAGTCTCTCCTATGTATTGTAGTTTATCTAACTACTTTGGACCCAATGAGTTTTGGGACCATTGTGTACTTGAATGTGTTATAGGTACATTGGAGATTCATTGGTTGCTTTTCAATAGTAAGAAGATGTGGGGACTAAATGAAAATTGGAAGCAAGCTAGGATGATCAACAAACTCATATCTACTTCATCCTACCAATGGTATCTCGGTAACAAGTATCCCTCTCATGCATACTTTTCTAGCATCCAACCTTTGTGGTTGCATCATGGCATGATTTCCTTCTGTTGCCTTTATTGCGGTTCTTGCAAGATTTTATTCTGTCATCCTTATTGTTATATGAGTTAGTTGACATGAATGTATATTTTGGGGAGTATATAAAAATCATGTTTATGATTCACCAATCCCGCCCACATATGCCAATCTAGCAATTCTATTTCCAATCATTTCCTCAGTTTCTCTCATGTACCATGGATGAATTTGCAAGTTTATTTGTTCTTTATGATACTTGTTGCCTTTCCCAATGCATTCCAACTATCTCCTGTTCCCTTGTGATAGTTGTGATGTATTTGTTGGTGTTTGAAGGTCATTGATGTTCAAGAATATAAATTTGAGCCTTTGGCCATGCTTTCTAGCAAAAATCTTATGGGCATTATTATGACTTTTGTTTGGATATCTTGTTCATTCTTGAGTATCCATTTTGTGTGTACATGTTTCTTTGT
Source organism: Avena eriantha (assembly GCA_910589775.1). Lineage (NCBI taxonomy): Eukaryota > Viridiplantae > Streptophyta > Magnoliopsida > Poales > Poaceae > Avena > Avena eriantha. The sequence goes on along the minus strand of OU342743.1, from coordinate 129,198,943 downwards.
GGATGTATATCTTGGTGATTGTTGTCTACCTAGAAACTTATACACATGATTATTGCTAAAATCTCTAGTTGATATCCTTTTGCTTTGGAGTCCACCTTGTGCTCCTATTTATTCTTTGGTGGCTCCAAAAGTTTTGCTTTGAGTGCTTAACCTTTTCATTTGCATCTTTTGGTACTCGTTTGTGTTAAGAAAGTTAATCTCTCATGTCTTTGTGTTGTTATGTAAGTTTGGGGGAGCAAGGATACCATGTTTATGTACTTTTCATTCCAAGCAATTATTATATTTGGTGCATAAACCTTGGGGAGCTTTCCTAATCTACCTAAGAACACACATTTTCTTTATTGTTCTTGTTTGGTGTTTTGTTTGATTACGGGGAGTTAGGATTCCATAATTGTGCACTTTGTTGTGCATTAACCTTGGGGATCTTCCTATTTTCATCTAAACACTCATTTTCTCTCATCATAATATCTTCTCTCTTGCTCATGCTCGTGGTTTAAATGATATAGAGGGAATGAGGATGCCATGTTTGTGCATATTGTATTCAAACATAAATTATAATTTGTGCACAAACTTTGGGGAGTCTCCTCATATTATTTAGATCACTCTCTTTCCAACCTTATCATAATATCTATCTTTCTTTTAATATCTTCCTTTTGTGAAGTGCTTCTTTCGATCTTTTGATTGCTTGCTTCATTTGTTGATGCTTCTTCACCATTTTATTTCTTTGAAATCTTTGGATCCTCAGTTTATTTTGATTTCCTCATGGTATTCGTCATTGGATACGTGCATTTGATTCCACTCATATTATGAGAAATGCACACCATATGGAGGAACTCTCACTAAATTGGCCTTCTAAAGTTTTTCACCCATTTCGGCAATCGATGCCAATGGGGGAGAAGTTTTAGAGGGTTTTAGGGAATTTGGTTGTGTGTTGTGAGTTTTGTACTTAAACACTTGCCTCGTGTGCTTTGCATCTTAGTGCGTTGCATGGCATCTTGATTATATAGAGAAAACTCCACTACCGGTAATGGTTGGCTATATGCAATGAAATTCAAGTTCATCCACACGTGCATAGATTGTGGGGGAGTTTGCTCTATATTATGGTTGTACTAACAACACATACTTGTGTTTTATTTGATATTAGCACAACGTTTTGTTTGGTTAATTCCTTATATAAACCCTCTCAAAGGGATTGTCATCAATTACCAAAATGGGGAGATTGAAAGTGCATGTGTGCCCCATGTGTGGTTTTGGTAATTAATGACAATCTTTATGGACTTATGTTTGCATTGAGTTTTACCTGTAGGATTTGTCCATAGGCAATGCTTGAACCATATGTTGGCTTCAAGGTTAGGAGAAGAAGAAAGTGAAGAAGATTAATTGTTGACCAAGGTTTCAATGAGTGATCTGGAGATTGGTCAAGTGAGAGTTGAGCCTATATCAAGTGTGTCTTGAAGACTAAAGTTGGGGTGATATCTCTTATGTCATTCAAGACACCAACATAATTAAGAAAGAAGAAATGATGTGCAAGTTCAATATGAGCCATCTCGAAGAGATCATTTGCTTGGAGCTTGCCATCCTATGGTTATCATGGATATGGGAAGATGATATGCTCAAGAGAGAAGCTCTACCCTAGTGGAGTATGGGAGAGCAATTTGCAAGTCTTCACCAAGCTAGTGCAATCAAGAAAGGTGTTCCATCTTGAGGTGGACAAGATCTCTATCATCAAGATCAAGTGGAATATGCTCAAGGAAAAGGTATGTTCTTGATAGGGTTTCTTTCTTACCGGTCTCATGGTGTTAGTTGGGGAGACCGGTTTATAGGATAGATAGCCGTACTATCAAGAGGGGCTCTCGAGTGAGTAACTTGATCATATCCTTTATAAGAGCTCAAACCTTTGCATACTTGGCATCATCCTTCTTTGTTGTTATTTGTATCTTATCCATGTGAGGTTCTTGAGCTTGTGGTAATATTCATAACAAGCTCTAGTTCATCGAAAACGGATTTCATATACATTCTCTATTGTGTTTTTGATATTGAAGGTTTTACCAGTTTGTCTTTTAGAGATTAGTAAAACCTTCCATTATTTGGTTCTTATCCATGATAGGATTTAGAGCTTGTGTTAATCTTCATGACAAGCCCGAGTTCATCGAAAACGAATTGCATATGCATTCTCTATTGTGTTTTCGATGTTGGAGGTTGTACCGGTGATGACCTACAAGTATAGGGGGTGTATCGCAGTATTTTCGATAAGTAAGAGTGTCGAACCCAACGAGGAGTAGAAGGTGCTGGCTAGTGGTATGGATCAGGAATTCTCTGCAAATACTTAGCAAACAGATTTTTAGGGGTTTTCGATAAGGCAAGTAAACAAAGTACGAGTAAATAAAAGACAGTAAGAATGAATGCAGCAAGTGGCCCAATCCTTTATGCAGCAAAGGACAAGCCGGTTGTATTTCTATAGATGACCAAACGTTCTCGAGGACACATGGGAAGACTGTCAAGTGCTTTCGCTTCATATAGTCGATTAATCTTCTCTAGCTTGCTAAGTGTTGTGTGGGTGAACCTGTGCTAATGTACCGCCCCATCCAAGACTAAATACATACTTGTGATTAAACCCCCTTGCAAACATCCGTAAGTAAAAGAAAGTAATTAAGGTAGAAACCTAACCACAACTTTAAACTCTAAGACCCTTACGTCCCTTGTGCAATGGTTTCCTAACGGGGGTTCAGGTTTCTGTCACTCCGGCAACCCCTACGATTAGTAGCCAAATACACAATGCATTCCCCTAGGCCCATATAGGTGAAGTGTCATGTAGTCGACGTTCACATGACACCACTAGAAGAAGTACACCACAACTTAAATAACAATCTATTGAATCTTTCTCAACGCAACTCCACTACTAACAACAAGACTTCTCCCATGTCCTCAAGAACAAAATGAACTACTCACAAGACATCATATGGATCATGATCAGAGATGGAATAATGATGTATAACAATCTGAACATAAACAATAATTCAATGGTTCACTCAATAGCATCAACTACAAGGAGTAATCAACATCGAGAAAGTTTCCCCTATGAACTATGCAAGATTCAACGCAATTGTTACAGAAATATGGAGATGGTGATGAGGGTGCTGATGGTGATGATGGTGGTGATGATGATGATGATGATCCTGATGAAGTCCAGCTTGATGGTGGTGTTGATGGCGACGATCTCCCCTCTCCGGGAAGGAATTCCCCCGGCAGAAATCTGTCTGCCGGAGAGATCTTTCTCTCTCAGTGTTTTCCGCCCCGTATAGGCGGCGGAATCTTTCTGTTGTCGCTCCCCGAGTCTTAGGGTTTCGTGGGGATGATATACGCCAGAGGGGAGAGGCTGGAGTGGGCCAGGGCGGCCACAACACTCCCTGGCGCGGCCTAGGCCTGCCCGCGCCATGGGGCGGTGTGGGCCCCCTGTGGCCCACCTCCACTCCATCTTCTGGCACCCTTAGTCTTCTGGAAAAATAGGATTTTTCGTATATTTTCCCGGATTTTCTGATCTTCGTGAATTTTGCCTCCAAACAACACCTTTTCCATCAGAATCCTGACTGCAGCGGTCCATGCTCCAAAAGTCATCAACCATGCAAAAATAGATGAAATAACATAAGTATCACCTCTCAATACGAAATATATTAATGAATAATAGTGAATTAATACATAGAATAGTGATGCAAAATGGACGTATCAACTCCCCCCAAGCTTAGACTTCGCTTGTCCCCAAGCGAAACTGAGCTCAATAAACATGACCTCAAGTTTATGGTGTGAAGAGTCGATAAAAGGATACGGACAAGAAGCATCACATTCATCTAATACATAGATCATAATAGAAAACACCTCACTATTATATAACTCAACTTGCAATGAGTAAAGGAAACACAATAAAGATACATAAAGTGAATCATAATTGGTAATGGCAAACTTAGCTCTTAGTCGAAGAATAGTTGATAATTTGCTGGAGTTCACAAATAGCTGGTTTTTCAATGAAAGCTTTCAAAGTAGTAAACTTCAAGATAAGAGCAATGTGCAAAACAAGGAACATAAGAAACATGATTGAATAAATCATCATATGAATGAATGAAACACATCAACTCAAAATACTTGCTGAGATGGAAGGGAATAAGTTTACTGACTCAACTACAAAGTAAAAGAAAGGCCCTTCAAAGAGGGAAGTAGGGATTGCAAGTCTCATAAAGAGCTCCCAAAAATTATGATACTTACTAGCTTTCAGCTCTCATTGCTCCTATCATAGGCATCTTTAGGTGATTAAGGTTAAAGTGACACAACTAAGAGGATATGCTTGACAAGTTATAAGTTGAAATCTCATGCCCCTTACTTATGAGTACCGATCCTCATGCTACTCAACTTCAGTCACGAGCAAGCTCTTGTCATTGTAAATACATGCGTATCATTGAGAACCGCCAACGGGGTACCCCTTGCACATGACACAGGAGCTATCCCATAATCAAAATGACAAGGCAAACAGACAGTGAGCATCTCAGTGATCTTTTTATTTGCTATTTGCATAGGTTTTTATTGAGGATGCTTCATAGAATGCTCACTATAGTTATGCTGCAAGTTTCTACCATGATTAGGCATGGCTTAGGCTAGCGTCCCAGGCGTTTCTGTAACACACATATAAACTCCATGATCTTACAAGTTCCACTTTTATTTCACACCGCCGGGATCCATAAGCAAAAGAACATGATATCAACTAGGTACAAGTACCAATGAGGTGTTGAAAGCGGTCCCCATGATACATGGTTCGGCTAACTTCAACTCATAAAGCGCAAGCCTATATGCAAGAAAGAAGGACCCAATGGTTCAAGTTTATTAAATGCAAGAAAGTAAAGTGTGCCATCAAGTTCGTGAGAGCTTTAATCACTAATTTTCGCATAACAAGTTTAATTTGGGAGGTAGATAAAACAAGAATTTACTTGGAATAGCAATAATGCTACTAGGTAGGTATGGTGGACACAAATGGCAAAGGTTTTGGTTTAAAGGAGGTGGATGCATGAGAAGAATACCCTCTCAGTACAGGTTTTTGGCTAGCAAGGCTGGGTAGCAAGTACAAGAGTTGAAGGAAACAACCAAACATAAAAGTGATAAAGACAAACATGCAATCTTCCTTGGAAGCACAAAAGATCTTAACTAGAGAATACTAGACTTATGAGCAAATCAAGAAAGAAAGACGATGAAATTATTTTTCTCTAGAGTACTTCTATCTTTTTCTTTTCAACTCTCAAAAAGGTGTTGCTACTGACCGAGCCAGGTTTGCCAAAACCAACTAACTTAACTCAATGATCCCAAAGTGTTACCAATACTAACAACAAGATCAATCATATAACCACGAATTGAAAACTAACATAAGCTATGCAAAAGGGTGAATGATAGAACTTCTCATTAATATTCCATAATGGCAACTCACACCAAGGGATACAAATCTAACGAGAGAGGGGACACTTCCATAATGCAAACCATACTACATAATAACTCCTCTATTCATGATATGACTCTACTAATAAGGTAAAAAGATAGAAGATAGTGATATGATACCACGACACTCCCCCAAGCTTGGAACAAACCAAGGGGATGCCAAACCTGATGACGAATTACTCCTTTGGTGGTGGTGGTATACTCTCATCTTCGTCCGTCTTCCAAGGTAAAAGCTTCCCATCAACAAAGGTCATCGTGGTTTCCAACATCCTGAAACTTGCAGCAGCACTTATGCGTTTAAATCTAGCCTCATACTCACAGTTTTGATTTTGAACATCATAGAACTGTGCTTGCAGTTCGTTGGTTGTTTGGCAGAGTGAAAAGACTTCATCCTTGAGTTCAGCAGTCTCCTTTTGGTGCTCGGCGATGAGTTCGGAACAAATCTTATGGATGATGTCCACTTTGCGCTCCGCCATCTTCCTGTACCTAAAGACTTCTTGCTCCAATGCTTCCATCCTGTCCTCCAGACTTTCTTCATCTTTAGGGCCTTGAACCTCCTTAATCCGGACCTCCCCACCTTCGAGCAACAACTCCTTGGGATGAATCTTCAATTCTCTCATGTATGGGTTAATGATATCTTCTAAGGAATCTCCCTTGGATGTTCCAAAGGAAGACATTGTGGCTCCAAATCTGGGATTCCACCTGGCAAAAACAGATCGAAACAAAAACACGACGAAAGCACGATATACGAACCTCAGAAGATCCGGGGGGTTATATATTATGAAGTTTCATAACAAAGGAAGGTACTGGGAGAAAACGAGTCGGAGGCGGAGTCCTGGGTGGCCTCACCACCTGGTGGCGCGGCTAGGGGTGGGCCCGCGCCATGGGGTGGTGTGGGCCACCCTGGCTCTGGTTCCGTCCCTTTTTCGCTTCGTAGCTTTCCTTATTGACTGAAAACTGCAAAAATATAGTTGGATTGTATTTTCGCGGAACTTTTCTTACCAAAACTGTTACCTAGTTGGAAACGGACTCTGCAGGTCTCTGAATTTGGTCCTCAATGAATTTCTCTAGAGTTGGCATCAACATCTTCATTGTAAGAATCTCCAGCAATATAGTGTTTGAGTCGCTGTCCATTCACTACTTGTGTAGTATTATCTTTTAGAGAAGAAATTTTTATTGCTCCTGAACGGTATACTTCTTCAATGATGAAAGGTTCTTCCCATTTTGATAGTAGCTTACCTGCAAAAAATCTGAGACGAGACCTATACAATAGAACTTTCTCACCAACATGAAATTCTCTCTTAAGTATTCGCTTGTCATGCCATCTTTTAACTTTTGCTTTAAAGAGCCTAGCATTCTCATAGGCTTCACTCCTCCATTCATCTAAAGAACTTAAGTCAAAAAGTCTTTTCTCACCAGCTAGCTTACAATCTCTATTTAGTTCTTTCACTGCCCAGTAAGCTTTGTGTTCTAATTCTAAGGGTAAGTGGCAAGCTTTCCCATAAACCATTTTATAAGGAGACATTCCCATAGGATTCTTATAAGCAGTTCTATATGCCCATAAAGCATCATTCAACTTCTTAGCCCAGTTTTTTCTAGACCTATTAACAGTCTTTTGCAAGATAGATTTAATTTCTCTATTTGACAACTCTACTTGCCCGCTAGTTTGGGGGTGATAAGCTGAAGCAATTCTATGATTAATGTCATACTTATCGAGGGTCTTCCTAAAACCACCATGAATGAAATGAGAACCCCCATCAGTCATGAGATACCTAGGCACTCCAAACCTAGGAAAGATAACATCCTTAAGCATTTTTAGAGAGGTTTCCCCGTCAGCACTTTTCGTAGGAATGGCTTCTACCCACTTAGTAACATAATCAACGACAACAAGAATATGAGTGTAACCCTTCGAAGGAGGGAAAGGACCCATAAAGTCGAATCCCCAACAATCAAAAGGTTCAATAACTAGAGAGTAGTTCATAGGCATTTCATTGCGTCTAGAAATATTACCAACACGTTGACATTCATCACAAGATAAAACAAATTTTCTTGCATCTTTAAAAAGGGTAGGCCAGTAGAAACCTGATTATAATACCTTTTGTGCAGTTCTATTTCCTGCATGATGTCCTCCATAGGCGCTCCCATGACATTTACGCAATATCTCTTTTTGTTCATACTCTAGAACACATCTTCGCATAATACTATCAACCCCTTCTTTGTATAAGTGTGGGTCGTCCCAAAAATAATGCCTCAAATCATAAAAGAACTTTCTTCTTTGCTGAGCTGTAAAAGTTGGAGGCAAATACTTGGAGACAATAAAGTTAGCATAATCAGCATACCAAGGGCTTCCTCGCGAGTTCACCCCTACTGCAGCTAATTGTTCATTTGGAAAACTATCATTAACATGCATAGGATCAAAAGAGATGTTTTCCAAACGAGATAAATTATTAGCTACAGGATTTTCAGCACCCTTTCGATCTACTATGTGTAGATCAAACTCTTGTAAAAGCAGTACCCATCTAATAAGCCTAGGCTTAGCGTCCTTCTTTGTCATAAGATATTTAATAGCAGCATCATCAGTATGAATGGTTACTTTTGAGTCCACAATATAGCTCCTAAACTTATCACAAGCAAAAACAACAGCTAGAAATTCCTTTTCAGTAGTAGCATAATTCCTTTGAGCAGCGTCTAGAGTCTGACTAGCATAATGGATAACGTTTAGCTTTTTATCAATACGTTGCCCAAGGACATCACCTACAACAAAATCACTAGGATTACACATTATTTCAAAGGGTAAACTCCAATCAGGTGGTTGAACAATAGGGACTGTAGTTAAAGCCTTCTTAAGAGTTTCAAAAGCTTCCTTACAATCATCATCAAAAACGAAGGGTACATCTTTTTGAAGAAGATTAGTAAGGGGTTTTGATATCCTGGAAAAGTCTTTAATAAACCTTCTATAGAAACCAGCATGACCAAGGATACTACGAATACCTTTTATGTCTCTTGGGCATGGCATCTTCTCAATTGCCTGAACCTTAGCTCTATCAACTTCTATGCCTCTTTCAGAAACTTTATGCCCAAGAACAATCCCTTCATTAACCATGAAGTGGCATTTCCCCCAATTAAGAACAAGATTAGTTTCTTCATATCTCTGCAAAACTTTATCAAGGTTGTGCAGACAATTATCAAAAGAAGTTCCGTAAACAGAAAAGTCATCCATGAACACTTCTACAATTTCCTCACAAAAGCCATGAAAGATAACAGACATGCACCTTTGGAAAGTAGCAGGAGCATTGCATAAACCAAAAGGCATACGTCTATAGGCATAAGTTCCATAAGGGCAAGTAAAAGTAGTTTTTTCTTGATCTTGTTGTTTAACAGCAATTTGAGAGAAACCAGAATACCCATCAAGAAAACAAAAATGGGTCTTTTTAGACAACCTTTCCAACATTTGATCAATAAAAGGAAGCGGGTAGTGATCTTTCTTAGTGACTTTATTGACTTTCCTAAAATCGATGCACATCCTATAGCCTACCACTATTCTTTGAGGAATAAGTTCATCATTATCATTAGGGACAACGGTAATACCTCCCTTTTTCGGAACACAATGAACAGGACTAACCCATTCACTATTAGCAATAGGGTAAATAATACCATCATCAAGGAGTTTCAATACCTCATTCCTTACCACTTCCTTCATCTTAGGATTTAAACATCGTTGGTTCTCCACTACTAGCTTCGCATCTGGTTCTATGTTGATAGAATGCTGACATATAGTAGGTGAAATCACTTTCAAATCATCCAGAGTATAGCCCATAGCTCCTCGGTGTTTCTTCAAAACTTCCAATAATCTTTCTTCTTCCTCCCCTGAAAGTTTAGCGCTAATAATAACAGGATATATCTTTTTATCATCAATAAAAGCATATTTAAGATCATCAGGGAGAGGTTTTAGATCAAAAACCGGGTCCTTTTTAGGTGGCATCGTGGTACCCAAGTCCTCTACAGGCAAGTCGTGCTTAAGCATCATAGGTTGATCACGGAGAATCATGTCAATCTCATTCCTTTCTTCCATGAAGATTTCACTTTCATGTTCTTCCATAAATTGCTGCAAAGCATTGTTAGGAGCAAGAGAAATAGAAGCAAGTTGTTCAACCCTAAAATCCTCATTATGGGTTTCCTCTTCGCAAGGTTCTTTAGCAAATTTTGAAAAATTAAACTCATAGGATTCCCCATCAAACTTAGTCAAGATTTTCTCCCTCTTGCAATCAATAATAGCCCCACAAGTACTCAAGAAAGGTCTACCAAAAATGATAGGATAAGTTTTACTAGCAGCTGAACCAAGTACTAAAAAATCAGCGGGGTACTTAATCTTACCGCAAAGAACTTCCACGTCTCGCACAATACCAATTGGAGAGATGGTCTCTCTATCAGCAAGGTGAATAACCACATCAATCTCTTCCAACTCGCAAGGACTGATCTCATGCATAATTTCTCTGTAAAGCTCATAAGGAATAGCACTGGAACTTGCACCAATATCACATAAACCATAATAGCAATGATCACCAATTCTAACAGAAAGCATAGGAACACTAGCCTTTTTAGTTCTATTGGGATGTGAAACAATATTAGAAGCATCTTCACAAAAGACTATGTGCCCGCCTTCTACGCTTTTAGTGACAAGGTCTTTCACAATTGCTACCACAGGTTCAATGTTTATTTGTTCATCAGGTTTTACAATTCTTTTTTCACTTTTGGTGATAACATTAGTTATCATAGGATGGTCCTTTACCTTTTCGGGAAAGGGAATCTTCTCGATATAAGGTTCAGGTAAGATGGGATCAATAATGCAATACTCAGCACTTCCAATAGGAGCATAGTCAGCAATATCTTTGTAAGGTGCATGGTATTTGTTCCATCCCCTTTTTGGAATTTCGATATAGGAAGCAAAAGCTCTAAAACAATTCATAATAACTTGCAAATCAAGACCATAAAGATTACTAATATTTTGAAAGTCATCAGTTCCCATAAAAGATTCAATGCATTCATAATCATAATTTATACCTAACTTTCTACCTTTGTCATTCTCCCAAGCTTCAGCATTGTCTTGAATACGATCTAGAAGTTCCCATTTAACTTCTTCTTCCATGCGAGTGAATGATCCAACACAATAAGCATCCAATAAATCCTTGTCATGTAGAGGGAGCCTTGCATAAAAGTTGTTGATAATAATATTGTTGGGGAGCTCATGAATGGGACATTTGAGCATTAGTAACTTCAATCTCCCCCAAGCTTGAGCTGTACTCTCTCCATCAAGAGGCCAAAAGTTGTATATTTGGTTCCGATCTTTATGAATCTCACTAGGAGGATAAAACTTTGAATAAAAGAGAGGCACTATTTCCTCCCATTCTAGAGCTTGACCATTCTTCAGCAGCTTATACCATTCCTCAGCTCTTCCTTTCAGCGATTATGAGAATAACTTCTTCTTAACTTGATCTGTAGTAATACCTGCACACTTGAACAACCCGCATAATTCGTGTATAAAGAGTAAATGATCACCGGGATGGATAGTTCCATCCCCAACATAATAGTTATCCATAACACGATCAATAATTCGTGTAGGTATTTTGAAAACATATTTCTCAGCAGGTGGTGGCTTATCTACCACCTTAGTAGTGGTAGTAGCATTACCAAATAAGAAACTCAACGAATTATCCATAACAAAAATAAACCAACTAGTAGAAGTAAACAATACTCATAGTAGAAGTTTCCTTTACCAGTTCCACTCTCCAATAGCGCTTCACTCCCTGGCAACGGCGCCAGAAAATAGTCTTGATGACCCACAAGTATAAGGGGTGTATCGCAGTATTTTCGATAAGTAAGAGTGTCGAACCCAACGAGGAGCAGAAGGTGCTGGCTAGTGGTATGGATCAGGAATTCTCTACAAATACTTAGCAAATGGATTTTTAGGAGTTTTCGATAAGGCAAGTAAACAAAGTACGAGTAAATAAAAGATAGTAAGAATGAATGCAGCAAGTGGCCCAATCCTTTATGCAGCAAAGGACGAGCCGGTTGTTGGGTCCGCAGCATAGAAAACAAAAAATTTCCTACGATGAGAACTATACGCCAAGATCTATCTACTAGATACAGAGCAACGGGTGGACATACATCGATGGAGAACTTACCCTCGAAGACAATGAGTTTTGATAACGAGTAGGAACTCGTGGTTGATGTAGTCGTACGCTTGCCGATCTCAAGATCGTGTGGAAGTCCGAGCGCCACAAATCAGCAGCGCATCCGTCCTCGCACACACGTTCAAGCCACCGGACAACCTCCACCTCCTCGGTCCAGCGAATCAGCGGAAGCAACAACTCCTTCCAGACGCAAGGCCACCGGGAACATGTATCTCACTAATCCGAGACCATGGGGGAATATCTAGAGGGGGTGAGAGATCCTTCACGAGGAGGTGTAAGTGAGAAGTGAGGAGAGGGGGGCCTTTTATAGGAGGAGGCGAGGGTACCCCTCCTTCATGGCCGGCGCATGGGGGAGGTGACCCTTCACCTCCTCCATTCATGTGGTGGTAACCCCTCCACATTAAAATGCCTCTTCACATTCCCTTTTAAAGTCTCCACTTTAAATGCATTAAATTTCTCCAAATTTAATGCTCTCTCATTTAATAAAACTCTTTTATTTATTTTATTCAGAATTTTGTTAATTACTTTAATTAACAAACATTCACATAAAACACCTTGCAACATTTCAATATTACATGCAGAACCACTTTCTGCAATTTCACCCGAAACAATTCCGGTTTCTATCGAAACAATTCCTGTTTCTATCGAAACAATTCCTGTTTCTATCGAAACATTTCCTGTGCTTTGCAAACCTTTTGTCTGGAACATATGTGCTCCTAAATGGTGTTTGACAACCCTTAAGTGTGTCACCCTACGGTTCGCGAATAATGCAGACATGATTGAGACTCCTGTCAGATCAATAATCAGAAGCGGGACCTGGAGATCCATACTGAGTCCTGCACATTCAACGATGACTTCTGTGATCGTGAGAACCTTTAACGTCAGCAATTTAATCCCTTTGTCTCATGATATAATACATGTCCGAGATTCGATCATCGGTATCCAAATACCTAGTTTGATCTCGTTACCGACATGCACTCTTTTCTCGTTCCCGTGATATAACATTCTAGTGATCACATCACTTGCTTGCAAGCTATCTTAATGTGATATCACCGAGAGGGCCCAGAGTATATCTATCGTCATCTGGATTGACAAATTCCACTCTTGATCCATGAGCCTCAACATAACACCTTCGTAGTACTGAACCCATCTTTATAGTCACCCTGTTACGGTGTGACGTTTGATGTTAGCAAGATACTTTTCCGGCGTTAGCAATTAACATGATCTCATGGTCTAAGGACTAAGACTACTTTGTATGATGTTATAGCAATATAAACATAATGACTTGATTGTAATGCTATACTTCGGATGAATGTTCATCACATCATTTCACAAATGTTGTGACCTTGTTATTAACAACATCCAATGTCCATGATCAGGAAACTTTGATCATCTTGTTAATCAACAAGCTAGTCTATAAGAGAGGCATAACTAGGAACCCTTTTGTTTATTAAACACACATGTATTGATGTTTCCTATCAATAAAATTATAGCATGCAAAATAAACATCTATCATATAGAAGAAATATATAATAACAACTTTATTATTGCCTCTTAGGGCATATTTCCTTCAGTCTCCCACTTGCACTAGAGACAACAATCTAGTTTACACAGTGATAAATCTAACACCCATGGAGTTCTGGTGTTGATCATGTTTTTCCCTAGGGAGTACTTTAGTCAACGGATCTGCTACATTTAGGTCCGTGTGCACTTTACAAATCTTTATATCTCCATCCTTGACATGCTCGCGGATGGAGTGAAACCGGCGTTTAATATGTTTGGAATTCTTGTGAGACCTTGGTTTCTTTGCATTGGCTATGGCTCCATTGTTGTCACAATAGATCACCATCAGGACCAACGCACTGGGAACCACACCCAGTTCTGTAATGAACTCTTTCATCCAAACTACCTCCTGCGCCGCTTCTGAAGCAGCAACATATTCCGCCTCCGTTGTTGATCCAGCCACCACAGGTTGTTTGGAACTCCTCCAACTAACTGCTGCTCCTTTCAAGATAAATACGTATCCGGATTGAGACTTAGAGTCATCCGGATCGGTGTCAAAGCTAGCATCGACATAACACTTAGCGACTAGCTCTTCTTCACCTCCGTATATAAGAAACATATCCCTAGTTCTTCTCAAGTACATGAGGATGTTCTTTACCGCTATCCAGTGTTCCGAACCTGGATCAGATTGGTACCTACTAGTCAGACTAATAGCATGTGCCACATCCGGTCTTGTACATAGCATGGCATACATAATAGAGCCTATGGCCGAGGCATAGGGGATCTTATCCATCATCTCTCTTTCTTCCGCCGTAGCCGGAGTTTGAGTCTTACTCAATGTCTTGCCTTGCAACATAGGTAAGAACCCCTTCTTACTTTCGTCCATATTAAACTTCTTTAATATCTTATCAAGGTATGTACTCTGCGATAGCCCAATTAGGCGTCTTGATCTATCTCCATAGATTTTAATGCCTAATATATATGAAGCTTCACCAAGGTCCTTCATTGAAAATTTGCTGTTTAGATAACTTTTAACACTGTTTAAAAGATCTATATCATTTCCAATCAATAATATGTCATCCACATATAATATCAGAAATCCCACATTGCTCCCACTCACTTTCTTGTAAATACAAGCCTCTCCATAAGTTTGGACAAATCCAAACTCTTTGATCACCTCATCAAAGCGGAGATTCCAACTCCGTGATGCTTGCTTCAGTCCATAGATGGATCGCTGAAGTTTGCACACCTTATTAGCATCCTTAGGATCGACAAAACCCTTTGGTTGTATCATATACAACTCTTCTTCAATATTACCATTGAGGAACGCAGTTTTGACATCCATCTGCCATATTTCATAATCGAAATATGCAGCAATTGCTAACATAATCCTAACCGACATAAGCATCGCTACGGGAGAGAATGTCTCATCGTAGTCAACTCCTTGAATTTGTCGAAACCCCTTTGCGACAAGTCGAGCCTTATAGATGGTTACATTACCATCAACATCAGTTTTTCTTTTGAAAATCCATTTATTTTCAATGGCCTTTCGATCGTGAGGTAAGTCCACCAAGGTCCAAACCTGGTTTTCGTACATGGACTCCATCTCGGATTTCATGGCTTCTAGCCATTTGTTGGAATCAGGGCTCATCATCGCTTCTTCATACGTCACAGGGTCATCTATTTCATCAATCATGAAATTCATAACAGGATTGCCGTATAGTTCAGGAGCTGCACGTGTCCTGCTTGACCTGCGAGGTTCGGTAGTGTCCTCTTTCGGAGTTTCATGATCAGTATCATTAGCTCTCTCTTCATTAGGTGAAGTCAACTCCGAAACAACTTCCGGTGCTGCGCTACTCGTCATTTCATGAAGAGAAGGTTCAATAACCTCTTCGAGTTCTACCTTCCGACTACTCACACCTTTCACAAAAAACTCCTTCTCAAGAAAGGATCCATTCTTGGCAACAAAGACCTTGCCCTCAGATCTGTGATAGAAGGTATACCCAATTGTTTCCTTAGGGTATCCTATGAAGACGCATTTTTCCGCTTTGGGTTCGAGTTTATCCGGTTGAAGTTTCTTCACATAAACATCACATCCCCAAACTTTAAGAAATGAAAGCTTAGGTTTGTTTCCAAACCATAATTCATACGGTGTCTTTTCAATGGATTTAGATGGTGCCCTATTTAAAGTGAATGTAGCGGTTTCTAGTGCATAACCCCAAAATGACAGCAGCAAGTCAGCCAGAGACATCATAGATCGAACCATGTCCAATAAAGTACGATTACGACGTTCTGACACACCATTACGTTGTGGTGTTCCGGCAGGCGTGAGTTGTGAAACTATTCCACACTCTTTCATGTGTGTGCTAAACTCGTAACTTAGATACTCTCCTCCACGGTCGGACCGCAGAAATTTGATCTTTCTATTACGATGATTTTCCACTTCATTCTAAAATTCTTTGAACTTTTCAAAAGTTTCAGACTTGTGTTTCATCAAATAGATATACCCGTATCTACTCAAATCATCCGTGAAAGTAACAAAATAACGATATCCACCTCGCGCCGACACACTCATTGGTCCACACACATCAGTATGTATGATTTCCAATAAATCTGTCGCCCGTTCCATTGAACCGGAAAACGGCGTTCTAGTCATCTTGCCCATAAGGCATGGCTCACATGTATCAAATGATTCAAAATCAAGTGATTCCAAAAGTCCATCAGAATGGAGTTTCTTCATGCGTTTAACGCCAATATGACCTAGATGGCAGTGCCACATATATGTAGACATATCATCATCAAGTTTAATCTTTTTAGCATTAACATTATGAATGTGCGTAATATTACTATCGAGATCTATCAGAAATAAACCATTCAACATAGGTGCATGACCATAAAAGATATTATTCATATAAATCGAACAACCATTGTTTTCAGACTTAAACGAATAACCACTTTGCATCAAACATGATCCGGATACAATGTTCATGCTCAGTGCAGGCACCAAATAACAATTATTTAGGTTTATAACTAATCCCGACGGCATATGGAGAGGTAGCGTCCCGACGGCGATCACATCAACTCTTGATCCATTGCCGACCCGCATCCTGACCTCATCCCTTGCTAGTTGTCGCTTGTTCCGCAGCCCCTGAACCGAGTTGCATATATTAGCAACCGATCCCGTATCAAATACCCAGGTGCTACTGCGAGTACTAGTCAAGTACACATCAATAACATGTATATCACATATACCTTTGTTTTCCTTGTCGGCCTTCTTGTCCGCCAAATACTTGGGGCAGTTGCGCTTACAATGGCCAGTCCCCTTGCAATAGTAGCACTCAGTGTCAGACTTAGGGCCAGCTCGGGGTTCCTTTTCAGGCGCGGCAACAGATTTGCTGCCCTTCTTTCCCTTCTGCTTGCCTTTCTTGTCCTTCTTGAAACCGGTGGTCTTATTGATCATCAACACTTGATGTTCTTTCCTAATCTCCACTTCTGCAGTCTTAAGCATTGACAGAAGCACGGGAAGAGACTTCTTCATGCCCTGCATATGATAGTTCATCACGAAGCTCTTGTAGCTAGGTGGCAGAGATTGGAGAACACGATGTATTCCTAAGTCAATGGGAATCGTTATTCCCAAGGACACAATCTTATCGGCGTACCCAGACATTTTGAGTACGTGCTCACTAATGGAGCTGTTCTCTTCCATCATGCAGCTAAAGAACTTTTCGGAAGCATTATAACTCTCTACGGCAGCATGGGTATCGAAAATCATTTTCAATTCTCCCATGGTATCAAAGGCATTGCCATTTTCGAAACGTTTTCGAAGTTCTGGTTCTAGCCCATACAGTATGTCGCAATGAACTAAGTTGTGGTCCTCCTGACGAGTTATATAGACGTTCTTTTCCTCGTCAGGGGCATCAGGAGCTGGTGGGGGGCCTAGCGGTGCCTCTAGCACATATTGCTTTTGTGCAGCAGTGAGGAGAATCCTCAAATTCATAGCCCAGATGGTGAAGTTGCTACCATTCGCAGCAAGTTTCTCTTTCTCCATGAACACATTGAAATTAAAAGCAGGTGGTGCCATCTACAACAGAATTTGTAAAATATATTTAGACTAAGTTTATGATAGATTGAGTTCAACTAATGAACTCCCACTCAAAAACGACATCCCTCGTGTCCTTTTGGTGATTACATGAACCAAATCCACTACACCAAGTCCGATCATCACGTGAGTTGGTGTAGCTTCAAAGGAGAGTATCTATATAGGCATCATATCAACTATATGACTCATGCTTAACCTTTCGGTCCGTGTTCCGAGGCCATGTCTGTACATGCTAGGCTCGTCAAGTAAGAACCTTAGTATTCGCGTGTGTAAAACTGTCTTACACCCGTTGTATGAAAGCGTAGAGTCGAGAACACCCGATCATCACATGATTCCTCAAAACACGATCCATAAAACGGTGCATACTTATGGAAGAACACATTTTATCTTGATATCTAAATGAGGGATCATCTTATAATGCTACCAAAAGCGCCAAACTAGCAATATAAGATGCTAACATCTAATGTGTGAAGTGAGGTGATATGGTCCATGCATTTGATCTCTATCATTTGCATCGTGGTATGATCTCTATCATTCATTTGTGTGTAAGGCCAAGGTCTATGGAACTTACACGTTAAGTGAGTTGTAAGAGTATCTATCATACATCTACTTACAACAATACCATATCAAGACACTAGCCCAGCAACGATCTAAACTAGACGCCTCTAATTTATCAATTGCAAGTTTTACGTGGCTTAGGGCTTTCAGAGATAGAACCGGTCCTACCTACGAACATGAACCACAACGAGGATAACCAAGTTATTAGCAACTCGTTGTAAATCAGATATTGACTATAGTAGGAGAGACAGACACCCGCCAGGCACTTATGCAAAACAAGTTGCATGTCAGTCGTGGAACCGGTCTCATGTACGATGACATGTAAGGTTGTTCGGGCCGCTTCATCCCACTATGCCACCAATATCCAAAGTACATAGAAGATGCAATAACATGATCATCATCGCCCACATATAAACATATGTGTACTACCCGTGCAAAGCACCTACGCATAGATCAGGCTCTGATACCACTGTTGGGTCCGCAACATAGAAAACAAAAAATTTCCTACGATGAGAACTATACGCCAGGATCTATCTACTAGATACAGAGCAACGGGTGGACATACATCCATGGAGAACTTACCCTCGAAGACAACGAGTTTTGTTAACGAGTAAGAACTCGTGGTTGATGTAGTCGTACGCTTGCCGATCTCAAGATCGTGTGGAAGTCCGAGCGCCGCAAATCAGCAGCGCATCCGTCCTCGCACACACGTTCAAGCCACCGGACAACCTCCACCTCCTCCCTCCAGCAAATCAGCGGAAGCAGCAACTCCTTCCAGACGCAAGGCCACCGGGAACATGTATCTCGCTAATCCGAGACCATGGGGGAATATCTAGAGGGGGTGAGAGATCCTTCACGAGGAGGTGTAAGTGAGAAGTGAGGAGAGGGGGGCCTTTTATAGGAGGAGGGGAGGGTACCCCTCCTTCATGGCCGGCGCATGGGGGAGGTGACCCTTCACCTCCTCCATTCATGTGGTGGTAACCCCTCCACATTAAAATGCCTCTTCACATTCCCTTTTAAAGTCTCCACTTTAAATGCATTAAATTTCTCCAAATTTAATGCTCTCTCATTTAATAAAACTCTTTTATTTACTTTATTCAGAATTTTTTTAATTACTTTAATTAACAAACATTCACATAAAACCCCTTGCAACATTTCAATATTACATGCAGAACCACTTTCTGCAATTTCACCCGAAACAATTCCGGTTTCTATCGAAACATTTCCTGCGCTTTGCAAACCCTTTGTCTAGAACATATGTGGTCCTAAATGGTGTCCGGCAACCCTTAAGCGTGTCACCCTACGGTTCGCGAAAAATGCAGACATGATTGAGACTCCTCTCAGATCAATAATCAGAAGCGGGACCTAGAGATCCATACTGATTCCTGCACATTCAACGATGACTTCTGTGATCGTGAGAACCTTTAACGTCAGCAATTTAATCCCTTTGTCTCATGATATAATACATGTCCGAGATTCGATCATCGGTATCCAAATACCTAGTTTGATCTCGTTACCGACATGCACTCTTTTCTCGTTCCCGTGATATAACATTCTAGTGATCACATCACTTGCTTGTAAGCTATCTTAATGTGATATCACCGAGAGGGCCCAGAGTATATCTATCCATCATCTGGATTGACAAATTCCACTCTTGATCCATGAGTCTCAACATAACACCTTCGTAGTACTGAACCCATCTTTATAGTCACCCTGTTACGGTGTGACGTTTGATGTTATCAAGATACTCTTCCGGTGTTAGCAATTAACATGATCTCATGGTCTAAGGATAAAGATTACTTCGTATGATGTTATAGCAATATAAACATAATGACTTGATCGTAATGCTATACTTCGGATGAATGTTCATCACATCATTCCACCAATGGTGTGACCTTGTTATTAACAACATCCAATGTCCATGATCAGGAAACCTTGATTATCTTGTTAATCAACAAGCTAGTCTATAAGAGAGGCATAACTAGGAACCCTTTTTGTTTATTAAACACACATGTATTGATGTTTCCAATCAATAAAATTCTAGCATGTAAAATAAACATCTATCATATATAAGGAATACATAATAACAACTTTATTATTGCCTCTCAGGGCATATTTCCTTCACTTACCCCATGGTGGGTGCCAACTGTCGTGGTATTGCCAACGAGTACACCATGGAGGGGTCCTCATAGAGCATGTTTAGAGAGGTGGGGGGAGGCAGTGAGTTGACCTGTACGAGGTAACACATCTTACCCAGGTTTGAGTCCCACAACGGTGATGGAACCCTACTCCTGCTATAAATCACTATAATGGCAATACGCCGAATTACAGAGATCGGTTCGCTGTGCGAGGTGTTATGAATTGTTCTACCTTGTGCCCTAAAGGCTCCCACATGCCCGGCTTATAAAGGCGCCAGAACCCTGGTTTACAGGGAAAGGACCTTGCCAGACAGGATATAGAGTCCTACACTAATACTAACTAGTCTTCGTGTCTTATACTCCAAGGCTCCGGGTTGGTCGGTAACTGCACCGTAGATTTCCTTCTTCTGGCATGGGCCTCCCTTCTTCCAGCATGGGCCTCCCTTCTGGATCCATCTAACTGGCCCACCCAACAGTCCATAGGCCTTGCTACCAACTGTGAGCCATCCGGGTTAGCCGGATTAGAGACATTCTATGTAATACCCTATTAGCATATCCCCAACAGTAATGATAAGTTTGTGAAACATTTTCCGTTGGATATCTCGATGGCGATCAAGGCGCTACACCATGTTATGGCACCATACTTTTGAAGTATTTATTTATGCATATTATTTTGCTTGTGTATTAGATATACGACGGTAGCATAATAGGATGATATCTCACATTATTCCAATTATAGTGTTCCCCTCGTGTGTGCGTCACCAAGAAAGTTCTCCATTATGAGGCACACTATGACGATAGGATGTCAGACATATCTGTGTTCGCATATGGTGGGTGTAAGCCAGGTTGCAATGTAATACACACAAGTTAGAATTAGCGAGCCTAGCATGTACATACATGGCCTCGAAACACAAGAGACCGAAAGGTCGAGCATGAGTCACATATGATGTGATTGACATTAGGAATGTCTACCTTTGACACAGCATCGTCGGTCATGACGATCGCGGGTGGTGCAGCGGATTAGGATCATGTGATCATTGAACGAATTGAGGGATGTTCGTTTGAGTGGGAGTTCTTTTTGTTTTTAGTTTAGCGTAAATTAACACTTGAACCCATATTATGAACATGTACTAAATACTTTGCAAATCCATTGTAGATGTCTCGCCCACCCACCTTCAACCTTAGCTCATTCCTAGAGACGGACAAGCTGAAAACTGATGGGTCCAACTTCACCGTCTGGTACCACAACCTGAGGATACTCCTAGTCCCCTACGAGTTGGCTTATGTCATCGAGGCTACGCTCCCTGCTAAGCCTGTACATACAGCCTTTGAGTATGACAAGAATTTCTGGCAGTCCAAGGCAAACGATTTCTCCCTCATCTTGAGTGGAATGCTCTATGCCATGGAGCCGGAGCTTCAAAAATGTTTTGAGAAGATGAACGCTTTCGAGATCATAGAAGATCTCAAGGCTGTATTTGCTTCACAGGCTCGTGCGGAGAGTTATGATTCTTCCAAGCTCTTCTTCTCTGCCAAGATGGAAGCGAACAACTGAAAGGATACAGATGCCGCCTAGATGGGGGTGAATAGGCGGTTAAAAACTTTTCCGAGGGTGGCTCAACAAAGGCGGAATTAAACTAGCGTTTACTTTGTTAAGCACAAAACCTAGAACAACTAGGGTTAACCTATTTGCACCAACAACTTATGCTAAGCAAGACAAGAAACTATGATAGCAAGATATATATATACTTCAAGCACGAAGGCTATCACAAAGTAAAGTGCATAAGTAAGAGCTCGGGTATAGAGATAACCGAGGCACGCGGAGACGACGATGTTTTACCGACTTCCTCCCAATATGGAGTACGTCTCGTTTGGAGAGGGGGTGGTATCAAACCACCAACGCCACAAAAGGCCTCCCTTGTTCTCCTGTGAATCTCACCCCAACGGGATCGATCCACACTTCCACTATCGGTGCACTTGTCGGTGGCAATCCGGAACCTCTCACAAGGTTGGGGCACTTCTCCACAACTCAATTGCAGGCTCCCAACAAACAAGCTTGGGGAAAGCTCCACATCTTAATTGGAGGCCCCAAGTAATCCACAAACCTGCAAAAGCACCAAACCGTCTAGGGTTCCAATGAACCCAAGAGTAAAAAGCTTCTCAACTGTCGTAGAAATGGCCACGGCAGTCGCTGCCACTGGCAGCGATTGAGTGTTTCGTGAGGAAGAGTTGGTGGCCATCTACGGTGCGAGATGGGGGCGGATGCACATGGGTTTACCCAGGTTCGGCCCCCTGGAGGGTAAAGACCTACTCCTGCTAGATTATATTATGAGAGAGCGAGTTACAAGGGTGGCGAGCTCGGGGGCTAGGCAGCGAGTCGCCTGAGGGGGTGTATGATGGAACGTAAGGTTCTAGGATACCCTAGGGAGGTTTATATATGAAGCACCTCGCTAGGGTTTACAAGCTGTCACCGAACAAGATAAGGATCCGGAGACCTTTGACCTAGTCCGACTGGGCTTCTGCTACGCTTCTGGGCTTCTAGTCGCCAGTCGCTGGGCCTTTCCTTTCTTCGTAGTCCAGTCGCCGTCTTTCAGACGCACTCGCAGGCCTTTCAGAGCCTGATCTATGCGTAGGTGCTTTGCACGGGTAGTACACATATGTTTATATGTGGGCGATGATGATCATGTTATTGCATCTTCTATGTACTTTGGATATTGGTGGCATAGTGGGATGAAGCGGCCCGAACAACCTTACATGTCATCGTACATGAGACCGGTTCCACGACTGACATGCAACTTGTTTTGCATAAGTGCCTGGCGGGTGTCTGTCTCTCCTACTATAGTCAATATCTGATTTACAACGAGTTGCTAATAAGAAAGGCCTGCGAAAGGCCTGCGAGTGCGTCTGAAAGACGGCGACTGGACTACGAAGAAAGGAAAGGCCCAGCGACTGGCGACTAGAAGCCCAGAAGCGTAGCAGAAGCCCAGTCGGACTAGGTCAAAGGTCTCCGGATCCTTATCTTGTTCGGTGACAGCTTGTAAACCCTAGCGAGGTGCTTCATATATAAACCTCCCTAGGGTATCCTAGAACCTTACGTTCCATCATACACCCCCTCAGGCGACTCGCTGCCTAGCCCCCGAGCTCGCCACCCTTGTAACTCGCTCTCTCATAATATAATCTAGCAGGAGTAGGTCTTTACCCTCCAGGGGGCCGAACCTGGGTAAACCCATGTGCATCCGCCCCCATCTCGCACCGTAGATGGCCACCAACTCTTCCTCACGAAACACTCAATCGCTGCCAGTGGCAGCGACTGCCGTGGCCATTTCTACGACAGTTGAGAAGCTTTTTACTCTTGGGTTCATTGGAACCCTAGACGGTTTGGTGCTTTTGCAGGTTTGTGGATTACTTGGGGCCTCCAATTAAGATGTGGAGCTTTCCCCAAGCTTGTTTGTTGGGAGCCTGCAATTGAGTTGTGGAGAAGTGCCCCAACCTTGTGAGAGGTTCCGGATTGCCACCGACAAGTGCACCGATAGTGGAAGTGTGGATCGATCCCGTTGGGGTGAGATTCACAGGAGAACAAGGGAGGCCTTTTGTGGCGTTGGTGGTTTGATACCACCCCCTCTCCAAACGAGACGTACTCCATATTGGGAGGAAGTCGGTAAAACATCGTCGTCTCCGCGTGCCTCGGTTATCTCTATACCCGAGCTCTTACTTATGCACTTTACTTTGTGATAGCCTTCGTGCTTGAAGTATATATATATCTTGCTATCATAGTTTCTTGTCTTGCTTAGCATAAGTTGTTGGTGCAAATAGGTTAACCCTAGTTGTTCTAGGTTTTGTGCTTAACAAAGTAAACGCTAGTTTAATTCCGCCTTTGTTGAGCCACCCTCGGAAAAGTTTTTAACCGCCTATTCACCCCCATCTAGGCGGCATCTGTATCCTTTCAGTTGTTCGCTTCCATCTTGGCAGAGAAGAAGAGCTTGGAAGAATCATAACTCTCCGCACGAGCCTGTGAAGCAAATACAGCCTTGAGATCTTCTATGATCTCGAAAGCGTTCATCTTCTCAAAACATTTTTGAAGCTCCGGCTCCATGGCATAGAGCATTCCACTCAAGATGAGGGAGAAATCGTTTGCCTTGGACTGCCAGAAATTCTTGTCATACTCAAAGGCTGTATGTACAGGCTTAGCAGGGAGCGTAGCCTCGATGACATAAGCCAACTCGTAGGGGACTAGGAGTATCCTCAGGTTGTGGTACCAGACGGTGAAGTTGGACCCATCAGTTTTCAGCTTGTCCGTCTCTAGGAATGAGCTAAGGTTGAAGGTGGGTGGGCGAGACATCTACAATGGATTTGCAAAGTATTTAGTACATGTTCATAATATGGGTTCAAGTGTTAATTTACGCTAAACTAAAAACAAAAAGAACTCCCACTCAAACGAACATCCCTCAATTCGTTCAATGATCACATGATCCTAATCCGCTGCACCACCCGCGATCGTCATGACCGACGATGCTGTGTCAAAGGTAGACATTCCTAATGTCAATCACATCATATGTGACTCATGCTCGACCTTTCGGTCTCTTGTGTTTCGAGGCCATGTATGTACATGCTAGGCTCGCTAATTCTAACTTGTGTGTATTACATTGCAACCTGGCTTACACCCACCATATGCGAACACAGATATGTCTGACATCCTATCGTCATAGTGTGCCTCATAATGGAGAACTTTCTTGGTGACGCACACACGAGGGGAACACTATAATTGGAATAATGTGAGATATCATCCTATTATGCTACCGTCGTATATCTAATACACAAGCAAAATAATATGCATAAATAAATACTTCAAAAGTATGGTGCCATAACATGGTGTAGCGCCTTGATCGCCATCGAGATATCCAACGGAAAATGTTTCACAAACTTATCATTACTGTTGGGGATATGCTAATAGGGTATTACATAGAATGTCTCTAATCCGGCTAACCCGGATGGCTCACAGTTGGTAGCAAGGCCTATGGACTGTTGGGTGGGCCAGTTAGATGGATCCAGAAGGGAGGCCCATGCTGGAAGAAGGGAGGCCCATGCCAGAAGAAGGAAATCTACGGTGCAGTTACCGACCAACCCGGAGCCTTGGAGTATAAGACACGAAGACTAGTTAGTATTAGTGTAGGACTCTATATCCTGTCTGGCAAGGTCCTTTCCCTGTAAACCAGGGTTCTGGCGCCTTTATAAGCCGGGCATGTGGGAGCCTTTAGGGCACAAGGTAGAACAATTCATAACACCTCGCACAGCGAACCGATCTCTGTAATTCGGCGTATTGCCATTATAGTGATTTATAGCAGGAGTAGGGTTCCATCACCGTTGTGGGACTCAAACCTGGGTAAGATGTGTTACCTCGTACAGGTCAACTCACTGCCTCCCCCCACCTCTCTAAACATGCTCTATGAGGACCCCTCCATGGTGTACTCGTTGGCAATACCACGACAGTTGGCACCCACCATGGGGTAAGTGAAGGAAATATGCCCTGAGAGGCAATAATAAAGTTGTTATTATGTATTCCTTATATATGATAGATGTTTATTTTACATGCTAGAATTTTATTGATTGGAAACATCAATACATGTGTGTTTAATAAACAAAAAGGGTTCCTAGTTATGCCTCTCTTATAGACTAGCTTGTTGATTAACAAGATAATCAAGGTTTCCTGATCATGGACATTGGATGTTGTTAATAACAAGGTCACACCATTGGTGGAATGATGTGATGAACATTCATCCGAAGTATAGCATTACGATCAAGTCATTATGTTTATATTGCTATAACATCATACGAAGTAATCTTTATCCTTAGACCATGAGATCATGTTAATTGCTAACACCGGAAGAGTATCTTGATAACATCAAACGTCACACCGTAACAGGGTGACTATAAAGATGGGTTCAGTACTACGAAGGTGTTATGTTGAGACTCATGGATCAAGAGTGGAATTTGTCAATCCAGATGATGGATAGATATACTCTGGGCCCTCTCGGTGATATCACATTAAGATAGCTTACAAGCAAGTGATGTGATCACTAGAATGTTATATCACGGGAACGAGAAAAGAGTGCATGTCGGTAACGAGATCAAACTAGGTATTTGGATACCGATGATCGAATCTCGGACATGTATTATATCATGAGACAAAGGGATTAAATTGCTGACGTTAAAGGTTCTCACGATCACAGAAGTCATCGTTGAATGTGCAGGAATCAGTATGGATCTCTAGGTCCCGCTTCTGATTATTGATCTGAGAGGAGTCTCAATCATGTCTGCATTTTTCGCGAACCGTAGGGTGACACGCTTAAGGGTTGCCGGACACCATTTAGGACCACATATGTTCTAGACAAAGGGTTTGCAAAGCGCAGGAAATGTTTCGATAGAAACCGGAATTGTTTCGGGTGAAATTGCAGAAAGTGGTTCTGCATGTAATATTGAAATGTTGCAAGGGGTTTTATGTGAATGTTTGTTAATTAAAGTAATTAACAAAATTCTGAATAAAGTAAATAAAAGAGTTTTATTAAATGAGAGAGCATTAAATTTGGAGAAATTTAATGCATTTAAAGTGGAGACTTTAAAAGGGAATGTGAAGAGGCATTTTAATGTGGAGGGGTTACCACCACATGAATGGAGGAGGTGAAGGGTCACCTCCCCCATGCGCCGGCCATGAAGGAGGGGTACCCTCCCCTCCTCCTATAAAAGGCCCCCCTCTCCTCACTTCTCACTTACACCTCCTCGTGAAGGATCTCTCACCCCCTCTAGATATTCCCCCATGGTCTCGGATTAGCGAGATACATGTTCCCGGTGGCCTTGCGTCTGGAAGGAGTTGCTGCTTCCGCTGATTTGCTGGAGGGAGGAGGTGGAGGTTGTCCGGTGGCTTGAACGTGTGTGCGAGGACGGATGCGCTGCTGATTTGCGGCGCTCGGACTTCCACACGATCTTGAGATCGGCAAGCGTACGACTACATCAACCATGAGTTCTTACTCGTTAACAAAACTCGTTGTCTTCGAGGGTAAGTTCTCCATGGATGTATGTCCACCCGTTGCTCTGTATCTAGTAGATAGATCCTGGCGTATAGTTCTCATCGTAGGAAATTTTTTGTTTTCTATGTTGCGGACCCAACAGTGGTATCAGAGCCTGATCTATGCGTAGGTGCTTTGCACGGGTAGTACACATATGTTTATATGTGGGCGATGATGATCATGTTATTGCATCTTCTATGTACTTTGGATATTGGTGGCATAGTGGGATGAAGCGGCCCGAACAACCTTACATGTCATCGTACATGAGACCGGTTCCACGACTGACATGCAACTTGTTTTGCATAAGTGCCTGGCGGGTGTCTGTCTCTCCTACTATAGTCAATATCTGATTTACAACGAGTTGCTAATAACTTGGTTATCCTCGTTGTGGTTCATGTTCGTAGGTAGGACCGGTTCTATCTCTGAAAGCCCTAAGCCACGTAAAACTTGCAATTGATAAATTAGAGGCGTCTAGTTTAGATCGTTGCTGGGCTAGTGTCTTGATATGGTATTGTTGTAAGTAGATGTATGATAGATACTCTTACAACTCACTTAACGTGTAAGTTCCATAGACCTTGGCCTTACACACAAATGAATGATAGAGATCATACCACGATGCAAATGATAGAGATCAAATGCATGGACCATATCACCTCACTTCACACATTAGATGTTAGCATCTTATATTGCTAGTTTGGCGCTTTTGGTAGCATTATAAGATGATCCCTCATTTAGATATCAAGATAAAATGTGTTCTTCCATAAGTATGCACCGTTTTATGGATCGTGTTTTGAGGAATCATGTGATGATCGGGTGTTCTCGACTCTACGCTTTCATACAACGGGTGTAAGACAGTTTTACACACGCGAATACTAAGGTTCTTACTTGACGAGCCTAGCATGTACAGACATGGCCTCGGAACACGGACCAAAAGGTTAAGCATGAGTCATATAGTTGATATGATGCCTATATAGATACTCTCCTTTGAAGCTACACCAACTCACGTGATGATCGGACTTGGTGTAGTGGATTTGGTTCATGTAATCACCAAAAGGACACGAGGGATGTCGTTTTTGAGTGGGAGTTCATTAGTTGAACTCAATCTATCATAAACTTAGTCTAAATAAACTTTACAAATTCTGTTGTAGATGGCACCACCTGCTTTTAATTTCAATGTGTTCATGGAGAAAGAGAAACTTGCTGCGAATGGTAGCAACTTCACCAACTGGGCTATGAATTTGAGGATTCTCCTCACTGCTGCACAAAAACAATATGTGCTAGATGCGCCGCTAGGCCCCCCACCAGCTCCTGATGCCCCTGACGAGGAAAAGAATGTCTATGTGACTCGTCAGGAGGACCACAACTTAGTTCATTGCGGCTTACTGTATGGGCTAGAGCCAGAACTTCGAAAGCGTTTCGAAAATGGCAATGCCTTTGATACCATGGGAGAATTGAAAATGATTTTCGATACCCATGCTGCCGTAGAGAGTTATAATGCTACAGAAAAGTTCTTTAGCTGCTTGATGGAGGAAAACAGCTCCGCTAGTGAGCACGTACTCAAAATGTCTAGGTACGCCGATAAGCTTGTGTCCTTGGGAATAACGATTCCCATTGACTTAGGCATACATCGTGTTCTCCAATCTCTGCCACCTAGCTACAAGAGCTTCGTGATGAACTATAATATGCAGGGCATGAAGAAGACTCTTCCTGAGCTTATGTCAATGCTTAAGACTGCAGAAGTGGAGATTAGGAAAGAACATCAAGTGTTGATGATCAATAGGACCACCCGTTTCAAGAAAGACAAGAAAGGCAAGCACAAGGGAAAGAAGGGTGGAAAGTCTGTTGCCACGCCTGAAAAGAAACCCCGAGATGGCCCTAAGTCTGACACCGAGTGCTACTATTGTAAGGGGACTGGCCATTGGAAGCGCAACTGCCCCAAGTATTTGGTGGACAAGAAGTCCGGCAAGGCAAACAAAGGTATATGTGATGTACATGTTATTGATGTGTACTTGACTAGTACTCGCAGTAGCACCTGGGTATTTGATACGGGATCAATTGCTAATATATGTAACTCGGTTCAGGGGCTACGGAACAAGCGACAACTAGCAAGGGATGAGGTCAGGATGCGGGTCGGCAATGGATCAAGAGTTGATGTGATCGCCGTCGGGACGCTACCTCTCCATATGCCGTCGGGATTAGTTATAAACCTAAATAATTGTTATTTGGTGCCTGCACTGAGCATGAACATTGTATCCGGATCATGTTTGATGCAAAGTGGTTATTCGTTTAAGTCTGAAAACAATGGTTGTTCGATTTATATGAATAATATCTTTTATGGTCATGCACCTATGTTGAATGGTTTATTTCTGATAGATCTCGATAGTAATATTACGCACATTCATAATGTTAATGCTAAAAAGATTAAACTTGATGATGATATGTCTACATATATGTGGCACTGCCATCTAGGTCATATTGGCGTTAAACGCATGAAGAAACTCCATTCTGATGGACTTTTGGAATCACTTGATTTTGAATCATTTGATACATGTGAGCCATGCCTTATGGGCAAGATGACTAGAACGCCGTTTTCCGGTTCAATGGAACGGGCGACAGATCTATTGGAAATCATACATACTGATGTGTGTGGACCAATGAGTGTGTCGGCGCGAGGTGGATATCGTTATTTTGTTACTTTCACGGATGATTTGAGTAGATACGGATATATCTATTTGATGAAACACAAGTCTGAAACTTTTGAAAAGTTCAAGGAATTTCAGAATGAAGTGGAAAATCATCGTAATAGAAAGATCAAATTTCTACAGTCTCACCGTGGAGGAGAGTATCTAAGTTACGAGTTTAGCACACACATGAAAGAGTGTGGAATAGTTTCACAACTCACGCCTGCCGGAACACCACAGCGTAATGGTGTGTCGGAACATCGTAATCATACCTTATTGGATATGGTTATGTCTCTGACTGACTTGCCTCTGTCATTTTGGGGTTATGCACTGGAAACAGCTGCATTCACTTTAAATCGGGCACCATCTAAATCCGTTGAAACGACACTGTATGAATTATGGTTTGGAAACAAACCTAACATGTCATTTCTTAAAGTTTGGGGATGCGATGTTTATGTGAAGAAACTTCAGCCGGATAAACTCGAACCCAAAGCGGAAAAATGCGTCTTCATAGGATACCCTAAGGAAACGATTGGGTATACCTTCTATCACAGATCCGAGGGAAAGGTTTTTGTTGCCAAGAATGGATCCTTTCTTGAGAAGGAGTTTCTCGCGAAAGGTGTGAGTAGTCGAAAGGTAGAACTCGAAGAGGTTATTGAACCTTCTCTTCATGAAATGGCGAGTGGTGCAGCACCAGAAGTTGTTTCAGAGTTGACTTCACCTGATGAAGAGAGAGCTAATGATATTGATCATGAAACTCTGAAAGAGGACACTACCGAACCTCACAGGTCAAGCAGGACACGTGCAGCTCCTAAACTGTATGGCAATCCTGTTGTGAATTTCATGGTTGATGAAATGGATGACCCTGCGACGTACGAAGAAGCGATGATGAGCCCGGATTCCAACAAATGGCTAGAAGCCATGAAATCCGAGATGGAATCCATGTACGAGAACCAAGTTTGGACCTTGGTGGACTTACCTCACGATCGAAAGGCCGTTGAGAATAAATGTATTTTCAAAAGGAAAACTGATGCTGATGGTAATGTGACCATCTATAAGGCTCGACTTGTCTCAAAGGGGTTTCGACAAATTGAAGGAGTTGACTACGATGAGACATTCTCTCCCGTAGCGATGCTTAAGTCGGTTAGGATTATGTTAGCAATTGCTATATATTTCGATTATGGAATATGGCAGATGGATGTCAAAATAGCGTTCCTCAATGGTAATATTGAAGAAGAGATGTATATGATACAACCTAAGGGTTTTGTCGATCCTAAGGATGCTAATAAGGTATGCAAACTTCAGCGATCCATCTATGGACTGAAGCAAGCATCTCGGAGTTGGAATCTCCGCTTTGATGAGGTGATCAAAGAGTTTGGATTTGTCCAAACTTATGGAGAGGCTTGTATTTACAAGAAAGTGAGTGGGGGCAATGTGGTTTCTGATATTATATGTGGATGACATATTATTGATTGGAAATGATATAGATCTTTTAAACCGTGTTAAAAGTTATCTAAACAGCAAATTTTCGATGAAAGACCTTGGTGAAGCGTCATATATATTAGGCATTAAAATCTATAGAGATAGATCAAGGCGCCTAATTGGGCTATCGTAGAGTACATACCTTGATAAGATATTAAAGAAGTTTAATATGGACGAAAGCAAGAAGGGGTTCTTACCTATGTTGCAAGGCAAGACATTGAGTAAGACTCAAAGTCCGGCTACGACGGAAGAAAGAGAGATAATGGATAAGATCCCCTATGCCTCGGCCATAGGCTCTATTATGTATGCCATGCTATGTACAAGACCGGATGTGGCACATGCTATTAGTCTGACTAGTAGGTACCAATCTGATCCAGGTTCGGAACACTGGATAGCGATAAAGAACATCCTCATGTACTTGAGAAGAACTAGGGATATGTTTCTAATATACGGAGGTGAAGAAGAGCTAGTCGCTAAGTGTTATATCGATGCTAGGTTTGACACCGATCCGGATGACTCTAAGTCTCAATCCGGATACGTATTTCTCTTGAACAAAGCAGCAGTTAGTTGGAGGAGTTCCAAACAACCTGTGGTGGCTGGATCAACGACGGAGGCGGAATATGTTGCTGCTTCAGAAGCGGCGCAGGAAGCGGTTTGGATGAAATAGTTCATTACGGAACTAGGTGTGGTTCCCAGTGCGTGGTGATCTATTGTGACAACAATGGAGCCATAGCCAACGCAAAGGAACCAAGGTCTCACAAAAATTCCAAGCATATTAAGCGCCGGTTTCACTCCATCCGCGAGCATGTCAAGGATGGAGATATAAAGATTTGTAAAGTACACACGGACCTAAATGTAGCAGATCCATTGACTAAAGTTCTCCCTAGGGCAAAACATGATCAACACCAGAACTCCATGGGTGTTAGATTTATCACTATGTGAACTAGATTATTGTCTCTAGTGCAAGTGGGAGACTAAAGGAAATATGCCCTGAGAGGCAATAATAAAGTTGTTATTATGTATTCCTTATATATGGTAGATGTTTATTTTACATGCTAGAATTGTATTGATCGGAAACATCAATACATGTGTGTTTAATAAACAAAAAGGGTTCCTAGTTATGCCTCTCTTATAGACTAGCTTGTTGATTAACAAGATGATCAAGGTTTCCTGATCATGGACATTGGATGTTGTTAATAACAAGGTCACACCATTGGTGGAATGATGTGATGAACATTCATCCGAAGTATAGCATTACGATCAAGTCATTATGTTTATATTGCTATAACATCATACGAAGTAATCTTTATCCTTAGACCATGAGATCATGTTAATTGCTAACACCGGAAGAGTATCTTGATAACATCAAACATCACACCGTAACAGGGTGACTATAAAGATGGGTTCAGTACTACGAAGGTGTTATGTTGAGGCTCATGGATGAAGTGTGGAATTTGTCAATCCCGATGACGGATATATATACTCTGGGCCCTCTCGGTGATATCACATTGAGATAGCTTGCAAGGAAGTGATGTGATCACTAGAATTTTATATCACGGGAACAAGATAAGAGTGCATGTCGGAAACGAGATCAAACTAGGTATGGAGATACCGATGATCTAATCTCGGACATGCAATATATCGAGGGACAAAGGGATTTAGTTACAAGCGTTAAAGGTTCTCACGATCACAGAAGTCATCGTTGAATGTGTAGGAGTCAGTACGGATCTCCAGGTCTGGCTGCTGATTATTGATCGGAGAAGGGTCTTGATCGTGTCTGCATTATTCGCGAACCGTAGGGTGACACACTTAAGAGTTACCGGACACCATTTTGGAGCACATATGTTTTAGATGAAAGAATTGCAAAGCGCAAGAATTGTTTCAATAGAAACCGGAAATTGTTTCGGGTGAAATTGCAGAAAGTGGTTCTGCATGTGATATTGAAATATTGCAAGGGGCTATATGTGAATGTTTGTTAATTAAAATAATTAACAAAATTCTGAATAAATTTAATAAAAAGAGTTTTATTAAATGAGAGAGCATTAAACTTGGAGAATTTTAATGCATTTAAAGTGGAGACTTTAAAAGGGAATGTGAAGAGGCATTTTAATGTGGAGGGGTTACCACCACATGAATGGGGGAGGTGAGGGGTCACCCCCCATGCGCCGGTCATGGAGAGAGGGGGCACCCCCTCCTCCTATAAAAGGCCACCCATTCCCTCCTTTATCCTCACACCTCCTTGTGAAGGATCTCTCTCCCCCTCTAGAATTATTCCCCCATGGTCTCGGATTAGCGAGATACATGTTCCCGGTGGCATTTCATCTGGAAGGAGTTGCTGCTTCCACTGGATCGCTGGAGCAAGGAGATGGAGGTTGTCTGGTGGCATGAACATGTGTGCGAGTGCGGATGCGCTGCTGAGTTGCGGCGCTCGGACTTCCTCACGATCTTGAGATCGGCAAGTGTACGAGTACATCAACCACGAGTTCCTACTCGTTAACAAAACTCGTTGTCTTCGAGGGTAAGTTCTCGTTGGATGTATGTACACCCGTTGCTTTGTACCTAGTAGATAGATCTTGGCGTGTAGTTCACAGCATAGGAAATTTTTTGTTTTCTATGCTGTGGACCCAATAGTAAGAGGCGCTTCGAGCTCTACACTGGGTGAGGTCCAATCTCTTTGCGAGAATCGGCGACACTGTGGCCATTGGATGCGTTATCTTCTCCAGCAACATTCTGATCATCCCCCCGATGAATTCTGGATCCCGGCGAAGACGGACCCTACATCGGGGACATCCACCTCTTCATCGGTGAAACTGGATCGAGATCAAGCTCCCAGGAAGCCGGAGACACGTCAAGGCCTCCTAAGACCAGTTTCGGGCATGACACGTTCACAGAAGGATCAGGCTCAGATCTCTCTCTGAAGTTTGCCGGCTTAGATCAGAACAAATCAAGGCCCACCCAAACCTCTGATGGCCCTAAATATATCAAGCTCGTTGGGGAACCCCAAGAGGAAGGTATGATGAGCACAACAGCAAGTTTTCCCTTAGTTATGAAACCAAGGTTATCGAACCAGTAGGAGCAAGGAAACACCTCCAAGGTGTTGTTTCCAATTTGGAATCCTGCACAACACAACCATAGAACTTTGCCCCAACTTATAGTGAGGTTGTCAATCTCACCGGTTTTGCTGAAAACAAATGATTAAACATATTGTGTGGAAGATAGTAATAGCTTGCAGAAAGTAAACAGAGAACAGTAAATAGTTGTAGATTGATGGTAAAAGAAAGGACCGGGGTCCATAATTCATTAGTGGTGATTCTCCTTAAGATAGATGACATGTTGGGTGAACAAATTATAGCGAGGCAATTGACAAACATCGAGAAAGCATACATGCATATACTAATCATCTTGACTCCTATGAGATTTGATTAGGCATTACAACATTATACATAGACCGTAATCCAACTGCATTTATGACTAATAATCCACCTTCACGTTATCACCCGAACCCCCTCAAGTATTAAGTTGCAAGCAATAGATAATTGCATTAAGCATTGCGTGTAAAGTAAACAATACGATTGTTATATGAACAAAGGATTACTATTTTCTTTCTAGTAGAAACAACACATCTAGTACCTTAGAGATTTCTGTCACTTCCCCAGATTCCTAGAGGCATGAACCCACTATCGAGCATAAATACTCCCTCTTGGAGTTGCAAGCATCTACTCAGCCAAGATATCTACTAACAACGGAGAGCATGCAAGATCACAAATAACAAAGACATGATAGAATCAATAATCAATCTGAAATAGCATCTCAATATCCATCGGATCCCCGCAAACACAACATGTAGGATTACAAATAGATGATCTTGATCATGAATGGAGCTCACAAGATCTAAACATGGTAGCACAAAGGAGAAGAACCAACCATCTAGCTACTACATGGACCCGTAGTCCAGGGATGAACTACTCACACATCACACCGGAGGCTTGCATGGTGACGAAGAAGGCCTCCAGGGTGAATAGTCCCCTCTAGCAGGGTGCCGCAAAGAGCTTTAGATCCCTCCCAATCTAGGGATGGAGATGACGGCGGCTACAGACTCTTTCGTGGAATTTTGATCGGGGTACTTAGGGTTTCTGTATCGGAGGCATCTTATAGGTGAAAGGGGAGGCCGAGGGGGTTCCCTAGGCGGCCACACCACCCCCTGGCGCGGGCTAGGCCGGGCTGCGCGGCCAGGTGGTGTGGCCGGCCTCTAGTCCCTCTCCGTCTCGTCTTCTGCCTCCGTGTCCCCCTCGGTGAAATATTGACTTGGGATTTTGTCCAATCCAATTGCGAGAATATTCATTTTCTAACTTTCCTGGAACCAAAAACAACAGAAAACAGGCAGCTGGCACTGTGGTATCTTGTTAATAGGTTATTCCAAGAAAGTGTATAAAAATACTCCAAAGTGTGGACAAAACATAAGAAAGTAGATATAAAACAAGCATGGAACATCAAAAATGATAGATACGTTAGCAACGTATCAACATCCCCAAGCTTAACTCCTGCTCGTCCTCGAGTAGGTAAGTGATAAAAAGAAAGAATAATTTTTGAGGTGACATGCACTATCATAAACTTGATCAAAGTATTTGTAAAACATTTATAACTAGGATCATAGTACTTTAACATAGCATGAAAGATATAGTTCTAACAATAAGACATAGCAACTATGTTGTAACATGAAAAGGCACAAACAAAAGATTCATGAATAACAATGCTTTGCAAGACATTTGTTTGTTTCACATAAAGAAAACATAGTGAGAATGGTATTCAGCTTGTCCCTCATAGAGTAGCAAACCATAAATGCATAGGACACCTTCAAAGTTCATAAGGGTGACTGGATACAAATAGTTTAAGAACAAGCAATATCAAAGTTATGCATCAATCAACAAGTCTTGGGACAATGCACATAGAACTAAGAATGGCCACTATGCTCTCTCAATAGGTGCATAAAGATAGAAGATGGAGACTCAACATAAAAGTAAAAGAAAGTCCTTCATAGAAGGAAGCGGTGATTCAAGTCTCATAAAGAGCTTCCAAAAATTATGATAATTATTAGCTTTCAGCTCTCATTGCCTCTATCATAAGAATCTTTAGGTGATTAAGGTTAAAGTGACACAACTAAGAGGATATGCTTGACAAGTTATAAGTTGAAATCTCATGCCCCTTAGTTACGAGTACCGAACCTCATGCTACTCAACTTCAGTCACAAGTAAGCTCTTGTCATTGTAAGTACATATGTATCATAGAGAACCGCCAACGGGGTACCCCTTGCACATGATACAGGAGCTATCCCATAATCAAAATGACAAGGCAAGCATACAATGAGCATCTTAGCGATCTTTTTATTTGCTATTTGCATAGGTTTTTATTGAGGATGCTTCATAGAGTGCTCATTATGGTTATGCTGCAAGTTTCCACCATGATTAGGCATGGCTTAGGCTAGCGCCCCAAGCATTTCTCTAACACACATACAAACTCCATGATCTTACAAGTTCCCCTTTTATTTCACACCATCGGGATCCATAAGCAAAATAATCATGATATCAACGGAATAATAAGTGCCATGTTGAAAGCGTTCCCCATGATACATGGTTCTGCTAACTTAAACTTATAAAGTGCAAGCATATACGCAACAAAGATGGACACAATAGTTTAAGTTTATTAAGTGCAAGAAAGTAAAATGTGCCATCAAGTTCGTGAGAGCTTTAATCACTATTTTTCACATAACAAGTTTAATTTGGAAGGTAGATAAAAACATGAATATACTTGGAATAGCAAATGATAATAGGTAAGTATGGTGGACTCTTTGGGATAACTTAGTTTTATTTGGAGTTGGATGCATGAGTGGAACTCATACTTGGTTATGGAGGCTAGCAAAAGACTGGGAGCGACCAACTAAGAGAGCAATAATGGCCATAATCCAGCAAAGCGACACAACATCATTAATTAAAGCATAAAGTGATATTACAAGTCGAAAACTGAAGGATCATAAAGGCTATGGTGACTTGGTATAGTCATAACATGGTGTGAGCATGCGCCAAGTCAACCCAAATAAAGCATCAAAGGAGGATACCACAATACTATGCTTTAATATTCTAAAACAACACATGATTCTTTCAAGGCACATTAAGCAATCTCAGTTGTTTATAACATGTCATGCTACAGAAAAAATCACTAAGCATAAAGCCAAAACAATATCAAGTATGACATGATAAAGTCTAAGTCACGGTAAAAAACAAGCTCCTTTTACCACTTAAGCATGAACTTTCCTACTTTTTTCCAATCCAAATCAACTTATTTGAAAACCAATGTATGAATGCGGCGGTCCAACCAACTTTATTTAAGCAAACTAAGCAAACAAAAACTAAAAATGAAAACAAAGACGCTCCAAGAACAACACAACTGTGCATGAAACAATAAAAATGAAGTGTTTGGAAGAAACCTGAGATTTTTATTGATGAAGAAGGGGATGCCTTGGGCATCCCCAAGCTTTGATGCTTATACTTCTTGGATATTTCTTGGGTGACACGGGGTGGCATCCCCAAGCTTGAGCTTTAGCCCATTCTTCATCTCATCACATCACTCTTTCCTTACACGTGAAAATTTTCCTTCATACAAAACTTCACACAATCTTTATTAGCAACATTAGTGTACTCAAGATAATAAGTCTTTGGTTTCAGTTCCAACACCAATATAACTTCCATTAAAACACAAGCTACTGTAGCACTTCCCTCAAAAAGCTCAATTCCCCAAAAAGAACCCAAAAAGGAATCAACAAGAAGCAAATGCAAATAATGGCAGAAATCTGTAAAAATAGACCAGCGGGTAAACACCAATTTTTTAGAAGACCTTCTGTTGCTCAAATCGAAAAGTGTTGAACTAAAGAAAGTTGGATAACAACCTGGGGCAGAAGCATAAAAATCACAGCTCAAACCGATGTACAAAGATTTTACACGAATTTTTACAGCGAAGCACAAAAATCTGTTTCGGGACAACAACTTTCCCAATCATTACTTCTCTCTCATTAGAGGTTACTCTTGGCACAAAAATAAAATAAAAAGGATAATTAGAGGTTATTAATGAAGAAATAACTTCCAAGACTCAGCTAAAACTTTTGGGTTATCTCCCAATAAGTACTTTTCTTTAACGCCTTTAAGTTAGGCATAAGAAGCAAGAAAGGAATCAAGTATTCTCAAATGAAGAAGCATTAAGAGAAATTTTTGTTTTCATAGGAGAGGCAAAAGGAATCTTCTCTCTCTTCTTAGGGAAGTGTTCTATACCTTTCTTGAGTGGAAGTTGATATTTAATGGTGCCTTCTTTCATATCAATAATGGCACCAACAGTTCTAAGAAAAGGTCTTCCCAAAATAATAGGACAAGAAGCATTGCATTCAACATCCAAAACATAGAAATCAACGGGGACATAGGAATTGTTAACCATAATAATAACATCATTAATACTCCCCATGAGTTTCTTTTTAGCATTATCATCAAGTGAGACATTTAAATAGCAATCTTCCAATGGTGGTAAATCAAGCATTTCATAAATCTTTCTAGGCATAATAGAAACACTACTATCAAGATCACATAAAGCTTTGAGATCAAAATCATTCACTTTCATATTAATGATGGGTTCCCAACCATCTTCTAATTTCATAGGATATAAGCTTTATGTTTCATCTTTTCTTCTTTAATTTTTATGAGAGCATCAGTAATGTGTTTTGTAAAGGCCATATTCATAGCACTAGCATTAGGAATTTTAGCAAGCTTTTGTAGGAACATAATAAATTCAGAGATGTTGCAACCATCAAGATCAAAATCATAATTATCATCTAAAGTAGTAGAGCTATTGTTTCCCATTGGGTTTACTAGCTTCAACATTGGGTTTATCCCTTTAATTTATGAATTTTAGCATTTTTATTAGAAAAGGTTCCATTGGGTTTACTAGCTTCAACATTAGTGGTAGTGATAGTAGAAATACTAATATTTCTAGCAATTTCATCTTATCTTTCCCACTTAGCATGCAATTCAGCTAATAGTCGAACATTTCCATCAATTCTAAATTGTATGGCATTAGTAGCAGCAAAGTGATTCTCAATACTTTCAGGTTTAGCATCCATTTTATTAATCAAAGAGGATTGTGCTTCAGACAGAGATGATATATTTCTTTCAGCATTAGAAAGTTTTAATTGCAAACTAGGAATTTCCCTATTTAAACTCTCAAGTTGATGACTAATATTTTTCAGAATAGTAGATTGTTCCTCCATAGTTTTAGTAAATAATTTATTTTGTTCATATTGCATTTGCATGAAGTTTTTAGTGGTCCTTTCAACTTCTCAAATTCTTCCTTCACTAGGTATTCCAGGTTTGCTATGATAACCATAAGTATTATTAGGAGGGTGAGGCCTATAATTGTTATTACCATAAGCATTGTTACCAAAATTATTATTTCGTATAAAGTTCACATCAACTTGCTCTTCTTGAGAAACCAAAGAGGCTAAGGGAACATGGTTTGGATCAATATGAGCTTTCCCATTAACAAGCATAGACATAATAACATCAATTTTATCACTCAAGGAGGAGGTTTCTTCAACATAATTTACCTTCTTACCTTGTGGAGCTCTCTCAGTATGCCATTCAGAATAGTTAACCATCATATTATCTAGAAGCTTTGTTGCAGCACCCAAAGTGATGGTCATAAAAGTACCTCTAGCAGCAGAATCCAGTAGATTTCTTGAAGAGTAATTCAATCCTACATAAAAGGTTTGGATAATCATCCAAGAAGTCTGTCCATGAGTGGGACAATCCTTTACCAAATATTTCATTCTTTCCCAAGCTTGAGCAACATGTTCATTATCAGATTGTTTAAATTTCATTATTTCACTTCTCATAGATATAATCTTAGCAGGAGGATAATATTTTCCAATGAAAGCATCTTTGCATTTAGTCCAAGAATCAATATTATTTCTAGTTAGGGATTGCAACCATTCTTTATCTTTTCCTCGCAAAGAGAAAGGAAACAATTTAAGCTTAATAATATCTCCATCTATATCCCTATGTTTTTGTATCTCACAAATTTCAACAAAGTTATTAAGATGAGCAACAGCATCTTCAGTACCAATACCAGAAAATTGTTCTCTCATAACAAGATTGAGTAAAGCAGGTTTTATTTCACAGAAAGTAGCTTGAGGAATAGGTGGAGCAATAGGGGTGCACATGAAATAATTGTTGTTGGTGCTAGTGAAGTCACACAACTTAGTATTTTCAACAGTAGTCATTTTTTGTGTTTTTAATAAAGAAATCAAACTAGTACAACTATTTTTGTGTGTTTTTGATAAAGAAACAAGCAAACAAAGCAGAAATAAACTAAGCAAAACAAATAAAACAAAGTAAAGAGATTGGTTATGAGGGACTCCCCTTATGAATATGTCCTTGACTCCCCGGCAACGGCGCCAGAAATATAGCTTGATGGCCCAAAATATATCGAGCTCATTGGGGAACCCCAAGAGGAAGGTATGATGAGCACAACAATAAGTTTTCCCTCAGTTATGAAACCAAGGTTATCGAACAAGTAGGAGCAAGGAAACACCTCCAAGGTGTTGTTTCTAACTTGGAATCCTGCACAACACAACCACAGAACTTTGCCCCCAACTTACAGTGACGTTGTCAATCTCACCGGTTTTGCTGAAAACAAAGGATTAAACGTATTGTGTGGAAGATAGTAATAGCTTGCAGAAAGTAAATAGAGAATAGTAAATAGTTGTAGATTCATGGTAAAAGAAAGGACCGGGGTCCTTAGTTCACTAGTGGTGACTCTCCTTAAGATAGATGGCATGCTGGGTGAACAAATTACAGCGGGGCAATTCACAAACATCGAGAAAGCATACATGCATATACTAATCATCTTGACTCCTATGAGATTTGATTGGGCATTACAACATTATACATAGACCGTAATCGAACTGCATCTATGACTAATAATCCAACTTTAGGTTATCATCCGAACCCCCTCCAGTATTAAGTTGCAAGCAACATATAATTACATTAAGCATTGCGTGTAAAGTAAACAATACGATTGTTCTATGAACAAAGGATTGATGTTTTCTCCCTAGTAGCAACATCACATCTAGTACCTCAGACATTTCCGTCACTTCCCTAGATTCCTAGAGGAATGAACCCACTATCAAGCATAAATACTCCCTCTTGGAGTTGCTAGCATCTACTCGGCCAAGATATCTACTAACAACAAAGAGCATGTAAGATCACAAATAACAAAGACATGATAGAATCAATAATCAATCTGAAATAGCATCTCAATATCCATCGGATCCCCGCAAACACAACATGTAGGATTACAAATAGATGATCTTGATCATGAATGGAGCTCACAATATCTAAACATGGTAACACAAAGGAGAAGAACCAACCATCTAGCTACTACATGGACCCATAGTCCAGAGATGAACTACTCACGCATCACACCGGAGGCTTGCATGGTGATGAAGAAGGCCTCCACGGTGAATTCTCCCCTCCGGCAGGGTGCCGGGAAGAGCTTCAGTTCCCTCCCGATCTAGGGATGGATATGAAGGCGGCCACAGACTCTTTCGTGGAATTTTGATCGGGTACTTAGGGTTTCTATACCGGAGGCATCTTATAGGCGAAAGGGGAGGCCGAGGGGTGCCCTAGGAGGCCACACCACCCACTGGCGCGGGCCAGGCCTAGCCGCGTGGCCAGGTGGTGTGGCCGGCCTCTGGCCCCTCTCCGTCTTGTCTTCTGGCTCTGTGTCCCCCTCGGTGAAATATTGACTTGGGCATTTGTCCCGTCCAATTCCAAGAATATTCAATTTCTGACTTTCCTGGACCCAAAAGCAGCAGAAAACAGGCAGCTGGCACTATGGCATCTTGTTAATAGGTTTGTCCAAGAAAGTGTATAAAAATACTCCAAAGTGTGGACAAAACATAAAAAAGTAGATATAAAACAAGCATGTAACATCAAAAATTATAGATACGTTAGCAACATATCAACCTCCCGTGTGCAGGATATAGTGGTGGAAGAACCCCGTGGATCTCCTTGGCTTCCACAAGTGTTAGAGAAGCAGAGATCACACTTTTTCAGCGTCATCACCATCTTTGATCTGGCTCGTTGTGTTCAAAGGTCAGAGGAATCCCCACGTGAGTACCTCGCTAGATGGATGAGGGTGAGGGAGACCGCATCGATGAACTTGTGTACCACTTTGTCGAAGGGCTCATGCCAGAACCCTTCTCCGGCATACGTTCAGGAGACAACAGGCTATCGGCTTGCTTACCCTCAATGAGATGATCGCTATTGTTAATAGTTTCGCTGACACCAATGAGGAAGCTGAGGCTGCCATCATCGTCATAGCCAGAAAAACCAAACCCACCGGCAACGTAGCCGCTACTTCAAAGTCCACCATCGAAAACACCAACGCCAACTCTGACTTAGTGATTGACACACTTTACGCCGACATCAGCATGGATGGCGGTGGTTCGGAGGCCAACTCGGAGGAGTATGATGCTGCTGATGCATCCAAAATTGAAGCATATTTACCTCTTGTTTTTGCATAAATAGAGTAGGGACTTTTGTATTTCACCGTGCCTACGCGTGCTATTTCGTTCTTGTTTCAACAGGATCTCAAATCATGGAGTCATATATGAACATATAAATTAGAGGTGTCATATTGTGTAATTATATGATATTTCTAAGTGATAAAAGTCATTTTATGAATTTAACTTTGCACCTAGAAGAATAGCAAACAGGGAGGAGGCACAATACCGATAACGACCATTGGTACGGGCTGAGGCCGCCCGCACCGTCCGCCCGTACCAGGCA
Source organism: Avena eriantha (assembly GCA_910589775.1). Classification (NCBI taxonomy): domain Eukaryota; kingdom Viridiplantae; phylum Streptophyta; class Magnoliopsida; order Poales; family Poaceae; genus Avena; species Avena eriantha. The sequence continues at coordinate 129,155,873 of OU342743.1, read as the reverse complement.
CCATCGGGACCGCCTCGTCAAATAGTTTCTCCTGGCAAAGACGACAGACGGATCTGATATTCATAGCCACTAGAAACCACGAAAGACCACACCTGAGAGGGATCTGAAGGAGGAACTTGGCTGGGGTAAAATCCTAGCTACTTCGTGGATCATCGGAGGACAATGCATCATCCCCTTCACCATCAACTGCTTCATCTTCATCACCACCATTACTCCTTCTTTCATCTATTAGATCTCTTTGTAATTCCAATTATGGTTTGCATTAGATCTACATCCATACTTTAATATATCCATTTGATTATGATTTTGTTGATTGCTTCCATGAGTGACTATTTCCTTTTTTCTTGGGGAGATGGAGAAACCCTAGCACCACTATGAACTTGTAATAAAGATGATCTATTCTTGTGTCCATATGACTTGCTTGTCTATGATATAACCATGACTTGTGTTTCATTTCTCTCTTTAGATGATATGTGAAGTCGACCACATATCAATTGCCTTCGGGACTAAAGGGAGAAAGAAATGAAGGAGATATTCCCTAGAGGAAAATAATAAATAGGTTTTTATTGTTATATCTCAATTATTTATAATAGTTTTATATTGTGCTATAACTGTGACAAGTAGAAACATTGGTACATCTGTTGTATGAAACAACCAAGTCCCTAGTAGCCTCTATTCATACTAGTTCGTTGGTCATGAGGATGATTTGGGTTTCAAGATCATGGGCATTTATGCTAATTGACAACGGGGTCATATAATTGGAGAATGATGTGATGGACATTCCTCGAAGGATTGCAACACGATCAAGTCATATAGTTCATTGTTGCAACAACTAAATCTAGACTCTTAATTCCTTACACCGTGAGGCTATATCAATCACTGTCTCCCGAGAGTGCTTAGATAGCATCAAACGTCATCTGGTAATACGGTGGCAATAAAGGTGTGTTCAGGTACTCGGAGGAAGTGTAGAGGCAATATATGTCAAGAGCGGGATTTGTTCGTCCACATGACGGGTAAAGATACATACAGCCGGCTTGGTGAGATTACATCCATAAATGTTGCAACATGTGACTCGGTCACGAGGATGTAATATCATGGTAACAAGAAAACATAACTTATTGTTAACGAGATTGAACAAGGTATGCGATACCAATGATCAGATCTCGGACAAGTCGTATCAAGAAACAAAAGGAAATTGGATGCTACATTTACCAGTTCAAACGACATTGTCATCAGGAATACATAGGGGTCACATGGATATCCCTGGTCCCTCTGATGATCACTGATATAGATCATGTCTAGAGCATTCCCGATCCCTGAGAGGATACACTTATGTGTATGATGAAAGTGATCATTCGTAAGACGAAATCATAGTAGAGAAAGAGAAAGCCGAAAATGTTACGCGGAAAGATCCGAAGCTATTTAGAGAAGGAATAAAGGAAAAGACCGGAAAAGTGTTTTCGGATGAATGGGAATTTGAATATACATTTAGTATATGTTAATCATGAATTAATATGTTCTAAGTAATATTTAAATTAAGATCTATAAAAGCAAATTTTATATTAGGCCAAATCCCTGGAGGGAAAAAGCCTAAGAGAAAAGCTGCAGAAAAAGGAAAAGGGAAAATAGCTGCAGGCCAACGTGGGTGGCGAATATTAACCACCACTCGCACGCAGCAAGCAGACGTGGCCGACTAGGCAGCCGCGGGCCACAGCCACCCACCAGCCCGCCCGGGCAGGCCGGCATTAGGCCCACTCGGGGTGGAGAGCTGGGGCGCTGCGCACGGTGGGTCGGCGCATGCCAGACTGGCCTATCCAGGTCGTTGCCTCCGCGGGCTAGTCGGGGTCGCGGGGTGGGCCGTGGGCAAAGTCCCACCCGGACGGCGCGGTTAGCTACTGCTCACTGCTGCTGTGTGTGTAGTTGCTTCTTGTTGGGATGGGAGTTTTTGGCCCATTCGGCCAGGATGAAATTCCTGCTAATTTTTCCTTTACTAATAGTCCCACATGGCTAACCTAATGGGGAGGGCACACCCCCTCCGCCTATATAAAGGGGTGCCCATAGGTGGGACTAAACACACCAATATTTGGAGAAGTCCTTTGGTTGACTTCCTCCTTCCCTCTCTCTCTATACCTTGTGACCATGGCCCCAAGTCTGGGCTGTATGAACGAGGCACACATGTAGCACGCTGTTGCGCTGCAGGGATTCCTAGCCGGATATCAAATTTCGCACTTCCGGCGGGATCGGGGAGACGAAGGTCTCATCGTACACCGGATGTGTACGAAGACACGAGGCGCAACACTTGGGGCGCTTAAATGTTGTGAGCTGGAGCTATTGCACGATGAAGATGGAGAAAGGGGTGACCTGCGAGGAGCTTCGCGACCTTGAGGTCTGCTACGAGTACGACTACATCAACCATGTTTCCCTCGGAACGTTAACCGCGTACGGTCTACAAGGGTATGTATTCTATATGCTCAGCCGTTACTGCATTACTACATAGATAGATCCTAGGCAGTTTTTGGGGTTCCAACATAGGATTTTTTTTGTTTTCTGCCGCGGATCCCCTTTAGTGGTATTAGAGTCGATCTATGCGTAGGAGTGTTGTAGGGCCAGTACGAACAAGTATCGTGCGAGCATTGATCCCTTAGTTGTTACCCTCTAACATGTACTTGTTTATATCGTGGTATTGTTTGATGAAGCAGCCCGGACCGACCTTACGCGTATTCGTACGCGAGACTGGTTCCACGCTCAACATACGACTTGTACCGTATAAGTGGCTAGCGGGTGTCTATCTCTCATTCAATAGTTGATATATCATTTACAACGGAGGGCCCCGAAATGGGTGTAGTATAGACAACTGTTGGATCCATGTTGTGGTTGGAAAGTTCGTAGATTAGAAACGGTTCTATTGCGAAAGCCCTAACAACCACATAAAACTTGCAATAGATAAAGTAGAGGCGTCTAACTTTATTTTGCAGGAGGGCATGTGATTATGATATGGCATTGGTCGTTACAAAGGTAAAGTAGTTTACTTTTCTGTTACTAAGTAGTATAGTAATAGTCATCGTTCGGATGGACGACCTGGTGGAGGCGTCGTGGACTTGGCGTCAAACCAAGGGCAAGAGGGAGATCATACCAGAGCGCTTGATGGAGATCGAGGCGCAAGAAGGACCATATCATATCATATTATACATATGATGTTGATATCTATTTTACATATTATTGTGTGCTAGTATTTAGATACTCAACGGTAGAAAATAAGATAATCCCTATTTAATTCCAATGTTCTGTGTTCCCCTTGTGTGTACACCACCAAGAAAGTTCTTCATTATGAGGCTGGCCGTGATGATCGGGGGTCAGACATATCTACATTCGCATATAGTGGGTGTAAGCCATGTGGCACATCGAATACACACAAGTTAGATTTCGCGAGCCTAGCATGTACATACATGGCCTCGGAACACAAGAGATCAAAAGATCGAGCATGAGTCACATGGATGATGTGATTGGCATTAGGGAATGTCTACCTTTGAGGCTGCACGGATGGCCGTGATGATCGGGGGAGGTGCAGGGGATAGGGATCATGTGATCACTAAAATCGTCCAGGGGATGACAATTTTAGTGGAGACCAATTATAAATTGATCTCTTATTATGAACTTAGTCTAGATGTCTGTTTGCAAATATCTTAGTAGATCATGGCCTATCCCATTGGGGTCCTTTGCGACCATGGGAATATATTGCTTAATGTGGAACTTAGCAAAAGGGCCCAACTTCATAGATTAATACCCACGCCTGAGGGATATCCTCATAAAAGGTGATCTTCTCTTCTTGATACAATAACCATTAGGAGATAATTCGATGACTCCGGAATGTTTGTGCTTTCTCCATAATCATCCAATAATCCATTCTCCAGTTGATGGAGAGTTGGGCTACATTTTGTATTCTACAAAATAAGGCACATAGAGTATGAGCTGTTGGATGGGTTTTCCTCCATCATGGATGAAAAGGGAATATTTGGAGAAACACTTAGCGATCTAGCATTAAAGTTGAGAACTCTTAGAAGGGCTTGATTGCAATAGGAGGTCATGAATGAAAAGGGTATATGTAAGATATACAAAAGTTATAAATGTAATTCTTGCAAAACTCGTTGCAGTTTGCAAAGTATTTGATACTTGTCCTGCTTTGTGAAAACAGGCTGATCTGCTTGAGAATTGCTGGATTTGAGGCAATGTGGCTTGATGATGGCAAGCAAAACAGTTGATGGCCGACATCACCTCTTTCCTCAAAGTTTATCATTTGGAGTAGTGGACTTGAATATAATTTGTAATCCTTGTTTGGGTGTCTTGCTTTTGGCGAGACGATTATTCATATGAACAAGTTACAAGCCAGTTTGTACTATTCTTATGAACAATACCGATATGGTCACATTGCGATTATAAATAAGTTATTCTCATCACTATGTTAATGATAATAGTTTAAGCATTAATAAAAGGATTAGAATGCTAAAAGATATCCAAAGTTTAATAATGAAATGACACTATAGTTTAAGTCATTTTGGTTATTGCATGTTCTTAATGAAGTTCTATAACCTTGAGAAATAAGGTAGTTTTAGTTTATGACTCCGATCAAGAGCGATAAATCCTTGATTTGGGATTGGACACAGAACCTGGATCCATCGTAGAGACGTTCAATAGGATTCTGATGGGAACAATTATACTTTCGTGGAAATCCATCGCTATAAACTTCAATGGGGTAGACATTTTGTTCCTAATTTTTCCAGACCAAACCTCCGACCCCACGATACAATGAATTTTTTTATTCATAAATAAAAAAAAGAAAAAGCATTCGGAATCGCAATGCTACTCACTATACACGTCCAAAGGAATATTCGGAATAATATTCTTCTATAAACCATTCTTCCGCGGTGTCTTACTAACATAACAGGACGACTTCGTTGCACGGGATGGGTCTTCCTCGAAAAGCTAACTCCACCCGACATTTTTATACCCTTTTTTGGTGGTATATCGCCTTAAAAAGTCTAAGAGGGTAGTATAGTATGGGATCTTAGGTAAGAGAATTTTACCTTTGATTTTGATTGAATATACTATGATTCTATATTTTCTGCCTTTACCACGCATTATTGTATGGAAATTGATTCTTAATCGTAAAATGCTTGCACAAGTAGCTGTATCAAATCCAAATAATCTTTACACGATTTCCAATAAAATAAAGATCATAAATTAAAGGGATAAATAAAGTAATATACTGGAATAATAAAAACCGAATTCCCGGAGAGGGAACTCCGGGAAGATACAATAAATTAAGATTAAGTGGTAGGAATCAACGGGCAGGATTACTTTCTTTATAATATATATAGGTCTGGACCTTTCAAATAAAACATCAACAATCGGAACTTAAGTTCCGATTGTTGTTTCTTAAATTTTGGTTGTCGGGGTCCTAGATGCTTAATCTAGAGACTTTGGAAAACCATGCCTCTTGGGCAGAATGACTAAAACTCCGCATTCTGGTAAATCGGTGATATGCGAAGAAATGTTGAATCTTATACATAGTGATGTATCGCATTTTCAACAAGAAGTGGAAATCATTAGTTAATTGTGGACTTAAGTGAATAAGCATATTTACTTAATGAAACATCAGTTTGAAACGATTTGAATTGTTCAAATGAGTTCACAACAGAAGGAGGATATTGAAATTGACAAGAATACAAGGTATCTTCGATTTGATCGATGTAACTAAAGTAGAAGTTTAGCATAAAAGGGACTTGTGAAAGATGTTTCACAAATTATGATAATTGGACGAATTCAAACTATATTGAAATGTCTGAACATCATAATCATTTTGTATTAGATACATATGATCTAATATTATCTCTTATCGGGGTTATAGTTATCATCTAGAGTTAGATATCAAAATAAGCAAACACTCATTTGAAATAGAAAGGAACATCTAAAGATTCGTTAAAACAACACCATAAGAGTTATGGCAAGTTCGAGTTTCTGGAGATTTCGATAAGTCGAAATCATGGTGAATAAACAAGTCTTTGTAGAGCATTCTTGGGAAGCTATGAATGCATCTTCCACAAAGGGGCAAACCTGTTGTTGTCCAAAGTTGACGTGTCTTAATGAAGATATAGGTGGAAGAAAGTAAAAGATCAAAATAAGGTATTTGACTTTACCTCGAAATTGTTGAGTGGCGCAGCGGAATTTGTTTCGTGAATCCAAACTCTACAAATAGAGGAGAAACCAATGATAATGATCATAAAGCTTCAGGGAATACTTTTACTAAAGAAAGTAGGATTCAGCTATATATTCTACAAGTTTGTGGAATTATATCGTTGATTCACTTGTCATGTTTTGAACAAGACATACCTACAAAATATAAAGAAGCGTGATGGACCTAAGTGCGAGAAATGAATGGTCATAGAAATCTCGTTAGTGGAATTCTCGATTTGATGGTGATCCAAGAAGTTTGGAGTGTCCAAGATTATCGAGAGGACCTGGATTTGAGTGGGAGCATATTAGCTTGGCTAAATCATAATATGTAGCTGACATATTTTGAGTGGGAGCTAAGTGAAATCCCTAGATCTCAAATATGAATGTCGTATTTGAGTGGGAGCGTGAAATCATTCTAGGATGTGTGGACGACATATATGAATAATATGATTCGTGTTAATAACATTTGAGTAGATAAATAAGGATGAAGTTGAAGTTACTAAACAATGAGATCTATGGAGATAGATTGGTAAGTTTAATAAAAATCAAATGTCGAATGCTTCCTGGACTTGATTCTGAAAGATGTTCAGAATGTCCTAAGACAAGATTCTGAAGTAGCTCAGAATGGAACAAGGTAAGAAAGAATTTCTTACTATATGAAGCATTGAGTTAGTATTGCAACTATGGTTGAAAGAAAGAAAGAGATGTGTTGCATCTCCTATGCCTCAGCCATATGTTCTTCCAAATAACCATATTGAATACTCGACGTAATGTGACCCGAGTTCTGGTTGGTGGGACAAAGTCTTAACTTTAAGAATGTGTCTTTAATTCATTCCTAAGTTGATCACTGAACCAGAATTAAGTTTGTACTTAAAATGGCAAGAAGCAATGTAAGTGGCATAGATGCATTTCATGCACTAGGATCTACATAGATATAGAAGTATAAAGGCTCCATCTGATGTGATGTATAATGTTATGGCAGGGCTAGTTCGCTTTTAACATAGAATGATGTGTCCCAGGGCACAGTGCCCATGAGAAAGCCCTCGAGGTTGATCTAAAGTCACTGTAGCCTCCTGGAATCTGGCCTCGTTCTGCTGCCATGACTACAGTATATACACAAAGGATAACAGAGTGTGTTTCGAAGTTTAGATGACAATAGTAAAAATGACCATCATTATAAACACTAGAAACAAAGTCTCACTTTGTTGCCAAACAAATGCTTCGACCCATTATATGATAATGGTGTGAATATCAAAATTAGGAAGACATTAACGATTTGCAAAAGACATAATGATCTGGTAAAATAGAACATGGACATGACGTTTCCCGTGAGCATGCATGATCAATAAACGCATATGTTATATGGTTTATATGAGTAAAATGCGAGCTAGATTATTTGTACTCTAGTGCAAGTGGGAGACTAAAGGAGATATGCCCTAGAGGCAAATAATAAATAGATTTTTATTGTCATATCTCAATTAGTTTATAATAGTTTCATATTGTGCTATAACTGTGCCAAGTAGAAACATTGGTACAGATGTGGTATGAAACAACCAAGTCCCTAGTAGCCTCTATTCATACTAGTTCGTTGGTCATGAGGATGATCTGGGTTTCAAGATCATGGGCATTTATGCCAATTGACAACAGGGTCATATCATTGGAGAATGATGTGATGGACATTCCTTAAAGGATTGCAATACGATCAAGTCATATAGTTCATTGTTGCAGCAGCTAAATCTAGACTCCTAATTCCTTAGACCGTGAGGCTATATCAATCACTGTCTCCCGAGAGTGCTTAGATAGCAGCAAACGTCATCTGGTAATACGGTGGCAATAAAGGTGTGTTCAGGTACTCGGAGGAACCGTAGAGGCGATATATGTCAAGAGCGGGATTTGTTCGTCCACATGACGGGTAAAGATACATACAGCCGGCTTGGTGAGATTACATCCATAAATGTTGCAACATGTGACTCGGTCACGGGGATGTAATATCATGGTAACAAGAAAACAGAACTTGTTGTTAACGAGATTGAACAAGGTATGAGATACCAGTGATCAGATCTCAGACAAGTCATATCAAGAAACAAAAGGAAATTGGATGCTACATTTACTGGTTCAAACGACATTGTCATCAGGAATACATAGGGGTCACATGTATATCCCTGGTCCCTCTGCTGATCATTGATATAGATCATGTCTAGAGCATTCCCGAGTCCTGAGAGGATACACTTAAGGGTACTATGAGAGCGATCATTCATAAGACGGAATCACAGTAGAGAAAGAGAAAGCCAAAAATGTTACACGGAAAGATCCGAAGCTGTTCGGAGAAGGAATAAAGGAAAAGACCAGAAAAGTGTTTTCGAATCAATGGGAATTTGAATATACATTTAGTATATGTCAATTATGAATTAATATGTTCTAAATAATATTTAAATTAAGATTTATAAAAGCAAGTTTTATATTAGGCCAAATCCTCGGAGGGAAAAAGCCTAAGAGAAAAGCTTTAGAAAAAGGAAAAGGAAAAACAGTTGCAGGCCAACATGGACGGCGGATACTAACCGCCACGCGCATGCAGCAGGCAGACGTGGCCGCCCATGCAGCCGTGGGCCACAGCCGCCCACCAGTCCGCCTGGGCAGGCCGGCATCAGGCCCACCCGGGGTGGAGAGCTGGGGCGCTGCGGGCAGTGGGCCAACGTGTGCCAGACCGGCCCAGCCGGGTCGCCGCCTCCGCGGGCTGGCTCCGGGGCATGGGGTGGGCCGCGGCCAAAGGCCCACCTGGCTGACGCGGTTAGCTGCTGCTCACTGCTGCTGTGTGTGCAGTTGTTGCGTGCTGGGCTGGAGTTTTTGGCCCATTCGGCTAGGACGAAATACCTGCTGATTTTTCCTTTACTAATAGTCCCACATGGCTAACCTAATGGGGAGGTCACACCCCCTCCGCCTATATAAAGGGGTGCCCTTGGGTGGGATTAAACACATCAATATTTGGAGAAGTCCTTTGGTTGACTTCCTCCTTCCCTCTTTCTCTATACCTTGTGATCATGGCCCCAAGTCTGGACTATGCGAACGAGGCACACCTGCAGCACACCGTTGCGCTGCAGGGATTCCTAGTTGGATATCAACTTCCACACTCCTGGCGGGGTCGGGGAGACGGAGGTCTCATCGTACACCGAATGTGTATGAAGACACGAGGCGCAACACTTGGGGGGCTTAAATGTCATGATCTGGAGCTGCTGCATGATGAAGATGGAGCAAGGGGTGACCTGCGAGGAGCTTCGCGACCTTGAGGTCGGCTACGAGTACGACTACATCAACCACGTTCCCCTCGGAACGTTAACCGCGTCGGTCTACAAGGGTATGTATTCTATACGCTCGGTCGTTACTACATTACTACATAGATAGATCCTAGGCAGTTTTTGGGGTTCCAACGTAGGAATTTTTTTTTCTGCTGCGGATCCCCTTCAAGAAACCCTTTTGTACCTTTACCAATAGCTCTCTGTGGGTTCGATATCTTTACTTCAAAACTACCTACCATTGATCTGTGCATTTGCAGTCATCAAGCTATTTTATGGCGCCATTGTCGGGGAGCTAAGCGCTTTTGGTCTTTGTTCTTAGTTACTCATTTTACTCATTGTTTTACTGAAGTTATTTATTAGTTTCAGGTGATACGTTATGGGCAAGTACCAACATATAATCCAGCTTGAGGTTGTGAGGAATTCCGGTCCGCCCGTGGATGCATATTTAAAATCCAATAACCCAAGAGGGTATGATATTAACCCCATGCTTTTAGATCTTTTGCATGCAATTTTTTTTGCTGGAGATGGTACGGAGGATCCATATGAGCATGTAGGGTTCTTCGAAGATATATGTGGGACTTTCCATCTTAATTTACAAACTGAGTATGAGGTTAAATTTGCTCTCTTTGCTCAAACCCTCATTGATGAGGCTCGTTCTTGGTATATTTAAAGTTCTACAAAGATTACTAATTCCTGGGAGAGCCTAGCCTCTCTATTTTTAGTTGATTTCTTTCCCAAGACAAAAACTCTCGGTGTGAGACGCATGATCACAAATTTTAAGGGAAAATCCGAAGAAAACTTGCATGAAGGATATACAAGGTTTCGAGGATTGCTTGATTGGTTGTCCCTATCATAATTTCCCACCTTGGCTAGTGATACACACTTTCTACGCAGGTTTGGATGATAATAATATAAATGAACTCAATTCCCTTACTAATGGGTCGTTCACCGAATTTAGTATTGAGAGGGCATGGAATTTGTTAGATATGGTGAATAGGATAGAGAAAGCCTATTCTGAGGCAGAGTTTAAGAAATAGAACCCCATAGAGTATGACTATTTAAAGAGGTTTCAGCTTCTGGAAAGGTAGAAAAATTGCTTGGGATTTTAATCTTGACCATCACATGATCTTTCAAATTGTTAGATCCTAGGCTGACTACCTACAAATTCCAAAAGATTGGGAACGCTATACACCACCTATGGAAGATAAACCCTCTAAAACTAGCCGCAATGATAGATATTCAAAAATGCAAACGAAAATGTTAGCTGAAGAGGAAACTATTCTTACTAAGGTAATGGATAGAAGGGATGAAGGGAATAAAAGAATAGGAAGATTGATATGTTGCTAACGTATCTATAATTTTTGATGTTCCATGCTTGGTTTTATCTACTTTCTTATGTTTTGTCCACACTTTGGAGTATTTCTATATACTTTCTTGGACTAATCTATTAACAAGATGTTAAAGTGCTAGTTGCCTGTTTTCTTCTGTTTTTGGTTCCAGAAAAGTCAGAAAATGAATTTTCTCGGAATTGGACCGGACAAAAGCCAAAGTCGATATTTTACCGAAAGACTCACGGGGCCAGAAGACGAGACGGAGAGGGGCCATAGGGCGGCCACACCATGTGGTGGTGCGGGCTAGCCCTGGCTGCGCCACCAGGTGGTGTGGCCCCCTGGCCGCCCACCGACCTTGCCTCTTCGCCTATAAGATGCCTCCCGATGCAAAAACCCTAGATCGTCAATCAGAAATCCACGAAAAGTTCCGCAGCGCCGCCGCCACCGAAGGGGAGATTCGGGGGGCATAAAGTCTCTGTTCCGGCAGCCTGCCGGGACGGGGAAGTGCCCCCAGAGCCATCTCCATCGATCTCCACCACCATCTCCATCTCCGTTGCTGATTCCCATGATGAGGAGGGAGTAGTTCTCTCTCAAGGCTAAGGGTTCTACCGGTAGCTATGTGTTAATCTCTCTCTCTATGCATGATCATATTGTGATCATGAGCTTTGTAATCAAGAAGATCTACCTTGCTACTCAAGTGCTTTATTAGATCTCTGCTCTCCCCATGTGTGTGAAAGTGACATCGTGCACACTATGGTGGCACTTAGGCTAGAGATTACAAATACTTGTTATGAGTTATATTTGGAGTTGGATGTCTCTATGAAATTGTGGTGTTTGTGGGAACCATCTAGAGCTCAAGGTGATAGTGTGGGTTTATCTAGACGGGGAAAGCAAACTTTGAGGTGTGATGTTATAGCCCTACCATGGATTAGAGTGTCAAACCGGAGAGTACTTCAGAGTAGTATCATAAAGAGAAGATATTTATATGATAGTGTTCACTAGCGAAAGTATGACCCCTAGGCCTTGTTTCTAAGCATTGAAACACCATTTGCAACTAGACCTGTTACATGTTTGCTTGCTTCCATCTTTATTTCAGATTGCCTTTAGTCTCTTCCACGCCATCAAGCTATTTTCTAGCACCGTTGTCTTATATCCATACCACTTGTATTTCACTATCTCTTCGCCGAACTAGTGCACCTATACACCTGGCAAGTGTATTGGGTGTGTTGGGGACACAACAGAATTCTTGTACCTTGATTGCAGGATTGCTTGAGAGGGAATAACTTTGACCACTTCCTCCCTGAGTTCGATAAACCTTGGGTGATCCACTTAAGGTAAACTTGCTGCTGTTCTACAAACCTCTGCACTTGGAGGCCCAACAACTGTCTACAAGAATAGAAGTGCGTAGACATCAAAGATTAACTAGAAATTTAGGAGCCATTAAAGAAAACATTGGGATAGTAAAAGAACTTTTGGAACCTGAATTGTTCAAGGAAGAGGTTATAATGGTAAGCAAAGAATCCTCTGAAATTATAGGAGGAAATTTTGATGGTAAGAACAAAAGTCAACAAAAATTTCCTTTTTCAGGAGGGATTACTTACGTAGGGTTCTATGACTTAAGTTCTTTTGTAAACATAATGCCTTATACCACTTATAAAGAATTGTGCGATCACCTTGATGAATCCTACCTTGAGCCCTAAGAAGCAACTTTTATGTTCTCTAATCGAACTTTGCATCCTACTTGCGGAATACTTTGCATTGTTTGCATCTCTATTGGGGCTTTTGTGTATCCAGTTGATTTTCATATTATCGAAATACCTTTGAACTCCAGTTGCCCAGTTATTTTTGGTTATCGTTTTTACAATTCTATGAATATTCATATTGACAACAAAAAGCAGGCTTTATCTTTACAGCTTGGTGAATAAACTATAGAAATAAGCTACAACCAATTCACGAGACTACCTTATGAGAAGAAAATCAAGATTAAGGAGGAGAAGACTATTGAAGAATTGGCAGCAATCTACTTTTGCACACCCAATCCGAATTGGAGTGAAGTTTGACAAGTGATGATTCCCTTGCCAACGACTCTGCAAAAAATGATTTGGATGAAATCCTCAACACCACACCGGAGGATGAACAAGGGCTTGTGGATGAATATGAAGATCTTGAAAGGAAAGGGGACGAGGATCCGCCCCCAATTGTTCTAAAACCTCTCTCTCCAGGACCCAGGTATGAATTCTTAGACAAGGAAGGTAAATGTACAGTTATTTTTGACGATAATCTATCTCCAGATGAAAGCACGAAGTTGTTAGAAGTACTTGTCAAACAACGATAAACTTCTGGATATACTCTTAATGACATAAAAGGTATAGATCCTACCATAGTAACTCACAAGATTCCCATGGTTGAGGGTGCTAAACCATTTGTTGATAATCAAAAAATGTTAAATCCCAAAATGAAAGAGGTAGTGAGAAAGGAAGTAATCTGTATGTTAGATAGTGGTATTATCTACCCAATTTCAAATAGAAAATGGGTGAGTCCAACTCATTGCATACCTCAGGAAGGATGCATAATAATAATTAATAATGATAAGGATGAACTGATTCCAGCTAGAACAATAGCAGGATATAGAATGTGTATTGACTTTAGAAAGTTGAATAAAGAAAGCATGAAAATGCATAAGCAACTTCCCCTCATTAACGATAGTATGGATAGGATGTCCGCTAATTCTTACTTTTGTTTTCTTGACGGATACTCCGGTTATTCTCAAATAGCTATCCAACCTGAAGATCAAGAAAAAACTACTTTTACATGCCCCTATGGAACCTATGCTTATCGATTAATGCCTTTTGGATTGTGTAACGCAACTGCTACTTTTCAAGTGTGTGTTTTAAAAATCTTTGACAGTTTTGTGGAGAGTTCCATGGAAGTTCTTATGGATAACTTTGTTGTCTATGGATCTACATTTGAACAATGTCTATATAATCTTAATGGAGTCTTGCAGAGGTGTAAACAAACCAAGATGGTTCTAAACTGGGAGCGTTGCCACTTCATGGTAAGGGAAGGTATAGTTTTTGGAGATAAAGTTTCTGAGAAGAATATTAAGATTGATAGTTCGAACTTAATTACTTTAGAAACACTTCCAATTCTACAAGATATAAAAGGAGTAAAGAATTTCCTTGGGCATGCTGGTTTTTACATGCGCTTTATCAAAGATTTTGCTAAAATAGCCACCCCTTTAACTCGTCTCCTAGATAAAGATATTCCTTTTGCTTTTGATAGAGATTGCCACGGTTCTTTTGAATAGTTAAAGAAATATCTAATTTCTGCACCTGTTATTCAAGCACCCAATTGGGACGAGCCATTCAAAATTATGTGTGATGCTAGTGATTATGCTATTGGGGCTATTTTAGGACAAAGAGATGACCCTAATCTTAATGTTATTCAATATGCTAGTCGAGTCTTTAATGATGATCAAAAACACTATGCAACAACCATTGTTTTTGCTTGTGATAAGTTTAGACACTATATCATCAACTCAAAAGTAATAGTTCATACTGATCATCAAGCTCTCAGACATCTTCTAGCTAAGAAGGATGCTAAACCCCGTCTAATCAAATGGGTCTTGTTACTTCAGGAGTATGATTTAGAAATAGTGGATAGAAGGGGAAAGGATAACCCGGTGGCCGACCATTTTTCATGAATGGAAGGAATCATGGAAGATCCTACTCCTATTAATGAATCTATATCGGGCGAATATCTTGTAGTTGTGGAATCTCATGATCATTGGTTTGTAGACTATGCTAATTACCTAGTAGGCAAGTTTTGGCCAAAAGGAATGGATTACAATCAAAGAAAGAAATTCTTCTATGATTTAAAACATTAATTTTGGGATGATCCTTACTTATATAGACATGGTCTAGACAGGATAATCCGAAAATGCGTGCCTGAGCACGAGGTTAAATACATCCTTAAAGCCTGTCATGATAGTCCCTACGGTGGGCACCACGCTGGTAATCATAATGCAGCCAAAGTTTTACATTTAGGCTTCTACTGGCCTACTTTAGTCAAAGATTCTCATGAATATATTAAAAATTGTGATGCCTGTCAACGTATAAGTAATATAGGAAAAAGACAAGAGATGATTATGAAATATAACTTAGTAATAGAGCCATTCGATTATGGGGAATGGATTTTATGGGACCATGTTCCCTCTAATGGTTATACTCATATTCTTGTTGATGTTGATTATGTTACTAAATGGGTTGAAGCTATACCTACAGCTCATGCAGATGTAGCCACTTCTATCAAGATGGTCAAGGACATCATCTTTCCCAGGTTTGGAGTACCTTGATTTTTGATTACTGATGGTGGAACTCATTTTATGAAAGGGACTTTTGACAAAATACTTCAAAAATATGGGGTAGACCATCGGGTAGCTTCACCTTACCATCCTCAAACTAGTGGACAAGTGGAATTATCAAACACTGAAATCAAGGTCATATTCAGAAAATGGTGAACAGATTAAGAAAAGACTGGGCTTTGAAGCTTAATGATGCATTGTGGGTGTATCACACGGTGTTCAAGAACCCCATGGGAATGACACCATATAAAATGGTTTACGGTAAAAATTGTCATCTTCCACTAGAACTCGAGCATAAGGCTCGGTGGGCTATCAAAACTATGAATTTCGACTTTAAAACTATAGGTGAAAAACAACTATTGGATATTCATGCTTTAGATGAACTAAGGAATGAGGCTTATGAAAGTGCAAGAATATTTAAAGAACAAGTTAAAATATGGCATGATAGAAAGTTAGAAGGCAAGGGATTTAAAAACGGAGATAAAGTTTTGCTTTACAACTCTAGGCTTAAGATTTTTGCAGGAAAGATGAAATCTAGGTGGGAAGGACCATACGATGTTGAAGAAGCATATCCATCAGGAGCAGTGAGACTGAAAAATACTACACCCTCTTCTTCATCCTGGATTGTTAATGGGTAGCGATTGAAGCATTATAGAGTTGGCGAAGTAAACACTATGGAATTGATCTCAGTAATCCCAGCTGAAGAATACAACAAGCGGAGGCTAGGTAACGGAGTGTAAATTACTTAATTTCTGCTTCTTTGGAAACCTTTTTGGATAATTCTATCTTTTGTTTTGAACTCGTCTGTTTTTTCTGGTTAAATTGAATGGTTTTTCGACCTGGTATAGGTGGACCATACGGTCGGACACGCCCGTACCACTGGTCGTTAACCATTTGGGGAACCAACTCCGATTTTTTCCATTATGGTACGACCGGATCATACGGGCTGACACGCCCGTACTAATGGTTGTCATCGGTACTGTTCACCTCGCGATAAATTTATTTGTGTAAAAAAAGATGAAAGATGAAGTCGGTAAGTGGTCCATACGGGGGCGCGGTACGGGCGGAGCCCGCCTATACTACAGCTCGCGACTGACTCTGGCCCCTTGAAAACCACGAATTTATTTGCGAGTTTGCACTTTTTCTTCTTTCTCGCTCTTTTCTGTCCTATTTCAGATCTAGAACTTCTTCGTGTCCTTTTACAATGAAACCTTAGATCTCACTTGATTACTCGAGGTCCGTATAGCCTTTTCATATCAAGCAGATCTGGGCCAAGAAGGAGCACACCGCCGAGGAACGAGTCAAGAAGGAGGGATCAAAAGGAGATACTTTGTCCTCCTCCAATCGCGAGCCCGTGCGTGTGGTTCCACTCCCCAATTGGGAAGATATGTTCCCGCAGAAATTGGAGATGCTCAGGCACGTGGAACAAGGAAGGAACAAAGAAGAATCTCCGCTCAACCCCTACAGGTATAACCTTCATGGATCTTCTCTTAAATCACCTCTGGAAACCTCTTCCAAGAAAAGGGGAGACCAAGATGAGATTCGAGAAAAGATCAAGAACCTTGAAAAGATTTCTAAGGCTTGTGTTGAGAACATTGGGGGAAGGGGTTGACTCTTACTAGATGATGGGCAAAGACCTAGAAAAGAAGGTCAATGACATCGACGATAGAGTAGAAGTCCTTACCCAGATCATTATGGAGATGGAAAATGATAGAAGGACTCTAAATAAAGTAATCAAGGAATTACATGTCGGCATCATAGATATGTCTGCACGATTTGCATGTATTTCTCAAGCTTGTAACCTCAAGGCAGACGAAGAAGAGGAAGATGATGACTTCTTTACTACCAAAAAGGAGTAAGTAATCGCAGGGAATTATTTGATCCACCCGGTTTGACTCCAAGCTTGGGGGATCGGTGAGAACCTTGTAATCTATCTTACCATTTTAGCATGTTTACTTTTCTGCATGCATGGTTAGGCTTAAATTCCCGAATTTGCATTAGTTGCATCAACTTCGAGTTCCCTTTGTTCAAGAGAAGAATTATATCCATTGAGTTATGAGACTTTATGATAATTAAAGTTGTGTTTGATTCATGATTATTATATTAGATGATTGAACTAGGTTGAGTGTTATGATACTTGTACAACTGTCATAATTTTAGGGATTTCCACACCTATAGAAGTATTGATTAAGTTATGAGAAGAAGTATTCTGGTAGCATATTATGATTAAGGGTTTTCAAAAGCCACTGAAGTAGTGAGCGTGATCAAATAGCTTGCTGAAAAGAAGAAGAGAAAAGGAGATCAAGGAAAAATATAGACACGCAAGAATAGAAAAATAAAAAGAAAGGAGCTATCAAAAGAATCAAGTATATAAAAAGAGAGGAAGACGAAAAATAAAATGATCATGAATCTTCACTATTAAACTTAGAGCTACAAATCTCTAAACTCTATGATTATATGATATGTTGAATCACTAGTAGCTTCTTATAATTTCATTAATACTAGAAAAAGGGTGTGTAATCCTCTAAGTTATGTAATGTGTAAGGGTATGGTAATACCTCCGATGTATCTTTACATCTGATGTTGTATTCTTGTTTCAATTTTTCCTCATTTATTGTAACATCGCATGTCTCATGAACATGATGATCTTGTCCATAAGCCACCATCTTGATCGGGGACGAGCAAGAACCTAGCTTGGGGGAGTTGATGCATCCAAAATTGAAGCATATTTACCTCTTGTTTTTGCATAAATAGAGTAGGGTTTTTTTTGTATTTCACCACGCCTACGCGAGCTATTTCGTTCTTTTTAATAGGATCTCAAATCATGGAGTCATATATGAACATATCAATTAGAGTTGTCATATTGCATAATTATATGATATTTCTAAGTGATAAAATTCATTTTATGAATTTACCTTCGCACCTAGAAGAATAGCAAACAAGGAGGAGGCATCAGTACCAATAACGACCACTAGTATTGTCCGACCGTACCAGGCGCCATTGGGACCGCCTCGTCAGATAGTTTCTCCTGGCGAAGACGAGATACAGATCCAACATTCACAACCACCAGAAACCACGAAACACCACATCTGAGAGTGATCCGAAGGAGGAACTTGGCTAAGGTAAAATCCCAGCTGCTTCGCGTATCATCGGAGGACAATGCATCATCCCCTTCACCATCAACCGCTGCATCTTCATCACCACCATTACTCCATCTTTCATCTATTAGATCTCTTTGTAATTCCAGATCCAATTGTGGTTTGCATTAAATCTACACCCATACTTTAATCTATCCATTTGATTATGATGATGTTGTTGATTGCTTCCATGAGTGAGTAGTTCCTTTGTTCTTGGGGAGATGGAGAAACCCTAGCACCACTATGAACTTGTAATAAAGATGATCTATTCTTGTGTCCATATGACTTGCTTGTCTATGATATAACCATGACTTGTGTTTGATTTCTCTCTTTAGATGATATGTGAAGTCGACCACATATCATTTTCCTTTGGGACTAAAGGGAGGAAGAACCCTTTGGATGTGTTGTGGAAGCGTACCCGGAGTGCCCCGTGACAGATTAGCGTCGGCTCGTAACCCACACAATCAAAGGGGGATAAAGAGGGACTCCCTAAGCTAATTACGATATCCATGGGGAAACCCTTAATTGTGGTGGCATGTATGGGTGATTTCTCCCAGGCATTGCAGCGGTTATCTAGAGGCGACCTCACACTTGGCTCAACAAAGTGGCTTCCTACGAGTCTTTTCGTGAACATCTTATTATGGGGCTCTCCCCACACATATCATGACATAAGAAGTATGTTATCTTGATTACATATAATAATAGTAGTATAGTACTATGCTAGCGGTGTATCCTACATCTCCGAGAATGTTTTAGCCCTATTGAGTTCAACCACGCTTTCATACAATCTTGTTACTTGTTTTCTTTTACTTGTTTTAATTACTTTTCTTCAAACAACCATAAACCATTCAAACACCCTTTACTTGAGATCAAAGACAACTTACAAGTATTCTTTGGTAGATAGTAACGAGGGGCATAAAGGCCTTTACCAATAGCTCTCTGTGGGTTCGATATCTTTACTTCCGAACTAGCTACAATTGATCTGTGCACTTGTAGTCATCAGCTGCCATGAGGGAGATCGAGAAGGATTTTGATTAGGAGGAGCGCGTCGATAAAGCCATCACCTCCCTCCAGGTGTTGGTCACCATTGGGACCGTGACGGCAGAAGATCAGTAGAACTAGGGAGCCAGAAGAGCTCCACCAGCAGCGGTCGATGAAGGAATTGTGGTGGCCAATGGAAAAAACATTGTCGATCCTCCGGGTCCGGCAAAGTCCATGCCCCCTCCTGCTACCCTCTTGCAGTAGCCGCAAGAACTTACCATAGGGCCCAGTGCTGCCAACCAAACAAACCTACTGCCTCCACCATTCACGTCAGCGGCAGGCAACCCCTTGGTTACTCCAGCTGACAAGATGATCTATAGCGAGCTCCTCGTTGAACCGCTAACGGTTGCCCATATTCGGAATGTTACACATCTTGACGAGAAGTGCCAGGAGATCCTCGTGGAGGCCAAGTGCAGCGTAGAGCAGGGCACCCAGCTGGAGAGGGATATGGCCAAGGCACATCAATCGATCAACGCGGTAAAAGCAATGGAGGCTGAGTACAAGCAACTACTACTATAGCACAAGGCAAAGAAATCTCCGGCTCACATTGTCAGTGATCCCGGTGTTCGACGTAACTTGGGGTGGACTCCGTTTAAACCAGCAAAAGCTACCCCTTACATAGACAAGGCTGGGAAGCAAGTAATGCCAATCCCTGCCCTCAACATGGTTGTCGCCAAAAATTTACTTGAGCAGGATAGATCACGGGAAGCGGTGGATCAGGTCTATGACCTTGTCGCAAAGGCTTGCAAGAAACAGGAAAAGGCCACCTCCCAGAGGCTCGATGTAACATCCCAACATTAGAGCTTAGAAATAAGCTGAGATTAGGTGTGTGCATTGCATTCATGCATAAGAAAATCCGGGGAATTTTTGGGCAAAACTAAACAAGCTGTAGAGGGATCGATATCTCTCTTGTACTGATGGGAACATTAGATCAAGTGCGATAGATTTAGACATGAACTTTGTGGCACATCTATGTTTGGGGAGGAAAAATTTTGAATTCAATTAAAATTATGAACAAAAATAATAATAATTCAAATGAGAATTGAAATTGAATTGGTATATGAAATAATAATAGATCACCACATTATATGGAATATAAATAAACACATTGGAACTATTGTTCCAGAAGAACAAAATTTACACTTGCAGAATGTTAATAATACAAGTACTTGGGAGGTATAGCAAAAAGAGTCAAAAATTACAAATAGTTATCCTCAACTGAATAACTTACATCATTTATGGAATAATACCATTAACAAATGAGATAAAGGAAAATTAAAAGTATATGAATAAAAATTACATTTGAATAAATGAAAATCCTACACTAATCTTAAGATGATTCTTCCATACTCTTGATCATTCTTCTTTATTTGATCCCTGCAAAAGTAATCAAACCAGATGTTAGTGTCCATTCACTAACACAACAACCAGCAATGATTGACTCACTTGACCACCATAAAAGAAAGGGAAAGAAGATACTAGGATAAGAACAAGCCCATGCTATGGCTTGCACTAGTAGGAAGATAAGAGGCATTTGTTGACAACCACAATACTAGGCCTCACTTTCAAGCAACACCCTCATCACCTGCATGTGGTGTGTTGGCATAACCAGAGAGCAAGTAGAGTAGTACAAAAGCAAAGCATCAGCCAGCCACACTCCATTTTGTTCCTAGAAGATAACTCACTCTAACAACCTAAGGACAGTAGCTAGAATGGCAAGAACCCTAGGAACTCACCAATTGCTCATCCACAACATCAGTTACAGTAATGATCCATTAGAACACGCCTAGATCAACCACTAGATCTCTAGGAACTATCCAGCAGCGAGGAGGAGAAGGCTTACCAGAAGAATAGCAGGATCAAATGAAACAGATCAAGCTAGGAACAGGGAGGAGTAGGATTGCACCAGCTGCTGATCAAGTTAACCATTAGAAGATTATTTCTTGATCCTTAAGAACAATCTAAGAAGATACAACAACAACTCTACAAGCAGTGGGTTGCTAATCTATGATCTAGTTAAGCATCTATTCTTGCAAGTTTATTCTTGCATGTACACATTATCAACCAATTTTACAAGTCAAAGAGCTAAGCCACAAGAATCAGGCATATACAACTTAAACAGGAAGCCATCAAGTAAATAATTCATCCACATATAGTAGTGCTTGTTATCTACCATGTTTAAATTCAAGAGTGAGTCAAACATGAATCTTACTGAATTCTTTTAGTCAACAACACAACAAGCATAAATTCTAGTGATTTGAATAGGCTCCACTCTGATTAAACTAGCAAGTAATAACACTTAGAACCATATGGAACAAATTAAATCATCCTCTACTAGTAGCATTATTATCCTAGACCAGTCCAGTATGTGATTTACAACTGATGTAACATGGTTTAGCAACTAATTAAATTCGTAGCTACTATTAACAAAAGCATTACCATGATCAAGTTAAATTACTGTTTTAGCACAATACTTATCATCGAGGGCCACTAGAGCATGTTAGCATAGCCAAACAACAACCATCTATACACTATTACATATTAAATAAATCTTTGCATAAAGAATACAATATGTTCTCTCTATTTTAAAAGTATAGAGGCTAAGAAGCAACACAAGAATCTATTAGGCATGTTGGATTAGATCATGCTCTTATTAGTATTCCAGAGATACAGTATGTATAATACTAACACTAGGACCATGCCATTGACTCAAGGAGTAATCAACTAATATAGGTGTTCATTCTTATGAACTGTTATACCTTATAACTACATATAGAAGATATATTCCACTATATCCATTAGAAAATACATTCCAAAATAGATTAGAAACTAGAGATAATTGTGTATAAATCACTAGTTAATTCTATTTGTATCAAGCTATAAACACCACAATACCAATCCCAGAGAATAATCTACTACAGCTAGTCTTGGATCAAATAGCATCAAACATTG
Organism: Avena eriantha; assembly: GCA_910589775.1. Taxonomy (NCBI): domain Eukaryota; kingdom Viridiplantae; phylum Streptophyta; class Magnoliopsida; order Poales; family Poaceae; genus Avena; species Avena eriantha. The sequence continues at coordinate 129,133,525 of OU342743.1, read as the reverse complement.
GCTTACTGGCCAAACTACCAGCAACACCATAACCTTTAGCACAACCAAAAACTACACAAATGAACACTATGAATCATTGGCCAGACCATTAACTATCACAACTAGAACCTGTAGCTCATTAGGAGGAATTTACAAGCACCACTACCACCTAGTGATGGCTCAAGATATGTAGAGCTCGTTGGGAACCCCAAGAGGAAGGTATGATGAGCACATCAGCAAGTTTCCCTCAGTTATGAAACCAAGGTTATCGAACCAGTAGGAGTAAGGAAACAACTCCAAGGTGTTGCTAACAACTTGGAATCCTGCACAACACAACCACAGAAATTTTCCCCAACTTACAGTGAGGTTGTCAATCTCACTGGTTTTGCTGAAAACAAAGGATCAAACGTATACTGTAAAAAGTAAATAGTAAACAGTAAACAATAGATGGTATATCAATGGTAAAGGAATGGGCTGGGGTCCACAATTCACTAGAGGTGTTTCTTCTAAAGATAAATAGCATGTTGGGTGAACAAATTACAGCGGGGCAATTGACAGATTGAGAAAGCATAACAATGCATATACTAGACATCTTGACTCCTACGAGATTTGATTGGGCATTACAACATAATACATAGACCGTCATCCAACTGCATCTATGACTAATAATCCACCTTCGGGTTATCATTAGAACCCCTTCTAGTATTAAGTCGCAAGCAACAGAAAATTTCATTAAGCAAAGTGTGTAAAGTAAACAATACAATTGCCCCATGGACAAAAGATTGTTGTTTTCTCCCTAGGAGAAATAGCACATCTACAACCTTAGAGATTTCTGTCACCTCCCCATATTACTAGAGGCATGAACCTACTACCGAGCATAAATAATCCCTCTTGGAGTCACAAGCATCTACTTGGCCAAGATAGCTACTAACAACGGAGAGCATGCAAGATCACAAATAACATAAACATGATAGAATCAATAATCAATCTGACATAGTATCTCAATATCCATCGGATCGCCGCAAACACAATATATAGGATTACAAATAGATGATCTTGATCATGAACGGAGCTCATAAGATCTAAACATGATAGCAAAAAGCAGGAGAACCAACCATCTAGCTAATGTATGGACCCATAGTCTAAAGATGAACAACTCACGCATCACTACGGAGGCTGGCATGGTGATGAAGAAGGCCTTCAGGATGATCTCTCCCCTCCGACAGGGTGCCAGGAAGAGCTTCGGATTAACCCGATCTAGGGATGGAGATGGCAGCGGCTATAGACTCTTTCATGCAATTTTGATCGGGTACTTAGGGTTTCTACATCGAGGTACTTTTATAGGCGAAGGGGCAAGGTCGATGGCCGCCCAAGGGGGCCACACCAGGGGCGCGCCACCCTATGGTGTGGCCGCCTCGTGGCCCCACTTTGGCTGCCCTTCGGACTCCGTGTTCCTTCTGGTAAAATATTGACTTTGGCTTTTGTCCCGTCCAATTCTGAGAATATTTTCTTACTAGCTTTTCTGAAACCAAAAACTGTAGAAAATAGGCAACTGGCACTGCGACATCTTGTTAATAGGTTAGTTCTAGAAAATGTATAAAAATACATCAAAGTGTAAACAAAACATAAGAAAGTTGATATAAAACAAGCATGGAGCATCAAAAATTATAGATATGTTTATGATGTATCAAGCATCCTCAAGCTTAACTCCTGCTCGTCCTCGAGTAGGTAAGTGATAAATAGAATAATTTTTGAGGTGACATGCATCATCACAATCTTGATCAAGGTATTTGTAAAGCATTGATAGCTGGGATCAAAGTACTCTAAACATAAGCATGAAAGATAGAGTTCTAACAGTAAGACATAGCAACTATGTTGTAACATGAAAAGGTACAAACAAAAGATCATGAATAACAATGCATTGAAAGACGTTTGTTAGTTTCACATATAGAAAACATAATAAGAGTGGTATTCAGCATGTCCCTCATGGTATAGCAAAACGTAAATGCATAGGACACCTTCAAAGTTCATAAGGGTGACTAGATATAGATAATTTAAGAACAAGCAATATCAAAGTTATGAATCAATCAATAAGTTTTGGGACAATACACATTAAACTAAGAATGACCACTATGCTCTCTCAGTTGGTGCATAAAGATAGAAGATGGAGACTCAACATAAAAGTAAAAATAAAGGCCCTTCATAGAGGGAAGCAGGGATTTCAAGTTTCATAAAGAGCTTCCAAAATTATGGTACTTATTATCTTTCAGCTCTCACTGCCCCTATCATAAGCATCTTGAGGTGATTAAGGTTAAAGTGACACAAATATGAGGATATGATTTACAAGTTATAAGTTGAAAATCTCATGCCCCTTGCTTACGAGTACCGAACCTCATGCTACTCAACTTTAGTCACAAGTAAGTTCTTGTCATTGTAAGTACATGTGTATCATGGAGAACCGCCAATGGGGTACCCCTTTCCCATGACACAGAAGCTTTCCCATATCAAAATGACAAGGCAACAGACAATGAGCATCTCAACGAAATTTTTATTTGCTATTTGCATAGGTTTTTATTAAGGATGCTTCACAGAATGCTCACTATGGTAATGCTGCAAGTTTCCACCATGATTAGGCATGGCTTAGGCTAGCCGCCCAAGCGTTTCTCTAATACACATACAAACTCCATGAGCTCACAAGCTCCCCTTTTATTTCACACCGCCGGGATCCATAAACAAAATAACATGATATCAACTGAATAATAAGTGCAATGTTGAAAGCGTTCCCCATGGTATCACGGTTCTGCTAATTCACAACTTATAAAGTGCAAGCATATAAGCAACATAGATGGAGACAATGGTTCAATTTTATTAAGTGCAAGAAAATAAAGTGTGCCATCAAGTTTGTGAGAGCTTTAATCACTAATTTTCACATAATAACTTTAATTTGGAAGGTATATAAAAACATGAATATACTTGGAATGGTGTAACACACCATGCATAGGAATTTATAGTGGAATCTTTGGAATAACTTGGTTTTCTTGGAGGTTGGATGCATGAGTAGAACTCATACTTGGTACATGTGGAAGCTAGCAAAAGACTGGGAGCGACCAACTAAGAGAGCAATAATGGCCATAATCATGCAAAGAGACAAAACATTATCAATTAAAGCATAAAGTGATATTACAAGTCAAAAACTAAATGATCATAGAGGCTAAGGTGACTGGTTCATAGTCTTACCATGGTTTAACCATGTGCCACGTCAACCCAAATAAAGCATCAAAGGAGAATACCACAATATTATGCTTTTGTATGCTAAGACAACACATGATTCTTTCAAGGCACATTAAGAAATCTCAATTGTTTGGAACAAGTCATGCTACAACAATAATCACTAAGCATAAGGTCAAAGCAACATCAAACATGACATGATAAAGTCTAGGCCATAGTCAAAACAAGCTCCTTTTGTACCACTTATAAGCATGAAGCTTCCTACTCTTTTCCAACAACAATCAACTTATTTGAAACAATATATGAATGCGGGGGTCCAACCAATTTATTTAAGCAAACCAAACAAAATAAAACTAAAAACAAAAACAAAGACGCTCCAAGAACAACACAATTGTGCATGAAACAATAAAAATAAAGTGTTTTGGAAGAAAACCTGAGATTTTTATTGATGAAGAAGGGGATGCCTTGGGCATCCCCAAGCTTTGACGCTTGTACTTCTTGAATATTTCTGTGGGTGACACAGGTGGCATCCCCAAGCTTGATATTGTGTCCATACTTCATCTCATCACATTATTCTTCCTTACACTTGAAAATTTCCTTCATACAAAACTTCACACGATCTTTATTAGCAACATTAGTGTATTCAAGATAATAAGTTTTTGGGTTTAGTTTCAACACAAGAAAAACTTCCATTAAGACATAAGATACTGTAGAAATTCCTTCTAAAAGCTCAAGTGATCAAAGAGAACTCAAAGAGAAAGAGATTAAGAGGCAAATGCAAATAATGGCAGAAATCTGTCAAAACAGAACAACAGGTAAAAACCGATTTTTTCGAAGACCTTATGTTTCTCAAATCGAAAAGTGCTAAACTAACGAAATTTATATAATAACCTGGGCCATAAGCACAGGAAATTTTAGCTCAATCCGACGTACAGATTTTTTCACGATTTTTTATAGTAAAGCACAAAAATCTGTTTTAGGACAACAACTTTCCCAAGTCTTACTTCTCTCTCATTAGAGGTTATTTTTGGCATAAAAACCACACAAAAAGGATAATAAGAGGTTATTAATTAGGGAATAACTTCCAAGACTCAATAAAAGAAAAACTTACTAAAGGTAAAAATAATTTGGGTTATCTCCCAATAGTGTTTTTCTTTAACGCCTTTCAGCTGGGCATAGGAGCAAGATTCAAGTATTTTCCAATGAAGAAGCATTAAGATCGATACCAGAAATATCTTCAACGAGGCAAGGTATCTCATCCAAATAAGTTCTAGAGGATCCTCTCTTAATACTCTTGGATTTACTATTTTCATCAAACAGGTTTTCAGGAACAATCCAATCAAAATTCTTTTCTAAGGCTTCATGCATTCCTACAAGTTTAAAAGGTATTGGTATTTTAATTTCCTCTCCATTTTTGGGTTTGGTTTTGTCCAACTTTGCTAGTGTACCAATAACATCTACACATGAGCCTAGCATATTAAAACGATCAAAGACCTTTCTAGCTTCCTTAGCAACATCATTGAATTCTTTAAGCAAAGTTTCTAGAATAAAATCTCTGTTTTCAGTATCCTCAATATCTTTAAGTTTAAGAAACATTACTTGCATCATTGGGTTAAGGTTAACAAACCTAGCCTCCAACATGTGAATTAAAGAAGCTCCAGCAATTTCATAATTTGGAGCAAGTTCTGCTAAGGATCTATCCTCAATATCCTCATGCATGCTAACATGATTAAACAATTCTTCAATATTATCTTTCCCAATTATAGAGCCACTACCTATTGAAAGGTCTTTCAGGGTGAACTTAGGGATCAACATGGTGAGCTAAGAACAAGGTGACAACTACAGAAAGAACTAAATTTTTTGTGTGTTTTTTATAAAAGAAGCAAACCGGTACAACTAATTTTTTGTGTGTTTTGATAAAAAGAAACAAGCAAAAAAAGCAAAAATAAACTAAGCAAAACAAAAACAAAGGAACGATATTGGTTGTGAGAGACTCCCCTTGCAAGAATCTTCTTTCTCCCTGAAAAGTGATTGACGAGGAGGAAGAGATTGAAGCTGTCCTTAACTCCCCGGCAATGGCGCCAAAAAAGTGCTTGATGGATCAAGATATGTAGAGCTCGTTGGGAACCCCAATTTGAAGGTATGATGAGCACAACAACAAGTTTCCCTCAGTTATGAAACCAAGGTTATCGAACCAGTAGGAGTAAGGAAACAACTCCAAGGTGTTGCTAACAACTTGGAATCCTGCATAACACAACCACAGAACTTTGCCCCAACTTACAATGAGGTTGTCAATCTCACTGGTTTTGCTGAAAACAAAGGATTAAACATATAGTGTGGAAGATAGTAATTGCTTGCAGAAAGTAAACAGTAAACGGTAAACAGTAGATGGTATATCAATGGTAAAGGAATGGACTAGGGTCCACAGTTCACTAGAGGTGTTTCTCCTAAAGATAAATAGCATGTTGGGTGAACATATTACAGCGAGGCAATTGACAAATTGACAAAGCATAACAATGCATATACTAGACATCTTGAATCCTATGAGATTTGATTGGGAATTACAACATAATACATAGACCGTAATCCAACTACATCTATAACTAATAATCCACCTTCAGGTTATCATCAGACCCTTTCAGTATTAAGTTGCAAGCAACAGATAATTGCATCAAGCAAAGTGTGTAAAGTAAACAATACAATTGCCCCATGGACAAAGGAGTGTTGTTTTCTCCCTAGTAGCAACATCGCATCTACAACCTTAGAGATTTCTGTCACTTCCCCAGATTACTAGAGGCATGAACCTACTATCGAGCATAAATACTCCCTCTTGGAGTGTCAACACCCGGATTTTTAATCCTAGATGCCTATTATTCCATACCTCGCAATCCTAGGATTACCATTTTTGTGAGACATAATAGAATTGGTACCACAGTACATCATCCATTACAAACCATAATAATGTCTTACACAATAAAGGATCTCATGATCCAGTCTTAATACAAATCAAGCAGCGGAAAAGAAACATAGTAGGGGCTCCATCTTCAGGGTCACAGGCAATGCTGACGATGGGAGATGATCCTAGTTGACGTAGACCTCCTGCTGTCCATCATCCTGGTAGTCCTCCTCATAGTCTGGCTACGGGTATAGCTAGGGACAAAGCCATGAGTACTCTCTAAGTACTCGCAAACTATCACTAACAAGTAAGGTTGTTCTAGTAGGAATCTTAAGCTCTAGGTTTATTTGCAAAAATCTAGGTTTATCTCATACTGAGTTTAGAAGTAAAGAAAACTAAGCTAATGTTCTAAATCACTTAAGTGGGAACCTAGTTTTCATATCCACAACCCTGTTGTGGTCAAGTCAAAGTCATAGTTCAATTCATAAGTCATTTTGAAAACATCTAACGATGGAATAGTATGGCCACTCCAACTGTCCATGACCGCGGATGTGGCTATTCAAATAGTTTGACACTCTGCAGAGGTGGTACACTTTCACCACAAAATTCGATACATCCGTCAGGGATAACCCTAAATCATCATACTTAGTATGCGGATAATCAATCATAACCTTTTAATTACACACTGTAGTATAGGCACCTCCCCTATGAGCTTGGCCTCCCAGCCATGGCCATCTGCCATCCTGGGCCCTACCCAATTCAAGTATTGTGGTTATACGATAAAATTGGAATGGTATCGCATCTGAACCCAACCATCAATTTTTATAAAGGGCTAAGGCTCATGCCTCAACATTTTCATCATCAAATCCTTTTGTGTTTCTCAACACATGTAAAAACATTTCAATAGAATGAATCATCATTCCAAGGTTTTCATAACCATTTTCACCAAGTATTCCCATCTAAAGTGATCAACTTTTATGCTTAGCACTAGCCACTAAAGTTGAGAGTATTCACTAATGAGGGGTGCTAATCAAGTGTAACTATCCAACTCTAATCTCATGCCTTGGAATGACATCTAAGTATAACTAGTTAGGCCTAGTTTTATACTCTTTATGGTATCTATCCTATTTTTCCAATACTCACAAAGCATGAACTACAAGTAAAGACCTTTGGTAAAATAACAGAATAAAGCTTACAAGTAAAACTTAGGATTGGTATAATCAAAATTATAACCAAGCATGCCTAATGCATTTTGCTTAAGTTATCAAGTGGGCAAGTGTTAACTTGCATAGTTAACTTGTAGTGCTAGGCTTGCATAGGTATAATACTTGAAAGTGTTAGCTTGCCTTGAGTAGTGCAGTGATTGAAGTTCTCCTCTTCTTCTTCTTGGTAGTACCCCTCCTCCTCGTATCCCGGGTCGGTACTATCGTCTATAAATGAATACGGGGTACACAATCACCAAACAATACTTAACTATTTCTATTTAGCACACTAAGGCTCACACTTGATGATCTAGCATCATCACAATCATCACATGAAATAAAGACTTAATCTTGTTTATCTTATTTTATAAAAGTAATTTCTACTCATTGAAAATACTTAAGATTTAATATTCTCCAATTAAAATATGGGATCATGTTGACACATGTCATCACCACATATTCTAATACTTGGGAATGTGACTTAAAGTGTTGGTCATTGATGTTTACGCACTTCTATTCGTGTAGACAGTTGTTGGGCTTCCAAGTGCAGAGGTTTGTAGAACAACAACAAGTTTCCCTTAAGTGGATCACCCAAGGTTTATCGAACTCAGGGAGGAAGTGGTCAAAGGTATCCCTCTCAAGCAACCCTGCAATCAAGATACAAGAAGTCTCTTGTGTCCCCAACACACCCAATACACTTGTCAGGTGTATAGGTGCACTAGTTTGGCGAAGAGATAGTGAAATACAAGTGGTATGGATATAAGACAACGGTGCCAGAAAATAGCTTGATGGCGTGGAAAAGACTAAAGGCAATCTGAAATAAAGATGGAAGCAAGCAAACATGTAATAGGTCTAGTTGCAAACGTTGTTTCAATGCTTAGAAACAAGGCCTAGGGGTCATACTTTCGCTAGTGAACACTCTCATGTAAATATCTTCTCTTTATGATACTACTTTGAACTACTCTCCGGTTGGACACTGTAATCCATGGTAGGGCTATAACAGCATACCTCAAAGTTCGCTTTCCCCGTCTAGATAACCCCACACTGTCACCTTGACCTCTAGATGGTTCCAACAAACACCACAATTTCATAGAAACATCCAACTCCAAATAAACTCATAACAAGTATTTGTAATCTCTAGCCTAAGTGCCACCATGGTGTGCACGCTGTCACTTTCACACACATGGGGAGAGCAGAGATCTATTAAAGCACTTGAGTAGCAAAGTAGATCTACTTGATTACAAAGCTCATGATCACAATATGGTCATGCATAGAGAGAGAGATGAACACATAGCTACCGGTAGAACCCTTAGCCTTGAGAGAGAATTACTCCTTCCTCATCATGGGAGTCAGCAATGGCGATGGAGATGGCGGTGGAGTCGATGGAGATGGCGGTGAAGAGGCGGCGGTGGCACGGAGGACTCCTTCCCCGCCACCAGTATCACAGGGGAGCACCGCCCCTTAGCACCCTTCCTTCATGGCTTCTTGGGAGCCCTTCCCCATGAAGATGGGATCCATGGGGGAGGCAAAAACATGGCTTTGGTAACTGCAAATTCGTGGGTGGAGGTGTCTCCACGAATTAGGTTTCCTCTCTTTATATAGCTTCTCGCATTCCCGTCACCCCATCTTGGGCTTTAGTAAATCGGGCCTATCGGGCCCGTCTAGACTCGAAATCAGCTAAATTTTATGTCCATAACGTTTGCCGCAAAATTACCAACAACTTTGTAGTTGAAGAGTTTTTCGTCCGACGCCGTCTTCGACCCGAAACGTGACCATCTTCAAAAAGAGTTCTGAGACAGATTTCTGGAAAATTCCAATTTGACTCCAACAAGGTTTCCACTTGTATTCTTGGTAATTCCGACACATCAAATTGTAAAACAACAACATTGTGCACTTTTGCAACTATTTGTACATTAGTCCAAATAAATCATAAACTTTATATAAAAAGGAGTATCAAAAGCATATTATTAGCATAAAACCATCAAAAATTATAGATACGTTATGGACGTATTAGTCATATTTTATAAAGTTTAAATTACTATTTAATACAATTAAAGTGACTAGAAATGCCTAAATAGCAATCTTTTGGTACTAGTCTAATGTCACTACATGCAAACCTAAATATTTTTACATATTCAGATAGATCTTGTCAAATGTGATTTTTGAGAGTTGGAATCAACTCAAAAGCATTTATGGTTGATTTTTGAAAAACATTTGAAGATAGAAAAGTCTCTGTCTTGTTATTTTTGGTATAGGTGATCTCTAACTCCAAATGATTTGAATCCAACGGGCTTGGATAGATACTTTAAATATATTTCTAACAAAATTGGAATCATGCAATTTGGTTCAGTGAATCTCTTTGAATTGATTTTTGAATCTACTGACAGAAACTGGTTTAACTAAAATGAAAAGAATTATTTGAATTTACAGGCCTGCGCGGGAAACTAACTGGGCCGACCCAATCTACACAGCGCGGTGCAGTGGGCTGCTGACAGGAGGGTCCCACTAGTCAGCGACTCTATCTAACCGAAATGGTAACTTTCAATCTAGGCCCTACGATTAGAACCTAATCTGACGGCTGAGGTTCATCGTCGACGATGAATAGCTCCGGCGAGGTCTGAACCCTAACGCGGTGGTGGGGGTCGTGTGAGGCTCACCAGGGCTCTAGCTAGGGTCAGTGATGGGGGCGAACGATGTTGTAGACGACGGCGGTTCGAACGGTGGTCGCGTGGGCTCCTAGGGCGGGTCCAATCGATGGCTCCTCTTCTCCTCTATAGCGGCGGACTCCGGTCAAACTCCGGTGATGCGGTGCTTGCCTTGCTCCAGGAAAGGGTGTGGGAGGTGTTGAGAGGAGTGGGGAGTGAGGTGGTGTGGAGAAATGAGGTAGAGAGGGCCTCTATTTATACACTGATGAGGGGGGCATTGCGACATGGGCTGGCTCCTCCGGAGATGGCGGTACAGCGAGCTATCGGCGTGGCTGAGGGTAGGGCGACGCGGTGCTCCCTGGAAGTCATCACGAGCTTAAATGCGCGGCATGGGGCGATCGAGGATGGTCGGGCGCGTGCGGTGCTCTGCGTGGAACTGGCGGTGTTCGAGACAGCGCACGGGGGCTACGGGTCGCGCGGCGGCGAATGGGGATGTCTGGGAGCTAGCTGGGGCTATGGCAAGGGTGTGCACGTGAGGCGAGGGCGAGGCGCGGCGCGTGCGAGCTGGTCGGCTGCGGCACTCTGCGCGCTCTCGGCACGGCGTAGAGAAAGTGGGCACAACGATGCTGGGGTGGTCCATGGCCTGGCTGCGGTCAAGGGCTAGACAGGGGGTGGCGGTGGACGGTGGCCTGCCTACTGGAGATCATGGATGAGGGCGACGTGGTTTCTGGCGAGCGGTCCATGGTCGGCCGGCGTGGCAACCTCCGGGCGGCGCTGCACTAGCGCAACGGCAAAGGGGGGAGGTTGTCCACTTCATTGCTAGGTGCTAGGGGAGACATGGGAGTGAAATGAGGGCAAGTGGTCGAGTGATCACTACTCCAAACAGTGGAGTTAGGCAGTAATTGATTTGTGTCTGCCATGTGTTCGACTAAATGGCCGCAAGAATTTAAATTTGAAATTTTTGAATGAAATTTGGTGAGTGTTTTGATCTTATGCTTGGTAGTCTTTGGTTGCTTGGGTTTGCCAAGGGGAATTGATTTGGATGGCTTTTGCAAAATGGTGATCTTACCATATGAACTTGATTCAATTTTGAACTGTCCTTTAAATAGCTTTGAAAATAGCTTCTGTGAGTTTGTAAAGTGGGCTTGGGTTCACTTTTACTTGGTCTAGCAAGGGGTGAAAAGAAGTGAAAATGTTTCTGTTAGAAATTCTTTACTAGGAACACTCAAAGTGGCCTAGTGGTTAACGTTAAAATGACCATTTGCTTATTTGATTCATATTTGATTTCTTTTTCTTTGGATTTTGTTTGTAATTGACCTAGATGATGTAGTATTCATCTTTAAACCATTTCTTATCATTTTTAGCAATCAAACATGGCAATTTCATTCAATCATACACTAATGCAAATCACACATGCATTCATATTCAATTTAGTAATAAAAGTTTTTGTTAACCCTAAACTTGGGTGATTAGAACTTGATAATCTTGATTAGTATTTTTGGGGTGTTACATGGAGTCACAAGCATCTACTTGGCCAAGATAGCTACTAGCAACGGAGAGCATGCAAGATCACAAATAATATAGACATGATAAAATCAATAATTAATCTGACATAGTATCTCAATATCCATCAGATCCCCGCAAACACAACATATAGGATTACAAATAAATGATCTTGATCATGAACGGAGCTCACAAGATCTAAACATGATAGCACAAAGGAGGAGAACCAACCATCTAGCTACCATATGGACCCATAGTCCAAGGGTGAACTACTCACACATCACTCTGGAGGCTGGCACGGTGATGAAGAAGGCCTCCAGGATGATCTCTCCCCTCCGGCAGGGTGCTGGGAAGAGCTTCGGATCACCCCCAATCTAGGGATGGAGATGGCGGTGGCGACAGACTCTTTCGTGGAATTTTGATCGGGTACTTAGGGTTTCTACATCGGGGTACTTTTATAGGTGAAGGGGCAAGGTCGGTGACCACCCGAGGGGCCCACACCAGGGGATGGCGCGCCCGGGGGGCCGCGCCACCCTATGGTGTGGCCGCCTCGTGGCCCCACTTCGGCTGCCCTTCGGACTCCGTGGTAAAATATTGACTTTGGGTTTTGTCCCGTCCAATCCCGAGAATATTTCCTTACTAGCTTTTCTGAAACCAAAAACAACAGAAAACAGGCAACTGGCACTACGGCATCTTGCTAATAGGTTAGTTCCAGAAAATGTATAAAAATATCTCAAAGTGTAAACAAAACATAAGAAAGTTGATATAAAACAAGCATGGAGCATCAAAAATTATAGATACGTTTACGACGTATCACCTAGCAATAAAGCATATCTCCGCACTCATCTGATTGTGATAAATTGGAAATCATCACCACATCATGTGTATCCATCCATCAATGAACAAATGACTGAAATATAATTAAGAGGGAGAGAAGAGATAACTCATAGGGAAGTTGGGGCTGTGAAGCAAGCCACCAAGGTTGATGTAGTAGGGGCCGACCATGGTCGACTACCTCACCAAGGTGAGGGAGACCATTGCCAATCCATGGTAGGAACAACGTCTGAAGCTAGGCCAATTCGGCTAGGGCTTGCCGAGTATGTGACCAACGGAGGCAGCACTGGTTGGGCGGTGATGTGGGCATAGCAGAGAAGACTAGAGCGGTGCCTTGCCGGCGTGCTGTGGCGCCGGGAGAGTCGGAGATGGCCGAGAAGACCGTGGGCGGCAGCCTAGGGTTTCGCCCGGGGTGTGCGCGTGCGGGTGTTGGGCACCACAGTGGAGGGGAATTGAGGTAGAATAGAGAGGTAGAGCAGCGCTAGGGGGCGCTCGTTGCAGTCGGCCATGGCCGGTATAGCCGGGATGAAGGCAGGCAGCGGCGGCGGTCAAGCATGTGAGGGGATGCGAGGTCGAGGCGTTGAGTCTGTGTGTGTGGTGTGCGAGAGAGAGAGAGAGAGGGCCGAGGTGGGGGGTTTGACCCCAACCCGTGATGGGCCGTACTACTGGGCCAAAATCACTAGGCCCGATCGGACTAGGTCCAATTCCCGTCAACGAGGCCGCAGCCTAGCTATTTACCCCACAAAAAATCATTTTTCTATTTCATAAATTCTATAAATTATTTCCAAACTAGAAGAAAAAATATAAAATTCATATAACATCCTAAAAATACATATAATATATCAACATGCTCACAAAAATAATACCTACTTAAGAAAAAGATAAAACTACCTGTTTAAGTTAAGAAAAAGTTAATTAAGTATTAAAATCACTAAAACACTAAATGAAATTTAGTAAAATAAAGAAAAGTCTTAAAATGAATAAAAATCATTTTTGCATATAAAAATAAGTCTACTATTTTATAAATGTACTAACTTATTTTTCTTACAAATAAACTTAAAGCAAATATTCAAGACATTTAATTCTCTATGGAGTTTTATAAAAATACAAATAATACTTAAAAATAAATGAAAATCACTTTTAAGATCTTGAGTAAATATATTTGACTAGAAAAATACTAAAAGTATTCTCCCAAAGATTTTTAAGATTTTAAGGAAATAAATCCTTACCTATTTTATAAAAGACCTAGTTTGTAAATTCTTTAAAAACACTTCTTAAGCAAGAAATAATCACAATTCTATATATAAAACCTTAAATCCTTTATAACTAAATACTAAGTCCAAAGCCATAACTTGGATCTATAATAAAACTTAAGTGTAACTTATTAATTTTATAAAACTCTTTAAAAAAATCATAAATCCAAACTAAACCAACAATTTTAAGTAAAATTTAAACATCATTCACTTATAATAACAATGAATGCTATTTATATCTTAAACCATTCTTAAACATGATTTCAAACCCTAACAGTTTAATAAGATCATCTAACATTGCTTTCTTTAATAAGTCACATCATTTTCATAATAGAAAATTGCATTTAAGCTCATCATTCACTTAAATTGAAAGTGAATGATCTCACATCCTTAAATAAGCTTGTTACAAAATTTAAAACTTATTAATACTCTTATTCCACCTTTATGGAACATTATGAAGCGAACCACATACAATATGATGTCATATTCAAAACATATAAGTCTCCACTACATGTGTTGTGATTGTTTAAATATAATAATGATTTCCTCTTTAATAATTATAATTAATATGAAACCCTAAAAGTGTAACTTCAAGTGGAAATGCTTTTACTTTGTAAAGTAATCTTTTCCTCAAAAGTGATTCTTCTAAAGTAAATACAAATGAACTCCACATTTGTCTATAACTCTCTAAATTCTAATAGAAAGCTTGAATAGAAGAAACTCTGAATCATTCACCAACACTTGAGTGCTCTAGTATTGAATACTACTTGTTACTTTTACATATTGTTTCACACACTGTCACAAGACTTAACAAGAAGCAGAAGTGTGAAACTAGTATAAAAGTGCAACACATTCCAAAGAACTCATCATGAACTCCAAACACTAGATCATATATGACTATTCTGGGGATTCACATTTACCAAATTGCATTATATTAATTATGTATAAAAGCATCCTTCTTCTTTAAACATTCATCCTTATCAGACCAATGGTGCTATTTTCAGATTTTGAATCTTCTAGTGTATTGAAGACCGTAAGTGCATTATCTTGCAATCAAAAAATGCAAGTTCACACTTGCTCATGTCCTTTGGTTATTTTCTATCAAATGCTTGTAACTCAAATGTTGTCACCACCTGCATTTCAAAAAGGTCCGAAAACACTATTTTCATAATAATATGATTATGTATTATTTACCAAATGGTAATAATCTACTGATACAATTCTAGTGGTAAAGGAACATAATATCTAGGACTTAATCAACCAATGTCGCTAGTGGTTCTAGCGCCGTATATTAAACGTTAACTATAAGATCTATAATGGCTCTAGGGAAGTCAGTTGTATCTTCTCCCTTTCGCATGGACGGATGACCTTATCATGAAGATGTAGATTTCTTGTGGAGAATCCAGCACATGGGTGGGACCCCTTAGTGCCTCGCAATATTGGTGTCGAGTTTATCTGTTCATAGCTGTCTTCGTGGAGGTTCACCATAGCTGATGGTGGCTGCCAGGCAGAGCTGCTTATAGAGTCTTCGAGAGGCTAGCTGAACTGTACTCATGGTAAACCTTCTTGGGGGATCGTGTCTTCTTGCAGGGCCATGGAGAGGACAGTACTGGCTTGGATCTTAGACTAGGCCCCATACCAAGGAAGTGCGGACGAGCCTGCAACTCGGATGTGCAACAAGGCTAAGGTCTCTTATGGAAAAAGTGACGCACCTCTATAGAGTGAAAGAACTATGACATGTTACTCCCTGTTCCGGGAAGGAGCTACAAACGCTGCAGGAAAAGAACTCCTTGAAACTTCTGGTAAACCTGTGAAGGCTGATGGACATAGTTTTCAAAATAAAAGCAACCTTTGAAGAAATGTTTACGAAAACCTGCATTGCCTATGACCTTTCGTCTGTGGCTGTAGAGATAGTACATCATACACTCTTTGTAGTGAACTTGTTGAGTACGCTCATACTCAACCGTACCTTCTTAACCCTTGGATCTAAGCCATTGAAGACAATGTCAACATCAATTTCTGCTCAAGAAACCATCATCGGCAGCTCAAGTCCTTCAATAAATTCAACGAAGTCAGCATATATAGATCAACCGGAGTGAAGACAAAGCTCCTGAGTAGATAGGAATAGATTATCTAGCCATAAAACCTATTTATGTAGAGCATTGCTTTAGTAGAAATTGCAAGCCAGATCGTTTAGATGATAGTCTTTTTAGCCAGATAGTTTTGAGTTGTTCTTTCTAGTTCTTCTTTGTAAGAAGATTCTTCCTTCCTCTTAAACCTAGAGTGTCGCTGGATCTTTTGTAAAGAGTCAAGTTGTAATCTATAGTCATGTCTTGGACCTGCTATGTTTCTGTTGTACCAATCTGAGGAATGTAATACTAGTGAACGGTGTTTCATTGGTGTTATGTCAGCGACTATAGTGTACTATATCATGTAGTGGTATGCTAGGTCACCGCACTCGGGTCTAACCCGGATATTTTCCAGTATAGCATGAACAACCGCCGCAGACCAAGATCTCCTCACTATGAAGGATCCAACACAGATTCCATGGAACAAAGATAGAAGGACGCATGCAACAGGGCTGATGTTATCCCAATATCCTTCGGCAACAGAGACAAGGATCACTCCCGTTTCTCGCCACCACCCCCATAGTCCATACATCGTGATGACCCACAGACACACCACCGTACGAGCATGCCACCCCCTAGACGCCCTTAGGGCTACATTGTTATACGCGATCAGGGAGAGCAATCTTGGCATGACAGAGAGCGCAACGGCAACAATAGACGCATGAGAAAATCATACAAGGAAAAATACACACTACAACATCCAACGTTTTCTTCTAGTGTAAGGAGCTAGCTGATGGGATTAAGAAAAGAACTAGGATCGATTAAAACCAAGCCGTACTACTGATCTGCTATAGAAAACCAGCATGCAACTACTGGATGGGTCAAGTACCTCTTCAAGCAGTAGCTGAAACAAGTCGATGATGAGGCGAGGCCGACCAGGCAAGGCTCCCATCAAACAGCGGTGGATTCCTACGACGGCGATGGCGAACAGCGAAGGGTTCAACCCTAGGTGGTTGCGGCAATTGATGGGTGTTGGCGTGGGTCTGGTTCATGATGGTAGGGGCATTAGGTGAGGATAAGGATCCGGCTAAGCTAGGATAGGCTTCACATATTTGTTTTTTCAGTCCGAATATGTTTTGGTTTTACACACTAGGGACACGTCTAAAATTTCCCCACGATTTATATTTTTTTAACAAGTCAAAAAAACATGGTCCACTATCTTCATTTTGTCCAAAAGGTACATTTTATGAAATATAGGGTATTACAGATCGGGACCTCTCTTGGATCAATGATCATTAGCAGGACCGGGATGCCCATAATGACCCCTACGCATTCCATGAGTCTGTTATCATTTGAACCATAAACGTCGAGTCCAAATCCCTTTGTTACTTCGGTACATGACTTGTCCGAGATTTGATCATTGGTATCCAAATACCTTGTTCAATCCTGTTACCGACAAGTGCAGATTTACTCATTCCGTGCTATTCCATCTCATGACCTAATCACATGTTGCACAATATTTATGGATGTAATCTCACTGAGTGGGTCCAGTGTATCTTCCTATCATGCAGGTGAACAAATCCCAATCTTAATGCATAGGCCTCAACCATTCCTCTCGATTACCTAAAATACATCTTTATAACCACCCAGTTACGTTCATGGCGTTTGATGCAGTCAAAGCAGCTCTGAAGATAGTGATTAATATGCTCTCACGGTCAAAGGAGAAGGATACTACACTTCTAACTATTGCAACGAATGCATGTGTGAATCTGTTGTCATGCAATACTTAATATGGGTAATGCCCATCACATCAATGATATGACTTTATTGTTAGTTGGCATAAATGCACCATGATTAGGAAACCTTGATCATCAGATGAACTAGTAAATAGAGGCTACTAAAGACTCTGGTCTATTTAATATCACATGTGTATCAGCATTTCTGCTTGATACAGTTATAACATGATACTAAATTATTACGAACTTATTGAGATATGATAATAAACACCCTTTATTATTTGCCTCTAGGGCATATATCCTTCAATTAAGCCCAAACAGAGAGCTAGGATCCTACTTTGGAGCATCTGGTACCACCCACCAGTAACCGGAGTTCTGTGTGGTAGTACCGCTCCATGGCCTGGTACTACCGGTAGTGGTAGTACCGCCCTGGACCCGGCACTACCGGTGGTTTTCCAGGCTAGCTTGCCTCCCTGTCTCCTCCTATGGCTTGCCCAGTTGTTGTATCTAGTACTTGGTCGATAGTACCGTACTTGTCCGGTACTACCGCTGCCAAGTCCGGTAGTATCGGTCGTCGCAGGTGGGTAACATGCAGTTTTCCCTGCCACCTATAAAAGGGGCCCTTCTTCTCCATTGCACCTTATCCCTTTGAGCTCTTCTTCCCCTCCATTGTTGAATCTCTTGAGCTTGTCATCTCCCTCTTTCTCCCATGACTCTTGCATCTATTTGAGGGAAAAGAGAGAGGAGAGCTAGATCTACAATCCCACTAATTCATCTCTCCTCTAAGTGAGGGAAACATCTTGAGATATAGATCTTGGGACTTTTATGGTTTTCCTTTTGTGTTCTTCCTCTCTTATTCCCCCAATAGCTTTTGTAGCTTTGGTGGAATTTGGGAGTGAAGGACTTGCCATTGCATTATGTGCTTTGGTTTGAGTTATCCTCGGAGGATTTGGTTGGTGAAATCAAGAAGCTTGTTACTCTTGGGTTCTTGGAACCCTAGACGGTTGTGTGTCCTTTTTGGTAAGTTCTTGGGGCCTACAATTAAGTTATGGAGTTCTCCCCAAGTTAGTGGCCTTGGTGGTGTTTATTGGGAGCCTCCAATTAAGTTGTGGAGATTGCCCCAATCTTTTACGGGTTTGATGACTGCCCTCAAGTGTCCCATAGTGGACCAGGTGCTTGTCGTGCAGCGGGTGCTCGGGAGAATAGGGTGAGGCCTCTTGTGGTGTTGGTGGTCTTAGTACCACCCACCCCTCCAACGAGACGCACTCCCTTGTAGGGAGGAACTCGGTAAAACATTGTCTTCTCCGCATGCCTCGGTTATCTCTATACCCGAGCCTTTTCTTATTCACTTCATTTTGTGATAGCCTTCGTGCTTGAAGTCATATATCTTGCTATCACATAGTTGCTTTTATTGCTTAGCATAAGTTGTTAGTGTACTTAGGTGAACCATAGTATATATAGGTTTTGTGCTTGACAAAGTAAACACTAGTTTTATTCCACCTTTGTTAAGACCATATCATAAAAGTTTTAAAACCGCCTATTCACCCCCTCTAGGAGGCATCTGTGTCTTTTCTGATGGACTTCATCACCTCACTGGAGCGGGAGGAGGAGCCGGTGGTGGCGGAGGAGGAGCTGGCGGCGATTGTAGCGGAGGTGGCGCACGACGCTGAGGTTTCGCTCGAGGTTGACACCATGCTGAACGCAGCACAAGTCACCATCGATGCATGTCGCGGGGTGGCCAGGGATATGCTAGCGGCATCTCGGACGTCGCAGGATGAGTTGATGGTGGCCGCGGTGGATGATGCGGCCGTGAACGACACCGATGATGAATGGTTCGAGTATCTCGATGACGAGGTCGGCGTTGTGGACGTCAGCGAGGAGCAGTGGGTTCTGCTCGCCTCCTTCGACACCGCCAAGCGTGACGCTTCAGGCCACACACTCATGGCAGCCGAGCGGGAGGTCATCCTCAAGGCCAGGTCGGCTAGATGCACTGCAACTATGCGCGTGGCCCATGCCACATAGGAGGCCACGATGGAGGTCGTGGAGGAGGCAGAGCAACAGTCGCTAGAGGAGGAGGCCACGATGGAGGACGCGCCAACGGAGGAGGAGGTGGTGGAGGCCATGGAGGAGGTGGCGATGGAGGACGTGGCATAGGAGGACGATGACACCGAAGAGGATGTCCCACTAGTGGTCTTTGCTTTGGCCCATGCCACGACGGATGCAAAGAAGGCGTAGGCCGAGGCGAGCACGCTCTAGAACTCCGAGATGGAGCGGCCAATCACGCGTCGCTGCCTAAAGGAGCATGCGGTGATGAGGAGCCGGTCATAGCGCGTCGCTATGACGCACAACGACGAGACGAGCCGACGTCATGCGGTCGTCAAGTAGGCGGCCTTGCATGTCGGGATTGATGTGGCATCCGTCGTCATCCGGAGGGCACGCTACAACATCACTGGACCGTCACGCTACGCCGGGCAAGGTAGCGACAATGAGGGTCCCGCCGATGCTAAGCAGTAGATGGCGGCGCCGGACGTCGCCGGCGTGGGGCATGACGATAAGCAATGCTTTGAGCAGGTTCCATCGTAGGTAGTAGAGCAGGATGACATGCAGGTTTTTGGATCTCCGTCGTCGTACTTTGGGTCTTTGTAATCATTGGAAGACTTAATTAATGATCTAGTCTTTATTAACCACTAATGTGTCACTGCCATATAAGGCCGCTCAGCTAACACGCGGACATAATCGGATGCGTGCGGCATCCGCAGCGACACATACCCATCCCATTTTTAGACGAGAAATGGGTTGGCCCGGTCACGTGTGGTCGAACGGGTCATGAGCTGGGGCGGGTTTTCTCCTAGCGCATATTCGCGCAGATTGATTCGAACAACCGTGGTCGAATTGATCGGCCCGCTGCAGGTGCCTTAATACATAGCGAGAGAGGTAGTTTGGCTCCCATGCTCCAATGACCTTGCTATTTAAAAAAATCAAACTTGGTGCTTTAAATTTTCAAAATATTCCAAATAAATGACATAGACAGATACACATGTTATCTGCATATGTGCATAGTTTTGCTAGATAATACTCTCTAGCTCGCTAAAAATGTTTATATTCTCGAACAAAGGGAGTATGTTATACTCGCACTGTCCAGAAATAAGTGATGTGGATTTGTTAAGATCTGCAGGTATCTAGACGCATTTTAGTGTACAAATACATGTGGATCTAGACAAATACAAGTCACTTATTACTGAACGGAGAGGGTATTACAGACTATATAAAAATAAGAAAATTGTGGATATGAAAAGGCAAAAAGATCGTATTTTTCCTTTGAACATTTCGTTTTTGTGCAAATCATATATAAAAATATATTTTAGTGCAAATTTGGTTATACGTACTAGGCACGTATATGTGCTTGTATATTTTTTTTTGAGAATTTGCATATAGAAAAGACAGGATTAGAGGTGGTGCCCGTGTGTCAGAAGGACTTGCGTGTAAGATACCAATAATCAAAATGTAAATACCGTAAGTTATCAGGGCGCAGAAAGAAAAGGAATTCCGAGGGCGTGGGTATATATGCAAAAGACTCGGCGGAGGCCACTCGACTGGCGCTCCGCGAAAGCCGAGAGAGGCCGGAGAGAGAGAGAGAGAGAGCCGCGGCACTGGGCGGACGGACCGGCCGCGTCACCCATCGATCGCCTCCGTCCACCCCACCCACACGAAACCTGCCGGCGAGCGTCGGATCGAGCGGAGATGGCGGAGGTGGATGCCGCGGCGGTGGCGGCGGGGGCGGCGGTGCAGCTGATCGACGGCGAGGGCGGGTTCGCGGTCGAATCGGCAGAGCGTTTCATGGCGGCCGCGGACGTCTCCGGGTGCGGCCTCTCCTACGCCGTTGTCGCCATCATGGGGCCCCAGAGCAGCGGTACGTGCGTTACGTACCAAGCGCGCGCTCCGATCGATCGAATGGCGCGCTCCCGTGCGCGCGCGGCGTTGGCCGCCACCTGTTTGATCAAATGCTCCGGTTCTCGCGAACTTCGCTTGGCATCCGCATTGCGGCCGATCTGTTGCGTGCTCTGTCTTCAGTGTGCATTGGTCGATCGATCAGGTTAACCGCTAGGTTGATGCGGTTGTTAGATAGACGGTGTCTCGAGTTCGTCAATGTTTTCATTGTTTTGGTGCCCGCGCTGCCTTCAGTAACTGACGCTCCGCCTGTAACATGAAGAGGTTCACTTGGTTTTGTTACTGCATCAATAACATTCCGAACTCAAACAGACTGCATAAGGTTGCCAGTTAAGAGGGTAATTTCGTAGAGGGTTGCACGGGGAATGATTGATTCTTTCCTTCAATAGTGCATTGGTGTAAATCTGTATTGTTGTGCGGTTTTTCTATTTCTTTGAAGTTATGGTAGTATTTGTAGCGCCTTATTTGTAAGCCACCATATGTTCTGCTGGGCCATGTGCAGCATTATTGGATGATTTGTGTAGCCGCAAGAGTGACAGTGACAACATAAGGTTACCAGTTAGCACTGAAACTAAACATGTAATTTTGTCTGATATGTGTGACTTATGGTTCTTCTATCCTATTCGACAAATAGACAGTACATTGGTAAGAATTTAATTGGGACCCATCGTACTTTTTATTTTGAGCAGGAAAGAGTACCTTGTTGAACCAACTCTTCAGAACTAATTTTAGGGAGATGGATGCATTCAGGGGAAGGTATAAACAGTTTTTTTTTTTGCTTACCAGACATGATTACATATTTGTGCCTCATGTTGTTTGTTTTGTTTATTTATTTATTTGGATAAATAAATGAGTAAATAGTTCTATTTCTTACAGTGCTCCCTTCTCTTATCATGAAACTGCAGTTGTCAAATGTAGTATACCCCCTTAGATTTCGATTTCTGTTTTGAGTAGAAATGTTGATAGTATATTTATGTATTTAGGAGCCAAACTACCAAAGGTATATGGATGGCACACTGTGTTGGTATCGAGCCTTGTACAGTTGTAATGGATTTGGAAGGTACTGATGGAAGAGAAAGAGGAGAGGTACGCTTACTTACACAATGGGAGTTCCCTATTTTTTTTAGCAACTCTCTCTTTTTGGAACACACATCTAAATGTGTGTCATATTGTATTACAAGAACATGTCTCAATATGTGCAAAGCAACAAAACCGAACAAAGAAAGGAAAGCAAAACCTAGAAAACTAAAAGAGACCTGAACTAACTAGGAAAACTGAAGAGCTCGACCACTGCAGCATGGGAGGGTTAAGGAGAGGGAACCTTAGGTGGCATCGTGTGTAGACGAACGTATCTTTTTTTTAACACAAAGGCAAAATAATTGTGTTATCCATTAATTAAGATGAAAGTTCCCAGTTAATTAGTGGAAACCAGGCAAAAACCATACAACAACACCAACACCACAGGGCCACGCCCACTTTCACCACAGGGCTAAGCCCACTCAAGACCCAAGAACAACCAGGACCAAGCTCAAAACACCACCCCTGCAAAGCTGCAATCAGGACCCGAGGAACATATCTTATTTTTTTTTGAACTGCTCAACACTTTATTATTTATCCAGGATCAAAGTTACATCGGCTAATAACAAAGCTAAGATAAAATCAGGTGGGTCATCTATCCACACCTGCCCACTAGATCCTCTCGCTATCCACACCCGAGGAACATATCTTAATGCAACTGCCCCTGCATGCTTCCAGATTTCAGCCTTGTTAAGATGTTGGGAGTTGGCTAGCAGATGTTGGGAGTTTAGCAAAGAAAAATTAGTAGAGAAGTGCAACGTTGCAGAGCTGTGGGTAGTTTTTTGATAGGTTACTATAGTTATTCTATGATACGGTTTCTCACAGAAATCTCCAAACACTTCTTTCTGTGAATGTTTAGTGCCATGAAGGCCTGAACAGAAAATTTTGGAATTTATATATGGAGCAGGGCATGTTTAAGAAAATATACATGATGTTAAGAGAAGAGCTTCATTTTGTCCTTCGTGATATGGTATCTAAATTACATACAGTCAGGGCATCAGGTTCAGTTAAGTGCATGGGAAAAAAAGTTTCACATTACTAGGCACGCTTTCCTCCTGTTGTTCGACATTATCTCTGAACAGTTTGCATAATTTAGTTTACAAACAGTTCTTTACATTGTCAACACATTTGGCTTTCCTTTCTTTTAAGTAACAAATGTAAACATGGATGATCTTCTAATGAGTAAAAATCAACTTAAGATGCTTGATTAGTACTTACATTTAGAGGGTGACCTATGCGTGGGTTGAAGCAAGTTGATCATTTCGTATGGATGAGCCTTATTACAGATAGTGTTGCAAGGTTAGCGGGCACACTTTCCTTTTCTGATAATCTGTGTGTTTTGCCTCATTTCAGGATGATACTGCATTTGAGAAGCAAAGTGCGTTATTTGCTCTTGCAATTTCAGATATAGTTCTGATTAACATGTGAGTCATTCTCTTTGATGCTGGGAAAATATTTTGATATTATTATAATAACCAGGCTTATAGGTTGAAGCTTTAGTTTGTGCACTTACTCACTGTCTTTGAATTATAGGTGGTGCCACGATATCGGTCGGGAACAAGCTGCTAATAAGCCTCTTCTAAAGACAGTATTTCAGGTACCAAGGTGTAATCTCTCTGTTCTTTCAACTATACCCTTACTTGCAAATGGATATATAGTCCTGATGTACTTGTAACATTCGAACAACTCGGTATGTAGGTCATGATGCGTTTGTTCAGTCCCCGGAAGACAACATTATTATTTGTTATACGTGATAAAACCAGGGTTTGCCTCTCCTCCTTTTTTCTCTTCCTCTTTTGAAAATATTTACTACTGCCTCCGATCCGATTTAATTGTCTCAGGTTTAAGCAAAGTTTTTCCTAAACCTTGCTAAACCTTCAACAATTAAATCAGATCGGAGGTTGTACAATGTTTTATGCAAGCTATTGGTAATATTGTCTTTGATCCTTTTACTTGGGTGAATCTCAAACACATCATTGTTTTCATGTAGACTCCACTTGAACATTTAGAACCAGTTCTAAGGGAGGATATTCAAAAGGTGCTGGCATCCTCTTCCTTTTAAAAATTTCATCTTTTTTTCTCGAACACACACTTTTCAGCCTTTCATCTTTGTTTAGTATTTGTTGCCTTTTTCAATTTCTAATATTGTCTCACATTTGGTCAGATTTGGAACTCGGTTCCTAAGCCAGAGGCACACAAGGATACTCCTCTCAGTGAATTTTTTAATGTGAGTTTTTAAATTTCGTTATGCAATCTTGATTTATTTAAATATTTTAATGCTTATAACATTGTTTGTAAATACAAAGGTGGAAGTCACTGCATTGCCCAGTTTTGAAGAAAAAGAAGAGCAATTCAGAGAGCAGGTAGTTCGAAAACCATTTGAAACTTGGTTCTGTAAATATCTTCTTACATTGAATTCAAAATAACTTTTCCGAATCAAAAAGAAATATTAAGGCATTGCTTTTCAAGCACCTTACTTTTACCTCGACCAGGTTCAACAACTTAGGCAGAGATTTGCAAATTCAATTGCACCAGGAGGTCTTGCAGGTGATAGGAGAGGAGTTGTTCCTGCTTCAGGTTTTTTGTTTAGTTCACAACAGATTTGGAAAATTATTCGGGAGAATAAGGATCTCGATCTTCCTGCTCACAAGGTACAAACGTGTACTAAGACAGTTGTTGTACACTGGATCGATATTACATGAATCACAAACATGATTAGTTAAAACAGTTTGCTGCGAGTATACATCTAAGTGTATTCTGAGGTGAAGTAACCACCAAAAATTTAGTGGAAGAAACCAACTCCAACATGTTTTTTGCTAATTTATTTCCGTTTGCTTCATCATGCAAGGTAATGGTTGCTACAGTTAGGTGTGATGAAATAGCAAACGAGAAGTTTGGCTGCCTAGCCTCGGATCCAGTAAGAAATTGTCACTTCAAGATAATATAATATTCATAGATGTTTCCAGTTCACTAATGTGTTTGCGATTTTTAGGAATGGCTTGAATTGGAGAATGCTGTGCAGTCAGGTTCAGTACAAGGTTTTGGGAAAAAACTTGGCTACATTGTGGACGTTCACATGCAAGAGTAAGCCCTTGTGTGATTTAAGTCGTTCATTCTGGTGGTTTGTTCGACATGATTCATATTCCTTGAAACCGCACAAGAAGTTAGTACATAATATATAGTTGGTCTGTTGGTCACATAGTATGCCTTCTGTCTTCAGTACATCTACTAGTAGATTGATAGACATGTACTTCAGAGAGATAATCCCTAAAATTTCCAGCAGTCCTGACATATGGAAAATGTTTTTACTAAAGAAATAATATTAGCTTACTTTTTTTAGAGTTGCACATAAAAATCTTGTTATCTTTCTTTCCTCTGTGATCCAACTACCAAAGTACTGACATTGAAGCTAGAATTTGCTACTTTGCCGGTTGTCTTAGTCCTAGTTAATTCATCTTTCATGAGAGCGCATGAGTAAATCTTGGTATTACTTAGTGATGTCAGGAAACTTCTGCTCATGACAAAAACTGATATGCAAATCATGATTTTTTTTAGGTATGACAAAGAAGCTGTCTATTTTGATGAAGCTGTTAGGAAAGCCAAACGGCAAGTGCTGGAATCTAGAGTACTCAATGTAAGGTGCTCTTGTACATCAGTATTCTTTAACCACAACAAAATAACAGTATAGATCTGTTTTGTTTTGTGCATTTCGTGAAAATTCTTATTTCTCGAAAGCGCATATTCCAAGATACTTCCCTATCCTATATACTAGCAGTCGTATTGGGCATGTGTCCTTTCCTGCTACATCTTGCCTCGTCATGTCACTAATTTTGTTTTACATTCTTGCAGCTTGTCCAACCTGCATTCCTGAAAGTGTTGAGCTATCTACGTAGTAAAGCTCTTGAAAAATTTAAAACCGATCTTAATTTGTCTCTGGACAGTGGAAAAGGTTTTGCAGCATCTGTTCGGGAATCTACTGAATCCTCTCTCAATGAATTTGATCAAGGGTGTGCAGGTAAAATTATACCATGATCGTATAATAGGTTCCAGGATTACCATCACATTAAAGATGTAATACTCATCACATACTTGTATTGAAGTGGTATGATGTCCTGCAAAGTACAAGTTCAATATTCTATGTTGGGAGTCTAAGTAGTACATTAATTTTGTTTAGTGCCGGTGTACTTCTATGTGCTGATGTTGCATCAGTTACAACCCTTTATCTACTTAATGTGACTTTAAGACCTGCAATTTATGAGGCATTCTTTGACTGTTTCTTGGTGTACTAACCCTTTAAAGTGAAACTGCAATCTGACAAGTCTTTTGATTTTAGATGCTGTAATTAAGCAGGCCGACTGGGACTATTCTAAAATGTTAGAGAAAGTTCGGCGTGATATTGAAGACCATGCAGTTTCAATGCGCGAACGCAAGCTATCAGAACTAACAAGCCGTGCTAAGGTTAAGTACAGAGAACCTAGAAGAATATTTTATAAGCTTTTCAATACATACCCTGCATCTGAATATTTCTAACACATGCTATATAGCATTTTATTACCATATACTCCCTCCGTTCGGAAATATAAGACATTTTAGCTTTGTGAAACGAATGTATCTAGATGAATTTTGGTGTATAGGATCACTCCGATCTATACACAGAAGTCGTCTAGATACATTCGTTTTACGAAGCTAAAACATCTTATATTTCTAGACGGAGGGAGTAATAATAATTTAAGTTCCATGTACGTGCAGGAGAAACTAAGAAAAACACTTGTTGAACCTGTGGAGTCTCTTTTTGATGCCGCCAGCCAAACAACTTGGGAATCAATAAGAAAACTTTATAAACGTGAGACTGAGGCCATTCTGCCTGAGTTTCTGAATAGCCTTTCTGGGTTTGAAATGGAAAGTGCAGTGTCAGAGGGAATGGTGTCAAAATTAGGGGATTATGCCCGAAGTATCGTCGAAAATAAAGCTAAAGAAGAAGCTAACAAAGTTTTGATGCATATGAAGGAGAGGTTAACAAATTTACTTATTTCCTTGTACAATTCAAAATTTACAAATTTAAGATAAATTTTCCTGTTATTGCCAGGTTCACGACGGTGTTTAGCCATGACAAGGATTCAATGCCAAGGGTTTGGACAGGAAAGGAAGATGTCCGTGCAATAGCGAAGGATGCCCGATCTTCTGTATAGGACTCACGCCCTTCTAACATGACAAAGAATATAATGTATCACTTAGTTTTGTTGTTAAGTGCTCTTACACTGACGTTGCAGGCTCTCAAACTTATGTCCGTGTTAGCTGTCATTCGCTGGGCTGACAAGCCAGATAGGATTGAAAACATTCTCACCTCAACACTTCTGGATAGTCCTGTTGAATCAAAGAGTTCAAGTGCTTCTAGTGACCCACTTGCCTCAACTACTTGGGAAGAGGTAGCTTTGTGTTTATTTGTTCTCCATGCAGCAATAAATGAAAATTCTTACATCACTTTGTGGAACAACTGAAACAGGTTCATCCAATGCATACACTTGTTACTCCAGCTCAGTGCAAGTCACTGTGGAAGCAATTCAAATCAGAAACTGAATTCACCATTACACAAGCAGTAACGACACAGGTGTGCATTTCATACATCACTTCAGTCTCTGATATTGTATGTAATATGGCTCAGAGGTTTTGTGTTAGCACAATTTTTGTTTCCTTTGAATGTCTCTTTGAGGAACCATGGAAGATGTGATGCCTTTGTATTAAGAAGTAAAGAGCTTCGGAATGCCTCTAAAGTTGCATTCAGAGAAGCCTGCAGTTTGAAGAATTTAGTGCCCCCAACATAAATTGGATCAATTGTGACTGTGTCCTTTTTCTAGTGGGTTAATTAGATTTCTGTTTTCTGATGGTGCATTCCTTTTTCTAGTGGGTGAAATAGATTCTTATTCTATTATTGACTTGGACTATTTTTATATCACTCCAGCAAGCTCACAGGCACGCTAATGGTGGAATGCCTCCTCCTTGGGCGATGGTTGCTATCGCTATTCTTGGCTTCAATGAGATCATGACGCTACTGAGGTAGCTAGCTTATTACCTGCAGTGTGTGCAGGGATTTCTTGCACAAACTGAAAAATACTAAGTATTAACATGGTGCTGCCATTCTCTTCTTCTGCTACGCAGGAACCCCATATACCTGTTCTTGGTATTTGTTGGTTATTTAGTTGCCAAAGCTTTAGCAGTGCAGCTAGATATCGGCAGAGAATTCCAGAACGGCATGGTAAAGTTTGAATATTTGTTATTAAGAAGAATATACTACATTTTGTTGTTGTAGAAAGTTACTGTGAAAATCATCTGTACCTAAGGTGCGTTGGAAAAAAAACAGAATGTCGACGAATTTCGTACTTGTCTTTACATCTCTTGATCACTGCTTATGTTATATCACAAAGCATAATATTGTGGTGCAAGCACGAGCTAAAAGACCAGAAAATGCATTATCTTTGTAAAATCAGTTGTTATTAACATTGAACAACCTTTTTAGGGAGACAAAAGAAACCTATTCATTAGCTTGAACTATGTTCATTTTGAGATAATCTTGTGACAAATTGAACTGAACCCCATTTATGTTCCTCTGCAGGTTCCTGGGATTCTTTCCGTTTCAGTGAAACTACTACCTAGTATGCAGAACCTTCTAAGAAAAGTCGCAACTGATCAGCAGCAACCACAAGGGCAGCAGCAGCAACAGCAAGGACAACAGCAGCGACAACGACAGCAACACCGCCCTCAGGCTGCTGCCGAAGCTCCGGAGCCACAGCCACCGCTACTCCTGAGCCCCAATAGCTCGATGAGAGAACTGCGGAGGCTACACATGCCACCGAGCCCGGTGCGCAGATCTTTGTCATCCCCATCACACTCCTCGCCGTCGTCGCCCTTGGCATCGCCCCGGAAAGTCGCAGAGGACCAGAAACCAAGACGGACAGTAGAGCCCGAAAACGAGTCCAGCAGTGCTTACTCCATAGTGTGATCCTGGGAAGAGGAGGAGGGAGGGGGGTTTCAACATCTTGTTGCCCCTGATTGAACGCATATAGCACGGATCACATATAATGATCTTAGTGAGTAGATGTCCAGAGAGAATAATGTCTCTTGCAAATTTTGTAAGGAGTGGCCAGTTTTGTAGGATGGACAAACAATTGTCACCATACTGCCATTTCATCAGTATGTATAGAAGAACTGTAGTAGCATAGGGGAAGCTACTGGTGTTGAAACCTAGGACAAGAACCTGAACCATACTTTCAGTCTTGCTGCCTATATTTTTCATGACATATATGCACTTTGATATAGTTAATAGTTATTGCTTGTTCAGGACTATGATCCTAATTTCTGAAGCCCTCTGTTCTACGAGGTTTCCAACCTTTTTGACGGTGTTTCACGGTATAAAACTTCAGAAATAAAGGGTCTCAGGCGGGTGGGGGTTGGCTATGATTATATGGCACTTGTGTTTCTGCTAACGAGCATACTAAAGTAGTTGAAAGTGAAGGCAGCATGTGCTTGGAGGCGCTGGGCTGGAGAATGTAAAGTAAGGTAAACACGAGAATACATTCAAGATATGTCAGGCAGTGCATTGGTAAACACGAGAATACATACACAAGATATGTCAGGCAGAGGCAGTGCACTGCAGCGGCTTTCCCGCCTGACATCAACTTCACTCACAATCATACGGAGACATCCAGGAAGAGGATGCCATGTGAACGTCCATCGTTGGTAATCTCGTCGCTGGTGTTGAGTGCCCTGTGGTAGCCTTGGCAGCAGTTCTCCGGTTGCGCTATGATTCTCCAGGTGTGGGACAAGATACACGTGTGAGATGGCTAGTCCTCATAAGTGGGTAGTTGTTGGACTTCTCTTCGAAGAATTGAGAAATACCAGATAAAACTTTGAAAAACATACGCACGTCCATCTCACTGTGAGCATGATTTTGGTTCCCTCCAACGTCCTAAAATAATTAAACAAAGAACAAGATAAGTCAAATATGGTTTGGGAACTACGGAGATATGATACACATGAGCTATGTGCTTAAATGAATATATCTATATATAGTGATGGTGGCTTCATCACGAGGATTTAAGTTGTTCTTGTTTTTGCCTCACATGGTCTGTGTGGGAGCTTACTTTATGATTAGTGTGAGGCAAG
Organism: Avena eriantha; assembly: GCA_910589775.1. Taxonomy (NCBI): domain Eukaryota; kingdom Viridiplantae; phylum Streptophyta; class Magnoliopsida; order Poales; family Poaceae; genus Avena; species Avena eriantha. The sequence goes on along the minus strand of OU342743.1, from coordinate 129,102,995 downwards.
TACTACGCTCACAACTAACCATCACACGAACTATGTGAGGTGAGAACAAAAGAGAAACATAGCATTATCTATCTATATATGTATGTATATACACACCCAGTTCACAAATCATGTTTGTCTTTATATAGTAATTTGAAGACTTTTGGAGGAAATCAATATAGCAAAACTGTTTTTCTAATCAGTAAAAATCTTTTGTAAGTAAAAGGTGTTTTCTACTTGCGAATTTAAAGAAAAGTTGGTTATTGCGCGTCTTTTGTGAGCCGCAAACCGAACAAACTAATATGTGCGATGGTTTAATGCCACTGATAGCGATAGCGCAAGTACGTAAGTCAACGGGTCAACATCACAATTTTCGGACACCTACTTCACTTTGTTTCGTGAGCTCCGATCCAGCTATGTCGACGTAGATTCTATGATATTCAGAACGTTCAGTCCTAAAGTCCTCTTTCCCCTGCTTTGCTCTGTGCCCTAAAGCCTTCTCCCACACAAATTGTTTCTGGACGAGTCTTCTGTCAACTTTCTCGACACCTCAAGGCCAAATATAGACCGACCAGAAAATTTCCGTCTGCCCTATAGTACGATCATAGTTATTTGTATCGAACGGGAGAATATTGTAACTCACTCGATTCCTCTCACTATGATTAACGATGATCAAGATACTAATTTGTCTGCAGCGCACGCTAGGTACTTCTTTAGCCAGGTGTAGTACTCTATGCACCGGAAACCCTCTCACGGACAAAATGAAAAACAATCTCGATGTGTTTAGTACGAGCATGAAATATTGGATTTGTAGACAAGTATGTAGCACCAAGGTTGTCATACCACAAACACGGTCTTTCCTTGAGATTCACACTAAGTTCTTTGAGCAAGGCCTCAACCCAAATTAGCTCAGCGGTGGCATTAGTTAGAGCTTTATATCCCGCCTCAGTACTAGAACGTGATACTATTGCTTGCTTGCGAGAACTCCAGGAAATAAGATTGGGACCAAAGAATATAGCAAACCACCTGTAGAGGGTCGATCATCGAGACATCCAGCCCAATCCGCATCTGAGAAGGTACTAAGAAGGGTACTGACATTAAAATCTTTTTGCTGTTGTCCAATGAGTTGTTGTAGGTGCATGAAGAAATTAAGAAACTTTGTTGACTGAGAAGGATAGATAAGGCCATGTGAGGGTTAAATATTGCAAAGCACCAATAATACTTCTGTAAGGTGTACTATCACCGAGACCAAGAGGTGTGCCTTCTGTAAGTGACACCTTTTCCACAAAAGATAGTGGTGTAGGATATGGTGTAGAGTTATGCATGCTTACTCTATTAAGCAAATCAACAACATGTTTTTCTTGTGTTAAGACTAGTGTACCATTTACTTTCTTAACTTCCATGCCCCAAAAGAAGTGAAGATCACCTAAATCTTTAAGTGCAAAATCTTGTCTTAAATCATTTAGGAGAGCAGAGATTGCCTGATCTGAGGATCTGGTCACAATGATACCATCCACATATATCAACACATAAATAGTGATACCTAACTTGTTATAAAGAAACAAAGACATATGTGCTTTGGATGATATGAAGCTAAGATCATGAAGTTTAGAGATAAGTCGAGCATACCATGCACGAGGAGCTTGTTTCAAACTCTAAAGGGCTTTGTCAAGCCTGCAAATATGATGTGGAGCTTGAGGATTTTCAAGCTTAGGAGATTGTTTCATATAAACTTCCCCTTCCAGAATGTCATGAAGGAACGCGTTCTTAACGTATAGCCGTCGTAGGCTCCAACCACGAGAAACTGAGATAGAAACACAAGACGATGGCCCCATAATCAATACCATATCGTTGTTTGAAGACTTCTGCAACAAGACGAGCTTTATACCTATCAATCGTACCCTCTGATTTTTTTGATGCGGTAGACCCATTTGCAATCAACAAGTTCTTGTCTGAACTCGGGGATACAAGATGCCAAGTTTTGTTATGCATAAATGCCTTATATTCTTCTTCCATAGCATGACGCCAATGTTTATTACGAATAGGCTCAGTAAGATTTTTTGGTTTTCTGTAATGGTGAGCATGCCATATCACATTGTACCATTAGTGTAATGTTTTGGATTGCATATATCTTTTTGTAGACGAGTGTGGGATGCAATAGGATAATTATGTACAACAACATGAGGTACTACAGGGTTCATTAGCATAGAAAATCTAGAAGAACTGGTGTTGTCAGATCCACTTGGCCCGCCTGTCACAGGAGATCCCGAAGAAGTGTTGTGGCCTTTATGTGGATGAGAGAATTTGGTGGAGCGGGGCATAGAGGATTTGCTCGCGGGGGATAGAAGTGGTGACCCGCCTGACGACCTGGATGCGCTGGAGTCGTGCACAGTGTCCCGAGCGGGCGAGAGCCACGAGGGAGATTCAGTCGTCCTGGTGGATTGGGATGTGGCAGCACGGGAATCGACTATACATTGTTGTCATGGGAGGTATAATGTTTTCTCCCGATCCAAGATAGATTTCGGACCAAAATCTGTATGGGGATCATCATTTGATTGCCAATTGCTATATAACCCATCCCTTCATCAATTTTGGATTTTTTAACTATTTGCTGTGTTTTCTTCAGTTGTATATTCTGTATTTATGTTAGCTGATGACTCAGATATTGTGACCTGTGGAGAGTTAGCAACAGTAGGAATAATATACATGTGATCATCATTAGTTTGCAACCCCTCATTATCGGATGCCAACTGAATGTACCTTGTTGGTACCATCACAGAGGCGTATCTCGTCGCTGGTGTTGAGCATCCTGCGATAGCCTTGGCAGCAGCTCTCCGGTTGTGCTAGGCTTCTGTTACGCGTGTGAGATGACTAGTCCTCATAAGTGGGTAGTTGGACTTCTCTACAAAGAATTGAGAAATACCAAGTAAAACTTTGAAACACACACGCACAACTATAACAATGTTGGTACACGTCCATCTCACTGCGAACATGGTTTTGGTTTCCTCCAAAGTCCTAAAATAACTAAACAAAGAACAAGATAAGTCAAATATGGTTTGGGAACTATGGAGATATGATACACATGAGCGATGTGCTTAAATGAATATATCTATATATGGTGATGATGGCTTCATCACGAGGATTTTAAGTTGTTCTTGTTTTTGCCTCACATGGTCTATGTGGGAGCTTACTTCATGATTAGTGTGAGGCAAGTATTACACTCACACTAACCATCACACGAACTATGTGAGGTGAGAACAAAATAGAAACATGGCGTTATCTATATATATGTATGTATATATCCATCCAGTTCACAAATCATGTTTCATTCATCATGTTTGACTTTATATAGTAATTTGAAGATTTTGGAGGAAATCAATATATTAATATATATATATATATATATATATATATATATATATCAGTACTATTCTATCATCGATAATATAATGATATTCTATACATGATCCATACTTCCCTCGGTTCGATTTATATACTACTTCAGATGCCATTTCTATACTTCATTTTTGCAAACATGATACTTCTTTTTTACCTATGTAACAATTGTCATTTCTAAACCACTAATCGGAATAATGTAAATGATATACTGTAGGAAATTTATGGAAAACCTGCAACTTTTTCGTACTAAACTTTTTTCAGATTCGAAACCATTTAAATTTAATTTAAAAAACCAGAAATTGACATAAACAAGCATAAAACGTCCTTTTAATCGCTTTTTTGAACCGCTGATCAGAATGGAGCAAACGATGATGTGTTGGAAATATAATGAAATTGCGCACCTTTTTCGTGTTGAAAGTTTTTTCAAATTCTGCATAGTTTAAAATTAATTTTGAGTACACTAAGATTTGGATTTTTCGAAAACGACAGACAGTAATTTCTCGATTAGTTTTTAACAACTTGTCGGAATGATGCAAATGATATCTCGTTCGATAGCTATGGAGCAGGCGCAACTTTTTCATTCAGAACATTTTCTCAAATTCGAAATGGTTTAAGAGTAATTATACAAATATTGTCCGCGGTTTCATTTCCTAGGTATGGATAGTAATTTGTCGATTGTTTTTGAATCGTGTGTTGGAATGATGCAAATGATATCTCGTTGGATAGATATGAAGTAGGCACAACTTTTTCATTCAAAAAGTTTTCTCAAATTTCAAACAATTTAAGAGTAATTTAAAAAATAATGTCCACGGTTTCATTTTCCTAGGCAGCGAACACTATACTTCCCTTTTTATACTTTCTATACTTCCCTTTATTCGATTTCTATACTTACCTTTATTCATTTTCTATACTTCCTTTTTGCTGGTTTCATTTCCTAGCCAGCGAACACTATACTTCCTATTTTGTAAGTTCTATACTTCACTACTTCCTATTTTGTAAGTTCTATACTTCACTTTGTGCAATTTCTATACTTTCCTTTTTCATTTTCTATACTTTCCTTTTGTTGGTTTCATTTTCTAGGCAGCGGACACTATACTTCCTATTTTGAAACTTCCATATTTTCTATTTTTTAATTTCCATACTTCCTGTTTTTAAATTTCTATACTTTCCCTTGCCGGTTTCATTTCCTAGACAATGAACACTATACTTCATATTTTGCAACTTCTAGACTTCTCTTTGTGCAATTTCTATACTTTCCTTTTTCAAATTTCTATACTTCCCTTTGCTGGTTTCATATTCTAGGCAGCGAACACTATACGTCCCATTTTAAAACTTCTATACTTTCCATTTTTCAATTTCCATACTTTATGTCTTTAAATTTCTATACTTTCACCTCTTGAAAATTTGTACTTTCTAAACATGTACTTTTCTTTCAATTATGTTTGTATACTGCTACCTTTTTAAACATGTATATTGCCAGTCATTTGAAGTTTGTACTTCTCTACTTCTTATAGTCATACTTCCCGATTCATTTTTTACTTCATGTATACTGCCCAGTGCCGAACAACCATACTTATTTGCGGAGTAATAAACACGAAGTTTTTTGTTCTTTAGCCGTGTTAAACAAGTGCCTCACCCTAAAAAGTTCAGTTCCGAACAATAAGCACATCCCTTTTCTCTCTCGAGTTACCTTCTATTTCTATGACTAAAGCCATACCAGTAGAGCTAATTAATTTGAAGAATAAACAGAGCGCAGCATCAGCAGCTTCATTGTCAAACAAAGTCAGGATCCTTGTAACATAAGAAGACGAGAGAAACAAAATATCGAGCAGTTAAATTGTAACATCCCAAAACTTTAATCCAAGGTTATTAAGATCCAAATCATCAAAATTAGGGTTAACAAAAACTTTTCCAATTAAAATTATTAAAGCATCCATATGTGTGTGCATTTAAATAGGAGTTGTTTTGAATTGCCATGATTAAGTGATCCATTGCTTGTAAAATGATTCTTAGGTGAAATAAACATCATCTAGATCATTCCCAAACAAATCCCAAAGAAAAACAAATCAAAACAAATAAAAGAAGCAAATGGTCATTTGTGCCATCTTAATCAACATACCTACTTTGGCTATTCCTAGAACTCAAAACCTAACAGAAACAATTATGGATCTTTGCACCCCTTGATAGTGCACATAATAATGTACCAAGACCCACTTTGTGATCTACCAAAAACATTCAAATACTAAATTTAAATGGCAGTTGAAAATTGAATCTATTTCATATGGGAAGATCCCACTATTTCAAAAACCACTCAAACAAGCTCAAATTTTAAAACCCAAGCACCCACAGAGTCACAAGCTTAATACTAGCACACCCACCAAAAATCTTTTCAAAATTCAAAAAGAAAGTTCTTGCGGCCATTTCATCAAACACATGGTAGGCATGATTTACACCCTAATCCTAGCTCACTGTTTGCAACTGGGTTTTGCCCCCAAATGATCTCCATTTAAACCCTCTGTCTCCTCTTGATCTAACCAGACCCTTAGCACCCATCCCCTACCTCCCTAGTGGCATTGCCATGCCAACCCGAGCCCATGCCGTCGGCCAAACCTTGCAACCGCCCCAGCAGACCACCTTCCTCTCGCTTGCCATGTCTACGAGCTAGCCAGGACCTCACTGCCACCCTATGTCCCCTCCCCGAGCCAGGCCAAGCCGTGGACCACCGAGGAACCGCCGCGCACCAAGTGTCTGCACCATGCCGAGCACGCGCCAGAGCGCCGCGTCCGACACGCGTGCACGCGCCGCCCCTCGACCGCAACCCACGTCCACCGCTCTGCCACGACCCTAGGAGCACGCCAGACATGCCCGTTCGCTGCCCAATGCACCACAGCCACCGCTCGCCGTGGAGACCGCCGCCTCTGCCGCTCAGAGCGCATGCACCGCCCGACCAATTGCCACCATCCCTACGCCCGCATTTACTCCGTAGAGCATCGCCAGGAGACCAGCCACCGTCCCCTACCTCGAGCCACGCCGCTAGCACGCTGTGCAGCCCTCGCCGTAGCCGCCCGCCCATGCCACTCGATCGCGTCGTTGTCCTATAAATAGAGGCCACCCCGGCCCCATTCGGCACACCATTCACCTCCCCTCACCTCACTGACCGTTCCCCACCTCTAGCCGGAGCAGCGCGAGCACTTGCTCGCCGGAATTTGGCCGGAGTAGCCCGCAGCAGAGGAGGAAAGGGCGACGTCGATTTCGTCCACCCCCGGAGCTGCCTCGATCGCCCCTGACCTTGCCGTCGTCTACCAGTCCGTTTGCTTGCCTCGCCGTTGTCGCTGGAGCCCTACGCCCCCTACGCACCCCCACCAAGCCGCTAGGGTTCGACCTTGCCGGCGACCTGTTCATCGTCGACGACGAGCCCCAGCCGTTGATCCCCGTTCTAATCTAACGTCCCACATCGCCCTGTACCGCTTCGCGCGTTATGAGCCTCTAACCGGTGGACCCCCTGTCAGCTGAGCCCCGCGCCGCGTAGTGTCATTGGGCTGGCCCATTAGATTTCCCGCGCGACCCATTTAGTTTGAATTGATTTTTTCTATTTTAGTTTAAACCTAGTTTTGTCCCCTAGTTTGAAATTCAATTCAGAGAGATTTACAAATCCAAATGGAGTGATTCCAATTTTGTTAGAAAGCTACTAAAAAGATCTACCAAAGCCTGTTGGATTTAATTCAATTAGAGTTATAGATCTCGCCTAGTAAAAATAATAAGACAGAAACATTTGCACCTTGCAACATTTTTATAAAATCAACCATGTTAGCTTTTGAGTTGATTCCAACTCTCAAAAATCACATTTCACCATACCTATCTGAATATGTAATAATATTAAGGTTTACATGCAGTGACTTTGGACTAGTACCAAAATAATGCTATATAGGCATTTCTAGTCACTTTAAATCATTAAATAATGAACTTAAACCAAAGTAATTGTGATCCAACCTTTAAATCACATTCCCACATGTTAGAATATGTGGTGATGACATGTGTCCACATGATCCCATGTTTTAAGTGGTGAATATTAAATCTTAGTAATTTTTAAATGAGTAACAATTACTTTTATAAAATGAAAAGAATGAGACTATTGAATTAAAACTTGTGATGCTAGTGATGATAATAGATCATAAAATGTGTGCCTTATAGTGCTAATTAGACTAGTTAAGTATTTTTTGGTGATTGTGTACTCTATATGTATTTATAGACGATAGTACCGACCAAGCTTTCGAGGAGGAGGAGTTCTACCAAGAAGAAGAAGAAGAAAACTTCAACCACTTCACTGCACAAGGCAAGCCACCATTAAAAATGCAAGCTAACCATTGCAAGCTAGATAATATAAGCACATGCATTAGGCATGCTTTGGTTATACCACTTTGACTATCATTTACCCCAAGTATTATTTTTTCCAAGCTTTACTTCCTTTACTTTACACAAAGTCCTTACTTGTTTTAAAGGTAGCATACAGAGTATAAAACTTAACCTAGTTAGATAACTTTAGATGTCATTCTATGGCATGATATTGATTCCATCATTTCCACCTTAGTGAACACTCTTAACTTAATAGTTTTGAGTAGATAAAAACTTGAGTCACTTTAGATGGGAACACTTGGTGAAAATGAATTATGAAAATCTTGGAATGATGAGTCATTATATTGAGATGTTTTGACATGTGTTGAGAAACACAAATGGTTTATGATGATGAAAATATGGAGGCATGAGCCTTAACCCTTTTCCAAAACTGATGGTTGGATTGGGATGTGATACCATTCCAAATTTACCATACAACCACAATACCTGAATTGGGTAAGGCTTAGTCGGGAGTTTATATGCATTAGAATTAGTTCCCTCGCGGGAGAGGTCTGAGCTGAGGCTACCTCTCAATGTTGTCCACCTATGCAGTGCCCAAGATGACAGATGATCATGGTTGGGAGGCCATGCTCATAGGAGAGGTGCTTATACTAGGGTGTGTAAAGGAAAGGTTATGTTTGATTATCTGCATACTAAGTATGATGATTCAGGGCTACCCCCGACAGATGTATCGAATCTTGTGGTGAAAGTGTAACACCTCTGCAGAGTGTCAAACTATTCAAATAGCCGCGTCTGCGGTTATGGATAGTTGGAATGGCCATACTGTTTCGTTGTCAGATGTTTTCAAAATGACTTATGAAATGATGAATCTTGACTTGACCACAACGGGGTTGTGTTTATGACAATAGCTTCCCACCTTAAGTGATTCTAGAACTTTATTTTATCTTTCGTTGCTTCTGAACTCAGCTTAGGCTTCAAACTTAACTTTATAATTAAACATAGAGTTAGCACTTTAACTTAGAACTATACTACTTGTTAGTGGTAGTTTGCGAGTACTTAAAGAGTACTCATGGCTTTTGTCCCTGGCTATTCTCATGGCCATACTATGAAGGAGACTACCAGGATGATGGTCAATAGGACGACTATGATTACTAGGATTGTCTGCCTTGGTCAGCATTGCCTGTGCCCCTGAAGATGGACCCCACCGCTACGCTTATCTTTTATTCCGCTATTTGTTGTATTAAGACTGGATCATGAGATCCTTTATTTGTGTAAGACCTTATGTATGGTTTGTAATGGATGATGTACTATGATATCCAATCTGTTATGCCTCGCAAAAATGGTAATCCTAGGATTGCAAGGTATGGCATAACAGGCATCTGGGATTAAAAAACCGGGTGTTGACAAGTTGGTAATAGAGCCATCCTGACCATAGGAGACCCTAGTTAGAATGGACGTCCAAACAAAAACTAGTTTCAAAACCAAAGTGAGTATTTATGAAAAAGTATTTCCTCTCTTATCCTTGGGAATTCATTCTTTCTCAAAAATTCATGTTCCTCAAAATTCTTACATTACTACTTAAAATTTGACACACTTGATCACTTCACTAACTTACTCATCCTTAATTCTTGTAGATTGAGACTTAGTTCAGCAAGTTCTACCAGTTGGGAAACGGAGGTCAGCTGATCTTCGAGAGGGATCTGGATTCACTATCGGAGTTACTGGGACGCCCACATCCGGAGTTTCTTGGAGCTCAACTTCCAGGACCCCCAGGAGGAGATTTACAGTGGCTAGTCACCGCTGATCTTAGAGGAAGCATCGAAGCACCAACGTCCGGGAGAATCTAGTTCTCCGTGAGAGAGAACAACTGGCTAGATGGATTAGCCAGGGCAATGCATGAAGCTCTCGCACGTCTATGTGCCCTTAGTGTCAACCAGATCCAAGGAACCCGTTTTGCTCACTATGCAAGACGACTTTATGGGAATGCCGATGGAGATGCCAAGTCATCCAGCACTGAAGCGCCAAGTGGAGAACCTCGACTTCCTATTGTACAATCGTCAGAAGGAGTTGGACAATGCTAGGGAGTTAGCCAACCAGAACCGTGCCATTGCCGACCAGAAGGCCCAGACTTTCTCATTGCTTGTCAAGGATCGTCAGTCTCTTCGCCTCTAGCGCGGGAAGAAGGATCGCACCATCGCCCATCTTCGCAAGAAGGTGGCCGACCTCGAGAAGACCGTCAAGGAGCAGGAAGCTCAGCTTGCAGCCAAGGAGGAAGAAGATGAGGGTGAAGACATCCAGGGAGACATGGATTCTTACCTCAGCAATGACGATGACTTCCTGGAGGAGGATGTTGTGGACTTCTACACTAACGACGAGGACTCCGACTTCATCGACGATGAGTAGAGGCACTAGAGCACTATCGTAGCATGAGATTGTATCGGTCCCACTGTATCATAGCTTGCAGAATGGTTCTTAAAACCATTTGTTTTCCTTTATTGTTGTGGTGTGTGTTTGTATCGTGTGTTTTCTTGCATGAATGAAATGGAGTAGTTGCAAAAACCTGAGTCAAACTCAAAGTTTTAGCTTTGAAACCAAAACCATGAACCTTATAACTTTCCCTCTTACCCTCTTATCTACCTCAATCTTCAGATGACTCGTGGAAACCAAGGAGGGAGCAGCTCGTCGCAAGACCCCATGCTGCAGATTATGCAGATGTTAGTTGCAGACCGTGAAGCAAGCAGGGCAGAGCGCCAAGCCAATTTAGCAGCATTGCAGCAGATAGCTCAGATGGCCCAAAACAACCAAGGACATGGAAACCAGGATCACCATGGATCCAAACCCAAAAACTTCCAGAATACCAATCCCCCAATCTTTAGTACTTCAGAGAACCCACTAGATGCTGATGACTAGTTGCAGACTATGGAAAACAACTTAGAAGTTGCAGGAGTTGATGACAACGAGAAGGTTCTTTTTGCCACCCACTATCTGGCAGGAGATGCAAGAGCATGGTGGAACAGTATCCGCACCATGAACCATGGTCAAGTGATGACATGGGAAGCTTTCAAAATCAAATTCAGCCGCACCCACGTGTCGCAAGGTCTACTCACCAGAATGAGGGATGAATTCCGAGAACTGAAGCAAGACAGAATGACTGTGGTGGAGTACTGTGATAGATTCCTGTCACTTGCCAGATATGCACCTGATGAGATCAACACGGAGGCCAAGAATAAGGAGAGATTCTTGAACGGACTGCATGATGAGATGCAGACTGTCCTCGTCAACATCCGTTTCCAGGATCTCGAAAAGCTAGTCGACTCTGCCATTCAAATGGAAGGGAAGATTAACCAGGCAAACGACAACCGTAAACATCGTATGATGCAGTAATCTGGATCCAGCAGTCACCACAGGTACCGTCCCAACCCCTCACCAGGATATGCACCAAGGAACAATCGACCCCCAATATCTCTCCCAAGCTACCCCAACCGTAGCGGAGGCAATGTGAAGTCCGGAGGAAACAATCACAACTCCGGCAATGCCCACAACTTCAACCGTGCACCTCCCAAGAGCAACAACAACAACACTGCACCTAGAACTGGCAGCAATGCTGTGCCTGTCGTAGCAAAGGACAAGTCACATATCACTTGTTTCGAGTGTGGAGTGAAGGGTCACTATTCCAATGAGTGTCCCAAGAAGACTGCAGCCACTGCCAATGTGAATGCCCTAGCTCAACAGCAGCGTCGTGTTCAACCAGGGAGAAGATTTGCCCCAGGGAACCCTCACAACCACAACGGTCGTCTATTCCACATGAATGCCGAAGAAGCCCAAGAAGCGCCAGATGTAGTGTTGTGTATGTTTTCTGTCAACTCAGTTTTAGCAAGAGTATTGTTTGATTCGGGAGCATCGCATTCATTTTTCACCGGAGAATTTGCATGCACTAATAAGATTCACCCAACCAACCTGAAGCATGTCATGATAGTTCAAATCCCTGGTTCAACAACCAAAGCTAGAAAAATTGCAAAGTTGTGCCTATCAGAATACATGGGATAGATTTTTATGCCAACCTAATAGTACTCGGAACCAAAGGATTGGAAGTAGTACTAGGTATGGACTGGATGTCAAGGCACAAAGGACTGATAGACTGTGCTAAGAAAGCCATCACCATGACTAGTAGCTCTGGAGTAACAGTAGAGCATATCTCTGAAACCTTACCCCGTCAATTCAAGTGCAACAAGAGTCTAGCCCTACCCACCATAGACCAAGTCAGAGTTGTCGTCGGATTGATGACAAGTACGCCATGAGGGGGTCCTCGAGGCGTGCGGAAGAGAGGGGTGTGAGGCGTACGGTGTTCCGAGACGGTGAGCACACAAGTTTACCTAGGTTCGAATCCGCCGGCTTTGGACGGACCCTACTCCTGCTATCAATCAAGTAATACGGCAAAGCCGGAATATGGGTTACAAGGGTTTCGCCTGTGCGAGTTGAGATTGTAGACTATTGGTCGTCTCTAGTGTTGCCCTAAAGGCTCTCCCTAGGACGGCTTATATAGATATCCGGCCTATGCTTTACAGGAGAGATCAATCCGGCTACGACTAAGAGTTGGTTACAGAGTACATCTTGAACTACAAGTAACATTATGGGCCTAAGTCGGTAAGTCTTCTGGGCCTTTCCGTAGCCGGATGGGACTCCGTCTTCTCTCTCTAACTGGGCCGACCGTGAAGCAAAGCTCTAACCCGAAGTGGGCCACCCTGGTCAGCAAGGAACGTTGAGGATACCTGGAAAGTATATCCCCAACAATAGCCCCCGGAGGCCTCCAAGATCCAAAGTCGGATTTTATCATCGTCTAGCTTGATCTTCGGCTTGCAGAATCTTGAAGGGTTCCTGAAACTTTATAACAAAGAATACGATCCGGGTCTTAAAAGCAAGTCGGACCTTTCAATTAGTTAGTCGGATTTTCCAGCTCGCTTTTAAACTAAGCCGGAAACTTGGTCTCTAACACCACCTGACACAAGCATGGTCCAGTCACGTCATCTGACAGACGTTCCGTCAGCACGACCGTTGGTGGGTCCGCAGTTCGCGGAACCGAGGCGCCGTTTTAATGTGTGCGTGGAGATCGAGGCGACGCAATCATCGCGCGGGCCCTTCCCAGTTCTTTCCACGATGCGTGGCGGTTACACTATAGCATTTGCATGAATCTTGGCGCAGGTAGGTAGATATAAGGGGTCTAGATTTTTTCTTCTCCTCTCCACCTGCCTTTCGCCATTCCTTTCTTCCCAAATCTCCAGCACGCCCAAAGCCCTTTCGTTTTCCCCCACAGAGCTCCTAGCGCCGCCACTTTAGGGTCACCCCTTCCCACCGGAGAGAAATGGCTTCATCCTCTTCTTCCTCTCTGGCGGCGGCGGCAGCGTCGGCAGAAGCGGCTGTAGAAAAAGAAAGTTTCCGGGGAATCTGGATCCCTTGCGCCCTCGACGAGGGGGCGCTCAAGAACATGGAGAAGGAGGGGCTTCTCGCTGCCGCTGACTGGCGGAGCAGTTCCGGCGAAAGCATCCCCAATCCGCGCGAGGGCGAGCACATCCACTTCGGCACCCATCTGGACCGAGGTTTGTCTTTTCCTCCCTCGGAGTTCTTCTCCGAGGTGATTGACCATTATGGAGTTTAACTCCATAATCTTCCTCCCAACTCCCTTCTAGAGATGAGCGCATTTGCTGCGCTTTGCGAGGGCTTTCTTGGCATTAGGCCGAGTTTGCTTCTTTTCCGGTATTACTTCCATGTCCGGAGAAATTCTATTACCGCCGGTGTTCCTTATATCACCGGTACTATTAGTTTTTCTGTTAGACGAGACCAGTCCTATCCCAAAATTGCTGCCAGTGACTCGGTCAAACAATGGCCAGTCACCTTTTTCTATCATAGGGATATTCCGGCTCCCAGCAAAGCTACTGCTTTGCCGGCTTTTGTCGACGGAGCCGCCACAGCCCAGCCTTCCTGGGATGAGGCTGCTCCGGCTCTTACGGACGATCCGATCCTCGCTAAGAGGCGGATTGAATATCTTATCAAGCACAAGGGTCTGAGGGGATTCGACTTAGTCCAGTGCTAGGTCACACGTCGGATCCAGCCACTTCAGTACCATGGGGATAGACTGATGCACTCCATCACGTCTTCCAAAAAAGATTCTCTCCGCATCAGCCCCAAGGCCTACACCAGCCAAGGCTATATAAGCCAGATCAAATGGCTGATTAAAGAGCGGATCGAGAGAAAAATTCCGGAGATCTCTCTGGACATGCACACGGCGGAAAACCCCGTGGTAGCGGTAAGCTTCCATCAGTACACCTTTTACGTGTTTCAATCTTTTTAAGTCATACATTGCAATGCTGATATGTTTTCTTGTTTTCAGCTTGCCGAAGTCCCCGAGTCGGAGCTTGCTCCACTCGAAGGATATCCTCCTGAGTTTTCTCAGGAAGCTGAAGTGGTCCCATTGCCGGACCTTGCGCTCAAGAAGCGCAAAGCTCCGACAGTGGCTGTTGGCACAAAGGAGGTGCCTGTTGTGAAGAGGTAACTTTCATTCACAATTTCCGCCTTTGTTCCTTTCTCGAATTTCTTTCTGAGATGTAATATTTCCGACATTACTACATTCTCAGAGCAAAGCCTCTCATCAAGGGTAAGGGGAAGGGGATTCCTGCAAAGCCCCTGCGACAGGCGAAGCTTACCATAGCTTCCCCTGCCACGGCTCCTTCGACTCCTGCCCCTGAACTTTCTGCAATGCCGGCGATTACTCCTTCTTCGGTTGTTGCAGAAGATCCGGCTCCTCCAACGGCGCCTGTGATCCTTGGATCGCACACTGACGTCACCGTGGGTGCGTTAGCTCAAGATAATGGTGAACCCTCTTCGGGTAATGATCCCTCGGTTGAAGTCTTCGCCGACAACCTCCTCAACAACCCTGGACTTGCCAAACTTGGCTTATCCCGGAAGTCTGCAGAGGAGATCCAGCGGCTGGCCAGGCAAGTCCTGGACAAAAGCCATCTATCCCCCGAAGAGGAAACGCAAGAAGCAGAGGACGTCAAGTTCTCTGACCTTCTCGCCCAAGTCCGCCTTCGCGACGAGAGGATCTGGGCTGGAGAGCTTCCAACAGCCCCAGTAATTCCTCTTACTCTAGCCGAGAAGGTGGCAGTTGAGGTGAACGCGGGTTTAGACAAACTCACCCGCGAGCAATATGTAAGTCGGAATTCCAACTCTTGTTTTTTACCTTATGTTATATCATATCCTCTAGCCCCCAAGCATGAAGTAGGATATAGAAATCCGAGTTTATGCTTTTCATTAGGATGCCAAAGAACGAACTAGTGTAGCCCCCAAGGCTCGTGCTGATATTTAGCAAAAAATATTAGCCCGAGTCTTAAGTAGCTTTCTGACTTTGGGTATTCTGACTTACAGAAAGTGTATTCCTATAACCAGGAATTGTTAAAAAATGTCTATGATAAGTGGAGAGAAATCAAAGCTCTCCGGCTAAAAAATGCTGAGCTCAAGCTAGCCAAGGATGAAGCCGAAGGTAACATTTCGAGATTCAAACCTTGTCTTTTACTTTTCCAATATCGAATTTTTCTGAACTGTTGTTCTTTTTGACTTACAGCATTGGTGAAACAATCTATCGCTATGATTGAAGAGGCCGAGAACCTCAAAACCTTAGTGGTGGAGAACAAGGGACTTCGCCAAGAGCTGGATAAGCTCAAGGCAGATCATGAAAGGAGCATAGCTCAAGTTCTCGAGTCCTCCTCCATGGCCACTGAAGAGCGTGATCTCAAGATTTCCGCTCAGGATAAGGTTATCTCGGACCTTAAAAATGAGGTTGGCAGAGAGAAGGATATCTCCTAGGTGCTCCGGGCTGAACTCCAGAGTCTTCGGGAGGAGAAAGCCAAGATTGACGACGTCATTCTTGGTATGTTCCATCTATCTGACTTATTCTTTCTTCGACTTTCATCAATGTCAGATTTTCATTGACTTGTTTTGTGTGTAGGTCCTCTGAACTTGACGGACTCCTCCTCGTCCGAACCCCGCACTCACCGGCTTACTCAATTCGGTGATCTCATTCATGACTATCGCCAGTCCCTTGAGGACATTGGCGAATCTCTTAGGATTCCGGACATGCCAAGCATGTCGGACTTCCAAGTGCAGGAGAAGGCCAAGGAGATGCCGCAGCTTGTTCGGGACTGGAACATGTCCTACACGCGGACCGCTGCGCAGAACGCTCTCACCATGGTCATGAGCCATCATGGGAACATGGAGATATGGCAAGTGACCAGAGGGTACTGCAAAGTAGACGAAGACGGCTAGGAGCAAGACCTTCAAGCTATCATGCACTCCTACGCCGGATATGGGTGTCACGTAGCTGATCTGACCAGCTACGAGACGCCCTTCTTCACCCGCGTGGATACTCCGCCACCTCCTACAGAAGACGCCGAAGAAGTTTCCGACGATGAACGGACCACCTCAGATCCGGACATCTCGACACGATATCATGGCGGAGTAACCAGCGATCCGACAGTTCCTTCATCTCCTCCTGCATCATAGATCATAAAACTATGTATTATTCTGGAAAGACATGATGCATTTTGCAAATATTAAGTACTATGACTTTTGCTAGTGCCAAGTTTTTTATCTATTCAGCACTTTTGTCTTAAATTATTTGTGTGCCTGAAATGTTTGCATAAGCACTTGGAATTTTCCGCCTCAACTTATCGTTTATCTGGCTTTCCGCCTCGTCCCTTTCGTGAGCCGGCTAAACCTTCAGCCGGAAACTTTGCCGAGCAACGGAGCTCAATTGCTAAACCAGTTTAAACTCGGAAACAAAGCCGGCTTCTAGTACCAACAATTCACTACTCGGAAGATACCCGCATCCAGCAATCAGACAAATAACCCAAGTAAAGACTAGAGTTTTTTAGAGTTATACCCGAAGGTAGCAGTTTTAGAATCGGAAATCTAAACCAGAACGAACATGAGCATAAAGTACTTTCAAGCATTCTGGAATTTTCGACTATGACATGATCTTTTAGGAAATAAGATGGTAAAAACTTCTCAGGAAAACATTGAGGTGACCAAATTTTTTATTTCTCACAGAGCATGTACATATGTATAATTACAAAGAAAGATAAAACTAAGAATAAAAGGGACGTAGCTGAGCAATATTCCATGGTCTGTCTAATTCTTCCGGATTTGTACTGCCTCCAGCTCTCTTTCTCTTCTTAGTAGCAGGTCTTTCTTTGACTGGCCTCACGTCAGTTAAGTAGTACGACCCATTGTGCAATACTCGACTAACCAAAAAGGGTCCTTCCCATATTGGGGAAAGTTTGTGCTTTCTTTGTTGCACAAGCCGGAGAACCAAATCACCTTTATTAAAAGATCTAGTTCGGACTCTCTGGCTATGATACTTGCGTAACTTCTGCTGATAGGCTGTAGATCTCATTTCAGCAACGACGCGAACTTCTTCGACTAAGTAGAGATCATTTTGTCGAGAAATCTCAGCATCCTCTTTAATATACGCGGCCACTCTAGGAGAAGTATGAATCAAATCACTAGGAAGAACTGCTTCTGCACCATAGACCAAGAAGAAAGGTGTATATCCTGTTGACCTGTTCGGAGTTGTTTGCAAACTCCAAATTACAGAGGGTAGTTCCTCTGCCCAAGCCCCCGCAGCACGTTTCAGTGGTGCTTCGAGTCTTGGTTTCAAGCCTTGTAGAATTAAACCATTTGCTCTTTTGACTTGTCCGTTAGCCTGTGGATGTGCGACTGACGCAATGTCAAGCCGGATATTTTGCTCGTCGCAGAATTCAGCCAACTCTCCCATGGAAAAGTTACTCCCGTTGTCCGTGATAATGCTATGCGGATAACCATACCGGATTATAACACTCTCGACAAATCTTTTGGCTGTTGCTCCGTCACAACTAGTGACAGGTTTAGCCTCGATCCATTTCGTGAATTTATCCACCATCACTAAGAGGTGAGTAAATCCACTTGGAGCTCGTTTAAAAGGTCCTACCATATCAAGCCCCCAGATCGCAAAAGGCCATGCTATAGGTATTGTTCGCAGCTGATCAGCCGGAACATGAGCTTGCTTGGCGTACTTTTGGCAGCCTTTGCATATCTTGACTAATCGTTCGGCATCTGCCTGAGCTGTAAGCCAGAAAAAACCATGTCAAAAAGCTTTTGCCACTAAAGATTTGGCTGCAGCGTGGTGACCACACTCGCCTTCTCGGATTTCTCTTAAGATTTCCACTCCTTCTTCCGGAGATACACAGCGCTGAAAAACCCCAGAAACACTCCGTTTATGGAGCTCACCTTTAACAATAGCATAGGCTTTTGCTCGTCGGATAATCTGCCGGCTCAGCACCTCGTCTTCAGGTAATTTGCCATCTACCAAGTAATCAAGGTAGGGTTGAGTCCAGCTGGGAATTACAGCCAAAACTGCTATTAAAGGTGAGTCGGATTTGGTCGGATAATCCTCATCTACTCCCTTTATCGAGGGAATTTTGAGGTGCTCTAAAAATGCGCCATCCGGAACCTCTTTCCGTGCAGAACCTATTCGAGATAGTGCATCTGCTTCCTCGTTTTCTGCTCGAGGGATGTGTTGAACTTCAAACCCCTCGAACGATTTAGGTAGATTATCCACGATAGCTTTATATGCTGCCATGTGCTTATTTGCATTACAAATATCCCACACTTTCTGAGCAACAAGATCCGAATCTCCATAACACATCAAACGTCGGATGCCAATATCCTTAGCAATCCGGATTCCATGCAGTAGTGCTTCATACTCGGCAATGTTGTTTGTCGCTGTGAAGTGGATCTGCAGCACATATAAAAGTTTATCTCCTTGGGGTGATTTGAGCACCACGCCAGCCCCCGAGCCCTCCCTAGCCTTGGATCCATCAAAAAAGAGGGTCCAATATTCCGACTCCGGGAGGACCATGTTCTCCTTGGTCTCTGTCCAATCAGCGACAAAGTCGGCAAGGATCTAGGATTTGATTGCTGTCCGGGGTTTGTACTCAATATCGAAAGCTGCAAGCTCTATGCCCCATTTGGCGACGCGTCCTATAGCATCGCTGTTATTGATTATATCTCTCATGGGAGCTTTGCTCACCACGGTAATTGGGTGTTCCTGAAAATAGTGTCGTAACTTACGAGATGCTAGAAAAACACCGTAAGCCAACTTTTGATAGTGCGGATATCATTGTTTTGATTCTGTCAGGACCTCGCTGACAAAGTACGTCGGACGCTGCACCAGGTGCTCCTGATTTTCTTCTGGTCTCTCCACCACCATAACTATACTGACAACCCTATTTGTCGCAGCAATGTAAAGCAACATCGGTTCCTGAGGTTCCGGTGCTGCAAGGATAGGAGCAGATGAGCGTACTTTCTTCAGGTCTTGTAGTGCAGCTTCGGCTTCGTTAGTCCAGACAAAATCCTTGGTTTTCTTTAGGAGTTTGTATAATGGTGCGGCTCTTTCACCAAGCCGGCTTATAAATCGCCTGACCGCGGCGATGCAACCAGTTAATCTTTGTACATCTTTCAGGCGAGTTGGCCTGGAAATATTGAGAATAGCCTTGATCTTGTCACGGTTCACCTCTATGCCTCGTTGAGACACAATAAAACCTAACAATTTTCCGGCTGGTATTCCAAAGAAGCATTTCTTCGGGTTAAGCATGATGTTGTATTTTCGTAAATTGGCGAACGTCTCCTCTAAGTCGGAAACCAATGTTTCCTTCTTTTTGGACATGACCGCGATATCATCCACGTATGCATGTACATTGCGCCCAAGTTGATCATGGAGGCAACGTTGCATCGTGCGCTGGTACGTAGCTCCTGCGTTCTTCAGCCCAAAGGGCATCGTAACATAACAGAAGGTTCCGAAAGGGGTTATGAATGAAGTCTTGATTTTGTCAGATTCCTTCATCCGGATTTGGTGATAACAGGAATATACGTCGAGAAAACAGAGGAGTTCCGAGCCTGCCATAGAATCGATAACTTGATCAATTCTAGGCAGAGCGAACGGATCTTTTGGACAAGCCTTGTTCAAGGCAGTATAATCAACACACATCCTTAAATCAGTAGTGTCCTTTTTAGGGACCATTACAGGGTTGGCCGACCATTCAGTATGGATGACCTCTTCTATGAATCCGGCTAACTCGAGCCGCGCTAGTTCCTTAGCTATTGCCTTACGCTTTTCGTCACCAAACCGTCGTAAGGACTGTTTGACGGGTTTAGCGTTCGGGTTTACATTTAGAGAGTGCTCGGCAATTTCCCTAGGTACTCCGGTCATGTCAGATGGCTGCCATGCGAAGATATCTTGATTTGCTCGGAGGAACTTGACGAGCGCGCCTTCATATCCGCTACTTAGGCCTGCGCCTATCTGGGTCACCTTGGAGGGGTCATCATCCTTCAATGGCGTCGTCTTCGTCTCTTCTGATGCCTTGAACTCCGGATTTGGTTTTGTCACCTCCTTCTTCGTTGCGGGCATCTCGGACGGATCTATGCCTTTCTTGATCTCCTGGTACTCCTGGGCGTGCAGCACGGCTTCGGCAAAGGCGGCATTTCCATCCTCGCACTCTCGCGCTTTCTTCGGGTCTCCCCTGATGGTGATCACGCCGTTGGGACCTGGAATTTTCATCATATTGTAAATGTAACACGGACGAGCCATAAAAGCCCAGTAAGCCGGACGTCCGCATATAGCGTGGTATGCGCTCTTGAATGGGACCACTTCGAAGGAAAGTGCCTCCGTTCGATAATTTTTTGGTGTTCCAAAAGTAACATCCAAAGTGATCTCTCCCAGGGAATTGGCTTGTCTTCCTGGTACAACCCCGTGAAAAATCACAGAGCTATGGTTAAGTTGTGTTTCCGAGATCTTCATCCGGCGTAGCATTTCTACATAGAGAATATTGATGCTACTACCACCATCCATGAGGGTCTTGGAGAAACCATAACCGTCAATAAGTGGATTGACGATTAAGGCGTATTTTCCTCGCCTATGCAACTTAGGCAGATGATCAGTGCGGTCAAATGTGATTGCCACCTCCGACCAGTCCAAATACTGAGGGACAGCCGAAACTATTGCGTTGAGCTCGTGGAGAACTGCTTTCTTGACCTTTGCTGGTTGAGATCCGAGGAAGGTGACGTAAGTGTCCTTCTTGGTAGGAAATGTTTTCTTCCCTTCCGACTTGGGATTTGAAGCGTCGGCTTCCTCCATGTCGGAATCTTTCTTGGTCTCTTTTTCTTTTTCGAGATTTTTCTTTCCCTTCTTCCGCTTAGCTTTGTAGCCCACGGTATCATCTCTCTTGATGTCATCGTTAAAACAACATTCAACGTTGGTGTGGGACGAGCCCCCATTGGCGTCTAAGTGATGCACACATGGGTTATTGGCAATGTCGGCCCAAGTGTAGGTTTTGCCTGGTTGTTGCTCTCCTCTACCTTGGACCCTTGACGTCCCACGACCACGCCCGCGGCCTCCACCACGCCCTCCTCGTCCTCCAGTCTCGGAAATAGTAGTGACTAGTGCTGTCTCCGTGTTGGGTTTTTCTTCCGAGGTGTTTTTGCGTTTCTGAGCCTGTTGCTTTGTCTTTGCTGACTGTGGTACGGCCAGGACGTTAAGTAATCTCTCTGCATCGTCGTCAACATCTACATACTTGCTCGCTGTTTCTATCATCTCTCCCAGATCAGTAACCTTGTCACACTTCAAGCGATGGCGCAGTAATCCAATTGGGAGACCTAAAATAAAAGCTTCAATCGCAGTTTGATCATTTACTCCCTCGCAGGAGTTCTTGGTGTCAATACATCGTCCGAGATAATCTCGGCAAGTTTCTCTGGCTTTCTGGGTGCAACGCTGTAGGCCTCCAACCGTACAGGGCCTCCGATATGTGCCTTCGAAATTCCGAAAGAACGCACTTTGTAAGTCATACCAGTTGTGGATGGTGTTTGCCGAAAGTTCATTGAGCCATGATCACGCCGTCTTCCGCAACATAAGTGGGAGATATCGGGTTGCGACCAGGCTGTTTCCGCCTTTGGCGATGCAGCAAGCTTGGAAGAAGTCCTGTAACCAGGTGTCTGGCCGAGCAATGCCGTCGTAGGCTTGAATATGTCTTGAGATAGCAAATCCTTCCGGGAATTTTGTAGCTCTGATGCGTGGTCCAAAGCACTTTGGGCCCACGTACACGTCATCGTTTTCGTAGCGCCGAGCCTCTATGTTGGAGTTGATCCTGTGCCTTGCGTCGTTCGGGAATAGGGATCGTCCCGAATATCGGCTGTGGCTGCGGTGCCTTGGAGCCGGACTTCGGCTTCTGCCACCACCTCCTCCGTCATGTCATCCTCCTTGACCTCCTTGGGGGCCGTTGTGATAACTATGCGGTGGACAGGGTGGTGTAGCTGGGTTGTTTCCGGCTGATCGCTGGCCTCCGTCCGGAGCGTTATTATTCCGGTTCCGGGGAGGTTCTTGACTGTGATGAGCCCCCCTGCTGGCTTGTACCAGCATGGTTTCCGTCGTTCCTTCGTCCATCGTTTCCACCATGGTAAGGTTCAGCCGGACGGTTTTCATGTCTAGGAGGTGGCATTTTCTGACGATCCTCCTCCCGACGTTTTTCTTTATCTTCTCCCTTTCGGGAAGGATTCCTCGGATTGAGTGCAGCGATTGCGTCTTTCTCGGCGACTGGAGCGACGTTGCTCCAGTTATGTGTAGCCTTGCGGTGCTGCCCCGTCGATCCGGTTCTTGAATAATTGTCTTCCCTGCGTTCAGGGTTATGATATTGCGCCCGAACATAGTGGGATCTTACGCCAGCCCATGCCGGATCTGTGCGACATTGGTCGGAATCCGAGACCAGCTTTTGGCTTCCCGACAGGGCGACCTTTTGCTGCTCCAGTCCTTTGTTGAGTACCTTGATACCCAAACTTATCTCTTCTGGTCCTGGATTAGCTGATAGAATTTCGTGAGCTGCCATAGTATTTTGCACTGGTGTTGGGTAAACCCAATCTCCATTGCTGTCCTTTCGTGGCTTTCCCATCTCGTCTCCAAAAAGGACGGCACGGACACGTGGGAATTGGTTTTCATCCACGTGACGCTTCCGTGTCTTCTGATGCATACGGGACATGTACTCCTTGTTTGACATGCGCTTCTTCTCCACCTCGATGTTTTTGGCTTCATCAAGGAGTTGTTGACGACGCGCTTCTAGGGCTTGGGCCCTTTCGTCCAGCTCATCTGCGGTAAGTTCTGCAGCTATAGGGATAGGTGTGGTTAATGCGGCATCGATGAGTTTACGCGCACCTTCACTGATCACGTGCCCATCCACCGATGCTTCTTTTTTCGGCTCGTCTGGGATAAGTGCTCCATCTGAGTCTTCCTCGTATTCCTCGGCAATCACCTCCTCTGTCAGAGGGTCTTTTGTCGGGGTCTTGTTCTTCTTGTTCTTTTTCTTTGCCCTCTTGGCAGCGCCGGTAGCAAAGACGTCTTTGGGTCCGTTTCCCGGAGTCAAGCTCTGAGCGGTACTTTTAGACATCTGGAGTTCGGGATTGTCTCTGACCTCCATATCATCTTGCGCTTTGGGAGAGTGTTCCCCGGATCCTTCGTCCGTGGCTTCTCTGTCTTCTGCAGCTTTGGAGTTGTACTCCTCGTCATATTCCGCGGAGAACTTTCGGAAATCTGCCGACGTCATGGACTCATCCGAGGATGCGGGAACGTCGGCGTTTGTTCCAATTGCCTCCAGCACCGAGTCGGTGTTTTCTCCAGCATCGGCAGAGCCGGATCCGAATCCAACGTATCCAATGAAGTGCGGTGCGTGCTTCCTGAGGTACCTGAGGAAAGGCTTGTCTGTCCCGACATCATCGGAATCGGGATCAGTGTCGCTGATGTGCTTCGCCTGGATTTCGACTTCCACGAGTGGGTCGATCTGGGATCCGGCTTCTCCAGGGAGATCCACTTCGGATTCAACTTGGTCCGCGAGGTTTTCTTCAGGTTCGGTTTTCTCCACTATCTCCGCAACTGGTGCGGGCTGGGTGGGATTAGGGTTTTCTGAGATCCAGAACTCTGCCGCCTCCGCGGACAAAGGGGACCCAGAAGTTTCTTCTGCCTCTATCATCACTGCTGGGGTGGGTTGGGCAGGTTCAGCGAAACCGATGTAAACATCGATCTCGCCAAAAGACATGATTGTATAAGCAGTCACGGCCTCCCTAGCCGGAATCCAGGTCTCGTCGAGAACGATGAGAGGGACGTCGCTGGCGTAGAGGATGCGACCGACGGCGATGGTCTCGCCGATTCTGATTCTTGCAGATTCCGCTCAGAACGTAGATCCGAAGCTCACTTGCCCCACGGTGGGCGCCAATTGTCGTCGGATTGATGACAAGTATGCCATGAGGGGGTCCTCGAGGCGTGCGGAAGAGAGGGGTGTGAGGCGTACGGTGTTCCGAGACGGTGAGCACACAAGTTTACCCAGGTTCGAATCCGCCGGCTTTGGACGGACCCTACTCCTGCTATCAATCCAGTAATACAGCAAAGCCGGAATATGGGTTACAAGGGTTTCGCCTGTGCGAGTTGAGATTGTAGACTATTGGTCGTCTCTAGTGTTGCCCTAAAGGCTCTCCCTAGGACGACTTATATAGATATCCGGCCTAGGGTTTACAGAAGAGATTAATCCGGCTACGACTAAGAGTTGGTTACAGAGTACATCTTGAACTACAAGTAACATTATGGGCCTAAGTCGGTAAGTCTTCTGGGCCTTTCCGTAGCCGGATGGGACTCTGTCTTCTCTCTCTAATTGGGCCGCCCGTGAAGCAAAGCTCTAACCCAAAGTGGGCCACCCTGGTCAGCGAGGAACGTTGAGGATACCCGGAAAGTATATCCCCAACAAGAGTAGTCTGTGAATACCCCGACGTATTCCCAGATGAATTGCCAGGTATGCCCCCGGATAGGGATATTGAGTTCATTATCGAACTAATCCCCGGAACCGGACCCATAGCCCAGAGACCCTATAGCATGAACCCCTCAAAGTTAGTGGAACTAAAGAAGAAGTTGGATGCCATGTTAGAAAAAGGCTTGATTCAACCAAGCGCATCGCCATGGAGATCACCAGTGTTATTCGTCGACAAGAAAGATGGAGGCAATCATTTGTGCACAGATTACAGAAATTGAATGACGTCACCATCAAGAACAAGTACCCCTTACCAAAGATAGAGGATCTATTTGATCAGTTGACTGGAGCCCAGGTATTCTCGAAGATTGATCTTAGGACTGGTTATCACCAACTTAAGATTCGTGCAACGGATATTCCAAAGACCGCCTTTACTACTCGTTATGGTTTATACGAGTATACGGTAATGTCTTTTTGATTAACCAATGCCCCTGCTTATTTCATGAACCTCATGAATAAGATCTTTATGAATTTCCTAGATAAGTTTGTAGTTGTGTTTATCGACGACATCCTTATCTACTCCAAGTCAGAAGAAGAGCATGAGCAACATCTGAGAATTATCCTAGAAACCCTGAGAGAGCATCGGTTATATGCCAAGTTCAGCAAGTGTGAGTTTTGGCTGAAAGAAGTAGGATTCCTAGGACATATTGTGTCTGCCGGAGTAGTCTCTGTTGATCCCGCCAAGATCAAGGATGTCGAAGAATGGGAAGCCCCAACCACTCAAACCCAAGTCCGTGCATTTCTCGGATTAGCGGGATATTACCGCAAGTTCGTAAAAGGATTCTCGAGCATCGCCAGACCCATGACCCAATTGCTGAAGAAGGACAAGAAGTTTGAATGGACTGATAAATGTGAAGCCAGTTTCCAGGAGCTGAAGAAGAGATTGATATCAGCCCCAATATTGATCATGCCAGACATCAAGAAGTCATTTGATGTATATTGTGATGCATCCAAGATTGGTCTCGGATGTGTGTTGATGCAAGAAGTCACAGTCATCGCGTATCTGTCTCGATAGCTGAAGCAGCATGAGGAGAACTATCCAACCCATGATCTTGAATTAGCAGCCGTAGTGCTGGCATTGAAGACATGTCGTCATTATCTGATGTGTAATCGCTGTGAGATTTACTCATATCACAAGAGCTTGAAATATATTTTCACTCAGAAGGAGCTGAATATGAGGCAACGGAGATGGATAGAGTTAATCAAGGATTATGACCTTGACATTCACTATCACCCCAGCAAAGCCAATGTGGTAGCGGATGCTCTTAGCAGATTGCCGTGTAGGCTAAACACCATGATCAAAGAGAAGCAACCAAGTTTGTATGAGGAGTTAGAGCAGTTCAGAGCTAAATTAGTTAGCAGAGGATTTTTAGCTAGCATTGAACTTCAACCCACCTTAATCAACCAAATCAAGGAAGCCCAGAAGGGAAATGAAAGTATCGACGGAATTAAACGTCGTATTGGTACAGGAAAGGTACCTAGATTCACTGAAGACGAAGAAGGAGTGTTGTGGTACAAAGGACGTATCTGTGTGCCAGCAGATTTGGAGCTGAAGCAAGTTATCATGTAGGAAGCTCATGATACTCTTTATTCTATCCACCCCGGAGGAACGAAGATGTATCAGGATTTGAAAGAGCAATTTTGGTGGCACAAGATGAAGAGAGAAATCGGAAGCTACATCGCCAAGTGTGACATCTGTCAAAGAGTCAAAGCAGAGCATCAGAGACCGCAGGACTGTTGCAACCATTGCAGATTCCGAAATGGAAATGGGATTCCGTCGGAATGGACTTTATCACCGGTTTGCCTACTTCCAATAGAGGAAATGACTCAATCTGGGTCATAGTTGATAGACTGTCGAAGGTAGCCCACTTTATCCTTGTCAAGACTACCTACCAGAATTCGAAGCTAGCAGAACTATATATTGCTAGGATTGTTAGTCTGCATGGAACCCCCAAGACCATACTATCAGATCGAGGAACCCATTTTACCTCGAGATTTTGGCAGAAAGTTCAGGAAGGATTGGGAACCAAGTTGAATTTCAGCACCGCTTATCACCCGCAAACTGATGGACAGACTGAGAGAGTCAACCAGATCCTAGAGGATATGTTAAGAGCTTGTGTGTTGGAATACGGATCAAAATGGGAAGACTGTCTGCCTTTCGCAGAATTCTCATATAACAACAGTTATCAAGCTAGTTTGCAAATGGCACCATTTGAATTCCTATACGGAAGAAAGTGTCGTACCCCTTTGAATTGGTCAAGTAGGAGAGAGTCAGATCTTTGGACCCGACATTCTTCGAGAAGTCGAAGAGAAGGTTCACAAAGTCCGTGAGCACCTCAAGACCGCCCAATCCAGACAGAAGAGTTACGCTGACAAAAGAAGGAGAGACCTGACTTTCAATGTCGGAGATTTTGTATACCTCAAGGTTTCACCATTGAAGGGAACACAACGCTTTAGTATGAAAGGGAAGTTAGCCCCCAGATATATCGGGCCCTTCAAAATTCTGAATCGTTGAGGAGAAGTATCGTATCAACTGGAACTGCCTAAAGAGATGTCAGCCATCCACAACGTGTTCCATATCTCGTTACTTTGCAAATGCTTGGAAGTGCCGGAGAAGACTGAAGTTTTCAAGAACATCGATCACAGAGCTGTAGAGATCAACAATGACCTGACCTATCGGGAAGTGCCCATCTGTATCCTAGAAGAAGCTCACAGAACCACCAGGACCAGGAGTATCAAATTTCTCAACATTCAATGGAGCAACCATACAGAAGAGGAAGCCACTTGGGAGCGAGAAGATTACATTAGGATAGAGTTCCTAGATCTCTTTAGTTCCTAGTTTTCTTTGTAAATCTCGAGACGAGATTTTGTTTAATGGGGGAAGGTTTGTAACATCCCAAAACTTTAATCCAAGGTTACTAAGATCTAAATCATCGAAATTAGGGTTAACAAAAACTTTTCCAATTAAAATTATTAAAGCATGCATATGTGTGTGCATTTAAATAGGAGTTGTTTTGAATTGCCATGATTAAGTGATCCATTGCTTGTAAAATGATTCTTAGGTGAAATAAACATCATCTAGATCATTCCCAAACAAATCCCAAAGAAAAACACATCAAAACAAATAAAAGAAGCAAATGGTCATTTGTGCCATTTTAATCAACATACCTACTTTGGCTATTCCTAGAACTCAAAACCTAACAGAAACAATTATGGATCTTTGCACCCCTTGCTAGTGCACATAATAATGTACCAAGGCCCACTTTGTGATCTGCCAAAAACATTCAAACACTAAATTTAAATGGCAGTTGAATATTGAATCTATTACATATGGGAAGATCCCACTATTTTAAAAACCACTCAAACAAGCTGAAATTTCAAAACCCAAGCACCCACAGAGTCTCAAGCTTAATACTAGCACACCCACCAAAAATATTTTCAAAATTCAAAAAGAAAGTTCTTGCGGCCATTTCATCAAACACATGGTAGGCATGATTTACACCCTAATCCTAGCTCACTGATTGCCACAGGGTTTTGCCCCCAAATGATCTCCATTTAAACCCTCTATCCCCACTTGATCTAACCAGGCCCTTAGCACCCATCTCCTACCTCCCTAGTGCCATTGCCATGCCAACCCGAGCCCATGCCGTCGGCCAAACCTTGCAACCGCCCCAGCAGACCACCTTCCTCTCGCTTGCCATGTCTACGAGCTAGCCAGGACCTCACCGCCACCCTCTGTCCCCTCCCCGAGCCAGGCCAAGCCGTGGACCACCGAGGAACCGCCGCGCACCAAGTGTCTACACCATGCCGAGTATGCGCCAGAGCGCCGCGCCCGACACGCGTGCACGCGCCGCCCCTAGACCGCAGCCCGCGTCCACCACTCCGCCACGACCCCAGGAGCACGCCAGACATGCCCGTTCACCGCCCAACGCACCACAACCACCGCTCGCCGTGGAGACCACCGCCTCTGCCGCTCAGAGCGCGCGCATCGCCCGACCAATTGCCACCGTCCCTACGCCCGCATTTAATCCGTAGAGCATCGCTAGGAGACCAGCCACCGTCCCCTACCTCGAGCCATGCTGCTAGCACGCTGTGCAGCCCTCGCCGGAGCCGTCTGCCCATGCCTCTCGATCGCGTCGTCGTCCTATAAATAGAGGCCACCCCCAGCCCCATTCGGCACACCATTCACCTCCCCTCACCTTACTGACCGTTCCCCACCTTTAGCCAGAGCAGCGCGAGCACTTGCTCGCCGGAATTTGGCCGGAGTAGCCCACAACAGAGGAGGAAAGGGCGACGTCGATTTTGTCCACCCCCGGAGCTGCCTCGACCGGCCCTGACCTCGCCGTCGTCTACCAGTCCATTTGCCCGCCTCGCCGTCGTTGCTGGAGCCCTGGTATGCCCCCTACGCACCCTCACCGAGCCGCTGGGTTCGACCTCGCCAGCGACCTGTTCGTCGTCGATGATGAGCCCCAGCCGTTGATCCTCGTTCTAATCTAATGGCCCACATCGCCCCGTACCGCTTCGCGCATTATGAGCCTCTGACCAGTGGACCCCCTGTCAGCTGAGCCCCGCACCGCGTAGTGTCACTGGGCCGGCCCATTAGATTTCCCGCGCGACCCATTTAGTTTGAATTTTTTTTTTCTATTTTAGTTTAAACCTAGTTTTGTTCCCTAGTTTGAAATTCAATTGAGAGAGATTTACAAATCCAAATGGGGTGATTCCAATTTTGTTAGAATGCTACTGAAAAGATCTACCCAAGCCCGTTGGATTAATTCAATTAGGGTTAGAGATCTCTCCTAGTAAAAATAATAAGACAAACGCATTTGCACCTTGCAACATTTTTATAAAATCAACCATGTTAGCTTTTGAGTTGATTCCAACTCTCAAAAATCACATTTCACCATACCTATCTGAATATGTAATAATATTAAGGTTTACATGCAGTGACTTTGGACTAGTACCAAAATAATGCTATATAGGCATTTCTAGTCACTTTAAATCATTAAATAATGAACTTAAACCAAAGTAATTGTGATCCAACCTTTAAATCACATTCCCACATGTTAGAATATGTGGTGATGACATGTGTCCACATGATCCCATGTTTTAAGTGGTGAATATTAAATCTTAGTAATTTTTCAATGAGTAGAAATTACTTTTCTAAAATAAAAAGAATGAGACTATTGAATTAAAACTTGTGATGCTAGTGATGATAATAGATCATCAAATGTGTGCCTTATCGTGGTAATTAGACTAGTTAAGTATTGTTTGGTGATTGTGTACTCCGTATGTATTTATAGACGATATTACCGACCAAGCTTTCGAGGAGGAGGAGTTCTACCAAGAAGAAGAAGAAGAAAAGTTCAACCACTGCACTGCACAAGGCAAGCCACCATTAAAAATGCAAGCTAACCCTTGAAAGCTAGATAATCTAAGGACATGCATTAGGCATGCTTTGGTTATATCACTTTGACTATCATTTATCCCAAGTATTATTTTTTCCAAGCTTTACTTCCTTTACTTTACACAAAGTCCTTTACTTGTTTTAAAGGTAGCATAAAGAGTATAAAACTTGACCTAGTTAGATAACTTCATATGTCATTCTATGGCATGAGATTGATTCCATCATTTCCACCTTAGTGAACACTCTTAACTTAATAGTTTAGAGTAGATAAAAACTTGAGTCACTTTAGATGGAAACACTTGGTGAAAATGAATTATGAAATGTTGGAATGATGAGTCATTCTATTGAGATGTTTTGACATGTGTTGAGAAACACAAATGGTTTATGATGATGAAAATATGGAGGCATGAGCCTTAACCCTTTTACAAAACTGATGGTTGGATTAGGATGCGATACCATTCCAAATTTACCGTACAACCACAATACCTAAATTGGGTAAGGCTTAGCCGGGAGTTTATATGCATTAGTATTAGTTCCCTCGCGGGAGAGGTCTGAGCTGAGGCTACCTCTCAATGTTGTCCACCTATGAAGTGCCCAAGATGACAGATGGCCATGGTTGGAAGGCCATGCTCATAGGAGAGGTGCTTATACTAGGGTGTGTAAAAGAAAGGTTATGTTTGATTATCTGCATACTAAGTATGATGATTCAGGGCTACCCCCGACAGATGTATCGAATCTTATGGTGAAAGTGTAACACCTCTGCAGAGTGTCAAACTATTCGAATAGCCGCGTCTGCGGTTATGGACAGTTGGAATGGCCATACTATTTCGTTGTCAGATGTTTTCAAAATGACTTATGAAATGATGAATCTTGACTTGACCACAACAGGGTTGTGTTTATTACAACAGCTTCCCACCTTAAGTGATTCTAGAACTTTATTTTATCTTTCTTTGCTTCTGAACTCAGCTTAGGCTTCAAACTTAACTTTATAATTAAACATAGAGTTAGCACTTTAACTTA
Source organism: Avena eriantha (assembly GCA_910589775.1). Lineage (NCBI taxonomy): Eukaryota > Viridiplantae > Streptophyta > Magnoliopsida > Poales > Poaceae > Avena > Avena eriantha. Next base: position 129,071,915 of record OU342743.1, on the reverse strand, counting down.
GAACTATACTACTTATTAGTGATAGTTTGCGAGTACTTAAAGAGTACTCATGGATTTTGTCCCTGGCTATTCTCATGGCCAGACTATGAAGGAGACTACCAGAATGATGCTCAGCAGGACGGCTATGATAACTAGGACTGTCTGCCTTCGTCAGCATTGCCTGTGCCCCTAATGATGGACCCCACCGCTACACTTATCTTTTATTCGTTGTTTGTTGTATTAAGACTGGATCATGAGAGCCTTTATTTGTGTAAGACCTTATATATGGTTTGTAATAGATGATGTACTGTGATATCCAATCTGTTATGCCTCGCAAAAATGGTAATCCTGGGATTGCGAGGTATAGCATAACAGGCATTTGGGATTAAAAATCCGGGTGTTGACATAAATCCTCTATGCATATGATTTTTTTGAGTGGTCACCGGGGAGGGCGCAAAGGCCCCCATATGAAAATTTAGGGACTTTCTTTATTGGACACGGCTAGGGAGCTCCCGGGGGATGGTTTGCATGATCCATCCCTCGCCGTACACGGAAAGTCTCGTCCTGCACCATTCTATTTGAGGAACTTAAAGGCATCCTGATCAGACTCCTCTACATCTCTATGACCCATGTGAGCCCAACCCAGTGCGGCGGTGTCCCCTGCCTGCCGATTCCCATCACATGTCATGTACGTAAAAGCATAGGTCCCCAAAAGGGAAATATAAGAATGGGTGCATAGAACAATAGAAAAAATGCGATGGCAGAAAATACAACTAAGCAACTCAGTCTTAGTTTCCTATTTTTTTACTGGGACGCTTGGCATGCTACTCCTAGACAAAAATAGGCAAATTATTGCCAAAACTTCATATAGGGCATTTTGGAAACCGAAAAGTTTGCTCCATATATTAGATCCTGCCGTACATACTTCCACAATTTGATGCTTTATTTTTTCATCCGAGTTATCCAACATCCTGCAAGAAACCAAACCAAGAACACTTAGTACTAACGGTAAATTAGAAGTTGTTTTCTATGTAGAAATAATATTACTTGTTGATTGCCTTGTACATTTGTTGTGTTCTACCACCTAGTGAAACAAAAAAGCAACAGCTTAGAACAATCGTACATCTATTCGGCGATTAAAATTGTTTCCTTGCTTGTATGAAATCGCCAAAGTCTCGAAAGTTAAGTCAGATTTGCTAACATGTGTACCAATTTTCGCCTAAGTTCCTCAACAGGCTAGCAAGAAAAGTGTTTATGGATGAGTATGTTCAGGTTGTGAAAAAAGAATTGATGATAATTTGTAGGGAACTTGCAAAATATGTCTATGTTTAAAATGGACAAGTATCAAACAAGATTTTATAGAGGCTCATGGTTCAAAGAACCTACACATCTGCCAGAAGGAAACTTAGTATTAACATTGTACATGATTGACTTTAAAATACGCCACCTTTAGATACAATAGTGCAAATTAATTTGTGGGATGCTTTTCGCATGTTCATTTTGAGGCTCATAGCTAGGCAAACATCTGCTAGTAGGAAACTTGATTGATATGAAATTGATCAACTTGCATGACGTTAGAAATATCTCAAGCAAGTACACACAAGTGCATGCCAACGTGCAACTTATCAACATCAAGAAACAACTAGGTAATCTAATAACTTCAACTTAGTGCATGACAAAGTACAACTTACCTGCACCCAAAATATGATTAGATAATCCGACAACAATGTAGATCCTGATAAACTGCAACTTACCTACACCCAAAAATCAACTAGATAATCTAGTAACTACACCTTAGTGCATGACAAATTGCAAGTTATCAAAACAAGCAACCTAGAAGATGTTAGTTGCTCCTTCTAACATATTCGTTGCTCCTGGTGATCTGCAAGTTGCTTACATTAGGTAGCTGACAAAAGTAACTTAACTATACTCAGTATACTACTTTTAGGCATTTGTTTGTAACTCAAAAGTTAAGGAAGTTGAAACAAACAACTCAAAAAAAATCATTATGCAACTTAAGGATGTTGCTAAAACATCAAAATAAAAGTAGACGATGGACATCAAATTAAAAAAACATGTTGTGGAAGGCAACTTTGGCATATTCAATACACAACTTAGTGATGTTGAAACAAACAACTCAACTCAAATCAGAATGCAACTTAACAATGTTGCTAAACATCAAGCTAAATTAGAAGATAAAATCAACTAAAGCGTGTTGGGCAAACAATTTAGTTAAATACAATAACCAACTTCAGCATGTGAACCAACAACTTAATAAAAAACGAAACCAACTTCAATGTATAAACTCGCTTGTGATGGCGAAAATTTGTTGGGGCTTTCCTCAAATTCTCAATCTAAATATAGAACATTTAAGAAAACTAACTAAAAAAAGACTAGCTTAACTAAAAGCATAAAGTAAAATAATTATAGAGCATTATGTACACTAAATTGCCATGAATAATCAACTTAACTAAAAGAGACTAGCAACTTTAAAATTTTGAAAACTTAACTAAGAATTGATGGTACAACAAAACAAAAATTGATAAAGCAACTTAACTACTAGGAAGAAACAGCTTAGCTAAAAGTGAGTAGCAACTTAGTACAATTGTGTAGAACTTAACTAAGCATGGATATGGCAGCAAAACAAAACTTTATAAATACTGTCTAGTAAAAAACCTAGCTCAAGTTACGAGCAACTTAAATGGTTGGAGGAAACAACTTAACTAAAAGTGAGTTAAGTTTAATGTACATGGGAATTCTCATGTAAGCAAGTTGAGATATGCCTAAGACAAAAAAAAAGTGCATAATCAAGTTACTTTTAGATAATGGTAAAATCCTACCTAGTCAGGTAATTGAAAAAAGGAAACTTAGTCATGCGGTCGAAAACCAAATTGATTAGATTGTGGAACCAACTTAAGCATGTTAGTGTAATCAACTTAGTGAAGCTTATAATGCAACTTGGACATTCTGGTGGAAGCATCTTGAGATATACCTAAGAAAATAAAATGTGCATAATCAAGTTACTTTAGATGATAAAAATCCTACCTAATTGAGTAGTTTGAAAAGGCAACTTAGTCATGTGGTAAAAAACAATTGATTAGGCCGTGGAACCAACTTAAGCATGTTGCTGTAATCAACTTAGTGAAGTTTAGAATGCAACTTGGGCATTCTGGTGGAAGCATCTTGGGATATACCTAAGACAATAAAATATGCATAATCAAGTTACTTTTGATGATGATAAAAATCCTACCTAGTTGGGTAGTTTGAAAAAAGAAACTTATTCATGTGGTAAAAAACAATTGATTAGACAGTGGAACCAACTTAAACATGTTTGTGTAACCAACTTAGTAAAGTTCAGAATACAACTTGGGAATTTGGGTTGAAGCAACTTGACATATGCCTAAGACAACAAAAATTATGCATAGTCAAGTTACTTTAGATGATGGTAAAAAATCCTACCTAGTTAGGTAGTTTTAAAACAGTCATGTGATAAAAAAGCCAATTGATTAGGTCACATAACCAACTTAAGCATGTTGGTGTAATCAACTTAATGAAGTTCAGAATGTAACTAGAGCATTCCGGTGGAAGCAACTTGACATATACCTAAGACAAAAGTATGTGCGTAGTTAAGTTACTTTAGATGACGCTAAAAATCAAACATGGTTTTGAAAAAGAAATTATCCTATGTGTTTGCAGTTATCCAGTACTAGCGCAGGCCAAGCAACCTCAAACTATTCCAAGAAGAAGTGTTGATTGGTGCTCAAAGATCGGACAGATTGGTAGCTAGATTCTGTAATAATCTAATCTTGGTTATCTAGGTGTAGTAGCGCATACCCGCAAAATCCTCGCTACACGCGCGTAGCTGCAGACGTCTTCACAATGAGGACCTGCAACTACGGCGCCCGTCCGTGCTTCAATGGCCATGGGGTCTAGACACAAGTATGGCTGGATGGCAGCGTGACTTGAACAGATACGCAGGAAGGCAGCTGTGGAGCGGCGGCGGCCGACAGCGGCAGTAGAACAATCCCATAAAGATGCTCCACGGTTCAAACTTCACATATCGACATCTCATACCATATTTTATGTTTGCAGGTAAAACCTCATTATCTTAAAGTACCAATTTATTAGATGAAAAAGGGTATATAGTACAGTTCCATGCTGCAAAAAATTCAGCTAGAAGATCTCAGACAAAAGGTAACGGAAGCAATACTATCAGACTAGGCAAGCATTCATTCTGATTCAGTATTTGTCCAAAATATCAATCCATTATTTCTGCATCAGGCCAAGTAAAATAATCCCTCCATCTCAAAATAAGTGACTTGTATTTGTCTACATTCGGATGCATCTCACACTAAAACAAAACTAGATACAACGAATCTAGACAAACTCAAGTCACTAGGAGTACAAATATTTTTTTCTTTTAATGGAACTAACAGCAAACTGAGTCAACCCAACAATTTAGGATGGACCTGATGCACATACGAGAACAAACAGTAAAGCTTACCTAGCTTTCACCAATTAAAAGGCATGATGCAGATGCATCTGCTACAACAAATCAAAATTTCATGTATATTGCCCAAGTACAGGGCATGTGTTCACCTCGAGACGAGGCGGGGGAGGTTGCTGACGTAAGTTGTCAAGCTCCAGGTCCCGGGAATATGATGGGGGGGGGATGAGGCTGATGTTGTTTGCCGGTGTCACTGCATAGGAACGGAAGTGACAAGGGGGTTCGGGCTAAAGACATTGCTGTAGATCGAAGCCGCGCACACCCCCATCAAGGGCGATTCCGGAGAAGTCGGGCGGCGCAACGGGAGGGCGATGCGCGCCGGCGGGGATGGAGGGCGGGGCGCGCCGGCAGGGGTGGGCGGCGCACTGGTCGAAGAGAAAGGGGTCGGTGTTGTGGCTTTCTGTCGTTGTCAGAACGATGCCACCGCGCGCGTTCATCACGATCCATCGGACGACCAGCAAACGAGGGCTAGAAAACACTAACCAGCCATTCCTCTCAGCCGCCGCCTCCTCTTCTGACCTAGCCACAGCATCTCCGTCTTCTCCATAGATCGGTTCCCCCTCCTCCGACCGGTCTCGCCGGTATCGGAGAAGTAGGGAACCCGATCTATGGGTGGAGTTTTTAGTAAAAGTAGTGTCTTCAAGATTAGATTAGTGTTTTGGTTGTCATCTTCTTAATAGATATGGCATCGTCTATAATAAGTGATCTTCGGCATATCGTTCGACGACGAGATCTCTTTCCCGGCGTCAATGATGGTGTTGAAAGATTAAGTTTCTGTAGGTACAGTCTTTCAGATCTTCCTTCACCGGATCGATTTTGGACTTTTTCTCATGGTTGTCGCGAGGAGGATTATCCTCGCAATATTTATCCCGACTGCTACATCCTCGACAATGGTGATTCGTACTCTCGGTTCGCCAACGACGTCGATCAGGCTGTTCGGTTCATTTTCCCTGAAATACTTGTGTTGGATCTCTTGCCGATGTTGATTGATTACCCTAATGGTTACGCGCGTGCACGTAGCCTTGGCACTGCGGCTCAAAAAATTATGGGAGAACCTTCATTGGTATTTACAGGTTATGGTTTAATATTTATCAGCGTTTGGCTGCTTTCAGAAAAGTGCAAGATTATGTCTTGGAAGAAGAAAGAGTTTGAAGACCTCGAAGATTTGCTAGTTTCTTTTAAACTTGTAATCGATGAAGTCAACTTATGTATCTCTACCATGTACTATTTGCTACTTTGAATATAACGTGGTATTAATTGTCAAAAAAAAAAGCAATTGGGTTCTTTATTTGAACTCAACCTAATCAAAATTGTGTACTCCCTGCGAATACATGTGCACTTTCTTAACATGGTCCTTCTTGTCAAGAGAGCTAGTGCCATTATCTGTTTAACTAACGCAGATGATCTCTATCCTACCTTTGTTTATTTCTTATCCTGATGTATCGATAGCTGGCTGCAGCAAATAAATAGGAGCTCAAGCTGGCACTTGATACTTTGAGTGCTTAGCAGATGGTGCAAACGTGCGTACCGCAAACATGGCTGCATACTCCCTTTGGTCCAGTTTATTAGGCACGCACGTAGTTTAAGAAAATCTTTGACCATAAATTTTGGTCAAACAAATTTTACATAATATTTCATAAAAATTATACTATTGGAAACTACTTTTAAAGATGAATCCATGGTATAATTTTTGTTATATATTATGTAATGAATCCATGGTATAATTTTTGTTACATATTATGTAATGAATCCATGGTATAATTTTCGTTACATATTATGTAAAATTTGTTGACCAAATTTTTTGGTCAAAGTTGTTCTTAAACTGCGTGCGTGCCTAATAAACCGGAGCGGAGGGAGTATTTAAAAATCAAACAGTGGCGTCAGATCATACATAGGGGGGAGTTTTATCATCCAAGATCAATATATATACAACAAAAAATTGGATGTCGCGCCCTACACTCAATCTAGCCTAGCAGCCGTCGGCGGTACCTACTCACCAGAGCGTCTACGGTGTCCCGTCGGTCGCCTACTCCTCATCGGAGTAGTCGACGACGAAGACCTCGAGCCAGGCCTGGTTCTCGCTGGCGGAGCGACGACAGACGCGGCAGAGCTCGCGCAGCTTGGCCTCGCGCTCGTCGCGGCGACGCTTTGCGCGCTCCCACATGTCGGAGACGAGGGTCCCGAGGGAATTGAACTTCGCCTCGCAGACCGCTTCGTCCTCCTCCGAGCCGGAGTCCGCCTCCTCCTCGTCGCTTGAATCGTCGGAGATGTGGCCCCAACGAGCATGAGCAGGAGGCGGCGCGCGCATCACCGACGCCAGTGCGCGGAGGCGCGGGCCCGCGCTCGCGACAGGACGGGAGCTACTCGCCTCCGCATCGTTCGTGGCGGGCGTGAACCCGAATCCGGCCCACGCAGGGGATGTCCCGCGGGAGTGGGCGAGGACGGAGCGGCGCCGCGGCGAATGGCCGCCACGTCTGGCCAAATTCCGGCACGGTTGGCCGGCCATGGCACGGAGGGGTGACTGGGAGGTGGTGGGTGGTGGCGATTTGAAGGCCGGCTAGGGACGCGGCCGGAATCAGAGCGGGTGGCGACATTGGCAAGGGTTTCTAAGGGGAGGGGGAAAATGGGATGCCGACCCCTCCCATCCCGAATGTATACGGGATGGACGGGCCGTTTTGTGGTAAACTGTAAAAAAAAAATTAGTTCAGACTGTTTTGCGGTATCTAGAAATAACAGTTTTTGACGCGAATCAGACCGCAACTTTGCGGGCCGGGAGATATGCATGGCTCGGCAGTGGGAGGCATGCAAGGCACGACGCACCGCATGCCATGTCGCAGATGGTGCATCTATTAATTAGTCTTGCGAGAGGCGCCAGTAGTGCGATCTTTTCCAAGGACCAAGCCAATCGTCCACGAGTATCAAGTAGTGCGTGATGGTCATCCAGCTTGACGGGCCACTCATGCAGAGCGGACCGGATGGGAGTTCCAATCACGCGCGCCTTCAGGTTGCTGATTGCGGCAGCGCGTACGGCCGGCTCCTGCGCGGCTGGAGGTCACCCGCGGCAGCGAGGATGTTCGGTTCCAGCGCGGCGGGACATGGCCCGCGGTAGCACGCAGGTCTGATTCGGTCGCTGGCGGCAGTGGTCCGTCTCCAGCGTCAGGGTGCAGGCGGGCTACCCAAGCCCACGTACACCCGCGGGAAAGAAGAAAAAATGGTGGCTTTTCGTGGGAAGCCTGCGATCGAACGACCATAAAAACAATTATTTTGATCCAAATTAATATTTTTATATTTCTCTAGATTTGAATATATCTAGTCATATTTTACGGATATATGTGGATATACGTGGGATAATGGACACCCGCATAAGTTTCGCGGGGTCCTGCGGAACACCCACTTAAATTGTGTGGGACTATGCACGACATATGCGGGCTTCCTGTGGGCAGTCTCACCTGCACCCTGACTCCAGCGCGGCAACACGCGGGACCAGCTCTAGCGCGGCGGCTAAGGGTGTGCAAAACCTGCTAGGGACACCTTAGTTCATTTTTCTTTACATATGAAAATCGAAGTTTGGATCGAGTACAAAAAATTGTACTAGGTCAAACCGGCCAAACCAGCTTTGCACAGACTTAGCGGCGGCGCCTTGGTCGGCAGCAGCGACTACTCCCCCCTTCAGAAATATAAAACATTTTAGCTTTGTAGACCCCTTTTAGTGTACAGATTCACTCTGAACCTCTGTCAACCTATACATTAGAAAATGTCTAGATACATTCGATTCACAAAGGTAAAACGTCTTATATTTCTGAACAGAGAGAGTAGTTATATATTTCCTATATATATATATATATATATATATATATGAAAAATCCTTCTTACTCATGGGTGTAGCACTACAGGAAAAATCAGAGACGCCGACGGCCATTTGTCGGGGCCATCGGCGTAGAGGCCTGCCCCGGCGAGCTGCCCACCACGGTCGTCGGCGGAGCCCCGGCCGTCGGCGTAGGCAAAGAAACCCTCGGCGTAGAGGAGCTGTCGGTGTAGCAGGCCCGGCTGTGCCGACGGTGGCCCTCGGCGTACTCCCAGCCCTCGGTGTAGCCCCAGTTCGGACACGACGGCGGGAACGGCGTTAGATAGTCAGTCTGTGCCGACGGCCAGGCCGTCGGCGTAGGTCTTAGAGAGGCGCTACGCAGAGTTGGTTGGCCTTGGGGGCGCTACGCTGACGGCTAAGCCGTCGGCACAGCCTCCCTATTTTCCTTCATTTTGTTTTAGCCTTATATTTGGTACTAATTTATGTATTACTCCGACTGTAGTCATTTGTACCGTCCCAATAGCAGTCTCCATTGACGGAAGTTGACAACACAACAATGGTACAACAGCAAGAATACGTTGATCAATCACTTTCAAGCTGAGCACGGCCTTAAGATACGGAAGGATGAGATTGCCAAGGGTCAGAAGCCAAAAATGACAGTGGCTGATTTCATGACGGTAAGTAGATTATCAATGAGAAGTTCCATAGATGCTAAGTTCCCATTGCATTATCTGTTCTTCAAATAAGTGTTGTGGTTTCAGGTTATGCCAATGTGGTGTGAACACAAAGAAGACGCTTTTGAGGTGTTGGATGGTAGGTGGATCGGGGAAGACCCTGACTTCGAGGTCGTGAGCAAGCGGAACAAGAAAAACCGCGGCAGTATAGGAACACACAGCGGGGGAAGCCGCAACCATGGTCTCTTCAAGAAGCACTTGGTATATACATACATGGAACCTGCATTTATTTCCTATCATGTTATTAGTTGACACACATAATTAACATTTCTTTGGCGATGCAGGTGGAGACGGAGGGGGAGGTTGATAGCCCTATTACCGACCTAGTCGTGTGGGAGAAGATGAAGACGAAGAAGCCCGACCTACAACAGCCTCAACCCCAGCTTGCCCAGTACTACGGCAACGCCAAGGAGAAGCTCAAGGGTTTGCATCCGGAGGTGGATGAGCCCATGCACGTTAAGGTCGATGAGACTGCATTGATCATGGCGAGCCACGGCAAGCCGCATGGCCGTTTCAACATTCTTAATGCAGTGGTCCAGCCTACCATGACCCTCACACAAGTCAAGGCTACCCTCACCCCCGATCACCCCTCTATCGCGCCTCGTCCTCGGCCTACTACCTCCACCGTCGATGTAAGTGTTTCTCATTTTCACCGTCTTTCCGCAATTTGATCCTAAATGGCTAAGCTGACGAGGTTCTTTATTTTTGAAATTGTAGCATGATTTCCAGGATGCCTACAAGGCCATCCAGGCAAATTATAACAAGGAGTATGATGCATGGCTTGAGCTGAGAGCAGAGTGCGATGCGTACTCTAGGAAAGTGACGGCTGTAAGTTTTAACCTTTACTTTTGCAAATGATGACAAGTTCCACTTCCTCTACTTTGAGCATTTGTTTCTACAACGACTGACATATAACTATCCTGTAGGCGATGAATCACTACTTTACCACTGGACAGCGGGTTCCAGTAGAAGGTGATCAGCCACCTGATCCTGGGATGCCGCCTCGCTGCATATCGATGGAAGATTTCGCTGCCAGATACTACGGAGGGACCCCGGTAAGTTCTTTGACAAACCACTTGTTACCGTTTTCATATGCCTCGCAAGTTGCTAAGTTTTGCTCAAACATGTAGGGCACGGGACGCTCCGGGACATCACCCTTTGGTCGTGCCCCGCTCTCGCCTAGTCTGCCACGCGATGGCGCACAACTTCGTCTCATGGCGCCTGGTGGTTCAGCTAGTGGTTCTACTTCCCCGATGGCCCGACGTGCGTCTCCTGAGCTCGGGACGGGAAGCCTCGGGCTCCTTGACACACCGACACATACACCGAGTTCGAGACCATGATCATGGACATGATTAGAGCTAGAGCTAGATCTTGATCTTGTGTATGCACTTGTGATGATGTTGTTTGGATAACGAATATGTTTTGTGAATGATTGTGTTGTTGTTTGCATGATGATGGATATTGCAATGTCGTGTTGATTGCTTCAATATTTTATTTGTGAATTTTGAAATTATTTTGCTGGTGCTAAAATGGATCTAAAATTGAAAATAATCAAAAAAATGCCAGGAGCTATGTTGCCGTCGGCATAGCTTGCTGCCACCAAGCCTATTATGTGCCATATGGCGCAGGCTGTGCCGACGGCCTGGCGCTCGGCGTAGCAGATGAGCCTGTGCCGACGGCCAGGCCGTCGGCACAGATGGGCATCGTGGCTCCCTAGGCTGGGCCTGTGCCGACGGCCGGGCTGTCGGCGTAGGGGGACACGCGGCGGGCTCTGCCTACGTCCTGGACGGGACCTGTGCCGACGGCTCGGCCGTCGGCGTAGCTTCAGGACTGTGCCGTTAGCAGACGGCCGTTGCCTGACAAGGTGGGTCCCGCTGCAGGAATTGTGCCGAGAGGGTTCTGCTACGCCGACGGGATTTTCGCTACGCCGACCAGGTGGTGCGCCGAGGGGGCTACGCCAACGGCCACCGTCGGCACAGCCTGTGCCGACGGCTATATTGGACTGTGCCGACGGCAGCCGACCGTCGGCGCCTCCACCGTTTCCTGCAGTGTAGTTACACCTACGTCTCATATATGCTATTCGAAAGTATATATGATACTTTCTAAATTGGATTATGTTCATATACTATCTTTATCTTTATCTTTACTACTTAAAAAGAACGAATTTTCTCTGTTTCCTCCGGTCGCTGGTGTCGTCAACACTTTTTAAATAAGACCATTTTACCCTCCCACCTGAATCTCTATCTCCACTTTTCTCTATCTCCTCTCTACAACTCCCTCTGACCCATATTAGCTGACTTGGATTTTTCTAGATTCGGATGTATCTAGTAGTAAAACATGTTGAGATAAATTCGAATTTAGACAAAGTCAGTGTAATATGGGTAGGAGGGAGTACTAAAAAGAATCTCGTGTTCCATTTTCTGCCGCGTACCGTTTCGCTCGATTTCGTCAAACTCTTCGTCGCTCCCTTCCTCCGCCCTCCCGCAAACTGCGCCTCGCCGAAAAACGCCTCAAAACATCCCCATCAGTGAATCCACCCAGCCATCCATGCCCAGCGTCAAGCTCCGCCTGAGCGCCTTGCATCGCCGCTACCCTGCCAGTCCACGCGCACGCGGACATGAAGCCACCCCCACTACCCCGCCAGTCCACGCGCGCACGGCAAAGCTTCGTGGTGGGAGGCCATGGCCACCATCCGCTCTTCCGGAGACGGCGATTCCCGCGGCGGACGGCTCCGGTGACGAAGACGAGAAGAAGGAGCAACGGTGCTTTATCTGGCAACTCGTGGCCGAGGTGGGCCGCCCACCCCTGCGTCTGTTGTGGCTGCATCTACTTCGGCCATGACGAACACTGAATCCCCTAAAAAATCCCCAAGGCCAGACCTACTAATCCATCACGAAATCCGTCAAATCTCTCCTTAAATTGAAAAAAAAGAATGCCCAGTCCACCCCTAATCATCTCGTGAATAGAGGGTACTCAGTCCGTCTCCTGGGCGCCGCTGGATCTTTTTTTCCTCCCAATCCACCCATGCTACACGAGTACTAATTCTTAGATATAGGCACGTACTGGATAATAATTTACAAAGGTAACACGTTCCTTAGGTAGGTGGTGCGTCAGAGAAGGAATCTTCATGTGGTAATTTATAGTTGATTTCGTTTGTAGCGCGCTATGGTTTTATTTCTCTGCAGGCAAAGACACTAACTCGATTGATGATAGTGTTTGTCAATTGATTTCATTTGCAGTGTGCTAGGTTTTATTAGGTCTGCATGCAAAGGCACAAACTCGATCAATAATAGTAAGTAAGATGCATATTCTGATATTTACATTCACATCATGTTAAATAAGAAGTTCAGATTATTTTATCTCATATTGATTATTTCGGAAGACATACAAGTTCCTTTGCTTTTTATATGGATTTTCCTTACCCAGCGAAGCTTAGTACACTATGTTCCTTAGGTGGATTTATGTTCCCAGATTACAGGTGTAGCTAGGTATATTCTGACTCGAAATTATAAAATTTAAAATTGTGCAGATCAGTAGGAAGAGGGTGGAGAATCATCTATTCCCACAACATTACATTGTAAATGTTAGTTATCTGTCACACACATTTTTTAAAGCTTTGTTTGTTATATTGCGCAAGCTCTCAGCAACGCATGTGATTCTGAAATGGTTGCTGGGTTGAATACGCATTTACTTCATTATTGTAGAAAATTAGCTGGGATGTTTTTTTGGGTAGTCCTCTGATTATCTCATGGACATTATCAATATTCTCATAATGGCAGTTTACTATAGACTGGGAAGCATCTGAATTATCTTTGGAATGATGTGAATGAACTGTCATATAAGAGTACTTGGCAGATAAGCATGTTAAGCAGAGAGAAGGCGTCGAAATGAATTTTACTGGATTCTATGGGTCACCCATCTCCCATACATACCTTGACCTGCTTACTCTTGGCAGATAAGCATGTTAAGTGGAGAGAAGGCGTCGAAATGAGTTTTACTGGATTCTATGCGTCACCCATCTCCCATATATACCTTGACCTGCTTACTATTGGCAGATAAGCATGTTAAGTGGAGAGAAGGCGTTGAAATGAGTTTTACTGGCTACTATGCGCCACCCATCTCCCATATATACCTTGACCTGCATAAGCATTACAACATGCGTCTTTAGTGAGCCTGCTGCCTGCAGTGTCATCAGGTTAAGTCTTAGTTTTTCAGAAGTATATATGAACTTCCAGAGTTTTCTTCACCATCATTTATTCTTTAGGGTCAAGAACTTCACCATTTGGGCCTTTTTTAGCAAGTAGGGCTTAACATATCCACAGCCCTCATTCGCTCTAAAAAATCCTTGCATTAGTCTTAGTGATTTGTCATGCCCTGGTCATGGAAAGGCCAACCAAAACAAGGAAATTTTAATGATTGAGTGGTGTCAACAATTATAAGCTCAAGACCACTACATATGTAATTCAGATTCAGGGTCTGTCAGAGCACTTAGCTTTTCCTAGATTGATTTGATAAGACTTTAGGTGTTACAGACCACTTTGGGGGTTAGATCTTGGTTGTGGTGTATATTAGTGTCCAACTTATAAATTGTCTGCTGCCTAGCTATGTGAAGAAAATGGGAAACTTGTTTTTAGTGAGTAGGTGATGTCCGATAGAGATGCTGTATTAGGACAGTTGGTCAAAACTCAATACAAATTCTTTGAAGTCGTCGTTGATCCTGATTATTATTTTTTGACCAGGCACAAAATGATATCTCTAAAAGGGTCAGTAAGTTCGATACTTGAGATGCTCAAACTTGAGCTTCGTGAGCATCAAAACAAGCAAAATCAGGGAAACAATGTGTCATAAATTAATCCAACCTGCAATTTCTAAGGTAATCCTTTGCTTTCTTGGTTGATAAAATTTGTGGCATCCTTTATAAGTGGGTTCTTGAATTGGTAGTAGACAATAATTACTATGATGCACATAATTTAAGTATTGTCTTACAGAAATGGGTAAAGTGAACAGACAATATGTCTTTTCTTGATTTCATTTTATTGTTCTTGGAATGCCACTGCAATTTGTGCCATTAGGATAAGAAGAAATGTCATCGACACTGAAAAACATCAAGTTAACCTGTAAGATAAGATATCTCTAAAATTTTGGAGGGGTATGGCATGTTGTGAAATATTGTTGGATACAAGGAGAATAGTCAGGTAAGATCTGCAAATTAATGTGTGTAGAGGATCTTTTTAATCAATTCATATGCTTTTGTTTCGAGAAAAAAAGGATTATGTTTAAATGCATGTGTTTTCATTGCTCATTGCTACTTTACTGCTGTTGCCGCTGCTTGGTTTGAGAGGACTCATCGGAGAAGATGCTTCTGATACTTGCGTGCACTGTTGTGCTTAGATGTGTGTTGTTGCTGATGTTTGCTTCACTACCCAATAAATCTTAATTTATGTTAGCATGCTTTAGTTGTTGCTGGTGATGTGTGCTTTTGGTGTGTCGTGTGCTATCTACTGCAATTGTTAGTCGTGAGAGATTACTAAGGGATGAAGGGCATGCCTGACTATATCCGGAGGGGCACCGCGGCCTGGCGCAGGATCATGCCGCTCAAGCTCGTCTCGGCGGCAGACATGTCGCCAATAAAGCAGTTCCCTGCCTCCATGTTGTTGGCTTTCGCCGGCGGTGCAGCCACGCCGGAGGCTGGTGCGGGTGGACTGCACGAAGCCATTGAGCATGTCTGCCAGAGGATAAGGCGTGCTTCAGGACTTGTTAACCGGGTTATGGAATGATATATTTTGTTGTTGTTGCTGATGCTAATGCGTGCGGCCGTTGCCAGAGGATAAGGCGAGGCTCTCTGCGGCTTCTTGGAGGTGGGGAATTTCCGGTCTTCCGCTCAGATCTCGTGAATTTCATTGAGCCTATTCTAAGACATTGTTTCTATTTATGTCCATACTCTGCTATTTACTAATACTGTTAGATTTCTTGTTCTGGCAGGAGTTCGGAGATAAATAAGATGATTGCCTTATCCGATCCTCGTGGACGAAGGGAATCAGGTCCTGACAGCACTGCTGCGCTCTAGTTGCTAGGTATACATGCAAGCGTGTTGATCGATTGGAATAATTGGTCAAAGCCTTAATGCGTATGCTCGGGTCATACCTTATGGTTTACCTTAAGGATGGATGTAATAAAAGCCTATTTGCTTCGTTGCTTGCTAAATTATTGATATCTGGTCTTGTTTGTTGTACTTGTATGAGGCAGGTATAACAACCTGATGGAGAATTACAAGTAGCCGGTGGCTATGTGTGCCAAGAAGTGTGCACTAAGGTTTGCTGGCTTGAATAAGTACGTGGTGAATTGTGCACAACACCGTCGTTTGTACAACGGGTTCATTGAGATGGCGGGAAACATCAGGGTATTCTTCCAGTGTTGATTGCTTCAATTGACTTATGTTTTGTGTCTTGGTTGTTTTTGTTTGCCTTGATGATGTTCTAGATAACATGGAAAAATTTGCCACCTCAGACCGAGAGGATGTACATCAAGGTATTTAATCTCCTTGATTACTTAGTTCTAGATTGGTTTTTAGTACAATTTGGTTTAAATGCATTGAACAATGAAGTTTCGACTATAAAAAATCATGGCAATCTATATCAGTCAATATGTAACTAAACATTTTTTTTAATACTATTTGTTGTATATGCAAACAGATACTTTAAGGTGCGATAATTTTTTCTTTAAATCGGGAAATTTTCAGAGTTAAGTAAAATCATGATTTTTCGTGAAAATTTGTACTGTGCACAATTCTTTATGAAAATGAACGGACAGTCCTTTGACATAACTTAAGTTTCTTTTAGACTTGCCAGTCCCTTTCTAAATCTCTATACTCGATATGAACCTTTTCCAGTTTTTCATTAATAGGTTGTGTTTCTGCTGAACATGTTAGTTGTAGCATATATGAAAAAAAGAGGCCAATTTATGAAAGAAGGAATATTTCTACTGTGCAAAAAAATGAATATGTGATAGATCGAATGTGCAAGTACCTGATTTTATAAGCGGCTTCTTTACTATGGTATCTATGGTAAATGGAGGTTCATCGACTATTTCTTACACAAGAAGTTCTAACCTAGGAACAATGAAAATTGAATGATTTTATCTAGAATATTTGTGAGTTTTGATTGTCCTATTTATGATTTGGTTTTATTGCAGAATTTCTACAGAAAAATATCACCAGCAGTTTAGGAATTTGTGGTTAGAACAATATGCATGTATCTCTTAGTTTTCTTAATGAACTTGTCTGCTTATCACGTCTTAATAGAATCTACTGATAATGGACCATACGTCTTAATAGAATCTACTAGATAATGGACCATACATATTTGAGAAAACTGTGCAGTCTTTTCCATGGTGTTAAGAAATAGTGATTCCATTATTTAAATCCTACCAGTAGAACATCAAGTAGACAAGTCTATAGATCAGCAGCTATATTGATTTGTTTCCCTTTTTACCATTTAGGCCTAAATCTTGTATAATAAATACACATAACATTTGATTACGTCTTCCTGTTGCATGTTGATAGAGATATATGTTCTATATGATCTTTTAAGGTCAAAATAAGTAAATATGATATTTTTCTATTCTGATGGTATGGATCGTTATTTCTATTACTCCCTTTGTCTAGAAATAAGTGAGTTAGATTTGTCTAAATTCGATGTACCTAACACTAAAACGTGTCTAGATACATGCGAGTCTAGACAAATCCAAGTCACTTATTTCTAGACGGAGGGAGTACTATAGAGATGCATGTTACCTTTTGGACCGCTTTTCCAATCATCACATGATTTTTTAAAGGCGGAGATCCGTTGAAGGCGTGCTAATTTGGGCTTGTTGTGACATACATTTGGACATGGCCACTAAATATCTCACAATTTATTGGAGAACGATATAGGCTAACTATCGGAACTTATATTGTGTTTACTAATATTACTTAGTACTATATATGCCAAATTAATGGACGAGTAACATTTGCTATAGCAATATGTTTATGTTAAGGGATGAGTTCAAAATATTCTGTCAACGGAATAATTAAGCTACAGGGCATCAAAGTTACCCGGCAAGTTGCAGCTTCATAGCTGACACTGATCGAGGATGCCATTTGGGTGGAGAAATGTAAGAGAAGCTCAACTGATAAATACAAGTTATGTTGCTGTCCAGCCTAGGCTGTAATAGAATTTGTCTGGTCAAGTTGAGAGAATTCTAGCATCATGTTACTTCAAGATTCTTTGGTGGTGTTGCATATTTGTCCCTGGTGAGGCTTTGTTAACATCTGTATTTATTTGTACAACTGAGAGCTATTATGAGCTTCATATACTCGGCAATTTTAACTCAGTAAGATCTCTGGTGAAGCTTTGTTGGAGTAACATTTATTTGTTTGTACAACTGAGAGTTATTATGAGCTTCATACACTCTGCAATTTCTTCTTAGTAAGATCGAAGTGTGCTATATTATGATCTTGAATGGTATACATGCTAGGAATTTCTTGCAACCTGTAACAATTTATTTGTTGAAATCACTTATATATTTGCCCTCTTTATCTTGTTCGCAATTCGATTAGTAGTCTTTATGCTCAATGGTTATTCAAAATTCTTTTTCCATTGGAGGAAAATCAACAAGTTGATTGCATGTGTATTCATTGTTTAGTTTTTGTTCTCTTATAACATCTTTTTCGATTCTTTTACCTTGGTTGTAGTGCCGATAAGTTAGCAAATTTGAGCCTATGGAATATTGATGCTATTTTGTAATCGTATGCTACATGGTTTTGCCAGGTTCTGATGCCTAATATGATCATTATTTCAATTTGATTACATTTTTACTTCGTGCAATCCTATGGCGCAACTGCTCTTTCGAGCATATATGAGAACTTATTGGGTTATTTTCTAATTAGATGCATCACTTATGTTTTTTTCACTTCAAGAAAAACTCAAGTTGGTTTGTAATGCGGTTTTGGTATAGACCTTTTGGTTTCCTATTGCCATCCCAACTTGATGCATTCCTTAGAAACAATCTTAGGCAGTGCAATATTATAGAATCACAGTCCAATCAAACATATTCAATATCAAGCTCACCGATCAATGTCACAAGTGCATCCTACTTGAGATAATTCGTTGAGGTTTTCTACCCTTTTCTTTATTGAATTTGTATCGTTTGTTTTGTCAAATAAACATTACATAAAGCAAAATCTTAATGTTTTTGGTACATCAAATAAGAGAAAAAAAACTTGAGCCCGTGGCAACTCACGGGTATTTTACTAGTATATAAGATACTTCCAATCAAGTTACGTGAAAAAATTACAGGTTGACCCATAGTTTGTACTATGTATTTAAAATACCTTCATATTTATACGTAAAAAGAAAGTATGTGAAAAAATCATACATACTACCAAAAAAAGTAATGTATACTACCTAATTAGTATTATGTATTTTGTACTACGCGTACATACTCTCTGATATGGTAGATACCGCCTAAATAGTATAAAACACACGTATGTGTAACTACACCTGGGAGTAGTATGAATATGTCATATATATATATATATATATATATATATATATATATATATATATATATATATAGAACCCTTATTCAGCATCCAGGGTGCAGAATAGTTATTTTGCACCCACATATTTTTATGTTCTCACATTCAGAAATTTATGTTTTGTATAGTAATAATTATGTTCATATTTATTAAAAAAGAAAAAAATCGATATAAAAATACATTTTTGAGTCATTATAGTGTAAAAGACATAGAAAATATGCATTTTACGTCATATTTTTATACGATATATAAACCAATTTTTGTATGACATGTCTAAATTTTCTTATGTTCTTCTTGACTTCCGAGGTAAGAAAAAATTTACGTGACGTAAAAATTATGTACGGTTTGAAAAATAGAGGATGGATGAAGAATAACTATTCTACACCCTAGGTGTCAAATAGCGCCACTATATATATATATATAATAATAATAATAATAATAAAGAAATGAGTGTTTCTCGCTGTTCCTATACTTTTTGAAACAGTTTTACCCCAACAGCTCAGACTAATTATCCACCATATCACCCATAAGTCATGTAACTGTTTAATTCTTTTATTTGTTTTTCCCTTCCCGCACAAGACACAACAAGGCAGGCGCGACTACCTGGGCACGCCGTGTTGTGCGTGGAGACGTTATACGGACTAAGTAGATTTAGCAGGTTAAACAAACGTTATACAGACTACTCCCTCCGTCCGCAAATAAATGTACTTCTAGCTTTTGTCTAAGTCAAACTTTATTAAATTTGACCAATTTTATAATTAAATATACCAAGATATATTACATCAAATTGCCAAATTATGAAATTAAATTTAAAAACATATATATTAGTATCAATTTAGAGCCATAAATATTGCTACGTTTTCCTATAAAGTTAGTCAAATTTTACTAATTTTGACTATTCACAGAGGGGATTGGCTTAATTCATATAGCGGGCGGTTGCAAGCAAGTTACAATTGACTAAAATGTCGGATAGAGGAGTTAATTGCAAGCAAGTTGCAACTGGCACTCACAGAGGATCAGTTGCGAGTAAGTTACAATTGACTAAAAAAGTCAAATAGAGGGTTAGTCGCGAGCAAGTTGCAACTGACTATTCACAGAGGGGCAACTGTCTTTAATTTACAGAGGGGTCAGTTACAAGCAAGTTGCAACTGGCTCGATTCGTGGAAGTTACAAGAAAATTGCAAAAATTCACATAAATACAATTGCGAGAAAGATGCAAATGGCTAAAAGTCGGATACAGTTGCAAGCAAGTTGCAACTGGCTCGATTCACGGAAGTTACAAGAAAATTGCAAAAATTCACATAAATACAATTGCGAGAAAGATGCAAATGGCTAAAAGTCAGATACAAAGGTCAATTGCGAGCTGGTTGTAACTGGCTTACTTCACAGAGGGGTTCGTTGCAATCAAGTTGCAATTGACTAAAAAGTCAGATAGAGAAGTCAGTTGCAAGCAAGTTGCAACTGACATTCACAAAGGGGGCAGTTGCGAGCAAGTTGCGATTGACTAAAAAGATGGATAGAGGGTTAGTTGCGAGCAAGTTGCAACTAGCTCAATTCATAGGGGATCACGAGCTAGCTGCAACTAACTATTCACAAAGGGGAACTGGCTTAATTCACATAGGGGGTGGTTGCAAGCAAGTTGCAATTGACTAAAATGTCGGATAGAGGAGTCAATTGCAAGCAAGTTGAAACTGGCACTCACAGAGGATCAGTTGCGATCAAGTTGCAATTGACTAAAAAGTCGGATAAAGGGGTTGGTCGTGAGCAAGTTGCAACTACCTCGATTCATAGGGGGACAGTTGCGAGCTAGTTGCAACTAACTATTCACAGAGGGACAACTGCCTTTAATTCACAGAGGGGTTGATGACCCACAAGTATAGGGGGTGTATCACAGTATTTTCGAGGGAAATGAAACCCAATTTATTGATTCGATACAAGGAGAGACAAAGAATGTTTATAAGCCTTAACAACTGAGTTGTCAATTCAGCTACACCTGGAAACAATCTTGCTCACAGCAGTTTATCAGTAGCAACAGTTTTATAGTAGGAATAGTAAAGTAACAGCAGTAGTAAAGTAAAGACAGCAGTAACAGTAGGATTCAAGTGCGGTAGACATAGGGATGGATGGACGGGCGTTGCATGGACAAGACAATTCACATAGCAATCAGAACATAGAGCAATTGGAGATAAATAAGATAAAGCATCCAAGTACTAGATAATCCTAGGCATGTGTTCCAAATATAGTCATACGTGCTTGCAATGAGAACTTGCACAACATCTTTTGTCCTGGCAGCCCGTTTGCAGCGGGGCCTCAAGGGAACTACTGGCAATTAAGGTGCTCCTTTTAATAAAGCACCGGAGTAAAGCATTAACACTCCGTGAACACATGTGATCCTCACATCAAAGCCATTCCCTGTTATCCCGATTTCTGTCACTTCGGGGCCATTGGTTCCGGTCAACAACGTGTGTATACAACTTGCAGGTAAGACCATAAACAATACTATCATAATGAATCAATAACATGTTCAGATCTGAAATCATGGCACTCGGGCCCTAGTGACAAGCGTTAAGCATAACAAGTTGCAACAAAGTCATAAAGCACTAATAAAAGATACTAGGCACCATGCCCTAACAATCTGATGCCATTACATGAAAGATCTCATCCAATCCCTACCATCCCCATAGCCTACAGCGGGGGATTACTCACTCATAGACGAGGGAAACATGGATGGTCGATGGAGAAGCGATGGTGATGATGATGGCGATGATCTCCTCCAATTACCCATCCTGGCAGGGTGCCAGAACGGAGTTTCTGGTGCTGTTTCATGGAATCTAGTGGTGACGGTGGAGCGGAACTCCTTTTGGAAAAACGTCGAACCCCCCTGAGTTTTTAGGTCAGAAGGCATCTTATAGGCGAAGAGGGAGACCGAGGGGATGTCTGGCGCGGCCAGACCACCCCCTGGCGCGGCTTCAATAAAAAAGTGTTGAACTAACGAAAGTTAGATAAGAACCTGGGATAGAAGCACAAAAATTCATGCCTCAAAAGGGCGTACAGAGATTTTCCACGAATGTTTACGGTGAAGCACAGAAATCTGTTTCAGGACAACAACTTTCCCAATCATTACTTCTCTCTCAGTAGAGGTTACTCTTGGCACAAAAAGCAAATAAAAAGGATAATGAGCGGTTATTACTGAAGTAAGTAATAACCTCCAAGACTCATCTAAAACTTTTGGGTTATCTCCCAATAAGTACTTTTCTTTAACGCCTTTAAGTTAGGCATGATAGTTTGAGAGGATGCTCATATAAGAAATATGAATTGAAGTAAAAGAGAGCATCAAGAAGCAAATTCAAAACATATTTAAGTCTAACCCACTTCCTATGTATAGGAATCTTGTATGCAAATAAATTCACAAAGAACAAAGTGACAGGCATAGGAAGATAAAACAAGAGTAACTTCAAAACTTTCAGCACATAGAGAGGTGTTTCAATACCATGAAATCTTCTACAACCATATTTTCCTCTATCATAATAATTTTCTGTAGCCTCATGAATAAACTCAACAATATAACTATCACATAAAGTATGCTTTTCATGTTCTACAAAAACATAATTTGTATCAAGCTCAAAGATAGTGGGATTAAAACCTTCAAACCCACTTTTAACAATTCTATAACAAGATGGTGGATCCTTCAATATAGGACCATCATCTAGAGCTTTATCATAAACAATTTCTAAGCAAAACTCTTTAGTACCATGCATTTTGAAGTTAGACACAAATAAATGATTATCATAGATAACATGAGCATAACATTCATCCTTCTTTGGTAAGCATGGGGGACAATCAAATAATGTAAGGGATAAAGAGTTACTCTCATTAGAACGTAGGCATAGGTAGCTAATCCATTCTTCCTCCTTTTGTTCATCACTCTCCTCCTCTTTTTCATCTAATGAGCTTTCAGGTTCATCAATTTCTTCTTCCATAAGATTCTGCAAGGCATTAGTCTCTTTCATTTGTGGAAAGCATCTATTAATATATTCAAGAATATAGCCATTTTCTTCCTTGTAATTATCAAAGCAAAATTTAAGTATACCATAAACCTCATATTTATAAGGTGAATCATCAATATTTTCAAGAAAACTAGCAAGTTCAAATGCACCCTTCCAAGCAATAAATTCCTCAATTTGTTCCACATCATAAAAGTCATAATTTACTTTAACATAAGAACATATGGTAACATCATCATTATACTCACACTGAAAAGGGAGGTGTTTGTACCTCCTGCAACAACAAGGTTTATCAAAGCAATAAGTAACATTATAAGTAGAGCACACGTTTATAGAAATGGTATACAATTTATCAATTTGTTCCTATAAGTGTTTTTCTTTTTGTGACAAGCGGTGTTCCTTATAATAATATTTGTGTTCTTCCGTGAACCCACCTTGCCAATAAGATTCAGTTTCAAAGAAACCAACCATTGATAAAGAGCATGATAAAGCAAGACAATAACAGACTAACAAAAATAACGACTAGAGTAGGAACTAATTTTTTTGTTATTTTTGATAAAGAAACAAGCAAAAAAGGTGGAAATAAACTAGCTTGAATAATAGTGATTCCGAGTGAACTTGATAAATAAAGCTATGCTCCCCGGCAATGGCGCCAGAAAATAGTCTTGATGACCCACAAGTATAGGGGGTGTATCGCAGTATTTTCGAGGGAAGTAAAACCCAATTTATTGATTCAACACAAGGGGAGCCAAAGAATATTTATAAGCCTTAACAACTGAGTTGTCAATTCAGCTGCACCTAGAAACAATTTTGCTCACAACAGTTTATCAGTAGCAACAGTTTTATAGTAGGAATAGTAAAGTAACAGCAGTAGTAAAGTAAAGGTAGCAGTAACAATAGCAGTAACAGTAGGATTCGAGTGCGGTAGGCATAGGGATAGATGGACGGGCGTTGCATGGATAAGACAATTCACATAGCAATCAAAACATAGGGCAATTGCAGATAAATAAGATAAGCATCCAAGTACTAGATAATCCTTGGCGTGTGTTCCAAATATAGTCATACGTGCTCGCAATGAGAACTTGCACAACATCTTTTGTCCTGCCAGCCCGTTTGCAGCGGGGCCTCAAGGGAACTACTGGAAATTAAGTTGCTTCTTTTAATAGAGCACCATAGCAAAGCATTAACACCCCATGAACACATGTGATACTCGCATCAAAGCCATTTCCTCCGGTTATCCCGATTTCTGTCACTTCGGGGCCATTGATTCCGGACAACAACGTGTGTATACAACTTGCAGGTAAGACCATAAACAATACTATCATAATAAATCAATAACATGTTCAGATCTGAAATCATGGCACTCGGGCCCTAGTGACAAGCATTAAGCATAACAAGTTGCAACAAAGTCATAAAGCACTAATAAAAGATACTAGGCACCATGCCCTAACAATCTGATGCCATTACATGAAAGATCCCATCCAATCCCTACCATCCCCATAGCCTACAACGGGGGATTACTCACTCATAGACGAGGGAAACATGGATGGTCGATGGAGAAGCGATGGTGATGATGATGGCGATGATCTCCTCCAATTACCCATCCTGGCAGGGTGCCAGAACGGAGTTTCTGGTGCTGTTTCATGGAATCTGGTGGTGACGGTGGAGCGGAACTCCTTTTAGAAAAACGTCGAACCCCCCTGAGTTTTTAGGTCAGAAGGCATCTTATAGGCGAAGAGGGAGACCGAGGGGATGTCTGGAGCGGCCAGACCACCCCCTGGCGCGGCTAGGTGGTGTGGCTGGGCCCCAGCCCCACTCCATCTCATATTCTGGCTCCGGGAGTCTTCTGGTGAAATAGGATTTTTGCCTTTTTTCCATCCAATTCCGAGAATATTCATTTTCTGACTTTCCTGAAACCAAAAATAGCAGAAAACAGGCAGCTGGCACTGTGGCTCTTGTTAATAGGTTAGTCCAAGAAATCATATGAAAAGTACTCCAAAGTGTGGACAAAACACAAGAAAGTAGATAAAACCAAGCATGGAACATCAAAAATTATAGATACATTTGCAATGTATCAGGGGTCTGTTGCAAGCAAGTTGTAACTAGCTCGATTCACATAAGTTACAAGCAAATTGCAAAAATCTACAGAAATACAATTGCAAGAAAGATGCAAATGGCTAAATATCGGATACAGAGGTCATTGCGAGCTGTTTGTAACTGGCTTACTAGGGATCAGTTGCAACCAAGTTGCAATTGACTAAAAAGTCAGATAGAGAAGTCAGTTGCAAGCAAGTTGCAACTGGAATTCACAAAGGGGCCAGTTGCGAGCAAGTTGCAATTGACTAAAAAGATGGATAGAGGGGTTAGTTGCGAGTAAGTTGCAACTGGCTCGATTCATAGGGGGTCAGTTGCGAGCTAGTTGCAACTGACTATTCACAGAGGAGAACTGGCTTAATTTAGGGGTTGGTTGCAAGCGATGCAAATGACTAAAAAGTTGGATAGATCAGTCAATTATAAGCAAGTTGCAACTGGCATTCACAGAGGGTCAGAGGGTCAGTTGCGAGCAACTTGCAAATGACTAAAAAGTCGGATAGAGGGGTTAGTCGCGAGCTAGTTGCAACTGCCTCAATTTATAGGGGTAGTTGCGAGCTAGTTGCAACTAACTATTCACAAAGGGGCAACTGGTTTAATTCATATAGGGGTCAGTTGCGAGCAAATTGCGACTGCCTAAAAATTCAGATAGATAAGTTAGTTGCAAGCAAGTTGTAATTGACTAAAAGTCAGATAGAGAGGTCAGCTGCAAGCACGTTTTAATTGACTAAAAGTGAGGTAGCTAGAGGGATAAGTTGCGAGCAAGTTACAAGTGGATTAATTCACCGATAGTCAGTCGCGAGCAAGTTGCAATTGACTAAAAAGTCAGGTAGATGGATCACTTGCTAGTAGGTTGGAACTGGCTTAAGTCAGGGGCAGTTGTGAGAAAAGTTGCTTAATGTCGTGAACAATTTTTTCGTCAGCCAAAATTTAAAAAAATCATGAACATAATTTCAACGCCAATTTTTTTTCAAAATCATAAACAAAATTGTGAAAATTGGTGAACAGTTTTTTAAAACTATACTTGAAACAATTTCCAATAGAAACATAAAAGAAAGAAAGATGAAAAGGAAATAGAATAGAAAATAATAAGAATAAAAGGATGAAATAAAAATACATGACAAGAAAAGAAAAATAGAAAATACTAGAAAGAACAAGAAATAAGAAAAATTGAAAAGAAAAAATTAAAATAAAAACGAGAAAGGAAAACCATGAGGAGAACCGAACTAGGAAACCCGCTGGTACTAACATGCAAGAAACAGCGAACAGATTTCAAAACAGCGTACCTGGCCAGCAATAAAATAGCTTTCGCACGTTTAAACAGCGTTTGTGGATTCACGGATAAAACATGGGACGGCCCAACAAGCACTTGCATCAGTCGACGCCACCCGAAAAGACACAATAAGCCCACAATCCTGCGGCAAAAACACAAAGGATAGAAAACAAAACAAGCTAGACACCAGGTGCACAGATCGTAAAGCACACAGAGCCAACGGTGCAAACGGTGACTGAGACGTAACAAAAAATCAGGCGCGTGATTTTTAGCAAATCCATTATTTTAACTTATATAAGAGTAGTTCATGGCTAATACACCTCTTGTGAAAAGCAGGATCAGAGTCTAGCCACATGCTACTATAGATTACATGATTAGAATGCAAAGCACATAAGTGTGCTGCATGATTATTAGATTCCTTTTGTTGATTTGATTCCTGAAACATAGTCGATGGAGAAAGTGCGACGTAGTAATATTCGGAAAAATCTAGATGGAGGTGAAATATGAGCTAGTAATTCTACCATTTTATGCATGTCATGTTCTAATATTATGTTGTGCATGCTGCCAACAAGGGTGATTGTAAATTGTTGTATTGTACTCGGACATGCGTTCAAATTTCTTGTGATAATTTATTTATCTTTCTGATCTTTCTCTACTCCTTGTCTCAATGGAAGCCAATACATTCGTGGAGTGGAGCGAGGTGGCGATGGCGATAGCCATGCATGGATTTAGCACACGTGCGCCTAAGTGGTTGGCAGAGAAAGTAGTGGAACTTCGTGGATGATTTTTGCGACGCACCACAAATTTACATATGATAGTTTGTTTCGTGTTTCTGTAACATATATTTTCTCCCCCGGTGCAATGGATGAGCATGTTTTCTATATATAAATAGTCTGAGGATTAGCAAAACCGTTTTTCTAATCAGTATTGTTTTTCATAAGTAATAAAAGGTGTTTCCGAATCTAAAAAAAAGTTGGTTATTGCGCACCATACCGTCGGTCTTTTGTGATCTACAAACCAAACAAACTAATGTCTGCGATGGGTTAATGCCACTGATAGCGGAATTTGTCCATAGCGTCAAGCTGGAACGAACGAAGTTCGTGAAGGATTAGGTATCCCTAAGGAGCTCTAAGCTCCTGGTTTTGGTGGCCTGAGGTTGCTTGGCCGTGGTCCTCTTTTTGGGCCTACCTGTCGGCATGTTAGGAGAAGCAGGGTCGGTTGTGCGAGAGATACGGCGGTTCGTCGCTCTCGAGAAAAAAATTAGGCTGCCCCTTGATCCCGTACCATTAAAAGATTCACGCTTTTGGTCTGTACCATCAAAAGCTCTATCTTTAGGCATATACCAGCGAAAGTTTGAAGCGTTATTGGATTTTGCCACTCCGTCTACTTCCGCTAGAAACCTTATTTTTCCCCATTAATTCTTTTGGCTTTTCCCCTTTTACCCCGTGCTCATCTGTAGCACCCCGGTAAAACCACTACTAGAAAATCGCGTGTTATTTTTTATTTTATGCATCATCATGATAGCATGCTCATATCATCATGCCACATTGTATTTGAGCATCATCATCTTCATGCATATGTGTTGACCTAAACATATTTTTGTTAAAGCTCTATTTTTGTTTTGCTAAATACCCCCTTTTATTTCAAATATTATTTGACTAAAACTATTTGAAAAATTGGTTTCATTATAGAAACAGAAAAGAAAACTTTTTTTAAAGAGGGAGGCAGACCTCCCAGCCAGCCAGGTCAAGCCCAGCCCGACCGGAGGCCCACTTACAACCTCCACCTACCGAAACCCTAGCTACCCAAACCCCACTCCCTCCACCAGCCGTCGCACGCTTTGCGAGGCCAGCACAGCACACACACCGACCCAACCCCGCACACGCCCAACTGCTCCCATGCATCGCACTCCCTAGACCCGCCCAGCGACCGACCCACCTTAGACCTAGACCGACATGCTCCCGCACCCCAACGCTCACGAGCGACATGCACCCCGCGTGCTGCCTAGCCCCACCCGACACGCTCCTCACCACCCTGGCCCCACCTACCGACAACCCCGACGCGATTCCCCTCCTCATCCCACAAGCTTGCCTCCATCCTCGCAGGCGCAGCGGCCGCCAGAGCCCTGCCGCCCTTGGTCCTTCTCCTCCGCCCGAGCCCGCCTCTGCGTCGAGCTGCGCCGCCGGACGCCACCGCTCGGCTCCCCGTGGCACCGTCCTTCCCTGGTCCTCACCTGGTGCTCCTCCCCGCTAGGTGCGCCGCCGGCCGGCCCCTCTGCACTCCACCATCTCGCGGAGCACCGCAGGCCGCCAACCGCCATCCCGCCGCATCTCCCCTTCTCCAGGCTTGCCCCGGCCCTGACCGCGCCTCCGCCCTCCGGCTGCGCGCAGGACCGCGACCTCCTGGTGCTCTGGTTTGACCACGGAGGCCCTTGTCGTCCTCTCCCTTGCAGCAGCGCGCCGCCAAGCTGCGTCGCAGGACCCGCCTCCCCGGAGTTCCTCATGCCGCCATGGACGCCCGCCCTGCGACCTCACCACCGTCTGCACGGGGGATCCGGCCTTCTCAAGCTCCTTGACGGGCCCTACAGGTTGCCTCCTTTCCTCTGTAGCAGGTAGCAACAAGATCTTCTCCACCGTCTGTTGTTTGACCATGCCGTGACCCTAGGAGCACCCGAGGGGCCTCCTTGTTTCTGCAGATGTCGTGCTCGTCTCTGCCTTGGTGTTTGTTCTGGCCAGCAGAAGCCGTTCGTAGATGTTCCCCATGAATGTCGCAGGAATATGGAAGCCGAAGACTCCCTAAACAAGTTCTACGCCGATATTAAAGCCGAAACAAGATCTCCCGAGACCAATCCGATGACGATGCACCTAGATGATATGCAACCCCCACAAGGATATCGTGTCACCGCCAAGATCTTCATGGAGACCGATGACCCCGTCAAACCCCAAGATCTTTGTACCCTAGAGTGTGATCTCTATCCAAGACCCATATTTTTATAATATATAATATATATCTTGTTGCATATTAAATTGTTCATACTTGCATACATATTGTGGGTGTTTGGGGGCTATTTCAACGATTCACCTAAAGTAAATATGGAGCATATATGCGGGCTATCCTAGTCTTATATTGGCTCCATTTAAATTTGCGTAGCGAACCGATGCTATGTTTTGCCTTGTTAAGATAACATTTAAAATGCGGGTATCTAAATAACTTGAACCTTCTAATTAATTATCGGGACCCCGGTTTCGCTTAATATTGCGTAATTGCACCACATCTTTGCCATGCCATGCATCATATCATAATCATGCCGAATCTTCTGTCGTAGTATTAAATAGTGCAATCGGTGTTTCTTCTAGTGATTTGCTTCTTTGCGGATTAGGCCGTTGAGTGGATGCGAGTATCGACAAGTTCTTCAGATATGTATCTTCGGAAGTGTTTCCCAGGTGAGCATCCCCCCTTTCTACCTATTTTGCTTTTATAGTCTTTATTTCCTCCTATTGATCTATTGCTATCCGTGTTACAATGCTTTAGTTTCTATGCACCGTTTATATTCCTTGCAGCCTCTATATTGCCTTGGACACATCCTATTGCCTGTTGTTTGATGGATAGTCGGCCTTGCGAGTCATAGTTTCTTACTCAGGTGCTGCTTCGCGTCGTTTATGTTCCACCGTTGTTGGAAGGTTGGCACATGCTTAATGGTGGAGATGATCATGACTTTAATTATAACTTGTCAATTAAAATGCTGGGAATAGATATAACTAATGCAGAGGCACCAGTGGGCAATAGATAATATTTGGTTCTTCCACGCTCACTTGTGTCCCGTAGGCCCCGAGTACTTGATACCTGTTCATCGACTATTCGCACTATCCACATAAGGGAGACTCTATGAATCCCCCTTTTCCTGAGCTTGATTCACACTTTATTTCTTGGGGCCACAAACTAGTTTGGGGCTTTATTACTATCCTGTACCTATGCCGTGCTTTACTGCTTTATTTACGATTGTGCGTGGAGCACCTGTACTGTTTTGGACCGTGAAACGTTTTCGCTGTATCGACAAGCCCAGTCACACTTTCGGGTTCCTAGTCATTTACCACCGTCTACACAAACCCTGGGTCCGTCTCGGAGCCGGCCAAGTTCGTTGCGGGTAGCTTAGTGGGGTGGCCCCCTGAAATGATTTATGAATCCTGTGAATGCTTTGAAGTGAGGCCTTGTTGTTCTTTATTTGGTTCTTCCCAAGGTTGATCGTGTGTGTGTTGCTATTTGTGCACCCCTGCAGGATAAATCTTTCTGAAAACCATGTCCGTGGTTATGGATGACTTGGAGCACAGTATCTCGATCATAGACAAGCATAACTAAAGTAGTGCTATAAATTTGACTTTGACATGTCTAGTAATCAGATTCATTACAACGGAATGAGTAAATAAAAGTGCCAACAACTGCTGGTTTTGGGAGATCTCATGCTATTTGAATCTGACTAGTAAGTATTGCAACTACAATGGAATGGTTCACTAAAGCTGCCCACTGCTGATGATATCAGGATGACTCATGCTATCTGTATCTGACTAGTAAGTGCATCAACTATAATGGAATCAATAAAACTGCCAACTGTGTGAGTTCCTTGGTTTGACTTCCTCGTTTGGTCTCGAGGGGGAATACCAGGATGGGTATGGTTGGTGTTAGTATCAGGTTGGATTCGAATAGGTCTTTCTTATCCCTCTCTAGTAGACGATAGTTGAATCGAGTCTCTATAGATTGTTTAGTGCATGCTGCGCTGCCGCTTTAGTCCACCATACCAATGTAGGCGAGAGCCGCCGAATTCTAGAATCGCCGTGTACTGGCCTCAGTACTGACCGCTCTCTTTCCTTTGCCCTTTGTCGGCACCCCTTTTGTTGTAGCAGGTTTGAAATCGACATTGTTAGCAGGGTTACCCTTCCGGCTTGGCCTGGGCAGGGTTATGGATGCCATTGGTTATTCTTCAGGGCTCTTAGCCCCATTTGCATCTTGTCCGTACTCGGATGTTGTATCATTTTCAGGGTGATTTGTATCTTTGTATTGTATATCTGTATTCTTGACTCATGGAGTCGTTGTTGTATACATATGTTCTGTGGGTTCCATCGTGGACTATTGTGTAATGGTATTACTTCGTTTTCCACCCGCACGCAAGTGCCTGGTGGGCATCTTTGAATCATTTCTATGCGGGTTTGGCAGGAATCGTTGAAATTTGCATAGGGCCGATTCGAGGGTGTTACACCATCTCTTCCCCTATGCTCATAGATCGAACTGAACCCAACAGACAGAGAAAACTTGACCACATAGCCCTCTCGGCGGTGGCGACCATCGCGTCCCCCGGCGACCACCCCATCGCATCCCCTGATCCTGGCGGAGCATCTCCGTGGGGTAGGCCTCCATCCCTGCCGGATTCCGCTCATGTAGCCATGGAAGGAAGGGGCCTGCCGGGCGCCTAAAACCCTAGCTCGAGCGCTCTATGAGCTCGCTGACGGGAGTGGCCGTCGTTGTCGCACTTCGTCCGTCTGCAGCACTACCCCGATGTCGAGACCTTGCTCCTCCCGACGCCCGCGACACCCGACCTCCCTGTGCTCCTTCCCTGACCCCCACTGCTGGTCCCCGACCCCCACTGTTGGTCCCCGGCGGCTTGTTCTTGCTCCTTGCTGAGATGGATAATACTGATGTTCAAGCTAGGTAATCTTCTATCTATAAATTTCTTTATTTGCAGGAGTTGTGATCAGAGATTTCATGTGCCTATGGCTTATTTTTGTTCTCTTTTACTTGTGTTTGTGGCTGGTATAGGACTGAACCCAAAAGAACATGTCAATTAGAGATTCTAGTTTGTGCGTATTTCACAGTTGTAGATGGTATGCAAATTTACAATAAAGGAAGGATAGTTAGTTGGGTTGTGGATTTAGAAATATATACACTCACTGATCTTGAGAGAGATATTGGTCTATATTTTCAATGGGGTAGCTATCAAAAGGCAAACTTCTAGGTTCTTGAAAGGAATGCAATGAAACTCAAATTAGATTCAGATGCACAACTTCTTGAGCTCGTAAGGTCAACATAAGGGTTGAAGTTGATGATGATAGTGGGCAGACGTGAGGAGATGGACGAGCCTGCTATACACAAGGTACGTGTTGCTGCCAATGTAGTGCGCAAGGATGTGCCTGCTGTAGACGAAGTTATGGACCAGGAGGTGCCTGCCATAGCTGATGTAGATATGAGACCAGAATTGACAGAATTACCTGAAATATTTGATGGTCCACCAAGGACTGAAGAGGTGCCTAATGCTGCTGCTCTGGACATTGGACCAGAATTGAGGGAATTGCCTGAATTTGGTGAAACCATTGCGGGGCCACCAAGCTAGCTTATCAGTTTGAGGTCACTCCAATGGGTGACAAATCTCAATGGCCGAAGAATGACCCACCTTTTGAAGTGGTTCCTCCACCACTAGAAAGGCCTGCTGGTAGACCAAGGAAGCAGAGAATCAAGGCTAGTGGAGAGCCAGGAAAAAGAGGTCCGTATCAATGCAAACGATGCTTCTAGTTTGGACATATTGAGAAGGGATGTTATGCAACTCAAGTTGAACTAGAACAAGAAATTCCACCACCTCGTCCGAAGAAACCAAAACAACAAAGTTATTGTAAAAGCTAAAGCAATATGCCTTATATATGAAAAATATATTTTCTTCATTGACTCTACTTGTGCTTTGCAGGAAAGCCAAAACTGGATCTGCTGGGACGTCAAACATTGTTGCTGAACCATCCAACTTTGTTTTTGATCCAAAAGTAATGTCAAGCCCAGGTGTGACCGCAAGGAGGATGGCATCCCTCTCTCCAACAAGCCCAGGTGTGACCACAAGGAGAATGACATCCCTCTCTCCAGCAAGCCTAGGTGTGAGAACAAGGAGGATGGCATCCCTCTCTCCAGCAAGCCCGGGTGTGAAAACAAGGAGGATGGCATCAATCTCACCCGGAGGAATCAACCGTAGGCTTATCATCGAGTAGTTGTGTTAGTCTAATGGTCCGCGGTCTTTGGTAATGAACTATGGTCCATGGTATTTTGCTAACTTGCTATTTGGCTGTAATTCCGTGACAACTTAGATTTATGTTATATCCTGATATGTTGACTTATATTATGCTATAATGTCATTCTAAGCTGCTGTTATAGGGCAGATATCATGTTAAAATATTCTCTAAATTCTGTCATTATGGTGTCATCCTGTTTATGAATGCAAGCGAGGTGCTGTCCAATGTTTTATCTTTGAGCTGGAGCTGTCCAATGCTTTCAAGAAGGGGTATTATTTCATGAAGGAAGCGGTATTATGGTCATAACTAACGGACACGTAACAGAGTTGGTAACAATCAAAGGAGCTGAAACCTTTCGATGGTATATGACTGAAGATGGAGCTTTTGATGGTACAGACCAAAAATGTGGTTCTTTTAATGGTACAGACCCAAATTTCCCTACACACATCTCCCCACTGGCTCGATGCCACCGACCAACCCCCCGTCTGCTCCGCGTCCCTTGGCCTCGCTGCCGACCTGACTCCTTGATGGCCCAAAATATATCGAGCTCGTTGGGGAACCCTAAGAGGAAGGTATGATGAGCACAGTAGTAAGTTTTCCCTCAGTACGAAACCAAGGTTATCAATCTAGTAGGAGCAAGGACACCCCAAAGGTGTTGCTAGATGAGCCTTGGCAGGGCGCCCTACCAGTGCTAGTAGCAATGTGGAGACCTGCACAACACAACCACAGAACTTTGCCCCCAACTTGCGATGAGATTGTCAATCTCACCGGTTTTGCTGAAAACAAAGGATTAAATGTACGAATGGAAGAAAAGTAATAGTTTGCAGAAAGTAAACACAAAGCAGTAAACAATTGATTGTAGATTGAAAGTAAAAGAAAGGACCGGGGTCTATATTTCACTAGAGGTGGCTCTCCTTAAGATAGATGACATGGTGGGTGAACAAATTACAGCGGGGCAATTGACAAACATCGAGAAAGCATACAAGCATATACTACTCATCTTGACTCCTTTGAGACTTGATTGGGCATTACAACATTATACATAGACCGCCATCCAACTGCATCTATGACTAATAATCCACCTTCAGGTTATCATTCGAACCTCCTCTAGTATTAAGTTGAAAGCAACAGATACTTGCATTACAAATTGCGTGTACAAAAAACAATACGATTGTTCTATGAACAAAGGATTGTTGTTTTCTCCCTAGTAGCAACAACACATCTAGTACCTTAGAGATTTCTGTCACTTCCCCAGATTACCAGAGGCATGAACCCACTATCGAGCATAAATACTAACTCTTGGAGTTGTTAGCATCTACTTGGCCAAGATAGCTACTAACAACGGAAAGCATGCAAGATCACAAATAACAAAGACATGATAGAATCAATAATCAATCTGAAATAGCATCTCAATATCCATCGGATACCCGCAAACACAACATGCAGAATTACAAATAGATGATCTTGATCATGAATGGAGCTCACAAGATCTGAACATGATAGCACAAAGGAGGAGAACCAGCCATCTAGCTACTACATGGACCCGTAGTCCAAGGATGAACTACTCACGCATCACACCGGAGGCTTGCATGATGATGAAGAAGGCCTCCAGGGTGAATTCCCCTCTCCAGCAGGGTGCCGGAAGAGCTTCAGATCCCTCCTGATCTAGGGACAGAGACGACGGCGGCTACAGACTCTTTCATGGAATTTTGATCGGGTACTTAGGGTTTCTGTATTGGAGGCAACTTATAGGCGGAAGGAGAGGCCGAGGGGGTGCCTGGGCTGGCCACACCACCCCTTGGCGCGGGCCAGGCCTGGCCACACTGCCAGGTGGTGCGGCTGCCCTCTGGCCCCTCTCCGTCTCATATTATGGCTCCATGTGCCCCTCGATAAAATAATGACTTTGGCTTTTGTCCCGTCCAATTCCGAGAATATTCATTTTCTGACTTTCCTGGAACCAAAAACAGCAGAAAACAGGCAGCTGGCACTGTGGCTTTTATTAATAGGTTAGTCTAAGAAATCATATGAAAAGTACTCCAAAGTGTGGGCAAAACATAAGAAAGTAGATAAAACCAAGCATGGAACATCAAAAATTATAGATACATTTGCAATGTATCAATCCCCTGCCTTGATTCGCATCCCCGCACGCTCTCATCTCCATCCGGAGCAGTTGGAACCAGGAGGACGGCTGCAATGTCGTTGGCGCGCACCTCCCCGCTGGCCCAAGGTATCTTTCCAAGTTTTTTAGAGAGAGAGAGTAGAGGGGCGACCTGTCTTCAATCCAGCACGCCGCGTGGCTGAAACCAGCCACAACTGTGCCTAGCCCAGCCGCAATGGGAGGGGATGGTGGGGGAGTGAAGGGGGTGCGCTGCCAGAGACGCATCTGAGGAGGGCGGTGGGGGAAAGAGGTAGGTGGTGGAGAAGGGGCATTGTTGGGTGGGCTACGTCGCTCCTAGAGTAGCTCGAGGCGAAGATCGGGGTGGGTGAGGGCAGCGGGGCTATCGGTGGTGTAGCATATAGAGGCAAAGCTAACCGGTCTTGACTACTTTCGGTTTTGATCACTGTCAAAGCCGAATCATTGGCTGATATTCCTGATAATATGAATGTTAAAAACCACTGCAGCACGGGCACCATAGGCCGCATCTCCATCTTGGAATTTGAGGACATCACTGGTGGCTCCGATCCTCCCTCTGATCCCGGGTCCTCCCCAGTTCCGAAAGCCTTTTATGATAACGATTCTGGTGTCATTGAGATTGAAGGAGGAGCCTCCTATGCTGATGTTCTGGCTGCTCTTGGCGCACCTCCTCCTGGCATTCCTCATGGTGAGCCTTCCAGCGCGGCCCCAACGGCCTCCTTGGTCTCGCACGCTCTTGCCAACTCCCCTGCCCCCAGGGCTGTTGGTGAGCCTCTCCGCTCTAAGCCCAAGGAAGTGGTGATCCGTCTACACTTCGGGTTCTTTGACATTCTGGTTCTTGGCTCTTTAGGTGAAAAAGCTGCCTTTCGTGTCCCTATGCGCCGCAGATCATCTTCCCCTGGATGTACTGGCCTGCTTGTAGTCAACTTCTCATGTGCTTCCATCGGCCTTATAAACTCCATCACCAAAGTTGGCCCGAAGAATCGATGCACCCTTACTGCTGATATCCTTGCTCGGGGCTTTCCTCCTTGTCCCAAGCTCGAGGTTCCTGTCTCCTTCGCGATGGGCCTAGTACTTGGCTCCCCATCTGCTCCGGCCACTTCAGCTTTACCTGAAGCTGTCCCTTCCTAGGACGCTGCGGCGACCCTTTCTCTTGTGACCTCCCCTTTATCCTCTCCCAAGTGCCTGCCTGCTGTTGCTCTTGATGTTGTTCCTGTGCATGCAACAATCTGGCTTGCTGCTCCTAAGGCATCCGGCGAGCCACGCCGTAGTTCGCGCTTCGTCAAGGAAAACTCTGGGAAGTATATGTCCATCATCGATAGAGCTGCTCTCCGGAAGAAAAATAGGAAGGAGGGATCCAATCAGGCCGAGCCTAGCAGACTGGGTGAAGTTCCCTCTAGTGACCTACTTGCTACTTCTCTTGAATATGAGGGGCCTTTAGCTGATCGTGATGTCCTTCAGCTCGCCCTGGCTTGTGATATTTCTGCTTCTGAGCTCTCTGCCCCTGGATCCACCACTCAGGAGACTATCGGGTCCCCATGATTAAGTCTACCCAGCTCTGTTCGGCCCCTAAGGCCCCTTCCGCTGTCCTCCCTTCGAACTGCTGGCCCCTCTTGGTCCTCCCCTTCAGTTTTGCTATCCTTGAGGCCCACAACTACCAGACTGCCCTAGTTCTGGCTACTGTTCCTGCCATGCATGTTGCAAGAGGTTTTATTTTCAGTTCTGTTTTCTTTGAGGTCGCTCTGTTTGACCTTGTAACCTCTTCTGTTGTAATTGGATCTCTAAGTACCTTTAATTTGAGGCGGCTGGACCTTGTTTACTTGTGTGCCCCTGTCTATTGCTTACTTATTTCTTATGTTAGTTAAGCTTCATTTTGCTTGCTGGAATGTTCGTGGGCTTGGCCAGAAAAGGAAGAGAGATGATGTTCGTGCCGCCATCGACTCCTTCCTCCCTTTCATTTTATGCCTTCAAGAAACGAAGCTTTCTGATATTTCCTCCTTTCTCGCCTCCTCCCTTCTTCCTCCTTCTCTTCGTTCCTTTGTGTTTAAACCCTTGGACGAGGCTTCTGGAGGGATCCTTACCGCTTGGAATCAGACTCTCTTTGACCTTGTTCAACATTCCATTGACGATTTTTCTATCACCACTACCTTCGCCTTTCGCTCTGACAACCTTCTCCTCTCCGTGGTAAACATGTACGGTCCATGTACACATGCGCTGAAACCTATCTTCGTCTCCTCCCTTGAGCAGGTCTACTCCAGGATTTCCTCTCCGGCGGCCATTATGGGGGACTTCAATCTCATCAGGCTCCCCAAAGACAAATCCAACGATAATTTCAATGCCTTAGAAGCTACCCTCTTCAATGATTTCATCAACTCTGCTTGTCTCTTAGAAATCCCTCTTCTGGACCGTCAATTCACTTGGTCTAACCAGCAAACTCCGCTGATGCTCGCCCGTCTTGATAGAATTCTTATCAACACTACCTATAGCATGGTCCTCCCGGACTCCACCCTTACTTCTTCGAATCGGCCTACCTCCGACCACGTCCCTCTCCTCCTTGAGGCTTCTTCCAAAGCCCCTCGCAGCCCATCTTTCGGATGGAGAATGTGTGGCTCTCTCACGCTGATTTTCCCGCCATTGTTTCCAACAACTGGAATAGCGTTGACTCTGTTCACGGACACCTGATACATCCATAACGTATCTATAATTTTTGATGATTTTATGCTAATAATATACTTTTGACACTCCTTTTTGTATAAAGTTTATGATTTATTTGGACTAACCTACTAATAGTTGCAAAAGTGTACAATGTTCTTGTTTTACACTTTGATGTGTAGGAATTACCAAGAATATAAGTGGAAACCTTGTTGGAGTCAAATTGGGATTTTCCAGAAATCTGTCTCAGAACTTTTTTTGAAGATGGTCACGTTTCGAGTCAAAGACGGCGTCAGACAGAAAACTCTTCAACTACAAAGTTGTTGGAAATTTTGCGGCAAACGTTTTGGACTAAAATTTAGCTGATTCCGAGTCCGAATGGGCCTTGTAGACCCGATTTACTGCAGCCCAATATGGGGTGACAGGAATCCGAGAAGCTATATAAAGGGAGGAAACCTAATTCGTCCAGGGCACCTCCACCCACGAATTGGCAGCCGCCAAAGCCACATTTTTTCTTCCCCCATGGATCGCATCTCCATGGGGGAGGGCTCCCAAGAAGCCATGAAGGAAGGGGCTAAGGGGCGGTGCTCCCCCATGATACCGGCGACGGGGAAGGAGTCCCCCGCGCCGCCGCCACCCTCTTCATCATCTTCACCGCCATCTCCATCACCTAATCCTCCTAGTATGCAGTGGTTCATCCTCCTACACACCTCTATACCGTCCTATGTAAATATGGTGTTTGATGCTATAAGTTATAATCCTATGATCTATGTCATGTTTGCGTAGTTTCTTTGTTCTTAGATTGAATGGTTGAACGTCTTTGGTTCATTAGAGTTGTATGTTGATATGGTACAGTCATTTGGTGTCCATTATATTTGTGCGTGCATGGACTAAAAATCATAGGGTTTTTAGTATGTAAAGGAAGGGGGAAGTTCAGCCGGAGTGACAGAAACCTGAGGAAGCGAACCGGAACGTTGCACGTATGGGAGTAAGAGGACCATTAAACTTAAGGCTATGGTTGGGGAAACCTTAATGCATTAATTAGTACTTACGGATGTTTGCTAACAATCTAATCATATAGTACATGTAATTCCAAGTAGTGAAAGCGCATGTATTTTTAGCCTCTCCCACATAGAAAACTGCATCAAAGACAATGAACATGATCTATTCGCTATTTAAACTTGGACAAAGCCACCACAATTACCATCACTATTATACACTCATGATTCTGTTAGTTTAGAGTATTTTATTGTTATAGAAACTAGCTTTACTTTTTTGTTATTTGTTATCATGCAAAGCTATCTCTATTACTCGTATTATTGCTCTAGTTTTATTTCCTAGATAATGCAAACGTTTAGTGTGCGTAGAGTTGTATCAGTGGTTGATAGAACTTGAGAGAATATTTATCCTACCTTTAGCTCCTCGTTGGATTCGACACTCTTACTTATCGAAAAGGCTACACACGATCCCCTATACTTGTGGGTTATCAACACCTCTCTCCTGCTGGCCAAATTTGCCTAAGACTGAAACGAGTCAGATCCGCTGCTCGTACCTGGTCCAAGTCCCGTAAACTCCCTTCCGTGTACCTTTGTAACTGCTGTACTGTCATCAACTTAATGGACTGCCTTGAGGATAACAGGACGCTCTCGCCTCTAGAAGCTCGGCTTCGCATCCTAGCAAAAATCTCCCTCAGCAACAAATACGCTGATCGAGCTACTTACTGGCGCCAACGTGCGAAAATAAAACAATGTGTCATTGGGGACGAAAACTCTAGGTATTTTAACCTCTGCTTTTCCTGATGGCTCCAGAAAAACCAAATCAAGGTGCTTGATGATGCTGATGGGTTGCCGGTGTTCTCCCATGAAGCTGAGGCTCAGGTCCTTCACTCCTTTAAAAATATACTTGGTGTTCCCCGAGAGTCCTCTGATATTTTGGACCTCGCTCAGCTGGTCTCCTCTACTTCTCTTGATTCCTTTCAGGCTGCGTCTCTTATTAGGCCTGTCTCCCTGGATGAAATTCACCTAGCTATTCTCTCCATGAACGCCAACTCCAGTCCTGGCCCAGATGGCTTCGGACCCACCTTCTTCCACAAATTCTGGGATTTGGTCAAGTCAAAACTGCTTGCTTATCTTTCTAGCTTCCACTCACTTAGCTCGGATATCCGTCCTATTAATAAATCCTTCATTGTGCTCCTCCCTAAAAAAGTAGGTGCTAACAAGGCGTACAACTTCCGGCCTATCTCTCTCCAAATTTGCATTCTAAAAATCCACTCTAAATGCCTCACTCTTCGGCTCAAAGACCTTATTCCATCCCTTGTCCATCCGTATCAGGCCGGCTTCATTTCTGGTCGCTCCATTGCTGAAAACTCCGTCTACACTGCGGACATTGTTCAATCTTGTCATAAAAGGTCTGCCCCGGCGGTTGTCTTTAAACTGGACTTTTGGAAAGCGTTCGATTCCATTAGTTGGGAGGCTCTTGACCACATACTTCAGGCAAAAGGGTTTCCGACTCTTTGGCGCAATTGGATTAAAGTGTTGAACACCACCAGCCTCACCGCCGTCCTTCTCAACGGCATCCCTGGCTGCAGGATTAAATGTCGTCGCGGTCTTCGCCAAGGCGATCCTCTCTCCCCCTTTCTTTTCAACATTTTTGCCGATGTTCTTCAGCAGCTTCTCCTGCAAGCTTCTCGTGACGGTCTTCTCCTCCACCCTCTAGTTGATGATCTTCCTTTCCCTATTCTTTAATACACGGACGATACACTCATTATTATTCGTGCTATTCTTGCCCATGTTGCTAACCTCAAAACACTTCTAGACAAATTCTCGGATGCCACTGGGTTGGACATAAACTTCCACAAAAGCACCTTTGTCCCAATAAAAATGGACATTATCACTACATCCTCCATGGCCAACTCCTTTGGATGCCCCGTTTCCTCCTTTCCTCAAACTTATCTTGGTCTCCCCCTTTCCACCCATAAGCTCCGCTTCTCTGATTTTACTCCCCTGATGGCTCGTGTATTAACAAGCTCGTTGGGGAACCCCAAGAGGAAGGTATGATGAGCACAGCAACAAGTTTCCCTCAGTTATGAAACCAAGGTTTAATCGAACCAGTAGGAGCAAGGAAACACCCCAAAGGTGTTGCTAGCTGAGCCTTGGCAGGCCGCACTACCGGTGCTAGTAGCAACGTGGAGACCTGCACAACACAACCACAGAACTTTGTCCCCAACTTGCGATGAGGTTGTCAATCTCACCGTGTTTTGTTGAAAACAAACGATTAAACGTATCGAATGGAAGGAAGTAATAGTTTGCAGAAAGTAAACACAAAACAGTAAACACTTTATAGATTGTATGTAAAAGAAAGGACCGGGATCCATAGTTCACTAGAGGTGGCTCTCCTTTGCTGGGTGAACAAATTACAACGGGGTAATTGACAAACATCGAGAAAGCAATACATGCATATACTAATCATCTTGACTCCTTTGAGACTGGATTGGGCATTACAACATTATACATAGACTGCCATCCAACTGCATCTATGACTAATAATCCACCTTCAGGTTATCATCCGAACCCCCTCCAGTATTAAGTTGCGAGCAACAAATTATTTCTTTACGAATTGCGTGTAATGTAAACAATACGTTTGTTCTATGAACAAAAGATTGTTGTTTTCTCCCTAGTAGCAACATCACATCTAGTACCTTAGAGATTTCTGTCACTTCCCAAGATTACCAGAGGCATGAACCCACTATCGAGCATAAATACTAACTCTTGGAGTTGCTAGCATCTACTTGGCCAAGATAGCTACTTACAACGGAAAGCATGCAAGATCACAAATAACAAAGACATGATAGAATCAATAATCAATCTGAAATAGCATCACAATATCCATCGGATCCCCACAAACACAACATGCAGAATTACAAATAGATGATCTTGATCATGAACGGAGCTCACAAGATCTAAACATGAAAGCACAAAGGAGGAGAACCAGCCATCTAGCTACTACATGGATCCGTTGTCCAAGGATGAACTACTCACGCATCACACCGGAGGCTTGCATGGTGATGAACAAGACCTCTCGGGTGAATTCCCCTCTCCGGCAGGGCGCCGGGAAGAGCTTTCAGATCCCTCCCAATCTAGGGATGGAGATGACAGCGGCTACAGACTCTTTCGTGGATTTTTTGATCGGGTACTTAGGGTTTTCGTCCCGAGGGCATCTTATAGGCGGAAGGAGAGGCCGAGGGGGTGCTAGGGTCGGCCAGACCACCCCCTGGCGTGGGCCAGGCGTGGCCAGGTGGTGTGGCCGGCCCCCAGCCCTTCTCCGTCTCGTATTCTGGCATCTGATGACTTCCGTAAAAATAGGCATTTTGGCTTTTGTCCCATCCAATTCCGAGAATATTCATTTTCTGACTTTCCTGGAACAAAAAACAGCAGAAAACAGGCAGTTGGCACTATGGCTCTAGTTAATAGGTTAGTCCAAGAAATCATATGAAAAGTACTCCAAAGTATGGACAAAACACAAGAAAGTGAATAAAACCAAGCATGGAACATCAAAAATTATAGATACATTTGCAATGTATCAACATCCCCAAGCTTAACTCCTGCTCGTCCTTGAGTAGGTAAGTGATAATAAGAAAGAATAATTTTTGAGGTGACATGCACCATCATAAACTTGATCAAAGTATTTGTAAAAACATTCAAAGCTGGGATCATAGTACTTTAATCAAGACATGAAAGACAAAGTTCTAGCAATAAGACAAAGAAACTATGATGCAACATGAAAAGACACAAACAAAAGATTCATGAATAACAATGCTTTGCAAGACGTTTGTTTATTTCACATAAAGAAAACATAGCATAATAGTATTTAGCTTGTCCCTCATAGAGTAGCAAATATAAATGCATAGGACACCTTCAAAGTTCATAAGAGTGACTAGATACAAATAGTTTAAAATAAGCAACATCAAGTTATGCATCAATCAACTAGTCTTGGGACAATGCACATAGAACTAAGAATGGCCACTATGCTCTCAAAGTAGGTGCATAAAGGTACAAGGTGGAGACTCAATATAATGGTGAAAGAAAGGCCTTCATAGAAGGAAGCAGAGATTCAAGTTTCATAAAGAGCTTCCAAAAATGATGGTACTTATAGCTTTCAGCTCTCATTGCCCCTATCATAACCATCTTGAAGGTGATTAAGGTTAAAGTGAACAAACTATGGTGTACATGCTTGACGAAGTATAAGTTAGAAATCTCATGTCCCTTGTATACAAGGGACGCTCCTCATGCTACTCAAGTTTAGTCACCGGTAAGTTCTTGTCATCGTAAGTACATGCGTATCATAGAGAACCGCCAACGGGGTACACCTTGTCCGATGATACGGAAGAATCCCCATATCAAAATGACAAGGCAAGCAGACAACGAGCATCTCAACAATCTTCTTATTTACCATGGGAATATGGTGCTTTTTTCTCTCTTTCCTCTTTTCATAATATCTCTTTTTTTTCTTTTTCTCTTTTTTCTCAATATAGGACTTTATTTTTTTTATAAGAAGAATGCTTCATAGACAGCTCATTATGGTTACGCTGCAGGTTTGCACCATGTCAGCATGGATTAGACCAGCGGCCCAGGCGTTTCTCTAACACATATACATAACTCTATGGACTTACAAGCTCCCCTTTCATTTCACACCGACGACATCATAGACAAAAGAGCACGATATTAACTAGGTACAAAGTACCCGTGCAATGTTGAAAGCGTTCCCCATGACAACATGGTTCTGCTAATCCCCAACAAATAAGTACATGCATATACAACACAGACGACACAATGGTTCAAGTTTATTAAGGACAAGAAAAGTAAAGTGTGCCATCAAGTTCGTGAGAGCTTTAATCACTAGTTTTCTCATAGCAAGTTTAATTTGGAAGGTAGACAAAAACATGAATATACTTGGAATAGCATATGCTAGTAGGTAGGTATGGTGGACTCTTTGGAATAACTTGGTTTAAGGAGTTGGATGCATGAGTGGAACTCATACTTGGTTACGGAGGCTAGCAAAAGACTGGGAGCGACAAACTAGGAGAGCAATAATGGCCATAATCATGCAGAGCGACAAAACATCATTGATCAAAGCATAAAGTGATACTACAAGTTGAAAACTAAA
Source organism: Avena eriantha (assembly GCA_910589775.1). NCBI lineage: Eukaryota > Viridiplantae > Streptophyta > Magnoliopsida > Poales > Poaceae > Avena > Avena eriantha. The sequence continues at coordinate 129,027,957 of OU342743.1, read as the reverse complement.
GGATCATAAAGGCTATGGTGACTTGAGATAGTCATAACATGGTGTGAGCATGCGCCAAGTCAACCCAAATAAAGCATCAAAGCAGAATACCACTATACTATGCTTTAATATGCTAAAACAACGTATGATTCATCCAATGCACATTAAGCAATCTCAATTGTTTATAACAAGTAATCCTACAATAAAGAATACTAAGCATAAAGCCAAAACAATATCAAGCATGGCATGACAAAGCATAGGCCACCGTAAAAAACGAGCTCTATTTACCATATAAGCATGAATTTTCCTACTCTTTTTCAAACCAAACCAAACTATTTACAAACCAATGTATGAAAGATGGGGTCCAACCAATTTATTCAGAAAACTAAGCAAACAAAGCAAACAAAAAACCAAAACGAAAACAAAAAAGAAGACGCTCCAAGAACAACACAACTATGCATGAAACAATAAAAATGAAGCATTTAGAAGAAACCTGAGATTTTTATTGATGAAGAGGAGGATGCCTTGGGCATCCCCAAGCTTTGATGCTTGTACTTCTTGGATATTTCTTGGGATAACACGCGTGGTATCCCCAAGCTTGAGCTTTAGTCCATCCTTCATCTCATTACTCATTCCTTCCATACACCTGAAATTTTTCCTTCATACAAAACTTCACACAATCTTTATTAGCAACATTAGTGCACTCAAGATAAATAAGTCTTAAGGTTCAGTTCTAACACCAAATAAACTTCCATTAGAACACTAGCTACTGTAGCACTTCCCTCAAAAAGCTCAATTCCCCAAAAGAACTCAAAAAGAAACCAACAAGAAGCAAATGCAGAAAATGGCAGAAATCTGTCAAAACATACCAGCAGGTAAAGACGAATTTTTTCGAAGACCTTCTGTTGCTCAAATCAGAAAGTGTTGAACTAACGAAAGTTAGATAACAACCTGGGGCAGATGCACAAAAATTCACACCTGAAAACGACGTTCAGAGATTTTACAAGAATTTTTACGGTGAAGCACAGAAATCTGTTTCGGGACAGCAACTATCCCAATCATTACTTCTCTCTTATTAGAGGTTACTCTTGGCACAAAAAGCAAATAAAAAGAATAAGGAGCGGTTATTACTGAATTAATAACTTCCAAGACTCATCTAAAACTTTTGGGTTATCTCCTAATAAGTACTTTTCTTTAACGCCTTTAAGTTAGGCATAAGAAGCAAGAAAGAATCAAGTGTTCTCAAATGAATAAGCATTAAGACCAAATTTCTTGCCCTTACCTCTCTTACTTTTATTCTTAACCTTGGGGAAAATATGATTGTTTGGTGGAGAAGAAAGGTGCATGGTCTCCTTTCCCACATCTATTATTGCTCCAAGGAGTTTTAATAGGGACATTCCAAGTGTAATTTGTCCTTTTCCTGCACATTCAATAACAAGATAATCAGTAGAAATCATTTTCCCAAGGATCTTTGTAAAAACTCCTTCAGCTATTCCAATAGGTAATATGGTAGCATTATTAGCAAGAGATATTTCTTTTCCTCCTTCAGTAAGACCCCAAACATTCAAAGATTCATAAATATCTTTGGGCATAAGACAAAATTCAGACATGATATCACAGCGGGCTTGAAAAGTTTCAGTGTTTATCTTAATCTTTACTGTAGGGAGCCACTTTGATGGTTCAGAATTTATTGGAACATAATTGTGATGCTCCCTAAGCGTATTATAGCAATCTTTTGAGCTAGCAGTGCCAGTCTCAAGAGTGTTCAATCTAGCAAATATTTTTGCGAAAGAAATATCAGTTTGGCTAGGCAAGTTGTAAGTAAGGATCAATTTCTTTATAGCATTAATAGCATCATCCTCATTACAATGGAGGAAATCTCCTCGCACAACAACATCTAAAGAATATCTATAGCAAAGAGCAATTTCAAGGTAAAAACTGCTAAGAAACAAGCCTTGAGTCATTTTAGGCTCAGTTTTTTATGTAGATCAGAGATTCTAGACCAAGCTTCCTTGAATCTCTCCTCAATTCCTTGTTTAAAAGTGAAAACCATTTCCTCAGGTAACATAGTGATTCGAGCAAGGCTAGACATAGTGGCAACTTAAGAAGGGAACTAATTTTTTTGTTTTTTAAATAAGAAAGCAAACTAGTAGAACTAATTTTTGTGTGTTTTTCGATAAAGAAACAAGCAAACTAAGCAAAAATAAACTAAGCAAAACAAAAACAACAAAGTAAAGAGATTGGTTATGAGGGACTCCCCTTGTGAAGATGTCCTTGACTCCCCGGCAACGGCGCCAGAAAAGTGCTTGATGGCTCGTGTATTAACAAGCTCGTTGGGGAACCCGAAGAGGAAGGTATGATGACCATAGCAGCAAGTTTCCCTCAGTTATGAAACCAAGGTTTAATCGAACCAGTAGGAGCAAGGAAAAACCCCAAAGGTGTTGCTAGCTGAGCCTTGGCAGGGCGCACTACCGGTGCTAGTAGCAACATGGAGACCTGCACAACACAACCATAGAACTTTGTCCCCAACTTGCGATGAGGTTGTCAATCTCACCGTGTTTTGCTGAAAACAAAGGATTAAACGTATCGAATGGAAGGAAGTAATAGTTTGCAGAAAGTAAACACAAAACAGTAAACAGTTTATAGATTGTATTTAAAAGAAAGGACCGGGATCTATAGTTCACTAGAGGTGACTCTCCTTAGATAGATAATATGCTGGGTGAACAAATTACAGCGGGGCAGTTGACAAACATCGAGAAAGCAATACGTGCATATACTAATCATCTTGACTCATTTGAGACTTGATTGGGCATTACAACATTATACATAGACCGCCATCCAACTGCATCTATGACTAATAATCCACCTTCAGGTTATCATCCGACCCCCCTCTAGTATTAAGTTGCAAGCAACAGATTATTGCTTTACGAATTGCATGTAATGTAAACAATACGATTGTTCTATGAACAAATGATTGTTGTTTTCTCCCTAGTAGCAACAACACATCTAGTACCTTAGAGATTTCTATCACTTCCCCAGATTACCAGAGGCATGAACCCACTATCGAGCATAAATACTAACTCTTGGAGTTGCTAGCATCTACTTGGCCAAGATAGATACTAACAACGGAAAGCATGCAAGATCACAAATAACAAAGACATGATAGAATCAATAATCAATCTAAAACAGCATCTCAATATCCATCGGATCCCCGTAAACACAACATGCAGAATTACAAATAGATGACCTTGATCATGAACGGAGCTCACAAGATCTAAACATGAAAGCACAAAGGAGGAGAACCAGCCATCTAGCTACTACATGGATCCGTAGTCCAAGGATGAACTACTCACGCATCACACCGGAGGCTTGCATGGTGATGAAGAAGACCTCTAGGGTGAATTCCCGTCTCCGGCAGGGTGCCAGGAAGAGCTTCAGATCCCTCCCGATCTAGGGATGGAGATGACAGCGGCTACAGACTCTTTCATGGATTTTTTGATCGGGTACTTAGGGTTTTTATCCCGAGGGCATCTTATAGGCGGAAGGAGAGGCCGAGGGGGTGTTGGGGTCAGCCAGACCACCCCCTAGCACGGGCCAGGCCTGGCCGCACGGCAAGGTGGTGTGGCCGGCCCCCAGCCCTTCTCCGCCTCGTATTCTGGCATCTGATGACTTCCGGAAAAATAGGCACTTTGGCTTTTGTCCCGTAAAATTCCGAGAATATTCATTTTCTAACTTTCCTGGAACCAAAAACAACAGAAAATAGGCAGCTGGCACTGTGGCTCTAGTTAATAGGTTAGTCCAAGAAATCATATGAAAAGTACTCCAAAGTGTGCACAAAACACAAGAAAGTGAATAAAACCAAGCATGGAACATCAAAAATTATAGATACATTTGCAATGTATCATCCTCTCATCACCAAGAGCGACATGCGCCTCTCCGGATGGCGAGGCCGCTCCCTTCCCATTGGGGGTCGGCTTCTCCTTATCAACTCCATCCTCACTGCCTTGTTGGCGCACGCTATGAGTGCTGGCACTCTCCCGATCGGGGTTATTGAGGCCATTGATAAGCGTCGCAGAGCCTTCCTTTGGACTGGCAAGGAAGTTTGCTCTGGCGGGTAGTGCAAGGTTGCCTGGGTGGATGTGTGTGCTCCTAAAGATAACTGCGGGCTTGGGGTCCTATCCCTCCCTCTTCAAAATGCTGCCCTCCTCTCTAAATTTCTCTCCAAGCTTCACTCTAACTGTTCGGCTCCTTGGGTGAGCTGGTTCCGCAGCCAGTACGGTTGGGCTCCTGGCAAGGACCTTGGGGATAGACTCGCTCTTCACTCCCATGTCTGGAACAACATTTCGGCCGGGCTCTCCACCTTTCGCTCCCTTACCACTGTTCACATTGGCAATGGCCTCTCCACCGCCTTCTGGGCGGACAGTTGGCTTAACTCCCACCCCGCTTATGTGTTAGTTCCCTGCTCTCTTCTCCCACTCCCTCAAACCCAACTCCAGGGTTGTTGACATGTTCCAACATGGGCTGGCAAACCAACTTACTCCTCGGCTCTCCTTCGTTGCCTCCTTTGAGCTCTCCTCTCTCAGTGATGCGCTTGTTGGCTTCACTCTTAGGGGCGACGTTACTGATAAGTGTGTTTGCGTCACCACTAAACGCAACCTTTCGAACAAAGATTTCTATGTCAATTCTTTCAGGCACCTGCAAAAGGAGACCAAGATTTGGAAATGTGATGCACCCCTCAAGTGCAAGATCGTCATTTGGCTGGCTTGGCACTGCTGCCTTCCCACCAACGAGTGCCGATTTCGTCACCAACTGACTAATGCTCCAACATGCCCCTCTTGTCTCATGGATGAAGACATTGATCACCTGCTCGGAGGGTGTCACCGGGCGAGTGAAGTTTGGGGGTTCTTCCTTGATCACCCTCCTGGAAGACTTGATTCTATTCTCTCACCGATCTCCTACACCTACGAGAAAAGAACAATCTTCACCGCCATTGCTTGGAACATTTGGAAGCGTAGAAACGCCCTGATTTTCAGCAGCAGAGACGACAGCCTTCAGGTCACTATCCATAACTGCCTTGAAGACATTAGATTGTGGGCTTTCAGATGTAACTCCTCTTCCTCCTCAAAACTAAATTATTGGTGTAATAGGTACGATCCGCCCTGAGATGTATCGCTGTTCCTGCTTTGTACTCTTAATCCCTCTCAGTGTAATCACTCTGTGAACGAACCAATTGAAATTTATGAAAAGTTCAGGCCGGCATAAGCCCGCCGTAGTCATGCTAAAAACAAAGAGGGCGGTACACTGGGTATACAAAAACAGAGAGAAAGGGCTGATGTTTATACTGAAATTTGTCCTGGAATTTGTTCATTTGAATTTTATTCTGAAATTTATCTCAGACAGAGAGTAGTGATTATTTTTGATTGTTCATGACCATTATTTGCAGATGGATGAAGACCAAAGCTATCTCGACTTGTTTTATTTACTCTTGGTCCACAAATGACTGATCTGCTATCGGTCAGTTTATGCCATGGTCTATCGATCTTTGTATACTGCATGCCCTCTGCTCGATTTGGTACATATATTGATATATATGCTTCGTTCAATTCTGTCACCTGGGCTGCAATGCGGCATGTAGAGTTCGCACAAATTGATATATATGTAGAGTTCACCTGGTCTCAGTCTCTGGCTATCATTTTGTTTCTACAAATTATATAGCTCAAGTTCACGTCATGTGTTTATAACTTTGCAAACAAGGTTCTAATAAATAAGAACCATGAGTTTCAGAAATATGCATGATTGGGAAGGTCAAAGGTATGACATGCTGGCAGATGACTTACCATATCGAATCGTGGCTGAATATGAGTATCATGCAAAAATATAAGAATTCACATTTTTTAGGCACTCCTTTTGCTATCACGTTGTGTGCCGTTTTAGTTAATTAAGTTATATGCTCAGCCTGGTCCATATCATTCGAGGTTGCATGTTCTTTTAGCCCCCTGAACAAATTTGCTGGCCAATAGCATGGGTCTTCTATAGCAGTGTCCATTATATTATTCAGATTCAATTCATGAACAAACTGAATGCAGCCATGAAAAACACAAATTAAAATCAATGCATGTTTCTTTTCATAGTGCATCAGCGAACTTCTTATGTCGTAGTTGCTGCTTTTAAATTTTGATTAATATGGTTCGGTGACCTCACCTTGTTGGATGGATATTTCGGTATGATCTCTTAACTCATGAAGAGAAGTCATGCTTACAAGAGTGTTGATTGCAATGTCGATGAAATGTTGTTTTCATGTATGTAGGGCTATGTTACTTGTTTGCTATTGTGACATCAACATGTTGTCAATGTTTCTCTTTCTAATTGTGCCAGTTTATTTCGTGAGCAACATGGGTGGTCCTATCATTAGTTTTATTATATACATATCCTTTCAGAGCCCAAAGCTCACTAGGAATGTCGGGCTCTAAGCATCCCGAGGATGGTCGCCCAGTTGAGTCGGTCGTGCATTGCAACGTGTTAGCCAGTTGATTCGGTTGTGCACTGCAAAATGTTAGCTTTACCCACCAATCTGTTTGTTTCAGGCTTCACCTATATCTCTTCTACTCAGCACCACGGTGCCACCTTCAGCGTGTTGCCTCTCCCCCTCCTTTCGCTTTGTTTCGCGTTGTCGCCTCTGCCCATGGGTACTGTGTTTTTAAAATTTGTAGTTAGGTATCCTTATTATAGTTGGTCTTCTGGTATAAACAAGGAATTTTACTAGCCACTGATTAGCCATGGTTAATCGAATAATTTCGCATAGTGTACCAATCATGCATAGGTGTGTGTTCCTATCAGCCAGTGGATAGTCTTAATATATGAGCTTCCAATGTATACGTGTTTCTTAGTTATTCGTTTGTTTTATGAAGTTTGTTTCGTGTTTGGAAAAAAAGCTCTAGCATGCCAATTACCATGTTTGTTGTGCATGAGCACAAGGATATAAATTGGAGCTCGAAATATATTGTACTGAAATGCATTCTTTTGTAATTATAGGTTTTCAGATCACCTTTTAAACCGGAGAGCGTCTCGATTTGCTACAGACTACCATGTTCGTTGTGCATGAGCACAAGGATATAAATTGGAGCTCGAAATATATTGTACTGGAATGCATTCTTTTGTAATTATAGGTTTCCAGATCACCTTTTTAACTGGAGAGCATCTCGATTTGCTACAGACCGGTAACTATCATCACCTTTGATGTATCATTCCTTGTGGCCGCTTACCTGTTGAGTCATCTGAATTGCGTCTCTTACTGATTTTGAATTCCAGTGTTGAGAATGACTTACACTCTCTCTTTCCATAAATAACTGACTTGGAATTTTCTAGATTCGCATGTATCTACATGCTAAAATGCGTCTAGATACATGGGAATCTAAATAAATCCAAGTCACTTATTCCTGGACGGAAGGAGTACTATAGTTGTATCTCAGTATGCGAGTGATATGAATTTCGGATCTGATAGACATTTTAGATGCTTAATACTGCATAGATTTCTACGTATACAATAACTAGGTAGTTTTACTTCCTGACTTTTCTCACTTAAATGCTTGATCTGTATGCTGCCGTCAGTTTTGCCCTGTTTTTAAGGACTATAAGGAGCAGCCAGACCAATACTGCAATGTGTCACAACAGGTACTAGCACGGGGCTTCATGATACTCCTAAATAGGTTTTTATTTTTTGAAGGCAAAGAACCGCATCGTATGAAAACTTCCTATTAGTTAGCATCACATGTCACATTGCAAAGATGGACATTATGTGGAATGGTACATACGGTCAAATTCAAAGGGCATTAATTATTCTATGGATTATTACATGTTGTTCCTAACACTTTTAGCTCGATTGTCTGAACCAAGAAGCACCAGCTCTAAGCCTCCCTGTTTTTGAAGTCTTCATGGTCAGATTATGGTGGACTGGTGGGGTCCTTCCTAACATAGTTCGACAATACCACTGCTGGTGCTTTATCCTTCTGATTTTACATGTGTACTAGGAAAAGTTAAACAAGTATTCAAATTTGTAGATGACCATATTATATTCCATAAATGGAAAGAAAGTGTGGGATTCTTTCATTGGGTTCCAACTTATGCCAACAACTAAAGCATATTTAAACAATTTATAAATCTGTATTTTTTCTTTTAGATATCAAATGTTGAGTTGGTTTTTTGATTGGAATCGAGTGAGATGTGCCATATCTATTCACAATTTTAAGGTTTCCAGAAACACTCTAACAACTCGAGATGGTACTGTATTTGTTATATGTTGATCCAAATTCTACAAAGTAAAGGCCAACTTCTGACGGAGCGAAGCGAGGCCCGTCGCCGGAGACCTAGGTTTCCACCGTTATATAAACCTCTTGTAAGCCACCGGCTGGGATAAGTTGCATCTGTGAAATCCCCGGCGTTGTGTAAACACTCCCCGTTATAGTGAAGTTTCGCTGGCTGGCGCCCGTGGTTTTTTCCTTCTCTTTGTTGTAGAGGGTTTTTCCACGTTAAATCTGTGTCCCCCTTGCTACGATTTTATTTTCGTTCTTCGTTATTTACTTGTCGCAAAGCTAACAAGTGGTATCAGAGCCCCGGGTTCTAATCTAGGGTTTGCGATATGTCGTCATTGAAGTTCGATCTACCGCAGCTGGACTACTCCACAAGATTCTGCTTGTGGCAGGTGAAGATGCGGGCGATTCTCGCCCAAACTTCAGATCTGGATGAAGCGCTGGAAGGATTCGGGAAAGATGATGCTAAGAGCTGGTCTGACGAAGAGGAGCGGAAGGACCGTAAGGCTTTGTCTATGATTCAATTTCATCTGTCCAACAATATTTTGTAGGAAGTTTTGGCAGAGAAATCAGCTGCTGCTCTTTGGACGAAACTGAAATCGATCTGCATGTCAAAGGATCTAACCAGTAAGATGCATGTGAAGATGAAGTTGTTCTCGCATAGATTGCAGGAAGGTGGAGTTTGTTATATGTTGATCTAAATTCTACAAAGTAAAGGTCAACTTCTGACGGAGCGTAGCGAGGCCCGTCGCCGGAGACTTGGGCCGATGCGGAGATGAAGTTGTTCTCGTATAGATTGCAGGAAGGTGGAGTTTGTTATATGTTGATCCAAATTCTACAAAGTAACACAGTTTTTCTCTCCCGGTCCAATGCATGGGCATGTTTCCTATATATTAAAAGTCTAATTAGTAATTTTTTTCTTCATAAGTGATAAAAGGTGTTTCCGTTTTGCGAATGTAAAGAAAAGTTGGTTATTGCACACCATACCATCGGTCTTTTGTGATCTGCAAACCAAACAAACTAATGTCTGCGATGGGTTAATGCCACTGTTAGCGCAATTTGTCCATAGCGTCAAGCTGGGAAGGTGAATCCAACGAACGAAGTTCGTGAAGGACTAGGTATGGAGAGTTCTACTACATCCGTTTCGAAATGTAAGCCTTTTTAGAAAGCTAAACTAGGTATCTAAAAAGGGTTATATTTTGGAACGGAGGTAGTAGTTCAGAAAGCTTTAGATCATATTGATCAGCGCAGCCGCAGCATATAACATGTTGCCTCCACTCAAGACTGGGCCGTTGGATCCTTCTTAGGCCTTCCTCTTCTCTTTCTTGTGGGCCTCTTGTATTTTCCTCCATTTGTCTGTCATTCGGTTGACCTTCAGAGCTTCCGGTGGAACTCGTGTTGTGACAACTGACAATACCCCCCCAGCTTGCCCTCAAGCTGGTACAAGCGGGAACACGTTGATGATGACACGTAGATTCTCCTACGTACTACAATCGAAGGCATAGTCTGACCATTCCAACAATACCTCTGGCACTTGCTTGCTTCCACGAAGAATCATCCGTTCTCCACAAATGTGTACAGGTTGCACTGGGTCATAAGTATCAACAGAGCAAGTTGGCAGAATAGAACTGTGTCTACAGGTTTGATCGTCTTTTTAAGTTGGGACACATGCACCACTAGATGAATGCGTGCTGATTTAGGAAGCTTCAGTCGGTAGGATACATTGCCCACACAAGCCAACACTTGATATGGTCCAACGAATTTGAAAGCCAGTTTCTGGGATGACTACGCAGCCATGCACGGATGTTTGAACATGCGGCTATAATTTGAGGTACACCCAGTCCCCAACCTGAAAGGTTATTTCGATGCGCCTCTTATTATCTTGGTGTTTCATGCGCCACTGAGCTCTCCCCAGATGTTTCCCTATGACAAGCATCATGTGAGCATCTAATAATCACGGACATGCCCGAAAATGCCGAACTGCCGTCGGATACACGGATTTTATTGTATCCCGGAAATTCGAATTAAAAAAGGAAAAAGTTAAAGGGATACGGCAGGACACGTATGTGACATGTTTGGGATACGGCCTAGCCCAACAATACAGCCTCAGCCCAATACCTAATTTTATTATTAGGGCTCCCGCACCGAAATGCTATTTGTCACCCATTGGCGGTGCCTGTCCTTGGCGCCATGCACCCCATGTGCCTGCCGCGTCAGCTCGTGGGCCAGCCCACCAGCAACAGAGAGGAGGAAGATGAAGCGCGATGACAGTCCTTGCCGACGTCAGGGACAATGCGGCCGCGGCGCCCCGGTGGAGGTGAGGCGAGGACCTTGCCGGAGGGCGAGTACTAGGCGTCCCCGGACAATGGGGAGTTCCCATCCTGCTCCCCTAGGCAACACGTGTCCTCCAAAATCGCTCCAAAGCCCGCTTTTGCTGTAATAGCAAAAAAAGGCCCGTTTTTGCTACAGTAGCAAAACACGGTTCAGTCCAGAAAATAGAAAAAATGCCCCCAATCCCGCTTTTGTTGCCATAGCAAAAAAAAGACCCGCTTTTGCTGCAGCAGCAAAAAAAGTTCAGCCCAGAAAACTCGCCGGAAAAAACCTCGCCGCAGACGACGTAGCGAAAATTTTAACCTATTGTAGCAAACCCAGCCGCTCCTCTGTAGTAGGGTCGACCGCCTGATATAGCAGCTCCGCTGTGCGTGTGTAGTAGCGCCGCCGCTCCTCTGTAGCAGGGTCGACCACCTGATGTAGCAGTGTCGCCACACCTCCACCCATGGACTCCATCTCCGACGACAACAGGGAGCCTGAAAAATCTAGGGTGGGGGAAGCACCGGAGATCGCCGCTCGTAGCAAATGGGAGCACCACCGCCGTTGCCCTCCCTGCCGTCAGGCGCCCCCACGAAGATACTGACGGAGCAACGCACGGCGGGATTCCGGAGCTCGCGTGCGTCTGCGACCTTGGAGGCGGCCAAGGATGGCCAGGCACGGCGATGTGCAGGAGGCGGCAGGGAAGGCGGGGGCGGTGGCACCTGAACAAGGAGGTGGCAGGCGAGAAAAAGGAGGAGGGCCTGGCCGCGGCAGCACCACGCTGGAGGTGGGGCAGCAGAGCAGCGGCACAAGGCGTCGAGAAAACTTGCGTCGAGACGGGGTAGTTGGGAATGAGAACGAGAGGATAAGAAGCAATGGTGGGCCCAGGGACGCGTGTACGTGCGAGGAGGCGCGAAGTCAGTGATCCGAACGATGGAAACGCCCCATCGTCCGGGGAATAGGTATCATAATCCTTGCCGGAGACGGGGACGAAGTGGCGAGCCGCGGCGTCGCCGGCGAAGGTGAGGAAGAAAACTTAGGGGAGGGGGTGGGGTGGTGTCGCCGGCGACCGGAGTTAGGGTTAGGGTGGTGTATGCTCGCCGGCGATCGGACTTAGGGTGTTGGGTGCAAGTCGGGGGTCTTAGAGGGATGGACGGCCGGCTGGGACCTCACTGTAGCCGGGGCGATGTGGCTGGCAACAGTGTCACCCGCGGAGGCGAGGAAGAAACTTAGGGGGAAGGGAGGAAACAACGGCAAGGAGGGATTCGATCGGGGGAGAGACGAGGAAATCAGGTGGTGGGCTACGGCCCACGGTCAAGAACATGCGGGTGTTGTGCGTGTGGCGCGTGGAGACGTGCCGCTTTGATGCGGTGAATAGCACGACTCCTCCCGCACGCTCTCTACACCCAGGTTTGAGCTTCTCCCTGCCTCCCCGGTCATCACCGCCCTCCTGGAATGAAGCCGCCACCACGTGGACTTGAACATGGTTTTGGTTTCCTCCAAAGTCCTAATAAAATAATTAAACAAAGAACAAGATAAGTCAAATATGATTTGGGAACTAGAGAGATATGATACACACGAGAGATGTGCTTAAATGAATATATCTATATATAGTGATGGTGGCTTTATCACGAGGATTCAAGTTATTCTTGTTTTTGCCTCACATGGTCTGTGTGGGCATTACTTGATGATTAGTGTGAGGCAAGTATTACGCTCACACTAACCATCACACAAACTAAGGATGCCAATTTTATCTATGGGTACTGCATTCACGAGTACTGTATCCGCATGGGCAGTTCGTTAAGTTATGGGTATAGGTTTGTACTTATGGTATACGCGTACCCTATCTGTTTTGAATTAACATGTAAAACTTATATGTAGAGTTTCAATCTATGGTCGCGAGCAGCCTAAAGACGAGTATGAGATTGCGACTTCTAAATTTCGATAATTTCATGTACTTATCTACCTATTAATGAGTAGACATAATTGTTTTTTTTGTTAAATATGTTATTGATGAAAATAAAATTGTGAATAATTTTTGTACTATTGGTTCTACCCGTCGGGTATCCAATGACTATGAGTACCCGTCGGGTATGGGTATGGATAAATTTTATACTCGCGGGTACGGTTATGGGTAAAACTTTGTACCCACTAACTAGGTGGGTATGGTATTGCTCTACCCTTCACTCCGTGAGGTGATAACAGAAACATAGTGTTATCTATATATATGTATGTATATATCCATCCAGTTCACAAATCATGTTTCGTTTATCATGTTTGTCTTCATATAGTTATTTGAAGACTTTGGAGAGAATCAGTATCTACACCTAGTATTACCATCTTACATTTCTACATATGTATATGTATTAATATACCAAGAGACCGAGAATTAGTAGAACCGTTTTTCTAATCAGTAAAAATCTTTTGTAAGTAAAAGGTGTTTTCTACTTGCGAATTTAAAGAAAAGTTGGTTATTGCGCACCAGATCGCCGGTCCTTTGTGAGGTGCAAACCAAACAAACAAATATATGCGATGAGTTGATAGTGCAAGTAAGTAAGTCAACGGGTCAACGTCACAATTTTCGGACACCTATTTCACTTTGAGCTTGTTTGTTTTCTAGGTCATATTCCCGTTTTTCCTACTTGGCCGGCTGGACACTGAATGAGGCCAGATTTGGCATGGGCCAAGTTTGCCACTTTATTTGATAGCAAACATCTAGTTTTTTTTTACAATTTTGCCTAGTTGTCTGCTTGCCAACAACCCTGGTTATGGCTTGTTCGATGCAAAAACATGCATGTTTGGTTGCACATGTGGTAGTGTTGTGGTTACCCCTTCTCACATGTAGTGATGTTACCACGCAAGAGCAAAACAACAGCAAATTAAACTCAGCAGAAAATAAAACTAGCTATAGCAAATTAGAACCCTACCTACTAGAAAATATCAGTTGACGACAAGTTCAGCACAACGTTACCTAGCTACTACGAATGATTGTCTCACACCAACATTAAAGGTTGTTCATAGAACACAAGGGCTCCACTCCAGCAGTCCTTCTTATTCACTTCTTCATCTTCAGATCCTGTAGTTTCCTCTCGTCCCCCACATGTCGAGTGCCCACTGCATTCTCATGTTGCTCCAAGCAGCATGCGCAACACCATGGTCACCATCAGTGTCATTGTCGTTAGGAATGACATCTTTCTCTTCTGAGAAGTATTCATCCGCACCATATTGCAAGATTTAGTTGTGCAAAATACAACATGCAAGAACAAGCTTAACTTGGGCGGGGAAAGAATGGAAAGGCTTCTGATCAAGGATCTTAAACCTGTTTTTCAAAGCAGCGAGAACCCTCTCAATCGTGACTCTAAGGCTAGAGTGCCTGAAAAGTTCCTCCGGGGTCCTAGGATAGTTTCTAGCAGAGAAATCATTGAGATGATACCTTGTTGACATGAAGGGTGGAAAAATTTCAGGCCGATAAGCATACCTGACGTCTGCTAGTTAGAACCTGCCTTCAGAAAGCTTTAGCCTATTAGGCCTATCAAGGCTGTCATTCAGACTTGTGTCATCATGGGCAGATCCTTCCCAGCCATTAAGCACATATGTGAATTTCATGTAGAAATCAATAGCAGCAAGCACATTCTAGCTAGGGTTCTCCCCTGTATGCAGCCTATTCGGCTTTCGGCACTCTAGCCATGACATGGATACCATCAATTGTTCCAATACAATTCTGGCATTACAAGAATGTTAGGCGGCTGTGTAATACAACCATTTCATGAGCTCCAATCCATCTATGTCGACGTAGACTCTATGGGCGTGTTTTCTTGCTCGGCCTCAATTTTTATCAATAGTGCAAGTTGCAGGTGTAGGGACTGCACGCGTGGATCAGGCTCTAGGCCAAAATCTCCTCATTATTTGGTTGTCTGCATTGACACTGGTAGAGAGTTTCAAGGAAACTGATGCTTATCGTTTGGTGGGCTGTATTAGGCTTTGGGGAAACATAACGATGTGTTTGGTTGTCTTCTCACTCTAATTTACATGCTAAACCAAGCTTATCCACAGTGTACCTTTCACTTGCTGGAATTCTCCTCGAATGCCATTGCTCTCCGCAATGGGAGGAACATGAACACGCCTATGACAACTACGGCGACGTGAGCTACATGTGGAGTAGTGCGGCTCGAACTCGTCCGTGAGGTCGGCGCAGACGCAGCGGAGGCCGTCCACAGCGGCGGAGGAGCGTGGGAGGCCTCTGGTGGTGAGCTGCAAGAGGTTGAAAAAATCAACGAGTATACTGAACTTTAGAGAGGAGCCTCACATGTATTCTGCTTAATATTCAGCAGCACCAATTCCACCTCAAATTAACACTGTCTCTAGCTCTCCCTATATCTAGAATACACCAAAGCAAAAGCCATCTGTTCTTCCTCGCTACAGTATTCCTCGTTGCAGCAGTAGTACTGCTGGTACAGGATGTAGTAGTCTGAACTTGAAATAAGGGGAAGCAGAGTAGTACTCCCTCCGATCCAAATTAACGTTCTTTGGTTTGTCTAGATTCGGACGTATCTAACACTAAAACATGATTAGATACATCTGAATCTCGATAACTCTGATAACATTAATTTGGATCGGTGGGAGTACAACACGGGACCGAAGGATACCCGTGCCTCCGTCTCTCTCACGACGCTGCGGCGGCGATCCGAGGGTGGCAGGTAAGCGGGCTCCGTCCCGCGTGGCCTCGTGCTGCTGAGCAGCGCGGGCGAGCCCGAGGGCCACTACCGCGGCGTCTCCTCCGGCCTAAGGCATGGCGGCAGACAGGGTCACGCATAGCTCCGCAGCGTGCCCACGACGGCAGCTCACATGGAGGATGAGCTCGTCAAAGAAGAGGGGATAAGGACGAATTAGGGATGGTAATCGAGAAAGAGGTGTGCATGTCTAGAGCCAACCAGCGGTACCCCATGGAGAAAAGTCGCTCGTCTTTTTCCCGCTTTAAAGTTCATGCAAGCCAGTCCGTGTGGAAACACTCGATTTGGCTGTTTCAGCGGGCAACTTTTTCGGTGCAAAAAAGCGAATGCGACCCAACAACACAAGCGCCCTTATTTTTCCCTAGCCCATACGAGAAACGGAAATACACAGGCTAGCAAACACGCCCTATGATGTTCAGAATGTTCAGTCCTGAAGTCCTTTTCTTTACCTGCTCTATGCTCTATGCCCTGAAAGCCTTCTCCCACACAAATTGTTTCCAACACTGAACTGGTTAGCAGCAGGCTCCCCTTTCCCTCCTCTTCTCTTGCTCTCCCTTCCCCTTGAGAGTCTCCTGGTCGACCCCGGCTCTTCTCCCCTTGTATCCGGTGGCTCCGTCGGCCGGAGGGGATGAGGGAGAGGACACCGGCCTTCTGTAGTTTGTAGGTTTTATAGTTTTGTGTTGCCCTATGTGGTGTATGGCGCTGATGTCGGGAGTGAGGCGAAGGATCTCAGTGGCCAGATCTGGCATTGTCATGTCCCTCTTCTTCGCCTCTTGGTTCTCGAGTGGTCGGTGTCAGAAGGGAGGCGGTGGAGGAGAGAGGAGATCTCCATAAATAAGGCCTTTTTATGCAGATATGGTAGTCAAACTTGGCGATGGAGGGCTCCTTCTGGTGCTCGTCGCGGTGGGGAGCTCGGAGGTGATCCCCTGCATCCCGGTGCCCGGCGGCTGCATCTGCAACAGGGGAGGACATCAGCTTCTCCTCGGAGGTTCCCAACGGTGACGAGCTCGTCGCCGCTCCACATGGTCGAAGAGCGGCCCCTCCACCCTCAAGCGGCGGTGACGTTTTCCGACCGCTGTCTTCAGGTGTAAATCAACCTCGCTCGATACTTCTCAGTATGATTAATGATGATCAAGATACAAATTTGTCCGCAGCGTCACGCTAGGTACTTCTTCAGCCGAGCGTAGTACTGTATGCACTGAAACGCTCCTGCGACCACACTCTGAGCTCTCCAGTTCCAACACGGATGATAACTCAAAACTTCATCACACTGTACATAAGAACCGGCAACAAAAAATATCACCATCTACCATCACATAACCACAGCCATCCCATCGGAGATTACATGAAAGGAAGCATTAGAAAACACTGTAGACAACACTGTAGCTTATTGATGGTTTCATTTCCTGTCTATGTGTACTACAGAGTTACAGAAATTGTGAGAGGCCAAAAGAAAACGACCCCGTGTAGTCTCATAAGAGGTGACATTGGGGAAACCGGAACCCGGCCGCCCGCCGCTGCCATAAGACGCCACCGGGCGCTGGCGAAGCCCGCGTGGCTGGCGGCGGCAGCAATTTCCCTCAGCTCGGTCCTTCCCACGGCGGCGCGAAGATCTTGGGGAGGTTGGCTCAGACCATCTTCGCGGCGCAATATCCTCCAACGCAACTAGTATTCGTCATGGCGGTGGCTGGTGCTCCGGCTCCATCCTATCATGATGGGGTGGGCAGGGCCCCATTACTGCTCGCGGAGGTCCTAGCTGGTTGTGGAGGGGTCACTGTTTCAGCTGGATTTGGTCCGATCCAGTCCGCCATTTGTCGGCGACGATACTTAGGAGACGTGGATGCCTGTGAAAACCGAGCCGACTTCGGTCACGGTGGGCGATGACGACGTCTTTGCATCGCCAGTGCATCTCTCGTCTCTTCCACTAGTAGAAAATAGGCATTTGATTCGGGCCACTAGTCCCGGCCGATACTAATGGTCCGAACTAGATGGTCCGAGGACTTCGAGGTCCTTTGTCCCGGCCCGTAAGGGATCATTCTGGTTTGAGACCATAGTCCCAGTTTGTGTCTCAAACCGACACTAATTGTCAGGCTCTATATATAATGCATTCAGCCCTCCACTATCTCCTATTTTTTTCCTATGTGAGGTGGGTATAACTTTGTGCTAATTTTTTTTCTTCATATGCACTAGAGGTGTTCGGTGAAATGCATGTTAGTGTGATGCCACTTGAGTTCACACAAGACAAAACATGATATGAGGTGCCAGAGCCACACTTAAGTTTTCTCATCTTTATTTCCAGGTGTCCTAAAAGGTTAGCAAGTATTTTCTCGTTTAGACTGCACAGTAGTAATTTTATCATCGTGATTGCGTTTGATATATATGGTTCTATGATGCAGATGAGTCATCCATGGATATACGGTGACTGACGCTCTAACGCTTACAGAGAAGGCGTGCGTTCTTTTCGCCTTGTGGCCGAGGCGAACAAGCGGCGGAATGGTTTTATGTGTTGTCCATGTGTTGAATGTCAGAATGAGCAGACTCACACTTCCTCAAGAGTCATTCAAAGCCACCTGCTTCGGTCTGGCTTCATGTCCGGCTATAATGTTTGGACCAAGCACGGAGAAAGAGGGGTTATGATGGAAGACGACGATGAAAAAGAGAACAATGATGACAACTACCGATCTATGTTCCCTGAATACGCTGATACCACAATGGAAGATAATGAAGAAAAACGGGAACCAGATGAGCCCGCTGATGGTCTTGGTCGGGTCATTTCTGATGCACAGCGAGACTGTAACACAGAAAATGAGAGGTTGCAGTTCAAAAAGATGTTACAGGACCACAACAAATTGTTGTACCCAACTTGTGAAGATGGCTAGAAAAATCTAGGTAGCACACTAGAATTGCTGAAGTGGAAGGCAGACCGGTGTGACTGACTCGGGATTTGAAAAGTTGATGGTAATAATGAAGAAGCTGCTTCCAAGAAATAACGAATTGCCCTCCAGTACATATGAAGCAAAGAAGGTTATCCGCCTTATAGGATTAGACGTGCAGAAGATACATGAATGCCCTAATGACTGCATCCTCTACCGCGGTGAGAAGTACGAGAATATGGATAAATGCACGGTATGCACTGCATTGCAGTATAAGATCAGAAAAGATGACCCTAGCGATGTTGAGGGCGAGCCACCTAGGAAGAGGGTTCCTGCCAAGGTGATGTGGTATGCTCCTATAATACCCCGGTTGAAACGTTTGTTCAAAAACAAAGAACATGCAAAGTTGTTGCGATGGCACATGGAAGACCGTAAGAAAGACGGGAAGGTGAGGCATCCTGCTGATGGTCGATAGTGGAGAAAATCGAGGGGGACTTCCCGGACTTTGCTGGTGATGCAAGGAACTTATGGTTTGGTCTAAGTACCGATGGCATGAATCCTTTTGGGGAGCAGAACTGCAGTCATAGCACCTGGCCCGTGACTCTATGTATCTACAACCTTCCTCCTTGGTTGTGCATGAAGCGAAAGTTTATTATAATGCCAGTGCTCATCCAAGGCCCGAAACAACCCGGCAACGACATTGATATATACCTAAGGCCATTAGTTGATGAACTTTTACAGTTGTGGGCCAAACTAGGTGTACGTGTGTGGGATGAGCACAAACATCAGGAATTTGACCTACAAGCATTGTTGTTCGTAACCATCAATGATTGGCCTGCTCTTAGTAACATTTCAGGATAGACGAACAAAGGATACAATGCATGCACGCACTATTTAGATGAGACTGAAAGTATATATCTAGATAAATGTAGGAAGAATGTGTACCCGTACAATCGTCGTTTTCTTCCGCCAAGTCATCACTTAAGGAAGAAAGGCAAGCATTTCAATAGCAAGGGAGAAACTCGGACGAAGCCTGTCCCCTGTACTGGTGCTGATGTATTTGGTATGGTCAAGGATTTGGATGTAATCTTTGGAAAGGGTCCTGGAGGACAACTTGTTCCGAAAGACACCGACGGACACGCACCCATGTGGAAGAAGAAATCTATATTTTGGGAGCTACTCTATTGGAAAGTGCAC
Organism: Avena eriantha; assembly: GCA_910589775.1. Taxonomy (NCBI): domain Eukaryota; kingdom Viridiplantae; phylum Streptophyta; class Magnoliopsida; order Poales; family Poaceae; genus Avena; species Avena eriantha. The sequence continues at coordinate 129,008,562 of OU342743.1, read as the reverse complement.
GAGGTCCGCTCTACAATCGACGTGATGCACCTGACGAAGATTCTTTGCGTGAATATTCTACGCTTTCTAGGCTTGTATGGGAAGTCAAAAGATACCCATGCAGCATGGGAGGACTAGCAACATCATAAAGGACGAGATGGCAAGCATCTAGTGCAGTTTCAAGGGCTTGCCAGCTACGTTCTTACCAAAGAAGAGAAGGAAATCTTTTTTGAAGTCCTTTTCAGTATCAAGGTCCCGTCTGGATTCTCGTCGAATATAAAGGGAATAGTAAATATGAAAGAGAAAAAAATTCAAAACCTTAAGTCTCATGACTGCCACGTGCTTATGACGCAATTGCTTCCGGTTGCATTGAGGGGAATTCTACCAGAAAATGTTCGACTAGCCATTGTGAAGGTATGTGCATTCTTCAATGCAATTTCTTAGAAGGTAATCGATCAAGAAAGTCTATCAGGGTTACAAATTGATGTGGTCCAATTTCTAGTCAGCTTCGAGTTGTTGTTCCCAACATCCTTCTTCAATATTATGACGCACCTCCTAGTTCACCTAGTCGAAGAGATTAGAATTCTCGGTCCTTTGTTTCTACACAATATGTTCCCCTTCGAGAGGTTCATGGGAGCCTTAAAGAAATATGTTCATAACCGTGCTAGGCCAGAAGGAAGCATCTCCAAGGGCTATGGAACAGAGGAGGTCATTGAGTTTTGTGTTGACTTTCTTCCTAACCTTAAGCCGATTGGTGTTCCTAAATCTCGGTATGAGGGGAGGCTTACTGGAAAAGGCACACTAGGAAGGAAATCAATGGTATGTAGGGATGGGCATTCTTTCACTCAAGCACACTACACAGTTCTACACAATTCCACTGTGGTGGCTCTGTATATCGAGAAACACAAGAATATTCTACGCTCCGAAAACCCGAGGAAGCCTGACTCCTTGATTAAAGGGGAACACGAGAAGAATTTCGGCAGTTGGTTGCAGACAAATCTAATGAATAACACCACTATTGGAGATCAGTTGTACTCATTGGCCAGGTTACCATCTTCGACTATATGTACTTTCTAGGGGTACAAGGTAAATGGGATTATATTTTACACGATTGCCCAAGATAAAAAGAGCACCAACAAAAACAGTGGTGTACGCTTTGATGCAACAGATGACAATGGGCAGAATGACACATATTATGGGAACATAGAGGAGATATGGGAACTTAACTATGGACCTACTTTTAAGGTCCCTTTGTTTCGGTGCAAATGGGTCAAGCTGACAGGAGGAGGGGTACATGTAGACCAAAAGTATGACATGACAACAGTGGATCTCAACAATCTTGCATACATGGATGAACCGTTCGTCCTAGCTAACGATATGGCTCATGTTTTCTATGTGAAGGACATGTCTACCAAACCGAGAAAAAGGAAAGATAAGCAAAAGAATACAGAATATGATGAGCCAAAGTGCCACATAGTTCATTCAGGGAAAAGAAAGATCGTGGGAGTGGATGACAAGACAGACATGTCAGAAGATTACAATAAGTTTCATGAAATTCCGCCATTCAAAGTGAAAACTGACCCAAGCATCCTATTAAATGATGAAGATTCTCCATGGCTACGGTGCATAATAAAACCACAACACTAGATGTTGGTGATGTGTAATAATGAATTAAACCTTTTATTTGTGACATAAATCTATGTAATGTATTAAACCTTTTATTTGAGACATAAATCTAGGGAATGTGTGGATGTGTGGTGTTCATGACGGTCGCCGACCTATATATAGAGGGAAAGGGTGGGAAAACGTGGCGGGAAAACATGGCGGGAAATATGTTTAGCCCTGGTTGGTGTTTCCAACTGGGACTTAAGATTCATCTTTAGTCCCGGTTGAAGAAACCAACCGGGACTTAAGGGGTGAGTGTCGACACTATGACAGGGGTGAGTGTCGACATTATGTCGTGAGTATCGACACTATGTTGTGCTGTTTTAATCTATAAATAGGCATCCCTGTCAAGTTATCAACTGCAAACAAGATGGTGTGAAAGAGCAGGGACAACACACTACGGCCAGCTTCATGGAGATGCCTAAGGATCCAGTCCTCAGGCATCTCTCTAAAGCTGGCCATAGAGGCACTCCCTAATATGTGAAATTAGTTAGCTCCCCGACATATTAATCTAGCTAGAGAAGTTATGAATTACAAGAGTAGGGACAACACTACAACAAACTTGAGGGAGATACCACCGGAGCCCAGCCCTCCGGCATCTCCAACAAGTTGGCCATAGATGTACTCCCTAATATGTGAAATTAGTTAGCTCCTTGGCACAAGAATAGAACAACATCTTCATAGTTCGGGAAAGTTATAGAGAGACCAACACTAGTAGGAAACGATCCATTAGTCCCGGTTTCTAACTGGGACTACGGAATCGGGACTAAAGGCCCCCCTTTAGTCCCGCTGGTCTAGCCACAAACCGGGACTAACACGCAAGACATTTATTATTATTAAAAACGGGGACTAAGAAATCAGGAATAAAGGGCTCCTTTAGTCATACTCATATCTAGCCCTATAGTACACAACTTCAGGGTTGTCTTCGTCTTCGTCATCATCGTCATCGTCGCTAGGCGCACACGGGTGGATCCTAAGCCCAGCCATGGCATATTCCAGGGGTACCTGCCACTCCGGCCTCGGATTCACGACGAATGAGCGAGGGGGTGATGTCTACGCACTTCTATTCTTGTAGATAGTTATTGGGCCTCCAAGTGCAGAGGTTTGTAGAACAACAACAAGTTTTCCCTTAAATGGACTACCCAAGGTTTATCGAACTCAGGGCGGAAGTGGTCAAAGGTATCCCTCTCAAGCAACCCTGCAATCAAGATACAAGAAGTCTCTTGTATCCCCAACACACCCAATACACTTGTCAGGTGTATAGGTGCACTAGTTCGGCGAAGAGATAGTGAAATACAAGTGGTATGGATATAAGACAACGATGCTAGAAAATAGCTTGATGGCGTGGAAGAGACAGGCCCGGTCCTAAGATTTCAGGGGCCCGGGGCGAAACTAAAATTTTGGGCCCCGTTATAGAACTTTTAAATAATGTAAATCATACATGCTATAAATAAAAAAATTAGAGAGTCTCTTATTTCAATATTTATATCAAATATTTTGAGCAAGCAAGCCGCCTCATTAAAAACCTTCCAGTCCCCTTAGGTACCCTGGTAAGGAAAAGAGTGCGTCTGAAACTTGCTGCTCTAATAGTGCAATTACATATTACCTCAGAAATTTCTTCTCACACTTCTAGATGTGAAGTCATTGATGATGGTATCAATATCAATCTCATCTAGTAATTTCTTCTCGATGCATATAGTAGCCAAACCATTTAACCTCTCTTGCGACATTGTAGACCTCAGATGGTTCTTCAACAATTTCAACTTTGAAAAGCTCCTTTCAGCCGATGCCACAGTCACAGGCAGAGTAAATAAGATCCGATAAGAAATATAAATATTAGGATAGCAATCGACTGCTCTGACATACTCAAAAATTTCCAAACCAGTCATTGATTTATTTGGCAAAGTATACCGGAGAACACCTAACTCAGAAATTAGATCGTTTAACTCGACATCACATGCACCACTTTCTAGAGATAAAGTGTGCGCAAGTTTAGTGCAACGATCTTTTATATGAGAACCATCCAATGACTTCAATGCTACCGAACTCATTAAAAACCCAAATATGCTTTGGAAGGATTGAAGTTCTTCAAACCTGCTTTTCAGTTATGTGATTGCCATATCAACCATGACTAGAAAGTAATTAATTTTAAAAGCATCCTCAGCTTGCAAGATTGCTTCATCATAGTCAATTTCATCAAAGTGCTTCTTCCTCTGAGATTTACGCTTTACTGGCAGTGATGGCTCTACACCCATTTCAGATGCAATTTCCTTCGCAATGATCAAACAATAAGCAAACCCATCATTTCTAAAATTTCGAAAGTAAGTACGTATACCTTCAATTTGCTGTAAGGTAGAGTTAATGCACATGGATGGAGATTTCAACTTCTTGCTCACTCCATTTACAGCAAATAAAATTTCGTGCCAAATAACCATACCAAATATGAACTCAAAGCTTCCGAGTACTTCAAATAATTTTTTTGCATCTGTTCTATCCTTGGGTTCATTTTCACGATCTTCACTCAACTCATACAAATCTGACCTCAGTTGACATGGTTGATCTCTAATTGCCTTGACACTTTTGATCCTACTCTCCCAACGAGTATTGGACAAAGATTTCACAGTAAAACCTTCCACATGGCGAAGCAAACAACTCCATCGTTTGGTAGACCCAGCAAATAGAACATATATCCGTTGCACAATTCCAAAAAAAGAAACAGCTTTACCACAAGATTTAGCCATATCACACAAAGTGAGATTAAGACTATGATAAGCACATGGCATGTATAAAGCTCTTCGGTTTATTTTTAGCAATCGACTTTGTACCCCTTTGTTTTTACCTTTCATATTAGAGCCATTATCATAACCTTGACCTCTAACGTCATCAATATGAAGACCATGGGACTTGATGGATTCAACCAATACATCAAAAAGCCCTTCACTAGATGTGTCATGCACCACCAAGAAACCAAGAAAGAATTCCTCAATTTTAATGCTGTCATCAATAATTTGAACACATTGAACCAATAAACTCATTTGTTCTTGGTGACTAACATCTGGAGTACAATCAAGAATAACTGAGAAATATTTGGCCTCTTTAACAATCTTGATAACAGAACTTGTAATGCTAGAACCCATGAGAAAAATCAACTCATTCTGAATTTTATGGCTAAGATAATGATGATGAATCTCTTTGTTCTGAATGCGTCTGATGTGTTCTTGCATTACCAAGTCAAACTCGGCAACCATCTCAACACAAGCTTAGAAATTACCATTAAGATCATTGTAAAGCTGCTCACTAGATCCTCTAAATGCCAAATTGCGTTTACCAAGATATTTCACAATAGCAATTATTCTTAACAAAACTAGCCTTATGCGCTCCTTCTCCTTTGTGATCTGGTGTTGTATATCTTTATCTATTGTCTCATGTTTGCTCAATCTAGTTCTCAACTCACTCCAAGAGTTCATGTTTGTAATATGCTCTATACTAGCTTCATGTTCTTGCAACCTCTCTATGATGTGTTTCCAATCTCTAAACCCATCATGCCTTGGGGCACTCTTGCACTTGAGAGGATTGAACAACTTACAGCAAAAACAAAACACTCTGTCAACGTGTTTCGAATATACTAACCATTTGCGATCGTGTACCTCTCCATTGCTCATTTTTCTAGAGTAATGGGCATAAGAAAAATGTCTTAATTTGTGATCTAATGGAAAATAAATATTTTCTTCTCTGATAGGACCCTTCTCCACTAATGTGTCCCTTGCTTTGTTATCAAGACTAGCCCAATTTGCCGGGTCATAAATATCCACACTAATCGGTTCCGCATCAACATTAGCAGGTTGTGTAGGAGATGAATTAAATGCGTGCTCAGAATCACTCACATTGTTATCATCCATGTTGATGTCAATGTTTTCTTCTTCCAGATCATCATTAGTTTGCTCCTCCACAATAACCAACGCCAACTCGTCAGGGTTGTTTGAAGTGCTCGTGTTATTCTTCAAAAATTTGTCGAGAGCTCCTCTTTGTGATTGTATCAACACATTTGTTTATCTTCTTCGTTTCCTTTTCGCACTACCGAATGGACATTTCTTTGGTGACTTAAAACCCTTCTTAGGTGCCATAACCACGCTGAAAATAAATAGATAATTACTTATTAAAATTACATTAGTAAACTAGGGCATATACTACATGGAGAATTAGAGAAAAAAAGGCTACCTGCTGTGATGGCGTGATGAGCGATCAGGCGATGGCGATTCCACGATTGGACTGGCGACTGGCGTCTGGCGATGGCGATGGATGGTGTCTGGGCGTCTGGCGATGGGCAATTTGGTGTCCGTCCCTGTCCCGCCATCCCGCGTCCGTGTCTAGCGAGCGAGGCGAGCGAATAGCGATGGGGCGATCCGCGTCCGTGTGATGGGCGATGGCGTGATGGGCGATCGATCTGGGCGTCTGGCGAGTGATCGATCTCTGGGCGTCTGGCTCAGCGAGGCGAGCGATGGGCTCTGGGCGAGCGATCTCCCGCGTCTGGGTCTGGGCGTCTAGGCGAGCGATGGGTCATGGGAGTTAGGCGATAGCGATCGTCGATCGATCTCCCTCCGGTCCGGAGTCCCCAGACCCTAGTCTGGACCACAGTCCGCATAGGCCCATTGGCCCAACTCTGAACTCTGAAGCTGCCATTTTTTTCGGATAGACACTTGGGCTATGTAGAAACATATATGTGGGGGGGCCCTAAAAAATTTGGGCCCGGGGCGGCTGCCCCTCCCGCCCCCCCTTGGGCCGGGTCTGGGAAGAGACTAAAGGCAAACTGAAATAAAGATGGAAGTTGTAACAGATCTAGTTGCAAACAGTGTTTCAATGCTTAGAAACAAGGCCTAGGGATCATACTTTCACTAGTGAACACTCTCATATAAATATCTTCTCTTTATGATACTACTCTTAACTACTCTCTGGTTGGACACTCTAATCCATGGTAGGGCTATGACAACACTCCTCAAAGTTCGCTTTTCCCATCTAGATAACCCCACACAGTCACCTTGAGCACTAGACGGTTCCAACAAACACCACAATTTCATAGAGACATCCAACTCCAAATATAACTCATAACAAGTATTTGTAATCTCTAGCCTAAGTGCCACCATGGTGTGCACGCTGTCACTTTCACACACATGGGGAGAGCAGAGATCTATTAAAGCACTTGAGTAGCAAGGTAGATCTACTTGATTACAAAGCTCATGATCACAATATGATCATGCATAGAGAGAGAGATGAACACATAGCTCCTGGTAGAACCCTTAGCCTCGAGGAAGAACTACTCCCTCATCATCATGGGAATCAGCAACGGTGATGGAGATGGTGGTGGAGATAGATGGAGATGGCTTCGAGGGCACTTCCCTGTCTCGACAGGGTGCCGAAATAGGGACTTTCTGTCCCCCGAATCTCCCCTTCGGTGGCGGCGGCGCTGTGGAACTTTTCATGGCTAGAGGCTTGACGATTTTGGGTTTTTGTCCCAGGAGGCTTGTTATAGGTGAAGAGGCAAGGTCAGTGGGTGGACCAGGGGCCCACACCACCTGGTGGCGCGGCCAGGGCTAGCCCGCGCCACCACATGGTGTGGCCAACCCATGGCCCTTCTCCGTCTCGTCTTCTGGCTCCGTGTTCCCCTCGGTGAAATATTGACTTTGGCTTTTGTCCGGTCCAATTCCGAGAATATTCATTTTCTGACTTTCTGGAACCAAAAACAGTAGAAAACAGGCAATTGGCACTGTGGCATCTTGTTAATAGTTTAGTCCCAGAAAGTGTATAAAAAGTACTCCAAAGTTGGAACAAAATATAAGAAAGTAGATAAAACCAAGCAGGGAACATCAAAAATTATGGATACGTTAGCAACGTATCAACATCCCCAAGCTTAACTCCTGCTTATCCTCGAGTAGGTAAGTGATAAAAAGAAAGAATAATTTTTGAGGTGCCATGCACCATCATAAACTTGATCAAAGTATTTGTAAAACATTCAAAGCTGGGATCATAGTACTTCAATCATAACATGAAAGACAAAGTTCTAGCAATAAGACAAAGAAACTATGATGCAACATGAAAAGGCACAAACAAAAGATTCATGAATAACAATGCTTTGCAAAACGTTTGTTTGTTTCACATAAAGAAAACATAGCATAGTGGCATTTAGCTTGTCCCTCATAGAGTAGCAAACATAAATGCATAGGACACCTTCAAAGTTTATAAGAGTGACTAGATACAAATAGTTTAAAACACGCAATATCAAGGTATGCATCAATCAACAAGTCTTGGGACAATGCACATAGAACTAAGAATGGCCACTATGCTCTCAAAGTAAGTGCATAAAGGTAGAAGGTGGAGACTCAATATATATAGTGGAAGAAAGGCCTTCATAGAAGGAAGTAGGGATTCAAGTCTCATAAAGAGCTTCCAAAAATTATGGTACTTAATAGCTTTCAGCTCTCATTGCCCCTATCATAAGCATCTTGTGGTGATTAAGGTTAAAGTGAACAAACTATGGTGTACATGCTTGACAAAGTATAAGTTAGAAATCTCATGTCCCTTGAATACGAGGGCCGCTCCTCATGCTACTCAAGTTTAGTCACCGGTAAGTTCTTGTCATCATAAGTACATGTGTATCATAGAGAACCGCCAACGAGGTACCCCTTGCCCGATGATACGGAAGAATCCCTATATCAAAATGACAAGGTAAGCAGACAACGAGCATCTCAGCAATCTTCTTATTTACCATGGGAAAATGGTGCTTTTTTCTCTCTTTCCTCTTTTCTCATATCTCTTTTTTTGCTTTTCTTTTTCTCTTTTTTCTCAATATAGGACTCTATTTTTTTTATAAGAAGAATGCTTCATAGACAGCTCATTATGGTTACGCTGCAGGTTTCCACCATGACATCATGGATTAAACCGGCGGCCCAGGCGTTTCTCTAACACACATACATAACTCCATGGACTTGCAAGCTCCCCTTTCATTTCACACCGACGACATCCATAGACAAAAGAGCATGATATCAACTAGTTACAAAGTACAAGTGAAATGTTGAAAGCATTCCCCATGACAACATGGTTCTGCTAATCCCCAACATATAAGTGCAAACATATACAACATAGACGACATAGTGGTTGAAGTTTATTAAGGGCAAGAAACGTAAAGTGTGCCATCAAGTTCATGAGAGCTTTAATCACTAGTTTTCTCATAACAAGTTTAATTCGGAAGGTAGATAAAAACATGAATATACTTGGAATAGCAAATTCTAATAGGTAGGTATGGTGGACTCTTTGGAATAACTTGGTTTTAGGAGTTGGATGCATGAGTGGAACTCATACTTGGTTACAGAGGCTAGCAAAAGACTCGGAGCGACCAACTAAGAGAGCAATAATGACCATAATCATGCAGAGCGACAAAACATCATTAATCAAAGCATAAAGTGATATTACAAGTCGAAAACTAAAGGATCATAAAGGCTATGGTGACTTGGGATAGTCATAACATGGTTTGAGCATGCGCCAAGTCAACCCAAATAAAGCATCAAAGGAGAATACCACAATGCTATGCTTTAATATGCTAAAACAACGCATAATTCTTGCAAGGCACATTAAGCAATCTGAATTGTTTATAACAAGTCATGCTAAAACAAAGATCACTAAGCATGAAGCCAAAACAATATCAAGCATGGCATGAGAAAGCATAGGACACAGTCAAAAACAAGCTCTCTTTACCACTTAAGCATGAACTTTCCTACTCTTTTCCAATCCAAACCAAACTATTTGAAAACCAATGCATGAAAGAGGGGGACCAACCAATTTATTCAGAAAACTAAGAAAACCAAGCAAACGAAAAGCCAAAACGAAAACGAAAAAGAAGACGCTCCAAGGACAATACAACTGTGCATGAAACAATAAAAATGAAGTGTTTGGAAGAAACCTGGGATTTTTATTGACGAAGAAGGGGATCCCTTGGGCATCCCCAAGCTTTGACGCTTGTACTTCTTCGATATTTCTTGGGGTGACACGCGTGGTGATGACCCACAAGTATAGGGGGTGTATAGCAGTATTTTCGATAAGTAAGAGTGTCGAACCCAACGAGGAGCAGAAGGTGCTGGCTAGTGGTATGGATCAGGAATTCTCTGCAAATACTTAGCAAACGGATTTTTAGGGGTTTTCGATAAAGCAAGTAAACAAAGTACGAGTAAATAAAAGACAGTAAGAATGAATGCAGCAAGTGGCACATTCCTTTATGCAGCAAAGGACAAGCCGGTTGTATTTCTATAGATGACCAAACGTTCTCGAGGACACATGGGAAGACTGTCAAGTGCTTTCCCTTTATATAGTCGATTAATCTTCTCTAGCTTGCTAAGTGTTGCGTGGGTGAACCTGTGCTAATGTACCGCCCCATCCAAGACTAATACATACTTGTGATTATACCCCTTGCAGACATCCGTAAGTACAAGAAAGTAATTAAGGTAGAAACCTAACCACAGCTTTAAACTCTAAGATTGTGCAATGGTTTCCTAACGGGGGTTCAGGTTTCTGTCACTCCGGCAACCCCTACGATTAGTAGCCAAATACACAATGCATTCCCCTAGGCCCATATAGGTGAAGTGTCATGTAGTCGACGTTCACATGACACCACTAGAAGAAGTACACCACAACTTAAATAACAATCTATTGAATCTTTCTCAACGCAACTCCACTACTAACAACAAGACTTCTACCATGTCCTCAAGAATAAAAACGAACTACTCACAAGACATCATATGGATCATGATCAGAGATGGAATAATGATGTATAACAATCTGAACATAAACAATAATTCAATGGTTCACTCAATAGCATCAACTACAAAGAGTAATCAACACCGGGGAAGTTTCCCCTATGAACTAATGCAAGATTCAACTCAATTGTTACAGCAATATGGAGATGGTGATGAGGGTGCTGATGGTGATGATGGTGGTGATGATGATGATGATCCTGATGAAGTCCAACTTGATGGTGGTGTTGATGGCCACGATCTCCCCTCTCCGGGAAGGAACTCCCTCAGCAAAAATCTGTCTGCCAGAGAGATCTTTCTCTCTCGGTGTTTTCCACCCCGCAGAGGCGGCGGAATCTTTCTGTGGTCGTTCCCCGAGTCTTAGGGTTTCGGGAGGATGATATACGCCAGAGGAGAGAGGCTGGAGTGGGCCAGGGCGGCCACACCACTCCCAGGCGCGGCCTAGGCTTGCCCGCGCCATGGGGTGGTGTGGGCCCCCTGTGGCCCACCTCCACTCCATCTTCTGGCATCCTGAGTCTTCTGGAAAAATAGAATTTTCCGTATATTTTCCCGGATTTTCTGATCTTCGCGAATTTTGCCTCCAAACAGCACCTTTTCCATCAGAATCCTGACTGCAGCGGTCAATGCTCCAAAAGTCATCAACCATGCAAAACAGATGAAATAACATAAGTATCACCTCTCAATACGAAATATATCAATGAATAATAGTGAATTAAGACATGGAATAGTGATGCAAAATGGACGTATCAACTCCCCCCAAGCTTAGACTTCGCTTGTTCCCAAGCGAAACTGAGCTCAATAAACATGACCTCAAGTTTATGGAGTGAAGAGTCGATAAAAGAATACGGACAAGAAGCATCACATTCATCAAATACATAGATCATAATAGAGGACAACTCACTATTATATAACTCAACTTGCAATGAGTAAAGGAAACACAATAAAGATACATAGAGTGAATCATAATTGGTAATGGCAAACTTAGCTCTTGGTCGAAGAATAGTTGATAATTTGCTGGAGTTCACAAATAGCTGGTTTTTCAATGAAAGCTTTCAAAGTAGTAAACATCAAGATAAGAGCAATGTACAAAACAAGGAACATAAGAAACATGATTGAATAAATTATCATATGAATGAATGAATCACATCAACTCAAAATACTTGCTGAGATAGAAGGGAATAGGTTTACTGACTCAACTATAAAGTAAAAGAAAGGCCCTTCGCAGAGGGAAGCAGGGATTGCAAGTCTCATAAAGAGCTCCCAAAAATTATGATACTTTCTAGCTTTCAGCTCTCATTGCCCCTATCATAGGCATCTTTTGGTGGTTAAGGTTAAAGTGCCACAACTAATAGGATATGCTTGACAAGTTATAAGTTGAAATCTCATGCCCCTTACTTACGAGTACCGATCCTCATGCTACTCAACTTCAGTCACAAGCAAGCTCTTGTCATTGTAAATACATGCGTATCATTGAGAACCGCCAACGGGGTACCCCTTGCACATGACACAGGAGCTATCCCATAATCAAAATGACAAGGCAAGCAGATAGCGAGCATCTCAGCGATCTTTTTATTTGCTATTTGCATAGCTTTTTATTAAGGATGCTTCATAGAGTGCTCATTATGGTGATGCTGCAAGTTTCCACCATGATTAGGAATGGCTTAGGCTAGCGGCCCAGGCGTTTCTCTAACACACATACAAACTCCATGATCTTACAAGTTCCACTTTTATTTCACACCGTCGGGATCCATAAGCATAAGAACATAATATCAACGGGGTACAAAGTACACGTGCAATGTTGAAAGTGTTCCCCATGATTCATGGTTCTGCTAATTTCAACTTATAAAGCGCAAGCATATACACAACAAAGAAGGACCCAATGGTTCAAGTTTATTAAATGCAAGAAAATTAAAGTGTGCCATCAAGTTCATGAGAGCTTTAATCACTAGTTTTCTCATAACAAGTGGAAGGTAAACAAAAGCATGAATATACTTGGAATAGCATAAGCTAGTAGGTAGGTATGGTGGACACAAATGGCAAAGGCTTTGGTTTAAAGGAGGTGGATGCACGAGAAGAATACCCTCTCAGTATAGGTTTTTGGCTAGCAAGGCTGGGTAGCAAGTATAAGGGTTGAAGGAAACAAACACACATGCAAGTGATTAAAAAAACATGCAATCTTCCTTGGAAGCAAAAATGATCTTAACTAGAGAATACTAGACTTATGAGCAAATCAAGAAAGAAAGATGATGAAATTATTTTTCTCTGAGTACTTCTATCTTTTTCTTTTCAACTCTCAAAAAGGTGTTGCTACTGACTGAGCCAGGTTTGCCAAAACCAACTAAATTAACTCCATGATCCCAAAGTGCTACCAATACTAACAACAAGATCAATCATATAACCACGAATTGAAAATTAACATAAGCTATGCAAAAGATCTAATCTACCGCAAGAACGAACAAAACCCAGATCTAATCTAGATAAAAGCCAAGATCTAATCTATTAGACATGTGCAACGAGATAGATAGGAACTAACCCTCGTAGATCCGAAAGTGTTAACGAGATTAGATCTCGTGGTTGATGTAGTCGATCACTTGCCGATCTCAAGATCGTGTGGACGATCCTTTCGGCGCCGCGTTCCGGCAGCGCTTCCGCAGTCGGTCACACGTGCGGAGTCGAAGCAGACCTTCCTCTCCTCATTCTAGCGAGCAGCGGATGTAGTAGATCTTCTCCATGGAATCCCAGCAGCACGACGGCGTGGTGGTGGTGGTGGAGTAGAGAATTCTGCAGGGCTTCGCCTATGCCTGAGCAGAAGAAATGAGGAGGAGAGAGGCGGCAGAGATTTGGTGTTATGGAGGAGGGCCTAGAGGTGGCGCCCCTGCCCCTCTATTTAAAGGGGGAGGGCGCCTTGGGAGGGGGAGTCCTAGTAGGACTCCCCACCTCCTTGGCCGGCGGATTGGGGAGGGGGGACGAGTCCTCCTCCCCCACGACTCCTAGTCTTGACCCACCAGGACTCCTTGATCCCTTCCTTGGTTTTCAAGCAAACTCCAAGAAACCTTCCAGAACCTTCCGGAACATTCCGAAACCTTCTAGAATCCTCATACAAACACTCCGGAACATTTCCTAACTCAGAAAATGATCCCCAATATATGAATCTTATTCTCCGGACAATTCCGGATCTCCTCGTGATGTCCCGGATCCAATCCGAGACTCCGAACAACATTTGGTCTCCAACGCATATTCCATATCTACTTAAAACAACTTCGAACCTTAAGTGTGTCACCATACGGTTCGTGAATATGTAGACATGACAGAGACACATCTCCTATCAATAACCATTAGCGGGACCTAGAGATCCATAATGGCTCCCACATACTCAACGATGACTTTTGTGATCGATAGAACCATTTACATACGAAACCAATTCCCTTTGTCTCGCGATACTATACTTATCCGAGGTTTGATCGTCGGTATCTCCATACCTAGTTCTACCTCGTTACTGATAAGTACTCTTTACTCATTCCGTGATATGTCATCCCTTGTGACCCAGTCACATGCTTGCAAGCTAACTAGATGACATTCCATCGAGAGGGCCCAGAGCATATCTATCCGTCATATGGATGGACAAATCCCAATCTTGGTCCATGCGCTTCAACACATACTTTTAGAATACCCAATGACACCTTTATAACCACCTAGTTACGAAGCGATGTTTGATGTCATCAAAGTACCCATCCGGTGATGGTGATTAACACAACCTCATGGTCGAAGGATTATGTTACTATGTATTTGAAAGCTTATAGCAATACGAACTTAATGACTTGATCTTTATGCTACGCTTACTATGGGTGTGTGTCCATCACATAATTCTCCTAATGATACAACCTTGTTATTAATCACATCCTAATGTCCATGATCAGGAAACCATGATCATCAATTAATCAACAAGCTAGTTCAACAAGAGGCTTACTAGGGACTCTTACATGTTTACAAAACACACATGTATTAATGTTTCCTAATAATACAATTATAGCATGGGATGTAAACATTCATCATAAACACAAAGATATAATAATAATCACTTTTATTATTGCCTCTTGGGCATATCTCCAACAGTCTCCCACTTGCACTAGAGTCAATAATCTAGATTACATGGTAATATACCTAACACCCATGGCGTTCTGGTGTTGGTCATGCTTTGCCCTAGGGAGAGGTTTAGTCAACGGATCTGCCACATTCAGATCAGTGTGTACTTTGCAAATCTTTATGTCACCATCTCGGACATACTCGCGAATAGCGTGGAAACGTAGCTTGATGTGCTTCAACTTGCTATGTGACCTTGGCTCCTGTGCATTAGCTATGGCACCTGTGTTGTCATAGTAGATGGCCATCGGGTCCAATGCACTGGGAACCACGCCAAGTTCAGTAATGAATTCCTTCATCCATACGGCTTCTTGTGCAGCCTCCGAAGCAGCTATGTATTCCGATTCAGTTGAAGATTTCGCCACAACGCTTTGCTTCGCACTCCTCCAGCTCACTGCAGCACCATTCAAAATAAATACGTATCCTAACTGTGACATCGAGTCATCCGGATCAGTGTTCCAACTAGCATCGGTGTAACCGTTTACAACAAGCTGTTCATCACCTCCATAAGAAAGAACCATATCCTTAGTCCTATTCAGGTACTTTAGGATATTCTTGACCGTTGTCCAGTGTTCCATTCCAGGATCACTTTGATATCTGCTAGTCAAACTAACAGCATGTGCTATATCCGGTCTTGTACACAACATGGCATACATGATAGAACCTATGGCAGAGGCATATGGAATATTATTCATCTTTTCTCTATCTTCTGTCGTAGCTGGACTTTGAGTCTTACTCAAGGTCTTACCTGACAACATGGGCACGAACCCTTTCTTGCTATTTTCCATTCTAAACTTCTTTAGAACTTTGTCTAAGTATGTACTTTGTGAAAGCGCTATTAGGCGTCTTGATCTATCTCTATAAATCTTGATGCCTAGAATATATGCCGCTTCGCCAAGATCCTTCATTGAAAAACTATTATTCAAATAGGTTTTGACGCTACTAAGAAGTTCTATATCATTCCCAATCAACAATATGTCATCTACATATAGTACTAGGAATGCTACAGAGCTCCCACTCACTTTCTTGTAAATACAAGCTTCTCCATAAGTTTGTATAAATCCAAAGTTTTTGATTACTTTATCAAAACGTTGATTCCAACTCCGGGATGCTTGCTTCAGTCCATAAATGGAGCGCTGAAGTTTGCATACCTTGTCAGCATCTTTAGGATCGACAAAACCCTTGGGTTGTACCATATGCAACTCTTCCTCAATGTCACCATTAAGGAACGCCGTTTTGACATCCATCTGCCAAATCTCATAATCGAAATATGCAGCAATTGCTAACAAAATCCTCACAGACTTTAGCTTCGCTACTGGTGAGAATGTCTCATCATAGTCAACTCCTTGAATTTGTCGGAACCCTTTCGCGACAAGTCGAGCTTTATAGACGGTAACATTACCATCAGCATCTGTTTTTCTCTTGAAAATCCATTTGTTCTCGACAGCCTTATGGCCATCCGGTAAGTCCACCAAAGTCCACACTTGGTTTTCGTACATGGATCCCATTTCGGATTTCATGGCTTCTAGCCATTTGTCGGAATCTGGGCTCACCATAGCTTCTTCATACGTCGCAGGGTCATCATCGTTGTCCACCAACATGACGTTCAAGGCAGAGTCATACCAATCAGGAGTGGTACGAACCCTTGTTGACCTGCGAGGTTCAGCAGTAACTTCATTTGAAGTTTCATGACCATTATCATTAGCTTCCTCTCCAATTGGTGTAGGCGGCACAAAAACATCTTCCGGTGCTGCGCTACTCTCAAATCCGAGAGAAGGTTCAATAACCTCATCGAGTTCTACTTTCCTTCCAGTCACCTCCTTCGAGAGAAACTCCTTCTCAAGAAAGGATCCATTCTTGGCAACGAAAACTTTGCCTTCGGATCTATGATAGAAGGTATACCCAATTATTTCTTTAGGGTATCCTATGAAGATGCATTTCTCCGCTTTGGGTTCTAGCTTATCAAGTTGTAACTTCTTTACATATGCCTCGCAACTCCAAACTTTAAGGAACGACAACTTAGGTTTCTTACCAAACCACAATTCGTACGGTGTCGTTTCAACGGATTTAGATGGTGCCCTATTTAAAGTGAATGCGGCTGTCTCTAATGCATAGCCCCAAAATGATAACGGTAAATCTGTAAGAGACATGATAGACCGAACCATATCTAAGAGAGTTCGATTACGACGTTCGGACACACCATTACGCTGTGGTGTTCCCGACGGTGTCAACTGTGAAAGTATTCCACATTTCTTTAAATGCATGCCAAACTCATAACTTAGATATTCACCTCCGCGGTCAGAACGTGGAAATCTAATTTCTTGTTACGATGATTTTCCACTTCACTTTGAAATTCCTTAAACTTCTCGAAAGTTTCGGACTTATGTTTCATAAAGTAGACATACCCATATCTACTTAAGTCATCCGTGAAAGTGAGAACATAACAATATCCACCACGTGATGCTACACTCATTGGACCGCACACATCGGTATGTATTATTTCCAATAAGTCTGTAGCTCGCTCCATTATTCCAAAGAATGGAGTCTTAGTCATTTTTCCCATTAGACATGCTTCGCATCTTTCAAGTGATTCAAAATCAAGTGATTTAAGAAGTCCATCAGAATGGAGTTTCTTCATACGCTTCACTCCAATGTGACCAAGACGACAGTGCCACATGTATGTAGAATTATCATTCAATTTTATTCGTTTAGCATCTATGTTGTGAACATGTGTATCACTACTATCGAGATTCAGTAAGAATAAACCATTCATCTCAGGTGCATTACCATAAAAGATATTACTCATATAAATCGAACAACCTTTATTCTCGGACTTAAAAGAGTAACCGTCTTGCAATAAACAGGATCCAGATATAATGTTCATGCTTAACGCAGGCACCAAATAACAATAATTCAAATTTAAAACTAATCCCGAAGGTAGATGTAGAGGGAGCGTGCCGACGGCGATCACATCAACCTTGGAGCCATTTCCAATGCGCATCGTCACCTCGTCTCTTGCCAGTCTTCGTTTATTCCGCAGCTCCTGTTTCGAGTTACAAATATGAGCAACTGAACCAGTATCAAATACCCAGGCACTACTACGATTACTAGTAAGATACACATCTATAACACATATATCAAATATACCTTTCTTCTTGATGTTGCCGTTATTCAGATCCGCCAGGTAGTTGGGGCAGTTACGCTTCCAGTGACCAGCACCCTTGCAGTAGAAGCACTCAGTTTCAGGCTTAGGACCAGCCTTGGGCTTCTTAGCAAGTGCGGCAGCTTTCTTGCTGTCCTTCTTGAAGTTGCCCTTGTTCTTAGGCTTGCCCTGTCTCTTGAAATTGGTGGTCTTATTGACCATCAACACTTGGTGCTCCTTCTTGATCTCCACTTCAGCAGTTTTTAGCATGGACGACAGTTCAGGCAACGTCTTGTTCATGCAGTGCATGTTGTAGTTCATCACAAAGTTCTTGTAACTTGGTGGCAGTGATTGGAGGAGACGGTGAATCCCCAACTCATTAGGAATCAATATTCCCAACTCTTGGAGCTTGTTTGCGTACCCAGACATGGTGAGCACGTGCTCGCTAACGGAGCTTCCCTCTTCCATCTTACAGTTAAAGAACTTTTCGGAGGCCTCATAGCTCTCCATGGCCACACGAGTCTCAAAAATTAGCCTGAGCTCCTTAATGATCTCGAACGGGTCGTGGTGCTCAAAACGCTTCTGGAGCTCCGCTTCTATACCGTATAGAATGGCACACTGAACTGTGGAGTAATGATTTTTCCGAGTGGCATAAACATTCTTTACGTCATCGGTGGCATCATCTGCACGTGGGTCACCTAGCGGTGCTTCGAGCACATAGGTCAACTGACCAGCCCTGAGGACGATCTTCAGTCCAGGGAACCAGTCTGTGAAATTGCTTCCATTGTTCTTAAGCTTTTCTTTCTCTAGGAACGCATTGAAATTGATGGAGGGGGTCGCCATAATCTACAACAATTTGCAAGTAGTTTAGACTAAGTTTATGACAAATTGAGTTCAAATTTAATTCTTAAACTAACTAGGTGAACTCCCACTCAAAACAACATCCCTCACATTGTCTTAGTGATTACACGAACCAAGTCCACTACACCAAGTCCGATCTTCACGAGAGAAGATGTAGTTTCATCGGCGAACAATCTTCATGTTCATCATATCATTTATATGACTCATGCTCTACCTTTCGGTATTCCGTGTTCCGAGACCATGTCTGTACATGCTAGGCTCGTCAAGATAACCTTAGTTTCCGCATGTGCAAATCTGGCTTGCACCCGTTGTATGCACACGTAGAATCTATCACATCCGATCATCACGAGATGCTTCGAAACAAAGAGTCTTAGCAACGGTGCCAACTAAGGGTGAACACTTTATTACTTGATATTTAGTGAGAGGGATCATCTTATAATGCTACCATCGCGATCTAAGCAATACAAAATGCATAAAGGATTAACATCACAGGCAATTCATAATTAGTGTGATATGATATGGCCTTTTCTTCTTGCGCCTTTGATCTCCATCTCCAAAGCACGAACATGATCTCCATCATCACCAGCATTGCGTCAAGGTCAGTGGCGCCGCTTCATGGTTGTCCATCATCACTAGCAACTATTACAACTACTTGGAATAAAGCTATTACAAGATGAATAGACACGCAGGTCTTAACAGAATTAAAGACAACCATTAGGCTCCTGCCGGTTGCCATATTACAACAAGGATCATTGCATACATCAAATACAATCATAATCACATGATGGCCATATCACATCACAAAACCCCTGCAAAAACAAGTTAGACGCCTCTAATTTTCTTTGCATTTTTTATGTGGTTTGGGGCTTTCGCATAAGACCGATCTTACCTACGAACAAGAACCACAACGTTGATACAAGTGTTGTCAGATGCTCATTGTAAATTGAATCTTAACTATGGTGGGAGAGACAGACACCCGCAAAGCCACTTGTGCAAAGCAAGTTGCACGTCAAGCGTGGAGCAAGTCTCATTTGCGATGACATGTAATGTTAGCCCGAGCCACTTCATCTCACCATGCCGCAAGATGCAAAGTACACGCTAAGACACCGACAACAAAAGCATCAATGCCCACAAAAACATTGTGTTCTACTCGTGCAACAGATCTACGCATAGATACGGCTCTGATACCACTGATGGGTTCGTAGCATGGAAAACAAAAAATTTCTACCGCAAGAACGAACAAAACCCAGATCTAATCTAGATAAAAGCCAAGATCTAATCTATTAGACATGTGCAACGAGATAGATAGGAACTAACCCTCGTAGATCCGAAAGCGTTAACGAGATTAGATCTCGTGGTTGATGTAGTCGATCACTTGCCGATCTCAAGATCGTGTGGACGATCCTTCCGGCGCCGCGTTCCGGCAGCGCTTCCGCAGTCGGGCACACGTGCGGAGTCGAAGCAGACCTTCCTCTCCTCGTTCCAGCGAGCAGCGGATGTAGTAAATCTTCTCCACGGAATCCCAACAGCACGACGGCGTCGTGGTGGTGGTGGAGTAGAGAATTCTGCAGGGCTTCGGCTATGCCTGTGCAGAAGAAAGGAGGAGGAGAGAGGCGGCAGAGATTTGGTGTTATGGAGGAGGGCCTAGAGGTGGCGCCCCTGCCCCTCTATTTAAAGGGGGGAGGGCGCCTTGGGAGGGGGAGTCCTAGTAGGACTCCCCACCTCCTTGGCCGGCGGATTGGGGAGGGGGGAGGAGTCCTCCTCCCCCACGACTCCTAGTCTTGACCCACCAGGACTCCTTGATCCCTTCCTTGGGTTTCAAGCAAACTCCAAGAAACCTTCCAGAACCTTCCGGAACATTCCGAAACCTTCTAGAATCCTCATACAAACACTCCGGAACATTTCCTAACTCAGAAAATGATCCCCAATATATGAATCTTATTCTCTGGACAATTCCGGATCTCCTCGTGATGTCCCGGATCCAATCCGAGACTCCGAACAACATTCGGTCTACAACGCATATTCCATATCTACTTAAAACAACTTCGAACCTTAAGTGTGTCGCCCTACGGTTCGTGAATATGTAGACATGACAGAGACACATCTCCTATCAATAACCATTAGCAGGACCTAGAGATCCATAATGGCTCCCACATACTCAACGATGACTTTTGTGATCGATAGAACCATTTACATACGAAAACAATTCCCTTTGTCTCGCGATACTATACTTATCCGAGGTTTGATCGTCGGTATCTCCATACCTAGTTCTACCTCGTTACTGATAAGTACTCTTTACTCGTTCCGTGATATGTCATCCCTTGTGACCCAGTCACATGCTTGCAAGCTAACTAGATGACATTCCACCGAGAGGGCCCAGAGCATATCTATCCGTCATATGGATGGACAAATCCCAATATCGGTCCATGCGCTTCAACACATACTTTCAGAATACCCAATGACACCTTTATAACCACCTAGTTACGAAGCGGTGTTTGATGTCATCAAAGTACCCATCCGGTGATGGTGATTAACACAACCTCATGGTCGAAGGATTAGGTTACTATGTATTTGAAAGCTTATAGCAATACGAACTTAATGACTTGATCTTTATGCTACACTTACTATGGGTGTGTGTCCATCACATCATTCTCCTAATGATACAACCTTGTTATTAATCACATCCTAATGTCCATGATCAGGAAACCATGATCATCAATTAATCAACAAGCTAGTTCAACAAGAGGCTTACTAGGGACTCTTACATGTTTGCAAAACACACATGTATTAGTGTTTCCTAATAATACAATTATAGCATGGGATGTAAACATTCATCATAAACACAAAGATATAATAATAATCACTTTTATTATTGCCTCTTGGGCATATCTCCAACACCATCAACCAAGGACATCGTGGTTTCCAACATCCTGAAACTTGCAGCAGCACTTATGCGTTTAAATCTAGCCTCATACTCACAGTTTTGATTTTGAACGTCATAGAATTGTGCTTGCAGTTCGTTGGTTGTTTGGCGGAGTGAGAAGACTTCATTTTTGAGTTCAGCAGTCTCCTTTTGGTGCTCGGTGATGAGTTCGGAATAAATCTTAAGGATGATATCCACTTCGCGCTCCGCCATCTTCCTATACGTAAAGACTTCTTGCTCTAGTGCATCCATCCTGTCTTCCAGACTTCCTTCACCTTTAGGGCCTTGAACCTCTTTAATCCGGACCTTCCCACCTTCGAGCAACAACTCCTTGGGATGAATCTTCAATTCTCTCATGTATGGGTTGATGATATCTTCTAAGGAATCTCCCTTGGATGATCCAGAGGAAGACATTGTGGCTCCAGTTCTGGGGTTTGTACCTGGCAGAAATAGATCGAAACAAAAGCACGACAAAAACACGATATACGAACCTCGGAAGATCCGGGGGGTTATATATTACGAAGTGTCACATCAAAAGGAAGGTACTGGAAGAAAACGGGCCGGAGGCGGAGTCCTGGGTGGCCTCACCACCTGGTGGCGCGGCCAGGGGTGGGCCCGCGCCATGGTGTGGTGTGGGCCACCCTAACTCCGTTTCCGTCCCTTTTTCGCTTCGTAGCTTTCCATATTAACTGAAAACTGCAAAAATATAGTTGGATTGTATTTTCGTGGAACTTTTCTTACCATAACCATTACCTATTTGAAAACAGACTCTGCAGGTCTCTGAATTTTGTATCTAGTAGATTCTTCCGGAGTCACCACTTGAATAACATCAATACCTTCATCTTCATATACTTATTACTTGAGTCATAAAACCTTTCTTTTCCTTATTAAACCATTATCTCCACTTCCTGGAAATTTCTTTCACACAAAACTTCACACAGTTCTCATTAGCAATATTAGCATAAGTGAAGTGACAAAACCTTTTGAAATCAACTTTCAACTCAAAACCATCAAAACAAAAGCTACTGTAACAACTCCTTCCGAAAACCCAAAAAGAATTCAAAAAAGAAATTGAATAAAGAAGCAAATGCAAGATTGGCAAAATCTATCAAAACAGACCAGCAGGTAAAGATCAAATTTTTCGAAAATCTTCTGTTGCTCAAATCAAAAAGTGCAAAACCAACGAAAGTTAAATAACAACCTGGGGCAGAAGCACAAAAAATTACAGCTCAAACCGACATACAGAGATCTCTCACCAATTTTTACGGTGAAGCACAAAAATCTGTTTCGGGACAACAACTTCCCCAAATCTTACTTCTCTCTCATTAGAGGCTGATCTTGACACAAAAACCAAAGAAAATGAATAAGGAGCGGTTCTTACCGAAGTAATAACTTCCAAGACTCAAAGAAACAAAAACAAACTAAAGCAAAAACAAATTGGGTTGTCTCCCATAAAGCTCTTTCTTTATAGCCATTAAGATGGGCATGATAATTTTGAATAAGATCTCATAGGGATATGAATTGAAGTGAAAGAGAGAATTAAGAAGCAAAAACATACACACATTTAAGTCTAACCCACTTCCTATGCAAGGGGATTTTGTAAACAAACACGTTATTGAAACCAAAGGCAACTTGCATAAGAAGGCAAAAAAAATGCAACATAAAAGCTCAGCAATAAGCGAGGAAACTTGATATTATTGAGATGCATAAGAACACTTTTCCCTCTCTCATAGTAACTTTCAGTATCATGCATAAACTTAACAATATAGCTATCACAAGGACCATCATAGCAATGATCACTTATTCTAACAGAAAACACAGGAATACTAGCTCTCATAACACTACTATGTGAAACAATATTAGAGGTATCCTTACAAAGGATAGTGTGTTCCTCTTCTTCATATTTGGCAACAAAGTCTTTCACATTTGCTACAATAGGTTCATCAACCATTTTTTTATCAGGTTCAACAGCTTTATTCATACTTTCATCTACCATACTAGCCATCATAGAATGTTCCTTTACGTTAACTGGGAAGGGCATTTTCTCAATATAAGGTTCAGGTAAAACATGATTAGCAGTATAAACTTCAGTATTTCTTGCAGGAACACTCTTAGGAATATCTTTATAAGGTTCATGATACTTATTACACTTCTTCTTAGGTACTTCAATGTAGGAAGCAAAAGCCTTAAAATAAGAAGCAATAGCTTGAGAGTTTAGACCATAAGCATTTTTAATATTTTGAAAGTCATCAGTTCCCATAAAAGATTCTATGCATTCATAATCATAATTTATACCTGACTTTCTACCTTTGTCATTCTCCCAAGCTTCAGTATTATCTTGAATACATTCTAGAAGGTCCCATTTAGCTTCTTCTTCCATACGAGTGAATGATCCAGCACAAGAAGCATCCAATAAATCTTTATCATGTAGAGGGAGCCTTGCATAAAAGTTGGAGGGAGCATCCAATAAATCTTTATCATGTAGAGGGAGCCTTGCATAATAGCTTCTTTTTCCATACGAGTGAATGATCCAGCACAAGAAGCATCCAATAAATCTTTATCATGTAGAGGGAGCCTTGCATAATAGCTTGAGTTGTACTCTCTCCATCAAGAGGCCAAAAGTTGTATATTTGATTCCGATCTTTATGAATCTCACTAGGAGGATAAAACTTTGAATAAAAGAGAGGCACTATTTCCTCCCATTCCAGAGCTTGACCATTCTTCAGCAGCTTATACCATTCCTCAGCTCTTCCTTTCAGCGATAATGAGAATAACTTCTTCTTAACTTGATCTGTAGTAATACCTGCACACTTGAACAACCCGCATAATTCGTGTATAAAGAGTAAATGATCACCGGGATGGATAGTTCCATCCCCAACATAGTAGTTATCCATAACACGATCAATAATTCTTGTAGGTATTTTAAAAACATCTTTCGCAGCAGGTGGTGGCTTATCTACTACCTTAGCAGTGGTAGTAGCATTACCAAATAAGAAACTCAGCGAATTATCCATAACGAAAATAAAGCAACTAGCAGAAGTAAACAATACTCACAGTAGAAGTTTCCTTTACCAGTTCCACTCTCCAATAGCGCTTCACTCCCCGGCAACGGTGCCAGAAAATTGTCTTGATGACCCATAAGTATAGGGGGTGTATCGCAGTATTTTCGATAATTAAGAGTGTCGAACCCAACGAGGAGCAGAAGGTGCTGGCTAGTGGTATGGATCAGGAATTCTCTGCAAATACTTAGCAAACAGACTTTTAGGGGTTTTCGATAAAGCAAGTAAACAAAGTACGAGTAAATAAAAGACAGTAAGAATGAATGCAGCAAGTGGCCCAATCCTTTATGCAGCAAAGGACAAGCCGGTTGTATTTCTATAGATGACCAAACGTTCTCGAGGACACATGGGAAGACTGTCAAGTGCTTTCGCTTCATATAGTCGATTAATCTTCTCTAGCTTGCTAAGTGTTGTGTGGGTGAACCTGTGCTAATGTACCGCCCCATCCAAGACTAATACATACTTGTGATTATACCCCTTGCAAACATCCGTAAGTACAAAAAAGTAAATAAGGTAGAAACCTAACCACAACTTTAAACTCTAAGACCCTTACGTCCCTTGTGCAATGGTTTCCTAACGGGGGTTCAGGTTTCTGTCACTCCGGCAACCCCTACGATTAGTAGCCAAATACACAATGCATTCCCCTAGGCCCATATAGGTGAAGTGTCATGTAGTCGACGTTCACATGACACCACTAGAAGAAGTACACCACAACTTAAATAACAATCTATGGAATCTTTCTCAACGCAACTCCACTACTAACAACAAGACTTCTTCCATGTCCTCAAGAACAAAACGAACTACTCACAAGACATCATATGGATCATGATCAGAGATGGAATAATGATGTATAACAATCTGCACATAAACAATAATTCAATGGTTCACTCAATAGCATCAACTACAAAGAGTAATCAACACCGGGAAAGTTTCCCCTATGAACTAATGCAAGATTCAACTCAATTGTTATAGCAATATGGAGATGGTGATGAGGGTGCTGATGGTGATGATGGTGGTGATGATGATGATGATGATCCCGATGAAGTCCATCTTGATGGTGGTGTTGATGGCGACGATCTCCCCTCTCCGGGAAGGAATTCCCCCGGCAGAAATCTGTCTGCCGGAGAGATCTTTCTCTCTCGGTGTTTTCCGCCCCGCAGAGGCGGCGGAATCTTTCTGTGGTCGCTCCCCGAGTCTTAGGGTTGTGGGAGGATGATATACGCCAGAGGAGAGAGGCTGGAGTGGGCCAGGGCGGCCACACCACTCCTAGGCGCGGCCTAGGCCTGCCCGCGCCATGGGGTGGTGTGGGCCCCCTGTGGCCCACCTCCACTCCATCTTCTGGCATCCCGAGTCTTCTAGAAAAATAGAATTTTCCGTATATTTTTCCGGATTTTCTGATCTTCGCGAATTTTGCCTCCAAACAGCACCTTTTCCATCAGAATCCTGACTGCAGCGGTCCATGCTCCAAAAGTCATCAACCATGCAAAAAACAGATGAAATAACATAAGTATCACCTCTCAATAGGAAATATATCAATGAATAATAGTGAATTAAGACATAGAATAGTGATGCAAAATGGACGTATCACGTGGCATCCCCAAGCTTGAGCTTTAGTCCATTCTTCATCTCATTTTATCACTCCTTCCATACACCTGAAATTTTTCCTAATACAAAACTTCACACAATCTTCATTAGCAACATTAGTGTACTCAAGATAATAAGTCTTTTGGTTCGGTTTTAACATGAGTAAAATTTCCATTAAAACACAAGCTACTGTAGCACTTCATTTAAAAAGTTCAATTTCCCAAAGAGAACTCAAAAAGGAACCAACAAGATGCAAATGCAAATACTGGCAGAAATCTGTCAAAATAGACCGATAGGTAAAAACCAATTTTTTTCGAAGACCTTCTGTTGCTCAAATCAAAAAGTGTTGAACTAACGAAAGTTAGATAACAACCTGGGGCAGAAGCACAAAATTTACACCTCAAACCGACGTACAGAGATTTTACACGAATTTTTACGGTGAAGAACAAAAATCTGTTTCAGGACAGCAACTTTCCCAAGCATTACTTATCTCTCATTGGAGGTTACTCTTGGCACAAAAAGCAAATAAAAAGGATAAGGAGCGGTTATTACAGAACCAATAACTTCCAAGACTCATCTAAAACTTTTGGGTTATCTCCCAATAAGTACTTTTCTTTAATGCCTTTAAGTTAGGCATGATAGTTTGAGAAGATGCTCACATAGGAAATATGAGTTGAAGTACAAGAGAGCATCAAGAAGCAAATTCAAAACACATTTAAGTCTAACCCACTTCCTATGCATAGGAATATTGTAAAGAAACAAGTCATGAAAGCACAAAGCAACAAGCATAGGAAAGCAAAACAAGTGCAACTTCAAAAATTTCAACATAAAGAGGGAAAACTTAATATTATTGGGACACATAAAACCATGGTTCCCTCTCTCATAATAACTTTCAGTAGCATCATGAATAAAATTAACAATATAACTATCACATAAAACATTCTTATCATGAGCCACATGCATATAATAATTATTACTCTCCACATAAGTATAGTCATCTATTATATATTAAAAGTAATATAAGGATGTTTTTCGAGGCACCAGGTTGATCCACATCATCTAAATTATTTAGACCGTTGGATCTATAATTAATGTATGAGATTAAAAGATCTAAAAGTTACGTACATACAAATATATAGTCCGGTTCATGTCATGCACCCTACACCGGGTACCCAACAACATCATGTGTTACCGAATAGATTAGTTTGATCTACGGTTAATGGACGAGATTAAAAGTTCCAAAAGTTAGATATATGCAAATATATAGTCCGGTTCATGCCCTGCGCCTTACACCCGTCCACATCACGTCTTATC
Source organism: Avena eriantha (assembly GCA_910589775.1). NCBI lineage: Eukaryota > Viridiplantae > Streptophyta > Magnoliopsida > Poales > Poaceae > Avena > Avena eriantha. The sequence goes on along the minus strand of OU342743.1, from coordinate 128,981,097 downwards.
GGTGTCCAGATTTAATATTAATAGAAAAAATATACTCCCTCCGTTCCAAAATAAGTGAACGTGAGTCATATTTTAATATATATAGGTATGCACGAATCTAGACAAATCCATATCACTTATTTTGAAACGGAGGAAGTACGTGTGAGAAGAGATTGGAGATGCACGACAACGTGTTGCAGCCTTTGGTGAAACACGAAACGGGTGGGGTTCGTATGCATGTGCTGACATCATCAACGACATTAGCAAATTAATGCAATGGTATTCAGTTAAATTGTTTCCTATCCGACTTCTAAAATTATTCTTGTATTAAAAAAATCACGTGCATATAAAGGATTCTTCTAGGACTTCTAATCATTTTAAGAGCCTTTTGCTAACGTGTTTCTTCATAAAATTACAATCTACCAAATATAATATGTCTAACATGGGGTTTGATCGTTGACAAATGATGATTTTGAGACAACCCAAAAGAAATGGTTGAGATCTAGAGATAAAAAAGAATGGCTGAGATTTTAGTCATGGATGAATGAATAAAATACGAATAATCGCATAGAAAGATAGCTCATGATTTTTAAAATCTTCACGTCATACCCGTTACTTTTTTATAAGACGTAACACATGGAAGCTTCAACCATGCAAATTCTTTTAAATTCAAGTTAGAAGGATAGAATAGCCATGGCGATGAGAAATGAAAAGAAAAACACTTTTAAGTAGTTTATAAAGATCTAAGTTTTATGTACAAATAAAGTAATTTTTCATATCTCAATTATAAAAATTCAATTGGTCAAGTTAAGTTTAAAGGTTAATTATTATCACTAGCAAAAAATTAAGCCAAGTCCACTTGATTAAGAATGTGAATGTACCAACCTGGTTCAAGTCCTCTCTGAAAACAAAAAATTAACTGTAGGATCCTACATCACCGCATCCCTTCAATAAAACTCTACTAGGACCTATTGCAATTAAGTGCATGTTTAATATTGTAGTAACACGTATACTTATGAGGTGGTCGCACAAATAGTATAAGTCTATGACATGATTTTAGGCTCTAGTAGTTGGACATGTTCATCTTCAAATCGCCATATGAATTTTTTTGTAAAACAAAAATGTAGCCAAACATGGTGGTGAGATATAAATCGAAACATATGTAATAAAGTATTGTCTAATCATTTTGAAAGCTTTTATATAATGTGTTTTCCAAAAATATTTCACTATCGAATATAATATGTCTAACATGAGGCTTGACATTGACAAATAATGATTTTAAGAATGCACAAGAAATGGTTGAGATTTATATATAGGTAAACAATAATGGATGAGATTTCAGTAATGGATGAAGGAAAAAACAACGTATATTCACATGGAAAGATATCTTTTGATTTTCTTGAAGATTCATGTCGTGCCATAACACCTATATATTTATGGAGGCATACACACACTCATGAACGACTGCTGACACATGGAAACTGCAACCATTAAATTTCTTTAGAATCCAATTTGAAGTCTAATCAGAAGGATGGAAAGGCCACGGGGATGAGAAAAAACATTTTTACATAGTTTATTAGATCCAATTTTTATGTACATATAGAGCAATTTATCACCTAGCAACTAAAAAAATCAATTGGCTGGGTTAAGTGTAGAGGTTAACTCCGATCATTCTGCCATTTCTGTAGGATTCAGGATACGGAGATAATATCTAAACTTTCATGTGATGAATTTAATAATAGCTAAGAAGTAAGCCAAGTTCACTTAATTTAGCAGATGCTATTTGATTTATAATTCTCTTTAATAAAGCATTATAGGATCCTCCCTTACTGCACCCCTTAAACAAAATGAAATACCACATTTTAGGAAATGTACATTATTTATTTTATTGCCTCATTAGATGTTAAAGATATTGAACAAAGCATGCCCCAGAACAACAACGAAGGTCGGAACTAGGGTTTTCATCCTGAAACTCAAGACTCGGTACTTAAACAACACCATTGCAATCAAAATAACTATGATATGGTATTTTGGGAATGACAAAATCATGATTCACTACCAAGTTAAAGATGATTAAATATATTTTCGACAGAACAAATAGTATATTTAGCTTTATGTTCATGGAGAAAATACAACGTGTAATTTCTTCACACAGAAATGGAATAACCATAAACTTGCAAACTATTACAGAAACACTTTCAACACAATACAACGATGCCCTCGCAATTGCGAGGGCCACCATGCTAGTTCTTATTAATTATGGTGGGAGCAAATTCAATAAAATAGCTATCATTATTATTCTCATCACCATAATCATCAAATATAGGAGGCATATTGTAATCATAATTAATTTTCTCCTCAATAGTAGGTGGACTGAAAATATCATATTCATCATTGTAATCATCATATATTGGAGGCATAGTATCATCAAAGTAAATTTTCTCCTCCATGCTTGGGGGACTAAAAATATCATGCTTATCAAAACTAGCTTCCCCAAGCTTAGACTTTTCCATAGCATTAGCAATAATGGTTTTTAAAAAATTCATACTAACAACATTGCTTTAGCATGCAAATAAAGTTCCATAGGTTTTTAAATTTTCTCTTCAAACACTTCATGTCCTAACTCAAGATAAATACTATAAAGCTATCTAATTTTGTTGCTGTTTTCCATTAAGCCTAACTAGTGAAAACAAGAAACAAAAAGACAAAATTGCAGAATCTAAAGGAAATAACTTCGAGCACTCACACCTGAGGATGTGAGTACCTTTTACCTTACCTCCCCGACAACGGCGCCAGAAAATAGCTTGATATCTACGCACTTCTATTCTTGTAGACAGTTGTTGGGCCTCCAAGTGCAGAGGTTTGTAGAACAGCAGCAAGTTTTCGCTTACATGGATTACCCAAGGTTTATCGAACTCAGGGAGGAAGTGGTCAAAGGTATCCCTCTCAAGCAACCCTGCAATCAAGATACAAGACGTCTCTTGTGTTCCCAACACACCCAATACACTTTTCAGGTGTATAGGTGCACTAGTTTGGCGAAGAGATAGTGAAATACAAGTGGTATGGATATAAGACAACGGTGCTAGAAAATAGCTTGATGGCGTGGAAGAGACTAAAGACAAACTGAAATAAAGATGGAAGTTGTAACAGATCTAGTTGCAAACGGTGTTTCAATGCTTAGAAACAAGGCCTAGGGATCATACTTTCACTAGTGAACACTCTCATATAAATATCTTCTCTTTATGATACTACTCTTAACTACTCTCCGGTTGGACACTCTAATTCATGGTAGGGCTATAACATCACTCCTCAAAGTTCGCTTTTCCCATCTAGATAACCCCACACAGTCACCTTGAGCACTAGATGGTTCCAACAAACACCACAATTTCATAAAGACATCCAGCTTCAAATATAACTCATAACAAGTATTTGTAATCTCTAGCCTAAGTGCCACCATGGTGTGCACGCTGTCACTTTCAAACACATGGGGAGAGCAGAGATCTATTAAAGCACTTGAGTAGGAAGGTAGATCTACTTGATTACAAAGCTCATGATCACAATATGATCATGCATAGAGAGAGATGAACACATAGCTACCGGTAGAACTCTTAACCTCGAGGAAGAACTACTCCCTCATCATCATGGGAATCAGCAACGACGATGGAGATGGTGGTGGAGATCGATGGAGATGGCTTCGGGGGCACTTACCTGTCCTGGAAGGGTGCCGGAACAGAGACTTTGTATCCCCCGAATCTCCCCTTCGGTGGCAGCGGCGCTGCGTAACTTTTCGTGGATGGAGGCTTGATGATTTTGTGTTTTTGTCCCAGGAGGCTTCTTATAGGCGAAGAGGAAAGATCGGTGGGTGGACCAGGGGCCCACACCACCTGGTGGCGCAGCCAGGGCTATCCTGAGCCACCACATGGTGTGGCCAGCCCCTGGCCCCTCTCCATCTCGTCTTTTGGCTCCGTGTTCCCCTCGGTGAAATATTGACTTTGGCTTTGGTCCGGTCCAATTCCGAGAATATTCATTTTCTGATTTTCTGGAACCAAAAACAGTAGAAAACAGGCAACTGACACTGTTGCATCTTGTTAATAGGTTAGTCCCAGAAAGTGTATAAAAAGTACTCCAAAGTTGGAACAAAACATAACAAAGTAGATAAAATTAAGCACGGAACATAAAAATTTATGGATACGTTAGCAACGTATCAGGGGGGCTCCTGGATGATGACGCTGATACATTGCAAATGTATCTATAATTTTTGCTGTTCCATGCTTGGTTTTATCTACTTTCTTATGTCTTATTCTAGCTTTGGAGTACTTTTCATATGATTTCTTGGACTAACCTATTAACAAGAGCCACAGTGCCAGCTACCGGTTTTCTGCTGTTTTTGGTTCCAGGAAAGTCCGAAAATGAATATTCTCGGAATTGGACGGGACAAAAGCCAAAGTCAGTTTTTCACCGAGGGACACCTGGGGCCAGAGTATGAGACGGAGAGGGGCTGGGGCCCGACCACACCACTTGGCCGCGCGGCCAGGCCTTGCCCGCACTAGGGGGTGGTCTGGCCGCCCTAGGCACCCCCTTGGCTAGAATATGATACGGAGAGGCGCCAGGGGTGTCCACACCACCTGGCCGTGCGGGCCAGGCCTGGCCACACCAGGGGTGGTGTGCCAGCCCAGACACCCCCTCGGCCTCCCCTTCTCACTATAAGATGCCTCCAGTACAGAAACCCTAAGTACCCAATCAAAATTCCATGAAAGAGTCTGTAGCCGCCGTCGTCTCCATCCCTAGATCGGGAGGGATCTGAAGCTCTTCCCGGCACCCTGCCGGAGAGGGAATTCACCCTGGAGGCCTTCTTCATCATCATGCAAGCCTCCGGTGTGATGCGTGAGTAGTTCATCTCTGGACTACGGGTCCATGTAGTAGCTAGATGACTGGTTCTCCTCCTTTGTGCTATCATGTTTAGATCTTGTGAGCTCCGTTCATGATCAAGATCATCTATTTGTAATTCTGCATGTTGTGTTTGCGGGGATTCGATGGATATTGAGATGCTATTTCAGATTGATTATTGATTCTATCATGTCTTTGTTTTTTGTGATCTTGCATGCTGTCCGTTGTTAGTAGCTATCTTGGCCAAGTAGATGCTAGCAACTCCAAGAGTTAGTATTTATGCTCGATAGTGGGTTCATGCCTCTAGTAATCTGGGAAAGTGACAGAAATATTTAAGGTACTAGATGTGCTGTTGCTACTAGGGAGAAAACAACAATCCTTTGTTCATAGAACAATCATATTGTTTACTTTACACACAATTCGTAATGCAATTATCTGTTGCTTGCAACTTAATACTAGAGGGGGTTCGGATGATAACATGAAGGTCGATTATTAGTCATAGATGCAGTTGGATGACGGTCTATGTATAATGTTGTAATGCCCAATCGAATCTCAAAGGTGTCAAGATGAGTAGTATATGCTTGATGCTTTTTCGATGTTTGTCAATTGCCCCGCTATAATTTGTTCACCCAACATGTTATCTGTCTTACTGAGAGCCACCTCTAGTGAACTATGGACCCCGGTCCTTTCTTTTACAATCAATCTACAATCAACTGTTTACTGCTTTGTGTTTACTTTCTACAAACTATTACTTCCTTCCATTCGATACGTTTAATCCTTTGTTTTCAGCAAAACCAGTGAGATTGACAACCTCATCGCAAGTTGGGGACAGAGTTATGTGGTTCTGTTGTGCAGGTCTCCACGTTGCTACTAGCACCGGTAGTGTGCCCTGCCAAGGCTCAGCTAGCAACACCTTTGGGGTGTTTCCTTGCTCCTACTGGATTGATAACTTTGGTTTCGTACTGAGGGAAAACTTGCTGCTGTGCTCATCATACCTTCCTCTTGGGGTTCCCCAACGAGCTCGATATATTTTGGGCCATCAAGCATATTTTCTGGTGCCGTTGCCGGGGAGTCAAGGACATCTTCACAAGGGGAGTCCCTCATAACTAATCTCTTTACTTTGTTATTTTTGTTTTGCTTAGTTTACTTTTGCTCTGTTTGCTTGTTTCTTTATCAAAAACACACAAAAATTAGTTTTACAAGTTTGCTTTCTTTATTCAAAAACACAACAAAATGACTACTCTTGAAAATACTAAGTTGTGTGACTTCACTAGCACCAACAACAATGATTTTATGAGCACACCTATTGGTCCACCTGTTCCTGAAGCTACTTTCTTTGAAATAAAACCTGCTTTACTCAATCTTGTTTTGAGAGAACAATTTTCTGGTATTGGTAATGAAGATGCTGCTACCCATCTAAATAACTTTGTTGAACTTTGTGAGATGCAAAAGCATAGGGATATAGATGGAGATATTATTAATCTTAAATTTTTTCCTTTCTCTTTGAGAGGAAAAGCTAAAGAATGGTTGAATTCCTCAACTAGGAATAGTATTGATTCTTGGACTAAATGCAAAGATGCTTTCATTGGAAAATACTATCCTCCTGCTAAGATTATATCTATGAGAAGTGAAATAATGAAGTCTAAACAATCTGATAATGAACATGTTGCTCAAGCTTGGGAAAGAATGAAATCTTTGGTAAAGAATTGTCCCACTCATGGACTGACTGCTTGGATGATCATCCAAACCTTGTATGCAGGATTGAACTATTCTTCAAGAAACCTATTGGATTCTGCTGCTGGAGGTACCTTTATGAACATCACTTTGGGTGCTGCAACAAAGCTTCTGGATAATATGATGGTTAACTACTCTCAATGGCATACTGAAAGAGCTCCACAAGGTAAGAAGGTAAATTCTGTTGAGGAAACCTCCTCCTTGAGTGATAAGATTGATGTTATTATGTCTATGCTTGTTAATGGGAAAGCCCATATTGATCCAAATAATGTTCCCTTAGCCTCTTTGGTTGCTCAAGAAGAGCAAGTTGATGTGAACTTCATAAGGAATAACAATTTTAGCAACAATGCCTATAGGAATAATTTTGGTAACAACAATTATAGGCCATATCCTCCCAACAATGATAATGCTTATGGTTATAATGGCAAACCTGGAATACCTAGTGAAGGAAGAATTTTAGAAGTTGAAAGAGCCACTAAAAACTTCATGCAAATGCAATATGAACAAAATAAGTTGTTTACTAAAACTATGGAGGAACAATCTACAATCTTGAAGAATATTAGTCATCAACTTGAGAGTTTGAATAGAGAAATTCCTAGTTTGCAATTGAAACTCTCTAATACTGAAAGAAATATATCATCTTTGTCTGAAGCACAATCCTCTTTGATTAATAAAATGGCTGGTAAACCTAAAACAAATGATAATCCCTTTGCAGCTACTAATGCCATACAAGTTAGAATTGATGAAAATGTTAGACTATTAGCTGAATTGCATGCTATGTGGGAAAGACAAGATGAACTTGCTAGAAACATTAGTGTTGCTACTATCACTACCAGTAGTGTTGAGGCTAGTAATAGCTCTACTACCTTAGATGAGAAATATGATTTTGATCTTAATGGTTGCAATATCTCTAAAGTTATTAAGTTCCTACAAAAACTTGCTAAAAGTCCTAATGCTAGTGCTATGAATATGGCCTTTACAAAACACATTACTAATGCTCTCATAAAGATTAAAGAAGAAAATATGAAACATGAAGCTTCTATTCCTATAAAACAAGAAGATGGTTGGGAACCAATCATTAATATGAAAGTGAATGATTTTTATTTGAAAGCTTTATGTGATCTTGATAGTAGTGTTTCTATTATGCCTAGAAGGATTTATGATATGCTTGATTTACCACTATTGGAAGTTTGTTATTTTAATGTCCCACTTGATGATAATGCTAAAAAGAAACTCATGGGGAGTCTTAATGATGTTCTTATTATGGCTAACAATGCTTATGTCCCCGTTGATTTCTATGTTTTGGATGTTGAATGCAGTGCTTCTTGTCCTATTACTTTGGGAAGACCTTTTTTTAGAACTGTTGGTGCCATTATTGATATGAAAAAAGACACCATTAAATATCAACTCCCACTCAAGAAGGTATAGAACACTTCCCTAAGAAGAGAGAGAATATTTATTTTGCCTCTCCTATGAAAACAAAATTTGCTCTTAATGCTTCTTCATTTGAGAACACTTGATTCTTTTTCTTGCTTCTTATGCCTAACTTAAAGGCGTTAAAGAGAAGTACTTATTGGGAGATAACCCAAAAGTTTTAGATGAGTCTTGGAAGTTATTACCTCTGTAATAACCGCTTCTTATCCTTTTTATTTTCTTTTTGTGCCAAGAGTAACCTCTAATTAGAGAGAAGTAATGATTGGGAAAGTTGTTGTCCCGAAACAGATTTCTGTGCTTCACCGTAAACATTCGTGTAAAATATCTATACGTCCTTTTGAGGTGTGAATTTTTGTGCTTCTGCCCCAGGTTGTTATCTAACTTTTGTTAGTTCAACACTTTTTGATTTGAGCAACAGAAGGTTTTCGAAAAAATTCATCTTTACCTGCTGGTCTGTTTTGACAGATTTCTGCCATTATTTGCATTTGCTTCTTTTTAGTTCCTTTTTGAGTTCTTTTGGGGAATTCAGATTTTTGAGGGAAGTGCTACAGTAGCTAGTGTGTTAATGGAAGTTTTATTGGTGTTAGAACTGAAGCCTAAGACTTATTATCTTGAGTGCACTAATGTTGCTAATAAAGACCATGTGAAGTTTTGTATGAAGGAAAAATTTCAGGTGTATGGAAGTAATGAGTAATGAGATGAAGGATGGACTAAAGCTCAATATTGGGGATGCCACGCATGTCACCCCAAGAAATATCCAAGAAGTACAAGCATCAAAGCTTGGGGATGCCCAAGGCATCCCCTTCTTCATCAATAAAAATCCCAGGTTTCTTCCAAACACTTCAGTTTTATTGTTTCATGCACAGTTGTGTTGTTCTTGGAGCGTCTTCTTTTTTGTTTTCGTTTTGGTTTTTCGCTTGCTTGGTTTGCTTAGTTTGATGAATAAATTGGTTGGACCCCCTCTTTCATATATTGGTTTTCAAATAGTTTGGTTTGGATTGGAAAAGAGTAGGAAAGTTCATGCTTAAGTGGTAAAGAGAGCTTGTTTTTGACTGTGGCCTATGCTTTGTCATGCCATGCTTGATATTGTTTTGGATTTATGCTTAGTATTCTTTGCTGTAGCATGACTATTTTATAAACAATTGAGATTGCTTAATGTGCCTTGGAAGGATCATGCGTTGTTTTAGCATATTAAATCATAGTATTGTGGTATTCTCCTTTGATGCTTTATTTGGGTTGACTTGGCACATGCTCACACCATGTTATGACTATCCCAAGTGACCATATCCTTGATGATCCCTTAGTTTTCAAGTTGTAGTATCACTCTATGCTTTGATCAATGATGTTTTGTTGCTCTGCATGATTATGGCCATTATTGCTCTCTTAGTTTGTCGCTCCCAGTCTTTTGCTAGCCTCCGCAACCAAGTATGAGTTCCACTCATGCATCCAACTCCTTAAACCAAGTTATTCCAAAGATTCCACCATACCTACCTACTAGCTTATGCTATCCCAAGTATATTCATGATTTTGTCTACCTTCCGAATTAAACTTGTTATGAGAAAACTAGTGATATGCTTGACAAGGGTTAAAGTGATTAGTTTTCCTTCATACATGCGTGGCATCCCCAAGCTTGAGCTTTAGTCCATCCTTCATCTCATTACTCATTCCTTCCATACACCTGAAAGTTTTCATTCATACAAAACTTCACACAATCTTTATTAGCAACATTAGTACACTCAAGATAATAGGTCTCGGGTTCAGTTCCGACACCAATAAAACTTCCATTAAAACACTAGCTACTGTAGCACTTCCCTCAAAAATCTCAATTCCCCAAAAGAACTCAAAAAGGAACCAACAAGAAGCAAATACAGAAAATGGCAGAAATCTGTCAAAACATACCAGCAGGTAAAGACGAATTTTTGCGAAGACCTTCTGTTGCTCAAATCAAAAAGTGTTGAAATAACGAAAGTTATATAACAACCTGGGGCAAAAGCAAAAAAATTTACGCCTCAAAAGGACGTACTGAGATTTTACACGAATTTTTACGGTGAAGCACATAAATCTGTTTTGGGACAGTAACTTTCCCAATCATTAATTCTCTCTCATTAGAGGTTACTCTTGGCACAAAAAGCAAATAAAAAGGATAAGGAGCGGTTATTACAGACGTAATAACTTCCAAGACTCATCTAAAACTTTTGGGTTATCTCCCAATAAGTACTTTTCTTTAACGCCTTTAAGTTAGGCATAAGAAGCAAGAAAAAGGATCAAGTGTTCTCAAATGAAGAAGCATTAAGACCAAATTTCTTGCCCTTACCTCTCTTACTTTTATTCTTATCCTTTGGGAACTTGTGAATGCTTGGTGGAGAAACAAAGCGCATGGTGCCCTTTTCCACATCTATTATTTCTCCAAGGAGCTTCAATAGGGATCTTCCAAGTGTGATTTGTCCTTTTCCTACACATTGAATAACAAGATAATTAGTAGAAACCATTTTCCCTAGGATATTTGTAAACACTCCTTCATCTATTCGAATGGGTAATATTGTGGCATTATTAGCAAGAAAATTTTCTTCTCCTCCTTCAGAAAGCCCCCAAAGATTCAAAGATTAATAAATATCTTTGGGCACAAGACAAAATTCAGACATGATATCACAGCGAGCATGAAAAGTTTCATGGTTTATAGCAATCTTTACAGTGGGAAGCCATTCGGAGGGTTCAGAGTTTATTGGAACATAGTTGTGATACTCTCTAAGCGTATTATAGCAATATTTCAATCTAGCGGTGCTGGTCTCAAGAGTATTCAATCTAGCAAATATGTTTATAAAAGAAGAATCAGTTTTGCTAGGCAAGTTGTAAGTAAAGACCAATTTCTTTATGGCATTAACAGCATCATCCTCATTGCATTGGAGGAAATCTCCTCCCACAACAACATCTAGAGCATATCTATAGCAAAGAGCAATTCCAAGGTAAAAACTGCTAAGGAACAAGCTTTAGGTTCAGTTTTTTCATATAGATCAGAGATTCTAGACCAAGCTTCTTTAAAACTCTCTTCAACTCCTTGTTTAAAAGTGAAAATCATTTCCTCAGGTGACATAATGATCCGAGCAATGCTGGACATAATGGCAACTTAAGATAGGAACTAATTTTTTGTGTTTTAATAAAGAAAGCAAACTTGTAAAACTATTTTTTTGTGTTTTTGATAAAGAAATAAGAAAAAAAGCAAAAGTAAACTAAGCAAAACAAAAATAACAAAGTAAAGAGATTGGTTATGAGGGACTCCCCTTGTGAAGATGCCCTTGACTCCCCGACAAAGGTGCCAGAAAAATAGCTTAATGGCCCAAAATATATCGAGCTCGTTGGGGAACCCCAAGAGGAAGGTATGATGAGCATAGCAACAAGTTTTCCCTTAGTATGAAACCAAGGTTATCAATCCAGTAGGAGCAAGGAAACACCCCAAAGGTGTTGCTAGCTGAGCCTTAGCAGGGCGCACTACCGGTGCTAGTAGCAATGTGGAGACCTGCACAACACAACCACAGAACTTTGCCCCAACTTGCGATGAGATTGTCAATCTCACCGGTTTTGCTGAAAACAAAGGATTAAACATATCGAATGGAAGAAAGTAATAGTTTGAAGAAGGTAAACACAAAGCAGTAAACAGTTGATTGTAGATTGAAAGTAAAAGAAAGGACCGGGGTCCATAGTTCACTAGAGGTGGCTCTCCTTAAGATAGATGACATGTTGGGTGAACAAATTACAGCGGGGCAATTGACAAACATTGAGAGAGCATACAAGCATATACTACTCATCTTGACTCCTTTGAGACTTGATTGGGCATTACAACATTATACATAGACCGCCATCCAACTGCATCTATGACTAATAATCCACCTTCAGGTTATCATCCGAACCCCCTCCGGTATTAAGTTGCAAGAAACGGATAATTGCATTACGAATTGCGTGTAAAGTAAACAATACGATTGTTCTATGAACGAAGGATTGTTGTTTTCTTCCTAGTAGCAACAGCACATCTAGTACCTTAGATATTTCTGTCACTTCCCCAGATTAGCAGAGGCATGAACCCACTACCGAGCATAAATACTAACTCTTGGAGTTGCTAACATCTACTTGGCCAAGATAGCTACTAACAACGGAAAGCAATGCAAGATCACAAATAACAAAGACATGATAGAATCAATAATCAATCTGAAATAGCATCTCAATATCCATCGGATTCCCGCAAACACAACATGCAGAATTACAAATAGATGAGCTTGATCATGAACGGAGCTCACAAGATCTAAACATGATAACACAAAGGAGGAGAACCAGCCATCTAGCTACTACATGGACCCGTAGTCCAGAGATGAACTACTCACCCATCACACCGGAGGATTGCATGATGATGAAGAAGGCCTCCATGGTGAATTCCCCTCTCCGGCAGGGTGTCGGGAAGAGCTTCAGATCCCTCCCGATCTAGGGATGGAGATGACGGCGGCTACAGACTCTTTCGTGGAATTTTGATCGGGTACTTAGGGTTTCCGTATCATAGGCAATATATAGGCGGAAGGAGAGGCCGAGGGGGTGCCTGGGGCGGCCAGACCACCCCTGGCGCGGGTCAAGCCTGGCCGCGCGGCCAGGTGGTGTGGCCGGGCCCTAGCCCCTCTTCGTCTCGTACTCTGGCTCCATGTGTCCCTCGGTGTAAAACTGACTTTGGCTTTTGTCCCGTCCAATTCTGGAATATTCATTTTCTGACTTTCCTGGAACCAAAAACAGCAGAAAACAGGCAGATGGCACTGTGGCTCTTGTTAATAGGTTAGTCCAAGAAATCATATGAAAAGTAATCCAAAGTGTGGACAAAACATAAGAAAGTAGATAAAACCAAGCATGGAACATCAAAAATTATGGATATGTTTGCAACGTATCAACCTTCACCATCCCTACCCTTCTTGTGGCTCTATGGAGGGTCAAAGTGCGGGCACCGCATGCGAGGATGATCTCTCTAGGCGATGTAGCGCATCACACCGACGATAGTCCAGTTTGCCCACCACAGGCGGCGACCAACCTCCTTGTGGTTCAACGGGGTGGGCCGTCACCCTCGTACCTGGCGACCTCCCTTTCCTTCTGGTTAGCGAACAAGGCATTCTAGGTGTAGTAGTTGTGGGATCCCAATGGGGATCCATCCGCTGCTCCGGTGTGAGCTTGAGGTAGAAGTGGTTCGTGATGGCCTCCTGGCGGGCAGAACCTTGAGGCACATGAGCGACAGGAACTCCTCCAGCGCTCAGCATCTAATCGGCGGGCAACCGGTAGCCTAGCGGTCATGGGTAGCTGGAGGCCCACGGCACCTTAGTCTCCTCGGGGGTCAAAATGGCCTAGTATGCGGTGTCCATTGTTGTGAGAGGGGAAGATGTGGATGTGTGGATGGCCATGGTGGACGGCCTAGATATAGAGGGAAAAGGCGGGAAATATGGCGGGAAGCGGAGGGAAAAGGTGGGAAAATATGGCGGGAAGCGAAGGGAACTAGCGGGAAAGCATGACGCGTGGCTTGACGACTCTGAAAAGGGCGGGAAATATCTTAAGTCCCGGTTATTAACTCCAACCGGGATTAAAGGCCCCCAAAATATAATAGTTAAACCCAAAAGCCTAACCCTAACCCTAAACACTCAACCCTCGACCCTAAACCCTAAACCCTACCCTAAAACCTCAACTCAAAACAGAGATTTCAGTAAAATATAATAGTTAATGCACTTTTAAATTGAAAATGGCAAAATGATTAATAGTTTAACTAGTTACAATAATTATTTTATAAAACAGAAAATGGATTTGGATCACTTATTCAAATTCAAGCATTTTTTATGTTAAAAGTTTAGTGAGATTCAAAACTACGCAAAATATAATAGTTAATGCATTTTTAAATTGAGAATGGCAAAATGGTTAATAGTTTGACTAGTTAGAATAATTATTTTATAAAAAAATGGATTTGGATTACTTATTCAAATTCAAGCATTTTTTACGTTAAAAGTTTAGTGAGATTCAAAAATATACAAAATATAATAGTTAATGCATTTTTAAGTTGAAATGGCAAAATGGTTAATAGTTTCACTTGTTAGAATAATTATTTTATAAAACAGAAAATAGATTTGGATTATTTATTCAAATTCAAGAACTTTTTATGTTGAAAATTTTATCAAATTCATAAGTATGCAAAAACTGTATAATTCAAATGTTTCAAAAATATGAAAATTGAAATTTTTTAAAACAGGATGTGCCCCTTATTTTGGTCAATTTTTTTTAAATGACCTTTAGTCCCTGGACGTGCTACGCACCGGGACTAAAGGTATGCCGTTGGCGCGCGCCCCTTGAGCAGTGCCGAAAACCCTTTAGTCCCGGTGCGTGCCGGGGGACCATTAGTCCCGGTCCGTAGCACGCACTGGGACTAAAGACCCTTTAGTTTCAATGCGTGCTACGGACCAGGACTAAAAGTCTCCCCCTTTATATTGCCGCGCCCCTTCTTCTCCCAAATCACCACACTCGAGGACGCACGCAAGGGGAAGCACGCGAGGACGACGAAGCAAGACGCCGGCAGGCTGCGAGACGACCACGCGCGAGGACTCTCCGGCCGCCACCACCCCCAACCACCGCCCCCACTCCAGCCACCACCACCCCCAACCGCCGCCCCACTCCAGCCGCCATGCGCGCCGTCCCCGGCCAGGTACCCCGTCCCCTCCCCTTTCCCCCGTCCGGCTACGGCGGCGCGGCAGCCTATGTGCACGCCGGCGCGCGGCGGCGCTGGCCACTGTGGGCGAGCAGGCCGGGGCTGGCGACAACCGTGCACGCCGGCGGCGGTGCGGGTGAGCAGGCCGGGGCGGCGTCCCCGGCCACTTCTAGTTACTTTTTATTTTTTATTTTGTAGTGTATAGTATAGTGTAATATTATTTAGTAGTGTAATATTATTATAGTATATAGTAGTGTAATATTATTTAGTAGTGTAATATTATATATAGTAGTGTAATATTATATATATAGTAGTATATTGCATAGTATGTATTATATTGTATAGTATGTAGGTATGTATATTGTATAGTAGTATATTGTATAGTACTATTATATAGTATGTAGTATTATAGTGTAGTATAATATAGATACATGCCATAGTCGATTGAGACAGACAAGCATTAGTGCTAAATAAAGATAAGGTGAACATGGTGGCAAAACTTGCTGCTTCTTTCTATATATATAGTCAAAGTTTATTTTTTTATTGAGACAGAGATAATTGTGAATGAAGGGAGTATGATACCCACACGTTATGGCGAGCACTAGTGGGAAAAGGGCCTATATTCCCGGTTCATAAGGGCCATTGGTCCCGGTTTTTGAACCGGGATCAATCACTCGGGACTAATGCTGATCCCGGTCCGGACACGAACCGGGACCAATGGGTCTCCACGTGGACGCGCGCGCAACAAGGGGGTGTGGATCATTGGTCCCGGTTCGTGGCAAGAACCGGGATTGTTGGTCTCTGCATTTCGGGCTATTTTTGTACCGCGGCAGGGTTTATTTTTCATTTATTTATTTGGTGTTTTGTATTCAATTTAATGGTACTACATATATATAGTAATAATGAAACCACGATATATATATATATATATATTACACATCATGGTCATAAATATATTATACACCGTCTCATCCGTCATGCTTGGTCGAAACATATTAATTACAAACGGTACTCACACGAATTTGATCTAATTTACATCTTTTTTTACACTCTACCCTTCCAAATAAACCGGATAATAGTATTCTCATTTCGGATCTATGACTTGTTCTAATAAGAATCCGACAATTTCCTATTGAATTGCTTGCACGTGTTCTTGTGATAGAAGACCGTCCCGCATCCATTCGATCTAATTTAAAGAAGAGGATCAATATACATGAATGAAACTAAACACAATTGGTGGTAATAAAATAAAGTTGTGATTATTTTTTATCGTACTTCAATTTTTTTGATGTTCCGGTATGTCCCCTTCTCTTTGGTCGTCTGGCGAATGAACTCGCAGACATAGTATCCACATAAGTTATTCCCGGCATCCTGCCTCAAGCACTTTACGAGAATGAAGTTCAATCAAAATAATAATCAAGCATGATAATGGTGGTATTGAAACTAGAATCAAAGAAATACGTGGATCTAGCAAGTAGTACTTACAGTCAATGGTTGAAATGTAAGCTATGGCTTCCAAACACTCCTAGTGTTGATGGTAAACCGTTTCCAAGCCTTCTGTAGGCATTCCTGCATGTTCGCCCATTTTTCTAAAGGTGTGCGTTTCGAGTCCATGACTTTTACTACTCCTTGGTCAACAACAATGATTAACAGAATATAGTGGAAGCTGGACACACTAACAAAATATAGCACGAGTCAATTATACGCTTAACATCGAGTAAGCGAAAATAAAATGTGTACAAGACAGTAACACTCACCCAGCGTTGTAAGGAAATAGTATTTCCCTTCTATTTCCGAAATACGTCAACGCTTGTACCAAGTTATCCTCTGTCTCTTTGGGTTTTGTTTTTATAGTAACTTCATGAACGAAATTACAGTCAACAAACCCAAGGTCATAGATTTGTCCTTTGTTCCATTCGGGAATCTTCATTCTGCATATATAATTAGTATAGTGATGATTAAGATTATACAAGCAACAAATGAGCTGAGCTAGAAAGACTTAATTATAGAAATTAATAATACTTACAAACAATAGGAACTGACGATAGTTTTGTCGAGGGCGTCTCGTTGGTAAAACTAAAATAATTCTGAAAATTCAATCAGTAGGAAGCCATCTCCATGACCGTAATGGTGGTGTTTATATCCAGCATAGATCCATTTTTTGGATTCAGCAGAGGCTTGCATGTACCAGTTATGCAATCTTCGCATTTTTGTTGGTACATCTTTGACTAACTTGGGTTTGACGAGAGGAGCCCCATGCCGGTATACGCATGCTATTTGTTGGTACCCCTCGAACTCATCCATATGGCTCATGTACTTAGTAATAGACAGTCCATATAATTTGGCCTTTTCTACAGTTGAATAAACTCCGGATCAATGTTCGGATCATGCCGTTCCTGGGCTCTCCACTCATTGGTATCATACACTTTGAGCGGTTCGATCGATTGATTTTTCTGTTATCCGAGCTGGGCAACTTCTTTCCTGACTCTCCACTCTTTTGCCTCAGCCGACTTGGTAATAGAATGATTATAGTCTGATGTGAGCGCTATGGGTTGGTGAAGCTGAATCTTAAGCGCGGCTGCTTTGGCTTTATCTTCTGCGGTGACCGGGAAGAATGGCTCTATCGGCTTTTTTGTTGTTAGCCATGTCAATCTTCCACTTGTCATAATGGGCAGCTGCGGTCGCGGCAATTTCCTCATCTGTCTTCTCGCAAGGTAGCTTCTTCATATTCTTATGAGGTACTTTTGAGAGGGGCGATAGCTAACGTTTCGGTGATCAGAACGTGCTCTTGCTGCTGTTGCTGGTGCTACCCCTCTTAGTATACTTCCGCTTTTGTCTCTGAGGCTCAGGGGACGGAGACGGCTGACGCGATGGCGGAGACGGCTGATGCAGTGATGGAGACGGCTGCACTGAGTGGTGAGGCGGTGAAGGCGACGGTTGCGCTGGAGAATAGTGAGGTGGCGGCGAAGGTGTATTGCTGCTCTGAGGAGTGGGTGGCCTTGGCGACACATAATTTGGAAGCATGATGTGCTCCTTTGGCCATACAATAGTCCCACCTTTGGCTTCTCCTAGTTCAGTCAACTCAATATCTTCCCCTGCAGGGTGGTCCAGCTTCAGCTCCTCAAAATCTTGCTTCACATCATCCACCGTGACTACAACGTACCCTTTTGGAACTAGTCTACAATGCCAAGTTGGGTTAGGCGCAATTGGTATGGCCATGCCGACCGCCGCCATCACCCTTAAGTTCATAACTTGCACCTTTAGCTCACAAGTTGTGCTCTTCGTGATATCATCCACTGGGTAGCGTTTAGGAGGAGCCGTCATCGGTGCATCATCATCAACATCCTGAAGTTGCGTGGAAGCGACACTGCTTTTCTTATTCGATAGGGCGCCGGTACCATCGAATGCAGCTTCTACCACGTACCGCTGAGATTGGCCGCTAATACCTTGCTGGCTAAGTCTGTCAAGTTGATCCTGGTGCCGCTTTAATGCTTCTTCTACATTACGCAGCCGCTTTTTCAGCTGCCTCCCTTTCCTTTCTCCTCTGATGGCTTTTATCGAGATATCTCTTCATTTCCGTGGGGAAGGCAACATTCCACGACTTGGAGTCTGGCGTGCCTCGTGCTCTTCATTTGTGTTCAGGATTTTTAAGGGCGTGTGTGAGCTCGTCGTTCTCTCTATCGGGAACAAACCGTCCCGCTGTAACATCATCTACTGCATTTCTAATATCGTCGATGGGCAGTAGGGGATGATCTTTGTGTTTCTGATTATATATTGCCCTTTCTTCTTTGTTCAACGTGCCCCCATGGCCGTAAAACCAGTTTCTCGCCCGTGGTGTCCATGTTGTGTGCTCTGGTCTGATCTTGGCAGCAATGTAATTGACCTCAAGTGCATCCCACTTAGGCATGCGACCGACATAGCCAGTAGGCCCCATATTATGATGGTACACTTTCTTAGCAGTGTTCTCCGTATTTATTCTAGACCTTTCCTTAGCTTTTTCCGATGTCTTGTACTTCACAAAATCAGCCCACTAGTGTCTTAACTTAGCATAGCCGCCTTGATTGAAATCCGGAGTCTTCTCTACCTTGACAAAGTTATTGTACAGTTTTTTCTTCCAGTTCTTGAATGCATCGGCCATCTTGATGAGAGCAAACTTCTTGACTCTTTTCACAAGCTCCATTCTTGCTCTCTCCTCCTCATATGGATTCACATTTGGCCTCGGCAGGAGGAAATTAATCATGAGCTTGTCAAAAATCTTATCTTTGGTGGTGTCGCCGACATACGGGACTCCACCGCCACTTGGCCGATTCCATTCTTGAATGGTGATCGGGATGTAGTCCCTCACAAGAACTCCGCATTGCTTGACAATTTTTTTGCGACATCGCCGGGAGCTTGCGGTTCACCGTCTACACCGACCACTTCGATCCTATACCTCACAGTGTTATCCAACTTTTTTGTTGGGCCTCGTTTGGTTCTTACAGAAGAAGTTCTCGATCCGGAGAGCTAAAAGAAGAAAGAGTGTTAATATATGCATGTATTGAAGGAAATATGCCCTGAGAGGCAATAATAAAGTTGTTATTATATATTCCTTATATATGATAGATTTTTATTTTACATGCTAGAATTGTATTGATCGGAAACATCAATACATGTGTGTTTAATAAACAAAAAAGGTTCCTATTTATGCCTCTCTTATAGACTAGCTTGTTGATTAACAAGATGATCAAGGTTTCTTGATCATGGACATTGGATGTTGTTAATAACAAGGTCACACCATTGGTGGAATGATGTGATGAACATTCATCCGAAGTATAGCATTACGATCAAGTCATTATGTTTATATTGCTATAACATCATACAAAGTAATCTTTATCCTTAGACCATGAGATCATGTT
Source organism: Avena eriantha (assembly GCA_910589775.1). Taxonomy (NCBI): domain Eukaryota; kingdom Viridiplantae; phylum Streptophyta; class Magnoliopsida; order Poales; family Poaceae; genus Avena; species Avena eriantha. The sequence continues at coordinate 128,961,459 of OU342743.1, read as the reverse complement.
AATTGCTAACACCGGAAGAGTATCTTGATAACATCAAACGTCACACCGTAACAGGGTGACTATAAAGATGGGTTCAGTACTACGAAGGTGTTATGTTGAGGCTCATGGATCAAGAGTAGAATTTTTCAATCCAGATGACGGATAGATATACTCTGGGCCCTCTCGGTGATATCACATTGAGATAGCTTGCAAGCAAGTGATATGATCACTAGAATGTTATATCAGGGGAACGAGAAAAGAGTGCATGTCGGTAACGAGATCAAACAAGGTATGGAGATACCGATGATCGAATCTCGGACATGTAATATATCGAGAGACAAAGGGATTTAGTTACAAGCGTTAAAGGTTCTTACGATCACAGAAGTCATCGTTGAATGTGTAGGAGTCAGTACGGATCTCCAGGTCTCGCTGCTGATTATTGATCGGAGAAGGGTCTCGATCATGTCTGCATTATTCGCGAACCGTAGGATGGCACACTTAAGAGTTACCGGACACCATTTTGGAGCACATACGTTTCAAACGAAAGAATTGCAAAGCGCAGGAATTGTTTCAATAGAAACCGGAAATTGTTTCGGGTGAAATTGCAGAAAGTGGTTCTGCATGTGATATTGAAATATTGCAAGGGGCTATATGTGAATGTTTGTTAATTAAAGTAATTAACGAAATTCTGAATAAATTTAATAAAAATATTTTTATTAAATGAGAGAGCATTAAATTTGGAGAAATTTAATGCATTTAAAGTGGAGACTTTAAAAGGGAATGTGAAGAGGCATTTAATGTGGAGGGGTTACCATGCGTCGGCCATGGAGAGAGGGGGCACCCCCTCCTCCTATAAAAGGCCACCCATTCCCTCCTTCATCCTCACACCTCCTTGTGAAGGATCTCTCTCCCCCTCTAGAATTATTCCCCCATGGTCTCGGATTAGCGAGATACATGTTCCCGGTGGCATTTCGTCTGGAAGGAGTTGCTGCTTCCGCTAGATCGCTGGAGCAAGGAGGTGGAGGTTGTCCGGTGGCTTGAACGTGTGTGCGAGTGTGGATGCGCGGATGAGTTGCGGCGCTCGGACTTCCTCACGATCTTGAGATCGGCAAGTGTACGACTACATCAACCACGAGTTCCTACTCGTTAACAAAGCTCGTTGTCTATGAGGGTAAGTTCTCATTGGATGTATGTACAGCCGTTGCTTTGTACCTAGTAGATAGATCTTGGCGTGTAGTTCACACTGTAGGATTTTTTTTTTCTATGCTGCGGACCCAACAGTGGTATCAGAGCCTGATCTATGCGTAGGTGCTTAGCACGGGTAGTACACATATGTTGATATGTGGGCGATGATGATCATGTTATTGCATCTTCTATGTATTTTGGATATTGGTGGCATAGTGGGATGAAGCGGCCCGGACCAACCTTACATGTCATCGTACATGAGACCGGTTCCACGACTGACATGCAACTTGTTTTGCATAAGTGGCTGGCGGGTGTCTGTCTCTCCTACTATAGTCAATATCTGATTTACAACGAGTTTCTAATAACTTAGTTATCCTCGTTGTGGTTCATGTTCGTAGGTGAGAACGGTTCTATCTCCGAAAGCCCTAAGCCACGTAAAACTTGCAAATGATAAATTAGAGGCGTCTAGTTTAGATCGTTGTTGGGCTAGTGTATTGATATGGTATTGTTGTAAGTAGATGTATGGTAGATACTCTTACAACACAGTCAATGTGTAAGTTCCATAGACCTTGGCCTTACACACAAAGTAATGATAGAGATCATACCACGTTGCAAGTGATAGAGATCAAATGCATGGACCATATCATCTCACTTTACACATTAGATGTTAGCATCTTATACTGCTAGTTTGGCGTGTTTGGTAGCATTATAAGATGATCCCTCATTTAGATATCAAGATAAAAATGTGTTCTTCCTTGAGTATGCACCGTTCTATGGATCGTGTTTCGAGACATCACGTAATGATCGGGCGTACTCGAATCTACGCTTTCATAGGAACGGGTGTAAGACAGTTTTACACACGCGAATACTAAGGTTCTTACTTGGCGAGCCTAGCATGTACAGACATGGCCTCGGAACACGGACCGAAAGGTTAAGCATGAGTCATATGGTTGATATGATGCCCATATAGATGCTTGCCTTTGAAGCTATATCAACTCACGTGATGATCGGACTTGGTGTAGTGGATTTGGTTCATGTAATCACCAAAAGGACACGAGGGATGTCGTTTTTGAGTGGGAGTTAATTAGTAATTTGGATTAGTTGAACTCAATCTATCATAAACTTAGTCTAAATAAACTTTACAAATTCTGTTGTAGATGGCACCACCTGCTTTTAATTTCAATGTGTTCATGGAGAAAGAGAAACTTGCTGCGAATGGTAGCAACTTCACCAACTGGGCTATGAATTTGAGGATTCTCCTCACTGCTGCACAAAAGAAATATGTGCTAGATGCGCCGCTAGGCCCCCCACCAGCTCCTGATGCCCCTGACGAGGAAAAGAATGTCTATGTGACTCGTCAGGAGGACCACAACTTAGTTCATTGCGGCATACTGTATGGGCTAGAGCCAGAACTTCGAAAGCGTTTTGAAAATGGCAATGCTTTTGATACCATGGGAGAATTGAAAATGATTTTCGATACCCATGCTGCCGTAGAGAGTTATAATGCTACATAAAAGTTCTTTAGCTGCATGATGGAGGAAAACAGCTCTGTTAGTGAGCACGTACTCAAAATGTCTGGTTACGCTGATAAGCTTGTGTCCTTGGGAATAACGATTCCCATTGACTTAGGCATACATCGTGTTCTCCAATCTCTGCCACCTAGATACAAGAGCTTCGTGATGAACTATAATATGCAGGGCATGAAGAAGTCTCTTCCCGAGCTTCTGTCAATGCTTAAGACTGCAGAAGTGGAGATTAGGAAAGAACATCAAGTGTTGATGATCAATAGGACCACCGGTTTCAAGAAGGACAAGAAAGGCAAGCACAAGGGAAAGAAGGGTGGCAAGTCTGTTGCCACGCCTGAAAAGAAACCCCGAGCTGGCCCTAAGTCTGACATCGAGTGCTACTATTGTAAGGGGACTGGCCATTGGAAGCGCAACTGCCCCAAGTATTTGGCGGACAAGAAGTCCGGCAAGGCAAACAAAGGTATATGTGATATACATGTTATTGATGTGTACTTGACTAGTACTCGCAGTAGCACCTGGGTATTTGATACGGAATCGGTTGCTAATATATGTAACTGGGTTCAGGGGCTACGGAACAAGCGACAACTAGCAAGGGATGAGGTCAGAATACGGGTCGGCAATGGATCAAAAGTTGATGTGATCGCCATCGGGACGCTACCTCTCCATTTGCCATCGGGATTAGTTATAAACCTAAATAATTGTTATTTAGTGCCTGCACTGAGCATGAACATTGTATCCGGATCGTGTTTGATGCAAAGTGGTCATTCTTTTAAATCTCAAAACAATGGTTGTTCGATTTATAAGAATGGTATCTTTTATGGTCATGCACCTATGTTGAATGGTTTATTTCTGTTGGATCTCGATAGTAATATTACGCACATTCATAATGTTAATGCTAAAAGGATTAAACTTGATGATGATATGTCTACATATATGTGGCACTGCCATCTAGGTCATATTGGCGTTAAACGCATGAAGAAACTCCATTCTGATGGACTTTTGGAATCACTTGATTTTGAATCATTTGATACATGTGAGTCATGCCTTATGGGAAAGATGACTAGAACGCCGTTTTCCGGTTCAATGGAACATGCGACAGATCTATTGGAAATCATACATACTGATGTGTGTTGACCAATGAGTGTGTCGGCGCGAGGTGGATATCGTTATATTGTTACTTTCACGGATGATTTGAGTAGATACGGGTATATCTATTTGATGAAACACAAGTCTGAAACTTTTGAAAAGTTCAAGGAATTTCAGAATGAAGTGGAAAATCATCGTAATAGAAAGATCAAATTTCTGCAGTCTGACCATGGAGGAGAGTATCTAAGTTACGAGTTTAGCACACACATGAAAGAGTGTGGAATAGTTTCACAACTCACGCCTGCCGGAACACCACAATGTAATGGTGTGTCGGAACGTCGTAATCGTACCTTATTGGATATGGTTCGATCTATGATGTCTCTGACTGACTTACCTCTATCATTTTGGGGTATGCACTGGAAAGAGCTGCATTCACTTTAAATCGGGCACCATCTAAATCCGTTGAAACGACACCGTATGAATTATGGTTTGGAAACAAACCTAAGCTGTCATTTCTTAAGGTTTGGGGATGCGATGTTTATGTGAAGAAACTTCAACCGGATAAACTCGAACCCAAAGCGGAAAAATGCGTCTTCATAGGATACCCTAAGGAAACAATTGGGTATACCTTCTATCACAGATCCGAGGGCAAGGTTTTTTTTCCCAAGAATGGATCCTTCCTTGAGAAAGAGTTTCTCGCGAAAGGTGTGAGTAGTCGGAAGGTAGAACTCGAAGAGGTTATTGAACCTTCTCTTCATGGAATGGCGAGTGGCGCAGCAGATGAAGTTGTTTCGGAGTTGACTTCAAATGATGAAGAGAGAGCTAATGATAATGATCATGAAACTCCGAAAGAGGACACTACCGAACCTCGCAGGTCAAGCAGGACACGTGCAGCTCCTGAATTGTACAACAATGCTGTTGTGAATTTCATGGTTGATGAAATGGATGACCCTGCAACGTATGAAGAAGCGATGATGAGCCCGGATTCCAACAAATGGCTAGAAGCCATGAAATCCGAGATGGAATCCATGTACGAGAACCAAGTTTGGAACTTGGTGGACTTACCTCACGACAGAAAGGCCGTTGAGAATAAATGGATTTTCAAAAGAAAAACTGGTGCTGATGGTAATGTGACCATCTATAAGGCTCGACTTGTCGCAAAAGGGTTTCGAAAAATTCAAGGATTTGACTACGATGAGACATTCTCTCCCGTAGCGATGCTTAAATCGGTTAGGATTATGTTAGCAATTGCTGCATATTTCGATTATGAAATATGGCAGATGGATGTCAAAACTGCGTTCCTCAATGGTAAGATTGAAGAAGAGTTGTATATGATACAACCTAAGGGTTTTGTCGATCCTAAGGATGCTAATAAGGTATGCAAACTTCAGCGATCCATCTATGGACTGAAGCAAGTATCCCGGAGTTGGAATCTCCGCTTTGATGAGGTGATCAAAGAGTTTGGATTTGTCCAAACTTATGGAGAGGCTTGTATTTACAAGAAAGTGAGTGGGAGCAATGTGGCATTTCTTATATTATATGTGGATGACATATTATTGATTGGAAATGATATAGATCTTTTAAACAGTGTTAAAAGTTATCTAAACAGCAAATTTTCGATGAAAGACCTTGGTGAAGCGTCATATATATTAGGCATTAAAATCTATAGAGATAGATCAAGGCGCCTAATTGGGCTATCGCAGAGTACATACCTTGATAAGATATTAAAGAAGTTTAATATGGACGAAAGTAAGAAGGGGTTCTTACCTATGTTGCAAGGCAAGACATTGAGTAAGACTCAAAGTCCGGCTACGGCGGAAGAAAGAGAGATGATGGATAACATCCCCTATGCCTCGGCCATAGGCTCTATTATGTATGCCATGCTATGTACAAGACCGGATGTGGCACATGCTATTAGTTTGACTAGTAGGTACCAATCTGATCCAGGTTCGGAACACTGGATAGCGGTAAAGAACATCCTCAAGTACTTGAGAAGAACTAAGGATATGTTTCTTATATACGCAGGTGAAGAAGAGCTAGTCGCTAAGTGTTATGTCGATGCTAGCTTTGACACCGATCCAGATGACTCTAAGTCTCAATCCAGATACGTATTTCTCTTGAACGGAGCAGCAGTTAGTTGGAGGAGTTCCAAACAACCTGTGGTGGCTGGATCAACGACGGAGGCGGAATATGTTGCTGCTTCAGAAGCGGCGCAGGAAGCAGTTTGGATGAAAGAGTTCGTTACGGAACTGGGTGTGGTTCCTAGTGCGTTGGACCCGATGGTGATCTATTGTGACAACAATGGAGCCATTTCCCACGCAAAGGAACCGAGGTCTCACAAGAATTCCAAGCATATTAAAAGCCGGTTTCACTCCATCCGCGAGCATGCCAAGGATGGAGATATAAAGATTTGTAAAGTACACACGGACCTAAATGTAGCAGATCCGTTGACTAAAGTTCTCCCTAGGGCAAAACATGACCAACACCAGAACTCCATGGGTGTTAGATTTATCACTATGTGAACTAGATTATTGTCTCTAGTGCAAGTGGGAGACTGAAGGAAATATGCCCTGAGAGGCAATAATAAAGTTGTTATTATATATTCCTTATATATGATAGATGTTTATTTTACATGCTAGAATTGTATTGATCGGAAACATCAATACATGTGTGTTTAATAAACCAAAAGGGTTCCTAGTTATGCCTCTCTTATAGACTAGCTTGTTGATTAACAAGATGATCAAGGTTTCCTGATCATGGACATTGGATGTTGTTAATAACAAGGTCACACCATTGGTGGAATGATGTGATGAACATTCATCCGAAGTATAGCATTACGATCAAGTCATTATGTTTATATTGCTATAACATCATACGAAGTAATATTTATCCTTAGACCATGAGATCATGTTAATTGCTAACACCGGAAGAGTATCTTGATAACATCAAACGTCACACCGTAACAGGGTGACTATAAAGATGGGTTCAGTACTACGAAGGTGTTATGTTGAGCCTCATGGATCAAGAGTGGAATTTGTCAATCCAGATGACGGATAGATATACTCTGGGCCCTCTTGGTGATATCACATTGAGATAGCTTGCAAGCAAGTGATATGATCACTCGAATGTTATATCACGGGCACGAGAAAAGAGTGCATGTCGGTAACGAGATCAAACTAGGTATGGAGATACCGATGATCGAATCTCGGACATGTAATATATCGAGAGACAAAGGGATTTAGTTACAAGCGTTAAAGGTTCTCACGATCACAGAAGTCATCGTTGAATCCGTGGAGTCAGTACAGATCTCCAGGTCCCGCTGCTGATTATTGATCGGAGAAGGGTCTCGATCATGTCTGCATTATTCGCGAACCGTAGGGTGGCACACTTAAGAGTTAGCGGACACCATTTTGGAGCACATATGTTTCATACGAAAGAATTGCAAAGCGCGGGAATTGTTTCAATAGAAACCGGAAATTGTTTCGGGTGAAATTGCAGAAAGTGGTTCTGCATGTGATATTGAAATATTGCAAGGGGCTATATGCGAATGTTTGTTAATTAAAGCAATTAACAAAATTCTAAATAAATTTAATAAAAAGAGTTTTATTAAATGGGAGAGCATTAAATTTGGAGAAATTTAATGCATTTAAAGTGGAGACTTTAAAAGGGAATGTGAAGAGGCATTTTAATGTGGAGGGGTTACCACCACATGAATGGGGGAGGTGAGGGGTCACCCCCCATGCGCCGGCCATGGAGAGAGGGGGCACCCCCCTCCTCCTATAAAAGTCCACCCATTCCCTCCTTCATCCTCACACCTCCTTGTGAAGGATCTCTCTCCCTCTCTAGAATTATTCCCCCATGGTCTCGGATTAGCGAGATACATGTTCCCGGTGGCATTTCGTCTGGAAGGAGTTGCTGCTTCCGCTGGATCGCTGGAGCGAGGAGGTGGAGGTTGTCCGTTGGCTTGAACGTGTGTGCGAGTGCGGATGCGCTGCTGAGTTGCGGCGCTCGGACTTTCTCACGATCTTGAGATCGGCAAGTGTACGACTACATCAACCACGAGTTCCTACTCGTTAACAAAGCTCGTTGTCTACGAGGGTAAGTTCTCGTTGGATGTATGTCCACCCGTTACTTTGTACCTAGTAGATAGATCTTGGCGTGTAGTTCACACCTAGGAAATTTTTTGTTTTCTATGCTGCGGACCCAACATGTATATATATAGACAGCATCATTTTAATTACAAAAATACATATATACACCTCGCCGGTGTTTGCGAGATTTAAGGTTCCGCCGGAGCAATCACCTTCTCCCTCATCGGCTTCTCCCCTATCCTAGGCTTCAACTTCTACCTCACCAGAGCCGTCTCCTCGGTTGAGAGACTCATCTCTCTCACCGGAATCGTTCAGAAACTTCCTGGTGACATCGATATTGATATCCTCATTTTTGCAAATCATTCAGTGGAGGATGTTTTCCTGATGTTCTGGATTCATAGTATCTTGGTGTGTTGGATCCATAGTATCTGCAAATTATGATTTGCAAGTTACTATAATGCAAATAATACAAAATACTATGCACTTCTTTTCTAAATGGGTTCGGAATGCCCTATGTGGACAAACCATCAAACCCATGGTACTTAGGGGGTGTCGGTGTTCCTCTATATAAAGTAAGGTTGTTGTATGAATATAAATACTTACATTTTTAAATGGTAGAGCTCATTTTTATGAACATTTTTATATATTATACACATTTTTCTGATTTAAAATGAATTAGTTATGATTTTCCCATTTTAATCCATTTTTAAATAAATAAACATTTTTGAAATTATTAAAATTATTTTCCATCTGGCACCACGTGTCAGACTTTTATTAATTTCAGAAAACATTTCAAAAAGAATAAAAACCTGACTTGCTGGACCCACCTGTCAGCATTTTCAATTAATAAAACAATTACAGAAAAGGTTAACTAAAAGAAAAAAAGAGAAATGACGTCAGCCTGACGTCATGATGACGTCGTCGACGCCATTGCTCAGGTCGAGCACGGATCCGTCGATCCCGTGCGCAGCTGTACACGCAGGTGGGCGCGTTAGACGCGTCTCGTCGCAGGAACCAGAAAGTGGCGGCGCTGCTGCATGAGGTCCCTAGAGCGACGACACCGATGAGGTTTGGCGGCGGCGCTCGGTGGTCATCGTCGGCAACACGAACCAGAGCACGAGGGAGAGGACGGAGAGGTGCATGGGCACCAGAATCTCACCGGGGTTGCGATGGAGGGGTCGGAGAAGCAAGGGGAGGCCGGACAGAGGCGAATCGACAGCCGCCGGAGCTCAGGAAGGTGACGACTTCGGGCTTGATTCCGGCCAGAGGAGAGCGTCTCGATTCCGTCCGTCGATGGTGGTGGCGTGGCGGCGGCGGGCGTCGACGGCGTGAATCGGCTTTGGATTTGTTCAGCCTGACGGCGTGAATTTGCTCCGCCACAAATTTTACTTAGCCGCTCGTTAATGTGTAGGCCTTTGGTCCCAGTTCGTCCCACCAACCGGGACCAAAGGCTCAACGGTCCCGGCTGCTGGGACGAACCGGGACCAAATGTCTGGGCAGGAGCGTTGCTGGGCCGCCACGTGCGTGCGCGGACCCAGGGCCGTTGGTCCCGGTTCATCGCACTAGCCGGGACCATTGAGCCTTTGGTCCCGGTTGGTGAGACGAACCGAGACCAAAGGAGCGTTGCTGGGCCGCTACGTGCAGCGCGCGCACCCAGGGTCATCGGTCCCGGTTTGTGGGAGGAACCGGGATCTTTGACCCGTTTTTCAGAATTTGGCCAATCTTTTGGTCTTCCCGCTATTTTTAAATTTGTTTACTTCTTTAATTAATAAGATGTTTCAATTTAAGATGATTATTTATTTGGAATTTCAAAAAACTTTTAACAAGAAAAGTGCTTCCATTTAAATAACTAATCAAAAACCATTTTCTATTTTTAAATATTTTTATTTTAACTATACAATTTTACTATTTTCAAATAAAATTGCATGAACAAATATTTATTGCATAATTTGGAATTTGAAAAAAACTTTCAACAGGAAAAGTGCTTCAATTTAAATAACTAATCAAAAACCATTTTCTGTTTTCAAATATTTTTTATGTTAGCTATACAATTTTACTATTTTCAATTAAAATTGCATTAACAAATATTTATTGCATAATTTGGAATTTGAAAAACTTTCAAGTGCTTCAATTTAAATAACTAATCAAATATCTTCCGAAGCAGATGGCTTTGAAGGATTCTCGGGCAGAGTGCTTCGCCACGTTCCGACGGTCGACGCAGGGATAAGGCATAAAATTATCCACTTTGTTTGCCTTAGCCAAATCGATAAATTTATGCAGGCCTGCAATAAAATCCGAATCGCGTCGGTCGCCATACATCCATCGCATCCGCACATTGATCCGCGTCATAATAATTAACAATGACAATGACATTGTGAATAGTGAAATGACGACCCTACATGGAGACATGCAATATTTTGTATCAGTTACAGATAAAAAAAAGATAAGGTTGCTAACCTCGACCGAGGATACCGTGTTGTGCGAATAAGTGTGGCGCGGACATTTCGTCGAACACCTTGTGTGCAGTGTGAAGAAAAAAAACCTAGCATCCACCTCCCACACAAAATGCCAGAAAAAATAAGTGGATGGGCGGGGCTTATTTATAGCCAGGGGAGGGTTTTTGGTCCCGGTTCTTGGCATGAACCGGGACCAATGCTCCGCAGAGCGCCACGTGTGCGTCGCGGGGAGGGCCATTCAAAAAAAAACCCACCCAGGTCATTGGTCCCGATTGATGGCATGAACCGGGACGAATGACCTAGGTGGGAGGGCATTGCTGGGCCGCCACGTGTCACGGGAGGGGCTTTGGTCCCGGTTCGTGGCATGAAGCGGGACCAATGCCCCTTGGATATTCCGCCCATCGCTTCGTCGTCCTCATGTATAAATAGGAGGCTCCACAGCGCGTCGTCGCTTCGTCGTCCACCCTCCCTCTCTAATCTCCACCACGCCGTCGCTTCGTCGTCCATCCTCCCCTCCCTCTCCAATCTCCACCACGCCGCCATGGAGATGCCCGCGCTGAACTTCTACGAGACGGTGATGTTCACGCATCGACATCCTCGCGCCACCGGGCGCGACGGTGCCCCACGGATGGCGCATCAGCTATGCGGGTGTGCCGGTGGCTCTGCTCATCGTCCCCGGTGGAGCCGAGATGGAGAACGAAATCGCGGCGCGCCGCCGCCAGATGCCCACGTGGAAGAGTGAGTTGCCCCGGTATGTGGCGGCCAGCCCATACTGGCCGGCGCTGTTCAAGAAGGAGCGGAAGGCCAAGATTGGCAACCGCATCGTTTACGGGCGCGTGGTGCACCGGGATCTCCGCAACCGAGAAGGGCGGGAGAGGTTCTGGTCCGTCCCTGGACGGACCAAGTACACCGTCATCGCCGCCGCTCCCCGTGAAGGGGTGCTCCGTCTCGCGAACAATGCGGAAATCGTGGAGGTTCCGTCCGACGACGACGAGGAAGCCGGCGGCTCGGAGGACAGCGGCAGCGAAAGTGAAATTGTTGACTAGGAAGAATTTGTGAAATCGCACATTTGTTTAGGAAGAATTTGAGGTTGAATTAATGAAATGTCTCGATTTAGATCTCTGTCTCAATTAATTTGTGGAAGATTTTATAATTTAGATCAATTTTTGGCTCGATTTAGATCTCTGTTCCGGATTAGGAACGTGACCGTCCAGGGGTTTTTGGTCCCGGTTCGTGGCATGAACCGGGACCAATGCTCCGCAAAGCGCCACGTGTGCGTCGCGGGGGCATTGGTCCCGGTTCATGCCACAAACCGGGACCGTAGCTTAGAGATGAACCGGAACCAATGCCCATGCGGCATGAACCGGGACCGAGCCTGTCATTGGTCCCGATTGCGGAACCGAACCGGAACCAATGACATCTGGGTGCTGAACCAAAAACCCTTTTTCTACCAGTGGAGTGTACGCTATGGAAAAACTAACTCCTACACGGAAGTACACGCAATGAAATTTCACAAGAGATTACAAACGAAAAAGTTGGACTTTCTTCACTACAAGATGAGAATTAGCAGCACATGCGGTAGAAGAACTGGGCTACCGACTGCACATGCATGATATATCGCTATCCAAGAGGGCGTGAGATAGTGAGAGGAGATAACCTAGCTACAATCAAAATTCCATTTGTCGAGATTCTAGAAATGATTTGCTCCCGTGACTTTCAGGTTCCAAAGATGTTGATAGCTCTCGGCAAGACTAAGACCAGACAGTGGTAGTGACCGGGACGGAACGCTAACGTGTTCATGTTGCCGCTGAGGTACGTAGGTAGGAGAAAGAGATGACGGAAAGGCCAAACAAAATGCATTGTCCAGTCCTGTGTTCTCTGCGTTGAGTGATCCTGGCCATACATATCGTATCCACCCCTGTCACCTTTTCTCAGATCCCTCGCTTTCATCAATCCCCCTCCGCCGGCCGTATACAACTTGTTATCGACTCGCTTCTCTCTTTCCCCTCGAAGAATCAACCAAATAATTTCCACTATGTTTTCCCATTGGAAAACATAGTACTCCCTTGGTCTAAAAATAAGTAAATTGGAAAATGATACAAGTCCCCCGGCGATCAAATTAATCCATCCCCCGGATCGCTAGCAACGCCCGGCCGCAAGTCTCGCGCTGGACCCACACCACACGACGCATCTTCTTCCTATTCCTTTTCTCTTCTCCCCGACTCGATTCTCGATGCCGCCGTCGCCTCGCAGCCTTGCAGTGGCCGGAGCGCCTCCTTCCCCGCCTCCCTGCTGCCCGCCGCCGGCGCTCCGCCGGCCGAAGCGCCTCCTCCCCCGCCCCCTGCTGCGCGTCGCTGGCCAGAGCAGCTCCCACCCACTTCCCTGCTGCGTGCCGCCGCTGGCCGGAACAACTCCTCCCCCCACCTCCCGGCTGCGCGCCACCGCTGGCCAGAGATAGTGGCCACGACGGAGGCGCTCGCCGCCGGAGCTCGCTGCTTAATCCTCTCCTCCGCCTTCCCGTCGCGGCTGGCCCGTGCTGTGCATGCCGACGTTGAGGAGGTCGTGGCGCCTTCCCTCCATGGCCTCTCTCTGGCGAAGTTGCTCAGCCGCGCGGCGGTGTTGCTATCCAAAGGCACCGGCGTTGCTACCGAAGATCACCAACGCTGCTACGTACGTCGTTGAAGTATGCTATATGGGGTCGTCAGCGTGCTACATGCTGGCAGCGGTCGTGTTACAAATAGCGTCGTGTTTTGCTACGTACGGCCGACGGTTGTGCTACCTACTGCCACCACCGTTGCTACCTACGGCGTCGAGGTTTGCTACATCCGGATGGACGGCGGTGCTACAAGTGTATCTTTGTGTTTTGCTACAATGTCTCCGGCGAGGTGTCCGATGAGGTCGGATTTGCTACAATATAATATATTTTTTGCTATATACCTTTTGTGTGTTTGTTACAACGACGTAAAGTTTTTGCTACACGGTCTCTAGGTAAGGTCTACCGGCGAGTCTCCGGCGAGGTCGAATATGCTACAGTAGCACAACTTTTTGGCTACACGGTCGCCGGCGACGTCTCCGGCGAAATCTCCGGCGAGGTCCAGTCTGTTTTTCTATTTTTTAGGCCGAACCTTTTTTGCTACATGTAGCAAAAGCGGGGATTATGTAGTAAAAGCGGGACACAATGTAGCAAAAGCGAGATTTAGAAGGACACGTGTCAGCAGGAGGACCCGGATGATCAGAAGTTTTGATCCCGGGGGACGCATAGCACGCCCCATACATATCGTATCCACCCCTGTCACCTTTTCTCAGATCCCTCGCTTTCATCAACCCCCCTCCGCCGGCCATATACAACTTGTTATCAACTCGCGTCTCTCTTTCTACTCGAAGAACCAACCAAATAATTTCCACTCTGTTTTCTCATTGGAGAACATAGTACTCCCTTCGTCTAAAAATAAGTAAATTGGATTTGTCTAGATTCGTATGTATGTAAATAGGACGGATGGAGTATGAGTTTAACAAACCATAGAAAAACAGAAAAGAAAAACCTCGATCGATTACAAATTAAAAACATGACGATATGGAAACGCAGAATCTAAACTTTTAGAGCTTTGAATATATGCAGATATGTTTTTTTTCAATAATTACATTGGCCCACTGATTTCAATTTTTTATCACATATTTCCCAATTATATTTATTTTTAACTTAGGTAGGCCAGTCGACTATTAGCTATTTCTAAGTTTGGTATCTGAAATTTGTACCGGATATCCTTGTTTCAGAACCATCAAAACTTCTTCAACCGAAATACAATTGGATTTTGATGATCAATGGTGGGGCCAGTTTTAGACATATTACAACAGATTGGCAAGAAATTTTGATCAACAAAAAAGGGGAAAACACATAAAATACCAAAATATTTTGAAATGCTAGAGATCTCCTACGAATTTTAAAATCCCAAGCAAACGCCTATGTTCTGAAAATAAATGGGAGTTGATTAAAAATCCATTTCCATATTCTTATTTTGATCTTTTAACTAATTTAGAACTTATTTTGGTATATTTCTTCATTTTTCTGAACTTTCTAAATTTATTAGATCTTTATATTTGTTTGGCCAATCTCCATATTGAACATCTTGTTTCTATCAAATTTTATATTTATACAAGAATAGTTTTAATTTTGATATGTAGAAATTTTATAAGTATAAGCATTTGTATTCAACCTTTTGTTTTCAAAACTGGGTTTTTTGTTTTCATTTGTATAGAACTTTTGTTATAATTTTTTTCATTTGTACAAAAACTTTTATGAGCAAACCAAAGTGAAGCACGGACAAAAACTTTTCCGCGGATAGAACAAAAAAAGGGTTTATTACGTCTGTAGCCCTAGTTCACCCGGAAATTTGTATTGTGCTACTACGAATCAGGAAATTGGAGATATGCCATCAGCTGACGCAGTTCCATTACATATGTGCCCCGAAAATATGTGACGTCGGCAGCAGTTATGTTGGCCTTGCTTGCTGTCTATTTAACTTGTTTTCTTACATGTGGGACTTCGTCTTTGCCCCGTCAGCAACAATGGAAATAAATAGGTATGTTATCTTCTAACATGTGGGAGCAAGCACACAATCCACCAACGGAGCCAAAAACAATTAGATATGTATTTCTTTTGATATGCGGGATCCATCTTAGCTCCTTCAGCAGCGGGAAAGTAATGGTCAACAAAGTCTATCCTGAGACGTCGGAAGTCCCGACGCCGCCACGCTGGGAATGCCGAACGGCTACACAACAATGCATGTCACTTTCTATTAATCTCGGTACCATGATATGGTTGATCGTGCCCACTCGGAAAAACGCGTCTATTGGTACATGAACATTAGATTCATGGAAAGAAACGAGTTTGATCTTGAATTAGAGTGGACGTAAGTAATGAATTCTAGGTGTTTATCGATTGAACTAGATGGAAGTGCGGGACCCAACACGTAGCCGCATCAGCAGCATCGAAATAATGCTCCATAAAGTCTATCCCGAGCCCTCCCAAGTCTCGTAGCGGACACTCTGGACATGTCGAACGGCTACACAGCTATGTTATTCGTGCTCTGATGATCTTGGTGCCATGGTAAGGTTGATCGTGCCAACTTGGAAGCACGCATCCATTGGTACATGAATGCCAGATTGATGGAAAGACACATGTTTGTGTTCAGTTTAGAGCAAACGTGAGTAATGCATTTTAGGTGTACGTCAACTGATGTAGACGGGGTCGTGTTACCTAAGGGACCCAACACATAGCCGCATCAACATCGTCTGAAGTATGCTCAAGAAAATCTACCCCAGGTACTCGCAAGCCCTGACGCGGCTATCCTGGGCATGCCGAATGGCTACACACCCATGCCGGTCACATTCTGCTTATCTCATTACCATGGTACAGGTGATCATGCCCACTCATAAACACGCGCGTCTATTGGTACATGAATATTAGATCCAAGAAAATAAAAGACTTAGAGCCTAGTTTTGATTCAATGTGAGTACTCCACGTTAGGTGTTTGATGACAAACTAGACGGTAACTAACTAGACAGATCATAAAATCCACAATTTATTAAACCATCATAGATCATATGGGTGCCGATGGCAAGCATATCGCTCGAAGCATCTAGCACACGGCAAGTGAAACAACTAGTTTTTTGGATTGAGGCAGAGCTGGAATGAGAGGCATCTGGCCGATGGCTAATCAAGGATTTGAGTTCGTTGGCATTTGTCTCTAAGGGACCAAGTTTGTTGGTATATGATGCTAAGGGACCAAGTTTAGGTGTGTTTGACTATTGGCCTTTGGCGGAACTCAAATAAAAAAAGCTGTTGCGCTTATCTAACTAAACTGAAATATAAGGTTACGAGAAGAACACTACTTGATCGTAAACTAAAACCAAATTTTTCATTAATATGCAAGCATAAGTTTACAATCCAAGTAAACCACTACTCGATGCTGGCCGAACTGATGGTATAAATGTCAAATCTGCACTAGTGCTAGTGTGGCGCCTCCCTTGGCACCGCGGCCACCTACTCCAACGCCGACTAGTCCTCTAGCACCGACACCGCCACCTCCGCCATCGGCAACTCCCGCAAGATGTAGTGGATGAATATACCGCTATTTGGGAACTGGTCGCAGTAGTTGGTGTGCATGTTGGCACTGGTAAACACCATTGGCTTGTAGCCGCAGTAGGCGTGGCTGTATAGCAGTGTGGCGTCCTTGGGTTGATGACGCGGGCCGTCAGTGTCTCATTAGAGTTGTTCTTGAGGTTGTACAAGCAGCGATCGTGACAACGACCGTAGCCCTCATCGAGGAAAGCACGTGCCAACTTCCAACTTATCCTCCGCGGGATGAAGGTCTAGATGCGAAGTGAAGTTTGCTCCCGGACTCGAACGGTTGGAGCTTCTTGATGGTGGTAGGGAGGTCGAAGGTGGCCATGGTTGGACTATTGCGGATGGAGAACTTCCTTGTTTTCACGGGGAGAGGGATTGGACATGGTAAGGTGCACTAGGATTGTTGGGAAGGGGCTGAGTTAAATACGAGGAGATCGTATGGATTAATGGGGCGGACGAGGGGAACCGAGGATTGTGGAGAATCACTATCAATGATCAAGAGGAAGCGGAGATGATGGGATGCCTCGCTGCTCACTGGCTGTCTATTCTGAAATCATAATGGCACAATCATAATTTTGGGGTGTGTTAGTGGATGCCCTTAGTGGCACGCATGCTGCGTTTTGTTCGAGGCGGGAATGTCGCGTGTTGATCCTTCTCGAGTAAGCCGCCTAGCAACAAATATTCCTTAGAAAAAATACGCAGTTTTAGTTTATCGCATAAAAAAATCCATGATTTTAAGGAACACGGACCCGCTAGTGATGTGGTCAAACCTGAAACACATTTAAAATTTTCCAAAATTGTTTGGTCTGCTCTATAATGTTGCAATAGTCCCAAATTTGTATGTTTAGTAGTCCCAAATCCAACTGCCAAAATCATGGCACCCATCCATGGAATGACCCTAAAATTGGCAGGTTGGTGCCTATTCGCATTCCAAACAACTTCTCCAACTATGGATTTTAGGGTTCTATGGAAAAAAAAACTTGATTTGCATTTTTTGAATCAGAATATTTGAATTTTGGATGTAATTTTCCAAAGAAGGTGCAAGAAATCGACATGTACAAGGCAATCCAACATTTTTCCCCAGTGGCAAGTAAGTTGGACGGCCATTCCCGTGAGATTGGGATTATTCTTGTCGTGGAGCTATATACTGCTTTTTCTTAGGTAATGCTTGCACAATTCAATATTTGAATTATAGTTACCATAAATATTGCTCTAAACTTTAAACAAAAATGATTTTAGGTTCCCAGGGGTGTCCTAGGATGGACCAACACGGATGGTTCAAAATTTAGATACCCTCATGAGGCTGCGCATGCCGACAAGTTTGGCCTTTTTTTGAACCAAACCAAATGAATTTAAAAAAACCAAAAAATTGAAAACCAGCACATGGAGTCTTTTTTGTGACCTAGTACCCAAGAAAAATCATAAACAAGACATCCTAATACTTGAGGAATGCAAAACATTAAGTGGATGTCTATCGAGTAGTAGTGTACTTGGGTTTCAACCCTAGTTATCATGCCCACCGCTAAAATCATGGCATCCTCCATGAAATAAGCCAAAACCTGGCAAGTAGGAGCATCCCGGCATTGCAAATACAGTCTCCAAGTATGGATTTCTCGGTTTTATGGAAAAAACTTAATTTTCCATTGTCTGAATCAGGAAATTTGAATTTGGTTGGATTTTTCCAAAGGAGGTGTACGAAATCGACATGTACAAGGCCATCTAATTTTTTCCACAATGGAAGGTCATGTTGGACGGCCATTCTCATGAGATTGGAATTTTCTTGCGGTGGAGCTATATACTGTTTTTTTCTTTGGTAATGCTTGCATAATTCAAAATTTGAACTATAGCAACCATAAATATTACTCTAAAAATTCAAACAAAAATGGTTTTGGGTGCCCTAGGGGTGTTCTAGGCTGGACCAGCATGGATGGTTCAAAATTTATATACCCTCATGAGGCTGCGTACGCCGACAAGTTTGGACTTTTTTGAACCAAACCAAATGAAATTAAAAAAAAATTGGAAAAATGAAAACTGTGCATGGAGTCCTTGTTTATGACTTAGTACCTAGGAAAAATCATAAACAAGACATCCTAATACTTTTGGACATGCAAACCTTTAACCGGATGTCTACCAAGTAGGATTTCACTTGGGTTCAACCCTAGTTATCATGCCCACTGCCAAAATTATAGAACCCCTCCATAAAATGAGGCCAAACTTGAAAGCTTGGTGCCTCTTGGTATTGAAAACAACACTACAAAAATACCCCCATATCTGGCAAATTTTTGGGACGTCATAAGCAAAAAGTACCTGTAATAGTTGGATGCTCAGTGGATGGGCTGTCACCGCACCATTTTATCACAGCGGCCACTTATATGTCATGCCACACTCGATATCGGCGGATTATGGTGCCGTGGTATGTGACTGGCAAGCCTGGAGGCACTGAATGCCGCGGTAGCTCGATGGAGGCTGTTATGACTGCACCGTGGATAGTAAGCACCGTGCTGACTGGTCAGACCCACCACTAACAATATGTTGCCTTTTAGACTCGGATCTTTACAATTTTTTATCATTGACCCAGAATAAATGTTTTCCTTTCCCTTTCCCTCTTCCGCAATTTTTATTTTTTGAGGGATCCTCTCCCGCAATTAAAGCAAGAACGTCCGCCTCCTCCAACCTTTCTCGTCCTTTTGTTTTTAGATTACTCCAATCCTTCTCATGTGTGGCTACATGGAGAAGGAAAGTATTATACAATTTATTTATGGTCCCTTGCGAATGCAGCCCAAAAAGCTGGATGCTTGGACCGCACTTGCTCAAATGGCCCAGACTTGCTACTCTCCACTCCCCATTCTATATAATATAGAGGAACCCTAGAAACTAATTCCTACCATTACCCACCTCACACAGACACCTCCAACTCAAGAAATCCATGTGCATCATCTCAACCGGGTCGCGCATGATCTAGCATAGCCGTACATTCCTAGATCTTGTGCGGTCGTTGGCTCGCCGGATCGTGCTTGGCCCTACCATGCCGGATCTTGCTCGGGCCCGCCACGCCGGATCTTGCGCGGGCCTGCCGTTGTCTTGTTTGATCCACAGGTTTGGTCCTCATCTTCTGTACACATCTTCATTGGCTTGCTCTTTCAGATCCACTGCTTTGCTCTTTCTCCTCTTAATCATCTTTCGTGTTCTTCTTTTAGTTCCAAGCGAAGTTACCAGCATATGGCGTGTACTCAAAGTCAGATCTGTGTTCACGATGTTGGTGAGGATATACTCTTCAGCACCGACTTGATGTTGACGTCGGTCGAAATAGAGAGGCGCTCAAGAAGTCTAGCATTAGATAGTTTTTTTAATCCTAATTAGGTATAGTTTTAGGTTTTAGAGGTAGATATGCTGAATAGAGAGGGGCTCAAGACCTACTTTGTAGCAGATGCTACCTCTAATCATTAAATGATTAGAGAGGGGCTCAAATCCAGTGTAATATGATATGATGTAATGAATATTTTATATATGAATAAGTTGGAATGTTCGAATTGCAATGAGATTAGCAACGTAAATCAGTTATTGTTAATGTAATTAACTTTCAGTGATGCTGGATGATGTAACACGACAAATAATGCATGGTTACGCGACACTAAATTTCTGCTGACTTATGTAATGTAATGTGGCACTTCCTATGCCACGGATGTGCTATCTCGATGGATCATGTTGTGCCGAGCCAAAAAATCCACCATAGTTTCAAAATCCTCGATGCAGTTATCCCTGGCAGATTTTTTACCATGCGAGCGCGGCGACTAAGGCTGTGCCTCGGCATCTATAAGCACCAGCACCCGAGCTCTGTGTTATAGTGCAACTTCTCCAACTATGTATTTCTGGGTTCTAAGGAAAACACTTGACTTTCCATTCTTTGAATCAACAAATTTCAATTTTCAGTGGATTTTTCCAAAGGAGGTGCAATAAATCGACATGTACAAGGCCATCCGACATTTTCTCCGGTGGCATGTCATGTTGGATGACCATTCCCTTAAGTTTGGGGTCATTCTTGTCATGGAGCTATATACTACTTTTTTCTTTGTAATGCTTGGACAATTCAAAATTAGAACGGTGGGTACCATAAATATTGCTTTAAAAATTCAAACAAAAATTGCTTTGGGTGCCCTAGAGGTGTCCTAGGCTGGACTATAGCTGGGCATTTTTCGGACAGGGATGGGCCAAAAAGCCCAACTTCTCCAACTATGGATTTCTGGGTTCTAAGGAAAACACTTAATTTTTCATTTTTTGAATCATGAAATTTGAATTTTGGGTGGATTTTGCCAAAGGAGGTGCAAGAAATCGGCGTGTACAAGGCCATCCGACACTTTTCCGTAGTGGCAAGTCAAGTTGGACGGTCATTCCCATGAGATTGGAATTTTTCTCGCGATGCAAATATATACTACTTTTTTATTCGGTAATGCTTGCATAATTCAAAATTTAAACTGGGCAACCATAAATATTGCTATAAAAATTCAAGCAAAAATGGTTTTAGGTGCCCCGGGGATGTTCTAGGATAGATCAGCATGGAAGGTTCAAAATTTAGATACCCTCACGAGTCTACGCACGCCGGCAAGTTTGGATTTTTTTTGAACCAAACCAAATGAAATAAAAAATAAAAAACAGTGCATGGAGTAGGAGTTCAATCGGATATCTATCGATACTTTAGACATGCAAAAATTCAATCGGATATCTATCGAGTAGGAGTTCACTTGGGTTTCAACCCTAGTTATCATGCGCACCGCCAAAATCATGGCAACCCTCAATGAAATGATCCCAAACTTGGCA
Organism: Avena eriantha; assembly: GCA_910589775.1. Classification (NCBI taxonomy): domain Eukaryota; kingdom Viridiplantae; phylum Streptophyta; class Magnoliopsida; order Poales; family Poaceae; genus Avena; species Avena eriantha. Next base: position 128,940,194 of record OU342743.1, on the reverse strand, counting down.
AGTTGGTGCATCTTGGTATTGCAAACAAATTCTCCAACTACGGATTTCCGGGTTATAAGGAAAACACTTGATTTTCCATTTTTTGAATCAGAAAATTTGAATTTTTGGCTAATTTTTCCAAAGGAGGTGCAAGAAATCGACATGTACAAGGCCATCCGACATTTTCCCCAGTGGCATGTCATGTTGGACGACCATTCCCCTAAGATTTGGATTATTCTTGTCGTGGAGCTATATACTATTTTTTTCTTGGGTAATGCTTGCATAGTTCAAAATTAGAATTGTAGGTACCATAAATATTGCTTTAAAAATTCAAACAAAAATGGTTTTGGGTGCCCCATCGGTGTCCTATGATGGACCAGCGGGGGTGGTCCAAAATTTAGATACCCTCACGAGGCTAGGAACACCAGCAAGTTTGGAATTTTTTTTGAACCCAACCAAATGAAATTCAAAAAAAACCTAGAAAAATGAATACTAGTGCATGGAGTCCTTGTTTATGACATAGTACCCAGGAAAAAGCATAAACAAGACATTATTTTTTTGAGTGGGATGCAAAGGAAGGATAAGATAGTAAGGGATACGGTAATAGTACCTTACTAAATTAAGGGGGCGAGCGGCGTGATACTTTGGACATGCAACCCTTCAACCGAATGTCTATTAAGTAGGAGTTTACTTGGGTTTCAACCCTAGTTATCATGCTCACTGCCAAAATCATGACACCCCTCCAAACTTGGCAGAATGGTGCCTCTTGGTATTGCAAACAACTTCTCCTAATATGAATTTCTGGGTTCTAAGGAAAACACTTGATTTTCCATTTTTCTTGAATTCGGAAATTTGAATTTTGGGTGGATTTTTTTAAAGGAGGTGCAAGAAATCGTGATGTACAAGGCCATCTAGCGTTTCCCTAGTGGCATGTCATGTTGGACGATCATTCCCGTGAGATTGGGATTATTCTTGCTATGGAGCAATATACTGCTTTTTCTTGGTAATGCTTGCACAATTCAAAATTAGAAACGTAGGAACCATAAATATTGCTTTAAAAATTCAAATAAAAATGGCTTTGGGTGCCCCAATGGTGTCCTAGGCTGGACCAGCGCGGATGGTTCAAAAGTTAGATACCCTCACGAGGCTGCGCACGCCGGCAAGTTTGGCTTTTCTAAACCAAACCAAATGAAATTCAAAAATCAAAAAACCAGCGCATGGGGTCCTTGTTTGTGACCTAGTACCCAAGAAAACTCATAAATAAGACATCATGATACTTTGAAAATGCAAACCTTCAACTTGATGTCTACCGAGTAGGAATTCACTTGGGTTTCAACCCTAGATATCATGTAATGAGCCCAAACTTGGCAGGTTGGTGCCTCTTGGCATTGAAAACAGCTTCTCCAACTTTGGACTTCTGGGTTCAATGGAAACACTTGATTTTCCATTTTTTGAATCGGGAAATTTGAATTTTGAGTGGATTTTTCCAAAGAAGGTGCAAGAAATCGACATGTACAAGGCCATCCGACATTGTTTCTTAGTGGCGGGTCATGTTGGATGGCCATTTCCATGAGATTTGAATTTTTTCATGGTGGAGGTATATACTAATTTTTTTCATCAATAATGCTTGCATAATTCAAAATTTGAACTGTAGGAGCCATAAATATTTATCTAATAATTAAAACAAAAACAATTTTGGGTGCCCCAAGGTTGTTCTAGGCTGGACCAGCGTGGAGGGTTCAAAATTTAGATACCCTCATGAGCCGTGAACACCGACAAATTTGGGCTTTTTAAACCAAATCAAATGAAATTCAAACAAAAATAAAAAATGAAAACTAGTGCATGGATTTCTTGTTTATAACCTAGTAACCAGGAAAATTCATAACCAAGACATTTTGCTACTTTGGACATGCATATCTTCAACCGGACTTCTATCGAGTAGAAGTTCACTTGGGTTTCAACCCTTGTTATCATGCCACTCCTCCATGGAATGAGCCCAAACTTGATAGGTTGGTGCCTCTTGGCATTGGAAACAACTTCTGCAACTATGGAATTCTGGTTTCTAAGGAAAACACTTGATTTTCCATTTTTTGTATCAGGAATTTTGAATTTTTGGTGGATTTTTTCAAAGGAGGTGCAAAAATCGACATGTACAAGGCCATCCAACATCTTTCCCCAGTGGCAGGTCATGTTGGACGGCCATTCCTGTGAGATTGGGATTTGTCTCGAGGTGGAGCTATATACTGTTTTTTCTTGGGTAATGCTTGCATAATTCAAAAATTGAACAATAGGTATCATAAATATTACTCTAAAAATTCAAAAAATTGTGTCCTTTTTTGTGACCCAGTACCTAGGAAAACTCATAAACAAGACATCCTAATACTTTGGACATGCAAAACTTTAACCGGATGTCTGTCAAGTAGAAGTTCACTAGGATTTGAACCCTACTTATCATGCCCATCGCCAAAATCATGGCACCTCTCCATGGAATGATCCCAAACTTGGAAGGTTGGTGCCTCTTGGCATTGCAAACAACTTCTCCAACTGTGGATTTCAGGGTTCTATGAAAAACTTGATTTTCCATTTTTAAATCAAGGAATTTGAATTTTGGGTGTATTTTTCCAAAGGAGGTACAAGAAATTGACATGTAAAAGGCCATCCGATATTTTCCCTAGTGGCATGTCATGTTAGACGACCATTCTCGTGAGTTTGGGATTATCCTTGTTGTGGATCTATATACTGCTTTTTTTCTTCCGTAATACTTGCATAATTCAAAATTTGAACCGTAGGTACCATAAATATTGCTCTAAAAATTCAAGTAGTGCCCTAGGATGGACCAACGTGGGGGGTTCCAGATTTAGATACCCTCATGAGGCTATGCGCGCTAGCAAGTTTGGCCTTTTTTGAACCAAACCAAATGAAACTCAAAATAAAATTAAAAGAGGGAATAACCAGTGCATGGAGTCCTTGTTTGTGACCTAGTACCCAGGAAACTCATAAATAATACATCATGATACTTTGAAAATGCAAACCTTGAATCGGATGTCTATAGAGTAGGAGTTCACTTGGGTTTCAACCCTAGTTATCACGCCCACTTCCAATATCATGGCGCCCCTCCATGGAATGAGCCCAAACTTGGCTGGTTGGTGTCTCTTGGCATTGCAAACAACTTATCCAACTATGGATTTCTGGTCTACGGAAAATACTTTATTTTCCATTTTGTGAAATAGGAAATTTGAATTTTGGGTAGATTTTTCCAAACAAGGTGCAATAAATCGACATGTACAAGGCCATCCGACATTTTTCCCCAGTGGCAGGTCATGTTGGATAACCATTCCCATGGGATTGGAATTTTTCTCGTGCTGGAGGTATATACTGCTTTTTTCTATGGTAATTCTTGCATAATTCAAAATTTGAACTATAGGAGCTATAAATATTTCTCTAAAAATTCAAACAAAAATGTTTTTGGGTGAGGGTTCAAAATTTGGGTACCCTCACGAGTCTGCGCACGCCTAAAAATTTGGACTTTTTTCAACCAAACCTCATGAATTCAAACAAAAATAACAAAGATGAAGACTAGTGTATGGACTCCTTTTTTGCAACCTAGTGTCCAGGAAAAATCGTAAAAAAGACAGCCTAATACTTTGGACATGAAAACCTTCAACCGCATGTCTATCGAGTAGGAGTTCACTTGGGTTTCAACCCTGGTTATCATGTCCATCGCCAAAATCATGCCACCACTCCATGGAATGAACCAAAACTTGGCACGTTAGTGCCTCTTGGCATTGCAAACAACTTCTCTAGCAATGGATGTCAGGGTTCTATGGAAAACACCTGATTTTACATTTTTTGAATCAAGAAATTTGAATGATGGATGGATTTTTTCAAAGGATGTGCAAGAAATCGACACGTACAAGGCTATCCGATATTTCCCTAGTGGCAGGTCATGTTGGACATCCATTCCCATGAGATTGTGATTTTTCTCGTGGTGGAGCTATATATTTATTTTTTATTATGTAATGCTTGCACGATTCAAAATTTAAATTAGAGGTACAATAAATATTTCTCTAAAAATTCAAACAAAAATGTTTTTGGGTGCCCCGAGGGTATCCTAGGTGGACCAACACGTATGGTTCAAAATTTAGATACCGTCAAGAGTTTTCCTTCAAATTATTTGTGCCCATTTGAATGTTGGTCAACCCATATAACCCCATTGACTGACTCAAAACCCCCTCAAAACCCATCAGTACTCGCGTAACCCTAACGCCCAACCATGGCCATTGGATGGTAACCCATCGGCCAACCTTAGCCATTGGATATGGTCTCTAGAATGTCACCGGGACGCTGCAACCTAATCATGACGAGTCATTCGATCGTTGCACCTGGATGGTTTAGATTATGTTTTTAAGGGCGATCTGCGAGCAGGCTATTCCTAGAACCTGATTGATCGGAAATAGTGGAGTCATTTAACTAGATTTTGTATGCAATTTCTATGTTGCTGGAAAGAAATTTAAAACATCCTGAAAATTATGAAAAACACAACTATTGTCCACATACACCAGTTGCACATTGAGTACAACAGATTCAAATAAAGTTCACATCAATAGTTCATACTCACTGAAAAAGTTTAAAAGAGATTCTTCTACCCGCTTATTTCTCCTCCTCTTCGTAGTCTTCAAGCTCGGACTGCATAAACAACAGTTTAAGTTGGTTGAAATAAAGATGGTCGAAAAGTCAAATTACACTTGTTTCGAAGCTTACCTTTCATTAGGAGAATCATGCAATGATGAAATAAGAAGGGATTTATTGTTTTTCCTAAAGTTAATAGAAAGATATTCCATAACATCCTCAATAACCCTAGCAACTTCTTTATATTCCAGTTCGCCTTCTTCCTTTTTCTTCCCCTTGCGCTTCCTCTTTTGCTTCTTCGTATTCATCTCCTCCTCTAGCAACTTCTGTGATACATTTTCTTCCTGCACCCCTCGTTCTCCATCGAATTGCTTCTCATCACCTTCGTCTTGCACTTCCTTCACATCATGAGCCTCATGAACTTCCACAACTTGCTGCATTTCCACAACTTCATCAAGCTCGGATTTATCATCTATATCCTCCTTCCGCTTTCTCTTTTGTTTTCGTTTATTATTCCCTCCCTCCAGCAACTCATCTATCTTCCGGCACCACTCGTTCTTCAACAAATTGATTATCAACTTCATCCTGCAATTCCTACACATCACCAAATTGCTGTGCTACACGTTCTTTATCAACTCGCTGTATTCCACAATGTCCTCAACCTCAACACTGGATCGTCTCTATGAATGATAAGATTCAACTTCTGCCTCAACTGCTTCACCTTCTGCCTCCCTAATGTGAACAGAGATAGAGTCATCATCTTTAAAATCATGTGGAATTGGGTTTTTGCATCACCTCTAAACATGTCCAAATCCTGCACACCGTTTGCATTTCCTTTTCCTCGCTCCTAACCTTGAGCCCTTTTTAGTGGATGCCTTGATCCTTAGCTTTATAGATCTACCAAGCTGTATCCTAAGAACCGATAGTTCAAGTTTGAAACTTGGATTGATAATCTCCAATCATTATCATCTGCCATCGGTGGTACATTTTCTACATAAGTTAAGTGTACTTTTCCACAGAAAAATAGCTATGAACAAAATTATCTATTGCAACACCATCACTTCTCAGCTTCAAGATGAAATATAATGCATGGTGACATACAGACCAGTAATTTGCCACCTCCTATAGGAATAAGTCCAGTTTGCAATGCCTACATGCTACCTCCTTTTAGTTACATGATTGTATTTTGCATAAACCTCAGCTAATGTATCAGAACTTCTGATGAGCCTCATTTTTATTGTCCACATTTCCCTTGTTCTTGCATTTAGTAACAAAACCACCTTTGGCACTATTTTATGGCCAACAAATTTTCTTACACATATTCTCTGCCTAAAATCTATCTTTGCCATTATGCATTATCGTATTGCATCTATCAAAATAACAATTGCAAGTGATTTAATGCTCCCAGTCTTAGAATTGAAGCTCTCTGCCAAATTGTTGTAAACATAATCCACTTCGCTTAACTTGCCAAACTTGCTTCTAGCCCATAATTTGTTGTGATGTTCTTCAAAGAATTATTTCACCGTGGGCACTGTATAGATGTTCTACATGTAAGTGGCATGCCTGCTTGGGGTGTATGTACATGTTGATGGCCACAAGTTGTCTTCAAATATCTTCCCTTTGAACCTCTTTGTGTCATTAGTAGTAAGGTGCCACATGCATTCTCTATGCTCAACCCCAGGAAATACAGCATCAAAAATATTCTCTAGCCCCTTGCATGGATCCGAGTGTATCACCAAGCATTCAGAGTGACCAATTAGTGTACGTAGTCTCTCCATGAACCATGTCTAGTTTTCTTTAGATTCACCCTCAAGAACAACATAAGCAACTAGAAGCAACCATGTATTGGCGTCTACAGCACAAGATATGGCAAGATATCCCTGGAAATTCACTGTTAAAGCAATTGTGTATATTGCCAAGTATGTCCTGCACCCCTCTAGAAATCCCTTCGAATATGCCTTCAGCCAGACAAAACATCTCCTAAAGCATTTTTTGTCTGCCACCATATACTTGACCCCTCTTGAGCTCCTTTGTCTTCCTCTCACTAGCTCGTAGTCAACGCTAACAACACTCTCAGGTTATGCCCTTTATACCTCTCCTTTAAAACTATATAACATGTGAAAACTATCATTTCACTTACCTTGAATAAAGTCCAAAGCCATCTCCTTCCCATTAAAAACTCTGTGATAAGAAATCATAACGTTAAACTTATCACTAAACTTTGATCTGAGTTCAGTAGGTCCAATGGATTAATCAAGCCTCACCCAATCAAATACACTAGCAACAATCCACTTTGTTAAAGCATGTATTATTTATCACTTCAATAATTATTAGGGAAGTTATGTTTCTTTGTGTTTAGCTTGATTTGCATTCAACAATAATTCAATAAATAAAAACACGCACATATATATATATACGTATTAAATCTGAAAAAATGAATTAAAAATTAGCCATTGCAAACTAAGATGGGTGTTCACTCCCCATTAGGAATGCATGAATTATCCAGTTACACACCTTACTTTTCTTACAATGCATCCTAAATATTTTCTAGTCACTCTTTTCAATGATATAATCGAAGCCAACTTTCATTGCAAATCTGGCAACTGCGTATCGGTAGTCTTCCACGGTGTCAAAGGCAGCCCCTCATCAATTGTCGGGATGTCCCTATCAAAGTGTATCACTAGCATGTCTCCGTCTTCATCATCATATCGACATCCTATTTTAGCATCTTCACCATCCTCTTCCTCATAAGTCCCATAGTCTGGCTCAAAGTCCAGATCAACCAAATATTTTCTACTTTCCAACCGATCAGGATCAGCAGCAACATCTCGATATGCTTTCTCGTCACCGTCATCTCCGAACACAAAATCATCCTCGGTGCCCCCTATTTCTATGTCTTCGTGCTTGCATTGCAGGTGGTCCAAAATCATTTATAATAATCTCTTCCTCACTCTGTTTATTAACAATGTGGACAAACATTAGCACAGTCCTAGTCCCTAGTTGTTGACCCCACATCATTGCCAGGGCCTTGTCGGTCCTAATATCGCAGGAAGTCTGAGAATTTGTGTTGTAGTACCTGGATACGAATTCTTCGTTCTGTCTAATCTGGAACTTGGAAAATTCCATCCACAAGTCACACAGAGTTAGGTTTGCCGCGTCTATTGTCAGTGGATAATCAAAACTAGTGCTAACTACAATTGTCCTGTCGGACACTGATACATTGCAAATGTATCTATAATTTTTGATGTTCCATGCTTGGTTTTATCCACTTTCTTGTGTTTTGTTCCAACTTTGGAGTACTTTTCATATGATTTCTTGGACTAACCTATTAACAAGAGCCACAGTGCCAGCTGCCTGTTTTCTGTTGTTTTTGGTTCCAGGAAAGTCAGAAAATGAATATTCTCGGAATTGGACGGGACAAAAGCAAAAGTGCCTATTTTTCCGGAAGGGATCAAGTGCCATAATACGAGACGGAGAAGGGCCAGGTAGCCACCACACCACCTGGCCATGCAGCCAGGCCTGGCCCGTGCCAAGGGGTGGTGTGGCCGCTCCCGACACCCCCTCGGCCTCTCCTTCCGCCTATATATTGCCCTCAGGACGAAAACCCTAAGTACCCGATCAAAAATCCATGAAAGAGTCTGTAGCCGCCGTCATCTCCATCCCTAGATCGAGAGGGATCTTAAGCTCTTCCCGGCACCCTGCCGGAGAGGGGAATTCACCCTGGAGGCCTTCTTCATCACCATGCAAGCCTCCGGTGTGATGCGTGAGTAGTTCATCCTTGGACTACGGATCCATGTAGTAGCTAGATGGCTGGTTCTCCTCCTTTGTGCTTTCATGTTTTGATCTTGTGAGCTCCGTTCATGATCAAGATCATCTATTTGTAATTCATACATGTTGTGTTTGCGGGGATCCGATGGATATTGAGATGCTATTTCAGATTGATTATTGATTCTATCATGTCTTTGTTATTTGAGATCTTGCATGCTTTCCGTTGTTAGTAGCTATCTTGCCCAAGTAGATGCTAGCAACTCCAAGAGTTAGTATTTATGCTCGATAGTGGGTTCATGCCTCTGGTAATCTGGGGAAGTGACAGAAATCTCTATGGTACTAGATGTGCTGTTGCTACTAGGGAGAAAACAATAATCCTTTGTTCATAGAACAATCGTATTGTTTACTTTACACGCAGTTCGTAAAGCAATAATCTGTTGCTTGCAACTTAATATTGGAGGGGGTTTGGATGATAACCTGAAGGTGGATTATTAGTCATAGATGCAGTTGGATGGCGGTGTATGTATTATGTTGTAATGCCCAATCAAGTCTCAGAGGAGTCAAGATGATTAGTATATGCATGTATTGCTTTCTCGGTGTTTGTCAATTGCCCCGCTGTAATTTGTTCACCCAACATGTTATTTATCTAAGGAGAGCCACCTCTAGTGAACTATGGATCCCGGTCCTTTTTCTTTACATACAATCTATAAACTGTTTCTGCTTTGTGTTTACTTTCTGCAAACTTTTACATATTTCCATTCGATATGTTTAATCCTTTGTTTTCCGCAAAACACGGTGAGATTGACAACCTCATCGCAAGTTGGGGACAAAGTTCTGTGGTTGTGTTGTGCAGGTCTCCACGTGGCTACTAGCACCGGTAGTGCGCACTGCCAAAGCTCAGCTAGTAACACCTTTGGGGTGTTTCCTTGCTTCTACTGGTTCGATTAAACCTTGGTTTCGTAACTGAGGGAAAACTTACTGCTGTGCTCATCATACCTTCCTCTTGGGGTTCCCAACAAGCTCTACGTCGAAAGTCGAGCGCATCAAGATCTTTTCTGGCGCCGTTGCCGGGGAGTCAAGGACATCTTCACAAGGGGAGTCCCTCATAACCAATCTCTTTACTTTGTTGTTTTGTTTTGCTTAATTTTCTTTTTGCTTTGTTTGCTTGTTTTGTTCTTCAAAAATCCAAAAAAAATTAGTTTTACTTGTTTGCTTTCTTATTCAAAAACACAAAAAAATTAAGTCTCCTTTAGTTATCACCCCTTCCCTAGCTCACCATGTTGATCCCTACATTCACCTTGAAAGACCTTTCAATTGGTAGTGGTTCTATAATTGGGAAAGATAATATTGAAGAATTCTTTAATCATGTTAGCAAACATGAAGATACTGAGGATAGATCCCTTGTAGAACTTGCTCCAAATTATGAGATTTCTGCAGCTTCTTTAATTCACATGTTAGAAGCTAGGTTTGTTAACCTCAACCCCTTAATGCAAGTAATGTTTCTTAAGCTTAAAGAAATTGAGGATCCTAAAAAGAGGGATTTTATTCTAGAAACTTTATTTAAGGAGTTCTATGATGTTGCCAAGGAAGCTAGAAAAGTTTTTGAACGTTTCAATATGCTAGGCTCATGTGTAGATGTTGTTGGTACACGAGAAAATATGAACAAAACCGAACCTAATGGGGAGGAACCTAAGATACCAATACCCTTTAAACTAGTAGCAATACATGATGCCATAGAAAAGAATCTGGATTGGATTGTTCCTGCAATCCCTTTTGATGAGAATAGTAAACCCAAGAGCATTGAGAAAGGATCCTCTAGAACTTACTTGGATGATATACCTTGCCTTGTTGAAAATATTTCTGGTATTGATCTTAATGCTTCTTCATTTGAGAATACTTGATCCTTTTTCTTTGCTTCTTATGCCTAACTTAAAGGCGTTAAAGAAAAGTACTTATTGGGAGATAACCCAAAAGTTTTAGATGAGTCTTAGAATTTATTACCTCTGTAATAACCTCTCCTTATCCTTTTTATTTGCTTTTTGTGCCAAGAGTAACCTCTAATGAGAGAGAAGTACTGATTGGGAAAGTTGCTGTCCCGAAACAGATTTCTGTGCTTCACCGTAAAATTTCGTAAGAGAGCTCTGTATGTCGGATTGAGCTGTAATGTTTTGTGATTCTGCCCCAGGTTGTTATCTAACTTTATTTAGTTCACCACTTTTTGATTTGAGCAACAGAAGGTCTTCGAAAAAATTCGTCTTTACCTGCTGGTCTGTTTTGACATATTTCTGCCATTTTCTGCATTTGCTTCTTCTGGGTTCCTTTTTAGTTCTTTTGGGGAATTGAGATTTTTGAGTGAAGTGCTACAGTAGCTAGTGCTCTAATGGAAGTTTATTTGGTGTTAGAACTGAACCTGAAGACGTATTTATCTTAAGTGCACTAATGTTGCTAATGAGATTGTGTGAAGTTTTGTATGAAGGAAAAATTTCAGGTGTATGGAAGGAATGAGTATGAGATGAAGGATGGACTAAAGCTCAAGCTTGGGGATGCCACGCGTGTCACCCCAAGAAATATCCAAGAAGTACAAGCGTCAAAGCTTGGGGATGCCCAAGGCATCCCCTTCTTCATCAATAAAAATCCCAGGTTTCTTCCAAACGCTTCATTTTTATTGTTTCATGCACAGTTGTGTTTTTCTTGGAGCGTCTTCTTTTTCGTTTTTGTGTTGGTTTTTAGTTTGATTGGTTTTCTTAGTTTTCTTCATAAATTGGTTGGACCCCCTCTTTCATACATTTGGTTTGCAAATAGTTTGGTTTGGTTTGGAAAAGAGTAGGAAAGTTCATACTTATGTGGTAAAAAGAGCTTGTTTTTGACTGTGGCCTATGCTTTGTCATGCCATGCTTGATATTGTTTTGGCTTTATGCTTAGTATTCTTTGATGTAGCATGACTTGTTATAAACAATTGAGATTGCTTAATGTGCCTTGGATGAATCATGCGTTGTTTTAGCATATTAAAGCATAGTATAGTGGTATTCTCCTTTGATGCTTTATTTGGGTTGACTTGGCACATGCTCACACCATGTTATGACTATATCAAGTCACTATAGCCTGTATGATCCTTTAGTTTTCAACTTGTAGTATCACTTTATGCTTTGATCAATGATGTTTTGTCGCTCTGCATGATTATGGCCATTATTGCTCTCTTAGTTTGTCGCTCCCAGTCTTTTGCTAGCCTCCACAACAAAGTATGAGTTCCACTCATGCATCGAACTCCCTAAACCAAGTTATTCCAAAGATTCCACCATACCTACCTACTAGCTTATGTTATTCCAAGTATATTCATGTTTTTGTTTACCTTCCACTTGTTATGAGAAAACTAGTGATTAAAGCTCTCACGAACTTGATGACACACTTTACTTTTTGCCTCTAATAAACTTGAACCATTGGGTCCTTCTTTGTTGCGTATATGCTTGTGCTTTATAAGTTAAAATTAGCAGAACCATGTTTCATGGGGAACGCTTTCAACATTGCACTTGTACTTTGTACCCCGTTGATATCATGTGCTTTTGCTTACGGATCCTGACGGTGTGAAATAAAAGTGGAACTTGTAAGATCATGGAGTTTGTATGTGTGTTAGAGAAATGCTTGGACCTCTAGCCTAAGCCATGCCTAATCATGGTGGAAACTTGCAGCATCACCATAATGAGCACTCTATGAAGCATCCTCAATAAAATCCTATGCAAATAGCAAATAAAAAGATCGCTGGGATGCTCATTGTCTGCTCGCCTTGTCATTTTGATTATGGGAAAGCTCCCGTATCATGTGTAAGGGGTACCCCGTTGGCGGTTCTTAATGATACACATATACTTACAATGACAAGAGGTTACTCGTGACTAAAGTTGAGTAGCATGAGGATCGGTCTTAGTAAGTAAGGGGCATGATATTTCGGTTTATAATTTGTCAAGCATATCCTCTTAGTTGTGTCACTTTAACCTTAATCACCTTCAAGATGCTTATGATAGGGGCAATGAGAGGTGAAAACTACAAGTACCATAATTTTTGGAAGCTCTTTATGAGACTTGAATCCCTACTTCCTTTTACAAAGGCCTTTCTTCCACCATTATATTGAGTCTCCACCTTCTATCTTTATGCATTTACTTTGAGAGCATAGTGGACATTCTTAGTTCTATATGCATTGTCCCAAGACTAGTTGATTGATGCATAACTTGATATTGCTTGTTTTAAACTATTGTATCTAGTCACTCTTATGAACGTTGAAGATGTCCTATGCATTTATATTTGCTACTCTATTGAGGGACAAGCTGAATACTAGTATGCTATGTTTTCTTTATGTGAAACAAACAAACGTCTTGCAAAGCATTGTTATTCATGAATCTTTTGTTTGTGCCTTTTCATGTTGCATAATAGTTTCTTTGCTTATTGCTAGAACTTTGTCTTTCATGTTATGATTGAAGTACTATGATCACAGCTTTGAATGTTTTGCAAATACTTTGATCAAGTCTTTGATGGTACATGTCACCTCAAAAATTATTCTTTATTTTTATCACTTACCTACTCGAGGACGAGCAGGAGTTAATCTTGGGGATGTTGATACATTGCAAATGTATCTTAATTTTTGATGTTACATGCTTGGTTTTATCCACTTTCTTATGTTTTGTTCCAACTTTGGAGTACTTTTCATATGATTTCTTGGACTAACCTATTAACAAGAGCCACAGTGCCAGCTGCCTGTTTTCTGCTGTTTTTGGTTCTAGGAAAGTCAGAAAATGAATATTCTCGGAATTGGACGGGAAAAAAGCCAAAGTGCCTATTTTCTCGGAAGGGATTAAGTGCCATAATACGAGACGGAGAAGGGCTAGGGAGCCACCACACCACCTGGCCGCGCGGCCAGGCCTGGCCCGCGCCAGGGGGTGGTGTGGCCGCTCCCGGCACCCCCTCGGCCTCTCCTTCCTCCTATATATTGCCCTCGGGATGAAACCCTAAGTACCCGATCAAAAAATCTACGAAAGAGTCTGTAGCCGCCGTCATCTCCATCCCTAGATTGGGAGGGATCTGAAAGCTCTTCCCGTCACCCTGTCGAAGAGGGGAATTCACCCTGGAGGCCTTCTTCATCATCATGCAAGCCTCCGGTGTGATGCGTGAGTAGTTCATCTTTGGACTACGGGTCCATGTAGTAGCTAGATGGCTGGTTCTCCTCCTCTGTGCTTTCATGTTTAGATCTTGTGAGCTCCGTTCATGATCAAGATCATCTATTTGTAATTCTGCATGTCGTGTTTGTGGGGATCCGATGGATATTGAGATGCTATTTCAGATTGATTATTGATTTTATCATGTCTTTGTTATTTGTGATATTGCATGCTTTTCGTTGTTAGTAGCTATCTTGGACAAGTAGATGCTAGCAACTCCAAGAGTTAGTATGTATGCTCGATAGTGGGTTCATGCCTCTGGTAATCTGGGGAAGTGACAGAAATCTCTAAGGTACTAGATGTGCTGTTGCTACTAGGGAGAAAACAACAATACTTTGTTCATAGAACAATCGTATTGTTTACTTTACACGCAGTTCGTAAAGCAATAATCTGTTGCTTGCAACTTCATACTGGAGGGGGTTCGGATGATAACCTGAAGGTCGATTATTAGTCATAGATGCAGTTGGATAGCGGTCTATGTATTATGTTGTAATTCCCAATCAAGTCTCAGAGGACTCAAGATGATTAGTATATGCATGTATTGCTTTCTCGGTGTTTGTCAATTGCCCCACTATAATTTGTTCACCCAGCATGTTATCTATCTAAGGAGAGCCACCTCTAGTGAACTATGGATCCCGGTCCTTTTTCCTTACATACAATCTATAAACTGTTTTTGCTTTGTGTTTACTTTGTGCAAACTTTTACTTCTTTCCATTCGATACGTTTAATCCTTTGTTTTCCGCAAAACACGGTGAGATTGACAACCTCATCGCAAGTTGGGGACAAAGTTCTATGGTTGTGTTGTGCAGGTCTCCATGTTGCTACTAGAACTGGTAGTGCGCCCTGGCAAAGCTCAGCTAGTAACACCTTTGGGGTGTTTGCTTGCTCCTGCTGGTTCGATTAAACCTTGGTTTCATAACTGAGGGAAAACTTACTGATGTGCTCATCATACCTTCCTCTTGGGGATCCCAACGAGCTCTACGTCTAAAGTCGAGCGCGTCAGACACCCTTGTCGGATCTTCATTAGGAATTTGGACGCGGTCAACTCCCTATGGATTATGAACACACATCCTTGCTATTGCACTGGACTAGAGTCACTAATTGAAAAGGAAAGAGATGGAATTATAGTTCTTACCCTTCAGGAGGATGAAAGGCACATTCACCAGGCTCTAGAGCTGTAGAGCTTTGTTTCCCGTGCCCACTTGTTATGTGTCACCCTCGCCAATGCTCTCCAGCCTCGCATGATTGATGACCCACAAGTATAGGGGGTGTATCACAGTATTTTCGGGAAGTGAAACCCAATTTATTGATTCAACACAAGGGGAGCCAAAGAATATTTATATGCCTTAACAACTGAGTTGTCAATTCAGCTGCACCTGGAAACACTCTTGCTCACAACAGTTTATCAGTAGCAACAGTTTTGTAGTAGGAATAGTAAAGTAGCAGCAGTAGTAAAGTAAAGACAGTAGTAACAATAGCAGTAAACAGTAGGATTAGAGCACGGTAGGCATAGGGATGGATGGACGGGCGTTGCATGGACAAGACAATTCACATAGCAATCAGAACATAGGGCAATTGCAGATAAATAAGATAAAGCGTCCAAGTACTAGATAATCATAGGCATGCGTTCCATATATAGTCATACGTGCTCGCAATGAGAACTTGCACAACATCTTTTGTCCTGCCAGCCCGTTTGCAGCGGGGCCTCAAGGGAACTACTGGAAATTAAGATGATCCTTTTAATAGAGCACCGGAGCAAAGCATTAACACTCCGTGAACACATGTGATCCTCACATCGAAGCCATTCCCTCCTGTTATCCCAATTTCTGTCACCTTGGGGCCATTGGTTCCGAACAACAACGTGTGTATACAACTTGCAGGTAAGACCATAAACAATACTATCATAATGAATCAATAACATGTTTAGATCTTAAATCATGGCACTCGGGCCCTAGTGACAAGCATTAAGCATAACAAGTTGCAACAAAGTCAAAAAGCACTAATAATAGATACTAGGCACCATGCCCTAACAATCTGATGCCATTACATGAATGATCTCATCCAATCCCTACCATCCCCATAGCCTACAACGGGGGATTACTCACTCATAGATGGGGGAAACATGGATGGTTGATGGAGAAGCGATGGTGATGATGATGGCGATGATCTCCTCCAATTCCCCGTCCCGGCAGGGTGCTAGAACAGAGTTTCTAGTGTTGTTTCGTGGAATCTGATGGTGGTGGCGTAGCGGAACTCCTTCTGGAAAAACGTCGAACCCCCTTGAGTTTTTAGGTCAGAAGGCAACTTATAGGCAAAGAGGGAGACCGAGGGGGTGTCTGGGCGGCCAGACCACCCCCTGGCACAGCCTAGGCTAGCCCGCGTGGCTAGGTGGTGTGGCCTAGGCCCAGCCCTCCTCCGTCTCGTATTCTGGCTCCGGGAGTCTTCTGGTGAAATAGGATTTTTGGCATATTTTCTAGGATTTTTCCTGATGGTTGATTTTCTGCACAAAAACTAGACACCAAGGCAATTCTGTTGAAAACAGCGCCAGTCCGTATTAGTTGCATCCAAATCACACAAGTTTAGAGGAGAAACAATAGCAAAAGTGTTCGGGAAAGTAGATACGTTTTGGACGTATCAACTCCCCCAAGCTTAGCTTATTGCTTATCCTTAAGCAATTCAGTTGAAAACTGAGTGCGATAAAAGAACTTTTACGAGAACATTTGCTTCATATGATGTATATATTCTCAGCATGTGATCAACTACTTAGACAATTCATAATAAGGAGTATGCAACTAAGTTTACTTAATAGGCATTGCAAGCTATAAAAAGATTCCAACTCAAAAATAATAAGTAGCATGAAACACAAACATAAGCAACATTACAATGCTCATAACAAGGTATGATAGAGTGGTATCTCGCTTGCTTTGATTATGAATGCCAAGACACCTCTGAAGTTCAAGTGAAGACTAGAAGTAAAGATGTCAAAGATCAAAGTCATAACACAAATAATCAAGTAATGAGACATGCACAAAGAATGACAACTATGCTCTCAAGAAAGTGCTCATAGAATAAGTGGAGACTCAACACGGAAATGAAAAGGTTTTGAATAGTTTGAAAGGATTCCAAATGCTGAAAGTATGGTATTCATTAGCTTTGAGCTCTCATTTCCCCTATCATAAGCATCTTTAATATGGTTAAGGTGAAAGTGAGGTCCAATCTGAGTTATATGCTTGACATACTATAAACTGGAACCATGTCCCTTGAGTACGAGGGCCACTCCTCATGCTACTCAACTTTAGTTACCGGTAAGTTCTTGTCATCGTAAATACATGCGTATCATAGAGAACTGCCAACGGGGTACCCCTTGCCCGATGATACGGAAGAATCCCCATATCAAAATGACAAGGCAAGCAGACAATGAGTATCTCAGCAATCTTCTTATTTACCATGGGAAAATGGTGTTTTTTTCTCTCTTCCTCTTTTCTCAAATCTCTTTTTTCTTTTCTTTTTTCTCAATAGCTATCTCTCTCTTTTTTATAAGAAGAATGCTTCATATATATCATTATGGTTACGCTGCAGGTTTCCACCATGACAGCATGGATTAGACCGGCAGCCCATGCGTTTCTCTAACACACATACATAACTCCATGGACTTACAAGCTCCCCATTTATTTCACACTAACGACATCCACAAACAAAAGAGCATGGTATCAACTGGGTATATATTTACAGGTGTTGAAAGCGTTCCCCGTGACAGCACGGTTCTACTAATCCCCAGCCTATAATTTGCAAGCATATAACTTTCATGGACAGTCACAATGGTTCAGGTTTATTAAGTGCAGGAAATAAAGTGTGCCATCAAGTTCGTGAGAGCTTTACTAACTAACTTTCTCATAACAAGCAAACATTTTATTCGGAAGAAAACAAGGCATATTGAATATGCACGGAAATAGCAAATGATGCTAAAAGGTAGGTATGGTGGACACTTTGGCAATATTTGGTTTTAGGGAGTTGGAAACATGAGTAAAACATATTCAGTGAAAGTGAAGGCTAGCAATAATAAGGGAGCGACAAACGAGAGAGCAATAGTTGTCATAATCATGCTTGCAACAAAACAGGACTAATCATGGCATGAAAGTGATTCAAGACCCTCAAGGCAAAATAATTCATCGAGGCTTAACTGATTATTTCAGTCATATGCATGCGTGAGCATGTGCCAAGTAAATTCAAATGAAAACATTCAGAGGAGGATACCACGGTGTCCTACCAAGTTATGAATAGAGTAATGCCAGCAAACATTCATATGACATGCTACAAACTATTAGCAAGTTGAGACTAATCATATGAAAGCAAGAACTACTAAGCTTCCAAAAATAACATACACCCTACACAAATAGGCTAAGTATGCCCACAATGATGAGTATATGTACAAAAATAAAAATAAATAGAGTTCGTTACCAGCCTCTTACTACACCTCAAGTTGTCATTAATTCTCATTATTGCCCTTCACTTGTGTGGCTTGAATAATAATATGAAACCAAATCCCACTGAGGACTGCTGAACCCTGCAACAAACTCACAAACCCAAAGAAGAACAACAAATATTTTTGGTGTTTTCAATTTTTTAAAGCAAGAACCAAAAAGGAAGAACAAGCAAAGCAAAATCTTTTTGGGTTTTTCGAAAAGTTCAAACAAAGCAAAAAGGGAAAAACAAACCAAGGCAAAAAGAAAAAGAAGCAAACCAAAGAGAAACAACAGAAATATTTTTGGTATTTTTGTGTTTTAGAAAGCAAAAGCAAAGAAAGAACGAAAACTAAAAAAGAGAACGAAACATGAATATACAAAGCACCGACGCAAAACGATATGGAGATGAGTGCGTTGTCGGCGTACCTCCCCCCAAGCTTAGGCTTTTGGCCTAAGTAGGTATCAATCCCAAGCTGGCCAGGATGAAGTGTCACCGTGGTACGATGAGGAGGTACCCTCGTCCTGGTGCGAGCTCGAGTACGTCCCTCCGTAGTGCGTAGAGTAATCGTAGGAGGGCACATCCTCCTGGTGCTGCCCATGGAAACCCAGCAAGCGGAGCTGCTCGTCCACCTCCTCCTTGGAGTGCGACCATGGTCTCCTGTGAACACTAAACAAAGTAGACTGCGGCAAAGGGATCTCCCTCTCATCCCCGTCAGTAAACAACATCCTATATACTAGACTGTCCAAATCAGAATCAGCAGTGACAAAGTGATGAGTTTTCAAAGCAACAAGGTCAAGCCTTTGTGGTGCCAATATAGTATCATTGGGGTCCACTAAAAGCCCTAATGCATTTACCATACGTGAGGCAATGATGCCACATAGATAGGCCCCCCTAGCAGCTAGGCGGCGAGCAATAAGCGAGCCAAGGTTGTACCGAGTGTCATTGTTAAGCGCATCAGCAAGGAAGGCTAAATGATAGTTGGAAATATTACTCATACTCTCCCTACCAGGAACGTTAGTAGCAAGATAGTATGCAAAGTATCTAAGAGCAGGGAGTTGGATGTTTCTTATCTTTCCGTGCTGAGCCACGCGGTCATCATCATTGGTCACTCCTCGGTAAAGTTCCAGCAAATCAGCGGGTCGCCCTTGAATCTTCTTCACGGTCCCTGTCATGCTTACACCTACAACATTGCAAAATCTTTCCAACGACATGGTAATGGGCAGATTATAAGTTTTAAAAGAGACAGTTGACTGCTAGGGCGTGTTAGTAAACATGAAGCTCTCAACAAAAGTTTGGTGAGCATAGTGTATTGCTCACTCTCATCTTGCATATATGAGGTCAAACCAACCCTCTGAACTAGTAGCAAGAAATCATCAAGAATCCCTGCAGCTTGTAAGAAAGTAAAACAATGAAAAGTAGATGGGTGAGCATCCCCATCATCCCCTTCATTACCAATACGAGTTGAAATGAGATCTTCGTTGTATGATGGCCTAAACTGAGAGGCTGATCTTGAGGGCCTTGACCTCCTAGGTGCATCCCTCTCAAATATCTCTCCAAAGGTATGATTGTTCATGCTTGATATTCTGAAATTTAAACACCTATTAAACAAGTGATTGCAAAGTGAATATAATGAAGGGTACTACTCATAGGGACTTGTAAGAGGCCTAAACATGCATCAAAACTATATCTCTAAGTATTGAACAAGCTTACAAGCACTCAAAACCTGTTACCTACAGCAGCAAAATACTCAAGATATAAACCACTAAACACAAATCTACTTGGACAAGCGGATGAGTCACATACCGGAGAACAAATGCTCCAAATTTCAGCAGCAAAGATGGGCTGAGTAAGGAGATCGAAAAATCGAGGGCAAGCACATCAAGAACATGATTTTGAGCAATGAACTGGAGTTTGCTCGGGAGAGAGAAGAAAGTGGCAAGTGAGAGAGTGAGTGGAGGGCCAGGGGTGACCCACACCATAGGCTGGCGCGCCCCAGGGCTGGCCGTGCCACTAGGTGGTGTGCCTTCCTGGTGGGTCCCCCTGGTACCTTCTAGGCAGTCCTCTGCCTCTTTTTTCACGTAAAAATTTAATATGAATTTTCTGGAATTTTTCGAGACACTTTATTTTTGGGCATTTTTCAGGTATAGATGAATGATTTTTAAACAGAAAAGTTTTTTTTTGAAATGATGCAATGAAAAAACAAGGATAGAACTACAGAAGTTCTAAGACACTCTAACATGCAAGCAACTAACAACAGAAAAGAAAACTAAACGAATGCAAAAACTAAATGGAAAGAAAAGAAGTAAGCAGAGATAATCACGGTGAAAACATTGTTCTGTTCAATGAAATCCTTTTATTAACAAGGTTGATCAGGTCTTGTTACACTAATGATTATGTTACCTCAACTTTAATAGCTATGGTCCCAATCATAATAGTTTCAAATTTTTCTCTTGGTATGGGACAATATATTTCTCCAACTTGAATGCCCTCAACATGTTCAATTGAATTCAAACCATAAGTACTCTCAATCTTCTTGGAGAAATAGACAATATGTTCCTTGTCATTAACATTGAAGATCACCTTCCCTTGATTACAATTAATAACAGCTCCTGCAGTATTAAGAAAAGGTGTCCAAAGAATAATAGACA
Organism: Avena eriantha; assembly: GCA_910589775.1. Taxonomy (NCBI): domain Eukaryota; kingdom Viridiplantae; phylum Streptophyta; class Magnoliopsida; order Poales; family Poaceae; genus Avena; species Avena eriantha. Next base: position 128,919,505 of record OU342743.1, on the reverse strand, counting down.
TATTATCATCTTCAGGCATTTCAAGCACAACAAAATTAGTTAATATCAAGGAATTATGAGTCACTTGAACAGGTACATCCTCACATATACCAACAGGAATAGTGGTAGATTTATCAGCCATTTGCAAAGATATATCGGTTGGTATTAGTTTTTCAAGTTGAAGTCTCTTATAGAGAGAAAGGCATAACACTAACTCCAGCTCCCAAATCACACAAAGCAGTTCTAACATAACTATTCTTAATAGAGCAAGGGATAGTTGGAATCCCTGGGTCTCCAAGTTTCTTAGGAACCTTACCATTAAAGGAATAATTGGCAAGCAAAGTAGAAATTTCTTCATTAGGGATCTTCCTTTTATTCGAGATAATATCCTTCATATACTTTGAGTAAGGAGGCAATTTAATAGCATCAGACAAAGGAATTTGCAAAATAAATGTTTCATCCACTCACAAAACTTATTATAGTATTCATCTTCCTTTGAGTTGTGTTTCTTATCAGGGAAATGCATAGGTTTTTGGACCCAAGGCTCTCTTTCACTACCATGTTTCTTAGCAATAAAATCTTCTTTAGTGTATTTAGTATTCTTAGTGTGCTTTTTAGGTTCTTCTTCAACTTTTTCTTCATTAGGAACATCATTCGCTTCATTACCACTTTCAGTTTCAGCATCAGAAATAGATATACTATTAGGATGTATAGCAGGTTCAAAAGGTTCTACAATAGTTTTATGTTTCTTTTTCCTTTTCTTACGAGTAGAGCCACTATTTTCAGCTTGTTGAGAATCCTGCTCAATTCTTTTGGGATGCCCCTCAGGATATAGAGGATCCTGGGTAGCAGCACCACTTCTAGTTCTAATTTCATAAGCATATTTTTCTTTAGCGGCGTTAACCAACAAGTCTTTTTGCACTTTAATGAGTTGATCTATTTGAGTTTGAACCATTTGAAAGTGTTTAACAATCATTTTAACATCACTAGAGGTTCTTTCCACAATATCTTTTAACTCACCAATAGCTCTAGTGTTTTCCATTAGATGATTTTGCACCCTTTTAATAAAATTATCCTGCTTAACAATAAAAATATCGAATTCTTCTAAGCATTGATCAGGAGGTTTAGAGTAAGGGATATCACCTTCATCAAAGTGTTCGAGAGAGTGTACCTCAATAGTGGATGAGTAGGGGATAGGCTTACATAATTCTTCTATAGGAGGTAAATTCTTGACATCTGCAGCTTTAATTCCTTTCTCCTTAAGACATTTCTTAGCTTCCTTCATCACTTCATCATTCAATTCAATAACTCCCTTCTTCTTAGATGATGGTATAGGCGCCGGTATAGCTGGTTCAGGTATAATTATTTCAGGTATAGCTGGTTCAGGAGGAGTCCAGTCTTTATAATTCTTGCTTATTTTAGCCATTAATTCCTCAGCTTCCTTGGGAGTCCTATTCCTGAAAACACAATCAGCACAACTATCTAGGTATGTCCTAGATTCTTCAGTTAGTCCATTATAAAATATATCAAGAAGCTCATTCTTAGGTAATGGACTTCCAGCCTGTGCATGAATCAAAGCACAAAACCTTGCCCATGATTCAGGCAATATCTCTTTTTCTCCCTATTTAAAATCAAATAGTTCCTGCAAAATAGCATGTCTAGCACTAGGAGGAAAATATTTATGCAGGAAAGTACTAATCAAGCAATCAGGACTATCAGTAGATCTAGGAGGTAAATTACTAAACCAAGTTTTAGCTTATTCTTTCAATGAAAAGGGGAAAATCTTAGCAACAAAGTAAGTACGCATCTTAATATCATCAGAAAACAGGCCACTCATGGTAGAAAGCTCAGTCATATGTGCCACCGCATTCTCATTTTTAGTCCCATAAAAAAGGTTCTTTCTCAACAATAGCTATGTAAGATAGATCGACAGAGAAATCATAATCTTTATCTTTAATGTTTGTGGGAGAAGCAGCAAATTTAGCAATATGAGACAATTTGGGTCTAATAGTACACCTCTCAAGGAGACTCTTAGTAGCGCTCCTATCATGGGTGTTTTTGCATTCTTTAATAAATTCATCGGTCATCTCAACATATCTGTCTTCAATATCATAACTCTCACTAGACTCAGGTGAACTAACATGTGTAGTAGTGTCTTCATTAGGAGTTTCAGTATTTCCACCTATAGTTCTAGCAATCGTAGCATCTAGGAAAGTACCTAATGAACCACTCTTATCAAGCACAATAGCAGCAGCATCATAAGTATCAGAAGTTTTAGATTCAGCAGTAGTAGCAGTGTGTGTAACATGTGTGTGTGGTGGTGTAACGAGCTTACTCATAACTGATGGTGAATCAAGAGCAACATAGGTGTTCAGAACCGTACATCTTCTTGTAGTGGATGGTAAAATAGGAACCTTGCCATCACGAGACTTACCCATGATGGATGGATAACAACAAACAATAGAGAATCCAAGTGAACTTGATAAATAAAGCTATGCTCCCCAGAAACTGCGCCAGAAAATAGTCTTGATGACCCACAAGTATAGGGGGTGTATCGCAGTATTTTCGAGGGAAGTGAAACCCAATTTATTGATTCGACACAAGGGGAGCCAAAGAATATTCATAAGCCTGAACGACTGAGTTGTCAATTCAGCTGCACCTAGAAACACTCTTGCTCATAGCAGTTTATCAGTAGCATCAGTTTCATAGTAGGAATAGTAAAGTAGCAGCGGTAGTAAAGTAAAGACAGTAGTAACGATAGCAGTAAATAGTAGGATTAGAGCATGGTAGGCATAGGGATGGATGGACGGGCGTTGCATGGACAACACAATTCACATAGCAATCAGAATATAGGGCAATTGCACATAAATAAGATAAAGCATCCAAGTACTAGATAATCATAGACATGTGTTCCATATATAGTCATACGTGCTCGCAATCAGAACTTGCACAACATCTTTTGTCCTGCCAGCCCGTTTGCAGCGGGGCCTCAAGGAAACTACTGGCAATTAAGGTGCTCCTTTTAATAGAGCACCGGAGCAAAGCATTAACACTCCGTGAACACATGTGATCCTCACATCAAAGCCATTCCCTCCAGTTATCCCGATTTCTGTCACTTCGGGGCCATTGGTTCCGGACAATAACGTGTGTATACAACTTGCAGGTAAGACCATAAACAATACTATCATAATGAATCAATAACATGTTAAGATCTGAAATCATGACACTCGGGCCCTAGTGATAAGCATTAAGCATAACAAGTTGCAACAAAGTCAAAAAACACTAATAATAGATACTAGGCACCATGCCCTAACAATCCGATGCAATTACATGAATGATCTCATCCAATCCCTACCATCCCCATAGCCTACAGCGGGGGATTACTCACTCATAGATGGGGGAAACATGGATGGTTGATGGAGAAACGATGGTGATGATGATGGCGATGATCTCCTCCAATTTCCCGTCCCGGTAGGGTGCCAGAATGGAGTTTCTGGTGCTATTTCGTGGAATCTAGTGGTGGCGGCGGAGCGGAACTCCTTCTGAAAAAACGTCGAACCCCCCTAAGTTTTTAGGTCAGAAGGCAACTTATAGGCGAAGAGGGAGACCGAGCGGGTGTCTAGGGCGGCCAAACCACCCCCTGGCGTGGCCTGGGCTAGCCTGCGTGGCCAGGTGGTGTGGCCTGGGCCCAGCCCTCCTCCATCTCGTATTCTGGCTCCAGGAGTTTTCTGGTGAAATAGGATTTTTGGCATATTTTCCGGGATTTTTCCTGATAGTTAATTTTCTGCACAAAAACTAGACACCAAGGCAATTATGCTAAAAACAACGTCAGTCCGTGTTAGTTGCATCCAAATCACACAAGTTTAGAGGAGAAACAATAGCAAAAGTGTTCGGGAAAGTAGATACGTTTTGGACGTATCAATGATCCATGTCCCTGCTCTCCTGCCGTACAGGATCCATCTCTGTGCTGGTTCGCTACACGTACATCGTCGTGCTCGTGCGACCAACGGCCGGCTCAACTTCTCACTTCTAGCCTCCTAACCACGCCATAACAGGTCACGGCGGGAAGGAGAGAGGGAAGGTGGGGGGCGGCGACGAGGCGACGGACTGAGCCTAGAGGGATGGCGTCGGAGGTTCGGGGCGGTGCACGATGTAACAGTGTGGCGGGGGAAAGGACGAGAGCAGTGGAGAGTAGCGGGGTTGTGGAGCGAGGAAATATGGAAAATTATAGAATAATGCGGGTTCGGATTCTCGAACCTTCTCGCAGCTCAGTTGGCGGGGCCCTCTCATCGGTACAATTGCTAAAATAAAGGGTTGCGTGTGAGACCTTTTTTTTTGGAAAGGAGTATATATTAATATCAAGAGATACCAATTACACCCAGCCTCTGCGCACATAACCTAGAAAAAGAAAGAAGAATTACAAAAAAGAAAAGTCCCGCTACAGAGAACGATTTCTTGAAACAACGACACTAACACCACCAGAACAACACTAGAAGTCCAACCACTCCAATGGCGACGCCTTCAAGAAGGAAACTGTGCACAAGCGCCGTCATCGCCTGATCAAAGATCATAGGTTTTCACCCTGGAGAAAGTCCTCACTCGTAAAACAATGCCTTCAACAAAGTCATTGCCAGGCACAACCAATTAAGACTAGACCTTGAATTTTTACCCTGCAAGTTAAGACTAGAAACTCCTCCTGTGTTGTTGCTTCCACAGACAGTCGCTGCTGCAAGTCACAGATCACGCAGCCAGTTTCTTGTGGCCAAAAGGACTCAGATCACCATCGCTTCCCTGATGTTCCAGCTGTCCTGACATTCTCCGCATCTGACTTCACCATGGATCATTGTAGACGTGCCACATAATGGAAACAGATACCAAAACTTCGCAACGCTCCCGCTGAAACCAAACGGCCAGGAAAAAACATGGGTACGCCCGACCGAATTCAACTCGATCCAGCAATCTCCAGACATAGTCGTCCATGGGAGTTCGGCGGTGGAGCCTTCCAGAACTCGTAGCTCCAGACCAGATCATCAAGAGCAGGCAACAAGCAGATCTCCGTCTTCACACAGAAGGAACCCTAGGACCTCCGCCCGTCAAGATCCAGCAAGAAGGCAGCAAAAAAGAAGGCAGCCGGAAGGCGCTTTTGCAAAGATCGCATCAGATGCCTAATTCGGCCTCCTCTAGCCCAGATCACAATCTAGGAGGACCAGATCGCAGCCCAGGTGAAGAACCGTCTCGCGCGCCAGCAGCCGATGACCGCAACGGCAGCGCTCCGCCGCCTCTTCTTCGCCGCCCCGCCGGTGACTCAGGTCCTAGCCTCACCGGCTGAGCCCGTGTGAGACCTACATGTAAGAAACCGAGTCAACCAGACGACAAGTTAGACAGGGAAAAATATCGGCCGGATTCAAACGGAACCAGAGACACGGACGTAACGAAACCGCGTCGGCTGATGACATATCTCCAATTGCCTAATTCATAATGATACGGTACTAATTTCCCGGTGAACTAGGGAAACAGATTCTTATTATCTTCGGAGAGTCGCGTGGAAATTGTGCGTCCTGGTATGCTGTCGCGCTCGCGAGCTAGCAGCTGATCTTATCAAGCGTACGTGTGTGCAGTGTGCACCGGCGGTATGTCAGTCGGGCTCTCCGAAAACGGGCCAAGTAGCTTATTACGTGATCAGTGACCGCATTATTTTCTTTTTCTCGTACTCATGGAGACTTCTGGGTCGATGAAATCAAGGTCTCAATCGCTTTGGTTGGTTAATTTTGACGCACCTTTTTCATCACGCTTGGATCATAGTACGGCGGCGCGCCGGCGGACAACTGGACGGACGGCGTCGCTACGCCACTTGCGCACGCTACAACATATATATATAAGTAGTTGCCTACACGCACTACTAGCACCGGTCGCTAGTCGAGCCAATCAATTTGTTTAATTTCGAGATGGACATGGCCAAGCTATTGCTGCTGCTTCTCGCTGCCGTTACTACAGCGAGCTACCGTGGTGTATCAGCGGCAGTACGGGTGAGGAACACGATCACGCGCGTCAAAGGGTTCGACGGCCCTCTCCCCTTCGCCCTGGAGACGGGGTACGTGGAGGTGGACGAGGCGCACGGCGCGGAGCTCTTCTACTACTTCATCCAGTCGGAGCGCAGCCCGCGGGAGGACCCTCTCATCCTCTGGATCACCGGCGGCCCCGGCTGCTCCGCGCTCTCCGGCCTCTTCTTCGAGATCGGCCCGCTCAAGTTCGACGTCGCCGGGTACACCGGCCAGGGCTTCCCTCGGCTGGTCTACTTCGAGGACTCGTGGACCAAGGTCAGCAACGTCATCTTCCTGGACGCGCCCGTCGGGACGGGCTTCTCCTACGCGCGGGAGGAGCAGGGGCTCAACGTCAGCCTTACAGGGACCGGCAGCCAGCTCCGGGTGTTCCTCCAGAGGTGGATGGCCGAGCACCCCGAGTTCGCCGGCAACCCGCTCTACATCGGCGGCGACTCCTACTCTGGCTACACTGTCCCGGTCGCCGCGCTCGAGATCGCCGACCATCCTGATCAGGCAGGCCTCAACCTTAAAGGCTACCTTGTGGGCAACGCCGCCACGGACAACAAGTACGACGCCGGCGGCAAGGTTCCGTTCATGCACGGCATGGGGCTCATCTCCGACGAGCTATACGAGGCGGCGCAGAGCAGCTGCGAGGGGGACTTCGTCACCACGCCGCCGAGGAACGCGCGGTGCGCCAGAGCGCTCCAGGATATCACCCGGGCCACCTGGGCCATCAACTCCGTGCACATCCTGGAGCCCCAGTGCGGGTTCGCGGCGCCGCGGCCTCCGACGACTCAAACAGCCGACGTCTTCTCGGCGAGGATGCTGGTGCGGGAGCAGGACATGTTGCGCCTCCCCGTGGAGTGCCGGGACAACGGCTACAGGCTGTCGTACACCTGGGCGGACGACGCGGAGGTGAGGGAGACGCTGGGCATCCGGGAGGGGTCCGTCGGCGCGTGGAGCCGGTGCACCTTGCTGGCCCACTTCCGACACGACGTTCCCAGCGCGATACCTTACCACCGCAACCTGACGCAGCGCGGATACCGGGGCCTGGTGTACAACGGCGACCACGACATGGGCATGACCTTCGTCGGCACGCAGGCGTGGATCAGGACGCTCGGATACCCGGTGGTGGCGCCATGGAGGCCGTGGTACGCCAACCGCCAGGTCGCGGGCTACACCACCGAGTACGCCTACAACCTCACCTTCGCCACCGTCAAGGGCGGTGGCCACACCGCGCCTGAGTACCGTCCCAAGGAGTGCCTTGACATGCTTGACAGATGGACCTCAAACGATGGCAAGCTCTGACTCATCACTCCATTATTACCATGGACCGATCTCGGTGGCAAATTGACCAATCCGTTCTGAGATACATGCATGGCGGATATATAGATTTAGTCAAAAGTCAAACTTACTTATTAGTTTGAGCAAATATAGGAAGAATATTTTCTAGTAACAACAAATATTATATCATTAAAATAATGTCGGGGATCGTTTGGCAGTTTTTGCTGAAACATGTTCTGGTTTGTGTCAACCCAATTGAGGTCCAAAATATTTCGGTTTTGCTAGTTCTAAGTCGCCTGAGATTTAACTAATTCTCAGTCACCGTATTAGCCGTTAGATCCCATGCGCTAGGATTCGTGCAGGTCAGTTCCGTGTCGCGGCCGCGGGTGGTACGACCATACGAGGACACGCAGTTGCCCTTCGCCCGGTGTGGGCCGCTGCTTGCCACGTAGAAGTGGGCTGTCGCTGGTTTTTGTACACAGAGTCGGCTCGGCCTTTTTGTTTTGTTTCGTTAGCTAGCGGAGTAAATTGTTTTTGTTTCCATGGGCTCGTTTCTCCGTGGTGCTTATACGAAGAGGTATGAGAAATTAGACAAATGGGAAAACTCTTCCTGTTTTTTATTTCTGTGTATTTTTTGCATATTCTTTGTACGTGTATTACGATTGTTAAATTGTAGGTTCCAGATTCAAGTGGAATAGTACCTGTATACACTTAAAAATTATTTTCTAGCGGTATAATACATGTATTTATCAACTATATTTGGTGCTATTTTCTTTCTTGTTGTTTTACTTTTTTCATGTGTGTTGCTACCGATAGTTGTTGCTTGATTTGATTCATGTTTTTCTTATCATTTCCTTTCTTTAAAATTTTCTTATTTTACATTATTATATTTTTCTTATATTTTTTTTTATTTTTTATTTTTGTTTCTTTCTTTTCCACTTATATTTTCCCTTTTATGTTTATTCTTCTAGTTTTATTTGTTGTTGTATTTCATGATATGTTTCTCACTATTGATATTACTTTTCATGCACTAGCAGTCTCCTAAGAAATGTACTAGATTTATGCTAGTCTGGAAATTATAAGTGGGTTGCAACTATGATTTTGTAGTTGCAAGTGAGTTGTAACTCCAAAATTTCAAGTTACGAGTGGATTGCAACTGAGAAAAATATTTCCGACCTTTTGGATTAGTGTCATAATTTGTCTTGGCTAAGAGTTGCAAGTGGGTTGCAACCATGATTTCACGGTTGGAAGTGGGTTGCAACTTAATTTTCTCAGTTATAAGTGGACTGTAACCGAGAAAAATATTCTTGACATTAGATTTTAGGTCACAATTCGTGTTGACTGGGAGTTGCAAGTGGGTTACAATTGTGATTTTCCAACCGCATGTTGGTGGTAACTACGTTTTTCAATTGCACGTATGTTGAAAAAATATTCCCGACTATCATATTAGCTTCATGATTCGTGTTGGCTCGGAGTTGCAAGTGAGTTGAAACTGTCCTTTTGTACATTTGCCAGTGGGTCACAATTTTTTTTTCCAATTGCAAGTTAGTTGCAACTGACAAAAAATGCCCTCGGCCCTTGTATTAGCAACGTGATTGGTGTTGGTTGGGAGTTGCAAGTGATATTTTCAGTTGCAAGAGGGTTGCAACCAAGAGAAAATGTTCCCGACCATTAGTTTAACGTCATGATTCGTGATTTTAAGAGTTGCAAGTGGGATGAAAATGTTATTTTTTTTAGTTGTAGTGGGTTGCAATTGTGATTTTTCCGCTTGCAAGTGGACTGTAACTGAGAAAAATATTCATGACATTGGATTTTAGGTCGCAATTCATGTTGACTGGGAGTTGCAAGTGGGTTGCAACCGTGATTTTTCAACCGCATGTTGGTCGTAACTAAGTTTTTCAATTGCAAGTATGTTGCAACTGAAAAAATGTTCCTGACTATCGTATTAGCTTCATGATTCGTGTTGGCTCGGAGTTGCAACTGGGTTGAAACTGTCTTTTTGTACTTTTCCCAATGGGTCACAACTAAGTTTTTTTTTCCAATTGCAAGTCTGTTGCAACTGACAAAAAATGCCCTCGACCGTTGTATTAGCGACGTGATTTGTGTTGGTTGAGAGTTGCAAATGATTTTTTCAGTTGCAAGAGGATTGCAACCGAGAGAAAATGTTCCCGACCATTAGTTCAACGTCGTGATTCGTGATTGCTAAGAGGTGCAAGTGGGATGAAAATGTTATTTTTTCGGTTGTAGTGGGTTGCAATTGTGATTTTTCCGCATGCAAGTGGACTGTAACTGAGAGAAAAATATTCTTGACATTGGATTTTAGGTCGCAATTCATGTTGACTGGGAGTTGCAATTGTGATTTTTCCAACCGCATGTTGATCGCAACTAAGTTTTTCAATTGCAAGTACATTGCAACTGAAAAATGTTCCCGACTATCGTATTAGCTTCATGATTTGTGTTGGCTCGGAGTTGCAAGTGGGTTGAAACTGTCCTTTTGTACATTTGCTAGTGGGTCACAACATGTTTACGACAGTTGGATTGCTTGGTGATTTCGATCTATCGTGTGAGTTGCAATTGAAATTTACTAGTTGCAACTTAGTTTGTTGCAAGCAGGTTGCAACTAAGAAAAATGTTCCTCGCCATTGAATTGCCACATGATTTAAGATAGCGTTTAAGTTTTAAGTGGGTCACAATTGATATTTTCTAGTTGCAAGTGGGTTCGCAAAGGAGCTTTAGTTACAAGTGAGTTCACAAAGGAGCTTTAGTTGCAAGTGGGTTGCAACCGGGTTTTGTTGCAAGTGGATGCAACTGAGAAAAAAGTGCTTACCCGTTGGATCTCGTCGTGATCCGTGCTAGCATGTGATTTGCAAGTGTTCTGCAATTGAGATTTTCCAGTTGCAAGTAGGTTGTAACCGATAAAAAATATTTTGTCATGATTTTTGCTAGTCGTGTGAGTTACAAGTGGATTGGAACTACGATTTTCCAGTTGCAAGTGAGTTGCAACTAAGGAAAAATGTTCCTATGCTTTCGATTGCGTCGTGATTCGTGTTAGAGTTTGAGTTGCAAGTGAGTTGCAACTTAGATTTCTAGTTACAAGTGAGTTGTAACTGAGTGTTAATTGCAAGTAGGTTGCCCGAGAAAAAAAGTATGTGACCACGGATTGCCTCGTGATTTGTGCTTCGTGCAAGTTGCAAGTAGCTTGCAGCTAAAATTTGTTGACCTCGTCTTACCGAGAATTATCCCTGTCATATGAGAATTCGTTGCACCCCTTAGTTTTATCACTATTTGTAGTTCTGCAGTGTGTGCAACCAATTTTCATGTTTTTATTGTCAGCTAAAGTGTCATCTGACATTGGCGCAATGCCCGTGAGGTATAATTATGATATATCTTAGAAAATTTTGTATTTGTACTGTTAAGTTAAGTGCATGCAACCAATGTTAGGGCAGTTGCACATGATGTGCATCTATAACTATGGCCAAAAAATCTCAATTTGTATATGTAGCTTGCAGTGATTATCTTTGTTTGTCCCTTCTGTTTCTTATTTGTAGCCGCTCGGTTGCTCACTTGAAGCATAATATCTTGTGCGTGCGCGCGCTCTATCAACACCTACATATATGTAGATAAAATGTGAAGTTTGTGTGTAGGTTTTTCTTACTTAAAGTAAAATATAATATTTTTGTGATAAATATGTTTTTTTTCTATGACGTAGGCATATAATGGTTTTTAGGGAATAGAGATTACACTGAGTAGGCACAATCTTTTGCTTCAAGATAATCAATTTTATGAAAGTTTTCATTTTTTCGAGAGAAAAAATAAGTTGAAGCTATGTATATAACATGAGAAATGCTGGTTCGGTAAGGAAAAAACAAATACACAGGCCCAGTCAAAGCTACAATCAAGACCAATCTAAGAAAAAGGACAAGCCAATTGACAGAGAAAATGGACAAGCCTAGAACAACAACCTAGCCCGATGCAATCAAAGATAAGAAGACAGGCCCAACACCCGCAAAAAAAAAGACAGGCCCAACACATACAGTCGGACTCGTGCGAGCTACGAACTAAGCTGGTACGTGGGGGAACTAATAACAAAGAATTAGCAGTTATAATCGTACGGGTGTTAGGGCGACTGAGAATTAGTTAATTCTCAGTCGCCTGAGATCTAGACACGCCCAAAATATTTATGCCGGGAGAATTAGGCGGTTGAAGAAGCATCATAATAATGTTCCAAACATTCTCTAGCTTATTCATGAACAACATTGATCCTGGCAATACATTGATCCTGCCCACAAAACATTGTTGATTAAGTATTCCCTGCTTATGTTATTGTCTAACTCCGTGCAAGGCAAGAGCTCTAACATTTTCCCAACATGTATTGCTTCTTTTTTTTTTTGTCACCCACTCCACATACAATGTGTAAGGGAATGCTGGTACAAGGATGAGAACAACAAGGTGTAGAATCAATCCTCGTACCGATGATCGTCCTTATACATGGAATGCACAACAATGAATAGGGATAGCTACACGGTGCACGGTTACTAGTTAGTCTTGTAGGGTGCCCCCCCCCATGGGAAAGCCACATTTACCGAAAATAGAGACCAATCTCCCTTGAGGCACATTCGACGATCCATGCGCTTTCCAAAAACGGAACAATTCTGACCCTCCATCGTTTCTTCCCTGGTCTATTAATATTATTGTTTCTTCCATCGACGTGATGTGTTACATGGGATGCCAAACTTTTTATTCCACATAGCATGTTCCCCTTGCAATCATAATTGTTGTTCTTGTTCCCCGTATTCTATTGTTATGTTCCATCTGTAGATTCGATTTGTTCCGTCGCGATAGTTTTTGTCCGCACTCTACTATGATATTGTTCGTTGTGGTCTAATTGTTTGTTCGTCGTGATGGCGAGAATTGTTCCTCCGAAGCTACTGTTTTGTTCCACCTGTAGTCGTTGCCAACTGGTTCGGATGTAATATAATTTTTTGGTCCCATATTTTTTTATCTAAATTTAGTCCCTTTTTCTCTATTTTTTGTTTCTTTTGTAATCGCAAAATTTTCTACCACCTAGTCCAACATTTTGTTCCAATCTATTGATGATTTGTTCCATGAGTTCAAATTTTTGTTCAACTTAGTCAAAAATTTGTTCGACTTGTAGTAGCGATGATTTTTTGTTCCCCGTGTGTTATAAAACTTTATTATGTTTTGTCTAAGCATGTGTTCCCCAGGATTCATGGTGTTTGTTCCATGTGCTCTAAAATTTTGTCCATGTTACAGTGAGATTGTGTTCTACAAGGATTCTTCGGTTGTTCACCGTATGTATAATTTTTTGTTCCTTTTGGTCTAAATTAGTGTTCCTGCGTACTTACCGATTAAATTTTGTTCAGGTTGCAAAAATATTGATCCATGGCCATTCATTTTTGTTCCATATGATTTAAAGATTAATTTTCCGTTTTCTTTTCTCGTATACAAAGGGTAGAAGGTAAGCACTTTAGTGTATGGTCTTTGTGTTTGGACGGGATTTTGTATCATCCCAAGTAAAAAAGGTTATGTGAAGCAACGTGAAAATAAATGGAAAAGGACGAGTAAAATAAGAGAGAGCGCTACAATTTATAGTAATATGTACACGCGTGTGGCAACCGTCTTCGTTTGCCAATTTGGACTGGTACGTGTTTTACTAATGCATGATGGTGCAGAGGTGGTTGTGCAAATGAAGCTATTATAAAAACTGAAATTTAAAATATCAAAAAAAATTGAACAGAAATTCCGCATGCATGTACATTTGAACATTTTATATTGATACACAAGGTTTTTATGACATTTTATATGGCTTAAATTTCCATTCTCAACGGATGGCTCGAGATCATCAATTTTAAAGTGTAGAAGAGAAGGATCAACTCTTCCCCAATAAATAAACTATCAACCTTGTGTAAAAGAGACAAAATAAATATCCTTAAATAGTCATGTTGCAGTACCAAAATTTATCTTTTTTACGTGGGGCGAATTTTTTTTCCCAGAAACTTGTATACAATCATATAATGTCTAGATGTCCATGCATATCTTTTTTTTTCTATTTTAATGATATTTTGAAATGTGCTTTTCAACAATGTAAGCTAGCGCACGCACAACGTCCGTAGGTCACGCCAAACATCCTCAACGGAGGTATTAGCAACCAGATGAGCCCTTAGGAGGATAGTATAAACTATGTGGACATGCGCGCTTCGCCGCGTCGTCTGCAGTCTATTTGGCAGAGTGTGATAGGTGTGTTATACTCACTGCTGGTAACACATTTTATTTTGTTTTTGTTGCCATAAATTAAATATATGAGCATATACGGGATTAATGTTTAATCAGTAGACAAATGTATCATTTATGTGTTAGACATGTCTAAAACTGAAAGGTTGACCTTAAAGACAAGAAGCGGGTCTTTATTTAATATCAAAGCTCATAAACAACATAGGGGTACAAGCTTTTCTTCAAATAAACAAAAAGTTACATTGAGAAAACTTCAAACAAAAACACATCGAGCAATAGACCAAGTTCATTACCACAAGAAACTGGCATGATACATGATCAAGGAAAAAATAATGATGTCAAAACAAGCTAACTTATGGAGATCACACGGTAACTTATAAGTATTTGTATTGCAGAGCTCTAAGGGAAGACAAAATTTTGTATTCAATACTTATAAGTGACTGGATTAGTAAATGATTAGTTTATTCAATATAGACAACCAGATTACATATATACTAATTCTATGCAAGAGTTATACATGATATATTCCAAATTATTTATTGGTTCAATATAATTTAAATGAGAAAGTATGGCTGGAAGTTGCCACGAATCTTTACATAAAAGCGAGATCTAATATGTAATCAATTTTGATAAGTTTTGTACATCAAAATAAAAAATTAAAAGTTATGACATTTTTTTTGGACCCACTTAGTCGATGGAGTCCGCTTGTTCATTAATCATAGAGCATGCTCCAAGTCAAGGACACTGAAATTTTTGTTAACTCTATCAATTTATACAAGCATCTCATGTATTCTCAAGATATGCTAATATATTCAAAAGAAAATTCAGTTGCAGGGCCTAAGAGGGACCAAAATAAGCTTATTCTGCTTTATTTCAGAAATCTATACATGTTAATTGTTGAAGTGACATGAAACGCGGCCGTTTCTCGCAAGGCGCGACCATTACTCGCCATGTTAGCGCTCCATGCTTTCCGTTCAGAGATTTTTCCATTCGGTTACTGATGATTCCGGATTCTGGCCAATCTCTCTGCATCGCGTCATCGCATGCCTCGCGAGCCTTCTCCTTTTCAATTCTTTTTTTCGCCATCCGCCCTGATTTTTCCAGTCAAAGCGGTGAGGATGATGCGGCATCTTCGCGTAGTCCCGCATAGGAGCGTCTCTACCTGCGCCGCCCTCTCTCTCAACCCCCACCGTCTCACACACTCACGTCCTCCTTATCTTCCTCACCACCGGCAAAGCGTGGTGGTAGATGGGTGCGCGGGGTTGGAGGAGACGTTGAATTGGTATTGGGCACGTTCGAGGCAGGGAAGCATAGGCGGCCGACGCTGGATGCGGGAGATGGACAGGAGGCGGTGGCCTCGTGAGTAGAGGGGGCGGAGGGAGCAGAGATGAGAGGGAGAGCTCGGGAGCGGAGGGAGCGGTGCATGTTGTTGGGGGAGACGGGTGAGGGGCTGGGATTTGCGGGAGCTCGGGTGGAGGGGAATGTGATCGAGATGGGGTGGGGGTGGGGGTGGGGGCGGGGATGGGAGGGACCAGGTCGCAAGATTTCGGTCAACGCTTTAAACTGCACGATTGAGATGACTCAGAGTGAAGATCAGACAGCGAGAAATACACACGCGGGCAGATAGCCTCAGATGGCTCGCTTTTGCTCAGGATTAAGCTATAGTATAATGAGAAACGGATAGTATTAGACACCTCTCTAACCATTAATTAAGGGAAACGATACAATCCTCCCCTAGGATTGCACCGCTCCATCCTCCGCCTCCTTTCCGCGCGTGACGCTTGCCTGGGGGCCCACCTTATCTCCTCCTTCCATTGTTGCCATATCTTCTTCTTCCGAGCGAGAGACATTGAAGCTCCGCACCTCTGCCCTGCCGCCCCTGACGCCGCCCGACTCCCCATCTCGCCGACGCCGCGCCCCGATGCCGCCCGGCTCCTCATCTCGCCGACGCTGCCCAGCTCCCCATCTCGCCGACGCCGCTCAACTCCCAATCTTCTTTCATGCGCTCGCGTCTAGATTCGAGGGGGCGGCCATGGCTGCTGCTACAAAGGATTTGTACACGCGGTTGGTGGCAGTGCCAGTGGCGCCGCTAGCGAGCTTGCCTCCCTCGCCCTGAGTCACCGCCGACCTCTCCTTCCGCGAGCGGTGCCTCCCTCTACGTCCTAGCGTCGCCCCGGATCTCCACCTCGCTCCCTTCCTCTCTGTTTCTGCTACATGCGGTCGACGACGTGGTCGACGGTGTTTGAGCCAAGACACGGTGCTACACATGCCAGGACAATGATGCTACAAGAAGTGACCGTCGTTGCTACAAATGAAGGGTCGTGATACTGCCGACCAATGTATGTGTTTTTGAGATTTTTCTACAGGGCGATGCTACAATAGTAGTTTTTTTTGCTATTTCTGT
The DNA here is from genome assembly GCA_910589775.1 of Avena eriantha. Lineage (NCBI taxonomy): Eukaryota > Viridiplantae > Streptophyta > Magnoliopsida > Poales > Poaceae > Avena > Avena eriantha. The sequence goes on along the minus strand of OU342743.1, from coordinate 128,903,545 downwards.
TCAATGTGTTTGCTACAATAGCACTAAGTATTTGCTATGGCATTTTCGACGAAAGTCTCCAACAAATTCGATTTTGCTACACTAGTCCAACTTTTTTTTCTACCAAGTCACCGATGATGTCTCCGGCGAAGTCGATTTTTTGCTACAGTTGCAATTTTTTTGCTTTGTTTTGTGGTTTTGCTACAAGAGCGTAAAGTTGTTGCTACGCTGTCTCCGGCGTGGTATTCTGGCGGAGTCTCCGGCGAGTGCGATGCTGGTTCTGCTACATTCATAATTTTTTTGCTACATTAGCGCAATGATTTTGCTACAATAGCGTAAACATTTTGCTATGAGGTCTATGACTAGGTTTTTTCCGGTGAGTCTCCGGCGATATTTTTCGGCGAAGTCGGTTTTGCTATATTAGTAATTATTTTTGCTACAAAATCTCCGGCGAACTCTCCGGTGAGGTCTAATCTGTCTCTTCTTTTTTCTGGACCAAATCGTTTTCTGCTACATGTAGCAAAAATATAGCAAAGCGGGACTATTTATAGCAAAAACAAAATAACGGACGGAAAATAGATCTAACCATTGATCTGGACAGATCGGACGGCTGGGGACCCAGAGATGGAAAGTTTCCATCCCCTGGAGGAGGCGCATCGCTCGCCATTAATTAATAATGCAAATGGCGTCATGACGATGGCGGCGACAACGTTTCTATACACTACGAGGACATAGTGGCCGTGGCTCATGTCCTGTCTTAGAGATTTCACCGAAATCAGGATGAGACCAGCCTGAATGAACCGGACGAAGGCCATGGCCTGGAAAGGCACTAATTCCTTCATATTTAGAATACTTTCAAGCTCCAACTAAGTGTCCGATTGACTGCAGTCATACGAGTACTTCCTTATGGCAGGACATACCATTTGTTATATTGATATATGGACCTCTCCAAAAGTAATCCAGAAATACTGAGTACTACTTTGAGATACACGTCCATCTCATTGTGAGCACGATTTTGGTTTCCTCCAAAGTCTTATAAAATAACTAAATAAGAGAACAATGTAATTAAATATGATTTGGGAACTAGGGGGATATGATACACATGAGCGATGTGCTTATATGAACATGTCTATATATAGTGATGAGGACTTCATCCCAATGATTTAAGTTGTTCTTAATTTTGCCTCACATAGTGTCTGTGGAAGATTACTTGGTGATTAGTGTGAGGAAAGTATTACTCTCACACTAACCATCACAAAAACTACGTGAGGTGAAAACAACATAGCTTTTCGTGAAGTTTCCTCCTACTATATATTTAGGGATATACCCACCTAAAATGATCATGGAGTATTTCCCTCGTTGACAAATCATGTTTAATTTATCATGTTTGTTTCATATAGTTTGTTTTAAGGAATGGCACTGGCTTTATTGATTAGACAAGCTTGTTACATCTTGGATTACATAAGGCTTGATAAAATCAGGGAATCTCCATCCCACACCGTAGCAACCTTTGAACGGAAATCATTCCTCGCTAGCTAATGAGCCATTTGATTAGCATCCCTCAAAAAGTGTGAGAAGTTGATGAACCTCATCGCACGTTCTTTCAAGAAACGCTCAGCCAAGATAGCAGAATAGGGGCTCCACACCTCAATAACACCATTGCACTTTTAAGACTGGAGGAAATCAACATATTAAGGGACTATAAATTACCCTTTTTCTAATAGGTAAAAATCTTTCTCTGAAAAGGTTTTTTTGGGACTTCATAGGATTTAAGTTGTTCTTGTTTTTTCTTCACATGGTCTGTGTGGGAGCTTACTTGATGATTAGTGTGAGCCAAGTAACCAGCACACAAATTATGTGAGGTGAAAACAAGAGAAACATAGATTTGTGTGAGGTTAAATTTCTCCTAACATATATATAGATATATCCATCTCAGATGCTTGTGAGTATCTCCCAGGTTAACAAATCATGTTTCATTATCATGTTCGTTTTCCTATAGTGATCTTAAGACTTTGGAGGATATCACAGTATATATTACTAATATTTAGGGACTGAGAATTAGCAAAACCGTTTTCTGACCGGTAAAAGTCTTTTTGCAAAAAGGTGGTTATTGTGCACCAGACCGTCAATCTTGTGGGACCTGTAATTAGAACAAAATTAATTTGTGCAATGGGTTTATGCCACTAATAACGCTATAGTAATACTATACACAGAATTATTCCCGGGTTACCCTAGTCAAGTCAACAGGTCAACATGTACAATTTTTTTGGACGTGGCTTTTTTTTTTGCTCCGGGTGCATATGCACTTTTTATTTGATTTGATTTTTGTCAAAATTTGAAATACAAAAAAAAATCAAAAAATATGTGCATGTAGAACTTCAAGTTTTAGGTGCGCGCAGAGTTGTTTCGCAAAAAATGAAGATTTTGGGTGGCTTGTGCAAAAAAGACAAACTTTGGTGCTAGTGTAACGTGCTTCACGACGTAAAAATTTGTCTTTTTTACACAGCACACAAAACATATCGGTTTTCGGTGGAATGACTCCGTGTGCACCTCAAATATGAAGGTACGCATGATCATATTTTTCTTCAAAATTTCTACTTTTTGATTTTTTTTTCATACCGGGTGCATATACATCCGGGTGTAGGGGTTTCCGATTTTTGCAGAACTACTTCACTTTGTTTCACGAGCTCCGATCCAAAGGGGCTAACTGATTTTTTCCACTGCTCCCTGCTCTGCTCTGTGTATAGATGGGGCAAACCCTGAAGCCTTCTCCTTCCACACAAACTGTTTCAGGGAGTAGAGTCTTCTGTCGACTTCATCAATATCTTAAGGCCAAAAACCGGACTCATCAGAAAATCATGTCCGACTTCCCCATAGCGCGCAATCATAGTTATTTGTATCGAATAGGAGAATCTGTCATATGACTGATCTTTATTCTTTAATAATTCATCTGTGCCGACGTTCAAGGCTTTTCCCAACAAGATGACAATTGAGGAAATTTACATAGTTGCCCTTTGAATTGCGGCCAGCTTTGTCGTCTTCCATCTCTGCTCTGACCTAGTATCGTTATATTCCATCTCCACCCCGACCTAGCACTCTTCTGCCCCCAGCCTACCTCTCCGGATCCCCTGCTCGTCCAGCTTGCCTTCTCAGTGCTGGAATTTGAGTCGAGCTGGCTGGCTCGGCTCGGCTCGTTTACAGAACGAGCTCATATTTGAAAGTCGGATCGACTCGGTAAACACGCGAGTAGCGTGATACCTTAGCACCGCAACCTGACTCATCACGGGTACCGGGCCTGGTGTACAATGAGGACCACGACATGGCCAACCTTCGTCGGCACGCAAGGGTGGATCGGGACGCTCTGCTACCATGCCGTGGCGCCATGGAGGCCATGGTACACCAATCGCCAGGTCGCGTGATACACCACCGAGTATTGATGCATAACTTTCTCACGTTCATACACTTCATATATTGTTCTTTCTGATAGTGTTTGTGTTTTTCTAAGAACTTATACATTTTAGAACAACCATATCTGAATGATTTATGCCTTTTAACTTTTTTCCTAAAATATTTTTTAAATTACTCTCATCAATACTTGTTTGTTTTAGATCAAGGTTTTATATAGTTCTATTGTTTATGTCAAATTTAGTATGATATTGTTTCCCTTCTAAAATATTAGTTACCGATATCTCATTTATTTGAAATGTTATAAGTGTACATTTTCGTACGCGCTCACCACAACTTGTCTATTTTATGTCAATCACTGTGTTTGGAACATCTCAAACAACTTATATTGCATATTTTAGATGATTTCTTTCTTCAAGTTAGACAGTAGCAACCACAATATCTTTTCACCTTTTTATATATATTATATGATCGAACACATATCACACCAAATCCAACATACTACTCACCTATGTATGGTACCCATCTTGTTACGAGGTGTCTTATACCCATCTTATCACACTAAAAACCACAAATTGGTGTCGCTGCCGTGCACAACAATCAGGCATCACGGCAGCACCATCGACTTGGATTCACTGCCGCCGCCGCATCCCACCATTAAAGATTCCCCAAGGGAGATTTGTGGAGAGTTTTGCGACTAGATGTAGCAGACTAGAGAGTTTCGTTGCGGGAGAACAATATATAAAGGCCAGCCTCATTAGGGGTGGGCCACACCAGTCAGCGAGACGCAGAAACCACCGTAAACAACATGGAAATAACTAATGTGTCGTTAATAAGCACCGGTTCATCCTGCTACCTACCACAATGTAAATATCAACCGGTATGAGATCTATGTGTCAGCTTTGTTTGTCTCCGAGAAAGTCCATCCTCCACTACGAAATACCCTCATATCTGGTAGACTTTTAAGGTGGCATAAGAGAAAAGAACCGGAAAAAGTTTGTTAAGCAGCGGATGGGCTGTCGTGGCATCATTTTGTCGCGGCGGCTAGGCGGATTGCGGTGTCGTGGTAGGTGTCCGGGTAGGCCGGCGCATTATAATGCCGCAGTATATGGATGGGGGAGTGCGTCATGCATTGTATCGCCGCATCAGAGTGTGTCCCATGTTGTCGACTGTTCAACCAACACACGTTGACTGGTTAGGCTGGTCTCATTGACTGGTGTAACCCACCACGGCCGAACTGTTTTGTTCTCTATTATATATAACTCTACATCCACATCCACACCCTCTTCCTACAACTTTCACTAATGCGCGAAGTGGACTTAGAGGCGACTGCCGACTATGATATCGAGATGCAAAATCCTCCAGGTGTTGAGCGCGAAGGCGGCAGACTGTATCATAGACGTGTTAAGGGCGGCGGCAAAGTCCGTGCTTATGTAATTTAATTTTTCTTTTATCTCCTATATCTAAAACACTAATTTGGGGTTTTCTTGATCAGGCATGGTGTCAAGGTGGATCGACTTGAAAGTAGATGGCTGGATCGGCATGCTCAAATCAAACTCCGATCTACTTTGCAAGTGCTGCCTACAGCCACGTTGCCTAATTGCATATGAGGGCGTGAACACCGACCGCGCAAGTTCCACGGGTTTCACCACAAGCAAACAAAGTGTGACTTCGTATTTTATATTGATAAAGAACACCCATCGGAGCTGCAACGTGTGGTGGTGGCCTTGTGGAAGGACACCGTCCACAACTTGTCCGAATTGTCTGACTCCGACTATGAGGAAATAGTGATGCAAGTGAAGAAGGAATCAGATGACCAGATGACTCCTGCGATAAGCGTGATTAAGACAATGTGTGCGTCCGCGGCGGACGTGCTGGAGCCACTTGCAGAAACTCTAGATCAGCTTGCTTATGAGTAAAACACTTATGTGTATTTTCAGCAAAAATAATTTAGTTCTCTTTTTTGTAGAGAATAATTTATTTCTCTCACTGACTAGCGTGTACCACTAGCAAGTGAGCATCGGATTTAGCATACTATGGGCCCTCAGAGCTACCGTGGCCCATAAATGTTGTGCCGCACGACCTAAAGACGCATCCAAAACCCTAATCCCCATACACCAATCGTAGTTCCTATATAATACAACAAATCCTTGCTTCACTCGGCAGCAACCGTACTCCTGGATCTCCCCACTATCCCAATCAGAAAATTTCCCACTCCATCTTCTCTTTTTTAATCCTATCTCTGTACGAGTTAGATCAACCACGAACATATCAACCGTGGTAGATCGACTGCAGGCAGATCCACCACACGGAAAATCGAGTAGATCCACTGCGCGGATGATCGACCGTAGGCAGATCCACCACGCGGTCGACCGCGGGCAGCTCGATAGCGAGCATATCCACCGCATGGAAGATCAACTGTGGGCATATCCACCGGGAGGAATATGGTGGTGAGGCCTTGAAGATCCACCACCAGGAAGATGGTTGCCAACGCACTGCAGATCCACCTTGAGGAAGATCGACATGGCCTTGCAGATCCACTTTGCAGGAGATAGTAGAGAGGCCTTGAAGATCCACCGGGAGCAAAGAAAAAAATAGTGTAATTAGGTTAGGTGGTTATGTTAGATGAACAATTATTTCACTTTTCTAATCGTCATCGATTTTAAAATCGGTCCATCAGAAGAGTACAATAATGAAATGTAATGTAATGAGTTTTATGTTTTGAAATAAAATTGAATTTTATATCTTAAACTGTGCACCACAATCTATTTATATTAGCAACATAAATCATGTATTATTAGTGTAATTAACTTTGAGTGATGTTCAACGTTGTAACACGATAAATAATTCGCAGTTACAACGGCACTAAAGTTCTGCCGTCTTCAATTATGTAACGAGGCGCATCCTCAGCCACGCCGTGGAAGCGCTATCTTGGCGGATCACGTTGTGCCACGCCAAAAAATCCGCCGCCGTTTCAGAATCCCCGACGCAGTTATCCCTGACGACTTTTTTTACCGTGCCAGCGCGAGCGCAGCGACTAAGGCTACGCCTCGGCGTCTATAAGCGTCAGCGCCCGAGCTCTGTGTTGTAGTGCTCGTAGTGAATCTAACATCGATTCTGCCACATCACGATAGAATAGCATCGAAGAAGATATGCACAATCTAGCATCGATTCTATACCGTCTTCACAGAAATCATGAATGAAGGCATGTCACAAACTAGTGTCCTAACTATTAGATCCTATTAAATATGCCGGATGATCATCTAAGCTACTAGATCAAGAGTTTGTTGTTAGTCATTACACCCAACAAACAAGCGCGCACGGGAGGGGGGGGGGGGATTCAGAGGACAACTCGGAGAAGAGGAAGAAGAAGGCTTGTCGGTAGCGATTCAAGGTGACTGGAGAATATGCCCAGCTTAACTACTCGTTGCCGAAGTAGCTTCTAGCAAAGGAGATCTCGAATGGGGTGGGGATTGGAGAGGGTTTTTCACAGTGAGATTTGGCAGGGTAAGTAGGTGAGACTTTCTATGCAAGGTGACCAAATTTCTCCCGCCTTATTTTCCCTGCCACGCACGAGTTTGCGCCATCTCCATGGTCGTACAAACTTTGCCTCCGCGTTCATCCACCTTGCACGTGCCGAGCCTTGTTATGAGGAAATAGCCAATTAGCGTTGGGCTTGTTTTGCAAAGTGGTTTCAGATTTTTTGTTGGGCTGGACCAACTTCCCATGCTGGAACAAAGCAAACTAAATTGCACTACTCGAGCCTGGTTCAACCTTGCGAGCAAGCAAATGTGCCCCAAACCATTTTAGCTGGAAGTTTGAAAAGAGTCGGTTATATATCTTATGTATTTATAGCAGTAGATATTTAACTAATTAATATACCGATCTAATTTGTAGAGATATGCTCGGATCTTTATGTAAATGCAATTGATTCGATGTACCTAGCTAATAATCTATAAATAGAAGGTGGAACCATGGTGCTCAACATGAAAAGTTAGTCCAGCAAACATTCATATCCTTCACCGACATGTCCTTCGCCAGTGAAGGCAAGGTCGCCCGCCACTCCTTCAACGTCACCACGCTTAGCGGATACCACCTGCTTGTGATACACCAGACCAACATGATGGACAAATTCAACACTAACGGCCATCGCCGTTTGCAAAGATGATGTGCCTCCAAGGGAGGCGGTCAGGGTGGAAGCACGTGCTCCAACTGCGCAAACTGAACTCGAGGTTGGTTATCCTCTGTGTCTCCTCGCTCTCGGCGCCTGGGACGCAGAGTACCGTGCATCGTCGAGTTCGGGTTAACAGAGGAGTACGTGCATCCACCCTTACCTCCTCCCTCAGCGCACCCACCTTTATAGATGGCGACGATGGGTGACGGAGTCAGGATTTGGATATGGGGGGCGAGATACCGAGGCCGCAAAAAAAAAATTGGGCAATCTATTAGCCTTTTTGTTTTTTCAATGTTCTTTGTGATTAACCTTGCCAAATAAATAGCAAACATATAACAAATTTAGAGCCTTAACAAGCCTAACTACCCCTCGTGTGGATGTAAATTTTACTCTGATTTTTTTAATGGACTGTAGTTAAAACTTTTTTTAGATTTTTATACTACGACTTGCACGGGGCTTGAACGGCTTGAACGCCAAATCAGTGCTGATCGGTTTGGAAAGTACTTGAAGCTACTAATTTTGATAGTTGTACACACACCTCATCACAGGCAATTGGTGTAATAATAGTAGCATACCTCTAGATTTGAGAGATGGCCAGGTATGGTTCGGGAGCTCGATCGATGATGCGGCCGCGCGGCAGAATGCATGATCAACACTTCAGCAAAGCGCCGTCGGAGAAGTGCATCGCTAGACTACATCTGGTCAGCTTGGTGGTCGCCATGGGCGCCAGATTGACCGGAGGTGGAGATAATCCAATTTAGGAGTATTTTTGTTGGATAAGAAAATGGTTACTCCCTCCAGTTTATATTAGCGGCTTCAACTTTATAATGTAGTTTTGTATGTATCTAGTTAACTAATTAGACTAGATGCATTCGTATCTAAACAACGTTGAGGTCGTTAATATGTACCGGAGGGAGTAGATTTTTCTAAGGCCAGCTTGCGCTTGCCGATCGGCTTTGGCAAAGAAAGCGAAAGTCATGGAAAAATAATGGAAACCAAGCAACGCCTTGCAGACGAGCATCTCTAAATGTTGTGCTTTAGAGAAAGACTCGTGTCCTCAGGAGATGACAGACCAGAGCACGGCTACCAGCGAGGCCATGCCGATACGGGTGTTGTGCCGCGAGATGAGCCTGGAGCTACTTGCTTGCGTGCGCGTTGAGGTGGCCACGGCCTTGTCACCCAAATCTGGTGAGATCATGACCGCCAAGAATATCTTGGCGATGAAGTACACACCCAGGTGGTGGCGCGCGAGGTTGTCCCGTAACGCCCCCGGCAACGCTGGTGCCGCACATCGTGGCCTCGTGGCCTCGTGGGCGAGTCATTCCAGCTCACGGAGTGGTACACGGTGCCCAGGCGTGCCATCGTGTTCCTCTCGGTGTACGAGTCGTCATTCTAGGATACCTGACTCCAGACGCGTTCAACGTGGAGTGCTTCTTCTCGGTGGCGAGCAGGGAGGACGTGGCGTACAAGCATAACTTCCCGGCCTTCGGCGTTGGCGTCGCCCAATGGATTGGTACATAGGAACTGCACTGATATATACAAACTAATTAAAGACAATCATACTCTTAATTACAAAGAGGCACTGAAGCAGAAGTGAATCTTTATAGAAGAAAGGAAGTACAGTTACGGGAGACTCCTCCCTACAAGTCCGGAGAATAACTTCTTATCGATGATCAAGTGTGGCGTGTATAGATTAGAGTCATATATTGCCGGATATTTTTTTACAGCTAGCGACCTTATGGATCCACATCCTATGGAAAAAAGAAGAAGAATTTAAAAAAGAAAAGTCCCGCTACAACTTTTAATTCCTTGTAGCGGCAGCACTAACACCACCAAAACAACACCATAAGTTCAACCGCTCCAATAGTGATGCCTTCAAGAAGGAAATAATGTACAAGCGTTGTCGTCGCCTGATCAAAGATCATAGGTTTTCAGTCTGAAGAAAGTCCTTGCTCATAAAACAATGACTTCAACAAGGCCATTGCCAGGCACAATCAATTAAAACCAGACCTTAAATTTTCACCCTACAAGGTAGGACTGTGAACTTCTCCTATGTTACCGCCCCTCTAACAGTCGATGCTACGAGTCACAAATCACCAAGTCTGATCCTCATCACCACAAAGACTCAAACCACCATCGCTAGCCCTCATGTCCATGCTTTTATGATATTCTTCACATCTGACTTCATCATGGATCGTCAAAGACATGACACATGATGGTAATAGATAGCAGAGATTCGCAACGCTCTCTCTGAAACCAAATGGTCAGAAATAACATAGGTGCGAACGACCGAATTCTTTTCGATATAGCAAACTTCAGGCATGGTGCGCTCATAGGAGTTCGCAGGCGGAGCCTTCTGGAACACGATGCTCCATGCCAGATCAATGAGGACAGGCAGCTAGCAGATCTTCGTCTTAGCACGAAAGGAACCCTAGAACCGCCACCATTATTCAGGTCGATCCAGTAGTCTCCACACCGCCGGCTACCTACCAGCAAAAAGAATGAGCGGGCCAACCATCGTCCCTTTCGAACCCATGGAGAAACCCACAGATCGGGCAGACAAAGACTGACAAGAGAGATCTCAGCAATGTCCATGAAGGACTTAGGGTTTTGCGGAAAAGAGAACGTTGGGGATTTCGTCGGAAGTCAGGAAATAATGGGATCAAAGTCGTCTGAATATTAAGAGGAATCGCTCTGTTACAAATCGCTTGGGGATTGTTCGGTGCCCCTCCTAGGCTTCTCCCGCCCTATATATAATAGGCCAGGTCTCAAAGCTGTATGCGGATAGGTTACATGATTACAACTCCAACTCAATGTTAGTCTTTTAATTCTTCCTTCCTAATACAATTACAATCTCTGCCGGTTGCTCCTTTGGATCTTTATCTTGATTCTTCATGGGCCGTAAGCCTTTCCGTAGGTCCTAGGTAGCAAATCATGAGGACCCAACTAATTATACCCATATTAGTAGCCCCTGAGACTCTACCTTAACCGCAGATTCAGGTTGAGTCTCAAGAAATTGCTTTTGTTCTTTTTTTCTTTGCTTTCACTATTTTTATACTTTATAGAGATTTGGTACAACGAGCCTGATGCATCCGACGGATCGGAAATCAGTTAATTGCTCATAGGAAAAAGCAAGGTTATCCTACATCAAATTCAAATCCCTAGGCCTGAGCTCAGAATTTGTTACTGGTGTAACTCAGTTCGGGCCGCTGAGGTCTTATCGACTCAGTTCCAGCTTTATTTTATCGGGTACCCAACGCGTCTGTTAGAATTTTTCATCGTATCGGAGATACGTATATAATACTGGCAGAGCGCATTCTTATGCGATTACCAGGCCACACAAGACGAATCCCGGGGTCTTACCTTCATGTTTCTGAACACGGCATTCAGAGTTTTGTCACATTTAGCTGCGATCCGAGATTTTTATATATTTGTCGGCTGCCCTGCTGTGCTGCCAATATTTATGGATTTTGCAATATATTTTGATATTTTATGAAGGCTCCTGATGGGAGTAACCCTTGGAGGATACAATAGATGTAAAACTCCCAAGTATTTTCAGGCAATGTTTGTCTTTTTATTGGCCTGCATAATATTTCTATCGGGTGCGAGAGAGCGCTCCCGATGGGAGTAGCCCTCGAGGCTATGTTCGGATGCCTGTATCTGGACATAGGCTCATAACTGATGTTAAGCCAAGCAAACATACAAATTATCCTTTGAATTCAGATGAACGAAAATTGAAGGTGTGAAGAACTTATCTTTATACATATATAGCGTAACCGTGGGTACATTGTTTTGGCAGATTGCAGCCTGGCCGTAAGCCGAAGTATTTTGGCTTTTAAAAGCCGGGCCATAGACCTTATTGAATTTGTAAGTAAACATAGGATCTATTAAGCATAAAAGCGTCGTAGCTGTGCTACGTTCCATGGATTGGAATACTGGACTCCTGTCTTCTTTTCCTGTAGACGATATGCTCCTTCAGGAATAACTTCTGTGACGATGTAGGGTCCTTCCCAAGGTGATTCTAGTTTTCGGTGGCAATCTTGCTTGAGCCGAAGAACTAGGTCCCCTACTGCAAAGGACCTAGGTCGTAATCGTCGACTGTGATAGTTGCGCAAATTTTGCTGATATATGGTGGCTCTCTATTGGGCTTCATCTCGAGCTTCATCGAGTGCATCAACGGCATCTTCGAGTGCTTCTCTTGACTTGTCTTCGTCATATGTAGCTACTCTTGGAGATTCATGTGAAACTTCAACTAGAAGGACGACTTCAACGCCATGGATCAGAAAGAAAGGTGTTTCTTGTGTCGAATTATTTGGAGTAGTTCGTAAACTCCACAAAACAGATGGCAACTCCAACCCAGACTCCTTTTGCTCTATCAAGTGGTGCTAGTAACCTTTTCTTGAGGCCATCGGTTACTAGACCATTGCCTTTTTCTACCTGCCCATTGGTTTGTGGGTGGGCTACTGAGGCGTAGCTTACTTTGATGCCATCTCTTGACAATATTCTTTAAACTCACTGGAGGTAAAATTGGTTCCATTATTCGTGATGAAGGTATAGGGTTTAATTCAGCTGCTGGAGCTCCTAGCTTTGTTGCAAATCGTTGACATGCTTCACATGTTCTGACTATATCATTTGCATCTTGAACTGCTGTAAACCAATAAAATCCTGTCCTGAATGCTTTGGCAGCAATTGCTCGACTGCTGGCATGATGACCACAAACTCCTTCGTGTATATCTTTGAGTATGGCTTTTCCCTCTTCAGGTGTGACACATCACTGTAACACACCCGAAATGCTTCTCTTATATAATTCCCCTTTTATTATCCTGAAGGCATATGATCGTCGAGTGATTCCCCGGGCTTCCGTTGTATCCTCGGGTAATTCTTCCCGAACCATATAGGCTATGTATGGTTGCATCCATGTAGACTCTATTGTCATAACTTCATCAATGTCTAGTTCTTCTCGGTTGGCATCTTCTGTACTTGTACTTGCTGATGAAGCCCCCGGGTCTTTTCGCGACTTACTCTTTTTCCCTATCTTGGGTGCTATGACCTCAGAAACTCTTTTTGCTTTGATAGAACATTCAGATATTTCTTCCCAAAAAACTCCATGTGGTACTAGTAGGCAATGAAGTATCACACATAGGAAGAGGAAGCAATGAAGAAGCCGATAATTTGGCAAACCAGTGAACATATTCGGGTGTGGCTGGTGGAGCCATCTCCGCCATGTTGGCTTGTCTTGTGATTAGCTTTTAAATTCTATTGGATGGTCGCCCTTTTTGAATCATTGACATTGCCCCTTTTGACCTGGGGTATTCGTTACCTTGATCAGTTGTGTTCTGCGGTTGCCCTGGTTGTGGAGGTGGCGCACCGATGGTTAGCGTGCCAGGTGTAGATGTGTATCCCTCTTCTTACTACTTCGGTTGCTTTTGCATCGCATAGCTCTTGCATATTTAAAAATGTTCGACAATCTTTCATAAGGTGGTTGGATTGTCTTTTTCATGACGTGTCGATGTAAAAGTGCATATTACAGGGCCCTTCCAACATTTGCATGGCGGACATAGGTGCGTTCCGGGCTCTTGATTGATATCGCTGCACTGATTGACTTCCTCCGCCGTCCTCCCTATTGCGACTGTATCCATTGTCGTAGTCGTCGTTCCTGTGGTTGCCTTCACCCGAAAAACTGGCTGCCACGTATCTTGGTCCTGTGCTTCCGTCATTGTTTCGTCGCCTCTTGTCATTTCCACGTTTATGCCTGTCTTCTTCAGGTGAACGGGTTCGCTTATTATGTAGCGCGTCCTCTCCATCAGCCCAACGATTTGCTATGTCCATTAATTGTGAAATTGTCTTGGGCTTGACACGCCCTAATTCTTCATTGAGTTCATGGCGATGGAGCGCATTGAAGGTCTCGATTGCTATTTCGTCGAACATGGACTCAGCTGAATTTTTAATGATGTTCCACCACTGGATGTATGCTCTTATCGACTCAAGGCTTCTGTTTGCATGCCCGTAACTTCTCCAAGGATGCGGGTCTTTTGAATGTGGACTGAAAATGTCAGATAAACTTATCTTCGAGATCATTCCAACTACCAATAGAATCTTCGGGTAGCTATCTTAACCATGACCTTGCAGCGCCAATAAGGTGCAGTTGTAAACTTTGCATTGCTGTAGCTGTGGAGCCGCCCTGTAATTTCACGGTGGCCAAATAGTCTGCTAACCAAGCTTCGGGTTCCTGAAGTCCGTCGTATTTTTGATGGCCATGCGGAAGTTGGAAATCTTTGGGTACCGAGGTTTTCTGAATTCGCTAGGTAAAACAGCTGGCTCCGCATAGCCCGTAGTCGTCCTCGTTGTCGTCATCATGGTATCTTCAGTTGCAGTTGTCGACTCTTGCGTTGCTTCGCGGCTCTAGTCCCGAAAGATGTTCCTGATGTGGTGACCGAGATCGTCGGGTATGCTATGTTTGCCGACGGTTGTTGTGACAGCATGGAGATCTGTTGGGTTGATGTGTAATTGCTTGTTCTGCTTGTGCGAGAGTTGCTCCTACCATGCCTAGGTTCATCAGAGCAGATCGGTGTAGAGCTGCGCGAGCATCGTCGGGTACAGGTTGGGTTGTGATTAGGTATGTCTACGCGGCCACAATTGCTGCTTGAGCCGTTTTAGCTTTGATGTTCCCCGCTTGATCTACTGACATGAACGACAGATCAAGGTCTCTGATCAGTTTGTTTCTTTCTGTTTCGGGGACATTCCATAGTCGTGATGTCCCCCTTCTTGGTGGTGCTCCACGTATTACGCTTTTGGACCTTTGGGTAGAACTTACTTGTGCCCGTCGTAGTCTAGATTCGTCGGCTATCCGTTTTCTTTCGTCAAGTTTTCTTTGCATCCTTAGTAAGTCTCTCTTTTTCTAGTAAAGCAAATATTGGTATGCTAATAAATCTTCATGTGAGGCATCTGCTGTCATCAGGACTACACCCGAAATTGCTTCTCTGGCTTTTTGCCATGCTGCTGCTGGTAGTCAGAGAGTTTGCCTTTCTCCTCCGTTTGGTTCTACTCCTCCTCCTTGGATTATATGGTTGTCTGTTGTTTCTCCTCCATTTCCGTGGTTTCCTTTGTTGTTGTGATTCCCTGCATTGTCATCCGATAAAGGGTTATCCGGGTCGAGGATAGGGTTACCGTTAGAGTCACGCGGTGTCGAGGTTTTTCCGTTGATCTTGCACACTTGGTGGCGTGTAGTGTATGGACTTGTGGTGTCATCATTTGAATTGGGGCAGACAGTGTTGGGTGGATTGATGATTTTTTTTCTTTTTGTTCTGGGTAGATTTCTTCCATCCTTATTCCAAAGTCGATGCTTTTGCTGCTTTCCTCCGTTTCAGAGTTTGTTGGGCTTGTTCCGTGTGGTGAGGCTAGTAGGGAGGCTAGTAGGGAGTCTGATCCGAAGGAGAGATTGTCGTCAAGACCATCAAGGTCCCCTAGTTCTGCCTCATCTTGCTTGGTTTTGTCAGGTGCTTTAATCTCTACTATGAACTCCATGGAGGATCCAATAGATGATGCTGGAAACGCCGTAATCACAGTTTGTTCGACCGACGGTTCTGCCGAAGGGTGTGATTCTTGGGGGTCTTCTACTTGGAAGTGGAAGCTTCCGATGATCAGATCGGATCCGCTATTGAAATCGGCGGGTACCATCACAAGGGTGAGCGGGCGTGGATCTGCTTTTGTTGGGTTGGTGCTTGCCGAAGAAAATTTCACCGAATCCATGGTTCTAGCGTTCAAGTTTCCCACAGACGGCGCCAATTGACGAGGGGAGATCTCGGCAATGTCCATGAAGAATGACTTAGGGTTTTGCGGAAAAGAGAACACTGGGGATTTCGTCGGAAGTCAGGAAATAATGGGATCAAACTCGCTTGAATATTAAGAGGAATCGCTCTGTTACAAATCGCTTGGGGATTGTTCGGTGCCCCTCCTAGGCTTCTCCCACCCTATATATAATAGGCCGGGTCTCAAAGATGTATGCGAATAGGTTACATGATTATAACTCCAACTCAATGTTGGTCTTTTATTTCTTCCTTCCTAATACAGTTACAATCTCTGTCGGTTGCTCCTTTGGATCTTTATCTTGATTCTTCATGGTACATAAGCCTTTCCGTAGGTCCTAGGTAGCAAATCATGAGGACACAAGTAATTATACCCATATCAAAGACCGAGATGTAGCGTCGCCGCCTCCAAGTCTGCACCATCGCACCCATCTTGTCCTCCATGCCTCCCTTCCAAGCGGCCGACCAACGCCGCTCTGGTGAGCACCGTCGCCCACCACTCAAAACCTCCATCAGCGCCCCGTGCTTCCCCTTACCCCTCGCGCGCATGCAAAGAGGATCGATGGAGCCCGTGCAACTCACCCGTCGCCTTTGGCGGCCAAGGCATGGATGCCACCATCAGCGCATGCATCGGACGGTAGGGGAGAAGTGGTGGTGGATGTCTAGGGTACCGGACAAACGCTATTTCCTTATATTTGACCAGCCTTTTACTTACAGGAGAAATGAAAGATGCTTATTTATTCCCTCAACTAATCATAAAGATGGAGTATAGGCACAAGGAGGGATCTAAGAGTATAATAGGGGAAACCTCTAGGACTTACCAGATTGGTTAGCACTTTTCATCCATTAGATCTAGCCCTCAAAGCAAATCCCAACCATGTGTTAGCCGGTAAGACTTTTTTACCCCTCTTAACAGTGTTTCACATCAACACTAGCTGCACACTATGGTAATCACTGTTGGTGGGTCTGACTACTCACAGGCCCACTTTACAGTGGCCAAAGTCAACTTTTCCACTAGGTGGTTACGGGATGTGAGGCGGAGTGCAAACAGGGACGGCCAAAAAAGCATCGCTCGGTCAAACCCCGGTGGAAACCCTAGCCTCCACGTCCCACACGCGCGCTTCTTCCCATTTTCCTCATTCCTCCCTTCGTGCCTCCTTCTCCTCCGCCACCCTGCATCGCCTCTCGTCATTCGTTCGTGCCATCGGCTCAGCCACTGCTACCAGCGCCTTCTCCTCTTCCAGTGTGGCGCTTCCATTGTCGTCCTCGTGTGTCTTGCACAGCGGGAGAAACAGATGGTGGCCGCGGAGCATCACATCCATGTCATCGCTGAGAGAGTGGTTGGTGGCTGGCAGGAGCAGCGTAGCCCGCTGCTCACGCCGCCTTCACGCATTGTGAGGAGGGGAGGTTAATTGAAAGCGGGTGAGCATCTCCTTACCATGCATATTTTTGGTCGTGCCTTTCCATGAGGCCCTCCTTTTCACATTGCTCGGGTGCTGGTCGGATGCAACATGCCGTTGATGGTGATAACCGGGAGGAAGAGGATGAGCTGGAGGGGGAGTAAGGGGAACAAGGGAGGTTTGAGGGAGGATGTATAGGAGATCCCCGACGATGTTGTACCTCCCATCGGCGCACCGGAGAACCTCCCATGCATGAAGCTAGTGCCCTTGTCGAGCAACACAATCTTACATGCTACAGTAGCAGGGTGAGTACCCCACTGTTCTTCTTTTTCTTCACATCGTTGTGGTATAAGTGATTGCCCATGATTCTAACCTCTTGCAAAGTTTGGTCAGTTGTAATCTTGCTTTGTTGGTTGTTTTTCTTCTTCTAATCAGAGTGAAGTGTGATGAGATTTTTTATTGTATATAGGTCACCATGTGTAGAAGAAAGCAATTGTTTGTACCTTTACAAGTATACTTATTATTTTATACCATCACACTCTTGCATTCCTCTCATTACATATAGCATAATTCATAATATTTGCATATGTTTCATGTTAATGTTATTCCTGCAGGTGTTGTTTTATCAACTGGTGTGTGGTGGCCTCTCGATTTTGCTTATTGTTTGATCGGCATCAACCTCCTCTGCTCCCTCTTCATCATGCACAATGACTCAATAGCCCATGAATCTTATTTAACTCACTCGGTTTGTGTTGTCCGCTAATTGTATGATCCAGAAATTAATTTCATATGAAACTCTTGGTGGATGTCCTTCTCAATCCTTTACCATTACACACATGTGTGTGACATCATCGGGTTTTTGTGTGATTGGTTCTTATGCAGTTCTCTTTCATGGCACCACACTCTTTACTCTTATTTGGCGTATGCAATGCAATGTTTACATATTATGTTAGATGGTATGCAACTAAATACATACTATGATATGGTTGCGATTATTAGTAGGTAAAGGTTTTTGTTGGACAAGTGCAACATGCTTCATCCTTTATTTTCTCTCCATTATCTTTGTTAATGATTTACATTTTAGTTCATAATTTTCAGAATCAGGTTGCTATATAGGTTTAAACTTAACATCGCATCTTATGTTATCATGATACAGTCATGGAGATGAGTTACCTCGGTGACTACGTGGTATCAGTAACAGACCTATTGGCCTCTTTGTGTGATGCATCCAGCGTTGTTAAACACGATATCTACTTATATTGTTCTATCAGGCATTAACTGAGCTAAAAAGTGAAGGTGATGTTGTTCCCTACAACACTGATTTTGTTTTTCACTTACTAGTGAGATATTTTGTTGGTTGCATGTCAAGTAAACAAGCTAATAATATTTTATGATTCAGGGGCGCGCACAAATGAGCTATTTGTCTTTATCTCTCTTTTAGTGCGTGGGCTTCTCTCTTCCTCACTAGCTCAGCTTTGGCAGTGGAAGGTGTGCTCAGGTGCTTCCTATCCTCTTCTGCCTTCCAACAGATTTCTATCTAACGGCAGCTCTCTCCTTGCAACTACAAACTTCTCCCTTTTGGTGTTCTTTTGTATACGATTTCTATCTAACTTTGCTATGCTTAGGAAATTTAAAGGTGATTCTCTATTCCTAGCCGTAATTAAACTGATCTTAAGTAGCCAAGATATTTGGTGAAATGTGTACAAGAAATTTCCAAAAGGAACATTCTTTCTGTTGTTAATTGGGTATTGGAGAGGTAACTTTAATTTATTTATTATGATCTCGTTGGTCCTTCCCAGTTTTAATATGCAAAAGAAATGGTAACGAACATGTTAGTATTCTACTTATCACACTTATAGTAATTAATTAAACAATACATATGTATAATAATTCGTATTTTACCTTATACCAGTTTCAAGTATAGTATTTTCTTGGTTAAGGTATATGGGTTGACCTATTCTTGCTATAAAAATGCTTTCGATATTGGTTTTGATAGTAACTACATCACCATCATTTCCTTACATTTCAGTTTAGTTTCTTACAAGGCCCATAAAAATTAACCTTGCCAATAGTTGTCATGTTCATTTACTACATCGAGTGATTTGTTCACCATACCTCTCGAGTTCCAATGGTGATGGTCTCAACTGTTGAACACCTTTTTAAGATGTGTGTGATGTTGGAATTGCACGAGGTGAGCGAGCACTCTATCCACATTTTTTATTCTCCCTAATGAAGCATAAGAACTGTCTTATGTAACTGTTCAAATGAATCTTAATAGAGAGGCTAGGTTTGAGGCTCTACTGGCTATCCTGAATATTTTGTGGTACCTTATCCCTAAAATTACATTACTGGTTATCTCAATCCATGTGGAAACAGCCAGAGAATATTGTTGGGGATGTTTTGAGGGAAGGAGATGAGGTGGATCAGCAAGCAACAAAAGAACATGCCTTTTTTAGTTTTTGCTTCCGTTGAAAATGCTTTGGCCTACCCAAGCATATTTTTAACTATGAATTATTTGCGTTGCCATACATTGGTTTTGTTGAAATTAATAGTGTTTTAGTCAATTAAATGCTTTCCAAAAAATCTAGATGATATGCAGTAAGCTTGTCATTCTGGTATTTCAAAGATTTGTTGATTTACATGGCAAGGTTTATTATATATCCAATTCATAGGATGTCTACGTTCTAAAGTACTTAGTTTCTTTTATGAAGAGAACTGTAGCCTTCGAACTGAACTAAAATATAGAAGACTTAAACTGTTGTTTGTTTGATTTATGCTACCTTCATTCACAAGATTCAACAATGTAATGTTTTCATTATTTTGTGTCCTAGAAGCTTATAGGAGAGTATTTTAACATAATTCGACCTCTCTCAAAGAATTCTTTTGTTTCTGCATAGTATTTTGTTTCAGGCTTCAATGGGCCATTTCATGTAGGTAACATCAACACGAGTCTTTTTATTAATACTGAAATTTTCTAGCTACAATTTCTTTTAAGTATTGGGTATGCTTAGTGAATAACAATGAGAGATCTTCGTCCACTAGGTGATTTGATGTTACATTATAATCACAAAATTTCCATTTTACCACTTCTTTATTCTTCGTTGCTTTTTTCTGATGGGTTCACATGTTGTTTGGGTGGTCTGCTCCATCGAGTGAGAACCAGAGGTGAAGAGGAGGCCAGAGGGATATTGAAAGGAGAATAATATAGTATGTCCTTAATTCACAGGTCCTCTGAAATAAATTTTGAAACTATTATGAAAACGAAGGCCTACGACACGCACAAAGCTCAAATGTGAAACATAATAACAACAACCCCTTCTAATAGAAAACAGTATGTGCTTGCACAATTTGGTCATTTTTCTAGCCTTTTCTTCTAGACTAGATGTTTATTATCTCAAAGTCACAGTATGGGGAGACAAAAATAGCTTTTCAAATAATATTGTTTCCATTAGTTTTGTGTTAGAAAGTAATCATTAAAAAAATCAAAATTGCATGTTGCCTGTGTATTATTCCTTCTGAGTGATCACTTATTTTGAGAATAGAGTAATTCAGTGTAACCCTTTCTTTCTAATACAGTTGCTCAACTTCTTGTGGATCTATGTACCACCCTTTCGTTGCTATGAAGAGCTACTTTTCAAATATGCTCGGCATGAATTATTTCTTCACAAGTTGTAATGAATAGAAATGGACATTGTCATGTAACATCAAGAAAGAAACTACATGGCTTCTCATTATGGAAGTAGTCTGAGTCCTTTTGCTACTATCAGTAGATTTCTTAGTAGTTTGAAGGTATGCTCTGTTTCCTGATGTTTTGGCGGGCACCATCATTACATAGTTAGCACCTAAATATTTTTCTTGGAGTACAAGGGCCTTAAGAACAAAACTAAATGATATTACTGTGAGTCACATGAAACATTTTTTGATGGACAAAAGCAAATTAACATGGTTTAAAATTTAGAAATTGTGATCAAGATGCTGTTGTTTATGTTCTGAACTGAGTTGGAAGTGGGCAGGATTTAACTAAACCTTTTGATGAATGTGTGTTCCTCGCGTTGTAGGTTTTTTTTAGGCATTTTTAGGAGCAACATATCATTTCCCAGGTGAGAAACATGAAACTACAATGAACGTGCATTTAGTTTCAAACCACAACGCAAGCATACACTATAGTCAGTAGTGAGCTTTTCATGCTTGCGGAGGTTAGTGCTGATATTTTTCTTACATAACTTAACAATTTCCTTTTGTCCCAACTTGGATGATGCAGATGAAATTCATGTGTCACAGTACCAGATTACCCCATGGCAAACTTGATTTATAAATAAGACCAGTCTTTTTGTACAGTTACCTAACGATCCTCTAGAAAAGCATTGGTGAATTTGCTATAGCTCTATACTTCTTTTGTGATTCCTCCTACAACAAATGCTTTCTCTAACTCGTTACTTTCCTAGAGCAAAAAACAGCCTTGATATTGTGCCCTAAACATCATATCCTCATGTACAACAAAAGTGAACACTTCCGAATTATTTTTGGCAATGGTGTTGATTTTTGATGATGGAATAATTTGGAAGTGCCATCTCTTAATTGTTTTAACTTTGTAGATAACTTATAATCGTGAAGTTCATACATATTTGCACATTTTGCTTTCTCAGTAATATTGTTGGTTCATTATTTTTCTCATTTATATTTCTGGTTCATTATTTTGGTATACTTAAATTGTGGCTTGAGTATTTATGCAGTAGCGTTTCCAAAAAAATTCTCCTCCTATCTACTTTTATTTTTGACTGAATAGATGGAAGTTTAATACAGCTAGTGTATGTACACTTCAAGTGGTAGCTGTGTTATTTTTCTTTCTTATAGTTTTGGATATAGACCTCTTTTAATAATATTAGTTGAAATATGTGGCCAGCATTGGTTATTGGAGTAACCTTTGTAGAATGTTAATGCTACGGTTCTCTTGCCATTTCATTCCTAGGTTCATTATTTACTATTTTCTGAATTATTTTTAGGATTTGAAGTCAACTTTCTACGGTTTGTACAGATTCACTGAAGAGAGGCAAGCAAACCAATCCGAGAGATTCCACTGATTTGTAGCCTGGTCTATTTGAGGGTAAGCATCTGCTCTTGAATTCTTTGTTCTGAAGGTTGTGCCCTCAACAATGCATGGTGCAAGAGAATTCATAGCCTGTTAGCAGAACAACTTAATAATGGAACTGAGCTATAAAACATGCTGAGATTGCTAGTATACTGTCTAAAATTGATTTGTTCTTATTTTTCTTGTGTGATTATAGTATTAGAAGGTGGCACTTCAGGTTGATGTCTGCTTCAGGCATGTCTCTTCTACTTGCATATGCATATACACATATTTCAGTTTGCTTCTGAATCATGTGCTATTCAGAGAAACTGAATTTTAGCATTGGCACCATTAAAGTGAGCATATATATTTGCCTGTAGTCCAGTTCCTTTTACTAATAATGATTTTTTTTCAAAAGGTACTGATAATGGATATATTTTTTATTAGTGCATATATATATATATAGAGAGAGAGTGGCACTATTTGACACCCAGTGTGTAGAATAGTTATTCTTCACCCACCATCTATCTTTCAAACCGTATATGATTTTTACGTCACATAAATTTTCACTTATCTCAGAAGTCAGAAAGAACATATGAAAATTTAGACATGTTGAAAAAAAATTGTTTACGTGCCGTATAAAAATACGACGTAAAATGCATATTTTCTATGTATTTTACACTATAATGACTCAAAAAATGTATTTTTATGTCGATTTTTTTTGCATTTTTAATAAATATGAACATAATTATTAGTATTCAAAACATAAATTTCTGAATGTGAGAACAAAAAATATGTGGGGTTCTAAATAACTAATTTGCACCCTGGGTGCTGAATAGAGTCTCTCTCTCTCTCTATATATATATATATATGAGACGTGGGTGTAGTTACACCCGGGAGTAAGAAGTATTTTTCCATTTTTCATATATATATATATGTGTGTGTGTGTGTGTATTTTCAAATGCTTTAGATGTTTTACGTGTCTACCTACCTACGTACATATAAATTTTAGTATGCTCATAAATCATTTGCTTTAGGAAAACTAAATTTTAGCATAGGCACCATTCAAGTTAGCCATCGTATTTTTTTAAGTTAACCTTATGTAAATTACAACTCTGTTACTCAATGATTCATAACTAAATAGCTTTCGGTCTATATTGGTTAGACCCATACAATACATGAAACCGATGTGATCATATTATTAGTTACTGATTGAGAAAGAATAGCTAGCTTATCTGAGATTTTGCAATTTGTTTTCTTATTTATTTTTATATTTTTCTCTTCATTTGACACAGGTTACTTATTTATTTATTAAATTATTAAACATTTATGTATATGCATCTCATAGCGATCACAATCACAACATAGCGGTCTAGCTATAGGCAGCACCAGAACATTGATAATCACAAATCTTTATCAGAGAAGGCATCAAACATTAGTACCATTGTAGGATTTCAATGCAACTCCTAAAAAGAAAAAGAAATAAAAAGTTATTTCTCGATATCGTTGGGATTTTCATCCTCACAGATTGAATTTGAAGTACTTGTTACATCCGGAGAAGAGAAAGAAGGCAGTAACAAGTCCCAAGATGTGTGCTCAACTTGGCCCAGCTTCTGCTAACTTGAATGCCCATGATCAGTCCTCACAAGCTTCTTCATTGGTAAAGAACATGAATTCAGGGAGAGATACTGCAAAATCCCTTGAGCCTAGCAAAAATATTGAGAGGAAGCCTCAAGCACTGCTGTTCTACAAGATTAAGGTGTACAAGCACAAGATGAAGAAGAAAGTGCAAAGCTTACCTATATTTCCCCATATGTTTCTTAGTGCCAGACTTGTATGTCTGTTGGCACTTGAATTTTAAATGTTCATGATAGACTACTAGTGCCTCTTCTATGACTTGAATCTTTTTTTTTGAACCGGGGGCGGTCCCGAAGGACCTAGAAGGCTGCATTAGTCAAAACGGTGGAGCTACAGATTACAGAGGGGTCCCTCAAGAAAAAATAAATTACACACCAGCCCCTGGATTTTGCACAGAGGACCCTAGATCTAAGACCACAATCGAGATCCAGTTCTCTCTCTCCTCCGCTGACGATGAGTGCACCCGAACTCTGGCCGCCGTCTCCTTCACCGGGGATCAAGCCACTTGGGAAGGAGACGTCGTGGGTCGCCGTCTTCGAGCCACCAGAACAAGGCCTCCGATGGAGGTTGAGAAGGTGCCTTGCCGGCACCGCGAGTCGCCGCTTTCCGGCGTAGATCAGAGACTGGCATGTCGCCGCCTCTGTGGAAGAACTCGCCATAGCAGCCAAAATACCCCACATCCGACCGAGATCTGGATGAAAGACTTGAAGATCCCGCAACCCCTCGCCTCCACGGCCGGCCAGGGGCAGGATCTCTTCATCGGCATCCAGAAATCATCGAAAATCGCGCTTATTGAAAGAGCTTGCCGTTGGAGGCGTCGAAACCTTCCACCGTGGAAGGGAAGACCACCTCACCGGCACCTCCACCGCTGAGCACGCCGCCAGCAGTAGAGGAAGGCTCCCGACTACAGCTTTATTGGCGGAGATGCCTAGGCTCACACCTCCCAGCGACAGCCACCCCGGCCACCGGAGCAGAGCCACGAGGAAGAGGAAACCCAGGATGCGTCGACAGCAGCTGAAAACCATCAATGACCTACTCCCACACACAGCCATCTTGGCCAAAACAAACCCTAAGCTAACTCTACCTACTCCGGCGCCGCCCCTCGCCGCCTCCGAACGGCAACGCCGCCGGATTTGGGTCGGGGGGGCCCGGGCACTCACAAGCGACTCTCAACGGACTGTAGAAGACGAGAGGGGGAGAAGGGGGGACTCTATAGGTGTGTTTGGTTCGGGAACGAAGTGGAATGGAATGTAATGGTTCCGTTCCACTAGAATAGGTTGGTTCCATTCTCGTGTTTAGTTGAGTAAAAAAAGTGAAATGGAATGGTTCCGTCCGGTGTTCCGTTGAGACAAATATGTAGAATGGAATGGCTAGATTTGACGGTTTAGACGGTCAATTTACGCTAATCACTTTCATATATACAAAACAATATATTGCCAAAATTTACCATTTATATAGCTATATTAAAAAAAAGAATATTTCCAGCCTAAGACTATTTTTCCCTATTTTTTCTCTCATTACCGATGTTCTTTCCTCCCCGCCCTTTTGCAAGTCGTCGCCTGACCGCTGCCGGCCACCGCTAGCCCACCGCCGGCCGTCGTCCGCCCGCTTTCTAGCCGCCGTCCGCCCGCCCACTTGCTCCGCCTGCCGGCCATCGTCGCCAGGCCGCCATCGCCAGCCCACCTGCTCGCTGCCGGCCGCCGCCCGCCCGCTTCCTAGTCTGGCCGCCGCCCACCTCCTGGTCTGGCCGTCGCCCGCCGCCGCCCGCTTGCTAGACGTCGGACCGCCTGATTTCCTAGCCACCATGACTCGATTTTACTGGCCGCCATCGCCTGTTTCCTCCATGCGCCCGAGGAGCACTAGATGGGATTAGGGCTGGGAGAGAATTGATTCTTTTTTCCCTCGTGACACAGAGCGATTAGCGGGAGGGAACGCGCACGTTCCACCGATTTGGTGGAACGGGTGGGTTCCGAATCTGAAGGGAATATTCCTATTCGTGGAACCACTAGGTTCTGTTCCTCTTACCTAACCGAACACAGGAACGGGCTCTGGGTGCGGAACAGTTCCATTCCGCTCCACTTGGTTCCACCAACTGAACACACCCTATGTTTCTATGACTTGAATTGTTCCTTGAATTTCATTGCTCACATGGCTACATACTGGTTCAATTCGCTTTTGAAGCTGTTCATTTTAAGTCTGAAAACAAACATTTCAGTTTAGATAGAAGGGGGACATCTGAAAAACATACATTTCAGTTCAGTGATATATAGAAGGAAGCACACATAGCATTAATACGATTACACCTTTGATTTGGCAATATAGCAACACCGATCCATGATTACGCTTGATATTCTGATGAAAATGCTAGCAAACAAAAACAAGAAACAAAGCTCCGCGTACACCCAGGGAGCAATTCTTTCTCATTGTCATCTCTAAATAGTAAGATGTGCCATGGTGCAACTTGCCTCCCCTGGCGGCTGCTGCTATGCCGCGGCATCATCCTCTCCCTTACTCCGGACTCCCTTTTCGGCGCTACCGCGTTGCACCTTGGCTCCCCGCTTCGACTGGCTGTTGCGCCACTAAAATCAGTACCGCGCAGCTGCCAGTACCCGAAACGGCAAGAGGTGACACGGCGGACGAGCACCCACGACAACGCGGACGAGAGGGCGGTCGATGCCACATGCTGTGTTGCAAGTTATGTGGAGCCGGAATGGGACCTTAGAGCAACTCCAATAGACGCTGAAAACAGGCCGTGCGCTAAAATAACCGTCAATTTAGCGCGGGGGGGGGGGGGGGGGGGGGGGGCAAAAGTTGGGGCTCCAGCCGCCGCTGTAAACTAGTGGGCGCACAAAACATTATCCAGCATGTTGAACCCGGCACACCAAATATACTGCTTCGGCGAGCGCGTGTGGCAAATCTCCAGCGTGGGCAACAAAGCTCCAGCGCATCTGGTGGAGGCGTTGCCCGTTTCGCGCTGCAAAACTGGATCATGCGCACTGCATAACAATTTTATAGCGCCAAATTTTCCAGCGTCTGTTAAAGTTGCTCTCACGCTTGACGTCGACCTCACCGTCGCTCCGATTGACGCCATCTGAGGCACGTCACGCTTACCTGGGAGGCAAACATCGTGGATCTGGAGGGACGGACGACTCTTCAGTTGTCATCATCTGACCGCGGCATAGCATCTCGAAAGGATAATTTGGGCACTGTCGGCGCGACGCACCAGTGGATACTTAGATAAAGAAGTCTATTTCGAGTGAGATTGGGACGCCAACCAGATAAGGTTGGGCTGGACCTGACCGCCCAGTTCTCAAAGTTTCATTTTATCCATAGGAAAAAAGTATTTACAAAGTTTAGCCTATTTTCTTCAACTTGGCTATTGCACAACAAATGCTATGCTACAAAATTTAACATTGCTCATAACAAATTTTTGATCGCATCTCATTACATGTTCCTCAATACAAGATGTTTTTTCCCTGCGATTGCACAATAAATGTTTTCTCCCACTCAATTTTTATTGTCACAACACACGATGCAAATTAGTGCGAAAATCACGGGGTCATGTGTGGCGCATGTCTAAAACTAGTACCCCTCCAATCCATATTACTTGTCGCTAAAATGGATGTATCTAGCACTAAAACATGTATAGATACATCTACTTTCGTGATAATTAATATGAATCAGAGGGGAGTACCCAGGTGAGACCAACATGCATGCTCTTCTTCCCTTGGAAAGCCGGGGAGGCAAGCACCAATTTTTGGGAGCATCGAGTAGTACCTTCTCTTCAGTACTCCCTCCGACTAATATTAGTTACTCAAATTTGTCTATATACAGATGTATCTAGCATTAAAACTTGACTAGATAGAGTCAACTAATATGGGTGGGAGTGAGTTTTTTTAGCAGGTCTTATGCATAGAGAAACATAGTAACGTCGAGTAATGCCTTCTCTTCTTGCCTTGCAGATGCGGGGAAGTAATGCCTTCTCTTTGTTAGCACCGCGTCGAACAAACCCTGACCAAAAACAAATATTACCGTCTGCGTTTGCTAGCTCTTGCTAATAGCTAGAGGTACAATAGCTAAAAGAGTATATCAGAGCTTAAAGAGATGGCAAACGCACCTCTCTTAAGCTTCTAGCTGGACGCAGGGTTGTCTCCCCAAATGCTTGTAACTACTTCCTCCGATCCAAATTAATTGACTCAGATTTGTCTAGGTTTAAATGTATCTAGACATGTTTTAGTGCTAGATACATCCGAATCTAGACAAATCAAAGTCAATTAATTTGGATCAGAGGGAGTAGTGAATACAACGATGCAGTTGTTGGGATTGCCGGTGGCACGATACGTATCGGCATACTAACAACTATGGCCCCGAGTGCCAAGATAGCATATGCAGATGCTCCTTTGCATGGCTATTTTATTAAGGGACGGAAAACACAAAGATCGGCATTCCATGTGGCCGCGAGCACGCCCATCTAAGTTACTTACAAAGGCACTTCTCTTAAGCTTATGGCTGGCATAACGTCCGGAACCTTACAAGTCCAAAATAAGGGAATGTTTTTGCTGAGCACTCGAAAAATTTCATCGTGCCTTCTCAGACAAACAGATACATTTGGCCGTGTATGTAATTCCTACCAAGTTGTCTCCTAAGTTTCCGTTCGACTCGTGTAGCTATAGGCTAGCTAATCGCCTTCTCTCTCACGTGCCACGTGTTGGTGATGACACCACTTTGTCGGTCGCGTCATCAAGCACTATAAAGCTCTGTCTCGCCATCCTCTAGGCACACAACTATAAAATGGGAGATCGACATGGCTCGCAGTAAAAAGATGTAGCATCCCATCTGTCTAACATATGTAATGCTACATGGTTTAGTAATATAATGGCTACTTTCTACATATAATTGTTGCATCATAATTATATCATGCTCATGTCATCATGCCACCTTGCATTTGAGCATCATATAAAACCCTTTCCATTTGGTTCTTCTCTCATATGCATTATTAATTCTAATTGTCTCTTGATATATTGTATTTGGTTCTTGATACATGCTTGATGCCCAAGTTGAGTTGGGGGCATATCTTTTATTCAACTTCATCACCTCTCTTTGTCACCACCTTATAATTCCACCATCCTAGTTACCCATGAGCTTCTACTTTCTTTTGGCTTTTAATCTAGCTCATGTGGGTTGGGATGGATCCAATTCTATTTTCCTTTAGCTTGGCCTTACTCCATATTTTGGAATGCATATGTATAAGTGTCATGTTTATTATTTTGTTTTCACAAGATTAAAACATGGCATTTAATGCTTTTGCATGGGCCATGCAAATCTCACCACCATCCCCTTCTTTGGGTTTTTCTTGTATTTTTGGAAGTGGAGCATGCTCCTTGGAGAATCAATCCAGGTGGGCCATTCTTTTGCTTACCATCAAACCTTACCCCTCTCTCTTTATCCATCAACCATCTATGCATGATCATGTGGGATCATTTTCCCATAAACCCCACCATCTCCTCCATCTCTTGCCTTATTTTGTTGGCTCATCATAAAAACCCTCTCACCATTTTTTCTCTCTTCTCACTCTCCATGCCATCACCACATACTTGTCGAATCTTGTGGATCATACTCTAAAATCCCTAAACCCCCTCTCTTTAATCCTCTCTCTAAACCCTAACCCTAACTAACCTCTCACCATGTCACCCCTTAACCTAACCGAGACCTATCCTCTCTGTCTCTCGCTGCCAAAGGGGCCCCACCAGGCCGAACCACCCCAGCTACCCCAACCCCTGGTCTAAACCTAACCCGAGCCCAACCCTAGCCATGCCATCTACCCCTCACCCCGGCTTCTCTCTTCTCTCTCTCCCTGCCAAGCTACCCCACCACCGAGTCATCCTCTCAGCCTCGCCATCCCCACCTGCAGCCACTCCCCAGGCCGAGCCCCAGCTCGAGCACGTGAAGGAGAGGGAGGAAAAGGTGGCCGAAGCCACCTTTTCCTCTACCCCGATCCCCCATGGCATCTTCCCTCTCCCTCTCTGCTTTACCCACTCCCTCTCGTCTCTCTCTCTCTCTCCCAGATCCAACCAGGGACTGCCCTTCCTTCCCTCTCCTCCCCAGCTACCTCGCTCCCCTTCTTCTCCAACTCCGGTCACCGCTCTCGGTGTCGTCGTCCACCTACAGATCGAGGAGGTGGGCGTGTAGTCGTGGTTGTCGGGGAAGTCCGTAGCCGCCCTCTGCATCACCAGGAGCACGCCAGCGAGGAGGAGAAGCCCCGGACCTGCCGCAGTATCGCGACGCCGACGCGCAAAACCCTAGCTCTGGCCGCCAGCTTCCCCGCCGCTCCGCTGCTTCTCTGGCCGCGCCAACACCTTCGACCCACCCCCGGTGAGCGCCTGACCCTCCTAGACACCCCCGCATGCCGATCCATTGCCTGGCTACGCCGTGCGTTTCATCAAGAACTCTCGGTGCGCCGGCGAGCGCAAGCTTATGCGCGTCCCCGCACCGCATCGCGCCTCATCTAGCCGTCTAGCCTCCTCCTGTCAACACCCCCACACCTACCGCAGTGGCTTCGCCCTCTACGTGCGTGCCCCGCGTCGCGGGTTCGATCCCCGTCGCCGCGCACCGTCCCCTGCCACGCACGGACCTGTCCGTCGTCAGAGAATATCCATAGTACCACGCCCCTTTTACACATACCCCCCTGCGCCTTTTGCGGCTTAACCCGCGCTCCACCGACCCCACCAGCCAGCCTCCCGTGGCGTTTTTACAAAAAGGTACCATAATTTTTGATTCCGTCACCCCACGCTCCACCCTAACCCCACCTGTCAGCCGCGGTTGCAGTCTTACCAAAAGGCCCCTGGTCTTTCTGTTACTCAACCCGCAGTCCCCCTTTGCCGCGCCTGGCCCGCCTCTGTCACGTGGGCCTGCGGTGCACCAGGCCCCACCTGTCTATGGCTAGGGCTAGCTGCAGCTGGGTAGAAAAGTCGGCCCGCTTTTCTGTGTTAATTAAAATGAATTTACAGAAATGTTTTAATACAAATTCAAATCTGTTTTAAATAACTTTTAAATTATAAATCCAAATAATACAAATGATATATGTTTTGGAATCAGAAAAATGTGAGGAATTCAAATATGCCATTCAAAATATTATTTGAGCACTTTAAATTTTCGAGCTAATTAAAATTGCAATAAAATGCCCTTTTCTTAAGAAATTAATAACTTTAATTCTATAACTCCAAATTCAACAAATAATATGTCTAAATCGATCAGCGCGACGAGCCCGTTCTATCTTTGCATTCCTTGTTCTGAATTGAAGCATGCATCATGTCATTATTAAAAATCAGAACTGTTTATCGCAATAAAACTTGACCGAATAAATAATAAAATGCTTTATTCTTGTATTCCACACCTCACCATGCCATGCTACATTAATGCCATGTAAATTGTGCGTCATTCATCATGGCATGCTTGTTTGCTTGTCACACTTTATTCATATGCTTGTGCACTTTATTTATGTTGGCCCTTGTCTGTTTGGTTCTTCTTCGAATAGACGCCGAGCAGGGGATATATCAGGAATCCCAGGAGCACTACCCAGATCCATCTCTCGCTTCAACTGAGCTACCAGGAAAGCACTACCACATGCTTTCATATATATAGTACCTATTGCCTCTATCTTATTCTTGCATCATTGAGTCGCGATTGCATTAAATTGAATCCCAAGTACTGCATAGCCTTTACTTTTAAACCCCACCGAAGCTTGTTCCTCCAGCCCATGAGCCATTACTACAGGAGTTGTTTGAGCCATGCGAGTCGTAGAAAAGCATGTGTAGGGTATGTGAGTGTCTGATGGATAATGAGGTATCTAAACAACTTAATCTGAGTAGTAATCATCGGTGAGCAATATCTGCTATTTGGTTTTTCATGCTCACTTATGTCCCTTAGGACCCCGAGTACTTGATTCCTGTTCCTTGACTATTCGCACTATCCACATCCGGGAGGCCTTATGGACCCCTCTGAGCCAGAGCTTGATTCATTTCTATTTCTTGGGGCCACAAAGTAGTTTGGGGCTTTGTTACTATCATGTACTTATGTCATGCTTTACTGTTTTATTTAAGATTGTGCGTGGAGCACCTGTACTGTTTTGGATTGCGCCAAGTTTTCGCGGTATCGACAAGCCTAGTCATATTTTCGGGTTCCCAATCGTTTATAGCCGTGGTCGCAAACCCTGGGTCCGTTCCGGAGCCGGCCAACTTCGTTGCGGGTAGCTTAGTGGGGTGGCCCCCTGAAATATTTCTGAATCCTATGATCGCTTTGTCGTGAATGCCTCGTTGGGTTTTGAGTTGGTTTTTCCGAGGTTGATCGAGTGTGTGTTGCTATTTGTGCACCCTTGTAGGGTAAATCTTTCTGAAAGCCGTGTCTGGGTTATGGACGACTTGGAGCACAGTTTCTCGATCATAGACAAGTCTAACTAAAGTACCGCTTTTAAATTGACTAAGTACCTGACTAGTAAATAGTGTAATACTCATGGAATGGTTAATAAAACTGCCAACGGGTGGGGGTTGTTCGTCCGCTTTCTCGCTGGTAAGCGAGAAGGAGGATGGATCTGTTAATTATACTGTTGTAACTGTTGTCCTTAATTAACGGACATCCGTCTATCTTTGGTTAAGCGGATGGTTAACGAGCATCTATAGGATTGTTAGTTATTATCTTTTGTTGCAATTGCGTCATCCCAGGTTTATGTTCCCTTTAGAGGCATAAAGACTTGCTGAGTACCCCTAGGGTCTCACACGATAAATTGTTTGATTCAGATGAACAGGTGTACTCGCAAGAAGGATACTGGGTGGAGGAGACGGATGATGTTGGCAACGATCACTCGGTGTAGAGATTCCGGGAACGGAGATCCGTGAGATCTGTGGGCGGGATGTGTTTATTTATGTGGCATCTTATGCCGATTTGCTTCTTATCCGTACTCGGATCTTGTTTTCCGTTTCCGCCTGATACTCTGATGTTTGATGTATGAGGAGCTATCCGAAACTATTATATCTATCTAGGATATTTGGATCTTGCCGTATGGCGTTGCAATATTTCTATTTCTTTTAGATGGAATGTCTCTGAGGACTGTTGTATGTGGCTTGCATACATACTCACTTGTGTATGTAGTTGATCCCTTCGCCTGCCGATTACGTCGCTCGTTCTTGTCCCGATGTTCTGAAAGTGGTTAGGGCGGCCGAAAGGTCTACCTGTGAGTGGCCCCTGGGCCCCACCGTACTATTTTAACCACTTTCGCTCATCCAGGCTTGCAACTATTAGCGTAATTCACCGAGGTAGTTACAATTGGTATCAGAGCCATCCCGCCCTTCAGGGTCTCAGCCAAAATGGTCGGTGTCAGTCTAGCAATTATTCTTTGGTAGCTATGTATACTAGGGAAAAACAAACGTGAGAGTATGACTGCTTCCATTTTTCTTCTTACCCACCCACCCACCCTTTTTCTGGTAAGGAAGTGTAACGTTTTCAATCCTCTTCTAAAATTCAAACTAGGATTCACGTGTTCTGGGTTCCGTAGTACCATAGGTTGTGTGTGTGTGTGTGTGCGAATTCTTTGTCTATCTGTTGCATTCAAATGTTATCTCTATCTGCCTTTTGGTTGTCAACTGTTGGTACATTCCATACCGACAGGCCTTTGTAAACCGACGCGATCTATCTGATTCGTTGTATACCGATGCGATCTGTCTTACTCTTTGTTATCCGACGTTATCTTGTTGGAGTGTTCATTTCCGTAGTTACTAATCTTTAGGTTCATCTTAAAAAGAAGGTTTTGGGAGATGTGTTTTACTTATTCATGTGCGGAGTAATGATTTGAGTGCGGGATGGAGTCGCAACCATACCACTACTTTTATCATTCGCTCTTGCATATCGAATTAGTAGAGTTACTAATCTTGATTCGTTAAGGGTTTTGCGCACATAGTGGTATTTTAATGCCGAAATTTGCGGAATTTTTTTCTTTGTTAGCTTGTGTACCACACTCCTTGTTCAGTCGTGTGCGATATGCTTAATATCTTCTAGGTGCTTGAACTTTGTTGATATTTTAATACCATCTTAGTGAATTGAATCCTTTAATCTCGGTTAATTCCATTTTGGTACTATTTTGGATTATTATTATTCTCCATTATAGTACTGACTTGTGTTTTATATCAATCACAGGATGACACCACCACGCCGTTCTGAGGAGGACATACCACCTGAACTGGGGGCTGCGTTGGCAAGTATTGCTAATGCCTTGGGAACAATGCAGCAGAACCAGCAACGGTTCGAAGAAAGCATGAGGAGGAATGAGTTTGTTCCGCTACCTCCACCTCCCAAGCGTGGAGACATCAAGAGTTTTCTGAAGTTCAACCCACGCCAATTTGAGGTGTCTGATCAGCCACTTGATGCTGATGATTGGCTGCGTGAAATATCAAGGTTGCTGATGACTGCGGATGTTCCTGAGCAAGAATGGGTAAAATGTGCCACGCACCTACTAAAGGGAGATGCAGCTCTGTGGTGGGAAAATTACCTCAAGGCAGACCTCTCTGGTTTTCAGCCTACTTGGGAGCAATTCACTGCGGCGTTCAAAGAGCAATATCTGTCAGAAATTGTCATGGAAAGGATGAAGGAAGTGTTTCTCAACCTCAAACAGGGCAATGACAATGTCAATACCTACATCAGAAACTTCATGAACCTTTCTTGGTATGGTGGCGATGAGATCTCTGATGACAAGAAGAAGCAAAAGAGGTTCAGGCAAGGGCTCAATGCTTCAATCAAATATGCAATCACTCATGCAAGGCCGCGGTCTTTTCTAGAACTCCAACATATAGCTCTGCAGGAAGAAGCAAGTAGGCAAGTGTTTGAGGAGTCAAAGAAACACAGCCGCGATGCAGCAAGCTCTTCAGCTATGAAAGCTCCTTCTAAGCGCCGTGTGTGGGTTCCTAACACCCCACCGTCGCTCCCGGCTCCACCAAGACCGTCAAACTACGCGGCAAGGCCACCAAACTCCTTCACTACGGCTCCTAGGGGCTACAACCAACTACCCTGGAGCGCCTGGCGGAGTCCCTGGCTACGCTGCTCCACGTCCACCTGGTGCTTGCTATACTTGTGGAAACATTGGGCATCAGCACTGGAATTATCCAATGAACAACAAAGCTCTTCCTCCACCACCTCCAAGAACTGCGGCAAGTTCTTCTATGGTTCGTGCACCTCCACCTCGGGCTCTCAACATCAACACCAAGCCCGGGTCTACAGTTGCTCGCCCCAACTGTGTCAACGTCGCTCAAGCTGAGCATGCATCTGGAGTTGTGATGGGTATGCTTCTTGTTAACTCAGTTCCTGCACGAGTTTTATTTGATCCTGGTGCTTCATATTCCTTCGTGTCATACAAGTTTGCGGAGAGTAATGGGTTACCTTCTGATGCTTTACCAACTCGCCTCATGGTGCAATCTCCTAGATCAAACATGAGGGCTTCTAAAATCAGCCATGGCAATCAAATTGAGATTGGTGGCTCTTCATTTCTGGCTTCCTTAATTATTCTGGGCAATTCTGACATTGATGTTATCTTGGGCATGGATTGGTTAACAGCAAATGCAGCTGTGATTGATTGTGCTGAACACTCGGTTTCTCTGAAAATTCCTGAAGGTCATATAGTCTTTTCTCCAAGTCTGACTCCTACAATTCAGC
Source organism: Avena eriantha (assembly GCA_910589775.1). Taxonomy (NCBI): domain Eukaryota; kingdom Viridiplantae; phylum Streptophyta; class Magnoliopsida; order Poales; family Poaceae; genus Avena; species Avena eriantha. The sequence continues at coordinate 128,868,382 of OU342743.1, read as the reverse complement.
TTTTCTCTTTGGCGGCTCTGAATGATGATGCTATGGAAGCTATTCAGAGTGTTCCGGTGGTCTGTGAGTTCCCAGATGTCTTTCCTGAAGAGTTGCTAGGTATGCCTCTGGATCGTGAGGTCGAGTTTGTGATTGAACTTGAACCTGGTACCGCTCCTATCTCCAAGGGGCCTTATAAAATGGGTCCTGCTGAGTTGGCTGAACTCAAACGTCAGCTTGATGAACAAGAGAAGTTGGGTTTCATTCAGCACAGTACTTCTTCTTGGGGTAGCCCAACCATCTTTGTGAAGAAGCGAGACAAGACTGATAGACTTTGTGTTGACTATCGGGCCCTCAATGCTAAAACCATCAAGAATAAATATCCCCTTCCGCGGATTAATGATCTCTTCGATCAGCTAGCTGGAGTTGTGGTATTCTCTAAACTTGATTTGAGAAGTGGTTATCATCAAATCAAGATTCGCAAGGAAGATATTTCCAAAACAGCTTTCACCACCCGCTGTGGCCTGTATGAGTACACGGTCATGTCTTTCGGTCTCACCAACGCACTTGCCACCTTCTCGAGGCTTATGAACTCGGTTTTCATGGAGTATCTTGATAACTTCGTTGTGGTCTATTTGGATGAAATCCTAGTCTATTCTAAGTCAAAGGAAGAACATGAAGAACACCTTCGGTGTGTCCTAAACAGGCTTCGTGAGAACCGCCTGCATGCAAAGTTCTCCAAGTGTGAATACTGGCTGCCTCAAGTCACCTACCTTGGTCACGTCAGGCATTGCCGTCAACCCAGAAACTATTAAGACAATTGTTGACTGGCTTCCACCAATAAATGTCAAAGAAGTCCGGAGTTTCCTTGGTTTGGCCAGTTACTGCCGTCGCTTTGTTCAAAACTTCTCGAAGATTGCGAAACCTCTTACCGATCTCCTCAAGAAAGGCAAGAAATACCTTTGGACTCCTGCATGTCAAGCAAGCTTTGAAACACTCAAAGAGAAGCTCACTTCCACACCAGTCTTGGTTCCTCCAGATACATCAAAGCCTTTCCAGATATTCTGTGACGCCTCATTGCAAGGATTGGGTGCGGTCCTTATGCAAGAAAAACAAGTTGTTGCTTATGCCTCTCGACAGTTGAAGACGCATGAGATCAACTATCCTACACATGACCTCGAACTTGCAGCAGTTGTCTGTGCTTTGAAAGTATGGAGGCATTACTTGCTTAGAAACCGTTGTGAGATCTTTTCTGATCACAAGAGTCTGAAGTATATATTCACACAACCCGATCTCAACCTTCGTCAGAGGAGGTGGATTGAAGCAATTAATGATTTCGATTTGACCATCAACTACACTCCGGGCAAAGCTAATGTGATGGCCGATGCTCTCAGACGAAAAGCTTATGTCAACAACCTCATGGTGGAAGAACAACAACCTCTCTTGTGTGAGGAATTCCGCAAGCTCAACCTTGAAATTGTGGATCAAGGGTATCTTCTGAACCTTCTGGCAACACCTCTCTTGGAAGAAAAAGTTCGCTCCATTCAACTTGGTGACCCTTACACTAAAAATATCATCTCCAATATTCAGCTTCCGAAGTATGAGTCCTTCCACGTCGACGACCAAGGCACTCTTTTCTTTGAACACCGGATGTTTATTCCAAACTACCCGGGTTTAAGAGAGCAAGTTCTCAAGGAGGCGCATGATTCTGTTCTTTCTATCCACCCCGGCAGCACTAAGATGTACATGGACTTGAAAACACAATATTGGTGGCCTGGGTTGAAACAATATTGTGCCAAGTATGTCTCGGAGTGTGATGTCTGCCGCAGAGTTAAAGCTGTCCATCAGAAACCTTCCGGTCTTCTACAGCCATTGAAGCCTCTGGAATGGAAATGGGAGAAAGTAGAGATGGACTTCATCACTGGTTTTCCAAGGTCGCAAAAGGGCAACAATGCAATCTTTGTTGTTATCGATAGGCTGTCTAAAGTGGCTCACTTCTTTCCCGTCAAGGAAACAATTTCTGCAATTCAGTTGGCTGAGCTCTATATCAACAGAATTGTCTCTCTGTATGGAGTTCCGCTTGAGATCAGTTCAGACCATGGAAGCATCTTCACTTCCAAGTTCTGGGGAAGTTTCCAAAATGCTTTGGGAACAAAATTGAACTTCAGCACAGCTTACCACCCTCAGTCGCAAGGACAAGTTGAAAGGATCAATCAGATTCTGGAAGATATGCTCTGTGCTTGCGTTATCTCTTTCGGCATGAAGTGGGAAGAATGTCTTCCTTATGCTGAATTCTCTTACAACAACAGCTTCCAGAAAAGTCTAAAGATGGCACCATTTGAGGCTCTCTATGGTCGCAATTGCAGAACTCCGATTGGTTGGTCGGGCGCAGGAGAAAGAATATTGTTTGGCCCCGACATTGTAACTCAAGCGGAGGAGAAGGTTCACATCATTCTTGAAAACCTAAAGATTGCTCAAAGTCGCCAGAAGACCAATTATGACAGAAAGCACACGGACATGGAGTATGTCCCTGGTGATCGCGTTTACCTTCGTGTCACTCCCATGAGAGGCACGCACCGTTTTGGTATCAAAGGAAAGCTGGCTCCTAGATACATCGGTCCTTTCAAAATTCATGGAAGAAGAGGAGAAGTTGCTTATGCTCTTGAGCTCCCTAAAAAACTCAAGGTCCATGATATTTTCCATATCTCTCAACTCAAGAAGTGCTTCAAGGATCCCGGCAGGACCGTGGACCATGAACTCATTAATCTCCAAGAAGATCTGTCTTATCAAGAACACCCCATAAAAATCCTTGAAGTCGCAGAAAGAAGGACTCGCAACAAGTCCATCAAGTTCTGCAAGGTGCAGTGGTCGCACCATTCCGTTGATGAAGCCACTTGGGAACGCGAGGATGAGCTCCGTGCCAAGTATCCTACCCTCTTCGTGTCTTCTTCTTCTTCCTAGAATCTCGGGGCGAGATTCCTGTTTAGTGGGGGAGAGTTGTAGCATCCCATCTGTCTAACATATGTAATGCTACATGGTCTAGTAATATAATGGCTACTTCCTACATATAATTGTTGCATCATAATTATATCATGCTCATGTCATCATGCCACCTTGCATTTGAGCATCATATAAAACCCTTTCCATTTGGTTCTTCTCTCATATGCATTATTAATTCTAATTGTCTCTTGATATATTGTATTTGGTTCTTGATACATGCTTGATGCCCAAGTTGAGTTGGGGGCATATCTTTTATTCAACTTCATCACCTCTCTTTGTCACCACCTTATAATTCCACCATCCTAGTTACCCATGAGCTTCTACTTTCTATTGGCTTTTAATCTAGCTCATGTGGGTTGGGATGGATCCATTCTATTTTCCTTTAGCTTCGCCTTACTCCATATTTTGGAATGCATATGTATAAGTGCCATGTTTATTATTTTGTTTTCACAAGATTAAAACATGGCATTTAATGCTTTTGCATGGGCCATGCAAATCTCACCACCATCCCCTTCTTTGGGTTTTTCTTGTATTTTTGGAAGTGGGGCATGGTCCTTGGAGAATCAATCCAGGTGGGCCATTCTTTTGCTTACCATCAAACCTTACCCCTCTCTCTTTATCCATCAACCATCTATGCATGATCATGTGGGATCATTTTCCCATAAACCCCACCATCTCCTCCATCTCTTGCCTTATTTTGTTGGCTCATCACAAAAACCCTCTCACCATTTTTTCTCTCTTCTCACTCTCCATGCCATCACCACATACTTGTGGAATCTTGTGGATACTACTCTAAAAACCCTAAACCCCCTCTCTCTAATCCTCTCTCTAAACCCTAACCCTAACTAACCTCTCACCATGTCACCCCTTAACCTAACCGAGACCTATCCTCTCTGTCTCTCGCTGCCAAAGGGGCCCCACCAGGCCGAACCATCCCAGCTACCCCAACCCCTGGTCTAAACCTAACCCGAGCCCAACCCTAGCCATGCCATCTACCCCTCACCTCGGCTTCTCTCTTCTCTCTCTCCCTGCCAAGCTACCCCACCATCGAGCCAGCCTCTCAGCCCCGCCGTCCCCACCTGTAGCCACTCCCCAGGCCGAGCCCCAGCTCGAGCACATGAAGGAGAGGGAGGAAAAGGTGGCCGAAGCCACCTTTTTCTCCACCCCGATCCCCCACGTCATCTTCCCTCTCCCTTTATGCTTTACCCACTCCCTCCCGTCTCTCTCTCTCTCGCCCAGATCTAACCAGGGACTGCCCTTCCTCCCCTCTCCTCCCCAGCTACCCCGTTCCCCTTCTTCTCCAACTCTGGCCACCGCTCTCGGTGTCGTCGTCCACCTACAGATCGAGGAGGCGGGCGTGTAGTCGTGGTTGTCAGGGAAGTCCGTAGCCGCCCTCTGCATCACCCAGAGCACGCCAGCGAGGAGGAGAAGCCCCGGACCTGCCGCAGTACCACGACGCCGACGCGCAAAACCCTAGCTTCGGCCGCCAGCTTCCCCGCCGCTCCGCTGCTTCTCCAGCCGTGCCAACACCTTCGACACACCCCCGGTGAGCGCCTGACCCTCCCAGACACCCCTGCGTGCCGATCTGTTGCCTGGCCGTGCCGTGCGTTTCATCAAGCACTCTCGGTGCGCCGGCGAGGCAAGCTTCTGCGCGTCCACGCACCGCATCGCGCCTCATCTAGCCGTCTAGCCACCTCCTGTCAACACCCCCACACCTACCGCAGCGGCTTCGCCCTCTGCGCGCGTGCCCCGCGTCGCGGGTTCGATCCCCGTCGCCACGCACCGTCCCCTGCCTCGCACGGACCTGTCCGTCGTCAGAGAAGATCCACAGTACCATGCCCCTTTTACACATACCCCCCTGCGCCTTTTGCGGCTTAACCCGCGTTCCACCGACCCCACCAGCCAACCTCCCGTGGCGTTTTTACAAAAAGGTACCGTAATTTTTGATTCCGTCACCCCGCGCTCCACCCTAACCCCACCTGTCAGCCGCGGTTGCAGTCTTACGAAAAGGCCCCCGGTCTTTCTGTTACTCAACCCGCAGTCCCCCTGTGCCGCGCCTGGCCCGCCTCTATCACGTGGGCCTGCGGTGCATCAGGCCCCACCTGTCTGTGGCTAGGGCTAGCTGCGGCTGGGTAGAAAAGTCGGCCCGCTTTTCTGTGTTAATTAAAATGAATTTACAGAAATGTTTTAATACAAATTCAAATCTGTTTTAAATAACTTTTAAATTATAAATCCAAATAATACAAATGATATATGTTTTGGAATCAGAAAAATGTGAGGAATTCAAATATGCCATTCAAAATATTATTTGAGCACTTTAAATTTTCGAGCTAATTAAAATTGCAATAAAATGCCCTTTTCTTAAGAAATTAATAACTTTAATTCTATAACTCCAAATTCAACAAATAATATGTCTAAATCGATCAGCGCGACGAGCCCGTTCTATCTTTGCATTCCTTGTTCTGAATTGAAGCATGCATCATGTCATTATTAAAAATCAAAACTGTTTATCGCAATAAAACTTGACCGAATAAATAATAAAATGCTTTATTCTTGTACCCCACACCTCACCATGCCATGCTACATTAAAGCCATGTAAATTGTGTGTCATTCATCATGGCATGCTTGTTTGCTTGTCGCATTTTATTCATATGCTTGTGCACTTTATTTATGTTGGCCCTTGTCTGTTTGGTTCTTCTTCGAATAGACGCCGAGCAGGGGATATATCAGGAATCCCAGGAGCACTATCCAGATCCATCTCTCGCTTCAACTGAGCTACCAGGCAATACTACCACATGCTTGCATACATATAGTACCTATTGCCTCTATCTTATTCTTGCATCATTGTGTCGCGATTGCATTAAATTGAATCCCAAGTACTGCATAGCCTTTACTTTTAAACCCCACCGAAGCTTGTTCCTCCAGCCCATGAGCCATTACTACAGGTGTTGTTTGAGCCATGCGAGTCGTAGAAAAGCATGTGTAGGGTATGTGAGTGTCTGATGGATAATGAGGTATCTAAACAACTTAACCTGAGTAGTAATAGGATAACTAATGAAAGAGGCATCGGTGAGCAATATCTGTTATTTGGTTTTTCATGCTCATTTGTGTCCCGTAGGACCCCGAGTACTTGATTCCTGTTCCTTGACTATTCGCACTATCCATATCCGAGAGGCCTTATGGACCCCCCGAGCCAGAGCTTGATTCATTTCTATTTCTTGGGGCCACAAAGTAGTTTGGGGCTTTGTTACTATCCTGTACTTATGCCATGCTTTACTGTTTTATTTAAGATTGTGCGTGGAGCACCTGTACTGTTTTGGATCGCGCCACGTTTTCGCGGTATCGACAAGCCCAGTCATATTTTCGGGGTCCCAGTCGTTTACAGCCGTCGTCGCAAACCCTGGGTCCATTCTGGAGCCGGCCAACTTCGTTGCGGGTAGCTTAGTGGGGTGGCCCCCTAAAATATTTCTGAATCCTGTGATCGCTTTGTCGTGAATGCCTCGTTGGGTTTTGAGTTGGTTTTTCTGAGGTTGATCTAGTGTGTGTTGCTATTTGTGCACCCTTGCAGGGTAAATCTTTCTGAAAGCCGTGTCCGCGGTTATGGACGACTTGGAGCACAGTTTCTCGATCATAGACAAGTCTAACTAAAGTACCGCTTTTAAATTGACTAAGTACCTGACTAGTAAATAGTGTAATACTCATGGAATGGTTAATAAAACTGCCAACGGATGGGGGTTGTTTGTCCGCTTTCTCGCTGGTAAGCGAGAAGGAGGATGGATCTGTTTATTATACTGTTATAACTGTTGTCCTTAATTAACGGACATCCGTCTATCTTTGGTTAGGCGGATGGTTAACGAGTATCTATAGGATTGTTAGTTATTATCTTTTGCTGCAATTGCGTCACCCCAGATTTATGTTCCCTTTAGAGGCATAAAGACTTGCTGAGTACCCCTAGGGTCTCACACGATAAATTGTTTGATTCAGATGAATAGGTGTACTCGCAAGAAGGATACTGGGTGGAGGAGACGGATGATGTTGGCAACGATCACTCGCTGTAGACATTCTGGGAACGGGGATCCGTGAGATCTGTGGGCGGGATGTGTTTATTTATGTGGCATCTTATGCCGATTTGCTTCTTATCCGTACTCGGATCTTGTTTTCCGTTTCCGCCTGATACTCTGATGTTTGATGTACGAGGAGGTATCTGAAACTATTATATCTATCTAGGATATTTGGATCTTGCCGTATGGCGTTGCAATATTTCTATTTCTTTTAGATGGAATGGCTCTGAGGACTGTTGTATGTGGCTTACATACATACTCACTTGTGTATATAGTTGATCCCTTCGCCTGCCGATTACGCCGCTCGTTCTTGTCCCGATGTTCTGAAAGTGGTTAGGACGGCCGAAAGGTCTACCTGTGAGTGGCCCCTGGGCCCCACCGTACTATTTTAACCACTTTCGCTCATCCAGGCTTGCAACTAAGAGTGTAATTCACCGAGGTAGTTACAAAAGATCACTTCCCTCACTTTGGTAAGGCAGTCCGGTACAGGATGAGGAGCACTGCCTCCCTCTAGGCTGACTCCTCCCTTAATCCCTTTGGTAATCTGGCTGGTCCTCCTTAGACGATGACTCTGAAAGAAATTTGGAGGATGACAAGGATGCGACAACAATGGAGAATTACGTGCAAGATCCGTGGGAGGGGGCTTAGCGTGAGGCCTAGGAGGATGAGATTCTCTAGGAACATAATTTAGTGGAGTAATCCTTCACAACGAAGCGTGAGGAAGACGCAGCACACGCGGCAAGGCCGCCGATCCGCCAGGTGTCAGCAAAGCGAAGGCCTCTGGCTCCACCTGCTACGAGGTGATCATCTAGGTCTCCTCCGACAATGAGGAGTAGATTAAGATTCATTTTATTTATATATGTGTTTATTATACTATGTATCAATGTAAAAACGGACCTTATGTAATAGTTATCTGAAATTCGCATATGTATTTGTTGGTTAAAAATCATAATATGCGATGTAGCCCCCCCCCCCCCAATCACTCACAAAAGGTACAGATAAATATTCACAAATTATTTCTTCGATCACTAGAGAGATCCATCACAAATACAAAGAACTAAAAAACCCAAATTGGATAAAATAAACATACTTATGTGTCGCTAATGTGCACAAAAATCTAGCATCGTTGTAGCTCCATCGTCTTGGTTTCATTGTCGCCGCGGCATCCCACCATTAATGATTACTTGAGGGAGATTTGTGGAGAGTATTGCGATTGGGAGTAGTAGATACTAGAGAGTGTTGTTGCGGAAGAACGATATATAAAGTCCAGACTCATTAGGGATGGGCCACACCAGTCCGCGAGACGCAGAAGGCACCTAAACACAATAAGAATACCTATCGTGTCGTTAATAAGCACCGCTTCATCTGCCACCTACTACAATGTAAATATCTGGAAAGGGAGAACTGTAAGGTCTATCTTTTACCCTTCGGATGCTAAGGCAATTATGCAGATTCCCATACCTTCACATGGAGAAGATTTCATAGCTTGGGCCCATGAGAAAAGTGGGACCTTTACTGTTAGAAGTGCATACAAGCTGGAGATGCAACTAAAGGATATTGAGAACCAGACCTATTCTAGCAATAATCCAGATGCAGATAGAGAGTTGCGGAAATCTATTTGGAGTGCTAACGTTCCTCCTAAAATAAGAATTTTTGGCTGGAAGCTTGCAACAAATTCACTTGGTGTGCAAGCACACCGGTGTAGGAGAAACATGGATGTCCTCCCAACCTGCAACATCTGTGGGATGGGACCGAATATGTACATCACGCCATGGTAAATTGCCCAAAACTATTTCTTTGAGACAACGCTTAAGAAAAGATTGGAAGCTACCAAATGAAAATGCTTTCAGCTACTCTGGCTGAGATTGGGCTTTAATCTTGCTGAATCAATGCTCTGCTGAAATGAAATCAAAACTTCTATTTGTGTGGTGGAGAATTTGGCACATGGGGAATAATGTAAGGCTTCCCTGTCTTCCTTCCTACAGGTTTCAATGCTCAAACAGGAGCCAGATATCAAAGGAAAGAATGTTGTTTCCCCCCTAGGTGATGAACGACAGAGAGTACTTCCTCCGTTCGAAAATATAAGACGTTTTAGCTTTGTGAATCGAATGTATCTAGACATCTTTTAGTGTTTTAGTGTATAGGTTCGGAGTGAACCTATACACTAAAAGGTGTCTAGATACATTCGTTTCACAAACCTAGAATGTCTTATATTTCCAAATGGAGGGAGTACAAAAGGAACCACCACCTGCCGCATGGAAAAAACCTGACCTAGGATGGAACCAGCTAAATGTGGATGCAAGTTTTTCTCAGGAGCTTAATACTGGATCATGGGGCGCTTTCCTACGTGACCATGAAGTTAAAGTTATAATATCGACCTGGGGTGTAATTTCACACTGTCAATCTGCGGAAAATGCTGAAGAGATTGTTGTTCGGGAGGGTTTAAAAGCAGTTGTTCATGTCGCTGCTGATCTGATCATTATAGAGTGTGACAATGCAGCTGTGGTGCAAGAACTGAACCTCAAAAAAAGAAGCAAATCGGCTATGCCTTCCATTACGGCTGATGTTAAACAGTTGTGTATTCTCTCCCAGTTCACAAAATTTGCAAAGTTAACAAATACGGAAATAGTGTGGCACATCAGCTAGCTTATATAGGACGTGTAGAGAGGAGTGAGGATGTGTTCTTGAGTACAGTGCCTCCCTGCACGGTGGAACTGGCCTAAAAGGATTGTAATGGAGTCTTTAACCAAAGACTCAATATTTAAGTAATACACACCCAATTCAAAAAAAAACGTAAATATCTATCGATATGAGATCTACCACAGTGAGATCTATATGTCAGCTTTGTTTGGCCTGGAGAAAGTCCATCATCGTAGTGAAGCTAACATCGATTCTACCACATCCTGTTAGAAGAGCATCAATGAAGATATGCACAAGCTAGCATCGATTCTACAACGTCTTCACAGAACATCATCAATGAAGGCAGAACAAGCTAGCATACTATCATTAGATCATGTTAAATGTGCCAGATTCTCATCTAAGATACTATATCAAGAGTTTTTTGTAAGTCACTAGACCCATCAAACAAGCAGGGGGACGCTGAGGACATCTCGGAGAAGAGGAAGAAGAAGTCTTGTTGCTAGTGATTGAAGCTGACTAGAGAAGATGCCTTGCTTAATTGCTTTGTCGCCGAAGTAGCTTCTAGCAAAGGAGATCTTGAATGGGAGCGGGGATATTGGCGAGGGTTTTTACATTGAGATTAGGAAGCGTAACTAGGGTGAGGGTTTCTATGCAAGGTGACCAAATTTCTCCTGCCTTATTTTCCCTGTCAAACACGAGTTCGCGCCATATCCATGCACGCACAAACTTTGCCTCCATGTTCATCCACCTTGCACGTGTTGAGCATCGGTCTAAGGAAATGGTCAATTCGAGCATTCCCGATGGGCTTGTTTGCAGAGTGGTTCCGGGTTTTGCGTTGGGCTAGACCAACTTCCCATGCTAGGAACCAAGCAACGTAAATTGCATTGATCGGCCTGGTTCAACCTTGCGAGCAACCAAATGTTCCCCAAACCGGCGTTTGAAAAAATCGTTCATGTATCTTATGTATTTAAAGCAGTAGATATTTAACTAATTAATTCGTCTTATACCGATCCAATTTGTAGAGATATGATCGAATCTTGATGTAAATGCAATTGATTCGACGTACCTAGCTAACTAATCTATAAATAGAAGGTGGAGCATGGTTCTCAACACAACAAATTAGTCTGTCAAACTTTCATATCCTTCGCTGATATGTCTATCATCAGTGACGGCATGGTCGTTGACCACGCCTTCAACATCACCACGCTTAGCGGTTACCACTTTCTTGTTTTTTTCAAAATGGGGAGTGAAGCCCCGGCCTCTGCATCAATTGATGCACACAGCCTCATTTATTGCAGCGTTCAAAAGAAGATTCAAACTATTACATTCACGGATCAGAGAGGATTGAGACATGTATCAACCATCTAAAAAAGAATAACAATATAAAGCTATCCATTATGAAGTCTACTAGTGTGACGCCACCCAGTAGCCTGAAAATAGAAGTCCTGTGCAACCCTTAACAACCGGTTGCATCCAGTATCCATAGGCTCCCGTTGATCCACCGGGAGAAGGTAGGACCATAGTTGTATCCAATGCGCCGCCAATCGAATAACCTGCAAAAAAGTGGTACCCATTTGTTTATTAAAGATAATGTTATTTCTGGACGTCCATATGGACCAACATAAAGCAGATACCCCAATACGTATTCTCGCTTTATTCTTCTTATCAACCCCATTTAGCCAATTTCCAAACATATTTGTAATATTGGATGGTGGAGGTATATTATAAGTGAAGAAAATAATTCGCCAAATAATGGAAGCAAATGGGCATGAAAGAAACAAATGCTCTATAGACTCCACTGAATCACAAAAGAAACACTTCTGACATCCATTCCAATTGCGCTTAGCCAAATTATCTTTAGTTAGTAGCACTTTGTTCTTAAGAAACCACATGAATATTTTGATTTTAAGTGGGATTTTTAATTTCCAAAGATAGTTATGTAAGAATCTTGTATGACCATTCATTTGATCTAAATACATAGACTTTACAGTGAAGGTACCCGTTGTGGTTAATTTCCAAACAAATTGATCATGGTGGTCTGTAAGATGAACCATCATTAGACGTTGGCATAAGTGCAACCACCGTGTCCACTTATTACCAGTCAAACCTCTCCTAAAACCAATATTAAGAGGTGTTTGTGCAAGAACATTTGCGACCATGACATTTTTCCTTTGAACAATATTGTATAAGGACGGATATTGTTGTGCTAGTGATGTATCACGTAGCCAAACATCTTCCCAAAAACGGACAGTTTCACCATTGCCAATTTTAAAAAGGCCATTAGCAAAGAACATTTCCTTCACCCTCATAAGACCTTTCCAAAAGGGAGAATCTGTAGGTTTTCCTTCTACCTAAGACAAAGTTTTATTCTGAAGGTACTTGTTATGTAATAATTGTTGCCACATTCCCTCCTCGGTAAGTAATTTATATAGCCATTTGCTAAGTAAACACTTATTCTTTATCTCAAGAACCTCTATACCTAAACCCCCCTGATCTTTAGGGCAACAAACAATATTCCACTTTGATAACCTATATTTCTTCTTAGTGTCCGTACTTTGCCAAAAAAATCTGGACCGAAAGAAATCCAGGCGTTTTCTTACCCCCTTAGGTATTTCCAAGAAAGAGAGCATAAACATCGGTAAACTAGTCAAAACCGAGTTAATCAAAACCAAACGATCCCCATAGGATAACAATTTTCCTTGCCAGCAACCTAGCTTTGAGAGAAAACGGCTCTCCACAGGATTCCATTCTGAATTTCGTAGTTTTCTGTAATGGATAGGTACTCCAAGATACCGAAATGGAAGTGAACCAATTTCGCAGCCAAAAATCTGCCTATACTCAAGTTCCAACTCTTTCGCTTTACCAAAACAAAAAAATTCACTCTTATGCAAATTAATTTTTAACCCAGACAATTGTTCAAAAGTAGAGAGTATTAGCTTCATATTAACAGCCTTTTCTAGATCATGCTCCATAAAAAGTATGGTATCATCTGCATACTGAAGAATAGAAACCCCACCATCCACCAAATGTGGAATAAGGCTTCCAACTTGACCATCTTCTTTTGCACGAGCAATGAGGATAGCAAGCATATCAGCAACAATGTTGAAAAGGATTGGGGACAGAGGATGCCCTTGCCTCAACCCTTTTCTAGTTTGGAAATAATGGCCAATATCATCATTTACCCTTATTCCCACACTACCTCCTTGCACAAATTGTTTGATCCATTCGCACCATTGCGGATCAAAACCCTTCATGCGTAACACTTGTTGCAAAAAAGACCACTTCACCTTATCATATGCCTTTTCAAAATCAATTTGAAAAAGCACACCATCCAACTTCTTTCGATGAAGCTCATGGATAGTTTCGTGCAAAACAACAACTCCTTCAAGGATATGCCGCCCAGGCATAAAAGCAGTTTGGGTAGGTCTAATCACCTTATGAGCCAACTCAGTAATGCGATTAGTCGCTACCTTTGTGAAGATCTTGAAACTAACATTAAGTAAACAAATAGGTCTATATTGTTGTATTTGGACTGCATTTTCTTTTTTTGGCAGTAATGTGATCACCCCGAAGTTCAATTTAAAAAGGGCAAATCTCCTTTCTTCAATTGATCAAAAAGGGCCATGGTATCATTTTTTATAACACCCCAAAAGGTTTGATAAAACTCAGCAAGTAACCCATCTGGTCCTGGAGCTTTATTATGTTCCATCTGAGAGATAGGCTCCAAGACTTCTTTCTCGGTAAAATCAGCAGTAAGAATATCATTTTCTTCAGCTGAAAGTTGGGGAATGTCCTCTACCCGTTCTTCCATGAGAGAGAAATTATTATAATCAGGCTCGCCAAAAAGCTTTTTATAATATTCAGTAATATAGACCTTCAAATTATCTTCTCCGACAATAGTTCCTTCATCTTGCTCTAACTGGAAAATTTTCTTTTTCCTATGCTTTCCATTAGCGATTAGATGGAAATATTTAGTGTTATTCCCACCTTCTTGAACATGTTTAACCTTAGCACGTTGAGCCCATTTGGTCTCTTCATCACGTCTAAGTTTATTAACACGATCATTAGCATCTTTAAGCTTATCCTTTTCTGAACCCGTTAGTGGACAAGTTTCTGCCTTAATGTCTAGTTCATCAATAATAGACAGTAGGCGCTCTTTTTCTTTTTTATATTTACCACTTAGATTCTTGGCCCATCCTCTCAAGAAACGGCGTAGGTGTCTAATTTTATTTTTCCATCTTTGAATAGGAGTCTCTCCCACTGATATTGATTCACATTCATTTTTTATCATCTCAAAGAAACCATCTTGATGCAACCATGATAGTTCAAAAGAGAATTTAGCATTGTTCCCTAAATGAGCTTGATTACTAGAGTCAATTAGTAACGGTGTATGATCAGAACCTGAGCGTGTCAATGCCCTTACCGATACTAAAGGGAATTTTTGTTCCCATTCGACAGTAGTAAGTATGCGGTCCAATTTTTCATAAGTTGGATTTTCTCTTCTATTAGCCCATGTGAATTGTCTACCCGAGAGACCAATTTCTCGAAGGTCCAAACTCTCGATGATCGCATTAAACATAAAGGGCCATCGAGGATTAAAATTGTCATTGCTTTTATCTTCTCGTTTGCGTAAAATATTGAAATCACCCCCCAACAACATAGGTAATGATTCCGTCTCACACATCCAAACAAGCTCGGATAGAAAGAAAGGCTTATGAACATCTTGCGCAGCTCCATACACCGGCAAGAATATCCACTCAAAGCCATCATATTTAGATCGCATATGCAACTTAACACAAAAATCCCCAGTCTCCACATTTTTGACTTGGAGAGTTTCTGAGTTAATGCCGACCAAAATCCCGCCCGACCTCCCATGTGGAGGTAAACAAAACCACAAAAAGTCTCTACCCACAGCAAGATGTTTTAAAAAGGGTACCGTAAAATTAGATCTACCCGTTTCCAACAACGCAATAAAATCTAAACGATGTTCTCTAATCGTCTCATTAACAAACAAGTGTTTCGCTGGGTCTCGAAAACCCTCACTATTCCATGTCATCCCTTTTAATCCTGCCATTAGGATATATTCGTTTTAATTTTAATGCGTGTACTTCTTCGCACGTTTGTCTTATCATAAGACTTGCGTCTACGTGGTCGCGTTACTTTTGCCCATTGAACGTCAAGTTGAGAAATATTCTCACTGATAGGGCTATGTTCATCAACCAAATCCTCACATAGGTTGGATGCATGAGACACTATCAAATTATGCCCATAACTATTATTATCTTCACATTTTGTTAGGATAGTTAAAGATCGATTTAAGTCGTGTCAAGGATCATCTTAGCTGATGCACATCTGTCCCCTGTATTATGTCCCATCGAAACCCCCAAGATATTTGCCCTATCAATAATTTCTTCTTCAGAAAAAGATGAAACAGCAAGTTTATTAGAAAGGTTCATACCTTGGCCATACGATTTGTCACGACGTTGGGCAAGAAACATCGCCCTTTCCATTTGTGTGGCATCGGCATTCGGCTGGGCCTGAAGGTGTCTGCTTGGTCTCAGTCCTGTTGGCGGCTACACTCCACCAAAACGGACAAGTTCTTCCATTGTTGGTCCATCCGGCACGCCCAGCCTGTTACCCCCAACTGGGGTTTTGGGCGAATCAGGAGCAGACTTCGGCCCTGGAGTCCAAGCAGCAGCATCAACACGCAGCGCATACTGCTGCTTCACATTAGCAGCCACCAGAGATAAGACTTCCTCTCCATCTCTTGATGATTCACTGAACAAAGCTGAGGACAAGGAACATGTTGACACATCAACACCGACAATACCACGGTCATCAAACAGAGCAGCAGCATGAACACGTGAATGTAACAAATGAGAATGAATATTTTCCTGCCTCATACCTTTAGACAACGCAGATGTATTCCTAGACATGTCAATGTCTAGGGAAAGTGTACTAGGAAGATCATCTTCCTTACGTACAGAAGAGCCATCCGAATATGGTAAAAGTTGTTCATAAACTGTAGCTGGAACCAAAGTAATAGAAGATGATCGAGATAAATTCAAATTACCCGGACTAGTAGGGGAAAGATTAGTACTTGAATCCCCACCTTGGGTGCAAGGTGAAGCTAGGTCGCTTGGTACAGAAGGTGCAGCTAATGTACTCCCTATCAGTGTAGACTGCACCATAAATTTCTTCGAAGCCCCTGGCCTCACGGATAGAACAGCGTCCGGATTAAGCAAGGCTTTCAAAGGAGCAACATCATCCTCACGTGATAACATAATCGCCGTAGGTGCAGACTTTACCAATCGATCAAAAACTACTGGAGTTGTTGTCTCCAACCCCGAGCTACGGAGAGGAGTAGCAAAAGAGCCCAAAATAATTGTTGCTTGATTGTTGTGTGATGCCGCCCCCTCATAAGCCCTCTCCTCATGTCCATTTTCAGCAGAATTATGTTCCATAGCTTGATTGTTGCCATCTCCATCCACCAAAGCGTTTCGCTCGGCATTAGAGTTATCTGCATCATGGTCATCATCCCCCTTGTGAATATCATCCGTAATGACATCTTCACTGGCGGGAGGTAAAGGTTGGCCCTCCACTTGAAAATGTAGCTAATAAAAATCACCTTTAATCATCACGTCCATAATTGCTGGTATGAGGCTAGGGTCCATACATGCAACCTGGACACGCAAAACATTATTCTGCCTTGTATATTTGATATCAATGTCCAATGTTTTCCCAAAAAGAGTGCCAATTGCCCATAAATTTAGATAATCATCCAAAGCTTCAGTTGGAAGGTCATGAACTAACACCCATATGTTCTCAATATACCAAGCAGGCTCAACCGTGGACTTCCAAAAATCAAAAGTTATTGAGCATGGACTATTTGGAACTCTAAAAGAACCAAAATGTTGAGCAGTAATCAGATCTTTCTTGCTCGGAAAATTCACCTGGTAGACATTCTCCCCTGTTTGGCGAACACTCCATTGGTATTGTTCATCTGGCACAACCCACTGCAGTTGCGAAAAAATTTCCGGAATTGTCATTGTACCATTCTGGACAGTTACCCTCCCCATTATTGTATTCTCAACTCTCGGACGTATAGCACCAGTCAATGGTGCCTCAAAGAACATGAGTCGCTCATGAGCAAAGCCATACATTATCATTGTTGGCCTCGGCAAAGATAGAATTGGACAAGTATTAGAAAGATGAGCAGGTGAATGGCATATATCACATATCGGAGTTACACAGTCATTAACATGGTGCCCTGGTTGATCACAACGAAAACACTTAGGTCCCTTCTGTTTTTTGGCTCTTGCTGCGTTTCCTCCATCTGAACTAGCATCAGTGTTTGCCTCTCTGTATTCCAAATTTCGGACATTTGTATTCTGGCCAAGTGAATGTGATGTATCAGAGGCCATGCCGGTACCAGACCGGTTTGCGGCAGGATCCTGACTGGCAGCCGAAAAACGAGCCACGGCAGACTGTCGCAGCGTCACAGCAGGTGGCCGCGACGGCACTGCAGGCTGCCGAGGTGGCTCGGCAGACAGCAGCACTGCAGATTGCCGTGGTCCCAGGATGCAACCCGCAGCCCCTCCTTGCTGCATTGCCTTCAGCACACCAGCCTGTTCCGCAAATTGCTTAGCCATCTCCACGGCGGCGTTCTCGATAAAACGAGCCTGCATGGCCGACAACTCCATCTCCTGGTCTCCATGGTCACGGGAGCCACGTCCCCTACCACCAAAAGCACCATGGTTAATACGACCACGGCCATTGTTGCTGACAAAACGGCGAGGGTTTCGGCCACCGCCACCACCATTGTGACGCCAGCCATTGTTGAAACCCGCACCGGTGTGTTGTGCGTCCGAACTGAAACCTACGCCTACATTGAAACCGGCATGACCACTGTCGAAGCCATGGTAACCTCCATTCCGTTGTCCATCTGCACCTTGATAGTTTCCCTGATGATAGTCACGAGAACCTTCTCCCCCGTCCCCAGCAGTTCCGCTAGGGCCTCCCTCATGATAATTATTGAAACCTCGGCCTCCAGCAAAATCACGACGCCCATCACCGCGACCACCACCATAACCATGCCCTCTTCCTCGATTCTGGTTTGGCCCGCCTCCACGGTTGGCCATGTCTGGAGTGAGTAGAGGTTCTACTCTCGCAAGATCCAGAGGCGCCTCCAACGCCGCCGGCTTGGAGAGTTTTTCCCAGGTATACCCTAGGAGTCATCTCATACCTCCAGCCGTATACCTCTTAGGCTTAGACGCGTGGGCCTCCGACAGGTGACCCAACTGGCCAATCATACTTGTCAGGGGCCTCACGAACGAGTCCGGAACCAAGCCCACATGACCTGTGTTCACGGATCGAGCGACGCGATCCGAAAAAACCGCATGTTTGAAATCAGAATTTCTCACCGAAGCTGTAGAAGACGTAGAAGATCTTCTTCCTCTCTGCCGGTTAGCCTGACGATGAGCCGCCACTTTCCTTCTCCTCCTCTAAATCATTGTCCATTCTGCAGCATCAAACTCCTCAAGAAAGAAGGTCGTCGGAAGCAGCACGGACAAGGTCTTCATCGACGGAGTACCTGCGTGCAAAGCAGATGGAAAGCTAGAATATACCTCAGTCTGATCTGTGTCAGCAAGGCTGCACCGTTCCTCAAGTAGCAGAGCCGCCATTTCTCTCTGTCTTCGTTTCTTCTCCTCTTTCCTACGCACCGCACCCAGCCGTAGCGAACTCGGATCACATGCCACCGCGGCTGGTTCCCCACAGACGTAGGACAACGATGTAGGTGTAGAGATCGTCGATCCGCAGCAAAGACCCGCTGGAGAGAGATCGTCGGCGTCATCATCGCTAGCGTCAGACGTGAGCGGCCAAAATCGCCCACGAAGACGCCCCAACGGCTCTCCGCCCAACGGCTTCTCCATCTTTGGATGGCACGTCTAAACAAAGACTGTGCACTCCTGTGATACACCCAAACAGCATGATGGACGGATTCAACACCAACATCCATCACTATTTGCAAAGATGGTGTGCCTCCGAGGGAGGGAGGTAAGGGTGGAAGCACGTGATCCTCCTGCACAACCTGCACAACCTGAACTCGACGTTTGATGTTCTATGCATCTCCTTTCTCCCGGAGCTTGGGATGTAGAGAACCATGCACCGTTGAGTTCGGGTTGACACAAGAGGAGTATGTGCGTCCACCCTTACCCCCCACCTTTGTCGAGGGCGACGACTAGTGGCACAGCCAGGATTTAGATATTGGAGGCGATGTACCGTAGCCGCAATTTTGTTTGGGCAATCTATAAGTATTTTTTTCTTAAATGTTCTTCAGGATTAACCTTGCCAACTAAATAGCAAACATATCAGAAATTTAGGGCCTTAACGAGCCAAACTATCCCTCGCGGATATAAATTTTACTCTCAAAATTTTAAAAATAGAATGTAGATAGCTTTTTTTTGGATTTTATACTACGACTAGTACAAGGCTTGAACAGTAAATCAGTGCAGATGGGTTAGGAAAATACTTTAAGCTAGTAAGTTTGATAGTTGTACACATACGGAAATTGGTGTAGTAATGCTAGCAAACATCTAGATTTGAATATGACCAGGTATGGTTGGGGAGCTCGATGATTATGCGACCACGCGGCAGTCGGTATGATCAACACTTCAGCAAGGCACAATAGGAGAACAGCATCACTAGACTCCATCTGGTCTGCTTCCTGCAGGCGATTGATGTGGTTTGCGAGCACCGGCGTGCCATGGGCGCTAGAATGACCGGAGGAGATGATCAAATTTAGGAGTATTTGTTTTGGATAAGAAGATGGTTAGATTTTTTCTGAGGAACGGTAAACAATTAGAGAGGTGTGCGTTTGCTGATCGGTTTCGTGATAGAAAAATAATGGCACAACAAGCGAATGGTAGAACTTGTTATTCGCACGTCGCAGACGAGCATCTCCAAAGGTCGTGCTTTAGAGAAAGACTTTTGTCCTAAACGAAAAGCTAGCTATCTTCCCCTGCCTGCCATAGATGTCGCAGAACCATTGTAGTGATTATCTTTTTTTTTGTTTTTAGCTTCTATATTCGGACCATGTCAACAGTACTGTGGAATTTCATTTGGTTAGAGCGACCATGCAATTGGATGGACTGTTTTGACACAATGGTTTGATTAACTATTCCTTTTTCTCGAGAGTGCGCAAGTCGCATATCTTTTCTTTATAGAAGAAAGAAACTATAATTACACGAAACTCCTCCCTGCCAAGTTGGGATAATAACATCTATCAACGATTACCGCTGAAGGCAGTTTACGTATCTCTATCATGTACTAATTCTCTACTATAAATGTATCGTGATACTGTTTAAAAAAAGAAGTGTGACGTGTATAGATTAAAGTCGTAGTGACGGAAGATAGTCGATGCAAAAGAAAAATTTAAGGAAGCAGACCAAAGGCTCCTTCCTTATATTTTCTCTGAATGGGAAACGTTGCTTCCTTATCAATTTGACCAACCTTTTACTTACAGGCAAAACGAAAGATGCTTATTTGTTCCCTCGGTTCATCATAAAGATGGAGTACAGGCGAAAGGAGGGATGCTACGTACTCTCTCGGTTCCACGATATAAGCCTTTCTAGCAAACTGTTTTAGCCTTTTAAAACAGCTTATATTATGTAACGAAGGAAGTAGTTTATTTGTTGTCAGCGTGCACTTCAATACCAGCTGCACCACTGCCTCGCGCGAGACCAACATGCTCTTCTTCCCTCGGAAAGCCGGGGAAGGCAAGCACCAATTTTTGGATGCATCGAGTAATGCCTTTTCTCCAGTACTGACAGGGCCGTTCAGCAATTTCCACTGGCCAAAGCACGGAGAGTATAGTTTAGGGGCTTGTTTGATTCACATAGTAGAAAAATGGACGGATAGGAAAAATGGAGGATTTGTGTGGCATGCCCCATTGGATCCTATGAGAATCAAAACCATGGAAATTGGCATAAAAGGGTGTTTGATGGCAATGTAGGAAAGCCACATGAATTTGATTGATGCTTGAGCTTTCAAACAACTAGCCTTGCTCACAAAGTTAGCCATACGATTTTTTCCAAGAGCTCAGACCTAATGGAAAATTTCCTACGAAATAGACTAGGCAAAGTTCCATAGAAAATAATCCCACGGGTTCTATTCCTATGAATAATCAAACAATGGTGGTAGGAAAAAATCCATAGGAACTCAATCCTACGAGAGTCCTATGAAAATCCTACAAATCAAACAAGCCATATGTCTTTTTTTAGGTCTTATGCATAGAGATACATAGTAACCAGTAATGCCTTCTCTTCTTGCCTTGCAGATGCGGGGAAGTTAGGCACCAAATGTTTTGGAGCGCGTCGACTAATGCCTTCTCCTCGTTAGCACCGCGCCCATGAGAGACTTCAAATCCTAATGAAAAAAAACAGTACCATTTGAGTTTGCTAGCTCTTGCTAATAGCTAGACAAACAAGCTAAATATCAGAGGTTAAGGAGATGGCATACAGCTGGATGAAGTTTTGTCTCCTAAAATACTCCTTGTAACCTGGAAAGATGACGATGTAGTGGTCTTAAACATCATATCAGCACTGGCACCGTCCCCCGCCACCACCAGGGATCCACCACCACGAAATGCACCCCTAGTCCCGTCGACATCGGGCCCGCCACCATCGCGGCCATCGCTGGTGGAAGCAGCGGGAGGGAAGGCCACCAGGGCGTGAATTTCAGGGTGCTAGGGTTTTCGCCCGGGTGGCACCCATGGGGGATGCCTCGGGAGTGTGTTTCAGATCTGAAGGGGTACCGTCACCATGACCCAAATATCTGAGCAATCAAATACATCAAGGTAGAATAATATATCAATCCCAATTTCTCCGGCTAGCCTCCATTACTTGAT
This sequence comes from Avena eriantha, assembly GCA_910589775.1. NCBI lineage: Eukaryota > Viridiplantae > Streptophyta > Magnoliopsida > Poales > Poaceae > Avena > Avena eriantha. The sequence goes on along the minus strand of OU342743.1, from coordinate 128,846,794 downwards.
TTCCTCTAGGATGAGCATGCTAAGCCTAACAGCACCACAGTGGCTCTAAACATTCCCAAAGACCCAACCATTTCGTTGCCTCCAAAGCCTCCATCACATTACTGTTGGGTTCGCAGCATATAAAACAAAAAAATTCCTACGATGGGAACTATACGCCAAGATCTATCTACTAGATAGAAGCAACTGGTGGATATACATCCATGGAGAACTTACCCTCGAAGACAACAAAGCTTTGTTAATGAATTAGAACTCGTGGATGATGTAGTCGTACACTTGCCGATCTCAAGATCGCGATGAAGTCCAGCAGGTCCGGCTCCAGCACGTCCTTCAGATCCAGCTCCAGCAAGTCCAGCACCACCAAGTCCAGCACCGCAAAGCAGCGGTGCATCCGTGATCGCACACACGTCAGGTACCCCGACAACCTCCGTCCCTCGCTCCAGCAAAGCAGCGGAAGCATCAACTCCTTTCTAGATAAAGCCACCGGGAACATGTATCTCGCTAATCCGAGACCATGGGGGAATAATACTAGAGGGGGAGAGAGATCCTTCACGAGGAGGTGTGTGGAAGAAGGGGTGTGATGGGGGCCTTTTATAGGAGGAGGGGAGGGTACCCCTCTCATGGCCGGCGCCCATGGAGGGTGTCCCTTCACCTCCCCCATTCATGTGGTGGTAACCCCTCCACATTAAAATGCCCCTTCACATTCTCTTTTAAAGTCTCCACTTTAAATGCATTAAATTTCCCCAAATTTAATGCTCTCTCATTTAATAAAACTCTTTTATTATTTTTATTCAGAATTTTGTTAATTACTTTAATTAACAAACATTCATATAAACCCCCTACAACATTTCAATATTACATGCAGAACTAATTTCACAATTTCACCCGAAACAGTTTCGGTGTCTATTGAAATAATTCCAGCGCTTTCTTAAATCTTTATCTGAAACATATTTGCTCCAAATGGTGTCGGTATCCCTTAGGTGTGTCACCCTACGGTTCGCGAATAATGCAGACATGATCGAGACACCTCTCAGATTAATAATCAGAAGCGGGACCTGGAGATCCATATTGACTCCTACACATTCAACGATGACTTCTGTGATCGTGAGAACCTTTTAATGCTAGTAACTAAATCCCTTTGTCTCATTATATAATACATGTCCGAGATTCGATCATCGGTATCCAAATACCTAGTTTGATCTCGTTACCGACATGCACTCGTTTCTCGTTCCCGTGATATAACATTCTAGTGATCACATCACTTGCTTGCAAGCTATCTTAATGTGATATCACCGAGAGGGCCCAGAGTATATCTATCCATCATCGGGATTGACAAATTCCACTCTTGATCCATGAGCCTCAACATAACACCTTCGTAGTACTGAACCCACCTTTATAGTCACCTTGTTACAGTGTGACGTTTGGTGTTATCAAGATACTATTCTGGTGTTAGCAATTAACATGATCTCATGGTCTAAGGACTAAGATTACTTCGTATGATGTTATAGCAATATAAACATAATGACTTTGATCGTAATGCTATACTTCGGATGAATGTTCATCACATCATTCCACCAATGTTGTGACCTTGTTATTAACAACATCCAATGTCCATGATCAGGAAACCTTGATCATCTTGTTAATCAACAAGCTAGTTTATATGAGAGGCATTACTAGGAACTTTGTATTTTGTTTATTAAATACACATGTATTAACGTTTCCAATTAATATAATTATAGCATGCAAAATAAATATTTATCATAAACATGGAATAAGATATTAACCACTTTATTATTGCCTCTCAGACATATTCCCTTCAGTCTCCCACTTGCACTAGAGTCAATAATCTAGTTTGAAAAACTTTGCGTATTAAACACCTATGGCTTTCTATTGTTGCATATACGCGATTGCTAGTGGTTAACATAATCTCCGGATCTGACAGTTTTAGGTCCGTGTGTATTTGCAAGTCTTTGCGTCTCTACGCATCACTCATTCTCAAATGAGATGGCATTGTATAAATCTGGTCCTTTGGTGAGACCTTTAGTTCGTTCGAGTTAAAATATGTTGATATTATTGTCATACAATATATCTTCATAGTATTAGCCTACTTTGAACCACACCTAGTTTGATAACAAACTACGTAACACAAATGCCCTCCTTTGCTGCTATTATAGCAGTCATATACTTAGCCTTTTGTTGTAGTATCTATCACAATGTCTTAACTTTGGAACTCATCCAAATCCATCATGGAACATCCTTTCCATTACATTGTGCCACCCATAGTCTAAATTGAGATAAATTTAATTTGTATCTTGTGACAAAACTAGTATCAATGTAACACTTTACAATGAATTACCTTTAACTATTTGTCACTTATACATGATATATTCTTAGTTCTTCCAAAGCTCATAAGAATACCTTTACTATTGTCCAATGATCATCTTATGAATCATTCTGGTATGTGCTCATAACATTTAGAGCATAGGACATTCTGGATATATACATATCATGGTATATTCGATCAAAATCTTCATGTGATTTTACTCACCAAGTGTTGAAACACCTGAATCTTGATACAATCCTTTCCATGCAGCAAGAACCTTTCTTGTTGTTTCCATATTGAACCCTTTCAATATCTCATATATGTATGTCTGGCACAACCATATTAGCGCCTCAATTTATCCATATAGATATTGATGCCAAATATTCCAAGTCTTTTATCGAAATCCTATTTTAATGAAATTCTTAACTTGTGTCAATAAAAGATACATCATTTCCAATCTACAATATGTACTCTGCATAATGTATTGGAAATTTGTCTTAGCGCTCCCACTTAATTTCTTGCAAATGCAAGCATCTTCATCATCTCCGATGAATTTAAACTCCTTTAACATTTTCATCATGGTGAAGATTCCAACTCCGCTATGCTCACTTCAACTATTGAAGTTTGCATGCCCTTTTAGCTCCCTTTGAATTAACAAAACCCTTCGAACCGTGTCTTGTACACGTCCTAGGTAACCATTCTATTAGAAGAACATTGTTTTGTTTGTTCAACTACCATATACCAAATTATATGTAGTGGTTGCTACATTAATCCGGCAAGACTAAATATCGCTATGAAAGATCAAATCTTGTCATAGTCAACTCCTTGAACATTGTTGTGAACTTCTTTCCGACATGTCAACTATTTCATAGATGTTAAACATCCATGTCTATTTCTTTACAGATCCAAACACGACAGATAGGCTTCACGCCTTTCCAGAGGGTCTTCCAAGTTCAGAAACTTGATTTCTCGTGTATGGATACTATCACGGATTCTATGACTTCTAGTCATTTTATGGAGTCAGGGCCCATCATCGCTTCTTTGCATGTAGTCAGTTCATCATTGTCAAAACAATAACGACTTGCTTATCAAATCACACTATTTGATTCTTACCGACCCACACGGTTCAATAGGAACTCTAATCTCCGAGATCACACCCTTTGTAATCACGGGAGCCATGAGCATTGTGGCCGCCACCGGGACACTTTCCGGCGATGCGCTACTTAGCACATATAGCTAAGGTTCAACAACCTTATCAAAGTTCTATTGTCCTCCCACTTAACTTTTCACGAAAAATTCCTTCTCAAGAAACTTGACGTTCCAAGTGACAAACTCTTTAGTCCTTGGTGTTATGGAGGAATTCCCAACAAATTCTTTGGGATAACCTACAAAGACGTGCTTATCCGACTTTGGTTGTAAACATTTTACTTATGCATTGCATACCAAAATTTAAGAAAAGACAATTCGGGTTTTATCCCAAATCATAACTCATATGGTGTCATTTCAACGGATCACAATGGTGCTCTTTTCAGTGTAAAAACGGTGGTCTCTAAAGCTTTAATCCTTAAAACATAATGACAGTTTTATAAATGACACCTTTGTGATGGGTTCGTAGCATGGAAAACAAAAAATTTCTACCGCAAGAACGAACAAAACCCAGATCTAATCAAGATAAAAGCCAAGATCTAATCTATTAGACATGTGCAATGAGATAGATCTGTACTAACCCTTGTAGATCCGAAAGCGTTACGATATTAGATCTCGTGGTTGATGTAGTCGATCACTTGCCGATCTCAAGATCGAGTGGACGATCCTTCCGGCGCCGCGTTCCGGCAGCGCTTCCGCAGTCGGTCACACGTACGGAGTCGAAGCAGACCTTCCTCTCCTCGTTCCAGCGAGCAGCGGAGGTAGTAGATCTTCTCCACGGAATCCCAGCAGCACGACGGCGTGGTGGTGGTGGTGGAGTAGAGAATTCTGCAGGGCTTCGCCTAAGCCTGAGCAGAAGAAAGGAGGAGAGAGGCGGCTAGGATTGGAGTAGTGGAGAAGAGGCCAGGGGGTGGCGCCCCCACCCCTCTATTTAAAGGGGGGAGGCGCCATGGGGAGGTGGAGTCCTTGTAGGACTCCCCTCTCCCTTGGCCAGCGGATTGGGAGGGGGGAGGAGTCCTCCTCCCCCACGACTCCTTGTCTTGCCCCACAAGGACTCCTTGATCCTTTCTTGGTTTTCAAGCAAACTCCAAGAAATCTTCCAGAACCTTCCGGAACATTCCGAAACCTTCTAAAATCCTCATACAAATACTCCAGAACATTTCCTAACTCAGAAAATGATCCCCAATATATGAATTTTATTCTCCGGACAATTCCGGATCTCCTCGTGATGTCCCAGATCCAATCCGAGACTCCGAACAACATTCGGTCTCCAACGCACATTCCATATCTACTTAAAACAACTTCGAACCTTAAGTGTGTCACCCTACGGTTCGTGAATATGTAGACATGACAGAGACACATCTCCTATCAATAACCATCAGCGGGACCTGGAGATCCATAATGGCTCCCACATACTCAACGATGACTTCATGATCGATAGAACCATTTACATACGAAACCAATTCCCATTGTCACGCGATACTATACTTATCTGAGGTTTGATCGTCGGTATCTCCATACCTAGTTCTACCTCGTTACTGATAAGTACTCTTTACTCGTTCCATGTTATGTTATCCCTTGTGACCCAGTCACATGCTTGCAAGCTAACTAGATGACATTCCACCGAGAGGGCCCAGAGCATATCTATCCGTCATATGGATGGACAAATCCCAATCTTGGTCCATGCGCTTCAACACATACTTTCAGAATACCCAATGACACCTTTATAACCACCCAGTCACGAAGCGGTGTTTGATGTCATCAAAGTACCCATCCGGTGATGGTGATTAACACAACCTCATGGTCGAAGGATTATGTTACTATGCATTTAAAAGCTTATAGCAATACGAACTTAATGACTTGATCTTATGCTACGCTTACTATGGGTGTGTGTCCATCACATCATTCTCCTAATGATATAACCTTGTTATTAATCACATCCAATGTCCATGATCAGGAAACCATGATCATCAATTAATCAACAAGCTAGTTCAATAAGAGGCTTACTAGGGACTCTCTTATGTTTACAAAACACACATGTATTAGTGTTTCCTAATAATACAATTATAGCATGGGATGTAAACATTCATCATAATCACAAAGATATAATAATAACCACTTTTATTATTGCCTCTTGGGCATATCTCCAACACTTTGATCTTACCATGTCAAACAAGGTTTGATCTGATCTCTCGAACATACCATACTTCTGTGGTTTATCGGGAAATGCAAATTCATGGAACAATTCCTGAAATCTTAGGTGTTTTGCTAAACCTGTAACTGAAATATCTTCCTTTATGATCAAATCATAAACTCTTTTATTTTCTTGTTACAATGGTTTTTCACTTCATCTTGAAAGTCTTTGAACAATTTTCAACTGTTTCATACTTCTTCCTTATTAAGTAAATATATAGATATATATTCACTCAAATTTCTGGAGAAAGCATATGAAGCAAAAAGATCCATCGCATATGGCTACACATAATGGACTATATACATCAACATGCATAATATCCAATAAGTTAGTCATCCGTTTCTCTTTGGCCTATGGACGGAGTTTCAATTATCTCGAGGAAAGTTTCACAAGCGTCAATTGATCAAAATCAAAAGACTCCAAAAATCCATAACATGGAGTTTCTTCATGTTTACTTTCCAATATAATTCAAACAACGATGTCACTTCATAAGTGATCTTCCAATCATTTGTCTTACGACATTTCAGCAATAATGTTTATGGATGTGATTTCTCCAACTAGATTTGTAAAAGTTCATCCATCTTTTATGGAATACGGTAATTATTTGAACAACCATTGTTCTTATAATAACGGAACAAAATAACAATTATTAAAACAAATCTTGAAGGCTAGGTTTGATGACAACGAAAAACACAATAACACTTTATTTGTTTTCGATGAACATCATCACTTATTCTCTTGCTAGTTACTTAGGCCATTGCATTTCATGAATTGCGTTGTCCTATATGACACTTCATACCAACCAATTCGATATGCAATACCTAAGAACCACATTGTTTAACAAGCAAGGAATACAACCATAACATGTGTATCTTCTATATACCTAAGCTGGACATTTCCAACTTTTTCTTTTCTGCCAAATATTTTATAGAATTTCTTTCAGCAATTCCTTTTCCTTTTAAAAGAATCTATCAACATCAATACTGGTGTCATTCACATGACACATAGTACAAAGCATATATAGTCAAACACTAATACGTTTGGACATAATACGTTTGAAGTGGATCACCATCATCAAATGTTTGGCATTCTTTTAAAAATCCATTCTTTAGTAATCTTTTAGTGTAGTAAACATTTTACTTACATCTTCTATTCATCCTTATCATGACAACTTTCATGATCAAGCTACTATAGCATATAAGGATGAATCGTGAGTATAATGTTAGTTCCCAAATCCTTTTTGGGAGATCCAGATGCCTAGCATCTCCATCCTTCACAAGTTCTCATAATATGAGAACATGTATTTTGCTAAATTATACTCTATCATAATGCAACCAAAAAACATTGTTTCAGATATCACAATATCTTTCACACATGATGGTTTTTGAAACAATTTTTCAGCTCCTAGATAATCTTGATATTAAAACAACTTTTGAATATCAAAAATCATGGAGGCAAACATGATACTTTAGATACTAACATTGGAATTCTTACTCTTGATTTAATACTACTTATTAAACTTCATGGAGTAAATAGAGTTTGCTGAAAGTTTGCAATAGGACTTATAAACTTTAAATTGACATTCAAAACAATACGATACTAGTTCGTAAAGTAAATATCCAGAATTCTATAGTTCTATTATCTCAATTAAAACTATGCATAAGGTAGTGAACAGACGCCAATGACTACAACAAATTATGAAAATTCACTTCGATTTAGTTTATGACAAATTGAGTTCGACTAATCCAAATTAGAAATGAACTCCCACTCAAAAACGACATCCCTCGTGCTTTTTTGGTGATTACATGAACCAAATCCACTACACCAAGTCCGATCATCACGTGAGTCGGTGTAGCTTCAAAGGCGAGCATCAATATGGGCATTATATCAACTATATGACTCATGCTTAATCTTTTAGTCCATGTTTCGAGGCCATGTATGTACATGCTAGGGTCGCCAAGTAAGAACCTTAGTACTCGCGTGTGTAAAACTGTCTTACACCCGTTGTATGAAAGTGTAGAGTCGAGTACACCCGATCATCACGTGATGTATCGAAACACGATCCATAGAACGGTGCATACTTAAGGAAGAACACATTTTTATCTTGATATCTAAATGAGGGATCATCTTAAAATGCTACTAAAACGCCAAACTAGCAATATAAGATGCAAACATCTAATGTGTAAAGTGAGATGATATGGTCCATGCATTTGATCTCTATCATATGCATCATGGTATGATCTCTATCATTCCTTTGTGTGTAAGGCCAAGGTCTATGGAACTTACACGTTAAGTGTGTTGTAAGAGTATCTATCATACATCTACTTACAACAATACCATATCAAGACACTAGCCCAGCAACAATCTAAACTAGACGCCTCTAATTTATACATTGCAAGTTTTACATGGCTTAGGGCTTTCGGAGATAGAACCGTTCTTACCTACGAACATGGAACCACAACGAGGATAACCAAGTTATTAGCAACTCGTTGTAAATCAGATATTGACTATAGTAGGAGAGACAGACACCCGCCAGCCACTTATGCAAAACTAGTTGCATGTCAGTCTTGAAACCGGTCTCATGTACGATGACATGTAAGGTTGGTCCGGGACACTTCATCCTACTATGCCACCAATATCCAAAATACATTAAAGAAGCAATAACATGATCATCATCGCCCACATATAAACATATGTGTACTACCCGTGCAAAGCACCTACGCATAGATCAGGCTCTGATACCACTATTGGGTTCACAACATAGAAAACAAAAAATTTCCTACAATGGGAACTATACGCCAAGATCTATCTACTAGATACAAGCAACGGGTGGATATACATCCATGGAGAACTTATCCTCGAAGACAACAAAGCTTTGTTAACGAGTTGGAACTCGTAGATGATGTAGTCGTACACTTGCCGATCTCAAGATCGTGATGAAGTCCAGCAGGTCCGGCTCCAGCACGTCCTTCAGATCCAGCTCCAGCAAGTTCAGCACCACCAAGTCCAGCACCGCAAAGCAGCGGTGCATCCGTGATCGCAGACACGTCCGGTACCCCGACAACCTCCGTCCCTCGCTCCAGCAAAGCAGCGGAAGCAGCAACTCCTTTCCAGATAAATCCACTGGGAACATGTATCTCGCTAATCCGAGACCATGGGGGAATAATACTAGAGGGGGAGAGAGATCCTTCACGAGAAAGTGTGTGGAAGAAGGGGTGTGAGGGGCGCCTTTTATAGGAGGAGCGGAGGGTAGCCCTCCCATGGCCAACGCCCATGGAGGGTGTCCCTTCACCTCCCCCATTCATGTGGTGGTAACCCCTCCACATTAAAATGCCCCTTCACATTCTATTTTAAAGTCTCCACTTTAAATGCATTAAATTTCTCCAAATTTAATGCTCTCTCATTTAATAAAACTGACCTGGAGATCCATACTGACTCCTACACATTCAACGATGACTTTTATGATCGTGAGAACCTTCAACGCTAGTAACTAAATCCCTTTGTCTCATGATATAATACATGTCCGAGATTCGATCATCGGTATCCAAATACCTAGTTTGATCTCGTTACCGACATGCACTCTTTTCTCGTTCCCGTGATATAACATTCTAGTGATCACATCACTTGCTTGCAAGCTATCTTAATGTGATATCACCGAGAGGGCCCAGAGTATATCTATCCGTCATCGGGATTGACAAATTCCACTCTTGATCCATGAGCCTCAACATAACACCTTCGTAATACTGAACCCACCTTTATAGTCACCCTGTTACGTTGTGACTTTTGGTGTTATCAAGATACTCTTCTGGTGTTAGCAATTAACATTATCTCATGGTCTAAGGATTAAGATTACTTCGTATGATGTTATAGCAATATAAACATATTGACTTTGATCGTAATGCTATACTTCGAATGAATGTTCATCACATCATTCCACCAATGTTGTGACCTCGTTATTAACAACATCCAATGTCCATGATCAGGAAACCTTGATCATCTTGTTAATCAACGAGCTAGTTTATATGAGAGGCATTACTAGAAACTTTGTATTTTGTTTATTAAACACACATGTATTAATGTTTCCAATTAATACGATTATAGCATGCAAAATAAACATTTATCATAAACATGGAATAAGATAATAACCACTTTATTATTGCCTCTCGGGCATATTCCCTTCAATTACGATTCCGCAGAATCAAAACCCTTTTCATTGTGCTTTCGCATACTTTCTCCTTTTAGACCTTCACCATGTAGCCATTTGATCAGTACTTGATGGACTTGCTGATCCAATGCGGTTCAGCGATTTGATACACTAGAGAGATCGATCACAACTACAAAGAACTAAAAACCCCAAATTAGGTAAAAGAAACATACTTTGGTGCCACTACCGTGCACAGCAATAAGGCATCGCTGCGGCGCCATTGGCTTGGTTTCACTATCGCCGCCACATCCCATCGCGCGCTACAGATTCCCCTAGGGAGATTTGTGGAGAGTATTGCGACTGGGAGTAGAAGAGACTAGAGAGTGTCATCGCGAGAGGTGTCAAGCGAGATATAAAGGTCATCCTGGTCAGGGATGGGCCACACCAGCCAACAAGACTCAGGAGCCACCATAAACGACATGAAAAAAATATGCCTTTGTTCACCTAGCGCATCTTTAATAAACACTGGTTCATCCTGGCACTTACCATAACGTAAATATCCGCCGGTATGGGATCTACCACAGTGAAAATCTATGTGTCAGCTTTGTTTGTCACTGAGAAAGTCCATCCTTGTAGTGAAAATAACATCGATTCTACCACATCCTCATAAAACATCATCAAAGGAGATATGCAAAAGCCAGCATCAATTCCACAATGTCTTCACAGAACATCATCAATGAAGGCATGCACAAGCTAGCATGCTATCATTAGATCCTGTTAAATACGCCAGATTCTCACACAGCTAAGCTACTAGATCAAGAGTTTGTTGTTACTTGTTATACCCATCAAACAAATGGGGGGAGGGGATGCAGAGGACAACTCGGAGAAGAGGAAGAAGAAGAATTTTCGCTAGCGGTCCAAGCTAAGAAAATAAGATGCCCTACTTACCTGCTCATCACCGAAGTAGCTTCTAGGAAATGAGATCTTGAAGGGTAGGGGGAATATGGGCGAGGGTTTTCACGGCGAAACTAGGAAGGGTGTGTAGGGTGAGGATTTCAGTGAAGGTGACCAAATTTCTCCCACCTTTTCCCTGACGTGCACGAGTTTGCGCCATCTCCATGATTGCACGAGCTTTGCCTCCATGTTCATCCACCTTGCGTGTGTTGAGCCTCGTTATGAGAAAATGGCTAATTCAAGCATTCCCGGTGGGCTTGTTTGCAAAGTGGTTCGAGGTTTCATGCTAGGCTAGCCCAACCTCCCATGCTAGGAACCAAGCAACCTAAGTTGCATTGGCCGGATGTTTGACCTTGTGGGAGCAACCAAATGTGCTCCAAACCATTTTAGCAGGCATGTGAAAAATCGGTTATGTATCATATTCAATTATAGCAGTAGATATTTAATTAATTAATTCGTCTTATACCAATCCAATTTGTAGAGATGTGATCGGATTGTGATATAAATGCAATTGATTCCATGTACCTAACTAATCTATAAATATAAGGTGGATCACATGGTCCTCAACACCCAAAATTAGTCGGTCAAACATTCATGTACTTTGTCAGTGTGTCTATTGTGCGTGAAGGCAAGGTAGTCGTCCACGCCATCAACATCATCATGATTAGTGGATACCACCTACTTGTAGTACACTAGACCAATATGATGAACGGTTTCAACACCCACGACCACCGCCTTCTACAAATGTGATGGGCTACCGAGGGAGGGGCAAGGGTGGACAACCTGGCTCTGGCTGATGCCCAGGAGGAGCACCGTCAAGTTCATGACCGTCTTTCTGGCCATTTTTCTAGACCAATCGTTTGATTCTTGCACGCGACACAAGCTGCTACTTATAGTGGAGTGGCAATCCTAGCCACTATGTACTTCTCAAGGTTGCTTGTCCTTTTCGGTTGGTGGAATCAAAATTTAGTAGCGTGCCCCGAGCAAGGTTTTCAGTATCGGGATACTAGGTAGTATCTCGTATCGTACAATCATATCGTAGTGTATTGGTACTATGTGATTTTTGTTTTTAAATAAAATAAAAGAATATATTAAAAAATACCTCAAAACCATTTAAATTCAAATATTAATTCTAATTTTAAGCACATTTCATGTATTTTGTAGAGGCATCCACAAACAAAAACTAAGACCATATATATACTTCAGAGCTATTATACAAATATGGCCAGTTGACTGCTTTGACTAAACCTACAAAGTCTTGTTGTATACTCAATATTCTCAAAAATAATTAAAGTTTTACTACTTAAGTACATATCACTTTGCGAATAAAAAACGATTTTACCCTTTTAGCTTGCTAAGCCATTATATCCTTACTTTTTACTAAATCGTGGGATCGTATGGTATCGATTTTGTATCGAGTACTAAAGATACTATGATACGTATCGTGATATGGGTAAGATACTACTAGATTAAGATACCATCGCGATTCGTATCGATTGTCGGTGGTGGTATCGTAAAATCGTAAGATACTACGATACGTATCGGGATACTAACAACTATGGCCCCGAGTGCCAAGATAGCATATGCAGATGCTCCTTTGCATAGCTATTTTATTAAGGGACGAGAAACACAACGATCGGCATTCCATGTGGCCGCGAGCTCGCCCATGTAAGTTACTTACAAAGGCACCTCTCTTAAGAATTTGGCTGGCATAACTTCCGAGGACCTTACAAGTCCAAAATAAGGGAACGTTTTTGGTGAGCACTCGAAAAATTTCATTGCACATTCTGAGACAGACGAGATACATTTGGCCGTGTATGTAATTCCTACCAAGTTATCTCCTAGGTTTCCGTTCGACTCGTGTAGCTATAGGCTAGCTAATCGCCTTCTCTCTCACGTGCCACGTGTTGGCGATAACACCACTTTGTTGGTCACGTCATCAAGCGCTATAAAGCTCTGTGTCGCCATCCTCTAGGCACACAACTATAAAAGGGAGATTGACATGGCTCACAGTAAAAAGATCACTTCCCTCACTTGCATGTGATAGTGCTCGCAAAGCAGCGTATACATGTTGAGAAGGCATTCCGGTACGGGATGAGGAGCACGGCCTCCCGCTAGGCTAACTCCTCCCTTAACCCCTTTGGTAATCTGGCTGGTCCTCCTCAGACGATGACTCTGAAAGAAATTTGGAGGATGACAAGGACGCGACGACGATGGAGCATTACGTGCAAGAGCCGTGGGAGGGGGCTGAGCGTGAGGCCGAGGAGGATGAGATGCTCTAAGAGCATCGTTTAGTGGAGTAATCCTTCGCAACAAAGCATGAGGAAGACGTAGCACACGCGGCAAGGCCGCTGACCCACCAGGTGTCAGCAAAGCCAAGGCCTCTAGCTCCGCCTGCTAGGAGGAGACCCACCAGGTGTCAGCAAAGCCAAGGCCTCTAGCTCCACCTGCTAGGAGGTGATCATCTAGGTCTCCTCCGACAATGAGGAGTAGATTAAGATTCATTTTATTTATATATAATGTTTATTATACTATGTATCAATGTAAAAATGGACCTTACGTAATAGTTATCTGAAATTCGCATATGTATTTGTTGGTTAAAAATCATATGCGATGTAACCCCCCCCCCCCCCCCCCCCCCCCCCAAATCACTCACAAATGGTACAGATAAATATTCACAAATTATTTGTTCGACGACTAGAGAGAACCATCACAAATACAAAGAACTAAAAATGCCAAATTGGCTAAAATAAACATACTTATGTGTCGCTAACGTGCACAACAATCTAGCACCATTGCAGCTCCATCGTCTTGGTTTCACTGCCGCCGCCCGCATCCCACCATTAAAGATTCTTTGAGGGAGATTTGTGGAGAGTATTGTGATTGGAAGTAGTAGATACTAGAGAGTGTCGTTGCGGAAGAACGATATATAAAGGCCAGCCTCATTAGGTATAGGCCACACCAGTCAGCGATACGCAGAAGGCACCTTAACATAATGATAATACCTAATGTGTCGTTAATAAGCACCGGTTCATCTGCCACCTACCACAATGTAAATATCTGGAAAGGGATAAATATAAGGTTTATCTTTTACCCTTCGGATGCTGAGGCAATTATGTAGATTCCCATACCTTCACATGGAGAAGATTTCATAGCTTGGGCCCATGAGAAAAGTGGGTTCTTTACGGTTAGAAGTGCATACAAGCTGGGGATGCAACTAAAGGATATTGAGAACCAGACCTTTTCTAGCAATAATCCAGATACAGATAGAGAGTTGCGGAAATCTATTTGGAGTGCTAACGTTCCTCCTAAAATAAGAATTTTTTGTTGAAAGCTTGCAACAAATTCACTTGGTGTGCAAGCACACCCGTGTAGGAGAAACATGGATGTCCTCCCAACCTGCAACATCTGCGGGATGGGACCGGAATCTGTACATCACGCCATGGTAAATTTCCCCAAAACTATTTCTTTGAGACAACGCTTAAGAAAAGGTTGGAACCTACCAAATGAAAATGCCTTCAGCTACTCTGGCCGAGATTGGGCTTTAATCTTGCTGAATCAATGCTCTGCTAAAATGAAATCAAAACTTCTATTTGTGTGGTGGAGAATTTGGCACCTGAGGAATAATGTAATTTTCGGAGATGGTAAGTGCACAATTGAACAATCTGCATCTTTTGTTCAGGCTTACCTATCTTCCTTCCTACAGGTTTCAATGCTCAAATAGGATCCTGATATCAAAGGAAAGAATATTGTTTCCCCCCTAGGTGATGGACGACAGATAGTACAAAAGGAACCACTTGCCGCGTGGAAAAAACCTGACCTAGGATGGAACCAGCAAAATGTGGATACAAGTTTTTCTCAGGAGCATAATATTGGATCATGGGGCACTTTCCTACGTGACCATGAAGGTAAAGTGATAATATCGACCTGGGGTGTAATATCGCACTGTCAATCTGCGGAAAATGCTAAAGCGATTGCTGTTCGGGAGGGTTTAAAAGCAGTTGTTCGTGTCGTTGCTGATCCGATCATTATAGAGTGTGACAATGCAGCTGTGGTGCAAGAACTGAACCTCAAAGAAAGAAGCAAATCGGCTATGCCTTCCATTACGGCTGACGTTAAACAGTTGTTGTATTCTCTGCTAGCTTATATAGGACGTGTAGAGACGAGTGAGGGTGTTTCTTGAGTACAGTACCTCCCTGCACGGTGGAACTGGCTCAAAAGGATTGTAATGGATTCTGTAACCAAAGACTCAATATTTAAGTAATACACACCCAATTCAAAAAAACAATGTAAATATCTTTCGATATGAGATCTACCACGGTGAGATCTTTATGTCAGCTTTGTTTGGCCTAGAGAAAGTCCATCATCGTAGTGAAGCTAACATCGATTCTACCACATCCTGTTAGAACATCATCAATGAAGATATGCACAAGCTAGCATCGATTCTACAACGTCTTCACAGAACATCATCAATGAAGGCATGAACAAGCTAGCATACTATCATTAGATCATGTTAAATATGCCAGATGCTCATCTAAGATACTATATCAAGAGTTTTTTGTTAGTCATTAGACCCATAAAAAAGCAGGGGGCGCTGAGGACATCTCGGAGAAGAGGAAGAAGAAGTCTTGTTGCTAGTGATTGAAGCTGACTGGAGAAGATGCCTTGCTTAATTGCTTGTCGCCGAAGTAGCTTCTAGCAAAGGAGATCTTGAATGGGAGTGGGGATATTGGCGAGGCTTTTTACATTGAGATTAGGAAGCGTAACTAGGGTGAGGGTTTCTATGCAAGGTGACCAAATTTCTCCTGCCTTATTTTCCCTATCACACACGAGTTCGTGCCATATCCATGCACGCACAAACTTTGCCTCCATGTTCATCCACCTTGCACGTGTTGAGCATCGGTCTATGGAAATGGTCAATTCGAGCATTCCCGATGAGCTTGTTTGCAGAGTGCTTCCGGGTTTTGCGTTGGGCTAGACCAACTTCCCATGCTAGGAACCAAGCAACCTAAATTGCATTGATCGGCCTGGTTCAACCTTGCGAGCAACCAAATGTACCTCAAACCGGCGTTTGAAAAATCGGTCATGTATCTTATGTATTTATAGCAGTAGATATTTAACTAATTAATTCGTCTTATATCGATCCAATTTGTAGAGATATGATCGAATCTTGATGGAAATGCAATTGATTCGACGTACCTAGCTAACTAATCTATAAATAGAAGGTGGAGCATGGTTCTCAACACAACAAATTAGTCTGTCAAACTTTCATGTCCATCACCGATATGTCTATCATCGGTGAAGGCAAGGTCGTTGACTACGCCTTCAACATCACCACGCTTAGCGGATACCACTTTCTTGTGATACACCCGAACAGCATGATGGACGGATTCAACACCAACAGCTATCACTGTTTGCAAAGGTGGTGTGCCTCCGAGGGAGGGAGGTAAGGGTGGAGCATGATGGACGGATTCAACACCAACAACCATCACTGTTTGCAAAGGTGGTGTGCCTCCGAGGGAGGGAGGTAAGGGTGGAAGCACGTGCTCCTCCTGCGCAACCTGAACTCGACGTTTGTTGTCCTATGCGTCTCCTCGCTCCCGACGCTTGGGATGCAGAGCACCACACACCGTTGAGTTCGGGTTGACACAGGAGGAGTACGTGCGTCCACCCTTACCCTCCACCTTTGTAAAGGGCGACGGCTAGTGGCAGAGCCAGGATTTAGATATTGGAGGCGATGTACCGAAGCCACAATTTTGTTTGGGAAATCTATTAGCCTTTTTGTTTCTTAAATGTTCTTCATGATTAACCTTGCCAACTAAATAGCAAACATATCACAAATTTAGGGCCTTAACGAGCCAAACTATCCCTTGAGGATATAAATTTAACTCTCAAAATTTTAAAAATAGAATGTACTTAACTTTTTTTTGGATTTTATACTACGACTAGTACAAGGCTTGAACTTTAAATCAGTGCGGATGGGTTAGGAAAATATATTAAGCTACTAAGTTTGATAATTGTACACTTACGGAAATTGGTGTAGTAATGGTAGCATACATCTAGATTTGAATATGACCAGGTATGGTTCGGGAGCTCGAAGCTGATGCGGCCGTGCGGCAGTCGGTATGATCAACACTTCAGCAAGGCGCGGTAGGAGAACGGCATCACTACACTCCATCTGGTATGCTTCCTGCTGGCGATTGATGTGGTTTGCAAGCACCGGCATGCCATGGGCGCCAGATTGACCGGAGGAGATGATCAAATTTAGGAGTATTTGTTTTGGATAAGAAGATGGTTAGATTTTTTCTAAGGAACGGTAAACAATTAGAGAGGTGTGCACTTGCTGATCGGTTTCGTGATGGAAAAATAATGGAACAACAAGCGAATGGTAGAACTTGTTATTCGCACCTCGCAGACGAGCATCTCCAAAGGTCGTGCTTTAGAGAAAGACGTGTGTCCTTAATGAAAAGCTGGCTATCTTCCCCTGCCTGCCATAGATGTCGCAGAACCATTGTAGTGATTTTCTTTTTTTGTTTTTAGCTTCTATATCTGGACTATGTCAACAGTACTATGGAATTTCATTTGGTTAGAATGACCACGCAATTGGATGGACTGTTTTGACAGAATGGTTTGATTAACTATTCCTTTTTCTCGAGAGTGCGCAAGTCGCGTATCTTTTCTTTATAGAAGAAAGAAACTATAGTTACAGGAAACTCCTCCCTGCCAAGATGGGATAATAACATCTATCAACGATTACTGCTGAAGGCAGTTTATGTATCTCTATCATGTACTAATTCGCTACTATAAATGTAGCGTGATACTGATTTAAAAAAGAAGTGTGACATCTATAGATTAAAGTCGTACTGACGGGAGATAGTCGATGCAAAAGAAAATTTATGGAACCAGACCAAAGGCTCCTTCCTTATATTTTCTATGAATGGGAAACGTTGCTTCCTTATCAATTTGACCAACCTTTTACTTACAGGCAGAATGAAATATGCTTATTTGTTCCCTCAGTTCATCATAAAGATGAAGTACAGGCGCAATGAGGGATGCCACGTACTCTCTCTATTCCACGACATAAGCCTTTTTAGCAAACTGTTTTAGCTTTCTAAAACAGCTTATATTATGTAACGAAGGAAGTAGTTTATTTGTTGTCAGCGTGCACTTCAGTACCAGCTGCACCACTGCCCCGTGCGAGACCAACATGATCTTATTCCCTCGGAAAGCCAGGGGAGGCAAGCACCAATTTTTGGGCGCGTCGAGTAATGCCTTTGCTCCGATACTGCCAGGGCCGTTCAGCAATTTCCGCTGGCCAAAGCACAGAGAGTATAGTTTAGGGGCTTGTTTGATTCACATAATAGAAAAATGGAAGGATAGGAAAAATAGAGGATTTGTGTGACATGCCCCATTGGATCCTATGAGAATCAAAACCATGAAAATTGGCATAAAAGGGTGTTTGATGGCAATGTAGGAAAGCCACATGAATTTGATTGATGCTTGAGCTTTCAAACAAGTACCCTTGCTCATAAAGTTAGCCATACGATTTTTTCAAGAGCTCAGACATAATGGAAATTTTCCTACGAATTAGACTAGGAAAAGTTCCATAGAAAATAATCCCACGGGTTTTATTCCTATGAATAATCAAACAATGATGGTAGGAAAAAATCCATAGGAACTCAATCCTACGAGAGTCCTATGAAAATCCGACAAATCAAACAAGCCCTATTTCTTTTTCCAGGTCTTATGCATAGAGATACATAGTAACCAGTAATGCCTTCTCTTCTTGCCTTGCGGATACGGGAAGTTATGCACCAAATGTTTTTGGGCGCGTCGAGTAATGCCTTCTCCTCGTTGGCACCGCATCCATGAGAAACTTCAAATCCTGATGAAAACAAGCAGTACCATTTGAGTTTGTTAGCTCTTGCTAATAGGTATTCAAACAAGCTAAATGTCAGAGGTTAAGGAGATGGCGAACCGCTAGATGAAGTTTTGTCTCCTGAAATACTGCTTGTAACCAGGAAAGATGACGATGTAGTGGTCTTAAACATCAGATCAGCACTAGCGCCGTCCCCAGCCACCACCACGAACTGCACCCCTAGCCCCGTCGACGTTGGGCTCGCCACCACCGCGGCCATCGCTGGTGGCAACAGTGGGAGGGAAGGGCACGAGGGGCATTAATTTCATGGTGCTAGGGTTTTCGCCCTGGTGCCACCCATGGGGGATGACACGGGTGTGTGTTTCAGATCTGAAGGGGTACCGTCACCATGACCCAAATATCTGAGCAATCAAATACATCAAGGTAGAATAATCTATCAATCCCAATTGCTCCAGCTAGCCTCCATTACTTGATTTCCTCTAGGATGAGCATGCTAAGCCTAACAGCATCACATTTGCTCTAGACGTTCCCAAAAGACCCAACCATTCCGTTGCCGCCAAAGGCTCCAGCACATTACGACTCCGCAGAATCAAAACCCTTTTCATTGTGCTTTCGCCTGCTTTCTCCTTTTAGACCTTCACCATGTAGCCATTTGATCAGTACTTGATGGACTCGCTGCTCCAATGTGGTTTGACGATTTTATACACTAGAGAGATCGATCACAACTACAAAGAACAAAAATCCCCAAATTAGATAAAAGAAACATACTTTGGTGCCATGGTCGTGCACAACAATAAGCCATCGACTTGGTTTCACTATCGCCGCCACATCCCACCTTGCGCTAAAGATTCCCCTAGGGAGATCTGTGGAGAGTATTGTGACTGGGAGTAGTAGAGACTATAGAGTGTCATCTCCTGGTCAGGGATGGGCCACACCAGCCAGCGAGACTCGGGAGCCACCATAAACAACATGAAAAAATATGTCTTTGTTCACCTAGCGCATCTTTAATAAACGCTGGTTCATCCTGCCACTTACCGTAACGTAAATATCTGGCGGTATGGGATCTACCACAGTGAAAATCTATGTGTCAGCTTTGTTTGTCACCAGGAAAGACCATCCTCGTAGTGAAAATAACATCGATTCTACCATATCCTTATAAAAGATCATCAAAGAAGATATGCAAAAGCTAGCATCAATTCTACAATGTCTTCACATAACATCATCAATGAAGGCATCCACAAGCTAGCATGCTATCATTATTAGATCCTATTAAATACACCTGATGCTCACACATCTAAGCTACTAGATCAAGACTTTGTTGTTAATTGTTACACCCATCAAACAAACGAGGGGAGGGGGATGCAGAGGACAACTCGGAGAAGAGGAAGAAGAAGGCTTGTCGCTAGCGGTCCAAGCTGACAAAAGAAGATGCCCTACTTACCTAGTCATCATCGAAGTAGCTTCTAGGGAAGGAGATCTCGAAGGGTAGGGGGAATATTGGCGAGGGTTTTCACGGTGAAACTAGGAAGGGTGTGTAGGGTGAGGATTTTAGTGAAGGTGACCAAATTTCTCCCACCTTTTCCCTGGCGTGCATGAGTTTGTGCCATCTCCATGATCGCACGAGCTTTGCCTCCATGTTCATCCACATTGCATGTGTTGAGCCTCGGTATGAGAAAATGGCTAATTCAAGCATTCCCGGTGGGCTTATTTGCAAAGTGGTTCGAGGTTTCATGCTAGGCTAGCCCAACCTCCCATGCTGGGAACCAAGCAACCTAAATTGAAATGGCCGGGCAGGTGAATTGTTTTGCTGCCATTCTTGATGGTCAAATTTTTCTTGATCCAGTCAATATGCGGGTTGTGCTCTTCAAGCCAATCCATACCAAGTATGGCGTCGAAGGCCCCTAGAGGAAGTATCTTTAAATCTGTATTGAATGTGTGTCCTTGTGAAGACCATGAACATGCAGGTATATAGGTTGAACATCTGTGATGTGAACCATCAGCTACTTTCACACGGCATGGTCTTGGTAATTGCTGGATGCTAGATAACTGCGCAGCAAGTACTTTGTTGATGAAGGCTGTGGGACTACCAGAATCCACCAATATCAAAGTCTCATGGCCTCCAATAAAAGCATGTAGCTGTATAACTGAAGAACTGCCAGCCGGCGAACCTGTCAAAGCATGCACCGAGATAGAGCAAACAGTTTCAGATTCTTCAGTCTTCGGTTCAGGTTGCTCGGCACCCGTGATCTCTTCCTGAGAAAAGAGGTCTAACAATTCTTCCACAATATGCATTTGAACAGTTGGAGGACACACGTGTTCTTAACCCCAACGCTCGCCACATTTAAAGCATAGACCCTTGGCCTTTCTGAAAGCACGAAGGGCAGACAATTTGTCATCGCCACTAATCCTGGCAGCATCCATTGCACGGTTGTCTGAAGCTCTCTGGACTGGAGTAGCAGTCCGAGTATACTGGGTACTCTTGACAGGTAACTTGATGTAACGATGTTGCACTTGTCTTGGAGGTGAAATTATTGGTTCACCCTCTGTTACTTCTTCTTGTAGCAGAGCCAAAGAGCAAGCAGTGTCCAAATCGGATGGCCGTTGTACCATGACAATGGCTCGGATGTCAGCCCGCAATCCCTCGATAAAATGAGTGAGAAAATAAAATGGATGAGTAGTATCCGAATAAGAAACAAGGTGATTCATAAGAATGTCAAATCTCTCAATGTAATCTGCTACGATGGTAATTTGCTTAATGCTATAAAATTGCCTAATTAGTAATTGGTGCCTATCTCTCCCAAAGCGTGTGCATAACAGAGAAGTGAAGGAAATCCACTCTAAAGCGGCTATTTTTTTCTAGACAGATTGTAACCATATGCCAGCTGCGCCTGAGAAGTGCAAGATGGACATAGGTACCCAGTATGATTCATGTATAGCAAACATTTGAAAATATTTCTCTGCAAGGATCTTCCAAAGATTGGGATTATCACCACAAAATTAAGGAAATGGGAAATTGGGTGCATTAGAGCCCAAACCAGCCAAAATCTGACTAGAGAGAACATGGTTTTTAGAGCGAGCTGCCACCGGAGTCTGAAGGGAGAACATACCCGTGACCAGAGGCGCCGACAGCGAAGGTGCATTCACTGCCGGCAAACCCCCGGAGTAGTCGTTCTCGCGGTGGCCAACTGGCCCGGGGATCGCCCTTGCAGATGGCGGTGGGGGGTAGGACGTCGAGGTGGGCTGACATGGATCCACCAGCTGCGCTCACGTCCTGGAAGCGTGTGCGTTGGAGGTCCGCCACTGCTTCTTGGAGCTTGGCGAGGCGTGCCTCCAGATCAGGTTTCCATGCCGAGAGGTCCTGCAATTGGGAGGACTGAATGGCAAGCTGGCGCGCCATCCCCTCCTGGGTGGCCATCATCGCGTCGTTGCGGGTTGCAGCCAACGCCGCCAAGGCGTGGTTGCGCGCGATAGCGTTCTGCTCCATCCAGTCAAGGTACTCTCGCAAGGCTGGATCCGTGGTGTTGATGAACCGGATTCGATCCTGAGTACGCTTGCGGGTTTCTAGAGTGTAACTGGGGACCGATTGGTCTCTGATACCAGGTGTTAGAGTATGAATCACTCGATCTAGTTTTTCTCACAGCAGTACTGGGATTACAATAGGGATCAAAGAGGAGTAGTAGTTATGTTATTAGGCTGATCATAGTGGTAGTATCATACTACTAGTATCATGCATATGATACTAGCTGGATCCATGGTGTTGATGAACCAGATTCGATCCTGAGTACGCTTGCGGGTTTCTAGAGTGTAATTGGGGACCGATTGGTCTCTGATACCAGGTGTTAGAGTATGAATCGCTCGATCTAGTTTTTCTCACAGCAGTACTGGGATTACAATAGGGATCAAAGAGGAGTAGTAGTTATGTTATTAGGCTGATCATAGTGGTAGTATCATACTACTAGTATCATGCATATGATACTAGTGTATGATACTATCTCCATAGTGCATGCTATCATATGGTAGTATCATACTAGTATTATATTTAATGATTTGTCGAATCTCAATCAAAATTATGTACAAGATATATTTGCATGTAAATTTTCTAGTTTTACGTGCTATGATACGGTATCTACCTATGATACTCTAATCATCTCTTTCTTCATTAATTGTTGTGCCACATCAGATTTTTGCCAACATGGCATGCATGATACTAGCTATAATACTCCCACTAGGATCAGCCTTACAGGAAGGAATTCTACCGCCGCCGCCACCAATATCCTGATTCCGAGGATGCCCTGTCGTAGAAGGTTTGTGCCCCTAAGTAGGGTACGCCTCCATCTTCAGCTTGTCCAGTCCGGCCCGACGTAGCGTCGGTTGGGCTGGGCCAACCTGGTGGGCCGGACGCGGTGTGGTGTCACGTCCATGTCGTCGTCAGGTGTCGATGTAGCTGTAGGTGCTCTAACATTGAAGCTCTTTTTTGCGGTGTTTGGCCTGGTGCTAGATTCTGGCGGTATGCCAATGGGGACCTTGCTGCCGGGGCACCCGAGCCACGTCTGGTGGTTTCCGGAGGTGGTCCTGATGGTAGCGGCCTTTGGCTTGCTGCTGATTGACGGATCGAAGGTGGGGTCCCCGGTAATAAGCTCGATGATCTCCTTGGTACGTACGAGCTCCCTCGTCTTTTTCTCATCGGAGGGAGCCGCCGTGGTGGTGGTCAGCAAGATGGAGAAAGATTGAAGATTTCTGAGTTGTCAACAAGATGGTCAACAAGATGGTGTTCTGTGGTGGTGGTCAACAAGCCGGTCACGCTGCGCGTGCGGTGGCACGGTGGCATGGCGACGGCGGATGGCAGCAGCGAGGCGGCGGTGGACGGCTAATCGGCCAATCCCTGCGGGGGAAGGCAGGTGGAATTTGCAGGATTTGGTGGTGGCGGCATGGCTGGAGTTGGCCGGAATCGAGGGTGGTGGGCGGCGGCTGCACTGCAGGAGGAGAGTGAAATCTCATGCGTGCGTGTGGTGGTTGAGCTACGGCAGTGCGTTTGCGGCAGCCGCGGGCTGCCCCGTATATGCGGCAGTTGGGGGCATTTTTTGAGGAGAATATCATTTTGCGGCCCGAAAGTTGGGGTGTCTAGGCAACGCGGTACCCGAGTTCCCTGATATCATCCGCGATGACTATACTTGGCATGCCAAATACTCAGAGGGTCTTTTTCGGCATGAATTCAACTTTATGTTTCAATACAAAAAACGGCCATCAAGTTGGCCCCCCTGTCAGTTCTCGCCGTTATGTCGCTCCTGTCGCTCCCGTCGCTTAGGTGTCAATTAGGCTTGCAGTGTTGGCGCCTGCATCCATTACTCATCTTCTTCTTCCCCGGAGCGGCAATCTGTGGGGCGTCGTAGCCATGGCGCGGAGCTGGGACGTGGACGAACCTGCTCAGCCCAGATCTCCTCCCTGTAGGCTTGCAGCGTTGGCGCCTCCATTACTCGTCTTCTTCCCCGGAGCGGCAATCTATGGTCGCGGCCATGGCGCAGAGCTGGGAAGTGACGAAGCTGCTCGGCCCCGCTCTCCTCCCCATCCGTGTCGGAGCTTGCCCTCACCGTGGACGCACCCATGGCATGGTCGGGGACGAAAATTGGTTCCCGGTGAGATCTATGACCTTGTCGACCATGTTCGGTTCTGTTTTCCTCCTCTAGAATCCGAGCTCGCCGTCGTCGTGGTTGCACCCGCACCAATTCTGCCACCTCTGCCGAGGTCTCTGTGGTAGCTCAAGTTCTGGGGCTCTCCAAGTTCTGCCATGTTGGGCCTGTAAGTGTTGTTGTATGTTAAACTAGCAAATCTATTTTGTTCAAATCTCTTGGATTGTACAAACTTCATTGTGTTTAATTATGAAAGACAAAATATAAATGACTTCTCTCAGTTTCTCGCATAGAAAAATGCACAGCTAATTTCATATTCTCGCAGGAACTGGCCCCACTTGTTGAACCGGCGGCACTGCCACGATCTCCACGTAACCACGATGAGTTCTCGAACCGAAAGTTGCAGTTACCACGTTTCTTCTGCAGTCATTCCTCTTCCTCAGTCATTCCTCTATAGTTTTTCCTGGGCGCTTCTTCTTCCTCTGTTCTGGAACCGTGGGTTCATCTTCTTCTTCCTCTCGAAGGCAGTTCCTTGCAGGCAGTTCCTTTCACCCATTTCCTTGCAGGCATCGACGATGGGAAACGCACAACAGAGACCCACTTGGTCCCTGCCCATGGCACCACGACTTTGACAGTGGTGTACACAAATGATGAAACGACTGTGGAGACAACTCTCGTCAGGTTTGAGCAATTGCTTGAGAAAGAGAAGTACAAGTTTGTGGTGCTAGACTTGGAGTACACCCATGCAAATAAGTGAAAAAATCCTCCACAAGAGATTGCTATCGTGCAAATCGCCATACATGAGGAGGTCCTCGTTTACCACTTCTGCGGGTATGTGAAATTTAAATTTGAGATCACCACTTATGCATCCCTTGTTCCCTTACATCCCTAGAATCAGCTAAGTGCAGGAGTAAACCAACTGAGATGCGTTGTCCGGCTCTGGTCGAGTTCTTGTGTAGGAAAGGGATAACTTTCACTAGCGTGGATATCACAAATAACACAATTATGCTTTCTCGTGCGTTGATAAAAATCCCAGAGGGCAACCACATCGACATCCAAAATCTGTACAAGATCAAATCATACCCAGCGAAGGATGGCATGGGTGATCTGGCAGCGGAAATCATCGATAAATCCTATGAAAAACTGAAGAAATTGAAGCAACTCGATCACGACTACTAGGACTGGAAGCCGATGAGCCAGGTGCGCCTCAAGTATGCAGCCAGAGACGCCTACATGGCGTACAAGTTGTACAGTAAGCTCATTACCATGAAAGATGGGATGGTTAAGGCGGAGTTTTTCGCGAGAGGGCTATGCCCTGGTTGCAAGCTAGCCCAGGAGAAGAAGCGCGAGGAGGACAGAAAGCAGTTTCAGGACGAGCAGGGATTTTGGGACGGTGGCGACATCAAGCGGCTGAAGGGGAAGCAAGTCAAGGACGACAACAAGTGGTGGTGATACATTATGTGTTTGAACTAGATTTTAGTTTCTAGTTTATTATGTGTGTGATACATTTAGTTACTTCAATACAAAATTTCGACCAATTTAACTTGTTGATGCATTTCTTGACAATTATAATATAATCGAGCACTAGAAATATTTTGTAGTGTGCATGAGCATGATCAGTAAATATAATTGAACACTAGAAACTTTAAGGCACTCCATATAAAGAAGTAGATTAATATATAAGGTTCACCAGAGACACCACGGATATATTGTCTTACATGCCACACACAGGTAATAATTAACTAGAACAAAATAAAAGCAGGGCTGCAGCAGGAGGCCGGGACACGGAGACGCCTAGCGGGGCAGGGGTTTATCAGCAGGAGGCAGCGACAGCCTAGTCGATGGGATACAGGCTAGCCTGACATACTCCCGGAGGAATTTGCCGTAGGCTGCATGCCGCGCCAAGGTAATCGGCTTATGCCTTCTGCCTCTGCCTCTGCCAACGTCCTCTGCATGCTGGATCATGCTGTTGAGGTCCACGTTGATTGCTCTGCCACAGAATGGGCAAAACAGTCTCCCCTACGGTGGAAACGGATTAGCCCACACCATAACCGCCTCAACACGTAGCGGCTCTTGTTGTCCCTGGATTCCTTGCTATCGTCCACTTCATCATCATCCTCCTATTGATTTTTAAGAATATAACTTAGAACTCATACATATGATTGAATTGTATTACAACTCAAGAATTGACAACATGTATATGTAAGACAATATATCTGTGGATATCAAAGATAAAGCATCTCAGCAATAGTTTGATCGGTTCATATATCATTTCATCTCAACACAATGACAAATAATTGCATCAGAGTGAATGTAGGATAAATCTAGGGGCCCCATAAGTTTCTTCAAGGATGGAGTAGGTGAACCAAGTAACAATTGCACAACCTGTAATGTTGTTGTACATCGCCTCAGGTTCCCTAACTCATCCCTGAAAAAATCTGACACCAATGTGTCTACCTCTCTTTTGGGGCAAATTTAAATCATTGGCCACAATAAGAAATTGAAATGTAACCGTACAAAATATTATTCAGGGATATACATAGTCAGGTACAAAAACAAGCCTCAGTATTGTAATTATAAATAAAAAACCAAACAATTAATCTTCAGGTGCATGTTAAAAATACTTATGATCAAAACCATTCATATACATATGCATCATACCAATCATTAAAAGATCAGAAACAATTTAAGGATCATATATGTAGTTCCATATGAGGATATGAAATTGGGCCAAAGTATCAACAGCACAACCTATATTGTTTGTGTGCATTGCTGCCTTAGGTTCACCAACCCATCCCTAAAACACGACACCGTCATACGTGTCTCCCCTTGAACTCTTTTGGGGCAAATTTCAATCATCGGCCTCGGTGACAAACTAAAATATAATTCTTATACACTGAATGCATTGAATAGGTAATTCGGATATCATAGTTCTATGAATGTAGAATAAAGATTAAGGCCTCATAAGTTTCTACAGGGATGGCGTAAGTGAACCGAGTAACAATTGCACAGCCTATATTGTTCTTGTACATCGCCCCAGGTTCACTAACTCGTCCCTGAAAAAATCTGACACCGATGTGTCTGCCTCTCTTTTGGGGAAAATTTGAATCATTGGCCACAATAAGAAATTGAAATGTAATCGTACAAAACATTATTCAGGGATATACATAGTCAGGTACAAAAACAAGTCTAAATATTGTAATTATAAATAAAAAACCAAACAATTAATCTTCAGGTACATGTTAAAAATACTTATGATCAAAACCATTCATATACATATGCATCATACCAATCATTAAAAGATCAGAAACAATTCAAGGATCATATATATAGTTCCATATGAGAATAAATCAAGGGCCTCATAATTTGTTTCAGAGATGGAGTTGGGGAACCAAAGTACCAACAGCACAACCTATATTGTTTGTGTGCATTGCTGCCTCAGGTTCACCAACCCATCCCTAAAACACGACACCATCATACGTGTCTCCCCATGAACTCTTTTGGGGCAAATTTCAATCATCGGCCTCGATGACAAACTAAAATGTAATTCTTATACACTATGAATGCATGGAATAGATAATTCAAATATCATAGTTCTATGAATATAAAATAAAGATTGCAGCCTCATAAGTTTCTACAGAGATGGCGTAAGCGAACCAAGTAATAATTGCACAGCTTATATTGATCGTGTACATGGCCCCAGGTTCGCTCACTAATCCCTGTAAAAATTTGACACCAATGTGTCTGCCTCTCTTTGGGGCAAATTTGAATCATCGGCCACAATAAGAAATTGAAATGTAATCGTACCAAACAATATTCAGGGATATACAAATGCATCATACAATGCATTCATAGATCAGAAACAATACAAATATTATATATTTAGGTTCCATATGAGAGAAAAAATTAGGACCTCATTTTTTTCAGCGATGGAGTCGGAGAACCAAAATACCAACAGCACAACCTGTATTGTTTATGTGCATTGCTGCCTCAGGGCCACTAACCATCCCTAAGAAAACGACACCATCAGATGCCCTTGCACTATTTTGGGGCAAAATTGAATCATTGGGCTCAGTAAGGAATAGAAATTTAATGTTATAGCCCTGTTGTGTATCGAAATCAACACTCATCTAGCAAACTCAACTAGATGGCAGATGAGCCGATTGGGGTTTTGTGACTAGACGGATTGGGGTTTTGTGACTAGATGGTAGATGCATCAATCAACCGATCGAATCATATATATACTACCCTACTTCAAGAGCAAAAGAATATGTACACGATTGAGCAAATCCTATGTATGAACAGTGAAAACTGCGACTGCGACTAGAGAAGCTAGCAATGTAGTACCTCGGACTCCTCATTAGGGACCTCCTCCTCGAACTCATCATTCTCCGCGATTGCGTCGAAGATTTCTTGAACGGCGATGGGGTCGTCGATGTAGATCACCGGATTGCCTCCGCCTGCCGCCTGCCCCCCATCCAGATCTGCCGCTGGCACCACGACGTTGTCGGCCACCTGCTGCTCGGCGGTGACGGCTACTACCGGCTCTCGGCGGCGATGGCTACCACCTGCTGCTCGGCGGCGACGGCTACCAACTACTGCTCGGCGGCGACGGCTACCACCTACTGCTCGGCGGCGATGGCTACTGGCTGAACGGATGAGTTCGCACCCTCGACGGCGCGGCGACGAGCGGCGTTCGTGCCCGGAGAAGACGCCTCCGTCTGCTTGGCGACGACTGAGCCATCTGCTGCTTCGCCTTCAACTGGCTTCACCTTCGGATATTCTCCACGCGTACACTTCATGGCGCACCAAGGGAAGGAGGTAGTGCAAACGAGGGAGATTTGGCACGCGCGACAGGTGTAGATTGGGGTCTTGGGACTAGACAGACTGGGGGAAATGACACGAGCTCATGGAAGAAGAAGGTCGAGGAGGGTTATAAACACCGGACCATTCGTAGTCCTCGAGTGGACACGTGTGGTGGGCAGGGGCGGGGGGCTACCACGATCTCCACCCTTTTTTCAGTTCCCTTTTTTTGAAACAGCCACGATCTCCACTTTAGAGCTGCATTGAAAACACGCTCATGGCAGACCTCGATTCCACTGCATGCAACTGGCGCGGAACTAATTTCTAGAAACGTTAGATCTACTTGAGGGGGCCCTTGACTCATGGAATTTACTAGCGGTAGGGCCTAGTTGGAAGTGAGATTGAGAGCGCTGCGTATAAATGGGATATGTCTAATTAAAATCAAGTGGCAATAAATTGCAGCATCACGTCGACAACCGTGCACTCGATGACCCCGTTGCCCTGTGCATGAGTTGTAGTAGCAGTAGTAGGCTTTTCAGACTTGATTAAACTTGACATGACCGATCGACGACTTTTTCCATGGACGGCATCGTGTTCCTTCCTGTAGAAGTCCCGCGGAGGGAGACGTCCGTGTTGTCTCACGATGTACTGTGAGGGCACGAGGTGTGCAACAATCATCGTTGGATCGCACAGAATCAACGGTTGGTGCGCACGATCCGCGTGACAACTGTGACAACCAATCAGGGAGTAGCAGACAGGGTGAGAACAGTTTTGGGCTTCTACGAAAGATAGAGAGGGGGTGGGCAAAACTAAGTAGTACCACATAAAACCAAGGGAAAAACTGAGTAGTATAAAAATGGAAAGTGTCCTGTACAATGAAATACATCATGGAATACATCAAATTATGCCAAGATAGATCCACTAGAGTTCATTGGATGTGTGTTCTTCTCATAAACCACACATAGATCTAGCAGTGGCATTGCATGTCCGTTCCTCTAAACAAACCACATAAGGATCCACCAGTGTCATTGCATGTCTGTTCTTTTCATGAACCACATAAGGATCTACCAGTGTCATTGCATGTCTGTTCTTTTCATGAACCACACCCAGTGTCATTGCATGTGTGTTACTTCCATAAACCACATATGGATCCACCTAGTGTGATTGCATGTTTGTTCCTTCCATAAACCACATAAGGATCCACCAGTGTCATTGCCTGTCTATTCTTTTCATGAACCACTCCTAGTGTTAGTGCATGTCTGTTCTTTTCATGAACCACACCTAGTGCCACTACATGTCAGTTCTTTTCATGAACCACATAAGGATCTACCAGAGTCATTGCATGTGTGTTCTTCTCATGAACCACACGTGGATCCACCGGTGTCATTGCATGTATGTTCCTCTAAACAAACCACATAAGGATCCATCAGTGTCATTGCGTGTGTGTTCTTTTCATGAACCACACCTAGTGTCATTGCATGTGTGTTCTTCTAAACAAACCACATAAGGATCCACCAGTGTCATTGCCTGTCTGTTCTTTTCATGAACCACTCCTAGTGTCAGTGCATGTCTGTTCTTTTCATGAACCACACCCAGTGTCACTGCATGTCAGTTATTTTCATGAACCATATAAGGATCTACCAGTCATTGGATGTGTGTTCTTCTCATGAACCACACGTGGATCCACCGGTGTCATTGCATGTCTGTTCCTCTAAATAAACCACATAAGGATCCACCAGTGTCATTACGTGTGTGTTCTTTTCATGAACCACACCCAGTGTCATTGCATGTGTGTTCTTCTAAACAAACCACATAAGGATCCACCAGTGTCATTGCATGTCTGTTCTTTTCATGAACCACATAAGGATGGGCCCACCAGTGTCATTGCATGTCTGTTCTTTTCATGAACCACACCCAGTGTCAGTGCATGTATGTTCTATTCATGAACCACATAAGGATCTACCAGTGTCATTGCATGTCTTTTACTTCCATAAACCACATGTGGATCCACCGGTGTCATTGCATGTCTGTTCCTCTAAACAAACCACATAAGGATCCACCAGTGTCATTGCATGTCTGTTCTTTTCATGAACCACATAAGGATGGGCCCACCAGTGTCATTGCATGTCTGTTCTTTTCATGAACCACACCCAGTGTCAATGCATGTCTATTCTATTCATGAACCAGACTCAGTTTCACTGCATGTCTGTTCTTTTCATGAACCACATAAGGATCTACCAATGTCATTGCATGTCTTTTACTTCCATAAACCACATGTGGATCCAACGGTGTCATTGCATGTATGTTCCTCTAAACAAACCACATAAGGATCCACCAGTGTCATTGCGTGTGTGTTCTTCTCATGAACCACACCCAGTGCCATTGCATGTGTGTTCTTCTAAACAAACCACATAAGGATCCACTAGTGTCATTGCCTGTCTGTTCTTTTCGTGAACCACATAAGGATCCACCAGTGTTATTGCATGTATGTTCTTTTCATGAATCACAGCTAGAGTCATTGCATGTCTTTTACTTCCATAAACCACATATGGATCCACCTAGTGTGATTGCATGTCTGTTCCTCTAAACAAAGCACATAAGGATCCACCAGTGTCATTGCGTGTGTGTTCTTCTCATGAACCACACCCAGTGTCATTGCATGTGTGTTCTTCTAAACAAACCACATAAGAATCCACCAGTGTCATTGCCTGTCTGTTCTTTTCATGAACCACATAAGGATCCACCAGTGTCATTGCATGTCTGTTCTTTTCATGAATCACAGCTAGAGTCATTGCATGTCTTTTACTTCCATAAACCACATATGGATCCACCTAGTGTGATTGCATGTATGTTCCTCTAAACAAACCACATAAGGATCCACCAGTGTCATTGCGTGTATGTTCTTTTCATGAACCACACCTAGTGTCATTGCATGTGTGTTCTTCTAAACAAACCACATAAGGATCCACTAGTGTCATTGCCTATCTGTTCTTTCCATGAACCACACCTAGTTCTTTTCATGAATCACGGCTAGAGTCATTGCATGTCTGTTCCTCTAAACAAACCACATAAGGATCCACCAGTGTCATTGCATGTCTGTTCTTTTCATGAACCACATAAGTCATTGCATGTATGTTCTTTTCATGAACCACACCAGATGTCATTGCATGTCTGTTCTTTTCATGAACCACGGCTAGAGTCATTGCATGTTTGTTCCTCTAAACAAACCACATAAGGATCCACCGGTGTCATTGCATGTCTGTTCTTTTCATGAACCACATAAGGATCCACCAGTGTCATTGGATGTATGTTCTTTTCATGAACCACACCCAGTGTCATTGCATGCGTGTTCTTTTCATTAACCATAGCTAGAATCATTGCATGTCTGTTACTTCCATAAACCACGGATGGATCCACCGATGTCATTGCATGTCTGTTCTTTTCATGAACCACACCCAGTGTCATTGCATGGGTAGCCGTTAGAC
The DNA here is from genome assembly GCA_910589775.1 of Avena eriantha. NCBI lineage: Eukaryota > Viridiplantae > Streptophyta > Magnoliopsida > Poales > Poaceae > Avena > Avena eriantha. Next base: position 128,814,242 of record OU342743.1, on the reverse strand, counting down.
CGAGTCTTCTAGAAGGCATGCCCTAACACAGTTGTTCTGCTTGACCATTGTTACATACCGTTTGATTGGGGCGCTTGGACGATTGGGATGGTCTTCGTGAGAGCGATCGGCGAGTAGGCTGTTCTGTGGCATGATTGACCATGCTTGCTTTGGACAAACTGGCAACACCGGGCGCTCCCCTATTTCGAGTGTCACGTCTCACGAGTTTAGTGGGCCACATCCTAGTGTCACGTCCCCATTACTTCTCTTCCTCCCCGTACTTCTCTTTCTTACCCTCGAAGCCACTTTCCCCACTTCACTTCCGTCATGCCGTAGCCGCTAGCCGACGGCGCCTCCATCCCAATCCCCTCTCCGGCAGCCACCCCCCCACCCCTCTCGCCATGGGTTCAAGGGGAGACGGCGAGGAAATGCGTCGTGATGACAGGGACGGTGATTTTGATGTGAGTCGTCTCATCTCTATTTCTATCATCTGTGGCCAGTTATCTATTTTTTGAGCTAGATCTAATCTGTTTACTCATGCGCGTATGATGTGTTAGGCCAACCAGACGATGTATGACTCTGACTATCACGGTTTAGAGGATGAATACAGTCCTCTGGTATGTAAACATGGATATGTGCCCGCTAAATTTGTAGCCTTCGAAGGACGAAACGCAGGCAGGAGGTTTCTACGGTGTCAAGGACATCGTGCAATGATGCAAGGCGGAAGTTGCGGTGTTGTCAAATGGGTAGATCTAGAGTGGCCCAAATCGATGCAGAAAACGCTGGACAAACTACGGGAAATGATTGTCGAGTTGAAAGAATCCGTATTCAGCTCACTTCTTGACAGTGTTGAGATGAAGCTATGGGAACCAGTTGACACGAGCAAGCATAAGCGAGATCTCAGGTGGGTGCAAGACAAGGTTATCAAAGTCGAGAAGGAGAGGGATGCCGCGTTGGCCCTGAAGGCTAAAGCAGAGCAAGAACTGACTCAAGCAAGGAACGATCTCCACCAGGCCAAAGTCTTGTAGTACACAACTACGAGTATTGACAAGTGCATGAGGAAAAATGCAGAGAAACAATTGAAGTTGTGCAAGGAAGATGCTAAATGGAAGGAGCAGACAATTCGATCCTTGCTCTCGCAGGAAGATGCGCATCGGGCCAAGATTAGGAAGATCAAGGAGATGTGTGATAACTAGTTCTATTTAGCTTAAGCTCCGTGCCTTTTTAAGTTGTAATATTTGTACTTGTTGACCTAGGGTCTGAACTATTGGTCCCGGATTCCAGGGAGGAAAAAAATTGCTCTGACCCCGCATTAATTTGTGGAAGAATTTGTGATTTAGACACCCTTTCTACTAGTGTATTCTGACACTGGTGGTTTGTTTAAACGTAATCAACGTGGATTGTGCCGCATGCAAATGGCACAACCATAATTTATAAAGTGTAAGCACGTACACTCGGTTACTGGAGATCCGGGAGCTTCGCCAGATGCAGGGGATGCAGGAGCAGAGAGGCGGTGAGATAAACGGGCTCAAGATTAGGCCAGAAAGTGGTACCCATTTCCTCCTCATCTAGGCATTATCGGTGAGAACATTGTTGTTTATGTTGCCACGTCGTTGTGCAGCATCTGATATGCTTCGTGGAGTGTGGCAGCTTAAATAATTTATTTATGTGCCACTTACATTCCGTCGTATTTGAAGACCTCCTGCCCCTCAGCAATCGTGGAACCGGTGGATCATTGTATTCAGATAGCAGTGGCACAATCATAATTTCAGATTTAACTACTGACTCGGGCGTTTCCAAACCCTAAGTCGCGGTACATTTTACTCAGAGAACGTGGGTAGATTGTTTCACCCGGCAACGTGCCACACACAGAGCGATCAGAATTTAACATAATTACATATATAGGTTCAAGTTCAACACACTACTATGCATCTTCATTGCCAGCAGCCTTCTTCCGCAGCTTGGGTGCCAAGCCTTCACGTCCAATGGCTTCTTCATTTCCTGCCTTCTTCCTCTTCCTCGGTGCCAATTTTCTTAGCTTCACGTACTCTGCATCGCCGGGACAATGGGCACCAGAATCGTGTCCATCATCATCTTTCCACTTGTTTTTAATTTCTTCGGGAAGCAAAATGACATCTTTCCACTCGTTTTTAATTTTTTCGGGTAGCAAAATGACTGACCCGGCAGTCATGTTTCTAACCCCTCGGCGCTTCTTGTCAAAGAAACAAGACTGTTGCATAACTGCTCAATATCTAAAGAGTAAATAAAATAAAAATTACAATTCAGCACAAACATGCGAACCCCAAGAGACTTTTGCTTACCAGGAGCTAATTGGGTTCGAGCAACCACCCTGTCCAAGAATAGAATGACTCCCAGTTGCAGCAGCTTCCACATCCAGTACATCACATTTCAGCTCAAACATGGCAGCCGAAGCATACCTTTTCATCAACCCAATTAGCTGACTGTCACACGTTATAGGAACCATGATGCCACGTTCATCCATGAAGCTGAACTTTGCAGTCTGCTTCGGCCATAATTCAACATGATTACGCAGAGCAGCAACCATACCAGATATAGTGCAGATCTGCGCAGGCGCTTCTTCCATCGTGAAACAATGGTATCCATACATGTTGCCTTTAGAGTCGTACCTATAGAGGACTACCGTAACCAGGTAAGGAGGGTCCGCGCAGATCCCACTTGACAGAAAACTATGGACAAAATATGTTTGTCAACGATGGGCTAACAAACAATCTGAGGTTCAGTAGCCAGCTAGCAGTTGTAACTAGTGCGAATAGCAAAGAGAAGGGTAGATCACCCGCTTGTAGATAAAACTTCTTCTTTATTGATAGTAGGATCTGCCATCCTCCGAGCTGCTCAGCACGTCGGCGGCGGAGGCGGGCTAGAGCCTCGCAATGGCGGCTACGGCATGCGCCATTGGAGCTCGGTATCAGCGACTGGGCGCAGCAACTTGACCCCGGAAGTCAAATGTCCGAAGGGATCGTCCTGCCTGGAGGGTGGATTCCGACGTAGCCGGTGCTAGGGGAAAGCTGGGAATGGATTTGTGAAATTGGTCAACGCATCCAATCCACTTAGCTGCTCGATTTTCCTAAGAGGTTATCGTGTTGGCGCCCGCATCACGGACAGATAACCGACATGTGGGTCCCGACCGTCTACTTCACGGGGCGGTTTAACGGAATGTTTGTATTTGGCAGGGGTGAGATGAGTTTGCCTCGAAATGGCCCCTCTCAGTAGTTGGCGGCCCAACTTTTCAAAACGCGGTAATTTGAGGCAACTTAGGTACCACCATGCGCTGGCCTGCCAACTTTGGTACCGCAGACGAACAAGCCCATTTTTTGAGGCTTGCCCAATAAATTTTTAAGGCAATGGGCTTTTAGGGCTGTCACTAGAGCTGGTTTTTTGGCCCCAAAGCCCTCAAAAGCTGTTTTTTTGGGCAGTAGAGGATTTTTAGGGCTCCATTAGAGTTGCTCTTACATAGGCGGGGAAGGCACACACCAATTTATGGGCGAGTCAAGGAATGCCTTCTCTTCCAAAAAATATAGTGATGGAATATTGTCATAATATTCCTGAATAGATAAAATATTATTGACACGTGAGATGGGTAATTTTTTTAAAATAATACATTTTTTAATCAATTTCATGAATATTACACGAAAAAAGGAAATTACAACTCTAACGCGGTGTCGTTTTTTGAGAAAACGACCAGATCGTATCGTTGTTTGAACAGCCGACCGTCCCGGGCCGTCTTTTGAGGCGCCGAAAGGAGCGCGACGAGCCCCGCCCGGCCGGGCTGCAGGCGGACAGCGCTCCACGTCGTAACTCGAAAAAGCGACCGGTCGCATCGTCTTTTGGAAAGCCGACCGATGAGGCTCGTCTGTTTTCGAAAATCCGACAGGGCACGTCGTCTTTTGAGGTACAGACGAGTGGCCGTCGTCTTTTGAGACGCAAACGAGTTGCGTCCTTATCCCCGCGCCCAGCCCAGCCCCGCCCTGACGGTGGCATTCTTCCTCCTTCGCTCTCTCTCTCTCTCTCCCATGTTCTTCTTGGTGTTCTTTAGTTCTTCTGCCTACGCGAGCTGCACCGATTTGGTGCTCAGTTTTGCACCATTTTCCACCAATAGCTGCTGCTGAAACACATTAGACAGTCAATAGAGTCCTGATCTACTAATGAGAAAGTCTGGTGAAGTGATTTGAGGCATTTTTTTGAGGGATTTGGTGGAATTCTTGAGGGCCAATGGCTATGGTGGAGGCTGGGGGTGCAGCTTGAGTGGAGGTAGCTGTTCTTGAGTGGGGGTTGTCGATCCGTTGAGTGGAGGCAGCTGCACGGCAGGATTTCGCATGCTTCAAGGGTAAACCCTAATTTCTTGCTAACTGCAGTCATTTGTGTATGTTTATTTTATCGGTAGTTCTGAATATGGTATGTTAGCTGCCAGATTATTCGGCTATAGGATTATAAGTATATTTGCGGGCTATGCAAGATTATTCGGCTATAGGATTATTAGTATATGTGTGGGCTAAAATCTGCCATTGTACGGGAATTTGACAAATTGTGGTATTTTTTTAGGTCGGAAGTTATGTCCAATAATGTAGTATTTAGGTCATGAGGCAATTCGGTCTTCGCCAGATGGTAGATCCTCCACCACCGGAGGAGCCCCTTTCATCAGACGTGCATATGTAAGTTAATATATTATGTATCTATAATTCTATAACGATTGTATACTTACAAAATCTAATTGCAGGTACTCTCGGAAGGGTACTAATAGAAGCGCAAATCAGTGGCTTCAACGGATTAATATTTATATTAATGGTTGGCAGAATGCAACAACTGCCGTGTGGACCGCTCATGTGTTTGATATGGAGCTATTCCGTGCATACTTACACATGTACATGAGCATGACACGGTTGCGTCTCGTCCACCACGCACATGACGATGAAAGATACCCTAGCCAGTCGACTATGGAGCCCAGACAATCAGCGGTAAATACATTTTTTCTTCGTTACTGCACCCGGTAGCCTATATAATGTGTACTTATCCACTATACAAATGCAGGCCGATATGACATGGGAGCTACAGATTGACGTGAATCAGTGGTGACGTTCGCTCTCGTCCGCTCCTCTTCTACTACCATGTCAGCACGCTCAATCCTTTGTCAGGCATGTCGAGGAAATACTAAAGAGTATCTATGTGACCATCACGTGCACGAACGTTTCAAACGTCGTTCAGCACCGAGCAACACAGCGTCCACCGCGTCACTCCATGGGGGAGGGCCCATCGCGTCACTCCATGCAGGCTCGCCCGCCACGTCACTCCACGCAGGAGCGCACCCCGCGTGCAGACCAAACACTACTCCGAGGCTCGGGGCGGCCGCAGCAGGAGACACCGACTACACCTATCCGCCATGGGCCTCGTCCGCATATCTCACAGCAGGAGACACCGAGAGCACCACCTCCAGACCAGGCTGGAGGCTCAGCGTGGCAGCAACCGCAGGAGACACCGAGAGCACCACCCCGAGACCAGGCTGGAGGCTCAGCGTGGCAGCAACAGCAGCAATTTACTTTTGACCAGTGGCAATAGCCGCAACCGTAGCTTACTTTCGACCAGTGGCACCAGCAGCAGCCGCAAGTCCCATTCATGGGCTATCGTCCTGAGGATACGTATTTTTCTATCTATTTTGGTTACATGTAGTGTATAATCGTTGAGTACTTAATATTTTTACATGTCAGGAGGATATGGAGACCCAAGCATGTCCTCAATGGGTTCGTGGACGACTAATGAGGAGGATCAGCAGACTCAGCAGGATCAGGTTGACTGGTTTGGACTGTATCAGACGCAGTAGACTCCACCACCTTTCCCCACACTGGATATATAGACGCAGGGTGACGGGTCAACTCTACCTCCCCGTAATGTGGGGCCTCCTAGAAGGTACGGATGGAGTTCACCGATGCCAGGGCAACCTCGTGACCGGTGGCAGTGATATCTATCTATGTATGAGACTTGTACCTTGTATCTGTCTATGTATCTGTCTATGTATGAGACTTGTATCTTGTATCTGTCTACGTATGAGACATATTTTTTATTTGACAAACACTTCAACATAGCTTGTAACACAGTTCAACATAACTTGCGGTACATAAATAAGAGCGCTCTTTATCCCTACGACTATGCCCTTACCCTTCGACGATGCCTTCTTCATGGCCTACTCTTCTTGCCCTTACCCTTCGACGATGCCTCGACCGATGATGCCTTGTCGTTACCCTTCTACGATGCCTCGCCCTTACCCTTCGACAATGCCTTCTTCTTGGCCAGCATTTTGTCCCACTCAGCCCTCCACTTAGTCCCAACGGCAGGCGTCATGAATATATCATCTTCATCTTCACCCTCTTCTACCTTGTCATTGATCTTCTTGGCCTGCGCCTTGTTCAAGGTCTCAGCCTTGTCACGCTCTGCTCTATCCCTGGTACCACCAACCGGCGGCATGAAGAGATCATCGGAGTATTCACTCTCTTCTATCCAAATCCAAGGGAGCGTGATGTTCTACTGCCTTGCCCCTTCATTAGAGAATTTTTGCTTGCTCCATCTAGCATTGATCCGAAGTAGCTCTTGCCGTATCTCCTCTAGAGTCCTCTTCGGCCACCCTTTTCTACGCAATCCCTCACCCAGCTCAGTGAGGAGACAATCACTACAAATTAGTTCCTCCAATGGGGCTGGATTGTTGTCTATCCTAAAGTTCTTAGCCAAATGAAAAAGGTCAATGGACATGTCTGTCTCGAAACTGCGATCGTAGGGAAACATACTGGCTAAAAACGAAGTGGCTATGCTTAAACAACTGCATAAGGATGGGGTTTTATATGGCAAACGAACAAAAAATGGCGGGATATATTTTGGCGGTAAGCATTTTGGCGGGAGATATTTTGGCGGAAAACATTCTAGCGAGAAGCATTTTGGCGGAAGATATTTTGGCGGGAAACATTCTGGCGGGAGGCATTTTGTCGGGAATGTTTTTTGATGGGAAGCATTTCGGTGGGAAACATTTTAGATACATTGTCTGACATGTTGAATTAAAGATACATCACAACACTATAACTGAAATAAAGATACATCAAGACACTACAACTGAAAGGAAGTTACATCAAGACACTACAACTGAAATTAAGATACATCAAGACACTACAACTGAAATTAAGATACATCGGGACACTACAACTGAAATGAAGTTATATCAAGACACTACAACAGGAATTAAGATACATCGGTACTAAGACATACGTCTACCTTCCCTGAGTCCAGCGCGGGTACTTCCTGGTCTTGTCCCCACGTTCCTCTGCCGCCCGCGCCTCGGCAGCTCTTTCTCTTAATCTCTTCCTTTCCGCCTCACGGGCCTCCTTGTGCACTTGTTCCTGCCGCTCCTCTTCCTCCCTTCTCTTCCTGTTCAGCTCGTGGTTTCGAGCTTGCTCTGCTCGGAATTCTTTCATTTCTCTCTCCCGTTCTTTCTTCTCCTCTTCGGCCATCCTTTCAGAACGTTCCTCTTCGTGAAAGGCAGCCCACGCAGCTCGGTTCCTGTCATGACACTCTTTCTTGGTCCAAGCTGGCTGTTCTGTGTCAATCCAATGGTACCACTTGCAAAGTGGAGGAGGAGACTGCAAGCAAATCAATGGAATGAATAAAAGAACACATGATAACATGAATGGTTCATATTAACCATGCTCTGGGAACATACCGGAGACCTCTCGTACGACGAACTTGCTTGCCAGGGCGGGCTTGCGTCGTAGTTGGGACACATGAAAAACTCCATGCCCATGCAGGTGGAGAAATCGGTCGACTCCTTGACCTTCGAGAGATGGCCGCACCAAATAGCGCTCGTGTGTCACCTCTTGCGGCAATGGCATATTTTGTCTTCGTAGGCCTATACTCTGGGTCCGAACATGGCACACTCATGATGGAGAGGGGAAGGAAATGCGAGAAAAAGAGGAAGAACAGGGTGGAGAGATACCATCTCGGTGCCAGTATTTATAGGGGCAACTAGTAGAAATTGGCGGGAGAAAACAGCGGGAAGAAGTGGCGGGAGATAAACGGCGCGAAAAAGTAACGGGAGAAATACTAGCAGGGAAAAGAACGGCGTGAACTAGTGGCGGAATTCTACCGGCGGGTGATAAACTCTAGACGGGTGGATTAGCCCAACGCAGTGTGCATGATCCATGCAGCCGTCGGCGTTTCAATAAATGACAACGACCGTCGATTTTTGATAATCCAACGCTGCCTCGTCTTCAAAAAACGATAGGACCCATCGGTTTTTGAAAAAACGACTACCTGGCTGCCAGCCCTCTGACCGTCCCGTCGGTTGTTCAAACAACGATAGGATCTGGTCGTTTTCTCAAAAAACGGTCGGTTGTTCAAACAACGATAGGATCTGGTCGTTTTCTCAAAAAACGACACCACGTTAGATTTATAATTTCCTTTTTTCACGTAATATTCGTGAAATTGATTTAAAAAGTGTATTATTTAAAAAAAAATAGCCGTGCGACTGAGTTCATGTCAGGAAGAGAGCCGCAGCCACAACCAATGTTGCATTGTGTCCTGGTCCGAAAGAAGCACCTATTTTGGTCGCAAGGTAGATCTTTGTCCGGGCATATGCAGATCTGGAGCTTGTTGCTATCCATCTGGGAAGTCGTTTGAGCTGCATGTAAGAATGGTGTTAAGGTCGAATGTAGGGTAACATCATCATACAATCAAATTCTTTGCAGAACATTGTAGCTCTTCTTGCCTTGCAGAGGCGGGGAGGACGGAACATAAACCAGTGAAGACGACGAGGCATCCAGTCGTTGGGTTTGCCGTGGCAGCAGATCCCATGGCGTCGCTGCTGATGGCAGGAGGAGGACCGCCAAGTTCACGAGGAATGTCTTTGTGTGCCCATTTTTGCTTTTCTAGATGGTTGATTCTTGGACGCTGCTACTTATACTTCTGATTCAGCATATGCGGCCTGTCTAGTCCATTTCTGTTGGTGGAATCAAAATCTAGTAGCATGCCACGAGTGCCAAGATAGCATATAGTCCCTCCGCTTTAAAATATAAGATGTTTTAGCTTTGTGAAAAGAGTGTATCTATGTCCCTTTTAGTGTGTAGGTTTATGTTGGTTTGGAGTGAACCTACACACTAAAAGTGGTCTAGATACACCCCTTTTCAAAACTAAACATCTTATATTTTGAAACAGAGGAAGTATAAGTATATGCAGATGCTCTTTTGCATAGTAATTTTGTGGTTATGGTCCAGCCTTCCTGGCCAGGTGGCCATCATGAGCTCAGCCATGTAAAGTTAGCTTACAGAGGGCACAGTGATCCAGGATCACGTCAAACAATTTTGGTTAGGGGCACAGTGATGATCGAGGATCACGTCAAACGCACGTTGAACTGCAGTTCCAACCACGAAGCAGCGGACTAGAATCGTCGAGGCCCGGAAACCGCCGACAGAGGGATGGATAAAGATCTATCAATACTGACGGTGCGATTGATCAGGCGACCAACTGCTACAGCTGGCCTGGAGCTGATATAGCTAGAGATGAAAGAAGAGGCATGCTCTTGTTTGTCGAATGCAGGGAATACTATGGCACGGATCTGTTCAGGGCCAAACTGTTAGCCTGCCAGGATGCTATCCAAAAAGAAATGGTTGAGAATCTACGTGGGGACAGGCTGTGAGGCTATAGCTACGGTATGGAACTCGCATACTAAGGTTCGGTGTGCTGGAGTTTATATCCTTAATGAGATATTGCTGCTTTTTTTTTTGCAAATGGGGATTTGCATTGAATTAAATCATAGGATTACAATCCGCCTGGCAGAGTGCTAGGATGTCAGCACGACAAGACCGTAGCAAGTGCATGGTTCTAGTGGAAGAGAGCGCCCAAAGTTTTCAAGCAACTAGCAACTCACTTCAAAAAAAAAATTGGAACAGGGTCTAGAAGACCCCGGAAGCTGCATTAGTCGCCACGTGGCAGGTACATTTACAAGGAAGTCCTTTGCATGAGGCACACTAGGAACCCTAAAAAAAGATAAGGACCTCCTAATAACAAAAGACACCTCGGGACTAGAGGATAGAACGCAATCAAGTCCTTGGGTGCCTCTGCCACCATTCTCCGGCGACCTCCAGACGACAGAATCGGCGAGATCGTGGAGGTTTCTTGCTCGTGACACTCCCCAACCGGAGAAAGAAGCATCGTCACCGGCCATCTTGCTCTCTTCGGGGACGAACCACTTGTCGAGGGCGAGACATCGAGCTCCAGCGCGACGCTTCGAGAAAGGGCCTCCAAAGGAGGTTGAAACCCTGGGTTGCCTTTCGACCAAAACGGGCAGCGGCCCGGCAGCCTCGCTACCAATGGACCACTGCGAAGAGGAACCTGCGGGTGCAGCTTCAACTGACCTCAGCATCGTCTTCAGCATCAACCTTTTCCCCCAACTATCCCTTGCCACCACAGCAGACCGAGAGAAGGGCAAGAAACGAGACGTCGTCGACGCAGCATAGAGGACCACGAAAACGCGCTTATGACGAGGCTTCGATTGGAGCAGCACCGCCGGCTTCTTCAACCTCTGAAGCACACCGGGAACCACCGACCACGGCCTCCTGCCGCTGCGTAGAAGCGCCAGGAGACAGAAACCTCTGACTCCACCACCTATAGACGCAGCCACGGTCGAACCCCTCCTCCCCTCGCCGCCACGGCCGGACGGAAGATGGAGTGCGAGCAGGCCACTACCCCAGGGAAGTTGAGGCAGGAAGAGGCGGCGCCCAAAGCTCCAGCGGCCGGAGCCCCCGACCCTCCCTTGCCACCATGGCCGGCCGAGGAGGGGCGCAAATCCCCCAGAGCGAAGTACCGCCCAACACAGGCCTTATTGGAGGCGCGGCAGGCCCTCCACCACCACGGCGCCACCACACCGACAGCAAGGGGGAGCACCTTCCAACGATGGATCTGGCCCGAAGAAACCGTCGAGGACCTCATGGCAAGGAGCCACACACCGGCAAGAAGCCAAAAAAACTAAACCTAGAAAACTAAAGGGGGGGCTCCGGCGCCGATCCTCAGCCTCTCTCCACCGGCAGCGCCGTCGAGATTAGTGTCGGATCGGCCCGGAGCACGCGGCTGCGCTTAAGGGGGGGAGGAGATAAGGGAGAGCTCTTGCCGGGAAGTAGGCAAAATTGTCAACTCACTTCATTTTGCTCACGCCTAATAAGGTCCATCTCAAACCTATCCCCAGCTTTTCGCAAAACAAAAAAAAGAAAAAAAAACTATCCCCAGCTAACACCCGCTCTTTTCTTTCCTCGACAATGCCCATAAACATCGAACAGTCAATTCCTGGCTCCTTGATCATCTTGACCGCCTCCGAACATTTAATCGATCGTACTCCCTCCGTTTTAAAATATAAGATGTTTTAGCTTTGTGAAAAAAGTGTATCTAGACTCCTTTTAATGCGTAGGTTCACTTAGGTTTGGAGTGAACCTACAAACTAAAAGTGATCTAAACATCTTATATTTTAGGGAGTATATGGGAGTGAGCACCACTTCAGCGCCGTGGCAGGGTTCGAGTTCAGCTTGCAAAGGACTGATGCATGAACTCAGAAAGCTGCAAGCAGACATTATATAGTGATCGAATCGAACCATTCTCATCACCGGAGCACCATGCGTGCTCCTCCTGTCCCATCAGCAAGTCATCCGTGGAGGGGAAATTCCAAAATCATCGGAATATGCAGAGCGTCCAGGGGCGGCGGCGGGGTCGTGCAGCGCGGCCGCCTCCCGCGATGGTTGGAAAAAAAAAAGGGGATACGGCCGACGGGCCTCCTCATTTTCAGATTTTGGGCTGCATCCGGCCCACGTTTCCGTACGGACCGAGTTAACCGGCCGCCATCGACCAGCGCCGAGTAAGCTGCAACTAATCCTTTTGTCCCACCTCGGAACACCAGCTCAGCCAGAGCCGGCTTAAATTAGGGCGTCGCGACATAGGCAATCGCCGAGTTCAGTGGCACGTGCTCGAATCCCAGCCTTGGGGGTAGCAGTTTGGCCGGTGTGAGGTATTGCTGGGTCATTGGCCTGTAACCCGTAACCTTGAGATGATTCTCGGTTGGGAGCGTGACCTCTATCCCGTCAAATTGTTTTTATTTGCGACATAGATTTGCTCATTTCTCCTTGATTTATGTTTTGTTAGCTTCTAGACCCGATCTGATCCTTGGGCTGTTCGCCACCGATCTGGGATGATTCTCGGTGCGAGCGTGACCTCTATCCCGTCAAATTGTTTTGTTGGGACATGTTGGATTTGCTCTTTTCTCCTCGATTTACGTTTTGTTCGCTTCTAGACCCATATTTTCCATTTCTTAAATTGTAATAAGATATTAGCCAACTTAGTTCTTTCTTGTCCAAGTAGGCGGTGTCTCCTTCGACCCTTACCCCCCCCCCCCCCCCCCCCCCCCCGTGTTTATTGAATGGGAGAGACCCCCGAAGGGGCTAGAAACTCATATTACCCAAGCAGTCGGTACAAGCTTACACAAAGCCCCTGGAAAGAAAAGGTATTACGACATGGGGCAAGGAAATTGCAACCACGACCCTAAAATATAACGCAAAAACATGATCCGGTCCTTGGGCTTGTTCGTCGCCGATCTGAGACCTCTAGTTCCAGGCGTTGTCGCCGTCACTGGGAAACATGTCACTTGGGGGGCTGACGACGAATCCCTGGCTAAGGTCGAAGAAGATCCTCATGGAGAGGACGGAACTCCGAGGAAGAACATCGCTTCTCGGCATGGAGTGGCTCCGTTCGCCAAGGGTAGCTCCGGCATCACGCCGCCGGCCGGGGAACTCCATCGACTGCAGCTTCTAGAGTGCCTGCGGTCACACGCACCAGAACTGATACAGCCCGACCTTCAATCGATGCCATATCAAGCACGGGAGCCCGAGGACTCAAGTCCGACGTCACATAAGCATGGAAGAGGAGGAAGAAGCAGAATCTTCAAGATCGAAGTCTCTAGCCCAGAAAGCCCGGAGTCTCCGCCCCTCCCGGAATCTCTAAAATCTTCATACCGGAGTATCCGGACTCCCCCGGCCAGGCTCGCGAACCCACTAGTGACCACTTACTAGATCCCAGATCAGACACCGCCCGGACTCCACGTAGAAACTTTGAAGCTGAAATGTCGATCGGAGTCTCCGCCGCACCGACACTGGAGTGTCCGACCCGACCAGAGTCTCTGCCCCGTCTACATTGGAGTCTCCAGCCTAAGTGAAGCCTGCACACCTGAAGCCTATTGGGCCTTGGCCCATGTAACACCTAATTCGTCCAGAACTCCTATTTATGCCCAAACTACCCTTGCCTAAGTGGTTGGCCTATATATAGAGCCCCACCCCCTATTGTAACCCTAAAACATAGATGATAGACTAGAAACCTTGTTTAAGTGGTTGGCCGATATATAGAGCTTCCACTCCCTATTGTAACCACCTCCGTCGGAGGAGAGATCACCACCACCATACCCGAGGCTACTGTCCCAGGTGCCCTCGTGATGTGGACCAAGACCCGGAATGCCTCTGCGAGACAACAGCGAAGCTGACAAAAATATGGCTTAATTAAGGAAAAAAATATGGCTTAATTAATCTTGGAATCAAGCAAAGGTAGGTACACTGTATGCGGCATCTACCCTCCATGGATGGATTGGTAAGTCAGAACAACATCAAATTTTCCAATTCAATGTTTTTATAATTAGCCAGATAAGGAGGAAGCATAGGATTCTACAGCCTAGCTATGCTCAAGGAGACCAGGGGCAGGCAGGGACCCAATCAGGAGATGGATGGATACTGGCATCAGGATCATGGCATGATTCATTGCAAGGGGGCAGCAGTGCAATGATCTACTACTAGTGAACTAGGATGGGGTTACTAGCTAACAGGTAACCTTAAGTTAGGGCAACACTGAGATGGTGTTCCCAGCAGCTAAACTTCAGTCCTAACACCGTCTTAACTAATCTGAGCTGAGCTACACCGTCGCACATTACAGTTGCAAAAATGGCGACAGTAGGGATGCGCACATATGTCGCCTAGCTGGTCCAGAATGCTGATGCGGCGCTTGATTGGTGTTGTTTCATATGTCGACAGGGGGAGGGATACCCTTCGAGCAGGAGCGCTTTTGTCTAGGGGTGTTACTGAGGGCAGCTGTAAAGGAGATATTGGATGGCTCGGTAAATATTGAACCATTTGTATTGACGTCAACAAAACAAAGTAAATATCAGTACTGTCAAGGCATAAACTGAAAGCACAAACTAGACAGATTGCGATAAACAGATGCATTAACAAATGGAGAGAAAGCTATCAGAAGTGTCGAGGCATTAACAACATAGGTCGAGCTAAATGTGAAAATACCTCAGTACAGCTTGTTCTGGTATAAGAGAATTTTGGATTTTCAAACCGATTTCTCCTTGTGAAAGTCTTGGCTGGAGTACGCTTGGGAGTCCTTAGGATGCTTGATGTCTTTGTTATCATGGCTTTACTAGTAACCTCGTCCTCAGCCTGACTGCTGTCAATGGATAACTCTTTGAAACTCTGAGTAGTCGTATATTCTTTGATGCTCCGTGTAGAGCTGACATAATTCCGCTCAGGAGATGGTGTGCAAAATGTTACAGTCCTCTGACTTTCCAAAGAGTTTCTCCTGACCATTCTTCTGCGTGCGGAATCAGCAACATCATTAGAATATGTCATCTTCTTAACTTTGTCAGTAAGACACTCATGGATAGGGAGTATATTGCGAGTAGGACTAGATTTCAATTGGACTTGAAACACATAAGGCTGAAGTTGTGGATGTTTGCGCACTTCTGCAGCCTGTACAGGTCATTTAGTGGATACTTTATTTACATCAGAGAACAAATTTGTACGAAAATACATAAAGAATTAGCAAAGACAGAGGGTATCGAGGAATTACGCTTGGTCTGTTCTCTGGATTTTTCAGAAGCATGCTATAAAAAGTCCCCGACTGCATTAAGTAAAACTTTCAGAATCATGCTCCACTCAGGTAAGATGACAGGCAAAATGGAGTGAGAAAAAAATGACTAGCTAACAAACTTACAAGGGACCAGAATATTTTGTGGGTAATGGTGATTCTATTGACTTTGTGATCTTGTTAATCAGAGCTTGCATGTCCTGCAAGGAAATAATAAAACCAGACTCTCATTAGTTTCTTTGCTCTCACATGATTATTAGGACAGCAATAGTAGTATAAATATATAGTCAAATAGACTAGAGCACATATGCAATATAATGGATCTCAAGTGATAAGTGTTTCTATCCAGCTTTACTAATGTATTAGTAATACATAAACATTCAACACATGCCAAATAAATCCAACTTAAAAGAAGAATGTGTTTACTAGGTAAACATAACGTTGTGTTGTAGTTTTCATTTTTAACCATCAAGTTGCAACAAGTATAAACCATGTACATCCATGGGCATAATAAAGAAGGCAAGATAGAGACTTACGAAAGCTCTAAATGCAGGCCTGAGAGCAGTCATTTCGTATATACAGCATCCTGCAACAAAAGAAATATAAGTATTAAATCACAAGTTTTCTATCTAGGTTCAGGAAAGTGTTGTCACATATACCTAAAGACCAAATATCAGACTTGCTACCATATGGTATATCAGCAAGAAGTTATGGGCACATATAACTTGGTGTTCCTACCACCTGGGTCCATGGGTCAGGCTACTGTGTGGCGGCACGCTAATAGAATTATGAATGGATAGCTACTTGTTGCTCTTCATTTTTCGTTGGTTGATACTTGTCTCAACCATCACTGATCCGTGATTGTAATAAATTGAATATTTAAACTATGCAATAAAAGGCTGTGTGCATCTATTGATGCAGAGGCCAAGGCTTTTGTTCCCCATTTCGAAAAAAAAATCTGGCTCCATGGGCAATATGGTTCTAAGAACACAATCCAATATGTACATGAAAGACAACAAACAATTTGATTACTTACAGAAGATGCCAGATCATCAGAAGTCAATATTTTTGGATTATTAGATTTGAAATTAGATCACTATCAGTATTGCAGAACAAATACATGGAGTATGCACTTTTCCTGGGACTAAGCTACTTACCAAGTCTTATAGTCTGGTCTCTGGCAATAAATATATTGGAGCACAGAAACAGATTACAAGCTTCAGTATATATTAGTACCACAGCTTAGAAAGATAACTGCCATTATATGTCCCAAATGAAGCACTGTTACTGACCTTCACATCACGGTGAAGAATGTGGTTTGCATGCAAGTAAGCAAGAGCCATAAGGAGCTGCACGAGCCACTTGCAAAGTTTCTGCAAAATCAGAAAACAGTTGATGATGTGTTCCTCGGCAGAACAAGCTAAAGAGGCCAAATTGAAAGCAAGGAAAGAACCTCACCTCCTCGGAGAAATAGGTACCATTAGCTCTTTTAATAGCCTCAGACCTGTTAAGTACAGGAACTTAAGTCGTGAACAAAATATTTAAAGGACATCACTGCATACATACATGTCTCCTCCCTGACAATAACCTATAATAATGCAGACATAACAACCCTGAAAGTTTAAACACAAAGAATGAGCAATGCATATTAAGTAAAAACTACTTGTCGATTACTCTTTCCCCATTTATTTTTATCTACCCATGAATCTTTGTACTCCACGATGAATGGGTTTCTCGCTATCGCAATAAGCTGCATCTGCATGAAGAACATTTCCAGGAAACTCAGTAAAAAGACAGCACAGCACAGCACAAGACAATATATATTGCAGGTCAGAGATTCAGATCAGCTCATCACTAGCCAAATAAACTCAATAGGATCACCATGAGAGCAGTAATTCCTTACACAACCAATTCCTGGCCACATCTAGCCATACTTTGTACCAAGAAATGACATCAATAACTAGGCCCCAAAAGATGTAAAGTGTAGCTTGTCAAGAGGCAGCAGAGGAGGATTTACCTCCTGGTGAGCGGACCTCTAAGTGCGGTCGGTTTGTCGCGCAAGCCGGATCTTCTTGAGCACATACCTGCACAACACGCAGAGCTCCATAGCATCAAAATGACTGAAACTAAACTGATCCCAGAAGGCAGGTAAGTGAATGAAGGGGCAGTGGTAGTGAGCCTCACTTCTTCTTCTCCACCTTATGCCTCACCAAAAGAGCAGAACCAAATGCTCCTTTCCCAATCTCCTCCAACACCTCATACTGATCCATCATTGTGGAGTCTGCAGCTCAACACACAGAAATATATGCTCTATTTTTTTAATTATCCTGGGGGGGTCAAAAATAAAGGGAAAAAAATCAGTGGCACAGGAAACCACCAACAGAGGATCTTCATTTTTAGCATTTTTGTGGAAACCGCCGATGCCCCTACTTTCCGACCGGGTGCGTTATTTCCCTCGCCAAAAATAAATAATCAATACGGGCTAATACCAATCTCTCCCATAATAACATAGGGAAATCATCTGCTCATCCGCCAGGACATGGAGAAAAAACATGGCTGCGCGCCAAATCTTTCTAAAATTCTAATATACAGAAATTGTGAACAAGAACAAGAGGGGCGAATATGATGCCAACTCCACGGACATACTGCAATCGAAGATCCCAGGGAAATTGCTGCTGACTCATCTTGCGACTAATCGCCCGCTTCTGACTGCATCTTGCAGCTTAGGCATAATCAGAGGCAAATTACGTTGGATAGCAGTACGAAGTATGCTTTGTGGACTAATTCGGTCGACATCCCAGGCCAATTCAGTCTATGGTCAATATACCTATAACGAATTACACAACTGTACAACCGGGACAAGCTATTTTGTAGTGCATTTTAAGTGCACACTGCTGAAATTACAGCGAACATAAGTAACACAGGTACTATGCAACTGGACACTGGGCTAACTTGATTGATATGACAAGCTATTTTTTTAGTGCATTTTAAGTACACACTGCTGAGATTACAGCGAACATAAGTACTCCAGTCCTTACAAGGTGTAGTGATAACTTGATAGATATGCTAACTAGAGTCCTTACTCCAGTCCTTACAAGGTGTATTGAACATAAGTACTCCAGTCCTTACAAGTAGTATTAGTACTGGACATTGGGCTAACTTGATAGATATGCTAGGCCAATTAAATTCATGTCCAGTGCTTACAAGGTGTAGCGGAAACTACTCTCAAGATATATTCGCACAAAAGCTATGGTTATATCTGATATGCCATTGATTTACTTCTGAAGCTAATGTGTACAAAGCGAACCAACACACTGGTGTATGGTAGCTTTGGTCCATTTTCTTGCTCCCAAATATTCGCACAAAAGCTATGGTTATATCTGATATGCCATTGATTTACTTCTGAAGCTAATGTGTACAAAACGAACCAACACACTGGTGTATGGTAGCTTTGGTCCATTTTCTTGCTCCCAAATTTGGGATGTGGTTTAGCTGAACGCATGCAAAACAAGATGTCTTACTTGTGTGTTGAATTAGAAAACTTAGATTTCTGGCACAACCAAGTGATTACTGTGGAATGATGATGATTTTATGACCAGTCAGAAAAGAATGGTGCATTTGTTGGCCTTAGTCTTAATGTTTCATGATCTGATTATTTGCATTGCAGGATGGGGACTAGACAATTGGTTAAAAAGGAGGGATTTGAAGATTGTAAGGAAATCATGGAGAAGGATACTAGTGAAAAATCTCACTCTTTTTGCCTCTGATCCGTCAGCATTCTCATGGTTCTCGGAACCAACATGTGGAGTTAGCCTCCAGGTCCGCTGATGCCTCCGCCCTCGAGCAGGTGGGAGCGGCTGCGCTGTCGGGGATCTGCCGCCTGCAGCTATGCATTCCGGCGCTCGAGCCAGTCGAAGAAGCTGCGACACCCCGTAATCGCCTCCTCCAGGTCCGAGCTTCCGCGCTCGAGCAGTTGCGCCCACACGGGATTCGTCTTCTCCAGGTCCGGTCTGCCTCGCTCGAACCGGTCACCAGCTTCTTGTCCGCCGAGGGAAGAAAGAGGTCAGCGGCAGGAGGAGCTATCGCGCGTACGGCGGAGGACGTCGCGGGAATCTCATCCACTCTGCCCTCTACAGGGGCAGTCGTGGCGGCATGCAGAGCGTCCAGGGCGGCGGCAGGCGGGGTCGTGCAGAGCGGCGGCCTCCGGCGATGGTTCGGGAAAAAAGAGAGAGAAGAGGGGATACGGGCGACGGGCCTTATCATTTCCAAAGGCCCATATTTTGGGCTGCATCTGGCCCACGTTTCTATACGGAACGAGCTAGCCAGCCGCGATCGCGCCGGAGTGCTACGCTGCAACTAAATCATTTTGTCCCACCTCGAAACACCAGCTCAGCGGGAGCCGGCTTAAATTAGGGCATTACAACGCTAATTTTTTTAAAATAATACATTATTTTTAATTAATTTCAAGAATATTACGTCAAAAAAGAATTTACAGATATAATACACCGTCGTTTTTTAACAAACGACCAGCTCTAAGTCGTTTTTTGAGAAAACGACAGCTGGTGTCGTTTGTTGAAAAAACGACCGCAGGCTGACAAGAACGGCTGGCAGCTGGTCGTTTTTTGAAAAAACGACAGTCCCAAATCGTTTTTTGAAAAGATGACGGTTGCATGGATCATGCACACTACGTTAGACTAATCTCGCCACTATTTTGCGCCGTTATTTTCCCTGCTAGTATTTCTCCTGCCACTTTTTTGCGCTGTTTATCTCCCGCCACTTTTTTCGCGCCGTTTCTGTCCCGCCACTTCTTCCCGCTGTTTTCTCCCGCCAATTCTTCCCGCCACTTCTTCCCGCCGTTTTCTCCCGCCAATTCTTCCCGCCGTTTCTCTCCCACCACTTGTTCCCGCTGTTATCTCCCGCCAATTTCTACTAGTTGCCTCTATAAATACTGACACCGAGATGGTATCTCTCCATCCTGTTATTCCTCTATTTCTCCCATTTCCTTCCCCTTTCCATCATGAGTGTGCCATGTTCGGACCCCGAGTATAGGCCTACGAAGACGAAAGATGTCAGGTTGCCACAAGGGGTGACACACGAGCGTTGTTGGTGCGGCCATCTCGCGAAGGTCAAGGAGTCGATCGATTTCTCCACCTGCATGGGCATGAAGTTTTTCATGTGTCCCAACTACGACGCAAGCCCGCCCCGGCAAGCAAGTTCGTCGTACCAGAGGCCTCCGGTATGTTCCCAGAGCATGGTTAATATTAACCATTCATGTTATCATGTGTTCTTTTATTCATTCTATTGATTTGCTTGCAGTCTCCTCCTCTACTTTGCAAGTGGTACCATTGGATTGACACCGAGCAGCCAGCCTGGGCCATGCAGGAGATTGCGGACAGGAGCCGACGTGCAAGGGAGATCTTTCTTGATGAGGAACGTGCTGAAAGGAAGGCCGCGAACGGGAAGAAGGAACGGGAGAGAGAAATGAAAGAATTCCGAGCAGAGCAAGCTCGAAACTGCGAGCTGAACAGGAAGAGAAGGGAGGAAGAGAATGCAATCCGCGAGCGCCAGGAAGAGGTGCGCAAGGAGGCCCGTGAGGCGGAAATGAAGAGATTAAGAGAAAGAGCTGCCGAGGCGCGGGCGGCAGAGGAACGTGGGGACAAGACCGGGAAGTACCCGCACTGGACTCAGGGAAGGTAGACGTATGTCTCAGTACCGATGTATCTTAATTCCTGTTGTAGTGTCCCAATGTATCTTAATTTTAGTTGTAGTGTCTTGATGTAACTTCCTTTCAGTTGTAATGTCTTGATGTATCTTCATTTTAGTTAGAGTGTTGTGATGTATCTATAATTTCAACATGCCAGATTTTTTTCCGCTAGAATGTTTCCCGCCACAATTTTTCCCGCCAAAATATCTCCCGCCATAATGTTTCCCGGTAGATTTTTTCCCGCCAGAATGTTACCCTATAAAAACCCCTCCTCGTGCAGTTGTTTAAGCAGTAGCCATCCCGTTTTTAGCCAGTATGTTTCCCTACGATCGTAGTTTCGTGCCAGACATGTCCGTCGACCTATTTCATTTGGCTAGGAACTTTACGATAGACAACAATCCAGTCCCATTGGAGAAACTAATTGGTAGTGATTGTCTCCTCACTGAGCTGCGTGAGGGATTGCGTAGGAAAGGGTGGCCGAAGAGGACTCCAGAGGAGATACGACAAGAGCTACTTCGGATCAATGCTAGGTGGAGCAAGCAAAGATTCTCTAATGAAGGGGCAAGGCAGCAGAACATCACGTTCCCTTGGATTTGGATAGAAGAGAGTGAAGATGAAGATGATATATTCATGACGCCTGCCATTGGGACTAAGTGGAGAGCTGAGTGGGACGAAAGGCAGGCCAAGAAGAAGGGTAAAGACGAGGCATCGTCGAAGGGTAAGGGCAAGCCATCATCGGTCGAGGCATCGTCGAAGGGTAAGGGCAAGAAGAGCAATGACAAGTTAGAAGAGAGTGAAGATGAAGATGATATATTCATAACGCCTGCCGTTGGGACTAAGTGGAGAGCTGAGTGGGACGAAAGGCAGGCCAAGAAGAAGGGTAAAGACGAGGCATCGTCGAAGGGTAAGGGCAAGAAGAGCAGGCCATGAAGAAGGCATCGTTGAAGTGTAAGGGCATAGTCGTAGGGATAGAGAGCACTCTTATTTATTTACCGCAAGTTATGTTGAATTGTGTTGCAAGCTATGCTGTAGTGTTTGTCGAATAAAAAATGCGTCTCATACATAGATAGATAACTAGACCGATACAAGATACAAGTCTGATACATAGACAGATAACTAGACCGATACAAGATACAAGTCTCATACATAGACAGATACGCAGACAAATATATAGATAGATATCACTGCCACCGGTCACGAGGTTGCCCTGGCGTCGGTGTAGTCCATCCGTACCTTCTAGGAGGCACCACATTGCGGGGAGGTAGAGTTGACCCGTCATCCTGCGTCTGTGTATCCTGTGTGGGGATAGGTGGTGGAGTCTGATGCGTCTCCTGAGTCTGCTGCGTCTGATACAGTCCAAACCAGTCAACCTGATCATGATGAGTCTGCTGATCCTCCTCATTAGTCGCCCACGAACCCATTGAGAACATGCTTGGGTCTCCATATCCTCCTACCATGTAAAAATATTAAGTACTCAGCGATTATACACTACATGTAACCAAAATAGATAGGAAGATGCGTACCCTCAGGACGATAGCCCATGAATGGGACTTGCGGCTGCTGCTGGTGCCACTGGTCGAAAGTAAGATGCGGCTGCTGCTGCCACTGGTCGAAATCAAACTGCGGCTGATGCTACCACGCCGATCCTCCAGCCTGGTCTGGGGGTGGTGCTCTCGGTGTCTCCTGCTGCTGCTGCCACGCTGAGCCTCCAGCCTGGTCTGGGGGTGGTGCTCTCGGTGTCTCCTGTTGTGAGATCCGTGGACGAGGCCCGTGGCGGGTAGGTGCAGTGGGTGTCTCCTGCTGTGAGCCTCGGAGAAGTGTCTGGTCCACACGTGGGGTGCGCTCCTGCGTCGAGTGACGTGGCGGGCAAGCCTGCGTGGAGCGACGCGGCTGGCCCTCCCCCACGGAGTGACGAGGTGGACGATGTGCTGCTCGGTGCTGAACGACGTCTGAAATGTTCGTGCACGTGATGGTCGCATAGATACTCTGTAGTCTTTCCTGGACACGCTTTACGAAGGAATGAACTCCTTGGCGTGGTAGTAGAAGAGGAGCGGACGAGAGCGAACGTCCCCACTGATTCACTTCATTCTGTAGCTCCCATGTCATATCGGCCTACATTTGTATAGTGGATAAGTACACATTATATAGGCTACCAGGTGCAGTGACAAAGAAAAATGTATTTACCGCTGATTGTCTGGGCTCCATAGTCGACTGGCTAGGGTATCTTTCATCATCATGTGCGTGGTGGACGGGACGCGGCCGTGTCATGCTCATGTACCTCTGTAAGTATGCACGGAATAGGTCCATATCAAACGCAGGAGCGGTCCACACGACATCTGTTGCATTCTGCCAACCATTGATATAAGTATTAACCCGTTGAAGCCACTGATTTGCACTTCTTTTAGTACCCTTCCGAGAGTACCTGCAGTTAGATTTTGTAAGTACACAATCGGTGTAAAATTATAGATACATAATATATTAACTTACATATGCACGTCCGATGAAAGGGGCGCCTCCGGAGATGGAGGATCTACCATCTGGCGAAGACCGAATTGCCTCATGACCCTCTGTTGAGACATCTCCTCCACCTGACAATCAAAGATGATCTTCGATTTAGTGAACCAGTAGTCCTCATCTCTATGACACATAATAGATAACCCGCCGGGATATCTTGCTCTTGCTTCAGTTGTTGTGTACGGCTCCCAAATCACCGATTCCTCCTTCAACGTGTCGAACTGCTCGCTGAACGCCGGGTAGCAGCGGGTTAAATTAGGGCATTACAACACTTAGAATCGCTGAGCTTAAATTAGGGCATTACAACACTTAGAATCGCCGAGCTCAGTGGCCGAGCTCAGTGGCGCGTGCTCGAATCCCAGCCTTGGGGGTAGCAGTTTGGCCGGTGTGAGGTATTGCTGGGTCATTGGCCTGTAACCCCATAACCTGAGATGATTCTCGGTTGGGAGAGTAACCTCTATCCCGTTAGGCTGTTTTTATTATGACATGTTGGATTTGCTCTTTTCTCCTCGATTTATGTTTTGTTCGCTTCTAGACTTGATCTGGTCCTTGGGCTTGGGACCTCCAGCTTCGGGAGCCGTCGTCACCACCTGAAAACATGCCGTTGGGGTCACTGACGATGAATCACGAGCTAAGGTCGAAGATGATCCGCACAGAGGGGACGAAATTACAAGGAAGACCATCGAATCCCGACATGGAGTGGCTCCGTTTGCCAAGGGTAGCTCTGGCGTCATGCCGCCGGCGATGGGGAACTCCATCGACTGCAGCTCGTGTAGTTGCACACACCAAAACTGACCTACGGTCGATGCCATATCAAGCATGGGAGCCCGAGGACTCTAGTCTGGTATCACGGAAGCATGGAAGAAGAGGAAGAAGAAGTAGAAGCTTCAAGACCGAAGTCTCTAGCCTAGCAAGCCTGGAGTCTCCTCCGTGCTGGAATCTCTGACATCTTCACAACGGAGTATCCGGCCTCCCCAAACCAGACTGTTTTTACGACATGTTGAATTTATTCATTTCTCTTCGATTTACTTTCACTATTGATGTTTTGTTCGCTTTCTACACTCCGTATTATGGCGACAGAGGTGGTAAAATTGCTCAGAGAATCTCTTCTAGGGTTCCCTGCGAAGGTCAATATGAACAACTCGTCTAGGGTTTACAAGAATCAGCTAAGGAAACATAATCACCTTAAGCCCGTTGGACCGTTGCTTGCACTCCAAGTCGACTTGATGTGGACCTTCTCTGAATCAGTCGTTCAAGTCTAGTCGATCGAGCTTGGGCTTGTCTTGGACCACCGAGTGTAGAACGTGATTCCCCTTCATGGGCCTACCCGGTTGGGCATTACCCCGTCAGGCAACAACCCTAGTGGGTGGTCGTGTGGGCACCGTGGCCATGAGTTGGTAGGCGGGATGGAGTCGTTGCTCGGCCGAGTCCTAGGGAGCGAGTCTCTCTCTGTTCCCATGACGAATCGGTACGTGCGGGTGCGGGACTACTCGTTTCCATAGAGATTCAAAGCCGGAGGGCTCCGAATCGGATATCACGGGAGGACAATACGGGCGGGGAACTGGGACCTCATTTCTACGACAAACCAAACAGCTGAATTTAGTGCCCAATTCCAATTTCTTGATTTCAGGCCCAATGGAGTGCATCCAAACACAACATAAGAATGATGGCGACTAGAGCTAGGTGGTGAAATTGCCTAGAGCATCGCTTCTAGGATTCCCCATGGAAGTTTATATGGTAAACTCGGCCAGCATATACAAGTCGTGATTCGAATTAGTTAGAGAAAAACTCGTACATGACACGTACAAATATATTTCTAACAGGTCTACCTACATTCCCGTCATTTTTAATGGGGGTCCGTCGTCCCCGACTCTATCATCAGCCACTCCCAGCTCCCCACTTGAAGCACCCCTGGTCCCAACGCGTAGAAACATTAAACCCTAGCTTCCACCGACCACAATGGCGAAGGGCAAGGGCTGGTTCGACTTCGGATGCAATGACCACAAGGCGGGGTCCGCTCGCGGCAACCGTCGTTTCTTCCACGTACCATCCCATGCAGCGCCAAGGCCACCACGCCCACCTCCCATGTTGTGTTCCAAGCATCGCGCCTGCATCTACATTGATGTCACATCCAACTTTGTGGCCTTGGGAGAGCCGCTATCGTGGCTGGCATCTGAACTGGGTGCGTGTGTCGGTGCCAACCATTCCGACGAGAAGCTTGTCCCGCCACAACTAGATCCTCAGGCGCCGGGCATTCCTCCCGCCGGATCTACAGTCCGTTGAGGCCCACCCAGAAGGCCTGGACGACTACGAGGAATACGATGAGCTGGAGCAGAAGCCGTAATCCCTCCCCCTGAGAATGACTGACCGCCACTACCTAGCCACCATCACAAATCTTCATCTACATCGATGACTAGGGCCTCCACCCGGCCACCATCATCTAGCTAACACACCCTACTATAGTAAGGTGCTTTATTATTATGTTTTTCTGCGGACCGAAATATTCCTTCTATGCCTTTCTAATTTGCATATGTAAATTAAGTTTAATTTCTATTTTATTTTGTGCTTTATTGCGGATTGTTGTTGGGTGCAAGCCACCCCAAATGGACACGGTGAGGGCTAAGGCCACCCATTTCGGACACTGAATCGGTCCAATTTGGTCCGTTCGCGGGGATGGAGGACAGACCAGGGCGAGCTCGTTTGCGGTGCTATGTGTCCCCAACGACTGACCCACCCCATTTGCTGGCCCCCTTTATCTGCGAGTGTCATCAAGCTTGGCAATCAACGCTAATGGCGGCCAACGTCCCCGCGCGAATCTCCCACCAGAGCTTTCGTTCCTGCCCGCTGGTCGCCCAAGGTTATAAGAAGGCATGGCCGCTAGGAAGGGGAGCACCAACCCCTTCACCATGCCGGATAGCCGCCTTCCCTGTGACCTGGGGCGACCTCAGCAAGTACGCCCTCACGGCCTACCTCCTTCCCCTCCAAGCGCCGGTGAGCAAAGCCCCTTATGAGGGGTGACAAAGAGGCCGACGAGGAGGAGGAGGCCGTGGTGGAGGAGTGGGAAACTCAGGAGAAGGAGGAGGAGGACGACGACATTGGAGTGTGGGAGAACACCGTCGACGGCGGAGTTGATGACGGCTCCAACCGGGACATGCAAGCAGCGAAGGTATCCGAGCAGACCTCTACGGAGGAGGAGCGACAGGCGGTGAAGGTTGCCTAGATGGAAGCACGGGTCTCCAATGAGACCTCTGCGGAGGAGGATCAGCAGGCGACGAAGGTTGCCCAGCAGGTCGTCTGGGTCTCCGCTGAGACCTCCACAGAGGAGGAGAAGCAGGCGGCGCCGACCCCGGAGGAGGAGGACGCAGTCTTGGACCACTTCTTATGCTGCCGGTACCGGAGCATGGGGGTTGACCTTCCTTCGCTCGCCGATAGGCAGGCCAAGGCGGTGGCCTTTCGGGAAGCGGTGGCCACCTCGTGCCAACGAGAGGCGGTGGCGGCCGCGGCCAAATGAGAGGTGAGGGCGGCGCACAACCATGCGAAGGAGGCGGAAACCCTCGCGCGCCACCGCAGGAGGCATGCGGCAAAGTCAAAGGAGGCGGCATGGCAGCCTCCGGCAAGGACGGGGCTGATGTAGTTTAGGAAGTAGATTAGGTGGAACTGTACCTTAAATATTTGTATTTTCAACAAGAAAATCTTGATGAAATTTGTGGGCATGATGTGTGGATCCGGCGGCACCTTTGGGAGGACACACGAGCCGTTCTCCCCCACGCAAACCAGGGCCAAGTTTGGGCCGCGGATGCGCCGAAAAGGAACATTCCGCGGGTCCAGAGCTCCGTTTATGGGTGGCCGTTGGGCCGTGACATCGGTAGGTTTGGATGCTTCAGCCCCGCCCGGGTTGCCCGGGGGAGGAGAGGGCGTTGGAGTTGCCCTAAACCTCTCATCCGTCCTTCGTGTTCCACAAGCTGACCAGATCTGATATTTTTAATATCCAAAATACGGGACACTACTGAAGTTGCCCTTAGCTTGCAAAGGGCACGGTGATCCAGGATCATATCACGAGAAACAATTTTGGTTAGTGGCACGGTATTTAAACTAACCAATCTGTATCCGGCTACTTCAAGGGAATATATTTTGAACAGCCATATGTTGTCAAAGAAAGTACCTGCAACGACTCGCCGGATGCGTCGCTGCTCTCGGTCGCTTCATCTTGTCACTTGACGAGAAGGACATGCCTCTCTACCGACTTGCGAAGAAGTCAAACTCCTTTACCTGGACCGAGGAGGCGGACGCAACACTCGGTGTCGTGAAGCAAGCTCTGCAAAAGGCACCAACCTTGTCCGCGCCAAAGGAGAAAAAGCCGATGTTGTTTTACATCGCGGCGACAGCCCGCCTCATCGGCGTCGTCATGGTCGTCAAGCGACCCGAGGATGGCAAGGAGTATCCAACCCAACGGCCAATCTACTACGTCAGCGAGGTCCTCTCTGACTCCAAGCAGCGGTACCCGCAATACCAGAAGCTGGTGTATGCAGTCTTAATGGCGCAATGGAGACCGCACCACAACTTCCATGAGCACCTCATCACGGTCATCAACTGGACCCTTTTGTTGGACATCATTTGCATCCGCGAGGCAACCAGACGATTCTCCAAGTGGGCCATGGAGATCGGTGTCTACGACATTAAGTACATTCCTCGGACTTCCATCAAGTCGTAGTCGCTGACAGATTTCCTCGTTGACTGTACAAAGACGCATCAAATACCGGCGCGCATAGAGAGGGATCATTGGACGCTATTCTTCAATGGCTCCAAAAATGCCAAAGTCGTCGGTTCCGGCGTCATGCTAACCTCTCCAAAGGGAGATAAACTTCGCTACGTTTTGCAGATCTACTTCACCTGCACCAACGACGCGGCAGAATACAAGGCATTGCTGCATGGCATGCATATAGCCAAGGAGATGAACATCACTCGCCTCTACTGCTTCAGCAACTCCGACCTAATGGTCGGACCAATCTCCAGAACCTACGATGCGAGCGACCCCAACATGGCGGCATACCGCAACACCGTCAACCTAATTGGCGGCCACTTTGCTGGCTACCAGCTGGAGCACATGGACAGGAGGAAAAATGAGTAGACCGACGCGCTCTCCCGTCTCGACTCCAAAACGGAGATGCCCTAGCCCCTTTGGCATCGGGCCCATGCAAGATGCATCGCGCCGCCTTCCCATGCACCTCCAAATGACCGACCTCCGCGCCGATGGCAGATCTAGGTGGAAGCCTAAACATGTGACCATAGCCTACACCCCATGTGCGGACGCCAAAGGAAAAGTTGTCGCCGTTGCATGACCAGGGCGCCGCCCCAATCCTAGTGCGCAGAAGAACTCTGCCCTATCGGAAAGCCACACCCATGGGAGAACCGCAGCCGCCACACAATCGGGGGCGCCGTCCTAGCCACCACGCGCAGCGGGTCACCACGGGAGCCGTCCCTAGCCACCACCAAAGGGATTCACCACCACGAACTGCACCCCAGCCCCTTCGGCGTCGGGGCCGCCGCCACCGCGGCCATCCCCAGCAGCATCGGCAAAAGGGAAAGCCGGCGGGGACGTGACTTTGGCGGCACTAGGGTTTTCGCCCCGGTGCCGCCCGTGGGGGATGACATGGGAGCGGGTCAAAAAAGACCATATGGAGTAGTACTTCCATTAAGTGTGGCGTATATAGATTTGGAGTCATATTGCTGGGAGATAGTCGATGGCAAAATGCAAAATATACTCCTTCTATCCCAAATTAGATAATACGAACTTGTCTAGATTCGCAAGTCGTATCTAGACAAATAAGCAAATCTGTGACAAGAAATTCGGGAGACCAAATGCTCCTTCCTTATTAATTTCAGAGCGGAACACGGGCAGCCGTTGCCGCATGCAGAGCATCCAGGGCGGCCGCGGGGTCGCGTCGCGTGCAGCCTACCGGGTCGTGCAGCGGGGCGGCCTCCCGCGATGGTTGGGAAAAAAAAAAGAGAAGAGGGGATACAGCCCACGGGCCTCCTCATTTCCAGAGGCCAAGATTTGGGTTGTATCTCGCCCATGTTTCTACACGCACTGAGCTAAACAGCCGGGATGCGCCGAGTACTACTCTAGACTGCAACTAAATCATTTTGTCCCACCTCGAAACACCAGCTCAGCGGGAGCCGGCTTAATTTAGGGCATTACAACACTTAGAATCGCCGAGCTCAGTGGCGCGTGCTCGAATCCCAGCCTTGGGGGTAGCAGTTTGGCTGGTACGAGGTATTGCTGGGTCATCGGCTTGTAACCCGTAACCTTGAGATGATTCTCGGTGGGGACATCTTCACATTGGAGTATCCGGCCTCCCTAGACTGAGCTCGCAAACCCAGTGGTGAGCGCTTACTGGATCCCAAAATCAGACACCGACTGTACTCCACTCGGAAACTCCAAAGCTGCAACGCCCACCCAGAGTCTCCGCCGCACCAACACCAGACCGAGTAAGCCAGCCGCGATCGCGTTTCTATTTGGCGCTAAGTTGCAACTAATTGTTTCGTCCCACCCCGAAACTACAACTTAGCAGGATCAACCTTAATTTAGGGCATTGCGATATACAGAATCGCCGAGCTCAATGGTGTGAGCTCATATTAACAGTTTGGCCGGTGTGAGGTATTGCTAGGTCTCCCTAGGAAGGCATGTAACCCGAGATTATTCTCGATGGGACCGAGACCTCTATCCCGTCAAACTGGTTTTTACCGGTCACGAATTAAATGATTTTTATCTTCTCTTGTTCATTTTAGTTTAGGAGATATCTTGTTAGGAGGGTCTTATGCCCTAAAAACACGACCCCCCCCCCCCCCCCCCCCCCGCGCCAACTAGGATCAGGAGACATCATACCCTGAAATGCCCTCTAGATGAAATGGGAGCGCTCATCCGTCCCAACAAACTCTTAGTAAGTACCTTATGCACACGCTACAGAAGTCGTCACAGACGTCGTTACGTGGTAGATGCAACATCGCTCCACCTCTTACATCTTCCATCCATCGTTGCTCCAAGAATGATATCCTCAAGAGAGAGTGCAACATCGCAGCGCTGTCATCGTTCAATCCAGAATACCAGATCCTAGGGTTTCCCTCGCAGCAGCACATGTGGGTAGACAATAGTTGTATGGTGATGCCTTTAACATAGCAACAATGCATAACGCCGCCATTAACATGGTTGTACCTCGTTTTGTTGGGGATCGGCGCGGAAAACAAAAATTTCCCTACGAAGGATCCCGGAAACTTAGCCTAGGAACTATCTATGTAGTAATGCGGTAACGGCTGATGCATAGAGAATACATACCCTTATAGTCTGTACGCGGTTAACGTTCCGCGGGGAACGTGGTTGAAGTAGTCGTACTCGTAGCCGACCTCAAGGTCGCGAAGCTCCTCGTAGGTCACCCCTTGCTCCTTCTTGATCTTCATCATCTTCATCATGCAGCAGCTCCGGCTCACGACATTTAAGCGCCCCAAGTATTGTGCCTCGTGTCGTCGTACACATCCGGTGCACGATGAGACCTCCGGCTCCCCGATCCCGCCGAGAGTGCGGAAGTTGATATCCGGCTAGGAATCCCTGCAGCGCAACGGCGTACTGCAGGTGTGCCTCGATCGCACAGCCCAGACTTGAGACCATGGTCACAAGGTATAGAAAGAGGGAGGAGGAGAAAAGTCAACCAAAGGACTTCTCCAAATATTGGTGTATTTGGTGTGTTTTAATCCCACCCATGGGCACCCCTTTATATAGGCTAAGGGGGTGTACTTTTCTTAAAGGCTAAGCCATGTGGGACTAATACTAAAGGAAAAAGTCAGCAGAAATTCGGACTGCCAAATGGGCCAAAAGTACTCAGCCCAAATAGCAAACAGAAAATACTAAATAAAAGAAAAAGGAGAAAAGCACACAGCAGCAGCCAGCCGGGTGGGCCGGCCTGCCCACCGGCGGCCCAGCAGCCCCCGCGGTGGTAGCTGGCGAGGCAGCCCGGGTGGGCTGGCCACCCCTCGGCGGCCCGCTGGCTCCCGCGGCCCGGCTCGCCCCGGTGGCCTGCCAACCTAGCCCGGGTGGGCCGACAGCTCGGCGGCCCAGCAGCCCCGCCCAGCTCGCAGCGGCGGCCAGCAGCAGTGGCCCGCCCCCCGTGCGGCGTGTATTATCTAGCGCCTGCGGGCGAGCGCGGCCCAGTAACCTGCCGCCCCGTGTGGCGGCTATTATCTGCCGCCCACGTGGTTGTTTTTTTCATTTTATTTTTCTGCAGCTTTTATTCTAGGCCTTTTCCCTCTAGGATTTGGCCTAATATAAAAGTTGACTTTATAAATCTTAATCTAAATATTATATATAATATATTAATCATAATTAACATATAATAAATATGTATTTAAATTCCCATTTATCCGAAAACACTTTTTGGGGCTTTTCCTTTATTCTTTCTCCGAACAACTTCGGATCTCTTTGCGGAACTATTCCGGCGTTCTCTCTTTCTCTACTATGATTTTGTCTTACGAATGATCGCTCTCATCGTACCCTTAAGTGTATCCTCTCACGGCTCGGGAATGCTCTAGACATGATCTGTATCAATGATCAACAAAGGGACCAGGGATATCCATGTGACCCCTATGCATTCCTGATGACAATGTCGCTTGAACCATCTAAATGTAGCATCCTCTTCCTTTTGTTTCTCGATACAATGTCGCTTGAACCGTCTAAATGTAGCATCCTCTTCCTTTTGTTTCTCGATACAACTTGTTCGAGATCCGATCACTGGTATCTCATACCTTGTTCAATCTCGTTCACAACAAGTTATGTTTTCTTGTTACCGTGATATTACATCCCCGTGACCTAGTCACATGTTGCAACATTTATAGATATAATCTCACCAAGTCGGCCGTATGTATCTTTACCCGTCATGTGGGTGAACAAATCCCGGTCTTGCAGTCACATGTCATCTACTGTTCCTTCGGAATACCCAACTTACACCTTTATAATCACCGCATTACCAGATGACGTTTGATGCAGTCAAAGCAGCCTAGGGAAACAGTGAGTAATATGAGCTCACGGTCTAAGGAGAAGGAGTCTAGGTATAGTTGTTGCAACAATGAACTATATGACTTGATCGTGTTGCAATCCTTCGAGGAATGTCCAACCATATCATTCTCCAATGATATGATCTCGTTGTCAGTCGGCATAAATGCCGATGATCTTGAAACCCAGATCATCTTCGTGACCAACGAACTAGTATGAATAGAGGCTACTAGGGACTGGGTTGTTTCATACCACACCTGTACCAATGTTTCTACTTGGCACAGTTCTAGCACAATATGAAACTATTATAAACTAATTGAGATATGACAATAAAAACCTATTTATTATTTGCCTCTAGGGCATATCTCCTTCACGTTTTTCACAGCAACTACCCCAACTCGCAGCCGAGACTAGGTGACAAATTTCGAGATCTGCCAAAACTAGCTTCAAACCGGCTGGCACCTCTGTCGAAGGAGAGATCGCCACTGCCTCGGATGTCCTCATGATGCGGGATAGGACCCAGAATGCCTCCGTGAGACGCCACCGAAGCTGACAAGAGGCAGCAGGTTTGAATGCGCATGATGGCCATAGCTCGCTGGACCCATTGGGCCCAGATCGAGCATGCCTTTCCATCGTTATCATCCCCACCTGCTAGAATGCCACCTGCAGCTGCGTCCACGGATACGCCCCAGTCGTCGCTGCCCACCACCACCACCGAAGTATCCCGGATGACCGAGGAGATCCGTTGTTGCCGCGCCGCAGAGGATTTTCCTGGCGACTACCCCCAACGACGGGAGGAGGAGAGGAGGCGTGGGGGAAGGCCGAAGGAGGTGGCAGCGATGGCCGCCCGGGGTCAAGAGAGGAAGGGGTCGAGATCTAGGGTTAAGTGCATGTACCCATACTTCATGGGAGCCCAAGGACTCAAGTCCAACGTCATAGAAGCATGGAAGAGGAGGAAGAAGAAGCAAGAAGCTTTAAGACCGGAGTCTCCGTCCCAGCAAACCCGGAGTCTCCGCCCCTGGCGGAATCTCCAGCATCTTCACACCATCGTATCCGACCTCCCCCGACCGGGCTCGGGAACTCACTGGTGACCGCTTACTAGATCCCAGATCTTTCATCGCTTGGACTCCACCAAGAAACTCTTAAGCTACAACGCCGACCAAAGTCTCCGTCGCACCGACACCGAAGTGTCCGGGCCAATCGGGATCTCCGTCCCGTCTACACCGGAGTCTCCGACCTAACTGAAGCTTGCATGCCTGAAGCCTATTGGTCCTTGGCCCACGTAACACCCAATTCGTCAAGAACTCATGCTTATCCCTAAACTACCCTTGCTTAAGGGTTGACCTATATAGAGCATCCACCCTATTGTAACCCTAAGACATAGATGATATATCCACAGCTCACTAGACCCATTGGGCCTAGATCGAGCCCGCCTTTCCAACATTGTATCCCCTCCTTCCACAATGCCACCTATTGCTGTGACCACATATGCACGCCGGCCACCTCTGCCCACCACCGCCGCTGAAGTATCCCGGACGACCGAGGAGATCCGATGTCGCCGCGCCGTAGAGGATTTGCCCGGCGACAACCGAAACGACGAGAAGAGGAGAGGGGGTGCGGGGAAGGCCGAGGGAGGTGGCGGCAATGGCCGGCCAGTGTGACCACATCGGGTCAAGAGAGAAAGGGGTCGGGATCTAGGGTTAAGTGCATGTACCCATACTTCATTAGCTGCTTCTAGGTGAAGCAGTTACCAATGCAAAGGTTGCTTGCCAAAGACTCTAGGCTCGAGATCTGCCACAGGTAAACATCCAAGACGCAAGGGTAAACATCCAAGACGCAAGGGACAGGAAGACCGTTCTTTCCACGGTACGCCTGAGCGCCGTTCCAAGACATGCCCGGTGCTCCCAAGATCCACGCACAGGTGACAACACGGGTGCACATGGGGAGATTCTGCCTGGTGCCAAACCCCAGGTTTATTGTTTTCCGTCACCACATGGCAACGCCGCCTGTTTGGCAGCTAGCTGAGATCTGTGTTGTTGTTTAAGGACAAAAATATGGCTTAATTAATCTTGGAATCAAGCTAGGGTAGGTACACTCTATGAGGCATCTACCCCATCCATGTATGGATTGGTAAGTCAGGACAACACCAAATTTTCCAATTCAATGTATTTATAATTAGCCAGATAAGGAGGAAGCATGCATAGGATTCTTCAGCCTAGCTATGCTCAAGGAGACCAGGGACCCAATCAGGAGATGGATGGATACTGGCATTAGGATCATGGCATGATTCATTGAAAGGGGGCAGCATGGCACAAGGGATTCAAGATCTTGCCAGATCCAGAGTTGCAGCGTGGAGGAGTACAATTCTCTACTGCTAGTACTACTAGTGAACTAGGGGGTTACTAGCTAACAAGCAACCTTAAGTTAAGGGCAACACTGAGATGGTGTTCCCAGCAGCTAAACTTCAATCCTAATACCTCAATTTAACTAACCTGAGCTGAGCTACGTCGTCGCGCATTACGTTACAAAAATGGCGACAACCCATAAAGACGCGTAGTTAGGCAGGCGCGCTATGTCGTCTCCTTGAAGCTCTTCGTGAGCCAGATGGCGGTCTCCCTGGGAGACGCCTTCTCGGGGCCGAAGGGCTTCAGCAGGATGCCCAGCTCGTCGTACCGCTCCTGTTGCAGCAGCTGTGCGCTGAACTCCAGGAGCCCCTCCAGCGCCTCCGCGCGCTGCTGGAACGACGTGGTGTCGAACCGCTGCAGCCTCGAGTCGTTGGAACCTCGGCTCGAGGCCGCGGTGGCGTTGCGGCCCGACGAGTCGCTCCCGTTGTCCCCGTCCGCGCGCAGCACCTGGATCGTGCACTTGTCCTTGGTGATCGACTGGTTGACGGAGGGAGGGGTGGAGCACGAACCGTGGGCTGGCGAGAGCTTGTGGATGGGGTGGAAGGGGTCCTCTGACGAAGCCAGCGGGAACTCCGCGATCCTGTCGATTCGAGGCGCGTTCACGGAGACGTCGGGGGAGCCGCCTAGCTGGTCCAGAATGCTGATGCTGCGCTTGATTGGTGTTGTGTCATATGTCGACAGCGGGAGGGATACCCTTCGAGCAGGAGCGCTTTTGTTTAGGGGTGTTACTGAGGGCAGCTGTAAAGGAGATATTGGATGCTCAGTAAATATTAAACCATTTGTATTGACGTCAACAAAACAAAGTAGATATCAGTACTGTCAAGGCATAAACTGAAACCACAAACTGATAGATTGAGATAAACAGATGCATAGCGTTCGAGAAAAAAAATTGAGCAAGCTATCAGTACTGTCAAGGCATTAACAACATAGATCGAGCTAAATATGAAAATACCTCAGTACGGCTTGTTCTGGTATAAGATGATTTTGGAGTTTCGAACCGATTTCTGCCTGTGAAAGTCTTGGCTGGAATACTCTTGGGAGTTCTTAGGATGCCTGATGTCTTTGTTATCATGGCTTTACTAGTAACCTCGTCCTCAGCCTGACTGCTGTCAATGGATAACTCTTTGAAACTCTGAGTAGTCGTATATTCTTTGATGCTCCGTGTAGGGCTGACAGAATTCCGTTCAGGAGATGGTTGGCTAAATGTTACAGTCCTGTGACTTCCCAAAGAGTTTCGCCTGACCATTCTTCTGCGTGCGGAATCAGCAACATCATCAGGATATGTCATCTTCTTAACTTTGTCGGTAAGACACTCATGGATAGGGAGTATATTGCGAGTAGGACTAGATTTCAATTGGACTTGAAACACATAAGGCTGAAGTTGTGGATGTTTGAGCAGTTCTGCAGCCTGTACAGGTCATTTAGTGGATACTTTATTTACATCAGAGAACAAATTTGTACGTAACAGATTAGCAAAGACTGAGAGGGTATCGAGGAATTACGCTTGGTCTGTGCTCTGGACTTTTCCGAAGCATGCTCTTAATGAGTCCCCGACTGCATTAAGTAAAACTTTCAGAATCATGCTCTATTCAGGTAAGATGACAGACAAAATGGAGTGAGAAAAAAAAAACTAGCAACCAAACTTACAAGGGACCAGAATATTTTGTGGGTAATGGTGATACTATTGACTTTGTGATCTTGTTAATCAGAGCTTGCATGTCCTGCAAGGAATAATAAAACCAGACCATCTTTACTTTCTTTGGTCTTACATGATTATTAGGACAGAGATAGTAGTATAAATATATAATCTAATAGACTAGAGCACATATGCTATAATGGGTCTCAAGTAATAAGTGTTTCTATCCAGGTTTACTAATGTATTAGTAGTACATAAACATCCAAGAAATGCCAAATAAATCCAAGTAAAAAGAAGAATGTGTTCACTAGGTAAACATAACGTTGTGTTGTAGTTTTCAGTTTCACCATCAAGTTGCAACAATGTATGAACCATTTACATCCATGGGCATAATAAAGAAGGCAAGGTAGAGACTTACGAAAGCTCTGAATGCAGGCCTGAGAGCAGTCATTTCGTATATACAGCATCCTGCAACAAAAGAAATATAAGTATTCAAGCACAAGTTTTCTATCTAGGTTCAGAAAAGTGTTTTGTCACATATACCTAGAGACCAAATATCAGACTTGCTACCATATGGTATATCAGCGAGAAGTTCTGGGCACATATAACTTGGTGTTCCTACCACCTGGGTCGATGGGCAATATGGTTCTAAGAACACAATCAGATATGTACATGAAAGACGACAAACAATTTGATTACTTACAGAAGATGCCAGATCATCAGAAGTCAATATTTTTGCAAGCCCAAAGTCACCTGCATTATTATATTTGAAATTAGATCATTACCAGTATTGCAGAACAAATACATGGAATATTGCACTTTTCCTGGGACTAAGCTACTTACCAAGTCTTATAGTTTGGTCTCTGGCAATAAATATATTGGAGCACTGAAACAAATTACAAGCTTCAGTTTATATTCTTACCACAGCTTAGAAAGATAACTGCCATTATATGTTCCAAACGAAGCACTGTTACTGACCTTCACATCACGGTGAAGAATGTGATTTGCATGCAAGTAATCTAGAGCCATAAGGAGCTGCACGAGCCACTTGCAAAGTTTCTGCCAAATCAGAAAACAGTTGATGATGCGTTCCTCGGCAGAACAAGCTAAAGATGCCAAAATGAAAGCAAGGCAAGAACCTCACCTCCTCAGAGAAATAGGTACCATTAGCTCTTTTAATAGCCTCAGACCTGGAACAACACACGTTGTGTTAACTACAGGAACTTAATTCGTGAACAAACTATTTAAAGGACATCACAGCATACATACATGTCTCCTCCCTGACAATAACCTATAACAATGCAGACATAGCAACCCTGAAAGTTTAAACACACAGAATGAGCAAATGCATATTAAGTAAAACTGAAGCGACTTCTTCCTACTTGTCGATTACTTTTTCCCCATTTATTTTTATCTACCTTTTCTACCCATGAATCTTTGTACTCCACGATGAACGGGTTTCTCACTGTCGCAATAAGCTGCATCTGCACGAAGAACATTTCCAGGCAACTCAGTAAAAGGACAGCACAGCACAAGACAGTATATATTGCAGGTCAGAGATTCAGATCGGCTCATCACTAGCCAAATTGAACTCAATAGCATCACCATGGGAGCAGTAATTCCTTACACAACCAATTCCTGGCCACATCTAGCCATACTTTGTACCACCAAGAAATGACATCAATAACTAGGCCCTTGTCAAGGGGCAGCAGAGGAGGGTTTACCTCCTGGTGTGCGGACCTCCGAGTGCGGTCGGTTTGTCGCGCAAGCCTGATCTTCTTGAGCACATACCTGCACAACACGCAGAGCTCCATAGCATCAAAATGACTGAAACGAAACTGATCCCAGAAGGCAGGTAAGTGAAAGGGCAGTGGTAGTGGTAGTGAGCCTCACTTCTTCTTCTCCACCTTGTGCCTCACCAAAAGAGCAGAACCAAATGCTCCTTTCCCAATCTGCTCCAACACCTCATACTGATCCATCCTTGTGGTGTCTGCAGCTCAACACACAGCAAGATATGCTCTCTTTCTTTAACTATCCTGGGGGAGTAAAAAATAAAGAGAAAAAATCAGTACTTATGCCAAGCAATGGTGAAGAATGTGTGTAGCAACAAGTGCATTGAAGATTTGAAGTACCCAATAACTCCATGTGTTTTGGTTAAGAGTGAAAAGAAGTACTAGTAGTATTTTCCTGAGAAAACAGAACAAAACAAAATGAATGGCCAAAGCAGCCAACACTCGAAGAAACATTTCTGGAGAAAAGGGGAAGGGGGGAAACGTGAGGTCAGCTCACATGAAAACGTGAGAAAAGACAAGTGATCCGAAATTACGGACGCGAGAGAGAGGAGGAAGCAGCACTGGGTGACAAAACCTGCCGACAGCTCCTCCTAAACTATTCTGAAAAAAAGAAGACGAAATAAAGGAGGAGACGGTGTTGCTCCGGGGCCGCAAATGTCACATCTCCAGGAGCAAATCAGTATTCAAGAGGATGGGAGAAAAAAGATCAGCCCCACTACCCCAAGTCCAAGCGCTACCAACTCCGATTCAAACCGGTCCAATGATTTGTTTTTCAACCGAATCCCAAATGCCTGCTCGATGAGCACATTCAGCGAGAGCGAAATGGTTCCCGAACGGCGGCGCGCAAGGGGGTCTCGATCCAATCCAAGAGAGCAAGAACCCCATCTAGCTTCTAGCTTCGCAAAAAAGTAGAGGAAAAGAAAGAACAGTCCAATCTAGTCCGAGCTCGAGAGTCTGAAATGCCAGTTCCAGGAACCCCCAGCAAGGCCGGCAGAAGGGGGGAGCAGGGCGCGGTGGACTTACCGGGTCAAGCGCGCAGATCTCGCCGCATTTGAACGGAGACGGGGGCAGGGTTCGAACTTGGAGTTGAAAGGGAGGCGGCGGCGGGGGAGAGAGAGAAAGGTGGGGTTTTGGGTGGGCTTCAAAACTCGGCAAGAGGCCCGCCTGCTGCTTTCCGAATCCCCACAGAGCTTATATAGCCAAAGGTAAAGGAGAGCTAGAGGAGAAGGCTCCCGAGGAGAGAGAAAAGGAACTAGGCTAGAGAGAGAGCGAGGGGGAGGGGCAGGGCAGGCGAAGGCGATGACAGTGAAGAAGGAAGAAGTGTGATGCGGATGAGAGAGGGGGTTGTGGGGGCCTTGTGGTGTGGTCAACTTGGTGGATTATTTTACAAGAATTGATTTTTTTTAGCTCTTGGATTGCATACATGGCATGATTGAGAACAAAAAAGGAGCCATTAGTAAGAATGCACATACAAATTGGACTAGCCATGTCAACTGATGATACTTGAGAATGGAGGAGGCTCCATTCTACCGAGGTCTTCTTCTTCGGACGTGACGCGGTCTTGGGGTCCGGTGTCCCGCTTCCTCACCATTTTTGGCAGGCGTCGGCGTCGGTGCAAGGCGAGCCTTCGGCTTTAGGTGTTGTGGGTTTGCGTTATAAGCCATGTGGTACTAAGTTCGTGTTGTAGCTATTCTTGGCGTTGTATCGGTCTTTTTTCTATGTGATCAATACATAGGCACCTCAACAGCCGTCTGATCTGGCCCTGAGACCTCGATGGTTTCCTCACGGCATAAAGCTGACTACACGGCACACAACCGCACGTACACCTAGTATATACACTAGAAGCACCGGCGCCTCTCCTTAGCTTCCCTTGACCGGCATCCTGACGAGCTTGGCCTCAGATCGGCCTGGCTCCCTCAAGAAGTCTCTAGATAAATGTAGCAGGGGAGAGCGGAGAGACTATGTGCAACGATGAGTATAATGTGAACAACTGGAATAAATAGAAGCATTCCCCTATTTAATTTAATACGTCGATTCCTGATCTGTTGCATATAATATTCAGAAGATATGCCCAAATCTAAAACTACTTATGTAATGCCAACAGAGTTCATAGGGCTGGGGCTCACACTACGTTGGAAAACAATATTTCTCACGCACGCAGCCAAAACTAACACAACAACTTGCAGTAGTTATAATACAATTTACCCATAACTACTAATGGCATCTTCTTTATGAAGAAAACAGCCACAAAAAGTTGCATATACCAGTACTAATCTATACAGATTTATAGGCGTCTGAGACAAAACAAATACAGTAGTCCAATGGATGAAGCCTTTGTTTTGCCCTATCGCAGGAACGGAACAATTTCCCGTGAAATCCTTGGAACTTTATCAAAGTTCAAACTGGCGCAGATCATGAGACAAACATAACGCCCCCAGCTTCAATACGTGAGTGCAGCTTCAATACGTGAGGCACTCGAGCATTTCAATATTCAAATGTAACCAATAATTGGACCATAGTACGATGAGTGATGTGACAAAAAAGTAACTCGGAGCATTTCTTAGAGCAAGTATAATAAGCTTACCCAGGTAGCACATAAGATTTTAAATAATATATTTTTGATAAGACGAACGAGTAAGAAGCAGAAGGAGTAAGAAGTAGAGAGAAGAGAAGTGTGCTCTCGTACAAGATCTAGCTACAACAGGTGCTCTTAGAGCATCCCAACGGTGGGCCATATTTACACCGTGCGGCCCCAAAAAAAGCTCCCATCGAGGGGCAAACGGTTCGCAGGCCCCGGACAGACACATTCGCGGTCCAAATCTAGGATGGGTTCGCGCGGACAAGGCGAGCGTTCTCTCTCCGTCCGCGCGGACCCACATGGCAACTACCCACACTTGCTGACGAGGGGTTAACTCGCCAATGTCCATGAATGATGGACTTGGGTTCAAGAGTGTAGGGAACGCTGAAGGCATCGATCGGCTAGCAAACAAGCACATCAGGGACACACGGTTTACCCAGGTTCAGGCCCTCGGAAGGGACCCTACTCCTGCTTGTCTGCTCTTTGTTAATGGAGGAGTCGGAGATTACAGGGGTGCGCAGAACGTAATCTAGTGGTGGTGAACTAGAGTTGTGAGGTGTCCTTCTCGATGCTCCCTCCTAGCCTTTATATAGGGGGCTAGGTCTCAGAATAGCAGGCCGAGTCGGTTACAAATTATGGTTTTTCCCTCTAAGTTTCATATCTATACATGTCGTGCTTCCCAAGGATGCATGTACTCTGTGACTTGGGCCACCCGAAACGTCATGGGCCTTGTCGTAAGCTTCTCTTGGGCCGCACCATATAGGCCAAACCTAGGTGCCCGTGGGGCATACCCATATCGGTAGTCCCCAAGTGTCCGTTCGAATCATGGATTCGGATGGAGACTATGAAGTCTTTCGAGTGCTCATCTGAACGTTTTATCGGGTGCCTTCTCATGTCATAGGGATAGTTGATATGCGTGCATGATTCATCCGACAGATCAGGATCAGTTAACTGCCTTAGGGCAAAACAACACTATCTACTCAAACTCGAGTCCCCAGACTCGAATTCGAAAAATTGCTGGTGTAATTCGACTCATGACGTAGAGGCCTTACAGAGTCGAACTCTAGTGTTTAATGTGTGCACTCGACGCTGTAGGGCCCCCGGATTAATCCTCCGAGAATCCCTGTTATGCATACACCACGATCCCATGATCAATTCGTCGTGACACATAACCGACAAGTATCAAAGTAAACACCCATTATTTAAGCGGATACAAGTCATACCTTAATTGCCATTATGGCTACATCAGTCAACATCAGCGGAACTTCATCAAGCGTAGAGCCCGAGCCATGCCTTAACCTACAGGCAACTAACTAGGAGAGCGCCCTAGCTCGCATAGTCGTTACCATCACCTTCTTCTTGATATCTGACCAAGTTAATAGCCAGGGACAATGACAGTGAGTACTTTGAATGTACTCACAAACCACCTTAAGAAAATTGATATTAACAAGAGGATATGTGTATGGTTGTGGTAGTCGGAGGGCTCCAATAGAGGTTCTTTTCTAAAACATTTTCTCTTGTAGATATAGCATCTACATATCTTTGTTGAAAACTTTTGTAAAACATTTTGAAAACCTTTTTGCAAAGTTTTAGGAAATCACTAGGATTGGGTCGCCCATTTGTTTCGTCCTTCCGGTCATCCCATGACCAAACTCATTTCCTTCCTTTCTGACCATCCCATGGTCAACACATGTATCCTTTCAGACCATCCCATGGTCAAAACATTTCCAAAGCCATTGCTTTTCTAAAATCCTTTTTGAAAACAAAACTAGCACCGCTCTACAACAACCTTCCCAACTGTCCATGACCGTGAACACGGCTATTCGAATAGATTTACACTCTGCAGAGGTTGTACACTTTACCCACACCATCCGAGTACCCTGCCCTGATCTACACCGATCGTGGGTCGAGTAACCGGTCAAGACTTTCAGAATGCCCACTCCAGTATAAGCGCCTACCCTATGAGTGTTGTTCCCCTCAACACCGGGATGCCCTATATAGTTCCCAAGCCAACCGAAGTGCTTTTTACACTGCACAAAGTGTGCGCTTTTAATGAGGGGCTCATAGTAATGCCTGGCTACCCGTAGACAGTTCGTTCCTTCTCTAGGTCAATGTCTCACATGGACCTTTACAGGAGAAGACCCAGCCTCCAGAGATTTAACATCCCTGTAGTAGTTGTGAGGCAACTCATACCAGAGTAAACAAATTTCGAGCCTAGCCCCTTCCCATATAGGAGTATGGTTGCACAGGTTAATTGTTCTAACAAAACTGCAAAGAACCGAGTGCGTTTTTGTAAACCTTTTTCC
This sequence comes from Avena eriantha, assembly GCA_910589775.1. Lineage (NCBI taxonomy): Eukaryota > Viridiplantae > Streptophyta > Magnoliopsida > Poales > Poaceae > Avena > Avena eriantha. The sequence goes on along the minus strand of OU342743.1, from coordinate 128,771,326 downwards.
TCCATTTTTCATTCAGCCTTTTTGTAAAACAAAAACCTTTCTCTTTCTCAAAAATTTTCTTGGTAGGTCATACCTCACCAAGGTTTTATCATAACACATTTTGTAAATTTTTTTGGGGTCTTCCCATCCTATAGCTTTGCTTCGGCTAAAACGGGGTCTCCAAAGGGGTACGGTGTATTACACCATCTACCATACTAGGGACGAGTAGGTGTCATCAAGGGGTTGTACTTGGCAGTACAAGGGTGTAATGGTATTGGAGGAGCCAAGCCACTACCAGATATACATCAATATATAGTAAAACAATGCAGCTTTTATAAAACAGTAGATAAGAACATGCATAAGTAAAATAGTAGGACAAGGTTTATGAGCAAGAAGGTGGCTTGCCTGAGATCAGAAAACTGGCAATATATGTCCCTGGACTTCTTCTTAGAATACCAAAATAACCAATAATAACCACTTCTTCTGGTCTCCGATATAATCGCAACTATCGTCATCAAGATAGCACATGCAAGCAAACAAAGTCATAATCAACACAAAGCATACAAGCATCATTACAATACAGCAAACAAGCATTCAACATATTATTCAGTTTAGTAGGTTTTGATAGGTTGAGTTTGTTGCATTTGGAAGTAATGGAAAAGCATTTGGGGAACCTCTTTTGTGTTTTTAAAAGTCAAATACCACCTAATAAGGGGGTTTTGAACTAGGGTTTGGGTCTATATGATATCAATGTACAACAATGATACCATCAGGTAGGTATTGGAATAACAAGACCAAAAAAAGTGGTTTCATGATTTTATCAATTTTCTATATTTAGTTATGATTTTTCTAGTGAAATAATCTCTAGTTTAGGTTAATAAATTACCAGAAAATATCTGGACCTCAAATAAATTTTTCCTAAGGAGTTTTGGTAGACTTTGGTGTTTAAGATTTTCGAGAGTTGGATTCATCTCAAATATTTACCAGAATGCCCTTGGAAAATTTCCAAAGTCAACTCCACAAGCTTTTTGTCTTTTTCACCAGATTAAAACTACAAACGATTTTGATATGAATCCAAATTCACCTGTTAGGTATTTGAAATACCTTTCTGCAGAAATTGGAATCACTCTTTTTGGAGTTACAGAATTACTGTAGTCAATTTATTGGTTAATTAACTATACACAGAAATGTTTAATTCACCATAAATTAAGGATAGCTCAATAAATACTGGGATCCTAGGGTTTGGTAAATTATATGTTTTAGGAACAATGAGAGTTGTAATTAGGTCAGTACCTATTTTTATGTGACCTAGAGAAATTCCTAATTGCAGAAATAGGTTGTTTTTGTTATTTTTACCAAGGGCAAACTAGGAAGCAACTGACTATGGGGCCAGTTTTACCTGCAAGTTGTGACCAGTACCTAGCATTAAAAGGTGGATTTACTTCATTTGGATTACCAAACTCCTAGAAATAATTTATCGATGGACAAGACACTGTGGGTAAATTAAATTCCAGAGAATAACTACAATTAATGTGGGCTAGGAAATGATTTTGCATGTTGTAGAGAACCTGTAGGCACTTGAGGAAATTTATATATGGTAATTTGCATTCAATTTACATTTTCATTTGAATTTAAATCAATAGCCAAAATTATCTGCTCTAGAGAAAATATTAAAAACAAAGGAATCATGGGCCAGATCTTTCCCGTCGTGGGCCGCACAGCGCACATCCGGCCCATCCGGGGCGAGGCAGCGCGCGAGAGCTGGATTTAAAAACGCGGGAGGCGGGGCCCACCAGTCAACGCGATTGGGTGGCCGAAGGGGTATGGAGGGAGGAGGGTCGTCCGATTAGATAGCCATCGACGACCTCGGTCATGTCTTCCTTACTGAGTAGTGACCGATGGTGCAGGAACCCTAGGTCTCGCCGGAGTGGGAAGGGGAGCTCACCAGAGGGCGTGCCGGTGACCGGGGTGTGGCGGCAGAGGTAAATCACACCATTGCGAGTCCGGCAAGGGGAGACATCAATGGTCTCGGCCCTAGAGTTGAACTCGCGCATCTATGCGGCTGAGTTGGTTCGGGCGTCCGCGGCGTCGCCATTGCAGGCCGTTTCTAGCAGAAAATTAGCGGCGGGTTAGATAGGCGAGAGAGAGTCTTTCATGACTAAAAAAGGGGTCGAGGGAGAGAGGGAATGCAGCGGCCGTAACTTGCTCTTCTACTCCTCGGTACCACGATGGTGCAACGAGATCAGCGTGCAGCAGAGAGCAGGAGGCTCGGCCTCCTATCTGGGGGTGGTGTTGGGGAGCTCTGGGAGTGGAATGGGGTGGTTGGCACGCGTGGGCGAGGCTGGGGTTCTATTTATCACGACGAGCACGTCCACGGTGCACCGAGAGCACGACGGAGTGGGGAGGGTGCGTGGGAGCGTTGGGTTAGCCAAGCTGCACAGTGGCTTGGGTTGTGGAGTTGCTTTTGCATGGTCTCCGCGATGGAGTAGGCCAGGGGCCTCGGGAGTGAGCGAGGTGAGGGTGACAACGGCTCCGCGTGCAGGCTGTTCAACGGAACGCGTCGAGGCGTCTAGGGCTCGGGAAGGCGCGTGTGAGGGGCGGGGCTAGGAGTAGGGAGGTGATTAGGGGTAGGGGCTGTCTCCCGCGCGATCTCGAGTTGGTTTTGCACCGCAGGGAGGGTGAGGTGAGTATGGGTGAAGTCGATCTGTCCGACGTGGACGCCGCTGGTTGGGGGTCAGTGATGGGTTCGTAGCATGGAAAACAAAAAATTTCTACCGCAAGAACGAACAAAACCCAGATCTAATCTAGATAAAAGCCAAGATCTAATCTATTAGACATGTGCAACGAGATAGATCGGTACTAACCCTTGTAGATCCGAAAGCGTTATGAGATTAAATCTCGTGGTTGATGTAGTCGATCACTTGCCGATCTCAAGATCGTGTGGACGATCCTTCCGGCGCCACGTTCCGGCAGCCCTTCCGCAGTCGGTCACACGTGCGGAGTCGAAGCAGACCTTCCTCTCCCCGTTCCAGCGAGCAGCGGAGGTAGTAGATCTTCTCCACGGAATCCCAGCAGCACGACGGCGTGGTGGTGGTGGTGGAGTAGAGAATTCTGCAGGGCTTTGACTATGCCTGTGCAGAAGAAAGGTGGAGGAGAGAGGCGGCAGAGATTGGAGTTGTGGGAGCAGGGCAGGGAGGGGGCGCCCCTGCCCTTCTATTTAAGGGGGGGAGGCGCGCCTGGGGAGGGGGAGTCCTAGTAGGACTCCCCTCCTATGGCCGGCGGTGGGAAGGGGGGAGGAGTCCTCCTCCCCCACGAATCCGTGTCTTGCCCCACTAGGTTTCCTTTGACCCTTTCTTGGTTTTCAAGCAAACTCCAAGAAATCCTCTAGAACCTTCCAGAACATTCCGAAACCTTCTAGAATCTCCATACAAACACTCTGGAACATTTCCTAACTTAGAAAATGATCCCCAATATATGAATCTTATTCTCCGGACAATTCCGGATCTCCTCGTGATGTCCCGGATCCATTCCGAGACTCCGAACAGCATTCGGTCTCCAACGCACATTCCATATCTACTTAAAACAACTTCGAACCTTAAGTGTGTCATCCTATGGTTCGTGAATATGCAGACATGATGGAGACACATCTCCTATCAATAACCATCAGCGGGACCTGGAGATCCATAAGGGCTCCCACATACTCAACGATGACTTCGTGATCGATAGAACCATTTACATACGAAACCAATTTCCTTTGTCACGCGATACTATACTTATCCGAGGTTTGATCGTCGGTATCTCCATACCTAGTTCTACCTCGTTACTGATAAGTACTCTTTACTCGTTCCATGTTATGTCATCCCTTGTGACCCAGTCACATGCTTGCAAGCTAATGAGATGACATTCCACCGAGAGGGCCCAGAGCATATCTATCCGTCATATGGATGGACAAATCCCAATCTTGGTCCATGCGCTTCAACACATACTTTCAGAATACCCAATGACACCTTTATAACCACCCAGTTACGAAGCGGCGTTTGATGTCATCAAAGTACCCATCTGGTGATGGTGATTAACACAACCTCATGGTCGAAGGATTAGGTTACTATGCATTTAAAAGCTTATAGCAATACGAACTTAATGACTTGATCTTATGCTATGCTTACTATGGGTGTGTGTCCATCACATCATTCTCCTAATGATATAACCTTGTTATTAATCACATCCTAATGTCCATGATCAGGAAACCATGATCATCAGTTAATCAACAAGCTAGTTCAACAAGAGGCTTACTAGGGACTCTTATATGTTTACAAAACACACAAGTATTAGTGTTTGCTAATAATACAATTATAGCATGGGATGTAAACATTTATCATAAACATAAAGATATAATAATAACCACTTTATTATTGCCTCTTGGGCATATCTCCAACAGTCTCCCACTTGCACTAGAGTCAATAATCTAGTTAAAAACTTATGCATTCAACACTTATGGCTTTCTGGTGTTGTATAGACACTATTGCTAGTGGTAGACATAATCTTCGGATCTGACACTTCCAGGTCCGAGTGTATTTGCATGCCCTTGCGTCTCTACGCATTAGTCATTCTTCAATGAGATGGCATTGTATAAATTTGGTCCTTTGGTGAGACCTTTAGTTCCTTGGGATTAAATTGTGTTGATACAATTGTCATACAATGTATCTTCATAGTATTATCCCGCTATGAACCACACCTAGTTTGATAACAAACTACTTAACACAAATGCCCTCCTTTGCTGCTACTATAGCAGTTACATACTTAGCCTTTTGTTGTAGTATCCGTCACAATATCTCAACTTTGGAACTCATCCAAATCCATCATGGAACATCCTTTCCATTATATTGTGCCACCTATAGTCTAAATTGAGATAAATTTAATTTGTATCTTGTGACAAAACTAGTATCAATGTAACACTTTACAATGAACTACTTTTAACTATTTGTCACTTATACATGATATATTCTTAGTTCTTCCAAAGCTCATAAGAATATCTTTACTATTGTCCAATGATCATCTTATGAATCATTCTGGTATATGCTCATAACATTTAGAGCATAGGACATATCTGGATGCGTACATCTTAAATAATGATTGATCAAAATATTCTTGTGATTTCACCAAGTGTCAAAACACTTGAATCTTGTGTCAACACACTTGAATCTTGATTTAGTCCTTTCCGTGCGTCAAGAACCTTTCTTGTTGTTTCCATATTGAACTCATTCAACATCTTATCTATTTACATTTGGCAAAACCATATTAGCGCCTCGGTCTATTCATATAGACATTGATGCCTAATTCTTGAGTTATGCCTAAGTCTTTCATCGAAATGAAATTCTTAACCTGTGTCAATAAAAGATACATTATTTCTAATCAACAATATGTCTTGCACATAATGTATTAGAAATATGTCTTAGCGCTCCCACTTAATTTCTTGCAAATGCAAGCATCTTCATCATCTCCGAAGATTCCAACTCCGCGATGCTCACTTCAACCATTGAAGTTTTGCATACTCTTTTAGCATCCTTTGAATTAACAAAACCCTTTGGATCGTGTCATGTACACGTCCTAGGTAACCATTCTATTAGAAGAACTTGTTTTGTTTGTTCAACTACCATATACCAAAATATATGTAGTGGTTGCTACATTAATCCGTCCAGATTAAATATCGCTATGAAAGATCAAATCTTATCATAGTCAATTCCTTGAATATTGTCATAAACTCTTTCCGACATGTCGACTATTTCATAGATTTGAAACATCCATGTCTATTTCTTTATAGATCCAAACACGACCGATAGGCTTCATGCCTTACCGGAGGGTCTTCTAAGTTCAGAAACTTGATTTCTCGTGTATGGATGCTATCACGGATTCCATGACTTCTAGTCCTTTTATGGAGTCAGGGCCCATCATCGCTTCTTTGCATGTAGTCGGTTCATCATTGTCAAAACAATAACGACTTGCTTATCAAATCTTACTATTTGATTCTTACCGACCCACATGGTTCTATAGGAACTCTAATCTCCGAGATCACACCTTTTGTAATCATGAGAGCCATGAGCATTGTGGCCGTCACCGGGACACTTTCCGGCGCTGCGGTACTTAGCACATATAGCTAAGGTTCAACAACCTTATCAAAGTTCTATTGTCCTCCCACTTAACTTTTCACGAAAAATTCCTTCTCAAGAAACTTAACATTCCAAGTAACAAACTCTTTTGTCCTTAGTGTTATGGAGAAATTCCCAACAAATTCTTTGGGATAACCTACAAAGACATGCTTATCCGACTTTGGTTGTAAACATTTTACTTATGCATAACATACCAAAATTTAAGAAAAGGCAATTCGGGTTTTATCCCAAACCATGACTTATATGGTGTCATTTCAACGGATCACGATGGAGCTCTTTTTAGTGTAAAAGCGGTAGTCCTTAAAGCTTTAATCTTTAAAATATAATGGCAGATTTATAAATGACACCTTTGATCTTACCATGTCAAACAAGGTTTCATTACATATCTTGAACACTCCATACTCCTATGGTGTTTTGGGAAATGCAAATCCATGGAACGATTTCTCAAATCTTAGGTGTTTTGCTAAACTTGTAACTCAAATATCTTTCTTTATGATCGAATCATAAACTCTTTTATTTTCTTGTTACAATGATTTTCCACTTCATCTTGAAAGTCTTTGAACATTTTTCAAATGTTTCATACTTCTTCCTTATTGAGTAAGTATATACATATACTCACTCAAATCTTCGGAGAAAGCATATGAAGTTGAAATCCATCGCCCATGACTACACATAATGGACTATATACATCAATATGTACAAATTCCAATCAGTTAGTCGTCCGTTCCTCTTTTGGCCTACGAACGGAGTTTTAATTATCTCCAGGAAAGTATCACAAGCGTCATTTGATCCAAATCAAAGACTCCAAAAATCCATCAACATGGAGTTTCTTCATGTATCCCTTTCAATATAATTTAAACAGCGATGTCACTTCGCAAGTGATCTTTCAATCATTTGTCTTGCGACATTTTAGCATTAGTTTTATGGTCGTTATTTCTCCAACCAGACTTGTACATCATCCATCTATTATGGAATACCGTAATTACTTGAACAACCTTTTGTCGTCATAATACTTGATCAAAATAACAATTATTGAAACAAATCTTGAAGGCAAGCTTTGATGTTAACGAGCAGCACAACAACAATTTTTGTTTGTTTTCGATGAACATCATCACATATTCTCTTGCTAGCTACTTAGGCCATTGTAGTTCATGAATTGTGTTGTCCTGTATGACACTTCATACCAACCAATTCGGTATCCAATACCGGAGAACCACATTGTTTAACAAGCAAGGAATACAACCATAACATGTATATCTTCTATATGCCTAAGTTGGACATCTCCAACCTTTTATTTTCTGCCAAATATTTTATAGATTCTCTTTCAGCAATTCCTTTTCTTTTAAAAGAATCTATCAACATCAATAGTGGTGTCATCAACATGACACATGGTACAAAGTGTGTATAGTCAAATACCAATACCTTTGGACTTGCACTTTGAAGTGGATCACCTTCATCAAATGTTTGGCATTCTTTCAAAATTCCATTCTTTAGTAATATTTTAGTGTAGTAAACATTTTACTTACATCTTCTATTCATCCTTATCATGACAACTTTCATGATCAAGCTGCTATAGCTTATAAAGGTGAATTGCGAGTATAATGTTTCTTTTTCAAAACCTTTTGGAGGATTAGGACGACTAGCTTCTCCAACCTTCACAAATTCTCATCAAATATGAGGACATATACTCTATCATGTTGTAACCAACACATTGTTTTAGATATCGCAATACCTTTCACATATGATGGTTTCTGAAACATTGCTTTCAGCTCTTAGATAAACTTGATATTAAAAACAATCTTTTGAGTATCAAGAATCATGGAGGCAAACATGATACATTAGATACTAACACTGGAATTGTTACTCTTGATTTAATACTATTTATTAAACTTCACAGAGTAAACGGAGTTTGCTGAAAGTTTGCAATAGGACTAATAAACTTTAAATTGACATTCAAAACAATACGATACCAGTTCGTAAAGTAAATATCCAGAATTTCTATAGTTCTACTATCTCAATTATAACTAAGCGTAAGGTGATGAACGGATGCCAATGATTACAACAAACTATGCAAATTCACTTTGATTGTGTTTATGATAAATTGAGTTTGACTAATCCAAATTACAAACGAACTCCCACTCAAAACAACATCCCTCGAGTTGTTTTAGTGATTACACGAACCAAATCCACTACACCAAGTCCGATCATCACGTGAGATGATGTAGCTTTAAAGGCGAAGAATCAACATGTTCATCGTATCATCCATATGACTCATGCTTTACCTTTCGGTATTCCGTGTTCCGAGACCATGTATGTACATGCTAGGATCGTCAAGGTTAACCTTAGTTTCCGCATGTGCAAATCTGGCTTGCACCCGTTGTATGCACACGTAGAGTCTATCACACCCGATCATCACGAGATGCTTCGAAACGACGAGTCTTAGCAACGGTGCCAACTAAGGACGAACACTTTATTACTTGATATTTAGTGAGAGGGATCATCTTATAATGCTACCGTCGCGATCTAAGCAATACAAGATGCATAAAGGATTAACATCACAGGCAATTCATAATATGTGATATGATATGGCCTTTCTTCTTGTGCCTTTGATCTCCATCTCCAAAGCACGGACATGATCTCCATCATCACCAGCATGGCGTCAAGGTCCGTGGCGCCGCTTCATGGTTGTTCATCACCAACAGCAACTATTACAACTACTTGGAACAAAGCTATTACAAGATGAATAGACACGCAGGTCTTAACAGAATTAAAGACAACCATTAGGCTCCTGCCGGTTGCCATATTACAATAAGGATCATTGCATACATCAAATATAATCACAATCACATAACTGCCATATCACATCACAAAACCCCTGCAAAAATGAGTTAGACGCCTCTAATATTCTTTGCATGTTTTACGTGGCTTGGGGCTTTCGAATAAGAACGGATCTTACCTACGAACATGAACCACAACGTTGATACAAGTGCTATCAAGTTGCAAAGTGTTAATTGGATCTATACTATGGTGGGAGAGACAGACACCCGCAAAGCCACTTGTGCAAAGCAAGTTACACGTCAAGCGTGGAGCAAGTCTCATGTGCGATGACATGTAAGGTTAGCCCGAGCCGCTTCATCCCACCATGCCGCAAGATGCAAAGTACACAAAGCAAAAGACGGCATGAGCACCAACGCCCACAACACCATTGTGTTCTACTCGTGCAACAGATCTATGCATAGACATGGCTCTGATACCACTGATGGGTTCGTAGCATGGAGAACAAAACATTTCTACCGCAAGAACGAACAAAACCCAGATCTAATCTAGATAAAAGTCAAGATCTAATCTATTAGACATGTGCAACGAGATAGATCGGTACTAACCCTTGTAGATCTGAAAGTGTTACGAGATTAGATCTCGTGGTTGATGTAGTCGATCACTTGCCGATCTCAAGATCGTGTGGACGATCCTTCCGGCGCCGCGTTCCGGCAGCGCTTCCGCAGTCGGTCACACGTGCGGAGTCGAAGCAGACCTTCCTCTCCCCGTTCCAATGAGCAGCGGAGGTAGCAAATCTTCTCCACGGAATCCCAGCAGCACGACGGCGTGGTGGTGGTGGTGGAGTAGAGAATTCTGCAGGGCTTCGCCTATGCCTGTGCAGAAGAAAGGTGGAGGAGAGAGGCGGCAGAGATTGGAGTTGTGGGAGCAGGGCAGGGAGGGGGCGCCCCCGCCCTTCTATTTAAGGGAGGGAGGCGCGCCTGGGGAGGGGGAGTCCTAGTAGGACTCCCCTCCTATGGCCGGCGGTGGGAAGGGGGGAGGAGTCCTCCTCCCCCACGAATCCGTGTCTTGCCCCACTAGGTTTCCTTTGACCCTTTCTTGGTTTTCAAGCAAACTCCAAGAAATCCTCTAGAACCTTCCAGAACATTCCGAAACCTTCTAGAATCTCCATACAAACACTCCGGAACATTTCCTAACTTAGAAAATGATCCCCAATATATGAATCTTATTCTCCGGACAATTCCGGATCTCCTCGTGATGTCCCGGATCCATTCCGAGACTCCAAACAGCATTCGGTCTCCAACGCACATTCCATATCTACTTAAAACAACTTCGAACCTTAAGTGTGTCAGCCTACGGTTCGTGAATATGCAGACATGATGGAGACACATCTCCTATCAATAACCATCAGCGGGATCTGGAGATCCATAACGGCTCCCACATACTCAACGATGACTTCGTGATCGATAGAACCATTTACATACGAAACCAATTCCCTTTGTCATGCGATACTCTACTTATCCGAGGTTTGATCGTCGGTATCTCCATACCTAGTTCTACCTCGTTACTGATAAGTACTCTTTACTCGTTCCATGTTATGTCATCCCTTGTGACCCAGTCACATGCTTGCAAGCTAATGAGATGACATTCCACCGAGAGGGCCCAGAGCATATCTATCCGTCATATGGATGGACAAATCCCAATCTTGGTCCATGCGCTTCAACACATACTTTCAGAATACCCAATGACACCTTTATAACCACCCAGTTACGAAGCGGCGTTTGATGTCATCAAAGTACCCATCCGGTGATGGTGATTAACACAACCTCATGGTCGAAGGATTAGGTTACTATGCATTTAAAAGCTTATAGCAATACGAACTTAATGACTTGATCTTATGCTACGCTTACTATGGGTGTGTGTCCATCACATCATTATCCTAATGATATAACCTTGTTATTAATCACATCCTAATGTCCATGATCAGGAAACCATGATCATCAATTAATCAACGAGCTAGTTCAACAAGAGGCTTAGTAGGGACCCTTATATGTTTACAAAACACACAAGTATTAGTGTTTCCTAATAATACAATTATAGCATGGGATGTAAACATTTATCATAAACATAAAGATATAATAATAACCACTTTATTATTGCCTCTTGGGCATATCTCCAATAGTTAGTGGGGTGCGAGGGTGAGGGGGAGGAAAGTCGGGGGCATGTCTGGGTAGTTGTATCACGCAGACCTGGGACCAGGGAGAGGTATGACCGGGCAGGGGGTCTCCTATGCTTAAATGGCAAGATCTTGCCCTCTCCTTAGTCTTACCCTCTTGGCCATCTTGGGGGCTTGCTACAGTGGTCACCACGACCAAGGGAGAGTGTGATGGTTGCTGTGGTGAGTGGTGGTGAGACTTTGATAAAGACTGGCTTTAGTTTAGCTCATGTTTTGATTTGTTTGCACTATTTGATCAAAATGGTGCTTGTGAAGGAAGTTTAAAATTTTGCATAGGACAAGGTGGAAATATGGTACTGGTAGGTAGATGAGGTCAAGGTAGATATCCAGGAATTATTTGGGATTTTTCAGAACTTCGTAATCCCCTTTTTAATAATTCTCCAAATAGTGTTGAAATGATTTTTATAAGTACATTTGATATTTTTGAATTGTATATGGTAGGGTTTTGATTTGATATCGTCCTAAATATGAATCCATACCTTGAGGAATTTCTCATGATTTATTGATGAATAAAAGTATTTAAAACAATAATTATTCCATTTCTGCCATTTAAGAAAGTGGACAAACAAAAATAATAAAGCTCTTCAAAAATATTTATTTTTGAAGTTAGAAGATAGGGTATGATAACTAGTCTTCAAAAGAGCTTAAATATGGGGATGTGTTTTGGAGAAAGTCAAACTTTCTTTAATGGGTTAGGTTTTGCAGTTTTTGTCAATTTAAGAGATTAAATAGGTTTTGGTCCATAATAATTATGGATAATATTTGGTAAATCCTTATAATCAATGTGGGTTATGTACACAAGGTGTATCTAGAATTTGAAACCTTGGGTGTTGAGAATCCAACTTGATTTTGGAAGGAAGACAAGGGATAAAGGATCTAGGGTGATGTTATTTTCATACCATCAAAACCTTGTTGGATCTTGGAGCTCATAGCTCCCCTTGGGGCATGGGTTAGGTGGATGGATAGAAAAAGTGATGTAGATCACCATGGTATAGAAGGTTTAGGTTGGTAAGGATTGATACCAAACTTTGAATAAAATAAGGGTGCCAAAGTAGGTTATTAAATAGCCTTCAAAACCATGTGGGTTTTGGAAGCACAAGGGTCCAATCGAAACAAGGGAAGTAGAGATGGATATAACACAATCATGCAAAGATATTGTCCAAGGAAGATAGTATGGAGATGTGAGCTTCTTCCAAAGTATGCATGTTGATAAGGTTTGCAGGAATTATTATTTTCTTGCCCACAAAACCATCAAGAAAAGTGGGTTGGAGGATTCTTTAGCCAAGGGCAAGAGTGGTCCTTGATAGTCCTTAAGATGGTCTACAATATGGTTCAAGTGCATTACCAAAAAGTCACAAGGGTTGAGAAAGAGAGGCACTCAAACAAGTGATGTTGAAATAGTTTCCAGACTTGGTCAAAATTTAGCAGATTTAGGGTTTTTGACTAGAATATGAGTGGGGATGTTTTTGAGGGTTTGCAAGGTATCAAAGCATCATCCAGTGGATGATGTTGAAGTGTTGATTGGGTAGAATAGATCCATGCTTGATATTGGTCTTCATTGACTTGGAAACTTCTAGAATGGATCACTTCAGAATTGATCTAGTTAAGGGTTTTAGGTGATCACCTAGTGGCTAGAGATCAGATCCATCTTGTATTCTTGCTTAGGGTTTGGGGATTTTAAAGTATCTTGATCCTGGAGGATGAGCTCCTAGAGTAGCTCATACTACTTCTAAGCAATCAAGTCAAACAGCAGATCAAGGCAACTCATCTTACAAAGAAATCAACTACTACTAGGGTTACCATCAAGATTAGCTTGAGGTAAGGATGGGCAATTTTGAAACATTGGAGTTTGAATAAGGTAAGAGTCCTTGGTATCCCTACCAAGAGTAGAATTCAAAAGTTTTATACAAGATTTTGGAAATACTAGAGGTAAGAGTAGTTGAAGGTACTGTCTTGAAAACATGGGGAGATTATATCATATAGCTCTCCCTAGTTTTGTTAATAGAAGCTACTGAATTAGTTTTGGTTTGCAAAGGCATCTTGGCTCAGGTTTTGAAATGCCAGAACATTTGAGAATATGTAAAATGAGTCATGACATTTTTGTTAAATAGCTTTTGTCAACTAATGTTGAGGTAAGGAGTATATCCTATACATTCAGATGCATAAGCACAGACAAACAACAAACAAGCACTGCATCATTGCACAAGAAAAAGTTTTTGTTCCCCCTGATTTTTGCATTCTGGACAACTAATCGGGGTTGCTGAAATTGGGATGTTACAGACGCGTCCGTCGAGACTTTTTCATCGCACCTATAGGCACGTTATACTTCCGATAGAGCGCAGCGGGTGCGTTGCTAGGCCATTGGATTGTATCCACATGTCTTATCTTCACGTTGTAAACGTGACATCCAAAGTTTTATCATCGCGGAGGTGTTTCGGGTGGCCCAGGAGACGTCGTTCCGTTATCAGGCAATTTCGTGTTCGGATGGAGAGGAGGTCGTCGAATTCTTTGAATGCTTAATGGTGCGGACGTGGTCAACGCTTTTTGCCATAATACTTCCCTTTGCCTTTTCATAGGGTGCGCGACCAACGCTCCCTATGGGAGTAGCCCCCGAGTGCCTATTCGAGTCGTAGACTCGAGTGGGGACTTTAAACTTTTGTGACTGTTGTTATTGGCCGTAGGTTGTCGATTGAGTTACCAGTGCTCCTTATGGGAGTAGTCCCCAAGTCCATAGTCGAATCGATGATTCGAAGGAGGGGTCAAGGCGTTATTGCCCTGGGCTTGTATTTTGGATGGCGTGTTCATTGGACCCAGAAGATCTTCTGGCGCGTGACCAGCGCTCCTGTTAGGAGTAGCCCCCGAGTATTCGGTCGAGTCGTAGAATTGAGCAAAAACTGAGTTAGTCGAAGAAAAATAACCATTTGCACACTTTTTCTGTGAGCTGCTGCTAGTGTAAGTGCTGATGACATCATTGATGATGATTGGATGAGCTCAGCCGCAGGCGTGAGTGGTCCTGATGTGACGTGACAGTAGTGGGCCCCAGTATCTGACCAGAATTTGACTAGTCACGTGTAATTTGGGATTTTAACTGCGTCTCCTCGATTTTCGCGCTGAGTGGGATCATGCAGCGGTGGTTCGGTACACGCTCCGCCACGCGTATTCTCTTATGTGTGCCACGCATTAGGGTAGATAATTGCTAGCCATCGGATGATCTTTCACCAGTGCTTCGGTAGAAGATTGAGGCAACATTTTTTGTACTTTGCCTCCTATTCCTCCTCGCACTGCTGCCATTGCCGCTCTTCTCTTCTCCACCGCTCCACGCTTCTTGTTGCGCTGGACGTCCTTAGAGCATTTCCTAGTTACTTTCTTCGGTCTCTCTGTCGAAGAAGGATGGGAAAGAAGAAGTGCACCGCCGCTGCGGGATCTGGCGCCGCCGCCACAGCTGCGACGAAGAAATCAGCCACCGCCACTTGGTCTAGCACTGTTGTCACTGTTGCGACGAAGAAATCAGTCACCGCCACTAGGTATGGCACCGCTGTCGCGGCTGTGAAGAAGTGCTGATTCGTGTAATAACGAGCTCGTCGGGGAACCCCAAGAGGAAGGTATGATGAGTACAGCAGTAAGTTTTCCCTCGGTTATGAAACCAAGGTTATCAATGGAGTAGGAGCAAGGAAACACCTCCAAGGTGTTACTGGCTGGACTTTGGCAGGGCGCGCTACGGGCGCCAGCAGCAACGTGGAAACCTCCCAACACAACCACAGAACTTTGCCCCCAACTTAAAGTGAGGTTGTCAATCTCACCGGTTTTGCTGAATAATGGATTAACCGTATTTTGTGGAAGAGAGTAATAGTTTGCAGAAAGTAAACAGAAAGCATTAAACAATTGTAGATTGATGATAAAACAAAGGACCGGGGTCCATAGTTCACTAGTGGTGGATCTCCTTAAGATAGATGACATGTTGGGTGAACAAATTACATCAGGGCAGTTGACAAACATCGAGAAAGCAATACATGCATATACTAATCATCTTGACTCCTTTGAGATTTGATTGGGCATTACAACATTATACATAGACCGTAATCCAACAGCATCTATGACTAATCATCCACCTTCAGGTTATCATCCGAACCCCCTCCAGTATTAAGTTGCAAGCAACAAATAATTGCATTACACATCGCGTGTAAAGTAAACAATACAATTGTTCTATGAACAGAGGATTGTTGTTTTCTCCCTAGTAGCAACAACACATCTAGTACCTTAGAGATTTCTATCACTTTCCCAGATTACTAGAGGCATGAACCCACTATCGAGCATAAATACTAACTCTTGGAGTTGCTAGCATCTACTTGGCCAAGATAGCTACTAACAACAGAAAGCATGCAAGATCACAAGTAACAAAGACATGATAGAATCAATAATCAATCTGAAATAGCATCTCAATATCCATCGGATCCCCGCAAACACAACATGTAGGATTACAAATAGATGATCTTGATCATGAACGGAGCTCACAAGATCTAAACATGATAGCACAAAGGAGAAGAACCAGCCATCTAGCTACTACATGGACCCGTAGTCCAAGGATGAACTACTCACGCATCACACTGGAGGCTTGAATGGTGATGAAGAAGGCCTCCAGGGTGAATTCCCCTCTCCGATAGGGTGCCGGGAAGAGCTTCAAATCCCTCCTGATCTAGGGATGGAGATGACGGCGGCTATAGACTCTTTCGTGGAATTTTGATCGAGGACTTAGGGTTTCTGTTTCAGAGGCATCCTATAGGCGAAAGGGGAGGTCGAGGGGGTGCCCGAGGCGGCCAGACCACCCTCTGGCGAGGGCCAGGCTTGGCTGCACGACCAGGTGGTGTGGCACCCCCCTAACCCCTCTCTGTCTCGTATTCTGGCTCCGTGTGTCCCTCGGTGAAAAACTGACTTTGGCTTTTGTCCCGTCCAATTTCGAGAATATTCATTTTCTGACTTTTCTAGAACCAAAAACAGCAGAAAATAGGCAGCTGGCACGGTGGCACTTGTTAATAGATTAGTCCAAGAAAGTGTATAGAAAGTACTCCAAAGTGTGGACAAAACATAAGAAAGTAGATAAAACCAAGCATGGAACATCAAAAATTATGGATACGTTAGCAATGTATCAACATCCCCAAGCTTAACTCCTACTCGTCTCGAGTAGGTAAGTGATAAAAAGAAAGAATAATTTTTGAGGTGACATGCACCATCATAAACTTGATCAAAGTATTTGTAAAACATTGATAGCTGGGATCATAGTACTTCAATCATAACATGAAAGACAAAGTTCTAACGATAAGACAAAGCAACTATTGTTGCAACATGAAAAGGCACAAACAAAAGATTCATGAAAAACAATGTTTTGCAAGACGTTTGTTTGTTTCACATAAATAAAACATAGCATAGTGGCGTTCAGCTTGTCCCTCATAGAGTAGAAAACATAGATGCATAGGACACCTTCAAAGTTCATAAGAGTGACTAGATACAAATAGTTTAAGAATAAGAAATATCAAAATCATGCATCAATCAACAAGTCTTGGGACAATGCACATAGAACTAAGAATGGCCACTATGCTCTCAAAGTAGGTGCATAAAGATAGAAGGTGGAGACTTAACATAAAAGTAAAAGAAAGGCCTTCATATAAGGAAGTAGGGATTCAAGTTTCATAAAGAGCTTCCAAAAATTATGGTACTTATTAGCTTTTAGCTCCCATTACCCCTATCATAAGCATCTTTAGGTGATTAAGGTTAAAGTGACACAACTAAGAAGATATGCTTGACAAGTTATAAGCTGAAATCTCATGCACCTTACTTACGAAGATCTAACCTCATGCTACTCAACTTTAGTCACAAGTAAGCTCTTGTCATTGTAAGTACATATGTATCATAGAGAACTGCCAACGGGGTACCCCTTGCACATGATACATGAGCTATCCCATAATCAAAATGACAAGGCAAGTAGACAATGAGCATCTCGGTGATCTTTGTATTTGCTATTTGCATAGGTTTTTATTGAGGATGCTTCATAGAGTGCTCATTATGGTTATGCTGCAAGTTTCCACCATGATTAGGCATGGCTTAGGCTAGCGGCCCAGGCATTTCTCTAACACAAATACAAACTCCATGATCTTACAAGTTCCCCTTTTATTTCACACCGCCGGGATCCATAAGCAAAAGAACATGATATCAACTAGGTACAATGTACAAGTGCAATGTTGAAAGCGTTCCCCATGATACATGGTTCTGCTAATTTCAACTTATAAAGCGCAAGCATATACGCAAAAAAGATGGATGCAATGGTTCAAGTTTATTAAGTGTAAGAAAGTAAAGTGTGCCATCAAGTTCGTGAGAGCTTTAATCACTAGTTTTCTCATAACAAGTTTAATTTGGAAGGTAGATAAAAACATGAATATACTTGGAATAGAAAACGCTAATAGGTAGGTATGGTGGACTCTTTGGAATAACTTGGTTTTAGGAGTTGGATGCATGAGTGGAACTCATACTTGGTTATGGAGGCTAGCAAAAGACTAGGAGCGACCAACTAAGAGAGCAATAATGGCCATAATCATGCAGAGCGACAAAACATCATTAATCAAAGCATAAAGTGATATTACAAGTCGAAAACTAAAGGATCATAAAGGCTATGGTGACTTGAGATAGTCATAACATGGTGTGAGCATGCGCCAAGTCAATCCAAATAAAGCATCAAAGGAGAATACCACAATACTATGCTTTAATATGCTAAAACAACGCATGATTCTTCAAAGGCACATTAAGAAATCTCAATTGTTTATAACATGTCATGCTACAACAAAGATCACTAAGCATAAAGCCAAAACAATATCAAGCATGGCACGACAAAGCATACGCCACAGTCAAAAACAAGCTCTCTTTACCACTTAAGCATGAACTTTCCTACTCTTCCAATCCAAACCAAACTATTTGAAAACCAATGTATGAAAGAGAGGGGTCCAACCAATTTATTCAGGAAACTAAGAAAACTAAGCAAACGAAAACCAAAAGCAAAAAACGAAGACGCTCCATGAACAACACAACTGTGCATGAAACAATAAAAATGAGGTGTTTGGAAGGAAACTGGAATTTTTATTGATGAAGAAGGGGATGCCTTGGGCATCCCCAAGCTTTGACGCTTGTACCTCTTAAATATTTCTTGGGGTGACACGGGGTGGCATCCCCAAGCTTGAGCTTTAGTCCATTCTTCATATCATTACATCATTCTCTCCATACACCTGAAATTTTTTCCTTCATACAAAACTTCACACAATCTTTATTAGCAACATTAGTGCACTGAAGATAATAAGTCTTTAGGTTCAGTTTCAACATAATAAAACTTCCATTAAAACAAAAGCTACTGTATCACTTCCCTCAAAAAGATCAATTCCCCAAAAGAACTCAAAAAGGAACCAAAAAGAAGCAAATGCAAATAATGGTAGAAATCTGTCAAAATAGATTAGCAGGTAAAAACCATTTTTTTCGAAGACCTTATGTTTCTCAAATCAAAAAGTGTTGAACTAACGAAAGTAAGATAACAACCTGGGGCAGAATCACAAAAATTCACGCCTCAAAACGACTGACAGAGATGTTATACGAATTTTTACGGTGAAGCACAGAAATCTGTTTCGGGACAACAAGTTTCCAATCATTACTTCTCTCTCATTAGAGGTTACTCTTGGCACAAAAAGCAAATAAAAAGTATTAAGAGTGGTTATTACAGAGGTAATAACTTCCAAGACTCATCTAAAACTTTTGGGTTATCTCTCAATAAGTACTTTTCTTTAACGCCTTTAAGTTAGACATAAGAAGCAAGAAAAAGAATCAAGTGTTCTCAAATGAAGAAGCATTAAGAGCGAATTTTGTTTTCATAGGAGAGGCAAAATAAATCTTCTCTCTCTTCTTGGGGAAGTGTTCTATACTTTTCTTGAGTGGGAGTTGATATTTAATGGTGCCTTCTTTCATATCAATAATGGCACTAATACTCCTAAGAAAAGGTCTTCCCAAAGTAATAGGACAAGAAGCATTGCATTCAACATCTAAAACATAAAAATCAACGGAGACATAAGCATTGTTAACCATGATAATACTCCCCATGAGTTTATTTTTAGCATTATCATCAAGTGAGACATTCAAATAATAATCTTCCAATGGTGGCAAATCAAGCATATCATAAATCCTTCTAGGCATAATAGAAACACTACTATCAAGATCACATAAAGCTTTAAAATCAATTCTTTCATATTAATGATGGGTTCCCAACCATCTTCTTATTTTATAGGAATAGAAGCTTTATGTTTCATCTTTTCTTCTTTAATCTTTATGAGAGCATCAGTAATGTGTTTTGTAAAGGCCATATTCATAGCACTAGCATTAGGACTTTTAGCAAGTTTTTGTAGGAACTTAATAACTTCAGATATGTTGCAACCATCAAGATCAAAATCATAATTATCATCTAAAGTAGTAGAGCTATTACTAGCCTCAACACTAGTGGTAGTGATAGTAGAAACACTAATGTTTCTAGCCATTTCATCTTCTCTTTCCCACTTAGCATGCAATTCAGCTAATAGTCTAACATTTTCATCAATTCTAACTTGTATGGCATTAGTAGCAGCAAAGAGATTATCAATAGTTTCAGGTTTAGCGGCCATTTTATTAAAAGAAGATTGAGCTTCAGGTAATGATTCTATATTTCTTTCAGCATTAGAGAGTTTCTCCTCAATAGTTTTATTGAAAGCAGTTTGTTTACTAATAAAGTCTTTAATCATAACTTCAAGTTCAGAGGGAGCACTCCTATTATTGTTGTAGGAATTTCCATAAGCATTACCATTGTTGGGATGATATGGCCTATAATTGTTGTTACCAAAATTATTCCTGTAGGCATTATTGCTATTTTTTTTATTTCTTATAAAGTTCACACCAACTTGCTCTTCTTGAGCAACCAAATAGGCTAAGGGAACATGATTTGGATCAATATGAGCCTTCCCATTAACAAGCATAGACATAATAACATCAATTTTATCACTCAAGGAAGAGGTCTCCTCAATAGAATTTACCTTCTTACCTTGTGGAGC
Organism: Avena eriantha; assembly: GCA_910589775.1. Lineage (NCBI taxonomy): Eukaryota > Viridiplantae > Streptophyta > Magnoliopsida > Poales > Poaceae > Avena > Avena eriantha. The sequence continues at coordinate 128,751,065 of OU342743.1, read as the reverse complement.
TCTTTCAGTGTGCCATTCAAAATAGTTAACCATCATATTATCCAGAAGCTTTGTTGCAACACCCAAAGTAATGGTCATAAAGGTACCTCCAGCAGCATAATCCAATAGATTTCTTGAAGAATAGTGCAATCATGCATAAAAGGTTTGGATAATCATCCAAGCAGTCAGTCCATGAGTGGGACAATTCTTTACCAAAGATTTCATTCTTTCCCAAGATTGAGCAATATGTTCATTATCAGATTGTTTAAACTTCATTATTTCACTTCTCATAGATATAATCTTAGCAGAAGGATAATATTTTCCAATGAAAGCATCTTTGCATTTAGTCCAAGAATCAATACTATTTCTAGTTAAGGAATTCAACCATTCTTTAGCTTTTCCTCTCAAAGGGCAAGGAAACACCTCCAAGGTGTTATTGGCTGGACTTTGGCAGGGCGCACTACCGGCGCCAGGAGCAATGTGGAAACCTGCACAACACAACCACAGAACTTCGCCCCCAACTTATAGTGAGGTTGTCAATCTCACCGGTTTTGCTGAAAACAAAAGATTAACCGTATTCTATGGAAGAGAGGAATAGTTTGCAAAAAGTAAATAGAAAGCAGTAAACAATTGTAGATTGATGATAAAAGAAAGGACCGGGATCCATAGTTCACTAGTGGTGGCTCTCCTTAAGATAGATGACATGTTGGCTAAACAAATTACAACGGGGCAATTGACAAACATCGAGAAAGCAATACATGCATAACTAATCATCTTGACTCCTTTGAGATTTGATTGGGCATTACAACATTATACATAGACCGTAATCCAACTGCATCTATGACTAATAATCCACCTTCAGGTTATCATCCGAACCCCCTCCAGTATTAAGTTGCAAGCAACAGATAATTGCATTACGCATTGCGTGTAAAGTAAACAATACGATTGTTCTATGAATAAAGGATTGTTGTTTTCTCCCTAGTACCAATAGCACATCTAGTACCTTAGAGATTTCTGTCACTTCCCCAGATTACTAGAGGCATGAACCCACTATCGAGCATAAATACTAACTCTTGGAGTTGCTAGCATCTACTTGGCCAAGATAGCTACTAACAACGGAAAGCATGCAAGATCACAAATAACAAAGACATGATAGAAGCAATAATCAATCTGAAATAGCATATCAATATCCATCGTATCCCCGCAAAAACAACATGTAGGATTACAAATAGATGATCTAGATCATGAACGGAGCTCACAAGATCTAAACATGATAGCACAAAGGAGAAGAACCAGCCATCTAGCTACTACATGGACTCGTATTCCAAGGATGAACTACTCATGCATCATACCGGAGGCTTGCATTGTGATCAAGAAGGCGTCCAGGGTGAATTCCCCTCTCCGGCAGGGTGTCAGGAAGAGCTTCAAATCCCTCCTGATCTAGGGATGGAGATGACGGTGGCTACATACTCTTTTGTGGAATTTTGATCGGGGACTTAGGGTTTCTGTATCGGAGGCATCTTATAGGCAAAAGGGGAGACCGAGGGGGTGCCCGAGGCGGCTAGACCACCCCCTGGCGCGGGCCAGGCTTGGCCACATGGCCAGGTGGTGTGGCGGCCCCTGGCCCCTCTCCGTCTCGTATTCTGGCTCCGTGTGTCCCTCGGTGAAAAACTAACTTTGGCTTTTGTCCCGTCCAATTCCGAGAATATTCATTTTCTGACTTTCCTGGAACCAAAAACAGCAGAAAACAGGCAGCTGGCACTGTGGCTCTTGTTGATAGGTTACTCCAATAAAGTGTATAGAAAGTACTCCAAAGTGTGGACAAAACATAAGAAAGTAGATAAAACCAAGCATGGAACATCAAAATTTATGGATACGTTAGCAATGTATCAAGAAGAAGGGCACCGGGTCCCGCGTGATCAACGGGTCCTGGCGGTGTTCCACTCTAAAGCCGCATGAGCTCTATCCTCACCGCCTAGCCGGTCTTATTTTGGCCAACGAAGATGACTGCCGGATTCCCGGGCCGGAGGTAATTCCTGATCCTCCCACCGGATTTCATGTGATGTTCATTACCTTCCTTCTCCGAGGTCTCTCGCTTCCCCTCCACGACTTTGTTCATGGATTACTCTGTTTTTATGGGATTCAGCTGCACTACTTGACTCCCAATTTGATTTTTCACATCGTGTGCTTCATCACTCTTTGTGAGTTCTGGCTCAGTATCGAGCCACACTTCATCCTCTGCGAGAAGATGTTCAATTTGAAGAGGCAGTCAGGTCGGGACCTTTAGTATATGACATTGGTAGGTGTGGTATATTCGTGGACCCACATGTCCAGTATTTTAGCCTCGGCATGGTCGACTTCGCCCAAGGATGGAGGGATAAGTGGTTCTATATTCAGGACCAAAAGGCAAAAGGACAGAGGTTCGGTCTCGCTCCCTTTGATCTGAAGGCAGAGCTGAAGAAAAAGAGGTCTTGGAAGAATGTAGTGATACCGGTGAGGAGAATGAAGTGGAGGTCTTGTATCAGCGAGTGCAGGATCTTCAGCTCATCTGAGGCAAGAAGGTCACTGGTGTGGATCTCATTCGAACATGGATGAAATGTCGAATGCAGCCACTGCATGCTAGGGCATATTGGATGTACCTCTAGACGAGCGTGATGGATCCGACACGCATCTGTGTGGAGGATATGACTTTGGTGGAGCTCGAGAAGAAGATCAGGTCGTTGACCAAGATCACCTTGGAGGAGAAGTTTCCCGCGGAGTTGAGCGTCCTTCCCTTCCATGCTACTTTTTCTCCTCTAGTGATAATTTTTTCGTGTGATGTTTCCTTTGTGTTCGTAGGACAATATGATCGATGAACTGACGATGTTGTCCCCTTTGTTGCAGGAGTGGAAAGTTGCGGGCTCAATGCCTCCTCTGCCGGAAGGCATAATCCCTCCCGAGGCCACAGAGGACGACAAGTCGAACTCTATTGTGCCTGTCACTAAGGTGCAGGGAGCCCTCGAGTCTGGCGAGGCTGGGTCTCACAAGCGAGAGCGGAGCGAGGAATCGGATGCCTCCACGTTAGGGACGCCGAAGGACCTTGATCCTGAAGAGGGCGTCGTGGGATCCGATTCCTGATGTGCATGTCCGCAGCATGCGTCCTCCTCCGCTGAAGAAACAAAAGCAGGATGAACCTTTTGATCTTGACAGGTTTGACTGGTGCGTCTCCATTCTTTTTGTTAGGTGTTTCTCGAGTTGTCTTTCCCATCGTTCTTCATGTGCTTAACTTATTTTGTGGGTATTGAAGTGTCATGGCTTCGAGCTCGTCCGACACCGTCTGTGAGATCGATGATTAGGGAGTTGTGGACTCCAAGCGGAAAGGCGTGGAACAACACGTGCCTTCCCCAAAGATGCCAGCCAACTCCGGCGCGAGCTCTTCAAGTCACTCCAAGCTAGAGGAACATAGGGTTCTGACCCGGACGACCAGAAGGGAACCTTCAGAGTCTTCGGGTGACCACGTAAGTGTAGTTTTAGTCATTCGAGGGAGCCTCTGACTACTTTTGTGGTCTTATGATGCGGAGTCCATTGCATCTCTTTCTTTAGGACATGACTCACATTGGAAAGGATTATGTGCGCCTGGATACTGACCACCGGCAGCTGCAGAGTAAGATCCTTTCTTCTTTCAAGTGATTTATATGGAAGTAATTCCTGACGAGTGCATCTTCTGTTGCTAGAGGAGAACAATGAGAGTCTTCATCGACCGAGTTCTCTTGAAAAGAGCCTCAGTGCGGCAGAGCCGAATAGAAAGGACGCAGTCGATGCCCTCGAGCACTACAAGGAGGAGTCGCAGCGGTGCGAGGAAGAACGGGCAGCTACTGCAGCTGAAAGGGAGTGCGGATTCGCAGAACAACTCTTGGTCGCTGCCCAAGCTCTTTCTGGTTTGTTTTCTGGTTCGATTGTACTTTCGAATGCGTTGATGTCTTTGACTTATTCTTGCGTTGGATCGTGAACCGATGTTGTTTAGCAGATGCGGCCGACATCGAATTCGACCGTCGAGCGCTAGCCCACGAGGATTTCTTGGCCGACGCCGTTTTTTGCAGTCGAAGACCGCAATGCTTCCACTAAAGACTCACTCTAGAAGGCCAATGTAATATCCCGGGATTAGCACCTAGAAATAGAGAGGACACATGGTTATGCATTGCATTCATGCATAGAAAATCTAGAGAATTTTCGCGCATAACTAAAAGAGCTATAGAGAGATCGAGATCTCTCTTATACTGATGGGGACATCAGAGCAAGTGCAATAGATTTCGAAATGATCTTTGTAGAATTCTTTATTTTTAGGGGAAAAGTTATTCAAACGTGTATTTGAATTCAAATGAATTTAGAAAATTTAATTATAAATGGAAAATGAAATACAATAATAAATAAGAATTAAATTCATATTTATAAACCAGATATAAGTATTACAAGATTCAAATTAAAAAAAGAAAGAAAATGTAACTTTATTAATATCATACAATATTACAGTATCAATTACATTATCTAAAATAAAAAAGAATTACAAGAATAAGAACACAAAGAAAAACAATCTTTATTATTCATCTACAATAAATTACACTATTTATACAAGGATCTAAATAGAAAAGGAAATTGCAAATAAAAAACATAAGATTACAAATAGGATAAAAGAAAGATCCTAAACTAAAAAGTAAACTAATTCTTCATCTTGTATCTTCTTTCTTTCATATTCTTGATCCTGATCCCTGCAACAACAAAGGAAAAAAGAAAACAAAAAGTAAAGGAAAAGAGGGGGTTATTTTAGTTTAGTACTCTCAGATGTTAATAGTGAAATGAAGTGTTTATGTTCCTCATTGAGCATAATTATGATGAGCTTCCATTCTGCATCACCGAAAAACTTCCATGGCGAATGTCATCGAGCTTTCCAACTAACAACATATTTAGCCGTATATCAGGAACATGTCTCACATCATCGAGTACCAACCTGCAGCTTGTGTTTTTCCCAATTCATATAGTTCCCTTACCAACAATAGTTGACGAACCGCTCTTCTCCATCCTCACCTTACTAGTAGAAACCGCTGGTATAGGATGTGAAATAGTCCTTGCATGATGTAATGTGGAAGGACACACCCGAATCCACAACCCACTCATGGCATCATCATGAATAACACTATAACATTCTTCATCTTCACTGACTTCTTGGTAATCTTCACCTTGCTCACATTCTACAGTCATGTTGGCACCATTCTTGCCCTTTTGCTCGGCCTTCTTTTCGGCATTTCCTTCTCCAAGATCTCTTATGTATTTCCTACAATCACTCTTCTTATGACCCGACTTACCACAATAATAGCAAGTAACTCCTGACCTCTGTCTTGACATTGATTTACCCTAGATTTCTAGTCTTTCTCATGCTGCGATTTTCCTTGGCCACATCCACGGTTATCATTCTTGCATTAGATTCAGCCACATACGCATCAACAAAGAAGGCATAACCTTTCTCCCTTTTTCTGACATCTTCATTCAACATGCTATTCTTCACCATCTGATCTGGAGATGAATTTCTAGCAGACACAACAAGTGTGTTCCAACTATTAGACATGGAACTAAGCATCAATGCTTGCACCGCATTCTCAAAGTTGATCTTCATGGCTGAAAGTGGATTTATATGGCATTGGAAAAAATTCAAGTGTTCAATCACACTGCTACCATTTATATACTCTATATTTGCAAGTCCTTTGATTACCGAGGCCTTGTTCATAGTTTTCTTCCTCTCATACATTGACTCCACCTTCTTCCACATCTCATTCCATTTGTTCCATTCGCAACATGGTGGAATATATTATAGTTGATGTACAATCGAATCATACCTATTGTCTTTTAGTTCAATACTCTCCATTCTTCTTCCATGACACCGGTCAATATCTTGCCTTTCATAATTGGCTCGTACAAATCATTGCAATAAAGGATGTCTTTCATAATGGACTTCCATAATGAGAAATTAGAAGAATCGGGTTTTATCATGCCACTTGTGGTGGTACCTTCTTCCCAAGCCATTGCGAGCCAGCAGTAACCTCTGAGAAAACATGTCTCTAATACCACTATGTTGGAAAAACCGTAACAAAGACCGATTAACCCAACCTTGTGATTATCACACTCTTAACATGATTTAAAAATAAGCATCAAAATCAATGTAAACTTTAGCACCATTTGTATACTAATTCACAGATCATTGCTCTTCACGGAAGGAAACATATGCAGCAATATATATGTAGAAATAGTCTAAGCACTTGACTAGATGCTCCTAGAGCCAATGTCTGAAATAGTATTTAGAATTTCAGAACTGAGAACTACAGTAGCAAATCAACACAGGGACACTAATCCTTTTTTACATGAAAAAACTCTCAACTCTAGAGAGGGAAAGCCACGGGCCAAAGCCACCCAAACCTTTTTCCACTATTATCAAGTGGGTATACATCTTGTTCTTCGATAGAGAGCACTATAGGATCCCATGCATCAAGATACACATATCTTGGATGCCAACAATAAGATTTAGAGCACGAGAGCTAGGGATTGATGGATGGTGGATCCACAGTTTGAAGAAGACAAGGTAGTTGATCAGTACGTCACGATCTTATGGGTAGAGCCCAATGCTTGATTTAACTTCTTCCTTTACCCTTCTCTCTTAGTTTTATTTCTTCCTTCTCTAGTGGAAACTTATTTGGATTTTCGTTACTCCACCTAGTGGTGGATGGATGGGAGGCTTACCATCCTCTTCTCTCATATTCAATGTCTACAATGATCCTCAATCATAACTCTAAAGGTTGGTGGACTCTTGCACCTGTTTGGGTCGCCTAAAAGGTTTCATAAGGTCATATTCTCACAGCTCACATGATGTACCCAACACTAGATTATATAGAGGATTTGGAGTTGGAGTCAAACACTTTTAAAGCCATCGTGAGTAGCCAAATAGAATAGTAGAAACATGTAAGATGGACACAAGATCATGAAGGATCTGTCATGTCGTGGTTGTTAAGTCATGTCGTGGTTGTTAAGATGCATCTAATAGCCTCAACGGGCTTGTCATTGATCTGAACTATGTTGATTTACATGGGAAGAAGTATCCCCTAGTCATGCCCCGAGATTTTGGTGTCAATCTCTAAACCTAGTTAACAAATATCGTCAACCGTGTTTTATGCAATGGTCTAGGTGCGTATAATCCTATCAAAAAAAAAGAAAAAATGATGATTATATCTTTAACAATGCAAAAATTTCATCTTTTGTGCAGGTCATCCTGCTCACCACATATTGGATCCGTATGTGGTCCTATCTAGAACCATTGGAGCATCGACAAGCTTTGGATATTGGGTGCAACCAATTAAAAATGGTTGGTCGGGATATATACAACCAGTGTAGTTGGCATTTTGATCATCGGATAACATGTTAATGCATCATGGTTTTATGTTATCTCTCCATTTTAGATGGTTGATCCGCGTATCGACCCTGTGTGACCCATGATGTAATCTTTTGTAACAACTATGTTTGAATAAAGTAATAAAAAGACAGCACACATCCATCGATGCACGGGCCGGGGCTACGTACCAATTTCGAAAAAAAATGTTGAGAAGACCTACTCAGCCTATAAACATGGTGACGATATATAAGTGGCTATGCCTTCCTAATTTCCTCCACGCATTTTTTTCTCAAGTGAAGGGACAATTCCTTTTTATTGTTCGAGAAAGCGGCCAAGAAATGCAGGGTTCCATATCTTTTTTCCTTCTTCTCACTCTGCTGTTAATTAATTAATTATCAAAGAAACTCTCCCATGTGAGCCGGGATTATGAACAACAATAGTCGCTTCCTTAAAAAAAAGCTGTCGTTACAAAAAAATCCTATGTGTGGTAATTCATAGTACTCCCTCTTTCCCCAAATTTGTTGCATATAGTTTTTAGTAAAAAAAGTCAAATTTTACGGACTTTGACCATGTATAAAGATAAAAATATCAATCGTTACAATATCTAATGCATACATCAAGAAAATATATTTAATGGTGGTACTGATAATATAGGTTTGATATTTTTTTTTGAGATAACAATTGAATGGCGAAACCGATTACAAACGACTCCAGAAAAAAAGGAAAATACAACATGGACCTAGAAGACCACACACCGTACTTTCAAATCGCGATCAAGCCCATCGTCCTCATCATCACCACCCAAGTACCGGGATCAGATCTAGAAGTAGCATATCTTCAGCCAACATCGAATCACCGTCGCCACCTTCGCCACATTGGGCTTTGAACACCGCAGGAGTGCCCACCCTGAGGAGTGAGAGCTAAGAGACTTGTCCAGACCATCGGGCAGGAAGGAGATGAGGGAGACCAGGCAGTACCTCCAATCCAAGATCCCGGAGCAGAAGGTCCCAACCATCGACGCCACGTCGAGTCGCCTCCTCCCCCCGCCACCATGGCTGGCCATAAGAAGGTTCAAGATGCAACAGTCGTATCTCAAAAAGAGACCATACAACCCTAACAAGGAAGGCGTTTGTACCATCCCCTTCCACTCCCTCGCCACCACGGCCGACCGAGGTGAAGACAACAGCAACAGCAGCCCTCCGACTCCCGAAGCTCCATGGCATAGTCGAAAAACGACCGCGTCCGGAGAGACCACCCTCCCCAGATCCGTAGATCTGAGAGGAAACTAGGCCAGCAGCTCGTCGACGCCGCCACAAGTGGCCTTGCCGAGATGGGTATCGAGCTCCAACACCCTTATTCTGACGCGACGTCGCCTCCGCCATCCTGACAACGTCTCCCAAAACCATAGCAGAGCTCAGGCTGTCACCACCGTCGTCGGGGCAACCGCCGTCCACACTCCAGCGCAAGGTCTCCGCGCAGCAGAAGCCGCGTTGGCGTGCCCCTCACCGAGCAGGCCGCCCGCCATGGCCACCCGGCCCGCGCCGTCGCCTCCATGAGCGGGGGAAGCCCCCCCCCCCCTCGCGGCCAACACCCAGGCTTTGCCTGGCGACGCCAACGGCGGCGGGGAGGAGGAGAGAGAGGGATTGGGGCTGGCCGGCAGCGGCGATTGGAGATCGTCCCCGTCGCCCACGCGGGGCGCGACGCGGGACAAGGGCGGCTAGGGTTTTTTGGTTGAGATCGAACTATATAGGTTTGATATTGTAGATGTTGATAGATTTCCATGTATATTTGGTCAAACTTTAGAAAGTTTGACTTTGACTAAAATTTATATGCAACAGATTTTGGAACAGAGGGAGTATGTCATGCCCCACACACACACACACAAGAACAAGCTCGGACGAAAAACTGGACTATGCCTAATGTGCGAGGGAGCACAAGAAAAGCTATTTGACGTACTCACACCTTCTTCAACTTTGTACGTGATGTTGCCACGGTCTCTTGGCGTTCTGCATCGTCAGGTACAAATGTAACGTGTCCATAAGCACGGTAAAACAACGAGAACAGTAGCCATTTAAGTACTAGAAGATGTTGAACGGGACATTGAGAACGACAGATTGTTGTTGTGGTTGTGGATACCCACATTCCTTGTACGGGATTTTAATTCCAGGCAAAACAAATCTACGGAAAATTCTGGTGGCATCATTTTCTCTTGATCAAGACACGCATATCAAAAGTTCTAAGAAACAAAATCCTACGTAAAGAAAATCCTTTGAAACCCCTACAGTCCAAAGAGAACCGGTGACATTCTTCTTTTCCTTTTTGGCAGTCTTGCTCCTTGTACGCTTTTGGTCGCATGCCATGTCTCCTTTAATTCCTCTGCCTGACGAGGGAGACATTGCTCCATATGCGCATGTATCGCCTTCTTTCGATGCATCATCCATTGCTGCCCGATAAAGCTGCTCGATCGCATTCACATTTGTTAGGTCATAATTGTATTTATTTATCTCATTCCCTCCAAAAAAAAAGAAATTTCTTAATTAATTAGCTTCTCGGCCAGTTGCTCTCGGTGGACGCTAAAGTACCTTGCCTGCATTACTCCAACGGAGAAAGATAGACAAATTGTAGTACGTGCACTACGGGCTTGCAAAGCACGGGTTACGTCGCCATCATCCCATAATTAAACGAGGCGCCAATATGGTTATCTACTTATCTCCCTTCCTTTAGGTGCAAGACTGCTTTAGTCCATGCATCCAAGCTCCCTTTTTCATGTCCGTGCAAGCTAAGCTAGGGAACGAACGAACTTGATAATATTCCTCCAAGGATTTATGGGAGCATGGGAGCATGGCATATGTACGTGTTGCGAAAGGCCACTTTGATTCTACTCTTTTTTAGTTTGAGATGTTTGCATTCTTTGGGAGATTCTATTTTTTTTTTCTTTTGCCGGAGATCGAAGTGCGACGATTTCTGTTAGGACAACTAGCTGCTTCTCAGAAAGGAATGGCTTTACCAGCTTCACAAAATCCATTTTCCTTCTATCGTGATAGCGACGTGGATGGTGTTAAAAGGAAAGTCCTATTTGTTATTTCATAAGTTATAATAACTCTGTTTCAAAATATAACATGTTTTGGGAGTCTACTTTAAAATATCTTACTGTATTTAAAAAATGAAGGAGTTTTTTTTTATTTAAACAACTAAGTTTACGTAAATAAATAGCGATATTTGTAATCCTATATACATACACTCTGAAATATATTTCATGATGCATCTATTGATAATGATTAGGTATTATAGATTTTGGTATGTTTTATGTTGTCTAGATTCGAATGCATCATATACTAAAATGCCTCTAGATATATTCAAATCTAGACAAATCCATCAGTTATTTCTCAACAGAAGGAGTAACTTATAATGACTCTGTTTCAAAAATATAACATGTTTTGGTAGTCTACTTTAAAATATCTTACTGTATTTAAAAACGAAGGTTTTTTTATTTGAAACAACTAAGTTTACTTAAATAAGTACCGATATTTGTAATCCTAAATGCATACACTCTGAAATATATTTCACGATGCATCTGTTGATTATGATTAGGTATTATAGATTTTGATACTCCCTCCGACCCATATTAGTTGACTCAACTTTGTCTAGATACGGATGCATCTAGACTAGATAATTAACTAGATACATATGAATCTAGACAAACTTGAGTCAACTAATATGGGTCGGAGGGGGTATGTTTTATGAACTTGGGTTAAATGTAAAAACAATTGACTCTAAACTAAACTAAACATAGCAGTAAGATGTATCTACTCCATTAAGTTCTTTATATGGCGTGCTCTTGCCATATCCCTAAGAATTGTTGTAGGCATAAGAAACCATATGATCCAGATTATATTAAAAGAAACATCAAGTCAGTACACAACATAGAAAAACACCTTAGGCGTTTATTGACGGGATATCGCCTACATGAATATATATTTGTTTTAGTGAGTTGCAATGCTGTCACTGATAGCGTGAACATGTTTGAATTACGATGATTTTTACTGCTCGATCGATCTCAAATGACACGATATTAATTTTTCCTCCAAAATTACTATACAATATTTGTGCAGAATTACCACGCCCCAATTCTTCTGTATACAAATATTTCCGGCAATAAAGAAATGTGACAACTGTATGAATCATCAGCTGCACTGTACGTATAATTGTGCGTACACACACAGATGCACGAAAATGAATTCCGACAGGGACCGGTCTGGGTCTCACATGGCGGGAGCAGCGGCATCCGATGCACAAACTCGCGTTAAATACAGCCACAATTAGTCGCATTTGATGATATTATTATTCGGGCATGTGACCGACGGCAGCCGGAGAAAGTGACTCATAACACTTTTAACCATCTCCAGTCTTCAGGTACTGTACTTACGCCTATAACTGTAGAAAAAAGGAATGTCAACTCAAGTCAGATCAATTGGGATTGTTTGGGCTTGTTCTCATGTGGAGTAAATTGCGTGTGCATCTTGTGTTTATGATTCTATAATACGCGTATTTGTTTACTCGTCAGTCCTGTTTTTATTATTATATCTGGCCATACCCTCGGGCCTCGCCAGACTTCAAGCGAGGCCAGAAAAAGCCAGCTGCCAAAAAACAGGCCCGAGCCCGGCCTGACCGTCGGGCTACAAGCCCTGCCGGAGCCGACCTGAGTATTGGGTCACAAAGTTAGGCCCAAGCGTAGCCCGAGCACACAAGAAACCCATTGGGCCTTGGGCCGGGCCTCCATTCTAACCCGCATTTTGCCAAGCCCGAGCAAGGTCCGGCCTGGCGTGGCATTTTTGGGTTCTTGTGGTTCATTGATTCCTGCCTATAGTAATTGGCCCTTGCAACTGCAACTCAATTGTGATAGTGTCAACTCAACTATGTGAATGAGGCGACAATACGCCATTTTACCACCGGTTGGGGCGACATCACCCATTGTCTCACCACACTTGTGCTATTGTCGTGCCTTATGTCCTTGGCTTTCATCTATTTAAATTGGGTTGTTCTTGCAAAACTATAGAATTCTAAACTTATTTGCAATTTCAAAGATACGTCCTTGAAGACACATCGATCATATAGAAGAAGAGGTCGACGAATGATACAACGCCACTGAAGGTCACAAATCCATTTAGCCAACATGATACACTACCAAACGGCTAAAACCATCGACCTGATGATAACAACTTGCCTTGTCCAACTTCCTTATAAGGATGGAGAGGAGATGGCACACGATAGCTACAAGACCGTGTCATGGTCCAAGCAAGACACCACCATAGCATGAGGACGACTCCAAAGCAAGCCGGACTAACGCACCTTCCCCCATTGAAAGGGTGGTTTACGCTATACTGTTTTTGGTTGACAATGACACCGTAGTTTGAGCAGACTAATGCTACCTACCAGTGTCTTAAACAGGTTTTAGTCCGCCGGTATGTTGGAAGATCATCAAAGACCCCCCATTTCGATAATGAAGAGAAGTGCCAGAGTTTTACCTTTTATATGTATCTTGAGTCTTTAGGAACACCGCACTATTAAGAGGGGTTATCTCGATGAGCTTGTTGGGGATGTTTTTCTAAGCCTTATACACATCCCATACACCCACTAGTTCCATCACCAAAGAGAGAGGAGAAAGAAATCTAAGTTTGATAACTTCTCTGCCAAAATCGGTTCTCAGTCCGGTTGAACCGGTTCCCAGACCGGACGGTCTGGTACCAGCTCTGAAAAACCGAATCCAAACCAGGATGCTCGGTTTATTACACCGAGTCTATGCGGGCTCACGCACAGTGAGTATTCCGGTTTGGATTCCGGTTGACCGGGCTGTATACCGGGTGGTCCGGTGTGTGGGCCGGTCCAACCAAACTTAAAACCGGGTTTCGCAGAAAAGTGCTCCAAACGGCTAGATTTCTCCCTTGAGTATAAATACATCTTCTTCTAGCTTGAGGAGGTTAGGCATTCAGTTCATATCTCATACTTGGAGCTATCTCTCTCTCTCCCCATTGTTGAAACACAATTTCTTGAGGATCTTTTATTCTACCCTACCAAACTCCAATCGCTTTGGTAGAAAGTAAGAGGAGGTCCCGATCTACGTTTCCACCAAGCCAAATTTCATTCCCCCTTGAGTTCATCGAGTTAGCTTGTTACTCTTGGGTTTGTGGGAAACCCTAGGCGGCTAGGGTCGCTCGGAGGCATTCGGCTTGTGATTTGCTCTGTGGAAAGTTTGTGAGGGTTTGGAGACTAGTCTACCACGAGTAAGTGAGCTATTCCTTCGTGGGATAGGCTCAGAGAAGAAGGTGAGCCTTTGTGGCATTGAGGAATCCTTCGTGGAACCTCACACCTCTCCAACGTGACGTAGCCCCCTTCCCAAAGGTGGTGAACATGGGAATACATCTTCGTCTCCGCGTGCTTGGGTTATTCCTTAACCCCTCTCTTACTTGTGTTGTTTACTTTGTGATAGCCTTCGTGCTTGAAGTATCTTGTATCATCATCTAGGTTATCTTGTATCATCATCTAGGTTGCCTCACCTAGTTTGCATTTAGGCACACTTATATTCCGCAAAGCCTAAAACTTGCAAAAGATTGTAAAGATTTTAGTAGAAACCTATTCACCCCCTCTAGGTAAACCATATTACACTTTCAATTGGTATCAGAGCCAAGTGCTCTTCTAAGGGCTTTACCGCCTAAGATAAAAGATGGTTTTCTCCGATGATGAGGAGGAAAAGACTTATTCGGTCAAGGAGATCCATGAAATCTTTGCCAAACAATCCCTTGAAAAGGCTAAGGCGGATTCCGATCTCCTTGCTCGAATAAGTTTTCTTGAGGAACGTTTTACGGGGATGGGTAAGGGGGTCATGCTTGCCGGACCTTCGGTAGCACCTCAAGGGAGGCCGATGGACACCGGTAAGGAGGCTATGAACGAGGCCTCTAGAGAGAGTGACCCGACGAAAGCCTCTATGCCTCCTAATCCATTTTCATGTATATATATATATCCCAAACAAAAGAACGTCATGCCTCATATTAATGGTTCGGGTCCCGCATCTCACTATGATGGAACTCACTTCTCTCATTGGAAAGTTTCTATGGAATCTCATCTTTGCAGTTGCAGCGTGCAGCTTTGGGAGATTGTGGGCAAGGGCTTCTATCCAGAAGATCCCAACAATCTTACTCCGGGAGAGTACTATGATCGTCAACTAAATGCAACGGCTTGTGAAAAGATAAGGAGTGCCATTCACCGCACTCTCTATGATCAAGTTAGCAACATTCCCACCGCAAAGGAGTTGTGGGAGAGGATTGTCATTCTCCAAGAGGGAACTTCCCTTATCCAAAAGTCCAAGTATGAATCCGCCAAGTCGGAGATGAGCATGTTCATGAACAATGATGGTGAGTCCATCGCCAAAGCATACAAGAGACTTGTTGCCCTCCGTGTCAAGATTGATGGTCTTGGTTGTGACAAGTATGAAGATGGGTTCAACTTAAATGATGAGCTTATCAAGTCCAAGGTTATCTCCATGGTTGACGCCTCCGACAAGAAGCTTGCCTTGAACTTGCAACTTCTTGATTCAGCTCGCCACTTCTCGCCTGATGATCTCGTGTCCTATCTTGTTGCCACGGACAATATGGCGGATGAAGGACAAAAGATCAAGGAGATCAACTGTGCCAGGCCTTCTCAATCCCTTGCATTGAAGGCCAAGTATGCGCAAGAAAGTGGTGTAAATGATGAAGATAGTGATAGCGAGGGCATTGATGACATGCTAGCTCAAGTTGCTCTCTTCACCAAGAACTTGAAGTTCCGAAGAAGAAGAAGCTCAACCGGACCAAGCGAGAAGAAGAGAAATTGCTACAATTGTGATGACTCGGACCAATTTGCCGACAAATGCCCATATGAGAAGAGTGTTGGGTTCGCAGCATAGAAAATAAAAAATTTCCTATGATGTGAACTATACGCCAAGATCTATCTACTAGATACAAGCAATGGGTGGATATACATCCATAGAGAACTTACCCTCGAAGACAACAAAGCTTTGTTAACAAGATGGAACTCGTGGATGATGTAGTCGTACACTTGCCGATCTCAAGATCGTGATGAAGTCTAGCAGGTCCGGCTCCAGCACGCCCATCAGATCCAACTCTAGCAAGTCCAGCACCACCAAGTCTAGCACCGCAAAGCAGCGGTGCATCCGTGATCACACACACGTCCGGTACCCCGACAACCTCCGTCCCTCACTCTAGCAAAGCAGCGGAAGCAGCAACTCCTTTCCAGATAAAGCCACCGGGAACATGTATCTCGCTAATCTGAGACAATGGGGGAAAAATACTAGAGGGGGAGAGAGATCCTTCATGAGGAGGTGTGTGGAAGAAGGGGTGTGAGGGGGCCTTTTATAGGAGGAGGGGGGTGCCCCTCCCCATGGCCAGCACCTCATGGAGGTGACCCCTCACCTCCCCCATTCATGTGGTTGTAACCCACTCCACATTAAAATGCCCCTTCACATTCTCTTTTAAAGTCTCCACTTTAAATGCATTAAATTTCTCCAAATTTAATGTTCTATCATTTAATAAAACTCTTTTATTAATTTTATTCAGAATTTTGTTAATTACTTTAATATTACATGCATAAAACATTCACATAAAACCCCTTGCAACATTTCAATATTACATGCATAACCAATTTCTGCAATTTCACCCGAAACAGTTTCGGTGTCTATTGAAATAATTCCAGCGCTTTCTTAAATCTTTATCTAAAACATATTTGATCCAAATGGTGTCGATATCCCTTAAGTGTGTCACCCTACGATTCGTGAATAATGCAGACATGATCGAGACCCCTCTCAGATCAATAATCAGAAGCGGGACCTGGAGATCCATACTAACTCCTACACATTCAACGATGACTTCTGTGATCGTGAGAACCTTTAATGCTAGTAACTAAATCCCTTTGTCTCACGATATATTACATGTCCGAGATTCGATCATCGGTATCTCCATACCTAGTTTGATCTCGTTACCGACATGTACTCTTTTCTCATTCCCATGATATAACATTCTAGTGATCACATCACTTGCTTGCAAGCTAACCAATGTGATATCACCGAGAGGGCCCAGAGTATTTCTATCCGTCATCGGGATGGACAAATCCCACTCTTGATCCATGAGCCTCTACATGACACTTTTGTAGCACTGAACCCACCTTTATAATCACCCTTTCACGGTGTGACGTTGGATGTTATCAAGATACTCTTCTAGTGTTAGTGATTGACATGATCTCATGGTCTAAGGACTAGGATTACTTCGTATGATGTTATAGCAATATAAACACAATGACTTTGATCGTAATGCTATACTTCGGATAAATGTTCATCACATCATTCAACTAATGTTGTGACCTCGTTATTAACAACATGCAATGTCCATGATCATGAAACCTTGATCATCTTGTTAATCAACGAGCTAGTTTATAAGAGAGGCATAACTAGGAACTTTCATTTTTGTTTATTAAACACACATGCAATTACATTTCCAAATTAATACAATTATAGCATGCAAAATAAAAATTTATCATAAACAAGGAATAAGATAATAACCACTTTATTATTGCCTCTCGGGCATATTCCCTTCAAAGAGACTTGACAAGCCCAAGTATGAAGAGGGCGCCAAGCCAAGGTTAAAGCCAAACCCCAGCAACGAGAGATACAAGAGGAACAAGAAGCGTGCTGACAAAGGCTTTCTTGTCCAAGAGTACCTATCCGATGCAGAGAGTGAAGATGAGGAGAAGGCTGTGGGGGTGGCCAGTTTGGCGTTTGCCGAACCCGGGTCACTCTTCACATATGACTACACCAAAGACTATGCCGATGACTCCATCACTCCCAAGGTCGCCGATACTTGCCTCATGGCAAGGAGTACCAAGGTCATCTCTTCCCCTCCAGCTCTCTCTAGCATCTTGGATGATCATGTTAGTACCAATGATAGTGACGATGATGAATTCGATGAAAACTATGTACAAGAAATGTGTAAAATCATGAAGTCCCTTCCTAGCAATGCTCGTGCTAGATTCAAACAATTAATGAGCCTTGTCAATTCACGTGATGAGACCATTGATAGTTTGGAGTCTCATATTGATGATGAGAAACTAAGATTCAATCTTATTGAGCAAGAGCTAAGCAAGGAAAGGGAAATTACTTCTCTTCTTAAAGAACGAATTGAAATCTATGAACTAGATACGGCAAAAGATATGGATACCATAGATAGAGCTATCACCTTGTCCCAAGAGCTTGATACTTCGAAGAAAGAACTTGAAGTTGCTCATGCTTCTCTCACCAATGACCATGATAACCTTGAGAAAGCTAATTTGCTTGTCAAGCGTGAGCTCATAAAACTTGGGGAGAATCATGATCAACTTCGAGTGTCCTATGAGAAAGCTCTTGGTACATTGAAGGATCCTATTATTATTGAGGATATTACTTGTGCTTCTAACCCTTCCTTGGATCAAGCTAGTCTCCTTGAGGAGAATAAGAAGTTGAGGGAACAACTTGAGATGGAGCGTCTCAAACCTCTCACCAAGGGCAAGATTCTTGATGAGATTCTTGCAAACGATAAGAGCTCCAAGGCAAGGTATGGGGTATGACCCCAAGAACGACAAGAATGGTGCCAACCCACCTAAAAGGATAAACTTTGTGCGTGAAGGGCACAAGGTGGTTGACCAAGTAAAGAAGAATGTTGTCAATGGGGGAGACATTAGGGGCAACCCTAACCACAAGTTTGCAGGAAAATCTAATCCCTCCTATGTGCTATGTAAGGGCACCCAAGGAGATGTATATGCCAAATATGTTGGCCCTCGCAATGGTTATGCTTATAGGTGGTACTCAATTTGGGTACCAAAAGATCTTGTTGCTAATGCTAGGGGACCCATTACTCAATGGGTTCCTAAATCAAAGAATTGATTTTGTAGGGGTATGCCTCCGATGGAACAAAATGGGTGTTTGATAGTGGATGCACCAATCATATGACCGGAGGTAGAAGTGCGCTTAACCAATTTATTCATGATGTCAATTCAACGTCAAGCATCACTTTTGGAGACAACTCTAAAGGAAAGGTACTAGGTTTTGGCAAGTTGGTGGTCTCCAAGGCCTTGTCCCGAGAGACCGTCATGCTTGATGAAAACCTTGGTTACAATTTACTTTCCATAAAACATCTTGCGGATGCCGGTTATGATTCCTATTTCTCTAGAACTTGTGTGAAAGCCTTTAGGAGTGATAATCTCAAGTTGGTCCTTGTTGGATATGTGGAATATGACCTCTATGTGGTCGACCTCTCGCAAGAGAGTCAATCTCTTCCTACATGTATAATGGCCAAAGTTGATGAGGGATGGCTTTGGCATCACCGCCTTGGCCATGTCAACATGAGAAATCTTAAAAAACTCCTAAAGGGTGAACATATTGTTGGACTAACTAGTGTGTCTTTTGAGAAAGATCGTGTGTGTAGTGCTTGCATTTCAGGAAAACAACATGGGAGGAGTCATCCATCAATATCAAAGGTGGCCATGTCAAGACCTTTGGAGCTTCTCCATTTGGATCTCTCTGGGCCATCAACATATGATTCTCTTGGTGGAAGGAGATATGGTCTTCTCATCGTCGATGATTACTCAAGATACACTTGGGTATTCCTTCTCAAGTCAAAGGATGAGACCTACAAGTATTTCATGATCTTTGCCAGGCAAGCTCAACGCACCCATGAAGTGGAGATCAAGACCATTAGGACCGACAATGGCACCGAATTCAAGAACTATACCATGCAAGAGTTTGTTCAAGATGACAGGATCAAGCATGAATTCTTGGCTCCTTATACTCCTCAACAAAATGGCTTTGTTGAAAGGAAGAAACGAACTATCATTGAGATGGCAAGAACTATGTTGAATGAGTTCAAGTCACCCCACAACTTTTGGGGAGAAGCCATCGCCACCGTGGTTCACTACTCGAACCGACTTTTCCTCCGAGCTCCCTTTGACATGACTCCGTACGAGATTCTCACAAAGAACAAGCCCAACGTCAACTACTTTCGAGTCTTTGGGTCCAAGTGCCTCGTCAAGAAAAAGAAAGAAAAACTCGATAAATTCGAATCTAGAACTATCGAGGGTATTTTTGTTGGTTATGCGGAAAACTCTCACGCCTATAGATACTACAATAAAGCCAATGGTTGTGTTGAAGTATCTTGTGACGTGGAGTTTTTGGAAGATAATGGTCCCCAAGGGGGGCAAGTTGTTCCACATGTTGCAGGCGATGGAGATTCCTCTCAAGTCATCAAGTTGATGGGAATTGGGCATATCTTTCCCATCAAGCATCACACTCATGATAAAGATGTTGATGGGGGAGAATCAAGCCCAACTCAAGAAGAGCCAAGCTCTACTCAAGTTGAACCATCAAGTGTACCTCACGACGAACAACTCTCCCAAACCAAAGAACAATAACCAAGCCCTCAATCCCGGTGAGCAAGACCAAGAAGACGTTCTAGTTTCCCAAGATCAAGGTCAAGCTCAAGATGTGGTTAATGATCAATGACCAACGAAGGATGAATTTGTTGATCATGAAGGGACTATCCGGAAGATCAAGTCCGCCTCTATTGCAAGTGGACTCCAAGTCAATAATATACTTGGAAGCATATCAAGAGGAATCGAGACTCGCAACAATAAGAAGCAACTCACTACCTTTTGTGGCCATCATGCATTTGTGTCCAACTTTGAGCCACTCAAGGTCCATGAAGCTCTAGAAGATCCGGATTGGGTCATTGCCATGCAAGAAGAACTCGAGTGCTTCACCCGGAATGAAGTTTGGTCTCTTGTGGAGAGACCTAAAGATCATCGCATCAATGTTATTGGACCAAGTGGGTATTCAAGAACAAGCAAGATGAGAACGGAACCATCACAAGGAACAAAGCAAGGTTAGTGGCTCAAGGGTATGCCCAAATAGAAGGTATTTACTACGAGGACACCTTTGCGCCCGTTGCTCGCCTTGAAGCTATTCGTCTCTTGCTTGCATATGCATCTTTTTATAACTTCAAGCTTTATCCAATGGATGTGAAGAGTGCTTTACTTAATGGTCCCTTGAAAGAGGTTGCATATGTAGCTCAACCCCCGGGTTTCGAAAACACACGCTTTCCCAACCATGTGTATCTACTCCATAAGGCGCTCTACAGACTAAAGCAAGCTCCTCGTGCTTGGTATGAGCACCTTAGGGATTTCCTACTCATGGACGGGTTTAGCGTGGGTAAAGTCAATTCCACCCTTTTCACCAAACGGGTTAAAGGGGTGGCTTGTTTATTGTTCAAATTTATGTTGATGATATTATTTTTGCTGGAGCTAACGAATCACATAACAAAGCTTTTGCCAAGTTGATGACTCAAAAATTTAGTATGTCCATGATGGGGGAGTTGAAGTACTTCTTATGCTTCATTGTGAAGCAACTTGCTCAAGGCACCTTCATCTCCCAAGAGAAGTACGTGAAGGAGATGTTTGCGAAATTTGAGATGACCAATGCCAACCCCATGAAGACATCCATGCCACTCAATGGGCAACTTGGCCTTGGAGAAGGTGAGAAGGATGTGGACCAAAAGGTATATCGCTCCATGATTGGCTCCTTGCTCTACCTTTGTGCTTCTAGGCTGGATATCATGTTAAGTGTTGGAATGTGTGCTCGTTTTCAATCCGCTCCCAAGGAGTGCCACTTGATGGTGGTCAAACGGATTTTTAGGTTCCTTGTTCTCACTCCTACTCTCGGGCTTTGGTATCCAAAGGGGTCAACCTTTGAGCTTGTTGGCTATTCGGATTCCGATTGGGCCAGTGATAAGGTTCACCGGAAGTCGACCTCCGGGGCTTGCCAATTTATTGGCCGGTCGTTGGTGAGTTGGTCATCCAAGAAACAAAACTCCACCGCCCTATCCACCGTCGAAGCCGAATACATTTCCACGGCATCTTGTTGCGCTCAATTGTTATGGATGAGGAAAACCTTGAAAGACTATGGTGTGTCTCTTGGTACGATGCCTCTTCTATGTGACAATTAAAGCGAAATAAAGATCGCAATAACCCTGTCCAACATTGTCGCACCAAACATATTGACATCCATCACCACTTCCTACGTGACCATGTCACAAATGGTGACATCAATCTCACTCATGTGGGAATGATGTTCCAATTGGTGGATATTTTCACGAAGCCTTAAGATGAATCCCATTTTGTCATGTTGAGGTGAGAACTTGGTATTATAGATCCCAAAAACTTGGATTGATTCACTTCTTGCATTATATTCCTGCTCTTAGCTTGCTATGTAGCCTAGTCGCACAACACACATAGGGATAGTCATCTTACCATGTCTTGGTTTGATGCATACCTATGTGTGCGATATTAATTGATCTTGTGTCATGATATGGGTCCAAGCATCTATCTTTGAGGTGCCATGACATGTGTGCTTAAACATAGGGGGAGAAATCCCCCGCCAACTTTGGTCTCTTGTGGCTCTTGATTTTTTCGAATCATGCCTATTTTTGCTATTAAGTGTGTTGATTTGGTTCTTCTCCAATAGGCATGCCTAGATCACCTGCCTCCTCTACCCTTTTGGAGTCTACTATCTTCTTCCTTGCACATGCCATTCTCAATTTTTTTTCTATTTTCACAAAATTTTCCGAAGTTTTTTCTGAAGTTCGGTTTTTAGCCCGGTCCAACCGGCTCCAGAACCGGACCGTCCGGTTTCCAGCCCGGTCCTCAACCAAGTCTATCCGGGTTTACGGACAGAAGTATACTAAACGAGTTGGGTTGCCAATCCGATTTTCAAACGAGTACTCCGGTTGTGGAGCCGGTTGACCGGACTGACAACCGAATCTTCCTCGCATCGGATTTCCTGCAGATTCAGTTTATGGCTCAGTTGACCGGCCTGAGCACCGAGCGACCTGGTTTGCATCTCGGTTGGACCGAACCAAAACCGGGATCTAAAAAAAACCTTTTCCCTTCTTCTTCCCTAGACACCCCCCACTCCTCCACAAGTTACCCTTTCACTTCCCCAACCCGTCCTCTCTTCATTGCTGCCCCTCCCACCTTGCCCCCTCTCCTAGGGTGTTTCCACCCCTATGATTCATAGATCGGGCCACCATATCGCGGAGAAGGACCTTTGGAGGCTCTCCACCAAAGGAATCTCTCCATCTCGTGGTGGTTTTGGAGCATTTTGCAATCTTATTCCTCTAGGGATTTTGGGGCTTTCCTCCACGGGATGCCATGTCCTCGGGTAATCCCTTGCTCCTCTCCCTTTTCCTTGTCAAATCCCCATGTTTTGCTACACATTTTGATGGATTTGCCAAGTTAGGGTTTCCACCTTCGTTCTTGTATGTCAAC
Source organism: Avena eriantha (assembly GCA_910589775.1). Classification (NCBI taxonomy): domain Eukaryota; kingdom Viridiplantae; phylum Streptophyta; class Magnoliopsida; order Poales; family Poaceae; genus Avena; species Avena eriantha. The sequence continues at coordinate 128,728,279 of OU342743.1, read as the reverse complement.
CACATCAAACCATGACCTACCTCTCTTGAGAAGTTTGTATTTGTGCAAGTATTGAGACATGGGTAGATTTTTTACATTGCACAGAGCAGTTTTGGGGCCTCCCCGACTAACTCGGTTCCAGGCCCGGTTGGACCAGATCTAACACCGGGTCGCCTGCTTTGAATCCGGATAACCGGTACTACCACCGGGTCGTCCAGTTCGGGTTCGGTTGTCCGGTGCTGACACTGGACCGTCCGGTTCTAGAGCCGGTCAGACCGGCCCTGGCACCGAATCTCTCTGCAATGTCTCTTTTCTACTATGCACTTGCCCAAATCCAAGTTTTTCCTTTTTTCTCATGTTTGGCATGTGTACTTATCCTTGTGCTCCCCAACCTATCTCTCTTTTTCACAGGTGCAGATGATGATGACTATGTGAGTGATGAGTATGTGCCTGAGGAAACCGGTCGGGGTAAGAGGGCTCGTCGAGCCAGTCAGTTTGTGCAGCCTGAGGAAGAGGGCAGCGCCCGTTCTGGTCGCTTCAAGAGAAAGGCCATCAGGGGGCAAGAGACATGTCGTGCGAGATGACAAAGAAGATGTACCTACTCAAAACCTGAAGAATATGGAGATTGCTATGTACCAGACCCTTCGCAAGCAGAACCCCTATCGCTTCAAGTCTCACACTTACACTAGCGCTGATAAGAAGTTTTGGACTGCGACTCAAGCCTTGATGTGGGATCATATTTACACTCAGTTCAAGGTCACCTCCTGCAGTCTCATTCTTGATTTCAATGAGGACTGGTTCAACATGTATGCTGCCTCAGATTATCGCTTTGTTGATGATGCCTTGAAGAAAATGGATCTGTTTGACTTTGACTTTGACCTTGTCTGTCTCAAGGAGGACTACTATCCTGAGGATATTCGTCTTCTTCTGCATAGTCTATTTTCATGATGATGTTGACCGCACTATGTCTTGGATGACTGGCACGCAGCGTTTCCATGCCACCTATGCAGATCTGGTTGAGGTCATGGGCTATTCTGACAAGCAAGGTGGTTTTTGCATTCATAGTGAGGAGATCAAGCCTGCTGACTCTCTGGCTTTCTGCTATCCCAAGGATTCTGAGTATGCTCCTCCATGCATCTCTGGCATGTATTTTTACTACCACACTTTGGCCAGCATCTTTCGTTAGTCGCTTGTTCCCCGAGATGGAGATACTACAAACTGTCGTGGGTACTTTGCCAATCTCCTGTATTATTGTCACCCTAACAGGTTGAGGAAGATTGATGGCTGTGATTTTGTGTACTTTGAGCTGCGGCGGGCTGCTTTGGATAGGATGACCCCCACTTTCTGCGTGTATGTACAAAAGCTGCTCAACAGGGTTGTACCTCCTGGTGTGATGGCTGGTGAGCGTGTGGCACAAGAGCAGCGTACTCTTTCGCTTCGTGGTTAGTCTCCTGAGGTTCCTGCGATGCGCCCCCCCGAGCAGCTCACCAAGGCTATCCATGATCCTCAGCCTCACTTTGCTACTCGGTCGGGTTCTCGTCGTCCTGTTGGAGAGTCCTCCTCCTCCCGTCCCAGGCACAAGGGTGGTGCTGCCACTTTCTTCAAACAGCTGTTTTAGATGTGCCGCTCGTCCTATGATGTGATCCACAAGGCTCTTGAGATGAGCCAAGAGACTCGGCGTAGGAACAATGAGTTTCTCGTGACCCAGCATGTCACTCCTCCACCGGATAGTCCCGAGATGACTCCAGTTCCTTATGTCAACTATGAGATGTCGCCCCTCAATGATGCTATGCTCTTCGGCTACTTCCCCAGTCAGTTTCCTCATGGTGGCCCTAGTGGTTCCTCTGCTGCTCGTCGTGGTTCTGATGATGATGATGAGGATGATAAAGAAGAGGAGATCCATGAAGATGAAGATGCCCCCGTTCACCCTCCACCGCCTCCTACGTTCTTCTAGCTGGGCTCCGTTAGCATCACTCTACTCCTCTTCCTTTTGGTGTTTCAATGCCAATGGGGGAGGAGAGTAGAATTCATTTAGGTATCTACGGGTTCCTTGCCGGGGTTTTCCAGGGTTTGCTGTTTGCACAATGCCCTTTGCTTTATCTTTGCTTCTTATGGCATTGTGCTTACCATTTGCTTTCGTGTTGGAACTATTTGCTTTACTTCCATATGTTGGACAAGCGTGTGGTATGTGTGTGAACCATGGATATGTCTATTGTGCTATGACTATGTGTACTTATTTTATTTGTCTAGCTCTGCGTAGATATCCATGCTCTATATCTTGTCATATTATGCTTGCTTCCATAAAGACATGTGAGAAGCACTCTATACTTTATTTAGGTGCACCTTGCATTCAAACGCAAATTCAACCAAGTGCACACTTTATGGGGGAGCTCACATATGTCTCTATGGAATCCCTTGGTTTATAGCTCTTTATTATATCCTTGTGAACTCTAGCTCGGTTTGTCATCGCCAACCAAAAAGGGGGAGATTGAAAGGGTGGTTTACCCTATACTATTTTTAATTGACAATGACACCGTAGTTAGAGTGGAATAATGCTACCTACCAGTGTCTTAAACAGGTTTTAGTCCACCGGTATGTTGGAAGATCATCGAAGACCCCCCCCATTTCGATAATGAAGAGAAGTGCCAGAGTTTTACCTTTTATATGTATCTTGAGTCTTTAGGAACACCGCACTATTAAGAGGGGTTATCTCGATGAGCTTGTTGGGGATGTTTTTCTAAGCCTTATACACATCCCATACACCCACTAGTTCCATCACCAAAGAGAGAGAAGAAAGAAATCTAAGTTTGATAACTTCTCTGCCAAACTCGGTTCTCATGCCGGTTGAACCAGTTCCCAGACCTGACGGTCCGGTACCAGCTCCGGAAAACCGAATCCAAACCGGGATGCTCGGTTTATTACACCGAGTCTATCCAGGCTCACGCACGGTGAGTATTCCGGTTGACCGGGATGTATACCAGGTGGTCCGGTGTGTGGGCCGGTCCAACCGAACTTAAAACCGAGTTTCGCAGAAACGTGCTCCAAACGGCTAGATTTCTCCCTTGAGTATAAATACCTCTTCTTCTAGCTTGAGGAGGCTAGTCATTTAGTTCATATCTCATACTTGGAGCTATCTCTCTCTCCTCCCCATTGTTGAAACACAATTTCTTGAGGATCTCTAATTCTACCCAACCAAACTCAAATTCCTTTGGTAGAAAGCAAGAGGAGGTCCCGATCTACGTTTCCACCAAGCCAAATTTCATTCCCCCTTGAGTTCATCGAGTTAGCTTGTTACTCTTGGGTTTGGGGGAAACCCTAGGTGGCTAGGGTCGCCCGGAGGCATTTGGCTTGTGATTTGCTCCTTGGAAAGTTTGTGAGGGTTTGGGGACTACCTTAAAAGTCTACCACGAGTAAGTGAGCTATTCCTTTGTGGGATAGGCTCGGGGAAGAAGGTGATCCTTCATGGCATTGGGGAATCCTTCGTGGAACCTCACACCTCTCCAACGTGACGTAGCCCCCTTCCCAAAGGTGGTGAACACGGGAATACATCTTCGTCTCGCGTGCTTGGGTTATTCATTAACCCCTCTCTTACTTGTGTTGTTTACTTTGTGATAGCCTACATGCTTAAAGTATCTTGTATCATCATCTAGGTTATCTTATATCATCATCTAGGTTGCCTCACCTAGTTTGCATTTAAGCACACTTATATTCCGCAAAGCCTAAAACATGCAAAAGATTATAAAGATTTTAGTAGAAACCTATTCACCCCCTATAGGTAAAGCATATTACACTTTCACCCATGAGCCTAAGAGTCAGCAAGTAGAAGACAAGATCCAGCCGGACTCGGTGAAGGCGTTGACTTAGTTGCATCATCCATGTCATACATTGCGCCACGAAAGTGTTGGAAATATACCCTAGAGACAAATAGTAGTAAAGACTATTATCATATTTCATATAGTTTATGATTAAGTTTTATATCATGTTATAACTGTATTGAGTGGAAACATCAATACACGTGTGATATACAAACAACCAGGGTTTCCCAGTGAAACTCTATTCATTGGTTCATTGGTCAACAAATGATCAAGTTTCCTGATCATGTGGCATTTATGCCAGTTGGAAATGAGGTCATCTCATTCTGAGAATGAGATGATGAACCAATACCCAACCTAAACATCGTGACCCGATCATGTCACGAAGTTCAAGTTACGATGATTAGAAATGGATCCTCGTAGACTATTCCTTAGATCGTGAGGCTATATCAATCACTGTCTCCCGAGAGTGCTTAGATAGCATCAAACGCCATCTGGTAAAACGGTGGTTATAAAGGTGTGTTCAGGTATTCAGAGGAAACTATAGAGGCAATATATGTCAAGAGCGAGATTTGTCTATCCATGTGACGGAAAGATACTCAAGGGCCCACTCGGAGAAGTTATATCCAATATCTGCACAACATGTGATTGGATCACGGGGATATCACTTGTCGGAACGAGTCAAGTAGCATTGTTCAGTAACGAGATTGAACACGACATGGTGATGTCAATGATCAGATCTCGGGCAAAGCAAGTATCGAATGACAAAGGGAATAAGACACGACTATCCCGGTTCAAACGACGAAAGATCTTCGTGGAACAGACAGGGGTCACATGGCCGGCTGGGCCTAGCCCCCCCCCCCCGTGCGGGGCCCACTAGGTGGCCGACGACCACCTCCTCCCCCTCCTCTCCTTTAGTCCCACCCCGGGACTTGAGGGGAGGTAGTACCTCCCCTCCCCATATATATAGTGGGGTATTTGGCCTAGAAAAATACAACCAATAATCAATAAAGGTCTCCCCACTTTTGGGAGGACCTCCAATTGATATTTTCTCTCTCCCCTCTATCTCTCGTGACCGTGGTCCCAAGTCTGGACTGCGCGAGCGAGAGACATCTTCACCGCGGAGCGCCGTCGCGCTGCGGGATTTGGATCCGGGAGCTCTACTTCCGCAACTGCTGCTGGATCGGGGAAGCGGGAGTCATCATCAGGCACCGGGCGTGTGTAACTCCCCGCGAGGTGTCACACTTGAGGCACTCAAGTTGTTGGATCCAGAAGGAGCGCAAGGACTTCATCACGACTTTGATAAGGTTGTTGAACCTTAGCTATATGTGCTAAGTAGCGCAGCGCCGGAAAGTGTCCCGGTGGCGGCCACAATGCTCATGGCTCTCCTGATTACAAAAGTTGTGATCTCGGAGATTAGAGTTCCTATAGAACCGTGTGGGTCGGTAAGAATCAAATAGTAAGATTTGATAAGCAAGTCGTTATTGTTTTGACAATGATGAACCGACTACATGCAAAGAAGCGATGATGGGCCCTGACTCCATAAAATGACTAGAAGTCATGGAATCCGTGATAGTATCCATACACGAGAAATCAAGTTTCTGAACTTAGAAGACCCTCCGGAAAGGCGTGAAGCCTATCGGTCGTGTTTGGATCTATAAAGAAATAGACATGGATGTTTCAAATCTATGAAATAGTCGACATGTCGGAAAGAGTTTACGACAATGTTCAAGGAATTGACTATGATAAGATTTGATCTTTCATAGCGATATTTAGTCTGGACGGATTAATGTAGCAACCACTACATATATTTTGGTATATGGTAGTTGAACAAACAAAACAAGTTCTTCTAATAGAATGGTTACCTAGGACGTGTACATGACACGATCCAAAGGGTTTTGTTAATTCAAAGGATGCTAAAAGAGTATGCAAAACTTCAATGGTTGAAGTGAGCATCGCGGAGTTGGAATCTTTAGAGACGATGAAGATGTTTGCATTTTGCAAGAAATTAAGTGGGAGCGCTAAGACATATTTCTAATACATTAGGAGAAAGACATATTGTTGATTAGAAATAATGTATCTTTTATTGACACAGGTTAAGAATTTCATTTCGATGAAAGACTTAGGCATAACTCAAGAATTAGGCATCAATGTCTATATGGATAGATTGAGGCGCTAATATGGTTTTGCCAAATGTACATAGATAAGATGTTGAATGAGTTCAATATGGAAACAACAAGAAAGGTTCTTGACGCACGGAAAGGACTAAATCAAGATTCAAGTGTGTTGACACGAGATTCAAGTGTTTTGACACTTGGTGAAATCACAAGAATATTTTGATCAATCATTCTTTGAGATGTACACATCCAGATATGTCCTATGCTCTAAATGTTATGAGCATATACCAGAATGATTCATAAGATTATCATTGGACAATAGTAAAGATATTCTTATGAGCTTTGGAAGAACTAAGAATATATCATGTATAAGTGACAAATAGTTAAAGGTAGTTCATTGTAAAGTGTTACATTGATACTAGTTTTGTCACAAGATACAAATTAAATTTATCTCAATTTAGACTATGGGTGGCACAATATAATGGAAAGGATGTTCCATGATGGATTTGGATGAGTTCCAAAGTTGAGATATTGTGACGGATACTACAACAAAAGGCTAAGTATATAACCGCTATAGTAGCAGCAAAGGAGGGCATTTGTGTTAAGTAGTTTGTTATCAAACTAGGCGTGGTTCATAGCGGGATAATACTATGAAGATACATTGTACGACAATTGTATCAACATGATTTAATCCCAAGGAACTAAAGGTCTCACCAAAGGACCAAATTTATACAATGCCATCTCATTGGAGAATGAGTAATGCGTAGAGACGCAAGGACATGCAAATACACACGGACCTGGAAGTGTCAGATCCGAAGATTATGTTTACCACTAGCAATAGTGTTTATACAACACCAGAAAGCCATAGGTGTTGAATGCACAAGTTTTTTAACTAGATTATTGACTCTAGTGCAAGTGGGAGACTGTTGGAGATATGCCCAAGAGGCAATAATAAAGTGGTTATTATTATATCTTTATGTTTATGATAAATGTTTACATCCCATGCTATAATTGTATTAACCGGAAACATTAATACTTGTGTGTTTTGTAAACATAAAGGAGTCCCTAGTAAGCCTCTTGTTAAACTAGCTTGTTGATTAATGGATGATCATGGTTTCCTGATCATGGACATTGGATGTCGTTAATAACAAGATCATATCATTAGGAGAATGATGTGATGGACACACACCCGTAGTAAGCATAGCATAAGATCAAGTCATTAAGTTCGTTTGCTATAAGCTTTAAAATACGTAGTAACCTAATCCTTCGACCATGAGGTTATGTTAATCACCATCACCGGATGGGTACTTTGATGACATCAAACACCGCTTCGTAACTGGGTGGTCATAAAGGTGTCATTGGGTATTCTGAAAGTATGTGTTGAAGCGCATGGACCAAGATTGGGATTTGTCCATCCATATGACGGATAGATATGCTCTGGGCCCTCTCGGTGGAATGTCATCTAATTAGCTTGCAAGCATGTGACTGGGTCACAAGGGATGACATAACATGGAACGAGTAAAGAGTACTTATCAGTAACGAGGTAGAACTAGGTATGGAGATACCGACGATCGAACCTCGGATAAGTAGAGTATCGCATGACAAAGGGAATTGGTTTCGTATGTTAATGGTTCTATCGATCACGAAGTCATCGTTGAGTATGTGGGAGCCGTTATGGATCTCCAGATCCCGCTGATGGTTATTGATCGGAGAGGTGTCTCCATCATGTCTGCATATTAACGAACCGTAGGGTGACACACTTAAGGTTCGAAGTTGTTTTAAGTAGATATGGAATGTGCGTTGGAGACCGAATGTTGTTCGGAGTCTCGGATTGGATCCGGGACATCACGAGGAGATCCGGAATTGTCCGGAGAATAAGATTCATATATTGGGGATCATTTTCTAAGTTAGGAAATGTTCCGGAGTATTTGTATGGGGATTCTAGAAGGTTTCGGAATGTTCCGGAAGGTTCTGGAAGATTTCTTGGAGTTTGCTTGAAAACCAAGAAAGGATCAAGGAATCCTTGTGGGGCAAGACAAGGAGTAGTGGGGGAGGAGGACTCCTTCCCCCCTCCCAATCCGCCGGCCAAGGAAGGGAGGGAGTCCTACTAGGACTCCCCTCCCATGGCGCCTCCCTCCTTTAAATAGATGGGTGGAGGCGCCACCCCCTTGCCCCCTCCACTCTTGCCCTAGCCGCCTCTCTCCTCCTCCTTTCTTCTGCTCAGGCTTAGGCGAAGCCCTGCAGAATTCTCTACTCCACCACTACCACCACGCCGTCGTGCTGCTGGGATTCCGTGGAGAAGATCTACTACCTCCGCTGCTCGCTGGAACGAGGAGAGGAAGGTCTGCTTCGACTCTGCACGTGTGACCGACTGCGGAAGCGCTGCCGGAACACGGCGCCGGAAGGATCGTCTACTCGATCTTGAGATCTGCAAGTGATCGACTACATCAACCACGAGATCCGATCTCGTAACGCTTTCGGGTCTACAAGGGTTAGTACAGATCTATCTCGTTGCACATGTCTAATAGATTAGATCTTGGCTTTTATCTAGATTAGATCTGGGTTTTGTTCGTTCTTGCGGTAGAATTTTTTTTGTTTTCCATGCTACGAACCCATCAGTGGTATCAGAGCCGTATCTATGCGTAGATCTGTTGCACAAGTGGAATTTATTGTTTTTATGCGCGAAACCCCTACAGTGGTATCAGAGCTAGATCTATGCGTAGTAATGCTAGTACGGGTAGAACACACGAGATGTAGCGTGTGGGTGTTGATCTTTTAGTTGTTACCCTCCCACGTGTACTTGTGCATACCACAATAATGCTTGATGAAGCGGCCCCCAATCGAATTTACGCGTTCATTCGTGAGACTGGTCCACGCTTGACATACGGCTTGTACCGTATAAAGTGGATTAGGGGGTGTCTGTCTCTCTCGCATTAGTTGGTATGCCATTTGTAACGGAGGGCCCTGAAAGGGGTGTAGTAGAGACAACTACTTGATCAGCGTTGTGCTGAAAGTTTGTAGGTAAGAACGGTTCTTGCGTGAAAGCCCATTCAGCCACGTAAAACATGCAAAGATAAAGTAGAGGTGTCTAACTTTGTTTTGCAGGGGGGCGTTGCTTTGTGATATGGTTGTGGCAAAGCTAAAGTAATTACCTTTTGTTACATGGTAGTAGTTAGTCACGGTAATGACAAACTACCACGCCGGAATGACACCGGTACCCTGGTGTCTATGGCGCCGGAACCCGGTGACGGCTGATGGAGATCACGACGTGAAGGACCATATCACATAGCATTTACATTCAATGTTATTGTTTGTATGTCTTATTGTGTGCTAGTATTAGATACTCGACGGTAGCCTAATAAGATGATCCCTGTTAAAATTACCAACGATTGTGTTCCCCCTTAGTGTGCACCACCAAGAAAGTTCTTCGGTATGAGGCAGGCCGTGATGATCGGGTGTCAGACATATCTACGTTCACATACAGTGGGTGTAAGCCATGTTGCACAGCGAAAACACTAAGGTTGAGTTGGCAAGCCTAGCATGTACAGACATGGCCTCGGAACACGGATGGTCGAAAGATCGAGCACGAGTCGCATGAATGATGTGACCGACGTTTAGTGTCCACCCTTGAACCCACATTGATGGCCGTGATGATCGGGTGAGATGTGGCTGATAGGGGTCGTGTTATCACTAGGAACCCTTTTGGGGATAGGTGTTTCTGAGTGGATTTATTACTAACTCATTTAATTATAAACTTAGTATAAATTCCTTTTGCAAATTATAAATGTTGATGGGACCTTTCGTGTTGACAATTGAATGGTTAGAAGTAGAGAAGCTCAGATTAGATGGATCGAACTTCTCCATATGGGTTGCCAGTCTCCATGTTCTCCTTAGCGAGAATGACGTGGTCGACTACATACTCGACGGGATGGATTTGGATCAGCCCACTGACCTACAGACCCCAAAGGAGCGGAAAGACCGCTATCTCCATCGTGAGATGGCCTCCTATATTTCAGTTGTGATGCGTTTCGGAATGGTGGACGAGCTGTGGCCTTTCGTGGGTGATGTCAACCCTCGTTCGGTAATGCTACAGATTAGGACACATTTCGTGGAGCAGACACGCATTTGGGAGCATGAGTTGATGGGAGACTTCCTCTCCATTAAGATGGAGGAGAACTCATCACTAGAGGACCACTTGGAGCACATGCATGATGTGTACATGAGACCAGCATACTTCCTGGACGTCTAGATTACAGGCTCTTTCGCAAATGCTGTTGTGCTGCGGTCGCTGCCACCAAGCTACCAAGCACAAGTCAGGACTTGCGTAATGAGGGGCGACACGGAAATGGAGTTCCACCGGTTCATGACACATCTCAGAAATGTGTTGGTTGAACTAGATGTCGCTCAGGTCATCGACGACAAAGGTATATATTTGATATACAGTTTTATAAATGTTATAATCTTGCAAACACATTGCAGTGTTAAGTATATCTGATACTTGTTCTGTTTTATTGAAAATAGGTCCTTCTGCATGAGAGGTGCTTGCTGGAGAGGAGGTGACGTTGCGTGTTGATGGAGAGCATGATGATGATGGCCGACGACACTTTCCCTTGACATTTATCACTTAGTTTGTGTTTTAGGATGATTAATGTAATCGAGAGATTTGAACTTCTTTAGTGTGTCTCACACTTCGTGAGACAGTTATTCATATCAGTTTGTAACAAACAGTTGTTCTGCTTTTATGAATGATTTCTATTCGCGTTCATATCTTGTTTGATTATGTGTGAATTATCCTTATTGTTTGAAACTAACTGATAATGCATGAACATTTATAAAACATTAAAATGCCATGTTTAAAATACCCAATTTAATGATATTTCATTAATGAATAAAACCATTGTTTAAATTCAAAGTTATGTGATAATATGTGAAAGTCATTCGATTTCTTATCACATATAAATCATGCCTAAGTTTCGCAAAATAACTTGAACACCGTGTATTACTTGAATACATAGTGTTTAATGAATTGTTGAAAGTAAATACATATTCGATGTATTGGGTTTTAATGAAAATGGTAATTATCATTAAATGATTGTTTAAATGTGTAAATAAGTTTACCAAAGGAAACATGAATATGAAACTATTTGATCTGATCAAAGTGTTTCATTAACAAAGGTATAAATATAAAAGAGAATCAAATTGCTATGATTTGATCAATAGTAATGAAATTCAACTTTATAAGAATGGCATAAAAGAAATTGTGGAATGCAAAGTGTTTTGAAACGTCAAAATACAAAGCATGACAATATGATATTAGATATCAAAGGGGTTGAATAGAACGCACTGATACATTGTAAATGTATCTATAATTTTTGATGTTCCATGCTTGGTTTTATCCACTTTCTTGTGTTTTGTTCCAACTTTGGAGTACTTTTCTTATGATTTCTTGGACTAACCTATTAACAAGAGCCATAGTGCCAGCTGCCTGTTTTCTGCTGTTTTTGGTTCCAGGAAAGTCAGAAAATGAATATTCTCGGAATTGGACGGGACAAAAGCCAAAGTGCCTATTTTTCCGGAAGGGATCAAGTGCCAGAATACGAGACAGAGAAGGGCCAGAGGGCAGCCACACCACCTGGCCGCGCGGCCAGGCCTGGCCCGCGCCAGGGGGTGGTGTGGCCAACCCAGGCACCCCCTCGGCCTCTCCTTCCGCCTATATATTGCCCTCGGGACGAAAACCCTAAGTACCCGATCAAAAATCCAGGAAAGAGTCTGTAGCCGCCGTCATCTCCATCCCTAGATCGAGAGGGATCTGAAGCTCTTCCCGGCACCCTGCCAGAGAGGGGAATTCACCCTGGAGGCCTTCTTCATCACCATGCAAGCCTCCGGTGTGATGCGTGAGTAGTTCATCCTTGGACTACAGATCCATGTAGTAGCTAGATGGCTGGTTCTCCTCCTTTGTGCTTTCATATTTAGATCTTGTGAGCTCCATTCATGATCAAGATCATCTATTTGTAATTCTGCATGTTGTGTTTGCGGGGATCCGATGGATATTGAGATGCTATTTCAGATTGATTATTGATTCTATCATGTCTTTGTTATTTGTGATCTTGCATGCTTTCCATTGTTAGTAGCTATCTTGGCCAAGTAGATGCTAGCAACTCCAAGAGTTAGTATTTATGCTCGATAGTGGGTTCATGCCTCTAGTAATCTGGGGAAGTGATATAAATCTCTAAGGTACTAGATGTGTTGTTGCTACTAGGGAGAAAACAACAATCCTTTGTTCATAGAACAATAGTATTGTTTACTTTACACGCCGTTCGTAAAGCAATAATCTGTTGCTTGCAACTTAATACTGGAGGGGGTTCGGATGATAACCTGAAGGTGGATTATTAGTCATAGATGCAGTTGGATGGCGGTCTATGTATTATGTTGTAATTCCCAATCAAGTCTCAAAGGAGTCAAGATGATTTGTATATGCATGTATTGCTTTCTCGGTGTTTGTCAATTGCCCCGCAGTAATTTGTTCACCCAGCATGTTATCTATCTTAAGGAGAGCCACCTCTAGTGAACTATGGATCCCGGTCCTTGTCTTTTACATACAATGTACAATCTTTTACTGCTTTGTGTTTACTTTCTGCAAACTTTTACTTCTTTCCATTCGATATGTTTAATCCTTTGTTTTCCGCAAAACACGGTGAGATTGACAACCTCATCGCAAGTTGGGGACAAAGTTTTGTGGTTGTGTTGTGTAGGTCTCCACGTTGCTACTAGCACCGGCAGTGCGCCCTGCCAAAGCTCAGCTAGTAACGCCTTTGGGGTGTTTCCTTGCTCCTACGGGTTCGATTAAACCTTGGTTTCATAACTGAGGGAAAACTTGCTGCTGTGCTCATCGTACCTTCCTCTTGGGGTTCCCAACGAGCTCTACATCGAACGACGAGCACATCAAGATTTTCTGGCGCCGTTGCCGGGGAGTCAAGGACATCTTCACAAGGGGGGTCCTTCATAACCAATCTCTTTACTTTTTTGTTTTTGTTTTGCTTAGTTTCATTTTTGCTTTGTTTGCTTGTTTCTTTATCAAAAACACACAAAAAATAGTTTTACAAGTTTGCTTTCTTTATAAAAAACACAAAAAAATCAAGTCTCCTTTAGTTGTCACCTCTTCCTTAGCTTACCATGTTGATCCCTACATTCGCCTTGAAAGACCTTTCAATTGGTAGTGGTTCTATAATTGGGAAAGATAATATTGAAGAATTCTTTAATCATGTTAGCAAACATGAAGATACTGAGGATAGATCCCTTGTAGAACTTGCTCCAAATTATGAGATTGCTGCAGCTTCTTTAATTCACATGTTAGAAGCTAGGTATGTTAACCTCAACCCCTTAATGCAAGTAATGTTTCTTAAGCTTAAAGAAATTGAGGATCCTGAAAAGAGGGATTTTATTCTAGAAACTTTGTTTAAGGAGTTCTATGATGTTGCCAAGGAAGCTAGAAAAGTTTTTGAACATTTCAATATGCTAGGCTCATGTGTAGATGTTGTTGGTACACAAGAAAATATGAACAAAACCGAACCTAATGGGGAGGAACCTAAGATACCAATACCCTTTAAACTAGTAGCAATACATGATGCCATAGAAAAGAATCTTGATTGGATTGTTCCCGCAAACCCTTTTGATGAGAATAGTGAACCCAAGAGCATTGAGAAAGGATCCTCTAGAACTTACTTGGATGATATACCTTGCCTTGTTGAAAATATTTCTGGTATTGATCTTAATGCTTCTTCATTTGAGAACACTTGATTCTTTCTTTGCTTCTTATGCCTAACTTAAAGGCGTTAAAGAAAAGTACTTATTGGGAGATAATACAAAACTTTTATATGAGTCTTGGAAGTTATTACCTCTGTAATAACCTCTCCTTGTCCTTTTTATTTGCTTTTTGTGCCAAGAGTAACCTCTAATGAGAGTGAAGTAATGATTGGGAAAGTTGCTGTCCCGAAACAGATTTTTGTGCTTCACCGTAAAACTTCGTGAGAGAGATCTATATGTTGGATTGAGCTGTCAGTTTTTGTGCTTCTACCCCAGGTTGTTATCTAACTTTCGTTAGTTCAACACTTTTTGATTTGAGCAACAGAAGGTCTTCGAACAAATTCGTCTTTACCTGCTGGTCTGTATTGACAGATTTCTGCCATTTTCTGCATTTGCTTCTTGTTGGTTCCTTCTTGAGTTCTTTTGGGGAATTGAGCTTTTTGAGGGAAGTGCTACAGTATCTAGTGTTCTAATGGAAGTTTATTTGGTGTTATAACTGAACCTTGAGACTTATTTATCTTGAGTGCACTAATGTTGCTAATGAGATTGTGTGAAGTTTTGTATGAAGGAAAAATTTCAGGTGTATGGAAGGAATGAGTAATGAGATGAAGGATGGACTAAAGCTCAAGCTTGGGGATGCCAAGCGTGTCACCCTAAGAAATATCTAAGAAGTACAAGCGTCAAATCTTGGGGATGCCCAAGGCATTCCCTTCTTCATCAATAAAAATCTCAGATATCTTCCAAACGCTTCATTTTTATTTTTTCATGCACAGTTGTATTGTTCTTGGAGCGTCTTCTTTTTCGTCTTCGTCTTCGTTTTGGTTTTTAGTTTGCTTGGTTTTCTTAGTTTTATGAATAAATTGGTTGGACCCCCTCTTTCATACATTGGTTTGCAAATAGTTTGGTTTGGTTTGACAAAGAGTAGGAAAGTTCATAGTTATGTGGTAAAAAGAGCTTGTTTTTGACTGTGGCCTATGCTTTGTCATGCCATGCTTGATATTGTTTTGGCTTTATGCTTAGTATTTCTTTGCTGTCGCATGACTTGTTATAAACAATTGAGATTGCTTAATGTGCCTTGGATGAATCATGCGTTGTTTTAGCATATTAAAGCATAATATAGTGGTAGTCTCCTTTGATGCTTTAGCTGGGTTGACTTGGCTCATGCTCACACCATGTTATGACTATCCAAAGTCACCATAGCCTTTATGATCCTTTAGTTTTCAACTTGTACTATCACTTTATGCTTTGATCAATGATGTTTTGTCGCTCTACATGATTATGGCCATTATTGCTCTGTTAGTTTGTCGCTCCCAGTCTTTTGCTAGCCTCCACAACAAAGTATGAGTTCCACTCATGCATCCAACTCCCCAAACCAAGTTATTCCAAAGAGTCCACCATACCTACCTACTAGCTTATGCTATTCCAAGTATATTCATGCTTTTGTTTACCTTCCACTTGTTATGAGAAAACTAGTGATTAAAGCTCTCACAAACTTGATGGCACACTTTACTTTTTGCCTCTAATAAACTTGAACCATTGGGTCCTTGTTTGTTGCGTATATGATTGCGCTTTATAAGTTGAAATTAGCAGAACCATGTACCATGGGGAACGCTTTCAACATTGCACTTGTACTTTGTATCCCGTTGATATCATGTTCTTTTGCTTACGGATCCCGACGGTGTGAAATAAAAGTGGAACTTGTAAGATCATGGAGTTTGTATGTGTGTTAGAGAAACGCCTGGGCCGCTAGCCTAAGCCATGCCTAATCATGGTGGAAACTTGCAGCATCACCATAATGATCACTCTATGAAGCATCCTCAATAAAAACCTATGCAAATAGCAAATAAAAAGATCGCAGAGATGCTGATTGTCTGCTTGCCTTGTCATTTTGATTATGGGAAAGCTCCCGTATCATGTGCAAGGGGTACCCCATTGGCGGTTCTTAATGATGCACATATACTTACAATGACAAGACCTTACTCGTGACTAAAGTTGAGTAGCATGAGGATCGGTCTTCGTAAGTAAGGGGCATGAGATTTCGGTTTATAACTTGTCAAGCATATCCTCTTAGTTGTGTCACTTTAACCTTAATCACCTTCAAGATGCTTATGATAGGGGCAATGAGAGCTGAAAACTACAAGTACCATAATTTTTGGAAGCTCTTTGTGAGACTTGAATCCCTACTTCCTTTTACAAAAGGCCTTTCTCCCACCATTATATTGAGTCTCCACCTTCTATCTTTATGCACCTACTTTGAGAGCATAGCTACCATTCTTAGTTCTATGTGCATTGTCCCAAGACTAGTTGATTGATGCATAACTTGATATTGCTTGTTTTAAACTATTGTATCTAGTCACTCTTATGAACTTTGAAGGTGTCCTATGCATTTATATTTGCTACTCTATGGAGGGACAAGCTGAATACTATTATGCTATGTTTTCTTTATGTGAAACAAACAAACGTCTTGCAAAGCATTGTTATTCATGAATCTTTTGTTAGTGCCTTTTCATGTTGCATCATAGTTTCTTTGCTTATTGCTAGAACTTTGTCTTTCATGTTATGATTGAAGTACTATGATCCTAGCTTTGAATGTGTTGCAAATACTTTGATCAAGTCTTTGATGGTGCATGTCACCTCAAAAATTATTCTTTCTTTTTATCACTTACCTACTCGAGGACGAGCAGGAGTTAAGCTTGGGGATGTTGATACATTGCAAATGTATCTATAATGTTTGATGTTCCATGCTTGGTTTTATCCACTTTCTTGTGTTTTGTCCACACTTTGGAGTACTTTTCTTATGATTTCTTGGACTAACCTATTAACAAGAGCCACAGTGCCAGCTGCCAGTTTTCTGCTGTTTTTGGTTCCAGGAAAGTCAGAAAATGAATATTCTCGGAATTGGACGGGACAAAAGCCAAAGTGCCTATTTTTCCGGAAGGGATCAAGTGCCGGAATACGAGACGGAGAAGGGCCAGAGGGTGGCCACACCACCTGGCCGTGCGGCCAGGCCTGGCCCGCGCCAGGGGGTGGTGTGGCCAGCCTAGGCACCCCCTCGGCCTCTCCTTCCGCCTATATATTGCCCTCGAGACGAAAACCCTAAGTACCCGATCAAAAATCCACGAAAGAGTCTGTAGCCGCTGTCATCTCCATCCCTAGATCGAGAGGGATCTAAAGCTCTTCCCGGCACCCTGCCAGAGAGGGGAATTCACCCTGGAGGCCTTCTTCATCACCATGCAAGCCTCCGGTGTGATGCGTGAGTAGTTCATCCTTGGACTACGGATCCAGGTAGTAGCTAGATGGCTGGTTCTCCTGCTTTGTGCTTTCATGTTTAGATCTTGTGAGCTCCGTTCATGATCAAGATCATCTATTTGTAATTCTGCATGTTGTGTTTGCGGGGATCCGATGGATATTGAGATGCTATATGAGATTGATTATTTATTCTATCATGTCTTTGTTATTTGTGATCTTGCATGCTTTCCGTTGTTAGTATCTATCTTGGCCAAGTAGATGCTAGCAACTCCAAGAGTTAGTATTTATGCTCGATAGTGGGTTCATGCCTCTGGTAATCTGGGGAAGTGACATAAATCTCTAAGGTACTAGATGTGTTGTTGCTACTAGGGAGAAAACAACAATCCTTTGTTCATAGAACAATCGTATTGTTTACTTTACACGCCGTTCGTAAAGCAATAATCTGTTGCTTGCAACTTAATACAGGAGGGGGTTCGGATGATAACCTGAAGGTGGATTATTAGTCATAGATGCAGTTGGATGGCGGTCTATGTATTATGTTGTAATGCCTAATCAAGTCTCAAATGAGTCAAGATGATTAGTATATGCATGTATTGCTTTCTCGGTGTTTGTCAATTGCCCCGCTGTAATTTGTTCACTCAGCATGTTATCTATCTTAAGGAGAGCCACCTCTAGTGAACTATGGATCCCGGTCCTTGTCTTTTACATACAATCTACAACCTTTTACTGCTTTGTGTTTACTTTCTGCAAACTTTTACTTCTTTCCATTTGATACGTTTAATCCTTTGTTTTCCGCAAAACATGGTTAGATTGACAACCTCATCGCAAGTTGGGGACAAAGTTCTATGGTTGTGTTGTGCAGGTCTCCACGTTGCTACTAGCACCGGTAGTACGCCCTGCCAAAGCTCAGCTAGTAACACCTTTGGGGTGTTTCCTTGCTCCTACCGGTTCGATTAAACCTTGGTTTCATAACTGAGGTAAAACTTGCTGCTGTGCTCATCGTACCTTCCTCTTGGGGTTCCCAACGAGCTCTACGTCGAACGACGAGCACATCAGGCACCAAATAAATCGTTGTAGTGTAGATGTAGAGACCATTGGTTAGAAATAGTTAGGACTCAATTATAATGTAGTGAACCAGTTGAATTCGTGAAATTTTTGGGGTTATTCGATATAACCAAAACAATAGCGAATAATTCCTTATAGTGTATTCATTGGAAACTTTGAATACGAAATCTATAGCTAAACCAAAAGGAAAGCAAAACTTGTATTGCTTGGATTTTGGTGCATTCTTGAGAAAGCTCACCTCTATTGATGTTTCTCAATTATGAGCAAATGGAAATTAGTGTAAAATATGATGAGGTTTCAAAACCCTGCATTAGAGTGTTGAGAAGCGCAACGGAAAACATTCCTGAATGATTCTCTTCACAGAAGGAAAGAATCAATGATATTGATCATTGTGTTTCCTCCACTATTGTTTTTCACTATATGAAGTAGGATTCAAAATGTAAATTCATATCTTGTATGGAGACATTTGTGAATCACTTGTCATGATTTTTGAAACATGACATACCTACGAACTACAAAGGAAATAATGGTAAACTAAATTATGATAAATCCTAAAAGCAAAATTCCCTTGAGATTAGAAAGCAATTCGTTGCTGAATCTCACAAGTAAAGGGGTTACTTGGAATTTTCCCAAATGACTGAAAGCCATAGTAGGAAAGAGGGGTGAATGACAAAAGCACAATTTGTCAAGGATTGGATGAATTCAAATGAATTTGATTCAAGTGTGCTAAATGTCTAGTGGATTTAAAACTAGTAAAGTACTAGTATCTCATAGTAAATCTCCAAGTTTGATATTTGATCAAAGGATTTTGAAGTTGTTCAAAGTAGTAAGGAGATATGCAATTTGCATAAAATTGAGTGGGAGCTATGAAAGTCTTCCTGAAACAATATGTGATTGACATATTTTAAATAGGAGCAATATAAGACTCAAATTCAAATATGTAGGAACATATTTTGAGTGGGAGCTTATAGGAGTAATTCTTAAATATGTTAAGGATGAAAATGCAAATACTTATAAATAATGATTTATAAGATGTAGAAGTTGATAATAGGCGTATTATGATATTATGTAGTATTCCTTAAGGGATTCTGAAAAGTGTTTCAGAATAGAAGTTAATTAAGGAACCAGTCCTTAATAACTCAAATTAGGAATGGTTGAAAGAAAGAAAAGGATGATCGTCGTTCTATCTTAGAAACCATGATGATAACTTAGCATAATATGTAATCCAAATAAGGAACATTTGAAAGTGATTAAGTCCGAATCACGGAACATTGAGCTAAGTTTGTCCGCAGTATCTAGTAGAGAACTATGGATATATTTTCCAAATCCATAAAGGATAACATATCTTAAAGCATAAAGAGTTATGTTATAAGGAAATATGTTGGAAACTCCTGCAGATACCAATTAAAGTCAAGTAGGAAGCGAGGTGAACCAAAAACATCGAAAGTTGCACAAAGTGCACTAGTGTTTCGATGAATACATTTATAATAATAGATAAGGGTACCATCTAAAGTGTTGTATAATGTTGTCAGGAGGATGATCCCCGGGTACCCCAACCGAATAAGAAACAAGACAGTCGGATCGCGTCCGGCTGACCGGATGCAGCCGGACAAGGCAAGACAGGCCGGCTATCCCTGGTAGCCGGATCAGCAGGAGGCGGACGGACTCAATCAATGGGACAGGGCGACATTTGTATCAGTGCACGGTACGCCCTGTACGGTGACAAGACTGGCAACTACCCGGCCATACCGAAGACTTTGCGTGGGTGACGCAGGAACAGTGGCCGGTGCTGACGACAGGCTCGCACGGCGTCCACTGTGCCTACGACAACCATACCGCTCGTACTCCGACAGGACAAGCCATACCGGACACAGTGGATGACTAGTCGGCTAGGACCCGCCTGTGGGGCCCTCCAGTCGGACTGGCCAGTGAGACATTTGCCTCTCTGCCTATATAAGGAGAGGCAAGGCCTCAGTAGAAAGGGTTGGTCTCATTTGCATTTAAGGCAGTAGCTAGAGAATACAGCTCGAGGAGCACTTGTAGTTCGTATATTCCACATAGCCAGATCCGGCAGGAGTAGGGGCTTTACCTCACCATGAGGGCCCCGAACCTGGGTACTTCTTGCGTCCCGCTACGCTCGCTTGTATCCAATCCCGCCTGCGGGCGCCGTCGATAGCTTCCCTGCTAGTCCCCACACCTCTATCTAACTTCCTCAGGTACTGCCGTTCCCAACACAACGACAGTTGGCGCCCACTGTGGGGCAGATGGCTTCGACCGGAGTCACGTTCCGCACGGGACTCCGCACTTCAGCCGGTGAGCGCGTGGCCTCCGGCCTGGTGCTCACGCTCGGCAAATTCGACTGCGTCATCGACAACGCTTCCTGCTTCGCCGGAACCTCCTTCCCGGCGAACGGCACCGTTCAACTATTCGGCGACCTCTCTGTTTACGTCGCCACCGTCCCGGAGCATTTCCCTAGGGAAATCGTCTCTGTCGCGGAGCTGCCGTGCTCAGACGGCAGCGCCTCCGCCGCACCTCGTGGCATAGAGGTCATGATGGCCGGTTCCAGCTCCCATCCCCGCCAGCCGCGGGAGCGAGGCGCGGACGAGGTCAGAACTTCTGCTCCCCCGCAGCCCCGGAACCCGGTGGAGGATGCCATTGATCGGCTCCTGACGCCGGTGAACCTCGGGGATAACCCGGAGGAGGCGGAGGCCAACTTCAGCATGGAGAGACAGATCCTCCTCCATGAGGCCATGGAGCTAGCTGCAGCCCGTAAGCAGCTCGAGATCACCCGACGCGAGTACGACCACGCGCACGGCCTCACTCCGGCTACCGCGGAGCCAAGCCGGCACGGCCAGGTAAGGCGTCGGGGCGGCGAGCTTGGCTGTAGTTTGGAAAAGGACGGGGAACCGGATCCCATGCCCGCCCTCGCACAGCCCACCTACAACACGCCCATCAAGAACTTGCGCACGGCGCGAGCCGCGGCAGAGGAACTGCCCAGCCTAGAGGACGAGGAGCGAGCCCGCCAGCAAGCCCGCGTGCAGGAGCTCCGCCGCGCCGCGGACGAGCAGGCTGGCGCCAACCGGCAGGTGCAGGAAGACCTTAGCTACTCCAGGAGGAGCGAGCTACCGGCCAACAGCAGGGGCGCGCCGCGTGACACCCAACAGGCGTCCTCCCCTCAGCCGCCCAGGGCCCGCAGCAGGCGCCGCAGCTCCGGTAACAGGGGCCAGCCGCGCCAGGAGCAGACGGTGAACAACAACCTGCCACCTCCCCCTCCACCAGCCGGAGCGCCCAGACCAGCCGGTTCCCGTCTCTCGGGTCGGGTGGGAGCGCCCAACCCGAATCGCCCGGATGCCCGCGACCGCATCGAGCTCCTCGCTCAAGCGCGCGTCATGGAGGAGGAAGAGTCTACCGGTCCGGTTTGTTTCGGACCCCGTATCCGAAACAAGCCATTTCCAGATAAATTCTCCCTGCCCAGGGACACCCCCAAGAACAACAGCAGCATGAAGCCGGAGGACTGGCTGACCGACTACGCTACGGCAGTCGGCATCGCCCACGGGAACAAGCGCACAGCCGTGCGCTACATCCCCCTCATGCTAACTGGGTCAGCGAGGACATGGCTCAATAGCCTCGCGCCTAACAGCATCAACGCCTGGCCTGACTTTGAGAAGGTGTTCGTCCGCAACTTCAACGGCACGTACAAGCGCCCAGGGCGCCCCCACGACCTGGCCTTGTGCGTCCAGGGCGACCACGAGACCGACCGCGAGTACCTCGCCAAGTGGACGGAGCTGCGCAACACTTGCGAGGGCATCCTAGAGAGCCAAGCCATCGGCTTCTTCATCGAGGGTTGCCGCGAGGGCACCATGCTTCGCCACCAGCTACTGTGTGACGAGCCAAAGACCATGGCGGAGCTCATGACGGTTGCGGACCAGTACGCCACAGCGGATGCCGCCATGAAGAAGCCCCTCCGAGTAAACGCGGACAGCCGCCCGACTCCCACGGAGCCGGCTCGCGACCGACCCAGCAATCCGGCTGGAGAAGCCGGACCCTCTAGACGCCACGGCAACGACAACCGGTTCCATGGGGACCGCCAGGCCGGACAGCAGAAGCCTCGCTACCACGCGTGGCAAGTCAATGCTGTGGAGGGCGCGCCCGACGCGCCGGCTAATGAAGCAAGGAGGCAGAAGCCACGGCTCACCTTCGACCAGATGTTCGATGGCCCGTGCAAGTGGCATAGCGGTCCCTTCAAGACGGCTACACACACCACCCGGAACTGCAGCTGGACCCGCCAGCTAAAGGACCAGGGCAACCAGCCGCGTCCCCCGCCTCCCCCACCGGGCGGACCTCCACCACCGGCTAGGGGAGCCGGCAATGATGGCTACGGCGGCAACAACAACGGCTACCCCCAGCCGCACGCCGCCTACCACATTTTTGAGACGGAGCAGGACGACAAGCACAGCCGCAGGCGACGCTCCAAGGAGGTCAACACCATCGCCTCTCCGGTCCCCTAGTATCTGAACTGGTCGGAAACCCCTATCACCTGGAGCCGGGCGGATCAGCCTGAGCATCTACCGACTCCCGGGGGCTACGCCATGGTGCTCGACCCCCTCATCGTCTCCAACGCGCGCACTTGCCGATTCTCGCGCGTCCTCATCGACGGAGGCAGCAGCCTCAACCTCCTCTACCAGTCCTCGCTGGAGAAGCTGGGCATTCGCGAAAGCGACCTGCGTCCGACTACCACGACGTTCCATGGCGTACTGCCGGGGCCAGCCTACGCCCCGTTGGGGAAAATCCAGCTGGACGTCATTTTCGGGACCGAGGAGAACTTCCGCCGCAAACCAATCTGGTTCGAGGTGGTAAATCTGACGAGCTCCTACCACGCTCTCCTCGGGCACCCCGCCCTTGCCAAGTTCATGGCCATCCCCCACTACGCCTACCTCAAGACGAAGATGCCGGGACCCCATGGCGTGATCACCGTCGCCGGCTGCTTCAGGCGATCGATGGAGTGCGCCTCAGCCGGTTCCAAACTGGCAGAGGCCCTCATCATAGCCGAGGAGAAGCGCGTGATCATGGGCAATGTGGCCATGGCCCAGCAGGACATTCCGGCTAGCAGCAAGCCGGTTGGAGAAGGAGCCTTCCAACCGGCAAAGGAGACGAGGAGGATCCTGCTCAACCCCTCCGATCCGACCAAGTTCGTCACCATTGGCGCCGGCTTGGACAACAAATAGGAAGGCGCGCTCGTCAACTTCCTCCGTGAGAATCGGGACATCTTCGCGTGGTCCCCCAAGGACATGCCGGGTGTGCCGAGGAGTTCGCCGAGCACTCACTTCACGTGCGTCCGGATGCCAAGCCGGTCAAGTAACCTCTGCGCCGGTTCGCAGAGGAGAAGAGAAAGATAATCGGTGACGAGATCACCCGGCTCCTTGCAGCCGGGTTCATCATGGAAGTGTACCACCTGGACTGGCTGGTGAACCCAGTCCTGGTACTGAAGAAGGACAAGACCTGGCACATGTGTATCGACTACACCAGCCTGAACAAGGTGTGCCCTAAGGACCCCTTCGCCTTGCCCGTATCGATCAA
The DNA here is from genome assembly GCA_910589775.1 of Avena eriantha. NCBI lineage: Eukaryota > Viridiplantae > Streptophyta > Magnoliopsida > Poales > Poaceae > Avena > Avena eriantha. The sequence goes on along the minus strand of OU342743.1, from coordinate 128,704,677 downwards.
GTCATCGATTCCACGGCTGGCTATGATTTGTTGTCTTTTTTAGATTGTTATTCCGGGTACAATCAGATCCGGCTGAACCCGGCTGATCAGATTAAGACATCATTTATCACCCCCCATGGGGCTTTCTGCTATGTAACCATGCCTTTTGGCCTAAAGAACGCAGGCGCCACCTATCAGCGATGTATGCAGAAATGCTTGCACTCGCAGATAGGCCGAAACGTGCACGCTTATGTGGATGACGTGGTTATCAAGACCAAGGAGAAGCGCACCCTCCTCGAGGACCTGGGAGAAACATTTGGCAACCTCCACCAGTACCGGATGAAGCTGAACCTAGAGAAGTGCGTCTTCGGGGTACCGTCCGGTCAGCTCCTTGGTTTCCTCGTTTCACAGCGAGGTATCGAGGCAAATCCGGAGAAGATCGCGGCCATCGCGAGGATGCAACCGCCCAGGAACCTGCTTGGAGTCCAGAAGTTCACCGGATGCCTTGCTTCCCTCAGTCATTTTGTAAGCCGGCTGGGGGAGAAGGCACTCCCGTTGTACCAACTGATGAAGAAGACGGACAAGTTCTCCTGGACTTCGCAAGCCGATGCCGCGTTTCACGACCTCAAGCGCATGCTATCCACAGCACCGGTCCTAGCCACGCCGGCTAGTAAGGAGCCGATGTTGCTCTATATAGCAGCCATCAGCCGAGTCGTTAGCGTCGTCCTGGTGGTGGAGCGCCCCGAGGAAGGCAAGGCTCAGCCGGTTCAGAGGCCCGTCTACTACCTCAGCGAGGTTCTCTCCCTCTCCAAGCATAACTACCCCCACTACCAGAAGATGTGCTACGGCGTGTACCTGGCATGCAAGAAGCTCAAGCACTACTTCCAGGAGCATCCGATTAAGGTCGTGTGCAATGCACCCCTTTCGGAAATCATCGGCAACAAGGACGCCACCGGCCGAGTCGCCAAGTGGGCCATCGAGCTTGCCGCCTACTCCATCCAGTACGAGCCCCGGCTCACGATCAAGTCGCAAGCGTTGGCAGACTTCCTCGTCGACTGGGCCGAGACCTAGTATCTCCCACCGGTTCCAGATTCGGACCATTGGCGGATGCACTTCGACGGATCAAAGATGCTCGGGGGCTTGGGAGCCGGCATCGTGCTCACCTCGCCCAAGGGAGACCGGCTGGAGTACGTACTACAGATCCACTTCAAGGCCTCCAACAACGTAGCCGAATACGAGGCACTGGCGCACGGACTCCGGCTGGCCAAGGAGATCGGTGTCAACCGGATCCTATGCTTCGGCGATTCGGACTTGGTGGTGCAGCAAGTATCTGGGGAATGGGACGCCAGAGACGCAAACATGGCTCTCTACCGGTTCCACATCCAGAAGCTCAGCGCCTCCTTCGACGGGTGCGAATTTCACCACATCCCCCGCGTCAACAACGAGGCAGCCGACGGGCTCTCCAAGATCGGATCCACCAGGCAGGCCATCCCACCAGGGGTGTCCTTGGAGCACCTACGCAAGCCATCCATCAACCCGTCGCCAGAATCGGACTCCATCGTCTGGGCAGGAACCGTTCCGGTCGATGGAACGGCGGAAGCAGAGCCGGCAGAAGCACCAAAAAAGAAGACCCGCACCAATTCCGGTCGGGCAGCGCCTTCCGGCTCGCAAGGCCCCGGGGCTGCCGGCTCGCCTAGCGGCTCGGGGGCTGCCTCTCCGGATACCCGTCAATCAGAGAACGTGAGCATCCTCGTCATTCGGGAAGTGCCATCCTGGGCACAGGCCGTCATGAGCTACATCGCCAATGGAGAACTTCCGGACGACGAGGTGCAGGCCAAGCAAATCCGGCGCCGCGCGCACGCATACACCATCATAAACGACGAGCTATACAAGCGCAGTGTGTCCGGAATCTTCCAAAGATGTGTTGATACGGATACGGGCCACCGGCTACTCAAGGACATCCACCAGGGCGAGTGCGGGCACCACGCTTCGTCAAGGGCGATAGTCGCCAAGGCGTTTCGCCATGGTTTCTATTGGCCCACCGCCCTCGAGGATGCTGAGCAGCTGGTCCGCGCATGCAATGGGTGCCAGCGCTTCGGGTAGCTCAGGCACATGCCAACTTCGGTACTCAAGACCATACCGATCACCTGGCCGTTCGTGGTTTGGGGCCTTGACATGGTCGGTCCCTTCAGGCGAGCGCGCGCGGGCATGACCCACCTGCTGGTGACGGTGGACAAGTTCAGGAAGTGGATCGAGGCCAAGCCTATCCGAAAACTGGACGGGGCGACGGTTGTCACCTTCTTCACCAACATCATCAACCGCTTTGGCTACCCCAATAGCATCATCACCGACAACGGCACGAACTTCGCCAAGGGGGCCTTCGCTCGGTTCTGCAGCAACAAGGGCGTCCAGCTGGACCTCGCCTCCGTCGCGCACCCGCAATCCAATGGGCAAGTCGAAAGAGCAAACGACTTAGTACTAGCCGGCATCAAGCCACGTCTCATCGAGCCGTTGGAGCGTTCACCCGGATGTTGGACCGAAGAACTTCCGGCTGTGCTATGGAGCCTCCGCACCACGTCGAATAGGTCAACTGGCTACACGCCGTTCTTCCTGGTCTACGGATCGGAAGCCGTCCTCTCCGCCGACATCGAGTTCGACTCCCGTCGCAAGCTTCTCTACAATGAAAAAGCCAACCAGGAGGCGCGGGAGGACGGAGTGGACCTCCTGGAGGAGGCCCGCGAGCTGGCCTTGTCCAGATCAGCCCTGTACCAGCAGCGACTACGTCGCTACCATTCAAACCGGATCCGCCCAGTCGCATTCCGCGAGGGCGACCTGGTTCTCCGGCTGGTGCAAGACACGAAGGGCATGCACAAGCTATCGCTACCCTGGGAGGGCCCCTTCATCATCAGCCGGGCGCTGCCCAACGACTCCTACTACCTCATCGATGCGTAGCAGCCGTGCAAGAACAAGATGGAAAAAATCAGACGAGGAGACCGAGCGTCCCTGGAACGCGGCCCTGCTGCGCCCATTTTACACCTAGTCACCGGACAGTGTATGTATCCCGAAACCCCTATGAATAAAAATACGGACCCCACGAGAATCTCGGGGGCCCCTTACCAGAAATATGTATGCACCTATTCTCCGGTTATTGTTTTTCCGGCTCCACCAACCCCTACTCGGGGCTCGCCGGCTGGCCCGGCCTGCTAAGTCAACAAACCGGGTGAGTACTGTGCGATGATGTCAGAGGCCCGCTCTTCGTCTTAGCTACAGACCGCAACCCGGCTGTCCGGCTAGCAAGAGCAAAAGCCCGAGGCATCCCACACGAAAAACAGGGAGGAGACGCGACAGATCGGGTGTCCCAGCCCTGCAACTAGCTCGAACCAATCCAGCTGCTAAGCCTTTAGTACCGTGTGCAATGTACTGTCAGCTCCCTTCCATTCCGGTTGCAGACCGCAACCCGGCTGCCCGGCAAGGACGCAGCGAAAACAGCAGAGCGCACGGGAAAGCGACTAAGTGTCTAGAAAGGGACAAGCCAGTTTTCGAAAAAACAAGCCGTTTTCCGGCTACAATTTGGCAGACTAACCTACTAACCTATGTGGACATGTGTGTATGCGTATGTACATTTTTTTCCAACTACCTGAGTTGGAGTTCAGGAGAAGGAAAGAAGATTCGAAGTCCTTGCCTTCATCAAGCGCTCTGAATCTCGGGGGCTACACCCACTGGGTGCGCTCGCGCGCCCCCAGTGGAATCTTATGGTTCCCGACCGGCTAAAGGCATTTAGCCGGCCATTCAGAGCCCAGGTGAGGGCAAGGGCTGGAGCAAGAAAAAGACAAGGAAGATTCGAAGCACCTGGCTACGCCAGATACTCCGAATCTCGGGGCCTACACCCAGTGGGTGCGCTCGTGCGCCCCCACTGGAATGTTAGTTCCCCCGGCTAAAAGGGTTCAGCCAGCGAAAGCAACCGACTGAGACGAGTCTAGTCGGATAAATACAGAAGAACTGGGAAAGAAGGAAGATTCGAAGCACCTGCCTTCGCCAACTACTACGAATCTCGGGGGCTACACCCAGTGGGTGCGCTTGCGCGCCCCCACTGGAGGTGTAGGTTATCCGGCTAAAGGCGTGTAGCCGAACAAGGTTAGCCGGGCAAAATGGCAAAAAGAAACTCACCGCACAAGTAAGGAAAAAGGATTTCAACAATAACAAGCAAAAGAGAGATGAAGCTCTCGCAACTTACCCGGTGTCAAAGACAGCCGGCACAAACAGACAAGGTTCACAAGTGTACAACACAAGACAATTACACCCGGCATCCCGGGGCGATATCTAGGCGGCAGGACCCTTGCCGTGAGGGAGATCTTGGCCAGCGGAAGCTTCAGGTGGCGGAGGAGGCGCGGAGTCTGATCCGGTTCCGACGCTGGAAGGCGGCAGCATCGGGACCTCCACATCAGGAGTGCCAACGGACTCCGAGTCGGAGAGGACCTCATCGGGGTCCACATAGTCGGCGATCTTGATGGCAGACCCGCGGAGCTCCGAATGGGCTTGGCGGATGGCGGCAAGATCAGCCCCGGCTTGGAAGCCTCCATCAATCTTCTCGACACGGGCATCCTTGTACCAGGAGAGCATCAAGGCCGAGGCCATCTCCGCTCCGGCTCGTGCAACCAGATCCCGCAGCCGGTCCACCGCAGCTGGCACCTCTCCCACCTTCGCAGCCAGCTGCGCCATTGTCTCCGGGACCGGAGCCTCCGGCTAGACAAAGGAGAAGACGTCCCTCACCGCCTGGCGAAGCTTAGCAGCCTCCTCGCCAAGAAGGACGACGAGCTCCTGGGCCATAGGCTGCGTTCCCGGCCAATTCTCCCGCAGCCGGTTGTAGGCCAGCAGGTCTATGCTGGGGTAAAAAGCTGTCAGAAAAGAGAAGTCAGATCCGGCTACTGGATCCGGAAAGAAAAAGAGACGGAAAGAAAACTCACCCTTGGCGGTGTGGCGACCTGCATTAGCTCCTCCACCAGCACCTTCTCCTTGAGCACCAACCGTTTGATGTCCTTCTCTTGGTCCTTGTTCTGGGCCTCGAGAAGGGAGAAGGCTTCGGTCCGGCTGGCGAGCGAGGCATCGCGCTCCTTGACGGTGGCCTCTAGACCGTCCACCCGCGTGTGCCAGTCCTTGTTCTGCAGCCGCAGAGTGGAGTTGGACTTGCTCAACCGGTCGTTCGCCTTCTTCAAGCGATCGATCTCGCGCTGAGCGCACACGAGGATGGCTGCAACAAACCGGCTATCAGTACCCTAAAAGAAGGAGGGAAAGAGCCGAATAAAGTGAACTTACTCTGGGAGGTCCCGTTGGCGGCAGCGAGCTTCTGCTCCAACGACCGGTTCCCGCCGGTAGTGGCCTCCAGCAGCCGGATCTCCTTCACCGCCAGCTCGAGCGTGGCGGCAAGGTCCGACAGTGAGGCAGCAGAAGAGGCGTCGTCATCCACGGCGTTGACGGCCAGGGACTCCTTCGCCGTGACCACTGCCGCCTGCCACTCCTTCTCGGGCTCCTCGTCGGAGTTGTCGTCACCAACGACGACGAGCTCCTTGCCAGCAGCCCCCCGCGCGCCCGCGGAGGAGCCTTCTGGCTGGGAGGACCTCGCCTCCGGCTGGGGGACTTCCGGCTGGGCGGGGTCAGTCGGCTCAGCCCGAGGGGGAGGCAAAGGCTGCGCCTCAGAGGAAGGAGGGGCGCTGGTCGGCGCAGTCGGGGTGCGGGACGGCGACCCGGTGGGCGCGCGAGCCGGGCTCGCGGCTCCAAAGGAAACGAGCGTGCTAAGGAAAAAGCGAGGAAGACAGGAGCAAAACAAGCCAAAGTCAGAAAAGGAGGAAAAAGGCAAACGGACAGAAAGGGAAGGGGGAGAAGGAACATACCCCGGCACCACAGGAGGCGGCCCCTTCTTCCGACCAAGACGGCTTGACGGCAGGGTGCCGGACCGGCTTGGCGGCGGGGCGCCAAACCGGCTCCTCTTGGGCGCCGGCTTCTCCGTCGCGGGGCGGCGGGAGTTGGAGCGGCTGGAGCCGCTCCCACCCGCTCCCCTGTCCGTCGTGGAGCGCGTTGCCGGCTCCGCGGTTAGCATGGCCTCCTCCTCGTGCACCTCCGATTGCGGGTCAGCGGTCGGTTCATCATTCCGACTGGGGAAGGCGTCGCCATCCCCATCCGATTCCTTGCCGGACCACCGAGCGTGCGGCTCGGGCAGGTTGGGCGTGATCTCCTCGAGGGCCGCCGCGCCCTCCTCGCGGATGATGCAGGGAAACATCTGCCGAACACAAAAGTCATCCAGACGAAGTCAAAGAACAAGAACAAGAAGACATCAAAAGTGCATCCAGCTAGAAGAGCTTACCCGAGGCGTGCGGTTCTCCCGCGTATACGGCGCCAGGCTGAACTTCCAGTTCTCCGGCAGCCCCTCTGTGGTGATCATCCACACCCACTCCTTCAGGTTGTGGTAGCGGGGATCACGGCGCGACAGCCGGGTCGGGTCCAGCCGACCCGAATAGTAGCACATCTTGTGTGCTCGTTGCTGCAACGGCATCATCAGCCGGGACATACAGCTGAGAGTGACGTCCAAGCCAGTCAACCGGTAGTGGACGAGGGAGCGCATGCGCTTCAGCAGCTCGTCCGTCTCCACCTTGTTGCCGTGGAACTTCAAGTCCCAGTTCTGCCGGCTGGACTCAACGTCCTGGAAGGCCGGCAGATTGATCCGGTCGACATTGGTGAGGTTCTTCACGTAGAAGTACGACTGCTGCCACAGCCGCACCGTATCATGAAGAAGGAACTTGGGGTAGCCGGTCTGCGAGCGGGAGTAAATGGAGGCGCCGCCGCAGACGACTAAGGGCACCTGGGTGAACTACACCTGCGGCCAGACTCGAAAGAGCCGGCAGAAGAGCCCGAGATCCGGCTGGATCCCGAGATAGCTCTCGCAGAAAGCAACGAAATGCGCCAACGTTCCGATTGCGTTGGCACCGAGGTGGTGGAGACGAAGGTCAAAGAAGGCGAGGAAGGTCAAGAGGAACGGGTTCACCAGAAGGGCGAACCCGCGGGCAAGATGGGATAGGAATATGACGCGCTCGCCCTCCTCCGGATGCAGCGACACTTCCCCGGCCGGCGCCAGCCGCACCGCCACCTCCTCCGCCGGCGGGAGGACGCGGGTGGCGCGGTACTTCGCGATCTGGTCCTCGGTGACGGCGGATCCGCACCAGGCCCCGCGGTCGGCGGCCATCTCTGGTTGATGAGGGGGAGCGGCGACGGAAGAGTGGCGGTGGCCCGTAACGACGACAACGGCGAGCTGGCGGCGCAAAGAGCAAGAGCACGGAAGCAGGAGCACGCGGGGAAGAAGGAACTACAGCGGGGGAGCGAAGGAAGGAAATCGCCTCCCCCGCGGCGTCCCTTTAAAGAGCCAAAAGGGCAACCGTCGACGGGGCATGTGGCACGCATCCTGGCGACCCACACCCCAACCGCCGCCTAAGATCCCGTGTGCCGGAGTAGGATGCGTAGAAGATCCTGGAGCGGGAACCGAAACGCCGGACAGCAGCTTCCCGAGGCGACGTGCGACGGGACGTTACGCCGCCCGCCGCAGAGTAATGATGGCGCGCGTGCGCGTGGCCGGCCTTAGCACTGACGTCACGGGTAGCGCAACCACCAAGCTCAGTCGGACGCAAATTCAAAAACAAGAGGAAGCGCGCGCACATTTCGCCTAAAGGCGGAATCCACACACGCTCGGGGGCTAGTGTCAGGGGGATGATCCCCGGGTACCCCAACCGAATAAGAAACAAGACAGTCGGATCGCGTCCGTCTGACCAGATGCAGCCGGACAAGGCAAGACAGGCCGGCTATCCCTGGTGGCCGGATCAGCAAGAGGCAGCCGGACTCAATCAATGGGACAGGGCGACATGTGTATCAGTGCACGGTACGCCTTGTACGGTGACAAGACTGGCAACTACCCGGCCATACCGAAGACTTTGCGTGGCTGACGCAGGAACAGTGGCCGGTGCTGACGACAGGCTCGCACGGCGTCCACTGTGCCTACGATAGCCATACCGCTCGTACTCCGACAGGACAAGCCATACCGGACACTGTGGATGACTAGTCGGCTGGGACCCACCTATGGGGCCCTCCAGTCGGACTGGCCAGTGAGACCTTTGCCTCTCTGCCTATATAAGGAGAGGCAAGACCTCAGTAGAAAGGGTTGGTCTCATTTGCATTTAAGGCAGTAGCTAGAGAATACAGCTCGAGGAGCACTTGTAGTTCGTATATTCCACATAGCCAGATCCGGCAGGAGTAGGGGCTTTACCTCACCACGAGGGCCCCGAACCTGGGTACTTCTTGCGTCCCGCTACGCTCGCTTGTATCCAATCCCGCCTGCGAACGCCGTCGATAGCTTCCCTGCTAGTCCCCACACGTCTATCTAACCTCCTCAGGTACTGCCGTTCCCAACACAACGACAAATGTTATGGCGGGGCTAGTTCGCTTTTAACGTAGAATGATGTGTCCCAGGGCACAATGCCCATGAGAAATCCCTCGAGGTTGATCTAGCGTCACTGTAGGCTCCTGGAATCAGGCCTCGTTCTACTGCCATAGCGATGATGCATTCACACAGATGCTATCATGTGATGATAAAGTATTGATGTCAATAAAGGTGACATTAGTAAGTTGCAAAGGATTTGGGACTGTAAAGTATAGACCCAAGACTCAACCTCTTCCATGATTAAGCATGTTCAGGGTACCGGATATATGGTGCCAATGATTTAGAACAAATGCAGCTAGTGTATTTGTACTCTAGTGCAAGTGGGAGACTGTTGGAAATATGCCCTAGAGACAAATAGTAGTAAGGACTATTATCATATTTCATATAGTTTATGATTAATTTTTATATCATGCTATAACTGTATTGAGTGGAAACATCAATACACGTGTGATATACAAACAACCAGGGGTTCCCAGTGAAACTCTAGTCACTGGTTCATTGGTCAACAGATGATCAAGTTTCCTGATCATGTGGCATTTATACTAGTTGGAAATGAGGTCATCTCATTCTAAGAATGAGATGATGAACCAATACCCAACCTAAACATCGTGACCCGATCATGTCACGAAGTTCAAGTTACGATGATTAGAAATGGATCCTCGTAGACTATTCCTTAGACCGTAAGGCTATATCAATCACTGTCTCCCGAGAGTGCTTAGATAGCATCAAACGCCATCTGGTAAAACGGTGGTTATAAAGGTGTGTTCGGGTATTCAGAGGAAACCATAGAGGCAATATATGTCAAGAGCGGGATTTGTCCGTCCATGTGACGGAAAGATACTCAAGGGCCCACTCGGAGAAGTTATATCCAATAGTTGCGTAGCATGTGATTGGATCATGGGGATATCACTTGTCGGAACGAGTCAAGTAGCATTGTTCAGTAACGAGATTGAACACGACATGGTGATGTCAATGATCAGATCTCGGGCAATGCAAGTATCGAATGACAAAGGGAATAAGACGCGACTGTTCTGGTTCAAACGACGAAAGATCTTCGTGGAACACACAGGGGTCACATGGCCATCCAGGTCCCTCTGTCGATCATTGGTGCGGGAGTGTCCCGACCATGTCTGCAGTGTTCCCGAACCGTGGGGTATCACGCTTAAGGGCTTGATGGTGCTTAGAGAGTGTTTATAGGATCGGTAGAATCACCGAAGAAAAGAAGAGAGAAAACCGGAAGGGTTTCGGTAAATCTAGAGGATGTCCAGAGTGGAGGTGGAAGGTGTTCCATGGCCACGGAGATTAGATAATGTGTGAATGAATGTTAAATATTGGTTTAATCATTTATTCATAATTATTTAGTAAAGAGAAAATCAATTAAAAAGGTCAAAGGCTTAATGGGCCAATTCCAGAGGGAGAGGGCCCATTAGGGGAAAGGAGAGAGGGAGAAGGGGCAAGGGGAGGCCGGCTAGGCCTAGCCCCCCCCCCCGCGGGGTGCCCACTAGGTGGTCGACGGCCACCTCCTCCCCCCTCCTCTCCTTTAGTCCCACCCCGGGACTTGAGGGGAGGTAGTACCTCCCCCCCCCCTATATATAGTGGGGTATTTGGCCTAGAAAAATACAACCAATAATCAATAAAGGTCTCCCCACTTTTGGGAGGACCTCCAATTGATATTTTCTCTCTCCCCCTCTCTCTCTCGTGACCGTGGTCCCAAGTATGGACTACGCGAGCGAGAGCCATCTTCACCGCGGAGCGCTGTCGCGCTGCGGGATTTGGATCCGGGAGCTCTGCTTCCGCAACTGCAGCTGGATCAGGGAAGCGGGAGTCATCGTCAGGCACCGGACGTGTGTAACTCCCCGCGAGGTGTCGCACTTGAGGCACTCAAGTCGTTGGAGCCAGAAGGAGCGCAAGGACTTCATCATGACCTTGAGGTCGACTTCGGCTCGTCTACATCAACCACGCTCTCCTGAGTGTTGACAACGCTTTTCGGTCTTCGAGGGTAAGTTCATGAAAAGCTCCTCCCATTACTGTATTACTAATAGATAGGTCCTGGCAGCTTCAGGGGTTTAGGGGCGTAGAGTAAAATTTATTGTTTTTATGCGCGGAACCCCTACAGGAAGCCCACGTCCTAGGCTACAACACCGGAAGCGCATCACGTCGCACATAGTCACATCGACCTCTCCTCTCATTACCAAGATGATATCTTCAAGAAGAGAAACGACGTAGTGGCGTTGCTACCACCACTACTAGGAAACAACTCTTCTGTGGCGCACCATTTTTCAACTTCTGTGGCGCATTTCCTAGTCGCCACTGATACCTCACCACTGATAACTAACTTCAGTGGCGCATTTCAAATTGCGCCACATAAGTCTCAAACTTCAGTGGCGAATATGGCCAATATGCGCCACAGAAGTTGTTTTCCAAAATTCAAAAAAAAGGCGGGCCAGATCTCAAACTTCTGTGGCGCATATGGCCAATATGCGCCTAAATATGCGCCACAAAAGTTTTTTTCAAATTTCAAAAAAAAACCCGGGCCAGATCTAGATCTGGTCGGAGTTGGTGGTGGAGGAGGAGGAGAAGGAGGTGGAAGAGGAGGAGAAGGAGGTGGAAGAGGAGGAGGAGGAGGTCGCCGGAGTTGGTGGTGGAGGAGGAGGTCGCCAGAGTTGGTGGTGGAGGAGGAGGAGGAAGAGGAGGTGGTCGCCGGAGTTGGTGGTGGTGGTGGAGGAGGAGGAGGAGGAGGCCGCCGGAGAGTAGAGAATGAGGAGGGGGGAGAAGGGGAGAAGTGTGGAGGGGAGGAGAAGGGGAGAAGTGTGGAGGGAAGGAGAAGTTGGGAGGGGGAGAAAAAGGAAAAAGGGAGGGAGAAGGGCGCTGGCGGGATTCAAATTTCGAATCCTGCCCAAGACTTCTGTGGCGCATATGGGGGAAATGCGGCACAGAAGTTTCTCCCTCTTTTTTATTTTTTTGCAGTAAAAAATCTTCTACCCTAAATAACTTTTTACTCTTTTCGAATTTGGGGATTCTGTAAAATCCAGAATGACCATAGGTGGTTGAATTCGAGTAGGGAATTTCGAGACGATCATTTTGATAGGTTAAAGATTTTTTCTGATATCGTATGCAAAAGTTATAGCCGTTTTACCGTGCCATGACCTACTTTTGCAAAATACATCGAAATTCATGTTTTTCAATTTTGTCTAGATCTATACCCTAAAATCTAACTACAACTCAAAGGAATTTTTTTTGAAGTTTCTATCATTTTTGTTTATTTTTTACAAAACTGAAAAGGCGATCCACGGGGGGGGGGGGGATCTGTTTTTACCCCATATATGCTTGTTCTGTGGCGCATACACCTATATGCGCCGCATAAACATCACTTTCTGTGGCGCATATGAACATGTGCGCCACAGAAGTTTCTCCCCCTTTTTTTGCTGCTTGGTCCCATCAACCTTCTGTGGCGCATACGTCTATATGCGCCACAGAAGTTTGGCACTTCAGTGGCGCACACGAAAATATGCGCCACCGAGATATGGACTTCTGTGGCGCATATTGGTTTCGTGCGCCACTGAAGTGCCAAACTTCTGTGGCGCATATTTTCTAGTGCGCCACTGATATATATCTGTGGCGCATGGTTTTACATATGCGCCACTAAATATCTTGTCTATCTATAGGCTGTTTCCTAGTAGTGCACTTGGTTTGGTGTATCTGACCCAAGGTTTCCCCTAGCACATGAGAAGAGGAAGATATGGTTGGGACCAAAACCACGCCTCCAATCATCGCCATGGTCCAAATCAGAAGACACCGAGCAGAGCTTTCCCCTCGGTCCTTCACTGTGACCCCAAGTTGGCTCGCTGGGAATGGGGATGTAGGCGTGCACCGCCTTTAGACACCACGAGAGAGGCAAGACGCAACACCGGTCTCACCACCGGCCTCGCCGTCAACCGACATAGGCTCAGAGGAGAAGGCCCCCATGCTGACTGACCACCACTGCTGCCGCATCCACGTAGTACGCCGTAGCTCCATGCCCCCCCTCCCCGAAGCCACGCCCCCACAGGCCCAGATCGGGCCTGGTGGGCAAGCGCGACCACGACCACGGGAAGCTCGCCATGCATCGTTGCCTCCACCATGTGCCCCGTGCACCGGCCCCACGCTCTCCCTGCGTTGCCACACGCCACCACACCACCGTGTATCCCCGCTGCCCAGGTCGACTACCCGACGAAAAGGCGCCACGAAAGAGCTGGAGAGGCCCCGTCCCCCTAGCCGACGGCACGAGCTTTGCCTGGCCGCGTCCTCCGATAGAGGAGGTGGCCGGCCCCCGGCGGCGGATAGGGTTAGGTTCTCCGGTGTCGCCCGAGCGGGGGTGACACGGGAGGAGCATGACTGTTTCAGACAAGTATACTACTAGTAGCAGCGAGCAACAACTATGGATGCCAAAGCTTCTATCCTAAACTTATAGGTGCAAGCAATTGGTAGCGTTGCGAGGAAAACCATGGAACTAGAATCCTCAATAACATAACAAGATGAATCAATCCAACAATACTCCAAAATTGTAGTGAACTAATGATAAAACTTACTACCCTCCGTTTCATAATAGAATTCTTTTTAACAAGGTAAAGCAGCTTTTTAAAAAGGTTTATATTATGAAAGCGGAGGTAGTAAATTTGAGAATCTTCCGTCGGCAGACGATGTTCTAGGTGTGGTTAGCCCCTATACATGCCGAAGTGCCAATATAGGGGTCGGAATGTTTGCAAAGAAAGACCTTTACCCTTTTGTCTTTACCCGCTTTCGTTGACCAGGCAGGACCAGGTTCGCACTTCACGAAATCCGAGTGATGACTAGAGAATGATTTCATTTGTGATTGGTCTGTGCTGGTCGTTGGCTTTACCTACCACCAATGCATAGACAAATGGGAAAAAGTAGAGTTTCAGGCACTATCGTTTTACTGCCCAAATCCTTTTTTTCTTCCTGCGGGCGGAAAATGAAACCCTTGATTTCGTAATTCATACTACTCCCTCAGTTTTATAATATACGATATTTTAACTTTTGTAAAACGAAAGTATCTGAATACCTTTTAATTCGGATACGCTTCACAAAAATTTCGGATACATTCGTTTTACAAAAGTTAAAACATGTTATATTTTAAAACAGGAGTGAGTACTAGGTAACGAACCAGTCGGAGATTTTCCCCGCCAATAAAGAAAATGGGAGGAAGTCACAGATTGTACGTCCTAAGCAGAACAGTGGCCGATTTCTACCTGCATGCATGGAAGCTTTGCACGGAAGTGACGATGTATCTAGCTAGGAACAACGCATCAAAAGTGTGAAGCGAGAGCACGACAAGTTTTTTCAGTTCTTTTTCGAAATGCTACCGATTTATTAATAATTATAAACAGCAGTAGAAAGAAGATTAAAAGTAATAAAAACTACAAATAGGTCCACAAACCACCTAGCGACGATTATAAACACTAGCACGAGCCGAAGGCGCGCTGCCGTCCTCGCCCTTTATCACCCGACCCGGAAAAAGCTTGCCGTAGTAGAGCTTATTGTAGTAGACAAACGGGTAGTCGTCGTGGTAAGACCCCAAAGGACCAGCATACTCAAGAAGCAATCATCGCCAATGATGACATCCATAAATTACAAGAGACTGACATGTACTCACACCAACGAACACGAAAACAGACTAAATTCCAGAAGATCTGTTGGACACACGACTTCACACACCTCCGTCGGCACTAGATGCACATCGCAGCAAGGACAGGGTGGGAGGATCATATTCCGACTTGAAGATCTAACTGCCGCCTCAACATCCTGAGAAAGACACACACAAAAAATCTAAACAAAGAACGAGAAATCTCCCACGACAAGAGACCGTGGTACGCCATACCTCCAATGCCCTGATGCCATGGGAGGCGAAGCAGACCAGCAGCGTCGCCGGCGGAAGTACGGAACCCTAGTGGGTTTTATGCCGCCTCCAGTATCGCCTTCTTGGCTCCTTAGGTACTGGTTTTGTACCCTGAATTCTGAGATCACAACAAGCACTAGTAGAAAAATGGTCTTTGGTCTAGCACCCAAATACCATTGGTCCCAGTTTGTTTTCTTAATCGGGACCAATGATAGGCACCGGTCTCGGTTCATGCCGCCTGGGCATTGGTCCCGGTTCATCTCTAAGCATTGGTCCCAGTTCGTGGCATGAACCGGGACTAATGCCACCGCGACGCACACGTGGCGCTCTGCGGAGCATTGGTCCCGGGTCATGCCACAAACCGGGACCAAAAACCCCGCGACGGTCCGCAATCCGGGACAATCTAAATTAATTCGGGGCAGAAATTAATTCGACGCAGAAATTGAATTGATCAGTATTTTTGAAAAAATCTTCCACAAATTAATCGAGACAAAGATCTAAATCGAGAAATTTTATTAATTCGACCACAAATTCTTTCCAAACAAAGGTGCGATTTTATAAATTTTTCTAATCGACAATTTCACTTATGCTGTCCCTGTCCTCCGAGCCGCCGGCTTCCTCGTCATCGTCGGACGAAACCTCCACGATTTCGGCATTGTTCAGGAGACGGAGCTCCTCTGCGCGGCTAGCGCGTCGATGACGGTGTAGATGGTCCATCCAGGGACGGACCAGAACATCTCCCGCCCTTCTCGGTTGTGGAGATCCGGGTGCACCACGCGCCCGTCCACGATGTGGTTGTCAAGCTTGGCCCTCTGCTCCTTCTTGAACAGCCGGGGCCAGTACGGGCTGGCCGCCGCGTACCGGGGCAACGCCCTCTTCCACGCGGGCATCTGGCAGCGACGCTCCGTGATTATGCTCTCCATCTCGTATCCGCCGAGGACGAGGAGCGGAGCCACCGACACACCCGCCTCGCTGATACGCCATCCGGCAGGCACCGTCGCGCGCGGCGGCGCGGGGATGTCGTAGTACGCGAACATCGCCACCTCGTAGAAGTTGAGTGTCGGAACCTCCATGGCAGCGCGGTGGAGATTGGAGAGGGAGGGGAGGCGAGACACGGTGGAGAGGTGTAGAGGGTGAGGCAATGGCGCGGTGGAGATCGACTGCAGAGAGGCCGAGACGATGGCAAAAGCGACGCGATGTGGCCTCATATTTGTACACGGGGACGACGAAGCGACGGTGGACATTGGTCCCGGTTAATGCCACGAACCGGGACCAAAGCCCCTCCCGCGCGACACGTGGCGGCCCAGCATTGCGCCCCCCACCCAGGTCATTGGTCCCGGTTAGTGGGACGAACCGGGACCAAAGGCCCGCGCACGTGGCAGCATAACAACAATCCTGCCCAAACCATTGGTCCCGGTTCGTCCCACCAACCGGGACCGTTGATCCTTTGGTCCCGGTTGGGGGACGAACCGGGACCAAAGACCTGTACAGTTAACAGCCCCGACCCTTCCTCCTCCCCAACTCCCCCAAATCACTGAGCACATCGACGCGTGGCTAAGGAAAATTTGCGGCGGAGCAAAATCACGCCATCAGGCTGCCCAAATCCAGAGCGGCCGCTTCACGCTATCGACGCCCGCCGCCGCCACGCCACCACCGTCTGAGGAATCGACCGCGCACGCTGGAAATCGACGCCACGGTCACCGTCTCCTCTGACTCCGGCCGTCGCCATTGCCGCTGCTTCCGAACTCCTCTGGCCTCGTCGACCCGTCCATCGTCTTCGTGGTGAGCCGCTGGTCCTCCAGGACCTCTCCTTTCTCTCTCTCGCTCCGTTTCGTTCTGTTGCCGAGCGCCACTTTCTGCCGCTGTCGGACGTCGTTGCAGACGACGCTCCAATGACCAATAAGGGGAAGCACGACCACTGTTAGCTTCCTCGCGACACGCTCGTTCGAACCCGACCTTCTACATGTTCCAGCAAGCCCTCTAGTGCCGCTAACCACCGCCGGTCGACGTGCCCTCCGGCGAGCCCATGTGGCGCCAAGGTGGCGCTCATGTGGCCCTGACGTGGGCGTCGAACAAGCTCTGTCAGCGTGGAAGCCCGACGTGGCCCTGGCCCCACTCATCAGTCACTATGGGTAGGCGCTGCATCGGTGAGAAAAGGTTCCCCAGCCCGAGGTGACGTCAGCCTTCACCTATGCTGATGCAATAAAGGTTTAATAATTTTAGGAAAAGATAAATCTTATAAATGTAATAAGTAATTATTTATAATTCAGAAAAATACAAATAATATATCAAAATGTTCAGAAAAATGAGATCTACACTTTACCATCAATATCAAGCATTGTTCAACAACTTTAATCACAAGTTTAATTAGAAGAACAAATGAACTCCCGTAGGTGATTCGAGGGTCTCCTGTATTAGGGTTTGGACCCCTCGGATCCCTCTTAAATTTCCAAGCATGCTATTGTTGGGTCCGCAGCATAGAAAACAAAAAATTCCTACGATGAGAACTACACGCTAAGATCTATCTACTAGGTACAGAGCAACGGGTGGACATACATCCATCGAGAACTTACCCTCAAAGACAACGAGTTTTGTTAATGAGTAGGAACTCGTGGTTGATGTAGTCGTACACTTGCCGATCTCAAGATCGAGTGGAAGTCCGAGCGCCGCAACTCAGCAGCGCATCCGTACTCGTACACACGTTCAAGCCACCAGACAACCTCCACCTCCTCGCTCCAGCGATCCAGCGGAAGCAGCAACTCCTTCCAGATGAAATGCTACCGGGAACATGTATCTCGCTAATCCGAGACCATGGGGGAATAATTCTAGAGGGGGAGATAGATCCTTCAAAAGGAGGTGTGAGGAAGAAGGAGGGAGATGGTGGCCTTTTATAGGAGGAGGGGGGTGCCCCTCCCCATGGCCGGCGCATGGGGGGTGACCCCTCACCTCCCCCATTCATGTGGTGGTAACCCCTCCACATTAAAATGCCTCTTCACATTCCCTTTTAAAGTCCCCACTTTAAATGCATTAAAATTCTCTAAGTTTAATGCTCTCTCATTTAATAAAACTCTTTTATTAAATTTATTCAGAATTTTTGTTAATTACTTTAATTAACAAACATTCACATATAACCCATTGCAATATTTCAATATCACAGGCAGAACCACTTTCTGCAATTCACCCGAAACAATTTCCAGTTTCTATCGAAACAATTCACGCGCTTTGCAATTCTTTCGTCTGAAACATATGTGCTCCAAAATGGTGTCCGGTAACTCTTAAGTGTGTCACCCTGCGGTTCGCGAATAATACAGACATGATTGAGACTCCTCCCAGATCAATAATCAGAAGTGGGACCTAGAGATCCATACTGATTCCTGCATATTCAACGATGACTTCTGTGATCGTGAGAACCTTTAACGCTTGTAATTTAATCCCTTTGTCTCATGATATAATACATGTTCGAGATTCGATCATTGGTATCCAAATACCTAGTTTGATCTCGTTACCGACATGCACTCTTTTCTCGTTCCCGTGATATAACATTCTAGTGATCACATCACTTGCTTGCAAGCTATCTCAATGTGATATCACCGAGAGGGCCCAGAGCATATCTATCCGTCATCGGGATTGACAAATTCCACTCTTGATCCATGAGCCTCAACATAACACCTTCGTAGCACTGAACCGATCTTTATAGTCACCCTGTTACGGTGTGACGTTTGATGTTATCAAGATACTCTTCTGGTGTTAGAAATTAACATGATCTCATGGTCTAAGGATAAAGATTACTTCGTATGATGTTATAGCAATATAAACATAATGACTTGATCGTAATGTTATACTTCGGATGAATGTTCATTACATCATTTCACAAATGTTGTGACCTTGTTATTAACAACATCCAATGTCCATGATCAGGAAACCTTGATCATCTTGTTAATCAACAAGCTAGTCTATAAGAGAGGCATAACTAGGAACCCTTTTTGTTTATTAAACACACATGTATTGATGTTTCCGATCAATACAATTCTAGCATGCAAAATAAACATCTATCATATATAAGGAATACATAATAACAACTTTATTATTGCCTCTCAGGGCATATTTCCTTCAGTCTCCCACTTGCACTAGAGACAATAATCTAGTTCACATAGTGATAAATCTAACACCCATGGAGTTCTGGTGTTGATCATGTTTTGCCCTAGGGAGAGCTTTAGTCAACGGATCTGCTACATTTAGGTCCGTGTGTACTTTACAAATCTTTATATCTACATCCTTGACATGTTCGCGGATGGAGTGAAACCGACGCTTAATATGCTTGGAATTCTTGTGCGACCTCAGTTCCTTGGCGTTGGCTATGGCTCCATTGTTGTCACAATAGATCACCATTGGGTCCAATGCACTAGGAACCACACCTAGTTCCGTAAGGAACTCTTTCATCCAAACCGCTTCCTGCGCCGCTTCTGAAGCAGCAACATATTCCGCCTCCGTCGTTGATCCAACCACCACAGGTTGTTTGGAACTCCTCCAACTAACTGTTGCTCTGTTCAAGAGAAATACGTATCCGGATTGAGACTTAGAGTCATCCGGATCGGTGTGAAAGCTAGCATCGACATAACACTTAGCGACTAGCTCTTCTTCACCTCCGTATATAAGAAACATATCCCTAGTTCTTCTCAAGTACTTGAGGATGTTCTTGACCATTATCCAGTGTTTTGAACCTGGATCAGATTGGTACCTACTAGTCAAACTAATAGCATGTGCCACATCCGGTCTTGTACATAGCATGGCATACATAATAGAGCCTATGGCCGAGGCATAGGGGATCTTATCCATTATCTCTCTCTCTTCCGCCGTAGACGGACTTTGAGTCTTGCTCAATGTCTTGCCTTGCAACATAGGTAAGAACCCCTTCTTACTTCCGTCCATATTAAACTTATTTAATATCTTATCAAGGTATGTACTCTGCGATAGCCCAATTAGGCGCCTTGATCTATCTCTATAGATTTTAATGCATAATATATATGACCCTTCACCAAGGTCTTTCATCGAAATCGAAAATTTGCTATTTAGAGAACTTTTAACACTGTTTAAAAGATCTATATCATTTCCAATCAATAATATGTCATTCACATATAATATCAGAAATGCCACATTGCTCCCACTCACTTTCTTGTAAATACAAGCCTCTCCATAAGTTTGGACAAATCCAAACTCTTTGATCACCTCATCAAAGCGGAGATTCCAACTCCAGGATGTTTGCTTCAGTCCATAGATGGACCGCTGAAGTTTGCATACCTTATTAGCATCCTTAGGATCGACAAAACCCTTAGGTTGTATCATATACAACTCTTCTTCAATATTACCATTGAGGAACGCAGTTTTGACATCCATCTGCCATATTTCATAATCGAAATATGCAGCAATTGCTAACATAATCCTAACCGACTTAAGCATCGCTACGGGAGAGAATGTATCATCGTAGTCAACTCCTTGAATTTGTCGAAACCCCTTTGCGATAAGTCGAGCCTTATAGATGGTCACATCACCATCAGCATCAGTTTTTCTTTTGAAAATCCGTTTATTCTCAATGGCCTTTCGATCGTGAGGTAAGTCCACCAAGGTCCAAACCTGGTTTTCGTACATGGATTCCATCTCGGATTTCATGGCTTCTAGCCATTTGTTGGAATCCGGGCTCATCATCGCTTCTTCATACGTCGTAGGGTCATCCATTTCATCAACCATGAAATTCACAACAGGATTGCCGTACAGTTCAGGAGCTGCACGTGTCCTGCTTGACCTACGAGGTTCCGTAGTGTCCTCTTTCGGAGTTTCATGATCTATATCATTAGCTCTCTCTTCATTAGGTGAAGTCAACTCCGAAACAACTTCCGGTGCTGCGCTACTCGCCATTTCATGAAGAGAAGGTTCAATAACCTCTTCAAGTTCTACCTTCCGACTACTCACACCTTTCGCGAGAAACTCCTTCTCAAGAAAGGATCCATTCTTGGCAATAAAAACCTTGCCCTCAGATCTGTGATAGAAGGTATACCCAATTGTTTCCTTAGGGTATCCTATGAAGACGCATTTTTCCGCTTTGGGTTCGAGTTTATCCGGTTGAAGTTTCTTCACATAAACATCGCATCCCCAAACCTTAAGAAATGACAGCTTAGGTTTGTTTCCAAACCATAATTCATACGGTGTCGTTTCAACGGATTTAGATGGTGCCCGATTTAAAGTGAATGCAGCTGTTTCCAGTGCATAACCCAAAAATGACAGAGGTAAGTCAGTCAGAGACATCATAGATCGAACCATATCCAATAAGGTACGATTACGACGTTCCGACACACCATTACATTGTGGTGTTCCGGTAAGCGTGAGTTATGAAACTATTCCACACTCTTTCATGTGTGTGCTAAACTCGTAACTTAGATACTCACCTCCACGGTCAGACCGAAGAAATTTGATCTTTCTGTTACGATGATTTTCCACTTCATTCTGAAATTCCTTGAACTTTTCAAAGGTTTCAGACTTGTGTTTCATCAAATAGATATACCCGTATCTACTTAAATCATCCATGAAAGTAACAAAATAACGATATCCACCTTGCGCCGACACACTCATTGGTCCACATACATCAGTATGTATGATTTCCAATAAATCTGTCGCCCGTTGCATTGAACCGGAAAACGGCGTTCTAGTCATCTTGCCCATAAGGCATGGCTCACATGTATCAAATGATTCAAAATCAAGTGATTCCAAAAGTCCATCAGAATGGAGTTTCTTCATGCGTTTAACGCCAATATGACCTAGACGGCGGTGCCACATGTATGTAGATATATCATTATCAAGTTTAATCCTTTTAGCATCAACATTATGAATATGCGTAATACTACTATCGAGATCCAATAGAAATAAACCATTCAACACAGGTGCATGACCATAAAAGATATCATTCTTATAAATCGAACAACCATTGTTTTTAGATTTAAAGGAATAACCACTTTGCATCAAACACGATCCGGATACAATGTTCATGCTCAGTGCAGGCACCAAATAACAATTATTTAGGTTTATAACTAATCCCGATGGCATATGGAGAGGTAGCGTCCTGACGACGATCACATCAACTCTTGATCCATTGCCGACTCGCATCATGACCTCATTCCTTGCTAGTTGTCGCTTGTTCCGCAGCCCCTGAACCGAGTTACATATATTAGCAACTGATCTCGTATCAAATACCCAGGTGCTACTGCGAGTACTAGTCAAGTACACATCAATAACATGTATATCATATATACCTTTGTTTGCCTTGCCGGACTTCTTGTCCGCCAAATACTTGGGGCAATTGCGCTTCCAATGGCCTGTCCCCTTGCAATAGTAACACTCGGTGTCAGACTTAGGGCCAGCTCGGGGTTTCTTTTCAGGTGCAGCAACAGATTTGCCACCCTTCTTTCCCTTGTGCTTGCCTTTCTTGTCCTTCTTGAAATCGGTGGTCCTATTGATCATCAACACTTGATGTTCTTTCCTAATCTGCACTTCTGCAGTCTTAAGCATTGACAGAAGCTCGGGAAGAGACTTCTTCATGCCCTGCATATTATAGTTCATCACGAAGCGCTTGTAGCTAGGTGGCAGAGATTGGAGAACATGATGTATGCCTAAGTCAATGGGAATCGTTATTCCCAAGGACACAAGCTTATCGGCGTACCGAGACATTTTGAGTACGTGCTCACTAACGGAGCTATTCTCCTCCATCATGCAGCTAAAGAAATTTTCAGTAGCATTATAACTATCTATGACAGCATGGGTATCAAAAATCATTTTCAATTCTCCCATGGTATCAAAGGCATTGCCATTTTCAAAACGCTTTCGTTCTGGCTCTAGCCCATACATTATGCCGCAATGAACTAAGTTGTGGTCCTCCTGACGAGTCATATAGACATTCTTTTCTTTGTCAGGGGCATCAGGAGCTGGTGGGGGGTCCTAGCGGCGCATCTAGCACATATTGCTTTTGTGCAGCAGTGAGGAGAATCCTCAAATTCATAGCCCAGTTTGTGAAGTTGCTACCATTCGCAGCAAGTTTCTCTTTCTCCATGAACACATTGGAATTAAAAGCAGGTGGTGCCATCTACAACAGAATTTGTAAAGTTTATTTAGACTAAGTTTATGATAGAGTGAGTTCAACTAATCCAAATTACTAATGAACTCCCACTCAAAAACGACATCCCTCGTGTCCTTTTGGTGATTACATGAACCAAATCCACTACACCAAGTCCGATCATCACGTGAGTTGATGTAGCTTCAAAGGCGAGCATCTATATGGGCATCATATCAACTATATGACTCATGCTTAACCTTTTGGTCCGTGTTCCGAGGCCATGTCTGTACATGCTAGGCTCGCCAAGTTAGAACCTTAGTATTCGCGTGTGTAAAACTGTCTTACACCCGTTCCAATGAAAACGTAGATTCGAGTACACCCGATCATCACGTGATGTCTCGAAACACGATCCACAGAACGGTGCATACTTAAGGAAGAACACATTTTTATCTTGATATCTAAATGAGGGATCATCTTACAATGCTACAAAAAGCGCCAAACTAGCAGTATAAGATGCTAACATCTAATGTGTAAAGTGAGATGATATGGTCCATGCATTTGATCTCTATCATTTGCATCGTGGTATGATCTCTATCATTCCTCTGTGTGTAAGGCCAAGGTCTATGGAACTTACACGTTGAATGTGTTGTAAGAGTATCTATCATACATCTACTTACAACAATACCATATCAATACACTAGCCCAACAACGATCTAAACTAGATGCCTCTAATTTATCAATTGCAAGTTTTACGTGGCTTAGGGCTTTCGGAGATAGAACCGTTCTTACCTACAAACATGAACCATAACGAGGATAACCAAGGTATTAGCAACTTGTTGTAAATCAGATATTGACTATAGTAGGAGAGACAGACACCCGCCAGCCACTTATGCAAAACAAGTTGCATGTCAGTCGTGGAACCGGTCTCATGTACGATGACATGTAAGGTTGGACCGGGCCGCTTCATCCCACTATGCCACCAATATCCAAAATACATAGAAGATGCAATAACATGATCATCATCGCCCACATATAAACATATGTGTACTACCCGTGCAAAGCACCTACGCATAGATCAGGCTCTGATACAACTATTGGGTCTGCAGCATAGAAAACAAAAAATTTCCTACGATGAGAACTACACGCCAAGATCTATCTACTAGGTACAGAGCAACGGGTGGACATACATCCATCGAGAACTTACCCTCGAAGACAACGAGTTTTGTTAACGAGTAGGAACTCGTGGTTGATGTAGTCGTAAACTTGCCAATCTCAAGATCGAGTGGAAGTCCGAGTGCCGCAACTCAGCAGCACATCCGTACTCGTACACACGTTCAAGCCACCGTACAACCTCCACCTCCTCGCTCCAGCGATCCAGCAGAAGCAGCAACTCCTTCCAGACGAAATGCCACAGGGAACATGTATCTTGCTAATCTGAGACCATGGGGAATAATTCTAGAGGGGGAGAGAGATCCTTCACAAGGAGGTGTGATGAAGAAGGAGGGAGAGGGTGGCCTTTTATAGGAGGAGGGGGTGCCCCTCCCCATGGCCGGCGCATGGGGGGTGACCCCTCACCTCCCCCATTCATGTGGTGGTAGCCCCTCCACATTAAAATGCCTCTTCACATTCCCTTTTAAAGTCCCCACTTTAAATGCATTAAAATTCTCTAAGTTTAATGCTCTCTCATTTAATAAAACTCTTTTATTAAATTTATTCAGAATTTTTGTTAATTACTTTAATTAACAAACATTCACATATAACCCCTTGCAATATTTCAATATCACATGCAGAACCACTTTCTGCAATTTCACCCGAAACAATTTCCGGTTTCTATCGAAACAATTCATGCGCTTTGCAATTCTTTCGTCTAAAACATATCTGCTCCAAAATGGTGTTCGGTAACTCTTAAGTGTGTCACCCTATGGTTTGCGAATGATACATACATGATTGAGACTCCTCTCAGATCAATAATCAGAAGCAGGACCTGGAGATCCATACTGACTCCTGCATATTCAACGATGACTTCTGTGATCGTGAGAACATTTAACGCTTGTAATTTAATCCCTTTGTCTCATGATATAATACATGTCCGAGATTCGATCATGGGTATCCAAATACCTAGTTAGATCTCATTACCGAGATGCACTGTTTTCTCGTTCCCGTGATATAACATTCTAGTGATCACATCACTTGCTTGCAAGCTATCTCAATGTGATATCATCGAGAGGGACTAGAGCATATCTATCCGTCATTAGGATTGACAAATTCCACTCTTGATCCATGAGCCTCAACACAACACCTTCGTATCACTGAACCCATCTTTATAGTCACCCTGTTACGGTGTGACGTTTCATGTTATCAAGATACTCTTCCGGTGTTAGCAATTAACATGATCTCATGGTCTAAGGATAAAGATTACTTCGTATGATTTTATAAAAATTTAAACATAATGACTTGATCGTAATGCTATACTTCGGATGAATGTTCATCACATCATTTCACAAATGTTGTGACCTTGTTATTAACAACATCCAATGTCCATGATCAGGAAACCTTGATCATCTTGTTAATCAACAAGCTAGTCTATAAGAGAGGCATAACTAGGAACCCTTTTTGTTTATTAAACACACATGTATTGATGTTTCCAATCAATACAATTCTAGCATGCAAAATAAACATCTATCATATATAAGGAATACATAATAACAACTTTATTTTTGCCTCTCAGGGCATATTTCCTTCAGCTATAGGGTTTCATTACAATACTAATTATCTTGTCATATCATCATCTTTGCTTGAGCATTGCATCGATTCCATGTGTTGATTGTTGTTCCCCCTTTCTTTCCGGTGTTTGCTTCTTCTCGGTAGAATACGATATCAAGATCAAGATCGAAGACCGAGATCAACACCATCGAAGATCGAGTGCATAGTGTTTTGCATTATAGTAACTTGCAAATCTTAATTTGCAGATACTATGGATCCAACACAGCAAGATACTATGATTCCAGAACATCAGGAAAACATCCTCCATGGAATGATCTACGAAAATGAAGATATCGATATTGATGTCACCAGTGAGTTTCTGAATGATTCGGGTCAGGGAGATGAGTCTCTCAACCGAGGAGACGGCTCCGGTGAGGTAGAAGCCGAAGCCTGGGACAGGGGAGAAGCCGATGAGGGAGAAGGCGATGGCTCCGGCGGAACCTTAAATCTTGCAAATACCGGCGAGGTGTATATATGTATTTTTGTAATTAAAATGCTGCTGTCTATATATATACATGAATATATTAACACTCTTTCTTATTTTAGCCCTCCGGATCGAGAAATTCTTCCGTAAGAACGAAACGAGGCCCAACAAAAAAGTTGGATGACACTGTGAAGTATAGGATCGAAGTGGTCGGTGTAGATGGCGAACCGCAAGCTCCCATCGATGTCGCAAGAAAATTTGTCAAGCAATGCGGAGTTCTTGAGAGGGACTACATCCCGATCACCGTTCAAGAATGGAATCGGCCAAGCGGTGGTGGAGTCCCGTATGTCGGCGACACCGCCAAAGATAAGCTTTTTGAGAAGCTCATGATTAATTTCCTCCTGCCGATGCCAGATGTGAATCCAGATGAGGAGGAGAGAGCAAGAATGGAGCTTGTGCAAAGAGTCAAGAAGTTTGCTCTCATCAAGATGGCCGATGCATTCAAGAACTGGAAGAAGAAATTGTACAATAACTTTGTCAAGGTAGAGAAGACTCCGTATTTCACTCAAGGCGGCTATGCTAAGTTAAGACACTAGTGGGAGGATTTTGTGAAGTACAAGACATCGGAGAAAGCTAATGAAAGGTCTATAATAAATACGAAAAACGCTGCTAAGAAAGTGTACCATCATAACATGGGGCCTGCTGGCTACGCCGGTTGCATGCCTAAGTGGGATGCACTTGAGGTCAATTACATAGCTGCCGGGATCAGACCAGAGCCCGCAACATGGACACCACATGCGAGAAACTGATTTTACGGCCATGGGGGCATGTTGGACAAAGAAGGGAGGGCAATATATAATCCCCTACTGCCCATCGATGATATAAGAAATTGTTGGGCCACGTAGAGATAAACAAAACTTTTTCCCTACGCGGTGATCCCAAGATCCAGCTCAGGTAGAAGGCCACGAGGATTACCACTAGACGCGCAGTTGCAGAATTGATGAAGCACGCCGCTTGATGCAGTGCAGTCCTCGCGATCCATTCTAGTTCCACGATCCACGATCCGTTCTTTCTTCACGATCATCGAAGTGCTGAACGTACAACACCTCCGCCGGTATCCACACGTACGAGGAGGAGCGCCGGTGATGGACTGCTAGGTCCGGTACGGCGGTGACAGGACGTACTGGGGCTAGGATTTCCAACACATGGAGTGACCTAACCTTGTGCTCTAAGCACCTGCGCCCCAGCTTATATAGGGAATGAAAGTGGGCTCCACTCACTTGTGGCCCATTCACTAAAAGGCCTATATTAGCCACTGCAAGTCTCACTTGCTAACTAAGTCCATGTCTCTATTTGGGTCCAACCCAAATAGGTTTCCTGTTTGGGTCTAACCCAAACTTGCTCCCGCTCTTAAGGGTGTGACCCGACAGGCTCATGGTAACCCGGACATAATTCCGAGTCTCACTCGTGATCGATCAGTTGGTAGCGGCTCCTAGCAGAACGTGCCAACTCCCAAGTACCAATAAGTGATGACGACATACCTTTCCAATGCAACTTTCGTCTGAGTCCCTTTTGCCTCACGATATACCTTGCCGGACTATAGGTGAATGATCGTCATCCCTTAAATAGTCCGACTCTCTTTCTCGATCTGAGATAAGTGATTCATCTGACTAACTCTTAGTTGGTTGCCTCGGTTAACACTTAACCGTGACACGCATGGTCATGCTTTCTGAATCATATCTTCCGAGAGGGCCCAGAGAATATCTCTCTAGATGGAGGGGCAAAATCACGTCTTGGTTATTCACATCACGTAGCTTGATTCTCAGTCGACTCGAACTCCGCCTTTATAACTGCCCAGTGACGGAACAACGTTTGACAGAACCTAAGTCGGAGATCCTCAACTCGGATTGTGCAATAATCTCAGGTCTAAGGATTACATTGATTGAGACATGCAAATGACGACTTGTTCGTTGCATCTCAATATGGGTTAGTCCGACTCGCTAAACTCTTTAGCCGAATCCGTGTAAATTGGAATAGCATCTCCATGCCCATGACAAGTGAAACCTAGTCATCTGCCAACTTTCACGTTGGTCTAAGTTGTGTGTCCAGCACAACCTCGATGACCAAGGACAATTAGTATGAACAACATGAATATGTAGTCCCACAATCAAATCACATATTCGATGATACATATTAGCAGTTCATACATGGACCATAACCTTATGAATACATAGGAATATCATCATACATGATTGCCTCTAGGTCATATTCCCAACAGTCTCCCACTTGCACTAGAGTCAATCTTCCGACATCACATTTCTAGGCATATAATGCCCATTGCTCTCAGGTGCGCCTCATGCTTCGGCTGTGGAAGTGGCTTTGTCAACGGATCCGCAATGTTTGCATCCGTGTGTACCTTGCATAACTTGATATCACCTTGATCCACGAACTGGCGAATAAGGTGGTACTGCATGAGTATATGTTTGTTCTTCTGGTGTTGTCTAGGTTCCTTGGCTTGTGCAATAACACCATTGTTGTCACAATACACGTCTAACGGATTGGACGAGCCCTGAACCACACCAAGATCCATGAGGAAATTCCTCATCCAAACGGCTTCTTTTGCCGCCTCCGAGGCAGCAATATACTCAGCCTCTATCGTAGACGCAGACACCGTTTCTTGCTTGGAACTTTTTCAGCTCACAACCCCTCCATTTATCACAAACACATATCCGGATCGTGAACGAGAATCATCCGAGTCAGTGAGATAACTCGCATCCGTGTAACCCTTTACACTGAGTTCATCCTCACCTCCATAAACCAGGAACATATCCTTAGTCCTTCTCAAGTACTTGAGGATATTTTTAGCCACTGCCCGGTGGATTTCTCCAGGGTCAGCCTGGTACCTGCTCACAACACTTAGAGCATAGGAAACATCCGGCCTAGTACAAATCATAGCGTACATGATGGATCCGATTGCAGAAGCATATGGAATCACACTCATCCGACTTCGCTCATCAGTTGTCGAAGGACACTGAGTCTTGCTAAGTTTTACGCCATGGGACATCGGTAAGAACCCCTTCTTAGATGATTCCATGTTGAACTTCTTCAACACTTTGTCCAAATATGTACTCTGACTCAATCTAATGAGCCGCTTTGATCTATCTCTATAGATCCGGATTCCTAGTATGTAAGTCGCTTCACCCAAGTCTTTCATCAAAAAACTCTTTTCCAATGATTCCTTGGTCTCTTGCAACATCTGGACATCATTTCCAATCAGCAATATGTCATCCACATATAGGATCAGAAAGTTTACTTTGCTCCCACTAAACTTCTTGTATAAACAAGAATCATGATCACTCTTGATGAAGCCAACCGATTTGACTACCTCATCAAAGCGAATGTTCTAACTCCGAGATGCTTGCTTCAACCCATAAATGGACTTCCGAAGTTTGCATACCTTATCAGCATTAGCCGGATCGACAAAACCCTTGGGCTGTATCATATACACGTCCTCGGTTAAATTTCCATTAAGGAAAGCTGTTTTGACATCCATCTGCCATATCTCATAGTCGAAATAGGCTGCTATAGCTAACATGATCCGAACTGATTTAAGCATCGCCACAGGAGAGAAAGTCTCATCGTAGTCAATTCCTTGAACTTGTAGGAACCCCTTCGTGACAAGCTGTGCTTTATAGATAGAAACATTTCCATCCATATCAGTTTTCTTCTTAAAGACCCATTTGCACTCAACGGGTCTTGCACCGTCTGGCAGATCAACCAAGTTCCAAACTTGATTTTCATCCATGGACTTTAACTCGGATCTCATGGCTCCAAGCCATGACTCGGAATCAGAACCCACCATCGCTTCCGAATAAGTTCTCGGCTCATCACTGTCCAACAGCATCACATCACGAACACTTCGCAATCTGGCCGATCTTCGCAGTGTCGGTGCAGTGTCCGGCTCAGGTACCACGTCCGGCTCAACCTCTAAGGCTTTTGCCGACTCACTGCTAGCCGGTATCTCTCGAATTTCTTCGAGATGCACCATACTCCCACTGACTCCCTGACTGAGAAACTCTTTCTCAAGGAAGACACCATTTCGATCGACAAACACTTTGCCCTCTTCTCGGTTGTAGAAGTAGTAACCCAAGGTTTCCCTCGGATATCCCACGAAAATACACTTATCCGACTTAGCTGTAAGCTTGTCCGACTGAAGTCGCTTGACAAAAGCTTCACAACCCCAAATCTTAAGAAAAGACAAACTCGGCTTCTTGCCAGTCCACATCTCATGCGGTGTCTTCTCTACCGACTTTGATGGTACTCTGTTTAGTGTGAACGCTACAGTTTCTAGACAATATCCCCAAAATGATAAAGGCAGATCTGTCCGACTCATCATTGACCGTACCATGTCCAACAAGGAACGATTCCTCCTCTCCGACACACCGTTTCTCTGCGGCGTTCCTGGAGGAGTGAGCTGGGGAACTATTCCACAACTCTTTAGATGGTCATCAAACTCATGGCTCATGTACTCGCCTCATCGGTCCGACCGAAGAAACTTTATTTTCTTTCCAAGTTGATTTTGTACCTCATTCTAGAATTCCTTGAACTTTTCAAAGGCTTCCGACTTATGTTTCATCAAGTAGATATATCCATATCTACTCAAATCATCAGTGAAGGTAATGAAGTACTCATAACCACCTCTAGCTGTCGTGCTCATCGGGCCACATACATCACTATGTACTAGTCCCAATAAGTCGGACGCCCTTTCACAACTCTTTGCAAAAGGTGTCTTGGTCATCTTGCCGAGAAGGCAGGATTCGCATGTCTCGAACGACTCCAAGTCGAACGAAGTTAGGAGTCCATCATCATGGAGCTTCTTCATGTGTTTCTAACTTATATGACCAAGCCAACAATGCCAAAAGTAAGTCATATTCAGATCATTTGGTTTCAACCTTTTCATATTTATGTTATAGACAGATTCACCCTCAAGATTCAAAATAAATAAACCGTCCCGGACAGGCGCAAAGCCATGAAACATATCATTCAAATATAAAGAACAACCATTATTCTTAATATTCGACTCATAGCCCTGTCTCATCAAACATGAGGAAAAAATGATGTTTCGACTAAGCACTGGAAGATAATAACAATTATTTAGCTCCATTATGAATCCAGAAGGTAAATGAAGTTGCATTGTGCCGACTTCCAACGCAGCGACTCTCGCTTTGTTTCCGACTCTAATGTCAACCTCGCCTCTTGCCATGCTCCTAGTTCTTACCAGTCCCTGCAATGAGTTGCAGATGTGAATGGCTGATCCGGTACCATATACCCAAGAACTACCAGGTGCATCGGCAAGATAAATGTCTATAACATTGTAAACAAGTGTACCTGAGCCGGAAGTCACACCTCTGCTCTTGGCTTTATCAGCCAGATACTTGCTGCAATTCCTCTTCCAGTGGCCATCCGACTTGCAGTAGAAGCAAGTGGATCCGGCTGTAGGAGATGGCTTAGTCCCTGAGGAAGCGCTTTGGACTGGGTCCTCCGCCTTACCTCCTGACTTTGCCTTCTTCTTCTTAGTCCAAGAACTCTTCTTGAACTTAGCCTTGTTTTGTACCATCAACACTTGACTGGCACCTTTCTTGAGATCCGTCTCAGCCTGCTTGAGCATCCCATGTAATTCAGTGAGCTTCTTATCCATACCATGCATGTGGTAGTTTGATATGAACTGACCATACGCACTAGGAAGAGAGTTAAGAATTATGTCTGTAGCGAACTCTTTGCTTATGGGGTAGCCAAGTCTTTCTAGAGACTGCACATAACCAACCATCTTGATCACATGCGGACTTAGTGGATCGCCATCCTTAAGCTTGCAGCTCAACAAAGCCTGATAAACTTTATACCTCTCAGTCTTTGCCTGAGCCTGGAACATACTTTTGAGGCTTTCGATCATATCGTAGGCCTCAACATTCTCGAACTGATGCTGCAAGTCTGGTTCCATGTGAGAAAGCATAAGACAGCTAATCTTCGTGGATTCATCACAAATCCGACGGTAGGCATTGGTGGCTGCGATAGTCACATTCTCATCCGGCTCAGCTGGAAGTGGGTTGTTTAGGACACGATCCCTTTTTTCTTGTTTGAGAACAATTCTCAGATTACGATACCAGTTGGTGAAATTAGTTCCATTCAGCTTATCTTTCTCTAAGATGGTTCTCAAAGCAAAACCGGAAATCTGAGGAAGACTGCTAGGTGCCATTGATCTACAATAGAAAATATGCAAAACACTTAAGACATGTATCCATAAAGAGCAAGCATATTAAACACTTTAATATTTATGCTCCCACTAGAACCAACACCCCTCCAATGGTTACTTAGTGATTCAGGACCCTAAATAAGCAAGTCGACTAGTGAGATTTAGCATCACCGCTAGCCGTCAAGTGATCTAGGTAGACAATTCCTTGTCAATCGTATCGCATACGACTCCTATTGGATGGATGGCATCACATGCCCCGGCTCCCATCCGACTTTTCTCCAAGTCCCACAACCGTTGTGATAGACCTGTCTAGATTACCAAGTGCTTCCGCTGTAAGAGTCTGACTCGAACCCACCTAGTCGGAAAGAATTGATAGCACCTCAGTTTTATGAGCCCACTACCAAAAATGCCCGACTTGTGATGGTGCAGCACTGGCGGGTAAACCGACTAGACCTTCTTTGAGGGATTACTTTCTACCAACTATCTAATAGAGGTAAAATATAGAGACATAACAATAACACAAAATAAAGCAATTATAATGTGAAATGATATGGCTCTCTTCATGGCGATCTCCATCTCCATAAAGCCTGTAATCTGACTCGTGTCAACTCTTGTCACGTGTCGTCTTACATCATGTAGCCGATTTGTACACCGACTTGCATGCCATCCGGATTCTCCAAACAGCTACACTAGCTATTAATGCAAATTACACACAGAATCCGACATGCAGGCCATTATACAATAAGATGACAACACCTAGGCTCCAGCCGGCTGACAAAATCTGTGATACGCATATCACGTATGGATTACACACATCACATGCACATAAGCCATACCATTCACAACATCATCCTGCAAAAACAAGTTATGCAAGGATACGATATCTACCGGTGTTGTGAAACACGCAGAGACATCTAAGGCGCTACGGCAGGGCAAAGCCGGCGGTCCTGCTAGCCGGATAGCGGGCGGGGATCGAAAAACGTAGATCTCATCTGCATTCCGGACATGGATTTCGTCATTGGATAAAACAATTTTACCCAAATCCGATCCGGACTCTGATTCGACCAAACTCTTTTATCTTCGATCACTACATCCGGGTTTATGTGTCACAGTCTACCCCGATGGCGGAAACCGACCAGTAGGGGTATGTCATTCCACGACCTTAGCAGTTAGATCACGGAAACCAGATCATCCATTCCCCCGAGTACAGTTGATCCAATCAACTTTTTAAAAAACCGATCTATCTCATAGATCGACCACCAAAACTGCAATTAGATCCAATCTAACGCCAACCGCATATCACATATGCGCGATCTCGAGCCTAAAACCAGAAGCTAACGCTCTGATACCACTGTTGGGCCACATAGAGATAAACAAAACTTTTTCCCTACGCGGTGATCCCAAGATCCAGCAAAGGTAGAAGGCCACGAGGATTGATGAAGCACGTCGCTTGATGCAGTGTAGTCCTCGCGATCCGTTCCGGTTTCACGATCCACGATCCGTTCTTTCTTCACGATCGTCGAAGTGCTGAACGTATAGCACCTCCGCCGATATCCACACGTACGAGGAGGAGCGCCGACAATGGACTGCTAGGTCCGGTACGGCGGCGACATGACGGACTGGGGCTAGGGTTTCCAACACATGGAGTGACCTAACCTTGTGCTCTAAGCACCTGCTCCCTAGCTTATATAGGGAGTGAAAGTGGGCTCCACTCACTTGTGGCCCATTCACTAAGAGGCCTATATTAGCCACTGCAAGTCTCACTTGCTGACTAAGTCCATGTCTCTATTTGGGTCCAACCCAAATAGGTTTTCTGTTTGGGTCTAACCCAAACTTGCTCCCGCTCTTAAGTGTGTGACCCGACAGGCTCATGGTAACCCGGACACGATTCCGAGTCTCACTCGTGATCGATCAGTTGGTAGCGGCTCCTAGCAGAACGTGCCAACTCCCAAGTACCAATAAGTCATGACGACATACCTTTCCAATGCAACTTTCGTCTGAGTCCCTTTTGCCTCACGATATACCTTGTCGGACTATAGGTGAATGATCGTCATCCCTTAAATAGTCTGACTCTCTTTCTCGATCCAAGATAAGTGATTCATCCGACTAACTCTTAGTTGGTTGCCTCGGTTAACAATTAACCGTGACGCGCATGGCCATGCTTTCCGAATCATATCTTCCGAGAGGGCCCAGAGAATATCTCTCCAGATGAAGGGGAAAAATCCCGTCTTGGTTATTCACATCACGCAGCTTGATTCTCAGTCGACTCGAACTCCGCCTTTATAACTGCCCAGTGACGGAACAACGTTTGACAGAACCTAAGTCGGAGATCCTCAACTCGGATTGTGCAATAACCACAGGTCTAAGGATTACATTGATTGAGACATGCAAATGATGACTTGTTCGTTGCATCTCAATATGGGTCAGCCCGACTCACTAAACTCTTTAGCCGAATCCGTGTAAGTCGGAATAGCATCTCCATGCCCATGACAAGTGGAACCTAGTCATCTGCCAACTTTCACATTGGTCTAAGTTGTGTGTCCAGCACAACCTCGATGACCAAGGAAAATTAGTATGAACAACATGAATATGTAGTCCCACAATCAAATCACATATTCGATGATACATATTAGCAGTTCATACATGGACCATAACCTTATGAATACACAGGAATATCATCATACATGATTGCCTCTAGGGCATATTCCCAACAGAAATACAGTAGATGATGTTGCAACGGGATGGTTCGTTCCGATAGAGAGAACGACGAGCTCACACGCGCCCTTAAAAATCCTAAACACGAAGGACGAGCACGAGGCACACAGGCTCCAAGACTTGGAAGGTTGCCTTCCCTGCGGAAATGAAGTGATATCCCGATAAAAGCCATCAGAGGAGAAAGGAAAGGGAGGCAGCTGAGAAAGTGGCCGCTGCAGACCGGCTGCGTAATGTAGAAGAAGCATTAAAGCGGCACCAGGATCATCTCGACAGACTTAGCCAGCAAGGTACTAGCGGTCAATCTCAACGACACGTGGTAGAAGCTGCATTCGAGGGTACCGGCGCCCTATCAAATAAGAAAAGCAGCGTCGCTTCCACGCAGCTCCATGATGTTGATGATGATGCACCGACGACATCTCCTCCTAAACGCTACCCAGTGGATGACATCACGGAGACCACAGCTTGCGAGCTAAAGGTGCAGGTTATGAACTTAAGGGTGACGGCGGCGGTCGGCATGGCCGTACCAATTGCGCCTAACCCAACTTGGCATTGCAGACTAGTTCCAAAAGGGTACGATGTCGTCACGGTGGATGATGTGAAGGAAGATTTTGAGGAGCTGAAGCTAGACCACCCTGCGGGGGAAGATATGGAGCTGACTCAACTAGGAAAAGCCAAAGGGGGGACTATTCTATGGCAAAAAGAGCGCATCGTGCTTCAAAATTATGTGCCGCCAAGGCCAACCACTCCTCAAAGCAGCAATCCACCTTCGCCGCCACCTCACTATTCTCCAGCGCAACAGTCGCCTTCACCGCATCACTACTCAACGCAACCGTCTCCATCGCCACGTCAGCCGTCTCCGCCGCCGCGTCAGCCGTCTCAGTCCCCTGAGCCTCAGAGACAAAAGCGGAAGTATACTAAGAGGGGCAGCACCACCACCAGCAACAAGAGCACGTTTCGATCACCGAAACGTAAGCTATCGCCCCTCCCAAGAGTACCTCATAAGAATATGAAGAAGCTATCTTGCGAGAAGACATATGAGGAAACTGCTGCGGCCGCAGATGCCCATTATGAAAAGTGGAAGATTGATATGGCTAACAAGAAAAAGCCGATAGAGCCATTCTTCCCGGTCACCGCAGAAGATAAAGCCAAAGTAGCCGCGCTTAAGATTCAGCTTCACCAACCCATAGCGCTCATATCAGACTATAAGCGCTCTATTACCAAGTCGGCTGAGGCAAAAGAGCGGAGAGTCGGGAAAGAAGTTGCCCAGCTCGGACAACAGAAAAATCAATCGATCAAACCGCTCAAAGTATATGATACCAATGAGTGGAGAGCCCAGGAGCGGCATGATCCGAATATTGATTCGGAGTTTGTTCGACTGTACGGAGAAAAGGCCCAATTATATGGACTGTCTATTACTGAGTACATGAGCCGTATAGATGAGTTCGAGGGGTACCAAGAAACAACATACGTGTATCAGTACGGGGCTCCTCTCGTCAAACCCGAGTTAGTCAAAGATCTACCAACAAAAATGCGAAGATTGCATAACTGGTACATTTAAGCATGTGCTGAATCTAAAAACTGGATCTATGCTACATATAAACACCACCATTATGATCATGGAGATGG
This sequence comes from Avena eriantha, assembly GCA_910589775.1. Lineage (NCBI taxonomy): Eukaryota > Viridiplantae > Streptophyta > Magnoliopsida > Poales > Poaceae > Avena > Avena eriantha. The sequence continues at coordinate 128,668,447 of OU342743.1, read as the reverse complement.
CTTCCCACTGATCAAATTTCCAGCATTATTTCAGTTTTACCAACAAGACGCCCTCGACAAAACTTTCGTCAGTGCCTATTGTTTGTAAGTGTTATTAATTTCTGTAATTAAGTCTTTCTAGCTCAGCTCATTCGTTGCTTGTATAATCTTACTAATCACTATACTACTTATATATGCAGAATGAAGATTCTCAAATGCAACAAATGACAAATCTTTGATCTTGGGTTTGTTGACTGCAATTTCGTTCATGAAATTACTCTAAAAACGAAACCCAAAGAGACAGAGAATAACTTGGTACAAGCGTTGACGTATTTCAGCAACAGAAGGGAAATACTATTCCCTTACAACGCTGGGTGAGTGTTCTTGTCTTGTAAACATTCTATTTTCGTTTACTCGATGTTAAGCGTATAATTGACTCGTGTTATATTTTGTTAGTGTGTCCAGCTTCCACTATATTCTGTTAATCATTGATGTTGACACCGGAGTAGTAAAAGTCTTGGACTCGAAACACACACCTTTAGAAAAGTGGGCGAACATGCAGGAATGCCTTCAAAAGGCTTGGAAACGGTTCACCGCCAAAACTAGGGGTGTTTGGAAGCCAGAGCTTACATTTTAACCATTGACTGTAAGTACTACTTCCTAGATCCACACATCTCTTTGATTCTAGTTTCAATACCACCATTATCATGCTTGATTATTATTTTGATTGAACTCCATTCTCATAAAGTGCTTGAGGCAGGAAGCTGGGAATAACTTATGTGGATACTATGTCTGCGAGTTCATTCGCCAGACGACCAAAGAGAAGGGCGCAGACCGGAATATCAAAAAAATTGAAGTACGATAAACAATAATCACAACTTTATTTTATTACCACCAATTGTGTTTAGTTTCATTCATATATATTGATCTCCTTCTTTAAATTAGATCGAACGGATGCGGGACGGTCTTCTATCAAAAGAACGCGTGCAAGCAATTTAAGAGGAAATTGTCGGATTCTTGTTAGAACAAGTCATAAATCCGAAAGGAGATTACTATTACCCGCTTCATTTGGAAGGGTAAGTGTAAAAAAGAAGATGTAAATTAGATCAAATTCGTGTGAGAGTACCGTTTGTAATTATAATATGTTTCGACCAAGAAGACGGATAAGACGGTGTATAATATATTTATGATCATACATGATGTGTAATATATATATCGTGATTTTCTTATTGCCATATATATGTAGTACCATTAAATTGAATACAAAACACCAAATAAATAAATAAAATAAAACCCTGCCGCGGCACAAAAATAGCCCGAAAATCCTGCCGCGGCATAAAAATATCTCGAAAATCCTGCCGCGACACAAAACCCTGCCGCGGTACAGAGACCAACGATCCCGGTTCATGCCGAACCGGGACCAATGATCCACCCCCGCTCATCTCTCGCGTTCCCACGTGGAGACCTATTGATCCCGGTTTGTTCCACGAACCAGGACCAATGTTCTACCTCCATCGTGCGCCCGCCCACGTGGAGACCCATTGGTCCCGGTTCGTGCTCGAACCGGGACTAGCATTAGTCCCGAGTGATTGGTCCTGGTTCGAAAACCGGGACCATTGGTCTTTATGAACCGGGACTAGAGGCATTTTTTCCACCGGTGAAGCTTTTTCACAAATCCATAAATCCATAGGTTAGTTCGGCGCGTCGCATGCACATGCATCGTCACGTATTGGCAGGTTGCACCTATGAATGTTGACTCAGATCGTGGATGTTATCTTTTTCTGTTCCATTGGATTTAAATTAATAGACTCGGATTTTCTAAATTTGGATGTAAGAGTCATTTCTTAGTGCAAGATATTCATTAATTTAGATCAGAGAGAATAGTTTAAATTTAAGAAAGATTTACTTGGGACCAAAAAATAGAACTTCAGATCCGTCTATTAAACTTCTTGATACTCCCTCCGATCCAACTTATTTTATTTGGTTTTGGCTAGATTCAGATGTATCTGACACTAAAACTAAACTAGATACGTTCGAATCCAGATAAACCTGAGTCAACTAATTTGGATCACAGTGAGTATTTTGAATGCTCATGTCATATCACAAAACCTCATCATCTTTTTGTTTTTCGGGTAAAAACGTCATCGTCATATATACACGTAAGAGAAACCTAGTGCTATGTTTTATTTCGAGAAACAAAGAGCCACTAAACAAACTCTCGCAACCGACGAGATATTGCCCGGTATAGTATTAGCTAGGGTATATAATTTTCATAGACTGATAATATTCAGCACATGTTTATGATAATTTTTACTGCTCTCATGAGTGTTATTCCCCTGAAATTACTACGATTTTTTTTAGTAATATTACAAGGCTAGCTACTTGGACTCACCCCACTATACAAAGTAATGATAGACGTCCCAAAATTTATTCATTTTTGGCGAAAAGTACACCGATGTATTCATAATCCTAGACAACAGCACAAAAAACTTAGAATACTACTCCCTCCGTTTCAAAATAGATGTCTCATGTTTGTCAAAATTTGAATGCATATATACTAAATAGCATCTAGATTTATCCAGAATTTGACTAATATGTGACATCTATTTTGAGATGGAGAGAGTAATAAAAATTACAAAGATCATAACGCCTACTAGAGTCTAGATCTGTTACAATGAATTAACTAGCCTATTTTCGGGTTATGAGGATTTTCACCGCGCTAGTACAATATTGTGCAAATTTCCACGCTCCAATCCTCCAACATATAATTATTCTTTTTGGCAATGAAAACAAATGGAGAACACTGTATGGATCATCGGCTGCACTGTGCATATAATTGCCTCGAATTAGACTTTCATCCCGCTTTATAAATAAAGCCAAACGGCCAAACCGATACAAAGTGATGAGGGGTTCCTCTTACAAGCAGACCAAAGATAAAACACTGAAACCTAGGAAGCGACTAGCTTGACCGAAGACGGCGAGGCTACGGAGACCGGAGCTCCACAATAGCGCCTCCAAGAAGGTAACAACGCCCTAGGCGCCGGCGCCGCCGAGACCACGGGGGTCTAGGGTTTTCACCCGCAGTCCTCTGGGGTGAGAGTAGCCACAACAACGCCCCCAAGAGGGTCGTGACACCCGCGGGCGTCGCCGTTGCCGGCGCCGATGCACTAGGCTTTCGCCCGGAAAAACTCTCGCCCCCAATGGTACCGCGGACCCCCACCATGCTTCGAACCGAGCTTCCAAACGCGATCTAGGCGCTGCCACCACCGGGAGCCCCGAAGCCCACACCTTGCCACCCGCATAGACCAAAGAGAAGGCCCACCACCACTGCAACCCCGCCCCGCCGCCGAGACACCCGTGCAGTCCACCTTCCGGGGCCGCCGCTCCGGCATCCACGAACTCGCGTCAAGGCTCCAACAAGCGTCGCACCGCAAGGCCGTCGGGTAGGACCCGGTATGACGGCAACGGAGTAGCAGGTGTCGAGCCACCCGGCTGCCTAGGGGAGGGGACCGCCCTCCATCACCATTACCATGGAGATCGCCGTCCGGAGCCACAGCAGCAGTGCCAACGAGGCTTAGATCAGGCCTAGATCAGGCCCGGCCCACCGGCCAGGCCTAGATCGGGCCTAGATCCGGGCCGTCGGCTCTGCCACTAAGCCGCTGCAGCCAGGCAGCCGTGCAGCCGTCGCCCTGCGACCTGCGCCGCCCTATCCCGTCAAAGCCACGTCGGCCAAGCTGCCGTGTCCTGCCACCGGAGAGCCTCGGACGCGGCGCCCCGTCCCGAGCAGGTCGCGAGCGATGCCGGAGCGACCCCGCCAGACAGCGCCGCCGCCGCGCCGCCCTGCGACCCCGTGGTAGCCGCGCATCGCGGCAGCACCTGCCGCTGCGCCGTCGGCGAGCTCGCCGTGCCGCCATGGCGCACCGACGCCAGCAAAGCCCTCCCGCGAGACCCTCCAGCGCCGAGTAGAAGAAGACCCGCTGCCGCCGGACCGCACGGTCTTAGCCGGGCGGCGCACGCCGGCGGCGGCGGGGGAGGGTGGGAGGAGGAGGGAGAAGGAGACGACGCTAGGGTTAGCGTCTCCGTCGCCCGCGCGGAGGGCGACGCGAGACGCGAAGGGGTGTTTTCGAGTAAACTAGCGTCGTCTTTCCAGCCTGTGCATATAATTGTACGTACACACATAGTAGATGCACGAAAATGAGATCCGACAGGGACCGGACGGGGGTCTCACATGCATGGATGGAGGGAACAGTGGGATCCAATGCGCAAATCGAGTTAAATACAGCCAGAATTAGACGCATCTGATGAATCATGAATGATACTACTGCACGCATGTGAAGGAGGCAGCCTCATCGAGCTGAGAAAGTGACCCGTACCCCTTAACCCTCGACCGTTGTACTTACACTTGATAACTGTAGAAAAAAGAATGTCAACTCAACTCAGATCTCTTGGGATTGTTTGGGCTGGTTCTCATGTGGAGTAAATTGTTTGTGAATTTTGAGTTTGCACCCTTCTTCCATACACATTTCTTTTTGCGGGTATCCATACACATATTTGTAATTAAGGGTTAATTGGCTTAACCGTATTTGTATAACCATCGAATTTTTTATTCATGTAATTCTTACACATATACAGTATTCTCTCCATCCCAAATTGACGTGGTTTTGTCTAGACATATAACTAAATATATTTTAGTATATACATACATTGATATTTAGACAAAATCATGTTGCTTAATTTGGGACCAAGGGAGTATAACAATTAAACTCAGCGTGATAGGCTCGGTTGAACATATCAATATCCTTTTACCACCGCCACCTTGCGGCTTCTAGGCGCCTCTTCTGCCGGCACCACATTGACTAACACACACGGCACACTGTCGTTGTCCTTAGGCTGCACATTGAAAAATTAGAATCTCCAAGCAAATCACAAATAGTCTGGGCAATACTCCAAGATGGTCGTGCACACGTGTATTCTGTTGGAAAACAAAAGGAAAATCTCTCGCTTGTCCATTGATTAATAACATAAAAATTCTAGTTGGTTAGCGGAAAACTGGACAAAAACCATATAATATACACGAACACCAAGGGATCACGCTCACTCTCGACCAAACTCCAAACACCGCTTCACTCCACCAAGACCATATGACCTCGCACCTTCGCGGGAGAGAAAGACACCATGATTACTGTGGGAGGAGCACACACCGGACGTTCCAGCCTGGATGAAGAAACGACACCTCGGCATACGCACGACAAGAGACCGACACCTCAATATTGTTAAAATTTCGGGGCTGCTGCCCCGACATCCAGTTGCTCCGCCACACCTAGCATACTGCTAACACCACCTTTCCTAAACACAACTTGCGCTCAAGCCACAACGCAGCACGAGCTAGGTGTGCGAAACCCAATCTACACAAGGCAAACCTCTCGTAGACCTCGGTCGTAGCACCAATATCCGGGGTGGCCACCCTTACATAAAGTAAAATAGCCTCATCCAAGGCGCGTGGAACGAGCCGGTAACCTCGACGCACTGGCGACACAAGAATATCGTCCAAGACATGCAAGCAACTACCACTCTCCATGAGGTTGCTTCCCCTGGATCGGAGCCACAATCTGGGCCGCTGCTCCGATGCCCACCGACCTTAACACAAGAGAAGCCACACACAACCTCCAAAGCCGAATCTCCAACGCAATGCCCACAAGAGGGAGACATCGTTCATGTTGTCGTCGCCCGCTAAGCTTAGGTTTTCATCTAGAGAGAGAGAGAGCAAGATTCCACGACGAAGCCTCAAAAGAGGGAAATGATGACAATAGAAATCGCCATCATCGGCACCGACTCGAGGGCCGGGGAAAATCTATCACGCATATCTTCTCCTCTCAAGGAGAAAGGCTTTCTCGGAGATAGGCACGTCGAGGTAAGGGCAACTCCAACGATCCCCCACAAACGGACCAGGCATGTTTGAACCTATCCTTCTGGACCGATACCACGGCCCAACGGCCACCTCCAAACGGACCCGGACTGACGGAGCGGTCCATATCGGTGTGTCCATGGCCCAAGTTTGGGCCTGGTTTGCGCGGGGGGAAGCACTACTAGGAAACAACTTATAGGTAGACAAGATATTCAGTGGCACATATGTAAAACCATGCGCCATAGATATATATCAGTGGCGCACTAGAAAAAAATGCGCCACAGAAGTTTGGCACTTCAGTAGCGCACGAAACCAATATGCACCACAGAAGTCCATATTTCTGTGGCGCATATTTTCGTGTGTGCCACTGAAGTGCCAAACTTCTGTGGCGTATATAGACGTATGCGCCACAGAAGGTTGATGGGACCAAGCAGCAAAAAAATGGAGGGGGGGAGAAACTTCTGTGGTGCATATGTCCATATGCGCCACAGAAAGTGATGTTTCTGTGGCGCATATAGGTGTATGCGCCACAGAACAAGCATATAGGGGGGAAAACAGACCCCCCCCGATCGCCTTTTCAGTTTTGTAAAAAATAAAAAAAATGATAGAAACTTCAAAAAAATAATTCCTTTGAGTTGTAGTTAGATTTTAGGGTATAGATCTAGAAAAAATTGAAAAACATGAATTTCGATGTATTTTGCAAAAATAGGTCATGGCACGGTAAAACGGCTACAACTTTTATATACGATGTCGGAAAAAAATCTTTAACCTATCAAAATGATCGTCTCGAAATTCCCTACTCGAATTCAATGACCTATGGTCATTCTGAATTTTACAGAATCCCCAAATTCAAAAAGAGTACAAAGTTATTTAGGATAGAAGATTTTTTACTGCAAAAAAATAAAAAGGGGGAGACACTTCTGTGGCGCATTCCCCCCGTATGCGCCACAGAAGTCTTGGGTGGGATTTGAAATTTGAATCCCGCCAGCGCCCTTCTCCCTCCCTTTTTCCTTTTTCTCCCCCTCCCCACTTTTCCTCCCCTCCACACTTCTCCCCTTCTCCTCCCCTCCACACTTCTCCCCTTCTCTCCCTCCTCCTTCTCCACTCTCCGGCGACCTCCTCCTCCTCCTCCTCCACCACCACCAACTCCGGCGACCACCACCTCCTCCTCCACCATCACCAACTCTGGCGACCTCCTCCTTCTCCTCCTCCACCACCAACTCCGGCGACCTCCTCCTCTTCCACCACCAACTCCGGCGACCTCCTCCTCCTTCTCCTCCTCTTCCACCACCAACTCCGGCGACCTCCTCCTCCTCCTCCTCCTCCACCACCACCAACTCCGGCCAGATCTAGATCCGGCCCGGTTTTTTTTTGAAATTTGAAAAAAACTTCTGTGGCGCATATGGCCATAGAAGTTTGAGATCTAGCTCGCCTTTTTTTTTGAATTTTGGAAAAAAACTTATGTGGCGCATATTGGCCATATGCGCCACTAAAGTTTAAGACTTTTGTGGCGCATTTTGAAATGCGCCACTGAAGATAGTTATCAGTGGCGACGTATCAGTGACGACTAACATATGCGCCACAGATATTGAAAAAAGGTGCGCCACTGATAAGGGGTTTCCTAGTAGTGAAGGGGGCTCGTGTGTTCTCTCGAAGCTACCGTCGGGTCCACGCTGAATGGGTTCCATGGCAGAAAACAAAAAAAAATTCTTACGACAGAACACACCAAGCCAGGATCTATCTATGAGTAATGCTGTAACGAAGAAGGTTTCGTTAACATACCTTTGTAGACCGAAAGCGTTTTATGTTCTGATAGGAATATGGTTGAATAATGTTGTAATGGAGAAGGTTTCGGTAGCATACCCTTGTAAATCGAAAATGTTTGACGTTCTGACTGTAACATGGATGAGGTAGTCGATATCATATCCAAACTCAAGGTCACGAAGCTCCTCGCAAGTCGCCCCTTGTCCTGGTCCTTGCACGACAACCCACGTGCCACTACTGACAACACCTCTGAGGTAGCCCATGTGCATTGTGTGATGACAACTTCCATCTCTCTAATCCCTGTCGAGAGTGCGGAAGTAGATCTTTGGCTGGAATCTCTGCAACACCTCCACGTGCCGTAGCAAAGTACTCCATTTGCGCACACAACCCTAACTAGGGTTCGTAGTTGCAAGAGGGAAAAGAGAGGAAGGGAAATTATCTAAGGAAAATTGCTTTAGAGAAAATCCCAATTTATTTGTTTTATATTTCCCACCCCTATGGCCTTCCTTATATAGGGAAAATGGGAAGACCCCTTTCTCCCAAGTTCCGGGGTTGAACTAAAGGAGGGGAGGAGGTGGCGCGTGTGATGGTGGAGGGAGCGGCGGTCGGCCGGGTGGGACACCTAGGTGCGCACGGGGCCCAAGGCAGGGCGGCGGCCGGGTAGGGCCCATCCCGCGTGTGGCGGCTGCCCCTTGCCCCGCTTGGCTGGCTTGCCCTCTTGGGCCTTTACCCTTTAGGGTTTAGGCCCATTAGGAGAAGTTGCCGCAAATATGTTAATAATAAATATTTATTTAATATTAATTCAAATAGTTAATATAAAAACATATTTATTAATTTCCTGTTTTCCCAAAACACCCTTCGGTCCATTCCGAACAACTTCGGATCCACCTGGAACGATTCTAGTTCTCACTCCGGAATGATTCTGTTATTCTCTCTTTCATACTTCGTTGATTCGTTCAACCAAAAGATCTATGAATATTATCGTACCCTTAACTGTGTTATCCCTACGGTTCGGTAACATCATAGACATGATCAAGACCTCTCTCGGATCAATGACCAATAGTGGGTCTGAGATACCCATAATGACCCATGTGCATTCCACGATGTCTATTGTCATTCAAACCATAAACGTCGAGTCCAAATTCCTTTGTTACTTCGATACATGAATTTTTCGAGATCTGATCATCCGTATCATCATACCTTGTTCAATCTCGTTACCAACAAGTGCAATTTACTCATTCCATAATATTCCATCCTCATGACCTAGTCACATGTTGCGCAACATTTATGGATGTAATCTCACTGAGTGGGCCTAGTGTATTTTCCTGTCATGCAGGTGAACAAATTTCGATCTTGATGCATAGTCCTCAACCTATCCCTCTAGAATATCCCTCATACACCTTTATAGTCACCCAGTTACAATCACGACGTTTGATACAGTCAAAACAACCTTGGGTGATAGTGATTAATATGATCTCACAGTCAAAGGACTATGATACTTCATTTCTAACTATTGCAACGATGAACATGTGATTATGATCGTGCTGCAATACTTATATAGGATAATATCCATCACATCATTCCCTAATGATATGACTTCATTGCCAGTCGGTATAGATGCACCATGATCAGGAAACCTTGGTCATCAGTTGCCCAATGAACTAGTTAAATAGATGCTACTAGGGACTCTGATGGTTTACATATCACACGTGTATCAATATTTGTGGTTGATAAAATTATAGCATAACACAAAACTATTATGAACTTATTGGGATATGATAATAAACACCCTTTATTATTTGCCTCTAGGGCATATCTCCTTCACACGCGTCATACACACAAATCTATATAAGGATTTTTTCTTTAAAAATACAAATACTTAGGGTACATATCCCAACTTAATCTAATTACAGCGACCCCTATCCTAGTCGGAGGCCACCCTCGGCCGCCGGGCCGCCTCCTTCGCCTTCGATGATTGCCTCCTGTGGTGCCGTGCGAGGGTCTCCGCCTCCCTCGTTCTTGCCACCGTTGGATCAGCATGGTTGCACGCCACCCTCGCCTCTCGTTTAGCCGTGGCTGCCACTGCCTCGACCTGCCTATCGGTGATCGAAGCGATGATGGCCTTCTTCTCCTGGTAATGGCAGAACAAGAGGTGGCCCAAGGCAGCGGTCGTCCTCCTTTGCCTGTGCATCCTGCCGCTGCTGCCCCTGCTCAGCGGAAGTCTCGGCAGCGACCCGGGCAGCCTCCTCCTTCGCCTGCTTATGGCTATGGAATATAGCCATCTATATCCACATTTAAACTGGATATTATTCATATTTTTGATGAAATTTCTCTCTAAACCCTGCCACTAATGCCTAAAGATCAAAGGAGTATGCAATCCTTTCTTTCTATTTATTCCTGCACAGATAATGACGTTTGATGATGGGAATCACAACATTAAAGTCAAAAATACAAGATTTCCAACAACCCAAAGAAACCAAGGGGTTGTGAAGTGGAGATCGAAGCTTTAACGACCAACTATATGGTAGGAATAAAATTTCGGCCGTATAGTTCCGACCGTATAGTTGCCATCGACACCGCTAGGTCAAACTGAATAACTTTCATGAAGGGACCCCCATATAAACAGGCTTCAGGCAACAAGAAACAGAGCCTCGGAGACCCCCGCGGAATCCTAGAAACCTACATCCACAACACCGAAGAGCCGCCGGAGGAATAGACTTAGATCTAATCTCCAAACCCTTCTCCACCACCATAGTCATATTCCACCACTTGTAATAGTAGATCTCATCTTCGATTGGTGACATTGTAAGACTATTTGCTATCAATCTCATGGTTTCCATTGCAATGTTTATGATTGTTGATTTCATCTCTATGCGTGAGTAATTCTCTTTGGGCTAAGGGCTTCGGCCTAGCCATGTAGTTTCTGTGCATGTTATTTATCATAGATGGGATCATGTATTAGTTTGTATGACATGATGATTACTGTATCCTCTCTTGCCTCAATCTAAGGAATTGTTAGGTACCCAAGACCCCAAGGATTGAGCCAGGTATAGGGAGTATGAGTAATGACTAATCTGCAGGTTGGGAACCCCAATGACAGAAGGGGTAGTACAACTATATGTAAGGGATTTACTTGGGATTAACGGTGACATCACTATGTATATCATTTGTTCTCTTTCTTTTATGGATGAGACTAGTAGATTCTTTATATAAGCGGTTGTGGAGGCAATAGAAATTATGGATGCACTGCCCACATATAATTATCTTGCTCTAACAATTACATGCATACTTTATTATTTTCTTTTATTCCCATTAGATGTTTTGCACAGCTACAGGTGAAACAGAAAGCCCTAGGCCCTCTCTCTCCATCATCGACAACAACAAAAGACAGCAAACTCTTGGTCCGGTAAAACACAAAAAGAATTCTAAAAGTCCTGAAGGTCCGTTAAAGTAACTTTATTATGCTTTCTGCTCCCCGAGGATTCGATAACCTAGGTCTACTAGGGAAAAAGAGCTATACTACATCCGTAATCCGATTGAAGGTATCAACCCTTTTTTTGGCACCGTTGCCGGGGAAGAAATAGCTACCCTGGTGAGGTTAGTAGGAACCTTGCTAGTTTTAATTCTTGTTTTCAATTTTGTTAGTTTGCTTTCAGTCTTTATTTGAAAAACCAAAAAAATAGTTAGTCTTTAAATTCTTGTTTTTACTATCATAAGTCTTTGTTTTAGAAAACCCAAAAACATAGGAAATATGGCTGAAAAGAAGCATGGGGAGTTTGCAACTCCCAACAATGATTATTTGCGTACTCCTATTACTCAACCATCTATTACTGCTGATGATTATTTAAGTTTGGAACATAATCAATTTGGAGGCTCTGCTATTGAGGACGCATGTATGCACTTGAACACTTTCACTGAAATATGTGATATGATGCGCATCAAAGATGTTGACCCCGATGCAGTCAAATTGCGCTTATTTCCTTTCTCTCTTAGACGAAGAGCAAAAGAATGATTGCTATCTTTGCCTAGAAATACTATTGCATCATGGGTGGAGTGTACTTCTTTATTTATGACTAAAATTTTCCCACCTTCAAAGACTATGCTGTTGGAGATATGCCCAAGAGGCAATAATAAAAGTGATTATTATTATATCTTTGTGTTTATAATGAATGTTTACATCCCATGCTATAATTGTATTATTAGGAAACACTAATACATGTGTGTTTTGTAAACATATAAGAGTCCCTAGTAAGCCTCTTGTTGAACTAGCTTGTTGATCAATTGATGATCATGGTTTCCTGATCATGGACATTAGGATGTGATTAATAACAAGGTTATATCATTAGGAGAATGATGTGATGGACACACACCCATAGTAAGCGTAGCATAAGATCAAGTCATTAAGTTCGTATTGCTATAAGCTTTTAAATGCATAGTAACCTAATCCTTCGACCATGAGGTTGTGTTAATCACCATCACCGGATGGGTACTTTCATGACATCAAACGCCGCTTCGTAACTGGGTGGTTATAAAAGTGTCATTGGGTATTCTGAAAGTATGTGTTGAAGCGCATGAACCAAGATTGGGATTTGTCCATCCATATGACAGATAGATATGCTCTGGGCCCTCTCGGTGGAATGTCATCTAGTTAGCTTGCAAGCATGTGACTAGGTCACAAGGGATGACATATCACGGAACGAGTAAAGAGTACTTATCAGTAACGAGGTAGAACTAGGTATGGAGATACTGACGATCAAACCTCGGATAAGTATAGTATCACGAGACAAAGGGAATTAGTTTCGTATGTAAGTGGTTCAATCGATCGCGAAGTCATCGTTGAGTATGTGGGAGCCATTATGGATCTCCAGGTCCCGCTGATGGTTATTGATAGGAGATGTGTCTCTATCATGTCTACATATTCACGAACCGTAGGGTGACACACTTAAGGTTCGAAGTTGTTTTAAGTAGATATGGAATATGCGTTGGAGAACGAATGTTGTTCGGAGTCTCGAATTGGATTCGGGACATCAGGAGGAGATACGAAATGGTCCGGAGAATAAGATTCATATATAGGGGATCATTTTCTGAGTTAGGAAATATTCCGGAGTATTTGTATGAGAGTTCTAGAAGGTTTCAGAATGTTCCGGAAGGTTCTGGAAGGTTTCTTGGAGTTTGCTTGAAAACCAAGGAAGAGATCAAGGAGTCCTGGTGGGTCAAGACTAGGAGTCGTGGGGGAGGAGGACTCCTCCCCCCACTCCCCAATCCGCCGGCCTAGAGGAGGGGAGTCCTACAAGGACTCCCCCTCCCCAGGCGCGCCTCCACCCCTTAAACAGAAGGGCAGGGGCGCCCCCTCCACACACGCTCTCATAACGTCTAATCTCTGCCGCCTCTCTCCTCCACCATATTCTGCACAGGCATAGGCGAAGCCCTGCAGAATTCTCTACTCCACCACCACCACCACGCCGTCGTGCTGCTGGGATTCCGTGGAGAAGATTTACTACCTCCGCTGCTCGCTGGAACGGGGAGAGGAAGGTCTGCTTCGACTCCGCACGTGTGACCGACTGCGGAAGCGCTGCCGAAACGTGGCACCGGAAGGATCGTCCACTTGACCGACTGCGGAAGCGCTGCCGGAACGCGACGCCGGAAGAATCGTCCACACGATCTTGAGATCGGCAAGTGATCGACTACATCAACCACGAGATCTAATCTCGTTAACGCTTTCGGATCTACGAGGGTTAGTTCCTATCTATCTCGTTGCTCATGTCTAATAGATTAGATCTTGGCTTTTATCTAGATTAGATCTGGGTTTTGTTCGTTCTTGCGGTAGAAATTTTTTGTTTTCCATGCTACGAACCCATCATATGCAACTAAGATCTAATATTACTGGTTTTAGACAGCAAGAGCGTGAGTCACTAGCGCTTGCATGGGAGAGGATGAAAGAATGTATGAGAAACGGTCCCAGTCATGGGATGGAGGATTGGTTAATTTTCCATTTATTTTATAATGCCCTTAACCCTTTGTCTAAGTCTATGCTTGATACTGCAGCTGGAGGAACATTTATGGGCAAACATATTACCGAAGCAAAGCAGCTGTTATACGATATGCAAGACAACCATGCCCAGCGGCATGTGGATAGATCAAATACGAAGAAGGTGAACTCCGTCTCACCACAAGAAAATGAAGAACTCAATGCTAAGCTGGATGAGCTCATATTAGCTGTAAAAGGTAAGGAAAACCAAGTAAGAGTTATCCCAGAATCAAATATTGAAGAAATAGACTTCATAGCTCGTAATGATTATAACCCTGCTTGGAAGAAGAATTATAATCCTAATTTTTAGAAACATTATTCTAGTCCTGCATGTAACTCTAATAATAACATGGGAACAAGTAATGATAGTCTCCAAGAAACACTTAAGTCCTTTATAGATTCACAAAATGAGCAAAACAATATCCTTGTTAAAATAACAGAGATCCATGATGCTATGCTTGGTTAATTATCTAACCAAGCTATAAGTTTGAGGAATGATTTGCAGGCCCTCCAAGAAAGAACAAGGATTGTTGAGGCACATCTAAGTAAGATAACCGAGAGTCAAACTCTCATTCTAGCTAAATTTGCAGGTAAAGCTGAGCCAATCATGTTGAAGAACTCAAGATGATGAGAATCCAAAGGGAGGAGCCTAAAGAACTTGAGTATAGTAATGCTCCTTCACCAAATTACACCGTTGAAGATCTTGTAAAAAGGATCAATATCAAGATTCCGGTAAGTGAAGGAAATGAGGAAGCTATGTATCAACACTTCGTTAACTAGGTAGCAATAAAGGTATGTGAGCTTGAGGAAGATATAAGAAAATTGCTGAAAAATTACTTGTGAAGCTTGATGATATATTTGAGCCTACTATTTAGATTAAAATTGGGACCAATGAGATAGCTGCACTTTTTTATCTAGGTGTAAGCGTTTCAACAATTCCAAAAAGTCTTTTTAATAAGTTAAATCTTGGCTCCTTTGAAATCACCGAATTAAAATTACATCTAACAGATTCTACCTACAAACAAGTTGTAGGGATTAAATAAAATACTTTAGTATACATTAAAGGCCGTCCTGCTCTTATTGATTTTGTATTGTTGACATGCTGGAAGATTCTACTGCTCCTATTATACTAGGCCATCCATTCTAAAGAACTATTAAGGCTTTGATTAATCTACATGAAGGGAACTGATACGTCCATTTTGCACCACTATTCTATGTCTTAATTCACTATTATTCATTGATATATTTCGTATTGAGAGGTGATACTTATGTTATTTCATCTGTTTTTGCATGGTTGATGACTTTTGGAGCATGGACCGCTGCAGTCAGGATTCTGATGGAAAAGGTGCTGTTTGGAGGCAAAATTCGCGAAGATCAGAAAATTCGGAAAAATATACGGAAAATCCTATTTTTCCAGAATACTAAGGATGCCAGAAGACGGAGTGGAGATAGGCCATAGGGGGGCCACACCACCCCCTGGTGCGGGCAGCCCTAGGTCGCACCAGGAGGTGGTGTGGCCACCCTGGCCCACTCCAGCCTCTCCCCTCTGACGTATATCATCCTCCCGAAACCCTAAGACTCGGGGGGCGACCACGGAAAGATTCCGCCGCCTCTGCGGGGCAGAAAACACCGAGAGAGAAAGATCTCTTCGGTAGGCAGATTTCTGCCGGGGGAATTCCTTCCCGGAGAGGGGAGATCATCACCATCAACACCACCATCAAGTTGGACTTCATCGGGATCATCATCATCATCACCACCATCATCACCATCAGCACCCTCATCACCATCTCCATATTGCTGTAACAATTTGGTTGAATCTTGCATAGTTCATAGGGGAAACTTTCCTGGTGTTGATTACACTTTGTAGTTGATGCTTTTGAGTGAACCGTTGAATTATTGTCTATGTTCAGATTGTTATACATCATTATTCCATCTCTGATCATGATCCACATGATGTCTTGTGAGTAGTTCGTTTTGTTCTTGAGGACATGGGAGAAGTCTTGTTGTTAGTAGTGGAGTTATGTTGAGAAAGATTCAATAGATTGTTATTTAAGTTGTGGTGTACTTCTTCTAGTGGTGTCATGTGAACGTCGACTACATGACACTTCACCTATATGGGCCTAGGGGAATGCATTGTGTATTTGGCTACTAATCGTAGGGGTTTCCGGAGTGACAGAAACCTGAACCCCTGTTAGGAAACCATTGCACAAGGGACGTAAGGGTCTTAGAGTTTAAAGCTGTGGTTAGGTTTCTACCTTAATTACTTTCTTGTACTTACGGATGTTTGCAAGGGGTATAATCACAAGTATGTATTAGTCTTGGATGGGGCGGTACATTAGCACAGGTTCACCCACACAACACTTAGCAAGCTAGAGAAGATTAATCAACTATATGAAGCGAAAGCACTTGATAGTCTTCCCATGTGTCCTCAAGAACGTTTGGTCATCTTAAGTAATACAACCGGCTTGTCCTTTGCTGCATAAAGGATTGGGCCACTTGCTGCATTTATTCCTACTGTCTTTTATTTACTCGTACTTTGTTTACTTGCTTTATCAAAAAACCCTAAAAATCCATTTGCTAAGTATTTGCAAAGAATTCCTGATCCATACCACTAGCCAGCACCTTCTGCTCCTCGTTGGGTTCGACACTCTTACTTATCGAAAATACTGCGATACACCCCCTATACTTGTGGGTCATCAAGACTATTTTCTAGCGCCGTTGCCGGGGAGTGAAGCGCTATTGGAAAGTGGAACTGGTAAAGGAAACTTCTACTGTGAGTATTGTTTACTTCTGCTAGTTGCTTGATTTTCGTTATGGATAATTCGCTGAGTTTCTTATTTGGTAATGCTACTACCACTGCTAAGGTACTAGATAAGCCACCACCTGCTGAGAAAGATGTTTTCAAAATACCTACAAGAATTATTGATCGTGTTATGGATAACTATTATGTTGGGGATGGAATTGTCCATCCCGGTGATCATTTGCTCTTTATACACGAATTATGCGGGTTGTTCAAGTGTGCAGGTATTACTACAGATCAAGTTAAGAAGAAGTTATTCTCATTATCACTAAAAGGAAGAGCTGAGGAATGGTATAAGCTGCTGAAGAATGGTCAAGCTCTGGAAATGGGAGGAAATAGTGCCTCTCTTCTATTCAAAGTTTTATCCTCCTAGTGAGATTCATAAAGATCGGAATCAAATATACAACTTTTGGCCTCTTGATGGAGAGAGTACAGCTCAAGCTTGGGGGATATTGAAGTTACTAATGCTCAAATGTCCCATTCATGAGCTCCCCAACAATATTATTATCAACAACTTTTATGCAAGGCTCCCTCTACATGATAAGGATTTATTGGATGCTTCTCGTGCTGGATCATTCACTCGCATGGAAGAAGAAGCTAAATGGGATCTTCTGGACTGTATTCAAGATAATGTTGAAGCTTGGGAGAATGACAAAGGTAGAAAGTCAGGTATAAATTATGATTATGAATGCATTGAATCTTTTATGGGAACTGATGACTTTCAAAATATTAAAAATGCTTATGGTCTAGATTCTCAAGCTATTGCTTCTTATTTTAAGGCATTTGCTTCTTATATTGAAGTGCCTAAAAGGAAGTGGAATAAGTATCATGAACCTTATAAAGATATTGCTAAGAGTGTTCCTGCAAGAAATACTGAAGTTTATACTGCTAATCATGTTTTACCTAAACCTTATATTGAGAAAATGCCTTTTCCAGTTAAGGTATTAGAACATTCTATGATAGCTAGTATGGTTAATGAAAGTACAAATAAAGCTGTTGAACCTGATAAAGAAATGGTTGATGAACCTATAATAGAAAGTGTGAAAGACTTTGTCACTAAGTATGAAAAAGAGGGACACACTATCCTTTGTAAGGATACCTCTAATATGGTTTCGCAAAGTAGTGTTATGAGAGCTAGAATTCCTGTGTTTTCTAGTATAATAAGTGATCATTGCTATGATGGTCCTTGTGATAGCTATATTGTTAAGTTTATGCATGATACTGAAAGTTACTATGAGAGAGGGAAAAGTGTTCTTATGTATGTCAATAATATCAAGTTTCCTCGTTTTATGCTGAATTTTTTTATGTTGCACATCTTTTGCCTTCTTATGCAAGTTGCCTCTGGTTTTAACAACTTGTTTGTTTACAAAATCCCCTTGCATAGGAAGTGGGCCAGACTTAAATGTGTGTGTTTTTGCTTCTTAATGCTCTCTTTCACTTCAGTTCATATCCCTATGAGAGCTTCTTCAAAATTATCATGTCCATCTT
Source organism: Avena eriantha (assembly GCA_910589775.1). Taxonomy (NCBI): domain Eukaryota; kingdom Viridiplantae; phylum Streptophyta; class Magnoliopsida; order Poales; family Poaceae; genus Avena; species Avena eriantha. The sequence continues at coordinate 128,650,483 of OU342743.1, read as the reverse complement.
AATGGCTATAAAGAAAGAGCTTTTTGGGAGACAACCCAATTTGTTTTTGCTTTTATTTTGTTTTTGTTTCTTTAAGTCTTGTAAGTTATTACTTCGGTAATAACCGCTCCTTATCCGTTTTGTTCGGTTTTTGTGTCAAGATCAACCTCTAATGAGAGAGAAGTAATATTTGGGGAAGTTGCGGTCCCAAAACAGATTTTTGTGCTTCACCGTAAAAATTCGTGAGAGATCTCTGTATGTCGGATTGAGCTGTAACTTTGTGTGCTTCTGCCCCAGGTTGTTATTTAACTTTCGTTAGTTTTGCACTTTTTGATTTGAGCAACAGAAGATTTTAGAAAAATTTGATTTTTACCTGCTGGTCGGTTTTGACAGATTTTGCCACTTTTGCATTTGCTTATTTATTCGATTTCCTTTTTGAATTCTTTTTGGGTTTTTGGAAGGAGTTGCTACTGTACCTTATGTTTTGATGGTTTTCAGTTGAAGTTGGATTCAAAAGGTTTTATCACTTCACTTATACTAATGTTGCTAATGAGAACTGTGTGAAGTTTTGTGTGAAAGAAATTTCCAAGAAGTGGAGATAATGGTGTAATAAGGGAGAGAAGGGTTTTATGACTCAACTAATAGGTGTATGAAGATGAAGATATTGATGTTATTCAAGTGGTGACTCCGGAAGAATCTACCAGATACCAAATTCAGAGACCTGCAGAGTCTGTTTTCAAATAGGTAACAGTTTTGGTAAGAAAAGTTCCGCGAAAATACAATCCAACTATATTTTTGCAGTTTTCAGTCAATAAGGAAAGCTATGAAGCGAAAAAGGGACGGAAACGGAGCCAGGGTGGTGCCACCCTGTGGCGCGGGCCCACCCCTGGCCGCGCCACCAAGTGGTGAGGCCACCCCGGACTCCGCCCCCGACTCGTTTTCTCCCAGTACCTTCCTTTTGATATGAAACTTCGTAATATATAACCCCCCGGGATATTCTAAGGTTTATATATTGTGTTTTCGTCGTGTTTTTGTTTCGATCTATTTCTGCCAGGTAGAATCCCAGATTTGGAGCCACAATGTCTTCCACTGGATCAGCCGAGGGAGATTCCTTAGTAGATATCATCAACCCATACATGAGAGAGTTGAAGATTCATTCCAAGGAGTTGTTGCTCGAAGATGGGGATGTCCGCATTAAAGAGGTTCAAGGCCCTAAAGGTGAAGGAAGTCTGGAGGACAGGATGGAAGCACTGGAGCAAGAAGTCTTTAGGTACAAGAAGATGGCGGAGCGCGAAGTGGATATCATCCATAAGATTTGTTCTGAACTCATCACCGAGCACCAAAAGGAGACTGCTGAACTCAAAGACGAAGTCCTCTCACTCCGCCAAACAACCAACAAACTGCAAGCACAGTTCTATGACATTCAAAATCAAAACTGTGAGTATGAGGCTAGGTTTAAACGATAAGTGCTGCTACAAGTTTCAGGATGTTGGAAACCACGATGTCCTTTGTTGATGGGAAGCCTTTACCCTGGAAGACGGACGAAGATGAGAGGATACCACCACCACCAAAGGAGTAATTAGTCATCAGGTTTGGCATCCCCTTGGTTTGTTCCAAGCTTGGGGGAGTGCCGCGGTATCACATCACTATCTTTTATCTTTTTACCTTTTTAGTAGAGTCATATCAGGAAAAGAGGAGTTATTATGTAGTATGGTTTGCATTATGGAAGTGTCCCCTCTCTCGTTAGATATGTATCCCTTGGTGTGAGTTGCCGTTATGGAATATTAATGAGAAGTTCTATCATTCACTCTTTTGCATAGCTTATATTAGTTTTCAATTCGTGGTTATATGATTGATCTTGTTGTTACTATTGGTATCACTTTGGGATCATTGAGTTAATTTAGTTGGTTTTGGCAAACTTGGCTCGGTCAGTAGCACACTATTTTTGAGAGTTGAAAGAAAAGATAGAAGTACACTAGAGAAAAATAATTTCATCATCTTTCTTTCTTGATTTTCTCATAAGTTTAGTATTCTCTAGTTAAGATCTTTTGTGCTTCCGAGGAAGATTGCATGTTTGTTTTTATCACTTGTATGTTTGGTTGTTTCCTTCAACTCTTATACTTGCTACCCAGCCTTGCTAGCTAAAAACCTCTACTGAGAAGGTATTCTTCTTGTGCATCCACCTCCTTTAAACCAAAACCTTTACCATTTGTGTCCACCATACCTACCTAGTAGCATTATTGCTATTCCAAGTAAATTCTTGTTTTATCTACCTCCCAAATTAAACTTGTTATGTGAAAATTAGTGATTAAATCTCTCACGAACTTGATGGCACACTTTACTTCCGTGCACTTAATAAACTTGAACCATTGTGCTCACATATGTTGCGTATATGCTTGCGCTTTGTAAGTTGTGGATTAGAAGAACCATGATGTCGTGGGGAACGCTTTCAACATTGCACTGGTACTTCGTACCTAGTTGATATCATGTTCTTTTGTCTATGGATGTCGTCGGTGTGCAATGAAAGGGGAGCTTGTAAGTCCATGGAGTTATGCATGTGTGTTAGAGAAACGCCTAGGCCGCTGGTCTAATCCATGCTGACATGGTGGAAACCTACAGCGTAACCATAACGGGTATCTATGAAGCATTCTTCTTATAAAAAAGAGATAGAGATTGAGAAAAAGAGAAAAGAAAAAAAGAGATATTATGAAAAGAGGAAAGAGAGAAAAAAGCACCATATTCCCGTGGTAAATAAGAAGATTGCTGAGATACTTGTTGTCTGCTTGCCTTGTCATTTTTATATGGGGATTCTTCCGTATCATCGGGCAAGGGGTACAACTTGTCAATGCATATCCTCATATTTGATCACTTTAACCTTAATCACCTAAAGATTCCTATGATAGGGGCAATGAGAGCTGAAAGATAGTAAGTATCATAATTTTTGGGAGCTCTTTATGAGACTTGCAATCCCTGCTTCCCTCTTTGAAGGGCCTTTCTTTTACTTTGTAGTTGAGTTAGTAAACCTACTCCCTTCTACCTCAGCAAGTATTTTGAGTTGATATGTTTCATTCATTCATATGATGATTTATGCAATCATGTCTTATGTCCCTTGCTTTGCACATTGCTCTTATCTTGATGTTTACTACTTTGAAATCTATCATTGAAAAAGCAGCTATTTGTGAACTCCAGCAAATTATCAACTATTCTTCGACCAAGAGCTAAGTTTGCCATTACCAATTATGATTCACTTTATGTATCATTATTGTGTTTCCTTTACTTATTACAAGTTGAGTTATATAATAGTGAGTTGTCTTCTATTATGATCTATGCTTTTGATGAATGTGATGCTTCTTGTCCATATTCTTTTATCGACTCTTCACTCCATAAACCTGAGGCCATGTTTATTGAGCTCAGTTTCGCTTGAGAACAAGCGAAGTCTAAGCTTGGGGGAGTTGATACGTCCACTTTGCACCACTATTCTATGTCTTAATTCACTATTATTCATTGATATATTTCGTATTGAGAGGTGATACTTATGTTATTTCATCTGTTTTTGCATGGTTGATGACTTTTGGAGCATGGACCGCTGCAGTCAGGATTCTGATGGAAAAGGTGCTGTTTGGAGGCAAAATTCGCGAAGATCAGAAAATCCGGAAACATATACGGAAAATCCTATTTTTCCAGAATACTAAGGATGCCAGAAGACGGAGTGGAGATAGGCCATAGGGGGCCCACACCACCCCCTGGCGCGGGCAGCCCTAGGTCGCACCAGGAGGTGGTGTGGCCACCCTGGCCCACTCTAGCCTCTCCCCTCTGACGTATATCATCCTCCCGAAACCCTAAGACTCGGGGGGCGACCACAGAAAGATTCCGCCGGCTCTGCGGGGCAGAAAACACCGAGAGAGAAAGATCTCTCCGGTAGACATATTTCTGCCGGGGATATTCCTTCCCGGAGAGGGGAGATCATCACCATCAACACCACCATCAAGTTGGACTTCATCGGGATCATCATCATCATCACCACCATCATCACCATCAGCACCCTCATCACCATCTCCATATTGCTGTAACAATTTGGTTGAATCTTGCATAGTTCATAGGGGAAACTTTCCTGGTGTTGATTACTCTTTGTAGTTGATGCTTTTGAGTGAACCGTTGAATTATTGTCTATGTTCAGATTGTTATACATCATTATTCCATCTCTGATCATGATCCACATGATGTCTTGTGAGTAGTTCGTTTTGTTCTTGAGGACATGGGAGAAGTCTTGTTGTTAGTAGTGGAGTTATGTTGAGAAAGATTCAATAGATTGTTATTTAAGTTGTGGTGTACTTCTTCTAGTGGTGTCATGTGAACGTCGACTACATGACACTTCACCTATATGGGCCTAGGGGAATGCATTGTGTATTTGGCTACTAATCGTAGGGGTTTCCGGAGTGACAGAAACCTGAACCCCTGTTAGGAAACCATTGCACAAGGGACGTAAGGGTCTTAGAGTTTAAAGCTGTGGTTAGGTTTCTACCTTAATTACTTTCTTGTACTTACGGATGTTTGCAAGGGTATAATCACAAGTATGTATTAGTCTTGGATGGGGCGGTACATTAGCACAGGTTCACCCACACAACACTTAGCAAGCTAGAGAAGATTAATCAACTATATGAAGCGAAAGCACTTGACAGTCTTCCCATGTGTCCTCGAGAACCTTTGGTCATCTTAAGTAATACAACCGGCTTGTCCTTTGCTGCATAAAGAATTGGGCCACTTGCTGCATTTATTCCTACTGTCTTTTATTTACTCGTACTTTGTTTACTTGCTTTGTCGAAAACCCCTAAAAATCCGTTTGCTAAGTATTTGCAGAGAATTCCTGATCCATACCACTAGCCAGCACCTTCTGCTCCTCGTTGGGTTCGACACACTTACTTATCGAAAATACTGCGATACACCCCCTATACTTGTGGGTCATCAGGAACATGAAACTTCAATTGCCTCGGGATCCTTTTGTTATTCATTTTCCCATAAGAAGAAAGCCAAGCATGATAAAAAGGAGGCCATCACTTTGAAGGCCAACTATTTTGGAGTGGGTGTTCCACTCATCTAGGCTAAGTGAGCAACATCAAGGTCAAGCTATTGACCATAAAAGAGCGCTTCATGGGAGGCAACCCATGTGAAATAAAGGTTTGAGTAAAGTTTTTAAGTTTTAGTTTAAGTTTTATGTTTAATAAAGAGTGCTAGAAAGCTGAAGTTGAGGAGAAGAAGTTTGGTAGTACTAAAAATCCTTCTTTATACATGCTGATGCTGGTTGACAATTTTTACTGTCATTTTTCCGTCAAAAATAAGGTGTTTCGCTAAGTTTCAGGATAAGAACGAATTGTCGAAGAAATATAATTTTTTTGATGTCTACTGAAGGTTTAACGACCAACTATACAGCGGGAATAGAAATTCTAGCCGTATATATATATATGTTTGCCATCGACAATTTTTCTTTCATAGGTACTGAAGGTTTAACGACCAACTATACGGCGGGAATAAAAATTCCAGCCATATAGTTCTGACCGTATAATTATCGTTGCCTGTGTAAAATTACTTTTCCAGGTTACAGAAGGTTTGATGACCAACTATACGTCGGGGATAAAAATCCCGGCCATATAGTTCTGGCCGTATATTTGCGCCGCCAGGTGAAAACCATATTTTTTTTACATCAGACCAACTATACGGCGGAAACAAATTGTTCCGACCATATAGTTTATCCGTATAGTTGCGTCCGACCACAAAATCACCACGGGAAGGTACCCCCAACACCAAAACTTCAATCCTTTTTCTCTCTTCTACCTCCAAACTCTCTCAAAACCTCAAGAGATCTTCATCTCTACTTAATTTTGTTCGATTTCCTCGCACACAACTGATCTATGGTATGTTTATCCTCCGATCCTCCAATTACTTTTTGCAAATTCATTCTCGATCTGTTATCACTATCAATCTAGGGTGAGACCCGATGACTGGGTTCCTACACCAATAACAGGGTTATTGCAGTACTTGTAGCAGCAAATATTTAAAGAGTTTGTCCCGATGGGAGCTCGGCGAACACGACCCCGCAACCACGTTGTCAATGCAACCACGTTCGCACCCAAACCATGGTTTGGAAATAGCGTATTCTATAAGTTGCTAGGATAAATGAATTTAAAATGTTTTGTAATAACTACTACTAGGACTGGAAGAAAACTAGAACAAATGTAAAAATGAAAAGAGGTGAATGCAATGAGATGAAATATTAATGCTATGATTCCTCAAGTAATGTTGTGTATACCGGTGTGCATGATAAGTGCTTATGGAATCGTTGTTAACTATAATTGTGGCGGTCCCTCATAAACCGTTGTGTCCCACCGTTGGTAAGTGGCAACTAGACAACTCAATTGTCCACACCATCTTCGGGCATGGGTCATCTCGTAAGAGAATAGTGTATTAAGGTAACAATACCAATCAAGGTAAACCAGAGCAAAGGCATTAAGTTCTATAGACAATCATACTCCTAAGCAAGTGTGCTAGTCACAAGATATCTCGTCTATCACTTTGGGGTCAAGCAATTCGCAACACTATACCTATCTATATCATGAATGATCTTGAAGGAACTCTGGGCAGTGCATCCTAAGCTGCTATTGCCTCCACAAATCACTTATATCAAATAGCCTATTAGTTCTACCCATGGAAGAGTAGAGACTAATAATAAGTTTTGTGACACTCCGTGAATCCCTAGTAAATTCCTCCATAATGGATTGGATGTCTCCAATCACTAGAATAATATCATGAATAGAACAATGTAAATAGAAAGCACAAACATATTAATTAACAAGAACACACCACACTTTAATTACTCAAATCATCATAACATTAAAAAAGGGGGTTCAAGCCATGTTACAACCCATCATGGAGATCATGACGGGGAAGGATGAAGGAGTAGCGGCGATGGAGATGGTGATGACGGCACGGTGATGGTGGCATCGGCGTGGTGATGGCGGCGTCCTCCTTCTCCTCATCTTCTTGCTTGGGTGGCTTGATGGTGTTGATGGAGATATGGATCTTGGTGGAGCTGTAGAGGCTATGGATGCGGCACGGTGGCAGGCTCCGCCATGGAGGCGGTAGATGGTATCTAGATCTTGTATATGGTGTATGGTGGCTTCCTCCTCTCTTCTTTGACTCTTCCCTCCTTTATATAGGTCTTGGGGTGCCCTAGGGTTCCCCCAATACCGTCATATGACTTAGGGAAGGTTCTAGAGCTTTCAAAGGGTGAAATCCCGTCATTTGCGACCTTTTTGGCAACTATACAGCGGGAGCTATATGGCCGGAACTTTTGCTCCTGCCGTATAGTTGGTCGTTAAACCTTCGGTACTCTTTAGTATTTTGGCCGCCATTTCTTCATACGAACTCTGTTTTGGGTGTTCTTGGGCTCGTTGAATTCATCTCGTTGGGGGATACAACCATGTGATCTTGGATCTTTATTTTGAGAAGTTGGAAAATTTCACTTTTCCAACACCTCAAATGGCTAAGTCTGGTGCCTGCAGCTCCTCCATACTATGCTCTCTTTGTTCCTTTTGCCTTTGTTTTATCCATAATCATCATCAACACCTACACACATGTCAAAGACAAGGAAGAGGGATAAATTTCTACCTAAACTACTAAATGTGCAAAGCTCATATTGAATTTAATAAAAACAAGTAATCATGCATATCAGGCAGAGCAATAGTTAGATGGAGTATGATATGATAGGAAAATAACACAATTTATATTGCTAAAAAGTGTTGTATTATCACAGCCATCAAGACCTACTATGAACTAATTGCCATGATTCTCTTGCCTAGATTATTATTTTGAGGGGACTCTTTAGTGTGCTAAGATAAGGAATATGTTATGCTTATCATTGTTGGATAAAAAAGTTTTCTTTTTATATTTCCTTATTATTTTAGATGATGAACACAAGGAGCCAAACTCGTGCTCGTGCCGTGATACCTTCGATCCGGATTATGGATGTACTATAGCTTCTTTTCCCTAGTAGACCTAGGTTATCTAATCCTTTGGAAGCAGATGCGTAGTGAAGTTACTTTAACGGACCTTCGGGAGTTTTAGAATTCCTTTTGTGTTTTTACCAGACCAAGAGTTTACGTCTTTTTGTCGTAGTCGATGATGGAGAGAGAGAGGGCCTAGGGCGTTCGGTTTCACCTGTAACTGTGCAAAACATCTGATGGGAATAAAAGATAAAGATAAAGTATGCATGTAATTGTTAGAGCAAGATAAATTATATGTGGGCAGTGCATCCATAATTGTATTGCCTCCGCAACCGCTTATAGAAATAACCTACTAGTCTCATCCATGGAAGAAAGAGAATTAATGATATTCATAGTTATGTCACCGTTATCCCAGGTAAATCCCTCACATACAGTTGTACTACTCCTTCTGTCCCTGGGAATCCCAACCTGCGGATTAGTCATTACTCATACTCCCTATACCTGGCTCAATCCTCTAGGTCTTGGGTACCTGAAAATTCCTTAGATTGAGGCAAGATAGGATACAATAATCCTCATGTCATACAAACTAATACATGATCCCATCTATGATAAATAATATGCACAAACGCTACATGGCTAGGCCGAAGCCCTTAGCCCAAGGAGAATTACTCACACATAGAGATGAGATCAACAATCACAAACATTGTAATGGAAATCATGAGATTGATAGCAAATAGTCTTACAATGTCGCCAATCGAAGAAGAGATCTACTATTACAAGTTGTGGAATATGGCTATGGTGGTGGAGAAGGATTTGGAGATTATATCTAAGTCTATTCCTCTGGCGGCTGATGATCTGGGGCAGGGACTCTAGAGTGCTCTTTTCTCGTCGCTCGAGGCTTCTTTATATAGGGGTCCTGATGGCCCAAAATATATTGAGCTCGTTGGGGAACCCCAAGAGGAAGGTATGATGAGCACAACAGCAAGTTTTCCCTTAGTACGAAACCAAGGTTTAATCGAACCAGTAGGAGCAAGGAAACACCCCAAAGGTGTAGCTAGCTGAACGTTGGCAGGGCGCACTACCGGTGCTAGAAGCAATGTGGAGACCAACACAACACAACCACAGAACTATGTCCCCAACTTGCGATGAGGTTGTCAATCTCACCGGTTTTGCTGAAAACAAAGGATTAAATATATCGAATGGAAGAAAGTAATAGTTTGTAGAAAGTAAACATAAAGCAGTAAATAGTTTGATTGAAGATTGAATGTAAAAGAAAGGACCGGGGTCCATAGTTCACTAGAGGTGGCTCTCCTTAACGTAGATAACATGCTGGGTGAACAAATTACTGTGGGGCAATTGACAAACATCGAGAAAGCATACACGCATATACTAATCATCTTGAATCATTTGAGACTTGATTGGGCATTACAACATTATACATAGACCGCCATCCAACTGCATCTATGACTAATAATCCACCTTCAGGTTATCATCCGAACCCCCTCTAGTATTAAGTTGCAAGCAACAGATTATTGCTTTACGAATTGCGTGTAAAGTAAACAATACGATTGTTCTATGAACAAAGGATTGTTGTTTTCTCCCTAGTAGCAACAACACATCTAGTACCTTAGAGATTTTTGTCACTTCCCCAGATTACCAGAGGCATGAACCCACTATCGAGCATAAATACTAACTCTTGGAGTTGCTAGCATCTACTTGGCCAAGATAGCTACTAACAACGGAAAGCATGCAAGATCACAAATAACAAAGACATGATAGAATCAATAATCAATCTGAAATAGCATCTCAATATCCATCGGATCCCGGCAAACACAACATGCATGGATTACAAATAGATGATCTTGATCATGAACGGAGCTCACAAGATCTAGACATGAAATCACAAAGGAGGAGAACCAGCCATCTAGCTACTACATGGACTCGTAGTCCAGAGATGAACTACTCACGCATCACACCAGAGGCTTGCATGATGATGAAGAAGGCCTCCAGGGTGAATTCCCCTCTCCGGCAGGGTGCCGGGAAGAGCTTCAGATCTCTCCCGATCTAGGGATGGAGATGACAGTGGCTATAGACTCTTTCGTGGATTCTTGATCGGGTACTTAGGGTTTTGGTATCGGAGGCAATATATAGGCAGAAGGAGAGGCCAAGGGGGTGCTGGGGTCGGCCAGACCACCCTCTGGCGTGGTCCAGGCCTGCCCGTGCGGCCAGGTGGTGCGGCCGGGCCCTAGCCCCTCTCCGTCTCGTATTCTGGCGCCAGATGTCTTCCGGTAAAATAGTGATTTTGGCTTTTGTCCCGTCCAATTTCGAGAATATTCATTTTCTGACTTCCTAGAACCAAAAACAGCAGAAAACAGGCAGCTGGCACTGTGGCTCATTGTTAATAGGTTAGTCCAAGAAATCATATGAAAAGTACTCCAAAGTGTGGACAAAACATAAGAAAGTAGATAAAACCAAGCATGGAACATCAAAAATTATAGATACATTTGCAATTTATCAGGTCCCTTCACGAAAATTGTTCTGTTTGACCTAGCGGTATCGATGGCAACTATACGACCGGAACTATACGGTCGGAATTTTGTTCCGGTCGTATAGTTGGTCGTTAAAGCATCTGCCTCTGACCCATGACTCCTGGTTTCTTCTGGTTGTTGGAAATCTTGTATCTTTGACTTTAATGTAGTGATTCCCATCATAACACGTCATTATCTGCGCAGGAAAAAAATAGAAAGAAAGGATTGCATACCCCTTTAAATATTAGGCACTAGTGGCAGGGTTTAGAGAGATATTTCATCAAAAATATGAATAATATCCAGTTTAAATGTGGACGTAGATGGCTATATTTCAGAGCCATCAACCTCCCCAAGCTTAAACTTGATCGTCCTCGAGCAAGAAAACCAAAATCAAAAAGGAACTCAACATTTAAACTGAAATAACAAGATGATGATCTTACTCATGATTGGCAGTCTCATGTTTCATCGACTTCATAAATATGAAAAACTTCAGCATAGATAGAGTAATGGCAAGCATATCATACGGGTTTTATGCATCCTTATAGCAAAACAAAATTATTGTTAACATGGATGATTCAAATGTGTAAACTTTATTCCATGTCATGTAATCAACTCATAGGCTTGCCTTTGAACGATAAAGTATAATCATGTAAATTGAGGGTGTGAGAGTTGTCATGAAAAGCATATACACTAGAGTATCTCAATTATCCCACATCAATAAATCAAGACTTTTCAAGCACTACTTTTCTATTCTGTGTCCTTCAAGAATTTCAGTTTTTGAGTAATTGAGAGCATGCCAAAGATTTTTTATTAGTTTATCGGGCTATTATGGACACTCGTGGCATCACTAAGGTTTTTGTTCCTTTTACATAATGATTACTCATAACAGCTAAAGGAGTGATTCCATCATGAACATAGTTACCCGGGAGTGCCAAGAATCTTACCCACTATAGCATTCTTGCTACATGTGTTTAATCAACTCATAGCCGAAATCTAGGAGTTTCCTCCATGAAGATCGTTCGTAGGCCAGCGGAGTTGTTGGCATCCCATGAAGTTTGACACGCATAAATCTATATCATTCTTATGATTAACAAGTCAAACTTTGGCATGCTCACAACAACCGCTAAACATTAATTCAATCGAACAAATACTTTTGACAAGAGCTATCAAGTCAATCAACATTTTCAGTGGTGTTGAGTGTCTCTAGAAATAAGCCTTCAAGACTAAGCACTACAACACCCAAGCCTTCAATTCTGAGACTTTTTCTTATTACAATTGTTTAGCAATTTTTGGCAAGACTTGGTTAATTACGAGAGCTGGAACAAAACGTACCCAACTAAATACTCATGCAAACAAAAATCTTATTATAATACAAAGACTCACTCCACTAATATAACATCTCAACCTTTACTACTAACTAGCATGGGTTTCTCAAACTTCAGAAGTGGGGAGTCATAAGAAATACATCTCATGTTTAGTTCCACTTATGTCTTTCTTTTTTTCTTTGCTTCTTGGAAACTCGAAGTTGATCACTCTCCTGCAAATACATGAAAACCTCGAGGTGGAAAGAAAAGAAAGAGGGAAAATAAAGAAAAATGGAGAAATCCTTTTGTGGTTTTTAAGAGAGGGAGTTTAAAGAATAGAAATTTGGCGGCAAAGCTCGGCTAGAAAATCTCGAACGAAAATAGAAAGAGCTAAAAATAAAGTGTTGGTGAAACTAACATGAGTGCTTATAAACTCGAATTAAAAACACAACCTCGAAATAAATAAAAGCAAATGAACGCCAAATAAACATACATGAGGAAACTTCCCCAAGCTTAGGCTTTTGCAAGCCCTTCAAATCATTGTGGTGGCGGGAAAAAGTCATTACTCCAGTTCGCAAATTGAGTTGGGAGGCTACTAGTTGTTCCTCGGAGGTTCAAAGAGAGGCTATGCATCCTCTCCACAGTCCCTCCAAGTTCTTGGAAGTCTTGGTATGTAGCTAATAGGGTTTGTGGCTGATCCTCTTGATAAGGAACTTCTTGCTCCTCTTCTTGGTCCTCATCCTCCTCCTCCTCCTCCTCCTCGGGTTGGTGTTGCTCAACCTGCAAGTCATATAGCAAACATCATTCCTCGATAGAGAAAATACCATTCGGCATAGGAGCGGGGTAGAGACGCCTAGCTCCAGAAATATGCAGGTAATAAACACCAACTCTCCTAGTGAGCATTCCACAAGCTTTTAAAGTAGACAAACCAACACGTCGCTCGCCTAGCACGGGTTGTAACTCACCTAGGTCGATGCCTAGGGAAGTGGCAAGCACGGTGATGACGCCACCACCTGTGATTGGTCCTTGGCTTCAGGAGGATTGGTGCTCTAGGTAGCGCACAAGGATGGTGCCCAAGTTGAGTGACAAGCCGCAGTTGATGTAATCAGCCTTTGCAAGGACTAAGATGTCCTCCTCATTGAGTCTTGTGAACTCATTACGTGCCTGCAAGGTGTTAGCAATAACATAGAACAAATAGCGAATTGCAGGATGTTGAATATTCTTCCCCTTGCTCACTCTAGTAGTGAAACTTATTCCATTATAATATTGTTTAGGGGAAGGTTCTAAGCCAGTAAAGGATGCGCATAAGGCATTAACATCATTGTTTGGCAAATTAAAACATGCGCACCATTCATCGAATGTTAAAGTGTAGTTGTTGTTCATAAGTTAGAAAGAAATCATGTCCTCTCCTTGCCATAGTTTAACAATGCTTTGCAGCGAACTTAGGAATTCAATTGTTAAGCGGCGATAAGTAGGCACATCATTGTACACAAAGTTTTGCAGGAAAGATCTATTGCAAAGTAAATTGAAGTCATCAAAAATACCGAGTTTCTTCAATATAATGGGGCAAGCCCACTTGGTGGCCTTCACTTCGTGGCTCTTGATCTTGTCGAAGCGATCACATTGGAGCTCATTCCTGAAACGTATCCCCATGCGTTCTTGAGTGACTGCCCGAGACGCGCTAGCGGTGGCATGATTTTGGCTCCTTGTGTTCATCATCTAAAACACTGAAGAAAGACAAAAATAAATTTGTTTGATCCAACAACAGTAAGTATAACATATTCCTCATCTTAGCACACTAAAGAATCTCCTCAAAATAATAATCTAGACAAGAGAATCATGTAATTGGTTCATAGTAGGTCTCACCCTAGATTGATAATGACAATATATTGAATATGAATTTACAAAAAGTAATTGGAGGATCGGAGGAGAAACATACCGTAGATCACTTGTGTGCGAGGAAATCGAACGAAATTGAGTAGAGATGAAGATCTCTTGAGGCTTTTAGAAGGTTTGGAGGTAGAAGAGAGAAAAATGATTGAAGTTTTGGGGTTGGAGGTACCTTCCCGTGCAATTTTATGGTCGGACGCAACTAAACGGGCGAAACTATACAACCGGAACATTGCGTTCCCGCCGTATAGTTGGCTTGTTGCCAAAATTTTATGGTTTCCATCCGGCGGCACGGCTATATGGCCGGAACAATATGTTCCCGCCGTATAGTTGGTCGTCAAACTGTCTGTACCTAGAAAAAGAAATTATACAAAGGTGTCGATATCTATACGACCGGAACTATATGGCCGAAATTTTTATTCCTGCCGTATAGTTGGTCGTTAAACCGTCAGTACATTGGAAAGGAATTTATACGAAAGCACCGATATCTATACGACCGGAGCTATACAGCTGGAATTTTTTTATTCGTGTCGTATAGTTGGTCATTAAACCGTCAGTACATATGAAAGAAAAATTGTTGATGGCAAAGATATCTATACGGCCGGAACTATACGGACGGAATTTTTATTTTTATTGTATAGTTGGTCGTTAAACTCTCTATATGCATCAAAAAAATCTGTTTCTTCAAAAAAATCTTATCCTATAACATAGTGATATACCTTGTTTTTGACAGAAAATGGACAATACATATTATCGACCAACAATAGCATGAATAAATCAGGATTTTTAGTACTACCGAACTTCTTCTCCTCAATTGGAGTTTTCTAGCACTCTTTATTAAACATAAACTTAAACTAAAACTTAAAAAGTTTACTCAAACCTTTATTTCACATGGGTTGCCTCCCATGAAGCGCTCTTTTATGGTCAATAGCTTAACATCAATGTTTCTCACTTAGGCCACATGAGTGGAACACCCACAAAAATAGTTGGCCTTCAAAGTGATGGCCTCCTTTTCATCATGCTTGGCTTTCTTCTTCCCGGGGAAATGAATAACAAAAGGATCCCGCGAAGGCAATTGAAGCTTCATGTTTCCTTCATGTACATTAATCAAAGCCTTAATAGTTCTTAAGGAAGGACGACCTAATATAATAGGAGCAGTAACATCTTCACGCATGTCAACAATAACAAAATCAATAAGAGCAGGATAGTCTTTAATGTGTACTAAAGTATTATCCTTAATTCCTACAGCTTGTTTGTAGGTAGAATCTGCTAGATGCAATTTTAACTCGGTGATCTCAAAGGATCCAAGATTTAACTTGGTAAAAAAGACTCTTTGGAATTTTTGAGATGCTTGCACCTAGATCATAAAGTGCAGCTATCTCATTGGTCCCAATTTTAATCTTAATAGTAGGCTCAAATATGTCATCAAACTTCACAGGTAATTTTTCAGCAATTTGCTTATATTCTTCCTCAAGCTCACGTACCTTTATTGCTACCTGATTAACAAAGTGTTGGTACATAGCTTCCGCATTCACTTACCGGAATCTTAACATTGATCCTTTTTACGAGATCTTCAACGATGGAGCTTGGTGAAGGGGCATTATGATACGTCATAAACGTATCTATAATTTTTGATGTTCCATGCTTGTTTTATATCAACTATCTTAAGTTTTGAATACATATTGAGATACTTTTATGCATTTTCTGGAACTAACCTATTAACAAGATGTCGTAGTGCCAGTTGCCTATTTTCTGCTGTTTTTGGTTTCAGAAAAACTCGTAAAGAAATATTCTCGGAATTGGAAGGGACAAAATTCAAAGTTCTTATTTTACCAGAAGACTCGCGGAGCCAGAAAAAGAGACGGAGAGGGGCCACGAGGTGGCCACACCACCTAGTGGCGCGGGCCAGCCCAGGCCACGCCAGGGGGTGGTGTGGGCCCCTCGAGCGCCCACCAACCTTGCCTCTTCGCCTATAAAAGCCCCCCGAGATGAAAACCCTAGGTACCAGATCATATTTCCACGAAACGTTCCGTAGTGCTGCCTTCACCAAAGAGGAGATTCGGGGGACATAAGTCTCTGTTCCGGCACCCTGCCGGGATGGGGAAGTGCCCCCTGAGCCATCTCCATCGACTCCGCCGGCATCTCCATCGCCGTTGCTGACTCCCATGATGAGGAGGGAGTAGTTCTCTCTCGAGGTTAAGGGCTCTACAAGTAGCTATGTGTTCATCTCTCTCTCTATGCATGATCTTATTGAGATCATGAGCTTTGTAATCTAGATCTATTCTGCTACTCAAGTGCTTCAATTAATCTCTGCTATCCCCACGGGTGTGAAGTTGATAGTGTGCACACCGTGTGGAACTTAGGCTAAGGTTACATAAATACTTATCATGAGTATAATTTGAGTTGGATGTCTTTATTACTTGTATTTCACTATCTCTTCGCCGAACTAGTGCACCTATACACCTGATAAGTGTATTGGGTGTGTTGGGGACACAAGAGACTTCTTGTATCTTGATTGCAGGGTTGCTTGAGAGGGATACCTTTGACCAGTTCATCCCTGAGTTCGATAAATCTTGGGTGATCCACTTAAGGGAAACTTGTTGCTGTTCTACAAACATCTGCACTTGGAGGCCCAACACTGTCTACAAGAATAGAAGCGTGCGTAGACATCAAGCTATTTTCTGGCGCCATTGTCAGGGAGGTAAGGTAAAAGGTACTCACATCTTCTGGCTACTAATCTATCTTCTAGTACTATTGTTGGTGTGTGAGTGCTCGAAGTTATTTCCTTTAGATTCTGCAATTATATCTTTTTGTTTCTTGTTTTTATTTTCACTAGTTAGGCTTAATGGAAAACAAAAAAATTAGAGAGCTTTATAGTATTTATCTTGAGTTAGGACATGAAGTGTTTGAAGAGAAAATTAAAAAACCTATGGAACTTTATTTGCGTGCTAATAACAATGTTATTAGCATGAATTCTTTGAACACCATTATTGCTAATGCTATGGAAAAGTCTAAGCTTGGGGAAGCTAGTTTTTATGAAAATGATCTTTTTAGTCCCCCAAGCACGGAGGAGAAAATTTACTTTGACGATACTATACCTCCAATATATGATGATTACAATGATGAGTATGATATTTTCAGTCCACCTACTACTAAGGAGAAAATTAATTATGATTACAGTATGCCTCCTATATTTGATGATTATGGTGATGAGAATAATAATTATAGCTATTTTGTTGAATTTGCTCCCACTACAATTAATAAGAATGACTATGTTTATGTGGAGAGTATTAATTATTTTATGCATGTGGCTCATGATAAGAATGTTTTATGTGATAATTATATTGTTAATTTTATTCATGATGCTATTGAAAGTTATTATGAGAGAGGGAAACATGGTTTTATGTATCTCAACAATATTAAGTTTCCCCTCTTTATGTTGAAAATTTTGAAGTTGCGCCTCTTTTGCTTTCCTATGCTTATTGCTTTATGCTTTCATGACTTGTTTCTTTACAAGCTTATTTTTCATAGGAATTGGGTTAGACTTAAATTTGTTCCATATTTGCTTCTTGATGCTCTCTTTTACTTCAATTCATATTTCTTATGTGAGCATCATCGAAATTCTTATGCCTAGCTCAAAGGCGTTAAAGAAAAGCACTTATTGGGAGATAACCCAAATTTCTATTCAGCAGGTTTTTCTTTTGTTGAGTCTTGGAAGTTATTGCCTCTGTAATAACCTCTCCTTATCCTTTTTGTGTGGTTTTTGTGCCAAGAATAACCTCTAATAAGAGAAAAATAATGCTTGGGAAAGTTGCTATCCCGAAACAAATTTTTGTGCTTCACTATAAAAATTCGTGAAAAATCTCTATACGTCGGATTGAGCTGTAATTTTTATGCTTCTGCCCCAGGTTGTTTTCTAACTTTCATTAGTTTAACACTTCGATTTGAGCAACTGAAGGTCTTCGGAAAAATCGGTTTTTACCTGCTGGTCTGTTTGACAGATTTCTGCCATTATTTGCATTTGCCTCTTAATCTCTTTCGCTTTGAGTTCTCCTTGATCATTTGAACTTTTAAAAGGAATTTCTACAGTAGCTTGTGTTTTAATGGAAGTTTTACTTGTGTTGAAACTAAACCTAAAGACTTATTATCTTGAATACACTAATGTTGCTAATGAAGATTGTGTGAAGTTTTGTATGAAGGAAATTTTCAAGTGTAGGGAAGAACAATGTCATAAGATGAAGTATGGACAAAAGCTCAAGCTTGGGGATGCCACCCGTGTCACCCCAAGAAATATTCAAGAAGCTTCATCAATAAAAATCTCAGGTTTTCTCCCAAAACACTTCATTTTTATTATTTCATGCACAATTGTGTTATTCTTGGAGCGTCTTTCTTTTTGTTTTTAGCTTTCTTTTGTTTGGTTTGCTTAAATAAGTTGGTTGGATCCCAACACACTTCTTTTGTAGAGAGACACACCCCGTTATTCATTGCCTAGAACACTCTAGTTTTCACTCTTGTTGTTCTGTGAGTGTTCTCCTTTGCTAGCACTGCGTTTAGCTTTAGTTTTCAATTGGTGTTGGAAAAGGGTAGGAAGTTTCATGCTTATAGTGGTACAAAAGGAAGCTTGTTTTGACTTTGGCCTAGACTTTATCATGTCATGTTTGATATTGCTTTGACTTTATGCTTAGTGATTATTGCTGTAGCATGACTTGTTACAAACAATTGAGATTGCTTAATGTGCCTTGAAAGAATCATGCGTTGTTTTAGCATATAAAAGCATAATATTGTGGTATTCCCCGTTGATGCTTTATTTGGGTTGACTTGGCGCATGCTCACACCATGTTAAGACTATACCAAGTCACCATAGCCTCTATGATCATTTAGTTTTCGACGTGTAATATCACTTTATGCTTTAATTAATAATGTTTTGTCGCTTTGCATGATTATGGCCATTATTGCTCTCTTAGTTGGTCGCTCCTAGTCTTTTGCTAGCCTCCACATGTACCAAGTATGAGTTCTACTCATGCATCCAACTCCAAATAAAACCAAGTTATTCCAAGAAGTCCACCATACCTACCTATTAGCAGTATTGCTATTCCAAGTATATTCATGTTTTATCTACCTTCCAAATTAAACTTGTTATGTGAAAATTAGTGATTAAAGCTCTCACGAACTTGATGGCACAGTTTACTTTCTTGCACTTAATAAACTTGAACCATTGTTCCCATCTATGTTGCGTATATGCTTGCGTTTTGTAAGTTGTGAATTAGCAGAACCATGTTACCATGGGGAGCGGTTTCAACATTGCACTTTATTTAGTTAATATCATGTTCTTTTGCTTATGGATCCTGGCTGTGTGAAATGAAAGGGGAGCTTGTAAGGCTCATGGAGTTCGTATATGTGTTAGAGAAACGCCTGGGCGGCTAGTCTAAGCCATGCCTAATCATGGTGGATACATGCAGCATAACCATAGTGAGCAATCTGTGAAGCATCCTAAAAAAAGAAAAAAAGGGAAAACCCTATGCAAATAGCATACAAAAAGAATGCTGAGATGCTCATTGTCAGCTTTCCTTGTCATTTTGATATGGTAAAACTTCTGTATCATCGGGCAAGGGGTACCCCGTTGGCAGTTCTCTATGATACACATGTACTTACAATGACAAGAACTTACCTGTGACTGAAGTTGAGTAGCATGAGGTTCGGTACTCGTAAGCAAGGGGCATGAGATTTTCAGCTTATAACTTGTCAGGCATATCCTCATATTTGTTCACTTTAACCTTAATCACCCAAAGATGCTTATGATAGGGGCAATGAGAGCTGAAAGCTAATAAGTACCATAATTTTTGGAAGCTCTTTATGAAACTTGAATCCCTGCTTCCTTCTATGAAGGGCCTTTCTTTTACTTTTATGTTGAGTCTCCATCTTCTATCTTTATGCACCTATTGAGAGAGCATAGTGGTCATTCTTAGTTTAATGTGCATTGTCCCAAAACTTGTTGATTGATTCATAACTTTGATATTGCTTGTTCTTAAACTATTTGTATCTAGTCACCCTTATGAAGTTTGAAGGTGTCATATGCATTTATGTTTTGCTACACCATGAGGGACAAGCTGAATACTATTCTCATTATGTTTTCTATATGTCAAACAAACAAACGTATTTCAAAGCATTGTTATTCATGAATCTTTTGTTTGTACCTTTTCATGTTACAACATAGTTGCTATGTCTTATTGTTAGAACTATATCTTTCATGCTATGATACCAGCTATCAATGTTTTACAAATACCTTGATCAAGATTATGATGGTGCATGTCACCTCAAAAATTATTCTTTTCTACCACTTACCTACTCGAGGACGAGCAGGAGTTAAGCTTGGGGATGTTGATACGTCGTAAACGTATCTATAATTTTTGATGTTCCATGCTTGTTTTATATCAACTATCTTATGTTTTGTCTACATTTTGAGATACTTTTATGCATTTTATGGAACTAACGTATTAACAAGATGCCGCAGTGCCAGTTGCCTGTTTTCTGCTATTTTTGGTTTCAGAAAATCTCGTGAAGAAATATTCTCGGAATTGGACGGGACAAAATCCAAAGTTCCTATTTTACCAGAAGACTCACGGAGCCATAAGACGAGACAGAGAGGGGACACGAGGTGGCCACACCACATGGTGGCGCGGGCCAGCCCAGGCCGCACCAGGGGGTGGTGTGGGCCACTCGGGCGCCCATCGATCTTGCCTCTTCGCCTATAAAAGCCCCCGGGACGAAAACCCTAGGTACCAGATCAGATTTCCATGAAAAGTTCCACAGCGCCGCCGCCATCGAAGAGGAGATTCGGGGGGACAGAAGTCTCTGTTCCGGCACCCTGCCGGGACGGGGAAGTGCCCCCAGAGCCATCTCCATCGACTCCACCGGCATCTCCATCGCCGTTGCTGACTCCCATGATGAGGAGGGAGTAGTTCTCTCTCGAGGCTAAGGGCTCTACAAGTAGCTATGTGTTCATCTCTCTCTCTCTATGCATGATCTTATTGAGATCATGAGGTTTGTAATCTAGATCTATTCTGCTACTCAAGTGCTTTAATTAATCTCTGCTGTCCCCACGTGTGTGAAGTTGATAGTGTGCACACCATGTGGCACTTAGGCTAAGGTTACATAAATACTTATCATGAGTATAATTTGAGTTGGATGTCTGTATGAGATTGTGGTGTTTGTTAGAACCATCTAGCGCTCAAGGTGATAGTGAGGGGTTATCTAGATGGGGAATGTGAACTTTAAGGTGTGCTTATAGCCCTACATCGTCCAACCAGAGAGTAGTTCAAGGTAGCATCATGAAGAGAAGATATTTATATGAGAGTGTCCACTAGTGAAAGTATGATCCCTAGGCCTTGTTTCTAAGCATTGAAACACCGTTTACAATCACTTCTGTTACATGTTTGATTACTGCCACTCTTATTTCAGATTACAATTACCACTTATAATCATCCAGGTGGTGGAGATCGATGCAGATGGCTCCGGGGGCACTTTCCCGTCCCGGCAGGGTGCCGGAACAAATACTTTCTGTCCCCTAAATCTCCCCTTCGGTGGCGGCGGCGCTATGGAACTTTTCGTGGCTGGAGGCTGGATGATTTAGAGTTTTCTCATCGGGAGGCTTCGTATAAGCGATGGGGCGATGTCATAAGGTGGACCAGGGGCCCACACCACCTGCTGGCGTGGCCAGAGGGGACCCACACCACCACATGGTGTGGCCAGCCCTTGGCCCCTCTCCGTCTCGTCTTCTAGCTCCATGAGTCTTCCGGTAAAATATCGACTTTAGCTTTTGTCCCGTGCAATTTCGAGAATATTCATTTTCTGGCTTTTCTGGAATCAAAAACAGAAGAAAACAGGCAACTCACACTGTGGCATCTTGTTAATAGGTTAGTCCCAGAAAATGCATAAAAGTATCTCAAAGTATGAACAAAACATAATAAAGTAGATATAAAACAAGCATGGAACATCACAAATTATAGATACGTTTACGACACATCACATACCTGCATCCTCAACAACATAGCCTCCAAATTGATTCTGTTGAACCAAACTTAAATAATGGGGCTTAATTTTATAGTCATCAGTAACAATTGTTGGCTGAGTAATAAGAGTACGCAAGTAATAATTGTTGGGAGTAGCAAACTCCCCAAGCTTCTTTTCAACCATAGTTCCTATGTTTTTGGGTTTTCTTAAACAGAGACTTATAATAGTAAAAGCAAGAATTTAAAGGCTAACTATTTTGTTGGTTTTTCAAATAAAGACTGAAAGAAAACTAACAAACTTAAAACAAGAATTAAAACTAGCAAGGTTCCTACTAACCTCACTAGGGTAGCTATTGCTTCCCTAACAACAGCGCCAGAAAAAGGGTTAATACCTTTGATCCGGATTACGGATGTAGTATAGCTTATTTTTCCCTAGTAGACCTAGGTTATCGAATCCTCAGGAAGCATATGCGTAGTGAAGTTACTTTAATGGACCTTCGGGAGTTTTAGAATTCCTTTTGTGTTTTTACCGGACCAAGAGTTTGCACCTTTTTGTTGTTGTCGATGATGGAGAGAGGGCCTAGGGCGTTCGGTTTCACCTGTAGATGTGCAAAACATCTTATGGGAATAAAATATAAAGATAAAGTATGCATGTAATTGTTAGAGCAAGATAAATTATATGTGGGCAGTGCATCCATAATTGTTATTGCCTCCGTAACCGCTTATAGCAATAACCTACTAGTCTCATCAATAGAAGAAAGAGAACTAATGATATGCATATTGATGTCACCATTAATCCCAAGTAAATCCCTCACATATAGTCGTACTACCCCTTCTGTCACTGGGGTTCCCAACCTGCAGATTAGTCATTACTCATACTCCCTATACGTGGCTCAGTCCTCAGGATCTTGGGTACCTGATGATACGTCCATTTTGCATCACTATTCTATATCATAATTTACTGTTATTCATTGATATATTTCATATTAAGAGATTTCATCTGTTTTTGCATGGATGATGACTTTTGGAGCATGGAACGCTGCAGTCAGGATTCTGATGGAAAAGGTGTTGTTTGGAGGCAAAATTCGCGAAGATCAGAAAATCTAGGAAAATACATGGAAATCCTATTTTTCTAGAAGACGAAGAAAGCCAGAAGGGGAAGTGGAGATGGGCCACAGGGGGCCCACACCACCCCCTGGCGCGGGCCACCCTAGGCCGCGCCACCAGGTGGTGTGGCTGCCCTGGTCCACCCCTGGCTCTCCCCTCTAGCGTATATTATCCTCCTGAAACCCTAAGACTCAGGGAGCGACCACTGAAAGATTCCTCCACCTCTGCAGGGCAGAAAACACCGAGAGAGAAAGATCTCTCCAGTAGACAGAATTCTGCCGGGGGAATTCCTTCCCGAAGAGGGGAGATTGTCGCCATCAACACCACCATCAAGATGGACTTCATCGGGATCATCATCATCATCACCATCATCATCACCAACACCATCATCACCACCTCATACCGCTATAACAATTGGGTTGAATCTTGCATAGTTCTTAGGGAAACTTTACCAGTCTTGATTACTCCTTGTAGTTGATGTTATTGAGTGAACCATTGAATTATCGTTTATGTTCGGATTGTTACACATCATTATTCCATCTCTTATCATGATCCATATGATGTCTTGTGAGTAGTTCGTTTTGTTCTTGAGGACAAGGGATAAGTCATGTTGTTAGTAGTGGAATTGTGTTGAGAAAGATTCAATAGTTTGATATTTAAGTTGTGGTGTACTTCTTCTAGTGGTGTCATGTGAACGTCGACTACATGACACTTCACCTATATGGGCCTAGGGGAATGCATTGTGTATTTGGCTACTAATCGTAGGGGTTGCCGGAGTGACAGAAACCTGAACCCCCGTTAGGAAACCATTACACAAGGGACGTCAGGGTCTTAGAGTTTAAAGCTGTGGTTAGGTTTCTACCTTAATTACTTTATTGTACTTGCGCATACTTGCAAGGGGTATAATCACAAGTATGTATTAGTCATAGGAAGGTCTGTATATTAGCACAGGTTCACCCACACACCATTTAGCAAACTAAAGAAGATTAATCAACTATATGAAGCGAAAGCACTTGACGATATTCCCATGTGTCCTCGAGAACGTTTGGTCATCTTAAGTAATACAACCGGCTTGTCCTTTGATAAAGAAAGGATTGGGCCACTTGCTGCATTTATTCTTATTGTCTTTTATTTACTCGTACTTTATTTACGTGCATTATCAAAAACCCCTAAAAATCTGTTTGCCAAGTATTTACAGAGAATTCCTGCTCCAAGCCATTCGTCAACACCTTCTGCTCCTTGTTGGGTTCGACACTCTTACTTATCGAAAATACTGCGATACACCCCCTATACTTGTGGGTCATCAAGACTATTTTCTGGCGCCGTTGCCGGGCAGTGAAGCGCTATTGGAGAGTGGAACTGGTAAAGGAAACTTCTAGTGTGAGTATTGTTTATTTCTGTTAGTTGCTTTATTTTCAATATGGATAATTTCCTGAGTTTCTTATTTTGTAATGCTACTACCACTGCTAAGGTAGTAGATGAACCACCACCTGCTGGAACTGTCCATCCATGAGCTCCCTAACAATATTATTATCAATAACTTTTATGCAAGACTTTCTCTTCATGACAAGGATCTATGGGATGCTTCTTGTGCTGGATCATTCACACGTATGGAAGAAGAAGCTAAATGGGATCTTCTAAATCGTATTCAAGACAATGCTGAAGAATGGGAGAATGATAAAGGAAGAAAGTCGGGTATAAATTATGATTATGAATGCATTAAATCTTTTATGGGAACTGATGATTTTCGTAATATTAGTAATGCTTATAGTCTAGAAATTGTTTTAAGGCTTTTGCTTCTTATATTGAAATTCCTAAAAAGAAGTGGAATAAGTATCATGCACCATATAAGGATATTGTTGATTGTGTTCCTTCTAGGAGTACTGAAGTTTGCACTGTTGATTGTATTTTTCCTGAACCTTATAGCGAGACAATGCCTTTCCCGGATAAAGTAAAGGAGCACTCTATGACAACTAGTGTAATTAATAAAAGTACGAAGAGAGCTGTTAAACCTGATGGACAAATAACCATTAATCATATAGTAGCAATTGTGAAAGACCTTGTCACTAAAAGAGTAGAGGATGGACACATTGTTTTCTGTGAAGATGCTTCTAATATTGTATCACATCCTAATAGAACTAGAAAAGCTATTGTCCCTGTGCTTTCTCTTAGAATTGGTGATCATTGCTATTATGGTTTATGTGATATTGGTTCAAGTTCAAGTGATATTCCTTATGAGCTTTATAAAGAAATTATGCATGAAATAAGTCCATGCGAACTAGAAGAAATTGATGTGGTTATTCACCTTGCAAACAGAGAGACCATCTCTCCCATTGGTATTATAAGAGATGCGGAAGTTCTTTGTGGTAAGATTAAATATCCTGCTGATTTTCTAGTACTTGGCTTAGCTGCTAGTAAAACTTATCCCATCATTTTTGGTAGACCTTTCCTGAACACGTGTGGAGCCATTATAGACTGTAAAAGGGAGAAAATTTTAACTAAATTTGATGGGGAATCTTATGAGTTTAATTTTTCGAAATTTGTTAAAGTCCCTTATGAAAATGAAACTCCTAATGAGGATTTTAGAGTTGAACAACTTGCTTCTATTTCTCTTGCTCCTAACAATGCTTTACAGTAATTTATGGAAGACCACGAAAGTGAGATCTTCATGGAAGAAAGAAATGAGATTAACGAGATTCTCCATCGTCAACTGATAAGTCCAAAACGTATCTACTTTCCCGAACACTTTTGCTATTTTTTCTCCTTTAAACTTGTGTGATTTGGATGCAACTAATGCGGACTGACGCTGTTTTCAGCAGAATTGCCTTGGTGTCTACTTTTTGTGCAGAAAACCAACTATCAGGAAAAATCCGGGAAAATATGCCAAAAATCCTATTTCACCTGAAGACTCCAGGAGCCAGAATACGAAACAGAGAAGAGCCAGGGGGTGGCCACACCACCTGCTGGCGCGGGCCAGGCCAGGCCACGCCAGGGGGTTGTGTAGGCCCCCAGGCACCCCCTCGGCCTCTCTCTTCGCCTATAAGGAGCCTTCTGACCTAAAAACTTCGGGGGTTTCGACGTTTTTCCAGAAGGAGTTCCGCTCCGCCACCACCACCAGATTCCACGAAACAGCACCAGAAACTCCGTTCTGGCACCCTGCCAGGACGGGGAATTGAGGAGATCGTCGCCATCGTCATCACCATCGCTTCTCCATCGACCATCCATGTTTCCCCCATCTATGAGTGAGTAATCCCCCATTGTAGGCTATAGGGATGGTAGGGATTGGATGAGATCATTCATGCAATGGCATCAGATTGTTAGGGCATGGTGCCTAGTATCTTTTATTAGTGCTTTATGACTTTGTTGTGACTTGTTGTGCTTAATGCTTGTCACTAGGGCCCGAGTGCCATGATTTCAGATCTGAACATGTTATCGATTCATTATGATAGTATTGTTTTTGGTCTTATCTACAAGTTGTATACACACGTTGTTGTCCGGAACCAATGGCCCCGAAGTGACAGAAATCGGGATAACCGGAGGGAATGGCTTTGATGTGAGGATCACATGTGTTCATAGAGTGTTAATGATTTGCTCCAGTGCTCTATTAAAAGGAGCACCTTAATTGCCAGTAGTTCCCTAGAGGCCCCGCTGCAAACGGGTTGGCAGGACAAAAGATGTTGTGCAAGTTCTCATTGCAAAAACGTACAACTATATATGGAACACATGCCTAGGATTGTCTAGTACTTGGATGCTTTATCTTATTTATCTGCAATTGCCCTATGTTCTGATTGCTATTTGAATCGTCTTATCCATGCAACGCCTGTCCATCCATCCCTATGCCTACCGCACTCGAATCCCACTATTTACTGCTATTGTTCCTGCTGTCTTTACTTTACTACTCCTGTTACTTTACTATTCCTACTACAAAACTGTTGCTACTGATAAACTGCCGTGAGCAAGATTGTTTCCAGGTGCAGCTGAATTGACAACTCGGTTGTTAAGGCTTATAAATATTCTTTGGCTCCCCTTGTGTCGAATCAATAAATTGGGTTTCACTTCCCTCGAAAATACTGCGATACACCCCCTATACTTGTGGGTCATCAAGACTATTTTCTGGCGCCGTTGCCAGGGAGCATAGCTTTATTTATCAAATTCACTTGGATTCTCTATTGTTCGCTGCTATCCATCCATCATGGGTAAGCCTCGTGATGGCAAGGTTCCTATTTTACCATCCACTACAAGAAGAGGTACGGTTTTGAACACCTCTGCTGCTCTTGATTCACCGTCTGTTATAAGTAAGCTCGTTACACCACCACATACACATGCTACACACACTGCTACTACTGCTGAATCTAAAACTTCTGATGCTTCTTCTACTGTGCTTGATAAGAGTGGTTCATTAGGTCCTTTCCTAGATGCTACGATTGCTAGAACTATAGCTGGAAATACCGAAACTCCTAATGAAGACACTACCACACCTGTTAGTTCACCTGAGTCTAGTGAAAGTTATGATATTGAAGATGGTTATGTTGAGATGACCAATGAATTTATTAAAGAATGTAAAAACACCCATGATAGGAGCGCTGCTAAGAGTCTCCTTGAGAGGCGTACTATTAGACCCAAATTGTCTCCTGTTGCTAAGTTTGCTGCTTCTCCCATAAACATTATAGATGAAGATTATGATTTCTCTCTCGATCTATCTTACATAGCTATTGTCGAGAAAGAACCTTTTTGTGGGACTAAGAATGAAAGTGCGGTAGCACATATGAACGAACTTTCTACCATGAGTGGCTTGTTTTCTGATGATGTTAAGATGCATACTTACTTTGTTGCTAAGATTTTCCCCTTTTCACTAAAAGGAGAAGCTAAAACTTGGTTTAGTAATTTACCTCCTGGATCTATTGATAGCCCTGGGTGCTTGATTAGTACTATCCTGCAGAAATATTTTCCTCCTAGTGCTAGACATGCTATTTTGCAGGAACTTTTTAATTTTAAACAGGGAGAAAAGGAGGTATTGCCTGAATCTTGGGCAAGGTTTTGTGCTTTGATTCATGCACAAGCTGGAAGTCCATTACCTAAGAATGAGCTTCTTGATATATTTTATAATGGACTAACCGAAGAATCTAGGACATACCCTAGATAGTTGTGTTAATTGTGTTTTCAGGAATAGGACTCCTAAGGAAGCTAAGGAATTAATGGCTAAAATAAGTAAGAACTATGAAGATTGGACTCCTCCTAAACAAGCTATACCTGAAGTAATTCGACCTGAACCATCTATACCGGTGCCTATTCCAACATCAAAGAAGAAGGGAGTTATTGAATTAAATGATGAAGTGATGAAGGAAGCTAAGAAATGTCTTAAGGAGAAGGGAATTAAAGCTGCAGATGTCAAGAATTTACCTCCTATAGAAGAATTATGTAAGCCTATTCCCTACTCATCCACTATTGAGGTACACTCTCTCCAACACTTTGATGAAGGTGATATCCCTTACTCTAAACCTCCTAATCAATGCTTAGAAGAATTCAATATCTTTATTGATAAGCAAGATAACTTTAATAAAAGGGTGCAAAATCATCTAATGGAAAACACTAGAGCTATTGTTGAGTTGAAAGATGTTGTGGAAAGAACCTCTAATGATGTTAAAATGATTGTTAAACACTTTCAAATGGTTCAAACTCAAATAGATCAACTCGTTAAAGTGCAAAACGACTTGCTAGTTAATGCTGCTAAAGAAAAACATGCTTATGAAATTAGAACTAGAAGTGGTGCTGCTACCCAGGATCCTCTATATCCTGAGAGGCATCCCAAAAGAATTGAGCAGGATTCTCAACAAGCTGAAAATAGAGGTTCTACTCGTAATAAAAGGAAAAAAGAAACATAAAACTGCTGTAGAACCCTCTGAACCTGCTATAGATCGTAATAGTATATCTATCTCTGATGCTGAAACTGGAAGTGATAATGAAGAAAATGAAGTTCCTAATGAAGAAAAATATATTGTCCCATACCAAGAGAAAAAATTGAAACTATTATGATTGGGACCATTGCTATCAAGGTTGAGGTAACATAATCATTAGTGGAATACAAAGTTTTGTCTCATATGCAATTGTTTTGGTAGCAAGACTTGATCAACCTTGTTAACAAAAGGATTTCATTGAACAAAACAATGTTTTCACTATGATTATCTCCGTTTATTTCTATCCTTTGCATTTTAGGTTTTGCTTTCGTTTAGTTTTCTTTTTGTTGTTAGTTGCTTGCATGTTAGAGTGTCTTAGAACTTCTGTAGTTCTAGCCTTGTTTTGTCCTTGCATCATGTTTCCAAAAAAAATCTGTCTATCAGAAAAATCATTCTTCTATTTCTGAAAAATGCCCAAAAATAAAGTGTCTCGAAAAATTCTAGAAAATTCATATTAAATTTTTACGTGAAAAAAGGGGCAGAGGAGTACCTGGGAGGTACCAGGGGGCCCACCAGGCGCGCACACCACATGGTGGCGCGGCCAGCCCTGGGTGGCGCCATGCCCTGGTGTGGGTCACCCCTGGCCCCGCACTAACTCTCTCACCTGCCACTTTCTTCTCTCTCCCGAGTAAGGTCCAGTTCATTGCTCAAAATAGTGTTCTTGCTGTGCTTGCTCTCGATTTTTTCGATCTCCTTGCTCAGCCCATCTTTCTTGCTGAAATTTGGAGCATTTGTTCCCTGGTATGTGACTCCTCCCCTTGTCCAAGTAGATTTGTGTTTAGTGGATTATTTATTGAGTATTTTGCTGCTATAGGTGACTGGTTATGAGAGCTTGTAAGCTTGTTTGATGCTTACAGATATAGTTTTGATGCATGTTTAGGCCTCTTGCAAGTCCCTATGAGTAGAATCCTTCATTATATTTACTTTTCAATCACTTGTTTAATAGGTGTTTAAATTTCAGAATACCAAGCATGAACAACCATACTTTTGGAGAGATATTTGAGAGTGATGCACCTAGGAGGTCGAGGCCCTCAAGAACAGCCTCTCAAGCTAGGCCATCATACAACGAAGATCTCACTGCAAATCGTATTGGTAGTGAAAGGGATGATGGGGATGCTCACCCATCCTCTTTTCCTTGTTTTACTTTCTTACAAGCTGCAGGTATTCTTGATGATTTCTTGCTACTGATTGAGAGGGTTGGTTTGACCTCATATATGCAAGATGAGAGTGCACAATACGCTATGCTCACCAAAACTTTTGTTGAGAGCTTCACGTTTACTAACACATCCTATCAGTCGACTGTCTCTTTTAAAATCTATAATCTTCCCTTCACCATGCCTTTGGAGAGATTTTGCAGTATTGTAGGTGTACGCATGATAGGGACCGTGAAGAAAATTCAAGGGCGACCCACTGATTTGTTTGAGCTTTACCGAGGGGTGACCAATGATGATGACCACGTGGCGCAGCGCGGAAAGATAAGAAATATCCAACTCCCTGCTCTTAGATACTTTGCATATTATCTTGCTACTAGTGTACTTGGTAGAGAGAACACAAGTAATATCTCCAACTATCATTTAGCATTCCTTGCTACTGCGCTTAACAATGATACTCAGTACAATCTTGGCTCGTTTATTGCTCGCCGCCTAGCTGCTAGGGGACTATCTATGGGGGCATCATTGCCTCGCGTATAGTCAATGCATTAGGTCTTTCAGTGGATCCCTATGATGCTATTTTGGCACCACAGAGGCTTGACCTTGTTGCTATGAAAACTCATCACTTTGTCACTGCTACTTCTGATTTGAACAGTCTAGTATATTGGATGATTTTCACTGACGGGGATGAAAGGGAGATCCTTTTGCCACAGCCTGCTTTGTTTAGTGTTCACAAGAGACTGTGGTCGCGCTCCAAGGAAGAGGTGGACGAGTAGCTTTGCTTGCTGGGTTTCCACGAGCAGCACCAGGAGGATGTGCCCTCCTATGATTACTCCGCGCATTACGGAGGGACGTACTCGAACTCGCACCAGGATGAGGGGACCTCTTCATGATACCAGGGTGACACTTCATCTTGGCCAGCTTGGGATTGATACCCACTTAGGCCAAAAGCCTAAGCTTAGGGGGGAGGTACGCCGACACCGCACTCATCTCCATATCATGTTGTGTCGGTACTTTGTATATTCATGTTTTCATTCTCTTTTTAGTTTTCGTTTTTCTTTGCTTTTGCTTCCTAAAACACAAAAAGTCCAAAAATATTTCTGTTGTTTCTCTTTGGTTTGCTTCTTCTTTTTGCCTTGGTTTGTTTTTCCCTTTTTGCTTTGTTTGAACTATTCGAAAAACCCAAAAAGATTTTGCTTTGCTTGTTTTTCCCTTTTGGTTCTTGTTTAAAAATCAAAAACACCAAAAATATGTGTCGTTATCCTTTGGTTTTGTGAGTTTGCTACAGGGTGCAACAGTCCTCAGTGGAATATTGGTCTCATATTATTATTCAAGCCACACAAATGAAGAGCAATAATGAGGATTAATGACAACTTGAGGCGTGGTAAGAGGCTGGTAACGAACTCTATTTTTTTCATTTTTGTACATATACTCATCACTGTGAGCATGCTTAGTCTGTTCATGTAGGGTGTATGTTATCTTTGGATGCTTAGTAGTTCTTGCTTTCTTATGATTAGCTCTAGCTCGCTAATAGTTTGTAGCATGTATTATGAATGTTTGCTTGCATTGCTCTATTCATAAATTGGTATGACACCATGGTATCCTCCTCTGAATGTTTCATTTGAATTGACTTGGCACATGCTCACGCATGCACATGACTGTAATAATCAGTTAAGCCTCGATGAATTATTTTGCCTTGAGGATATTGAATCACTTTCATGCCATGAGTAGTCATGTTTTGTTGCAAACATGATAATGATAGTTATTTCTCTCTCGTTTGTTGCTCCCTTACTATTGCTAGCCTTCACTTCCACTGAGTGTTTTACTCAAGTTTCCAACTCCCTAAACCAAATGTTTCCAAAGTGTCCACCATACCTACCTATTAGCATCATTTGCTACTTCCGTGCATATTCAATATGCTTTGTTTTCTTCCGAATAAAATGTTTGCTTGTTATGAGAAAATTAGTTAGTAAATCTCTCACGAACTTGATGGCACACTTTATTTCTTGCACTTAATAAACCTGAACCATTGTGAACTCTCCATGAAAGTTATATGCTTGCAAATTATAGGCTAGGGATTAGTAGAACCGTGTTGTCACGGGGAACGCTTTCAACACTTGTAAATATATACCCAGTTGATACCTTGCTCTTTTGTTTGCGGATTTCGTCGGTGTGAAATAAAAGGGGAGCTTGTAAGTCCATGGAGTTATGTATGTGTGTTAGAGAAACGCCTAGGCCACCGGTCTAATCCATGCTGACATGGTCGAAACCTGCAGCGTAACCATAATGATATCTATGAAGCATTCTTCTTATAAAAAAAGAGAGAGATAGCTATTGAGAAAAAGAAAAAAAAGAGTTTTATGAAAAGAGGAAAGAGAGAAAAAAGCACCATTTTCCCATGGTAAATAAGAAGATTGCTGAGATACTCATTGTCTGCTTGCCTTGTCATTTTGATATGGGGATTCTTCCGAATCATCGGGCAAGGGGTACCCCGTTGGCGGTTCTCAATGATACGCACATACTTACGATGATAAGAACTTACCGGTAACTAAAGCTGAGTAGCATGAGGAGCGGCCCTCGTACTCAAGGGACTTGGGATTTTCAGTTTATAGTCTGTCAAGCATATAACTCGGATTGGACCTCACTTTCACCTTAACCACATTAAAGATGCTTATGATAGGGGCAATGAGAGCTCAAAGCTAATGAGTACCATACTTTCAGCATTTGGAAGCCATTCAAATTATTCAAAACCTTTTCCTCTACTTGTTGAGTCTCCACATATTCTTTGAGCATCTTCTTGAGAGCATAGTTGTCATTCTTTGTGTTTGTTCCATTACTTGATTATTTGTGTTATGACTTTGATGCTTGTATCCTTGATATCTTTACTTCTAGTCATCACTTGAACTTCAGAGGTGCCTTGACATTCATAATCAAAGGAAAGTGAGATACCACTCTATCATACCTTTCTATGAGCATTGTAATGTTTCTTATGTTTGTGCCTCATGCTACTTATTATTTTTGAGTTGGAATCTCTTCATAGCTTGCAATGACTATTAAGTAGACTTGGTTGCATACTCGTTATTATGAATTGTCTAAGTAGTTGATCACATTGCTGATAATATTTACATCATATGAAGCAAATGTGTTCGTGAAAGTTCTTTTATCGCACTCAGTTTTCAACTGAATTGCTTGAGGACAAGCAATAAGCTAAGCTTGGAGGGAGTTGATAAGTCCAAAATGTATCTACTTTCTGAAAGAACATTTCATGTTTTCCTATGTTTCGCGTGTTAGATAACAATACTATGGAGACTATTCATGTGCGTTAAGTGTGCAGGAAGTTTTGAGAGGGCCGGATAATCCGCCCCACCAAGCGTCGCTCGGTACCCGCTCGCCCGGAAAATCCGAACTGGACGGTGTTTCCTCCCTAGGTTGGATAATCTGGGTGTCGCACGGGCGGGATAATCCGGTCCCCAGTTTTCGAGCAAAAGGAGCCAAGGTGCGTCGCTCGGTATCCGGTCGGATTTTCTCCCGAAAAATCCGAACTGGGGCGGTTTTTCTTCACTAGGCCGGATAATCCGGCCCTCGCATAGGACCGGATAATCCGGCCCCCAGAAGTTGATCAAGGGCAAGCTCAGCGCGACGCTCTGAGAGGGGGCGGATTTTCTGCCGGATATTCCGAGTCAGGGGCGATGTTTTCCCCAGACCGGATAATCTGGCCCTCACTTGGGCCAAATAATCCGGCCTCCAAAGTGTGCAACGGCTGGTTTCTAAAGGGGATATAAATACCCCTTCTTCCCCAACGTTCAGTCTCCTTGATTCATTCGAAATTGACCAGACATTGTGCAAGAGCTCTCATTCTCGATCTCCCACTTCAACCACCCGAAGGTCTTGATCTTTGGTGGAATTTAAGGAGGAGAAGTTCATCATCATCATCAAGAATCAAGCGCTTCAACTCCTCTCCATTCACTTGGAGAAATCCCTGATCTAGTATTCTTGTCAATACCTAGATCTTGTTTATTGTATTTGATAAGTTTGTTCTTGTGGCAGCTTGTTGTCATTTCGGGAGCCTCCAAGTTGTTGTGGAGTTGTTGCCCCGCTAGTTGTGTAAAGGCGCCGGTGCCCGCCTCGAAGGGTACCTATAGTGGAAGGTGGATCATGCCTTTTGTGGCGAGATCCATCGGAGAACAGCGTGATGCCTTTTGTGGCGTGGTGGTCTTAGTACCGCCCACCCCTCCAACGCAGACGTACTTCCCTTAACAAGGAAGGAATTGCGGTCAAACAAATCCTATGTCTCTGCGTGCTTCACTTCGGTTTACTCGTTCCTCTTCCACTCGCTCTTTACTCGCTAGTAGATAGGTTTGCATATAGGGAAATTCCACCTAATAGTTTATCTAGTGAATTTACCCTTTGTGCTAAGCCTAAAATTGAAAAAGAATTAAAAATTGGTGTAGCACCTATTCACCCCCCCCCTCTAGGTGCCCATACGATCCATTTCAATTGGTATCAGAGCCCCAGCTCTTTATTCGGGCTTAACCGCCTAAGAGTAGTATGGGTACCAAGGATGATGGAAATGAGGCTGTGGATAAGGTCACAATGGATGATCTCAAGTCGTTGGAAACAACCTTGCTGAAATCCTTTGAGGCCAAGATGGAGGAGATGAATCAAATGATTGCTCGCCTTACATCATCCATAGCCCCATCTCCATCCTCCTCTAAGGCTGCCACACCATCATCTAAGGAAAAGGGTAACACCGGATCCAAGGATGATGATGTGGAAGGTGAAAAACTTAATGGTTCCACCTCCAAGAAGGGAAGTGGCCAGGAGGAATATAATGAGGTTCACCACGTATATTCCCCTGACCCACCTATCCCTCATCCTCATATAAACAATAGGGGTGATCCACCCAAGCTCACTGCATCCTATTTTAATCAATGGCAATTCCTAATGAAATCTCATGTTTGCAGCTCCTCTATTGAATTGTGGAGGATCATTGAAGAGGGTCTTCATATTGGAGATCAAACCAATCTAACGAGAAGAGAAGTTGTGGATAGCCAGTTGAATGCTACCGCTCTCCACATGATACAGTTGGGTGTGGGTCCCAAGGATATGCCACACATTGAACATCTCAACACAGCTAAAGAGGCTTGGGATGCTCTTACGGATCTCTTCGTTGGAAATGAAAGCATGAGAAGAAACATGTATGATGCCCTTAGTAATGAAGCTGAGGGATTCTATATGTTGGATGGTGAAAACCATGAGGACATGTATAGAAGACTCAAAGGCATCGCAACAACATTTCGAAAGCATGGGGCCACTCACATTGATGATGCATGGATAAAAAGGAAATATGTGAGTGCCTTAATGCCTTTCGAGCCAACGGATTTGAAGAGCCTGCAAGGTAGACACAACTATCATCAAATGACATCCAACGAAGTCATGCAAGAAATGGCTTCATTCAAAGTGGCAGCAAAGAATGCTGAAGATGCTCGTGCTCGGGCCATTGGAATGCAAAAGGGTGTCAATGTGGCTCTCAAAGCCAATGTTGTTGATCAAGAGGAAGATGAAGGAGCTTTTGAGGGGTTATCCATGGACTGCCCCGATGAGGTCAAACGTGCTCATGGTGAGTACATGGCATTCTATGTAAGGAACTTTTGGAAGGACCCTGCCAAAGCCAAGTCTGAACTTGAGCGCAAGAACGGGTCAAATGGAAGAAGAGAAAGTGGCCCAAGATTGAGAACTTGCTTCAACTGTGGAGATAGAATGCACTTCGTAGCCGAGTGCCCTTATCAAAATAGAGAAGACAATGGTGGCAGGCTCATTCTTAAAGAGAAATCTAAAGCACCTAAGAAGAAGCCATTTATTAAGAAGAATGGTCCTTTCAAAAAGCAACCCAAGATTGTCTTGGTAGCTCAAGAGGAATACTCCTCCGCAAGTGAAGATGAAGAGGATGATGATAGTTCCCGCGAGGTGGCTGCTATAGCCACCACATCGACTCCCTCATCTCTCTTCGACTCACCGAACGAGAACGCCATCAACAACAACGCCACTTGCCTAATCACAAGAGGGTCTGAGGGCTATGCTTCCGGTGGTTCTAAATGGGTACTCGATAGCGGGTGCACGAGTCATATGACCGGAAGCAAGGAGATCATCATGGAGATGTGGCCAAACCTTGATCACATAACCGTCTCCTATGGTGACAAGTCAAAATCTGAGGTATTGGGTCTCGGCAAAGTTGTGGTGGCTCACGATATCTCTCTCGTGGACGTCATGCTTGTTGAGACCCTCAGGTACAACTTACTTTCAGTGCGTGCCCTTGGTAAGATGGGCTTTGCAGTTTATATTGATGCTGATTTGGTGGTACTCTTGTGGAGCAAGTCTCTAAAAGTCGCTTTCGTGGGATAGGTCGAAAACGACATGTACGTGGTGGACTTTTCCAGGAAAACCACTACAGGCCCGATGTGTCTTTTCGGAAAGGCTGACGCGGGTTGGCTATGGCATCGCCGACTAGCCCACGTCAATATGAGAACTTTGCAAAGTCTCCACAAGGGTGGCCACATTCTTGGACTAAAAGAAAATGTCTCTTTTGCCAAAGATCGTGTTTGCAGGGCGTGTGTTGAAGGGAAAATGCATGACTCACCTCATCGAAGGAAAACCATTATTTCTTCAAAAAGGATTTTGGAGCTCCTTCATGTGGATCTCTTCGGACCTCCATATCATGCAAGCCTCGGTGGGAAGAAGTATTGTCTAGTGATTGTTGATGATTACTCAAGATACACTTGGGTTTATTTCTTCAAGCTGAAGAGTGAAACTCAACAAACTGTCATCGACTTCGCCAACAAGGTTCAACGTCAACACAACGTCCCCATTCTAGCTATAAGGAGTGATAACGGCTCTGAGTTCAAGAACTACACCTTAAATGAGTTCCTAAGTGAAGAGGGGATAAGACATCAATATTCCGCTGCGTACACCCCTCAACAAAATGGTGTAGCCGTGAGGAAGAATCGAACTCTAATGGATATGGCAATATCAATGTTAGCCGAATTCAAATCTCCATATAACTTCTGGGCGGAAGCAATCTCTACCGCTTGTCATTCATCCAACCGTTTATACCTCCGTAAGATCTTGGACAAGACTCCGTATGAAATACTTACCGGTAACAAGCCAAACATCTCATACTTTCGGGTATTCGGGTGTAAGTGTTTCTTTCTTATTAAAGGAGTTCGTTTATCTAAGTTTGAATCTAAGGCATTAGAAGGTATTTTTTATGGTTATGGTGCCGAATCCCACACTTATAGAGTCTACAATAAGCTCTCCGGAACTGTTGTAGAATCTTGTAGTGTGGTGTTCGAGGAAAATGACGGTTCCCGTGCGGAGCAAGTTGGTGTTTGTGATGTAGATATTGAAATACCCCAAGATGCCATAAGAAGAATGAGCGTGGGATTTTTCCGCCCCATTGAGGAACCCCTTGTGGCGGACCGGGAAGGACAATGCTCTACTCATATAGAGCCCTCATCTGCACATACTCTACATGTTCCAACCTCGGGGGAAACTTCTACACCATCTCCATCAACATCTGAAGGTCAAGATGTTCCAGAAAGCTCCAAGCCGAATTTTCTGGTGGACACCGGATTATCCGGCCACCCCGCTCTAGCTGACCTTTTTGCTCCTGGTGGTGAAGATATCAGCGCAAGCTCCAGGCCGGATTTTCCGGCTGGCCCCGG
The DNA here is from genome assembly GCA_910589775.1 of Avena eriantha. NCBI lineage: Eukaryota > Viridiplantae > Streptophyta > Magnoliopsida > Poales > Poaceae > Avena > Avena eriantha. The sequence goes on along the minus strand of OU342743.1, from coordinate 128,612,843 downwards.
ATTATCCGGCCCCTCGCCAGTTCAAGCAAGCCCTAGGCTTCCTGATGAAGCAGCTTCAAATACTCCCAGGCCAGATTATCCGGCCCTGACTCTCCAGTTCTGCAGCCTCCTGTTATGGCTACGGACTCACCTCAAGGGCACGCGTCTCCACCACCTACTACTGATGTTCCAGTTACTGATCAAGGTCGAGGAAATGCTTCCAATGAAGACTCAAGTGATGAATCTCCTCCTCCAAGAGACAACAAACTTATTGAACTTCGTCGCAAGGTTCGGGCTGATCGAAACCTTGAGTTGAGGGGTCACACTCTCGACAAGGTTGTTGGTGATCTTCGACGAAGGGTTTCTACAAGAAGAGAATTGGCCAGTTTTGGTGAGCATCAAGCTCATATATCCATGGTGGAACCTAAGAAGGTCTTTGAAGCTCTTGAAGATCCAGACTGGGTTATTGCTATGCATGAAGAATTGAAGAATTTCGAGCGCAACAAAGTCTGGAAACTCGTGGAGAAACCCAAAGAGTGCCGCAATGTTATCGGCACCAGGTGGATTTTCAAGAACAAGCAAGATGAGAATGGCATTGTTGTGAGGAACAAGGCAAGACTTGTGGCACAAGGTTACTCCCAAGTTGAGGGCATCGACTTCGGCGAGACCTATGCTCCAGTGGCTCGCCTTGAGCCCATTCGTATCCTTCTTGCTTATGTTGCTCATAACAATTTCAAGTTGCAGCAAATGGACGTCAAGAGTGCCTTCCTTAACGGTCCTCTACATGAGTTGGTATACGTAAAGCAACCCCCGGGGTTTGAGGATCCAAACTTTCCGAACCATGTCTACAAACTCGATAAGGCACTCTATGGCCTTAAACAAGCCCCACGTGCGTGGTATGAGCACCTTAAAGAGCTTTTGTTAGATCGTGGCTTCGAAGTTGGGCAAATAGATCCCACTCTTTTTACTAAGAAGGTTAAGGGGGAGCTCTTCGTATGACAACTATATGTAGACGATATTATCTTTGGTTCTACTAATAAAGCTTTTAATGATGAATTTTCAAAGCTTATGACTGACAGGTTTGAGATGTCTATGATGGGGGAATTACGGTTCTTTCTTGGATTCGAGATCAAGCAACTTAGAGAAGGAACCTTTATTAATCAAGCAAAGTACATCCAAGACATGCTCAAGAGATTCAAGATGACGGATCTTAATGGTGTTGCCACTCCAATGCAAACAAAATGTCATCTCGAACTTAACCCAAATGGTTAAGATGTGGATCAAAAGGTATACCGGTCCATGATCGGCTCTCTTCTTTACCTCTGCGCATCTAGACCCGATATTGTGTTGACTGTGGGAGTGTGTGCAAGGTATCAAGCAGCTCCTAAAGAAAGCCACTTAGTGGCGGTCAAGAGGATCTTTCGATATTTGGTTCATTCCCCTAACTTTGGTCTCTGGTATCCCAATGGCTCCAATTTCTCTTTGTGTGGCTATACTGACTCAGATTGGGCTGGTGATAAGGATGATCGGAAGTCCACTTCTGGAGCTTGTCAATTCTTGGGAAGATCTCTTGTATGTTGGTCCTCTAAAAAGCAGAATTGTATCTCTCTCTCCACCGCCGAAGCTGAATATGTTGCTGCTGCCAGCGCTTGTACTCAATTATTGTGGATGAGGCAAACTTTAAAGGAATACGGTGTCAATTGTGACAAAGTGCCTCTTTTATGTGATAATAAAAGTGCAATCAAAATTGCGTACAATCCTATTCAGCACACAAGGACGAAGCATATTGAGATACGGAATCATTTTATTCGAGACCATGTTGCTCGCGGCGATATTGATCTATCCTTTGTGAGCACGAAGAACTAGCTTGCGGACATTTTTACCAAGCCACTTGATGAAGCAAGATTCTGCTACTTGAGGAATGAGCTAAATATCATTGATTCCAGGAGCTTGTCTTGATTACCCATGCACTCACTCGTACATCTCAATCCTTCTTTGGTCTAGGTGTGGGCATGGATATAGGGGAGTGTGGTCCTAAATCATTGGGCTAACCCTCCCCCCATAATGCCAAAAGCAAGATAAATCATTTCTCTTAATATCATTTTGTGATATGTGAGCTTATTGATGAGTATTGGTCGTGAACCCAAGATATATCTTCGCGGTGTCACACCATACACTCCAACAAGGTGGCTTCGGCCGCCGCCCTCTCCCATGAGGAGAATTGGATGTTTTTGGATGTTATTTGCTCTCTCATATTCTTATGGGAATCACACTCAATCTTGGCTTTTATTTGATTTGGATTTTGCAATTTTGAGTGTCTAGTACCATCTCAGTTTGGCTCTCTTAATCCTAAGCCTTCCCTACCCCTAAGCCATCTATTCTTGCACACAAGTCCCTTGTACACCTTGTGGGGGTGTTGTTTGGGGACGCGGACTACGAGTGATCCCATGGGGCGCTAGCATCGCTCTTCTCCCTTTTTGGTGTCTCGATGCCAAAGGGGGAGAAGTAGTTCTATTAGGATGTCCGTGGATTTGCATGGGTCGGGCATAAGCACTTGCACTTTTTTATTCGTTATTTATTGCTTATGCCCATTTAGTGTTGAACTTTAAATTCGTGATTGTGGTTGTTTGAGACTTTTTGTGGTTGTCTGGATTATGCTATGCCTATGGACTTCATATCATGGATTATGCTTATGGATCTATCTATTCATATCCTATTGCTGGAGGTATATCACGGAAGGCGCGCTCATAATGGTTATCCCGTAATAATTGTGACTTATGTCAAGGATGCCTACTCTCTGCTTCGGTGGTATGTTTTATTGCTCATATGTCTATGGAATAGATTCACCTATTTGTGTGCATTTGTATTCCAATGCAAACCTCTATTATGCACACATTGAGGGGGAGTCTCTTTCATAAGTTATCACCGTCGGTCTTGTGTCTTTCTCCTGCAAATCCTAGTATTGTCATCTAACACAAAAAGGGGGAGATTGAAAGAACATTTCATGTTTTCCTATGTTTTGCGTGTTAGATAACAATACTATGGAGACTATTCATGTGCGCTAAGTGTCCAGGAAGTTTTGAGGGGGCTGGATAATCCGCCCCACCAAGGGCTGGATAATCCGGCCTACCTCATCACTCAAAGGAAGCCAAGGCGCGTCGCTCGGTACCCGGTCGGATTTTCTCCCGGAAAATCCGAACTGGGACGGTTTTTCCTCCCCAGGCCGGATAATCCGAGTGTCGCACGAGCCGGATAATCCGGTCCCTAGTTTTCGAGCAAAAGGAGCCAAGGCGTGTCGCTCGGTATCCGTTCGGATTTTCTCCCAGAAAATCCGAACTGGGGCGGTTTTTCTTCCCCAGGCCGGATAATCCGGCCCTCGCATAGGACCGGATAATCCGCCCCCTAGAAGTTGATCAAGGGCAAGCTCGGCGCGATGCTCTGAGAGGGGGCGGATTTTCTGCCGGATATTCCGAGTCTAGGGCGGAGTTTTCCCCAGACCGGATAATCAGGCCCTCACTTGGGCCGGATAATCCGGCCCCCAAAGTGTGCAACGGCTGGTTTCTGAAGGGGATATAAATACCCCTTCTTCCCCAATGTTCAGTCTCCTTGATTCATTCGAAATTGACCAGACATTGTGCAAGAGCTCTCATTCTCGATCTCCCACTTCAACCACCCGAAGGTCTTGATCTTTGGTGGAATTGAAGGAGGAGAAGTTCATCATCATCATCAAGAATCAAGCGCTTCAACTCCTCTCCATTCACTTGGAGAAATCCTTGATCTAGTATTCTTGTCAATACCTAGATCTTGTTTATTGTATTTGATAAGTTTGTTCTTGTGGCAGCTTGTTGTCATTTCGGGAGCCTCCAAGTTGTTGTGGAGTTGTTGCCCCGCTAGTTGTGTAAAGGCGTCGGTGCCTGCCTCGAAGGGTACCTATAGTGGAAGGTGGATCAGGCCTTTTGTGGCGAGATCCATCGGAGAACAGGGTGAGGCCTTTTGTGGCGTGGTGGTCTTAGTACCGCCCACACCTCCAATGCAGACGTACTTCCCTTAACAAGGAAGGAACTGCGGTCAAACAAATCCTGTGTCTCCGCGTGCTTCACTTCGGTTTACTCGTTCCTCTTCCACTCGCTCTTTACTCGCTAGTAGATAGGTTTGCATATAGGGAAATTCCACCTAATAGTTTATCTAGTGAATTTACCCTTTGTGCTAAGCCTAGAATTGAAAAAGAATTAAAAAAATTGTGTAGCACCTATTCACCCCCCCTCTAGGTGCCCATACGATCCATTTCACTTTCCTGAACACTTTTGCTATTGTTTCTCTTCTAAACTTGTGTGATTTGGATGCAACTAATGCGGACTGACGCTGTTTTCAGCAAAATTGCCTTGGTGTCTACTTTTTGTGCAGAAAACCAACTATCAGGAAAAATCCGGGAAAATATGCCAAAAATCCTATTTCACCCGAAGACTCCAGGAGCCAGAATACGAGACGGAGAAGAGCCAGGGGGTGGCCACACCACCTGCTGGCGCGGGCCAGGCCAGGCCGTGCCAGGGGGTGGTGTGGGCCCCCGCAGGCACCCCCTCGGCCTCTCTCTTTGCCTATAAGGAGCCTTCTGACCTAAAAACTTCGGGGGTTTCGACGTTTTTCTAGAAGGAGTTCCGCTCTGCCGCCACCACCAGATTCCACAAAACAGCACCAGAAACTCCATTCTGGCACCCTGCCGGGACGGGGAATTGGAGGAGATCGTCGCCATCATCATCACCATCGCTTCTCCATCGACCATCCATGTTTCCCCCATCTATGAGTAGGTAATCCCCCACTGTAGGATATGGGGATGGTAGGAATTGGATGAGATCATTCATGTAATGGCATCAGATTGTTAGGGCATGGTGCCTAGTATCTTTTATTAGTGCTTTATGACTTTGTTGCGACTTGTTTTGCTTAATACTTGTCACTAGGGCCCGAGTGCCATGAGTTCAGATCTGAACATGTTATTGATTCATTATGATAGTATTGTTTTTGGTCTTATCTACAAGTTGTATACACACGTTGTTGTCCAGAACCAATGGCCCCGAAGTGATCGAAATCGGGATACCGGAGGGAATGGCTTTGATGTGAGGATCACCTGTGTTCACGGAGTGTTACTGCTTTGCTCCGGTGCTCTATTAAAAGGAGCACCTTAATTGCCAGTAGTTCCCTAGAGGCCCCGCTGCAAACGGGCTGGCAGGACAAAAGATGTTGTGCCAGTTCTCATTGCGAGCACGTATGACTATATATGGAACACATGCCTAGGATTGTCTAGTACTTGGATGCTTTATCTTATTTATCTGCAATTGCCCTATGTTCTGATTGCTATGTGAATCGTCTTATCCATGCAACGCCCGTCCATCCATCCCTATGCCTACCGCACTTGAATCCTGCTGTTTACTGCTATTGTTACTGCTGTCTTTACTTTACTACTGTTGTTACTTTACTATTCCTACTACAAAACTGTTGCTACTGATAAACTATTGTGAGCAAGATTGTTTCCAGGTGCAGCTGAATTGACAACTCAGTTGTTAAGGCTTATAAATATTCTTTGGCTCCCCTTGTGTCAAATCAATAGATTGGGTTTCACTTCCCTCGAAAATACTGCGATACCCCCCCTATACTTGTGGGTCATCATCAACCTAAGATGCTTAAGCATAACTTGCCTATGGAAGATTTGGGAACCACACTACACCTAAAAAGGATCCGGTTTTTGATCTGAAGCCTTTACCTGACGATCTTAAATATGCTTACGTTGATGATAAAAATATATATCCTATTATTATCAGTTCTAAACTTTCAGGGAAGGAAGAGGCAAGATTATTGGAAGTATTGAAGAAACATCGAGGAGCTATGGGCTATACACTTGATGATTTAAAAGGGATTTCTCCTACTATATGTTAACACGCTATCAATATAGAACCCGATGCAAAACTAGTGGTGGAACATCAACGTCGTTTAAATCCTAAGATGAAGGAAGTGGTAAGAAACGAGGTATTAAAACTCCTTGATGCGAGTATTATTTATCCTATTACTGATAGTGAATGGGTTACTCATGTTCATTGTGTCCCTAAGAAAGGGGGAATTACTGTTGTGCCTAATGAAAATAATGAGCTTATCCCCCAAAGAATAGTAGTAGGTTATAGGATGTGCATTGACTTCAAAAAGGTTAATAAAGTTACTAAGAAAGATCATTACCCACTGCCTTTCATTGATCAAATTTTAGAAAGATTGTCTAAAAAGACCCATTTTTGCTTTCTTGATGTATACTCTGGGTTCTCTCAAATTGCTGTTAAACAACAAGATCAAGAAAAAACTAATTTTACATGCCCTTATGGAACATATGCTTATAGGCGAATGCCTTTTGGTTTGTGTAATGCTCCTGCCACCTTTCAAAGGTGCATGTCTGCTATCTTTCATGGTTTTGTGAAGAAATTGTGGAAGTGTTCATGGATGATTTTTCCGTCTATGGAAATTCTTTTGGTAATTGTCTACACAACCTTGATAAAGTTTTACAGAGATGTGAGGAAACTAATCTTGTTCTTAATTGGGAGAAATGCCATTTCATGGTCAATGAAGGAATTGTCCTTGGACATAAAATTTCCGAAAGATGCATTGAAGTTGACAGAGACAAAGTGGAAGCAATTGAGAAAATGCCCTGTCCTAGGGACGTTAAAGATATTCGTAGTATCCTTGGTCATGCTAGTTTCTATAGAAGGTTTATTAAAGATTTCTCCAAGATATCAAAACCCCTTACTAATCTTCTGCAAAAGATGTACCCTTTATTTTTGATGATGATTGTAAGGAAGCTTTGGCAACTCTAAAGAAAGATTTAACTACCACTCCTATTATCCAACCACCTGATTGGAACTTACCCTTTGAGATCATGTGCGATGCTAGTGATTTTGCTGTAGGTGCTGTTCTTCAGCAACGTATAGATAAAAAGTTAAATGTTATCCATTATGCTAGTAAGACTCTTGACGCTGCTCAAAAGAATTATGCTACTACTGAAAAAGAGTTCTTAGTTGTTGTTTTTGCTTGTGATAAGTTTAGACCTTATATTGTTGCTTCAAAAGTTACCATTCATACTGATCATGCTGCTATTAAGTACCTTATGACGAAGAAAGATGCTAAGCCTAGGCTTATTAGATGGGTGTTGCTTTTACAAGAATTTGACCTACATATTGTAGATAGGAAAGGTGCTGAAAATCCTGCTGCCGATAATTTACCTCGTTTGGAAAACATCTCCTTTGATCCTATGCCTGTTAATGATAGTTTCCCAAATGAACAGTTGGCTGCAGTAGGGGTAAGCTCGCGAGGGAGTCCTTGGTATGCTGATTATGCTAACTTTATTGTTTCCAAGTATTTGCCTCCAACGTTTACAGCACAACAAAAAAGGAAGTTCTTTTATGATTTGAGGCATTATTTTTGGGATGACCCACATTTATATAAAGAAGGAGTAGATGGTATTATGCGAAGATGTGTTCCAGAATTTGAACAAAAGGAGATATTGCGGAAATGTCATGGTAGTGCCCATGGCGCACATCATGCGGGAGATAGAACCACACAAAAGGTTCTACAATCAGGTTTTACTGGCCTACCCTTTTTAAAGATGCAAGAAAATTTGTGTTATCATGTGATGAATGTCAACGAGTTGGTAATATTTCTAGACGCAATGAAATGCCTATGCATTACTCTCTTGTTATTGAACCATTTGATTGTTGGGAATTTGACTTCATGGGTCCTTTTCCCCCTTCAAAAGGTTATACTCATATTCTTGTTGTTGTTGACTATGTTACTAAGTGGGTAGAAGCCATACCTACGAAAATTGCTGATGGTGAGACCTCCTTAAAAATGCTTAAGGATATTATCTTTCCTAGGTTTGGAGTGCCTAGATATCTTATGACTGATGGAGGTTCTCATTTCATTCATGGTGGCTTTAGAAAGACCCTTGCTAAATATGATGTTAATCATATAATTGCTTCAGCTTATCATCCCCAAACTAGTGGGCAAGTAGAAATATCAAATAGAGAAATTAAATCCATCTTGTAAAAGACTGTTAATAGATCTAGGAAAAATTGGGCTAAAAAGTTGAATGATGCTTTATGGGCTTATAGAACTGCTTATAAAATTCCTATGGGAATGTCTCCTTACAAAATGGTTTATGGGAAAGCTTGCCACTTGCCTTTAGAATTAGAACACAAAGCTTATTGGGCAGTGAAGAACTTAATAGAGACATCAAACTTGCTGGTGAGAAAATATTATTTGACTTAAGTTCGTTAGACGAGTGGAGGAGTGAAGCATACGAAAATGCTAGACTATTTAAAGAAAAAGTTAAAAAATGGCATGATAGGAGAATTCTTAAGAGAGAGTTCCATGTTGGTGAGAAGGTTCTATTGTATAGGTCTCATCTCAGATTTTTTGCATGAAAACTACTCTCAAAATGGGAAGGACCATTTGTTATTGAAGAGGTGTATCATTCAGGTGCAATAAAAATTTCTTCCTTAAAAGATAACACTACACAAGTGGCGAATGGCATGAGACTCAAGCACTATACTTCTGGAGATTCTTACAATGAAGATATTGATGCTATTCAAATGGTAACTTCGATTTTTTTTATCAAAGACCAAGTTCAGAGACCTACAGAGTCTGTTTTCGAATAGGTAACAGTTCTGGTAAGAAAAGGTCCGCGAAAAATCTGCCAAGTTATATTTTTGCAGTTTTTATCTAACAAGGAAAGTAACGAAGTGAAAGAGGGGCGGAAATGGAGCCAGGGTGGCTCACACCACCCCGTGGCGCGGCCCCCTGGCCGCGCCACCAGGTGGTGTGGCCACCCCGGAGCCCGTCTCCAACCCGTTTTCTCCTAGTACCTTCCTTTTGTTGTTAAACTTCATAATATATATAATCTCCCAGATCCCCCGAGGTTCATATATCGTGTTCTCGACGTGTTTTTGTTTCGATCTGTTTCTGCTAGGAATTATTCCTAAAGTTTAGAAGCACAATGGTCTCCGCCAACAATAAGGGCAAGGAGCCTGCGGAGGAGGATCTCCAAGACTGTGAGAAGGAGGAGGAGATCGATAGTGAAGTTGAAGAGGAGGCAAAGGAAGACCAGCATCCGCACACCAGCACCACCATTGCAAGCATTGGAGTGGTGGCAAACCCTGCCAGGTTCAAAAGGACTGCACGGTTGTCCACTGGAGGGAAGACTCCGCGTCATTGCTTGGATTCGCGGTCACCTCCTCCACGCACCAAGAATCCCTTCCATACCCTTATCCATGAGCAACAATTCCATAATATGCCCAAGGAGAAACTACCCTCCAATTGGGATATGCCTCGTTCTAACCATGCACGAAAAGAAGACTTCAAGGAGGAAGAGTGAGGAAAGAATCGCAAGAGCTGGGATTCAAAGCCCGACATGATCATGAACAACATCGAGCACAATTCAGAGTTGATTCGTACTCTCACCTTCGAGATTGAGGACTTGAGGGAATTGATTGAAAAGCTCATCGTGAGAACAACACCACCAGCGAAGGAGTAATTCTTCATCAGGTTTTGGCATCCCCTTGGTTTGTTCCAAGCTTGGGGGAGTGTCGCGGTATCACATCACTATCTTTTATCTTTTTACCTTTCAAGTAGAGTCATATCATGAATAGAGAAGTTATCATGTAGAATGGTTTGCATTATGGAAGTGTCCCCCCTCTCGTTAGATATCTATGTATCCCTTGGTGTGAGTTGCCTTTATGGAATATTAATGAGAAGTTCTATCATTTACTCTTTTGCATATCTTATTTTAGTTTTCAGTTACTATTATATGATTGATCTTGTTGTTAGTATTGGTATCACTTTGAGATCATTAAGTAAATTTAGTTGGTTTTGGCAAACCTAGCTTGGTTAGTAGCAACACTATTATGAGAATTAAATGAAAAAGATAAAAGTACTCTTAAGAAATATAATTTCATCATCTTTCTTGATTTGCTCATAAGCTTAGTATTCTCTAGTTAAGATCTTTTATGCTTCCAAGGAAGATTGCATGTTTGTTTTTATCACTTGTATGTTTGTTTGTTTCCTTCAACTCTTATGCTTGCTACCCATCCTTGCTAGCCAAAAACCTGTACTGAGAGGGAATGCTTTTCGTGCATCCAATCCTTTAACCAAAAACTATGCCATTTGTGTCCATGATGTCTACGCACTTCTATTCTTGTAGACAATTGTTGGGCCTCCAAGTGCAGAGGTTTGTAGAATAGCAGCAAGTTTTCCCTTAAGTGGATTACCCAAGGTTTATCGAACTTAGGGAGGAAGTAGTCAAAGGTATCCCTCTCAAGCAACCCTGCAATCAAGATACAGGAAGTCTCTTGTGTCCCCAACACACCCAATACACTTGTCAGGTGTATAGGTGCACTAGTTCGGCGAAGAGATAGTGAAATTCAAATGGTATGGATATAAGACAATGGTGCCAAAAAAATAGCTTGATGGCGTGGAAGAGACTAAAGGCAAACTGAAATAAAGATGGAAGCAAGCAAACATGTAACATATCTAGTTGCAAACTGTGTTTCAATGCTTAGAAACAAGGCCTAGGGATCATACTTTCACTAGTGAACACTCTCATATAAATATCTTCTCTTTATGATACTACTCTGAACTACTCTCTGGTTGGACACTCTAATCCATGGTAGGGCTATAACAGCACTCCTCAAAGTTCGCTTTCCCCATCTAGATAACCCCACACTGTCACCTTGAGCTCTAGATGGTTCCAACAAACACCACAATTTCATAGAAACATCCCAACTCCAAATATAACTCATAACAAGTATTTGTAATCGCTAGCCTAAGTGCCACCATGGTGTGCACGCTGTCACTTTCACACACATGGGGAGAGCAGAGATCTATTAAAGCACTTGAGTAGCAAAGTAGATCTACTTGATTACAAAGCTCATGATCACAATATGATCATGCATAGAGAGAGAGAGATGAACACATAGCTACCGGTAGAACCCTTAACCTCGAGGAATAACTACTCCCTCATCATCATGGGAATCAGCAACGGTGATGGAGATGGTGGTGGAGATTGATGGAGATGGCTCCAGGGGCACTTCCCTATCCCGGCAGGGTGCCGGAACAAAGACTTTCTGTCCCTCAAATCTCTCCTCCGGTGGCGGCGGCGCTGTGGAACTTTTCGTGGCTAGAGGCTCCAGGATTTAGGGTTTTTGTCCCGGGGCTTCTTATAGGCAAAGGGGCAAGGTCGGTGGAGGCCTGAGGGGCCCACACCACCTGGTGGCACGACCAGGGGTCACCCGCGCCACCATATGGTGTGGCTAGGCCCTGGCCCCTCTCCGTCTCGTCTTCTGGCTCCGTGAGTCTTCTGGTAAAATACTGGATTTGGCTTTTGTCCCGTCCAATTCCGAGAATATTCATTTTCTGACTTTCCTAGAACTAAAAACAATAGAAAAAAGGCAACTGGCACTGTGGCATCTTGTTAATAGGTTAGTCCAAGAAAGTGTATAAAAATACTCCAAAGTGTGGATAAAACATAAGAAAGTAGATATAAAACAAGCATGGAACATCAAAAATTATAGATACGTTTGCAACGTATCAACATCCCCAAGCTTAACTCCTACTCGTCCTCGAGTAGGTAAGTGATAAAAATAAATAATAATTTTTTAGGTGACATGCACCATCATAGACTTGATCAAAGTATTTGTAAAACATTGATAGCTAGGATCATAGTACTTTAACATAGCATGAAAGATATAGTTCTAACAATAAGACATAGCAACTATGTTGTAGCATGAAAAGGCACAAATAAAAGATTCATGAATAACAATGCATTGAAAGACGTTTGCTTGTTTCACATATATAAAACATAGCATAGTGGCATTCAGCTTGTCCCTCATGGAGTATCAAAACATAAATGCATAGGACACCTTCAAAGTTCATAAGGGTGACTAGATACAAATAGTTCAAGAACAAGAAATATCAAAATTATGAATCAATCAACAAGTCTTGGAACAATGCACATTAAACTAAGAATGGCCACTATGCTCTCGCAATAGGTGCATAAAGATAGAAGATGGAGACTCAATATAAAAGTAAAAGAAAGGCCTTCATAGAAGGAAGCAGGGATTCAAGTCTCATAAAGAGCTTCCAAAAAATATGGTACTTATTAGCTTTCAGCTCTCATTGCCCCTATCTTAAGTATCTTTAGGTGATTAAGGTTAAAGTGACACATCTAAGAGGATATGCTTGACAAGTTATAAGTTGAAATCTCATGCCCCTTACTTACGAGTACCGAACCTCATGCTACTCAACTTCAGTCACAAGTAAGCTCTTGTCATTGTAAGTACATATGTATCATAGAGAACCGCCAACAGGGTACCCCTTGCACATGATACAGGAGCTATCCCATAATCAAAATGACAAGGCAAGCAGACAATGAGCATCTCAGCGATCTTTTTATTTGCGATTTGCATAGGTTTTTATTGAGGATGCTTCATAGAGTGCTCATTATGGTTACTCTGCAAGTTTCCACCATGATTAGGCATGGCTTAGGCTAGCGGCCCAGGCGTTTCTCTAGCACACATACAAACTCCATGATCTTACATGTTCCCCTTTTATTTCACACCGCCAAGATCCATAAGCAAAAGAATCATGATATCAACGGAATAATAAGTGCAATGTTGAAAGTGTTCCCCATGATACATGGTTCTGCTAACTTCAACTTATAAAGCGTAAGCATATACGCAACAAAGATGGACACAATGGTTCAAGATTATTAAGTGCAAGAAAGTAAAGTGTGCCATCAAGTTCGTGAGAGCTTTAATCACTAGTTTTCTCATAACAAGTTTAATTCGAAAGATAGATAAAAACATGAATATATTTGGAATAGCAAATGCTAATAGGTAGGTATGGTGGACTCTTTGGGATAACTTGGTTTTATTTGGAGTTGGATGCATGAGTGGAACTCATACTTGGTACATGTGGAGGCTAGCAAAAGACTGGGAGCGACCAACTAAGAGAGCAATAATGGTCATAATCATGTAAAGCGACAAAACATCTTTAATTGAAGCATAAAGTGATATTACAAGTCAAAAACTAAATGATCATAGAGGCTATGATGACTTGGTGTAGTCTTAACATGGTGTGAGCATGCGCGAAGTCAACCCAAATAAAGCATCAAAGGAGAATACCACAATACTATGCTTTAATATGCTAAAACAACGCATGATTCTTTCAAGGCACATTAAGCAATATCAATTGTTTATAACATGTCATGCTACAGAAAAAAATCACTAAGCATAAAGCCAAATCAATATCAAGCATGACATTACAAAGCATAGGCCACAGTAAAAAACAAGCTCCTCTTACCACTTAAGCATGAGCTTTCCTACTCTTTTACAATCCAAACCAATCTTATTTGAAAACTACTCACAAAGGTAATAATAAATAAAGATAAGTGAGCTTGTCTCACAAATCCACAAAGAAGAACTAAAAAGTTCTAAGCTGAAAGCACAAGAAAACTAAGGCTAAACACAGTGCTAGCAAAAGAGAACACTCACAGAACAATAAGAATGAAAACTAGAGTGTTCTAGGCAATGAAAATGGAGTGTGTCTCTCTCCAAAAGAAGTGTGTTGAGATCCAACCAACTTATTTAAGCAAACAAAGCAAAATAAAACTAAAAACAAAAATAAATACGCTCCAAGAAAAACACAACAGTGCATGAAACAATAAAAATGAAGTGTCTTGAAAGACCTGAGATTTTTATTGATAAAGAAGGGGATGCCTTGGGCCTACCCAAGCTTTGACGCTTGTACCTCTTGAATATTTCTTGGGGTGAAACGGGTGGAATCCCCAAGCTTGAGCTTTTGTCCATTCTTCATCTCATTACATCATTCTTTCCCTACACCTGAAAATTTCCTTCATACAAAACTTCACACAATCTTCATTAGCAACATTAGTGCATTCAAAAGATAATAAACCTTTGGGGTTTAGTTTTAAAACATAAAAACTTTCATTAAAAAGACAAGCTACTGTAGCAATTCCCTCAAAAAGCTCAGTTCTCCAAAAAGAATCCAAAAGGGAATCAACAAGAAGCAAATGCAAATAATGGCAGAAATCTGTCAAAACAGACCAGCAGGTAAAAACCAATTTTTTCGAAGACCTTATGTTACTCAAATCAAAAAGTGTTGAACTAACGAAAGTTGGATAACAACCTAGGGCAGAAGCACAAAAAATCACAGCTCAAACAAACGTACAGAGATTTTACACGAATTTTACAACGAAGAACAAAAATTTGTTTCGGGACAGCAACTTTCCCAAGCATTACTTCTCTCTCATTAGAGGTTACTCTTGGCACAAAAAGCAAATAAAAATGATAACGAGAGGTTATTACTGAAGCAATAACTTTTAGGACTCAACAAAAACTTTTGGGTTATCTCCCAATAAGTACTTTTCTTTAACGCCTTTAAGTTAGGCTTGATAGTTTGAGAAGATGCTCACATAAGAAATATAAATTGAAATAAAAGAGAGCATCAAGAAGCAAATTCAAAACACATTTAAATCTAACCCACTTCCTATGCATAGGAATCTTGTAAATAAACAAGTCATGAAATCACAAAGAAACAATCATAGGAAAGCAAAACAAGTGCAACTTCAAGACTTTCAACATAAAGAGGGGAAACTTAATATTGTTGAGATACATAAAACCATGTTTCCCTCTCTCATAATAACTTTCAGTAGCATCATGAATAAAATTAACAATATAACTATCACAAGAAACATTCTTATCATGAGCCACATGCATAAAAGAATTAATACTCCCCACATAAACATAGTCATTCTTATTAATTGTAGTGGGAGCAAATTCAAAAAAATAGCTATCATTATTATTTTCATCACCATAATCATCAAATATAGGAGGCATATTGTAATCATTATTAATTTTCTCCTCAATAGTAGGTGGACTGAAAATATCATATTCATCATTGTAATCATCATATATTGGAGGTATAGTATCATCAAAGTAAATTTTCTCCTCCATGCTTGGGGGACTAAAAAGATAATTTTCATAAAAACTAGCTTCCCCAAGCTTAGACTTTTCCATAGCATTAGCAATAATGGTGTTCAAAGAATTCATAATAATAACATTGCTATTAGCACGCAAATAAAGTTCCAAAGGTTTTTTAATTAAGCCTAACTCAAGAATTCAAACACTTCATGTCCCAACTCAAGATAAATACTATAAACCTCTCTAATTTTTTTGTTCTTTTCCATTAAGCCTAACTAGCGAAAATAAAAACAAGAAAAAAAAGACAAAATTGTAGAATCTAAAGGAAATAACTTCGAGCACTCACACCGGTGGATGTGAGTACCTTTTACCTTACCTCCCCGGCAACAACGCAAGAAAATAGCTTCATGTCTACGCACTTCTATTCTTGTAGACAGTTGTTGGGCCTCCAAGTGTAGAGGTTTGTAGAACAACGGCAAGTTTTCCTTTAAGTGGATTACCAAAGGTTTATCGAACTCAGGAAGGAAGTGGTCAAAGGTATCCCTCTCAAGCAATCCTGCAATCAAGATACAAGAAGTCTCTTGTGTCCCCAACACACCCAATACACTTGTCAGGTGTATAGGTGCACTAGTTCGGCGAAGACATAGTGAAATACAAATGGTATGGATATAAGACAACGGTGCCAAAAAATAGCTTGATGGCGTGGAAGAGACTAAAGGCAAACTGAAATAAGGATAGAAGCAAGCAAACATGTAACAGATCTAGTTGCAAACTGTATTTCAATGCTTAGAAACAAGGCCTAGGGATCATACTTTCACTAGTGAACACTCTCATATAAATATCTTCTCTTTATGATACTACTCTGAACTACTCTCCGGTTGGACACTCTAATCCATGGTAAGGCTATAACAGCACGCCTCAAAGTTCGCTTTCCCCATCTAGATAACCCCACACTATCACCTTGAGCTCTAGATGGTTAGAACAAACACCACAATTTCATAGAAACATCCAACTCCAAATATAACTCATAACAAGTATTTGTAATCTCTAGCCTAAGTGCCACCATGGTGTGCACGTTGTCACTTTCACACACATGGGGAGAGCATAGATCTATTAAAGCACTTGAGTAGCAAAGGAGATCTACTTGATTACAAAGCTCATGATCACAATATTATCATGCATAGAGAGAGATGAACACATAGCTACCGGTAGAACCCTTAACCTCGAGGAATAACTACTCCCTCATCATCATGGCAATTAGCAACAATGATGGAGATGGTGGTGGAGATCGATGGAGATGGCTCCGGGGGCACTTCCCTGTCCCGGCAGGGTGCCAGAACAGAACTTTTTGTCCCCCGAATCTCCCCTTTGGTGGCGGCGGTGCTGCGGAACTTTTCGTGGCTGGAGGCTCTAGGATTTAGGGTTTTCATCCCGGGGGCTTCTTATAGGCGAAGAGGCAAGGTCGGTGGAGGCTTGGGGGCCCACACCACCTGGTGGCGTGGCCAGGGGTCACCCCCGCCACCATATGGTGTGGCTAGGCCCTTGCCCCTCTCCGTCTCGTCTTCTGGCTCCGTGAGTCTTCCGGTAAAATATTGACTTTGGCTTTTGTGCCGTCCAATTCCGAGAATATTCATTTTCTGACTTTCCTAGAACCAAAAATAGCAGAAAACATGCAAATGGCACTGTAGCATCTTGTTAATAGGTTAGTACACGAAAGTGTATAAAAATACTCCAAAGTGTGGACAAAACATAAGAAAGTAGATATAAAACAAGCATGGAACATCAAAAATTATAGATACGTTTGCAACGTATCAGTCCACCATACCTACCTATTAGCACTATTGCTATTCCAAGTAAATTCATGTTTTTATCTACCTTCCAAATTAAACTTGTTATGTGAAAATTAGTGATTAAAGCTCTCACGAACTTGATGGCACACTTTACTTTTCTTGCCCCTAATAAACTTGAACCATTGTGTCATCTATGTTGTATATGCTTGCACTTATACTTTGGGATTAGCAGAACCATGTTTTCATGGGGAACGCTTTCAACATTGCACTTGTACATTGTACCTAGTTGATATCATGCTCTTTTGTTTATGGATGTCGTCGGTGTGAAATGAAAGGGGAGCTTGTAAATCCATGGAGTTATGTATGTGTGTTATAGAAATGCCTGGGCGGCTAGTCTAATCCATGCCTAATCATGGTGGAAACCTGCAGCGTAACTATAATGACCAATCTATGAAACATTCTTCTTATAAAAAATAGGAGATAGAGATTGGGAGAAAAAAGAAAAAATATGAGAAAAGAGGAAAAGAGTAAAAGAGTAAAAATCATCATTTTCCCATGGTAAATAAGAAGATGATGAGATGCTTATTGTCTGCTTGCCTTGTCATTTTGATATGGGGATTCTTCTGTATCATCGGGAAAGGGGTTCCCCGTTGGCGGTTCTCTATGATACACATGTACTTACTATGACAAGAACTTACCGGTAACTAAACTTGAGTAGCATGAGGAGCGACCCTCGTATTCAAGGGACATGAGATTGCCAACTTAGAGTTTGTCAAGCATATACTATATAGTTTGTTCACTTTAACCTTAATCACTTCAAGATGCTTATGATAGGGGCAATGAGAGCTGAAAGCTATAAGTATCATAATTTTTGGAAGCTCTTTATAAAACTTGAGATCCCTGCTTCCCTCTGCGAAGGGCCTATCTTTTACATTTTAGTTGAGTTAGTAAACCTATTCCTTTCTATCTCAAGAAAGTATTTTGAGTTGTTGTGTTTCATTCATTCATATGATGATTTATTCAATCATGTTTCTTATGTTCCTTGTTTTGCACATTACTCTTATCTTAGAGAGTATTACTTTGAAAGCTATCATTGAATACTCCATTATGTTTGAACTCCTGCAAATTGTTAGCTATCCTTTGACCAAGAGCAAAGTTTGCCATTACCAATTATGATTTACTTTATGTATCTTTATTGTGCTTCCTTTACTTATTGCAAGTTAAAGTTATATAATGGTGAGTTGTCTGCTATTATGATTTATGTATTGATGAATGTGATGCTTCTTGTCCGTATTCTTTTATCGACACTTCACTGCATAAACCTGAGGTCATGTTTATTGAGCTCAGTTTTCGCTTGGGGACAAGCAAAGTCTAAGCTTGGGGGAGTTGATACGTCCATTTTGCATCACTATTCTATATCATAATTTACTATTATTCATTGATATATTTCATATTAAGAGACGATAATTATGTTATTTCATCTGTTCTTGCATGGTTGATGACTTTTGGAGGATGGACCGCTGAAGTCAGGATTCTGATGGAAAAGGTGTTGTTTGCAGGCAAAATTCGCAAAGATCAGAAAATTCCAGAAAATACATGGAAAATCTTATTTTTCTAGAAGACGAAGGATGCTAGAAGGGGGAGCGGAGTTGGGCCACAGGGGCCCACACCACCCTTGGCGCGGGCCACCCCTGGCCATGCCACCAGGTGGTGTGGCCACCCTGGCCCACTCCTGACTCTCCCCTTTGGCGTATATTATCCCCCGTGAAACCCTAAGCCTGGGGGAGCGACCACAGAAAGATTCCGCCGCCTCTGCGGGGCGAAAAACTACATAGAGAGAAAGAGCTCTCCGGTAGGCAGAAATCTACCAGGAAAATTCCTTCCCGGAGAGGGGAAATCGTCGCCATCAACACCACCATCAAGCTGGACTTCATCGGGATCATCATCATCTCCATCATCATCTCCAGCACCATCATCACCACTTCGTACCGTTGTAACAATTGGTTTGAATCTTGCATAGTTCTTAGGGGAAACTTTCCCGGTGTTGGTTACTTGTTGTAGTTGATGCTATTGAGTGGAACCATTGAATTATTGTTATATTCAGATTGTTACTTATCATTATTCCATCTCTGATCTTGATCCATATGATGTCTTGTGAGTAGTTCATTTAGTTCTTGAGGACATGGGAGAAGTCATGTTGTTAGTAGTGGAATTGTGTTGAGAAAGATTCAATGGTTTGTTATTTAAGTTGTGGTGTTATTCTTCTAGTGGTGTCATGTGAACATCGACTACATGACACTTCACCTCTATGGGCCTAGGGAAAGCATTGTGTATTTGGCTACTAATCATAGGGGTTCCGGAGTGACAGAAACTTGAACCCCCGTTAGGAAACCTTTGCACAAGGGATGTAGGATCTCAGAGTTTAAAGTTGTGGTTAGGTTTTTACCTTAATCACTTTCTTGTACTTGCGGATGCTTGCAAGGGGTTTAATCACAAGTATGTATTAGTCCTAGGAAGGTCAGTACATTAGCACAAGTTCACCCACACAACACTTATCAAACTAAAGAAGATTAATCAACTATATGAAGCGAAAGCACTTGACGATATTCCCGTGTGTCCTCGAGACTGTTTGGTCATGTTAAGTAATACAACTGGCTTGTCCTTTGCTAAAGAAAGGATTGGGCCACTTGCATCATCTATTATTATTGTCGTTTATTTACTCGTACTTTATTTATTTGCATTATCAAAACCCCCTAAAAATCTGTTTGCTAAGTATTTACAGAGAATTCCTTCTCCAAGCCACTCGTCAAGACCTTTTGCTCCTCATTGGGTTTGACACTCTTACTTATGGAAAATACTGCGATACACCCCCTATACTTGTGGGTCATCAACCAATCACAGGTGGAGGCGTCATCACCGTGCTTGCCATTGCCCTAGGCATCGACCTAGGTTGAGCAACACCAACCCGAGGAGGAGATTCCGGATGAGGATGAGGACCAAGAATAGGAGCAAGAAGTTCCTTATCACGAGGAGCGGCCACCAACCCGGTTCAGCACATACCAAGACTTCCAGGAACTTGGAGGAACTATGGAGAGGATGCATAACCTCTTCTTGAACCTCCGAGAAACAACTAGTAATTTATCAACTCAATTTGCGAACTGGAGTTACGACTTTTTCCCGCCACCACAATGATTTGAAGGGCTTGCAAAATCCTGAGCTTGGGGAAGTTTCCTCATTATCTTTACTTGGCGTCCATTTGTTTTTATTTATTTAGAGGTTATGTTTTTAATTCGAGTTTATAAGCACTCGAGTTGGTTTCCCCAACACTTTATCTTTGGTTATTTCTATTTGTTATCGAGACTTTCTAGCCGAGCTTTGCCGCCAATTTTATATTCTTTAATTCCCTCTCTTAAAAATAACAAAAATATTTTTCCATTTATCTTTATTTTCCCTCTCCCTTCCTTTCTATTCTCCTTGTGGCTTTCACATATTTGCAGGAGAGTGATCAACTTTGAGTTTCCAAGAAGCAAATCAAAAGGAAAGAGAGAAGTGGAACCAATCATGAGAGGTATGCCTTAAGACTCCCCACTTTTGAAGTTTGAGGAACCCATGCTAGTTAGTAGTAAATGTTAAGATATTATATTAGTGGAGTGAGTATTTATATTGTAGTAAATTTTTGGTTGCATGGGTATTTAGTTAGGTACATTTTGTTCTAGCTCTTGTAGTTAACCAAGTCTTGCCTCAAAATTTGCTAAACAATTCTAATAAGAAAAAGTCTCACAATTGAAGGCTTGGGTATTATAGTGTTTAGTCTTGAAGGATTATTTCTAGAGACACTCAACACCACAGAAAATAATGATTAACTTGACATCTCTCTTTAAGAGGATTTGTTCGATTGAATTAATGTTTAGCAGTTTTTGTGAGCATGCCAAAGTTTGACTTGTGAATCATAAGAACGATATAGCTTTATGCGTGTCAAACTTCATGGGATGCCAACAACTCCACTAGCCTACGAACAATCTTCATGGAGGAAACTCCTAGATTTCGGCTATGAGTTGATTAAACATATGTAGCAGCAATGCTATAATGGGTAAGATTCTAGGCATTCTCGGGTAGCTGTGTTCATGATGGAATCACTCCTCTGGCTGATTTGAGTAATCATTGTGCAAAAAGGAACAAAAACCTTGGTGATGCCACGAGTGTCCATCACAGCCCTAGAAACTATTTTTTTGGCATGCTCTCAATTACTTAAGAACTGAAATTCTTGAAGGATAATGAACAGAAAAGTAGTGCTTGAAAAGTCTTGACTTATTGATGTGGGAGAATTGAGATACTCTAGTGTATATGTTTTTCATGACAAACTCTCACACCCTCAATTTTACATGATTATACTTTATTGTTCAAAGGCAAGCCTATGAGTTGATTACATGACATGGAATAAGGTTTACTCATTTGAATCACCCATGTTAACAATAATTTTGCTGCGCTATAAGGATGCATAAAATCCCGTGTGATATGCTTGCCATTACTCTATTTGTGCTGAAGTTTTTCAGATTAATAAAGTGGAGGAAACATGAGACTACCAATCATGAGTAAGATCATCATCTTGTTATTTCAATTTAAATGCTGAGTTCCTTTTTGATTTTGGTTTTCTTTCTCGAGGACGATCAAGTTTAAGCTTGGGGAGGTTGATGGCTGTGAAATATAGCCATCTACATCCACATTTAAACTGGATATTATTCATATTTTTTCTGAAATATCTCTCTAAACCCTACCACTAATGCCTAATGATCAAATGGGTATGAAATCCTTTCTTTCTATTTTTCCCTACGTAGATAATGACGTTTGATGATGGGAATCACAACATTAAAGTCAAAGATATGAGATTTTCAACAACCCAAAGGAACCAGGGGTCGTGAAGTGGAGATCGAAGCTTTAACGACCAACTATATGGTGGGAATAAAATTATGGCCATATAGTTCCGGCCGTATAGTATCCATCAACACCGCTACGTCAAATAGAACAACTTTCGTGAAGGGACTCCTATATAAAGAGGCTTCAGGCAATGAGAAACAGAGCCTCGGAGACCCCCGCAGAACCCCAGAAACCTACATCCACAACACCGAAGAGCCGCCGGAGGAATAGACTTAGATCTAATCTCCAAACCCTTCTCCACCACCATAGCCATATTCCACCACTTGTAATAGTAGATCTCATCTTCGATTGGTGACATTGTAAGACTATTTGCTATCAATCGCATGGTTTCCATTGCAATGTTTATGATTGTTGATTTCATCTCTATGTGTGAGTAATTCTCTTTAGGCTAAGGGCTTCAGCCTAGCCATGTAGCTTTTGTGCATGTTATTTATTATAGATGGGATCATGTATTAGTTTGTATGTCATAATGATTATTGTATCCTCTCTTTCCTTAGTCCAAGGACTTGTCAGGTACCCAAGACCCTGAGGATTGAGCCGGGTATAGGGAGTATGAGTAATGACTAATCTGCAGGTTGGGAACCCCAGTGATAGAAGGGGTAGTACAACTGTATGTGAGGGATTTACTTGGGATTAACGGTGACATCACTATGCATATCATTAGTTCTCTTTCTTCTATGGATGAGACTAGTAGGTTATTGCTATAAGCGGTTGCGGAGGCAATAGCAATTATGGATGCACTGCCCACATATAATTATCTTGCTCTAATAATTACATGCATACATTATTATTATCTTTTATTCCCATCAGATGTTTTGCACAACTACAGGTGAAACTGAAATCCCTAGGCCCTCTCTCTCCATCATCGACAACAACAAAAGACAGCAAATTCTTGGTCCGGTAAAACACAAAAAGAAT
The DNA here is from genome assembly GCA_910589775.1 of Avena eriantha. Lineage (NCBI taxonomy): Eukaryota > Viridiplantae > Streptophyta > Magnoliopsida > Poales > Poaceae > Avena > Avena eriantha. Next base: position 128,590,195 of record OU342743.1, on the reverse strand, counting down.
TCTAAAACTCCCGAAGGTCCGTTAAACGCTTTCTGCTTCCCGAGGATTCGATAACCTAGGTCTACTAGGGAAAAAGAGCTATACTACATCCGTAATCCGTATTGAAGGTATCACCTACGCATCATGTCGCTACCGCCCCTCCTCGGCGGAGGTCTCAGCGGCGACCCGGGCGGCCTGCTCAGCTACCGCTACCGCATGTGTGTCCCGCTCGGGGCCACTGTCGCCGTCATGTATGGTGTCATCCTATCCTCCTAGGTCCTCCTCCTCCTCCTCATCCTCCCTGCAAAAGGGGCTTTGCTCACCGGCTTTCGGAGGGGAAGGGAGGGTAGGCCGTGAAGGCGTACTTGCTGAGGTCAGCCCAGGTCACAGGGAGGCGGTTGTTCGGCATGGAGGGGAGGGGTTGGTGCTCCATGTCCCGGTGGCCGGCCCTTTTATAATCACGGGAGGTCCTCTGCGGGAATAGAGAGCGGGAACGGAGACGCATGGTGGGAAAGGCCGCAGCATGGCAGAAACAACAGGTGGGAATGAAAGCTCTGTCGGGATACGGTAGCGGCCATGCTTGATTGGCAATCAAGCTAAGATTGATGAGTGCCCGCGGACAAGGCGCCCCGCTAATGGGGGTGGCCGTTGGGGCCACAAGCCACTGCAAACGGGCTCACCGAGGACGGCATGTCCTTCACCACCCGCAAAAGGACCGATTCGTGGTCCGAAATGCGGTTCGCCGTTGGAGTTGCCCTAAGTGTGGACGAACCCGTGGGAATGTTTGCAAAGTAGTCCTTGACCTTTTTGGCTATATCCATTTCCATTGACCAGGCAGGCCGGGTTCGGACAGCACAAAAGCCAAGTAATAATTGAAAACGGTTCATTCGTTCTAAAGCTTTGACTGAACGACTTTGATACACGGATGGGATATACTAATCCAGAGTCACATGTCTCGCTGCATCGACGGTGCCTCGTGATTTCTATGCTTGCAAAACAGTGGCTATCTAGATAGGAACAAAACACACCACGAAATAAAGTGGTGGGAGTGATCGATCGATAGAGAGCACGACAAGCCTGACGCACGTCGCTCGCCAGTCGGCGCTGACGACCATAAATCTGATGGACGGATGGATGCTTGCACTTCGCAGCATACGCGTATGCACTTCTGCTCAGGTCACGTCACTCGTCACTCGTCACGCGTCCGCAGCTGCATCCATAAAACCGTCGGTTAGATTGTTCGTTTGGCGTATGCTTTGACCGAATGACTCTGTTGTCTTTCGCTTTACCTAACTAGCTCCTTGATAGAGGTGGGATGTATAATCAGACTACGTGGCAATACCAGTTCAGTTCAATGAAAAATTAGGACTCCCATCAGAAATTCAATTTGCAGCACTTCCGACAGCGACCCCTTTTTTTCAAAAAAAAATTGAATTTTCGAAACTTCGATTTGTTTCAAAAAAAATGGAAACACATACCAGGATATAGCCAATTATGTATTCGACCAATGTGTAAATTTAAACATTTGTGGGTTTAGCAAAAATGACAAAATGTTCACTTCAGTGTGTTGTTTATCGGAACCTCGATTTGTAAGTTTTTTATATGTGCTCAGAATACAAATTATTTTGTATTTACTCCTAAAATAAGTGACACAACTTTGTCTAGACATGTATACATCTAAACACTAAAACACGTCTAGATACATGTGTATCTTGACAAAGCCTTGTCATTTCTTTTGGGACGGAGGAAGCATTAAAAATTTACACCAATGTAAAAGAGTATTGACTATATCAAGGTATTTTTTTTTAACTTTTTGGAACTTTTTATAAAAAAATTGAAGTTTAAAATTTCAGGGTAACTAGAGTCTATGGTCCAAACAGCTATTAATACTTCAAAGCAGTTACTTATAATTGTAGGTGTTTTTCTCCTTCCCGGCTTTTTTTACATAATAAATAAACCAACAATCATAAGTACTCAGCGGAAATAAGTCCGATGATATATAATAGCGGAGTAATTATGTCAAACTTGTCTTAGACAAGCAAACCAACATGTGGTTGGGTCGCTAGGAGAGTGGTTGTACCCCCAGCCCACGAGAGTTCAAACCCAGGTTTGACACTATATGTTGCATAAAAGGCGGGATATTCTTCCAGTGAGAGGCGACGTTCCTGTCGACAGCGAGGCGTTTGTGGTGACTTCATCAATCTCAAGACCTGATCCGCCGGCTCAGTTTCTCAAAGGTGCTCATAGGGATAGTGTGTGCGTTCATAGGGGTGGGTGCATTTGTCAGCGTCTACGATTGTACTGTGTTTCTCAAAAGAAAAAACTTGTCTTAGAGAAACATGATACTATCAAACAAGGAACCTCCACTGTCAAGAACCCCTATAAAGGGTTTCTTGCCTCCCATCGGTGCCTCTGCTAATCTGACTTGCCTTCTGTGGCCTCGGGGCCATGGAAGCACGGGGGATCCCGGTCCTTGTTGATGGGAGGCCTCTATTTATTTTTTATTATTCCACTTTAGTTAGTGTTTGTGTCCTACTCAGGAAGGTGTGGCGGTGACAGCTCTCTTAAGATGGGATAAAGTCCTTCCCGCCTAATGCCCATCCCGACGGTGCGTGTAGCATCGTCGCTGGGTGTGTGGAGGCATGTCTTCGATGGGTCTCGCAGTTGTTGGTTGGCGTTCTTTTTTATCTAATCTTTTCTTTAGCTTCTCTTCAGCAACGGCAACATTGTTCTCGTGTGCTGGTCATTTAGGACTTAGCATGACGAGTTCCCGCGTGTCTACCACAACAAGCTTTACAATGATAAGTTCTTTTCGGATCCATTGAGGAATGGACAGAATGGCAACAGCTTCGGCTCGCTGGAATGTTTTGGTAGAATAAAATGACCTACCAAAATGTGCTAGTATCTTTTGCCACAGACATTGTAGATGGAACGGAAATTATAGGGACGTGATTGCTTGCCCACAAAGCCGTTTTTGCACCTAGTCGGAAGAAATTGCTCGATTGGTTGCTCACGCGTGATGGAATCTTTACACCACACGCGTCATAAATCACCCCTCAGCTGGCTCTGGAGGAACATCCAGATTGATCGTTTCCACGGAGCCAACTTCTTCTGGCGCTCACCGGGGAAATATCTATATTCGGCCGTGCGAGAGAAATATGGTGGGAGCTCGCCCGCTCTCGCAAAGTTCCGGAGGAAGAAATTGGGTCAGCGCCCACCGACTGATAGTTGTGCGAGAAAAATACGACACATTTTTGACACAAGGAAAAAGCCTTGCTCGAAGCAAGTCAAGAGGACGATACGTTGGTGGATCCTCAAGATGAGACTGAAACACAAGGTCAAACCAAGGAAGACCAAAATGATGCACAAGATGATCATTACGACTCTAATGCAAAAACGGTTGATCCAAAAGAAGATAAAGAAACAAGTAAACAAGTTGAAGTTGTTGTATTAGAAAAGAAGAAAACCAATAAGCAACAACAAAAGAAAGCAACGAAAGAGCCCGACCCTCCAAAAAAGGTAAAAGACAAGAGTAAGTCAGGTGAGAAAAAGCTCTTTTATCCAGATCGAAAAAAGAAAGCACCGGATGAGTTAATTCATAACTCTTTTACAAAGGCACTCAGTGACCTTCGTCTAGAAATTCCATTTGCGGATGCAATCAAAGTTCCTACTTATGGTAAATTCCTTCGTGATATTCATGGTAGAAAGAAAGAAATAACTGAAATTGTTGCCATCGTAACTAGCTATCCTGCTAACGGGAAGCTATTGTCTAAGTCTGGAGATCCTGGAATACCAACTATATCATGCTCAATAGGTAAAACGGATATTCATAATGCCTTATGTGATCTAGGAGCAGGAGTTAGTGTAATGTCATACTCCCTCTATAAAAGGTTATGATTAGGGGTTATTCTCCTACTACTATCACTTTACAGATGGCTGACAAGTCCACTAAACAACGTGTTGGTATGATTGAGGATGTCCTACTTAGAATAGATGAGCATGTTATTCCCACTGATTTTATCATTTTTGAAATGCTAGAAGATGAAAGATTATCTATAATACTTGGAAGAGCATTCCTCAGTACTGCAGGTGCGTCAGTAGATTGTGCAGAAGGGAAGATAATCTTTAATGTTTATGATGCTGAAATCATCCGGTATTTTCCAAAGAAGCTAGAAGCAGGAGAAAGATATGTTCCACCGGCAAAACGAGATCATGTGGTAAGTGCCATTAATAAGGGGCAACCAAAGGTAACAATTCGAAAAAAAGAGGTTGAGTTATTCAACCATTCTTAATAAATGGTAAATGGGAGTTAACCCATTTTCGTTAATTTAGTAGAATAGAGAATAAAAAGTTCATCGCATTCTCACCACTTTTCACAGACATTCTTGCGGAAGCGCTCCCATGAAGATGCAGCTGTTAAAAAATAGTAGAAATATCAATTGAATGAGTAGAGAATAATAATAAGAATAAAAGTTTGAGTTTTCTATTTATAGAAGCTAAATTTTGCTTTTAATATGCTAATGTTGGTCGATAGTTTTTACTATCAATTTTAGTTAAAAAACTTGATATTTTGCTAAGTTATAGGATAAGAAGGTATCCTCGAATAAATACAATTTTTTTGATGATTACTGATTGTTTAACGACCAACTATACGGCGGGAATAAAAATTCCGGCCGTATAATTCCAGTCGTATAGTTGTCTTTTCCATCAACAAATTTTCTTTGAAGGCACAGAGAGTTTAACGACCAACTATAAGACGGGAATAAAAATTCTGGCCGTATAGTTCCGTCCGTATAGATATCGAGGCTTCCGTACAATGTTTTTTGAAAGATACTGAGAGTTTAATGACCAACTATACGACGGGAATAAAAATTCCGGCCGTATAGTTCCGGTCGTATAGATATCGATGTCAGTTTTAGAAATTTATCTCGAGAGACAGACAGTTTAATGACCAACTAGATCCGGCCGTATAGTTATGCCCGTATAGTTGATTTCTTTATAAAGAAATCATAGTTGGCGGTACCGCCGCAACTATACGGGCGGAGCACCATCACCCGCCCGTATAGTTCCGGCCGTACAGTTCGGTGCGACCACAAAATCGCACCGGGGCAGCTAGGTCTTCCTCCTCTTCTCATTATTTCTCTCATATTCTCTCTCCCAACTTCTCAAAATCCACCTAGAACTCTTGATTCTTCGCGGATTTCATTCGGTTGAGTGGGGGAATCAATAGATCGATATGTTTTTCTCCCTATCCATGCTTTATTTCTAGATTTCTATGGTTGAAACTCTCACATTGATCTAGTGGATGAACTCAAACTTATTTAGTTTTCCCTATTAATTTCTCATGTTAGGATTGAATCTTTCCACATAGAATCGTTCATATATCATATAGAAACTATATGCCTAAGATTTTATGGTGAAATTTTTCAGTGCATCACGATGAACAAAATCGGTAGCCTTTTCGTTCGAGCAAACGCCAACGGGGAGAGGGCTCAAGCTCGGGGGACCGAGCCCCGCGCAACTCCAAGATGGACATTGTCTCATCGAGGAGGGTGCTGTCCACACGTTGGGCCGACCACAACTTTCTCACCACGGCAGGGTTAAAGACGGACTTCGACCTCATGTGTTACAGGTCGGGGTTGACGGTACTTGCCTTCGCAAGCCACGACACGTACACCGAGCTCACCCATGAGTTCCTTGCCTCCTTCTATGACGACCACAGGGAGAAAGATAACATGTGCACGACAAGCTTCACCATGATCCAGACACACTATGAAATAAATTTCGAACCATTTTGCAATGCTTTCAGCTTCCCTCACGTAGGTTCACCCGGAGGACACCGAGCTGATCAACAAACCTGTTCAAAACTATGCTCAGATGAAGGTGATCTACGCCGGTCGTATTCCCACAGGGCCCGTCTCTCTAGCTACCATACACCGTGCTCTTAGCCACCTGATGGAGCACAAGGCACATGCCATCAGGTACCTTGCTATGGCCCCTGAATGCAGGATGAACTGGTTCACGGCCTTCCGTAACAAGCATGAGTAATCGGTTGTGGTGCTGGAGAGGGGCATAGTGGTGGTGTTGCCCCGGATGCTGACTACTATGGTGTATATTTTGAAGTAGCTAGACTTAATCAAACATTGGGCCTGGTCTATATATTTTGGGAGATAGTATTCAGTAATAACCCATTGGTTTGATGAACTAGTGCTGCATCACACACATTTGCTCGTGATCTCGTGCTGCAGTAGAAACGTCGTGGCTATTTAGACTATGTCGTACCATTAGTGAGGTTGTTGTTCTCTAAATTACAATTGTCTGAACCTTGATGTCTGTCGTGTGCTTGTGATGGACAAGTTCACCACATCGCTCATGAGGTGGGGCTATCGTGTTGAATGCAAATTACCAAACTAGTAGCAAACTAACCTAAAACACAGAAAACGGGCTAGCAAACAAATATGACTTGGTTTCTCCAACTATATAAAAATATCAAAACGTGGGCAACCAAACCAAATGTCATTTAGGCATGACATGTTGAATTACCCCCAGGTGCGCCAAGAGTCCATGAGAAAGTGAACATGTCCAAAGAGTCCACCACATTGCTTCCCTCCTCTCGGCACCAATTCACTGCTGTTCAATGACATAATTTTGATGTTCTATCATGTTTTATTTGCCTTATTTGGTGCATCCGGAGGCTATGTTGTACTTACTGAATTGGAAAAGAAAACAATTGTGGATATGAAATGTTTTCTAACTGTGCGCATCTGTTGTAAAATATAAAATATTTCAGTAGAATAAGATAACCTAGTAGAGTACCAAAACGTGTTATATTTTGCCATAGAGACTGTAGATTGACGGATCGAAAATTATAGTACTAGAGGATTCTCTGGTCGATGCATAAAACCTGTGCTTTGTTCGCACTTGGCGGCATGCATATGCATATGCGCTTTCGCAGAGGTCACGTCACGCGTCCGTATGTAACATCCATAAATCCATCGGTCAGTTCGTTAGCTTGGCGCGTACACAGTACCCTCCCCCGTGTCCCGCATGATGCTGCATCTTCTTTTATTACGGAGCGCTTTATTGTTTGCTTTCGCTTCCACATTTGCAGAGTGATCGAATCCAACGGAGCCATCCCATCCGTTACTGTAACGGCTAGGGCTGCGAAGCAGCAACCCGCGAGAGAAACCCGCGAAAGTAAAATTTAGTTTAAATAAAAGAAAAATCATAGAAAAATTAAACTAGACTAACGCGGGGCGGATCGGGTGCTTCGCAACCCTAACTACAACGAAAGCTCCCGTACTCGTACTCGTAGGTGCCTGCAGCTGCTAGCTACAGGCAGGCTACATCTGCCGCAGCGTCTGCACCGGCAGCGTGTGACGGCGTAAATACTACAGTACTGTACTACCTCGCCGCCCATTAATACCATCATCATACTACTACTCCTCCACTTAATACGGTGTGAGCTTGGTCACATGCTCCTTGCTTCTTTCGTCTGCAGCCAGCGTTGCTCTCGCCGGAAACAAACGCTGGACGGCCACCGAAAGCAGCACCCATCGCTTGCAGGAACAGCCCGTCAGCCGGTCGATCCACAGCGTCCCAGGCCTGCATTTGCATCTCTACTCCATGTCTCTATCTCTTACTAGCAAAAAGTTGAAACAAATCGATGTGTTCTACTATACATCTTTTATTTATTAGAGAACCCATTAATCTGTTGTCTTAAAATATAAGATAAACTATTTTGTCAAACACCACCGAAATGCTGCTGCTACAGTTCCAGATCCTGCCGGGCCCAGCCCGTGTGGAGCCGGCGGCGGCGGTTGGCCACTCCCCGTAGCTCGGAGGCGGGGTCGGGGTCCTGATCCCTCTGGCGGCGGTGCTCTTTGGGCGGCAGCGGTCCCCGCTTCAGCGAGGAGGCTCCTGCGCGGCGACGTCCCTGTGGCGGTGGTGCAGCGCGCCGCGGGTGACGGCAGGCGGCGGAGGGGCGACCTGCAGGCCCTGCCAGCCCAGATCGGGCCCTCAGGGGCCCATCTAGACCAGGGCCTGGTCGGTTTGCCCCTACGTTGGCTTGTTTCTGTAGGTTTTGGCGAAGGCACCTCGGGCGGGGACTGGCGGCGGCCATGTCCGGCTTGCTGCAGCGCAGGTGCGGGCTTTACGGGCCCATTTGGGCTTGGCCGGACCCTCTTAGGACTGGTGTGCCCTTGCTGGGCCTGGCCGGATCTGACAGGGAATGGTATGCCCGCGGTTGCGTCCGGTCGGCCACTGCCATTGGCGGTGGAGGTAGTTCCCTCCCACCAGTCGTAGTTCTGCTAGTCCCGATTCGAGATACTTCTGCATCTGTCGCGCAGACCTCGCAATGGTAGTCTTGGTGAGACGATGATGGCGACGCCGTGACCGGAGTGGCGCATGCTCATGGACGACAAGTTTGGTGGTGGCGAGGCTTCATAGCTTCTACGCAAAGGATCGCCCGGGGGTGATGGAGGGTTTTTGGGAGAAATCCTTGTTGGCTTGATCGACACCGATGCGGTGCCGCCCTCGGGTGACACCATTCCTTCCTGGAGGGCATCGTGGCTACCCTATCATTTCCCTCTGTGTGTTGGGGGAAACCCTAGGACCAGCTATGGTCTGGGCAGCAGCGTTAGCTTTCCTTCTTGAAGGTGTTGTTTGATGCTTGACGAGACACTGCTAGGAGTGTGGTGGTACTTCTCCGGCGGGCGCAACGGTTGCGGGTCGTCTTCATCTAGTTGATCCGCCTATGTCTCCATTTTGTTTTCCTTTTTTCTTGTTTTAGTTCGGGTGTGTGTGTGCTGCTGCCCCAACACCTTGTATCGTGTGGTGTCTCTTTGGGTGTTGTGATGTTTGGTCCAGCAGTGGTCTCACATGTGTGCTTTATTTATAAAGCGGGGCGAAAGCCTGATTCGAGAAAAAATATAATCATCACAGCAGTGGTATGTACTTAGTGTTTGAATTTTGCATAAAAATAGGCCTAGCCCATTTATAATATGCCAATAATTTTTGAAATCTGAGAGGCTCACTTGGCCGATTCATGCAAGGCAAGATGTTGAACAAAAGTTTAGTCTCACATTGTTAGTTTATTTTGAATAACAGGAGGAGAACTGCTATATTCATTGCGATAGTGGAGCAAAGAGATTTACAAAGAAAAGATGAGGGTGAAAACAGACCTCACCCGATAAAAGAAAAAACAGGGGAAAACCTCAATCCGGCTCGAATGGCGTACCGCCGACCTGTACTACTAAGGGTATTAGAGCCCCGACGTGTCCCCATATCTTAGCCTCTTCTTGGATCCTTTGTATTAGCACTGTCGCTGACAACTCTTGGGCTTGAAAGATCCTCTGGTTCTGTTCTTTCCATATTTCCCAACATATCAGTTTGGCTGCGGTGTGCGCCGATTTCCGTAGCGAGCAGGGTTGGCCGACCACTAAGTTCGTGTACCACTCTTGGATTGAGTAACCCTTGGCATGCCATCTCTGAGGTTGGAAGGAATTAATCATGAGATGATTTGCTAATTTCGACCAGATTTTCTGTGTGTATGTGCATTCTGTGAATAGATGATGGGATGTCTCGAGGTTTCTCTCGTAGAGTGGACAAAAGTAATTGTTTTCGCACTGCCTTTGGAGCAACTTATCAGCAGTTAGTATCTCATCAATCATCAATGTCCACAGAAAAACTTGCAGCGCGTGGGCGTCCACCCTTTCTAGATTAGCTTCGTGTGATCTGTATGTTGTGCCCCTAAAAACTGAACCTGGTAGGCTGAGTATGCCGTGTAAAATTGATTCTTGCCAACACGCCATTTGATGTCGTCGTAGTCAGTGTCGGTTTTGCACCTCATCAATTTTTTCTGCTAATCGAACTAATTGCGGGACGTGCTCCATAGAAAGGTGGTGCTTAATGTCTTGCATCCATTTGTTGTCAGTGAGCGCCTCCTTCAGCGATCTATTTTTGCGGGTCGAGATCTTCAAAATGTCTTGTGCAATCTCTTTTGGAATTTGATCATCCAACCAACGGTCGTTCCAGAAGTTTGCCATTTGGCCATTTCCAACCGTGATCTTAGTGGCTGCCAAGAACAGGGCTTTGTCCTTCACGCTGCATGGGAGCGTCATTTCGGTCCATGGTTTGTTTGGTGCTTTCCATTTCTGCCATAACCATCTGAGTCTCAAAGCCCTCCCAAAGTACTCGATGTTGTGCACCCCCAGCCTGCCCAACCGCTAGTTGAGTGTAAGTTGGATCATCTTATAAGGTGTGCTTCTTCCACCACTTGTACGAGGTTGAGAAGAGATGACATATACACGTGCGCTCCTCCTCCTTGCTCGCCTTGCAACCCAGCTGCTTCGAGTCCTATACGGTAGAAGGACGATAAGTTTTTTCCGGAGCGCTCCGCGCGGCTATTGGCTTCATCACAGACGCCGATGACTTCTTCCCCGACGTCGACCACCTCTTCAACGACATGGCTGATCCCAACGTCAACACTAGCGGATCATTTTCTGCACCATATGTGTTCTTCCCTCATCTTGTTTTCATATATTGTGTGTAGCTATCTATTTAGACTTGCTACTCTCGATATATTTGTTAGATTGCACAGTTACTTTTACTTCTATATTACTAGTTATGCTTTATCTACTACTTTTGTGGATTATTTCATATGGTAAATTGCTTTTATTTCCAACAATCCAAAAACCTTATTATCCAAATCTTATTGTAGGCAATTTAACCCAAGTGGTTTTGCTGCATCTATGAAACCACCTATCTTTGAGAGGGTAAATTACAAGAGATGGCGTTCGATAGAAGTTCTTTGGTTTCAAACCACGATCTGCTATAACGTTATCATAGACAAATCTGAGGGAGACCTTGATGCTACTCATGAACAAGCCTATAATAAAACGGATACCCTTTTCAAGGCTGCTCTAATTAGTGTTTTTGACGACAATATTTTCTATTCATACATGTCATTCAACAATGGCAAGGACATGTGGGATGCGCTCGAGAGAAAATTTGGTATCTCTGGCGCTGGTAGTGTACTAGTAGTGTATTGTATGTCATGGAACAATTATATGACTACAAGATGGTTGGTGACCACTCCGTAGTTGAGCAGCCTCACGAGCTACAATCACTTGCCAAGGAATTATTCAAGCACTTCACTTGTGTGTTACCAGAAAAGTTTGTTGCTAGAGGCAAATTTTTCAAACTTCCCTCATGGAGGAATTTTGCTACTTCTCTGAAACACAAGAGACAAGAGTTTTCTGTCACAGATCTGATGCATGTAAAATGCATACATGAACTTTGTAGTTTGTTGTCACATATTATAACATGTTTGCATCATATTAGTAGTTATTATTAATATTCTTAATGATTTTGGGGATTTTCTAAATAATCTCCTCTCCTCTGGTTCTAACTATGTTTGGCAGAAAACACCTTTTGTTAGTATTTTTGATATTACGGGAGCTATGGGACTCCAAAAAGGGCAAGGTCAAGATCATGCTTTGGAATTTTCGAGGAGCAACTAGCAGGACAAAGGAGGTCACCAGGATCTTAATGGGATGGGAAAGAGGTCTAGCAGCACGGGCTCCTACCTACACCGGCCACCTACCCTCTTTATCACCCCGTTGCTCGGATGTCGTCGATTACATCCTCTTTGTGTTTACCTAAAACCTTCTCTAAAAAAGGTCACCGGCATGATCTCAGAATGGACGGAGGCAGAGATTGAAAACACATAAACAGAGAGTTGTAGGCCACCGTCGGTATAGATCGGAGGGGGGAAACGCTACTAGAATCACCTCTGGTGGAATCCACCCCCCTCCGGCGTGGTCATCATCAACATCTATAGCAACATCCCTCTCATATCCCTACCGTAATCTCTTGGCAAACATGATGTGATGCAATTTATCGTTTTCCCATCATCTACTGTATCTCTATGTCTTTGTTTGAGTAGTGATTTTTTTTGGCAATTGTGAAATAGTTTGGTGTTGGTTGCATTAAAGTATATGTTATCCTTTATGATGATCTTTTGTACTTAGGGGAGGAGCTCTAATGCGCTCGACTTTCGATGTAGAGCTCGTTGGGAACCCCAAGAGGAAGGTATGATGAGCACAGCAGTAAGTTTTCCCTCAGTTATGAAACCAAGGTTTAATCGAACCAGTAGGAGCAAGGAAACACCCCAAAGGTGTTACTAGCTGAGCTTTAGCAGGGCGCACTACCGGTGCTAGTAGCAACATGGAGACCTGCACAACACAACCACAGAACTTTGTCCCCAACTTGCGATGAGGTTGTCAATTTCACCGTGTTTTGCGGAAAACAAAGGATTAAACGTATCGAATGGAAAGAAATGAAAGTTTGTAGAAAGTAAACACAAAGCAGAAATAGATTGTAGATTGTATGTAAAGAAAAAGGACCGGGATCCATAGTTCACTAGAGGTGGCTCTCCTTAAGATAGATAACATGCTGGGTGAACAAATTACAGCGGGGCAATTGACAAACACCGAGAAAGCAATACATGCATATACTAATCATCTTGACTCCTCTGAGACTTGATTGGGCATTACAACATAATACATAGACCGCCATCCAACTGCATCTATGACTAATAATCCACCTTCAGGTTATCATACGAACCCCCTCCAGTATTAAGTTGCAAGCAACAGATTATTGCTTTACGAACTACGTGTAAAGTAAACAATATGATTGTTCTATGACAAAGGATTGTTGTTTTCTCCCTAGTAGCAACAACACATCTAGTACCTTAGAGATTTCTGCCACTTCCCCAGATTACCAGAGGCATGAACCCACTATCGAGCAGTTGCTAGCATCTACTTAGCCAAGATAGCTACTAACAACGAAAAGCATGCAAGATCTCAAATAACAAAGACATGATAGAATCAATAATCAATCTGAAATAGCATCTCAATATCCATCGGATCCCCGCAAACACAACATGTAGAAATTACAAATAGATGATCTTGATCATGAACGGAGCTCACAATATCTAGACATGAAAGCACAAAGGTGGAGAACCAGCCATCTAGCTACTACATGGATCCGTAGTCCAAGGATGAACTACTCACGCATCACACCGGAGGCTTGCATGGTGATGAAGAAGGCCTCCAGGGTGAATTCCCCTCTCCGGCAGGGTGCCGGGAAGAGCTTCAGATCCCTCCCGATCTAGGGATGGAGATGACGGCGGCTACAGACTCTTTCGTGGATTTTTTTTGATCGGGTTCTTAGGGTTTTCGTCCTGAGGACAATATATAGGCGGAAGGAGAGGCCGAGGGGGTGCCGGGAGCGGCCACACCACCCCCTGGCGCGGGCCAGGCCTGGCCGCACAGCAAGTGGTGTGGTGGCTCCCTGGCCCTTCTCCGTCTCGTATTCTGGCACTTGATCACTTCCGGAAAAATAGGCACTTTGGCTTTTGTCCCGTCCAATTCCGAAAATATTCATTTTCTGACTTTCCTAGAACCAAAAACAGCAGAAAACAGGCAGCTGGCACTGTGGCTCTTGTTAATAGGTTAGTCCAAGAAATCATATGAAAAGTACTTCAAAGTTGGAACAAAACACAAGAAAGTGGATAAAACCAAACATGGAACATCAAAAATTATAGATACATTTGCAATGTATCAAACTCCCAGTAGGGAAAGGTAGGGAAGCCACCCTACCTTGATTTTTGGTGAGAACCTTTAGATGCACATGTTTTTTTGGAACAATTTGAGTGGTTATACATCGAAAACGGACTTCATATGAGAATGTTACGCTTGTTTTAGTGAACACTTCAGGAAACCGATTTTGAACCAAAAATGGGGACTAGATCTTGTCTAGTTGGAGACCAACTCTTTCTAATTGAAATATCCAATCTAAATCTGGCAAAACTCTACTCTAAACAATGTCCTAGGTGGGATATTTAAGGAGGACTTTGAGGTTTTTTTTACAGCTAATGGGGTATGATCAAAACTAACTTTAAGTATGTGATGGATTATGTACAATGGTTCTACTTTGGATTTGCATATTTTGTTGATCTAAAATTATAATTGTATTATTCAAGTCAATGTGTTTTGGTAAGGATGTGTGGACATGTTTGCTCCATTGGATAGATTGCGGTTTAGATCCCCTATTGGAAGATGTTAACTTGCATGGACTATTACATCACAATCCCAATTATAGATGAAATGGTAAAAAATGGAAGAAATCAAGAAAAGTATCAACTTGGTGTAGCGGTGGTAGAACTTGGTGTAGTCACCATCATTGATGTTGTTGTCACCATCGTTGAGAATGGTATAAATGTTTAAAAATATAACATGAAATTAAATCCTAAACCTACATGCCGAAGTGGCGATAGAACTTGGTGTAGTCGTTGTCGTTGACGTCGTTGTCGCTATCGCTTGGCGGCGGTAGACTCTGCTGGAACAGGCTGGCCTCGTCTTTGTCGAGGATGATGACGCTGCCGTAGAGGCGCACCGCATGCCGCCATCACTACATGTCATCCCTCTTCTCCTCGGACCTCGACCAGGCAAGGGCAAACTCCAGGGACATTGGCGGGACCTCCTCGAAGGAGGCATGCTCTACCATCCTCTTCCTGGGGAACTCCTCCGGGTCCTCCAACACCTAGAACTATAGCTGCTAGGCGGCTTATCCTGGCTATAGCTACCACACCTACTCCGCCCCCTATTGCTTCTTGTCCCGGCACTAGTTGAAGAATTCAATGCACGTTGCGTGGTTGTCGGGATCCCACGCCAGATCCGAGCGATGCGCCACGGTGAGCTCGTTTAATGGAGGTGGATGGTGGCCGCCAGCTCTGAACTTTGCGACACCACCAGCGGGATTGAGATCCCGTCGGTGCTCAGCCTCGGTCGCCGGGACATAAGAAGTTCGGTGACACTCGGTAGTTGGCCTCGTGGAGAGCGTGCGCTTCCCACTCGTGGAGCGACCGGCGGCTGAAACCATTGGTCACCGCTGGTCTCTGTCTGATCGCTCGACCATGGAGATTAGAGGCTCTCTCTGCGTGTGATTGCAGGCGGGATCTAGGTGTGTGGATCTGGAGGCGAGAGGGAAAGCAATGGAAAACATCAACATGGGAAAGGTGTAGATAAAGGGGACGGGAGCGGTGTAGCAAGTGTCAGAAGGCGCTGAAAGAGGTAGGAGCGGTGTAGCGTTGGTCGCTCGCCTAAATAGTTGGTCAGCGGCAAGGCCATTAATGAGGCATGGGCGACAACGAGGCTCTCTCACTGCCATGGGAGGGGCCACTAGGCACTGAACGGTTTCACACATTTTCCCCTTCAATGAGCGCCCTCGCCTTCCCCCTAGGCTGGACTCATTTTTTCCCTTCATCCAACACCCTCGATCACCCCCACTCTCGTGAGTTAGGTTCGTTATTTCCCTTCATCTAGCACCCTCACTCACCTCCTGGTGGGTTGCGTTCGGTTTTTCCTTCATCTAGAGCCCTCCCTCACCCCCCGGTGGGCTGGGTTCAGTCTAGGTGTGTCGGATGTAAAAATGGCTCATGCCGGGTAACAAGTATTTTTTTGACATTGGTAAAGCTAATTCCTTATTTGATCCCTTGGCAAAACTATTTAGGAATCTGACTCCTGGGTTCGTCGTCATTTAAAATGGAGCTGAAGTTGTGCATGTTAGTGCCAACATGAAGCAACCGTCAAGGGGGTCGGTGTCGTATCAAATGGCGCCGACTGCCCCCTAGGCTGCTTCCCTACTGCTCTATGTTGGTGTCGACACACACAACTTCGGCTCCATTTTAAATGACACCAATCTCAGGGGTTAGATTCCGAAATAGTTTTGATAACAGGTCAAACGAGGAATTAGTTTTGGCTATAGGTCATATTTGTCAAAGCAATACAAGTAAAAATGGCTTGTTGGAGAGGAAGGGGCAATGGAGATGCTCTAAGAGCATCTCTAGTAGATACTGCATCCCGCCCGGCCCGCAAAATAACCGTTTGTTGCGGTACGAAGCTAAAAAAAGTGGTCATTCTAGATACCCTAAACCGTACCGCACCCGAAATATTTTTTCAGTTCACCCCAAAAGATCATTTCCGTGTCACATATTTCCCGTATCGAGGGTTGCGGATGCGGTGAATCACACCCTGCATTTCGCTTGGCGCCAGGCACATTTCCTCCCCCGCCACCAATTTCCGATCTCCTCGTCGTCGTCGCGCCTCTAGCCTTTCCCCACCGTACCGCCACCCACCGCCACTGCCATGAACCCTCCCCAGCCTCCATCGGTCGATTCCATCGTGGAATCCCAACCGACAACCCCTCCCGCCGCGGTTGTCGTCAATGATAGCCTTCCGCTCGCGCCAGTGATGAAACCGGCGAGGAAGCGACTAGGCGCGCAGCCTCGTGCTGCCGGTGGTTTGATTTACCCCATACGGACCTACGACGCTTCGAAGTTGAAGAAAATCAGCGGATCCAAGGCGCTGAAGAAACCCATGAGGCGGAATCCCCTCTCTGCATGCACGTCGGTGATGACGCCTCCCCCGTGACCGGCCACCCAATTTGCCCCTATTCCTATAAGGTATGTTTCCGTGTAGATATGATTGTCGTCAAATTCACCCTAGATATGTCACAGATGCCGTGTAGAAATTAATTTCTTCAAAATCGCCATATTTTTGTGTTCGTAGTGAGAATTTTCTCTCGGTTCAGTGTTTGTTCGTTGATATGGTATCCGACGCCGAGGTGAACGTCAACTATGGTCCGCCCCTACCTGACGAGACTGGTGATGCTGCTTCCGACGATGGTGGCAAGGAGAAAGGAGAGCGAGAGACCGATGAATGGGAAGAGGATGAACTAGAAGAGGTGGACGAGGAGGCGTTCGATGCTACCCAAGAGAAGGTGAAATCGAAGAGATATGCCAACTATATTGTGGACGAAGACGAGGCATTGATCTAGGCTTAGGAGGGTGTGTCCATGGATGTTGTCACCAGGAGTGACCAATCTCGGAAGAAATATTGGCAGCGGATTGAGGACAATTTTTTCAAGCTTGTGCTAAAAGGAAGCACTCGCACATTGAGATCTCTCCAAGGCCGGTGGGATACAATCAAACAATCTTGTAGTCGTTGGAGTGTCGCCTATGAGCAAGTGAAGACTCATCCCCCAAGCGGCGTCAGCATTGATGAATATGGCACGATTGCACAATTCAGGTACAAGGACATGGATGCATCGAGGAACAAACCATTCACTCTCCATCACTGCTGGGAATTACTCAAGGACAATGAGAGGTGGAGGTCGCAGGATGAAGAGGCACCACCTCCAAGAACTGGCTCGGCAATAAACTTGGATGAAGAAGATGAAGAGGAAGATGATGAACCGAAAGCCAAAAGAAAAAAGGCCATATGGTACAAAGAAGGTGAAGCAAGAGTTGAAGAGAAAGGTTGAGCACGAAAAGTTGAGGGAAAAGATCAACGACATGATGAAGCACATGGTGCTAGTAGCGCAGCAACAATTGAAAGCCAAGATCAAGTTGGCTGAGAAGAAAGAAGAGGACAAGATGAAAATGTGGCTTACAACTCATGAAGATGAGAAGCGCAAGGCTGAATTTGAGGAGCGGAGGATTCGTCTCGAAAAGGAAAAGGCTAGGACAACAGTGATTGTCGATGAAACACGAGTGATGACTATGGATTATAGCAAGATGGATCCGATCATCAAAGAGTGGTGAGACGATATAAGGTTGGAGATCATTGAGGCAAGGAAAGCTCGCATAGCTGCTGCAAGTGCTGCTGCGAACGATGGAGGTGATCATCATGGTCGTGAGGAAGCCTTGTATGTTAATTTTCGGTTCGTTTGTGCTATGGTAAACTTTGAAATTTTTGAATTGGTTTGAGCTGTTGGGATAGAATCTGTTTTGCGGTATACGTTTTTTTACGGTACACGTGACGGGAGGAACAAATGCCGCAAAACTAAACCGTAAATGGAATATTCTGTTCTACGGTACAACTATGTAGCATCTGATCCACCACACCCTTTTTTCACACTGCAAAGTCGAGTTGTGGTTTACCGCATACACGTTTTGCGTTATGGAGGGACGCGGTATTGGCTAGAGATGTTCTTATTTTGCACTCTGCATCTGATTTCAACGTAACAAGAGAGATGTGACCGAATATTCTTTTCATGGGTTTTAATTTATTAGGTCAGGATGCAGGTAAGGTTGCACACTCTTTATTTCACATCGAGGCCCTGAAAAGCAACTGATGTCGATATATAACTTGCTACATTTCTAGGTCACAATCATCATTATCCATGTAGATCTAGGGAACAATCATCATTATCCATGTAGATGGTTCAGGAGAGAGTTCCGGTATGCTACATCACAGCAGCATCACTATCCATGTAGATGGTTCAGGAGAGAATTCCGGTATGCTTCACAGCAGCATCACTATCCAAGTAGATGGTCCAGGAGAGAATTTCGGTATGCTTCATCACAACAGCATGGGGCCGGGCGGCCAGCCCCATAATAACACAATAAAATCACAAGCCTCTAAAATATATATCTGAAGATTTTTTTTTAGTTCTGAAAGAAACGCTGTGACTAGCATAACCCCACCAAAGCTTGTTGTACACTCGGCAAAAAACAAAAACAAAAACAAAAACCACATACGGTACAAACCACGCCGGGAACAGCAAAACTGGAGTGTGCCTGGATGTACGTACTACAGACACCGAAACAGGATCTTCAGTTTTCACAAAATATGGCATGTGGTTCTTCCCGTGAGAAAATACTTGCCCCTTCCCAACCGTAAACCACCAGGAGGAATACGGAGCATGCTGCGATCAAGGGTGTACAATCACTGAGACATAGACTGGACGCTTTTTTTTTCCACTTACGCAGCTCCAGTCTCTTTGAATATACGAGGAAGGATCTCGTGGATAGAGATGTCCAAGGGCTCAGGGGTCCTGCGTGCAAAAGGTGTTAAAGATGAGACGCGGTACACCATTAAAAGCTTGTGATTACCATAAAGAGCAGGGAGGAGTGATGGTTATCCAACAGGTTACAAAAGCAACCCCCCAAAGGCATGAGTGAAGGTTGTAAAGTACTTAGCGGTGCAACGGATGCATCTAATAAGGTTGCAAAAGGCGTTTGAGGATCACAGGATAGTGCCAGCAACAGGTATACACATAACAAACACACTGTAGAGTTCAGCATAGCGGGATACATGGCAGACAGCTTAAAGGGAAGGCTAGTAGTTCCCTTTCTGGTATTTATGGTAGATGCCAGCGGAAGGAACTCTGAAAGAATATCCACGTGAGTGCCATTAGGTCCACACAGTGGATTGTTCCGTTGCTTGAACTTTGAAACTTGTCAACAAAATTAATAATGCAGTGGCGCACGTAACAACGACTAGTTGATTATTTGATTGGCGTGCGTTGACTTACAAAATGTTGTGAATGGCCAGAACTGGCTAATCTAAACTTAAGATGAATCTTAAAGGATCAGCGAAACTTTAGCACAAGTAACGTTAATAAAGGCCAAAAATAGGTTATAATAGCAAGCTACAATAGACACCTATTTGGATTTTAACTCAAGAGAACTTACAAATTGGCAAGTCTAAGGTAAATGCACATACAGAGGTCTCATGTCGGAAGGGAGAATTACCTGCACAATGTTCGCCCCTTTTCTGATGTGCTGGAGGGAACAAACCATATCTTCCGTAAAATTGGTGATTCAAATTGTACAAAGAACCCATCGCTCTGGTCAAGCTTCCATTTTCTTGATCCTTGCCCTTTCCAGACCTGTATTGGACAGGCCATGTTTTTTTTCCAGACAAGAACTCTATCAGTACAAAGGTGCAACAACAAACTCTGGAAAACACAGATCACAACACATAAAAGAGGTGAACTGAACCTGTGGATAGGAGATGATGCTCTTAGGTGCTACCATACAAGCAGCCTTTGAATAAGATTCCTCAGTATACTGCCGCAAATATGGAATGCAACTGCCATGGGTGTCGGGTGACTCAAAGGCCTACAAAAAGGGAAATCATATGAGTGTTGATAAGTCAGAAATTCACAATAGAAGTTGTAACAACAAAAAAAATCAACAAATAGAAATATAAAAAGAAAGCTGAGACTTAGTACTCTATAACCTCAAGATTTCTGCATTGTCTACGTACACTAAAAGTTTATGCAAAGCAGGATTACAGAGCGTTCTTAAGCACAAGCAGCATAATACCTTCTCAATGTTAACCACTGGGGCATATTTTTCAGTATCAGTTTTCTGATCATCAAGAAGAAAATTGACCCTTGCATCCACTTTTCCAGTGTCATGCCAAACCTTCACTGCTGATTCGATCACATTGATAACAAATGAGGAGATATTTTGTGCCAATTCTGCTTCTCCATACTTTGTAGCCTGAAATGAAAATGTATATATGATGAGACATACATGATGAAACAAACTCTGTCTACCACAAAAAAAAACGTGTATTTTGTCAACAGTCGAACTCAAAGGACGGAAGACTTTTGCACTCAGATGTAGTCTACAGGCTACATCTGCATACACATTTGCATTTTAAGAAAATTACCTGATTAAGCAAGTGCATATGAACTGGCAAGGTAAAAAGTGTGAACATATGAATTTGAAATTAAAAAAAAAACAAGATTCTTCATGGAATGCCTTATTGATACAACTTATTAGCTCATCTTTCCACACTTTTATACAGGTATCGGGGCATTCTGGAT
Organism: Avena eriantha; assembly: GCA_910589775.1. Lineage (NCBI taxonomy): Eukaryota > Viridiplantae > Streptophyta > Magnoliopsida > Poales > Poaceae > Avena > Avena eriantha. Next base: position 128,569,528 of record OU342743.1, on the reverse strand, counting down.
GAAGTGTGATGCAACATAACAGCTGTGTATCCCCAAAGTTCGTTATACCACATGAGGCTGTAATCATAAAACTCACCAGCTCGGTTTTCAGTGATCCCAAGTTCCTCCCAACGTCAATATTGGAACGCATGTTGTCCACATCAACAGATCGTTTCTGTTCCCTTGCTAACTGAGTAAGCCTCTTGATTTTTCTTGACACTTCTGTATTTTGTGGGTTGTGCTGCAAAGCTAATTGAAAAGCAGATGTTGCCTGCATCAGAACGTAATAAAAGTACATCAGATGTGATCTTGGTTTTATGGACATACAATAAAAAAATGGTTCATCTCAATATAAACAACACAGAATTTGGGCAGATATATGGAGAGCTCAGTCAGATGAAGGAGAACTTGATTCATAATTTAAACAATTTAGCCACAAAATACAAGCACTAAATGTGGATGGATGAAAGTAGCATCAAAGATGGAAGGTCATTGTATGGTTCAAACACAAAATAAATTTCTGACAGACTCACAGCCATTGTTTCTTCCATCATTTATCACTTCCGATACAGTGACCATCAACAGAGTAGTCATCTGATCTACATCTGCAGATATTTACTGCTAAATCTACGGAACTGAGAGCAGGATTGTTTCTCAATTTGCTCAAACATAGTAAGCATGGACACTTGGTCAAAGCTTACACTTTACTTAAGCAACAGAATATTAAAAAAGGGCAGGGTAGAATCTCTTCACAATGATCAAAGCTAACAAGGCATTTTATTTTTACTCTAACCTCCTCGTACTGCTCCATGGCCTCCAACACACATCCTTTCCTGAAATAACCCTATATTATCAAAGAAGATAGGCTGTGAAATCTGATAGCGGCAGAGTAAATGACAGCAGAGTGTAACTTGACGTGTATATACCTTCTCCCACTGGGGCTTGAGTTTTATTGTCGTGTCAGCATCAGCAAGAGCCTTATTAAGCTTAACCAGCTGCAGAAATGCAGCAGCTCGGTTGCTGGCAGGGATTTTTAGTAAAAAGGGTTATCAGAAATTTTCAACAGCTTACAGATACAACATGACTACATAACAATGAATTATACGCTAGATACTCTTAAGTTGCCATTGGCAAACCTTTCGAGCTTCAAGGGAAAAAAAAGGCTCCTTTAATTTTTACTACTACCTCCGTTCCATAAAATAAGGAGTATAAATTTTCTGAAAAGTCAAACAGTGTCAAATTTGACCAAGATTATTGGAAAAAGTATTAACATTTACAATGTCTATTCTATATCATTAGATACATTATGAACTATATTTTCATACTGTATCTAATTTTTTGTATAAACTTCGTCAAACTTGACACTGTTTGAGTTTTCAGAAAATTTACGCGCCTTGTTTTGTGGAACAGAGGTAGTAGCAAACAAGCCTTACCGTTTGATTATTATATCCTATATATAACGTGTTTATCATAAATTCAAATTTACCTTCTCAAGCAGCATTTACCTTTTTTTGTTGGACAATTAGCATGACTGGTGTTTTCCTTAATCTATATGTCATCCTCTTCCTCCTCCCTCACTGCAGTTTTGTTTCTCACCCCCGATGTTTGGAGTTTAAGATTCAGTCTCTCACCTGACGGCTGAGGTACTAAACCCTAATTATGTAAATCAGTTAGTTGGGATGTTTAATTTTCCTCCATGTTCATTCTCAACATGTGCCTCATATTACAATAGCAGGTCAAAGTATGGGTTACTGGGTTTATGATAGAATCAACAAGACGGACTCCACCACAATCAACACCAGTCAAGATTTACCCTAATCGTGACCCAGCATATGAAGTAAAGGATCCTTTTTCATGATTATTCAGAACATTTTGAGGCTCTTCCTTTATTTGTTTGGAACAGACAGTACTAGGAATGGAGGGTTTAAAACTAAATCCTCCTGAGCCAATGGCAGTAAGCTAAAGGGCTTAACTAAATCCTCCTGAGTCATTTTACTGTCTTGGCATCGATAAAGGGCTTTGGAAGTTGCCACCTTGTTATGCGTATGCTAAACCCTCCAGATGCAAAATCTCAGGAAACATTATGCATCAGTCATCAATGTGCTATATCACCCACACAAGCCTAATTTCCAATGACATCCGAAAAGACACTGCATCAGGCTTAGCTACTTGGTGCTCGCCACACCGCTTGCCTAGAATCCAAATTTTGAGCCTAATCAATCAAGACACCGCTGACAAGTACTACTCGCTATTACAGAGCCACGCATTTGATCTTGTCAGAGGAAACAAAAGGGACACCGTTTCACAGCATCGTTCTCAACCCAACTCCGCCCTAAGAGAACGGTCAGAGCACAGGTATTTCGCGCACTAGACGAGCGGAGAGGACGAGAGTGGGAGGGGGAGGAGGAGATACCTGTAGAGGGCGGCGTTGTCGGGGTCGAGCTTGATGGCCTGCGTGTAGAGCGCGGCGGCCTTGAGGTAGCTCCCCGACTTGAACTGCTCGTTCCCTTGGTCCTTCAGCGCCGCTGCTCGGCCTCCGCCGTCCGCCATCGCAGCCGCCGCCGCCGCCGAGGGTGACAGGGGTTAGGGTTTTGGGGTCGCGAGCTCCTCCTCTTCACGCTCCTTTTTTCTCTTTCTATTTTAGTTTTCAGCTTTCTCTTGGGCAAGAAGAGCACGTGCCTTCTTGAGCATGTACACGTGTAACCGTGATCTACATGTAAGTAATTTCTTTGGTCATAAAACTACAGATTCTACAATGTATTCATCGCACAAAGTTGAAAGATGTGCAATGTTTAAGGGTGCATTTTGGTTTCTAGAAGCATACACTTAAATATTTCAATAACTTAAGATTTGTACTAGGGAGTAGCTTTTTAAAAAAGTGTCCTTTTATGCATAGTTTCATGAAGGTAGGACAATTTTTAGTGCATATATGAAATCATGTAGGATTAGATCATGTATGACATTGCAACTTTATGTTTTTCATATTCTTTTTAGAAAGTGGAGATTTGGTGCACACAGGAGCAGGTGATCCCTTTTTAAAAAATATATATATAAATCAATTTTTTATTTTCAAGAAATTACTGAAAAATATGTGGATGTAGCTACAATGATGTATCCCACAAACGTGAAAAAATATCTTTTTAAATATTTTGTATTATAAGATGCACAAAAATGACAAAAGTGTGGATCTGGGTATACATAGTTTCAAATCTCCAAATTTTACCAGATTTGTCATTTTTGTGTTGCTCACAATATAAAAAATGTTCAGATTGGGATTTTGCATACCTGTAGGATACAACATTGACTGCGCCTATAATTTATTTTCAGTTTAATGAGTTTAACACTAGAGCTAGGGAGCCAAAGAGATTCCCCCTTTTTAGAATCCTATAAATCATAAAGGTCCTGATTTTTTCCGTTATATTAAGAACATATTTGTCATTTTGTTCCAAAACGGAATTAGGTGCTCTTGGTTGCCGGTTGAGTATCGTTAGATCTATGCTTATTTTGCGACTGCTGAAATACATGTTCATATATCTTTCTGAATACATGTTCCTTGCATCTGCAGTTCCGCACCAAGAGATACAGTAACGCACTGTTCCAGAGGAGCAACGTCTGGACCGTGCCTGGATCATAAACCAAAATTCATAGGCAGATGCGCAATCATTTCAACTTCATGGCAATGTATTAGAGTCAGAATTTCAGATGAACCAAATTTTTTACGACGAAATTAACAGTTTACCATGATTTTACCACGACTACCATTTACATCCTTACTTGAGAAACGAAGAAACTAAGGACCGACAGTTCACACAATTATTTACCTAGAGCAGCATGAAATAAAATAAGAGCAAAGTTTGCTAGTACATTTTCTTCTGAAGATTGAACAAAACTAGGTAAAAGAAGTTGACAGTAAGCCTTTCTAGCACTGGAACAAGTCAGTCGTCCATGGCCTTGGCCCTCATGCAGCAGGAGGGCCCGCGCTTGGTCCGGCGGGGGCCGTCGCCGCGCCGCTTCCCGTAGAGGTACTCCACCAGCTGCACCCTGGACCGCCGCTGCACCGTCGTCTTGGAGGCGCGCCGGCTGGCGCGCTCCTCCTCGTGCTTCAGCAGGACCTGCTGGAACTTCTGCATCTCCATCTCCAGCCGTCCCACCTTCTCCGACATCTTCCGCACCCGCTCCAGGATCTTGCGCTGGCTCCTGCTCCGAAGGTCCACGCTCCCACCATCCAGCCCGTCCGCGGATGTGAACTCCTCAGCCTTCGTCAGCAGCTTGCTGTTGGTGTCGATCAGCTGCGTGATGGCCTCCTCGGACTCGACCATCTGCGCCCTCACGCTCTCCAGCTCGCTCTCCCCCGACGCCTCCACGCTGGCTCTCAGCTCCTGGAGGATGGACTGCAGGTCCCTGAGCCTCTGCGCATCCGAGGACAGCCTCTCGATGACCTTCTTCTTCCACTCGCGGTGCGGTTCCGTGGCGACGGACCTTGGCACCTCCTGCTTGTCGACACCGAGATCCTTCATGAGCATCAGCTCGGAGGAGGACCGTTTACCCTTGTCCTTCTCGGAGGACGCCTCGCTCTGTGGCGGTCGCAGATCATCGTGCCTGCCGCTGCTGCTGCTGTTCGTCCTGACCACGCTCCACAGTGCAAGCATCTTCTCATCAGGCTGTGCTGCGATCTTCTTCTTGAGGCGGTGTGAAGCGATGGCTCGACGGCTGGGAGTCTGGACAAGGTCAAGCTGTATGTCCTTCAGCATCCGCTCGTAGTTCACGTCGCCCGCGTCGCTGTCCAAGACGTCCTTGAGCTTGAGCATTTCAATCTGCTTCCTGGCGTCCTGGAGGTTGCTGCTGAAATCAAGCCGTTCTTGCTCGAGAACAACCCCGGTGTCTGTAACCACCTTCTGGAGTGCTTTGATTGTTCCATGCAATTTCTGCAGCTCCATGTCTTTCACCAGCTTAGCTGAGTTTTGGTCATCGTTTGGTCTCACAGCAATCTTTGAGAGCTGAGGTGACAACAGAAATTCCTAGCAAAAGCAGCAAATGAAATTAGCCACATACGAGCATTACAAATCAGAAATCACACACGCACGGTGGATAATAATAAACACACTATATACAACACAAATATCAGATTTCTCAAGTATAGTATGAATCCTTTTCCAGCAGATTTTATAGATCCTTCAAGTAGCAGCTATATAAAAACATTGACATTCTTTCTTCAACTTAAATAAACTGTCATTACAATTCAACATCAACACATATAGAGAAGAGGCAAATAGTGTATTGAACAGATAATGCATAGTTTATATATACCTCCTTCCTGGGTTTGCTCGACGGTACACAATCCTTGGCGAGTGACAGTGTTTGTCTCTCCAAGGCGTCGACTTCAGTTTGCAATGCGCCTAGCACTGTGAAGTCGCCATTAAGGTCAACCTTCAGCCTTCTGTTCTCAATCTCAACAGCACTTAGCTTGTCCTTCAGCGCATCCACATATGAATTTCTCCGACTGATCTCCTCCTTCAACACCTCCTTCTGTACTATATCACTTATCTCACAGCTCTCGCATGTTACAATGAGCTCAAGGACCTTCTCCTTGAAGAGAGCTGCATTGGCAGTGGCAATCTGCATGTTGGCCAGCAATTTCGAGATCTCTGCATCGCAAGACCTGACGTCAATCACTGGCTGTTCGTTGTTCCTAAGCAGTTGCATTTCACTCTGCAGTTTGTGAAGCTCCTCCCTTAACATTTCATTTGACTTTTCAAGACCAGCATTATCAACTTCTTTGCGCTGTTCCATGTTCACCGCACTCTCCTGTTGGCTCTTCCTGCCAGATTTCAATAGCTTGGTATCTCTTCTCATAGTACGTCGTCTTGCAGAACCAGTCTCTGGACTAGAGCCATCACACATGCTTATAGTTCTACTGAGCTCCTTCTCAAGGTAGTTATTCTCAAGTTGTAGATCGCCAAGCTTCTTGTTCATCAGTCTGATTTCTTGATAGAGCTCATTGCCTGCCGCATGGAGAGACCCAAAATCATCGTGCAACGATTGCAATTCTGATGTCCTCTCATCGTGAAGGCTTCTGAAAACAACACTAAGAATATCTGTCCTGACAGCTTCACCAATTAGAGTACCGAAATCGTCTTCAAACAACTTCTCGTTCTCCCTTGAGTTATAAAGTTTGCCTGATAGTGAGGAATTCTCTTCTATCAACTTAATAATCTCAGCTTGCAATGACTGTCGTGACTCCTGCAACTCTGAGAGCTGTCGAACCAAGAACTTTGACTCAGCTTTCATCTCATCCACTTTGCGGTTACGGGCCTCCATATCCTTCCGTAACTCACAGCTGGTCTTTAGGAGGTCATGCCTTTCACCCTGCAGTTGTAGAAGCTCCTCACTCTTCGCCTGCCACTCTTGCCTCAGAACACTCCTTTCTGACCTCAGATCTGCCACCTCTCGTCCAAAGTGCTCCAGAAGTGTGACAACAAGCGACTTCTCAAGGATCTGGTTCTGCTTCACATCCTGGGCATCAGAAATAGTATTCAGCAAGCACTTAATCTCATGCAAGATGAGCTGCACAACTACGTCAAGCTTCATCAGATCCAAGGATCCATATTTCTCATCAAACTGTAGTACTTCCATCACGGAACCAATCCCTTCAGTAAGCTTCTGGTTGTTTCCTGACAAACAGGTCAGTTTCTCTTGAAGAACCTTCTGTGACTCATGTTGCTTCTGCAGTTGTCCTGAGACGGCAGAATTTGCTTCTGCCATGTCACCTAAGCACCTCTGCAAGACGAAAGTCTCGATCTGAAATTCAATGATCTTGTGCTCTTCCTCTTGAAGCTGGTTTTCCTTGCGCCGTCCATCTTCTAGCAGTAGGGCTATCTGCTTCTGTATAGCACTGAACTGAGTCTTGTCTGAGTGGGTGAGTTCTTTGCTGTTTTCTCTCTCTAGCCTTAACAGTTCCTGTAGCTTGACTACTTCATTACAAACCTTGTTTTTCTCCTGCTGGAGATCCAAGTGCCGTCCTTCTAACTCCGCATACTGGGTTTCCAGATCAAGTAGAGCACCATTGATGCTATCCACCTGAGACAACGTTAAAGAATACAGGTCAAATTACATCATTTTAAACCACAATGAATTAACAAAGTAATAAATATTTCAGCCGCCGTACCTCATGCACAAGAGTTCTCTTGTCGGATCGAAGTAGAGAATTCTGATTACGGAGTGCCTGTGCAGACTCTTCCAAGTCTTTCAGCTTCCTTCTATGGCTCTCCACTTCAGCATTGTTTTCAGATAATAAACTTTCCAAGAACACATTCTTCTCTGACAGCTTCTCCATGGTATGAGAGATACCCTCAATCCGCGCAATGAACATGGCACGCTCAGACTGGTGGCCACTAACCTTGGAGCTGAGGTGCTTGCAAGACTCTTCCAGTGCAAGCTTGTTCTCTCTCAGTCCTGCAACCTCAGTAGTAGAAGCTGATAGAGATCTCTCCAGATGAGCATTTTTCTCCAATGTTCTTTCCAGCTGCATCAGATTCTCAACATACAGTGCTTTCACACCATCATGGTTTTTGATGGTCTCTTTTAGCTCAACATTTCCATCCCTCATCTCTTGAGCCAGTGCTTGTAGTGATTCCACATTGAAATTAACCACTTGTATTTGTTCCTTGATCGAAAAGTGCTTCCTCTCGACATCACCCCTATCATTCTTTATGTGTGAAAGTTCATGCTGAAGTACCTTCTTTTCCTCCACATGCCGAGACACCTCTTCCTCAAGTCGCCGCTGTGCATTCTTCAAGGAAATTATCTCATCCTGCAAACGAATTATCACAGATGTAGAGGAGTGGTTTTGCTCATCCAGCTTGCGGTTCTCTTCTCGAATCCTCTCCAGTTCTTTATGAAGCATAAGTTTGCTTGCTTCGATGTCCTTAAACTTACTTGTTTCACCATGCTTTTCAAGAGACAAAAGTCTTAGCTTCTCCTGTACTTGTGCCAATTGCTTCTCTAAAGACAGCCGTGCCATTTCTGCCTGCATGCTTTTGAGTTGCTCTTCTTGTATAGAGATGCTAAGTTTTTCCAACTCAATGTGTTTCTCATTAAGCTCTTCGTGCTTCTCTTTCGAAGCACACTTCAGTTTATCCAGCTCCAAACGCAAATCCTGGTTAGCCCTCTCAAGCAGAAGGCACTGTTCCTCTGCAGTGCTCAAATTCTGCAGCCCGTTTTGCATCTCCTCCTTCAGCCTCTTGAATTCATCCTGGGTATGTGATATTTCAGACTTGAGGTTGTGTAATCTGTCACTGGATTGATGGCACTGTGAAACCGCAGATTCCCTCTCCGATTCTTGTTGTGCAAGGGCCTTCTTCAGGTAAAGAACTTCTGACTCAGCGCTTTCACTCTTTTCTAACACGGACGAAATCTTCATCTTAAGATCTTGATTTTCCTGTGAGAAGCTTGAAATTTCTTTCTGTAGCTTCTCGTGGTCTGAAACCGTAGCTTCCCTCTCTGATTCTTGTTGAGCAAGGGCCTTCTTGAGGCAAAGAACTTCCGATTCAGCGCTTTCACTCTTTTCTAACAATGATGAAATCTTCTTCTTAAGATCTTGATTTTCCTGTGACAAGCTTGAAATTTCTTTCTGTAGCTTCTCGTGGTCCTGGTCATCTGCAATACGAGTGTTTTAGTTTCATCTGAATTACATTAGGATATTGTACTTATAGAGAAAGTAATTTTGTACAGCATACCTTTGCTACGTTTCTTGGAATCACCAGAACTGATGAAAGAGCGGAAAAATGGTGTCATATCACCACGATTGTCAGAGTCAGTTTCAGAAGATGCAGTTTCAGATGGAAGATCATCATCCAAATCTAATAGATATTCATCAGGAAATACTTCCGCCATTTTTTTATGAGCCTGTCGGAGCTCCCCAGCTGCATGATCATATCTTTCAGCTAGAGCTCGGTAAGCACGGTATAGCTCCTCAAGCAAGGACATCAGCTCCGGGCGCCTTTTGTAGTACATCTCTGCTCTTCTTGCAAACGAGTCAGCATCCTCATCAATGATCTTGATCATAACTTTGATTTTTCTATCCGTATCTGTGGAAACACACATTAATCAACACTGGTTCAGCAAGGAGCAATAGTGTGCCTACCTGCCTATCACACGGAGAAACTAACGATCATGATATATTTCACTCATCAGAAACTTTGGTATGTGGCTGGTTTACTGCCTCATATTTCAGAATGTTCCCAAAGATGTACACAAGTTGACAAGAATTGCAGAAACATTTTGTGATCTCATGTCAACATGGCAAGCAACACTGCCAAGGCAACTTAGTCTAATTGTTTAAGGAAGTACTTAAATAGATCCAAGTGTACAGGAAAAACTAAAAATGGTGTGTTTCTTCAAGCTAACTTATACAATGATAAAATAATAGACTAATATCAATGTTCAGTTTTACGTAAGTTTTTTTACTATTTTTGCATCAAATTACTAGTGAAAGGTATGGCAGTGATGTGGTGCCAACATAAGAACATGCTAGAATGTGTCCCATGTGAGAGAAGCATCGTGAATCATCAGGTAAAAAAATGCAGCAAGTAGGATCACATGTTTGACCTAGCATCCAGTGATTGTCTTAAGGATTCATCAATAACCAATTCCAGAATACCAATATAGTGTTTCAAATGTCAAAAGAATGATGTCACCACCTAGCAGAAATTCATAATTACCGTAGGCGGCTAGGCACCATATTAATCCAGTTTGATGGTACATCAATTAAACTTATGCTCCAAGGTGTATGATTGCTCTCAATAATCTACAATGTACCTGCCTAAAAAACCTAATCCGACACAGCAACATGTGACTCCTTACTAGGTTGTCCACAAGCATTGAACTGGCTATTTTCTCAATAAATTTGCTGACTTTCAACAAGCGACATGAGGAAATGGGCCATTTCCGTACCCCATATAGTGCATGGCAGAGCTTTCAACTAAAATTGTACTTTTACCCCGAAGAAAATATTTGGGTTTAAAACAATTACACCAACCAATGCGAAAGACAGAGAGAGGGTGTTGTTCAAGATTTCACAACACCATTGTCTCCAACATGAATGGATAGAGGACTGATGCTAAGATTAAAATGCCAGTTATATTTCGTTTGGCTGATGTTTTCCAAAATGCATATGAAGATCTTAATAAAACGTCTATAATGACCCAACACATATCTTACCTGAGAGGTTCTCTTGGAGCCATTTTGAGTTCTTGGGACAGATATGACTATCCCACCACCACGAGTACTTGTGCATCGGATTGTTCGGGGACATCCTCCTCGCCATCAAAGCCGACAAAGAGAACAGAACAGAGTAGCACTCCTTGGGGTTCTTGAAGAGAACCTGTCGCGAAATTCAATAAGAAACCGGCCTACATGCAGATCTATTGCAGGCGAACTACCTGCAGCACATCATCAGAAAACAATCAGAATTAGCATCTGATGCAGAAAATTCCCCACAAATCGGTAGAAATATAATAATCATCAAAACGAAACAAAAAAAAGAGATGGATCATCAGGTTACCCTATACGAAACCAAGAAAGATCCTAGTCTAGAGACGAGAGTCGCAGTGGAGAGGGCGAGGGCGACTGTAGTAGTAGTCCTATATATAGAGGCATCTCAAAAATAAACCGAGGCCAGCAGTCGCGCACACAACGGTCAAAAATTAAGATTAGGTAACGCATTAAGTAATTTCCTAATAATTAGGTTTCTGAAATGGTCAAGTTGTTACCTTTACGTAACTATAGGGGAAGGGTCATTACTACGATTATCAATTCTTTTACTTTGGGAGGAGGCGGTGGAAAATCGGAGGCCACCCCGCAACAACCGAAATCTGCAGAAGATTTCACCGAGATTGCAACGGAAGGCCCCAAATTCAGTGGAGACTGGACACGAATTTAAGCATCCCATGGCGTTTCTACTACCTTGTTCATGAAAATCAATGCCGAAGAAGAAGAAGATTAGGAAAAGGAAAGGGGTCACTGAATACCGCTACAGAAGAAAGGCTTGAGGAAGAAATCATAAGCAAGAATGGCTAGAATCCCAGGAAGGAAAAGCAAAGGGAAAAAATCGTTTGAGATGGAGGTAGAAATGCAAGAATGGCAGAGGAAAGGAGGAAGCGGAGGGCAGGGCAGGGGGGTGACGAGAGAACCCAGCCGACACAAATACAGGCACCAACTCACCAACAGAAAAGGGAGAAATGCAGCAAGAAACCCACGCCGCCGCCAAGAGGGGAAATCACGGCGGCGTGAAAAAGGGGCGAATCTCTGGGACGAACAGAACCCGGAATCAATACCAAATCAGCAGAGCGCCATTTGCTGCGGCCATCAAGGGAAGAAATTGCAAGGTATATTTCCGAAACTGCGCAGGATGGGGTCCAGGGAATTACCAAGAACAGAGGAGGAAATCGCCGCGTTTCCCGAAGGGGCAGGATGAAAGCAAGATCCCCGCGTCACATCACATCCGCCTGAAGAAGACGGCCAGCAGGATAGAAAAAACGCATTGCGTCCTGAAGCAACAACCCCAGTGACGCAAACCCACAGTTTTGTTTTGGGCAGGAAAAGAGGGGCAGTCCCCTCTTGTATGTTCTGGGGAGAGATTATCTTGGGGGCGGGGGGGGAGAAAGATCTTTTTAGAAGGCAGGAACACGAGGGACACGGGAAGCGAAGTGGCCTGGCCAAGAAACGGAAACGGCAGGCAGCAGAGCGGCGGCTAACAATAGTAGCAAGAACAACGCACGAAACCAACGAGCAAATGCAGTCGTTTCCTGCACAATCTCCACGTTCACGACGCCATTGCCGCCTACAATCACGCACGCAGCGCCCAAATCAAGCGAGAGTTACCTTGAGCAGGGAGAGGATCTTGGAACGGTGGATCTTCAGCGCAGCAGCCGCGAGCGCAAAGCCAGGGCAGAGATCCAGCTGCTGCTGTTGCTGCTCCCCATCCCACCACGCACCCACCCCCTAGGCCATCGTCATCATCATCCTACACATGAAGAACGCCGGACAGCCGAGGAGAGAGGGGGAGTGTGTAGTAGCAGAGGAGAGAGTGTTTCTTGGAGCTCTCCTGGGCAGGAGTGAATGCAATCATGGAGGACCAGAGGGGCGGTGTGGGGGAGGAGGACTGGAGGAAAGAGGGGCAGTGATGGGCATATTAATTCTTTACTTAGTATAAATATTTATAGCAAATTAAAGGTAAGGACAAAGATTAGGGCGCATCAGTTCACATTAGTACTGGTAACATGTTTTTGGGAGGAACAATTTGTTTAATTTTGGTAGAACAGGATGTCAGGAACAGTGTGTGTATCTGTGCTCTTCTGCCACACATGTCATCTAGTAGTACCCACTTTGTTACTACTTTTTTATTACATTTTTACTGGTTCCCAGTGGAGAAGTCAAGGACAGATATGTTGCTTTGCTGCAGAAGCAGAAGCAGTCAAAAGAATATTTGAGGAACATTTGGCTTCTGCAGCCGTAGTGTGAAATTACATTGTTACAGTGGATTTACTTGTGTTTTATTACCGTTCTGGTTAATTTGAGATAATATTGTGGGCATCCGTTGCGGATGACTTCTGAAAACGTTGGCAGTAAATTCTTTTCCCAATTTATTTTCACTCAGCTGAGAATAAAGGAACGGTAGTCTTTTTCTACCAAGTGTAAACCTTTCAAAGCGGAGGAGAGGACGGTAGATGCAGCTTAATAATGATCGTACTACCACATTTCATTTATTCATTCATGTGTACCATGTCCTTATATCTCAACTGGTCATTAATCCTCCTGTAAACCGGATTATTGTTTTCCGACATGTCTAATCTAATCAAGAGCCTTCTTGGTCCCAGGAAAAGCTTAGCATAACACATAGACCATTTATGTGAATTCAGAGGATTGATTCAATGTTTCAACGCCATTAAAAACTGCACGAAAGAAAGGTGTATATTGAGAAAATACCATTGATGTTAAAAAATATTGTATAACAAGCACAATATTTACTTTAGCGGCGTATTTCTTAGACGTCTAATCCAAATAGTTTTTCAAGGTAATTAAGAGATTGTCTAGCTTGTAAGTCTAGATTTTCAAAATGGTTTAGCCTAAGTCACTCATCTAGGACATAAACATTCTTATGTCTTTGCCCCGACAATCCCTCAAGGTTAAAGATGAATTAATATAAAATCAGACGGCTAGCACCATCAAGACATAGTATATTTTCCTATGTCCATTTAGGTGTAGACATACCTTTCTCAACAGATATAGAAATTTCAAGAAAAGAAACAGATATATTCTCAGTATGTATTATAAGAGTGTAGTAGTACTTAAGTTTATAAGAGTAGTTTGTATTTTGGTTTATATAATCAAATTTTATTTTCTTTCCATAGGCAGTTGTCGAGCATGTTTCTTCCAGGTAACTGGGGAGTTATTTACAGCCTGTGTGGTTAGTGGTGGGAGAGAGATTGTGTACCAAACCACCTGTCCTAATCATACTTAAGAGCATAATTTTTTATGATAAGCATGAGTAGTACTGTAGTAGTGGAGAAAGGCACTTGAGTTAGGATAGCACTATAAATCTATTACTCTCCCCGATCCATATTAATGACCTCAACTTTATCTAGATTCGTATGTATATAGTTAAGAATTTAGCCTATATAAATCCTTATCTAGACAAAGTAGAGACCATTAATATAGACTGGAGGGAGTAATACTGAAGTAATTAAACAATCATATTCCACACTAAAATATGTTTAGATACATACTTCTAGACAGATCGATGACATCTTTTTAGGACGGAGAGTAATAAGCATGAATAGTACTGTAGCAGTGGAGAAAGGCACGAGAGCTAGGAACGTAATAGCACTATAAATTTATCAATAGTGATGGAGTAATTAAACAAGCATCCTGACTTACTGCAAGCAGATTTCAAGTGTACATTGTTCTTGCCGTCTTCCTTTGTCTTCTTTTTATGCTGATTTGGCCACACGTAATTGATGGTTGTTGTTTACCTTCGCATTATTTTTGGTTTTCTAGGAAAAGGCATCTTCCATTCCACTGCCATTGGACCACCACTGTACCACACAGCTAATTTTCTGTTTTCTTATCTCAATCTTTTTTGTTTTTTAGTCAAAACTCCCCAAGGGGTACCTGCTAATAACGTGGTTCCACAGAGCATCACTGGATAATCAGGTGCGCAACCAGTGGTCGGTAACTCTGTATATTTCTCTTTTGACAGAAGTAAATATACACAAAGTGATAATTGACCAACCTAATTACTTAGTGGTCAATTTTGGCTCGTTTCTCTTATTAACTATCAACTATTTATATACTTAACAAAGAGATAGACCTCATGTAGAAAAAATCTAGACTGTATTTGGCATCACTGTGGATTATAACAATACACTTTGTCTAAGTAAATGTTGAGTGTTTGTTTGACCCTTTTTTTCTCACTTTTATAGCTAATTTTCAACCATAAATTATAAATAAGCAAACAACACGGTTCAGAAACCGCGAACCGGTCCTTAGTGATGGTTTGCATAATATGGGAACTACCGATGCAAAATTTTGCCTCCACACTTTAACCACTTAGGCCGTTAGGCGTATTCTTTTTGACGCCAGAAACAGTGGGGGAAGTCCCCACTACATCATTTTCTATTATATAAAGGGTGGAACAATATTTACAAGATGATGTAAATTAGTACAAAAGATCAAACAAATCATGCATCTCTTCTTTAGGCTGGGCTTAACCGTATGCCTAATCAGACTAATTGAAGCTTTAAAAAGTTGATAGAATGCATCAAGATCAAGGTCTCTCTGTTCGTTGTCAAATATGATTTTGTTCATGTGGTTCCAAATACTCCAACATCCACTGGCAATCACATGATAAAAATAAATGGAGCATAGTCTCGTCACTGGACTCATCACATAGAACACAATCTGTGGTCTCCACATGCATGGTACAATGTCTAAAATAGTTTTAGATTTTTGTTGTGTAAACATTATGTTTTAGATTTTTGATAAGAGAAATTTTCTATTCATTCTCTATTGTTTCGTATACTCAGGTTCTAATAACCCGATGACAATTTGGCTATTAATTACTTTAAGTATTGCACTACTCATATATTCTGTGATTTTATTTTTTATTTGACAAAGAGAATATATTAAGAGCGCAAAGATATTAATCACACACAGCCTCTGACACCAACAAAATGTTTGAAAGACATTAAGGATGCACGCAGCCAAAAAAAAAGTAAAGGAAAAAAAAAGCCACCCCATGGTGAAAAACACTCGCAGTAGCAGCACACAAACCACCACCGAAGACATCATCCGGGCTATAAAAGAGGTTCTCTGAAGGCCACGCCTCCAAGAAGGGAACATTGTACAAACATCGATGTTGCTCGATCAATAGATCTTAGGTTTTCACCCTGGAGAAAGTCTGTGGTCCAAAAAGAATGTATTCAACAATGTCGTTGCCAGGTACAAACAATGAAGGTTAGACCTTGAGTTTATACCCTGTAAATCAAGACTCCATACTAGATGAGCACCGCCATAAAAGAAATCGTCCAATGTTTCTGCCCCCACTTGCCCATGCCACTACTGCAAGCCATCGAACACCAGGCTCTCTTCATCACAACCAATATCAGGCACCGCCACTACCAGTCTCAAGCTCACCACGAGCCACAAAAACCTTCTGCCCCTCTGATCGTAGTCGTCATAAGATTCTCTGCCTCACACAACACCATGAAAATCTAGACATAGATGTGTCACATAGTGTCGACCGCAAGCGGAGCTTCACGCCACGTCCTCTTGAATCCACACATGCTGATGATATGGACGTGGACGGACGAAATCCATCTGATCTATAGATCAAGGGTAGCCAAGAGCCAATTCAAGAAGATCGCGCGCGAAGAAGTCCAGAACTCATCTGCGGCCAGATCGAGGAGGACCAACAATAATAGAAGGTAGAACAACGCTATGGCACAAGAAAAGCATCAAAGTCCCCGCCTTATTCGATCGAGCTTGTGAAGCTCAAGCCTCCAGTTGTGGTTACGACGTGCGCACCATTTGCCGGAGCAGATCGCCTCGAGGCCTAGCCGCGGTGCCGTCCGTGCAACCAATGTAGCCACCACCGCCTCGCCACCAGGGCCACCGCCACAAGACCTAGCTCCATTGCGAGAGGATGCTGATGCCATTGTGGTCGGGGCCGGTGGCATCTGTGGAGAGGGAGGAGAATGGAGGTGACCCCCCTCCCCGGCAGTGACGCTAGGGTTCACCCCAGTGTCACCAGGCCGCGACACGGGGTATCGAGTCGTCTCGGTGTGTCAACGTCTCTGTCATTTTTATGTGTCCAACCTACACGCGTTTGTATTTCCTTGGCTAGTGAGAATATATTCGCATATCACAAAAGGTGGATGCAATTAATGGGTGGTTAAACACAAGTTACCTGGTTTCAAAGGAATGATGCATGGGTGCATGCGGAGTGTAGTAGTACAACACATGATCGACACGATAGAGACACTATTCTTAGATTCTTTTGGTTTGTGATTAAATTGGTGCAACGGTGCACGTTCAGGAGTTGTTGAGTTTTAAATCATGATGAAGAGTTTTTTAAAGCAAAAAAGGTAGGGAATTATATATTCCTTGCCGAGAGTGGATGCATCATGCATGTGTGGATACTTTAGCATCTGGGTCCATGCAAAACTAAATAAATATTAGGGCAAATAGAGTTTATTAATGATTTAAAAGTAAATAGCACACTCAGGAAAACAAGGAATGCAATTTTTGTGCGAAAAAACAAAAAAACAATTGCAAGAAAAATAGTGTTGCTAATTAGTGTGAGTATGAAATGGAAGTTTTATGCAATTTTACATGACTGAAAATTATACTACTATACGACAAGTGAAAAGATGGAGTTTTTCACCGTGCGTTCTAGTCTTAATCTGGAACAGAAACTAGGTAGAGATTGCTTCAATTGGGGACTGTCGGCTTGACTTTGCCGAGAGCTAAGCTAGTAGCTAGAGCTAGCTTAGTGTTTCTTGGGTGCACCGTCAAAGTCATAGCATTTACCTAAAAGCCACTCATTAGGCTTCTAATTTAAACAAGTTGCACCGTACTCTGTTCGTGCGTGAGTTCAACAACATAAAGTAAATTTCACCTCATTGATTTTGGAAGATTTTATGGTGCATCAGAATACACATTTATGTGTGTAGTATATGGACTGATCGGACGGTCCAAACTAAGAGCATCTCTAACTCGTCCCCTATTCTTTAGAGGACTAAAAGGCCGGATTAAACTGTGTAGTACATGGACCGATCGGACGGTCCAAACTAAGAGCATCTCTAACTCGTCCCCTATTCTTTAGAGGACTAAAAGGCCGGATTAAACTTAACTCCTTATATTTGCTCCTGTAAACTTAGCGCCGCAGAATCGATCTCCAATAGTCTGGAGGACTAAATTTTTGTTTTTTGCAAATCAAAACTTTTGAACCAAAGTATGAATATTACAGACTGAATGAAGTGTAATAAATCAAATCATTCGTTATTACAAACCCAAATAAATGTAATAAATCAAATTGTTCAATATTATAAACCGAATTGAATGTAATAAATCGAATTGTTTAAAAGCAAATTAATGAAAACAAACACAACTAATTATCGTGGAGACGCCAGAGATGCTCAACAAGATCTGCTTGTAGCTCATTATGTATCTCCTTATTCTCGATGCTTTGGTGCACTGCGAGGAACTGCTCGATCATGTTTAGATCATGCTTAGGCACAACATGATCTCCATTGCGAAGAATCGTAGAAATCATCTCTCTTAACCTCTTCATTTACAGCCGAAGGTGCTCTCGGTCAAGCTAGCCCGCGAACAAAGGCGGAAAACAAACAAAAAAGTCCTATGCAAATTCAGTCGAATACCTTATGCGCGGCGGAGGTGCAGATCATGGCCGGGGCAGTTCAGCCAGCCAAAAGGGTGCTCGACTACCGCTTGCGATGACCGGAGGCAAGGTCGTGGTCGAGTTATGCCCTCCTTGCGGCAGTGCGACGGTCGGATAGCGACGAACCGACGTCTTCACCGCCAGTCAAAGTTCGTCAGAATATGGCCACGACCCTCGGTTCTGGCCACGAACTGGTCGGCCGTGGTCGATGTACACCACCTCCATCTCCTCCGACGGCTTGTTTCGAACGAAATCGACCTCGCCGCGGCAGGAAACTAGCTTTCTATCTGTTCCGACTGGAGGCGGGATCGAGCTCGATGCGGCGTCTCTCGGGGGCGATTCTGGCGACAGCTGGCACCGATGACTAGGGTGTAGGGGGAAATAGGATGGCGGTGTTTCGGGATATCGGCAGAGGGTCCCGGTTGCTGGCGGTGGCAACGCCGACGACAATGGTGCGGCGGAGCTTCGAGGCAGCGGCAACGGCGTGGAGGAGAATAGTTATGCACGTCGAGGCCCGCGGCTCGTATATTTGGGAGCCGCAGAGGCCAATTCCTAAAACTTTTCTCCTCCAAGCCGGTTGCGGCTTCGGTTAGAGAGTGTTATGTCCGTTAGAAGAGAAAAAAAAAGTCCTCTAACGGCCGAAAGAGGATAGGTTAGAGATGCTCTAATTGGGCCAGTTTTATACCATAGTTAGTTACTTCCTCCGTCCAGAAATAACTGATTTGAGTTTGTCTAGATTTGAATGTATTTATACACTAAAATGCGTCTACATACATTTGAACCTAGACAAACCAAAGTCAGTTATTTCTGGACAGAGGGAGTAAATGATTTGTTTCAAATTTCAGTGATAAAAATAACAATTTTAATTTTTCTTTTCATTAGGATTTATTTGTATTTGTTTATGTCCATACACGACGATACCAAATATACATAGGAATTCGCGTGAACATAGCATAATTTTTGTTGGAACTTTTCACGACTATTTATTTTCCGAAGATCATGCACACACGAGAGATCTGGGTTCTGGGCGGATCAGGAAATCAGGATCGTCTCCCCCTTTGTGGAGCAAAGGCAAGGGTACCACAGGATAGCGCATGTGCATTGCAAGTACAAGGGGGGATGGTGATGAGCCCACACTGATATTGATACACTGGAAAGGACCTCTCATGCCAATGCATCCAGTGCATGCACTCGAACATCATTGATGTGCACATAGCTGGCTGTCCAGTGGAACAGTGGATGCAACCCTCTGGTCTGGTCTTCTTCGTTCCCATGCAAGCTCGGTCAGCTTAGATTAAGTGGGCAACAACTTTTTCATTCCAAATGGAGTGCATTAATTGATGGATAGTAATAGCCTAACATGTAAATAGAATTGTAACGTTGTCACTGCTTTTCCTTGCAAGAGACACATGTGTACTGAGTACTGACTGAGTGAAACAATCTAGAGCTAGCTTAGCCATGCCTGGATGCATGTGGTTAGGTGAGGAGAGGTTAGCTTAGATATCTACTTGTCCCTACTAAAACAGAGATAGCTATCTACATGTCTCTTATCTGTGTACGTTTGTTCCTCTTGAAATCCAGCAGAAAGCAAATTAGGTTCTACTCCATAGGTTGTTGCCCAATTTTCTGGAAGACATAGGTTGTTGCTGTGGATACAAGATCATACATCTCGCGCGAGCACAAGAACAACACCCAATTCATTTTGGAAAAAAAAATGCTGAATGATTTTGTGGTCGTATTTAGCTCTAGAAATATCAAGGAAATTACATCCCACGGTATGAGTTTTTACAGATGACAAGTTAAGTGAAAAATATACCCCCCAGCCCCCAATAAAAGTGAAATTTAAATCGTGGACCCTTCCATCTGGTAAATACACATGGTACCTATGAAACGTACTGTGTATGCTATGTTCAAAAATTAGATGACAACGTGGAGAACTGCAACCTAATTCCTCTAACATAATTGTTGTTAGTACTATGTTGCTCAAAATAAATATGGTTATCATTATAATTGTCATGAATGTCTATTTATAGTTCCATAAAGCAATACTAACATATTCATATAAAATTTGATTTTTTTAAGAAACACGGTACAAACGCAGATGCTCACAATGCGTACAAACACCCACCTCTATGACCACACGCACGCACACCCTACCCCCATAAGCACCTCCGAGAGACTGAGCCAGCGGCTCTTGAGATTGACGAAGTCACTGCAGACGACTCGCTATCGACGGGAACGTCGCCTCCCACTGAAAGAATATTCCGCCTTTATGAGACACCAAAGCGTCAAACCTGGGGTTTGAACTCTGGTGGGTCGGAGCTACCACTGCCCTCCTAACCATCCAACCACGGTGTAACACCCCAGTATTAGCATTTAGAAATAAGTTGAGATGAGGTGTGTGCATTGCATTCATGCATAGAAAATCTGGATAATTTTCGCGCTTTTGAGTAAAACTTGTCAAAGTGATTGAAGCTTCTCTTAACTTGGTGGAACTAAAGTAGATCATCAAGATGACCATGGTAAGTTTCAATATGACCTTTGCTAAAATCTTATCTTGGGTAATATAATTTGATCTAAGGGTAGGTCAAAGGTAATAAAACTAAGTCACAACACATTACTTAATAAGGAGTACTTGATCTTTTAGAGATCATTAAATGGTATGCTATACAATAATTCAAGGTTGAATACTTAATGTTCTAAAGAGGATATCAAGGTATTAACTACCACAGACCCTGAATAACCAGTCAAGTATTTAGATCAAGCAAAAGAAACTCAATAACTCAATCTTGAAACACATGTTTATCATAGATGTTTCTCCCATGAATATCATGGTAGTTCTTAAATATTAACTTTTTTCTTAAAAGTAGTAGAATGGAAAACAAGCCAACACATTCATCACATATTTTGTCGCTATGTTAACATATGGCATTCCTAAAAAGATAAGTCCTAGTGTCAATTGGTCATCAATATTGAGTGATCAACCCTTGACCTATGATACGTCCATTTTGCATCACTATTCTATGTCTTAATTCACTATTATTCATTGATATATTTCGTATTGAGAGGTGATACTTATGTTATTTCATATGTTTTTGCATGGTTGATGACTTTTGGAGCATGGACCGCTGCAGTCAGGATTCTGATGGAAAAGGTGCTATTTGGAGGCAAAATTCGCGAAGATTAGAAAATCCGGGAAAATATACGGAAAATCCTATTTTTCCAGAAGACTAAGGATACCAGAAGACGGAGTGGAGATGGACCACAGGGGGCTCACACCACCCCCTGGCGCGGGCAGCCCTAGGCCGCGCCAGCAGGTGGTGTGGCTGCCCTGGCCTACCTCTAGCTCTCCCCTCTGGCGTATATCATCCTTCTGAAACCCTAAGACTCGGAGAGCGACCATAGAAAGATTCCTCCGCCTCTGCGGGGCGGAAAACACTGAGAGAGAAAGATCTCTCCGGCAGACAGATTTCTGCCGGGGGAATTCCTTCCCAGAGAGGGCAGATCATCGCCATCAACACCACCATTAAGCTGGACTTCATCGGGATCATCGTCATCATCATCACCACCATCATCACCATCAGCACCCTCGAACCATCTCCATATTGCTGTAACAATTGAGTTGAATCTTGCATTAGTTCATAGGGAAAACTTTCCCGGTGTTGATTACTCTTGTAGTTGATGCTATTGAGTGAACCATTGAATTATTGTTTATGTTCAGATTGTTATACATCATTACTCCATCTCTGATCATGATCCATATGATGTCTTGTGAGTAGTTCGTTTTGTTCTTGAGGACATGGGAGAAGTCATGTTGTTAGTAGTGGAGTTGTGTTGAGAAAGATTCAATGGTTTGTTATTTAAGTTGTGGTGTACTTCTTCTAGTGGTGTCATGTGAACGTCGACTACATGACACTTCACCTATATGGGCCTAGGGGAATGCATTGTGTATTTGGCTACTAATCATAGGGGTTGCCGGAGTGACAGAAACCTGAACCCCCGTTAGGAAACCATTGCACAAGGGACGTAAGGGCCTTAGAGTTTAAAGCTGTGGTTAGGTTTCTACCTTAATTACTTTCTTGTACTTACGGATGTTTGCAAGGGATATAATCACAAGTATGTATTAGTCCTAGGAAGGTCGGTACATTAGCACAGGTTCACCCACACGACACTTAGCAAGCTAGAGAAGATTAATCAACTATATGAAGCGAAAGCACTTGACAGTCTTCCCATGTATCCTCGAGAACGTTTGGTCATCTTAAGTAATACAAACCGGCTTGTCCTTTGCTTCATAAAGGATTGGGCCACTTGCTGCATTTATTCCTACTGTCCTTTTGTTTACTCGTACTTTGTTTACTTGCTTTATCAAAAACCCCTAAAAATCCGTTTGCTAAGTATTTGTAGAGAATTCCTGATCCATACCACTAGCCAACACCTTCTGCTCCTCGTTGGGTTCGACACTCTTACTTATCGAAAATACTGCGATACACCCCCTATACTTGTGGGTCATCAAGACTATTTTCTGGCGCCGTTGCTGGGGAGTGAAGCGATATTGGAGAGTGGAACTGGTAAAGGAAACTTCTACTGTGAGTATTGTTTACTTTTGTTAGTTGCTTTATTTTCGTTATGGACAATTCGCTGAGTTTCTTATTTGGTAATGCTACTACCACTGCTAAGGTAGTAGATAAGCCACCAGCTGAGAATGATGTTTTCAAAATACCTACAAGAATTATTGATCGTGTAATGGATAACTACTATGTTGGGGATGGAACTGTCCATCCCGGTGATTATTTACTCTTTATACACGAATTATGCGGGTTATTCAAGTGTGCAAGTATTACTACAGATCAAGTTAAGAAGAAGTTATTCTCATTATCGCTGAAAGGAAGAGCTGAGGAATGGTATAAGCTGCTGAAGAATGGTCAAGCTCTGGAATGGGAGGAAATAGTGCCTCTCTTTTACTCAAAGTTTTATCCTCCTAGTGAGATTCATAAAGATCGGAATCAAATATACAACTTTTGGCCTCTTGATGGAGAGAGTAAAGCTCAAGCTTGGGGGAGATTGAAGTTACTTATGCTCAAATGTCCCATTCATGAGCTCCCCAACAATATTATTATCAACAATTTTTATGCAAGGCTCCCTCTACATGACAAGGATTTATTGGATGCTTCTTGTGCTGGATCATTCACTCTCATGAAAGAAGAAGCTAAATGGGATCTTCTGGACCGTATTCAAGACAATGTTGAAGCTTGGAAGAATGACAAAGGTAGAAAGTCAGGTATAAATTATGATTATCAATGCATTGAATCTTTTATGGGCACTGATGACTTTCAAAATATTAAAAATGCTTATGGTCTAGACTCTCAAGCTATTGCTTCTTATTTTAAGGCTTTTGCTTCCTACATTGAAGTGCCTAAAAAGAAGTGGAATAAGTATCATGAACCTTATAAAGATATTGCTAAGAGTGTTCCTGCAAGAAATACTGAAGTTTATACTGCTAATCATGTTTTACCTGAACCTTACATTGAGAAAATCTCTTTCCCAGTTAAGGTAAAGGAACATTCTATGATAGCTAGTATGGTTAATGAAAGTACAAGTAAAGCTGTTGAACCTGATAAACAAATGGTTGATGAACCTATAATAGCAAATGTGAAAGACTTTGTCACTAAATATGAAAAAGAGGGACACACTATCCTTTGTAAGGATACCTCTAATATTGTTTCACATAGTAGTGTTATGAGAGCTAGTATTCCTGTGTTTTCTGTTAGAATAAGTGATCATTGCTATGATGGCCCTTGTGTTAAGTTTATGCATGATACTGAAAGTTACTATGAGAGAGGGAAAAGTGTTCTTATGCATCTCAATAATATCAAGTTTCCTCGTTTTATGCTGAAAGTTTTTATGTTGCACTTATTTTGCCTTCTTATGCAAGTTGCCTCTGGTTTCAATTTGTAAAATTCCCTTGCATAGGAAGTGGGTTAGACTTAAACGTGTGTATTTTTGTTTCTTAATGCTCTCTTTCACTTCAATTCATATTCCTTTGTGAGCATCCTCGAAATTATCATGCCCATCTTAATGGCTATAAAGAAAGAGCTTTTTGGGAGACAACCCAATTTGTTTTTGCTTTCAGTTTATTTTTGTTTCTTTGAGTCTTGGAAGTTATTACTTAGGTAATAACCACTCCTTATCCGTTTTGTTTGGTTTTTGTGTCAAGATCAACCTCTAATGAGAGAGAAGTAAGATTTGGGGAAGTTGCTGTCCCAAAACAGATTTTTGTACTTCACCATAAAAATTCGTGAGAGATCTCTGTATATCGGATTGAGCTGTAATTTTTTGTGCTTCTTCCCCAGGTTGTTATTTAACTTTCGTTAGTTTTTCACTTTTTGATTTGAGCAACAGAAGATTTTCGAAAAATTGATCTTTACCTGCTGGTCTGTTTTGACAGATTTTGCCACTCTTGCATTTGCTTCTTTATTCGATTTCCTTTTTGAATTCTTTTTGGGTTTTCAGAAGGAGTTGTTACAGTAGCTTGTGTTTTGATGGTTTTCAGTTGAATTTGTACTAAAAAGGTTTTATCACTTCACTTATACTAATGTTGCTAATGAGAACTGTGTGAAGTTTTGTGTGAAAGAAATTTCTAGGAAGTGGAGATAATGGTGTAATAAGGAAGAGAAGGGTTTTATGACTCAAGTAATAAGTGTATGAAGATGACGATATTGATGATTATTCAAGTGGTGACTCTGGAAGAATCTACTAGATACCAAATTCAGATACATGCAGAGTCTGTTTTCAAATAGGTAATAGTTCTTGTAAGAAAAGTTCCACAAAAATACTATCCAACTATATTTTTTGCAGTTTTTAGTCAATAAGGAAAGCTACGAAGCGAAAAAGGGACGGAAACGGAGCCAGGGTGGCTCACACCACCCTGTGGCGCGGACCCTCCCCTGGTCGCGCCACCAGGTGGTGAGTCCACCCCGGACTCCGCCTCCGACTCGTTTTTGCCCAGTACCTTCCTTTTGATGTGAAACTTCGTAATATATAACCCCCAGATCCCCCGAGGTTTGTATATCGTGTTTTCGTCGTGTTTTCGTTTCGATCTGTTTCTGCTAAGACATACTCTTTGAAGGCTTAGAAGCACAATGGTGTCCGCCAAGGATAAAGGGAAGGAGCCCATGGAGGAAGACCTCCAAGACCTCGGGAAGGAGAAGGAGATCAAGAGTGAAGGTGAAGAGGAGCAAGGCCAACATCCGCATACCGGCACTACCATTGCAAGCATTGGAGTGGTGGCAAATCCAGCCATTGGAGGGAAGCCTCATCATCACCGTTCAGATCCCTGGTCACTTCCTCCACGCACCAAGAATCCTTTCCATACCCTTATCCATGAGCATCAATACCAGAATATGCCCAAGGGGAAATTACCCTCCAATTGGGATTTGCCTCGTTCTAGCCATGCAGGAAAAGAAGACTTCAAGGAGGAAGAGTGGGGAAAGAATAGCAAGAAGAGCTGGAATTCTCAACACGACATGATCATGAGCCGCATTGAGAAAAACTCACAGTTGATTCATAATCTCACTTTCGAGACTGAGGACTTGGGGAAACTCATCAGAGAGCTCATTGAGAGGATACCACCACCACTGAAGGAGTAATTCGTCATCAGGTTTGGCATCCCCTTGGTTTGTTCCAAGCTTGGGGGAGTGCCGCGGTATCACATCACTATCTCCTATCTTTTTACCTTTTTAGTAGAGTCATATCATGAATAGAGGAGTTATTATGTAGTATGGTTTGCATTATGGAAGTGTTCCCTCTCTCGTTAGATATGTATCCCTTGGTGTGAGTTGCCGTTATGGAATATTAATGAGAAGTTCTATGATTTACTCTTTTGCATAGCTTATATTAGTTTTCAATTCGTGGTTATATGATTGATCTTGTTGTTAGTATTGGTATCACTTTGGGATCATTGAGTTAATTTAGTTGGTTTTGGCAAACCTGGCTCGGTCAGTAGCAGCACTATTTTTGAGAGTTGAATGAAAAAGATAGAAGTACTCTAGAGAAAAATAATTTCATCATCTTTCTTTCTTGATTTGCTCATAAGTTTAGTATTCTCTAGTTAAGATCTTCTGTGCTTCCAAGGAAGATTGCATGTTTGTCTTTATCACTTGTATGTTTGGTTGTTTCCTTCAACTCTTATACTTGCTACCCAGCCTTGCTAGCCAAAAACCTGTACTGAGAGGAAATTCTTCTCGTGCATCCACCTCCTTTAAACCAAAACCTTTGCCATTTGAGTCCACCATACCTACCTAGTAGCATTATTGCTATTCCAAGTAAATTCTTGTTTTATCTACCTCCCAAATTAAACTTGTTATGTGAAAATTAGTGATTAAAGCTCTCACGAACTTGATGATACACTTTACTTTCTTGCATTTAATAAACTTGAACCATTGTGCTCATCTATGTTGCGTATATGCTTACGCTTTGTAAGTTGTGAATTAGCAGAACCATGCTGTCATGGGGAACGCTTTCAACATTGCACTGGTACTTTTTACCTAGTTGATATCATGTTCTTTTGTCTATGGATGTCGTCGGTGTGAAATTAAAGGGGAGCTTGTAAGTCCATGGAGTTATGCATATGTGTTAGAGAAACGCCTGGGCCGCTGGTCTAATCCATGCTGACATGGTGGAAACCTGCAGCGTAACCATAACGAGTATCTATGAAGCATTCTTCTTATAAAAAAGAGATAGAGATTCAGAAAAAGAGAAAAGAAAAAGAAAAAGAGATATTATGAAAAGAGGAAAGATAAAAAAAGCACCATATTCCCATGGTAAATAAGAAGATTGCTGAGATACTTGTTGTCTACTTGCCTTGTCATTTTGATATGGGGATTCTTCCATATCATCGGGCAAGGGGTATCCTGTTGGCGGTTCTCAATGATACACATATGCTTAAAATGACAAGACCTTACCGGTGACTAAACTTGAGTAGCATGAGGAGCGGCCCTCGTATTCAAGGGACATGAGATTCTCAACTTACAACTTGTCAATGCATATCCTCATATTTGATCACTTTAACCTTAATCACCTAAAGATGCCTATGATAGGGGCAATGAGAGCTGAAAGCTAGTAAGTATCATAATTTTTGGGAGCTCTTTATGAGACTTGCAATCTCTGCTTCCCTCTTTGAAGGGCCTTTCTTTTACTTTGCAGTTGAGTCAGTAAACCTATTCCCTTCTATCTCAGCAAGTATTTTGAGTTGATGTGTTTCATTCATTCATATGATGATTTATTCAATCATGTCTTATGTTCCTTGTTTTGCACTTTGCTCTTATCTTGATGTTTACTACTTTGAAAGCTATCTTTGAAAAGCAGCTATTTGTGAACTCCGGCAAATTATCAACTATTCTTCGACCAAGAGCTAAGTTTGCCATTACCAATTATGATTCACTTTATGTATCTTTATTGTGTTTCCTTTACTCATTACAAGTTGAGTTATATAATAGTGAGTTGTCTTCTATTATGGTCTATGTATTTGATGAATGTGATGCTTCTTGTCCGTATTCTTTTATCGACTCTTCACTCCATAAACCTGAGGCCATGTTTATTGAGCTCAGTTTCGCTTGGGGACAAGCGAAGTCTAAGCTTGGGGGGAGTTGATACGTCTATTTTGCATCACTATTCTATGTATTAATTCACTATTATTCATTGATATATTTCGTATTGAGAGGTGATACTTATGTTATTTCATCTGTTTTTGCATGGTTGATGACTTTTGGAGCATGGACCGTTGCAGTTAGGATTTTGATGGAAAAGGTGCTGTTTGGAGGCAAAATTCGCGAAGATCAGAAAATCCGGGAAAATATATGAGAAATCCTATTTTCCCAGAAGACTAAGGATGCCAGAAGATGGAGTGGAGATCGTCCACAAGGGGCCCACACCACCCCCTGGCGCGGGCAGCCCTAGGCCGCGCCAGCAGGTGGTGTGGCCGCCCTAGCCCACCTCTGGCTCTCCCCTCTAGCGTATATCATCCTCCTGAAACCCTAAGACTCGGAGAGCGACCATAGAAAGATTCCACCGCCTCTGCGGGGCGAAAAACACCGAGAGAGAAAGATCTCTCCAGCAGACAGATTTCTGCCGCGGGAATTCCTTCCCGGAGAGGGGAGATCGTCGCCATCAACACCACCATCAAGCTGGACTTCATCGGGATCATCATCATCATCACCATCATCACAATCAGCACCCTCATCACCATCTCCATATTGCTGTAACAATTGAGTTGAATCTTGCATTAGTTCATAGGGGAAACTTTCCCGGTGTTGATTACTCTTGTAGTTGATGCTATTGAGTGAACCATTGAATTATTATTTATTTTCAGATTGTTATACATCATTATTCCATCTCTGATCATGATCCATATGATGTCTTATGAGTAGTTCGTTTTGTTATTGAGGACATGGGAGAAGTCATGTTGTTAGTAGTGGAGTTGTGTTGAGAAAGATTCAATGGTTTGTTATTTAAGTTGTGGTGTACTTCTTCTAGTGGTGTCATGTGAACGTCGACTACATGACACTTCACCTATATGGGCCTAGGGGAATGCATTGTGTATTTGGCTAATAATCGTAGGGGTTGCCGGGGTGATAGAAACCTGAACCCCTGTTAGGAAACCATTGCACAAGAGACGTAAGGGTCTTAGAGTTTAAAGTTGTGGTTAGGTTTCTACCTTAATTACTTTCTTGTACTTACGGATGTTTGCAAGGGGTATAATCACAAGTATGTATTAGTCCTAGGAAGGTCGGTACATTAGCACAGGTTCACCCACACGACACTTAGCAAGCTAGAGAAGATTAATCAACTATATGAAGCGAAAGCACTTGACAGTCTTCCCATGTGTCCTCGAGAACGTTTGGTCATCTTAAGTAATACAACCGGCTTGTCCTTTGCTGGATAAAGGATTGGGCCACTTGCTGCATTTATTCCTACTATCCTTTTGTTTACTCGTACTTTGTTTACTTGTTTTATCAAAAAACCCTAAAAATCCGTTTGCTAAGTATTTGTAGAGAATTCCTGATCCATACCACTAGCCAGCACCTTCTGCTCCTCGTTGAGTTCGACACTCTTACTTATCGAAAATACTACGATACACCCCCTATACTTGTGGGTCATCAACCTAGTACTTAATAACCTTTAGCTTTGACCTATTATATTAACCTTCCAAAGACCTTGAGTGAGTTAATAAGAAGATGGAACTAGTTATGGTAGAGTATGCCATCATCAATGGAATGTGATCCTTAGTGGAGATCAAACCATCTGATGTTGGAGGAGATAGCTCACTTATATGTAAACTAGAAGAAGTGTCTAAACCTAAGAGTTAAGCTAGTAATTGAGAAGCTATGAGAAAGCTAGTAGTATTAGGGTATCTAATGAGACTCTTGTTAAGCCAAGTAGATATAAATATGGAGTAAGCTTCCTTAACAAGATAAGCTTATAGAGAGACTGGTACGAGTCTACTACCTAGTTGATGATAAATCTTGATCAAACAATTATAAGCCTAAGCTTTGTTTGATTAAAGGATAGTGGGCATTATTCTCAAGTCATTTGAGAATAGATGACCAACTGATAAGGAAGAGTTGTGAGTATGCCAAATTAGGCAAAGTCTTAGTAAGTTGACTCATCGAGCTGGATTATGAGAATTCAAGCTAGAGTCTGGTGAAGTATATAATAGGAGTTGTATGGAGTAGTTGGAGGCATAGTAGTTCAACCAAGCTAATACAAGAACAAGCTTGTATTGTGGGAGTAGTACCATACCTATTCCAAAGGATTGTTATCCCTTGTTAAATATAGCGAGGATTGCAGTCTTGCAACCCTTTGTAGCAGTTGTAAGATGGGGTTAAAGGAATTAAGGGATGGAGTTAGAAGTAACTGTATTAATGAAGTTAGAACTAATTAGATGAATGGCTTCCTAAGAGGTAATTTGGAAAGGGAAGTCATATATACTAGGAGAGGAATGAAGGAGTAATGTTGATGTGGCATGATCATGCCATCATATGTTGATGATTGTGGTGAAGCCAGATGACTAGATCAGTTGGACAGAAGAGATCTTAGTAAAGCAGAGGAAAATTTAAAACAAGTATGTTTAGAAAGTGAATTTCCTTAACCAACGCCCAAACTTAGAGG
This sequence comes from Avena eriantha, assembly GCA_910589775.1. Taxonomy (NCBI): domain Eukaryota; kingdom Viridiplantae; phylum Streptophyta; class Magnoliopsida; order Poales; family Poaceae; genus Avena; species Avena eriantha. The sequence continues at coordinate 128,539,425 of OU342743.1, read as the reverse complement.
TTTGTTAAGGAAAAGTATTCTGGAGAAATCTTTAGTCGATACCATAGTATGTTGTTGTATAATATTCCACTCTGGCTAGGATATCAACTATAACTACCTGGATAGAAGTCAACTTTTAACCTTTAATCCTTGGAGATCATAATGTTTTGAGTGAATAAAGTGGATTTTATAGTTAATTTTTTTTGAAACAAATGAATTGGGTTAGAACATTACAGGTAATTAGCATTTATCTAATTTCCAAAAAGAGTTAGTTATTATTATTGTTTGAATATATCATTGTTATAAAACAATAAAGGAGATTAATAACAATATATTTGTACAACTTAAATAGCACTTCTTAATTTTTTCCTTAATTCCATAGATATTAAATAAATACAACTCTATTTGAAGTAAAGACATTACGGAGATATTTCCAAGGAAATAAAAGCTTTATTAAAGAATGAGTAAATATTACATTAATCTTTACAAAAACTAGAAATTGGAATTACAAAAGATAACTAAAAGAAAAACCTAAACTAACCCTAAACTATTATTTCTGATCACTTGGTCTTGTACCTACAAATAAGAGGGAAACAGAAATAAAACAAAGAGTGGGTTAGTGTTAAATTGCTCTCAATATCTAACAGTGAAGTGCACTATTTCTAATCATCATTGATCAAGTTAAATTAAAGAAGGGACAAAGACCATCAAGTGGAGAATCTGTTCTTTTAACACAAATAAGCCTCAGAACAGCATCATAGGCTGAAGGGAGCAAGTTTCACCTAGATAGGTAATAGTAAATGGATGAGGGAAGTTTAAAATTATAGTTACTTGATCTCATCCACATCCAAAGCAAACAGGGAAGCAGCTTACACACCTAAATGCATGCATTGAGGTGTCAACAACAGAGAACAAAGGGACATCCCAAGTTACAGCTGTATAGAGCAAAGCAAGCTCTGCTGCTCACTTCACAGCGAGCTCAACCATAGTTTCTCACCAGCACAACCAAGAACAGCACAAGAACAACATCATATCTTACCATAATAGCATTAGATCAAACCATTTTCCACCATAGAAAATCCAGGCATCACCAGTTAATATGGTGACTTGAGGAGGGGGAAGCATTGGTGGATAGCAAGGTCACAGGAGCAACAACACCAGGAGGAGCAAGCCAAGGCCAAAGGGAAGGCAACAGCTGGCCAGCACAAGGCTACCAAGGGTAATTCCCAACATTTTCAATCCAATAGTGAATATGGAGCATATTCATATGAGTAATCATATTTATATATGGATCTGATCATGCAAGTACATAATACATACATAAGAAATAAGCCATCAAGTAAAACAAGGGGTTTCTACTTGAGGATGGTCTCAGACCAGCATCATAGACCAGGGGATCTAGTTTTAACTAGATGATACTCATCATAGCTGCTGGTATAGGGCACATCCCCAACTAGGTAGTACCTCTGTACCAACAGGTTCATCACTTGTTGAGAACAAGCCTAAGCCTCATCTTTAAAAAACACTTAATCATTTTCCTAAATGATTTAGGAATCATCTATAATAGCATTCAACATCTATCATAAGGCAGAGCCTTTGATTATAAAAGTTTTACACGAAAAGCATCAGACAAAGCTATATCGGCCAGCAGTAAGGCATCATCACTCCAAAAGAGTGAGCTCACAATCACATCCACACAGATAGCCACGCCAATTTAACCTTACTCAACCAAGTGTTATCTGACAGAGAACAGGGTAACACCAACAAGATCAGCAGAGTGCTAACTAACAAAGATAGAGGAAAAGATCATGCTCAATAGGGAGTATCACATGCACCACTAGCAGGTCAACATCCAGGAGATTAATAAAATCATATTAACATAGAAACCTAACTGAACATCACTGCAAGGAGGATCAAACCCTAGACATTCAGGGATGAACCCTAAAATGGAGAAATCTGTCACCAGTGACCACATGGCTAGGATTAGAGGTAAGAGAGAGCACAAAGAGGAGAAGTAGAAGAACTTACTCGAGGTCCTCATTAGTTTATTTGAAGAGGAAGTGTCCACGGATTGAGGACAAGTACGCCATGAGGGGGTTCTCAAGGCGTGCAGAAGAGAGGGGTGTGAGACGTACGGTGTTCTGGGACGGTGAGCACACAAGTTTACCCAGGTTCGAATCCGCCGGCTTTGGACGGATCCTACTCCTGCTAACAATCCAGTAATATGGCATTGCCGGAATATGGGTTACAATGGTATCGCATGTGCGAGTTGAGATTGTGGACTATTGAGGTGTAAGGTGTTGCCCTAAAGGCTCTCCCTAGGACGGATTATATAGATATCCGGCCTAGGGTTTACAGGAGAGATCTATCCGGCTACGACTAAGAGTTGGTTATAGAGTACATCTTGAACTACAAGTAACATTATGGGCCTAAGTCGGTAAGTCTTCTAGGCCTTCCCGTAGCCGGATTGGACTCTGTCTTTCTCCCTGACTGGGCCGCCCGTGAAGCAAAGCTCTAACCCGAAGTGGGACACCCTGGTCAGTGAGGAATTGTGAGGATACCCGAAAAGTATATCCCCAACAGCAGCCCCCGGAGGCCTCCAAGATCCAAAGTCGGATTTATCATCGTCTAGCTTAATCTTCGGCTTGCAGAATCTTGAAGGGTTCCTGAAACTTCTCAACAAAAAATATGATCCAGGTCTTAAAAATAAGTCATACCTATCAACATGTTACTCGGATTTTCCAGCTTGATTTCAAACTAAGCCGGAACTTGGTTTCTAACGCCACCTGTAACAAGTCATGGTCAAGTCACTTCATCTGACAGGCATGCCGTCAGCACAACCGTTGGTGGGTCCGCAGTTCGCGGAACCGAGGCGCCGTTTCAATGCGTGCATGGAGATCGAGGAGACGCAATTATCGCGTGAGTCCTTCCCAGTTCCTTCCACGACGCGTGGCAGTTACAGTGTAGCATTTGCACGAATCTTGGCGCAGTTAGGTGGATATAAGGGGTTAGGATTTTCTCCTTCTCCTTCCACCAGTCCTTTGCCTTTTCCTTTCCTCCCAATCCTCCTGCACGCACAGAGCTTTCTCGTTCTTCCCCCACAGAACTCCCAGCGCCGCCCCTTTTAGGTCAACCTCTCACCGGAGAAATGGCTTCATCTTCTTCCTCTGGCTTGGCGGCAACGGCGGCGGCAGAAGCGGTGGCAGAGAAGGAGAGCTTCCGCGGGATCTGGATTCCCTGCGCCCTCAATGAGGAGGGGCTCAAGAACATGGAGAAGGAGGGGCTTCTCGCCCCTAGCAACTGGCGGAGCGGCTTCGAGGAAACCGTTCCCAACCCGCGCAACGGCGAGCGGGTCCACTTCGGCACCCACCTCGATAGAGGTTTGTCATTTCCTCCCTCGGAGTTCTTCTCCGAGGTGATTGATCATTACGGAGTTCAACTCCATAACCTTCCTCCCAACTCCATCTTAGAGATGAGCGCATTGTTGTGTGAGGGCTTTCTCGGCATTAGGCTGAGTTTGACTCTCTTCCGGTACTACTTTCATGTCCGGAGAAACTCCATTACTGCCAGAGTTCCTTACATCACCGGCACTATTAGTTTTTCGGTTAGACGCGAGCGCGCATATCCTAAAATTCTAGCCAGTGACTCGGTCAAACAATGGCCAACCACATTTTTCTACCATAAGGATATTCCGCCTCCCGGCAAAGCTACTGCTTTGCCGGCTTTTGTCGACGGAGCCGCCACGGCCCAACCTTCTTGGGACGAGGCTACTCCAGCTCTTTCCGACGATCTGATCCTCGCTAAGAGGCAGATCGAATATTTGATCAAACACAAGGGTCTGAAGGGATCCGACTTGGTCCAATCCTGGGTCTCACGTCGGATCCAGCCTCTCCAGTACCACGGGGATCGACTAATGCATTCCATCACGTCATCCAAAAAGGATTCTCTCCGCATCAGCCCCAAAGCCTACACCACACAAGGCTACATTAGCCAGGTCAAGTGGCTGATCAAGGAGCGGATCGAGAGGAGAATCCCGGAGGTTTCTCTGGATATGCACACGGCGGAAAACCCCGTGGTGTCGGTAAGTTTCTAACAGTACACCTTTTACGTGTTTCAATCTCTGAGTTATATTGCAATGCTGATATGTTTTCTTATTTTCAGTTTGCTGACCTCCCCGAGTCAGAACTTGCTCCGCTCGAAGGATATCCTCCTGAGTTTTCTCAGGAGACTAACGTGGTTCCATTGCCGGACCTTGCGCTCAAGAAGCGCAAAGCTCCGACGGTGGTTGTCGGCACAAAGGAGGTGCATGTTGTGAAGAGGTAACTTTCAATCACAATTTCCGCCTTTGTACCTTTCTCAAATTCTTTTCTGAGATGTAATGTTTCCGACTTTATTACATTCTCAGAGAAAAGCCGCTCGTCAAGGGCAAAGGGAAAGGGATTCCTTCGAAGCCACTGCGGCAGATGAAGCTTACCATAGCTTCTCCTGCCGTGGCTCCTCCGACTCCTGCCCCTCAACCTTCTGCAACGCCGGTGATCACTCATTCTCCGGTCGTCGCAGAAGATCTGGCTCCTTCAACGGAGCCTGCGAACCTTGATTCACAAACTGACGTCACCATGGGTGAGTTAGATTTTGATAAGGGTGAATCCTCTTTGGGTAATGATCCCTCGGCAGAAACATTCGCCGAAAACCTTGTCAGCAATCCGGGACTTGCCAAGTTTGGCCTGTCTCGGAAATCAGCTGAAGAAATCCAGTGTCTCGCCAGGCAATGCCTAGAGAAAAGCCATCTATCTCCCGAAGAAGAAGTGCAAGAAGCAGAGGACATCAAGTTCTCTGACCTTCTCGCCCAGGTCCGCCTTCACGACGAGAGGATTAGGACTGGTGAGCTTCCAACAACTCTAGTGATTCCTCTGACTCTCGTCGAAAAGGTGGCTGCTGAAGTGAACACGGGTTTGGATAAACTCACCCGCGAACAATATGTAAGTCGGAATTCCAACTCCTGTTTTTTCCTTTATTTTATATCATATCCTCTAGCCCCAAGCATGAAGTAGGATATATAATCCGGGTTTATGCTTCATTAGGATGCCAAAGAACGAACTAGTGTAGCCCCCAAGGCTCGTGCTGATATTTAGCAAAAATATTAGCCCGAGTCTTAAGTAGCTTTTTGACTTTGGGTATTCTGACTTACAGAAAGTATGTTCCTATAACCAGGAATTATTGAAGAATGTCTGCGATAAGCGGAGAGAGATCAAAGCTCTCCGGCTTAAAAATGCTGAACTCAAAGTTGCCAAGGATGAGGCCGAAGGTAAAACATTCCGAGACTCAAACCTTGTCTTTGTTATTTTCAATGTCAAATTTTTTCTGAACTGTTGTTCTTTTTGACTTACAGCGCTGGTGAAACAATCCATCGCCATGATTGAAGAGGCCGAGAACCTTAAGACCTTGGTGGTGGAGAACAAGGAGCTTCCTCAAGAGCTGGGTCAGCTCAAGGCAGATCATGAAAAGAGCATAGCTCAAGTCCTTGAATCCTCCTCCATGGCCACTAAAGAGCGTGATCGCAAGATCGCTGCTCAAGATAAAATAATCTCGGACCTCAAGAATGAGCTTGGCAGAGAGAAGGACATCTCCCAGGCGCTCCGGGCTGAACTCTAGAGTCTCCGGGAGGAGAAGACCAAAATTGACGACGTCATTTTTGGTATGTTCGATCTATCTGACTTGTCTCTTTCTTCGACTTATTGCAATGTCGGATTTTTCTTAACTTGTTTTGTGTATAGGTCCTCTGAACTTGACGGACTCTTCCTCCACCGAGCCCCGCACCCACCGACTTACCCAAGTCGGTGACTTGCTTCATGACTTCCGCCAATCTCTTGAAGACATCGGCGAAGCCCTCAAGATTCCAGATATGCACAGCATGTCGGACTTCCAGGTGCGGGACAAAGCAAAGGATATGCCGCAACTTGTTCGGGACTGGAACATGTCCTACACGCGGACTGCTGCGCAGAACGCTCTCACCATGGTCATGAGCCACCTTGGAAACATGGAGATATGGCAAGTGACCAGAGGGTACTGCAAGGTAGATGAGGACGGCCAGGAGCAGGACCTTCAAGCCATCATGCACTCCTGCGCCGAATATAGGTGTCGCGTGGCTGACCTGGCCAGCTACGAGATCCCTTTCTTCACCCGCGTGGCTACTCCGCCTCCTCCTCCAGAAGAAACAGCTGAAATTTCCGACGATGAACGCACCACCTCGGATGCGGACATCTCGGAACGATACCAAGGCGACAGAACCAGCGAGCCGGCAGCTCCTGCATCTCCTCCTGCATCATAGATCAGAAACTTTTGTATTATCCCTGAAAAACATGATGCGTTTGTAAATATTAAGTACTATTTATTTTGCTAGTGCTAAGCTTTTAATCTATTCAGCACTTTTGGCTTTGATTTTTTTTTGTGTGCCTGAAATGTTTACATAAGCACTTGTATGTTTTCGTCTCTACTTATCGTTTATCTGGCTTTCCGCCTCGTCCCTTTCGTGAGCCGGCTAAACCTTCCACCGGAAACTTTGCCGAGCAAAGGAGCTCAATTGCTAAACCAGTTTAAACTCGGAAACAAAGCCGGTTTCCAGTACCAACAATTCACTACTCGGAAAATACCCGCATCCAGCAATCAGACAAATAACCAAAGTAAAGACTAGAAATTTTAGAGTTATAACCGAAGGTAGCAATTTTAGAATCGGAAATCTAAACCAGAACGAACATGAGCATAAAGTACTTTCAAGCATTCTAGGATTTTCGACTATGACATGATCATTCGGAAATAAGATGGTTAAAAACTTCTCAGAAAAATCTTGAGGCAACCAAAACTTTTATTTCTCACAGAACATATACATATATATGATTACAAAGAAGGATAAACTAAGAATAAAAGGGACGTAGCTGAGCAATATTCCATGGTCTGTCTAACTCATCCAGATTTGTCCTGCCTCCAGCTCTCTTTCTCTTCTTAGTAGCAGGTCTTTCTTTGACTGGCCTCATGTCAGTTAAGTAGTACGATCCATTGTGCAATACTCGACTAACTAAAAAGGGCCCTTCCCATACTTGGGAAAGTTTGTGCTTTCTTTGTTGCACAAGCCGGAGAACCAAATCACCTTTATTGAAAGATCTATTTCGGACTCTTTGGCTATGATACTTGCGTAACTTATGCTGATAGGCTGTAGATCTCATTTCAGCAACAACGCGAACTTCTTCGACTAAGTCGAGATCATTTTGTCGAGAAATCTCGGCATCCTCTTCAATATACGCGGCCACTCTAGGAGAAGTATGAATCAAATCACTAGGAAGAACTGCTTCTGCGCCATAAACCAAGAAGAAAGGTGTGTATCCCGTTGACCTGTTTGGAGTTGTTCGTAAACTCCAAATTACAGAGGGTAATTCCTCTGCCCAAGCCCCCGCAGCACGTCGTAGTGGTGCTTCGAGTCTCGGTTTTAGGCCTTGTAGGATTAAACCATTTTCTCTTTCGACTTATCCGTTAGCTTGTGGATGTGCGACTGACGCAATGTCAAGCTGGATACTTTGCTCGTTGCAGAATTCAGCCAATTCTCCCATAGAGAAGTTACTCCCATTGTCTGTGATAATGCTATGCGGATAACCATACCAGATTATAACATCCTCGACAAATCTTTTGGCTGTTGCTCCATCACAACTAGTGACAGGTTTAGCCTCAATCCATTTTGTAAATTTATCCACCATCACTAAGAGGTGAGTAAATCCACTTGGAGCTTGTTTAAATGGTCCTACCATATCAAGCCCCCAGGCCGCAAAGGGCCATGTTATAGGTATTGTTCGCAGCTGATCAGCCGGAACATGAGCTTGCTTGGCGTACTTTTGGCAGCCTTTGCACGTCTTGACTAATCGTTCGGCATCTGCCTGAGTTGTAAGCCAGAAAAATCCGTGTCTAAAAGCTTTTGCCACTAAAGATTTGGCTGCAGCGTGGTGACCACACTCGCCTTCGTGGATTTCTCTTAAGATTTCCACTCCTTCTTCCGGAGATACACAGAGCTGAAAAACCCCAAAAACACTCCGTTTATGGAGCTCACCTTTAACAATAGTATAGGCTTTTGCTCGTCGGATAATCTGCGGGCTCAGCACCTCGTCTTCGGGTAATTTGACATCTACCAGATAATCGAGGTAGGGTTGAGTCCAGCTGGGAATTACAACCAGAACTGATATCAAAGGTGAGTCAGATTTGGTCGGATATTCCTCATCTACTCCCTTTATTGAGGGAACTTTGAGGTGCTCTAAAAAAGCGCCATCTAGGACCTCTTTCCGCGCAGAGCCTATCCGAGATAGAGTGTCTACTTCCTCATTTTCTGCTCGAGGGATGTGTTGAACTTCAAACCCTTCAAACAATTTAGATAGATCATCCACGACAGCTTTATACGCTGCCATGTGTTTATTTGCATTACAAATATCCGACACTTGTTGAGCAACAAGATCTGAATCTCCGTAACACATCAAACGTCGGATGCCAATATCCTTAGCAATCCAGATTCCATGCAGCAGTGCTTCATACTCGGCAATATTGTTTGTCGTGGTGAAGTGGATCTACAACACGTATAAAAGTTTGTCTCCTAGGGGTGATTTGAGCACCACGCCAGCCCCCGAGCCCCCTCGAGCCTTAGACCCATCGAAAAAGAGGGTCCAATATTCCGACTCAGGGAGGATCATATTCTCCTTCGTCTCTGTCCAATCAGCGACAAAGTCAGCAAGGATCTACGATTTGATTGTTGTCCGAGGTTTATACTCAATATCGAAAGCTGAAAGCTCTATGCCCCATTTGGCGACGCGTCCTGTGGCGTCACTGTTGTTGATTATATCTCTCATGGGAGCTTTGCTCACGACGGTAATTGGATGCTCCTGAAAGTAGTGTCGTAACTTACGGGATGCTAGAAAAACACCGTAAGCCAACTTTTGATAATGTGGATACCGCTGTTTTGACTCTGTCAGGACCTCGCTGACAAAGTAAGTCGGACGCTGCACCAGGTGTTCCTGATTTTCCTCTGGTCTCTCCACTACCATGACGATACTGACGACCTTATTTGTCGCAGCAATGTAAAGCAACATCGGTTCCTGAGGTTCCGACGCTGCAAGGATAGGAGCAGATGAGAGTACTCTATTCAGGTCTTGTAGTGCAGCTTCAGCTTCGTCAGTCCAAACAAAATCCTTGGTCTTTTTCAGGAGTTTGTATAATGGTGCGGCTCTTTCACCAAGTCGGCTTACAAACCGACTGACTGCAGCAATGCAACCAGTTAGTCTTTGTACGTCCTTTAGGCGAGTTGGCCTGGAAATATTGAGTATAGCCTTGATTTTGTCTCGGTTCACCTCTATGCCTCTTTGAGACACGATGAAACCTAACAATTTTCCGGCTGGTATTCCAAAGAAGCATTTCTTCGGGTTAAGCATGATGTTGTATTTTCGTAGATTGGCAAATGTCTCCTCCAAGTCGGAAATCAGCGTTTCCTTCTTTTTGGACATCACCGCGATATCATCCACGTATGCATGTACATTGTGTCCGAGTTGGTCATGGAGGCAACGCTGCATCGTGCGCTGGTACGTAGCTCCTGTGTTCTTCAGCCCAAAGGGCATCGTAACAAAACAGAAGGTTTCGAAAGGGGTTACGAATGAAGTTTTGACTTTATCAGATTCCTTCATCCGGATTTGGTGATAACCGGAATATGCGTCGAGAAAACAGAGCAGTTCCGAGCCTGCCGTAGAATCGATAACTTGATCAATTCTAGGCAGAGCGAACGGATCTTTTGGACAAGCCTTGTTCAAGGCAGTATAATCAACACACATCCTTAAATCAGTGGTGTCCTTTTTAGGGACCATTACAGGATTGGCCGACCACTCAGTGTGGATGACCTCTTCTATGAATCCGGCTAACTCGAGCCGTGCTAGTTCCTTAGCTATTGCCTTACGCTTTTCATCACCAAACCGTCGTAGGGACTGTTTGACGGGTTTAGCGTTCGGGTTTACATTTAGAGAGTGCTCGGCAAGTTCCCTAGGTACTCCGGTCATGTCAGATGGCTTCCATGCAAAGATATATTGATTTGCTTGGAGGAACTTGACGAGCGTGCTTTCCTATGCGCTACTTAGGCCTACGCCTATCTGGGTCACCTTGGAGGGGTCATCATCCTTCAATGGCGCTTTCTTCGTCTCTTCCGATGCCTTGAACTCCGGATTTGGCTCTGTCACCTCCTTCTTCGTTGCGGGCATCTCGGACGGATCTATGCTCTTCTTGATCTCCTGGTACTCCTGGGCGTGCAACACGACTTCTGCAAAGGCGGCATTTCCATCCTCGCACTCTCGCGCTTTCTTCGGGTCTCCCCTGATGGTGATCACGCCGTTGGGACCTGGAATTTTCATCATATTGTAAATGTAACACGGACGAGCCATAAAAGCCCAGTAAGCCGGACGTCTGAATATAGCGTGGTATGCGCTCTTGAACGGGACCACTTCAAAGGAAAGGGCCTCCGTCCGATAATTCTTTGGAGTTCCAAAGGTAACATCCAAAGTAATCTCTCCCAGGGAATTAGCTTGTCTTCCTGGGACAACTCCGTGAAAGATCACAGAGCTATGGTTCAGCTGTGTTTCCGAGATCTTCATCTGACGTAGTGTTTCGACATAGAGAATATTGATGCTACTACCACCGTCCATGAGGGTCTTGGAGAAACCATAACCGTCAATAAGTGGGTTGACGATTAAGGCGTATTTTCCTTGCCTATGTAACTTAGGCGGATGATCAGCGCGGTCAAATGTGATTGCCACTTCCGACCAGTCCAGATATTGAGGGACAGCCGGAACTGTTGCATTGAGCTCATAGAGAACGGCTTTCTTGACCTTTGCTGGTTGAGATCCGAGGAAGGTGACGTAAGTGTCCTTCTTGGTGGGAAAAGTTTTCTTGCCTTCCGGCTTGGGATTTGAAGCATCAGCTTCCTCCATGTCGGAATCTTCCTTGGTCTCTTTGTCTTTTTCGGGATTTTTCTTTCCCTTCTTTCGCTTAGCTTTGTAGCCTGCGGTATCATCTCTCTTGATGTCGTCATTAAAACGACATTCAGCGTTGGTGTGGGATGAGCCCCCATTGGCGTCTAAGTGATGCACACATGGGTTATTGGCAATGTCGGCCCAAGAGTCGGTTTTGCCTGGTTGTTGTTCTCCTCTACCTTGGACCCTTGAAGTCCCACGGCCACGCCCGCGGCCTCCGCCGTGTCCTCCTCGTCCTCCAGACCCGGAAACAGTAGTAACCACCGCTGTTTCGGTGTTGGGTTTTTCTTCCGAGGTATTTTTGTGCTTCTAAGCTTGTTGCTTTGTCTTTGCTGACTGAGGTATAGCCAGGACATTTAGTAATCCCTCTGCATCGTCGTCAGCATCTGCATACTTGCTCGCTGTTTCTATCATCTCTCCCAAATCAGTGACCTTGTCACACTTCAAGCGATGACGTAATAGACCAATTGGGAGTCCTGCGATGAAAGCTTCAATCGCGGTTTGATCGTTTACTCCTTCACAGGAGTTCTTGGTGTCGATCCATCGTCCGAGGTAATCCCGGCAAGTTTCTCTAGCTTTCTGGGTGCAACGTTGTAGGTCTCCGACCAAACAGGGCCTCCGATATGTGCCTTCGAAATTCCGAAAGAACGCACTTTGCATGTCATACCAGTTATGGATGGTGTTCTCCGGAAGTTCATTGAGCCAGGATCGTGCCGTCTTCCGCAGCATAAGCGGGAGATATCGGGTTGCGACCAGGCTGTTTCTGCCTTTGGCGATGCAGCAAGCTCGGAAAAAATCCTATAGCCAAGTGTCTGGCCGAGCAATGCCGTCGTAGGCTTGGATATGCCTTGAGATAGCAAGTCCTTCCGGGAATCTTGTAGCTCTGATGCGTGGTCCAAAGCACTTTGGGGCCACGTACATGTCATCGTTTTCATAGCGTCGTGCCTCTATGTTGGAATTGATCCTGTGCCTTGCGTCGCTCGGGGATAGAGATCGTCCCGAATGTCGGCTGTGGCTGCGGTGCCTTGGGGCCAGACTTCGGCTTCTGTCACCACCTCCTCCGCCACGTCATCCTCCTTGTCCCCCTTGGGAGCCGTTGTGATGGCTGCTTGGTGGAGAGGGTGGGGCAGCTGAATTGTTTCTGGCTGATCACCGGCCTCCATCCGGAGCGTCATTATTCCTGTTCTGGGGAGGATCTTGACTACGATGAGCCCCCTGCCGGCTTGTACCAGCATGGTTTCCGTCGTTCCTTCGTCCGTCGTTCCTACCATGGTGAGGCTCAGCCGGATGGCTTGCATGTCTAGGAGGTGGCATTTTTTGGCGATCCTCCTCCCGACGTTTCTCTTTATCTTCTCCCCTTCGATCGTTAGACTCTCGTCAGAGAGGGTTTTTCGGATTCAGTGCAGCAACTACATCTTTCTCGGCCTCTGGAGCGACATTGCTCCAGTTACGCGTAGTTCTGTGTTGCTGACCTGACGATCCAGTTCTTGAATAATTGTCTTCCCATCGTTCGGGGTTATGGTACTGCGCCCGAACATAATGGGATCTTACGCCAGCCCATGCCGGATCTGTGCGGCATTGGTTAGAATCCGAGACCAGTTTTTGACTTCCGGACAGGGCGACCTTTTGCTGCTCCAGTCCCTTGTTGAGTAGTTTGATACCCAAACGGATTTCCTCCGGTCCTGGATTAGCCGATAGAATTTATCGGGCTGCCACGGTATTCTGTACTAGGGTTGGGTAAACCAATCTCCATTGCTATCTTTCCGTGGCTTCCCCATCTCATCTCCAAAAAGGACGGCACGGACACGTGGGAATTGGTCGTCATCTGTGTGACGCTTCCGTGTCTTCTGATGTAACCTAGACATGTAGTCCTTATCTGACATGCGTTTCTTCTCCACCTCGATGTTCTTGGCTTCATCGAGGAGTTGTTGACGACGCGCTTCTAGGGCTTGCGCCCTTTCGTCCAGCTCATCCGCAGTAAGTTCTGCGGTTGTAGGGATAGGCGTGGTTAATGCGACATCGATGAGTTTACGCGCACCTTCGGCGATCACGTGTCCATCCACCGATGCTTCTTTTTTCAGCTCTTTTGGGATAAGTGCTCCATCCGAGTCTTCCTCGTATTCCTCGGCAATCACCTCCTCTGTCAGAGGGTCTTTTGTCGGGGTCTTATTCTTCTTGTTCTTCTTCTTTGCCTTCTTGGCAGCGCCGGTAGCAAAGACGGCTTTGGGTCCGTTTCCTAGAGTCAAGCTCTGATCGGTACTTTCAGACATCTGGACTTCGGGGTTATCTCTGATGTCCATGTCATCCTGCGCTTTGGGAGAGTGTTCCCCGGATCCTTCATCCATGGCTTCTCCTTCTTCTGTAGCTTTGGAGTTATACTCCTCTTCATATTCCGCGGAGAACTTTTGGAAATCTGCCGACGTCATAAATTCATCCAAGGATGCGGGAACGTCGGCGTTTGATCCAATTGCCTCCAACATAGAGTCGGTGTTTTCTCCAACATCGGCAGAGCCGGATCCGGATCCCACGTATCCTACGAAGTGTGACGCGTGCTTCCTGAGGTACCTGCGGCTTTCACGATCAGCCATGTCGAAACTTTTGATGGTCTCGAGGATTGCATCTGCGCTTTCGCCTTGCAGTATCATACGTCTCAGTGTGTACCTCAGGAAAGGCCCGTCTGTCCCGGCGTCGTCAGAGCTGGAATCAGTGTCGTTGATATGTTCCTCCTGAATTTCGAATTCCACGGGTGGGTCGATCTGGGATCTAGCTTCTCCAGGGAGATCCACTCCAGATTCGACTTGGACCGCTAGTTCTTCTTCAGGCTTGGATTTCTCCACTATCTCCGCAATTGGTGCGGGCTGGGTGGGATTAGGGTTTTCTGAGATCCGGAACTCTGCCGCCTTCGCGGACAGAGGGGACCCAGAAAATTCTTCTACCTCTATCATCACCGCTGGGATGGGTTGGGCAGGTTCAGCAAAACTGATGTAAACATCGATCTCGCCAAAAGACATGATTGTGTAGGCAGTCACAGCCTCCCTTGCCGGAATCCAACTCTCGTCGAGAATGATGAGAGGGACGTCGCTGGCGTAGAGGATGCGACCGACGGTGATAGTCTCGCCAATTCTGATTCTTGCAGATTCCACTCAGAACACAGATCCGAAGCTCACTTGCCCCACGGTGGGCGCTAACTGTCGTTGGATTGAGGACAAGTACGCCATGAGGGGGTCCTCGAGGCGTGCGGAAGAGAGGGGTGTGAGACATACAGTGTTCCGGGACGGTGAGCACACAAGTTTACCCAGGTTCGAATCCGCCGGCTTTGGATGGATCCTACTCCTGCTAGCAATCCAGTAATACGGCAGAGCCGGAATATGGGTTACAATGGTATCGCCTATGCGAGTTGAGATTGTAGACTATTGAGGTGTAAGGTGTTCCCTAAAGGCTCTCCCTAGGACGGCTTATATAGATATCTAGCCTAGGGTTTACAGGAGAGATCTATCCGGCTACGACTAAGAGTTGGTTACAGAGTACATCTAGAACTACAAGTAACATTATGGGCCTAAGTCGGTAAGTCTTCTAGGCCTTCCTGTAGCCGGATTGGACTCCGTCTTTCTCCCTGACTGGGTCGCCCATGAAGCAAAGCTCTAACCCGAAGTGGGCCACCCTGGTCAGTGAGGAACTGTGAGGATACCCGGAAAGTATATCCCCAACAAGAAGCAGAGAGGAGGCCAGCGACAGAAAGGTGGTGGCACGGGGAGTGCCCGAGGGTCAGTGAGGGAGAACCACAACGTCAGTAAGGGGGCGTCAGCGCACGGCGGAACCCTAACCCTAGCCACGAGGTGAGGGTTAGCATGGCCAGCTGAGGACACCAGCGACGAATCGGCCTGGACAGTGTTGCACAACGACATCGACTTAGACATCTTGTACCGTGGTGGCTGGACTTGGCCGGAATCGTGCGCAGCAACGGTAGCGGCACCGAGCGCCAGCGAGAGTCACGAGAGATAGGGGTGAGGAAGGGAGAGTGTGCGTGTGGGGGTACTGGGCCGGTGGGCTGTGATGGCTCAATGCACGGCGCCCAGAAAAGTGCTGGTGCATGGTTGATGTAGAGTTCGTTGGGAACCCCAAGAGGAAGGTATGATGAGCACAGCAACAAGTTTCCCTCAATTATGAAACCAAGGTTTAATCGAACCAGTAGGAGCAAGGAAACACCCCAAAGGTGTTACTAGCCAAGCTTTGGCAGGGCGCACTACCGGTGCTAGTAGCAACGTGGAGACCTGCACAACACAACCACAGAACTTTGTCCCCAACTTGCGATGAGGTTGTCAATCTCACCGTGTTTTGCGGAAAACAAAGGATTAAACGTATCGAATGGAAAGAAGTAAAAGTTTGCAAAAAGTAAACACAAAGAAGTAAATAGTTTGTAGATTGTATGTAAAGAAAAGGACCGGGATCCATAGTTCACTAGAGGTGGCTCTCCTTAAGATAGATAACATGTTGGGTGAACAAATTACAGCGGGGCAATTGACAAACATCGAGAAAGCAATACATGCATATACTAATCATCTTGACTCCTTTGAGATTCGATTGGGCATTACAACATTATACATAGACCGCCATCCAACTGCATCTATGACTAATAATCCACCTTCAGGTTATCATCCGAACCCCCTCCAGTATTAAGTTGCAAGCAACAGATTATTGCTTTACGAACTGCGTGTAAAGTAAACAATACGATTGTTCTATGAACAAAGGATTGTTGTTTTCTCCCTAGTAGCAACATCACATCTAGTACCTTAGAGATTTCTGTCACTTCCCCAGATTACCAGAGGCATGAACCCACTATCGAGCATAAATACTAACTCTTGGAGTTGCTAGCATCTACTTAGCCAAGATAGCTACTAACAACGGAAAGCATGCAAGATCTCAAATAACAAAGACATGATAGAATCAATAATCAATCTAAAATAGCATCTCAATATCCATCGGATCCCCGCAAACACAACATGTAGAAATTACAAATAGATGATCTTGATCATGAACGGAGCTCACAATATCTAGACATGAAAGCACAAAGGAGGAGAACCAGCCATCTAGCTACTACATGGATCCGTAGTCCAAGGATGAACTACTCACGCATCACACCGGAGGCTTGCATGGTGATGAAGAAGGCCTCCAGGGTGAATTCCCCTCTCCGGCAGGGTGCCGGGAAGAGCTTCAGATCCCTCCCGATCTAGGGATGGAGATGACGGCGGCTACAGACTCTTTCGTGGATTTTTTTTGATCGGGTTCTTAGGGTTTTCGTCCCGAGGACAATATATAGGCGGAAGGAGAGGCCGAGGGGGTGCCGGGAGCGGCCACACCACCCCCTGGCGCGGGCCAGGCCTGGCCGCACAGCAAGTGGTGTGGTGGCCCCCTGGCCCTTCTCCGTCTCGTATTCTGGCACTTGATCACTTCCGGAAAAATAGGCACTTTGGCTTTTGTCCCGTCCAATTCCGAAAATATTCATTTTCTGACTTTCCTAGAACCAAAAACAGCAGAAAACAGGCAGCTGGCACTGTGGCTCTTGTTAATACGTTAGTCCAAGAAATCATATGAAAAGTACTTCAAAGTTGGAACAAAACACAAGAAAGTGGATAAAACCAAACATGGAACATCAAAAATTATAGATACATTTGCAATGTATCAAACTCCCAGTAGGGAAAGGTAGGGAAGCCACCCTACCTTGATTTTTGGTGAGAACCTTTAGATGCACATGTTTTTTTGGAACAATTTGAGTGGTTATACATCGAAAACGGACTTCATATGAGAACGTTACGCTTGTTTTAGTGAACACTTCAGGAAACCGATTTTGAACCAAAAATGGGGACTAGATCTTGTCTAGTTGGAGACCAACTCTTTCTAATTGAAATATCCAATCTAAATCTGGCAAAACTCTACTCTAAACAATGTCCTAGGTGGGATATTTAAGGAGGACTTTGAGGTTTTTTTTTACAGCTAATGGGGTATGATCAAAACTAACTTTAAGTATGTGATGGATTATGTACAATGGTTCTACTTTGGATTTGCATATTTTGTTGATCTAAAATTATAATTGTATTATTCAAGTCAATGTGTTTTGGTAAGGATGTGTGGACATGTTTGCTCCATTGGATAGATTGCGGTTTAGATCCCCTATTGGAAGATGTTAACTTGCATGGACTATTACATCACAATCCCAATTATAGATGAAATGGTAAAAAATGGAAGAAATCAAGAAAAGTATCAACTTGGTGTAGCGGTGGTAGAACTTGGTGTAGTCACCATCATTGATGTTGTTGTCACCATCGTTGAGAATGGTATAAATGTTTAAAAATATAACATGAAATTAAATCCTAAACCTACATGCCGAAGTGGCGATAGAACTTGGTGTAGTCGTTGTCGTTGACGTCGTTGTCGCTATCGCTTGGCGGCGGTAGACTCTGCTGGAACAGGCTGGCCTCGTCTTTGTCGAGGATGATGACGCTGCCGTAGAGGCGCACCGCATGCCGCCATCACTACATGTCATCCCTCTTCTCCTCGGACCTCGACCAGGCAAGGGCAAACTCCAGGGACATTGGCGGGACCTCCTCGAAGGAGGCATGCTCTACCATCCTCTTCCTGGGGAACTCCTCCGGGTCCTCCAACACCTAGAACTATAGCTGCTAGGCGGCTTATCCTGGCTATAGCTACCACACCTACTCCGCCCCCTATTGCTTCTTGTCCCGGCACTAGTTGAAGAATTCAATGCACGGTGTTCTATGAAAAAAGGATTGTTGTTTTCTCCCTAGTAGCAACATCACATCTAGTACCTTAGAGATTTCTGTCACTTCCCCAGATTACCAGAGGCATGAACCCACTATCGAGCATAAATACTAACTCTTGGAGTTGCTAGCATCTACTTAGCCAAGATAGCTACTAACAACGGAAAGCATGCAAGATCTTAAATAACAAAGACATGATAGAATCAATAATCAATCTAAAATAGCATCTCAATATCCATCGGATCCCCGCAAACACAACATGGATGGATTACAAATAGATGATCTTGATCATGAACGGAGCTCACAAGATCTAGACATGAAATCACAAAGGAGGAGAACCAGCCATCTAGCTACTACATGGACCCGTAGTCCAGAGATGAACTACTTGAAAGGCCCAACTTAGGTCGACTAGAGGGGGGTGAATAGGAGACTACCAATTTTTATTATTTTATCCCACTTTTAAGGCTTAAGCACAACGTAAGGTTCACTAGAGATGCAACTACGTGAACACCCTAAATGACAAGAAGCACAAAGGAAAACAAGAGAGTAAATGCAAGAAGTAAAGGAGCGGAGCGAAAGAACCGGCAAGGGGACACGAAGATGTAATTCCCGTAGTTCACTTCCAAGGAAGCTATGTCTACATTGGAGAGGTGTAGGGGCCACACAAGGTCTCCCGAGCGCCACAAAGGCCTCGCCTTCTTCTCCGGTGAGCACCACCACAAAGGTGGCCTCACAATCCACTAACCGGTGACCTTGAAGGCGCCAACCGAAAACCTTTACAACGAGGTTGAGGGGAGGCTTCACAACTCAATTAAAGGCCCTCAACGACACCCCGAAGCTTTACAACAAATGCCCCAGCTCCGAGGATGCCCTACACCGTCTAGGGTTCCAAGAACCCAAGAAACGAAATCCACGAAGGATGAGTGGGGGGAATCAAAATTCCTTTGGTGGAGGTGTAGATCTAGGTCACCTCTCCCAATCCTCAAAAGATCAAGAGATTTGAGTGGGTAGGGAGAGAGATCTAGCAAAGTCAAGCTCTTGTGAAAATGGTGGAGAGAGAGAACAAAGAGATAAGGTTGGAGGAGGAAGAAGGGGGCTTTAAATAGCACCCCTTCAAACGGGTAGAAAATGTCCTGGCCCGATGCCGTCGGTACTACCGGTGACTGACTGGTAGTACCGGCGAGCGACCCACCACCGGACCAGCCCAGGCCACGTAACGGTCATACGACTGTCGGTGGACCCAAAAGGGCTGGCCGGTAGTAGCGGTCCAAGTTCCGCCCTTATTTCCGCCAAATAGGCAGTGCGAGGCAGAAGGTTATCTGACCTGCACTGCCCAGCGTCGGAAATATGACCGGAACTGGACCCGGAACTACCGGTCCCTGAAGCTGGCCGGTACTATCGGTGAGGGAGCGGCACTACCGCTCAAGGGGTAGGAGCTGGTCAGGCCGGTACTACCGGTCCAAGATCCGACGCTATTTCCGACAAATAGGCAAAGTTAGACAGAAGTCTTACTGAGCCCAAATACGCTTCATTGGAAATAGGACCGGATCTTCGATCGGAAGTACCGCTCGAACAGCCCTGGGAAAACCCTTGGGCGGTACTACCGCCGCCTGGCCGGTACTATCGGTCAGGGCAGAAACCCCTCCAACAGCTCAGAAAACTCTGTCTCACTCGAAAACTGGGATGGTTGTGGATGTGCATATATGGTATGTGCATGAAATATTGATTTCCCACAACCTTCCTAGATGGACTCCCTCTTGATAGTACGGTAGCCTATAATGTAAACAAGATAAAGTGAAAAATAAAAGCTATCGACTGCAAGCTCTTCCTTGAGAGACACCATCCACGAACATGTCCGAAGATAACCTAAAACTCGGACAAACGGTTAAACCACAAAAGGAGTTGTCATCAACACCAAAAACATATGGAGAGAAAATAATCCTTTCAATCTCCCCCTTTTTGGTGCTTGATGACAATTCCACAAGATTTGTAGAAAGAGGCAATACAACTAAAAGTGAAAGAGGCTCCCCCTGAAGCATGGGAGGGAGCTCTCCCAACCGAGAAAAGAGTGGAGCTCATACCTTGCACCAACAAAATTGTGGTGAGACAAAGATTCGACAATCAAGAATAGCCCACCACAAACCCTTAGGAGAAAACCAGAGAGATACCTTACCACATAGATTCACCAATAAGGTAGCAACCACACAAGATACAAGAGGTCCACAGACAATAATGGAGGTCCACAACCATTACAAACGGAATAAAGTGTGCATGAGCATAAAAAGATCAAAGAAAAAGCGAGCTCATGACACAACCCATGCAAATCCCGAGATCCGGACGGAGCACTTTCTCCCCCTTTGGCATCAAGACGCCAAAAAGGGACAAAGAAGCCAAACTACGCGCCCCACCCACCAACGAACGGAGGAGGCGGCTCGGGGTCCCAAGAGGCATTGTTCCAAGCGGGCAGGAACTGACTGGAGATCTCTGGCTCATCATCATCACTATCAGTCCATTTGTAATGCGTGTTGATCCACTCATCCTTGGGCGCGGTGACGGAGCTAGACTCAGGTGACACAGGAAGATCAAGCTTCCTCATGATGGCCTTCTCCCAGCGGACACTGTGCCTCTGAGCAACATAGGGCTGATACTCATGGTCCTGAATGAAGCAAAAAGTCTTCTTCACCTTCTTCAGCAGCTTTTTAGCCCAAGAGGGCTGCCTCACAAGTCGGGGTGGAGGAGAAGCCTCAGCACGGTCCCCATCACTAGCATCCGAAGCAGTCCTACCAGCAGCAACGTCGTCTTCAGCCTGAGAGCGAGGTGGCTTGTGCTTCATCACACGGAGAGTCTTCTCCTCATGAATAGTGAGAACATCCTGAGGGTAGATAGAGCCAGTTGCGTCCCTCCACTTGGCATTGATAAGAGTCTGGATGTACGGAGCATATGGACAAGACCTCTTCTCAATCATAGCGGACCAGATTTCCTCAAAGATGTAATCCATAACATCAAGGGGCTCATGAGAGTTTCTGTGGCGGTAAGTCTGAAACATGAGATCAATGTGGAAGGCGTGAAGCTGATCAAAGTTACCTGCCTTGGGAGCAATGGTGTTCTGATAGACCTTGCGCATGATGTCATAGGTGGGAAGGAGATGGGCAACGTTTCCAGCAATGCCACGGCCCTCAATGTAAAGAGGCTCAAGAACTTCTAGCTCGGAGGCCTTCCCCCTATGCACCCACCACCCATTGGCACGACGGCCGCCTTCCTGAATAGGGTAGCCAAGAAGGGCGGCAAACTCAGACCACTTAGCAGACAGATAGTGGTTTTGGGTCATCCACTTCATGGTTCGATCATCAGGGTCGGTATCAAAGTAGAGAGTGGAGTAAAACTGAGCAATGGCCCTCTCATCAAAGTTCTCACGGTGTTGCATTAGCTTGATGAGCCCAAACCTCCTGCACATATCAAGAGCTTCACCAAAGTATTCAGGGTTGCTCTCCATCTTTGCAATGTTGATGTACTTCTGCGGAGCACACACATTCTTCTTCTTAGTAGCATAAACCTCAGAATAGATCTCCTGTTGACGCATTGTGTGGAAGAAAGGATCTCGAGCCAGGCGGTCACGAGGAACAGCGTAGGGATCAATCTTGCAAAACTCCTCATAGGCAAGCTGCGGCCAAGAGGAAATCTTCTTCTTGCTAGAATCCGGCCCAGAGGTGGTCTTCTTCTGACTTGCTAGAACAGGCCTCTTGCCTTCCGCAGCAGCAGCACGACGCTCAGCTGCAGCCCTCTGACGAGCAGTCTGACTGGGAGGGCGCACAACCTCAAGATCATCCTCATCAATCTCTGACGGTCCACGAGAAGGAGCACGAGACCGCTTGGATCTGCCACGGGAACCCCCTTGCCCTGAGAGAAAAGCAAATAGAAAGGAGGAACTAGAGAATAAGTGCACAAGGTCGAAGAAAAACGAAAGCAACTAGACTGAATTAACACGGTACAGAGATAGATATCAGAAATTGGTGCATCGGAAGTTCCGCCTGGCGGCCTACCGGTCGCATGGGATGCACCGGAAGTTTTGGTCATGCCCTGCCCCTGGGCGGTACTACCGTTGCATCACCGGTAGTACCGGTGGGAGGACCACGCCAGTAGTACCGGCGAATCCGCACCGGTAGTACCGATCAGGGCACGAACAGGGCAGTTCAAAAACTGGGTCCAAATCCCAGATTCGATGAAACTCGATGCACAAATCGATGACATCTAGACTATGTACTGAGGCAAAACAATCTAAAGTAGAATCCTATCCCTACCAAGACTCCCCATTGAAGTTCTAGCCAAAGAATAGCACTAGACATGGCATGTCCTACTCAAGCACAAAAGTGACTAGTTCTCCATGATTGGAGCAGGAGAGGAGCAAATACCACGCTCCATGGCGGGGAATCGAGGATGGGAAGAATCCCACAGAGCCGATCTGATGAGGGATGGCAGGAATCGGTGTGGCCGGTGGCGTCATCGTGGAGTGCTCCTTGAGAACTTGGGGTGTTGAGATGGGGTCAAGGGGAGGCAAGTGGGGAAGATGACCCCGTGCCCCCCCTTGGCTCGTTACTTAACGGGAGCCCCTTTCACCGGTAGTACCGGCTAGAGGCCAGAACTACCGACGACACCGGTAGTTCTGGGAGAAGATACCGCCGATCAAGGCGTAATTTCTCAGAGAAAATTTAGCCCTGACCGGTAGTACCGGTTCAGACCGGAACTACCGACGATTCCCAGAAAGCAAACTCCAGATTATAATTGGCAAGGAAAAAACGACCTTGAGCAAAAACTGAAAAGAACCAAAACCACCCGAAAGAATACACTCAAAACAACGACTGCGAGTCAAAAAGCAGAAAGTCGGTGGCCTAGGCCATCATATATGAGTATACTTGGCTTGAAACCGCGAAGATGTATCTTGGGTTCATTACCAAAACTCATCATTTAAGCTCAAATTGTCTCCTTGAGAGACCATAGAGAATGAATACATTAATGTGTGCATAATAGGAAGAGTGATGGTTCATTGGAGGAACCACACTCCCCCTAAAACCATGCGCACTTCCAAACAAGATATCCTTTGAGACCCGGGTATGTGCGCAAGATACTCAAGTCACGTTGCTTGAATCAATGATATTTAGTTCATGCCTCAACTCCCGGAACCTTGCTTCATCAAGAGGCTTCGTGAAAAGATCCGTAAGATTGGCCTTGGTAGGAACATACTCCAAAGAAATGTCCCCTCTAGCAACATGATCTCGAATGAAATGATGACGAATCTCAATGTGCTTGGTCTTGTTGTGTTGAACTGGGTTGTGAGCAATAGCAATAGCACTTTCATTGTCACACAAAAGTGGCACCTTGTCAAAAGAGAGTCCAAGATCCTTCAAGGTTTGCTTCATCCATAGTAATTGAGCACAACAACTCGCGGCGGAGATGTACTCAGCTTCGGCAGTGGACAAAGACACGCAGTTTTGCTTCTTCGAGGACCAACACACCAAGGACCTCCCAAGAAATTGACAAGCACCGGAAGTAGACTTTCTCTCCACTTTATCTCCTGCCCAATCCGAATCAGTGTAACCAATGAGATCAAAGCTGGCCCCCTTTGGGTACCACAGCCCAAAGTTAGGGGTATGAACCAAATATCGAAAGATTCTCTTGACCGCCACCATGTGGCTTTCCTTTTGGCGCGACTTGAAATCTTGCACACATACCCACACTCAACATAATATCTGGTCGAGAAGCACAAAGATAGAGTAGAGAACCAATCATCGAGCGGTAAAGCTTTTGATCCACATCCTTACCCTTGGGATCAAGATCAAGATTAACCTTTGTGGGCATGGGAGTTTTGACTCCATTTACTTGATCAATGTTGAACTTCTTGAGCATATCTTGGACATATTTCGCTTGGTTGATAAAAGTCCCTCTCTTCAATTGTTTGACTTCGAAGCCAAGAAAGAATTCCAACTCCCCCATCATAGACACCTCAAAGCGGTCGGTCATGAGCTTAGCAAAATCCTCATTGAAAGCTTTGTTAGTAGACCCAAAAATAATGTCATCTACATAGATTTTGCAAATGAACAAGTTTCCTCCAACTTTCTTAGTAAAAAGAGTGGGATCAATGAGGCCTACTTCGAAACCACGGTCTAACAAGAGCTCTCTAAGGCACTCATACCAAGCATGAGGGGCTTGCTTGAGACCATATGGTGCCTTATTGAGTTTGTAGACATGGTCCGGGAAGAGGGGGTCCTCAAATCCCGGAGGTTCCTTGACATACACCACTTCTTTTAAAGGACCATTAAGGAAAGCACTCTTGACATCCATTTGTTGCAACTTGAAATTATGATGGGTAGCAAAGGCAAGAAGCATGCGAATGGATTCTAGACGAGCAACGGGAGCATAAGTTTCACCATAGTCTATGCCCTCTACTTGAGAGTATCCTTGGGCAACTAACCTTGCTTTGTTGCGGACGACTATACCATTTGCATCCTTCTTGTTCTTGAAGATCCACTTGGTCCCAATCACATTTTGACAATCTTTGGGTCTTTTCACAAGAGTCCACACCTTGTTTGTCTTGAAGTTGTGGAGTTCTTCGTTCATAGCATCGATCCAATCATCATCTTCAAGAGCTTCGAAGACCTTTTGGGGCTCAACATGAGAAATAAACGCATGATGAGAACTAAAAGAGGTTAGTTGTCTCCTAATAGTGGAGCCCCTATTGAAGTCTCCATAAACATTATCAAGGATATGTCCATCTTTGATGAGCTTGGCGAGGCGGTATGCTTGACGCCGAGCTTGGGTCTCAAGATGAGATTCTTGAGCAACCACTTGATCAACACCACGATTCGAGAGCCCTCCTTGACAATATGAATGAACTTGATCACTATCGTCATCAACATCAACCGAGGGAGAGACATCATCATTTGGCGGAGAGACACTTGCTTGGCCTTGGTCATTGTCAACTTGACAATCTTCAACTTGACCTTGAGAGTCATTTACATGAGGAGCTTCAACAACATGGAGGGGAGGAGCTTGATCAACTTGAGCTTGATCAACTTGAGGTAGACTTGGACTTGAAGAGTCTTGAGCATGAAGATCTTGAGAGGATCTTGACAAAGCTTGAGAAGCATTAAGTTGACCTTGAGGAGCAAGAAGGTCTTGTGAGAGTGAAGGCTCCGCTTGAGTGGAGCTTGGTCCTTCTCCTTCGGCCACAAGGGGATCCTCAATGGGGTGGAAGAAACCCACACCCATTCTTCTTATGGCTTGGGGAGGAATTTCATCACTTGGATCACGAATACCATCTTGCCGCACAAGAGACTCATGATCTTCATCAAACTCGGCATTGCTAGATTCTTCAACCCTTCCCGATGCTTTGTTGTAGACTCGATAGGCATGGGACTGATTTGAGTACCCAACAAAGATTCCTTCTTGAGCCCTAGATTCAAACTTTGACAAGCGGACACCTTTCTTGAGGAGGAAGCATCTACAACCAAACACTCGAAAGTACTTGACATTTGGCTTGTGACCGGTGAAAAGCTCATATGGAGTCTTGTTCTTCTTCTTGCGTAAATAGAGGCGATTGGTTGCATGACAAGCGGTAGAAATGGCTTCGGCCCGATAGTTATATGGCGACTTGAATTCCGCCATCATGGTCCGGGCCGCATCCATCAAGGTACGGTTCTTCCTTTCGGCAACACCATTTTGTTGAGGAGTATAGGGGGTAGAGTATTGATGTTTGATCCCCTCATCACTAAGAAACTCATCCAAAGTGTAGTTCTTGAATTCAGTGCCATTGTCACTTCTAATGGTGAGGATGGTGGAATTGAGTTGCCGTTGCACTTTATTTGCAAAGTCGATGACGGTTTGTTGAGTCTCACTCTTGAACTTGAAGAAGTAGACCCAAGTGTAACGTGAAAAGTCGTCAACAATCACCAAACAGTACTTCTTCCCACCAAGACTATCATGAGATGGAGGCCCAAAAAGATCCATGTGAAGAAGCTCCAGGCACCGCTCTGTGGTGATTTGATTGAGAATCTTGTGGGGCTTCTCATGCATCTTCC
This sequence comes from Avena eriantha, assembly GCA_910589775.1. Lineage (NCBI taxonomy): Eukaryota > Viridiplantae > Streptophyta > Magnoliopsida > Poales > Poaceae > Avena > Avena eriantha. Next base: position 128,513,559 of record OU342743.1, on the reverse strand, counting down.
CTTCTATACATGCCCTGCACACACGATCTTTGGCAAAGGAAATGTCTTTTAGTCCAAGGACGTGGCCCTCCGTGTAGAGACTTTGCAAAGCCTTCATGTTAACGTGGGCTAGGCAGCGATGCCACAACCAGCCCACGTCGGCTTTCGCATAGAGACATATAGCATGTGTAGATGGCTTTCCGGAGAAATCCACTACATATAAGTCATGCTCTACGTATCCAACGAAAGCCACCATGAGAGACTTGCTCCACACGAGGACCACAGAATGCTCACTAAAGAAAGATGAAAGACCCATGATAGCAAGAGCACGAACGGAAAGAAGATTGTAGCCAAGGGTTTTGACAAGCATGACATTTACCAAGGATACATCTGGGGCAACTACCACCTTACCAAAACCCAATACCTGAGAGCTTGTTTTATCACCATAGGAGACTAAAGTATTGGCAAAATTTGGCCTAATCTCTGACATGATAGACTTGCTTCCGGTCATATGGCTTGTAGCTCCACTATCAAGCACCCATTTTGCACCTCCGGAAGCAAAGACCTACAAGAAAATCAAGCTTTGGTTTTAGGTACCCATTTTGCAATGGGTCCCCTTTTGTTAGTCACAAGGGTCTTAGGTACCCAAATGTTCCAATGATAATCATGAGTGTAAGATGTTCCAATGTACTTAGCATAAACATGACCATCAAAAGATTTGCAAAGAATGTAGGAAGGGTTATTCTTCCTGGCAAAGTTATCACTTTGCACAAGGATAGAATCATGAGAGGATACTAGAGCAAGGTTCTTTCTCTTCTTCCTTTTCTTGTTCCTTCTCTTGTTCTTCCTCTTGATAGTAGCTTGCCCTTTTGCAAGTTGATCTTTCAATGTCTTGTTCTCCTTAACAAGATCCTCATGCTTGCAACAAGGGTTAGACGAACAAGACAAATGCACAATAGGCGTAGTTGCTTATGAGCCTCAAAGATACTTGAGAATTTACTCTCCAAGGCATGATGTTCCTTCTTGAGTTTCTCAAAATCCTTGAGGCATTCATGACCAACACCAAACTCACCCTTTTCATTTTTAAGGACATTCAATGAAGCAATAGCATTATCTCGTTCTTTAACAAGTTGCGATATAAAGCCATTATGGTCATCAACAAGTTTAGCCACACTTTCGTCAAGAGTTATTCTCATGTTATGTTCATCTTCAAGAGATTGGGATAGAGAGGCAATCTCATCGGCGGCCTCTCTCTCATTTTTACCTAACATGTCAATAACTTCCTCTTTCTCATCTAGCATTTCCCTAGCATGGTCAAGTTGGTTTACAAGTGTTTCAAAGCACATCCTAGTATCATCATCTAGATGCTCCATGGATTCACACATGCTCACCATCTCTTTCTTAACCTCTAAACCATCTAGATCATGCAAGGGAAGTTCATTTGGAGAGGACTTGGAAGCGGGAGTTACCTCGGTGGCCTTAGCCATGAGACACTTTTGGTTGCGGTTGGTGATGTTCTCGTTAGGGGAGTCGAAGAGAGACACTCGTGGAGTAGATGAAGTAGCAAGAGAGGCAACCCCCACGATCTCTCCACCGTGACCTTCATTGTCAACATCATCATCATCGCCCGAAAAGTACTCTTCATGGACCACCATTGCCCTTTCCTTGTTAGGTGAGTTCTTGTTGTGGAAGTTCTTGTTCAAAGGATGAGGAGATCTTGGCTTGTTCTTGCGAATGAGGCGACCTCCATTGTCTTCTCTATTCTCGAAGGGGCATTGAGCTACAAAGTGACTCTTGTCGTTGCAATTGTAACAAGATCTAGTCTTTAGAGTCTTCATGGTTGAGTTGAATCTTGGGTTGTCCCTTGACCTTGACTTCATGCCCGGTTTGTTCCAAAATGCCCTTGATGCTAGAGCCAAATGCTCATTGAAAGCATATTTGATGTCCTCTTGAGACCACTCACTTGAGTTGTCGTCTTCATCAACTTCCACCACTTGAGCTTTCAAGGCAAGGTTCAGCTTTTGAGACCCATAGGCACGAGCACGAGCTGACTCCACATTCTTCTTGGCAATGGTCATGGCAATGACTTCACTCAGCACCTCTTGAGAGGACATGGTATGGTAGTTGCTTCTCCCCTTGATAGAGTTGAGTTTTTGTTCCTCAAAGGGAAGAAGAGCTTGGACAAACTTCCTCTTCATAAACTTGTCGTCAACATAGGTAGCTCCAAGGTCCCTCAAGGTACAACAAAGAACCTTGAGCCAACGATACATGTCTTCGGGTGTCTCATCATCTTGCATTGCAAAGCCATCAGACTCATTGTTGGCTTCATCAAACTTGGAGCTTTGAATGCTCGCATTTCCAATATACAACTCGGTGAGATGATCCCAAGCTTCTTTGGCGGTGGTGAATTGGCGAATGTGAGCAAAGTCCTTGGGGGTCAACGCCTTTTGAATCATACCCAAGGCGGTGGCATTGAGTTGCTTGTCCACGACCTCGGCCCGAGGCAACTTCTTAGCATCATATGGAGAGAAGCCTTCCTCCACAATCCTCATCAACTCAATAGAGGAGCTGGAGATATGAGATTGCATTAGATATTGCCAATTGGCGAAGTTAGAAGTATCTAGTATGGGAGGTGCTCCTTGAGGTATGATGTGCGGCATGGGAATAGGAGGATACGGCGTATATTTGAACGGTGGTGGAACCGCCGAGTAATCCTTGACTCCCTCTTTGGAGGAGGAGTCACCTAGCCCCTCGGAGCTCTCGCTTGGGAGCTTGGTGGTTTGAGCCACAAAGCCGAGACCCAAGTGTTTTGGGGCTGCCGCGGGAATCACCCCGGGGGCAACCACTTCCACGGGAGCGGAGGGGGCTTCGGCCTCAAGAGATGCAGCATGAGGGGTTTCTAGCATGGGGGTAGGCTTAAGGGATTGCAAAAGAGTCATCATTTCCTCAAACTTGGTCATCATGGATGTCTCCAACCGATTAAGGTCATCCATGGAGGCCAAGTTCTTGGGGGCTGCACCCACACTTCCCTCTTCGTCAGCCATAGTCTCTTAGGCGGTTAAGCCCAAAGTAAGAGCCGAGGCTCTGATACCAATTGAAAGGCCCAACTTAGGTCGACTAGAGGGGGGTGAATAGGAGACTACCAATTTTTATTATTTTATCCCACTTTTAAGGCTTAAGCACAACGTAAGGTTCACTAGAGATGCAACTACGTGAACACCCTAAATGACAAGAAGCACAAAGGAAAACAAGAGAGTAAATGCAAGAAGTAAAGGAGCGGAGCGAAAGAACCGGCAAGGGGACACGAAGATGTAATTCCCGTAGTTCACTTCCAAGGAAGCTACGTCTACGTTGGAGAGGTGTCGGGGCCACACAAGGTCTCCCGAGCGCCACAAAGGCCTCACCTTCTTCTCCGGTGAGCACCACCACAAAGGTGGCCTCACAATCCACTAACCGGTGACCTTGAAGGCGCCAACCGAAAACCTTTACAACAAGGTTGAGGGGAGGCTTAACAACTCAATTGACGGCCCTCAACGCCACCCCGGAGCTTTACAACAAATGCCCCAGCTCCGAGGATGCCCTACACCATCTAGGGTTCCAAGAACCCAAGAAACGAAATCCACGAAGGATGAGTGGGGGAAATCAAAATTCCTTTGGTGGAGGTGTAGATCTAGGTCACCTATCCCAATCCTCAAAAGATCAAGAGATTTGAGTGGGTAGGGAGAGAGATCTAGCAAAGTCAAGCTCTTGTGAAAATGGTGGAGAGAGAGAACAAAGAGATAAGGTTGGAGGAGGAAGAAGGGGGCTTTAAATAGCACCCCTTCAAACGAGCAGAAATGTCCTGGCCCGACGCCATCGGTACTACCGGTGACTGACCGGTAGTACCGGCGAGCGACCCACCACCGGACCAGCAGGCCACGTAACGGTCATACGACTGTCGGTGGACCCAAAAGGGCTAGCCGGTAGTACCGGTCCAAGTTCCGCCCTTATTTCCGCGAAATAGGCAGTGCGAGGCAGAAGGTTATCTGACCCGCACTGCCCAGCGTCGGAAATATGACCGGAACTGGACCCGGAACTACCGGTCCCTGAAGCTGGCCGGTACTACTAGTGAGGGAGCGGTACTACCGCTCAAGGGGGTAGGATCTGGTCAGGCCGGTACTACCGGTCCAAGATCCGACGCTATTTCCAACAAATAGGCAAAGTTAGACAGAAGTCTTACTGAGCCCAAATATGCTTCATCGGAAATAGGACCGGATCTTCGATCGGAAGTACCGCTCGAACAGCCCTGGGAAAACCCCTGGGCGGTACTACCGCTGCCTGGCCGGTACTACTGGTCAGGGCAGAAACCCCTCCAACAGCTCAGAAAACTCTCTCTCACTCGAAAACTGGGATGGTTGTGGATGTGCATATATGGTATGTGCATGAAATATTGATTTCCCACAACCTTCCTAGATGGACTCCCTCTTGATAGTACGGTAGCCTATAATGTAAACAAGAGAAAGTGAAAAATAAAAGCTATCGACTGCAAGCTCTTCCTTGAGAGACACCATCCACGAACACGTCCGAAGATAACCTGAAACTCGGACAAACGGTTAAACCACAAAAGGAGTTGTCATCAACACCAAAAACATATGGAGAGAAAATAATCCTTTCACTACTCACGCATCACACCGGAGGCTTGCATGATGATGAAGAAGGCCTCTAGGGTGAATTCCCCTCTCCGGCAGGGTGCCGAGAAGAGCTTCAGATCTCTCCCGATCTAGGGATGGAGATGACGGCGGCTACAGACACTTTCGTGGATTTTTGATCGGGTACTTAGGGTTTACGTATCGGAGGCAATATATAGGTAGAAGGAGAGGCCGAGGGGGTGCTGGGGTCGGCCAGACCACCCCTTGGCGTGGTCCAGGCCTGGCCGTGCGGCCGGGTGGTTTGGCCGGGCCCCAGCCCCTCTCCGTGTCGTATTCTGGCTCCAGATGTCTTCCGGTAAAATAGTGATTTTGGCTTTTGTCCCGTCCAATTCCGAGAATATTCATTTTCTGACTTTCCTGGAACCAAAAACAGCAGAAAACAGGCAGCTGGCACTGTGGCTCTTGTTAATAGGTTAGTCTAAGAAATCATATGAAAAGTACTCCAAAGTTGGAACAAAACACAAGAAAGTGGATAAAACTAAGCATGGAACATCAAAAATTATAGATACATTTGCAATGTATCAACATCCCCAAGCTTAACTCCTGCTCGTCCTTGAGTAGGTAAGTGATAAAAAGAAAGAATATTTTTGAGGTGACATGCACCATCAAAGACTTGATCAAAGTATTTGTAAAACATTCAAAGCTGGGATCATAGTACTTCAATCATAACATGAAAGACAAGGTTCTAGCAATAAGACAAAGAAACTATGATGCAGCATGAAAAGGCACAAACAAAAGATTCATGAATAACAATGCTTTGCAAGACGTTTGTTTGTTTCACATAAAGAAAACATAGCATAATAGTATTCAGCTTGTCCCTCAATAGAGCAGCAAATATAAATGCATAGGACACCTGCAAAGTTCATAAGAGTGACTAGATACAATAGTTTAAAACAAGGAATAACAAGCTATGCATCAATGAACTAGTCTTGGGACAATGCACATAGAACTAAGAATGGCCACTATGCTCTCAAAGTAGGTGCATAAAGATAGAAGGTGGAGACTCAATATAATGGTGGAATAAAGGCCTTTTGTAAAAGGAAGTAGGGATTCAAGTCTCATAAAGAGCTTCCAAAAATTATGGTACTTATAGCTTTCAGCTCTCATTGCACCTATCATAAGCATCTTGAAGGTGATTAAGGTTAAAGTGACACAACTAAGAGGATATGCTTGACAAGTTATAAACCGAAATCTCATGCCCCTTACTTATGAAGACCGATACTCATGCTACTCAACTTCAGTCACGAGTAAGCTCTTGTCATTGTAAGTACATGTGTATCATTAAGAACCACCAACGGGGTACCCCTTGCACATGATACGGGAGCTTTCCCATAATCAAAATGACAAGGCAAGCAGACAATGAGCATATCAGCGATCTTTTTATTTGCTATTTGCATAGGTTTTTATTGAGGATGCTTCATAGAGTGCTCATTATGGTGATGCTGCAAGTTTCCACCATGATTAGGCATGGCTTAGGCTAGCGGCCCAGGCGTTTCTCTAACACACATACAAACTCCATGATCTTACAAGTTCCATTTTTATTTCACACCGCCGGGATCCATAAGCAAAAGAACATGATATCAACAGGGTACAAAGTACAAGTGCAGTGTTGAAAGCGTTCCCCATGAAACATGGTTCTGCTAATTTCAACTTATAAAGCGCAAGCATATACGCAACAAAGAAGGACCCAGTGGTTCAAGTTTATTAGAGGCAAAAAAGTAAAGTGTGCCATCAAGTTCGTGAGAGCTTTAATCACTAGTTTTCTCATAACAAGTTTAATTTGGAAGGCAAACAATAACATGAATATACTTGGAATAGCATAAGCTAGTAGGTCGTATGGTGGACTCTTTGGAATAACTTGGTTTAGGGAGTTGGATGCATGAGTGGAACTCATACTTGGTGGTGGAGGCTAGCAAAAGACTGGGAGCGACAAACTAAGAGAGCAATAATGGCCATAATCATGCAGAGCGACAAAACATCATTGATTAAAGCATAAAGTGATACTACAAGTTGAAAACTAAAGGAACATAAAGTCTATGGTGACTTGAGATAGTCATAACATGGTGTGATCATGCGCCAAGTCAACCCAAATAAAGCATCAAAGGAGAATACCACTATACTATGCTTTAATATGCTAAAACAACGCATGATTCATCCAAGGCACATTAAGCAATCTCAATTGTTTATAACTAGTCATGCTACAGCAAATAATACTAAGCATAAAGCCGAAACAATATCTATCATGGTATGACAAAGCATAGGCCACAGTCAAAAACGAGCTCTTTTTACCACATAAGCATAAACTTTCCTACTCTTTTCCAAATCAAACCAAACTATTTGCAAACCAATGTATGAAAGAGGGGGTCCAACCAATTCATTCAGAAAACTAAGAAAACCAAGCAAACTAAAAACCAAAACGAAAATGAAAAAGAAGACGCCCCAAGAAAAACACAACTGTGCATGAAACAATAAAAATGAAGCGTTTGGAAGAAACCTGGGATTTTTATTGATGAAGAAGGGGATGCCTTGGGCATACCCAAGCTTTGACGCTTGTACTTCTTGGATATTTCTTGGGGTGACACACGTGGCATCCCCAAGCTTGAGCTTTAGTTCATCCTTCATCTCGTTACTCATTTCTTCCATACACCTGAAATTTTTCCTTCATACAAAACTTCACACAATCCTTATTAGCAACATTAGTGCACTCAAGACAAATAAGTCTTAAGGTTCAGTTCTAACACCAACTAAACTTCCATTAGAACACTAGATACTGTAGTACTTCCCTCAAAAAGCTCAATTCCCCAAAAGAACTCAAAAAGGAACCAACAAGAAGCAAATGCAGAAAATGGCAGAAATCTGTCAAAACAGACCAGCAGGTAAAGACGAATTTTTTCGACGACCTTCTGTTGCTCAAATCAAAAAGTGTTGAACTAACGAAAGTTAGATAACAACCTGGGGCAGAAGAAAAAAAATTCATGCCTCAAAAAGACGTTCAGAGATTTTACAATTTTTTTTACGGTGAAGCACACAAATCTGTTTCGGGACAGCAACTTTCCCAATCATTACTTCTCTCTCATTAGAGGTTACTCTTGGCACAAAAAGCAAATAAATAGGATAAGGAGCGGTTATTACAGAGGTAATAACTTCCAAGACTCATCTAAAACTTTTGAGTTATCTCCCAATAAGTACTTTTCTTTAACGCCTTTAAGTTAGGCATAAGAAGCAAAGAAAGAATCAAGTGTTCTCAAATGAAGAAACATTAAGATCAATACCAGAAATATTTTCAACAAGGCAAGGTATATTATCCAAGTAAGTTCTAGAGGATCCCCTCTCAATGCTCTTAGGTTCACTATTCTCATCAAAAGGATTTACAGGAACAATCCAACCAAGATTCTTTTCTATGGCATCATGTATTGCTACTAGTTTAAAGGGTACTGGTATCTTAGGTTCCTCCCCATTAGGTTCGGTTTTGTTCATCTTTTCTCATGTACCAACAACATATACACATTAGCATATCATATTGAAACATTCAAAGACTTTCCTAGCTTCCTTGGCAACATCATAGAACTCCTTAAACAAAGTTTCTAGAATAAAATCCCTCTTTTCAGGGTCCTCAATTTCTTTAAGCTTAAGAAACATTATTTGCATTAAGGGGTTGAGGTGAACAACCTAGCTTCTAACATGTGAATTAAAGAAGCTGCAGCAATCTCATAGTTTGGAGCAAGTTCTGCAAGGGATCTTTCCTCAGTATCCTCATGTTTACTAACATGATTAAAGAATTCTTCAATATTATCTTTCCCAATTATAGAACTACTACCAATTGAAAGGTCTTTCTGGGTGAAAGTAGGGATCAACATGGTGAGCTAAGGAAGAGGTGGTAACTAAAGGAGACTTATTTTTTTGTGTGTTTTTCATAAAGAAAGCAAACTAGTAAAACTATTTTTTGTGTTTTTGATAACAAAACAAGCAAACAAAGCAAAAAGAAACTAAGCAAAACAAAAAATAACAAAGTAAAGAGATTGGTTATGAGGACTCCCCTTGTGAAGATGTCCTTCACTCCCGGGCAACGGCGCCAGAAGAATGCTTGATGGCTCAATGCACGGCGCCTAGAAAAGTGCTGGTGCGTGGTTGATGTAGAGCTCGTTGGGAACCCCAAGTGGAAGGTATGATGAGCACAGCAGCAAGTTTCCCTCAGTTATGAAACCAAGGTTTAATCGAACCAGTAGGAGCAAGGAAACACCCCAAAGGTGTTACTAGCTGAGCTTTGGCAGGGCGCACTACTGGTGCTAGTAGCAACGTGGAGACCTGCACAACACAACCATAGAACTTTGTCCCCAACTTGCGATGAGGTTGTCAATCTCACCGTGTTTTGCGGAAAACAAAGGATTAAATGTATCGAATGGAAAGAAGTAAAAGTTTGCAGAAAGTAAAGACAAAGAAGTAAACAATTTGTAAATTGTATGTAAAGAAAAGGACCGGGATCCATAGTTCACTAGAGGTGGCTCTCCTTAAGATAGATAACATGCTGGGTGAACAAATTACAACGGGGCAATTGAAAAACATCGAGAAAGCAATACATGCATACTAATCATCTTGAATCCTTTGAGATTCGATTGGGCATTACAACATTATACATAGACCGCCATCCAACTGCCTCTATGACTAATAATCCACCTTTAGGTTATCATCCGAACCCCCTCTAGTATTAAGTTGCAAGAAACAGATTATTGATTTACGAACTGTGTGTAAAGTAAAATATATGATTGTTCTATGAACAAAGGATTGTTGTTTTCTCTCTAGTAGCAACAACACATCTAGTACCTTAGAGATTTCTATCACTTCCCCAGATTACCAGAGGCATGAACCCACTATCGAGCCTAAATACTAACTCTTGGAGTTGCTAGCATCTACTTGGCCAATATAGCTACTAACAACGGAAAGCATGCAAGATCACAAATAACAAAGACATGATAGAATCAATAATCAATCTGAAATAGCATCTCAATATCTATCGGATCCCCGCAAACACAACATGCAGAATTACAAATAGATGATCTTGATCATGAACGGAGCTCACAAGATCTAAACATGAAAGCACAAAGGAGGAGAACCATCCATCTAGCTACTACATGGATCCGTAGTCCAAGGATGAACTACTCACGCATCACACCGGAGGCTTGCATGGTGATGAAGAAGTCTTCCAGGGTGAATTCCCCTCTCCGGTAGGATGTTGGGAAGAGCTTCAGATCCCTCCCGATCTAGGGATGGAGATGACGGCGGCTACAGACTCTTTAGTGGATTTTTGATCACTACTAACAACAAGACTTCTCCCATGTCCTCAAGAACAAAACGAACTACTCACAAGACATCATATGGACCATGATCAGAGATGGAATAATGATGTATAACAATCTGAACATAAAAAATAATTCAATGGTTCACTTAATAGCATCAACTACAAAGAGTAATCAACACCGGGAAAGTTTCCCCTATGAACTATGGCAAGATTCAACACAATTGTTACAGCAATATGGAGATGGTGATGAGGGTGCTGATGGTGATGATGGTGGTGATGATGATGATGATCCCGATGAAGTCCAACTTGATGGTGGTGTTGATGGCGACGATCTCCCCTCTCCGGGAAGGAATTCCCTCGGCAGAAATCTGTTTGCCGGAGAGATCTTTCTCTCTCGGTGTTTTCTGCCCCGCAGAGGCGGCGGAATCTTTCTCTGGTTGCTCCCCGAGTCTTAGGGTTTCGGGAGGAAGATATATGCCAGAGGGGAGAGGCTAGAGTGGGCCAGGGTGGCCACACCACTCCCTGGCACGGCCTAGGGCTGCCCGCGCCATGGGGTGGTGTGGGCCCCCTGTGGCCCACCTCCACTCCATCTTCTGGCATCTTGAGTCTTCTGGAAAAATAGAATTTTCCGTATATTTTCCCAGATTTTCTGATCTTCGCGAATTTTGCCTCCAAACAGCACCTTTTCCATCAGAATCCTGACTGCAACGGTCCATGCTCCAAAAGTCATCAACCATACAAAAACAGATGAAATAACATAAGTATCACCTCTCAGTACGAAATATATCAATGAATAATAGTGAATTAAGACATAGAATAGTGATGCAAAATGGACGTATCAACTCCCCCCAAGCTTAGACTTCACTTGTCCCCAAGCGAAACTGAGCTCAATAAACATGACCTCAAGTTTATGGAGTGAAGAGTCGATAAAAGAATACGAACAAGAAGCATCACATTCATCAAATACATAGATCATAATAGAAGACAACTCACTATTATACAACTCAACTTGCAATGAGTAAAGGAAACACAATAAAGATACATAAAGTGAATCATAACTGGTAATGGCAAACTTAGCTCTTGGTCGAAGAATAGTTGATAATTTGCTGGAGTTCACAAATAGCTGGTTTTTCAACGAAATCTTTCAAAGTAGTAAACATCAAGATAAGAGCAATGTGCAAAACAAGGAACATAAGAAACATGAATGCATAAATCATCGTATGAATGAATGAAACACATCAACTCAAAATACTTGCCGAGATAGAAGGGAATAGGTTTACTGACTCAACTACAAAGTAAAAGAAAGGGCCCTTCAAAGAGGGAAGCAGGGATTACAAGTCTCATAAACAGCTCCCAAAAATTATGATACTTACTAGCTTTCAGCTCTCATTGCCCCTATCATAGGCATCTTTAGGTGATTAAGGTTAAAGTGACACAACGAAGAGGATATGCTTGACAAGTTATAAGTTGAAATCTCATGCCCCTTACTTATGAGTACCGATACTCATGCTGCTCAACTTCAGTCACGAGCAAGCTCTTGTCATTGTAAATGCATGCGTATCATCGAGAACCGCCAACGGGGTACCCCTTGCACATGACACTGGAGCTATCCCATAATCAAAATGATAAGGCAAGCAGACAGTGAGCATCTCAGCGATCTTTTTATTTGCTATTTGCATAGGTTTTTATTGAGGATGCTTCATAGAATGCTCACTATAGTTATGCTGCAAGTTTCCACCATGATTGGGCATGGCTTAGGCTAGCGGCCCAGGCGTTTCTCTAACACACATATAAACTCCATGATCTTACAAGTTCCACTTTTATTTCACACCGCTGGGATCCATAAGCAAAAGAACATGATATCAACTAGGTAGAAAGTACCAAATGAAGTGTTGAAAGCGGTCCCCATGATACATGGTTCGGCTAACTTCAACTCATAAAGCGCAAGCATATACGCAACAAAGAAGGACCCAATGGTTCAAGTTTATTAAATGCAAGAAAGTAAAGTGTGCCATCAAGTTCGTGAGAGCTTTAATCACTAAATTTCACATAACAAGTTTAATTTGGGAGGTAGATAAAACACGAATTTACTTGGAATAGCAATAATGCTACTAGGTAGGTATGGTGGACACAAATGGCAAAGGTTTTGGTTTAAAGGAAGTGGATGCACGAGAAGAATTTCCTCTCAGTACATGTTTTTGGCTAGCAAGGCTAGGTAGCAAGTATAAGAGTTGAAGGAAACAAACAAACATACAAATGGTAAAGACAAACATGCAATCTTCCTTGGAAGCACAAAAGATCTTAACTAGAGAAAACTAGACTTATGAGCAAATCAAGAAAGAAAGATGATGATTTTCCTCTAGAGTACTTCTATCTTTTTATTTTCAACTCTCAAAAAGGGTGTTGCTACTGACCGAGCCAAGTTTGCCAAAACCAACTGAATTAACTCAATGATCCCAAAGTGCTACCAATAATAACAACAAGATCAATCATATAACCACGAATTGAAAACTATCATAAGCTATGCAAAAGAGTGAATGATAGAACTTCTCATTAGTACTCCATAATGGAAACTCACACCAAGGGATACAAATCTAATGAGAGAGGGGACACTTCCATAATGCAAACCATACTACAAAATAACTCCTCTATTCATGATATGACTCTACTAACATGGTAAAAAGATAGAAGATAGTGATATGATACCGTGCCACTGCCCCAAGCTTGGAACAAACCAAGGGGATGCCCAACCTGATGACGAATTACTCCTTAGGTGGTGGTGGTATCTTCTCATCTTCGTTCATCTTCCAGGGTAAAGGCTTCCCATCAATAAAAGACATCGTGGTTTCCAACATCCTGAAACTTGCAGCAGCACTTATGCGTTTAAATCTAGCCTCATACTCACGGTTTTGATTTTGAACGTCATAGAACTGTGCTTGCAGTTCGTTGGTTGTTTGGCGGAGTGAAAAGACTTCATCTTTGAGTTTAGAAGTCTCCTTTTGGTGCTCGGCGATGAGTTCGGAACAAATCTTGTGGATGATGTCCACTTCGCGCTCCGCCATCTTCCTGTACCTAAAGACTTCTTGCTCCGATGCTTCCATCCTGTCCTCCAGATTTCCTTCACCTTTAGGGCCTTGAACCTCCTTAATCCGGACCTCCCCACATTCGAGCAACAACTCCTTGGGATGAATCTTCAATTCTCTCATATATGGGTTGATGATATCTTCTAAGGGATCTCCCTTGGATGTTCCAGGGGAAGACATTGTGACTCCAAATCTGAGATTACACCTGACAAAAACAGATCGAAACAAAAACACCACGAAAACACGATATACAAACCTCGGAAGATCCGGGGGGTTATATATTACGAAGTTTCATATCAAAAGGAAGGTGCTGGGAGAAAACGGGTCGGAGACGGAGTCCTGGGTGGCCTCACCACCTGGTGGCGCGGCCAGGGGTGGGCCCGCGCCATGGGGTGGTGTGGGCCACCCTGGCTCCGGTTCCGTCCCTTTTTTGCTTCATAGCTTTTCTTATTGACTGAAAACTGCAAAAATATAGTTGGATTGTATTTTCGTGGAACTTTTCTTACCAGAACTGTTACCTAGTTGGAGACGGACTCTGCAGGTCTCTGAATTTGGTATTGAGTGGATCCTTCCGGAGTCATCACTTGAATATCATCGATATCTTCATCTTCATATACTTATTACTCGAGTCATAAAACCTTTCTCTTCCTTGTTACACCATTATCTCCACTTCCTGGAAATTTCTTTCACACAAAACTTCACACAGTTCTTATTACCAACATTAGTATAAGTGAAGTGATAAAACCTTTTGAGTCCAACTTCGACTGAAAACTATCAAAACAAAAGTTACTATAGCAACTCCTTTCAAAAACCCAAAAATAATTCAAAAAGGAAATCGAATAAAGAAGCAAATGCAAGATTGGCAAAATCTGTCAAAACAGACCAGTAGGTAAAGATCAATTTTTTCGAACATCTTATGTTGCTCAAATTAAAAAGTGCAAAACTAACGAAAGTTAAATAACAATCTGGGGCAGAAGCACAAAAAATTACAGCTCAATCCGATATACAGAGATCTCTCACGAATTTTTACGGTGAAGCACAAAAATCTGTTTTGGGACAGCAACTTCCCCAAATCTTACTTCTCTCTCATTAGAGGTTGATCTTGACACAAAAACCAAACAAAACGGATAAGGAGAGATTATTACCGAAGTAATAACTTCCAAGATTCAAAGAAACAAAAACAAACTGAAAGCAAAAACAAATTGGGTTGTCTTCCATAAAGCTCTTTCTTTATAGCCATTAAGATGGGCATGATAATTTTGAAGAAGCTCTCATAGGGATATGATTTTAAGTGAAAGAGAGCATTAAGAAGCAAAAACACACGCACATTTAAGTCTAACCCACTTCCTATGCAAGGGAATTTTGTAAACAAACAAGTTATTGGAACCAAAGGTAACTTGCATAAGAAGGCAAAAGAAGTGCAACATAAAAACTTTCAGCATAAAACGAGGAAACTTGATATGATTGAGATGCACAAGAACACTTTTTCCTCTCTCATAATAGCTTTCAGTATCATGCATAAACTTAACAATATAGCTATCACAATGACTATCATAGCAATGATCACTTATTCTAACAGAAAACACAGGAATACTAGCTCTCATAACACTACTATGCGAAACAATATTAGAGGTATCCTTACAAAGGATAGCGTGTCCCTCTTTTTCATATTTAGCAACAAAGTCTTTCACATTGCTACAATAGGTTCATCAATCATTTGTTTATCAGGTTCAGCAGCCCTACTCATACTTTCATTAACCATACTAGCTATCATAGAATGCTCCTTTACCTTAACTAGGAAAGACATTTTCTCAATATAAGGTTTAGGTAAAACATGACTAGCAGTATAAACTTCAGTATTTCTTGCAGGAACACTCTTAGCAATATCTTTATAAGGTTCATGATACTTATTCCACTTCTTTTTAGGCACTTCAATATTAGAAGCAAAAGCCTTAAAATAAGAAGCAATAGCTTGAGAGTCTAGACCATAAGCATTTTTAATATTTTGAAAGTTATCAGTTCCCATAAAAGATTCAATGCATTCATAATCATATTTTATACCTGACTTTCTACCTTTGTCGTTCTCCCAAGCTTCAGCATTGTCTTGAATACGGTCCAGAAGGTCCCATTTAACTTCTTCTTCCATGCGAGTGAATGATCCAACACAAGAAGCATCCAATAAATCCTTGTCATGTAGAGGGAGCCTTGCATAAAAGTTATTGATAATAATATTGTTGGGTAGCTCATGAATGGGACATTTGAGCATTAGTAACTTCAATCTCCCCCAAGCTTGAGCTGTACTCTCTCCATCAAGAGGCCAAAAGTTGTATATTTGATTCCGATCTTTATGAATTTCACTAGGAGGATAAAACTTTGAATAAAAGAGAGGCACTATTTCCTCCCATTCCAGAGCTTGACCATTCTTCAGCAGCTTATACCATTCCTCAGCTCTTCCTTTCAGTGATAATGAGAATAACTTCTTCTTAACTTGATCTGTAGTAATAGTTGCACACTTGAACAACCCGCATAATTCGTGTATAAAGAGTAAATGATCACCGGGATGGACAGTTCCATCCCCAACATAGTAGTTATCCATAACACGATCAATAATTCTTGTAGGTATTTTGAAAACATCATTCTCAGCAGGTGGTGGCTTATCTACTACCTTAGCAGTGGTAGTAGCATTACCAAATAAGAAACTCAGCGAATTATCCATAACGAAAATAAAGCAACTAACAAAAGTAAACAATACTCACAAAAACTGTACCTTCTTAACCCTTGTTAGATTTTAAGCCATTGAAGACGACGTCACCATCAATTTCTACTCAAGAAACCATCATCGGCAGCTCAAGTTCTTCAATAAAGTCAACATATACAACAAACGAAGCAAAGGCGAATGGTGTGATTAGATAGGAGTAGATTTTCTAGCCATAAAACCTGGCATTAGTAGCAATTGCAAGCCAATTAGTCCAGATGCTAGTCTTAGTCACAAGATAGTTCTAAGTTATTGATGACCCACAAGTATAGGGGGTGTATCGCAGTATTTTCGATAAGAAGAGTGTCGAACCCAACGAGGAGTAGAAGGTGCTGGCTAGTGGTATGAATCAGGAATTCTCTGCAAATACTTAGCAAACGGATTTTTAGGGGTTTTCGATAAAGCAAGTAAACAAAATACGAGTAAATAAAAGACAGTAGGAATAAATGTAGCAAGTGGCCCAATCCTTTATGCAGCAAAGGACAAGTCGGTTGTATTTCTATAGATGACCAAACGTTCTTGAGGACACATGGGAAGACTGTCAAGTGCTTTCTCTTCATATAGTCGATTAATCTTCTCTAGCTTGCTAAGTGTTGTGTGGGTGAACCTGTGCTAATGTACCGTCCCATCCAAGACTTAATACATACTTGTGATTAAACCCCCTTGCAAACATCCGTAAGTACAAGAAAGTAATTAAGGTAGAAACCTAACCACAGCTTTAAACTCTAAGACCCTTACGTCCCTTGTGCAATGGTTTCCTAACGGGGGTTCAGGTTTCTGTCACTCCGGCAACCCCTACGATTAGTAGCCAAATACACAATGCATTCCCCTAGGCCCATATAGGTGAAGTGTCATGTAGTCGATGTTCACATGACACCACTAGAAGAAGTACACACAACTTAAATAACAATCTATTGAATCTTTCTCAACGCAACTCCACTACTAACAACAAGACTTCTCCCATGTCCTCAAGAACAAAACGAACTACTCACAAGACATCATATGGACCATGATCAGAGATGGAATAATGATGTATAACAATCTGAACATAAACAATAATTCAATGGTTCACTCAATAGCATCAACTACAAGAGTAATCAACACTGGGAAAGTTTCCCCTATGAACTATGGCAAGATTCAACGCAATTGTTACAGCAATATGGAGATGGTGATGAGGGTGCTGATGGTGATGATGGTGGTGATGATGATGATGATGGTCCCGATGAAGTCCAGCTTGATGGTGGTGTTGATGGCGACGATCTCCCCTCCCCGGGAAGGAATTCCCCCGGCAGAAATCTGTCTGCCGGAGAGAAGTTTGATCCCTATCAAGGACGAATTTTCAGAATTCTCATGTCGTACCGCTTCTACTATATAAAAAAGTGTCTAATTGCTCCTAGCACCGTTTCTTTTTTTAAACCGAGTGTTCTGTTTTTGCAATAAAAAATTAACGAGGTCATTTCCAAAAATTAATAGTGTAGTATTCAAAAAAAATAGCGCCGACAACATGCCACATCAGGGCCAGTTATCCCCTCTTTCTCCATTCCAACTGGTTTGCTCATTCTTGACAAGTTCAGTGACCGACTCATAACATTTTGCAAGTTTAGTGACTAAAGTGCCCCTAATTTATAGTGGGCAAATGTTTTCTTGCGTATAGTAGCGATCCATCGACCCGAGGGCAGCTAAAAAGATATTTAGTACACCCCAATTCTCGAATCCTACACAAAGATATGTTAAGTATACAAAGATGGACAAAAAACAATATATGGACATGTCCTTGGATACCAATAAATCAAAGGAGCTTTTTGATTTATTGATGTTTTCGTTTATTTATATCAGGAACCTATTTGATCTAAAGAAACACTTTATTTGTAATAAGTCAATGTTTGCAATAAAAAACAGGGTGCAATTCGATTGTATATCATACAAATTTTTTTGTATCTCAATTTTTGTAAGCATGGTTATGTGATTAATTCTTATTTTAAAGTTACAATATTATTTAAATGACTATATAAATAAATATGATAGATAGTTGTATTATAAAAAAGTAAATTTCGAATATGAAAATGTTGATTATAAATTATATAGTGAATATAATTACAAATAGTTAAGAAATTAATTATCATCCAGATGACTTGAGATATTATGACATATTCTAAAATTATAAAATACATATGATTTATATTGTATATTAGAGTAAAATCTCATGTTATAGCATTTGATTGTAATGTACTCTTTAATTTAAGACACATGTTACTCAGCTCAGTGTTAATTCTAACCTTTAAATGTTGAGAGTTTTGACATGTGGTAGAGGGTTAGGAAGTTTACTGTGTATGTATGGTTGTTCCAAAATTTAATTTTATATTTCTAGACATATATATGTACGAGCAGACACACAATAGACAAGAATGAGTTTACTAAATAATTTATTGATACTATCTAGTATAATTTTGACTACCTATGTTTTTTTTTACTTTGTTTGTAAATTCTGATTTTTCCTATGGTTCAACCATTTTTCTAGGAATATTGTTCTTGACATTCTTTCGGTCCTTAATAACAGATTTTATTGCCCTAATTTAGATCCATCTCATATTTTGATCTCGATTGTTGGCAAAATGACAACTTCAATGATTTGGGACTTCTGTGTCGCATCACAAAGTTTTTGGAATCTTACATGCACAAGTTACTAGCTATTTGATATGCCTTTTTTTGCAGTTCAGGTTTGTAGAAACTTTTAACTGCGACGATGATGAATACAATCATTTTGGACTCATGTGCATTAGTCAACTTTCTTTTCATGATTTTGATTTCCATAATTTTAATACATTGAATCCTGGCTAGCAACCAATGAAAGGTATATTACTATAGTTGCTTATCAATTTTTTACATGCGTTGGTGTGTGTTCCTTTTCATGATTCAGAGTTGAGCTTAAATTTTGAAAGATGAGAGAATTCCTTTTCCGAATGGATGCTGGGCGAGAGGAACTCATTCTCCTAGAAGGGGTCAACTTTTACAAAGATATCAAATTATTTACATGCAAAATTGGACTGAGGTCGAATCATCTTGTTTAGGTTTGTTACTATCTTATGTTCTTTTGCTTCAGGTCAAATCATCAAGATGTCAGGCCAAAACCCCACCACTAGTGTGCACGCACTGAAATCAAAATTGACAAATGGATCCACCATGTATGTGTGCTAGCCTACTCAACGTCTTAAGGAAGGTGACTTCATGAGTCGTGTGCTTCTGGTTTGACAAAGAAACGGCTCCGTGTATGTGTGTTTGGAACGACATGGATTACATGGAGGCTACACCACCTCAGAAGAGGTCATTGGCCGCAGCAGGATCATCTGAATTCGCTACCTAAAGTTCGATTCAGTAGAATGCACCAGCAGAAGAATTTACAGCATATTATGCCTCTTGATTGATGATTCGTTCGCGTTTATTGAATTCTATATGGTGTCCGTAGCCCGGAAAATGTCTTTGGCTCCGGAGCACTAGTGTCCCCTTCATTTAAAATAAAAATAAAAATAATATTTACAAATTTTAAAGAAATCTGAAAATAAATTATGGGCATAGTCAATGTAGTATCCTATAAGTATGAAAAATCGCAACCCGAAATTGTTTATATCGTGGGCTACACAAAGATAACAAAATATGAAAAGATGTAAAACTATACATACTCAGATCCACACTTTTGTCATTTTTGTGTTGCTCATAATATAAAGAATTTGAAAATTGGTATTTTCCAAGTTTGTGGGATACACATTGGCTACATCCCAGATTTCTTTCAGAATTTCTGGAACTCATATATATGATTTTCGTTTTTTTCAAAAAACTAAGATCGCTTGCCCATGTGCACCAAATATTCACTCGTCCGTAGCCACTACTATAAATATAACTTACAATTAATTAGGCCTTCGTTTTGAAGAAGAAAAAAAGGGCTAGGAGAACACCTACACACAAGTGTCTAGACCATGTGTACGTTCACCAGCCGGAATTAGGCATGCAATAGGACACGGATATATATACAAATAGTGGCTTTACAATGGTGGCAAGCATGCACACGCATATGTTCATAATTATTGGCACCTCTCTCCATGTGATATGAGCAACCAAAAAAGAAAGGGAGATCGACGTGTGGACATGCACTGATCTCCCTTTTTCTCCCAACCGGTGCTCCATCTCATGTCTATCTCGCTTAATCAATCAATGGAGCTTTAGCTTAGCATATGCATGTAATAGCAACTTCCGTGATCTCCTTCGTGATCCTCTTTTCGGATGTGCACATGAAAGGTGTCCATCATCGATCCTCTCTTCCTATGGGTGATCTTTGTGACTTTGGAACTTTCCTCGGAAAAAACACAGCGAACATTATGTCTTCTTTGGAACATAGGAATTTTTGTTTCCGATGTTAACGTCGAAATAGAGACATGTCTTCGTCGAGAGTCGGTGATTTCTATGCTCATGCTATTTGGTCATGTTTCATTTAGCTAGCTATATATTAGGTCGAGTTTGGCATTGGTAACAAAAATTTAACCTATTTATTTATAGATAGAAAATATATATATTTCTCTTTTGTAGGGAAGCAAAGTGGCAGTGAGAGAGGAGCAAGCCGCAATGATGGCCGCGAGTGTGGCGCACAAGCCGGCCGGAAACACCAGTTCCCTCCACGCTTTCCATGAGATGATGGCCCACCCACTGACAAGAGCCTACTTGTGATGGGCCCAGATTTGTGGGCCCACTGGCCCGACCAGTTCCACATTTTCTCGCCTTCGTGAGACATGACTGAATGTTTTTTTTTTGTCGAATAGCTGACCCTTGAGCAGGGAAAACCGGAGTGTTTATTTTCCCAGGAAAACAAATGCTAAAAACAAATTCGGTTATTATTCTATCAATCCATGGAAACATGCAAACACCAAATGCAGTTTCTGAGATACTGGCTAGTGCAAATGTCATGCTTGCATCCCTGAAAGCCCTGTCTGTACTTACACTTTTGCAAGCATCTGCCACCTTGCAAGGACTGCAACTTGTGTTAGCATCTAATTAATGGCACTCATGAGATCTGATTATTATGGTTATTATTGTGTTAACCTTCAACGTACGAGACCCCTTTTCCTAAGCACAATATCGTGCTGGAGAAAAAATTCAGTTAAAAGAAAGAAGATCTGATGATGTGGGAGAGAAACAGCATCCTGGTTTCTGCAACTCCAAATCGAAATGTCGGCTCAGACCACAAAAGGGTGCAGGCTTTCGGGCCACCAGGTCCCTGTCAGCAGAACACTAAAACAGAGGGTGGAAGTGGAAGCGTTGGACTGTCAGATAGTATGATTCTTCTGATAAAATTGGGAGGAGAAACAAAACTATGTGATCAACAAATTCCTCATAGCGTTTGCAAAATGTATGATGTCGAAAAACACCGAGGGAGTCGATCAGTAACACTGTTCTGATAACTTAGGCCATGTTTGGAACACTTGGACTTTTTTTTTTGCTGAATTTCACTAGTACCATGTTAGCCAGAGCAATCGGGAAAACTTCCTCCCCTCTAAAACAGAACATCATGCCGGAAATGTCCCCGAACGTCGACCCCGGTATTCGACCAGTAACCGACGACGAAGATGGTGAGCCACGTTAGCTAAGGAAGAAAAGGAGCACGAGACATCTGTGCACAAGTGATTGTGAAACACAATCCATTTCAGGCAGACAATGGTACATGGGCGACGGCCAATCAGTTAGGGGTTGGTCTTGTCCGGCGCCGGCAACCCATCTGGCCTAGGGCTCCTCTGCTCCATGGCTCACACGTTCCCAGGTTTGTCTCTTTGGGCTAGGGATCAAGGACTTGCCATGTGCTCTGATTGTCACCTCGGCTGTTGCAATTCACTTGTGGCACTGCAGGTGTATTTCCAGGGCACATGCTCAACACAGCAACATTGCAGTTTAGGGTTTCAATCATTGAGCATTGCCATCAATGGTTCTTTGCATCCCAGACACTAAGGTTCTACATGAAGAGGCACAACGACCTGGAGCACTAAAATAGGTTAGTAGATTGGCTTACTAATATAGTAACTCCAGGGCTGAACAAGTTCTACAATGTTCCAACCTCGGCATTTGCATCATCAGCACGCAGCAAAATTGACAGACAAATTATACAGTCCAGGGATGCTGACAGCAAATGAAAAGAGGGCAAGGAATGCTGACAGCAAATGAAAAGAGGGTAAGAAAGCTGCATGATCAGTAGATCGGTGGCGTGGCGGCTAGCTCCGGGGCTTGATCAATGCAGTTCAACATCAAAACCACCCATGCGCTGGAAACCAAAAAAAAAAAAGGATCCCCTGCTTCCGAGATGAGGCCTCTGCAGAAGCGATAGATCCAAACTGCAAATAATCAATGCAAATTGGAGATACCACACAACATTCCAATTGTATCATGCCATTGGGCAAGGGAGAAAACAATAAGACTTTGCAGCACCCCAGTAATACCTTGTATCTGAGAAAGCATTTGATACACCAGATGAAGTGACACCAATACTCAGAACCACCAATTCGCGCACTGTGTCTGTGCTTCCTCATCAAATAAGTGCATGTCAACACAATTTGGTTTCAATAGGATGGATATCATGTTTAACTTTCACAAATTTCCAAGATAATAATATGTGAAACGAAGCTGTGCACCTCTTGAGGCCCTGCTATCCACCTGAAGCGTCTCGCGTTGTTGTGCAAAAAATGCATCATTGTAATGTTCGTGCTTAACCTCAAAGATCATTAACTCCAGCACTCTAGCATTTAGTAAAAAGAATGTGGCGAAGTCAACATGTGACTTGATGCCCCGATAATATCGCCAAACAATTGTCTTTAGACGGATGGATATAGCTATCAACAGCTAAAATCTTGATAGTGCGCACCGTTGTGGTCAAGCTATCAACACAAAAACCCTTCAGGAAGATGAAACCTAACATTAGACCATATGTATATATATATATATATATATAAACCCTATTCAGCACCCAGGATGTAGAATAGTTATTTTGCACCCCCCGTATTTTTATGTTCTCACATTCAGAAATTAATGTTTTGTATGCTAATAATTATGTTCATATTTATTAGAAATACAAAAAAATCGACATAAAAATACAATTTTTCAGTCATTATAGTGTAAAATACATAGAAAATATGCATTTTATATAGTATTTTTATACGATATGTAAACAATTTTTTTACGACATGTCTAAATTTTCTTATGTTTTTCTTGACTTCTGAGGTAAGAAAAAATTTACGTGACGTAAAAATCATGTACGGTTTGAAAGATAGAGGGTGGCTGAAGAATAACTATTCTACATCCTGGGTGTCAAATAACGCTATATATATATATATATATATATATATATATATATATATATATTCGCGCTATTTAAATTCCTGCGCATCGTAAAAAATTGCATGCGACGTAACAAAGTTCCAGCGTCCAACTGCTGTTAAGAAAAAGGTTCCAGCGTCCAACTACTCAGGCCAGGTTGTGCTCGTGCGCGTCCTTTTCCTCAAACCACGATGCGAAGAAACTGTCAACGACCCTACGTGCTGACGTAAGAACATGACAAAGCACCGCTGGTTATTTTCTCCAATATTTCCAATTATTTTTGTATACCGTCGATGTGATAATTTGATTTAGAACTGAAACCCACTTTGTTACACATGCGTAAGATTATTTCACATCATAAGCCTTTGCATGCCTCAGGTTGACATAGAATAAATTATTACACATCATAAGCCTTTGCATGCCTCAGGTTGACATAGAATAAATACGAGCAAGGCGTAACAAGCCTATCAAAATGAAAGAATTAGTCACCAAACATGTGGTGAAGTACATGACTCGGTGTAATTTATTTTTGTTACATCAACAACTTTGCATAACGTTTTAATGCTGCATTTCGATCCTACTACAGTTCAGTGTTGAATACCACCTCGTCAGCACTGTGTTGGGGCTAGCGTGATATATGTGAAGCACCTCGATAAGTTTCTTCTCATCTGCCTTGAACTCAAATGCGCGTCACCAGCATGATCTTTCTCAAATGGATGGTAAATCTGCAAGCTCCGTAAGAAATTAGAACACATCATATTATAGTTTAGTAATATGCGCCAAACTTATTACACTGACACACTGATGGTCAGCGTATGCTGAAAGAAATGCAATTCATTGTGTTCATCTGTTTGTGTATTATTTGTATGGCGCCAGTTGCCAAAAAAGAAAGAATGACGTAAGGTATAATAGCATTGACCTACAGAGTTATTGTGGCTTGATGCAACAATAATAAGTTTTCCAAATTTTGAATTGCAGAAGTTGTAATTTGTACAGTGCATACCCAAAAAATTACAATCAGTTCTGCTAATGCTCAACTGCATGTACGTTTTGTAAATCTAGTCAAGACAGGATCATGAAAGATTTTCAAGATTTTGTTTTCATTCGATAAAGACTATCTTTACGGTGGTTCTGCACACCTATACCAGCTTCAAAAACTGAAAAATAATAGGCCAACATCTAGCTAGCATGACATAATGGAGAGATCGAGTTTGCAAAGCCGTAAACCAACATCAGATCACCACTAGGCACAATATATTTTAATTGCATAAGGAAACTAATCAATATCCAAAGCATTTGTTACCATAACTGTGCATATGAATTGGAGATTAATATATCGGCAAAGCATTCTTGAAGTCAAAATAGGTTTCTACAAAATAGTACTGGATCCTAGATTGATTGCAGGGATATGGCTCAAGATAATCTTTAGCAAAATATAAACACAGATAAGAACAAAACTACTACTGCTCTAGGCAACCATAAAGCTCACATTTTTCATGGGAAGGAAGATGTTCTGGAGTCGCTCATGCTGTCATGCACCAGTCCATGGATTCCTATAATGCAGCGGCTCTCAATCATCAAGCGTTGAATAAGGATTGAATCTTCTACCACTAGAGGAGAACTTAGATCCTTAGGGCATCTCCACCGGGTCGACCCAACCCATCCCGGTGTGTACGAACCCGTCCGCGCGGACGTGCGCGACGTGCGCGGCGCCGCAGCGGCACGACCCATCCGTCCTAACGCGTCCGGCTCGACCCATCCGTGCACCTAATTTGCGTGACCACTGGGTCGGCTCGGACACGGGCGGTTCACGGGCATGTCCTCCCCGTGCGCGCTATGGCCCACCGGCCAGCGACAGGTGCAACCGCGTCCCCGATTCAGACGCAACCGCGGCACCAATTCAGATGCAAAGGCCGCGGCAGCGATTCAGGACGGCAGACTGAACAACGGCACCGAGTTAGACGCAACTGCGACAATCTTCGTCATCAATGACGACGGCACGGGGCGTCGCCTGTGTTCCCGTGCCGGCATTGATGGCGAAGGTGCGAGAACCTGCACGCTCCCACTGGCAGGGGCTACTTAAGCCAGCCCCCTGCGGCCGTCGGTGCCACACACCTCCCCTCCTCTCGCCATCGCCATCGCCAGAGTCATAGCCTCTGAGCAAGCTGCCGCAGCCACCGCCACCGCCGCGATGAAGAAGCCGGGGTGGTTCAGGAAGTCGAAGAACGACCACGAAGCCGCCGGATCTTTTTTTATCTTTTTGAATGTAATATATTTTGTTTAATTATGAATGAACTTTGTTTAATTATGAATGTAATATATTTCGTATTCTTCCAGGTGTGAAGGTAAATTCATAAAATGACTTTTATGACTTAGAAATATCATATAATTACACAATATGACAGCTCTAATTGATATGTTCATATATAACTCCATGATTTGGGATCCCGTTGAAACAAGAACAAAATAGCGCATGTAGATGCAGTGAAATACAAAGATCCCTACTCTATTTATGCAAAAACAAAAGGTAAATATGCTTCAATTTTTGACTCATCCCGGCCCAGGCAGCACACTCATGGGCGGCACCACCCTCCTCGTGTTCTTCCATAACAGCAACATCCCGAGGCATCTCCAGGTCCGAACCTACAGAGGAGGAGCTTGTTGAGCAGGGGAGAGGTTTTGACTGGCGTGGCCCTGTAGCAGCAGCAAGTAGCGGTGCTACGGTGGAGCAAGGAAGAGCGGAGAGCGACGGCGGCGGTGCTATCATAGAGCAAAGAGCAGCGATGGCGGCAGTGCTGGGAGGAAGAAGAAGAAGGAAAGGCGAGTGGGGGAAATGGCTAAGGACCTCCTGGCTCCCCTATTTAACCACACCCACATCGTGGGTAGTGGGATTGCTAACTGTAGCAAACCGCACGGTGCGGGTGTGTACTCCGTGAAAGAACGAATCATCGGCGAGCCACACAAGGGGTCACACAACGCAGAAGATCAAGCAATGGGACGTGGCTCTATGGTTATCCAAGAGGCACCCCACGATGTGATGGGGGTGCAATAACCTCTGACGGTGCATGGCAGTAACTGCTGCCACAACCCTTAAAATTAGGCAAAGGAAATGATTAGTTGCGACGTAGGATACGAGGAGGAGTACCTGAGAAGATAGGCATATAAGAGGTATATCCCAGATACAATGCTATGACTCGGTCAATAAGAGATAACTCGAAAAGAGCCAAAGAAAGTCGAAGTGAAAATCAAATCACCATGAGGTACTTCCGAGTTAAAATCGGTATAGGCCGACGTATGAATATATCGGCGAGATGGATAGTGATCCGAATAAGATTGAACCTGCTAAGGCCTTATCAACTAAGGCCGATGAGACCACACCATCTTTGGGGACTAATGTTGGGGGGGATGACCCTAGGTAGGGTAAAGACGGGGTAAAAGGACAAGGTCCTCCGAGGCAAAGACAGATCAAAGCGTGAGCTGGCCGAATCATAGAAGGGCTAGTCGGGTTATGGCTGGGTCACCCTGAGCCAGAAAGCACTTGCAAGACTCGACCAACATACAAGATATGTCGGCACGAGGAAGGAACTGTTTTCCTTTTGCATGTACCAACTTGGTCGGGTTAACTATACCTAGGCTAAGTCGGGAGATGGCTTATGCGAGAAGGAAGAAATCATCCCCAAGGTCAACGCTTTTCTCTCTCTACTGGGTTTTCCTGTAGAGACAAGCGCTAGAGACAAATGACAGAGAGACAAAAGTAGAGTAGAGCCTCACGAGTGTGATGATGTTTTACCGCCAACGGACAGACAACATGGACTCTGGGGTATTGCCGCACAGAGGCTGGCAACATACGAAAGAGGAGCACCACTTTGCTATTTCGGGAAGAGCATCTCTAGAGAATATACCAGGCCACGTAATCTAGATGTAACCTGGCCACCCCTTTATAAGGTGAGCCAGGGCCTCCAAAGGAGGGGGATCTTTTTGGCTAAGGGAAGAACCCTAGAGAGAGTAGAGAGTAGGATCACTTCATCTCCTTCCTCTCTACAATACAGTTCAAGGAGCACCTGTATTAGCCTTGGTTCATAATATAAGATCTTCGAGCAGTTCATCTTGTGTTGTGTTGTTTCATCTTTTTCTGTGTAGATTCACTACATTATCCCTCCCCGAATACCACTAGTGCACATTGGTCCTATCTTTAGCCTACCCTTGTCATCTGTCGTGACACCACCACGACAAGCATACACACGATTCTTCTAATAAGAGCCAGACATGTGGGATCCAATAGCCTGACTAGACGGAAGAGGCATCAAACAATGTTATCGAGTTGAAATCAGGGAGGCGCGACCGAAAAGTATGGTCAGCTAGAGACACTGACGTCCGAGACCTACACGCCTCAAAAGACTTCGGCGAGTCAACATCGCGCGAGGAACTGGAAATCTTGCTTCTTCCATGCACCGGTCGAGCTTCATCCACGTTTTTAGCGGTTTCGTCGTAGTAGAGGGACACGAAATTGAAAAAAAGTTTTCCATCGGCCACGGTCGAGCTGAGAATTTCGTCATGGAAGACGCGCGTTCTATGATGACCGTCGGGCCAAGTTGTTGCGGAAGGAAACATTTCTTGTAGTGTACGAGGGCAACAACCCTCCTCCGGTCAACCACAACAAAGCCGGCCGACAACTGTGGTGGTCGAACCGAACACTCGTCGGTGTGATGCGCCACATCACCGAAGGAGATTACCCTCGCCTTCGGTACCCGCAATTTTAGCCTCCGCGGAGCCCCAGCAGAGGCGGAAGAAGCGCCCGTGTCGCTAGTCCAGGCACCCCACCTCCGGATGGCCAGCCTCCGAGGGTGGAGTGATAGGTGCCACTAGAGTACGCTTTGGCGGCACGCCAGCTTGGGCGCACCAGCGACCCGGAGGAGTTCCCGGGCTAGCGCGTGGCCATGCGCGCATCTTTGGATCACGCCGAGGAAGACTCCGCATCAAACTACAGAAGGACTCAGGTTCCAGCCGCACGCTCCAAGCAATAATGATGACGAGGACGCTGAGGACTCCGAAGCCGTGTACGACGGGCCTAAGCAGGATTACGACTAGTTTTAGTTTTTCGTGTAATAAATAAATCGCCGAATAAATATTTCCGTACTGTTTTATGGACGTACGACTGGGAGCCCCGCCCCCTCCCCCAAATCGTGAACCAACTCGGTGCCCCCCATACGGGCCAAAATCGGGCCGCGCCAGACGCTGTATGGGGGGACAAGTGGAGATGCTCTTAGTTCGTTAGATCTGTAGCTACCCGCAAAAGCTCTAACCTTCGATAGATTTCTCCTCTCATCCATGCCACCAATAGGGAATGTATCAGGTATGCACTGCCCGTGGATGCACTGCCAGTAAGGGAGTGTTTAGTAGTCCGGGTCACCTCAGCAATTCCCATCTCAATAGATAATTCTAAAATTTTAGGTGTTTGGTAGACCGGCTTTCTCGCATGGGCACTTCCCAACTCGCCCGAAATATGCCCCTCAGCCATGCCTGGTAGAGAAGCTCGAATCGAGCTTCGCAGGTGGGCAGGGCTAAACTCGCCCGATATTTCATCCCCGCACGTCCCGGGCCCACGCTCGCGCCCACAGGGGTCAAGCCATCCTCCTCATTTCCCTCTTCTCAGCTCTCTCTCCCCTCCTCACACCAGCACCTCCGTCGACGTCGGCCTTTGCCTCCTCTACCGACATCGGCCTCCGCCTCCCTCCACCAACGCTGACCTCCGCCTCCTCAACTCCGGCCTGCGTCGCTACCTCCTGGACCGGTGCCGCCTCCTCAAACTCCCCTTGTCGCCGCCTACAGAAGAGCCCTTCTCAACGACGACCACGACCGCCGCCGCCTCGACAAGCACAGCCTCCACCTCCGCCTCTCTGCCTCCTTGACGCAGCCCCCGGTGCTGCCCTTTCTCCCTCCTTGACACTAGCCCTGCAGCTCGCCGTCCTCGCCCCGATCTGCACCGTAGCTCGTCGTCCCGCCTCGATCTGCACCATTGCTCTTTGTCCCCGCCCCGATCTACACCATAGCAGGCTTCTTCCATCCTCGTTCTTCACCGGCTGCCAGCTCGCTGGCCTGGATTCCCACCGGTGGCGGCGCCCAGAGCCAACTTTGCCAGCCACCACTCACGAGAGGACTTGATTGATTTTTGTCTTTTATTCAGGGTGTTGTGTGTAAAATGTTGGACTTGTTTGCAATTTAGTTCTTGGTAGAGGGTCTTGTGTGTAAGTAAGCAGATCTAACTCAGACCTCAATGTATACAAGCTACGAAACAACATCTTAACACAACATGGGCGAACACACATGAGCCACCAAACACGTGACAAAATCTCGATGCAGCTTGTATGAGATGAGAATACGTGAGGTGAGAAAGTCATTCTCTGATTGCCCGACCCATCAAACACACCCTAAGCTGCTGCGGCTCGCTATGCTCTGTCTGCGTTATGCAACCTTTCCGCTTTTTGTTTTACCAACATGGCGCACGGCCGTTAGTTTGTCACCTGGTTTTTAGGTGGATTGTTACCAGAGTGAGCAGTTACGTCATGAACGGTGGGGTGTGAATAAATTCACGGATGTTTATGGAACGATGTAGAGAAAGGTGGGTGTTACTGTAGCTGCCTGCGAATCCCAGTGTCCTAGGCCATCGGATGGAACCCAATCAAGGGTAGAAATTGTCTTTGTATGTCTAGACTCAAATATTCAAAATTGCTAAAAAAGACCGCAAATATGGTTTAAAAATATTGCATCAGCTTTACAACTATAAACACCGGAAATTTAAGAGCACACGCAAAATTCATTTTACGGAGGTATTTTGAGGCGCTATCTATTCATTGGCAGTGCCATTTTGGTCCTTTCTTGCTAAAGGTCTACCATATTTTATTGCTGAATTGGCTGGATTTTTTGTCTTTTTTTCTTTTCTAGAAAGGAGGTTGAATTCTCCGGCCTCTGTATCAAAATGATTCACCCCTTATGTTTAATTATACTATTCAATAAAGCCTTACAATTGTCACCTTCTTCAAACCGCATATAACCATAATGCTTACCGACTTATGACACTACACCTAAAAGCTTGATGACGGGATGGCCATGATCTTGGCCATGTACCCTAACCTCAAAATTACGCACATAACCTAAATTCGAAAGCCTCACCAAGCCACCCAACGGTGAGCTGGAAGCACAAACCGGTCCAGCAGACACTCATCGTGTGTCATATGCGCATACTATAGGAAGTCGTCGCTGTGGAATTTTGTGATCCGATCTTCAGACGATGCATCAACACATTGACTTTTCTAGGTCTGTAGTCGATGCCACCACGTGCCAGACAACGCCACCATATTGAGTACGCCCATCAACGTGTGCCCATTGACAATACCGTGTTGCACCACGCCGCTGAGGCCCACTATCTTTGAGGCGGAAGAAAGCACACCGCTCCACCTCAGGGCCCTTCAGGCCAGCAACTGCTCCAAACACGATGCCCCTAGGAGGGAGATCGGAGCGCATCAACATCTTCCAATCCGGAAGACAAAGATCTAGGGTTTCCCCTGGAGCAGCCTATGCAAGGAGGCGAGAGATGCAGCAACGATGCATTCGATAAAGTAACGACCCAAATATGCTGCCACCATCTGCCATGACCGGAGTCAGCTCAATTTTCACCGGCAGTTGCGCCTCCCCGGACCTGCAGCTTGCCACCCCGAGACTCAGTGTAGGATCCCTAGATCTGCCACAACCAGACCCCATTTGGCCAACCACCTCCGCATGAGGAGAACGCCACCTCCATGTCTAGGGCCCTAGCCCCGGTGTCTTTCTACTGCAGGCCAGCAGAATGCCCAGGTACTCCACCATGTGCCGCCATCATAGCCAGCATGGCGCGCCCTGCGAAGCATTCACGCCCTCCGATGGCCACTACCGCACGAAGCACTACATAGGGTCATCGTCGTCCCTCAGAATTATTGTCGGAGTAGACAGAGTAGCGGCCGCCACCCCTTCCCAGATCAGCGCTCGAGAAAGACCATGTCGCTGCGCCGCCAAGGCTTTGCCTAGTGACGCTACCGGCGGCGGCGAAAGGAGAGGGTGGTTGGCATATGGAACCTTGACGCGGGGGGGGGGGGGGGGGGGGATGACGGGGGCACTCTGGTGCAGCCCGGCAGGGCCACACGAGCGAGATCCTTTTTCCAGTAGTGAGACGATCAGGTTGTAATTACGTCTAAGGGGATCATTTTTTAAAGTACTCCCTCCATTCCAAAATATAAGATGTTTTTTATGTGTGGATTCATTCTGAACCTACGAAGTTGTCTAAATAAATTTATTTCACAAAAGTTAAAATATTTTATATTTTAGAACGTCAAAGGGAATTATTTTTTCAAAGTTGGTTGTGCAGACATGAAACTAGTATAACTACATCGAGTGATCTGGTTGTGCCGATTTCTTATGTATTTCCACTCGTTGAGCATTTATTCGTAGGTGTAGACACAAAATATTTTATATAGCAAACTATCCCATCAGTCAAACGTGACGGCACAGGCAGCCGCGTCCGCGAGAACTCTAGAATGTCCTACATCTCTTATTTTGGCGGGTGTTCGTACAAACGAATCCATGAAGTTTGAGCCGTCAGATCACTTGCGCTGGGCACTGATGGATGGCCGATGTTCACCCAATTGATCAAATCAACGGCTAATATTTGGTCATGCATCACCTGGATGGCTAATCCAAATTCAAAAACTCCTGTACTATAGTAGTAGTAGAAGTATAGAAAATGTCATTATCATGTTGAAGAAAATTCAGTTAAAAGTAAGATGATGTGGAGAGAGAAACAACATCCTGGTTCCTGGTTCCTGGAACTCCAAATCAAAAGAGCGCAGGCTTTCAGGCCACCCGTTCCTGTGAGCATCACGATACAAAAAGAGGGTCAAATTGTTTGACTGTCAGATCATACGCTTCTTCATACTAGGAGATTGCAAAAGGGACAAACCTATTTTGTGAACAAACTCATCATAGCGTGTAAAACGTGTGCTGTCGAGAAACACTGAATGGAGCATAAACGGGTCGTCCTGAAGTCGGTCAGTGACAACAATCCGAAAAATAAGCCCCGCGTTTGGAACACTTCTGTTGTGCAGAATTTCACTGGTGTTATGTTGAAAACTCCCCCCTTCCAAAAGAGAACACCACGCTTAAATGTTTTCAGACATCGACACCAGTTTTCGACCGGCACCGGCAATGCGTAAATGGCCATGTTAGATAAGGAAGAAGAATAGCACGAGGTACCTGTGCACAACTGATTGCATGAAACACGATCCATTTATGCCAGACAATGGTCCATGGGTGACGGCCAATCAGTTAGGGGTTGGTCTTGTTCGGCGCCGGCAACCCCATCCGGTGCTCTGCTGATCTGCTCCCGTGGCTCACACGTTCCCAGGTTTGTCTCTTTGGGCTAGGGAGCAAGGACTTGTCATGTGCTCTTATTGTCACCTCAGCTATGCTCAATGCAGCAGCTAGCATCAGGATTGCAGTTTAGGGTTCAATCATTGCGCATTGCCATTAAACTGTACAATCAATGGTTCTTGCATTCCAGAAGAAAGACTGGCACAAGATGCATGACCATAGTAGCATGAAAAACTCCATGTCTAGCATGGAGTAGCATGAAAAACTCCATGCTAACGGGCTGGATTCCAATATAGCTTCACAATAAATGAAAATCCAGGTGGAGGATCTTCTCCCTCCCTGGTGACCATACAAAAAAAAGAATCAGTCATACCAGATACATCGATAGATGACTCATAATGAGACTACGCATAAATGACTTATTCAGGTGTACGCCAAAAACAATCACACATCAGAGGGATGGAGAGCAACTGGTCATTGCAGAAACTTGAGTTCAGCATTAAGAAATCATAAATCAGAGGAATGGGGAGGCGCACCGACCTACTTCCAGAAAGCGTCAGTGCATTGATCAAAAGCAGTTCAACATCAGGAATGCATGCCCGACACACAAAATAATCCCGTGCTTCCAAGATGAGGTGCCGGCAGAAGCGATACTGATCCGCAGTGCAAATAGCTGATAGTACAAACTAACAGCATCAAATAAGTGCACATCAGCACAATTTGGTTTTAATAGAACTAACATCATGGATAGCATATTTAACTGTCAAGAAGGTTCCAAGATAATACAAACTTAAACAAGCTACAAACTTAAGAATCGCTAACAGTTACCACATAGCACAAAGTTGGTATCTGCTTTTGGAGGCTGTCTCCTTTTAAAGGGATCAGCTGGATCCAAATCATGGACACTATAATTGAGAATGCCAATAATGTAGTGATAAGACCAATCTGATGTAAAACGAAGCTGTGCACCTCTTGAGGCCCTGCTATCCACCTGAAGCGTCTCACGTTGTTGTGCAAAAAACACCTCATTGTAATGTTCGTCATTAACCTCAAAGATCATTAACTCTAGCACTCTAGCATTCAGTAAAAAGAACGTGGCGAAGTCAACATGTGACTTGATGCCCCGATAGTGTCGCCAAACAATTGTCTTCAGACGGATGTCAAGAGATCTTATAAGGCTCCGGTGTTTACGACGCCAGACGTTGGTTTTCCCTGGTCCATCTGACTGAAAAAGAACATAGACAAATAATATACCAATCATTTCAGAACTGTAAATAGATAAAACGAGCACTGAATACTATGAACCATCATCACAGATGAAATTGTCAACTGAATGTACAGCTTTTCCAAGCACGGAAAGCATCTCATCAAGTCAATAACACCATCCAGACTAAGAGCATGCATATTAACAGCTAAAATCTTGACCGTTCGCACCGTTGTCGTCAAGCTATCAACACAAAATCCCTTCATGAAGCATGGAAGACAACTTTAATGTAGGTGCAGGTACTATGTAATCCATCAGCACAAACAAATGCAGATAAGTGGAAAGGGGGCAGCTACCTGAATAATTGTGGACTCAAACACGAATCTGGTTCTAGAAGCAGAAAGGTAGCCTAAGGCCTCCAGTTTAGGTGCGGAGATTACCGCTATATCCAGGCACACAGATGAACCGAGTTGGAGCAAGCTTTGAAGACAAGGGGCATTCTCTATAACAAGTTCCCCAAATTTAAGCTCTTCCCGATAGTTATAACCTCCAACTCCTATGCTTCCGATGCTAGTGGAGTTGATTCGGACACAACGGAAGCCCGTGCTATTCTGAATGAGCAAGCACTCCAGAGCAGGGCAAGCAGCAATCATGGTGTGCAGCGAGGATTCGGAGATGCTGACCATTTTAAGCGCGAGCTTCTGAAGCTTCGGGAAGTGAAGCGCTTGGACGGCGCTGTCAGTAAGGTGGAAACTTCCGATGGTGGCAGCACGGAGAGTGTCAGAGAAACGGAAGGCAGCCATCGGCGCTGGCTGCCGAGTTGCCGGTGGAAACGGTAAGCTACGTGTGAAGCTGCAGAGCTCAAGCTCGTGGAGGTTGTCGAGGCTGGGGGACCGGAGCAAGGCGTCGGCTCGGTCGCCGTGGAGGTGGTACAGGGGCGCACAAAAGCGGCGGCCGGGGCCAGGGTGGGCGGCGAGGACGCGCGATATGATGACATCGAAGGCCTCCTTGTCGAATAGGAACGGATGGTAGTGGAGGTTGAGAGGGGCGGAGTGCCAGAGGCGGCGCCACCGGGAGGCGAGGACCTGGGTGCGTGCGCCTTCCTTGGTGGAGACGAGCGAGATGATTTCCCCGAGGACGGCGTCGGGGAGGTCGCTGATGCGGTCGTCGCCGCCTCCTTCCGCTCCTGGCAGCGGCGGCGGCTCCTGGTCCTGGTTCCCCGCCCCCGCTTCAAGAGAGCCCAGTCCCGCAGACTTCCTCTTCTTCGAGCATGGTCCAGCTGCCTCCATCTCCACTGCCGGCGGGGTCAAACGGGCGCCGCCAGGAGGAGGCTAGGGTCTGCCTGGGGCGGCGTCAGCGGAGGTCGAGGAGCAGATGGTGCGGCGGTTTGGAGGGAGGTAGAGTGATGAAACGAAATGGAAGGCGAAGCACAGCCCGTCCCGGTCCAGGACTGTTTTTTGGGGCAAAAACTAAAAAAAAAACAGGTGAGCACAGGGCAACCAGATCGACCGACGGTTCGGCTAGCGCTTTGGATTTTGTCCATTTTATTGGAAGAGTTTTCAAATTTTACAGGAGAAATTTATTACTATATTAATATTCTTAATTTTGTCTAGATAAAAATGCATCTAGTCTAAATAATTAACCAGATACATCCAAATCTAGATAAATTTGAAAACATTAATATGAACCGGAGGGAGTAGAGAAAATTAGTTCTATAGTAGCTCCAGAAAGGATAGCCGAACTATTTATCATTGCTCTTGGGTACTAGCCTGAGGATCGGCAAAGGATAGCCGACACTTCAATCGTCGGCTAGCCTCCCTCCCTATCTCCTGCCTAG
Source organism: Avena eriantha (assembly GCA_910589775.1). Classification (NCBI taxonomy): domain Eukaryota; kingdom Viridiplantae; phylum Streptophyta; class Magnoliopsida; order Poales; family Poaceae; genus Avena; species Avena eriantha. Next base: position 128,477,971 of record OU342743.1, on the reverse strand, counting down.
GGTTGCCGATCCACGATGCGATGATCCTTTTTTAGACAACCATGAGCTTTATTAATTAGGCAACAAGAGTTTTACGATCATCCATGATGACACACAAGATCATGCTGACTCGCATAACACTCAACATGACTTATTTTTGCCTACATGCGCTAATACATGCGCAACCTTATGGGCATAGTTCAATCGAGGTCCGGGCCTTGGTGTTGAAAATTCACATTAAAAGGTAGGAAGACGGTCCTCATTGATTCGTGTTTGTTCAGTATTCCCATGTATACGATGAGCGACCTCTTACAGGAAGGTGAGCATGGCTCCTTCGATAAGGAACTATCACACTTTTCTGGCAGGACCCCAAGGGGCACCAAAAGTATCACATGGTTAAGTGGGCTGACATTTAAGCCCCCCAAGTCATTAGGGGCATAGATATCCTAGCTTCCCGACACTTCAATAAGGCCCTATTGCTCAAATGGGTATGACGCATCCTGAACGACGACGGAGGCCTATGGCTCAAACTGATCAAGGCCAAGTATCTAGAGGTCGCCCCCTCTTGGATTGTGAACGCCGGGACGGCTCACAGTTCTGGCATTCCATCCAGGAGATCAAACATGAGATTCGGGTGAGGTTCACCGTCTCCATAGGAAATGGAGAAGGCACTGTTGTAGCCCCAGCAGACTATTTATTGTGGATGTTGCACCCTGTAACTCGTTGTGGATGGTTGCTTTATTTATAAAGCGGGATGAAAGACTAGTTTGAGACAACATGTACATATGCAGAATCTGTCAAAAAGAGCATAATACTAGGGCCACAAGAAAAGAAACTACTGCGTTCCAAAACTAAAGGCATTTTGGCACATAGTGTTTTTATCAGATATGTTCGTCGTCACAGGAACCGGAAACCCTCTTCCCTTCCAAAAAAAAGAACTTCATGCCGAAATGTTCTACTCCCTCCATTTCAAAATATAAGATGTTTTACCTTTGTGAAAGGAGTGTATCTATAACCCTTTTAGTGTAAGTGCTATGGATTTCGACATTACCTTTATAGAATTCTTTGTTGTTAGTGGGTAAGTTATTCAAATATGTATTTGAATTTAAAATTTGAATTCCAATGAAGTTATAAAATTCATAAATTGAATTATGGAATATTTAAATTTCTTCATCTTCAACATCTCCATTTCTTCTTGTTATTGATTCCTGCAACACAAGACAAGAAGGAAAGCCAAAGCAAACTAAAATAAAGGAAAGAGGGGGTTAGTGTGTTCGGATACTCTCAAATTTAGCATACTAATGATATGCTTAAGCTCATCATTGAGTGTTTAAAAAAAGACCAAGTGTAGGATCTATTTTTTTATATATAAAATGGCCTCAAATCACCATCATAGGCTTAGGGCAAGTTTCACCAAAGTTAGATGAAAAGGCAAAAGGTAAAACCCTAGAAAGTATCAAGTTTTTACTTGATCTGATCCACTAGACATAGCAAGCACCTCGCACACAGCTGCATGTTGTGTGATGTCAACACCAGAGTAGAAGTTGCATGAAGTGATATGAGGCAAGCCAGCCGTAGCTAGCTTGTCCAACATCAGTTTCTCCACAGCCATATCTCTCTACCTCTAGAGCACCACAAGATTTCACTGGTTTTCACCAGATCAACATTAGATCCATCCACACTAACACTAGATCCTCCCACTAAATTATCACCACCATCTGGTTGCTTAGAAAACAAGCCATCCAGGAGTTAGTGAAAGAAGATCAGGCAACAGCTAGGAGAAGCTGAACATCAGTTAAAGTAAAACACAAGCAAGAGGGAACCAAGACCGAGTTAGGCTCAGAACTAGTTGGCACAAGGAGGAGAAGGTCAGGCCAGAATCTAGAGCTAGTAGGGGAAGGCCAGCAACCTCAGCTAAAGAGGAAAAGGATAAGCACTAGTCCAAGTAGCAGGGTAGGATCAGCACTAGATCATCTGTACAAGGACCAAGCTCATCTATCTACTCTGCATAACAGGTTGACCACTAGATCCTGTGTAGTATTTGTTCTTGCTAGTTTATTTGCATAATAAAGCAGTAGTAGATCTGTCCTCAAATCTCAACTCAAATGGAATATTGAACCATCATAGGACATGTAGATGTACCCAAATATTTGTTCTTATCTTCTTGAGAATTTGAGGCCTCAGCTTTTACATCACTAGCATGGGGCATATTAAACCAACAAAGATATACATCATATCACTATACCACATCACCAAGCATACCGGGTGGGCAGCCATAGGTGATTACACAACTAGATGGTTTCCTAGATGTTCTAGGCATGTCATAGAGTGGTAGTGGTGATGATTATTCTCAGATAGGCATAGGAATGCTATGTTGGTCTCATCACAGAACTTTTAGGCATCAGTAGTACCTTTTCTTCTTTTTTCAGAATAGAAGCTTCAGACTAGAGCATCATTGGCAGCCAAAGTGCCATCCTTAGTTATTAATCAAGTAGCAGATCATGTTGCTATACCTGACTACTATGCACACTCAGTTGAGGAACCACAGTAGAATTTTATGTTGGGGTCGCAGCATAGAAAACAAAAAATTCCTACGATGTGAACTATACGCAAGATCTATCTATAGATACAAGCAACGGGTGGATATACATCCATAGAGAACTTACCCTCGAAGACAACAAAGCTTTGTTAACGAGATGGAACTCGTGGATGATATAGTCGTACACTTGCCGATCTCAAGATCGTGATGAAGTCCAGCAGGTTCGGCTCCAGCACGTCCATCAGATCCAGCTCCAGCAAGTCCAGCACCACCAAGTCCAGCACCGCAAAGCAGCGGTGCATCCGTGATCGCACACACGTCTGGTACCCCGACAACCTCCGTTCCTCTCTCCAGCAAAGCAGCGGAAGCAGCAACTCCTTTCTTGATAAAGCCACCGAGAACATGTATCTCGCTAATCCGAGACCATGGGGGAAAATACTAGAGAGGGAGAGAGATCCTTCACGAGTAGGGGTGGGCACAAAACTCTAGGCTCGAGGCTCGTCTCGGACTCGATAAGGCTCGGCTCGGGCTCGACTCGACTCGGAGTTTGTACAAGCCAAGCCTGAACCCTGCTACTCAAGCTCGAGGCTCGACAAGCCCGCTCGGTGAAGCTCGCAAGCCGGCTCGAAGGCTCGATGAAATTTTAAAAAATGAAAATTCACCATGGTCTCTCTTAAAAATGTAACAATTCACAATTGTAAATACATTTCAACATGAATACATCCATAACACAGTATAACAAGTTTTACAAAGTACCAATGACGATAAGAGTAGCATACAGCACAGATTCATAGCATGATTTGCATAGTTATGAACACAAAATTGGTCGGCGGGAAATTCCATAGTGCTTTATTGGCTTTTGGTATGCAAATACTAATATGCATACCACCAGAGAAACTCAGCAACAACTAATTGCATGATGTATGGACATGCCACGGGAGAACCTCAGCACCAATATGTTTTCATAGCACGAACTGTCAAACTGGTATCAGTAAACTCTATAGTCTTCGTGGCTTTTGTTGTAGCAATAAAATAAAAGTTGATCTAGACGCCACCCATGAAAGCTCGATGCACACACTGGTCTTGCCAATGGTATTAAGCCGTTCTATTAATCCTGATTTCCTTGCTGAGTCAGGAGGTGTGGGTGTGCCAAAATAGATCGGTGACTTGAAAGAGTTGTAGATACGTATTAGAGGTCATAGACATCAAACGAACTGGAGTATTTAGTAGCAGAGCGATTAAGGAGCTGAGAGAGCAATTAAACACCGCTGCTGATTGAACTAGTACATATATATTACCATTTATTTTCCCCATCTCGGATGGATAAATCCGCTAGCTATACCAGATTGGATAAAAGTTAGCAGGCTGAGAACGAATTGAATCGACACCAGACAGGCTTTGCCTTGAATCACCGCATGTTCCGCTCCTCCTCGAATTGAATGAATTGTTGGATCCAGCACAGTGAGCTCCGCCGCTGAGGGACTAACCCTGGATGGTTGTTGGATGAGCGGAACTGCCCCGTCGCGAGAGGGGCCAGGGAGGGGATCCATGGAGGAGCAGGTAGGGCTGTCGTGGTGGCGGTCGGCGTCCGTGGAGGCGGCCGTAGGTGGCACCGTGATGTGAGATAGAGAGAGAGCAAGTTGAGCGCGTGAGGCAGGGGTCGGGTGGGGGAATCCCACGCGTGGGCATCTGGGCATCGGCTCGTCGAGCCTAACGAGCGAGCCACGAGCCTTACCGAGCGAGCTTCGAGCTTGCTGTTTCAGAAGTTTGCAGCACCAAGCCGAGCCCCGGCTCGGCTCGAACTTTCCGAGCCTGACCGAGCCGAGCCACGAGCCGGCTCGGCTCGGCTCGATTCCACCCCTATTCACGAGGAGGTGTGAGGAAGAAGGGGTATGAGGATGGCCTTTTGTAGGAGGAAGGGGTGCCCCTCCCCATGGCCGACGCCCAAGGGGTGATCCTTCGACTCCTCATTCATGTGGTGGTAACTCCCTCCACATAAATTTGCCCCTTAACATTCCTCTTTAAAGTCTCCACTTTAAATGCATTAAATTTCTCCAAATTTAATGCTCTCTCATTTAATAAAACTCTTTTATTAATTTTATTCAGAATTTTGTTAATTAGATTAATTAACAAACATTCACATAAAACCCCCTGCAACATTTCAATATTACATGCAGAACCAATTTTAGCAATTTCACCCGAAACAGTTTCGGTGTCTATTGAAATAATTCCAACGCTTTCTTAAATCTTTATATGAAACATATTTTCTCCAAATGGTGTCGGTATCCCTTAAGTGTGTCACCCTATGGTTCGTGAATAATGCGGACATGATCGAGACCCCTCTCAGATCAATAATCAGAAGTGGGACCTGGAGATCCATACTGACTCCTACACATTCAACGATGACTTCTGTGATCGTGAGAACCTTTAACGCTAGTAACTAAATCCCTTTGTCTCGCGATATATTACATGTCCAAGATTCGATCATCGGTATCTCCATACCTAGTTTGATCTCGTTACCGACATGTACTCTTTTCTCGTTCCCGTGATATAACATTCTAGTGATCACATCACTTGCTTGCAAGCTATCTTAATGTGATATCACCGAGAGGGCCCAGAGTATATCTATCCGTCATCGGGATGGACAAATCCCACTCTTGATCCATGAGCCTTAACATAACCCCTTCGTAGCACTGAACCCACCTTTATAGTCACCCTGTTATGGTGTGACATTTGATGTTATCAAGATACTCTTCAGGTGTTAGCAATTAACATGATCTCATGGTCTAAGGACTAAGATTACTTCGTATGATGTTATAGCAATATAAACATAATGACTTTGATCGTAATGCTATACTTTGGATGAATGTTCATTACATCATTCCACCAATGTTGTGACCTCGTTATTAACAACATCTAATGTCCACGATTAGGAAACCTTAATCATCCTGTTAATCAATGAGCTAGTTTATATGAGAGGCATTACTAAAAACTTTGTATTTTGTTTATTAAACACACATGTATTAACGGTTCCAATTAATGCAATTATAGCATGCAAAATAAACATTTATCATAAATATGGAATAAGATAATAAGCACTTTATTATTGCCTCTCGGGCATATTCCCTTCAGTCTCCCACTTGCACTAGAGTCAATAATCTAGTTTGTAAACTTGTATATACAACACCTAGGTGTTGAATATACGCGTTTGCTAGTGGTTAACATAATTTACGGATCTGGCACTTTCAGGTCCGTGTGTATTTGCATGTCTTTGCGTCTCTACACATCGCTCATTCTCAAATGAGATGGCATTGTATAAATTTGGTCCTTTGGTGAGACCTTTAGTTCGTTCGGGTTAAAATATGTTGATATTATTGTCATACAATATATCTTCATAGTATTATCCCACTTTGAACCACATCTAGTTTGATAACAAACTACTTAACACAAATGCCCTCCTTTGCTGCTACTATAACAGTCATATACTTAGCCTTTTGTTGTAGTATCCGTCACAATGTCTCAACTTTGGAACTCATCCAAATCCATCATGGAACATCCTTTCCATTACATTGTGCCACCCATAGTCTAAATTGAGATAAATTTTAAGTTGTATCTTGTGACAAATCTAGTATCAATGTAACACTTTACAATGAACTACCTTTAACTATTTGTCACTTATACATGACATATTCTTAGTTCTTCCAAAGCTTATAAGAATATTTTTACTATTGTCCAATGATCATCTTATGAATCATTCTGGTATGTGCTCATAACATTTAGAGCATAGGACATTCTGGATATATACATATCACGGTATAATCGATCAAAATCTTCATGTGATTTTACTCACCAAGTGTTGAAACACTTGAATCTTGATACAATCCTTTCCATGCAGCAAGAACCTTTCTTGTTGTTTCCATATTGAACCCTTTCAATATCTCATATATATATGTCTGGCACAACCATATTAGCGCCTCAATATATCCATATAGATATTGATGCCAAATATTCCGCTTTTGCCCAAGTCTTTCATCGAAATATTATTTTAATGAAATTCTTAACTTGTGTCAATACAAGATACATCATTTCTAATCAAGAATATGTCCTCTACATAATGTATTAGAAATTATGTCTCAGGACTCCCACTTAATTTCTTGCAAATGCAAGCATCTCCATCATCTCTGATGAAATTAAACTCCTTTAACATTTTCATCATGGTGAAGATTCCAACTCCGCTATGCTCACTTAAACTATTGAAGTTTGCATGCCCTTTTAGCACCCTATGAATTAACAAAACCCTTCGGACCATGTCATGTACACGTCCTAGGTAACAATTCTATTAGAAGAACCTTGTTTTGTTTATTCCACTACCATATACCAAATTATATGTAGTGGTTGCTACATTAATCTGTCAAGACTAAATATCGCTATGAAAGATCAAATCTTGTCATAGTCAACTACTTGAACATTGCCGTAAACTTCTTTTCGACATGTCGACTATTTCATAGATGTTAAACATCCATGTCTATTTCTTTATAGATCCAAACATGACTGATAGGCTTTACGCCTTTTTAGAGGGTCTTCCAAGTTCAGAAACTTGATTTCTCGTGTATGGATACTATCACGGATTCTATGACTTCTAGTCATTTTATGGAGTCAGGGCCCATCATCGCTTCTTTGCATGCAGTCGGTTCATCATTGTCAAAACAATAACGACTTCTGTTTCAAATCTTACTATTTGATTCTTACCGACCCACACGGTTCAATAGGAACTCTAATCTCCGAGATCACACCCTTTGTAATCACGGGAGCCATGAGCATTGTGGCCGCCATCGGGACACTTTCTGGCGCTGCGCTACTTAGCACATATAGCTAAGGTTCAACAACCTTATCAAAGTTCTATTTTCCTCCCACTTAACTTTTCACGAAAAGTTCTTTCTCAAGAAACTTGACGTTCCAAGCGACAAACTCTTTTGTCCTCAGTGTTATGGAGGAATTCCCAACGAATTCTTTGGGATAACCTACAAAGACGTGCTTATCCGACTTTGGTTGTAAACATTTTACTTATGCATAGCATACCAAAATTTAAGAAAAGACAATTCGGGTTTTATCCCAAATCATAACTTATATGGTGTCATTTCAACGGATCATGATGGTGCTCTTTTTAGTGTAAAAGCGGTAGTCTCTAAAGATTCAATCCTTAAAATATAATGGCAGTTTTATAAATGACACCTTTGATCTTACCATGTCAAACATGGTTTGATTTCATCTCTCAAATATGCCATACTCCTATGGTTTATCGGGAAACACAAATCATGGAACAATTCCTCAAATCTTAGGTGTTTTGCTAAACATGTAACTCAAATATTTTCCTTTATGATCGAATCATAAACTCTTTTATTTTCTTGTTACAATCATTTTTCGCTTCATCTTGAAAGTCTTTGAACAATTTTCAAATGTTTCATACTTCTTCCTTATTAAGTAAATATATAGATATATTCACTCAAATTTCTGGAGAAAGCATATGAAGCAAAAAAGATCCATCGCATATGGCTACATATAATGGACTATGCACAATTTCCAATAAGCTAGTCATCCATTCCTCTTTGGCCTATAAACGGAGTTTCAATTATCTCGAGGAAAGTTTCAAAAACATCAATTGATCAAAATCAAAAGACTCCAAAAATCCATCAACATGGAGTTTCTTCATGTTTACTTTCAAATATAATTCAAACAACGATGTCAATTCATAAGTGATCTTTCAATCATTTGTCTTGTGACATTTTAGCAATAGTGTTTATGGATGTGATTTCTCCTACTAGACTTGTAAAAGTTCTTCCATCCATTATGGAATACGGTAATTATTTGAACAACCATTGTTCTCGTAATACTGGAACAAAATAAAAATTATTTAAACAAATCTTGAAGACAAGCTTTGGTCTCAACGAGAAACATAATAACACTTTATTTGTTTTCGATGAACATCATCACTTAATCTCTTGCTAGTTACTTAGGCCATTGTAGTTCATGAATTGCATTGTCCTGTATGACACTTCATACCAACCAATTCGGTATCCAATACCTAAGAACCACATTGTTTAACAAGCAAAGAATATAGCCATAACATGTATATCTTCTATATACCTAAGCTGGACATCTCCAACTTTTCTTTTCTGCCAAATATTTTATAGATTCTCTTTCAGCAATTCCTTTTCCTTTTAAAAGAATCTATCAACATCAATAGTGGTGTCATTCACATGACACATAGTACAAAGCGTGTATAGTCAAATACTGATACCTTTGGACTTGCACTTTGAAGTGGATCACCATCATCAAATGTTTGGTATTCTTTCAAAAAACCATGCTTTAGTAATCTTTAAGTGTAGTAAACATTTTACTTACATCTTCTATTCATCCTTATCATGACAACTTTCATTATCAAGCTACTATAGCCTATAAGGATGCATTGTGAGTATAATATCAGTTCCCAAAACCTTTTTGGTAGATTAGGACGCCTAGTGTCTCCAATCTTCACAAATTCTCATACAATATGAGAACTTGTATTTTGTGAAATTATACTCTATCATATTGCAACCATAAACTTTGTTTCAGATATCACAATATCTTTCACACATGATGGTTTCTGAAACAATTATTTCAGCTCCTAGATAAGCTCGATATTAAAACAATTTTTGAATATCAAGAATCATGGAGGCAAGCATGATACTTAAGATACTAACATTGGAATTCTTACTCTTGATTTAATACTACTTATTAAACTGCATGGAGTAAATAGAGTTTTCTAAAGTTTGCAATAGGACTTCTAAACCTTAAATTGACATTCAAAACAATACGATACCCGTTCGTAAAGTAAATATCCAGAATTCTATAAATCTATTATCTCAATTAAAACTAAGCATAAGGTAGTGACCAGATGCCAATGACTACAACAAATTATGCAAATTCACTTTGATTTAGTTTATGAAAAATTGAGTTCGACTAATCCAAATTAGAAATGAACTCCCACTCAAAAACGACACCCCTCATGCCTTTTTGGTGATTACATGAACCAAATCCACTACACCAAGTCCGATCATCACGTGAGTCGGTGTAGCTTCAAAGGCGAGCATCAATATGGGCATCACATCAACTATATGACTCATGCTTAACTTTTCGGTCCGTGTTCCGAGGCCATGTCTGTACATGCTAGGCTCGCCAAGTAAGAACCTTAGTATTCGCGTGTGTAAAACTGTCTTACACCTGTTGTATTAAAGCGCGGAGTCAAGTACACCCGATCATCACGTGATGTCTCGAAAAATGATCCATAGAACGGTGCATACTTAAGGAAGAACACATTTTATCTCAATATTTAAATGAGTGATCATCTTATAATGCTACTAAAAGCGCCAAACTAACAATATAAGATGCGAACATCATATGTGTGAAGTGGAATGATATGGTCCATGCATTTGATCACCATCATATGCATCATGGTATTATCTCTATCATTCCTTTGTGTGTAAGGCCAAGGTCTATGGAACTTACATGTTAAGTGTGTTGTAAGAGTATCAACTATAAATCAACTTACAACATTACCATATCATGACACTAGCCCAGCAACGATCTAAACTAGACACCTCTAATTTATCAATTGCAAGTTTTACGTGGCTTAGGGCTTTCGAAGATAGAACCGGTCTTACCCACGAACATGGAACCACAATGATGACAACTAAATTATTAGCAACTTGTTGTAAATCAGATATTGACTATAGTAGAAGAGACAGACACCTGCCAGCCACTTATGCAAAACTAGTTGCATGTCAGTCGTGGAACCGGTCTCATGTGCGATGACATGTAAGGTTGGTCTGGGCCGCTTCATCCCACTATACCACCAATATCCAAAGCACATATAAGAAGTAATAACATGATCATCACCGCCCACATACTCTTATGTGTTCTACCCGTGCAAAGCACCTACGCATAGATCAAGCTCTGATACCATTGTTGGGGTCACAACATAGAAAACAAAAATTTCCTACAATGTGAACTATACGCCAAGATCTATCTACTAGATATAAGCAACAGGTGGATATACATCCATAGAGAACTTACCCTCGAAGACAATAGAGCTTTGTTAACGAGATAGAACTTGTGGATGCTGTAGTCGTACACTTGCCGATCTGAAGATCGTGATGAGTCCAGCAGGTCCGGCTCCAGCACGTCCATCAGATCCAGGTCCAGCAAGTCCAGCACCACCAAGTCCAGCACCACAAAGCAGCGGTGTATCCGTGATCGCACACACGTCTGGTACGCCGACAACCTCCGTCCCTCGCTCCAGCAAAGCAGCGGAAGCAGCAACTCCTTTCCAGATAAAGCCACCGGGAACATGTATCTCGCTAATCCGAGACCATGGGGAAAAATACTAGAGAGGGAGAGAGATCCTTCATGAGAAGGTGTGAGGAAGAAGGGGTGTGAGGGTGGCCTTTTATAGGAGGAGGGGGTGCCCCTCCCCATGGCCGGCGCTCAAGGGGTGACCCTTCACCTCCTCATTCATGTGGTGGTAACTCCCTCCACATAAATTTGCCCATTAACATTCCTCTTTAAAGTCTCCACTTTAAATGCATTAAATTTCTCCAAATTTAATGCTCTCCCATTCAATAAAACTCTTTTATTAATTTTATTCAGAATTTTGTTAATTAGTTTAATTAACAAACATTCACATAAAACCCCCTGCAACATTTCAATATTACATGCAGAACCAATTTCAGCAATTTCACCCGAAACAGTTTTGGTGTCTATTGAAATAATTCCACCACTTTCTTAAATCTTTATCTGAAACATATTTGCTCCAAATGGTGTCGGTATCCCTTAAGTGTGTCACCCTACGGTTCGCGAATAATGCAGACATGATCGAGACCCCTCTCAGATCAATAATCAGAAGCGGGACCTGGAGATCCATACTGACTCCTACACATTCAACGATGACTTCTGTGATCGTGAGAACCTTTAACGCTAGTAACTAAATCCCTTTGTCTCGCGATATATTACATGTCCAAGATTCGATCATCGGTATCTCCATACCTAGTTTGATCTCGTTACCGACATGTACTCTTTTCTCGTTCCCGTGATATAACATTCTAGTGATCACATCACTTGCTTGCAAGCTATCTTAATGTGATATCACCGAGAGGGCCCAGAGTATATCTATCCGTCATCGGGATGGACAAATCCCACTCTTGATCCATGAGCCTTAACATAACCCCTTCGTAGCACTGAACCCACCTTTATAGTCACCCTGTTATGGTGTGACATTTGATGTTATCAAGATACTCTTCAGGTGTTAGCAATTAACATGATCTCATGGTCTAAGGACTAAGATTACTTCGTATGATGTTATAGCAATATAAACATAATGACTTTGATCGTAATGCTATACTTAGCAAATAATATGGTGTATGGATATTAGTAATAATGCACAACACATATACCACAAGAAAAATAAGCATATGATATTTAATTCCACAAGCAAATGTTGCCACAATTGTTTGTCTATATATACTATAGCCCTTAATTTAAGCAAATAAGTGACAACCATAGCAGATAATTACAGCTGGTAGTAAAGGACAAGCTCAAGAAAGCAACACAATTAGAGTCATTGAAACCAAGGTCAAATAATCATTAAGTTCTCACTGAGAAATAGTTTAGCATCAACACCATTATCCAGCAGCACATTAGGATTACCGAGGTTGTGAATCAAGTCATAGGAGCACATATATAGTTATAGTAAATAAACAATAGCAGATGTAGTGAACAAAGTTAAGCCACTAACAATCATTTCACAACATAACACCACCAACAGTACCAAGCCAAACCTAGTTTGAGCAAAGCATGCTCATTAACCCTATTAGAAGAATCATCCCAAGCTACTAAGATAACCAAAGAACTACTGCTAGCACGGAAGGGGGAAACCCTAACTAGGGTTTAATGCAAAGTGAGAGGAGTGAGGAATAGAGAGAAAGAGAGAGGGGACTGGAGAGGGGAACTTACTTGTGGTGCTCGCTTAGAGCTTGAAGAAGAGGAAGCAGAGAGGTAGCTAAGGTGGCGACGGGTGCCACGACACGGCGACACAGGGGGCACGATGGTGTTGCGACTGTGCTAAGCCGCGACCGGCGGCAACGTCCATGCCATTAAGTCCCCAACAGTGCCTAGAAATGACCGGAAGCATCATCGATGCATGACAACACCGAGGCAGATGAAACCCTAGAACCATCCGAGGAAGGGGCGGCCATAGGTGAGCAAGGTTTCTAAATCGGCTTGGACAGATAGTTAGGTCTCGACGAGGCGTGTCGACTATGACCAGCGATAGCAGCCAAGGAGGCTGGAGCAGGCCGTGATGTGCAGGCGAAGGTGGTGGCGTCATGGTGTCGCCAGAGAGGGGGAGCGGAGCAAGGTCGCCTGAGGGAGGAAGCGAGTGAGGGTCGGGTCAGTCGACCGAGTGAACCGATCAGTGTGGTTTTGGCCCAACCGTGTGGGATGGGCTAGGTATTGGGGTGGGCTGGCCCAAGAACCGGGCCTAGTGTAAAAAAAAGAACTGGATTAAACTAATTATGGAAATTACCAAAATGACCCTATAAATACTTAGAGCTCTAGAAAAATATAGAAAAATCCTAAAAATACCTGTAATATATCAAAATGATCACAAAAATAATGGCTACTTAGGAAAAATATAACATTACTTAATTAAGTTTAATGAAGTATAACTAAATATTAAAGCCACCAAAATCCTAAATTAAATATAAAAATATAAGGAAGAATCCTAAAAATCAATAAAAATCATTTTTGTATATAAAAATAAAATTACTATTTTATAAAAAATGATAGTTATATAATTCCAAATCATTTTAAGATTTAAAAATAAATAAATATTGTAATTAGCTTTATAAAGTCTTTCTCTTCTATTAAGATAAATTCTTTTCTTGCTTTATTAAACTACTTAGGGTTTATTGAAGTGTAGAGAGTAGTTCTTTGAAGCTAGAATAAGTAGAACTTATATGAAGTCTAGTCCTTTAAGCAATAATGTTAATTCTAGAATTTTCCTAAATACTTCAACTATCACAAATTATTGAGATCGTCGAGGTATGCTATCATTAATAAAATAAATCTTGTTTTTCAGGACTATAATGGCAAACCAAATCTTGAATTCATCATTCGCTTACATTAAAAGTGAATGATCCCACATACTTGATCATGCTTAGGAAAACCCTAGAACTTGATAATTTTTTAGACTCTATGTCTTAAACCATTTATGTTTTTATAGTTAACTTTGGTCTGTTATACAATCACCCAGAAGTATAATGTCTCAACATGATTTGTACCTTGTTAAAAACCATAATTTTAATCCTAGTAATATTCAAGATTGATGAACTTAACATAAGCCACATTTTCTTCGAAGCTTATTCTTTTGCCACTTAAAACAATAACTCTATAAAAGTTTCCTTTAACTCTTAACAACCCAACACATAGATTTTCATCCTAGTTCCTAGATGATAATCAACCTGAATCTTAGATTGTTATTGTACTTACTTTTGTATCTTGTATGTTAAGACTTAAGTTCTTCTAAGATATATCTGCTTGTAAAGTAAAATTGAAGAAAAAACAAATCTTAAAGAAATCACCTAAGTTCAATTCATGTTTAATATTGGGGAATATCTTTAGGAGTTTTATAAAATGCATAGCATTACTTATGCATAATCGCATATTGCTTCTTTAAACATTAGTCCTTACGGGAACAATGATGCTATTTTCAGATATTGGATCTTCTATTATGTCGAAGACGTGATTGCATAATCTTGTAATTACAAATGGCAAGTTTAGACTTGCTCATGTCCTTTGGTTATTTTCTATAAAGTATTTGCAAACTATTAACACCTGCACTTTGAAAAGGATGGAAGAAAACACTATTTTCATAATTAACTTGAACTATTGGTTATTGATCCAGGGTGATCAGCTGATCTACTATGACCGGCAATGGAACCGCCATAGCTCAGAAATGTATAATCTAGTATTTAATAACCAATATCACTGGTGATTCTTGCGTTGTAGATTACGCGTTAACCATGAGATCTATATTGTCTCTAGGGAAGTCAGCTGGATCTTCTTCCTTTCGCATGTCAACGGATGATCTGGTTGTGGCTGTAACTCCTCAAAGAGGGTTGGCAGCATATGGGTGGGATCCCTCAACGTCCCACGGCATATGGTATCTACGAGGGTTGTGTGTTTCAGGCCGTAATTGGAAACTAGTTTTATCCTGGGTCTGGCATGCAATCCTATGGGCATGCGGGGTCGCGGAGAAGGGCAGTGATCAGCTTGGGTTCTTATACTAGGCCCCACACCAAAGAAAGTGTGGACGGGAAAGATCGCCTAGTTGTGCAATAAGGATAAGGATCTCTCACGGGTAAAACAACACACCTCTGTAGAGTGTAAAAAAGTGTGATTTGTTACTCCCTGTTCCAAAAAGGAGCTGCGAACACTGCAGGAAAGGAACTCCATGAAGTTCTAATAAACCTATGAAGACTAATGCACATAGCTTTTAAGAATAAAAGCAACCTTTGCAGAAATGTTTATGAAAACTTGCATACCCTATGAAAGGACATTTACTATCATAATCACTTTTGGTGTTCGTTAACAACAAGTAGAGCTTTTTATAGTATGCTATTATCTACAGGTTGATATATTGCAAAGTGAAAAGGACCCTTGGCCTACGGAACGTTTCCTGCATATTTACTTGACTCCTGGGAATTCCAGACCGGAGTCTCCGGTCTGCCTGGAACAGTCTCTGGTGTGGTCCGAAGTTTCCCCAGGAGTCTCTAGAGGAGGCTCCAGTTTCCTGGCTGGGTCAGCCAGAGAGGTGGTCCGGAGCATGGTCCGGAGCAAGGTCCGGAGTCTCCGGTCCTTGCCTCTGACCGGAGTCTCCAGTGTAGATGGACTGGAGTCTCCGTTCCACTTGGCTCACAAAAGGGCTGGGTCAAACTATGTGATGGTCCGGAGGCTGGTCCGGAGATGGGCCGGAGTCTCTAGTATAGACCGGAGTCTCCGGTGTGCAGGCCGGAGTCTCTAGTCTGTCTTTTCACCAACAGTCCGAAAACGGTTCAGTGGAGTGAAGGGCTATAAATAGAGGACCTTATCCTCTTCCTCCAGCTGCTCATCCCACTGAAGAACACCATGACCATTTGAGCCACCAAATCAACAAGACCTCTTCATCCAACCATCCAAACTCATTTATCTTTGGAGAATCGAAGGAGGAGGCCTTGATCTACAGCTTCACCAAGAGAGATCTTCATTTCCCCCTCATTCTCTTGAGGGCCCCCATGCTCTAGTATTTATTTGGAAACCCTAGCTTTTGATTTGGTTCATACAAGCTTGCCTTTGATTGTTTGACAGCTTGCTTGTATTTTGAAGCCTCCAATTAGGTTGTGGATGTGTGCCCCGAACTCGTTGTAAAGGTGTGGGCTACCACCTTGAAGGTTGCCGTATAGTGGAAGAGGTGAATCAAGCCCGTTGGGGTGAGGTTCATCGGAGAACAAGGGAGGCCTCTCGTGGCGTTGGTGGTTTGATACCACCCCCTCTCCAAACGTAGACGTACTTTCCCTCCAAAGGAAGGAACTACGGGAAACAAATCCTTGTGTCTCAGCGTGATCAACTTTGGTTTCTTCTATCCTTTACCACACTTTACTTATCTAGTTCTTGCCTCGTGTTTGTGGTAGATTGGCATATAGGTAAATTCACCGTAGTTGCATTATCTAGTTAATTTACCTTTGTGTCAAACCCTAACTTGAAAAAGAGGAAAATTTGAAGTAGCACCTATTCACCCCCCCCTCTAGGTGCCCATACAATCCTTTCAGCCTATGTGAAGGAGTTATGTGCTAGAGAATAATAAAGTGTATTATTTGATATATCTCCTATATGTTCATAATATGTTTCATACTGTGCTATAACTATATTAATACGAAACGTTAATATATGTGTGGTATGTAAACAAATCGTGTCTCTAGTTACCTCTAGCGAACTAGTTCATTGGTCATGCGGATGATCTGGGTTTCAAGATCATGGGCAGTTATGCCAATTGACAATGAGGTCACGTCATTGGTGGAATAACGTGGTATAAAAACATCCGACAGTTGTATCTCAATGAGATCTAGTTACAAAGTTCACCATTGATGATAAACACATGAAACCTCGCAACTTGATCCTTAGACTGTGAGATAACACAAATCACCGTTCTAGAGGGATCTTAGATGGTATCACGTATCATTCCGTGATTGGATGATCAAAAAGGTGCCACTCAGGTTTCCCAAAGGGGAGTGTGGAGGAGTACATATCAAGACCAAGATTTTCCAGTCCATGTAACGGATAGATACATATGTGGCCATATCAGTGACGTTGCATTAACAAAGCTTGCAAGCATGTGACTGGGTCATGGAATGCAACGGCATGGGAACGAGTAAACAAGTTCATCGGTAACAAGATCAAACTAGGGTATGGAGATACCGAAGATCAAGTCTCGGATGAACTAGGTATCAAGTGGCAAAGGGAAAGGGAAACGACTATTCATGGTTCGAGCGAAAATATTCGTGGAATGCACAGGGGTCATCATGGGCATCCAGGTCCTATTGATGATCATTGATATGAGAGGATTCTCAATCATGTCTGAAGTGTTCCTAAACCGAAGAATGTCATGTTTAAGGGTGGGGCGCTTAGGGATAGATGAGGCACCATAGGAGAAATAAAGAGAGAGAAACTAGAATAGTTCCGGGTAACATCCGGTGGTGATCGGAGGGGTCCAGAAGGAGTTCCGGAGTAAAGGAATATAATAATATATGTATTTGAATGTTAATTGGATAATTAATGTTAAATATATATTTTATTTTATTATTAAAGGCATCCCAATGCTAATGGGCCTCACCCGAAGGGGAGGCCCAAGGGGCAAGGTGCCTAGGGAGAGGGGGCCAACCGGCCTAGGCTTAGTGGGCCGCCCAAGTGGGGCCCACCTAGGGCCGACGGCTGCCCATAGGTGGCTGGTGGGTGTGGACAATAGTCCCACACCGCCTGGACCCTGGGTGGTGCGCTCCCCTCCTACTATATATAGGGGTCTCCCCTCCCCTTTGGAGGCATCCAATTCTCTCATTCTCTCTCTCTCATTTTCCATTGAGGACTTCTCTGTAATATTGGGGAGGACCTCTAGGGATTTGAGTTCTCCACCTTCACACTACCCTCGTGTGATCTTTGGTATGGCATCTTCTTCTTCCGCTGCTCGGCTGGATTGGAGCCCGGGAGACGCCGCCTACACCGGACGTGTGTAGTACTTCGGAGGCACCACACTTGGGGTGCTTGGAGCTGCTCGGCTTCATCAACATATGCCTTCCTGCGTAAGGCGTGCCTCGGTCTTAAAGGGTATGAATACCATATCTCTCTTTCATTACTTATGTCTACATAGTATAGATCCTGGTATTAGTGTTCGCATAGTTAGAAATTTTCTGTTTTCTGCTACCGAACACTACACTATGACATGTGGTCTATGGTTGTAGATAGTGCATCATACACTCCTTTTTAGTGAACTTGTTGAGTATGCTCGTACTCAACCGCACCTTCTTAACCCTTGATAGATTCTAAAGTCGATGAAGACATCATCAACACCAAGAGACGCTTAAATGAATCATCATCAAAAGTTCAAGCTCTTCAAGGAAGTGAATGGAGACAGCATATACATCAAAAAAAGTAAAGACAAAGTTCCTGATTAGATAGGAGTATAATCTCTAGCCCTAGAACCTATTTCTGTAGAGCATTGCAATAGCAACAATTGCAAACTAGATAGTTTAGATACTAGTCTTATTAATATGTTAGTTTTGAGTTGTTCTTTGTAAGATTTTCTTTCTCTCTATATAACCTAGAGTGTTCTCTAGATATTTTGTAAAAAGTCGAGTTGTAACCTATAGACATGTATTGGACCTGTTGTGTTTCTGTTGTACCACTCTGAGGGGTGTAATACTGGTGGAACAGTATTTCATTAGTGTTATGTCAATGACTATAGTGTACTACATCATGCATTGGTAAGCTGGGTCACCGCACAGCCCAAGTCCGGACCACAGAAGGCCAAAGAGACAGAAGAGGCCACATGCCTGGTTAGCCAGTGGTAGCTGGATTACTTGAGCAATTCGTTGTCTATTAATAGGAGGATCATGCCTCTTTTGTAAGTTGGCTTGTAACTGAAATGATATGAACAACAGTGCCGTCTGGATTAGCTTGGAGGGTGTGATACGTTGCTAACGTATCTATAATTTTTGATGTTCCATACTTGGTTTATATCTACTTTCTTATGTTTTGTCCACACTTTGGAGTACTTTTATACACTTTCTGGGACTAACCTATTAATAAGATGCCACAGTGCCAGTTGCCTGTTTTCTGCTATTTTTGGTTCCAAGAAAGTCAGAAAATGAATATTCTCGGAATTGGATCAAACAAAAGCCAAAGTCGATATTTTACTGGAAGACTCACGAAGCCAGAAGACGAGACGGAGAGGGGTCAGGGGCTGGCCACACCATGTGGTGGCGCGGGATAGCCCTGGGCGCGCCACCAGGTGGTGTGGGCCCATGGTCCACCCACCGACCTTGCATCTTCACCTATAAGAAGCCTCCCGATGCAAAAACCCTAAATCGACCAGCCTCCAGCCACGAAAAGTTCCGCAGCGCCGCCGCCACCGAAGGGGAGATTCGGGGGACAGAAAGTCTCTGTTTCAGCACCCTACCGGGACGGGGAAGTGCCCCCGGAGCCATCTCCATCGATCTCCACCACCATCTCCATCGCCGTTGCTGATTCCCATGATGATGAGGGAGTAGTTCTTCCTCGAGGCTAAGGGTTCTACCGGTACCTATGTGTTCATCTCTCTCTCTATGCACGATCATATTGTGATCATGAGCTTTGTAATCAAGTAGATCTACCTTGCTACTCAAGTGCTTTAATAGATCTCTGCTCTCCCCATGTGTGTGAAAGTGACAGCGTGCACACCATGGTGGCACTTAGGCTAGAGATTACAAATACTTGTTATGAGTTATATTTGGAGTTGGATGTCTCTATGAAATTGTGGTGTTTGTTGGAACCATCTAGTGCTTAGGGTGACAGTGTGGGGTTATGTAGATGGGAAAAGAGAACTTTGAGGAGTGCTATTATAGCCCTACCATGGATTAGAGTGTCCAACCAGAGAATAGTTCATAGTAGTATCATAAAGAGAAGATATTTATATGAGAGCGTTCACTAGTGAAAGTATGATCCCTAGGCCTTGTTTCTAAGCATTGAAACACCATTTGCAACTAGATCTGTTGCATGTTTGCTTGCTGCCATCTTTATTTCAGTTTGCCTTTAGTCTCTTCCACGCCATCAAGCTATTTTCTGGCACCGTTGTCTTTATCCATACCACTTGTATTTCATTATCTCTTCGCCTAACTAGTGCACCTACACACCTGACAAGTGTATTGGGTGTGTTGGGGACACAACAGACTTCTTGTATCTTGATTGCAGGATTGCTTGAGAGGGATACCTTTGACCACTTCCTCCATGAGTTCGATAAACCTTGGGTAATCCACTTAAGGGAAACTTGTTGCTGTTCTACAAACCTCTGCACTTGGAGTCAACAACTGTCTACAAGAATAGAAGTGCGTAGACATCAAGCTATTTTCTGGCGCCGTTGCTGGGGAAGTAAGGTAAAAGGTACTCACATCCTCCGGTGTGAGTGCTTGAAGTTATTTCCTTTAGATTCTACAATTATATCTTTTTATTTCTTGTTTTTATTTTCACTAGTTAGGCTTAATGGAAAACGACAACAAAATTAGAGAGCTTTATAGTATATATCTTGAGTTAGGACATGAAGTGTTTGAAGAGAAAATTAAAAAACCTATGGAACTTTATTTGCGTGCTAATAGCAATGTTATTAGTATGAATTCTTTGAACACCATTATTGCTAATGCTATGGAAAAGTCTAAGCTTGGGGAAGCTAGTTTTTATGAAAATGATCTTTTTAGTCCATCAAGCACGAAGGAGAAAATTTACTTTGATGATACTATGCCTCCAATATATGATGATTACAATGATGAATATGATATTTTCATTCCACCT
The DNA here is from genome assembly GCA_910589775.1 of Avena eriantha. Lineage (NCBI taxonomy): Eukaryota > Viridiplantae > Streptophyta > Magnoliopsida > Poales > Poaceae > Avena > Avena eriantha. Next base: position 128,457,288 of record OU342743.1, on the reverse strand, counting down.
ACTATTGAGGAGAAAATTAATTGTGACTACAATATGCCTCCTATATTTGATGATTATGGTGATGAGGATAATAATGATAGCTATTTTGTTGAATTTGCTCCCACTACAATTAATAAGAATGACTATGTTTATGTGGGGAGTATTAATTCTTTTATGCATGTGGCTCATGATAAGAATGTTTTATCTGATAGTTATATTGTTAATTTTATTCATGATGCTACTGAAAGTTATTATGCGAGAGGGAAACATGGTTTTATGCATCTCAATAATATTAGGTTTCCCCTCTTTATGTTGAAAGTCTTGAAGTTGCACTTGTTTTGCTTTCCTATGCTTGTTGCTTTGTGCTTTCATGACTTGTTTCTTTACAAGATTCCTGTGCATAGGATGTGGGTTAGACTTAAATGTGTTTTGAATTTGCTTCTTGATGCTCTCTTTTACTTCAATTCATATTTCCTATGTGAGCATCTTCTCAAACTATCATGCCTAACTTAAAGGCGTTAAAGAAAAGTACTTATTGGGAGATTAACCAAAAGTTTTAGATGAGTCTTGGAAGCTATTACCTCTATAATAACTGCTCCTTATCCTATTTATTTGCTTTTTGTGCCAAGAGTAACCTCTAATGAGAGAGAAGTAATGCTTGCGAAAGTTGTTGTCTCAAAATAGATTTTTGTGCTTCACTATAAAAATTTGTGTAAAATCTATGTACGTCGGTTTGAGTTGTGATGTTTTGTGCTTTTGCACCAGGTTGTTATCTAACTTTCGTTAGTTCAACACTTTTTGATTTGCGCAACAGAAGGTCTTCGAAAAAATTGTTTTTACCTGCTGGTCTGTTTTGACAGATTTCTGCCATTATTTGCATTTGCTTCTTGTTGATTCCTTTTTAGTTCTTTTTGGAGAGTTCAGATTTTTGAGGGAATTGCTATAGTAGCTTGTGTTTTTAATGAAAGTTTTTCTGTTTTAAAGATAAAACCCAAAGGTTTATTATCTTTTGAATGCACTGATGTTGCTAATGAAGATTGTGTGAAGTTTTGTATGAAGGAAAAAAATTCAGGTGTAGGGAAAGAATGATGTAATGAGATGAATAATGGATAAAATATCAAGCTTGGGGATGCCACCCCGTGTCACCCCAAGAAATATTCAAGAGGTACAAGTGTCAAAGCTTGGGGATGCCCAAGGCATCCCTTCTTCATCAATAAAAATCTCAGGTCTATCTAGACACTTCGTTTTTATTGTTTCATGTACTATTATGTTGTTCTTGGAGCGTCTTTGTTTTTACTTTTAGTTTTCTTTTGCTTTGTTTGCTGCAATAAGTTGTTTGGGTCTCAACACACTTCTTTTGAAGATAGACACCGCGTTGTTCATTGCCTAGAACCCTCTAGTTTTCACTCTTATTGTTCTGCGAGTGTTCTCTTTTTCTAGAACTGTGTTTAGCCTTAGTTTTCTTGTGCTTTCAGCTTATAACTTTTTAGTTCTTATGTTTGGATTTGTGAGACAAGCTCACTGATCTTTATTTATTATTATCTTTGTGAGTTCTTTCAAATAAGTCAATTGGTGTTGGAAGAGAGTAGGAAAGTTCATGCTTCAGTGGTACAAAAGGGAGCTTGTTTTGACTGTGACTTAGACTTTATCATGTCATGCTTGGTATTGTTTTGGCTTTATGCTTAGTGATTTTTGCTGTAGCATGACATGTTACAAATAATTGAGAGTGCTTAATGTTCCTTGAAAGAATCATGCGTTGTTTTAGCATATTAAAGCATAGTATTGTGGTATTCTCCTTTGATGCTTTATTTGGGTTGACTTGGCGCATGCTCACACCATGTTATGACTATCCCAACTCACCATAGCCTTTATGATCCTTTAGTTTTCGACTTGTAATATCACTTAATGCTTTAATTAATGATGTTTTGTCGCTTTGCCTGATTATGGCCATTATTGCTCTCTTAGTTGGTCGCTCCCAGTCTTTGCTAGCCTCCACAACCAAGTATGAGTTCCACTCATGCATCCAACTCCAAATAAAACCAAGTTATTCCAAAGAGTCCACCATACCTACCTATTAGCATTGGCTATTCCAAGTATATTCATGTTTTTATCTACCTTCCGAATTAAACTTGTTATGTGAAAATTAGTGATTAAAGCTCTCACAAACTTGATGGCACACTTTATTTTCTTGCACTTAATAAACTTGAACCATTGTGTCCATCTATGTTGTATATGCTTGCACTTATATGTTGGGGATTAGCAGAACCATGCTGTCATGGGGAACGCTTTCAACATTGCACTGGTACTTTGTACCTAGTTGATATCATGCTCTTTTGTCTATCGATGTTGTCGGTGTGAAATGAAAGGGGAGCTTGTAAGTCCATGGAGTTATGTATGTGTGTTAGAGAAACGTCTGGGCCACCGGTCTAATCCATGCCTAATCATGGTGGAAACCTGCAGCGTAACCATAATGAGCTATCTATGAAGCATTCTTCTTATAAAAAAAGAGATTGAGATTGAGAAAAAGAGAAAAAAAGATATGAGAAAAGAGGAAATAGAGAAAAAAGAACCATTTTCCCATGGTAAATAAGAAGATTGCTGAGATGCTCGTTGTCTGCTTGCCTTGTCATTTTGATATGGGGATTCTTCTGTATCATCGGGCAAGGGGTACCCTGTTGGCGGTTCTCTATGATACACATGTACTTACTATGACAAGAACTTATCGGTGAATAAACTTGAGTAGCATGAGGAGCGGCCCTCGTATTCAAGGGACATGAGATTTCCAGCTTATACTTTGTCAAGCATATACTCCATGGTTTGTTCACTTTAACCTTAATCACTTCAAGATGCTTATGATAGGGGCAATGAGAGTTGAAAGCTAATAAGTACCATAATTTTTGGAAGCTCTTTATGAGACTTAAATCTCGGCTTCCTTCTATGAAGGCCTTTCTTTTACTTTTATGTTGAGTCTCCATATTCTATCTTTATGCACCTATTAAGAGAGCATAGTGGCCATTCTTAGTTTAATGTGCATTGTCCCAAAACTTATTGATTGATTCATAATGTTGATATTGATTTTTCTTGAACTATTTGTATCTAGTCACCCTTATGAACTTTGAAGGTGTCCTATGTAATTATGATTTACTACATTATGAGGGACAAGCTGAATGCCACTATACTATGTTTTCTTTATGTGAAACAAATAAACGTCTTGCAAAGCATTGTTATTCATGAATATTTTGTTTGTGCCTTTTCTTGTTGCATCATAGTTGCTATGTCTTATTGTTAGAACTTCATCTTTCATGATCATGTTTAGAGTTCTTTGATCCCAGCTTTCAATGCTTGCAAATGGTTTGATCAAGATTGTGATGGTGCATGTCACCTCAAAAATTATTATTTCTTTTTATCACTTACCTACTCGAGGACGAGCAGGAGTTAAGCTTGGGGATGTTGATACGTTGCTAACGTATCTATAATTTTTGATGTTCCATGCTTGGTTTATATCTACTTTCTTATGTTTTGTCCACACTTTGGAGTACTTTTATACACTTTCTAGGACTAATCTATTAACAAGATGCCATAGTGCCAGTTGCCTGTTTTCTGCTGTTTTTGGTTCCAAGAAAGTCAGAAAATGAATATTCTCGGAATTGGACCGAACAAAAGCCAAAGTCGATATTTTACCGGAAGACTCACGGAGCCAGAAGACAAGACGGAGAGGGGCCAGGGGCTGGCCACACCATGTGGTGGCACGGGCTAGCTCTGGCCGTGCCACCAGGTGGTGTGGGCCCCTGGTTCACCCACCAACCTTGCCTCTTCGCCTATAAGAAGCCTCCCGATGCAAAAACCCTAAATCGACCAGCCTCCAGCCACGAAAAGTTCCGCAGTGCCGCCGCCACCGAAGGAGAGATTCGGGAGACAGAAATTCTCTGTTTCGGCACCCTGCCGGGATAGGGAAGTGCCCCTAGAGCCATCTCCATCGATCTCCATCGCCGTTGCTGATTCCAATGATGATGAGGGAGTAGTTCTTCCTCGAGGCTAAGGGTTCTACCGGTACCTATGTGTTCATCTCTCTCTCTCTATGCATGATCATATTGTGATCATGAGCTTTGTAATCAAGTAAATCTACCTTACTACTCAAGTGCTTTAATAGATCTCTGCTCTCCCCATGTGTGTGAAAGTGATAGCGTGCACACCATGGTGGCACTTAGGCTAGAGATTACAAATACTTGTTATGATTTATATTTGGAGTTGGATGTCTTTATGAAATTGTGGTGTTTGTTGGAACCATCTAGTGCTCAAGGTGACAATGTGGGGTTTTTTAGATGGGAAAGGCTTACTTTGAGGTGTGATGTTATAGCCCTACCATCGATTAGAGTGTTCAACCGGAGAGTAGTTAAGAGTAGTATCATAAAGAGAAGTTATTTATATGAGAGTGTTCACTAGTGAAAGTATGATCCCTAGGCCTTGTTTCTAAGCATCGAAACTTCGTTTGCAACTAGATCTATTACATGTTTGTTTGCTGCCATCTCTATTTCAGTTTAATTTAGTCTTTTCCACGCCATCAAGCTATTTTCTGTCACTGTTGTGTTTTATCCATACCACTTGTATTTCACTATCTCTTCGCCGAACTAGTACACCTATACACCTGACAAGTGTATTGGGTGTGTTGGGGACACAAAATACTTCTTGTATCTTGATTGCAGGGTTGCTTGAGAGGGAATACCTTTGGCCACTTCCTCCCTGAGTTCTATAAACCTTGGGTGATCCACTTAAGGGAAAACTTGCTGTTGTTCTACAAACCTCTGCACTTGGATGCCCAACAACTGTCACAAGAATAGAAGTGCGTAGACATCAAGCTATTTTTTGGCGCCGTTGCCGGGGAGGTAAGGTAAAAGGTATTCACACCGTAGGATTAAAGAAGAAGAACCTCCCACGGCAAACGCCTATTTTCTGGCGCCGTGTGTCGCGTCCTTCTCTGTTAGTGCAGGTGTCACGCCGCTCATTTCAGTCAGTTGCTTATTCACCACCACCACCAGCATGTTGGGTCAGTAAGGCAGCCGAAGAGAAAAGAGATGTTGATCCTCAGAAGCAAGCTAGTGAGACAAATGGCAGAGTTTGAAGGCTTATCGTCATTCTAAGGGGCTATGTTTTATTTGTGGGAGAAGTGGGGGCGTGAACATCAGTGTAAAACATAGATTCAGCTCCATGTGGTGTAGGAGATGATCGGGTATATGCAATCTTCAGATCGGAGTGATTCTGAACCTTCTCGCACTAAACAAGGTGGCCAGCCTCCACAACAACTGATGTTGTTGTCTGCCGCAACTTTGAACACTAGTGCTACTTCTCTAAAAATGATGCAGTTACAAGTTGAAATCCAAGGACACCAGTTCCTGTTCTTGGTGGACTCTGGCAGCTCTTCATGCTTTATCGATAAGCATCGCGTGGAGTTGCTGGCAGGGCAGTTCTAATTACCCATTCCCTAGCGATCAAGGTGACTGGGGGAGAAATATTGCAGAGTAAGGAGTTATTTCCGTCTCTCCTATGGAAGGCTGACAGTGCAGTGTTTACAGACGCTTTCAAGGTCCTTAACTTGGCTAGTTATGATGGGATTATTGGGCTGGATTGGCTTGGTACATATTAGTCCGATGCTGACTCACTGGGACCAAGGTTGGTTAGCGTTCCACCGTGAAGGACGACAGATTGTTCTCCACTGTGAGGGGCCAAATCTTTTCACACATGCTCCGGTCGAACTCCAATTGCTCCATGAGGTTGAGAAGGAACCAAATCTTTGCACACATGCTCTGGTCGAACTCCAATTGCTCCATGAGGTTGAGAAGGAATAGCAGATAGTTCCTCCAGAAGTGCAGGCTATATTGAACCGATTCGCTTCTGTGTTTGAAGCTCCAGTTGGATTACCTGCGTGTCGCCATTATGATCATAATATTCCGTTGATTCCAGGTGCGCGGCCTTCTGTTCGACCATATCGTGTCACGCCATATCTCAAGGATGAGATTGAGAGCTAAATCAAGGAACTGCTAGACCATGGAGTGATAACCCACAACAACAGCTCATTTAGCTCCCCGGTTTTGCTCGTGAAGAAAGAGGAGGTTGATTGGAGATTGGTTGTTGATTATCGTCAATTGAATGCGCTGACAGTTAAGGGGAAATACCCCCCGCTAGTCATTGAGGAACTCTTAGGCGAGCTTGCTGCACTCGTTGGTTCTCTAAGCTGGACCTCAAGGCTGGGTATCACCAGATTCACCTTGCATCGGCTGAAGAGCATAAAACAACGTTCCAGACCCATAACGTACACTATGAGTTCAAGGTAATGGCATTTGGATTGACAGGGGCACCGTCCATGTTTCAGCATGCAATGAATGCTACACTGGAGCCAGTCCTACGCAAGTTTGTCGTGGTATTATTTAACGACATTTTGATCTACGATCCCAACTATGAGGAACATCTGTGTCATCTTGATCAAGTGCTGACGATTTTGCAGCGGGACAAGTGGCAAGTCAAATTCAGTAAGTGTGTTTTTGCGCAGCAAAAGGTCGCTACTTGGGGCATGTTGTATTAGTGGAAGGAGTTGCCACTGATGATTCAAAGATTCAGACAATCAAAGAATGGACCACGCTCACTAACCTGAAGGATCGCCGCAGCTTCCTGGGTTTAACTGGGGAACTACCGTAAGTTTATTAAGCACTATGCGATCATCAGCCAACCACTCACAACTCTGCTGAAGAAAGGAGTGATCTATCAATGGATGCAAGACACTGAAATTGCCTTTCAGATTCCGAAGCAAGCCCTTGTTTTGGCACATGTGCTTGCGCTTCCCGATTTCAGCCAACAGTTTATAGTTGACACAGATGCCCCCGTGATGTTGGGATTGGAGTTGTGTTGTCTTAGAGGAGACACCCTCTAGCTTATGTGAGCAGGGAGTTTGGGCCACGTAACACATGACTATCGGTGCATGAGAAGGAGTATCTTGCGATCCTTCTAGCGGTGGAACAATGGCGATTTTATCTGCAATTGGGGGAATTTATGATTCATACATATCACAAGAGCTTGACGCACTTGACGGATTAGTGTCTCCACACAGAGTGGCAGAAGAAAGCTCTAGCTAAGCTGATGGGACTACAATAAAATGTCCAGTATAAGCAGGGTATTCGCAATGGTGCTACAGATGCCTTGTCGCGCAAGACACCGAACAACTCTCAAATGTTCTATATTTCTACCCTACAACCTGTGTGGTTGTCATTAGTGATTGCGAGCTATGCTACTGATATTGAAACATATGAATTACTGAGGAAAGTAGCTATTGACCCAGCAGCTGATAGTCGCAGCTGATAGTCAGTTCATTCTGGATCATGGCATTCTCCGTCGCCACGAGCGCATTTGGGTGGGCGCTGCCACTTCCTTGCAGACTAAGATCGTATCTGCCTTTCATGATAGCCCGCAAGGTGGCCACTATGGGTTCCTGTAACATATCGCCGTTTGGTATCTCTCTTCATCTGGCCTGCAATGAAGACCATGATTCGCGAGTATGTGCACTCCTGTCACGTTTGCCAATAGGCCTAGCCCGAGCGTCTTCCGCCGGCTGGGCTCTTGCAGCCGTTGCTAGTTCCTTTGGAACCTTGGGAAGTTGCTACGATGGACTTCATTGATGACCTGCCTACCTCATGCAATTACAATTGTCAGCTGATTGTTGTTGATAAATTCTCCAAGTTCGCCCACTTTATTCCTCTCCGACACCCTTACACTGCCAGTAAGGTAGCTGATCTGATAGGGATCCTATCTTTACCAGCACGTTTTGGCAGTCAGTGTTCAAAGCAACTGGGACGCAACTAAAATTGAGCACAGCTAATCATCCTGAAACAGACGGATAAACTGAGCGCGTCAATCAGTCGATTGAGTGTTATCTGAGGAATGGCTCACGGATCGAGCTTCAGTGCGGCAACATTTGCTGTGCCAGAACGCGTTGGTGAGGTGGCATACAAACTCAAACTGCCACCGTCGAGCAGAGTGCACCCCGTTTTCTCATGTGTCCCAGCTCAAGCCGTGTGCTGGTCCCGGTACCCAGGTACTCCAAGCTTTACCCCATCCTGGTAGTTTGTTCCAGGTTCTTGTTCGGGTTCTCTGTCAGCGCGTATGACAACAAGGGCACCGGGCTGTGACACAGGTCTTGGTCCAATAGAGTGGGGTAGACGAGGAGCAAGCTACCTGGAAAAACCTTGACACTCTAATTTCCTCGTTTCCAAGGGGAGGGAATTGTCAACGACCCCAACCCACGTACAAGGGAAGATGGCGGCCCAAGTCCGCAATGCAGAAGGCCCAAGAGACAGAAGAGGCCACCGGTCTGGTTAGCTAGCGGTAGCTGGATTACCGATTGGCTCGAGGGTGGTTGGGTGGAACCAGCCAAGACAATTCTCCCCATAATTCGTCGTGATCTAGATCCTGATATCCGAGAGAGATCTAAACCCTTACACACAGTCACACGTTACCAAGATTGTCGCTTTGAGCTAGGGAGCAAGGACCTGCCTCAGCTGTTGCAATTCACTTGTGTCACTGTAGGTGTTTTTCCAGGGCACGGGCTCAATGCAGCAGCGAGCATCAGGGTTACAGTTTAGGTTTTCAATCATTCAGCATTACACACAAGATACATCAAGAGGCACAACGACCTACTTCTAAGAAACGTCAGTACACTGGCTTGGTAATTGACTCCACTCCCGAACAAGTAAATTTACAATGTTCCAACCTCAGGATTTACATCGTCATCACGCAGCAAAATTGCAAAATTGACAGACAAATTGTACAACCCAGGGATTGGGACGGCGAATGAAAGAGGGCAGGAACCTGCTTGGTCAGCAGATCGGGGCATCTGATCAAAGCAGTTCAACATCAGGACCATAATTGCAGAAGACACAAAATAATAAGATGAGGCCCCAGCAGAAGCGGTAGATCCGCACTGCAAATAGTCAGGTGCAAACTGGAGACATCAAACAACATTATTTCCAATGTGCACCTAACTAGTACATCCCGCACAAATCGTGCCATTGGGCAAGGGAGAAAACAAATGACCGATAAGACTTGTTGCACCTTAGTAAAACCTTGATCTGAGAAGGCGTTAGATACACCAGATAAAGTGGCACCGACACCCAGAACCATCCATTGGGCCACTCTGTTCTTTCTCATGAAATCAGTACACATCAGCACAAGTTGGTTTTCGACAGACTTAAACAAGCCACAAATATGAGACCAACTAGCAGTTACCACAGAGCACAAAGCTGGTATCTGCTATCAAAGGGCATCTCCTCTCAAAGGGATCAGCTGGATCCAAATCATGGACACTAGAATTCATCATGTAGTTATAAGACCAACTGGATGTGATACAAAGCCTTGCACCTCTTGAGGCCCTGCTATCCACCTGAAGCGTCTCACGTTGTTGTGCAAAAAACGCTTCGTTGTAATGTTCGTCATTAACCTCAAAGATCATTAACTCTAGCACTCTAGCATTCAGTAAAAAGAATGTGGCAAAGTCAACATGTGACTTGATGCCCCGATAATGTCGCCAAACAATTGTCTTCAGACGGATGTCAAGAGATTTTATAAGGCTCCGGTGTTTACGACGCCAGACGTTGGTTTTCCCTGGTCCATTTGACTGAAAGAGATCATAGACAAATAATAAACCAATCCTTTCAGAACCATAAATAGATCAAACAAACACTGAATACTATGATCCATCATCATAGATGAATTGTAACCTGAATGTACAGCTTTTCCAAGCATGGAAAGCATCTCATCAAGTCGATGACAGCATCCAGACTAGGAGCATGCATATCAACAGCTAAAATCTTGATAGTTTGCACCGTTGTCGTCAAGCTATCAACACGCAATCCCTTCATGAAGCATGGAAGATAACATTAATGTAGGTGGAGGTACTATGTAATCCATCAGCACAAACAAATGTATACAAGTGGAAAGGGGAGAGCTACCTGAATAACTGTGGACTCAAATATGAATCTGGTACTATAACCGGAAAGGTAGCCTAAGGCCTCCAGTTTAGGCGCGGAGATTACCGATATATCCAGACACTTGGATGAACCAAGTTGAAGCAAGCTTTGAAGACAAGGGGCATTCTCGATAACAAGCTCCTCAAATTTGAGCTCTTCCCGATGGTTATAACCTCCCACTCCTATGCTTCGAATGCTAGTGGAGTTGATTCGGACACAACGGAAGCCGGTGCTATTCTGAATGAGCAAGCATTCCAGAGCAGGGCAAGCAGCAATAATGGTGTGCAGCGAAGATTCGGAGATTTTGACCTTTTTAAGGGCGAGCTTCTGAAGCTTAGGGAAGTGAAGACCTTGGACGGTGCTGTCGGTAAGGTGGCATTGTCCTATGGTGGCAACGTGGAGGGTGTCAGAGAACCGGAAGGCGGCTGCCGGCGGTGGCCGCTGCATTGATGTACACTCGGAGCTGCACAGCTCAAGCTCGTGGAGGTTGTCGAGGGCGGGGGACCGGAGCCAGGCGTTGGCTCTGTCGCCGTCGAGATGGTACACGGGCGCGCAGAAGCGGCGGCCGGGGCCAGGGTGGGCGGCGAGGACGCGCGATATGATGCCATAGAGGGCCCCCTTGTCGAATAGGAACGGACGGTAGTCGAGGTTGAGAGGGGCGGAGTGCCAGAGGCCGCGCCACCGGGAGGCGAGGACCTGGGTGCGTGCGCCTTCCTTGGTGGGGAGGAGCGAGATGATTTCCCCGAGGACGGCGTCGGGGAGGTTGCTGATGCGGTCGCCGCCGCCTCCTTCCGCTGCGGGCAGCGGCGGCGGCTCCTGGTCCTGGTCCCCCGCCATAGGTTCTGAAGCCGCCCCCGCGTCGAGCGAGCCCAGTCCCGCAGACTTCCTCTTCCTCGAGCATGGACCGCCTGCCTCCATCTCCATCTCCGGCGGCCTCCGCGGCAGGGTCAGACGAGCACCGCGAGGTGGAGGCTAGGGTCTGCCTGGGGCGGCGTCGCCGGAGCCGAAGCGAGCGGCCGAGGTAGGAAGGCAGAGAGTGATGAAACGAGCCCGGCCCAGTACTACTAGGGCCGGATCCAGGACTGTTAGTGGGTTCAGTCAGTCCTCCGCCTTGCACCTGGCTGCTTGCTTGGTACTACAAAACTGCAGATAATTCGGATAATACCTGAAGAAAAGGGTGAGAATTTCAGAGAACAAGGTGAGAAACAGAGAAAGAGATGACCTCCGAGCCGAGAGGCGGCGGCTGATTAGGGTTTCATTTCTCAGCAATATTCGGAATGATGTCTTAAGGGGGACACACTCCAAAGCTGCAAATTTCATGCAACGAACAAATGCAGATTCTGAAATTCTGGCTAATGGTAAATGTCATGCTTGCACCCCTGAAAACCCTGCCTCTACTTGCATTATCATATTGAAGAAAATTCGGTTAAAGTAGTAAGATGATGGAGGGAGAAAACACAAACATCCTGGTTCCTGGAACTCCAAATCGGAATGTTGGCACAAAACACAAAAGAGTATCTATGATGTTGGTAACCCGAACATGCCAAAAATGTTACGGAATAAGGATGCCAGTTTTCGACTCGCACCAGCAATGAAGATGATACAAACCCTGCTTGCTAAAGAAGCAGAGAGCACTATCAACCTTTGAAACAAGTGATTGTATGAAAGCACAATCCATTTCTGCCAACGGTCCATGGGCAAATCACAATCATCTGGGGCTCTTCTCACTGGCGCCCATGGCTCACATGCTCTCAGGTTTGTCTATTTGGCCTAGGGAGCAATAACTTGTCTTGTGCTGTCAATCTCATTGTGTATAGCTTGCATCCCGGTTGAAGTTTAGGGTTCAATCATTGAGCATGCCATTAAACTGTCAAAGCAATGGTTCTTAAATACCAGAGACAGATGTCTGTTCCAGATGAAGGACAGGCACAAGATACATGAACCTTGAGAGGAAATCAGGCAGCAGCAGCAGCAGCAGCAGCAGTAGCACCGGAAACTTCATATCTAGCTGAAGATCATGATGAACATATATTGCTGCTACCAGGCTGGAAACCAATATAGCTTCACAATAAATAAATCAGTCATACTAGATACATCGATGCATAACTCATAACAAGGCTAGGCATATATCTACAGTACAATCGCATACTTAACTTATTTAAGGTGTGTATGCCGGGGAAAAAATCACGGGTGCTACTATCTCTCTACTACACGAGGCTCCTCATCTTGCGCTTCAGCCACATGGTCCGGATATCTACACTCAGCGAGAGGAAAATCTCCCGGCTGCTCGCGTCCAAGAAGATGTCCGGGGCGAGCGACTTCTCAACCGGCGAGAGCTCTGCCATGGAGTTCATCACCTCAATGCACCGCGTGATGCTGTACCTGTCAGCATGGCTCTCTGGCCGCTTACTGTTGTCTCTCTGGAACTTGGGCTGATCAGCGTGTCCTTCCATGACATCAGATGTCCCGTCCTCGCTGGGCCTCCTCGAGAAGCGCCATTGCTCTACCCGTGCTTCCTCGGTGGGCCTCCTGGAGAGCGACCATGGCTCTGGCCGCACTTGGGTCAGCGGTTTCGGGTACAGGTGACCGTTCATGGTATGAACTTCGACGCCAACCAGAGTATCCTGTTGGAATGAGGACTCTCTGGATACGGGAGATGGTGGGATAGGTGAGAGCGGACGGTTCATGTAAAAATCATCTTCCTCATCATCGTCATCATCGCTTGAGTCAACTTCCGTTCCATTCCTTTCATTCACTGCGGGTGCGGTAAGCATACTTCTACTATCCAAAATAACACCAACTGCAGAACATGAACAAACAAAATTCATTTTAGGTGCCTAAAGTCGTACTTGAGATCAAGTCATTTTCACAATGAGGGGGTATAGCAAGCAAGTCATCAGAAAAAATATATTATGCCAAAAATCTTCGAAAAAAGGAAAGTATTGCAATAGAACCCATCAAGTAAATTCCAATATATCCAAGAATAATATGCAGCATCAACCAAGCTATTCTGGAGGCCCTGAACCACTAAGTGGTAATACCTTGTACTACCAAAATAATGATAATCTAAAAGAAAAGTCCATCCTGTTCTACCCACTAAAACACATTCAGGTCAGAAAGCACCACTCAACTCTTAGCACCATATATTCAGAGGTTTTTTTTTGCGAGAATACTCGGAGGGTGTTAATGCTGCCAAAAATGACTAATCGACTGTAATAAAAAAAACGACTGTTTTTCGATTGATAATCCACCATTTAGGCACTGAAACAGCTTATTTTATAGATGGAGTACAGACACTAAAATGTACTGTAGAACATATCTAATTTGTTCAATCAATTTTTAATTATTGCGATAAATATTCAGAGTTTTCTTCCTTTCTGCGGAAATATTCGGAGGGTTGTTAATGCTGCCAAATGACTAATCGGCTGTTTTCCTATTAATAATCCATTTGTTCCATTTAGGCACTGAAATAGCTTATTTTTACTACGAGTACTACTAACATAATCATTTACAGTACTGTGCAGTGCTGTCCACAATATGTACCATATAGATGAAGTACAGACCATAAAATGTAGAATATTTCTAATTTGTAAGTGATTTTCAATAATTTTATATTATTGCGATAAGTAAGATGTTTTTCAATACTATAAATAAATATGTACCAAGGACATTGGACACATAAATGTACAATATCCATTGAATTTTGGTAACTCGTTTATATTGTGATTACTCATTAAGGAATTAGTACCCCATCACAAAACTGACGTAACATATTGCAATTCAGTAGTTCAGTAATCCACAAGTTGACACCAGTTTAACATTACCTTTTTTTCCATATGGGTTTTTACAGTCATCACATTTACAGTTGATGGAGCATCCTGCCCCTCCCTTCAAACACAGAAGAAAAAAAATGTTAGTCACAAGCCGAGAAATGGAAAACTAATACTCCCTCCAGTTCATATTAATGGCCTCAACTTTGTCTAGAAACGAATGCATCTAGTCTAAATACTTAACTAGATACGTACAAATCTAGACAAAGTTGAGGCCATTAATATGGACCGCAGGGAGTAACATAGAGTTGGATACAGAACCTGATAGCAGTCACAGTATTTCTTAAGACAGCTCGACTTTTTGCAAGTACATTTTCTTCTAAGAAGGTCCATGGGGGATCTTATAAGTTGTTCCTATAGAGAGAAAAAAATAGCAGGATCGTCATAAACAGAACAAGGAAGTAGTTAGGCATTTACAGGTTCATGTTTGAACAAGATTTATACCGCTGCATCTTGAGCAGTCTCTGCTGTTCGAACAACTTGCAAAGACAAGCCTGGTGCAGTCCGTGGAACACCATGGATAGGCTTGTTGTAACATGGCTCACATCCACATAATTCAGAACAATGTGATCCAGAAGCGAAACACACGCAATAACTGCCCAACATAAAGCAACTGATCATTACAAAAAAAAACAGAACTTGAATTTAGCAGTAAGAAATCATAAATCAGGTTATGTGCATGCATCAGCGTGTTAGATAGCTAGGGTGTTAGATAGCTAGGATGGATGGTGCATCAATGCGTGCAAGAATCAGCATCCCCCCCCCCCCCCCCCCCCCCCTGTTTCCATGCATCACCATTCCCTGCCCAAAATTCAGTTCCCTCAAGTGCTGGGAAGCATCACATGGAAATAATTATAAGAAGGCTATGCACAGCTAGCCCAGAAATCAGAACCAATCTGCTTATTCAAATTGCGCTTCAACTATGTGCCACTGCACTATACTTATTAAGTACAGGCGAACATAAAATCGAAAGAAGTACCGGTTTCCTCTCACAACTCTCTCCACAGAACACTCAACATCTCAACACGTTCAAGTAAAGTTCTGGGTTTGTTCCAGAAGAAAAAAAAGAGTTATTGGCATGTTCAAATAAAGCTGGCAAAGCATGCTCAAATAGAGTTGCAGAATTTTGACAATACGGCAGTCTGGAATTGACTACATTTGGTGCCTTTTCCACCACACAACTGAAAAAGTTCGGCTACCACATCTAGAGTTGCTAAATAAACAGCACCAGACTCGTTGCAGGCGTCGAACTGAACTAGTTCCGGATCAAAATGGCAATTGCATCCTATACACTGCCACGAACAAACAATTATAAGCTGTACTGAGAATCCAAGTGGGCTGTTCACTGTCTACATCTCTTCCCTCACTAGAATTCCCGCGTTCTAGGATGAGGCACACGCAACATTTGCCATTATCAACGAAGGCAATGGGAAAATAGTGTGTACTTACAGCTTCAGGCACCTGGACTTCTTACAGCTGCACGTCCTGCACCCGTCGCCGTCCTCCGCCCTCCTCCTGACAAACACACACAGGGGAAGAAAAGAGTTAAGCGGGAATCCCAGAGAAAATACCCAGCACGCAACGAACCAAAATAGGAAATCGGGGGGAAAGCCAAAACTTTGCCGAAAAGGGAAAAAGGGGGCACCGACTTCTTCTTCCTGTCGGAGTTCCCGTTCGCCTCCGCCGGCGGCGACAGCGACACGGCCGTCCACGCCGCGGCGGGTGGGGGTACGGGTACGGATGCGGGCGCCGCAGCTTCGGTGGCCGGGGCGGATGGAGCGGGGACGGGAGGCGGCGGGGGAGGGGGAGGGGCCGGGACGGGGTCGTCGGGGGGACCCTCGGATCCGGAGGGCTCGAGCGGCGGTGGAGGATTCGGGGGCTCCTCGTCTGGTTCCTCCGCGGTGGACATCGGGCAGGGCGACGGCGGCCGCCCGATCGGCGGCGGCGGTGGATTCGCCGTGGTGGCGAGGCGGGGGGAGAGGAGAGAGAGGGAGGTGGTCAGGTGGAGGAGTGCACGAGGCGGAGTGGGATTGGAGAGGGAGAGGCGGAGGGGGCGGATCGGACGGCGCGTGGAGGGCTTCACGATTCGGGACGGGCCGCTGCCCGCTCCAAGGTCCGGATCTGTGGGTCCTCTTTTGGTCTCGATCTGCTTCTGGTAAATCTTCAAGGAATTCGGTTTGCTTCTAATAAATTTTATTTTCTTCACGGAAATGGGTGTTGCTTCTGATTTTCTACCGCAAAGTTTGTATGCGAGGGCTACATGAATGTGGTTTTAGCCAAAAAAAAAGAATTGAAGTAACCGTGTTATTCCAATAATGTAAAAAAGAAAATTTTGAGACTCGATCCTTAGGGAAACTACCAAAGTGCGGGACGACAATTGTCCTGAGAACTTTGCACAAAGAACTTGAAAAAACAAAAAGCTCTTGGGATCCTTACATACCGAAGTTGTGAGCCATCCTAACCACCAGCGCCGCCAAGACGCCCGTCTGAAGAAGAGAAGAAATGCTTCGTTGCCGTTGGAATAGGGGAAGCACCATCGCCATCAAGACTTTTTTAGCCAAAGACTATGCCTACAGCACGCAGCAAGGCAAGATCTTCCCCATGCCTTCCTAGTCCCATATCCACCGCTTCCCATAGACGTTATCGAGAGATCACGCCATATTTGTCATTCACGGACCACCTTCCAAAGCTTCATGGTCACCATCTTCATCCACAAACTAGCGGTGCCACCACCAGAGGAAGCAACCGCTAGACAGCTCCTGAGTAAATCCTCCCTTCTACTCCACAGCACCGAAGAGAACATTGTAGCAATGTGAACAGATCAAGAGGACAAACACATCTGATAGAGTTGCCGTCGCCTCGCTGACACCATCCACGAACCCTAGCGTTGTCGATCTGAAGTATCGGCAAGCACACATTGCCATCAACTCTGAGGCACCGCCATGAAGGACGTCGGCAGCGTGGGAGTAGAATTGAGACATATTTATTAGCACCACAACAGACAAACCGTTCAAGGATGGATGTAATCGTGTCTTCTTTGGATTGTACGATTTGAATATGCGGGAGTAGAAAAAGTACAAGATTGTGAGGTATCCACTTCCATGAATTTCTACGGGATTCAGAACATAGAAATTTTACAACAATTGTCTTTGGATGATGCACAAGAAACAAATACATGAATTTTGGCGAATTGAGGAATGACAGCCTGGACTTATAAAATGACATAAATATGAGTTTTGAGATCTTTATGAAAGGCCCGGTCTGCATGGATGAATCTGAAAAAGAAAATAGGAATAGGGAAGCACAATAATATGATAAGAATGCACTTGTAAAACTGTGGTTTGAAAATGTCATGAATTTTGTAAACTTGGATATTTGGTTGGTTGGGCAAGAAGAACATATAAGTCCTAACAAACATGGTTAAACCAAGGTCACACCACATAAGAAAGTATAATTAAGATGTTATCATGCCACTAAAGACATTGGTCTTGTTTTTTGCTGCTTGCTCAAAAAAGAGGTCCAAGGGAATGTAAAATTTATGTCTTTATCCTAAGAAACTGAGATCAAAACAAATTTATCTTGTGTTTTCTTTTCATCGTTTTTTTGAAATTCACTCGTCCTTTAAGCCAAAGTGGCTCGTGATGGAGAACGTGAAATGGATTCGCAAAGGAATTTTGGTAACCCCAACTACATAATTCAAATGGCTTACCTAGGAAACAAATCCTCGTGATCCCACACCTCAAAAAAAAACTTAGGGAGACTCCTAGTACAATCATGTGTTCGATCAGAGTTGACATGACCGGGCTCTAGAGTAACTAGATTTAGGGGTGCACTACGGCAAATGATTACAGGAGACTCCTAGTACAATCATGTGGAATCCTTGTTGGCTAACATTTTGTAGAACGGTGATAAAGAACGTCATGTTCATACCAAACATGGTTCAATTATCTTCGTGCATAATGAACACGATCCTTACGTGAAAATTACACTTCCAAAGGATTTCCAAAGCTTCCCTTTGCAGACTTAGGAATTAGGTTTAGATGTTGGATTTTGTCTTATTTCGCAATAATTTGATTCATTGTCGTGCTGATGGCCCAATATATCGAGCTCGTTGGGGAACCCCAAGAGGAAGGTATGATGAGCACAGCAGCAAGTTTTTCCTCAGTTATGAAACCAAGGTTATCAATCCAGTAGGAGCAAGAAAACACCCCAAAGGTGTAGCTAGCTGGACTATGGCAGGGCGCACTACCGGCGTCAGCAGCAACGTGGAGACCTGCACAACACAACCACAGAACTCTGCCCCCAACTTGCGATGAGGTTGTCAATCTCACCGATTTTGCTGAAAACAAAGGATTAAACGTATCGAGTGGAAGAAAGTAATAGTTTGCAGAAAGTAAACAGAAAACAGTAAACAGTTGATTGTAGATTGATGGTAAAAGAAAGGACTGGGGTCCATAGTTCACTAGTGGTGGCTCTCCTTAAGATAGATGACATGTTGGGTGAACAAATTACAACGGGGCAATTGACAAACATCGAGAAAGCATACATGCATATACTAATCATCTTGAATCCTTTGAGATTGGATAGGGCATTACAACATTATACATAGACCGTCATCCAACTGCATCTATGACTAATAATTCACCTTCAGGTTATCATCCGAACCCCCTCCAGTATTAAGTTGCAAGCAACGGATAATTGCATTATGAATTGCGTGTAAAGTAAATAATACGATTGTTTTATGAACAAAGGATTGTTGTTTTCTCCCTAGTAGCAACAACACATCTAGTATCTTAGAGATTTCTGTCACTTCCCCAAATTACTAGAGACATGGACCCACTATCGAGCATAAATACTAACTCTTGGAGTTGCTAGCATCTACTTGGCCAAGATAGCTACTAACAACGGAAAGCATGCAAGATCACAAATAACAAAGACATGATAGAATCAATAATCAATCTGAAATAGCATCTCAATATCCATCGGATCCTCGCAAACACAACATGTAGAATTACAAATAGATGATCTTGATCATGAACGGAGCTCAAAAGATCTAAACATGATAGCACAAAGGAGGAAAACCAGCCATCTAGCTACTACATGGACCCGTAGTCCAGAGATGAACTACTCACGCATCACACCGGAGGCTTGCATGATGATGAAGAAGGCCTCCAGGGTGAATTCCCCTCTCCGGCAGGGTGCCGGGAAGAGTTTTAGATCCCTCCCGATCTAGGGATGGAGATGACGGCGGCTACAGACTCTTTCGTGGAATTTTGATCCGGTCCTTAGGGTTTCTGTATCGGAGGCAATATATAGGCGGAAGGAGAGGCCGAGGGGGTGCCTAGGGCGGCAGACCACCCCCTGGCACGGGCCAGGCCTGGCCGTGCGGCCAGGTGGTGTGGTCGGGCCCCAGCTCCTCTCCGTCTCATATTCTGGCTTCGGATGTCCCTCGGTGAAAAACTGACTTTGGATTTTGTCCCATCCAATTCCGAGAATATTCATTTTCTGACTTTCTGGAACCAAAAACAGTAGAAAACAGGCAGCTGGCACTGTGGCTCTTGTTAATAGGTTAGTCCAAGAAATCATATGAAAAGTACTCCAAAGTGTGGACAAAACATAAGAAAGTAGATAAAACCAAGCATGGAACATCAAAAATTATGGATACTTTAGCAACGTATCAACATCTCCAAGCTTAACTCTTGCTCGTCCTCGAGTAGGTAAGTGATAAAAAGAAAGAATAATTTTTTAGGTGACATGCACCATCATAAACTTGATCAAAGTATTTGTAAAACATTGATAGCTGGGATCATAGTACTTCAATCATAACATGAAAGACAAAGTTCTAGCAATAAGACAAAGCAACTATGTTGCAACATGAAAAGGCACAAACAAAAGATTCATTAATAACAATGCTTTGCAAGATGTTTGTTTGTTTCACATAAAGAAAACATAGCATAGTGGCATTCAGCTTATCCCTCATAGAGTGGCAAACATAAATGCATAGGACACCTTCAAAGTTCATAAGAGTGACTAGATACAAATAGTTCAAAATAAGCAATATCAAAGTTATGCATCAATCAACAAGTCTTGGGACAATGCACATAGAACTAAGAATGGCCACTATGCTCTCAAAGTAGGTGCATAAAGATAGAAGGTGGAGACTCGACATAAAAGTAAAAGAAAGGCCTTCATAGAAGGAAGTAGGGATTCAAGTCTCATAAAGAGCTTCCAAAAATTATGGTACTCGTTAGCTTTTAGCTCTCATTGCCCCTATCATAAGCATCAAGGTGATTAAGGTTAAAGTGACACAACTAAGATGATATGCTTGACAAGTTATAAACCGAAATCTCATGCCCCTTACTTACGAAGACCAAACCTCATGCTACTGAACTTCAGTCACAAGTAAACTCTTGTCACTGTAAGTACATATGTCATAAAGAACCGCCAACGGGGTACCCCTTGCACATGATACATGAGCTATCCAATAATCAAAATGACAAGGCAAGCAGACAATGAGCATCTCAGCGATCATTTTTATTTGCTATTTGCATAGGTTTTTATTGAGGATGCTTCATAGAGTGCTCACTATGGTGATGCTGCAAGTTTCCACCATGATTAGGCATGGATTAGGCTAGAGGCCTAGGCGTTTCTCTAACACACATACACACTCCATGATCTTACAAGTTCCACTTTTATTTCATACCGCCGGGATCCATAAGCAAAAGAACATGATATCAACGGGGTACAAAGTACACGTGCAATGTTGAAAGCGTTCCCCATGGTACATGGTTCTACTAATTTCAACTTATAAAGCGCAATCATATACGTAACAAAGATGGACACAATGGTTCAAGTTTATTAAGTGCAAGAAAGTAAAGTGTGCCATCAAGTTCGTGAGAGCTTTAATCACTAGTTTTCTCATAACAAGTTTAATTCAGAAGGTAGATAAAAACATGAATATACTTGGAATATCATAAGCTAGTAGGTAGGTATGGTGGACTCTTTGGAATAACTTGGTTTAAGGAGTTTGATGCATGAGTGAAACTCATACTTGGTTGTTGAGGCTAGCAAAAGACTGGGAGCGATCAACTAAGAGAGCAATAATGGCCATAATCATGCAGAGCGACAAAACGTCATTGATCAAAGCATAAAGTGATACTACAAGTTGAAAACTAAAGGATCATCAAGGCTATGGTGACTTGGGATAGTCATAACATGGTGTGAGCATGCGCCAAGTCAACCCAAATAAAGCATCAAAGGAGAATACCACAATACTATGCTTTAATATGATAAAACAACGCATGATTCTTCAAAGGCACATTAAGAAATCTCAATTGTTTATAACAAGTCATGCTACAGCAAAGAATACTAAGCATAAAGCCAAATCAATATCAAGCATGGCATGACAAAGCATATGCCACAGTCAAAAACAAGCTCTCTTTACCACTTAAGCATGAACTTTCCTACTCTTTTCCAATCCAAACCAAACTATTTGAAATCCAATGCATGAAAGAGGGGGTCCAACCAATTTATTCAGCAAACTAAGCAAACCAAGCAAATGAAAAACCAAAACGAAAATGAAAAAGAAGACGCTCCAAGAACAACACAACTGTGCATGAAACAATAAAAATGAAGTGTTTGGAAGAAACCTGAGATTTTTATTGATGAAGAATGGGATGCCTTGGGCATCCCCAAGCTTTGATACTTGTACTTCTTGGATATTTCTTGGGGTGACACGCGCGGCATCCCCAATCTTGAGCGTTAGTCCATCCTTCATCTCATTACTTATTCCTTCCATACACCTGAAATTTTTCCTTCATACAAAACTTCACACAATCCTTATTAGCAACATTAGTGCACTCAAGATAATAAGTGTTTGGGTTTAGTTTCAACACCAATTAAACTTTCATTAAAACACTAGCTACTGTAGCACTTCCCTCAAAAAACTCAATTCCCCAAAAGAACTCAACAAGGAACCAACAAGAAGCAAATGCAAATAATGGCAGAAATCTGTGAAAACAGACCAGCAGGTAAAGATTTTTTTCCAAAGACCTTCTGTTGCTTAAATCGAAAAGTGTTAAACTAACGAAATTTAGATAAAAACCTGGGCAGAAGCACAAAAATTCACGCCTCAAAATGATGTACAGAGATTTTACAGGAATTTTTACGGTGAAGCACATAAATCTGTTTCGGGACAGCAACTTCCCAATCATTACTTCTCTCTCATTAGAGGTTACTCTTGGCACAAAAAAGCAAATAAAAAGGATAAGTAGCGGTTATAACTTCCAAGACTCATCTAAAACTTTTGGGTTATCTCCCAATCAGTACTTTTCTTTAACGCCTTTAAGTTAGGCATAAGAAGCGAGAAAAAGAATCAAGTGTTCTCAAATGAAGAAGCATTAACAGAAAATGTTGTTTTCATAGGAGAGGCAAAATAAATCTTCTCTCTCTTCTTAGGGAAGTGTTCTATATCTTTCTTGAGTGGGAGTTGATATTTAATAGTGCCTTCTTTCATATCAATAATGACACCAACAGTTCTAAGAAAAGGTCTTCCGAAAGTAATAGGACAAGAAGCATTGCATTCAATATCCAAAACATAGAAATCGATGGGGACATAGGAATTGTTAATCGTAATAAGAACATCATTAATACTCCCCATGAGTTTCTTTTTAGCATTATCATCTAGTGGGACATTCAAATAACAATCTTCCAATGGTGGCAAATCAAGCATATCATAAATCCTCTTAGGCATAATAGAAACACTACTATCAAGATCACATAAAGCTTTGAAATCAAAATCATTCACTTTCATATTAATGATGGGTTCCCAACCATCCTCTTGCTTTATAGGAATAGAAGCTTTATGTTTCATCTTTTATTCTTTAATTTTTATGAGAGCATCAGTAATGTGTTTTGTAAAGGCCATATTCATAGCACTAGCATGAGGACCTTTAGCAAGCTTTTGTAGGAATTTAATAACTTCAGAGATATTGCAACCATCAAGATCAAAATCATAATTATCATCTAAAGTAGTAGAGATATTACTAGCCTCAACACTAGTAGTAGTGATAGTAGAAACACTAATGTTTCTAGCAATTTTATCTTCTCTTTCCCACTTAGCATGCAATTCAGGTAATAGTCTAACATTTTTATCAATTCTAACTTGTATGGCATTAGTAGCAGCAAAGGGATTATCAATAGTTGTAGGTTTAGCAGACATTTTATTAAAAGAAGATTGAGCTTCAACTAATGATGCTATATTTCTTTCAGCATTAGAGAGTTTTTCCTCAATAGTTTTATTGAAAGCAGTTTGTTTACTAATAAAATCTTTAAGCATAACTTCAAGTTCAGAGGGTGCACTCTTATTATTGTTGTAGGAATTTCAATAAGCATTACCATTGTTGGGAGGATACAGCCTATAGTTGTTGTTGCCAATATTATTCATGTAGGCATTGTTGCTAAAATTGTTATTTCTTATAAAGTTCACATCAACTTGCTCTTCTTGAGCAACCAAAGAGACAAAGGGAACATTATTTGGATCAATATGGGTTTTCCCATTAACAAGCATAGACATAATAACATCAATTTTATCACTCAAGGAGGAGGTTTCCTCAACAGAATATACCTTCTTACCTTGTATAGCTCTTTCAGTATGCCATTCAGAATAGTTAACCATCATATTATCCAGAAGCTTCGTTGCAGCACCCAAAGTAATGGTCATAAAGGTACCTCCAGCAGCAGAATCCAATAGATTTCTTGAAGAATAGTTCAATCCTGCATAAAAAGTTTGGATAATCATCCAAGCAGTCAGTCCATGAGTGGGACAATTCTTTACCAAAGATTTCATTCTTTCCCAAGCTTGAGCAACATGTTCATTATCATATTATTTAAACTTCATTATTTCACTTCTCATAGATATAATCTTAGTAGGAGGATAGTATTTTCCAATGAAAGAATCTTTGCATTTAGTCCAAGAATCAATACTATTCCTAGTTAAGGAATTCAACCATTCTTTAGCTTTTCCTCTCAAAGAGAAAGGAAACAATTTAAGCTTAATGATATCTCCATCTATATCCCTATGCTTTTGCATCTCACAAAGTTTAACAAAGTTATTTAGATAAGCACCAGCATCTTCATTACCAATACCAGAAAATTGTTCTCTCATAACAAGATTGAGTAAAGCAGGTTTTATTTTAAAGAAAGTAGTTTCAGGAACAGGTGGAGCAATAGGTGTGCTCATGAAATCATTGTTGTTGGTGCTAATGAAGTCACACAACTTAGTATTTTCAAGAGTAGTCATTTTTTGTGTGTTTTTAATAAAAAAAGGAAACTAGTACAACTAATTTTTTTTGTGTGTTTGATAAAGAAACAAGCAAACAAAGCAAAATTAAACTAAGCAAAACAAAAATAACAAAGTAAAGAGATTGGTTATGAGGGACTCCCCTTGTGAAGATGTCCTTGACTCCCCGGCAACGACGCTAGAAAAAGAGCTTGATGGCCCAAAATATATCGAGCTCGTTGGGGACCCCCAAGAGGAAGGTATGATGAGCACAACAGCAAGTTTTCCCTCAGTTATGAAACCAAGGATATCAATTCAGTAGGAGCAAGGAAACACCCCAAAGATGTAGCTAGCTAGACTATGGTAGGGCGCACTACCGGCGTCAGCAGCAACGTGGAGACCTGCACAACACAACCACATAACTCTGCCCCAACTTGCGATGAGGTTATCAATCTCACCGATTTTACTGAAAACAAAGGATTAAACATATCGAGTGGAAGAAAGTAATAGTTTGCAGAAAGTAAACAGAAAGCAGTAAACAGTTGATTGTAGATTGATGGTAAAAGAAAGGACCGGGGTCCATAGTTCACTAGTGGTGGCTCTCCTTAAGATAGATAACATGTTGGGTGAACAAATTACAACGGGGCAATTGACAAACATCGAGAAAGCATACATGCATATACTAATCATCTTGACTCCTTTGAGATTCGATAGGGCATTACAACATTATACATAGACCGCCATCTAACTGCATCTATGACTAATAATCCACCTTCAGGTTATCATCCGAACCCCCTCCAGTATTAAGTTGCAAGCAACGGATAATTGCATTACGAATTGCGTGTAAAGTAAACAATACGATTGTTCTATAAACAAAGAATTATTGTTTTCTCCCTAGTAGCAACAACACATCTAGTACCTTAGAGATTTCTATCACTTCCCAGATTACTAGAGGCATGAACCCACTATCGAGCATAAATACTAACTCTTGGAGTTGCCAGCATCTACTTGGCCAAGATAGCTACTAACAACGGAAAGCATGCAAGATCACAAATAACAAAGACATGATAGAATCAATAATCAATCTGAAATAACATCTCAATATCCATCGGATCCCCACAAACACAGCATGTAGAATTACAAATAGATGATCTTGATCATGAACGGAGCTCACAAGATCTAAACATGATAGCACAAAGGAGGAGAACCAGCCATCTAGCTACTACATGGACCCGTAGTTCAGAGATGAACTACTCTCGCATCACACCGGAGGCTTGCATGACGATGAAGAAGGCCTCCAGGGTGAATTCCCCTCTCCAGCAGGGTGCCGAAAAGAGCTTCAGATCCCTCCCGATCTAGGGATGGATATGACGGCGGCTATAGGCTCTTTCATGAAATTTTGATCCGGTCCTTAGGGTTTCTGTATCGGAGGCAATATATAGGCGGAAGGAGAGGCCGAGGGGGTGCCTGGGGCGGCCAGACCACCCCCTGGCGCGGGCCAGACCTGGCCGCGTGGCTAGGTGGTGTGGCCGGGCCCCAGCTCCTCTCTCTCTCATATTCTGGCTCCGGATGTCCCTCGATGAAAAACTGACTTTGGCTTTTGTCCCATCCAAATCCGAGAATATTCATTTTCTGACTTTCCTGGAACCAAAAACAGCAGAAAACAGGCAGCTGACACTATGACTCTTGTTAATAGGTTAGTCCAAGAAATCATATGAAAAGTACTCCAAAGTGTGGACAAAACATAAGAAAGTAGATAAAACCAAGCATGGAACATCAAAAATTATGGATACGTTAGCAACGTATCACGTGCACACTGCTGGATAGTCTTTTGTTTAAAATCAATGTTCTATTCTATGTCAAAATCATTTTTATCCGTGTAAGTTTGATTTCTTGTTGCTGTTAGTCGAACCTCTAAAATTATCATGCCCTGTTCATGATTCAGAGAAATTTCCGATGAGCTGTCTAAACAAATCTTATTCTAACCTGGCAAAGTAATGAAGAAGCAAACTTGATTTTCTTCATTCATAATGATTGTGTATTGGAACGGGCATCAATTCCTGGCAAAGTACCAAAGAAGCACGAACGAATTCAAACCGTTGTATTTGGCTGCTAAAGAACCGTTGGGTTAAGACTTCTGAACATATGATGCCAAACATGTACATACACAAAGACATAGCAACAGCAAGAGAACATCATCTTATAACCACTGGTAAAAGCACCTTAATAAGTAGGTAGTGGCACCAAACCAGAATTAGCACAAGTCTTTTTACTGAGTAAGCCAAGGTGGGCTAGAACAAAATACACGTGATAAGTGCAGAGTTAAACCTAGTCAGGAATTTACAATAGTGTTTTTCCGATAAAAGCACCACGGGGTAGGAGAAGCTACATAAATAAACAGTAGCACGATGAACCAAATTCCTTCGAGCAGGACAACCGTTAAGGAAGGATGACAGTAGGACCCACACGAGATGAACAAGGGAACTTGCACCTGGCACTTAGTTCATATTTACATGCTAACTACAAAATAAAAGAATTGTCCTTAAATCCCACACACGTCCCCTTAAAAAACAAATTCTACGTACGTAATTAATAATTAATAGATAACTTCGGACGACCCGTGTGACCAGGATGCAACACTCGTGAAAAGCAAAGCACATATCAGCCGGTGGCAAATCTAAAGGTAAAACAAACAGAAAAATAAAGAACATAAGCCTAACACATCTACCTCCAAGTTGCAAAAGCCCACTTAAAACCATAAGAATATCTAAGAGGTATACACAGATCATTTTAGACAATATACTTGTTCCTTGTTCATGACTTCTTCTTCTTCAACTGCGGCTTTACCTGAGTTCCCTACGTCTTGAGCTTACAAATTTTTACACGATATTTAGATCAGACAGTATATCATTTCAAGTTACTAACTTATTCATAATCAGAGTCAAGGTCTTAATATATCAGTCAACAACAAAAGAATTCTTCCAGCGATAGCCACCGTAGCTCTAATTAAACGTATTCCTGTTGTGTGCCGATTCCTCTTGGATGATATGTTGCCGATATACATTTATCATTTCTGTTGTGTGCCGATTTCTCTTGGATGTGACCGAGAATGTGTGTGGGCTCAGAGTATAGTCTGCAGAGACAGAAGAAGGGCATGCTACCATCAGCAGACGCACTGGAACGGACTGAGTGTGACTCACAAACTAGCTAGTGGTTCTGCAACCGGCTGCTGAGCTGAAGTACAAACCGCAACCTAGCATCTGAAGTTTTAAATGAAAATACATAGTCCACATAGGAATTTTCTATAGGAGTTTATATAGAAGAATTTAGGGCACAGAGAAAATAAATTAGTGGCACTAGTCTATGGTTCTTGCTTGAATGACTAGACTAACATGCTCATCGGTCATCACATGTTCATAACAGCGCTCATGCTCACACTGATAAGATAATTTACATTGTTAAGATTTTTTCTAAATTGAAATCAACATCTCATGCTCGCACTGATAGGGTCGACGCCAGCGCCCCTGACATCGCCTTCCGACAGTCTCCAGCGGTGCGCCACAGGCAGCGACATCTTCTACTCCTATGCATCAGGAGAAAGTTTCAAAATTTCAGTTTCATATGAAACTATAATCTCACAACAGAACATTATTTCTATTTTTCAAGGTATCTCTTCAAAAATGGATTTGTGTTTAGAATGGCAGACACTTATTTGGCCAACAGGTGCATTTATTCCGGCATGACATACAGGTCTAGAATGGCAAATGTTTCGCAGAGAAAAGCTATTGGAGAAATGTGAACTCACAGGTGGGGATTCTCAACATTTGCACATAACACCGTTAATAGCTAGTACAGTACTATACATGACCAGTCTCTGTTCTGGCAGAAAAAATGCAGTTAGGGGCACACTTTCATTAGATAAAGCTGAATGAATCTCTTCTACTTAAAAAGGAGGAATTTCCTCTGTTTTCTTCGGTCGTTGCGTTTCGTCCAATATTTTTTAGACTATTTTGCCCTCCCACCAAATCTCTACTTATTATATATCTCTGCTAATAAAAAACCCGTCACTTCCTTCGTCAAAATCCTATGTATCCCGCACGCAGACGTTTCCCTCATCCTTCGTAAATTTGGGAATAAACCTGGAGTCCGCTTACGCCGCACCATACGCACCGAGGCATGACCTCGTGCTCCCCGTAAACATCGCCGCCTATGCCATCGCCTGCCGCCACCGCGTTGGACGGCTGCGCGTCGCCTTGAGGGCGAGCGCGCCATGGATGGTGATGCCGTGCGCACAGGAGGTCTCTGATTTAATTTTCCCCTTACTCTCCGGACCCCCTTCCCTTGTGTAGTACAATGAGAGATGCGGTTGCTAGGGTTAGCTCGCCGCCCCCGGCGCATGGCGTAGGACGTGGCAAAAGAACGGGTCGGCCTCGACCTGGCAATGGACGGCCGGGGCGAGCGCGGAGGCGAGGATGGAGGACCAGGAGGAGTGTCCAGCACAAACTCACGGCCCTAACATACCGATTTGCCTCCTGATCTGTAGCGGCTCTCACTCAATCATTTGCTTCCTTTCAGCAGCAATCCTACATGAATCAGGATGTGGAGGGCACGAGCGGAGGAAGACAAGTGAGATATTTTATCTTTTTTGTCCGATTATATTTATCTGTTCAAAATATTTCTTGTGTTCTCCATGAATTAATCACTCCCTGTATATATCTTGAGAATGAGTTTGCTTTATTTACTGTGGTATAAGAGCTTAAAGTTTTTAAATATGATATGCTAATTTATGTTTTACAAAGAAAGATAAAATGACGGCATGGTTTTGTTTGGTATCAGGTATTAGATCTTTTTTGAGTTCATCAAACTGCATGAAAAGCTCTATCTGTTCCGTTCAGTACTTGTCGAGATGGGAAGCTTCTTTGGACTGGACATCCGAAATTAGGATCTATATTTGCTTGTTCCACCTTAAAAAGCTTAAGTTCCTGCTGCTTGTTGCAATGGTCATAAAAAATGTGATTAAAAAGACTGATCTAAATGACCCTGCGATTTGTTGTTTGTGACTAGATGATTGTTCTAGATGCAGTTGAGAGCAATCCAAGAGGGGGCCTTTCCAGTCCGATTACTTCCAATAACATCCAGAGGTACAACATGCATATATTAATTTATGCTCTGTATTTATACTACTTAAATCCATTCTTTTTGCTTCAACATGGTTCAATGAACTTAATATACTGCATAGTAACACATTGGTTCCAAATCAAGGCTTGGTTGATGGTTAGTTATTTATTTTTAGGGAGATGACGTTCCATTGGTTCCAAATCATGTATTGCCGCATCTATTTGATAATATATATATTATATCTAGCCAACTTTTGAGCAGCAACCTCCTGTATCACACATGTTTCTTCATCTTATTTTCTTGAGGAGGATGCACAACAGGATGCTTGCCTTTTTCAGGTGAGTTTGGCTTCTTGATTTGTCCATTATAACACACATGTACCTTACTAATAAGGAATTGCATCGCGAATCAATCTTTGATAAGAAATAATCAATTGTGTCCTTTTGTAGTCAAACAATGTTGAACTGTTGTTTTCTTTGGAAACTCATTTCAAGTTGAAGTAGATTTTTGCAATTTTTTTATACTTTTGAGAAATTCATTTTAAGTTGCATAGCACAGTAGGGGTTTATATTTTCTTTTTATAGTTACTTTTTCTTAGAATCATTTTTTTTCCAGATTGGCACCATGTATTTAATAACATAGCTAATGCATTTTTATAGTTACTTTTCAATATGTTCTGTAGTCAGAGCAAGTTGCTTCCCACACATTAACCATTTAATGACTCGATTTTTGAAGACCATGAATATATAGGAAGTTGCTCACATGATGGTTCATACTTCATCGATATAAACTCAAGTTTGAGTACAATTGACCCATGACTACTCCTGAACTACAGAAGTTTTGATGCCGGTGGTTTAGTAGGTCAAGTACTTGTGTTGGTTCATACTTCATCTCTACTACTTAAAAATGATGGATTTCCTCTGATGACCGAGGCAGTCCCAGCGACCGCCCTACTCCACGCACTCGCCGTCCTCCCGAGCGTGGCAGCCATAGAGTTCCCGAACACGCGCCGCTCCAGTACCGAGCTCCAATGGATGCATGAGAGGGAGTATGTCGGTGGGGGTGCGCAGACATGGCCTGCAGTGACAAGATCAAGACCACCATGGTGGTGATGGCCGTGCGGCGGACGCATGCCACAGGTGCCCAAGCACTGCCTGTAGCGACGAGATCGAGATAGCAGCCGTTGCCTATGCTTAATGCAGGTGAGGGTGGCCGACACCAGCATGCCTTCCTCACAGCCCTCCTCAGGCTTCGCCCCCTCCCCTCCCCTCCCATCTCTCTGTCATGCACACCTGACCCACCCATTTTTCTATCGTCGTGATTCCCAATTGTAGATTAGATTGGAGCTTAATTTGGTACCTACGTCAGATCAATCCATGGCATTCTTATTCTAGATTCGTAATGGGTAAAACAGGCGTGTCTGCGTAATTTGGTAGCCCGTGCGCCGTCCACCGATACGTCGCCCGTTTCATCCATCGTCCTACCCTCCTCGCCTGGCAACGTGATTTGTTTGATATGCCAGCCCACTGATGTCTATGCACTTCTATTCTTGTAGACAGTTATTGGGCCTCTAAGTGCAGAGGTTTGTAGAACAGCAACAAGTTTTCCCTTAAGAAGATCACCCAAGGTTTATCGAACATAGGGAGGAAGTGGTCAAAGGTATCCCCTCTCAAGCAACCCTGCAATCAAGATACAAGAAGTCTCTTGTGTCCCCAACACACCCAATACACTTGTCAGGTGTATAGGTGCACTAGTTCGGCGAAGAGATAGTGAAATACAAGTGGTATGGATAATTATAAGTGGTAACGGTGCCAGAAAATAGCTTGCTGGTGTGTGGTTGACGTGGGAAAAGACTAACGGCAAACTGAAATAACGATAGAAACAAGCAAACATGTAACAGATCTAATTGCAAATGGTGTATCAATGCTTAGAAACAAGGCCTAGGGATCATACTTTCACTAGTGAACACTCTCATATAAATATATTCTTCTTTATGATACTACTCTTAACTACTCTCCGGTTGGACACTCTAATCAACGGTAGGGCTATAACAGCACACCTCAAAGTAAGCCTTTCCCATCTAGAAACCCCCACACTGTCACCTTGAGCACTAGATGAGTCCAACAAACACCACAATTTCATAGAAACATCCAACTCCAAATATAACTCATAACAAGTATTTGTAATCTCTAGCCTAAGTGCCACCATGGTGAGCACGCTGTCACTTTCACACACATGGGGAGAGCAGAGATTCATTAAAGCACTTGAGTAGAAGAATAGATCTATAGATTACAAGCTCATGATCCCAATAAGATCATGCATAGGGAGAGAGATGAACACATAGCTACCGGTAGAACCCTTAGCCTCGAGAGAGAACTACTCCCTCCTCATCATGGGAATCAGCAATGGTGATGGAGATAGTGGTGGAGATCGGTGGAGATGGCTCCGGGGGTACTTCCCCGTCCCGGCAGGATGCCGGAACAGAGACTTTCTGTCCCCCGAATCTCCCCTTCGGCGGCGGCACTGTGGAACTTTTCGTGGCTGGAGGCTTGACTATTTAGGGTTTTGGTATCGGGAGGCTCTTATAGGCGAAGGAGGCAAGGTCGGTGGAGTGCCAGGGGGCCCACACCACCTGGTGGCGCGGGTAGGGCTAGCCCGCGCCTAGGGGAGGGTGTGGCCAGGCCCTGGCCCTCCTCCGTCTCGTATTCTAGCTCCGTGAGTCTTCCGGTAAAATAGGAACTTTGGCTTTTGTCCTGTCCAATTCCGAGAATATTGATTTTCTGACTTTCCTGGAACCAAAAACAGCAGAAAACAGGCAACTAGCACTGTGGCTCTTGTTAATAGGTTAGTCCAAGAAATCATATGAAAAGTACTCAAAAGTTGGAACACAACACAAGAAAGTGGATAAAACCAAGCATGGAACATCAAAAATTATAGATACATTTGCAATGTATCACCCACGACTAGCACTGACCTCTTTGCCCTTCCACCTCGATCCATCGCCATCGATCTGCAAAGCCATCACAATCTCCCTCTTCTCGTACCCCTTCATTAGCCCCTCTTCGTGGAGGACGAGCACACGCCATTATAGCCCGCCGCACCTTGATGTCCCCATCGTCCTGATCTCGACGGGAGAGCCCTAACCGAGGTGCATCACCGCCGCATCTTGCTTCCATGCACGAGGGAGAGGGAAAGTTGAAGGGTTTCTCAATCTCCTTTAGATGGTCTGAATCCGGCATTGATTCCAGGGCGGTACTTGAGCACGAGCGGACGATGGTAGCTCCTAGGCCAACAGTTCAATTTGTAGATTCGGTACGCTCTTTCTTCCTCTCAACATCTTTCTTCCTTAGTTCCATTTGTGTAAGGTTAGGAGTTTCCTTCTTTGTTTATGTACAAGATTAGAATCTCGGGATCATGTTGCTTGGGGCATTGAGATTTAGAGTTTACATTAGTTATCGTATTTAACTGGAGGTTAGCCAAGTTAATTGTTACTAATTGTTCCAGATTTTCGAAGTTACTTATGCTCTCATGTTGATGCATAGCGGCAGCACTCCGTTCACAGGTCGTAAGGGCGTGGCATACACCCGGAAGTCGAAGGATATCAGCACCCAGTTTTCGGAGGACCTAGGCGCATAGTACCTGGAGAAACTTCTCTGCCTCCAATGATACTGCCTCCATCTAATCTTGAAGTAAGCTTGCTATTCTCCACACCTTCATGTGCCTAGGCAAGCGCCCCAAGATTCGTAGATCAGGTGACTGAGTGGATGTTAGCATGATTTAACTTTTTGGGGTGATGTGAGCATATGAGTTAATTGATTAATCCCTTTTACTACATGGTGAGAAACATAGCACATCTTTTGTAAGCATGGATGCAAAAACGAGTTGGGCTGGAATTGATCTCCTCAAGTGCATGTTACTTGGACGGTCACTTTCACAACTTCAAGAAAATCATGCTCTCTTCCAGATGTAAGTAAAGTTCTTATTGATCCAATGGTAAGCTATTCTGGGTTCATCTTATGACGGACTACTCATATCCCTAACCATATGATGTTCTTTTGCAGACTTAACGGGATGCTACAAAATTGCTTAAAAAGAGTTTTATTGCTATTGATATACTTAGTCTGTCTTTTAAACTATTTGTCCATTTATTAGCATCTTTGTTCTACAAGTCGATTTGCACATGTGCATGATATTGTAATGCCTACTAATCTTTGTTAAAGTTGTCTAAGATGCCTGTATAAACCGAGGTCAAATTATATTTTCAGTTATGTCATTATTTTGGAAGCCATAAAGGTTTGTTGCTTTTTATATGTGCATCTTAGTACACTATGGTGCTTGACTTCTGATGCTAATCATCCAAAGTAACCCTCGTACGGTTATTACTTCTCTTCACAGAGGCTAGAAATTCAATATTGAGTCCACGGGATTTATTATTAATTAAAATGCTCTTAACTTTGCTATGATATATTTGCAGGCATTCATATCAAAGGTATGCAGGACAAAGTTTTACTGCTTTGCAGGATTAGCAGTGATCGCTTTTACCCTACCACCTCGTTGCTTCAATATCCCTTGAAAAATCTTCGATCAGTCTAGATCTTCACAACAACCTCCATTTCTACCGCTTTAGATATTCCATGGCAGCCCAAGGGTATATGGAAAACATATCCAGCGTACACGAGGCCTCTTTGCATGGAAATTTATACCTGGAGCTGGCCGTGCATGCTTGGGAAAATTTCTTCATTTTTTTGCTAAGTAGAAGTTGGTATGTATTTCCTCAACTTATTTTTAGGATCGACTCACCTGAATTATGTGCGAGAGTACATCATGGTAAGATCAAGTTAGAAGTGCTCCGCGCACAAAAAAATTCTATATGTAGATAACAAAAATCATTGTTCCAAAATAAGCTATGAGAAATCTTTAAACTGAGGCTTATTTTCTGTCTCTAATGCTTCTGTGATGGGTTCATGCTATAGATACTTATACATTAGAGGTTATTTTTACATGCTTGCGGACACGTAAAGGCTGATGATGGATTTTGTTTTATTTTCTTGCTGATAACGCTCTGCTTGCACCTACAAAATATAAAAGATACTAATTATTCTTGCTGCTTGGATTTTTGGTTTGTTAGGGAAACAAGAAAGCACTTGGGAAGAATTCTAATTATGCACTTGCAGATTTAAAAGGCAGTTGTTGACAGTGACTTTCAAATTGTTGTCCTACTATAAGAGTTGGTACCAAATCTACAACAAAACACTTGACATTTTTGACACCGTGGCCTGGGCGCTCATCTCCGCAATATTTTCCATGAGAGTGTCCCATGGTGGGCAGTAGTCACCATCAGTTCCATTGAAACCGATTTTCTAATTCTCTGTAAGTTCACATCTCTAATCGAAATTGGTTCGCAACTTCATTGATTTGGCTTCAGGCTTGTAAGTACATTTAAAATAAGCAACTTCTAATCCAACTCTGAATTTGAATAAATTGAATTATGGTTGGGAGCTTGCCGAATAAATTTAATTATATCGAAGTTCAAAGGACCTAAGCTTAGGGAGGAAAATATTCTTGATCATGATATCCTTTAATGTCACACATTGTTGAAACAGACAGTAACTTTGCCCCGGTACACTTTGCCCCGGTACTGATATAGTTAGTCCTTCAATTCATAATTTTTATTGAGATTAAGCTTATGCAGGCACAAAGGACTTCCCAACGATCCACTCTTACTCCACCTATCATAAAGTAGGTTATGCGCAATTGAGAAGTTGGCTGATATGAAAGCAGTGGCTCAGGCGGTTATCCGTAGGTGGAATTCACCAAGGTTTGTTTCACGCGTCATCTCATATGTTAGAGAGGATACCCTAATACGTATTAGAGCCACACACAAATTCATTAGATAGGAGAGTTCCTTCACTCCAATTCGACCCTCTGAAGGTACTAGTCACTAGCTGATGGTCTTGCATCCTAAAACAAGAGAATGCAGATACCAAATAAATTTGAAGTCAATCTTTTATTTTACTTAGTTTATGTTGTGAACCTACTAATGTGAAAAGGCAACTCAAGTCCATTTCGCTTTATGCCCTATTTCCGTTGGGTGTTAAATGCCCTACACTAAAATGTTTGGCTGGCACATGTGTGGCACTACGGTATACATAGTTGTTTTTATTGTGTGTGTTCTATCTTATGGAGTCGGATGGAAGGGGCATATATTTTATCCAAAGTTGAATATAGTGGGCATATAAAACTTCGATGACCTTCCAATTCTTAACTGATATCTCTCCATAATTACCAACAGGCCTATCAGTGGATGGTGATAGTCAAGGTTTAGAGCGAGTCTTTGGAGCCCTTTCTGCATACATGTGGCTTGGAATGATTCTGAAATCTGGAAACAGAATAACTACTCCGTTCTTGATAGAAAAAAATGAGTTAAATCAGTAATAGTTTTTACCATAAATTATTAAATTGGCAGCATAGTTTTGTGATGTGTTGACGAGCCATCCTTGCTCTAAAAGACAACCATATGATGACATGCAAAGCCTGAGTAATTTTGTATATTAGGATATCTTGACCTGTACAGAACATGTATTCTCCAATAAACCAAAATATGTTACTTTGCATTATTGAATTTAGAGCCCTATATTTTCTCTTAATTATTCAGTTTTCTTTGGACAGATTCTACAGATGAGGAATGGAATTATGAATTTGAGTATGAGGTCCTATCCCATGAATCTGATGAGCAATGGGAATTCGTTGGTGAGTCAAGTACATCAAGAAACTTGGAAGGGTTAAACGAAGCTAAAGCTATACACGAAAACAACATTTTATTCATGGACTGTGGACTTTCCCGGACAGGTGGTGAATCCCAAACTGAACACCACCTTGTACGTGAAGAGCGACCTCATGGTGAACTCCTTAGTTGCAATTGTGGTTGCAGCGGTGTTGGCATTCTATAGCCTATAGTGGACTTGGAGTAGACGGTGGAAGAATATTGAGGCGTTAGGCACAACCTCTTTGTTACATTACTATGTGTTAAGAGGATCACTGAGCACAACATTTATGTAACTTATTGTTACTGAGGTAAGAAATTAAGTATGATATTTCAGAGTTAGTGGTCCTTTATATTATGTTGCAGAAAACCTTTGTACGTGTTATTATTTTTAAAGTACCAAATGCTTTTCTTGATTTTTTTTAAGAGAAGGGACAAGCTATGCTGCAAATTCTGTAAGTTTTTCAATAGATGCGAATTGTGCAATCAATAAGACCAGTCGTACACATGTCATAGTCGAATAAAAAAATCAATTTTCCCAAGTCATGTGACTAGAGTAGCTTATGTCTGAATCAAACAACTTTTCGAAACTGCCTATTGTGTAATATTTGAATAAAAAGAAACTAAATATTTTTATTCATTTATTTCAGATAGGATCAATTGAGCATGCACTCATGAAAATGAGCAGGAGGGTTAAGGGGGCCAGAAACTTTTGACAGCTAAAAAATTCCTTTGGGCCAGAGGGCTGCAACAACCTGTTGTGGATAAGCAAGGTCAAGAGGAAAACTCCTTGCTAGTAGGAGGACGACAGGACAAGACCAGCTCGTCGTCTGCAGATCTAGGACACCGCCCAAACAAATTGGCAAGGGGCGACTAAGGAAGAGGAGAGAGACTTCGACTTTGGAGGTGTGAGTTTAGCTTCTCTATCATCTTCATGTAATAGAAGGCCCCACAGGTGATAGTAGTGTGTGAGGGGGTGCTCCGCAATGAGGTTTGAGCTTGTATTGGCCAAAGTTGCACTAGCACCGAGTGGGCATGACTTGTGCGTAGAAATAGCAAGTGAGGTGTATCGAGAAGAAACATGGTTCACACAAGTGAGGATTGTGACCGTGGGTTCATACCAACCATGTGATATAGTTAATTTTGTATTGCCACGAGTTCGGGACTTCGTGATTGTGGGTTCGTCACAGACTCATGGCGCAACAATGTGCATTATGAAATTGTTGAAGTTTGAAGAAAGTTTTTTTGTTTTCTAATCTATACACTATATTAGTTTTCCATTAAGTTTCTTTGGTTTAAAAAGTGTTATTTTTTTGCCATAGAGTAATATGGAGGGACAAACATTGTCCATATTTTAGACATTTTATATACCATCATCTCTTGCAATGGGTGACACACAAATTACAATACACCATCATCTCTAGCGGTACTTGAGGACCATTTCATATGTTTGCTAATTTTTAAAAATAGTGCACAAGCGATAATTGGTAAGGAGAGATCACAGAACTTTGAAGCAACGACTATGCTAGAATAATGGTGGATGGTGAAAATAGAAGTGGAAGGGAAGAGGGAAAGATTTTACGAAGATACAAGATGACTCGTAAGGAGGGATGAAGCGGCAAAGAATTAGTATTCATCACTATATGAATATGGAATGAACTTGTTTGTCACACATTTATGAAATTAGAACAATTAATTTAACTAATATATATATTATTTTGTTTTCCGGTGGCAACGCACGTGCATTTTACTAGTATATCGAACAAGAAAAAAAGTCGTTCTAAACAGAAACAAAATGCCGAAGGGAACAAGCCTCCCTCACAGCTAACATAAGGAAAACGAGTGCTCATAGAAATAACAAACTATAGAACTCCCCTGTAGAAGAAAAACTCCACTTCTTTTGCAGCAGTGGTAAGCAATGCCACATCGCCATAGGCATGCAGGATGCAACTGCCAGGACAATCTTCTGAAGATTTTCATCATCACAGAAATAAAGACTGAAGAACTTGGTGATATCATTTTTCTTCACAGGGCACTTCTGTTTGATGTAAGAAGGAAGGCAAAAGAAAAGGACCCGCAAGTATGAATAGTTCTACTTGAAAACAAAAAAACTTGTTCCAAAATAATCTAAATGCCTACATATCCTTAAACACACATGTTTCCTTTCAGTTTGCATCCATCAATTGGTCACTGGCAAGCAAGTACTTAAGCCTACTATGATATTTCCTTGGGTGGTGTTAGGCTGATAGAGCAAACAAGAGCAGAGTCTTAATGAAAATACAGAATAGGAAAGCAAGAATAAACTTAAGCAATGTTGTTGCAAAATACAAGATCGAGAGTTAAAATTCAAGTAAGCAGTAGCATGTTTCTCACAGGTGGGGATGCTCAACATTTGCGCATAACACAATTACACTAGCACAGTACTATACATGATGTTCTCTCTGTTCTGACAGGAAATAGTACCATTCACACAGATAGTGACACAGATACTCGACATATGGATAAGCAGACCATTCATACAGATAGTCACACAGACACGTAGCAGATACTACTATTAGTATAGAAAAAATAGCTTCATCCTAACAAAGGTATTTGGAGATTTCACTGGCGCAGTTCCGCGTAAAAGTGAAGTCTTTTCCTGCGACAAGCTCTGCAAATCCTTGCAGTATCTTCTTCCTCATGTCAACAGCAAATCACTACATCCGTTTGCCCCGTGCAGTAGGCCTTATACAGCAGGTAGACAACGTCATCATCCATACTGATGGTGGAGAAAGCAACGAGTTGTGCCGGCAATGTTTCCTCATACTCGGAGGGGTTGTCATGATCGGTACTGCGCATCCTAGGTAGGATCCCACAATGCATTGGGTCAACAGTGATGTCAGCAACATCGAAGGTACATTCGACATGCCAAACCTTGGATGGAAGGATCGGGATCGGTAGGCTCCATGTGGTGGCCTTCCAGGCTCTACTGCGCTGCCTTTGGTGAACACAGGGATGATCAGGAGGGCTAACCACCTTTCTCGGTGAGTTTTCCATCTCGATGTACTTGATGGAATCTTTAAGCAGGCTGACGGTGATGTCCCGGATGACGTAGGGGCAGCATCTGTGGTAGAGTCTCCGGTTCCCCCTCGCCGGCAGCGGCAGCGGTATGTCGACAAGCTCGGGATTCGCCTGGAGCACATTGCAGACGAGGATGCCGCGCCAGAGGTAGACCCAGCCGACCATGCCGAGCGCAGGAGCAGGACGCCGAGTACGATCACCTTGGTGGTATCGTGATACGGCGCACAATCCACAGGCCATACCTTGTCCCGCAGCGGCTCTGACACCGACACCACCTTGGAGGTCCACCCATCGAGGGGTTTAGAGGAGCGGTAAAGGTAGAGATTGAACTCCTTCTTGTTGTTAGGCGTCACGTCCTCCTTGTCGTCCTTGGGGTACCTTCTCCTGAGAGCGGCGACGGCGTACTCGTTGCCCAAGCTCAGGAGGGCGGCCTCCCGATCTCTGAAGCGGCTGCGGTACGGGTGCGGAAGAAGGTGCAGCGATGGGTTCCGAGGGTGCGCCCTGTAGAGGAAGTAGTCACAGGCACGCGGGGTGAACCGGAGCTGGGGGCACACGGAAACGCGGAAGAGGACCAGATCGGAATCCACGCTGACAACCTTGGGAGGCACCACGAAACCGGCGGGTCCGAGATCTGGGCAGAAGACGCAGAAGTGGGACACCTGGGGCGGGCGAGCGGTGTGGAAGGACACTTCGATGCTTTCGCCGGTGCTCGTGAAGCTCGTGGCCAAGGTGGCGTTGCTGTAGTCACCCATATAACCGAGGATGTCGAGGAGGACCCAATTTGGGGCGTCTTGGCCATCGCCCTCGGGGAGTGGAGGCGGTCTCAGGGTGGTAGAGGAGGCGGCGTCCATGGTGTCGAACGAATGGGTCGGGGGAGAAAGAGAGGGTGGGTGTTCTCTAGGGTTTGTTTGGTACTCTGGCCTGGCCGCTGGATGGGACGACCCAGATATTGTTAGCAATAATCTTGCCTAATTTGTGTGTTAGTGGTGTCGGTTCTAGATGTAGTCAGAGTGGTCAGTTTCTTAGTTTTTGGAAAGTGTAGTTTTCCTAGTTGGTTTGGCTTGCATGCCATACGAGTCCTAGTGCGAGTCCTGGTCGTGTAGTACGTACTACTATATTGGGTGTGTCCTAGTACGAGTAGGTTTAGGTTTATTAAGTCGGTTGTGGTTTGTTAGGTCTTCCCTGTATATATACACATGTAGGTTATCTTTTGTAAGTGTGGAAAGTTGAGAAGAAAACAAAAAGAACGGGCACGATACATGTCCTTGGTCATAAAAAATTTCGAGTGCGCTTGTTTGTCTAGTTTGATGTAGTCGATCAGTGGACAAATTCTAACAGATATTCCCCGCTCACCCCGTGTTGTTAGGGAAATGAATGCCACAAGAGCAACTCCAGCAATCGTGCTATACGGTGTCTACGCTAAAATACCGTAAGTATAGCGTGCGGTAGTCTGCACGCGTCGCAGTAAATGAGCAACTCCAGCAGTCTGTTCTGACGCCATAAGAGCAACTCTAGCAGTCCGCTCTGACGCCGGGATGCCGTCCCGCCGCCGCGGTCCCCTTAGTTTGTCTGGCTTCTACGACGTACGTGCGCGTCCGAACGGGACGTTCTACACCGAGCTCCATGCCGCCGGGATGCGCCTGACTCTTGGCACCTATGTGAGAGCACACGAGGCCGCGTGCGCCTACGACGCGGCGGCGTGGCGCCTCGGCTGCCCGCACCACGCAATGAATTTCGATGATGTCAACTCCCTGGCCGAGGCGGAGTTCGTCACTGGGGCTCCATGCCTCGTCACCGACAAGGATCGTCGCCGCCACCGCCAAATGCAGCGGCAGCTTGCCATCGCCGAGGCAGACGAGCGGCTGTTGGCGGCTTGGAGGAATAGTTCTTGGAGGACGTACATGCGGAGGTCGAGTTCTATGCCTCGAAGAGGGCGGAGAGGAGCGTTGCGAGGGAGGCTCGGCGTCGCCGGAAGGCGTTCATCAACGCGCAGCTGGTGGATGTTAGGAATGATGCCCTAGAGGCTCACTTATGCCTACACACACTTCTATTCTTGTAGAAAGTGTTAGGCCTCCAAGTTCAGAGGTTTGTAGAATAGCAGCAAGTTTTCCTTAAGTGGAGCACCCAAGGTTTATCGAACTCAGGGAGGAAGTGGTCAAAGGTATCCCTCTCAAGCAACCCTGCAATCAAGATATAAGAAGTCTCTTGTGTCCTCAACACACCCAATACACTTGTTAGGTGTATAGGTGCACTAGTTCAGCGAAGAGATAGTGAAATACAAGTAATATGGATGATTATAAGTGATTATTGCAATCTGAAATAAGAGTGGCAACAAGTAAACATGTAACAAGACTGATTGTTTCAATGCTTAGAAACAAGGCCTAAGGATCATACTTTCACTAGTGGAAACTCTCATATAAATATCTTCTCTTCATTAAGCTACCCTGAACTACTCTCCGGTTGGACGATGTAGGGCTATAACAGCACACCTTAAATTTCGCATTCTCCATCTAGATAACCCCTGACTGTCACCTTGAGCGCTAGATGGTTCCAACAAATACTACAATCTCATAGAGACATCCAACTCAAATTATACTCATGATAAGTATTTCTGTAACCTTAGCCTAAGTGCCACACGATGTGCACACTATCAACTTCACACACGTGAGGATAAGCAAAGATTAATTAAAGCACTTGAATAGCAAAATAGATCTAGATTACAAAGCTCACGATCTCAATAAGATCACGCATAGAGAGAGAGATGAAAACATAGCTACCAGTAGAGCCCTTAGCCTCGAAAGAGAACTACTCCCTCCTCATCATGGTAGTCAGCAACGGCGATGGAGATGGCGGTGGAGTCGATGGAGATGGCTCCAGGGGCACTTCCCCGTCTCGGCAGGGTGCTAGAATAGAGACTTCTGTCCCCCGAATCTCCTCTTCGGTGGCGGCAGCGATGCAGAACTTTTCATGGAATTCTGATCTGGTACTTAGGGTTTTCATCTCGGGAAAATATATTGGCGAAGGGGCAAGGTCGGTGGAGGCCCGAGGGGCCCACACCACCTGGTGGCGCGCCTGGGGGTACCCGCGCCAGCCCTAGGTGTGGCCACCTCGTGGCCCCACTTCGGCTGCCCTTCAGACTCCGCGTTCCTTCTGGTAAAATATTAACTTTGGATTTTGTCCCGTCCAATTCCGAGAATATTTCCTTACTAGCTTTTCTGAAACCAAAAACAACAGAAAACAGGCAACTGACACTGTGGCATCTTGATAAAAGGTTAGTTCTAGAAAATGTATAAAAATACCTCAAAGTGTAAACAAAACATAAGAAAGTTGATATAAAACAAGCATGGAGCATCAAAAATTATAGATACGTTTACAAAGTATCAAGCATCCCCAAGCTTAACTTCTGCTCGTCCTCGAGTAGGTAAGTGATAAAAAGAATAATTTTTGAGGTGACATGCACCATCACAATTTTGATCAAGTTATTCGTAAAGCATTGATAGCTGAAATCAAAGTACTCTAAACATAAGCATGAAAGATAGAGTTCTAACAATAAGACATAGCAACTATGTTGTAACATGAAAAGGTACAAACAAAAGATCATGAATAACAATGCATTGAAAGACGTTTGTTTGTTTCACGTATATAAAACATAATAAGAGTGGTATTCAGCTTGTCCCTCATGGTATAGCAAAACATAAAAGCATAGGACACCTTCAAAGTTCATAAGGGTTACTAGATACAAATAATTTAAGAACAAGCAATATCAAAGTTATGAATCATCAACAAGTTTTGGGACAATGCACATTAAACTAAGAATGACCACTATGCTATCTCAATTGGTGCATAAATATAGAAGATGGAGACTCAACATAAAAGTAAAAAGAAAAGCCCTTCATAGAAGGAAGCAGGGATTTCAAGTTTTATAAAGAGCTTCCAAAAATTATGGTACTTATTAGCTTTCAGCTCTCATTGCCCCTATCATATGCATCTTGAGGTGATTAAGGTTAAAGTGACACAAATATGAGGATATGCTTGACAAGTTATAAGTTGAAAATCTCATGCCCCTTGCTTACGAGTACCGAACCTCATGCTACTCAACTTTAGTCACGAGTAAGTTCTTTTCATTATAAGTACATGTGTATCATGGAGAACCGCCAACGGGGTACCCCTTGCCCATGACACGGGAGCTTTCCCATATCAAAATGACAAGGCAACAGCCAATGAGCAT
The DNA here is from genome assembly GCA_910589775.1 of Avena eriantha. Taxonomy (NCBI): domain Eukaryota; kingdom Viridiplantae; phylum Streptophyta; class Magnoliopsida; order Poales; family Poaceae; genus Avena; species Avena eriantha. The sequence goes on along the minus strand of OU342743.1, from coordinate 128,414,021 downwards.
CTCAGCGATCTTTTTATTTGCTATTTGCATAGGTTTTTATTGAGGATGCTTCAAAGAATGCTCACTATGGTTATGCTGCAAGTTTCCACCATGATTAGGCATGGTTAGGCTAGCCGCCCAGGCATTTCTCTAACAAACATACAAACTCCATGAGCTTACAAGCTCCCCTTTTATTTCATATTTCCGAGATCCATAAACAAAAGAACATGATATCAACTGAATAATAAGTGCAATGTTGAAAGCATTCCCCATGGTATCATGGTTCTGCTAATTCACAACTTATAAAGTGCAAGCATATAAGCAACATAGATGGACACAATGGTTCAAGTTTATTAAGTGCAAGAAAATAAAGTGTACCATCAAGTTTGTGAGAGCTTTAATCACTAATTTTCACATAACAAGTTTAATTTGGAAGGTAGATAAAAACATGAATATACTTGGAATGGTGTAACACACCATGCATAGGAATTTATAGTGGACTCTTTGGAATAACTTGGTTTTCTTGGAGGTTGGATGCATGAGTAGAACTCATACTTGGTACAGGTGGAGGCTAGCAAAAGACTGGGAGCGACCAACTAAGAGAGCAATAATGACCATAATCATGCAAAGCGACAAAACATTATTAATTAAAGCATAAAGTGATATTATGTCAAAAACTAAATGAGCATAGAGGCTAAGGTGACTGGTTCATAGTCTTAACATAGTGTAAGCATGTGCCAAGTCAACCCAAATAAAACATCAAAGGAGAATACCACAACATTATGCTTTTGTATGCTAAAACAATGCATGATTCCTTCAAGGCACATTAATCAATCTCAATTGTTTAAAACAAGTCATGCTACAACAATAATCACTAAGCATATGGTCAAAGCAACATCTAGGATGACATGATAAAGTATAAGTCACAGTCAAAATAAGCTTCCTTTTGTACCACTATAAGCATGAAACTTCCCACTCTTTTCCAACACCAATCGACTTATTTGAAACAACTCTCAAAGATAATAATCAATAAAGACCAGAGAGCTTGTCTCACCCATCTACAAAGAAGAACTAAAAAGTTCTAAGCCAAAAGAATAAGAAAACTAAAGCTAAACGTAAGTGCTAGCAAAGGAGAACACTCACATAACAATAAGAGTGAAAACTAGAGTGTTCTAGGCAATGAATAACGGGGTTTGTCTCTCTCCAAAAGAAGTGTGTTGGGATCCAACCAACTTATTGCGGCAAAGAAAGCAAAATAAAACTATAAACAAATACGCTCCAAGAACAACACATAGTGCATAAGGTAATAAAACTAAAGTATCTTGAAAGAAGACATGAGATTATTAATGAAGAAGGGGATGTCTTGGGCATCCCCAAGCTTTGACGCTTGTACTTATTGAATATTTCTTGGGGTGAGATAGGTGGTGACATGGGTATACCCTACATGTACTCGAGTCTTATATATACGGTCCAGATACGATGGTAGCCCACGGCGTTGCCACGGCCCAATGAAGACTTCTAGTGGCCTACGGACTATCGATAACTTGCGAGACAAGAAGAAGTCTGAAGATAGAAAGTTTGAAGGTAAACCCTAAACTATAACCGACTCGACCTACTACCCGAGACATGGCCTATCTATATAAAGGCCAGGAGGGGGCGGCGAGGAGGACACACGCAACCCTAGTTTCCACAACCCTCGCCAGATTGCATCTGCACACCTTTGTAATCTTCAATTCCTTCGTTAATTCCAAGAGCAGACAAGCAGGAGTAGGGACCTCTACGAGGCCTGAACCTGGGTAAACCTTGCGTCCCTGTGTGCTTGTTTTCTAGCCGATTGATGCTTCCAGTGCTCCCTCCTTCTCCAAAACCCAAGTCCATAACGATGGGCATTGATGAGTTAAACCCTCGTCAATTGGCGCCGTTTGTGGGAATCGGGAGTGCTGATGTTGCGGCTTCTTTGGCCTCATCAACCGCGATCTACAAATCCGCAGTAGTGGAGATCCGCCAGTTCTTTGGCGCGTTCAACTTCACCGTCCACACGCCAGCCACTCGCCCGGCTTTCGAGTCCGTGGGCGATGGAATCAGCCTAGCGATCGGGAGCTTCCACTTCCAAGTTGGTCAGATGGGCACGCTTCGCATGCCTGACCAGCCAACAACATCCGCGATTGCTCCAGCATCGTGGTTCCCGCCGCCAATCGGTGCCCTCAGCGAGATCAACACCTCAGCAATAGCTGAGAGCACGGATAGCGACAACAGTCACGGATCCGATCTGAGCGGCCTAGAAATGGAAGATAGAGTCTACGGCTCCGGATCCAAAAGTTGCGGAAGCAACAGCTTCCCTAGCCACTTCATGTGCGCCGTCATCAACACTGGCGACTCCACCTCTAATCGCGAAAACAGTGGCAATGGATCTGGCACCGATCCGCCTAACGGTGGCATACCTAATGGTGGACCTCCCAAGGGCGCCCCCCCAAACGGTGGCAATGGCGCGCCTGTCAACAATGGAGGGGCAGCCGAACCTCCAACCATGGTGAACGAACACACTGGCGAACGTGTCGTGATCAGGCTCAACGATCTCGAATGGGCCCGCTGCCGAGAGGCTCTATGAGGCAATCCTCTGCCTCCAGGCACGTCACAAGAGATGCTGATGGGCTACTGATGACCCACAAGTATAGGGGGTGTATCGCAGTATTTTCGAGGGAAGTGAAACCCAATTTATTGATTCGACACAAGGGGAGCCAAAGAATATTTATAAGCCTTAACAACTAAGTTGTCAATTCAGCTACACCTGGAAACAATCTTGCTCACAACAGTTTATCAGTAGCAACAGTTTTGTAGTAGGAATAGTAAAGTAACAGCAGTAGTAAAGCAAAGACAGTAGTAACAAAAGCAGTAAACAATGGGATTCGAGTGTGGTAGGCATAGGGATGGATGGACGGGCGTTGCATGGACAAGACAATTCAAATAGCAATCTGAACATAGGGCAATTGCAGATAAATAAGATAAAGCATCCAAGTACTAGACAATCCTAGGCATGTGTTCCATATATAGTCATACGTGCTCGCAATGAGAACTTGCACAACATCTTTTGTCCTGCCAGCCCGTTTGCAGCGGGGCCTCTAGGGAACTACTGGCAATTAAGGTGCTCCTTTTAATAGAGCACCGGAGCAAAGCATTAACACTCCGTGAACACATGTGATCCTCACATCAAAACCTTTCCCTTCCGGTTATCCCGATTTCTGTCACTTCAGGGCCATAGGTTCCAGACAACAACGTGTGTATACAACTTGTAGATAAGACCAAGAACAATACTATCATAATGAATCAATAACATGTTCAGATCTGAAGTCATGGCACTCGAGCCCTAGTGACAAGCATTAAGCACAACAAGTTGCAACAAAGTCATAAAGCACTAATAAAAGATACTAGGCACCATGCCCTAACAATATGATGCCATTACATGAACGATCTCATCCAATCCCTACCATCCCCATAGCCTACAGCGGGGGATTACTCACTCATAGACGGGGGAAACATGGATGGTCGATGGAGATGATGGTGGAGATCGATGGAGATGGCTCCGGGGGCACTTCCTCGTCCTGGCAGGGTGCCGGAACAGAGACTTTCTGTCCCCCGAATCTCCCCTTCGGTGGCGGCGGCGCAACGGAACTTTTCGTGGAAAAACATCGAACCCCCCGAAGTTTTTAGGTCAGAAGGCTTCTTATAGGCGAAGATGGAGACCGAGGGGGTGCCTGGGGCCACCACACCATGCCCTGGCGCGGCCAGGCCCAGCCCGCGCCTGGGGGGGGGTGTGTGGCCAGCCCCTGGCCCTCCTCCGTCTCGTATTCTGGCTCCTGGAGTCTTCTGGAAAAATAGGCACTTTGGCTTTTGTCCCGTGCAATTCCGAGAATATTCATTTTCTGACTTTCCTAGAACCAAAAACAGCAGAAAACAGGCAGCTAGCACTGTGGCTCTTGTTAATAGGTTAGTCTAAGAAATCATATAAAAAGTACTCCAAAGTGTGGACAAAACACAAGAAAGTGGATCAAACCAAGCATGGAGCATCAAAAATTATAGATACATTTGCAATGTATCAACATCCCCAAGCTTAACTCCTGCTCGTCCTCGAGTAGGTAAGTGATAAAAAGAAAGAATAATTTTTGAGGTGACATGCACCATCATAAACTTGATCAAAGTATTTGTAAAACATTCAAAGCTGAGATCATAGTACTTCAATCATAACATGAAAGACAAAGTTCTAGCAATAAGACAAAGAAGCTATGATGCAACATGAAAAGGCACAAACAAAAGATTCATTATAACAATGCTTTGCAAGACGTTTGTTTGTTTCACATAAAGAAAACATAGCATAGTGGCATTCAGCTTGTCCCTCATAGAGTAGCAAATATAAATGCATAGGACACCTTCAAACTTTACAAGAGTGACTAGATACAAATAGTTTAAAACAAGCAATATCAAGGTATGCATCAATCAGCAAGTCTTGGGACAATGCACATAGAACTAAGAATGGCCACTATGCTCTCAAGAAAGTGCTCAAAGAATATGTGGAGACTCAATAAGTAAAATAAAAGGTTTTGAATAGTTTGAAAGGCTTCCAAATGCTGAAAGTATGGTACTCGTTAGCTTTGAGCTCTCATTGCCCCTGTCATAAGCATCTTTAATGTGGTTAAGGTGAAAGTGAGGTCCAATCTGAGTTATATGCTTGACAAACTATAAACTGAAAATCCCGAGTCCCTTGAGTACGAGGGCTGCTCCTCACGCTACTCAACTTTAGTTACCGGTAAGTTCTTGTCATCGTAAGTATGTGCGTATCATTGAGAACCGCCAACGGGGTACCCCTTGCCCGATGATACGGAAGAATCCCCATCTCAAAATGACAAGGCAAGCAGACAATGAGTATCTCAGCAATCTTCTTATTTACCATGGGAAAATGGTGCTTTTTTCTCTCTTTCCGCTTTTCATAAATCTCTTTTTTTTCTTTTTCTCAATAGCTATCTCTTTTTTATAAGAAGAATGCTTCATAGATATCATTATGGTTACGCTGCAGGTTTCCACCATGTCAGCATGGATTAGACCAGCGGCCCAGGCGTTTCTCTAACACACATACATAACTCCATGGACTTACAAGCTCCCCTTTTATTTCACACCGACGACATCCGCAAACAAAAGAGCAAGGTATCAACTAGGTATATATTTACAAGTGTTGAAAGCGTTCTCCGTGATAGCACGGTTCTGCTAATCCCCAGCCTATAATTTGCAAGCATATAACTTTCATGGAGAGTTCACAATGGTTCAGGTTTATTAAGTGCAGGAAATAAAGTGTGCCATCAAGTTCGTGAGAGCTTTACTAACTAACTTTCTCATAACAAGCAAACACTTTATTCGGAAGAAAGCAAGGCATATTGAATATGCACGGAAGTAGCAAATGATGCTAATAGGTAGGTATGGTGGACACTTTGGTAATATTTGGTTTTAGGGAGTTGGAAACGTGAGTAAAACATACTCAGTGAAAGTGAAGGCTAGCAATAGTAAGGGAGCGACAAACGAGAGAGCAATAATGGCCATAATCATGCAGAGCGACAAAACATCATTGATCAAAGCATAAAGTGATACTACAAGTTGAAAACTAAAGGATCATAAAGGCTATGGTGACTTGAGATAGTCATATCATGGTGTGAGCATGTGCCAAGTCAACCCAACTAAAGCATCAAAGGAGAATACCACTATACTATGCTTTAATATGCTAAAACAACACATGATTCATCCAAGGCACATTAAGCAATCTCAATTGTTTATAACAAGTAATGCTACAGCAAATAATACTAAGCATAAAGCCAAAAAAATATCAAGCATCGCATGACAAAGCATAGGCCACAGTCAAAAACAAGCTCTCTTTACCACTTAAGCATGAGCTTTCCTACTCTTTTCCAATCCAAACCAGCTATTTGAAAACCAATGCATGAAAGAGGAGGTCCAACCAATTTATTCAGAAAACTAAGCAAACAATCAAACTAAAAACCAAAAACAAAAACGAAAAAGAAGACGCTCCAAGAACAACACAACTGTGCATGAAAGAATAAAAATAAAGTGTTTGGAAGAAACGTGGGATTTTTATTGATGAAGAAGGGGATGCCTTGGGCATCCCCAAGCTTTGACGCTTGTACTTCTTGGATATTTCTTAGGGTGACACGTGTGGCATCCTCAAGCTTGAGCTTTAGTCCATCCTTCATCTCATTACTCATTCCTTCCATACACCTGAAATTTTTCCTTCATACAAAACTTCACACAATTTTTATTAGCAACATTAATGCACTCAAGATAAATAACTCTTAAGGTTCAGTTTTAACATCAAATAAACTTCCATTAAAACACTAGCTACTGTAGCACTTCCCTCAAAAATCTCAATTCCCCAAAATAACTCAAAAAGGAACCAACAAGAAGCAAATGCAGAAAATGGCAGAAATTTGTCAAAACAGACCAGCAGGTAAAGACGAATATTTTTGAAGACCTTCTATTGCTCAAATAAAAAAGTTCTGAACTAACGAAAGTTATATAACAATCTGGGGCAGAAGCACCAAAATTCACGCCTCAAAAAGACGTTCAGAGATTTTACAAGAATTTTTACGGTGAAGCACAAAAATCTGTTTCAGGACAGCAACTTTCCCAATCATTACTTCTCTCTCATTAGAGGTTACTCTTGGCAGAAAAAGCAAATAAAAAGGATAAGGAGCGGTTACTACTGAAGTAATAACTTCCAAGACTCATCTAAATCTTTTGGGTTATCTCCCAATAAGTACTTTTCTTTAATGCCTTTAAGTTAGGCATGAGCAAAAACTAAAGTGGATAGAATAGAAGTAAGCGAAGATAATCATGGTGAAAACATTGTTTTGTTCAATGAAATCCTTTTGTTAACAAGGTTGATCAGGTCTTGTTACCAAAACAATTCCATATGAGGCAAAACTTTGTATTCCACTAATGATTATGTTACCTCAACCTTGATAGCAATGGTCCCAATCATAATAGTTCTAATTTTTCTCTTGGTATGGGACAAATATATTTCTCCAACTTGAATGCCCTCAACATGTTCAATTGAATTCAAACCATAAGTCCTTTCAATCTTATTAGGGAAATAGAAAGTATGTTCCTTGTCATTAACACTGAAGCTCACCTTCCCTTGATTACAATTAATAACAACTCCTGCAGTATTTAAGAAAAGGTCTCCCAAGAATAATAGACATATTATCATCTTCGGGCATAAAAGTTTGAGAGGATGCTCTCATAAGAAATATGAGTTGAAGTAAAAGAGAGCATCAAGAAGCAAATTCAAAACACATTTAAGTCTAACCCACTTCCTATGCATAGGAATCGTGTATGCAAATAAATTCTCAAAGAACAAAGTGACAAGCATAGGAAGATAAAACAAGAGTAACTTCAAAAATTTCAGCACATAGAGAGGTGTTTCAATACCATGAAAACTTCTACAACCATATTTTCCTCTCTCATAATAATTTTCAGTAGCCTCATGATAAAACTCAACAATATAACTATCACATAAAGCATGCTCTTCATGATCTACAAGCACTAAAGCTTTATTATTAACATTTTCAAAAGAATCCTCAGGAACATAACAATCATCCTTCTTTGGTAAGCATGGAGGACAATCAAATAATGTAAGGGATAAAGAGTTACTCTCATTAGAAGGTAGGCATGGGTAGCTAATCCATTCTTCCTCCTTTTGTTCATCACTCTCCTCCTCTTTTTCATCTAATGAGATTTCAGGTTCATCAATTTCTTCTTCCATAGGATCCTGCAAGGCACTAGTCTCTTCCATTTGTGGAAAGCATCTATTCATATATTCAAGAATATAGCTGTTTTCTTCCTTGTAATTATCAAAGCAAACTTTAAGTATACCATAAACCTCATACTTATAAGGTGAATCATCAATATTTTCAAGCAAACTAGCAAGTTCAAAAGCACCCTTCCAAGCAATAAATTCCTCAATTTGTTCCACATCATAAAGTCATAATTTCCCTTAACATAAGAAGATATGGTAACATTATCGTTATACTCACATTCAAAAGGGAGGTGTTTGTACCTCCTACAGCAACAAGATTTATCAAAGCAATAAGTAACATTATAAGTAGAGCACACGTTTCTAGCAATGGTATACAATTAATCAATTTGTTCCCATAAGTGTTTCCCTTTTTGTGACAAGCGGTGCTCCTTATAATAATCTTTTTGATCTTCGTGAACCCACTTTGCCAATAAGATTCAGTTTGAAAGAAACTAACCATTGACAACAAGCATGATAAAGCAAGACAATAACAGACCAACGAAAATAACAACTAGAGTAGGAACCATTTTTTTTGTATTTTTGATAAAGAAACAAGCAAACAAGGAGAAAATAAACTTAGCTTGAACAATAGTGATTCCAGGTGGACTTGATAAATAAAGCTATGCTCCTCGGCAACGACGCCAGAAAATTGTCTTGATGACCCACAAGTATAGGGGGTGTATCGCAGTATTTTCGAGGGAGGTGAAACCCAATTTATTGATTTGACACAAGGGGAGCCAAAGAATATTTATAAGCCTTAACAACTGAGTTGTCAATTCAGCTGCACCTGGAAACAATCTTGCTCACAGCAGTTTATCAGTAGCAACAGTTTTGTAGTAGGAATAGTAAAGTAACAGCAGTAGTAAAGCAAAGACAGTAGTAACAAAAGCAGTAAACAATGGGATTTGAGTGCGGTAGGCATAGGGATGGATGGACGGGCGTTGCATGGACAAGACAATTCAAATAGTAATCAGAACATAGGGCAATTGCAGATAAATAAGATAAAGCATCCAAGTACTAGACAATCCTAGGCATGTGTTCCATATATAGTCAAACGTGCTCGCAATGAGAACTTGCACAACATCTTTTGTCCTGCCAGCCCGTTTGCAGCGGGGCCTCTAGGGAACTACTGGCAATTAAGGTGCTCCTTTTAATAGAGCATCGGAGCAAAGCATTAACACTTCGTGAAAACATGTGATCCTCACATCAAAACCTTTCCCTTCCGGTTATCCCGATTTCTGTCACTTCGGGGCCATAGGTTCCGGACAACAATGTGTGTATACAACTTGTAGATAAGACCAAGAACAATACTATCATAACGAATCAATAACATGTTCAGATCTGAAATCATGGCACTCGGGCCCTAGTGACAAGCATTAAGCACAACAAGTTGCAACAAAGTCATAAAACACTAATAAAAGATACTAGGCACCATGCCCTAACAATCTGATGCAATTACATGAACGATCTCATCCAATCCCTACCATCCCCATAGCCTACAGCGGTGGATTACTCACTCATAGATGGGGGAAACATGGATGATCGATGGAGATGATGGTGGAGATCGATGGAGATGGCTCCGGGGGCACTTCCCCATCCCGGCAGGGTGCCGGAACAGAGACTTTCTGTCCCTCGAATCTCCCCTTCGGTGGCGGCGGCGCAGCGGAACTTTTCGTGGAAAAACGTCGAACCCCCCGAAGTTTTTAGGTCAGAAGGCTTCTTATAGGCGAAGAGGGAGACCGAGGGGGTGCCTGGGGCCACCACACCATGCCCTGGCGTGGCCAAGCCCAGCCCGCGCCTGGGGGGTGTGGCCAGCCCCTGGCCCTCCTCCGTCTCGTATTTTGGCTCCTGGAGTCTTTTGGAAAAATAGGCACTTTGGCTTTTGTCCCGTCCAATTCCGAGAATATTCATTTTCTGACTTTCCTGGAACCAAAAACAGCAGAAAACAGGCAGCTAGCACTGTGGCTCTTGTTAATAGGTTAGTCCAAGAAATCATATGAAAAGTACTCCAAAGTGTGGACAAAACACAAGAAAGTGGATAAAACCAAGCATGGAGCATCAAAAATTATAGATACATTTGCAATGCATCAACTTCCATTGGCTACTAAAGGAGGAGTATAGACGCCATCTACAAACGATCGTGCAACTCGAAGCGCGTAAAAAGGCAGTGGACGAGTCGAGCCTTCGAAGGGCCGGGCTCTCCTCCCACGGAGGATCCTCCTCCAAAGGAAACGAATACGTGGCCAACAAGAGACGATCTCGAATGGCCGACCTCACCGAGCAGGAGTGCATAGAAGCTGCGAAAGTCCTCGACTTCAGCTCTATGACAGTCGACACTTAGGGAAACGTGGTCCCAAAGACGCCGCAAGCAGCGGTGACAACGGCCACCATGTACCTGCTCAACAACCAGCCACCGGCTGGAGTTCCCCGAGCCGCCATGCACCGATCTATGATCGCGGGCTTGGGGTTAATTGAGGCCGCTCTCGACAAAGAACCGACGTCGGAGCCGAAGAAAAACAAGGCTCTAGCAAAACGCTATTCCTCACCTTTGTCCAGCGACGATAGTCACGATCTGTCTCGACGTTGCCGCTCACGGCGATACGACCACGACTACGATGCGCGTGATGACATCACGCAGTGCAAAATCGACAAGTCAAGGGCACGACGTGCCCGATCGACTGATTCAGAGGAAAGACGTGGAGCTCTGTGGCGCCAGATGCTTCAGCAGGGCCATCCGACAAAAGCGAATGCCCAAGGGGTTCAAGCTTCCATCGGAGAACCCAAAATTTGATGGCTTGCAGGACCTGAAAATCTGGTTGGAGGACCACATCTCCTCCGTTAGGCTCCATGGTGGGAGTCGAAGTACAACCATGCAATGCCTGCAGCTACAGCTGCAGGGTGCCGCCCGGGCATGGCTCAACAACCTCCCGCGCGGATCCATTCGCAGTTGGGATGAGCTAATCTACAGCTTCGTGCACAACTTTAAGGGAACTTACAAAAGGCCCGCGTCAATCGAAGAACTAAGGTGCTGCCAGCAAAGGTCGGGCGAATCGCTACGCTCGTACATCCAGAGGTGGTCCATCATCAAGAACTCCGCAGAAAATATCTCGGAGGACCAGGAAATCGGCGCATTCAATGGCGGCGTTCGCCGCATAGAGTTTAGGGAGGAGCTGGGCCACTCAAAGCCCAAAAGCATTGACCACCTAATGGAAATCGCGAATCGGTGGGCAGATGGAGAAGACTCGGTGAAAAATCGCGTTCACTCCAACGACGAAGCAGAGCTCGAGCGTAGACGCGATCGCCGAAGCAAACGTCGAATGCGCATCTATGATGACTACGACGATGTCAACATGGTCGCAGCCGGCTATGCTGACAGGCGCGACGACAACCGCAACAGCAGCTATCACAGCGGTGGACACCGCGACTCCGGGAAAACCACACAGGTATGGCAACGCCGCACTCGCGAAGAGGCACCCGTGCCAACAATCGAGGAGAAACTGCCCGGGCCGTGCAACGTGCACTTCTACATCGACAAGCACGATGGCAAGAAGAAATCTAGCCACCTTCTCAAGGACTGCCGCGAGTTCCTCAAGCTCCACGAGGGTTTGGCGCGGATGAATCGCGATGCTGTCAACAGAGGCTACGGAGTCGCCCCAGGCGCTGTAGCACATGGAGCTCCTCCTCCACCACCTAGAGTGCCACCACCCACAGCCGCACCGATCCACGATCAAGGCGGTTAGCCATACCCATGGGCTGTGGGCAACATGATGATCCAAAAGGGATGCCCCTCGAATTGGGTGCAGAAGGCCATCACTCACCAAGTAAATTTGGCGACAAACTCACCACCATCCACCACTGAGTACCTCAGTGGAAGCGACTCCTTCATCACCTTCGACAAGCGCGACCACCCGCGCCAAGTACCCTGCCCGGGCCATTGTCCCCTCGTACTTGAGGCACAGATTGGAGGCTTTGACATGAGTCGCGTTTTCATGGATGGTGGAAGCGGCATTAACCTTATGTTTGCAAGTACCTTGCGAGCAATGGGGATCCCTCTGACCTGCCTAGAGGTCTCGGACACGACATTCCACGGCATCGTCCCAGGCAAGGGCATATATCCCCTAGGCAAAATCAACCTCAACGTCATTTTTAGCACGCCGAAAAACTTTCGACGTGAACGCATCTTCGAAGTCGTCGACTGGCCCTCACAGTACCACTGCATCCTTGGACGCGTTGCGTTCGCCAGGTTCATGGCAGTACCACACTACGCCTACCTGCAGATGAAAATGCCAGGCCCCAACGGCGTCATCACAATCAACGGGAGCTTCGAGAGGTCCGATAGTTGCGACAGGGAATTCAACAGAATTTCCCAGTCCTTCGACATGCAGGAAGAACTCGCAAGATTGAAGGAGTCGACAGACAACAGTCTACCTCCCCTGAGCCGGCCAAGTTCACCCGACCTGTCCTTCGACTCGTCGGTGCACACGAAGAAAGTTCAGGTCCACCCATCAGACCCGGCCAAGACGACCCTCATCGCCAACAACTTGAGTCCCGCATAGGAACTCGTGCTCGTCGAATTCCTCCGTGAGCACTAGGAAATATTCGCCTGGTATCTAGTGGACATGCCAGGGGTTCCCAAGGAATTCGCCGAGCACGCACTCAATGTCAACCCAGACGCAAGGCCAGTCAAGCAAACAATTCGGCGACTGTCTGAGCCAAGAGCAAAAGCGGCCGGAATGGAGATCAACAGACTCCTCGATGCCAAATTCATACGCGAGATCAAGTCTCAAAGGAGTCAAGATGATTAGTATATGCATGTATTGCTTTCTTGGTGTTTGTCAATTGCCCGCTGTACTTTGTTCACCCAGCATGTTATCTATCTAAGGAGAGCCACCTCTAGTAAACTATGGATCCCGGTCCTTTTTCTTTACATACAATCTACAACTGTTTACTGCTTTGTGTTTACTTTCTGCAAACTTTTACTTCTTTCCATTCGATACGTTTAATCCTTTGTTTTCCGCAAAACACGGTGAGATTGACAACCTCATCGCAAGTTGGGGACAAAGTTCTGTGGTTGTGTTGTGAAGGTCTCCACGTTGCTACTAGCACCGGTAGTGCGCCCTGCCAAAGCTCGGCTAGTAACACCTTTGGGGTGTTTCCTTGCTCCTACTGGTTCGATTAAACCTTGGTTTCATAACTGAGGGAAAACTTACTGCTGTGCTCATAGTTCCTTCCTCTTGGGGTTCCCAACGAGCTCTACGTCGAAAGTCGAGCGCATCAAGATTTTTCTGGCGCCGTTGCCGGGGTGTCAAGGACATCTTCACAAGGGGAGTCCCTCTTAACCAATCTCTTTACTTTGTTGTTTTTGTTTTGCTTAGTTTCTTTTTGCTTTGCTTGCTTGTTTTGTTATTCAAAAAAACACAAAAAAAATTAGTTTTACTTGTTTTGCTTTCTTAGTTGGAAACCCCCAAAAAAATGACTACTCTTGAGAACACTAAGTTGTGTGACTTCACTAGCACCAACAACAATGATTTTATGAGCACACCTATTGCTCCACCTGTGGCTGAAAATACTTTCTTTGAGATAAAACCTGCTTTACTGGTGTTGGTAATGAAGATGCTGCTTCCCATCTAAATAACTTTGTTGAACTTTGTGAGATGCAAAAGCATAGGGATATAGATGGTGATATTATTAAGCTGAAATTGTTTCCTTTCTCTTTGAGAGGAAAAGCTAAAGAGTGGTTGAATTCCTTAACTAGGAATAATATTGATTCTTGGACTAGGTGCAAAGATGCTTTTATTGGAAAATACTATCCTCCTGCTAAGATTATATCCATGATACGTGAAATAATGAAGATTAAACAACTTGATAATGAGCATGTTGCTCAAGCTTGGGAAAGAATGAAATCTTTGGTAAAGAATTGTCCCACTCATGGACTGACTGCTTGGATGATCATCCAAACTTTTTATGCAGGATTGAACTATTCTTCAAGGAACCTATTGGATTCAGCTGCTGGAGGTACCTTTATGACCATCACTTTGGGTGCTGCAACAAAACTTTTGGACAATATGATGGTTAATTATTCTGAATGGCATACTGAGAGAGATCCACAAGGTAAGAAGGTAAATTCTGTTGAGGAAGCCTCCTCCTTGAGTGATAATATTGATATAATTATGTCTATGCTTGTTAATGGGAAAACCCATATTGATCCAAATAATGTTCCTTTAGCCTCTTTGGTTGCTCAAGAAAGCAAGTTGACGTGAACTTCATAAGAAATAACAATTTTTGCAACAATGCTTATGGTAATAATGCTTATAGGAACAATTTTGGTAACAACAATTATAAGCCATTTCCTCCCAACAATGGTAAATCTGAATTACCTAGTGAAGGAAGAATCTTAGAAGTTGAAAGAGCCACTAAAAACTTCATGCAAATGCAATACGAGCAAAATAAGCTATTTACTAAAACTATGGAGGAAGAATCTATTATTTTGAAGAACATTAGCCATCAACTTGAGAGTCTAAATAGGGAAGTTCCTAGTTTACAATTGAAACTCTCTAATGCTGAAAGGAATATATCTTCTCTATCTTAAGCTCAATCTTCATTGATTAATAAAATGGCTGCGAAACCTAAAACTAATGATAATCCTTTGCAGCTACTAATGCTATACAAGTAAGAATTGATGAAAATGTTAGACTATTAGCTGAATTACATGCTAAGTGGGAAAGAGAAGACGAAATTGCTAGAAACATTAGTGTTTCTACTATTACCACCACTAGTGTTGAGGCTAGCAATAGTTCTACTACTTTAGATGATAAAGTTGATTTTGATCTTGATGGTTGCAACATCTCTAAAGTTATTAAGTTCCTACAAAAGCTTGCTAAAACTCCTAATGCTAGTGCTATGAACATGGCTTTTACAAAACACATTACTGATGCTCTCATAAAGATTAAAGAAGAAAAGATGAAACATAAAGCTTCTATTCCTATAAAGCAAGAGGATGGTTGGGAACCCACCATTAATATGAAAGTGAATGACTTTGATTTCAAAGCTTTATGTGATATTGATAGTAGTGTTTCTATTATGCCTAGAAGGATTTATGATATGCTTGATTTGCCTCCTCTTGAAGATTGTTATTTGAATGTCCCACTTGATGCTAATGCTAAAAAGAAACTCATGGGGAGTCTTAATGATGTTCTTATTATGGTTAATGATTCCTATGTCCCCGTTGATTTCTATGTTTTGGATGTTGAATACAATGCTTCTTGTCCTATTACTTTGGGAAGACCTTTTCTTAGAACTGTTGGTGCCATCATTGATATGAAAGAAGGCACCATTAAATATCAACTCCCACTCAAGAAAGGTATAGAACACTTCCCTAAAAAGAGAGAAAAGATTTCTTTTGCTTCTCCTATGAAAACAAAATTTGGCCTTAATGCTTCTTCATTTGAGAACACTTGATTCTTTCTTTGGTTCTTATGCCTAACTTAAGGGCGTTAAAGAAAAGTACTTGTTGGGAGATAACCCAAGAGTTTTAGTTGAGTCTTGGAAGTTATTACCTCTGTAATAACCTCTCCTTATCCTTTTTATTTGCTTTCTGTGACAAGAGTAACCTCTAATGAGAGTGGAGTAATGATTAGGAAAGTTGCTGTCCCGAAACAGATTTCTGTGCTTCACTGTAAACATTCCTGAGAAGGCTCTGTACGTCGGATTGAGCTGTAATTATTTGTGCTTATGCCCCAGGTTGTTATCTAACTTTAGTTAGTTCAGCACGTTTTGATTTGAACAACAGAAGGTGTTCGAAAAAATTCGTATTTACCTACTGGTCTGTTTTGACAGATTTCTGCCATTTTCTGCATTTGCTTCTTGTTAGTTCCTTCTTGAGTTCCTTTGGGGAATTGAGCTTTTTGAGGGAAGTGCTACAGTAGCTAGTGTTATAATGGAAGTTTATTTGGTGTTAGAACTGAACCTTGAGACTTATTTATCTTAAGTGCACTAATGTTGCTAATGAGATTGTGTGAAGTTTTGTATGAAGGAAAAATTTCAGGTGTATGGAAGGAATGAGTAATGAGATGAAAGATGGACTAAAGATCAAGCTTGGTGATGCCACGCATGTCACCCCAAGAAATATCCAAGAAGTACAAGCGTCAAAGCTTGGGGATGCCCAAGGCATCCCCTTCTTCATCAATAAAAATTCCAGGTTTCTTCCAAACGCTTCATTCTTATTGTTTCATGCACAGTTGTGTTTTTCTTGGAGCGTCTTATTTTTGTTTTCGTTTTGGTTTTTAGTTTGCTTAGTTTTCTGAATAAGTTGGCTGGACCCCTCTTTCATACTTTGGTTTGCAAATAGTTTAGTTTGGTTTGGAAAAGAGTAGGAAAGTTCATGCTTATGTGGTAAAAAGAGCTCGTTTTTGACTGTGGCCTATGCTTTGTCCTGCCATGCTTGATATTGTTTTGGCTTTATGCTTAGTATTCTTTGCTGTAGCATGACTTTTTATAGACAATTGAGATTGCTTAATGTGCCTTGGATGAATCATGCGTTGTTTTAGCATATTAAAGCATAGTATAGTGGTATTCTCCTTTGATGATTTATTTGGGTTGACTTGGCACATGCTCACACCATGTTATGACTATCTCAAGTCACCATAGCCTTTATGATCCTTTAGTTTTCAACTTGTAGTATCACTTTATGCTTTGATCAATGATGTTTTGTCGCTCTGCATGATTATGGCCATTATTGCTCTCTTAGTTTGTCGCTCCCAGTCTTTTGCTAGCCTCCACAACAAAGTATGAGTTCCACTCATGCATCCAACTCCCTAAACCAAGTTTTTCCAAAGAGTCCACCATACCTACCTACTAGCATATGCTATTCCAAGTATATTCATGCTTTTGTTTACCTTTCACTTGTTATGAGAAAACTAGTGATTAAAGCTCTCACGAACTTGATGGCACACTTTACTTTATTGCCTCTAATAAACTTGAACCATTGGGTCCTTCTTTGTTGCGTATATGCTTGCGCTTTATAAGTTGAAATTAGCAGAACCATGTTTCATGGGGAACGCTTTCAACGTTGCACTTGTACTTTGTACCCGGTTGATATTATGTTCTTTTGCTTATGGATCCCGGCGGTGTGAAATAAAAGTGGAACTCATAAGATCATGGAGTTTGTATATGTGTTAGAGAAACGCCTGGGTCGCTAGCCTAAGCCATGCCTAATCATGGTGGAAACTTGCAGCATCACCATAATGAGCACTCTATGAAGCATCCTCAATAAAAACCTATGAAAATAGCAAATAAAAAGATCGCTGAGATGCTCATTGTCTGCTTGCCTTGTCATTTTGAATATGGGAAAGCTCCCGTATCATGTGCAAGGGGTACCCCGTTGGCGGTTCTTAATGATACACATATACTTACAATGACAAGAGCTTACTCGTGACTGAAGTTGAGTAGCATGAGGATCAGTCTTCGTAAGTAAGGGGCATGAGATTTCGGTTTATAACTTGTCAAGCATATCCTCTTAGTTGTGTCACTTTAACCTTAATCACCTTCAAGATGCTTATGATAGGGGCAATGAGAGCTGAAAACTACAAGTACCATAATTTTTGGAAGCTCTTTATGAGACTTGAATCCCTACTTCCTTTTACAAAAGGCTTTTCTTCCACCATTATATTGAGTCTCCACCTTCTATCTTTATGCACCTACTTTGAGAGCATAGTGGCCATTCTTAGTTCTATGTGCATTGTCCCAAGACTAGTTGATTGATGCATAACTTGTTTTGCTTGTTTGAAACTATTGTATCTAGTCACTCTTATGAACTTTGAAGGTGTCCTATGCATTTATATTTGCTACTCTATTGAGGGACAAGCTGAATACTATTATGCCATGTTTTCTTTATGTGAAACAAACAAACGTCTTGCAAAGCATTGTTATTCATGAATCTTTTGTTTGTGTCTTTTCATGTTGCATCATAGTTTCTTTGTTTATTGCTAGAACTTTGTCTTTCATGTTATGATTGAAGTACTATGATCCTAGCTTTGAGTGATTTGCAAATACTTTGATCAAGTCTTTGATCGTGCATGTCACCTCAAAAATTCTTTCTTTTTATCACTTACCTACTCGAGGACGAGCAGGAGTTAAGCTTGGGGATGTTGATACATTGCAAATGTATCTATAATTTTTGATGTTCCATGCTTCGTTTTATCCACTTTCTTGTGTTTTGTTCCAACTTTGGAGTACTTTTATTATGATTTCTTGGACTAACCTATTAACAAGAGCCACAGTGCCAGCTGCCTGTTTTCTGCTGTTTTTGGTTCGAGGAAAGTCAGAAAATGAATATTCTCAGAATTGGACGGGACAAAAGCCAAAGTGCCTATTTTTCTGGAAGGAATCAAGTGCTAGAATATGAGACGGAGAGAGGCCAGGGGCCGGCCACACCACCTGGCCGCGCGACCAGGCTTGGCCCGCGCCAGGGGGTGGTCTGGCCACCCCAGCCCCCCCTCGGCCTCTCCTTCCGCCTATAAGTTGCCCTTGGGACGAAAACCCTAGGTACCCGATCAAAAATCCACGAAAGAGTCTGTAGCCACCGTCGTCTCTGTCCCTAGATCAGGGGGATCTGAAGCTCTTCCCGGCACCCTGCCGGAGAGGGGAATTCACCCTGGAGGCCTTCTTCACCACCATGCAAGCCTCCGGTGTGATGCGTGAGTAGTTCATCCTTGGACTACGGATCCATGTAGTAGCTAGATGGCTGGTTTCTCCTCCTTTGTGCTTTCATGTTTAGATCTTGTGAGCTCCGTTCATGATCAAGATCATCTATTTGTAATCCATACATGTTGTGTTTGCGGGGATCCGATGGATATTGAGATGCTATTTCAGATTGATTATTGATTCTATCATGTCTTTGTTATTTGAGATCTTGCATGCTTTTTGTTGTTAGTAGCTATCTAGGCCAAGTAGATGCTAGCAACTCCAAGAGTTAGTATTTATGCTCGATAGTGGGTTCATGCCTCTGGTAATCTGGGGAAGTGACAGAAATCTCTAAGGTACTAGATGTGCTGTTGCTACTAGGGAGAAAACAACAATCCTTTGTTCATAGAACAATTGTATTGTTTACTTTACATGCAGTTCGTAAAGCAATAATCAATTGCTTGCAACTTAATACTGGAGGGGGTTCGGATGATAACCTTAAGGTGGATTATTAGTCATAGATGCAGTTGGATGGCGGTCTATGTATTATGTTGTAATGCCCAATCAAGTCTCAAAGGAGTCAAGATGATTAGTATATGCATGTATTGCTTTCTCGGTGTTTGTCAATTGCCCCGCTGTAATTTGTTCACCCAGCATGTTATCTATCTAAGGAGAGCCACCTCTAGTGAACTATGGATTCCGGTCCTTTTTCTTTACATACAATATACAACTGTTTACTGCTTTGTGTTTAGTTTCTGCAAACTTTTACTTCTTTCCATTCGATACGTTTAATCCTTTGTTTTCCGCAAAACACGGTGAGATTGACAACCTCATCGCAAGTTGGGGACAAAGTTCTGTGGTTGTGTTGTGCAGGTCTCCACGTTGCTACTAGCACCGGTAGTGCGCCCTGCCAAAGCTCAGCTAGTAACACCTTTGGGGTGTTTCCTTGCTCCTACTGGTTCGATTAAACCTTGGTTTCATAACTGAGGGAAAACTTACTGCTGTGCTCATCGTACCTTCCTCTTGGGGTTCCCAATGAGCTCTACGTCGAAAGTCGAGCGCATCAAGACCGCAGCGGGATCCACCTCCACTCCATGGGATTGAACCATCACGAGTGACATGGAAGCGCCAGCCGCACGAAGCGAGTTCTTGAAGCCCGCAGGAATACCTCCAGCAAGGGACTCCACCAAGTCATCAACGTTCTCGATTAGCTCAGCTTTGGGTGCCAACTCCTCGCGGATGCGGCTGAGCACACCCTTAGCTTTGGTCAGCGTCCCCTGAATGGAAGCGCTAATGTCTTCGACTACCACGATGGCGCCTGCCAAAGCATCATCGTGATGAAGCGCCTGGGCGTCGAAGCTCAGACCACCAGCATCTACCCAGAGAAAGTGTCAGCAAAAAATCAGCACAATAACAAAGTCAAAAGAAAGGAAACAATGGAAATCCAGACGAAAGAATACCTGATAGAGCCTTGGCAATCGAGAAGAGCTGTTCTTCGAACAACTTCTCCCTAGCAGCGATGGAGGCGCCCAAATCCTCTTCGCGTTTCCGTGACTCATCAAGCACCGCGACCGCCTCATCGGGACTCTTCACCGCCGCGACGAGCGTCTTTTCAAGGGAAGCGGCTTCACGAAGAAGCACATTATGCTCAGCTGCAAAAAACACACAATATAGACTGTCAGTCGAGTACATAAAAATATCACAAGGATGAAGAAGAAGAAGCACAAGATACTAACTTTCAACCACGTGGTGGCGATTGTCCAGCAACACGTGCTGTCGACGCATTGCAAGCACTTGCTCCGCCAGGCGAGCAGCTTCCTTCACAATAAGCCGCGATAGGAGAAACAACAAAGGATCAGCAGATAGTACGGATGATAAATTTGACTGCAAGAAAAAGCAACATCACACATACGCGATCCTCCAGTGACTCCGAAGTCGATTGCCACGCAGTCGTCCGGACAACCATCTGGTGCTCCACATCGTGTGGAGAACTTGATGAATTGTGCCCGGAGTGGGCCGCCAATGGAGGGGAAGGAGTCCGCTTAGCCACTTCCTTGGCCTTGGAGTCCGCGACTCTAGATTCTTTCAAAAATTGGACGTCGCCAGAAGATGACGACGCCGGTTGACTATGGAACAAAACCAACATCAGGAAAATGCAACTCAAGAATTACCAAGAGGAGAATTGTATACTTACCAATCAAACTTGTCAAAATCGAAGGTTTGACCCTCCGACTCCGACGACTCCTTCGGCAGCCGCATCTTCTTGCGGGAAGATGGCGCCACAGAACTCACAGGGATAGCAGGAATCGGTGACTCTACACCTATAGCTGGGCCTTCTGGAGTCGAAGGAGACGACGCATCCGAATGTTCGTTGTGCGAATGCTTGCAACTGTCCGGACTGCTAGACTCGGGGGCTTCCTCCTCTTCAAATGGGACGGTCGACTCTGACTCGTCCTCTTCATCTACTTCACGAGGAAGAACCCCCTCCGGAAGAGGGGGAAACTAGGAGACACCTTCCAATCCTGCATACAGAAAACAAGTCAGCACACATCAAGAAAAATCAGAAGCACTCGACAAAATAATGCTACTTTGTAGCACAATCATACCTCTGGAGGAGGGTTAGAAGCATCGAATGGGGGTACGACTGGTTCACTGGGGAGTACATCCTTGGCAGTGTAGTTGGTCAGTAGCCGCACCCTCTTATCTACTTCACTCGCGGAAATGCCATCGGCAAATAGGCGAGCGACATCGTCTGCACTAGCCCATTGGAACATAGGGTGGATCCTGGCCTGCAGGGGTTGGATGCAACGGCGCAACCATGTGCGAATGAGGGCACAACCTCCCTCTTCTTTACCCATGTGACTCTCGAGGTCGCAGACGCGCTCGTACATCACATCTGTCTCCTCAGACTCGCCGGGCATCACCATGTTCTTCCAAGAGTGCCTCCTCCTGCATGGCACCGCGGGATCAAAAGGCGCGAGTCCGAAGTGGTCTCCGTCGGCCTTCTGGTCGCGGATGTAGAACCACTTGTCCCTCCACTCTTGGACAGACGCCATGAATTTGATATCAAAATATGTGACGGAGGAGTCGACATGGATCCTGTAGCCTCCTACGTCGTAGACTATGGAGCCAGATGCCGACTGATGCTTCAGCTTGAAGAGACGCTTGAAGAGACCAAAGTGTGGCTCGACTCCGAGCCAGCACTCGCAAAGCGTAATGCAGCAGGCAATGTGGAGGATAGAGTTGGGGGACAGCTGATGCAGCTGGAGCCCATAGAAACAAAAGAGGCCCCTGAAGAAAGGGTGCAGGGGCAGCGACAGACCGCGGATGATGAACGCTAGGAACATCACCCGGAAACCAGCAGGAGGACAAGGGGTTACCTCACCACCTAGGACTCGCGAGTCACCAACCGCGGAAGACAGAACTCCATCTTGGCGCAGAAGATGGAGCTCGGACGACTTGATGATGGACGCACGCCACGCACCATTGGTGAAGCGAGTGCCCGCGCCCTTCTTCTTCCCGGTGACGGTGGCTGCCCGCAACGGCGGAGGCGCCCTTCTTCTTGGCAACAACAGTGGCAGCGGCGGATTCAGCAGCAGTGCCTCCCTTCTTCTTGCCCATCTTGCGATGGTGATGAGAGCGAAGAAAATAAATCGGAAAAACACGGAGTTGGTCTAGCGCCGCGAACGGAATGAACTCTCGGAGGCAGAGAGCAACAACAATGGCGATGAAGGCACAAAGCAGAGAAAGAGCAGATGGGAATTTACCACAACTGCGCTGCTACTTAACCCCCTGGTGGATGAAATCCAATGGCCAGATCAAACCCTATTGGACGCATGGCGCACATCGCGATCGACACGTGGAGGACCTGAAGCACGAACTGTCCCCCACTATCTCCATTATGCGCGGAAATCGAGGAGGCACAGTTAAAACGAAAGATTACACACGCGCGGTCAAGTCAGGGTCAGAAAATGGGACCCACCGCTCGTCATGTCCCGTCAAAGCCGCTCACGCGGGCAACTGAGGTCATCTCATCATCAGCACTGATGTCATGAAAGATTGAGCACTAGAAGACTTCGACTACTTTAGTCCTTGCTCGAGTCTTCGACTCCACCAAGCAGTCAGGGGCTACTCCCTTAGGGAGCGCTGGTCGCACCCTACGATTTTCTTTTATGCAGGAATATGGACCCAACCACTCGAATCTACGATTCGACTATGGATCATGGTTTACTCCCATAGGGAGCGCCGGAAATAAATTCGACTGAAACAAGCAAACAAAAGACGATAGCAGTCACAAAAGTTCTTTAGTCCCTGCCTGAGTCTTCGACTCAACCAGGCACTCGGGGGCTACTCCCATAGGGAGTGCTGGTCGCGCACCCTATGATTATTCGTACGTCGTACTGTGTGTTGATAACATCCACACTCGAAGTCTATGGCGACACCGCCTCATACTTTTCCCTACAAAGAGACTGCGTCTCCTGGGCCACCCGAATCATCTCCGTGATGACAAAAAATTTGGATGCCGCGCTTACAGTGTGAAGATAAGACCTGAATAAGGCCTGGGAACACATCTGCTGCGCACTACCGGAAATATATCTGTGCCTATAGGTACGATGAACATGCCTTGACGGACGCGTCGAGTGCTCACACCCTTATACTGGAATTCGACTCCTGTAAGAACTCCGCGGCTTGAGTCGAATTACACCAGGACTTTTCCGAATTCGAGTCCAGGGACTTGAGTTCGAGTAGATTGCGTTGTTTTGGCCTAAGGTAGTTAACTAATACCAATACATCGGTTAAAACAGGCACGCACATCAACAATCCCTATGACACAAACAGAGCACTCGAAAAAATACTCAATCATGCACTCGAAAGGCTTCATAAAGTCCCCAGTCGAATCTGCGATTCCACTGGACACTCGGGGGCTACTGACATGGGTATACCATACAAGTACTCGAGTCTTGTATATATGGTCCAGATATGGTGGAAGCCCACGCCGTTGCCACGGCCCAATGAAGACTTCGAGTGGCCTACAGACTATCGATAACTTGCAAGACAAGAAGAAGTTTTAAGATAGAAAGTTTAAAGGGCAAACCCTAAACTGTAACCGACTCGACCTACTACCCGAGACCTGGCCTATCTATATAAAGGCCAGGAGGGGGCGGCGAGGAGGACACACGCAACCCTAGTTCTACAACCCTCGCCAAATTGCATCTGCGCACCTTTGTAATCTTCGATTCTTTCATTAATTCCAAGAGCAGACAAGCAGGAGTAGGGACCTCTACGAGGCCTGAACCTGGGTAAACCTTGCGTCCCTGTGTGCTTGTTTGCTAGCTGATTGATGCTTCTAGCGCTCCCTCCTTCTCCAATACCCAAGTCCATAACAATGGGCATTGATGAGTTAAACCCTCGTCAGGTGGCATCCCCAAGCTTGAGCTTTTGTCCATACTTCATCTCATCACATCATTTTCTCCCTACACTTGAAAACTTCATGCATACAAAACTTCACACAATCTTCATTAACAACATTAGTGTATTCAAAATAATAATCCTTCGTGTTCAGTTTCAACACAAGTAAAACTTCCATTAAAACACAAGCTACTTGTAGCAATTTCTTTTAAAAGCTCAAGTGATCCAAGAGAACTCAAAAATAAACCAATTAAAGAGGCAAATGCAAATAATGACAGAAATCTGTCAAAACAGACTAGCGGGTAAAGACCGATTTTATCGAAAATCTTCTGTTGCTCAAATCGAAAAGTGCAAAACTAAAGATAGTTGGTTAATAACCTGGGGCATAAGCACAAATAATTACAGCTCAATCCTACGTACTGAGATTTTTCACGATTTTTTTACAGTGATGCACATAAATCTGTTTCGGGACAACAACTTCCCCATATCTTACTTCCCTCTCATTAGAGCTTATTCTTGGCACAAAAACCAAACAAAAAGGATAAGGAGAGGTTATTACAGAGGCAATAACTTCCAAGACTCAACAAAACAAAAATAAACTGAAAGTAAAAATATAATGGGTTGTCTCCCAAAAAGCTCTTTCTTTATAGTCATTAAGATATGCATGATAATTTCGATGATGCTCACATAAGAAATATGAATTGAATTAAAAGAGAGCATGAAGAAGCAAATATGGAACAAATTTAAGTCTAACCCACTTCCTATGAAAAGTAATTTTGTAAAGAAACAAGTCATGAAAGCACAAAGAAACAAGCATAGGAAAGCAAAACAAGTGCAACTTCAAAAATTTCAACATAAAGAGGGGAAACTTAATATTGTTGAGATAGATAAAACCATGTTTCCCTCTCTCATAATAACTTTCATCATGACTAAAATTAACAATATAAATATCACATAAAACATTCTTATCATGAGCCACATGCATAAAATAATTATTACTCTCCCTATAAGCATAGTCATTCTTATTAATCGTAGTGGGAGAAAATTCAAAAAAAATAGCTATCATTATTATTCTCATCACCATAATCATAGAATATAGGAGGCATATTGTAATCATAATTTATTTTCTCCTCAATAGTAGGTGGACTGAAAATATCATATTCATCATTGTAATCATCATATATTGGAGGTATAGTATCATCAAAGTAACTTTCCTCCTCTGTGCTTGGGGGACTAAAAATATCATGCTCATCAAAACCAGCTTCCCCAAGCTTAGACTTTTCCATAGCATTAGCAATAATGGTGTTCAAAGAATTCATACTAATAACATTGCTATTAGCATGTAAAGTTTCATAGGTTTTTTATTTTCTATTCAAACACTTCATGTCCTAACTCAAGATAAATACTATAAAGCTCTCTAATTTTGTTGTTGTTTACCATTAAGCCTAACTAGTGAAAATAAAAACAAGAAACAAAAACATATAATTGCAGAATCTAAAGGAAATAACTTCGAGCACTCACACACCAGCAACAGTACTAGAAGATAGCTTAGTAGCCAGAAGATGTGAGTAACTTTACCTTATCTCCCTAGCAACGTCGCCAGAAAATAGCTTGATGTCTACGCACGCTTCTATTCTTGTAGACAGTGTTGGGCCTCCAAGTGCAGAGGTTTGTAGAACAACAACAAGTTTCCCTTAAGTGGATCGCCCAAGGTTTATCGAACTCAGGGAGGAAGTGGTGAAAGGTATCCCTCTCAAGCAACCCTGCAATCAAGATACAAGAAGTTTCTTGTGTCCCCAACACACCCAATACACTTGTCAGGTGTATACGTGCACTAGTTCGGCGAAGAGATAGTGAAATACAAGTAATATGGATGATTATAAGTGGTAATTGCAATCTGAAATAAGAGTGGCAATAAGCAAACATGTAACAAGACTGATTGTAAACGGTGTTTCAATGCTTATAAACAAGGCCTAGGGATCATACTTTCACTAGTGGACACTCTCATATAAATATCTTCTCTTCATTAAGCTACCATGAACTACTCTCTGGTTGGATGATGCAGGGCTATAACAGCACACCTTAAAGTTCGCATTCCCCATATAGATAACCCCTCACTGCCACCTTGAGCGCTAGATGGTCCCAACAAACACCACAATCTCATAGAGACATCCAACTCAAACTATACTCATGATAAGTATTGCTGTAACCTTAGCCTAAGTGCCACACAGTGTGCACATTGTCAACTTCACACACGTGGGGATAAGCAGAGATTAATTAAAGCACGTGAGTAGCAGAATAGATCTAGATTACAAAGCTCATGATCTCAATAAGATCACGCATAGAGAGAGAGATGAACACATAGCTACCGGTAGAGCCCTTAGCCTCGAGAGAGAACTACTCCCTCCCTATCATGGGAGTCAGCAACGACGATGGAGATGGCGGTGTAGTTGATGGAGATGACTCCGGGGGCACTTCCCCATCCCGGAAGGGTGCCGGAACAGAGACTTCTGTCCCCCGAACCCCTCTTCGGTGGCGGCGGCGCTGTAGAACTTTTCGTGGAATTTTGATCTGGTACTTAGGGTTTTCATCCCGGGGGAAATATATAGGCGAATGGGCAAGGTAGGTGGAGACACGAGGGGCCTACACCACCTGGTGGCGCGTCTGGGGGTACCCGTGCTAGCCCTAGGTGTGGCCACCTCGTGGCCCCACTTCGGCTGCCCGTCGGACTCCATGTTCCTTCTGGTAAAATATTGACTTTGGCTTTTGTCCCGTACAATTCCGAGAATATTTCCTTACTAGATTTTTTGAAACCAAAAACAGCAGAAAACAGGCAACTAGCACTATGGCATCTTGTTAATAGGTTAGT
The DNA here is from genome assembly GCA_910589775.1 of Avena eriantha. Lineage (NCBI taxonomy): Eukaryota > Viridiplantae > Streptophyta > Magnoliopsida > Poales > Poaceae > Avena > Avena eriantha. The sequence goes on along the minus strand of OU342743.1, from coordinate 128,387,229 downwards.
TCCAGAAAATGTATAAAAATACCTCAAACTGTAAACAAAACATATGAAAGTTGATATAAAACAAGCATGGAGCATAAAACATTATAGATACGTTTACGACGTATCACTCCCCTTCCACCTTGTATTTGTAACCTGGAATCCGGCTTAGAGCTAGGTTTATGTGTTACTACAATTGTTGCAGGTGTGGAACCACATATTTATATCTAGCTCTGGCTAGTTGGTCCTTAGTCGTTTGAGATTGGAAGGGAAACCCACTGCCGAGACTAATTTGTTAGTCGGAAGATGACAATGTTTCACGTGTCATGAGCATGGAGATGTTATCCGCCTTGCATTGGCTAGTCGTAAGAGGTACAATAGCCAGGCTGATCCAATGGTTAGTAGGATGTGAGTACACCGTCATATGATCCGACTAACACAATGAAATTCTTAGACCTAAGGAAATCACACAATCCGAGTTGTGGAAAAGTAGGCTTTGACTCCATCTAACGCTCACCATAACTATGAGTCATAAGGGTGATCTTGGGGCGACTTCGAAGCAAGTTGCATGACGTGGATCAGTGATGGCTCGGTGTTGATGTAGAGCTCGTTGGGAACCCCAAGAGGAAGGTATGATGAGCACAGCAGAAAGTTTCCCTCAGTTATGAAACAGAGGTTAAATTGAACCAGTAGGACCAAGGAAACACCCCAAAGGTGTTGCTAGCTGAGCCTTGGCAGGGCGCACTACCGGTGCTAGTAGCAACGTGGATACCTACACAACACAACCACAAAACTTTGTCCCCAACTTGCGATGAGGTTGTCAATCTCAACGTGTTTTTCTGAAAACAAAGGATTAAACGTATCAAATGGAAGGAAGTAATAGTTTGCAGAAAGTAAACACAAAGCAGTAAACAGTTTGTAGATTGTATGTAAAATAAAAAGGACCGGGATCCATAGTTCACTAGAGGTGGCTCTCCTTAAGATAGATAACATGCTGGGTGAACAAATTACAACGGGGCAATTGACAAACATCGAGAAAGCAATACATGCATATACTAATCATCTTGACTCCTTTGGAACTTGATTGGGCATTACAACATTATACATAGACCGCCATCCAACTGCATCTATGACTAATAATCCACCTTTAGGTTATCATCCGAACCCCCTCTAGTATTAAGTTGCAAGCAACAGATTATTGCTTTACGAACTGCGTATAATGTAAACAATACGATTATTCTATGAACAAAGGATTGTTGTTTTCTCCCTAGTAGAAACAACACATCTAGTACCTTAGAGATTTCTATCACTTCCCCAGATTACCAGAGGCATGAACCCACTATCGAGCATAAATACTAACTCTTGGAGTTTCTAGCATCTACTTGGCCAAGATAGCTACTAACAACGGAAAGCATGCAAGATCACAAATAACAAAGACATGATCGAATCAATAATCAATCTGAAATAGCATCTCAATATCCACCGGATCCCGGCAAACACAACATGCAGAATTACAAATAAATGATCTTGATCATGAACGGAGCTCACAAGATCTAGACATGAAAGCACAAAGGAGGAGAACCAGCCCTCTAGCTACTACATGGAACCGTAGTCCAAGGATGAACTACTCATGCATCACACTGGAGGCTTGCATGGTGATGAAGAAGGCCTCCAGGGTGAATTCCCCTCTCCGACAGGGTGCCGGGAAGAGCTTCAGATCCCTCCCGATCTAGGGATGGAGATGACCTGGCTACCTACTCTTTCGTGGATTTTTTATCGGGTACTTAGGGTTTACATCCCGAGGGAATCTTATAGGCGGAAGGGGAGGCCGAGGGGGTGCCGGAGGCGGCCAGACCAAATCCTGGCGCTCGCAAGGCTGGGCCGCACGACCAAGTGGTGTGGTGCCCCCTGGCCCCTCTCCGTCTCGTACTCTGGCATATGATGACTTCCGGAAAAATAGGCACTTTGGCTTTTGTCCCGTCCAATTCCAAGAATATTCATTTTATGATTTTCCTGGAACCAAAAACAGCAGAAAATGGGCAGCTGGCACTATGGCTCTTGTTAATAGGTTAGTCCAAGAAATCATATGAAAAGTACTCCAAAGTGTGGACAAAACACAAGAAAGTGGATAAAACCAAGCATGGAACATCAAAAATTATAGATACGTTTGCAATGTATCAACATCCCCAAGCTTAACTCTTGCTCGTCCTCGAGTAGATAAGTGATAAAAAGAAAGAATAATTTTTGAGGTGGCATGCACCATCAAAGACTTGATCAAAGTATTTGTAAAACATTCAAAGATGGGATCATAGTACTTCAATCATAACATGAAAGACAAAGTTCTAGCAATAAGACAAAGAAACTATGATGCAACATGAAAATGCACAAATAAAAGATTCATGAATAACAATGCTTTGCAAGACGTTTGTTTGTTTCACATAAAGAAAACATAGCATAATAGCATTCAGCTTGTCCCTCATAGAGTAGCAAATATAAATGCATAGGACATCTTCAAAGTTCATAAGAGTGACTAGATACAAATATTTCAAAACAAGCAATATCAAGTTATGCATCAATCAACTAGTCTTGGGACAATGCACATAGAACTAAGAATGGCCACTATGCTCTCAAAGTAGGTGCATAAAGGTAGAAGGTGGAGACTCAATATAATGGTGGAAGAAAGGCCTTCATAGAAGGAAGTAGGGATTCAAGTCTCATAAAGAGCTTCCAAAAATTATGGTACTTATAGCTTTCAGCTCTCATTGCCCCTACCATAAGCATCTTTAAGGTGATTAAGGTTAAAGTGACACAACTAAGAGGATATGCTTGACAAGTTATAAACCGAAATCTCATGCCCCTTACTTACGAAGACCGAACCTCATGCTACTCAACTTTAGTCACGAGTAAGCTCTTGTTATTGCAAGTACATGTGTATCATAAAGAACCGCCAACGGGGTACCCCTTGCACACGATACATGAGCTATCCCATAATAAAAATGACAAGGCAAGCAGACAATGAGCATCTGAGCAATCTTTTTATTTGCTATTTTCATAGGTTTTTATTGAGGATGTTTCATAGAGTGCTCATTATGGTGATGCTGCAAGTTTCCACCATGATTAGGCATGGCTTAAGCTAGCAGCCCAGGCGTTTCTCAAACACACATACAAACTCCATGATCTTACAAGTTCCACTTTTATTTCACACCGCCGGGATCCGTAAGCAAAAGAACATGATATCAACGGGGTACAAAGTACAAGTGCAATGTTGAAAGCGTTCCCCATGATACATGGTTCTGCTAATTTCAACTTATAAAGCGCAAGCATATACGCAACAAAGAATGACCCAATGGTTCAAGTTTATTAGATGCAAAAAAGTAAAGTGTGCCATCAAGTTCGTGAGAGCTTTAATCACTAGTTTTCTCATAACAAGTTTAATTTGGAAGGTAAACAAAAGCATGAATATACTAGGAATAGCATAAGCTAATAGGTAGGTATGGTGGACTCTTTGGAATAACTTGGTTTAGGGAGTTGGATGCATGAGTGGAACTCATACTTTGTTGTGGAGGCTAGCAAAAGACTAGGAGCGACAAACTAAGAGAGCAATAATGGCCATAATCATGCAGAGCGACAAAACATCATTGATCAAAGCATAAAGTGATACTACAAGTTGAAAACTAAAGGATCATAAAGGCTATGGTGACTTTGGATAGTCATAACATGGTGTGAGCATGCGCCAAGTCAACCCAAATAAAGCATCAAAGGAGAATACCACTATACTATGCTTTAATATGCTAAAACAACGCATGATTCGTCCAAGCCACATTAAGGAATCTCAATTGTTTATAACAATTCATGCTACAACAAAGAATACTAAGCATAAAGCCAAAACAATATCAAGCATGGCATGACAAAGCATAGGCCACAGTAAAAAACGAGCTCTTTTTACCACATAAGTATGAACTTTCCTACTCTTTTCCAAACCAAACCAAACTATTTGCAAACCAATGTATGAAAGAGGGGGTCCAACCAATTTATTCAGAAAACTAAGCAAACAAAGCAAACGAAAAACCAAAACGAAAACGAAGAAGAAGACGCTCCAAGAACAACACAACTGTGCATGAAACAATAAAAATGAAGCGTTTGGAAGAAACCTGGGATTTTATTGATGAAGAAGGGGATGCCTTGGGCATCCCCAAGCTTTGACGCTTGTAATTATTGGATATTTCTTAGGGTGACACGCATGGCATCCCCAAGCTTGAGCTTTAGTCCATCCTTCATGTCATTACTCATTCCTTCCATGCACCTGAAAATTTTCCTTCATACAAAACTTCACACAATCTTTATTAGCAACATTAGTGCACTCAAGATTAATAAGTCTTAAGGTTCAGTTCTAACACCAAATAAACTTCCATTAGAACACTAGCTACTGTAGTACTTCCCTAAAAAATCTCAATTCCCCAAAATAACTCAAAAAGGAACCAACAAGAAGCAAATGCAGAAAATGGCAGAAATCTGTCAAAACAGACCAGCAGGTAAAGACAAATTTTTTCGAAGACCTTCTGTTGCTCAAATCAAAAAGTGTTGAACTAACGAAAGTTAGAAAACAACCTGGGGCAGAAGTACAAAAATTCACGCCTCAAAAACACTTCCAGAGATTTTACACGAATGTTTACGGTGAAGCAGAGAAATCTGTTTCGGGACAACAACTTTCCCAATCATTACTTCTCTCTCATTAGAGGTTACTGTTGGCACAAAAAGCAAATAAAAAGGATAAGGAGCGGTTATTACTGAAGTAATAACTTCCAAGACTCATCTAAAATTTTTGGGTTATCTCCCAATAAGTACTTTTCTTTAACGCCTTTAAGTTAGGCATAAGAAGCAAGAAAAAGAATCAAGTGTTCGAAGAAGCATTAAAACCAAATTTCTTGTCCTTACCTCTCTTACTTTTATTCTTAACCTTGGGGAAAATATGATTGTTTGGTGGAGAAGAAAGGTGCATGGTCCCCTTTCCCACATCTATTATTGCTCCAAGAAGTTCTAATATGGACCTTCCAAGTGTAATTTGTCCTTTTCCTGCACATTCAATAATAAGATAATCGATAGAAATCATTTTCCCAAGGATCTTTGTAAAAACTCCTTCAGCTATTCCAATAGGTAATAAGGTAGCATTATTGGCAAGAGATATCTCCTTTCCTCCTTTAGTAAGCCCCCAAGTATTCAAAGATTCATAAATATCTTTGGGCATAAGGCAAAATTCAGACATGATATCACAGCGAGCTTGAAAAGTTTCAGTATGTATCTCAATCTTTACCGTAGGGAGCCACTTTGATGGTTCAGAATTTATTGGAACATAATTGTGATGCTCCCTAATTATATTATAGCAATCTTTTAAGCTAGTAGTGCTAGTCTCAAGAGTGTTCAATCTAGCAATTATTCTTGCGAAAGAAATATCAGCTTGGCTAGGCAAGTTGTAAGTGAGGATCAATTTCTTTATAGCATTAATAGCATCATCCTCATTGCATTGGAGGAAATCTCCTCCCACAACAACATCTAGAGCATATCTATAGCAAAGAGCAATTCCAAGATAAAAACTGCTAAGGAACAAGCTTTGAGTCATTTTAGGCTCAGTTTTTTCATGTAGATCAGAGATTCTAGACCAAGCTTCTTTAAAACTTTCCTCAGTTCCTTGTTTAAAAGTGAAAATCATTTCCTCCGGTGACATAGTGATTGGAGCAAGGCTAGACATAATGGCAACTCAAGATAAGAACTAATTTTTGTGTGTTTTTGATAAAGAAAGCAAACTAGTAAAACTAATTCTTTTGTGTTTTTGATAAAGAAACAAGCAAACAAAACAAAAAGATACTAAGCAAAACAAAAATAACAAAGTAAAGAGATTGGTTATGAGGGACTCCCCTTGTGAAGATGTCCTTGACTCCCCCGGCAACGGCGCCAGAAAAGTGCTTGATGGCTCGGTGTTGATGTAGAGCTCGTTGGGAACCCCAAGAGGAAGGTATGATGAGCACAACAGCAAGTTTCCCTCAGTTATGAAACCAAGGTTTAATCGAACCAGTAGGAGCAAGGAAACACCCCAAAGGTGTTGCTAGCTGAGCCTTGGTAGGGCACACTACCGGTGCTAGTAGCAACGTGGAGACCTGCACAACACAACCACATAACTTTGTCCCCAACTTGCGATGAGGTTGTTAATCTCACTGTGTTTTGCTGAAAACAAAGGATTAAACGTATCGAATGGAAGGAAGTAATAGTTTAAAGAAAGTAAACACAAAGCAGTAAACAGTTTGTAGATTGTATGTAAAAGAAAAAGGATCGGGATCCATAGTTCACTAGAGGTGGCTCTCCTTAAGATAAATAACATGCTGGGTGAACAAATTACAGCGGGGCAATTGACAAACATCGAGAAAGCAATACATGCATATACTAATCATCTTGACTCCTTTGGAACTTGATTGGGCATTACAACATTATACATAAACCGCCATCCAACTGCATCTATGACTAATAATCCACCTTCAGGTTATCATCTGACCCCCCTCCAGTATTAAGTTGCAAGCAACATATTATTGCTTTACGAACTACGTGTAATGTAAACAATACGATTGTTCTATGAACAAAGGATTGCTGTTTTCTCCCTAGTAGCAACAACACATGTAGTACCTTAGAGATTTCTCTCACTTCCCCAGATTACCAGAGGCATGAACCCACTATCGAGCATAAATACTAACTCTTGGAGTTGCTAGCATCTACTTGGCCAGGATAGCTACTAACAACGAAAAGCATGCAAGATCACAAATAACAAAGACATAATAGAATCAATAATCAATCAGAAATAGCATCTCAATATCCATTGTATGCCCGCAAACACAACATGCAGAATTACAAATAGATGATCTTGATCATGAACGGAGCTCACAAGATCTACACATGAAAGCACAAAGGAGGAGAACTAGCCATCTAGCTACTACATGGATCCGTAGTCCAAGGATGAACTACTCACGCATCACACCGGAGGCTTGCATGGTGACGAAGAAGGCCTCTAGGGTGAATTCCCCTCTCCGGCAGGGTGCCGGGAAGAGCTTCAGATCCCTCCCGATCTAGGGATGGAGATGACGGCGGCTACAGACTCTTTCGTGGATTTTTTTGATCGGGTACTTAGGGTTTTCGTCCCGAGGGCATCTTATAGGCGGAAGGGGAGGCCGAGGGGGTGCCGGAGGTGGCCAGACCACCCCCTGGCGTGGGCCAGGCTGGGCCGGACGGCCAGGTGGTGTGGTAGCCCCCTGGCCCCTCTCCGTCTCGTACTCTGGCATCTGATATGTCGTGGAAATGGCCATGGCAGTCGCTGCCATAGGCAGCGATTAAGAGTTTCGTGAGGAAGAGTTGGCGGCCATCTGCGGTGCGAGATGGGGGCAGGTGCACAGGGGTTTACCCAGGTTCGGCCCCCTGGAGGGTAAAGACCTACTCCTGCTAGATTGGATTATGAGAGAGCGGGTTACAAGGGTGGCGAGCTCGGCGGCTGGGCAGCGAGTCGCTTGAGGGGTGTATGATGGAACGTGAGTCTCTACGATACCCTAGGGAGGTTTATATATGAAGCACCTCCCAGGGTTTACAAGTTGTCCCCGAACAAGATAAGGATCCGGGGGCTTTTGACCTAATCCGACTAGGCTTCTGCTATGCTCCTGGGCTTCCAGTCACCAGTCGATGGGCTTCTTCTTTCCTCAGAGTCCATTTGTTGTCCTCTAGGTGTACTCGTGGGCCTTCCGACCCACTCGAAACCTACTGCTGAGCATACCCGCTTTGCCATATCCCCATCATGATGACTTCCGGAAAAATAGGCACTTTGGCTTTTGTCCCATCCAATTCCAAGAATATTCATTTTCTGACTTTCCCGGAACCAAAAACAGCAGAAAACAGGCAGCTGGCACTGTGGCTCTTGTTAATAGGTTAGTCCAAGAAATCATATGAAAAGTACTCCAAAGTGTGGACAAAACACAAGAAAGTGGATAAAACCAAGCATGTAACATCAAAAATTATAGATACATTTGCAATGTATCAATCAGCCAAGACGAAATTTGCCCCTCCATCTCGGAGAGGGGATTCTCTAGGCCCTCTCGTGTGATATGATCCAGAAGCATGGTCATGCGCTACTCGATCAAGTGTTGATCGAGGTAGTCCGACTTAGTGAAGCCGAAGGGAATCAGTTATCATTGCAACGAGCAGATAGTTAAACCGACACCGGGATGACGGAATCTCCCATGCGGTTTATCACCAATATCATGAGACAAAGCGACTCAGATAGATCATCACATTGAGGGCACTTGCATAAACTGAGAGTCGACAATGTCTTGCTAGAGGCTGCTATCGATTATCAACTCTAGTCGGAAAGTCACTGAGCTATTGCTCTGACTGAATGATTGTTGAGTTGTGTTTGGCTTACCGTAAGCCTATGGGATCGCACATTTAAGAGAGTGGAACTAGGCGGATGATGATCCGACTATATATCACAAGACGGCAAGTTGGACTTGTTCGGACAGGGACACTTGTCAATGGGTTAGACCAATTTTGACTAGTGTTGGGGTCTAGGACCGAGGGACACAAGTATTGTGTGCCCTCACCTACTCGCCTATATAAAGGAAGGTGGGTGGTGGCAGACAAGACGATCAAGTGTTGTTTCCTAGGGTTTCGCTAGACTTGGCAATTCCACCTTACTGTCTTGTGGCGGCAACATCGAGACTAGCATCTCACTTTCTACTGTTCCACCTTGTACATTGATACATTGCAAATGTATCTATAATTTTTGATGTTCCATGCTTGCTTTTTTATACTTTGTTGTGTTTTGTCCACACTTTGGAGTACTTTTCATATGATTTCTTGGACTAACCTATTAACAAAGAGCCACAGTGCCAGCTGCCTGTTTTCTGCTGTTTCTGGTTCCAGGAAGTCAGAAAATGAATATTCTCGGAATTGGACGGGACAAAAGCCAAAGTCACTATTTTTCCGGAAGACATCTTGAGCCAGAATACGAGACGAAGAAGAGCTAGGGCCCGGCCACACCACCTGGCCGCGCGGCTAGGCCTGGCCCGCGCCAGGGGGTGGTCTGGCCAACCCCAGCACCCCCTCAGCCTCTCCTTCCGCCTATATATTGCCTCCGATACCAAAACCCTAAGGATCCGATCAAAAATCATCGAAAGAGTCTATAGCCGCCGTCATCTCCATCCCTAGATTAGGAGGGATCTGAAGCTCTTCCCAGCACCCTGCCGGAGAGGGGAATTCACCCTGGAGGCCTTCTTCATCATCATGCAAGCCTCCGGTGTGATGCGTGAGTAGTTCATCTCTGGACTATGGGTCCATGCACTAGCTAGATGGCTGGTTCTCCTCCTTTGTGCTTTCATGTCTAGATCTTGTGAGCTCCGTTCATGATCAAGATCATCTATTTGTAATTCTGCATGTTGTGTTTGCAGGGATCCGATGGATATTGACATGCTATTTCAGATTGATTCTTGATTCTATCATGTCTTTGTTATTTGTGATCTTGGATGCTTTCCGTTGTTAGTAGCTATCTTGGCCAAGTAGATGCTAGCAACTCCAAGAGTTAGTATTTATGCTCGATAGTGGGTTCATGCCTCTAGTAATCTGGGGAAGTGATAGAAATCTCTAAGGTACTAGATGTGCTGTTGCTACTAGGGAGAAAACAACAATCCTTTGTTCATAGAACAATCATATTGTTTACTTTACATGCAATTCGTAAAGCAATAGTCTGTTGCTTGCAACTTAATACTGGAGGGGGTTCGGATGATAACCTGAAGGTGGATTATTAGTCATAGATGCAGTTGGATGGCGGTCTATGTATAATGTTGAAATGCCCAATCAAGTCTCAAAGGAGTCAAGATGATTAGTATATGCTTGTATGCTTTCTCGATGTTTGTCAATTGCCCCGCTATAATTTGTTCACCCAGCATGTTATCTATCTTAAGGAGAGCCACCTCTAGTGAACTATGGACCCCGGTTCTTTCTTTTACATACAATCTACAAACTATTTACTGCTTTGTGTTTACTTTTTGCAAACTATTACTTCCTTCCATTCGATACGTATAATCCTTTGTTTTCAGCAAAACCGGTGAGATTGACAACCTCATCGCAAGTTGGGGGCAAAGTTCTATGGTTGTGTTGTGCAGGTCTCCACGTTGTTGCTGGCACCGGTAGTGCGCCCTGCCAATGTTCAGCTAGCTACACATTTGGGGTGTTTCCTTGCTCCTACTGGATTGATAACCTTGGTTTCATACTGAGGGAAAACTTGCTGCTGTCCTCATCATACCTTCCTCTTGGGGTTCCCCAACGAGCTCGATATATTTTGGGCCATCAACATACGTGTGTGAGACAGCAGAGGCACCACACGTGCTGTGCTCATCGGCAGTTGGGCGGAAAAGTTGGAGGTGGAAGGAGGAGGAGCACGGAGCCTGCGACGAGGTGGTCCCAGGATCGAGAAGTTTGCTGGAGCCGGACGAGACTAGGTGATAAGAGATGACCTCAAGGGTGGCCCAATCTTCACAGATCTCATGGTCAAATCAATGGGAAAGTGAGGGGAAAGGGGGAAGGTAGCAGAAGCGGACACAGACCTCGCGAAGAACATGATGAACACATGCAAAACTCACACGATACAAGTCCAATTGCTCATGTCGGCACCAACTGGTCTGATAGAATCCTCGCAAGGAAAGATCGGTCAATGTGCTCCTATCAATCCCAAGCGGACAGGGAAGAATACTTTGGAGAGGGTCTTGACAACTACACCCACGCACTCGCAAACGTAGGCCTTATACAATGATGGATGCGTGATGCAAACTCCAACGAAGTTGGTGATGATAGTCAGTCCCCTTGATAAAGGGGATGAGGCAAAACTAGAGATTCCACAAAGGGGGTTGTCTTTAGTCTATCAGCTATGCCTAAGGGATACATGAGGGGTGGGGCTATATTTATAGGCCAGCCACTAGAATGGGGGTAGTTTAGGAAAAAAGTGTAAGTAAAGGGAATATTCTAGGGCATCAAACCCCGATCCATGAGTAGACGGGTAATTCCGATGGTAGGTCCGGCGGCGCCGGAGCTAGTGCCAGAAGTTCCGGCAGTCTCCAGTTATTCCGGTCGGCGTCGGATTGGTGTTCTGTAGGAATTTCTGGTTGGAGTCCCGGTCCACTGATTTGGTCGCCGGTTTGGTTGACGCAGTATCTGGTCCACCAGTTCTAGCGCCGGATATTCTGGCTCTGGAGTTGGTGGCATCGGATCCTTCGCTCGTTTGGCTCTGCCTCTTCCTTCTTCTCTTCCAAGCCTCTATATTGTTAGGCATGAGTCCTCGGGCTTCCTCCCTCATCTCCGTACTTGTCGGTGTGAACCTATCATGGTCATAGGACAGAGTATGAAGTAGTATACCATTCAGTAGGGTAGAAAGTGGGATCTCAAAGAGGATAGGATTCACCTTTGGAGTTCATGACGACTTGGCATAAGTTGGAGACCTTGATGTGCTAACTATCGTAGGTCGGGCTACATTAGCCCCCCCTTCAAAAAGAGTCGTCCTTGACTCTATATGCTCATCACAAAGTCGAATAGGTTGAGAAAAAACTCTTGATCCCGGGGTTCACTATATAGTTGTCCTGGGAAGATTGAATTTACAATGCTTCAATGTTCCTTCACCTTCCATGAAGCCTACAAAGCTCCCCACAAAGGCGAAGCAACACTCAAAGCATAGCCAATTCATGAATATTATAGAATGAGTCCTCAAGTAGAAGGAAGTCACATTATGATGTAGATATAGCTTGTTGAAGAGCAGCCATAGGTAACTCTCTTCAGTTCATCTTGTCAACTCTTGGTTCGTAGAGGTTGACGTGTATGCATTCATACATTCACACAACAAAGACCAAATGATGACCCACAAGTATAGGGGGTGTATCGCAGTATTTTCGATAAGTAAGAGTGTCGAACCCAACGAGGAGCAGAAGGTGTTGACGAGTGGCTTGGAGCAGGAATTCTCTGTAAATAATTAGCAAACTGATTTTTAGGGTTTTTTATAATGCATATAAATAAACTAAGAGTAAATAAAAGACAATGATAATAAATGCAGCAAGTGGCCGAATCCTTTCTTTAGCAAAGGACAAGCCGGTTGTATTACTTAAGATGACCAAACGTTCTCGAGGACACACAGGAATATGGTCAAGTGCTTTCGCTTCATATAGTTGATTAATCTTTTTAGTTTGACAAGTGTTGTGTTGGTGAACCTGTGCTAATGTACCGACTTTCCTAGGACTAATACATACTTGTTATTATACCCCTTGCAAGCATCCGCAAGTACAAGAAAGTAATTAAGATAGAAACCTAACCACAGTTTTAAACTCTATGATCCTAACCTCCCTTGTGCAAAGGTTTCCTAACAGGGGTTCAGGTTTATGTCACTCCGGTAACCCCTACGATTAGTAGCCAAATACACAATGCATTCCCCTAGGCCCATAAAGGTGAAGTATTATGTAGTCAACGTTCACATGACAGCACTAGAAGAATAACACCACAACTTAAATAACAAACTATTGAATCTTTCTCAACATAATTCCACTACTAACAACATGACATCTCCCATGTCCTCAAGAACTAAACAAACTACTCACAAGACATCATATGGATCAAGATCAGAGATGGAATAATGATAAGTAACAATCTGAACATAAATGATAATTCAATGGTTCCACTCAATAGCATCAACTACAACAAGTAATCAGCACGATAATCCAATTGTTACAGCGGCATGAAGTGGTGATGATGGTGCTGGTGGAGATGATGATGGAGATGATGATGATGACGATCCCGATGAAGTCCAGCTTGATGGTGGTGTTGATGGCGATGATCTCCCCTCTTTGGGAAGGAATTTCCTCGGCAAATTTCTGCCTGCTAGAGAGCTCTTTCTCTCTCTGCAGTTTTCCGCCCCGTAGAGGCGGCGAAATCTTTCTATGGTCCCCTCCCGCGAGTCTTAGGGTTTCGTGGGGATAATATACGCCAAAGAGGAGAGCTGGAGGTGGGCCAGGGTGGCCACACCACCTGGTGGCACGGCCAGGGGTGGCCTGTGCCAGGGGGTGGTGTGGGCCCCCTGTGGCCCAACTCCACTCCCCCTTCTGGCATCCTTTGTCTTCTGGAAAAATAGGATTTCCATGTATTTTCTGGAATTTTCTGATCTTCGCGAATTTTGTCTCCAAACAGTGCTTTTTCCATCAGAATCCTGACTTCAGCGGTCCATCCTCCAAAAGCCATCAACCATGCAGAAACAGATGAAATAACATAAGTATCATCTCTTAATATGAAATATATCAATGAATAATAGTAAATTATGATATAGAATAGTGATGCAAAATGGACGTATCAACTCCCCCCAAGCTTAGACTTTGCTTATCCCCAAGTGAAAACTGAGCTCAATAAACATGACCTCAGGTTTATGGAGTGAAGTGTCGATAAAAGAATACGGACAAGAAGCATCACATTCATCAATACATAAATCATAATAGCAGACAACTCACCATTATATAACTTTATCTTGCAATAAGTAAAGGAAGCACAATAAAGATACATAAAGTAAATCATAATTGGTAATGGCAAACTTTGCTCTTGGTCAAAGAATAACTAACAATTTGCAGGAGTTCAAACATAAAGGGGTTTTCAATGATAGCTTTCAAAGTAATACTCTCTAAGATAAGAGCAATGTGCAAAACAAGGAACATAAGGAACATGATTGAATAACTCATCATATGAATGAATGAAACACAAAACTCAAAATACTTGCTGAGGTAGAAGGGAATAGGTTTACTGATTTAACTAAAAATTAAAAGATAGGCCCTTCATAGAGGGAAGCAGGGATTTCAAGTTTCATAAAGAGCTTCCAAATATTATGGTACTTATTAGCTTTCAACTCTCATTGCCCCTATCATAAGCATCTTTAGGTGATTAAGGTTAAAGTGAACAAACTATGGAGTATATGCTTGACAAAGTATAAGTTGGCAATCTCATGTCCCTTGAATACGAGGGCCGCTCCTCATGCTACTCAAGTTTAGTTACCAGTAAGTTCTTGTCATAGTAAGTACATGTGTATCATAGAGAACCACCAACGGGGTACCCCTTTCCCGATGATACAGAAGAATCCCCATATCAAAATGACAAGGCAAGTAGACAATAGGCATCTCAGCATCTTCTTATTTACCATGGGAAAATGATGCTTTTTCTCTATTTCCTCTTTTCTTATCTTTTTTTTCTTTTTTCTCAATCTCTATCTCCTTTTTTATAAGAAGAATGCTTCATAGATTGCTCAGTATGGTTATGCTACAGGTTTCCACCATGATTAGGCATGGATTAGACCAGCCGCCCAGACGTTTCTCTAACACACATACATAACTCCATGGACTTACAAGCTCCCCTTTCATTTCACACCGACAACATCCATAAACAAAAGAGCATGATATCAACTAGGTACAATGTACAAGTGCAATGTTGAAAGCGTTCCACATGACAGCATGGTTCTGCTAATCCCAACGTATAAGTGCAAGCATATACAACATAGACGACACAATGGTTCAAGTTTGTTAGGGGCAAGAAAAGTAAAGTGTGCCATCAAGTTGGTGAGAGATTTAATCACTAATTTTCACATAACAAGTTTAATTCGGAAGGTAGATAAAAACATGAATTTACTTGGAATAGCAATAATGCTAATAGGTAGGTATGGTGTACACAAATGGCATAGGTTTTGGTTTAAGGATTGGATGCACGAGAAGCATTCCCTCTCAGTACATGTTTTTGGTTAGCAAGGCTGGGTAGCAAGCATAAGAGTTGAAGGAAACAAACAAACATACGGGTGATAAAAACAAACATGCAATCTTCCTTGGAAGCACAAAAGATCTTAACTAGAGAATACTAAGCTTATGAGCCAATCAAGAAAGAAAGATGATGAAATTATATTTCTTAGGAGTACTTTTATCTTTTTCATTCAATTATCAAATAGTGTTGTTACTAACCAGAGCCAAGTTTGCCAAAATCAACTAAATTTACTTAATGATCCCAAAGTGATACCAATACTAACAACAAGATCAATCATATAACCACGAATTGAAAACTAATATAAGCTATGCAAAAGAGTAAATGATAGAACTTCTCATTAATATTCCATAACGGCAACTCACACCAAGGGATACATAGATATCTAACTAGAGGAGAGACACTTCCATAATGCAAACCATCCTACATCATAACTTCTCTATTCATGATATGACTCTACTAAAAAGGTAAAAAGATAGAAGATAATGATCTGATACCGCGACACTCCCCCAAGCTTGGAACAAACCAAGGGGATGCCAAAACCTGATGACGAATTACTCCTTCAGTGGTGGTGGTGTTCTCTCGTTTGGGGCGAGAAAATCTTCCAGCATCTTGCGAAGCCTGTTATTCTCCTCTTGAAGCATATCCACCTTCCTCCTCAGGACTCGGTACTTGTCGCAGAACTCATCAGTTACTCGTAGAGCTTCCACTGTTGCAAGGCAGGAACTAAGGTCTATAGTTGGAGGTATCAGCCCTTTCATGCCTGCTGACATGTCTTTTACTTCCTCGCCAATGTTTCGATCCATGTCTTCGCAGCTAGTTGCGATCCTTCCTTGTTTCACCCATCCCATGAGAGTCTCCTGCTCAAGATTGCGATTGAGCTCGCGATGGCGTCGCGGCTCGTAACCCTTTGAAGATGAATCCTGGAACGACATATGAACAGAATAGATTGAAACAAAAACACGAAGAGAACACGATATATGAACCTCGGGGGATTCGGGGGATTATATATTATGAAGTTTAACAACAAAAGGAAGGTACTGGGAGAAAACGGGTCGGAGACTGACTCAGGTGGCCACACCCCTGGTGGCGCTGCCAGGTGGGCCCACGCCATGAGGTGGTGTGAGCCACCCTGGCTCCATTTCCATCCCTCTTTCACTTTGTTGCTTTTCTTGTTAGATAAAAACTGCAAAAATATAACTTCACAGATTTTTCGCGGACTTTTTCTTACCAGAACGGTTACCTATTCGAAAACGGACTCTGCAGGTCTCTGAACTTGGTGTTTAATAAATTCTTCCAGAATCGCCGCTTGAATAACATCAATATCTTCATCTGCATACACATATTTCTTGAGTCATTTAACCTTTCACTATCTTATTACACCATTTTCTCCTACAACTTGGAAATTTCTTTCACACAAAACTTCACACAATTCTCATTAGCAACATTAGTGCATGCAAGGTAATGAACCTTTTAAGTTCAATTTCAACTGAAATCCATCAAAACATAAGCTACTGAAACAACTCCTTCTGAAAACCCAAAAGGAATTCAAAAAGGAAATCGATTTAAGAGGCAAATGCAAGAGTGGTAAAAATCTGTCAAAACAGACCAGCAGGTAAAGATCAATTTTTTTCGAAAATCTTCTGTTGCTCAAACAAAAAATGCAAAACTAACGAAAGTTAAATAACAACCTGGGGCAGAAGCACAAAAAATTACAGCTCAATCCGACGTACATAGATGTTTCACGAATTTTTACAGCAAAGCACAAAAATCTGTTTCGGGATAGCAACTTTCCCAAATATTACTTCTCTCTCATTAGAGGTTGATCTTGACACAAAAACCAAAAAAATGATAAGGAGAGGTTATTATCGCAGTAATAACTTCCAAAACTCAAATAAACAAAAACAAACTGAAAGCACAACTATATTGGGTTGTCTCCCAAAAAGCTCTTTCTTTACAGCCATTAAGATGGGCATGATAATTTTAATGATGCTCACATAAGAGTAAGAATTGAAGTAAAAGGGAGCATCAAGAAGCAAAAATACACATGTTTAAGTCTAACCCACTTCCTATGCAAGGAATTTTGTAAGCAAACAAAATTTTGAAACCAGGGACTACTAGCATAAGAAGGCAAAACAAGTGCAACATAAAAAAATTCAGCATAAAGCGAGGAAACTTAATATCATTGGAATGCACAAGAGAACTTTTCCCTCTCTCGTAGTAACTTTCAGTTTCGTGCATAAATTTAACGATATAACTATCACAAGAACCATTGTAGCAATGATCACTTATTCTAACAGAAAACACAGGGACACTAGTTCTTATAACACTACTTTGTGAAACAATATTAGAAGTATCCTTACAGAGGATAGTGTGTCCATCTTCTACATATTTAGTGATAAAGTCTTTCACATTTGCTATCATAGGTTCAACAGCTACTTGTTCATCAGGTTCAACAACTTTATTTGTACTTTCATTAACCATACTAGCTATCATATAATGTTCCTTTATCTTAACTGGGAAAGGCATTTTCTCAATGTAAGGTTCGGGTAAAACATGATTAGCAGTATAGACTTTAGTATTTCTTGCAGGAACACCATTAACAATATCTTTATAAGGTGCATGATACTTAGTCCACTTCTTTTTAAGAATTTCAATATAAGAAGCAAAAGCTTTAAAATAACTTGCAATAGCTTGAGAGTCTAGACCATAAGCATTACTAATATTCTGAAAGTCATCAGTTCCCATAAAAGATTCAATGCATTCATAATCATAATTTATACCTGACTTTCTTCCTTTATCATTCTCCCATGCTTCAGCATTGTCTTGAATACAGTCTAGAAGATCACATTTAGCTTCTTCTTTCATGCGTGTAAATGATCCAGCACAAGAAGCATCCAATAGATCCTTATCATGAAGAGAAAGTCTTGCATAAAGTTATTGATAATAATATTGCTAGGGAGCTCATGAATAGGACATTTGAGCATTAGTAACTTCAATCTCCCCCAAGATTGAGCTGTACTCTCTCCATCAAGAGGCCAAAAGTTGTATATTTGATTCTGATCTTTATGAATCTCACTAGGAGGAAAAAAATTTGAATAAAAGAAAGGTACAATTTCCTCCCATTCAAGAGCTTGACCATTCTTCAGCAGCTTATACCATTCCTCAGCTCTTCCTTTCAGGGATAATGAGAATAACTTCTTCTTGACTTGATCTGTTGTAATACCTGCACACTTAAACAACCCACATAATTCGTGTATAAAGAGCAAATGATCACCGGGATGGACAATTCCATCTCCAAAATAGTAGTTATCCATAACACGATTAATAATTCTTGTAGGTATCTTAAAAGTATCATTTTTAGCAGGTGGTGATTCATCTACTACCTTAGTAGTGGTGGTAGCATTACGAAATAAGAAACTAAGTGAACTATACATATTGAAATAAAGTAACTAACATAAGTAAACAATACTCACAGTAGAAGTTTCCTTTACCAGTTCCACTCTCCAATATCGCTTCACTCCCCGGCAACGGCGCCAGAAGATAGTCTTGATGACCCACAAGTATAGGGGGTGTATCGTAGTATTTTCGATAAGTAAGAGTGTCGAACCCAACGAGGAGCAGAAGGTGTTGACGAGTGGCTTGGAGCAGGAATTCTCTATAAATACTTAGCAAACGGATTTTTAGGGTTTTTTGATAATGCAGATAAATAAAGTACGAGTAAATAAAAGACAATAATAATAAATGCAGCAAGTGGCCCAATCCTTTCTTTACAAAAGGACAAGCCGGTTGTATTACTTAAGATGACCAAACATTCTCGAGGACAAACGGGAATATCGTCAAGTGATTTCGCTTCATATAGTTGATTAATCTTCTTTAGTTTGATAAGTGTTGTGTGGGTGAACCTGTGCT
Source organism: Avena eriantha (assembly GCA_910589775.1). Taxonomy (NCBI): domain Eukaryota; kingdom Viridiplantae; phylum Streptophyta; class Magnoliopsida; order Poales; family Poaceae; genus Avena; species Avena eriantha. The sequence continues at coordinate 128,368,497 of OU342743.1, read as the reverse complement.
AATGTACCGACCTTCCTAGGATTAATACATACTTGTGATTATACCCATTGCAAGCATCCGCAAGTACAAGAAAGTAATAAAGATAGAAACCTAACCACAACTTTAAACTCTGAGATCCTAACCTCCCTTGTGCAAATGTTTCCTAACGGGGGTTCAGGTTTCTATCACTCCAGCAACCCCTACGATTAGTAGCCAAATACACAATGCATTCCCCTAGGCCCATAAAGGTGAAGTATCATGTAGTCGACATTCACATGACACCACTAGAAGAATAACACAACAACTTAAACAACAAACTATTGAATCTTTCTCAACACAATTCCACTACTAACAACATGAATTCTCCCATGTCCTCAAGAACTAAACGAACTACTCACAAGACATCATATGGATCAAGATCAGAGATGGAATAATGATAAGTAACAATCTTAACATAAACGATAATTCAATGGTTCCACTCAATAGCATCAACTACAACAAGTAATCAACACCAGGAATGTTTCCCCTAAGAACTATGCAAGATTCAACCCAATTGTTACAGCGGTATGGAGTGGTGATGATGGTGCTGGTGGAGATGATGATGGAGATGATGATGATGATTCTGATGAAGTCCAGCTTGATGGTGGTGTTTATGGCGACGATCTCCCCTCTCCAAGAAGGAATTTCCCCAGCAGATTTCTGCCTGCCAGAGAGCTCTTTCTGTCTCTACAGTTTTCTGCCCCGCAGAGGCGGTAGAATCTTTCTATGGTCGCCCCCGAGTCTTAGAGTTTCGTGGGGATAATATATGCCGAAGAGGAGAGCTGGAGGTGGGCCATGGTGCCCACACCACCTGGTGGCGCGGCCAAGGGTGACCCGCGCCAGGGGGTGGTGTGGGCCCCCTGTGGCCCAACTCCGCCCCTTTTGGCATCCTTCGTCTTCTAGAAAAATAGGATTTTCCATGCATTTTCTGATCTTCGTGAATTTCGCCTCCAAACAGTGCTTTTTTCCATCAGAATCCTAACTTCAGTGGTCCATCCTCCAAAATTCATCAACCATGCAAAAACAGATGAAATAACATAAGTATCATCTCTTAATATGAAATATATCAATGAATAATAGTAAATTATGATACAGAATAGTGATGCAAAATGGACGTATCACCAAATAACATATTTTCATGCGTGATAGAGGAGCGTGTCATTTGTGGCATGTCCATTATTGTTCACAACACTATTAGCATAACTCAAGTATAGAAAATGAAATGCATATGCAAGGTCAAAGTGCATGGAAATTATTTGATCATCATCCAAATGTAGGAACTCAAAAACTCCATATAGTGTGGCACTCAAAGCAATTGAATAAGATGTTGATTAACATCTTTGATGCGAGAATAGGAGAATTCGGGAAAAACACATGAGAAAGAATATTCAAAACAACATCATTATGTGTGCAAACAACTAGTTGAAAGAAAAATTGTTCAATATGTTGGATGCCACACATAAATCATCCAAAGAATAGATCATAGAAGTATGTGTATCACGAGTGGAAGCAAAAATAACATATTTGCAAACAAGCCATATGAAATAGTAAGTGGTCCTTATGTTTGTTTCAACAACTATATGAGATACTTGGGAGTTATCATAAGAATACATGCTCATAATGGCATTATGGTTGCACACAAAATATCGGAAAGATAAATTGTTCAACATTTTTGTTGAAACACACAAAGCATCAATATACAATAGCAAAGAAACATGATTCTCACAAGGTGAAAGAATAGCATTAACATTCTTGCAATCAAACCATAGGAAAGAGCATTTTTTAACATGAAAGATGCAAAGCATGCAAAAGGTATCAGAGATAGGTTTGATCTTGAACTCACTTGGGGGATGCTCTCTAGAGCTCTTTTTGTCAACTCGTGCTCAACCGAGGTTGACACTCTAGTGTGAGTACCTACGCACACCATACACAAAAGGAAGAACATGTGTGCATGGTAGAAAAACACATCATCCATCATGACATATCTCTTCTTCTGCACATCACCATTAGTATCAATCAAGTGTGAAATAGATGCATGGTGAGTATTCAAGTGGGGAACATGCTTATCATGGTGATCATCAAAATCTACAAAATTTGAGAAAGCTATGGGGGGCATCTCAATATAAAACATATGATAATTATTGTTGCATGCAAAACATGTGAAAGAGAAATTATTCATCTTATTGCTAGCAACGGGAGAAATTGTAAAACATCCATGACAAAGCATGGTCCTAGGGATGCCGTTGTTATCATCATTTGAAGTAAACCATTTGAAAGAGCAATTGTTCAACAAAGTGCAAGCAATGATGTCATCCACGTAATGTTTAGAGCCTATCATGTCTATGGCAATATAATGTCAATAAAAGGATTCCACATGGTTATTATGATGCATAGAAAAATCAACACATGGGAGTAAGAGTGGGACATATGCCATGTCACAAGTATCATCCATAGCTTGCAAATTATCACAAGTCATCATGTCCACTAGTGGGATCATGGCATCATCAACACCCTTATTTTTACCTTGTTCATACCTCTCATATGAAGTTGGTGTTGTGGTAGTATTGGCCTCCACGTGGGCGACTTCATCATCCAATATGGGGATGGTGTCATCTTCATCCACCATGTACATCTTGTCGATAGGAGGCATCATCATCTCCAAGATTGGTGCTTCTTGATCCATGGTACCTAGCACATCATGAGAAAACACACTAGAGGTACAGGGTAAGTCGTTAGAAATCAAAATTCTCTCACATGACCTATCAACTACCACTCTCAACTCACTCAGTGTATCAGTCATGCCGTCTAAATGGAAGCACACAATCTCACGTATGGTGGAGTCACTCATCTCACTCTTGTTCTCACTCAAGTGGGATAAGTGGCTCTCGTTCTCACATGGGATTGGTACAACATCATCACTCAAGCATATAGGGATAGGCTTGGTTATCTCAACTCCATGCGCCTCCTTTGGTGAAGGAAAGTCCCATGGTCACCATTCTCTACCTTGTCATTGCCTTGTACTTTGGATGCCATTGTGGTGGTGGCACTCATATCAGAAGTATTGGTACTTGACGCCATCTTCGCCGTTGCAACCAATTGTTGGCAAAGCAACTTGTTTTCTTCTATCTCATGGGGGGTCATATTTTTGATGGCCTCGTCCAACTTGGGGAAGTAGAGGTCCATCTCTTGCTTGTATGACATTCTTGGAGTGCTTGTAGAAGAATAAGTTGCACTGAAGCTCTTGTAGGTGGATACGTCATCTTGAACTTGAAGTTTTCGCGTTGAAGCTTGCTGGCGTGGAAGAAGGATTGCTCTTGGTGCCATTTTGGTGGTGGCACTAGTAGTGGAAGGTGTCGACGGAGGTCATTGATGTGCCTTGTCGAAGGTTTATGTTGGTGAAGCACTTGGTCATCCACATGACGCTCGCGATGATAATCCTTTTCCTTAGCAATCTTCTTGTGATGGTGGTGCCTTCTTGAGCTTGATTGAGCATTATGGATGGTGCTCAACATGCATTCTCCATCTTCATGACAAAGATACTTTGAACGACATCTTGTATCCTCATGTTGGCAATGATCACAAGAGGATGTATGTCGATGAAGATTCTTCTTGTGTGGCACCTCTAGTGGGAGATGATGTTGGGGCGCCACTCGTCTTGGAGTAGGTTGATACGTCCATTTTGCATCACTATTCTATGTCTTAATTCACTATTATTCATTGATATATTTCGTATTGAGAGGTGATACTTATGTTATTTCATCTATTTTTGCATGGTTGATGACTTTTGGAGCATGGACCGCTGCAGTCAGGATTCTGATGGAAAAGGTGTTGTTTGGAGGCAAAATTCGCGAAGATCATAAAATCCGGGAAAATATACGGAAAATCCTATTTTTCCAGAAGACGAAGGAAGCTAGAAGGGGGGCTGGAGATGGGCCACAGGGGGCCCACACAAACCCCTGGCGTCGGCAGCCCTAGGCCGCGCCAACAGGTGGTGTGGCCGCCCTGGCCCACTCCAGGCACTCCCCTCTGGCGTATATCATCCTCCCGAAACCCTAAGACTCAGGGAGCGATCACAGAAAGATTCTGCCGCCTCTACGGGGCGGAAAACACCGAGAGAGAAAGATCTCTCCGGCAGACAGATTTCTGTCGGGGGAATTCCTTTTCGGAGAGGGGAGATCATCGCCATCAACACCACCATCAAGCTGGACTTCATATGGATCATCATCATCATCACCACCATCACCATCAGCACCCTCATCACCATCTCCATATTGCGGTAAAAATTGGGTTGAATCATGCATTAGTTCATAGGGGAAACTTTCCCGGTGTTGATTACTCTTTGTAGTTGATGCTATTGAGTGAACCATTGAATTATTGTTTATGTTCACATCGTTATACATCATTATTCCATCTCTGATCATGATCCATATGATGTCTTATGAGTAGTTCGTTTTGTCCTTGAGGACATGGGAGAAGTCATGTTGTTAGTAGTGGAGTTGTGTTGAGAAAGATTCAATAGTTTGTTATTTAAGTTGTGGTGTACTTCTTCTAGTGGTGTCATGTGAACGTCGACTACATTACACTTCACCTATATGGGCCTAGGGGAATGCATTGTGTATTTGGCTACTAATCGTAGGAGTTGCCGGAGTGACAGAAACCTAAACCCCTGTTAGGAAACCATTGCACAAGGGACGTAAGGGTCTTAGAGTTTAAAGCTGTGGTTAGGTTTCTACCTTAATTACTTTCTTGAACTTACGGATGTTTGCAAGGGGTATAATCACAATTATGTATTAGTCCTAGGAAGGTTGGTACATTAGCATAGGTTCACCCACACAACACTTAGCAAGCTAAAGAAGATTAATCAACTATATGAAGCGAAAGCACTTGACAGTCTTCCCATGTGTCCTCGAGAACGTTTGGTCATCTTAAGTAATACAACCGGCTTGTCCTTTCCTGCATAAAGGATTGGGCCACTTGCTGCATTTATTCCTACTGTATTTTATTTACTCGTACTTTGTTTACTTGCTTTATCAAAAAACCCTAAAAATCCGTTTGCTAAGTATTTGCAGAGAATTCCTGATCCATACCACTAGCCAGCACCTTCTGCTCCTCGTTGGGTTCGACACTCTTACTTACCGAAAATATTGCGATACACCCCCTACACTTGTGGGTCATCAAGACTATTTTCTGGCACCGTTGCCGGGGAGTGAATCGCTATTGGAGAGTGGAACTGGTAAAGGAAACTTCTACTGTGAGTATTGTTTACTTCTGCTAGTTGCTTTATTTTCGTTATGGATAATTCGCTGAGTTTCTTATTTGGTAATGCTACTACCACCGCTAAGGTAGTAGATAAGCCACCACCTATTAAGAATGATGTTTTCAAAATACCTACAAGAATTATTGATTGTGTTATGGATAACTACTATGTTGGGGATGGAATTGTCCATCCCGGTGATCATTTACTCTTTATACACGAATTATGCGGGTTGTTCAAGTGTGCAGGTATTACTACAGATCAAGTTAAGAAGAAGTTATTCTCATTATCGCTGAAAGGGAGAGCTGAGGAATGGTATAAGCTGCTGAAGAATGGTCAAGCTCTGGAATGGGAGGAAATAGTGCCTCTCTTTTATTCAAAGTTTTATCCTCCTAGTGAGATTCATAAAGATCAGAATCAAATATACAACTTTTGGCCTCTTGATGGAGAGAGTACAACTCAAGCTTGGGGGAGATTGAAGTTACTAATGCTCAAATGTCCCATTCATGAGCTCCCCAACAATATTATTATCAATAACGTTTATGCAAGGCTCCCTCTTCATGACAAGGATTTATTGGATGCTTCTTGTGCTGGATCATTCACTCTCATGGAAGAAGAAGCTAAATAGGATCTTCTGGACCGTATTCAAGACAATGCTGAAGCTTGGGAGAATGACAAAGGTAGAAAGTCAGGTATAAATTATGATTATGAATGCATTGAATCTTTTATGGGAACTGATGACTTTCAAAATATTAAAAATGCTTATGGTCTAGACTCTCAAGCTATTGCTTCTTATTTTAAGGCTTTTGCTTCCTACATTGAGGTGCCTAAAAATAAGTGGAATAAGTATCATGAACCTTATAAAGATATTGCTAAGAGTGTTCCTGCAAGAAATACTGAAGTTTATACTGCTAATCATGTCTTACCTGAACCTTATATTGAGAAAATGCCTTTCCTAGTTAAGATAAAAGAACATTCTATGATAGCTAGTATGGTTAATGAAAGTGCAAATAAAGCTGTTGAACCTAATAAACAAAAGGTTGATGATCCTATAATAGCAAATGTGAAAGACTTTTTCACTAAGTATGTAGAAGAGGGACACACTCTCCTTTGTAAGGATACCTCTAATATTGTTTCACATAGTAGTGTTATGAGAGCTAGTATTCCTGTGTTTTCTGTTCGAATAAGTGATCATTGTTACGATGGTCCTTGTGACAGTTATATTGTTAAGTTTATGCATGATACTGAAAGTTATTATGGGAGAGGAAAAAGTGTTCATATGCATCTCAATAATATCAAGTTTCCTTGTTTTATGCTGAAAGTTTTTATGTTGCACTTCTTTTGCCTTCTTATGCAAGTAGCCTCTGGTTTCAACAACTTGTTTGTTTACAAAATTCCCTTTCATAGGAAGTGGGTTAGACTTAAATGTGTGTATTTTTGCTTCTTAATGCTCTCTTTCACTTCAATTCATATTCCTGAGTGAGCATCTCCAAAATTATCATGCCCATTTTAATGGCTATAAAGAAAGAGCTTTTTGGGAGACAACCCAATTTGTTTTTGCTTTCAGTTTGTTTTTGTTTCTTTGAGTCTTGGAAGTTATTACTTCGGTAATAACCGCTCTGTATCCGTTTTGTTTAGTTTTTGTGTCAAGATCAACCTCTAATGAGAGAGAAGTAAGATTTGGGGAAGTTGCTGTCCCGAAATAGATTTTTGTGCTTCACCGTAAAAATTTGTGAGAGATCTCTGTATGTCGGATTGAGCTGTAATTGTTTGTGCTTCTGCCCCAGGTTGTTATTTAACTTTCTTTAGTTTTGCACTTTTTATTTGAGCAACAGAAGATTTTCGAAAAAATTGATCTTTACTTGCTGGTCTGTTTTGACAGATTTTGCCACTCTTGCATTTGCCTCTTTATTCGATTTCCTTTTTGGATTCTTTTTGGGTTTTAGGAAGGAGTTGCTATAGTAGCTTATGATTTGATGTTTTTTAGTTGAAGTTGGACTCAAAAGGTTTTATCACTTCACTTATACTAATGTTGCTAATGAGAACTGTGTGAAGTTTTGTGTGAAAGAAATTTCCAGGAAGTGGAGATAATGGTGTAATAAGGAAGAGAAGGGTTTTATGACTCAAGTAATAAGTGTATGAAGATCAAGATATTGATGTTATTCAAGTGGTGACTCCGGAAGAATCTACTAGATACCAAATTCAGAGACCTGCCGAGTCCGTTTCCAACTAGGTAACAGTTCTGGTAAGAAAAGTTCCGCGAAAATACTATCCAACTATATTTTTGCAGTTTTCAGTCAACAAGAGAAGCTACGAAGCAAAAAAGGCACGGAAACGGAGCTAGGGTGGCCCACGCCACCCTGTGGCGCGGGCCCTCCCCTGGCCACGCCACCAGGTGGTGAGTCCACCCCGGACTCCGCCTCCGACTTGTTTTCTCCCAGTACCTTCCTTTTGATATGAAACTTCGTAATATATAATCCCCCGGATCTCCCGAGGTTCGTATATCGTGTTTTCGTCGTGTTTTTGTTTCGACCTGTTTCTGCCAGGACATACTCTTTGAAAGTTTAGAAGCACAATGGTGTCTGCCAAGGATAAAGGGAAGGAGCCTGTGGAGGAAGACCTCCAAGACCCCGGGCAGGAGAAGGAGATCAAGAGTGAAGGTGAAGAGGAGGCAAAGCACACCGGCACTACCGTTGCAAGCATTGGATTGGTGGCAAACCCAGCCATTGGAGGGAAGCCTCCTCATCACCATTGATGTATACACACTTCTATTCTTGTAGATAGTTGTTGGGCCTCCAAGTGTAGAGGTTTGTAGAACAACAGCAAGTTTTCCCTTAAGTGGATCACCCAAGGTTTCGAACTCAGGGAGGAAGTGGTCAAAGGTATTCCCTCTCAAGAAACCCTACAATCAAGATACAAGAAGTCTCTTGTGTCGCCAACACACCCAATAAACTTGTCAGGTGTATAGGTGCACTAGTTCGGCGAAGAGATAGTGAAATACAAGTGGTATGGATAATTATAAGTGGTAACGGTGCTAGAAAATAGCTTGATGGCGTGGAAAAGACTAAAGGCAAACTGAAATAAAGAAGGAAGCAAGCAAACATGTAACCGATCTAATAGCAAACGGTGTTTCAGTGCTTAGAAACAAGGCCTAGGGATCATACTTTCACTAGTGAACACTCTCATAGAAATATATTATCTTCATGATACTACTCTGAACTACTCTCTGGTTGGAAACTCTAATCGATGGTACGGATATAACAGGACACCTCAAAGTAAGTCTTACCCATCTAGAAAACCCCACACTGTCACCTTGAGCACTAGATGGTTCCAACAAACACCACAATTTCATAAAGACATCCAACTCCAAATATAACTCATAACAAGTATTTGTAATCTCTAGCCTAAGTGCCACCATGGTGTGCACGCTGTCACTTTCACACACATGGGGAGAGCAGAGATCTATTAAAGCACTTGAGTAGCAAGGTAGATCTACTAGATTGCAAAGCTCATGATCACAATATGATCATGCATAGAGAGAGAGATGAACACATAGCTACCGGTAGAACCCTTAGCCTCGAGAGAGAACTACTCCCTCATCATCATGGGAATCAGCAACGACGATGGAGATGGTGGTGGAGATCGATGGAGATGGCTCCGGGGGCACTTCCCCGTCCCGGCAGGGTGCTGGAACAGAGACATTCTGTGCCCCGAATCTCCCCTTCGGTGGCAGCGGCGCTGCCGAACTTTTCGTGGATTTCTGATTGACGATTTAGGATTTATGCATCGGGAGGCTTCTTATAGGCCAGAGGGCAAGGTCGGTGGGTGGCCAGGGGGCCCACACCACCTGGTGGCGCGGCCAGGGCTAGCCCGTGCCACCACATGGTGTGTCCTCCATGTGGCCCCTCTTCGTCTCGTCTTCTGGCTCCGTGAGTCTTCCAGTAAAATATCAACTTTGGCTTTTGTCCCGTCCAATTCCGAGAATATTCATTTTTTGACTTTCTGGAACCAAAAATAGCAGAAAACGGGCAACTGGCACTGTGGCATCATGTTAATAGGTTAGTCCAAGAAAGTGTATAAAAAGTACTCCAAAGTTGCAACAAAACATAAGAAAGTAGATAAAACCAAGCATGGAACATCAAAAATTATAGATACATTTGCAATGTATCAACATCCCCAAGCTTAACTCCTGATCGTCCTCGAGTAGGTAAGTGATAAAAAGAAAGAATAATTTTTGAGGTGACATGCACCATCAAAGACTTGATCAAAGTACTTGTAAAACATTCAAAGCTAGGATCATAGTACTTCAATCATAGCATGAAAGACAAAGTTCTAGCAATAAGACAAAGAAACTATGATGCAACATGAAAAGGCACAAACAAAAGATTCATGAATAACAATGCTTTGCAAGATGTTTGTTTGTTTCACATAAAGAAAACATAGCCCAATAGTATTCAGCTTGTCCCTCATAGAGTAGCAAATATAAATGCATATGACACCTTCAAAGTTCATAAGAGTGACTAGATACAAATAGTTCAAAACAAGCAATATCAAGTTATGCATCAATCAACTAGTCTTGGGACAATGCACATAGAACCCAGAATGGCCACTATGCTCTCAAAGTAGGTGCATAAAGGTAGAAGGTGGAGACTCAATATATAAGTGGAAGAAAGGCCTTCATAGAAGGAAGCAGAGATTCAAGTTTCATAAAGAGCTTCCAAAAATTATGGTACTTATAGCTTTCAGCTCTCATTGCCCCTATCATAAGCATCTTGAAGTGACTAAGGTTAAAGTGAACAAACTATGGTGTACATGCTTGACGAAGTATAAGTTAGGAATCTCATGTCCCTTGAATACGAGGGCCGCTCCTCATGCTACTCAAGTTTAGTCACTGGTAAGTTCTTGTCATCGTAAGTACATGTGTATCATAGAGAACCGCCAACGGGGTACCCCTTGCCCGATGATACGGAAGAATCCCCGTATTAAAATAACAAGGGAAGCAGACAACGAGCATCTCAGCAATCTTCTTATTTACCATGGGAATATGGTGCTTTTTTCTCTCTTTCCTCTTTTCGTATATCTTTTTTTTCTTTTTCTCCTTTTTTCTCAATAACTGTCTCTTTTTTTATAAGAAGAATGCTTCATAGACAGCTCATTATGGTTACGCTGCAGGTTTCCACCATGTCAGCATGGATTAGACCAGCGGCCCAGGCGTTTCTCTAACACATATACATAACTCCATGGACTTACAAGCTCCCCTTTCATTTCACACCGACGACATCCATATACAAAAGATCATGATATCAACTAGGTACAAGTACCAAGTGCAATGTTGAAAGCGTTCCCCATGAAAGCATGGTTCTGCTAATTCCCAACAAATAAGTGCAAGCATATACAACATAGACGACACAATGGTTCAAGTTTATTAAGGGCAAGAAAAGTAAAGTGTGCCATCAAGTTCGTGAGAACTTTAATCACTAGTTTTCTCATAACAAGTTTAATTTGGAAGGTAAACAAAAGCATGGATATACTTGGAATAGCATAAGCTAATAGGTAGGTATGGTGGACTCTTTGGAATAACTTGGTTTAGGGAGTTGGATGCATGAATGGAACTCATACTTGGTTGTGGAGGCTAGCAAAAGACTGGGAGTGACAAACTAAGAGAGCAATAATGGCCATAATCATGCAGAGCGACAAAACATCATAGATCAAAGCATAAAGTGATACTACAAGTTGAAAACTAAAGGATCATAAAGGCTATGGTGACTTGATATAGTCATAACATGGTGTGAGCATGTGCCAAGTCAACCCAAATAAAGCATCAAAGCAGAATACCAATATACTATGCTTTAATATGCTAAAACAACGCATGATTCATCCAAGGCACATTAAGCAATCTCAATTGTTTATAACAAGTCATGCTACAGCAAATAATACTAAGCATAAAGCCAAAACAATATCAAGCATGGCATGAAAAAGCATAGGCCACAGTCAAAAACGAGCTCTCTTTACCACTTAAGTATGAACTTTGCTATTCTTTTCCAATCCAAACCAAACTATTTGAAAACCAATGTATGAAAGAGGGGGTCCAACCAATTTATTCAGCAAACTAAGAAAACCAAGAAAACGAAAAACCAAAATGAAAACGAAAAAGAAGACGCTCCAAGAATAACACAACTGTGCATGAAACAATAAAAATGAAGCGTTTGGAAGAAACCTGGAATTTTTATTGATGAAGAAGGGGATGCCTTGGGCATCCCCAAGCTTTGACGCTTGTACTTCTTGGATATTTCTTGGGGTGACACGCGTGGCATCCACAATCTTGAGCTTTAGTCCATCCTTCATCTCATTACACATTCCTTCCATACACCTGATATTTTCCCTTCATACAAAACTTCACATAATCTTTATTAGCAACATTAGTGCACTCAAGATAAATAAGTCTTAAGATTCAGTTCTAACACCAAATAAACTTCCATTAGAACAATAGATACTGTAGCACTTCCCTCAAAAATCTCAATTCCCAAAGGAAATCAAAAAGGAACCAACAAGAAGCAAATGCAGAAAATGGCAGAAATCTGTCAAAACAGACCAGTAGGTAAATACGAATTTTTTCGAAGACCTTATGTTACTCAAATCAAAAAGTGTTGAACTAACTAAAGTTAGATAGCAACCGGGGGAAGAAGCAAAAAAATTCACGCCTCAAAAAGACGGTCAGAGATTTTACACGAATTTTTACGGTGAAGCACAGAAATCTGTTTCGGGAAAACAACTTTTCCAATCATTACCTCTCTCTCATTAGAGGTTACTCTCGGCACAAAAAGCAAATAAAAAGGATAAGGAGCGGTTATTACAGAGGTAATAACTTCCAAGACTCATCTAAAACTTTTGGGTTATCTCCCAATAAGTACTTTTGTTTAACGCCTTTAAGTTAGGCATGATAGTTTGAGAAGATGCTCACATAAGAAATATGAATTGAAGTAAGAGAGAGCATCAAGAAGAAAATTCAAAACACATTTAAGTCTAACCCATTTCCTATGCATAGGAATCTTGTAAATAAACAAGTCATGAAAGCACAAAGCAACTAGCATAGTAAAGCAAAACAAGTGCAACTTCAAGAGTTTCAACATAAAGAGGGGAAACTTAATATTATTGAGATGCATAAAACCATATTTCCCTCTCTCATAATAACTTTCAGTACCATCATGAATAAAATTAACAATATAACTATCACATAAAACATTCTTATCATGAGCCACATGCATATAATTACTATTACTCTCCACATAAGCATAGTCATTCTTATTAGTTGTAGTGGGAGCAAATTCAACAAAATAGCTATCATTATTATTCTCATCACCATAACCATCATATATAAGAGGCATATTGTAATCATAATTAATTTTCTCCTCAATAGTAGGTGGACTGAAAATATCATATTCATCATTGTAATCATCATATATTGGAGGTTTTGTATCATCATAACAAATTTTCTCCTCTAAAGATGGCGGACTAAAAATATCATTTTCATAAAAACTAGCTTCCCCAAGCTTAGACTTTTCCATAGAATTTGCAATAATGGTGTCCAAAGAATTCATACTAATAACATTGCTATTAGCATGCAAATAAAGTTCCATAGGTTTTTTAATTTTCTCTTCAAACACTTCATGTCCTAACTCAAGATAAATACTATAAAGCTCTCTAATTTTGTTGTTGTTTTCCATTAAGCCTAACTAGTTAAAACAAGAAACAAAAAGACAAAATTGCAGAATCTAAAGGAAATAACTTTGAGCACTCACACCGGAGGATGCGAGTACCTTTTACCTTACCTCCCCAGCAACGGCGCCACAAAATAGGCGTTTGTCGTGGGAGGTTCTTCTTCTTTAATCCTCCGGTGTGAATACCTTTTACCTTACCTCCTCGGCAACGGTGCCAGAAAATAGCTTGATGTCTACGCACTTCTATTCTGGTAGACAGTTGTTGGGCCTCCAAGTGCAGAGGTTTGTAGAACAGCAGCAAGTTTTCCCTTAAGTGGATCACCCAAGGTTTATCGAACTCAGGGAGGAAGTGGTCAAAGGTATTCCCTCTCAAGCAACCCTGCAATCAAGATACAAGAAGTCTCTTGTGTCCCCAACACACCCAATACACTTATCAGGTGTATAGGTGCACTAGTTTGGCGAAGAGATAGTGAAATACAAGTGGTATGGATAATTATAAGTGGTAACGGTGCTAGAAAATAGCTTGATGGCGTTGAAAAGACTAAAGGCAAACTGAAATAAATAAGGAAGCAAGCAAACATATAACAGATCTAATAGCAAAGGGTGTTTCAGTGCTTAGAAACAAGGCCTAGGGATCATACTTTCACTAGTGAACACTCTCATATAAATATATTATCTTCATGATACTACTCTGAACTACTCTCCGGTTGGACACTCTAATCGATGGTAGGGCTATAACATCACACCTCAAAGTAAGTCTTTCCCATCTAGAAAACCCCACACTATCACCTTGAGCACTAGATGGTTCCAACAAACACCACAATTTCATAAAGACATCCAACTCCAAATATAACTCACAACAAGTATTTGTAATCTCTAGCCTAAGTGCCACCATGGTGTGCACGCTGTCACTTTCACACACATGGGGAGAGCAGAGATCTATTAAAGCACTTGAGTAGCAAGGTAGATCTACTAGATTACAAAGCTCATGATCACAATATGATCATGCATAGAGAGAGATGAACACATAGCTACTGGTAGAACCCTTAGCCTCGAGAGAGAACTACTCCCTCATCATCATGGGAATCAGCAACAGCGATGGAGATGGTGGTGGAGATCGATGGAGATGGCTCCCGGGGCACTTCCCCATCCCGGCAGGGTGCCGGAACAAAGACTTTCTGTCCCCCGAATCTCCCCTTCGATGGCGGCGGCGCTGCGGAACTTTTCGTGGATTTCTGATTGACGATTTAGGGTTTATGCCTCGGGAGGCTTCTTATAGGCCAGAGGGCAAGGTCGGTGGGCGGCCAGGGGGCCCACACCACCTGGTGGCGCGGCCAGGGCTAGCCCGCGCCACCACATGTTGTGGCCGCCTTATGGACCCTCTCCGTCTCGTCTTCTGGCTCCGTGAGTCTTCCGGTAAAATATCAACTTTGGCTTTTTTCCCGTCCAATTCCGAAAATATTCATTTTCTGACTTTCTGGAACCAAAAACAGCAGAAAATAGGCAACTGGCACTGTGGCATCTTGTTAATAGGTTAGTCCCAGAAAGTGTATAAAACGTACTCCAAAGTTGGATCAAAACATAAGAAAGTAGATAAAACCAAGCATGGAACATGAAAAATTATAGATACATTTGCAATGTATCAATCGTTCAGATCCCTAGTCACTTCCTCCACGCACCAAGAATCCTTTCCATACTCTTATCCATGAGCATCAATACCAGAATATGCCCAAGGGGAAATTACCCTCCAATTGGGATTTGCCTCGTTCTAGCCATGCAGGAAAAGAAGACTTCAAGGAGGAAGAGTGGGGAAAGAATAGCAAGAGCTGGAATTCTCAACCCAACATGATCATGAGCCGCATTGAGAAAAACTCACAGCTGATTTGTAATCTCACCTTCGAGATTGAGGATTTGGGGAAACTGATTAGAGAGCTCATCGAGAGAACACCACCACCACCGAAGGAGTAATTCGTCATCAGGTTTGGCATCCCCTTGGTTTGTTCCAAGCTTGGGGGAGTGCCGCGGTATCACATCACTATCTTCTATCCTTTTACCTTATTAGTAGAGTCATATCATGAATAGAGGAGTTATTATGTAGGATGGTTTGCATTATGGAAGTGTCCCCTCTCTCGTTAGATATGTATCCCTTGGTGTGAGTTGCCGTTATGGAATATTAATGAGAAGTTCTATCATTTACTCTTTTGCATAGCTTATATTAGTTTTCAATTCTTGGTTATATGATTGATCTTGTTGTTAGTATTGGTATCACTTTGGGATCATTGAGTTAATTTAGTTGGTTTTGGCAAACCTGGCTCGGTCAGTAGCAACACTATTTTTAAGAGTTGAATGAAAAGTTAAAAGTACTCTAAATAAAAAAAATGATTTCATCATCTTTCTTTCTTGATTTGCTCATAAGTCTAGTATTCTCTAGTTAAGATCTTTTGTGCTTCCAAGGAAGATTGCATGTTTGTCTTTATCGCTTGTATGTTTGGTTGTTTCCTTCAACTCTTATACTTGCTACCTAGCCTTGCTAGCCAAAATCCTGTACGGAGAGGGAAGTCTTCTCGTGCATCCACTCCTTTAAACCAAAACCCATGCCATTTGTTTCCACCATACCTACCTATTAGCACTATTGCTATTCCAAGTAAATTCTTGTTTTATCTACCTCCCAAATTAAACTTGTTATGTGAAAATTAGTGATTGAAGCTCTCACGAACTTGATGGCACACTTTACTTTCTTGCACTTAATAAATTTGAACCATTGTGCTCACCTATGTTGCGTATATGCTTGCGCTTTGTAAGTTGTGAATTAGCAGAACCATGCTGTCATGGGGAACACTTTCAACATTGCACTGGTACTTTGTACCTAGTTGATATCATGTTCTTTTGTCTATGGATGTCGTCGGTGTGACATGAAAGGGGAGCTTGTAAGTCCATGGAGTGATGCATGTGTGTTAGAGAAACGCCTGAGCCGCTAGTCTAATCCATGCTGACATGGTGGAAACCTGCAGCATAACCATAACGAGCATCTATGAAGCATTATTCTTATAAAAAAAGAGATAGAGATTGAGAAAAAGAGAAAAGAAAAAAAGAGATATCATGAAAAGAGGAAATAGAGAAAAAAGCACCATGTTCCCATGGTAAATAAGAAGATTGCTGAGATGCTTGTTGTCTGCTTGCCTTGTCATTTTGATATGGGGATTCTTCCGTATCATCGGGCAAGGGGTACCCCATTGGCGGTTCTCTATGATACACATATGCTTACAATGACAAGAACTTACCGGTGACTAAACTTGAGTAGCATCAGGAGCGGCCCTCGTATTCAAGGGACATGAAATTCTCAACTTACAACTTGTCAATGCATATCCTCATATTTGATCACTTTAACCTTAATCACCTAAAGATGCCTATGATAGGGGCAATGAGAGCTAAAAGCTAGTAAGTATCATAATTTTTGGGAGCTCTTTATGAGACTTGCAATCCCTGCTTCCCTCTTTGAAGGGCCTTTCTTTTACTTTGTAGTTGAGTCAGTAAATCTATTCCCTTCTATCTCAGCAAGTATTTTGAGTTGTTGTGTTTCTTTCATTCATATGATGATTTATTCAATCATGTTTCTTATGTTCCTCGTTTTGCACATTGCTCTTATCTTGATGTTTACTACTTTGAAAGCTATCATTGAAAACCAGTTATTTGTGAGCTCCAGCAAATTATCAACTATTCTTCGACCAAGAGCTAAGTTTGTCATTACCAATTATGATTCACTTTATGTATCTTTATTGTGTTTCCTTTACCTATTACAAGTTGAGTTATATAATAGTGAGTTGTCTTCTATTATGATCTATGTATTTGATGACTGTGATGCTTCTTGTCCGTATTCTTTTATCGACTCTTCACTCTATAAACCTGAGGCCATGTTTATTGAGCTCAGTTTCGCTTGGGGACAAGCAAAGTCTAAGCTTGGGGGGAGTTGATACGTCCATTTTGCATCACTATTCTATGTCTTAATTCACTATTATTCATTGATATATTTCGTATTGAGAGGTGATACTTATGTTATTTCATCTATTTTTGCATGGTTGATGACTTTTGGAGCATGGACCGCTGCAGTCAGGATTCTGATGGAAAAGGTGCTGTTTGGAGGCAAAATTCGCGAAGATCAGAAAATCCGGGAAAATATACGAAAAATCCTATTTTTCTAGAAGACGAAGGAAGCCAGAAGGGGGCTGGAGATGGGCCACAGGGGGCCACACCACCCCCTGGCGCGAGCAGCCCTAGGCCGCGCCAGCAGGTGGTGTGGCCGCCCTAGCCCACTCCAGGCACTCCCCTCTGGCGTATATCATCCTCCCGAAACCCTAAGACTCAGGGAGCAACCACAGAAAGATTCCGCCGCCTCTGCGGGGCGGAAAACACCAAGAGAGAAAGATCTCTCCGGCAGACAGATTTCTGCCGGGGGAATTCCTTCCCGGAGAGGGGAGATCGTCGCCATCAACACCACCATCAAGCTGGACTTCATCGAGATCATCATCATCACCACCACCACCACCATCACCATCATCACCCTCCTCACCATCTCCATATTGCTGTAACAATTGGGTTGAATCTTGCATTAGTTCATAGGGGGAACTTTCCTGGTGTTGATTACTCTTTGTAGTTGATGCTATTGAGTGAACCATTGAATTATTGTTTATGTTCAGATTGTTATACATCACTATTCCATCTCTGATCATGATCCATATGATGTCTTGTTCTTGAGGACATGGGAGAAGTCATGTTGTTAGTAGTGGAGTTGTGTTGAGAATGATTCAATAGTTTGTTACTTAAGATGTGGTGTACTTCTTCTAGTGGTGTCATGTGAACGTCGACTACATGACACTTCACCTATATGGGCCTAGGGGAATGCACTGTGTATTTGGCTACTAATCGTAGGGGTTGCCGGAGTGACAGAAACCTGAACCCCTGTTAGGAAACCATTACACAAGGGGCATAGGGGTCTTAGAGTTTAAAGCTGTGGTTAGGTTTCTACCTTAATTACTTTCTTGTACTTAAGGATGTTTGCAAGGGGTATAATCACAAGTATGTATTAGTCCTAGGAAGTCGGTACATTAGCACAGGTTCACCCACACAAGACTTAGCAAGCTAAAGAATATTAATCAACTATATGAAGCGAAAGCACTTGACAGTATTCACATGTGTCCTCGAGAACGTTTGGTCATCTTAAGTAATACAACCGGCTTGTCCTTTGCTGCATAAAGGATTGGGCCACTTGCTGCATTTATTCCTACTGTCTTTTATTTACTCGTACTTTGTTTACTTGTTTTATCAAAAATCCCTAAAAATCCATTTTCTAAGTATTTGCAGAGAATTCCCGATCCATACCACTAGCCAGCACCTTCTGCTCCTCGTTGGGTTTGACACTCTTACTTATCGAAAATACTGCGATACACCCCCTATACTTGTGGATCATCATAGGTGTAACTTGATGCCTTGGTGGTGTTGGCGCTTGATGCCTTGGAGGTGGTGTCGCTTGGCGCCTTGGAGATGGTGGCGCTTGACGCCTTGTATGTGGTAGCGCTTGATGCCTTGGAGGTGGATCATCGAAGCAAGTGGTGCCCTTTGGTGTGGAACGCTTGGCCTTGAAGGTCATTGTTTCTTGATGATGTGCCTCCGCTTGATTGGCATAGTAGTCTTCAATCTCCAAGCGGTGGAGAAATTCTTCATGGCTCATGGAAGAGCTATCAAAGTCGATGAAGTTCTCCATGTCCTCCATGCTTGGAGAGGCGTCGTCGATGTCACACTCTAAGTCGTCCATGCTTGGGGAGTCATTGTTGTTGTAGTACTCCATATCACCCAAGCATGTGGAGCCATTGTCGGTGTCGTGCTCCATCATGTCATCCATGCTTGTGGAGGCGTAGGCATGGTGGCTCATCATGGATTTGTCATAGAAATACTCCTCGGTTCTGGAGTCCCTAGACATGCTTCACAAGACCAAATGGTGTATATGGAAGTGGTAGTGGGTGTTAGGGAAACAATGTCAAACCTTACTTTACCTTGGAAGATAGTATCATACAAGTCGCCACACTTGAGAGCAGTAAACCAAGCAAAGTGAAGTTCACGCGGAACACCAAAACCAACTAACCACTAAAAACACACACTCGCAAAGCTTATGGTGGATAGGTATGGATAGTGGCATGTCAAGAAACAATCTGAAATCAAGATGTTGTAATGGCAAGTAAAGAACCACGATGATCACAAAGCAAACAAGTCAATCCACAAGATAGGAATTGTGTAGAAGGAAACACACATAGTGGGATAAATGGGACTTGTGCGACGCAGAAAAGTGAGCTAAGAACCAAATGATTACCTAGCGAAGACTATAAACTCGTGTTTGCACAAAAAATGGTGGGCTACAAGATATGCACAATAAGTACCACATATATGATGTTCATCAAGCTTGCACTTCCTATTCTATGAGGCACTTGTTTGTTTGTTTGTTTTGTTTTTCTTTTCCTTTTTTTCTATTTTTCACTCTTTTTCTTTCTCCTTTCTTTCTTTTTATATTCTTTTTTCACTTGCCTCTTCCTTGTGCCAACAACTATACAAGATAACTATATGAGATAGCACGCTCACAACTTTTGCTCGGAATTCTACGAGGTATCAAATGTGCATAGCCCAAGAAATCATAGGAGGAACTAGTCTCAATAGGTGTTTGTTGGTTGCAAAGATAGTGTAGCTCACGAAGGAATGCAAGTGGGGAGAAGTTGCAGAATGTTTACACCTTTCATCGTCGATCTTCCCCCTTTATTGTTGGATTCCACCTTGCTCACGAAATTTGGTTGGAGTATATAGCATGAATCACTTGGATGATTATGTAGAGCTCCTTATCCTCTTCAAAACGAGCTAAGAACACCAAACTTCGAGTTCGGATGCAAAAGTTATGCTTAAAATGGTGTGGCGCTGAAACTATTGGTAGCAAAATTGGTGGGACCGGAATTAGCACCGGATTTTCTGGCGGAGGGGCCGGCAGTGCCGTAAACCTGACCGTCAATTCCGGCGGCTGCTTCGGTTCACTAGATCTGGTGCCGGAACGAGTTCGTGCACGCAAAAATCGTGATTTCTATGGAAAAACTTGACGGAAACTTAAGATCAGAGGGGCAAATGATGGAATTAGGCCATGGGAACACAAGTGTAGCAACTAATCCACGGATCAAAACCTACCAAAACGCTCTCAAATCACAAATCGATCCAAAACACGAAATTGGAGCTTTTTTTGTGGAATTTTTGAATTTATGGGGAAAAGACCAAATCGATGACGAATTCGTGGCAACCAAAAGTTGCTGATGCCAGATGATAAGGGGTGACCTCAAGGGTGGCCTGATCTTCACGGATCTCATGGTCAAATTGATGGGAAAGTGGAGGGAAGGAGGAGTAGCGGAAGCAGACACACACCTCGTGAAGAACACGATGAACATACGCAAAACTCACATGATACAAGGCCAATTGCTCCTACCGGCGGCCATCGGTCCCATAGAATCCTCACAAGGAAAGATCGGTCAACATGCTCCCATCAATCCCAAACAGAGAGGGAATAACACCTTGGAGAGGGTCTTGACAACTACGCTCACGCACTCACAAACATAGGCCTTGTACAACAATGGATATACAGTCCTCGGTTCTGGCGCCAGATATTCTGGCAGTGGATTCGGAGGCGCTGGATCCTTCGCCGGTTTGGCTCTACCTTTTCCTTCTTCTCTTCCAAGCCTCCATTTTATCGGGCACGAGTCCCCGGGCTTCCTCCCTCGTCTTCGTACTTATCGGTGTGAACCTATCATGGTAATAGGAAGGAGTATGAAGTAGTATACCAATCAATAGGGTAGGAAGTGGGATCTCAAAGACGATAGGATTCACCTTTGGAGTCCATGACAACTTGGCATAAGTTGGATACTTTGATGTGGTAATGATCGTAGGTCGGGCTACATCACTACGGGAACATACAACAACACTATGACGCGCTTCCTCAGCTTCTGCACCTGCACGTCGAGAGGTACGAGCTATTGCCTTTGACCTTGAACGGATCTTGGGTGGCTCACCGGAGTTCTAGCCAGAGCAAAAAAGTTTTTTTTTGGACTGGCTCTGCATGTTGCCCCATAGTGGTATCAGAGCACTCTAGGTTTTTGGCCTAGTTCTTGCGCATGAGATACGCTAGTGGGAAAGACTAGATCTTTTTTGTTGTTTTCGTTTTGCCTTTTTGATCTATTTTGATCTAGGGAAGTGGCCAGATCTTGTTTGTCTTGACCAAGAAGTTGGTCAAAACTGGTCTAGATATGAGTGGGAGATCACGTGGCTGATGTTCACGATCAACCACTAAAGTTTCTTTTCTTGTTGGACAAGAATAGGATAGTTGTACCTTGTCAAAGTTACAGCTAAAAGTTAGCTGGTGTGAGTCGGAAAGGTTCCGACTTCTAGTTTTATTTGCTTCTTTTTGCCTCAAAGAAGGTCTAGTCGGATTGCCCTTCCATTTGCTGCACACTACAAGTCGGACATTTTTGGTTAGTGGGATCATATTGTTGGGGCACTGCCAGTTCTCTTCGATAAAGTGTGAGAGATTCAGACTCTCTCTGCAGGGCACTTGGTAGCTAGACGAATCTATCATAATAGTTCTGGGCTTTGGGGTAAGGAGGGTTGTCAGACAATCCAACAAGAATCAAACAGAGATCTGATTGGCAAGGTGTTGTCTACTCGGAAGGTTCTCCGACTAGCAGTGACTCAAAAGCTCACTAGTCAGATAACTGATCGGGATCCTGAATCACTATCGATAGTCGGAGGGATATCAGTCTCAGTGGGAGTGTGCATGACTAAAGAGTTTAATCCACCTTCTCATGTTATAGATACATTTTCTTAAGTGTTTTGCATATTTCGTCTGTAGATGGCACCACCTTGCACCGTTTAGATTTCTGATTTTGCGTTATGTATGATCCTTGAGAAGGACAAGTTGAATGGAACAAACTTTACCAACTGGTATCGTAACTTGAGAATCATTCTCAAGCAAGAAAAGAAGGAACATGTCCTAGACAAACGATTCTAGACGAGCCGAGAAATGATGAACTCAATGATGTAAGAACCGCCTTTCGTCGGGCTCAGGATGAGCTGACAGAAGTCAGTTGTGTCATGCTCTCTCACATGGAGCCGGAACTACAGCAGTTCGAGAATGTTGAGGCGCACAATATGATCATTTCCCTCAAGAGCATGTTTGAGACGTGGGCTAGGACGGAGAGGTACAATGTCTCCAGAGCCTTGCTTGGGTGTAAGCTGAAATACGGAGATCCAGTAGGACCACACATGATCAAGATGGTCAGATATGTGCAGTCCTTGGATCATCTAGGTTTTCCCTTGAGCGAAGAGTTCGCTACCGACATTCTCCTGAATTATCTTCCAGGTGCTTATGGTCCATCCATTTCTAACTACCATATGCATGGTATGGATAAGAAACTAACAGAACACCAAGGGATGCTCAAGATAGCAGAGGCCGACATCAAGAGAGGCGACACATGTCAAGTGTTCATGCTGGAGAACGCTTCCAAGATCAAGAATATATCTTGGTCTAAGAAAGCCAAGACAAAGGGAGACGACACACTGGAAATTCCTAGCACCAACTCAATGACTGGCAATCTGGAAAAACCTCCGGGTACAGTATGCTTTTACTGTAAGTCAGAGGGTCACTAGAAGAGGAACTACGACAAGTACAAGGCAGATAAAGCCAGGAGTGGAAGTACAACTTCCAACTTAGGTACACTTGGTGTGAATGTTGTAGACATTTATCTTGCCACACTCCTAGTAGCACCTGGGTATACAATACCAGATCGATTGTTCATGTGTGCAACTTGATCTAGGGACTAGTAAGGCGTGGCGATAGGGGAGATTGACATCAGAGTTGGAAACAAGGCATGAGTTTATGCATTAGCTATAGGGACTATGCAACTCCAGTTACCTTCAGGATTTGTACTAGAACTAAATAAGTGTTATTATGTTCTTGTACTAAGCCAAAACATCATTTCTTTCTCATGTTTGATGGAGGAGGGTTCTGAGTCGAGTATTAAGACCAATGGTTGTTCCTTTTATTTGAATAATGTGTTTCATGGATATGCATCTGTCCAAGCTATACTTTTTTGCTTGATATTGAATGTAAATAAGTATATAACTTGAATGCTAAAAGTGTTGGGTCCGCAGCATAGAAAACAAAAAAATTCCTACGATGAGAACTATACGCCAAGATCTATCTACTAGATACAGAGCAACGGGTGGACATACATCCATGGAGAACTTACCCTCGAAGACAACGAGTTTTGTTAACGAGTAGGAACTCGTGGTTGATGTAGTCGTACACTTGCCGATCTCAAGATCGTGTGGAAGTCCGAGCACCGCAAATCAACAACGCATCCGTCCTCGCACACACGTTCAAGCCACCGGACAACCTCCACCTCCTCGCTCTAGTGAATCAGCGGAAGCAGAAACTCCTTCCAGACGCAAGGCCACCGGGAACATGTATCTTGCTAATCTGAGACCATGGGGGAATAATTCTAGAGGGAGAGACAGATCCTTCACGAGGAGGTGTGCTTTGTGAGGGAGGAGAGGGGGCCTTTTATAGGAGAGGCGGGACTCCTCCCCTACCATGGCCGGCGGCCAAGGAGGGAGCCCCCTCCTCTTCCTCATTCATGTGGTGGAAGCTCCACTCACATCAATTCAAGCTCCACCCAAAGTTCCACTCACATGCATTAAATTTCCACCAAATTTAATGCAACTCCCAATTAATAAAACTCTTTTATTTATTTTATTCAGAATTTTGTTAATTACTTTAATTAACAAACATTCATATAAAACCCCTTGCAACATTTCAATATCACATGCAGAACCACTTTCTGCAATTTCACCCAAAACAATTCCGGTTTCTATCGAAACATTTCCTGCGCTTTGCAAACCTTTTGTCTGAAACATATGTGCTCCTCAATGGTGTCCGGAAACCCTTAATTGTATCACCCTACGGTTCACGAATAATGCAGACATGATTGAGACTCCTCTCAGATCAATAATTAGAAGCAGGACCTAGAGATCCATACTAACTCCTGCACATTCAACGATGACTTCTGTGATTGTGAGAAGCTTTAACGCTAGTAACTTAATCCCTTTGTCTCATGATATAATACATGTCCGAGATTCGATCATTGGTATCCAAATACCTAGTTTGATCTCGTTACCGACATGCACTCTTTTCTCGTTCCCGTGATATAACATTCTAGTGATCACATCACTTGCTTGCAAGCTACCTTAATGTGATATCACCGAGAGGGCCCAGAGTATATCTATCCTTCATCGGGATTGACAAATTCCACACTTGATCCATGAGCCTCAACATAACACCTTCGTAGTACTGAACCCACCTTTATAGTCACCCTGTTACGGTGTGACGTTTGATGTTATCAAGATACTCTTCCGGTGTTAGCAATTAACATGATCTCATGGTCTAAGGACTTAGATTACTTCGTATGATGTTATAGCAATATAAACATAATGACTTGATCGTGATGCTATACTTCGGATGAATGTTCATCACATCATTTCACAAATGCTATGACCTTGTTATTAACAACATCCAATGTCCATGATTAGGAAACCTTGATCATCTTGTTAATCAACAAGCTAGTCTATAAGAGAGGCATAACTAGGAACCCTTTTTGTTTATTAAACACACATGTATTGACGTTTCCTATCAATACAATTATAGCATGCAAAATAAACATCTATCATATACAAGGAATACATAATAACAACTTTATTATTGCCTGTCAGGGCATATTTCCTTAGGTCTCCCACTTGCACTAGAGACAATAATCTAGTTTACATAGTGATAAATCTAACACGCATGGAGTTCTGGTGTTGATCGTGTTTTTCCCTAGGGAGAACTTTAGTCAACGGATCTGCTACATATAGGTCCGTGTGCACTTTACAAATCTTTATATCTCCATCCTTGACATGCTCGCGGATGGAGTGAAACCAGCGTTTAATATGCTTGGAATTCTTGTGAGACCTTGGTTCCTTGGCGTTGGCTATAGCTCCATTGTTGTCACAATAGATCACCATTGGGTCCAATGCACTAGGAACCACACCTAGTTCCGTTATGAACTCCTTCATCCAAACCGCTTCCTGCGCCGCTTCTGAAGCAGCAACATATTCCGCCTCCGTCATTGATCCAGCCACCACAGGTTGTTTGGAACTCCTCCAATTAACTGTTGCTCTGTTCAAGAGAAATACGTATCCGGATTGAGACTTAGAGTCATCCGGATCGGTGTCAAAACTAGCATCAACATAACACTTAGCGACTAACTCTTCTTCACCTCCGTATACAAGAAACATATCCTTAGTTCTTCTCAAGTACTTAAGGATATTCTTGACCGCTATCCAGTGTTCCGAACCTGGATCCGATTGGTACCTGCTAGTCAAACTAATAGCACGTACCACATCCGGTCTTGTACATAGCATGGCGTACATTATTGAGCCTATGGCCGAGGCATAGGGGATCTTATCTATTATCTCTCTTTCTTCCATCATACCCGGACTTTGAGTCTTACTCAATGTCTTGCCTTGCAACATAGGTAAGAACCCCTTCTTACTTCCGTCCATATTAAACTTCTTTAATATCTTATCAAAGTATGTACTCTGCGATAGCCCAATTAGGCGTCTTGATCTATCTCTATAGATTTTAATGCCTAATATATATGAAGCTTCACCAAGGTCTTTCATCGAAAATTTGCTGTTTAGATAACTTTTAACACTGTTTAAAAGATCTATATCATTTCCAATCAATAATATGTCATCCACATATAATATCAGAAATGCCACATTGCTGCCACTCGCTTTCTTGTAAATACAAGCCTCTCCATAAGTTTGGACAAATCCAAACTCTTTGATCACCTCATCAAAGTGGAGATTCCAACTCCGGGATGCTTATTTCAGTCCATAGATGGATCGCTGAAGTTTGCATACCTTATCAGCATCCTTAGGATTGACAAAACCCTTAGGTTGTACCATATACAACTCTTCTTCAATATTACCATTGAGGAATGCAGTTTTGACATCCATCTGCCATATTTCATAATCAAAATATGCAGCAATTGCTAATATAATCCTAACTGACTTTAGCATCACTACGGGAGAGAATGTCTCATCGTAGTCAATTCCTTGAATTTTTCGAAACCCCTTTGCGACAAGTCAAGCCTTATAGATGGTCACATTACCATCAGCATCAGTTTTTCTTTTGAAAATCCATTTATTCTCAACGGCCTTTTGATCGTGAGGTAAGTCCACCAAGGTCCAAACTTGGTTCTCGTACATGGATTCCATCTCGGATTTCATGGCTTCTAGCCATTTGTTGGAATCCGGGCTCATCATCGCTTCTTCATACGTCGCAGGGTCATCCATTTCATCAACCATGAAATTCACAATAGGATTGCCGTACAGTTCAGGAGCTGCACGTGTCCTGCTTGACCTGCGAGATTCTATAGTGTCCTCTTTCAGAGTTTCATGATCAATATCATTAGCTCTCTCTTCATTAGGTGAAGTCAACTCCGAAACAACTTCCGGTGCTGCGCTACTCGCCATTTCATGAAGAGAAGGTTCAATAACCTCTTCGAGTTCTACCTTCCGACTACTCACACCTTTCGCGAGAAACTCCTTCTCAAGAAAGGATCCATTCTTGGCAACAAAAACCTTGCCCTCAGATCTGTGATAGAAGGTATACCCAATCGTTTCCTTAGGGTATCCTATGAAGACGCATTTTTCCGCTTTGGGTTCGAGTTTATCCGGTTGAAGTTTCTTCACATAAACATCGCATCCCCAAACTTTAAGAAATGACAGCTTAGGTTTGTTTCCAAACCATAATTCATACGATGTCATTTCAACGGATTTAGATGGTGCCCTATTTAAAGTGAATGCAGCAGTTTCCAGTGCATAACCCCAAAATGACAGTGGCAAGTCAGTCAGAGACATCATAGATCGAACCATATCCAATAAAATACAATTACGACGTCCCGACACACCATTACGTTGTGGTGTTCCGGCAGGCGTGAGTTGTGAGACTATTCCACAATTTTTCATATGTGTGCTAAACTCGTAACTAAGATACTCTCCTCCATGGTCGGACCGCAGAAATTTGATCTTTCTGTTACGATGATTTTCCACTTCATTCTGAAATTCCTTGAACTTTTCAAAGGTTTCAGATTTATGTTTCATCAAATAGATATACCCATATCTACTCAAATCATCTGTGAAAGTAACAAAATAACGATATCCACCTCACGCCAACACACTCATTGGTCCACACACATTAGTATGTATGATTTCCAATAAATCTGTCGCCCGTTCCATTGAACAAGAAAACGGCGTTCTAGTCATCTTGCCCATAAGGCATGGCTCACATGTATCAAATGATTCAAAATCAAGTGATTCCAAAAGTCCATTAGAATGGGGTTTCTTCATGCGTTTAACGCCAATATGACCTAGACGGCAGTGCCACATATATGTAGATATATCATCATCAAGTTTAACCCTTTTAGCATCAACACAATGAATATACATAATACTACTATCGAGATCCAATAGAAATAAACCATTCAACACAGGTGCATGACCATAAAAGATATTATCCATATAAATCGAACAACATATATTTGATGTTCTTTCCTAATCTCCACTTCTGTAGTCTTAAGCATTGACAGAAGCTCGAGAAGAGACTTCTTCATGCCCTCATATTATAGTTCATCACGAAGCTCTTGCAGCTAGGTGGCAGAGATTGGATAACACGATGTATGCCTAAGTCAATGGGAATCGTTATTCCCAAGGACACAAGCTTATCGGCGTACCTAGACATTTTGAGTACGTGCTCACTAACGGAACTATTCTCTTCCATCATGCAGCTAAAGAACTTTTTAGAAGCATTATAACTCTCTATGGCAGCATGGGTATCGAAAATCATTTTCAATTCTCCCATGGTATCAAAGGCATTGCCATTTTCGAAACGCTTTCGAAGTTCTGGCTCTAGCCCATACAGTATGCCGCAATGAACTAAGTTGTGGTCCTCTTGACGAGTTATATAGACATTCTTTTCCTCGTCAGGAGCATCAGGAGCTGGTGGGGGCCTAGCAGCGCCTCTAGCACATATTGTTTTTGTGCAGCAGTGAGGAGAACCCTCAAATTCATAGCCCAGTTGGTGAAGTTGCTACCATTCGCAGCAAGCTTCTCTTTCTCCATGAACACATTGAAATTAAAAGCAGGTGGTGCCATCTACAACATAATTTGTAAAGTTTATTTAGACTAAGTTTATGATAGATTGAGTTCAACTAATCCAAATTACTAATGAACTCCCACTCAAAAACGACATCCCTCGTGTCTTTTTGGTGATTACATGAACCAAATCCACTACACCAAGTCCGATCATCACGTGAGTCGGTGTAGCCTCAAAGGGGAGCATCAATATGGGCATCATATCAACTATATGACTCATTCTTAACCTTTCGATCCGTGTTCCGAGGCCATGTCTGTACATGCTAGGCTCGTCAAGTAAGAACCTTAGTATTCCGCGTGTGTAAAACTGTCTTACACCCGTTGTATGAAAGCATGGAGTCGAGTACACCCGATCATCACGTGATGTCTCGAAACACAACCCATAGAACGGTGCATACTGAAGGAAGAACACATTTTTATCTTGATATCTAATTGAGGGATCATCTTATAATGCTACCAAAAAGCGCCAAACTAGCAGTATAAGATGCTAACATCTAATGTGTAAAGTGAGATGATATGGTCCATGCATGTGATCTCTATCATTTGCATCGTGGTATGATCTCTATCATTCCTTTGTGTGTAAGGCCAAGGTCTATGGAATTTACACGTTAAGCGTGTTGTAAGAGTATCTATCATACATCTACTTACAACAATACCATATCAAGACACTAGCCCAGCAACAATCTAAACTAGACGCCTCTAATTTTATCAATTGCAAGTTTTACGTGGCTTAGGGCTTTCGGAGATAGAACCGGTCTTACCTACGAACATGAACCACAACGAGGATAACCAAGTTATTAGCATCTCGTTGTAAATCAGATATTGACTATAGTAGGAGAAAAAGACACCCGCCAGCCACTTATGCAAAACAAGTTGCATGTCAGTCGTGGAACCGGTCTCATGTACGATGACATGTAAGGTTGGTCCGGGCCGCTTCATCCCACTATGCCACCAATATCCATAATACATAGAAGATGCAATAACATGATCATCATCGCCCACATATAAACATATGTGTACTACCCGTGCAAAGCACCTATGCATAGACCTGGCTCTGATACCACTGTTGGGTCCGCAGCATAGAAAACAAAAAAATCCTACGATGAGAACTATACGCCAAGATCTATCTACTAGATACAGAGCAACGGGTGGTTATACATCCATGGAGAACTTACCCTCGAAGACAACGAGTTTTGTTAACGAGTAGGAACTCGT
Source organism: Avena eriantha (assembly GCA_910589775.1). Taxonomy (NCBI): domain Eukaryota; kingdom Viridiplantae; phylum Streptophyta; class Magnoliopsida; order Poales; family Poaceae; genus Avena; species Avena eriantha. Next base: position 128,338,962 of record OU342743.1, on the reverse strand, counting down.
GGTTGATGTAGTCGTACACTTGCCGATCTCAAGATTGTGTGGAAGTCCGAGCGCCGCAAATCAGCAGCGCATCCGTCCTCGCACACACGTTCAAGCCACCGGACAACGTCCACCTCCTCGCTCCAGCGAATCAGTGGAAGCAGCAACTCCTTCCAGACGCAAGGCCACCGACAACATGTATCTCGCTAATCCGAGACCATGGGGGAATAATTCTAGAGGGGGAGAGAGATCCTTCACGAGGAGGTGTGCTTTGTGAGGGAGGAGAGGGGGGACTCCTCCCCTACCATGGCCGGCGGCCAAGGAGGGAGCCCCCTCCTCTTCCTCATTCATGTGGTGGAAGCTCCACTCACATCAATTCAAGCTCCACCCAAAGTTCCACTCACATGCATTAAATTTCCACCAAATTTAATGCAACTCTAAATTAATAAAACTCTTTTATTTATTTTATTCAGAATTTTGCTTTAATTAACAAACATTCACATAAAACCCCTTGCAAAATTTCAATATCACATGCAGAACCACTTTCTGCAATTTCACCCGAAACAATTCGGGTTTCTATCGAAACATTTCCTGCGCTTTGCAAACCTTTTTGCTGAAACATATGTGCTCCTAAATGGTGTCTGATGGCTCAATGCACGGTGCCCAGAAAAGTGTTGGTGCGTGGTTCATGTAGAGCTCGTTGGGAACCCCAAGAGGAAGGTATGATGAGCACAGCAGCAAGTTTCCCTCAGTTATGAAACCAAGGTTTAATCGAACCAGTAGGAGCAAGGAAACACCCCAAAGGTGTTACTAGCTGAGCTTTGGTAGGGCGCACTACCAGTGCTAGTAGCAACATGGAGACTTGCACAACACAACCACAGAACTTTGTCCCCAACTTGCGATGAGGTTGTCAATCTCACCGTGTTTTGCTGAAAACAGAGGATTAAACGTATCGAATGAAAAGAAGTGAATGTTTGTAGAAAGTAAACACAAAGTAGTAAACAGTTTATAGATTGTATGTAAAGAAAAGGACCGGGATCCATAGTTCACTAGAGGTGGCTCTCCTTAAGATAGATAACATGCTGGGTGAACAAATTATAGCAGGGCAATTGACAAACATCGAGAAAGCAATACATGCATATACTAATCATCTTGACTCCTTTGAGACTTGATGGGGAATTAAAACATTATACATAGACCGCCATCCAACTGCATCTATGACTAATAATCCACCTTCAGGTTATCATCCGAACCCCCTCCAGTATTAAGTTGCAAGCAACAAATTATTGCTTTACGAACTGCGTGTAAAGTAAACAATACGATTGTTCTATGAACAAATGATTGTTGTTTTCTCCCTAGTAGCAACAACACATCTAGTACCTTAGAGATTTCTGTCACTTCCCCAGATTACCAGAGGCATGAACCCACTATCGAGCATAAATACTAACTCTTGGAGTTGCTAGCATCTACTTGGCCAAGATAGCTACTAACAACAGAAAGCATGCAAGATCACAAATAACAAAGACATGATAGAATCAATAATCAATCTGAAATAGCATCTCAATATCCATCGGATCCTCGCAAACACAACATGCAGAATTACAAATAGATGATCTTGATCATGAACGAAGCTCACAATATCTAGACATGAAAGCACAAAGGAGGAGAACCAGCCATCTAGCTACTACATGGACCCGTAGTCCAGAGATGAACTACTCACGCATCACACCGGAGGCTTGCATGATGATGAAGAAGGCCTCCAGGGTGAATTCCCCTCTCCATCAGGGTCCGGGAAGAGCTTCAGAACGCTCTCGGTCTAGGGATGGAGATGATGGCAGCTACAGACTCTTTCGTGGATTTTTGATCGGGTCCTTAGGGTTTTCATCCCGAGGGAAATATATAGGCGGAAGGAGAGGCCGAGGGGGTGCCAGGGGCCACCACACCACCCCCTGGTGGGGGCCCAGCCTTGCCGCATGGCCAGGTGGTGTGGCCGGCCTATGGCCCCTCTCCGTCTCGTATTCTGGCACTTGATGACTTCCAGAAAAATAGGCACTTTGGCTTTTGTCCCGTCCAATTCCGAGAATATTCATTTTCTGACTTTCCTGGAACCAAAAACAGCAGAAAACAGGTAGCTGGCATTGTGGCTCTTGTTAATAGGTTAGTCCAAGAAATCATATGAAAATCACTCCAAAGTTGGAACAGAACACAAGAAAGTGGATAAAACCAAGCATGGAACATCAAAAATTATAGATACATTTGCAATGTATCAACATCCCCAAGATTAACTCATGCTCGTCCTCGAGTAGGTAAGTGATAAAAAGAAAGAATAATTTTTGAGGTGGCATGCACCATCAAAGACTTGATCAAAGTATTTGTAAAACATTCAAAGCTAGGATCATAGTACTTCAATCATAACATTAAAGACAAAGTTCTAGCAATAAGACAAAGAAACTATGATGCAACATGAAAAGGCACAAACAAAAGATTCATGAATAACAATGCTTTGCAAGACGTTTGTTTGTTTCACATAAAGAAAACATAGCATAATAGTATTCAGCTTGTCCCTCAATAGAGTAACAAATATAAATGCATAGGACACCTTCAAAGTTCATAAGAATGACTAGATACAATAGTTTAAAACAAGCAATAACAAGTTATGCATCAATCTACTAGTCTTGGGACAATGCACATAGAACTAAGAATGGCCACTAAGCTCTCAAAGTATGTGCATAAAGGTAGAAGGTGGAGACTCAATATAATGGTGGAAGAAAGGCCTTTTGTAAAAGGAAGTAGGGATTCAAGTCTCATAAAGGGATTCCAAAAATTATGGTATTTATAGCTTTCAGCTCTCATTGCCCCTATCATAAGCATCTTGAAGGTGATTAAGGTTAAAGTGACACAACTAAGAGGATATGCTTGACAAGTTATAAACCGAAATCTCATGCCCCTTACTTACGAAGACCGAACCTCATGCTACTCAACTTTAGTCACGAGTAAGCTCTTGTCATTGTAAGTACATGTGTATCATCAAGAACCGCCAACGGGGTACCCCTTGCACATGATACATGAGTTATCCCATAATGAAAATGACAAGGCAAGCAGACAATGAGCATCTCAGCGATCTTTTTATTTGCTATTTGCATAGGTTTTTGTTGAGGATGCTTCATAGAGTTCTCATTATGGTGATGCTACAAGTTTCCACCATGATTAGGCATGGCTTAGGCTAGCGGCCCAGGTGTTTCTCTAACACACATACAAACTCCATGATCTTACAAGTTCCACTTTTATTTCACACCGCCGGGATCCGTAAGCAAAAGAACATGATATCAACGGGGTACAAAGTACAAGTGCAATGTTGAAAGCGTTCCCCATGAAACATGGTTCTGCTAATTTCAACTTATAAAGCGCAAGCATATACGCAACAAAGAAGGACCCAATGGTTCAAGTTTATTATATGCAAAAAAGTAAAGTGTGCCATCAAGTTCGTGAGAGCTTTAATCACTAGTTTTCTCATAACAAGTTTAATTTGGAAGGTAAACAAAAGCATGAATATACTTGGAATAGCACAAGCTAGTAGGTAGTGTCGTCGGATTGAGGACAAGTACGCCATGAGGGGGTCCTCGAGGCGTGCAGAAGAGAGGTGTGTGAGACGTACGGTATTCCAGGACAGTGAGCACACAAGTTTACCCAGGTTCGAATCCGCCGGCTTTGGATGGATCCTACTCCTGCTAGCAATCTAGTAATACGGCAGAGCCGGAATATGGGTTACAAGGGTTTTGCCTATGCGAGTTGAGGGTCTAAAGTATTGGGTGCCCTAAAGGCTCTCCCTAGGACGGCTTATATAGATATCCGGCCTAGGGTTTATAGGAGAGATCTATCCGGCTACAACTAAGAGTTGGTTACAGAGTATATCTTGAACTACAAGTAACATTATGGGCCTAAGTCGGTAAGTCTTCTGGGCCTTCCCGTAGCCGGATTGGACTCCGTCTTTCTCCTTGACTGGGCCACCCGTGAAGCAAAGCTCTAACCCGAAGTGGGCCACCCTGGTCAGTGAGGAACTGTGAGGATACCCGGAAAGTATATTCCCAACAGCAGCCCCCGGAGGCCTCCAAGATCCAAAGTCGGATTTTATCATCATCTAGCTTGATCTTCGGCTTGCAGAATCTTGAAGGGTTCCTGAAACTTCACAACAAAAAATACGATCCGGGACTTAAAAATAAGTCGGACCTATCAACAGGTTACTCGGATTTTCCATCTCGATTTCAAACTAAGCCAGAACTTGGTTTCTAACGCCACCTGACACAAGTCATGGTCAGGTCATGTCAGCTGACAGGCATGCCGTCAGCACGACCGTTGGTGGGTCTGCGTTCTGTGGAACCGAGGCGCCGTTTCAATGCGTGCGTGGAGATCGAGGTGACGCAATCATCATGTGGGTCCTTCCCAGTTCCTTCCATGACGTGTGGCGGTTACACTGTAGCATTTGCACGAATCTTGGCGTAGGTAGGTGAATATAAGGGGTTAGGATTTTCTCCTTCTCCTTCTACCAGTCCTTTGCCTTTTCGTCTCCCTCCCATCTTCCTGCGCGCACAGAGCTCCCCCGGTCCTCTCCCACAGAACTCCCAGCACCACCCCTTTTAGGTCAACCTTTCGCCAGAGAAATGGCTTCATCTTCTTCCTCCGGCTTGGCGGCAGCGGCAGCGACAGCGACGGCGGGAGCAATGGCAGAGAAAGAGAGCTTCCGTGGAATCTGGATTCCCTGTGCCCTCAACAAGGAGGGCCTCAAGAACGTGGAGAAGGAGGGGCTTCTCGCCACCGGCAACTGGCGGAGCGGCTTTGAGGAAACTGTCCCCAACCCGTGCGACGGCGAGCGGGTCCACTTCGGCACCCACCTCGATAGAGGTTTGTCATTTCCTCCGCCGGAGTTCTTCTCCGAGGTGATAGATCATTACGGAGTTCAACTCCATAACCTTCCTCCCAACTCTGTCTTAGAGATGAGCGCATATGCTTCATTGTGCGAGGGCTTTCTCGGCATTAGGCCGAGTTTGACTCTTTTCCGGTACTACTTTCATGTTCGGAGAAATTCCATTACCGCCGGTGTTCCTTACATCATCGGCACTATTAGTTTTTTTCTTAGACGCGAGCGCGCATATCCCAAAATTTTAGCTAGTGACTCTGTCAAACAATGGCCAGCCACATTTTTCTATCATAAGGATATTCCAGCTCACGGCAAAGCCACTGCTTTGCCGGCTTTTGTTGATGGAGCTGCCACGGCCCAAACTTCCTGGGACGAGGCTGCTCCGGCTCTCACCGACGATCTGATCCTCGCTAAGAGGCGGATCGAATATTTGATAAAACACAAGGGTCTGAAGGGATCCCACTTGGTCCAATGCCGGGTCTCACGTCGGAGCCAGCCCCTTCAGTACCACGGGGATCGACTGATGCACTCCATCACGTCATCCAAGAAAGATTCCCTCCACATCAGCTCCAAGGCCTACACCACGCAGGGCTACATAAGCCAGATCAAGTGGCTGATCAAGGAGCGGATCGAGAGGAGAATTCCGGAGGTTTCTCTAGATATGCACACGTTGGAAAACCCCGTAGTGCCGGTAAGTTTCCATTAGTACACCTTTTATGTGTTTCAATCTTCGAGTTATATTGCAATACTGATATGTTTTCTTGTTTTCAGCTTGCTGACCTCCCCGAGTCGGAACTTGCTCCGCTCGAAGGATATCCTCCTGAGTTTTCTCAGGAGACAGAGGTGGTACCATTGCCGGACCTTGCGCTCAAGAAGCGCAAAGCTCCGACAGTGGTTGTTGGCACAAAGGAGGTGCCTGTTGTGAAGAGGTAACTTTCAGTCACAATTTCCGCCTTTGTACTTTATTCGGATTTCTTTCCGAGATGTAATGTTTCCGACTTTACTACATTCTCAGAGCAAAGCCGCTCGTCAAGGGCAAGGGGAAAGGGATTCCTTCGAAGCCCCTTCGACAGACGAAGCTCACCATAGCTTCCCCTGCCGTGGCTCCTCCGACTCCTGCCCCTCAACCTTCTGCAACGTCGGTGATCACTCCTTCTCCGGTTGTTGCAGAAGATCCGGCTCCTTCAACAGAGCCCGCGATCCTTGAATTGCAAACTGACGTCTCCATGAGTGCGTCAGATCTAGATAAGGGTGAACCCTCTTTGGGTAATGATCCCTCGGCAGAAACATTCGCCGAAAACCTCATCAGCAATCCGGGACTTGCCAAGTTTGGCATGTCATGGAAATCAGCTGAAGAAATCCAGCATCTCTCCAGGCAATGCCTGGAGAAAAGCCATCTATATCCTGAAGAAGAAGCGCAAGAAGTAGAGGACGTCAAGTTCTCTGACCTTCTCGCTCAGGTCCGCCTTCGCGACGAGAGGATTAGGACCGGTGAGCTTCCAACAGCTCCAGTGATTCCTCTGACTCCCGCCGAAAAGGTGGCTGCTAAAGTGAACGCGGGTTTGGATAAGCTCACCCGTGAACAATATGTAAGTCAGAATTCCAACTCATGTATTTTCCTTTATTTTATATCATATCCTCTAGCCCCCAAGTATGAAGTAGGATATATAATCCGGGTTTATGCTTCACTAGGATGCCAAAGAACGAACTAGTGTAGCCCCCAAGGCTTGTGCTGATATTTAGCAAAAATATTAGCCCGAGTCTTAAGTAGCTTTCTGACTTTGGGTATTCTGACTTACAGAAAGTATGTTCCTATAACCAGGAATTACTGAAGAATGTCTGTGATAAGCGGAGAGAGATCAAAGCTCTCTGGCTTAAAAATGTTGAGCTGAAAGTTGCCAAGGATGAGGCCGAAGGTAAACATTCCGAGCCACAAACCTTGTCTTTGCTTTTTTCAATGTCGAATTTTTTCTGAACTGTTGTTCTTTTTGACTTATAGCACTGGTGAAACAATCTGTCGCCATGATTAAAGAGGCCGAGAACCTCAAGACCTTGGTGGTGGAGAACAAGGAGCTTCGCCAAGAGCTGGGTCGCCTCAAGGCAGATCATGAAAAGAGCATAGCTCAAGTCATTGAATCCTCCTCCATGGCCACTGAAGAGCGTGATCGCAAGATCGCTGCTCAAGATAAAATAATCTCGGACCTCAAGAACGAGCTTGGCAGAGAGAAGGACATCTCCCAGGCGCTCCGGGCTGAACTCCAGAATCTTCGGGAGGAGAATACCAAAATTGACGACATCATTTTCGATACGTTCGATCTATCTGACTTGTCTCTTTCTTCGAATTTTATCAATGTCGGATTTTTCTTAACTTGTTTTGTGTATAGGTCCTGAACTTGACAGACTCTTCCTCCTCCGAGCCCCGCACCCACCAGCTTACCCAAGTCGGTGACCTGCTTCATGACTTCCGCCAGTCCCTTGAGGACATCAGCGAAGCTCTCAAGATTCCGGACATGCCAAGCATGTCGGATTTTCAGGTGCGGGACAAGGCAAAGGAGATGCCGCAACTTGTTCGGGACTGGAACATGTCCTATGCGCGGACTGCTGCGCAGAACGCTCTCACCATGGTCATGAGCCATCATGGAAACATGGAGATATGGCAAGTGACCAGAGGGTACTACAAGGTAGATGAGGACAGCCAGGAGCAAGACCTTCAAGCCATCATGCACTCCTGCGCCGGATATGGGTGTCGCGTGGCTGACCTGACCAGCTACAAGATCCCCTTCTTCACCCGCGTGGCTACTCCGCCTCCTCCTCCAGAAGAAACAGCTGAAGTTTCCGACGATGAACGCACCACCTCGGATGCGGATATCTCGGAACGATATCAAGGCGGTGGAACTAGCGAGCCGGTAGCTCCTGCATCTCCTCCTACATCATAGATCAGAAATTTTTGTATTATCCCTAGAAAACATGATGCGTTTGTAAATATTAAGTACTATTTATTTTGCTAGTGCTAAGCTTTTAATCTATTCAGCACTTTTGGCTTTGATTTTTTTGTGTGCCTGAAATGTTTACATAAGCACTTGTATTTTTTCGTCTTCACTTATCGTTTATCTGGCTTTCCGCCTCGTCCCTTTCGCGAGCCGGCTAAACCTTCCGCCGGAAACTTTGCCGAGCAACGGAGCTCAATTGCTAAACTAGTTTAAACTCGGAAACAAAGCCGGCTTCCAATACCAACAATTCACTACTCGGAAAATACCCGCATCCAGCAATCAGACAAATAACCAAAGTAAAGACTAGAAATTTTAGAGTTATACCCGAAGGTAGCAATTTTAGAATCAGAAATCTAGACCAGAACGAACATGAGCATAAAGTACTTTCAAACATTCTAGGATTTTCGACTATGACATGATCATTTGGAAATAAGATGGTAAAAACTTCTCAGAAAACTTGAGGCAACCAAAACTTTTATTTCTCAGAGAACATGTACATATATATGATTACAAAGAAGGATAAACTAAGAATAAAAGGGACGTAGCTGAGAAATATTCCACGGTCAGTCTAACTCATCCGGATTTGTACTGCCTCTAGCTCTCTTTCTCTTCTTAGTAGCAGGTCTTTCTTTGACTGGCCTCATGCCAGTTAAGTAGTACGATCCATTGTGCAATACTCGACTAACTAAAAAGGGCCCTTCCCATACTGGGGAAAGTTTGTGCTTTCTTTGTTGCACAAGCCGGAGAACCAAATCACCTTTATTGAAAGATCTATTTCAGACTCTCTGGCTATGATACTTGCGTAACTTCTGCTGATAGGCTGTAGATCTCATTTCAGCAATGACGCGAACTTCTTCGACTAAGTCGAGATCATTTTGTCGAGAAATCTCGGCATCCTCTTCAATATACGTGGCCACTCTAGGAGAAGTATGAATCAAATCACTAGGAAGAACTGCTTCTGCGCCATAGACCAAGAAGAAAGGTGTGTATCCTGTTGACCTGTTTGGAGTTGTTCGTAAACTCCAAATTACAGAAGGCAATTCCTCTGCCCAAGCCCCCGCAGCATGTCGTAGTGGTGCTTCGAGTCTAGGTTTTAGGCCTTGTAGAATTAAACCATTTGCTCTTTCGACTGGTCCGTTAGCCTGTGGATGTGCGACTGACGCAATGTCAAGCCGGATATTTTTCTCGTTGCAGAATTTAGCCACTTCTCCCATAGAAAAGTTACTCCCGTTGTCCATGATAATGCTATGCGGATAACCATACTGGATTATAACATCCTCGACAAATCTTTTGGTTGTTTCTCCATCACAACTAGTGACAAGTTTGGCCTCAATCCATTTGGTGAATTTATCCACCATCACTAGGAGGTGAGTAAATCCACTTGGAGCTCGTTTAAATGGTCCTACCATATCAAGCCCCCAGACCGCAAAGGGCCATGTAATAGGTATTGTTCGCAGCTGATCAGCCGGAACATGAGCTTGCTTGGCGTACTTTTGGCAGCCTTTGCACGTCTTGACTAATCGTTCGGCATCTGCCTGAGCTGTAAGCCAGAAAAATCCGTGTCTAAAAGCTTTTGCCACTATAGATTTGGCTGCAGCGTGGTGACCACACTCACCTTCGTGGATTTCTCTTAAGATTTCCACTCCTGCTTCTGGAGATACACAGCGCTGAAAAACCCCAGAAACACTCCGTTTATGGAGCTCACTTTTAACAATAGTATAGGCTTTTGCTCGTCAGATAATCTGCCGGCTCAGCACCTTGCCTTCGAGTAATTCGCCATCTACCAAATAATCGAGGTAAGGTTGAGTCCAGCTGGGAATTACAGCCAAAACTTCTATCAAGGGTGAGTCGGATTTGGTCGGATATTCCTCATCTACTCCTTTTATTGAGGGAACTTTGAGGTGCTCTAGAAAAGCGCCATCCGGGACCTATTTCCACGTAGAGCCTATCCGAGATAGTGCGTCTGCTTCCTCATTTTCTGCTCGAGGGATGTGTTGAACTTCAAACCCTTTGAACGATTTAGATAGATCATCCACGACAGCTTTATATGCTACCATGTGTTTATTTGTATTACAAATATCCGACGCTTGTTGAGCAACAAGATCCGAATCTCCGTAACACATCAAACGTCGGATGCTAATATCTTTAGCAATCCGGATTCCATGCAGCAGTGCTTCATACTCGGCAATGTTGTTTGTCGCTGTGAAGTGGATCTGCAACATGTATAAAAGTTTATCTCCTTGGGGTGATTTGAGCACCACGCCAGCCCCCGAGCCCCCTCGAGCCTTAGACCCATCGAAAAAGAGTGTCCAATATTCCGACTCAGGGAGGATCATGTTCTCCTTTGTCTCTGTCCAATCAGCGACAAAGTCAGCAAGGATCTAGGATTTGATTGTTGTTCGGGGTTTATACTCAATATCGAAAGCTGAAAGCTCTATGCCCCATTTGGCGACGCGTCCTGTGGCGTCACTATTGTTGATTATGTCTCTCATGGGAGCTTTGCTCACCACGGTAATTGGATGCTCCTGAAAATAATGTCGTAGCTTACGAGATGCTAGAAAAACACCGTAAGCCAACTTTTGATAATGCGGATACCGCTGTTTTGATTCTGTCAGGACCTCGCTGACAAAGTAAGTCGAACGCTGCACCAGGTGTTTCTGATTTTCCTCTGGTCTCTCCACCATGATGACGATACTAACGACCTTATTTGTCGAAGCAATGTAAAGCAACATCGGTTCCTGAGGTTCTGGCACTGCAAGAATAGGAGCAAATGAGAGTACTCTCTTTAGCTCGTGTAGTGCAGCTTCAGCTTCGTTAGTCTAGACAAAATCCTTGGTCTTTTTTAGGAGTTTATATAATGGTGCGGCTCTTTCACCAAGTCGGCTTACAAATCGACTGACCGCAGCAATGCAACCAGTTAATCTTTGTACGTCCTTCAGGCGAGTTGGCCTGGAAATATTGAGTATAGCCTTGATTTTGTCTCGGTTCACCTCTATGCCTCTTTGAGACACGATGAAACCTAACAATTTTCCGGCTGGTATTCCAAAGAAGCATTTCTTCGGGTTAAGCATGATGTTGTATTTTCGTAGATTGGCGAACGTTTCCTCCAAGTCAGAAATCAGTGTTTCCTTCTTTTTGGACATCACCGTGATATCATCCACGTATGCATGTACATTGCATCCGAGTTGGTCGTGGAGGCAACGCTGCACAGTGCGCTGGTACGTAGCTCATGCGTTCTTCAGCCCAAAGGGCATCGTAACAAAACAGCAGGTTCTGAAACGGGTTATGAATGAAGTTTTGACTTTGTCAGATTCCTTCATCCAGATTTGGTGATAACCGGAATATGCGTCGAGAAAACAGAGGAGTTCCGAGCCTACCGTAGAATCGATGACTTGATCAATTCTAGGCAGAGCGAACGGATCTTTTGGACAAGCCTTGTTCAAGGCAGTATAATCAACACACATCCTTAAATCAGTGGTGTCCTTTTTAGGGACCATTATAGGATTGGCCGACCACTCAGTGTGGATGATCTCTTCTATGAATCCGGCTAACTCGAGCCGCGCTAGTTCCTTAGCTATTGCCTTACGCTTTTCGTCACCAAACCGTCGTAAGGACTGTTTGACAGGTTTAGCGTTCGGGTTTACATTTAGAGAGTGCTCGGCAAGTTCCCTAGGTACTCCGGTCATGTTAGATGGCTGCCATGCGAAGATGTCTTGATTTGCTTGGAGGAACTTGATGAGCGCGCTTTTCTATCCGCTACTTAGGCCTACGCCTATCTGGGTCACCTTGGAGGGGTCATCATCCTTCAACGGCGTCTTCTTCGTCTCTTCTAATGCCTTGAACTCCGGATTTGGCTTTGTCACCTCCTTCTTCGTTGCGGGCATCTTGGATAGATCTAAGCTCTTCTTGATCTCCTGGTACTCCTGGGCGTGCAGCACGGCTTCGCCAAAGGCGGCATTTCCATCTTCGCACTCTCGCGCTTTCTTCGGGTCTCCCCTGATGGTGATCACGCCGTTGGGACTTGGAATTTTCATCATATTGTAAATGTAACACGGGCGAGCCATAAAAGCCCAGTAAGCTGGACATCCGAATATAGCGTGGTATGCGCTCTTGAACGGGACCACTTCGAAGGAAAGTGCCTCCGTCTGATAATTCTTTGGAGTTCCAAAGGTAACATCCAAAGTGATCTCTCCCAGGGAATTAGCTTGTCTTCCTGGGACAACTCCGTGAAAAATCACAGAGCTATGGTTCAGCTGGGTTTCCGAGATCTTCATCCGGCGTAGCGTTTCGACATAGAGAATATTAATGCTGCTACCACCGTCCATGAGGGTCTTGGAGAAACCATAACCGTCAATAAGTGGATTGACGATTAAGGCGTATTTTCCTCGCCTGTGTAACTTAGGCAGATGATCAGCGCGGTCAAATGTGATTGCCACTTCCGACTAGTCCAGATATTGGGGGACAGTCGGAACTGTTGCATTGAGCTCGTGGAGAACTGCTTTCTTGACCTTTGTTGGTTGAGATCCGAGGAAGGTGATGTAAGTATCCTTCTTAGTGGGAAAAGTTTTCTTCCCTTCCGACTTGGGATTTGAAGCATCAGCTTCCTCCATGTCGGAATCTTCCTTGGTCTCTTTGTCCTTTTCGGGATTTTTCTTTCCCTTCTTCCACTTAGCTTTGTAGCCCGCGGTATCATCTATCTTGATGTCGTCATTAAAACGACATTCAGCGTTGGTGTGGGACGAACCCCCATTGGCGTCTAGGTGATGCACACATGGGTTATTGGCAATGTCGGTCCAAGTGTAGGTTTTGCCTGGTTGCTGTTCTCCTCTACCTTGGACCCTTGAAGTCCCACGGCCACGCACACGGCCTCCGCCACGTCCTCCTCGTCCTCCAGACCCAGAAACAGTAGTAACCACCGCTGTTTCCGTGTTGGGTTTTTCTTTCGAGGTATTTTTGCGCTTCTGAGCTTGTTGCTTTGGTTGCCTTGCCGACTGAGGCACAGCCAGGATGTTGAGTAATCCCTCTGCATCATCGTCAGCATCTACATACTTGCTCGCTGTTTCTATCATCTCTCCCAAATTAGTGACCTTGTCACACTTCAAGTGGTGACGTAGTAGACCAATTGGGAGCCCTGCGATGAAAGCTTCAATCGCGGTTTGATCGTTTACTCCTTCACAGGAGTTCTTGGTGTCGATCCATCATCCGAGGTAATCCCGACAAGTTTCTCCGGCTTTCTGGGTGCAACGCTGAAGGTCTCCAACCATACAGGGCCTCTGATATGTGCCTTCGAAATTCCGAAAGAACGCACTTTGCATGTCATACCAGTTATGGATGGTGTTCTCCGGAAGTTCATTGAGCCATGACCACGCCGTCTTCCACAACATAAGTGGGAGATATCGGGTTGCGACCAGGCTATTTCCGCCTTTGGCGATGCAGCAAGCTTGGAAAATATCCTGTAGCCAGGTATCTAGCCGAGCAATGTCGTCGTAGGCTTGGATGTGCCTTGAGATAGCAAATCCTTCCGGGAATCTTGTAGCTCTGATGCGTGGTCCGAAGCACTTTGGGCCCACGTAGATATGATCATTTTCGTAGCGCCGCGCCTCTATATTGGAGTTGATCATGTGCCTTGCATCGTTCGGGGATAGATATCGTCCCGAATGTCGGCTGTGGCTACGGTGCCTTGGAGCCGGACTTCGTCTTCTACCACCACCTCCTCCGCCATGTCGTCCTCCTTGCCCTCCTTGGGGGGCGTTATGATGACTGCCTGGTGGAGGGGGTGGGGCAGCTGAATTGTTTCCGGCTGATCGCCGGCCTCCGTCCGGAGTGTCATTATTCCGGTTCCGGGGAGGATCTTGACTACGACGAGCCCCCTGCCGGCTTGTCCCAGCATGGTTTCTGTCGTTCCTTCGTCCTTCGTTCCCACCATGGTGAGGCTCAGCCGGATGGCTTTCATGTCTAGGAGGTGGCATTCTTTGACGATCCTCCTCCCGACGTTTCTCTTTATCTTCTCCCCTTCGATCGTTGGACTCTCGTCGGGGAGGGTTCCTCGGATTCAGTGCAGCGATGGCATCTTTCTCGGTTGCTGGAGCGACATTGCTCCAGTTATGCGTAGTTCTATGATGCTGTCCTGATGATCCGGTTCTTGAATAATTGTCTTCCCTGCGTTCGGGGTGATGATACTGCAACCGAACGTAATGGGATCTTACGCCATCCCATGTCGGATCTGTGCGACATTGGTCAGAATCTGAGACCAGTTTTTGACTTCCGGACAGGGCAACCTTTTGCTGCTCCAGTCCCTTGTTGAGTAGCTTGATACCCAAACGGATCATCTCTGGTCCTGGATTAGCCGATAGAATTTCTCGGGCTGCCACGGTATTCTGTACTAGGGTTGGGTATACCCAATCTCCGTTGTTATCTTTCCGCGGCTTCCCCATCTCATCTCCAAAAAGGACGGCACGGACTTTGGGGAATTGGTCGTCATTGGTGTGACGCTTCTGTGTCTTCTGATGCAACCGAGACATGTTGTCCTTAGTTAACATGCGTTTCTTCTCCACCTCGATGTTTTTGGCTTCATCGAGGAGTTGTTGACGACGCGCTTCTAGGGCTTGCGCCCTTTCATCCAGCTCATCTGCAGTAAGTTCTGCAGCTGTAGGGATAGGTGTGGTTAATGCGGCATCGATGAGTTTACACGCACCTTCGGTGATCACGTGTCTATCCATCGATGCTTCTTTTTTCAGCTCGTCTGGGATAAGTGCTCCATCCGAGTTTTCTTCGTATTCCTCGGCAATCACCTCTTCTGTCAGAGGGTCTTTTGCCGGGGTCTTGTTCTTCTTTCTCTTCTTCTTTGCCTTCTTGGCAGCGCCGGTAGCAAAGATGGATTTGGGTCCGTTTCCTGGAGTCAAGCTCTGATCGGTAATTTCGGACATCTGGACCTCGGGATTATCTCCGACGTGCATGTCATCCTGCCTTTGGGAGAGTCTTCCCTGGATCCTTCATCCATGGATTCTCCTTCTTCTGTAGATTTGGAGTTGTACTCCTCTTCATATTCCGCGGAGAACTTTCGGAAATCTGCCGACGTCATTGATTCATCCGAGGATGCGGGTACGTCAGTGTTTGCTCCAATTGCCTCCAGCACAGAGTCAGTGTTTTCTCCAGCATCGGCAAAGCCGGATCCGGATCCCACGTATCCGATGAAGTGCGACACGTGCTTCCTGAGGTACCTGCGGCTTTCGCGATCAGCCATGTCGAAACTTTTGATGGTATCGAGGATTGCATCTGCGCTTTCGCCTTGCAGTATCATATGTCTTAGTGTGTACCTTAGGAAAGGCATGTCTGTCCCGGCGTCGTCAGAGCCGGAATCAGTGTTGTTGATATGCTCCTCCTAGATTTTGACTTCCACGGGTGGGTCGATCTAGGATCCGGCTTCTCCAGGGAGATCCACTCCAGATTCGACTTGGTCCGCTAGGTCTTCTTCAGGCTCGGATTTCTCCACTATCTCCGCAACTGGTGCGGGCTAGGTGGGATTAGGATTTTCTGAGGTCCGGAATTCTGCCGCCTCCGCGGACAAAGGGGACCCAGAAGATTCTTCTGCCTCTATCATCACCGCTGGGGTGGGTTGGGCAGGTTCAGCGAAACCGATGTAAACATTGATCTCACCAAAAGACATGATTGTGTAGGCAGTCACGGCCTCCTTAGCCGGAATCCAAGTCTCGTCGAGAACGATGAGAGGGACGTCGCTGGCGTAGAGGATGCAACCGACGGTGATAGTCTCACCGATTCCGATTTTTGCAGATTCCGCTCGGAACGCGGATCCAAAGCTCACTTGCCCCACGGTGGGCGCCAACTGTCGTCGGATTGAGGACAAGTACGCCATGAGGGGCTCCTCGAGGCGTGCGGAAGAGAGGGGTGTGAGACATACGGTATTCCGGGACGGTGAGCACACAAGTTTACCCAGGCTCAAATCTGCCAGCTTTGGACGGATCCTACTCCTGCTAGCAATCCAGTAATACGGCAGAGCCGGAATATGGGTTACAAGGGTTTTTCCTATGCGAGTTGAGGGTCTAAAGTATTGGGTTCCCTAAAGGCTCTCCCTAGGACGGCTTATATAGATATCCGGCCTAGGGTTTACAGGAGAGATCTATCCGGCTACGACTAAGAGTTGGTTACAGAGTATATCTTGAACTAAGTAACATTATGGGCCTAAAGTCATTAAGTCTTCTAGACCTTCCCGTAGCCAGATTGGACTCCGTCTTTCTCCCTGACTGGGCCGCCCGTGAAGCAAAGCTCTAACTCGAAGTGGGCCACCCTGGTCAGTGAGGAACTGTGAGGATACCCGGAAAGTATATCCCCAACAGGTAGGTATGGTGGACTCTTTGGAATAACTTGGTTTAGGGAGTTGGATGCATGAGTGGAACTCATACTTGGTTGTGGAGGCTAGCAGAAGACTGGGAGCGACAAACTAAGAGCAATAATGGCCATAATCATGCAGAGCGACAAAACATCATTGATCAAAGCATAAAGTGATACTACAAGTTGAAAACAAAAGAATCATAAAGGCTATGGTGACTTGAGATAGTCATAACATCGTGTGAGCATGCGCCAAGTCAACCCAAATAAAGCATCAAAGGAGAATACCACTATACTATGCTTTAATATGCTAAAACAACGCATGATTCATCCAAGGCACATCAAGCAATCTCAATTATTTATAACAAGTCATGCTACAGCAAAGAATACTAAGCATAAAGTCAAAACAATATCAAGCATGGCATGACAAAGCATAGGCCACAGTCAAAAACAAGCTCTTTTTACCACATAAGCATGAACTTTCCTACTCTTTTCCAAACCAAACCAAACTATTTGCAAACCAATGTATGAAAGAGGGAGTCCAACCAAATTTATTCAGAAAACTAAGCAAACCAAAGAAAACGAAAACAAAAAAGAAGACGCTCCAAGAAAAACATAATTGTGCATGAAACAATAAAAATGAAGCGTTTGGAAGAAACCTGGGATTTTTATTGATGAAGAAGGGGATGCCTTGGGCATCCCCAAGCTTTGACGCTTGTACTTATTGGATGTTTCTTGGGGTGACACGTGTGGCATCCCCAAGCTTGAGATTTAGTCCATCCTTCATCTCATTACTCATTCCTTCCATACACCTAAAAAATTTCCTTCATACAAAACTTCACACAATCTTTATTAGCAACATTAGTGCACTCAAGATAAATAAGTCTTAAGGTTCATTTCTAACACCAAATAAACTTCCATTAGAACACTAGCTACTGTAGTACTTCCCTCAAAAATCTCAATTCCCCAAAAAAACTCAAGAAGGAACCAACAAGAAGCAAATGCAGAAAATGGCAGAAATCTGTCAAAACAGACCAGCAGGTAAAGACGAATTTTTTCGAAGACCTTCTGTTCCTCAAATAAAAAAGTGTTGGACTAACGAAAGTTAGATAACAACTTGGGGCAGAAGCACAAAAATTCACGCCTCAAAAAGACGTTCAGAGATTTTACACGAATTTTTACGGTGAAGCACAAAAATCTGTTTCGAGACAGCAACTTTCCCAATCATTACTACTCTCTCATTAGAGGTTACTCTTGGCACAAAAAGAAAATAAAAAGGATAAGGAGAGGTTATTACAGAGGTAATAACTTCCAAGACTCAACTAAAAAAATTGGGTTATCTCCCAATAAGTACTTTTCTTTAACGCCTTTAAGTTAGGCATAAGAAGCAAGGAAAAGAATCAAGTGTTCTCAAATGAAGAAGCATTAAGACCAAATTTTGTTTTCATAGGAGAAGCAAAAGAAATCTTTTCTCTCTTTTTAGGTAAGTGTTCTATACCTTTCTTGAGTGGGATTTGATATTTAATGGTGCCTTCTTTCATATCAATGATGGCACCAACAGTTCTAAGAAAAGGTCTTCCCAAAATAATAGGACAAGAAGCATTGTATTCAACATCCAAAACATAGAAATCAACGGGGACATAGGAATTGTTAACCATAATAAGAACATCATTAAGACTCCCCATGAGTTTATTTTTAGCATTATCATCAAGTGGAACATTCAAATAACAATCTTCAAGTGGAGGCAAATCAAGCATATCATAAATCCTTCTAGCCATAATAGAAACACTACTACCAAGATCACATAAAGCTTTGAAATCAAAGTCATTCACTTTCATATTAATGATGGGTTCCCAACCATCTTCTTGTTTTATAGGAATAGAAGCTTTATGTTTCATCTTTTCTTCTTTAATCTTTATGAGAGCATCAATAATGTGTTTTGTAAAGGCCATGTTCATAGCACTAGCATTAGGACTTTTAGCAAGCTTTTGTAGGAACTTAATAACTTCAGAGATGTTGCAACCATCAAGATCAAAATCAAATTTATCATCTAAAGTGGTAGAACTATTACTAGCCTCAACACTAGTGGTGGTAATAGTAGAAACACTAATGTTTCTAGCAATTTCATCTTCTCTTTCCCACTTAGCATGTAATTCAGCTAATAGTCTAACATTTTCATCAATTCTTACGTGTATGGCATTAGTAGCTGCAAAGGGGTTATCATTAGTTTCAGGTTTAGCAGCCATTTTATTCAAAGAAGATTGAGCTTCAGCCAAAGATGCTATATTTCTTTCAGCATTAGAGAGTTTTTCCTCAATAGTTTTATTGAAACAGTTTGCTTACTAATAAAGTCTTTAAGCATAACTTCAAGTTCAGAGGGAGCACTCCTATTATTGTTGTAGGAACTTCCATAAGCATTACCATTGTTGGGAGGATATGGCTTATAATTATTGTTACCAAAATTGTTCCTATAAGCATTATTGCCAAAGTTATTATTTCTTATGAAGTTCACATCAACTTGCTCTTCTTGAGTAACCAAAGAGGCTAAAGGAACATTATTTGGATCAATATGGGCTTTCCCATTAACAACCATAGACATAATAATATCAATCTTATCACTCAAGGAGGAGCTCTCTCAGTATGCCATTCAGAATAATTTACCATCATATTGTCCAGAAGTTTTGTTGCAGCACCCAAAGTAATGGTCATGAAGGTACGTCCAGCAGCAGAATCCAATAGGTTCCTTGAAGAATAGTTCAATCCTGCATAAAAAGTTTGGATGATCATCCAAGCAGTCAGTCCATGAGTGGGACAATTCTTTACCAAAGATTTCATTATTTACCAAGCTTGAGCAACATGCTCATTATCAAGTTGTTTAAACTTCATTATTTCACTTCTCATAGATATAATCTTAGCAGGAGGATAGTATTTTCCAACAAAAGCATCTTTGCACTTAGTCCAAGAATCAATACTATTCCTAGTTAAGGAATTCAACCATTCTTTAGCTTTTCCTCTCAAAGAGAAAGGAAACAATTTCAGCTTAATAATATCACCATCTATATCCCTATGCTTTTGCATCTCACAAAGTTCAACAAAATTATTTAGATGGGAAGCAGCATCTTCATTACCAATACCAGAAAATTGTTCTCTCATAACAAGATTGAGTAAAGCGGGTTTTATCTCAACGAAAGTATCTTAAGGCACAGGTGGAGCAATAGGTGTGCTCATAAAATCATTGTTGTTGGTGCTAGTGAAGTCACACAACTTAGTGTTTTCAAGAGTAGTCATTTTTTGTTGGGTTTTCAAATAAGAAAGCAAACTAGTAAAACTATTTTTTTGTGTTTTTGATAACAAAGCAAGCAAACAAAGCAAAAAGAAACTAAGCAAAACAAAAATAACAAAGTAAAGAGATTGGTTATGAGGGACTCCCCTTGTGAAGATGTCCTTGATTCCCCGGCAACGGCACCAGAAAAATGCTTGATGGCTCAATGCACGGCGCCCAGAAAAGTGCTAGTGCGTGGTGGATGTAGAGCTCGTTGGGAACCCCAAGAGGAAGGTATGATGAGCAAAGCAGCAAGTTTCCCTCAGTTATGAAACCAAGGTTTAATCGAACCAGTAGGAGCAAGGAAACACCCCAAAGGTGTTACTAGCTGAGCTTTGGCAGGGCGCACTACCGGTGCTAGTAGCAACGTGGAGACCTGCCCAACACAACCACAGAACTTTGTCCCCCAACTTGCGATGAGGTTGTCAATCTCACCGTGTTTTGCTGAAAACAAAGGATTAAACGTATCGAATTAAAAGAAGTGAAAGTTTGCAAAAAGTAAACACAAAGCAGTAAACAGTTTATAGATTGTATGTAAAGAAAAGGACCGGGATCCATAGTTCACTAGAGGTGGCTCTCCTTAAGATAGATAACATGCTGGGTCAACAAATTATAGTGGGGCAATTGACAAACATCGAGAAAGCAATACATGCATATACTAATCATCTTGACTCCTTTGAGACTTGAGTGGGCATTACAACATTATACATAGACCGCCATCGAACTACATCTATGACTAATAATCCACCTTCAGGTTATCATCCGAACCCCCTCCAGTATTAAGTTGCAAGCAACAGATTATTGCTTTACGAACTGCGTGTAAAGTAAACAATACGATTGTTCTATGAACAAAGGATTGTTGTTTTCTCCCTAGTAGCAACAACACATATAGTACCTTAGAGATTTCTGTCACTTCCCCAGATTACCAGAGGCATGAACCCACTATCGAGCATAAATACTAACTCTTCGAGTTGCTAGCATGTACTTGGCCAAGATAGCTACTAACAACGGAAAGCATGCAAGATCACAAATAACAAAGACATGATAGAAACAATAATCAATCTGAAATAGCATATCAATGTCCATCGGATCTCCGCAAACACAACATGCAGAATTACAAATAGATGATCTTGATCATGAACGGAGCTCACAAGATCTAGACATGAAAGCAAAGGAGGAGAACCAGCCATCTAGCTACTACATGGACCCGTAGTCCAGAAATGAACTACTCACGCATCACACCGAAGGCTTGCATGATGATGAAGAAGGCCTCCAGGGTGAATTCCCCTCTCCGGCAGGGTCCGGGAAGAGCTTCAGAACGCTCTCGGTCTAGGGATGGAGATGATGGCAGCTACAGACTCTTTCGTGGATTTTTGATCGGGTCCTTAGGGTTTTCATCCCGAGGGCAATATATAGGCGAAAGGAGAGGCCGAGGGGGTGCCAGGGGCCACCACACCACCCCCTGGTGCGGGCCCAGCCTTGCCGCGTGGCCAGGTGGTGTGGCCGGCCTATGGCCCCTCTCCGTCTCGTATTCTGGCACTTGATGACTTCCGGGAAAATAGGCACTTTGGCTTTTGTCCCGTCCAATTCTGAGAATATTCATTTTCTGACTTTCCTGGAACCAAAAACAGCAGAAAACAGGTAGCTGGCATTGTGGCTCTTGTTAATAGGTTAGTCCAAGAAATCATATGAAAAGTACTCCAAAGTTGGAACAAAACACAAGAAAGTGGATAAAACCAAGCATGGAACATCAAAAATTATAGATACATTTGCAATGTATCAGTGTCCGGCAACCCTTAAGTGTGTCACCCTACGGTTCGTGAATAATGCGGACATGATTGAGACTCCTCTCAGATCAATAATCAGAAGCGGGACCTGGAGATCCATACTGACTCCTGCACATTCAACGATGACTTTTGTGATCGTGAGAACCTTTAACGCTAGTAACTTAATCCCTTTGTCTCATGATATAATACATGTGCGAGATTCGATCATCGGTATCCAAATACCTAGTTTGATCTCGTTAATGACATGCACTCTTTTCTCGTTCTCGTGATATAACATTCTAGTGATCACATCACTTGCTTGCAAGCTACCTTAATGTGATATCACCGAGAGGGCCTAGAGTATATCTATCCGTCATCGGGATTGACAAATTCCACTCTTGATCCATGAGCCTCAACATAACACCTTCGTAGTACTGAACCCACCTTTATAGTCACCCTATTACGGTGTGACGTTTGATGTTATCAAGATACTCTTCTGGTGTTAGCAATTAACATGATCTCATGGTCTAAGGACTTAGATTACTTCGTATGATGTTATAGCAATATAAACATAATGACTTGATCGTAATGTTATACTTCGGATGAATGTTCATCACATCATTTCACAAATGCTGTGACCTTGTTATTAACAACATCCAATGTCCATGATCAGGAAACCTTGATCATCTTGTTAATCAACAAGCTAGTCTATAAGAGAGGCATAACTAAGAACCCTTTTTGTTTATTAAACACACATGTATTGATGTTTCCTATCAATACAATTATAGCATGCAAAATAAACATCTATCATATACAAGGAATACATAATAACAACTTTATTATTGCCTCTCAGGGCATATTTCCTTCAAAAAGGTTGAAGACGAATGATCTTAGTTCTACTTATCTATGGCATTGTCGCCTTGGTCATATCAGCTGGAAACACATGCAGAAGCTCCATGGTGATGGACTCCTGGATTCGTCTGGCTTGGAGCTGTTCCAAACATGCGAATCCTGTTTGCTAGGAAAGATGACCAAGACACCTTTCACAAAGAGTTGCAAGAGGGTGTTCGACTTGCTAGAACTGATACACAGTGATGTATGTGGTCCAATGAGCACGGCATCCATAGGTGGTTATGAGTATTTTGTCATGTTCACAGATTATCTCAGTAGATATGGCTATGTCTACTTGATGAAATCCAAGTCATAAACCTTTGAAAAGTTCAAAGAGTTTCAGAGTGAAGTGCAAAACCAACTCGGTAAGAATATTAAGTTTCTGCGATCAAATCGTGGAGGCGAATATATGAGCCATGAATTTGATGACCATCTCAATAGTTGTGGAATACTTTCAGAGCTCACCCCGCTAGGAACACCGAGAAATGGTGTGTTGGAAAGGCATAATTGAACCTTGTTAGACATGGTAAGGTCGATGATGATGAAGACGGATCTACCTTTATCATTATGGGGTTTTTGTCTAGAGACAACAGCAATAACACTACACAAAGTACCATCTAAATCAGTAGAAAAGACACCACATGAGATGTGGACGGGCAAGAATCCGGCCTTGGCTTTTCTCAAGTTGGGGATGTGAAGCTTTTTTCAATAAATTACAATCTTAAAAGCTCAACCCCAAGTCAAATAAGGTAGTTTTCGTAGGCTACCCTAAGGAAACTTTGGGTTACTTTTTCTACAACCGAGAAGAGGGCAAAGTGTTTGTTGCTCGAAACGGTGTCTTTCTGGAGAAATAGTTTCTAAGTCAAAAAGATACTGGGAATAGGGTGCACCTCGAAGAAATTCGGGATTCGCCGACTCAGGACAAGTCGAAAACCTTCGAGGTTGAGCTGGATGTTGTGCCTAAGCCGGCAAATACAGCAGATCCACGAAGATCAGCAAGACTACACGGAGACATACTTATGTTGGACGGCGATGAGCCGACTACTTATCATGATGCAATGTGAAGTGCTAATTCCAAGTCATGTCTTGGATCCATGAGAACCGAATTAAAGTCCATGTATGACAATCAAGTTTGGAACTTGGTTGATCTGCTAGATGGTGCAAGATCCATTGAGAGAAAATGGGTCTTTAAGAGGAAAACGGACCAAGACTAAAATATTTCTATCTATAAAGCATGGCTTGTCGCGAAACGGTTTCGACCAGTTCAAGGAGTTGACTATGACG
Source organism: Avena eriantha (assembly GCA_910589775.1). Classification (NCBI taxonomy): domain Eukaryota; kingdom Viridiplantae; phylum Streptophyta; class Magnoliopsida; order Poales; family Poaceae; genus Avena; species Avena eriantha. Next base: position 128,315,469 of record OU342743.1, on the reverse strand, counting down.
AGACCTTCTCGCAAGTAGCGATGCTTAAGTCGGTGAGGATCATGTTATCACTAGCTACATATTTCGACTGGGAGATATGGCAGATGGATGTCAAAACGGCTTTCCTTAACAGAAATTTAACCGAGGATGTGTATATGATACATCCCAAGGGTTTTGTTGATCGGTTAGTCCTAACAAAGTTTGCAAGATTCAAAAGTCTATCTATGGATTGAAGCAAGCAAGTTGGAGTTGGAACATTCGCTTTGATGAAGTAGTCAAATCGTTTGGTTTCATCAAGAGTGAACAAGATTCTTGTGTGTACAGGAAGTTTAGTGAAATCTTAGTTGTTTTTCTGCTACTGTATGTTGATGACAAACTGATACTCAGAAACAATGTTCCAATTTTGCAAGAAACCAAAAATTCTTTGGAAAGGTGTTTCCAAATGAAGGACTTGGGTGAGGCGGCATTTATACTAGGAATTGAGATCTATAGAGATAGATCCTGGAGACTCATAGGCTTGAGTGAGAATACATATCTGGATATGATATTGAAGAAGTTCAATATGGATTCGTCTAAGAAGGGGTTCTTACCATTGGTACATGGAATCTGACTTAGTAAGACTCAATGCCCAACATCGGATGATGAGCGAAGTCGGGTGGAGAGAATCCCTTATGCTTCGGCAGTAGGATCAATCATGTATGTGATGATATGTACTAGGGCAGATATTTCCTATGCTCTAAGTGTAATGAGCAGATATCAGTCAGATCCTATCGAAAGCCACTGGACAGCAGTAACGAATATATTTGAGTACTTGAGATGTGCTCTTCACGTCAACCTAGGTAATATCTAACCTATGGAAGGAGACCGTCTTCTCGGTTTCTCTACTCTAATAGCTTGTGGTACGATTTCTAAATCCAATGGTAGATACTTTCTTGATATACCTAGAGCGGATCACTTGAACCCAGCTCCTTTTCCTAATGGTATGTTCTCAATCGAGGATGGGCATTTGCATTTTGACATGCATGTTGAAGCAAGTCTACCCCAACAAGAAGAACCCGTGGGAGAAGAAGGAGAAGATGAAGAAGCAGAACAAGAAGGACCTGGACAATATGTGTAGCCACCAAACTACTACACCACCTATTATGATATCTATACTCTCGAAGGACGCATCCAGAACATGAGCAACCTCTCCATCAACCTTCGAGATGCTACTGCGAACCTCTAAACCTAGTTCACTAATTAGAGCATCCAATGGAACTTGGGAGATTATCCACCACCAAAATGAGCATCAAAAGGGCTTGCAAAAGACTGAGCTTGCGGATGTGTCCCCTGACATTTTATTTGTGTAATAATGAGGTTGTACGTAAGCTCCTTGTGAGTTCTGAAACACTCGTGTTGGTTTGCTCCAACACTTCACTTTTCTTTCTTTTTTCCTTTTTGTTTGTTTTTCTTTTCTTAGTTCCTTGAGTGGTTGCAAGTTCTTTTCTATTCTTTAATCCCCATCCTCAAAAATACAAAAAGATTTTTCCTTTTATCCTTTTTTGCGAAAGTGGATTTGCCTATTGCCTCTTTGCTTCAATATTATTATGAGAGTGATTTTAATTGGAGTTTTGAAGGAACACATCCCCATAAGGAAGAGATTTATGAAGTCACTCATGAGAGGTATGTCCGATGTCTCCCACTTTAGGAGTTTGACTTGTTTATCTTCGTTAGCTGATTTGTTAAGATGTTATGCTAGTGGGAGTAATTCAAAATAGATAGAGTAAAGCTTTTTATTTTCATGAGTAATTAGTCGTGGAAGATTTTTCTCTAGTTCTTGTAGCTAGCCGAGTCTTTCCTTGGAAATAATATTGCCAAACAAGTACATCAAGAAAAATCTTAAATTTATTACTTGTTTGATGAATGATTGCCTTGAGAGTATACCTTTGAAGATACTTAACGCCATAGATATTTTGATATACTTGATGGCACTCTTGAAAGGAGTTGTTTGATTGAAATAAAGTCTAGTGGTAATTGTGCTTCATGCCAAAGCTAACCTTGTGGATCAATCTGTGATATTATTTAAAAAGCTTTTGTGTTTTTGATTCACACCTTTGGATGCCAACAACTTCGCTAGCCTACAAACGATCAACAGTACAACCCTTGATTTCGGCAATGAGTTGATGACATTGGTGGCACTTGTCACCGTAATGGGCAAAGTATTGGTACTCTTGAAGGTTGTGCAAATCATTTGTTAAAAGAATCACTCAATGATCCTTGTTGAGAATTACCCTTGAATTTAAATATCCATACAAAACTTTATTTGGCATGGTCTCGTTACTACTCTATGAATTTTCGTGAAAGACAATGATTGGAACAATAGTGTTTTGATAGTCTTGACTTACTGATGTGGGTGTCAGTAAGATACTTCACTGTGATGCTACTTAGGACATGATCTCTCTTACTTAATTTTGCTATTATGAAACATCCTAGTGTTCCTTGGCAGGATAAGAGTTAACTAGAGGAATTGGATTGATTTTTACACTTAGAGTTATTTGTACTTATATTAAACTCTACTTTGATTGTTTTGAGATATCGAAGCTTGTAGTATTCTTAGCATCTCTCAACTTTGATGAGCTTTTCAAATAGAAGAAGTGTTGGACGCATATGACTACCAACCGTAAGTGAATTCATACTCTTGTTGTTTCAGTTTAAACGTTGAGTTCTTTATGGTTTGTTGTTTTCTTGCTCGAGGACGATCAAGGTTTGAGATTTAGGGAAGTCGATGGCTATGAAAATAGCCATCTTTCTCCATGTTTAAACTTTGTTTTTATTCAAGTAATTGACCAAGAATCTCTCTAGCCTTGCCACTAATGACTAATTATTGCAAATATATGCAATCCATTGTGTTGAATTGTGTTGTGCAGGAACTCATGCTTTTAAGGCGAAATCAGGAGCCATAAATGAAGATTTTGAGGAAGTCCACATGGCCAAGTAATTCTAGAGACCAAACCAGTCGACAGAGGCCATAACGACCACTGGTACGGTCAAAGTCCGCCCGTACGGCCTACCCGTACCAGGTGGCGTTGACCTCATCTCATCAAACCCTACAACTTTCATGAAGACACCTATATGTTTCGAGGTCCTAGCCACATGCAGAGGGACGCCATTCTCAGATTGCATCACAACACCACCAAATGACATCCACCACCATAGTTCATCCTTTCCACCATCCATCCTCTCCATAGCCATAGCCATTAGCTTGTACTTGAGTTCTCTTGTGATTCAGTGACCATTGTAAGAATATTTGATTTCGATCTAAGTATTTTGCAAAATATTTTCTATCTTTGATCTTATTTTATGAGTGATTAGTCCTCACGTGATGCGGCTTGGGGTGAAACATCGCAGCAATTATGTGCATCTAATCTATGGGAGTATGATGACTGCAAGTGCACAGATTGTTTGTAGCTAGTTTCGAAATAGAGATATCGATCCCACATGGAGCAGTAGGTGAAAGACAAATGCTTTTAACTACAACTAAACGAAGTACTTAAGAAATAACTTTATGATGCAAGAAAAGTAGAGTTATTTTTGGGTTTTTGGTTGAACAAGGTAATTTAAAGTAAAGCAAAACTTAATGCAGAAAGTAAGAATCGTGTGTGTAATAAAACTTTGGAACTGCAATGGGGAAAAAGGCATTCTCGAGGAGTGGTGGATACACCGCTAGCAATTTAGACTAAGCAATCAAGATTATTATAATGAATATTCTCATAATGTGTATGTATGTGGGAGGAGCTCCATATATGGACAAATATGCAGCAACCACTGCTCACATCATCCTTCATAACCACAGCCGACGAATAAACGACATCAATCGTATTATCCCGCTATTAAGGGATTTCTCCCGTGGCATGGACATGGCTTAATGAGTTCTCTTTGATTCCCAAAGTTAGCACGTAATAAATGACAATAGCTTTATAGTCATCGTAAGCTTTATCATCCCTCCGTCTACTAACAAGCAATCCCCTTCATTGAGTCCCCATGAGAGGCAAATATTAAGGAGGTGCACAACTCCCAACATCAAGATGAAGACAATTAACACATACACATATGATGTATAACATAATAATCTCTATCTCATCTCAATCATATGCTAGGGTTTCTCCATCTTCCTAAGAACTAGAGATCTACTCAGCAATGGAGGCAATCAACATCATAGCAATGGTAATGGAAACAATCATAGATGAATAGTACTTGTATAAATCCATAATGAGTATAGGAATTACAACAAGATCTAGACAAGATGTAGATGAGATGGATGGATATGGTGGTGATGCAGCGGTGGATGATGAAGATCGATGCCTTAGCCTCCCGGATCTGCGTAGGTTGAAGATAGATCCCCGGCGGATGAGTTCCCCCTCCAGATGCCTTCCGGAGGTGAGGTTTTGGCGATTTCTGGGTGTTCTGTATGTCGTCTCTGCGATCCAGTTGCACGGGGTGAAACTATTTGAGGAGGCGGAGGTGGCGCCAACTATACGGCTGGAACTATACGTCCGAAAAATTTATTATGGTCGTATAGTTGGTCGTTGAACACCCTGTCTCCTTTGTTCGCTTTGGTTTTCTTCCAGTATTATTAATATTTGCCAAATAAGCGATTTACGTTGTTTTTGAGTCCTTTTCTCCTTAGTACAACTGCTCCAAGAATTTTATCCATTGGATCCATCATCTGTCCTGATCCTGGTGAAAATAGACATACAATGTGCGCGCGAGTGCCGTAAAATACCAAGATCCTACATCTACAATGTAAAATAATAATGTAAAACATGATGCAAATATGCACTCATTAGAGTACTATGTATTGATTGAATAGATATTTGTTTCTTTATCTCTTGTCTCGATCTATGGACTTGTAGGTACCCAAGATCCTAGAGATTGATAAAGACTTGAGGTGAGATACTTGGTTAGCGGCGATCTCATAGGAAACCTAGTGAAAAAGGGGAGTATGATCTTCATTTAGCGATCCATTAGGGAACAACAGCAACATCACTTCTTAAGGTTTTGATCTATGTTTTCACTTATTAATTGTTTGTAACCTGGTACTTTGTGGTGCAAACGGTTGGATCAAAAGACTATTGCTATTCCTGTGACTCGCAGGGGCTCTAATATATCGAGATGTGCTGCCCACAAATTTTATCTATATTAAATCATTACACATGAATATGCATATTACTACCTTTATCCCATATGATGTGTAGCTGCAGGTAAATCTTCAACCCTGGCCTATCTTCATCCATTGATACAACCCACATTATAAAGTAAACTAGAAAGGTCCAGTGAACAAAGGTAAAACAAAGAAACAAGTCTTGTAGACATGCCTTGTTATTTTCCTTTTACCATTGTTTCCCAAGGATTCGATTAACCTAGGTATACTAAGGAAAAAAGCTACTATACTACATCCGTAAATCCGGATCGAAGGTATCATGATCTCAATTATCGAATTGAACTCGTATTATGAACTTCGTCTAGATGCTTTTGCAAATATCTTAGTAGGTCTTGGCCTACCCAATTTAGGTCCTTTGCGACCATGGGAATTTTCTTGCAGTTGTGAAACTTAACAAAAGGGTCCAACTTCGTAGATTAATACCCACGACTGAGGGATATCCTCGTGATAGATGATCTTCTCTTCTTGATACAAAACCATTAGGAGATATTCTAATGACTCTGCAAATGTCATCCAATGGACTCTGCTCCATTGATGATATTTTTTGTTTTCTCCATTATCGTTTGATAAGCCATGCTCCATTCGATCGATGCTAGGCTAGACGATGATTATGTTTTCACGCAAATCAGGCACATAAATTTATGAGTCGTTGGATGGGTTTCCTTCCAAGATGGAAGAAAACAGATCTTGGAGAATCACTTAGCTATCTTGCATTAGTGTCATGCATGCCACAAATACGATGTGAACTACCGACAACTCTGTGGCAAATGGGGCGTCACACTCACTTCTTCCCAGTCACAAAGATGTCATCAGGGACTATATAATGAAAGATGAATAGTTCACCTTTCATGAGTTCATGATAGAGTTAAGAACTCTAAAAAGGGCTTGATCATAGTGGGAGTCATGCATGTTAGATATACAAATTGTAAATGCAATTCTTGCAAAACTCGTTGCAGTTTACAAAGTATTTGATACTTGTCCAGTTTTGTGAAAACATGATTGTCTACTTAAGAATTGCTAAAAGATATCCAAGTTTAAATATTGAATAACACTGTTGTTTAAGTCATTGTGGTTATTGCATGTTTTTCATGTTAATGAAAATCGGGGTCTTAGATATTTGATCTAGTGACTAAGTATTTAAGTTAAGCTTTAGCATAAAAGGACTTGTGAAAGATGTTTCACAAATTATGACAATTGGACAAATTCAAAGTGTATTGACTTGTATTTTTATCATAATCATATTGTATTGGATACATATGGTCTAATATTACCTCTTATCAGGGCTATAGTTATCACTTACAGTTAGAAATCAAATAAGTAATCACTCATTTGAAATATAAGTGACATCTGAAAGATTCGTGGAAACAACACCATAAGAGTTATGGCATGTTCGGGTTTCTGGAGATTTTAATAGTTCGAAGTCATGGTGAATATACAAATATTTGTAGAGTATTCATAGGAAACTATGAATACATCTTCCACAAAGGACTAACCTGTTGTTGTCATAAGAATTGTGTTCTCCCAAGAAGCAGTTTCTTGATGAAGATACGGGTGGAAGAAAGTAAAAGCATAAACAAGGTATTTTACCTTGTATCCAAAATATAGAGTAGTGCGGCGGAATTCGCTCCAAGGGGCTACTATACATGAGGAGAAACTAGTGATAATGATCATAAAGTTTTAGCAAACAATTTACTAAAGAAAGTAGGATTCAATAATACATTCTGCAAGTTTGCAGAATTATATTATTGATTCACTTGTCATGTTGATGAAACATGACATACCTACAAACTACGAAGAAGCGTGATGGACCTAAATGTGACAAATGAGCAGGAGTCATAAAATCCTATATTAAGTTACATTTAAGATTATTAAGTAATATGTTACTTGCTCTTATTAAGTAAATATGTTTGCTTAATCTTTCCAAATGTCTGCAAAGTCATAAGGAAGAAATGAAACTTAAAGAAATACTTAAAAGCTTGATTTATCACAAAGTATGTTTGGACAAATTCATGGGATTGACTACAAAGTGCAGCGATGCTTGAGTCTATTGGCTTTGCACCCGACAATTACTCCAATTTGATAATTGGTGGTATAGTTTGTCAAAACTGCATGTTCTTCAATGCAAGATTGAAGGAATGATTGTAATTGTTACAACAAAGTAGGTCTTGTCAAACCCCTATGGATGATGGAATTCTCAATTTGATGATGATCAAAGAATTTTGGAATGTCCAAGATTATTGAGCGGACCTGAATTTGAGTGGGAACTAAGTAGCTTGGCTAAATCCTAATATGTAAGTGATATATTTTCAGTGGGAGCTAAATGAAATCCCTGGATCTCATATATGGATGCCATATTTGAGTAGGAGCGTGACAACATTCGTAAATATGTATGTGACATATAATGAATGATGCAATTGGTATTAATAATATTTAAGTTAGTAAATATCCTATATATGAAGTTGAACGAAGTATTGAACATTGAAATCTATCTGAATAGATTGATACGTTTAACAAACATTAGAGTCGAAATGCTTTTTGGGTTTAATTCTGAATGAGTTCAGAATATCCTAGATAAGATTCTGAAAAAGTTCAGAATGGAACAAGGTAAGAAAGAGGTTCCTACTTGAATATCTAGATGGGCCATTGAGTTAATATTAGTACTACAACCACGGGTTAAAAGGAAGAAGAGAGATGTGTTACACTCCTATGCCTCAGTGATGGGTTCTTCCATATAAACTATGTTGTATACTCGATGTAATGTGATCCGAGTTTCTGGTTTAAAAAATAGGTTCTTAGTTGTAAGAACATGTCTTAAGGTGATTCTAGAGTTAATCACGGAATCAGAGTTAAGTTTAGCTTTAAATTGTAAGGAGCAAGAATAGACATCATAGTTGCATCTCCGCATCAAAAATCATCTAGTAGCAAGTTACAGTATGGATCAATATTAATACAACCTAGAAACACTAGTATACTTAGAGAAGCATTATTTCTTTATGTTTTTTGGTGCTGAAGCATTAAGTAAAAACACATGCAGTCATAATACATGGAAGCATATAGGAAATAGGAATGAAGCACACACCAAAAATGATTGCAGTGATAGTTCAAAATCCACATACAAATGTGATAAAACAATTGTACGAAAAAGTACGGTTTATAGTAAGATTGTATGAAAATATACGGTCTAATAATAAAGACATTGGGATGAAGCGGTAAGTGGCACACATGACCTACCATCCGCGGGAATCTACTAACCACAAGGGCGTTAAGAGAAATCTTACAGAACTGGAAACGACATACGTTAGAGGTATATTTTGCCATCCGGTGAAACTTTTCCTCTCGTCCCGCGTCTCCCTGCTCGGTAGATATGGGCAGCCATCCCAATCTCCTCGTCCCTAGCCCCCTCCTCCTACATTCACCCCTGCCGCTGCTGGCGAGTGCTGTCGGGCAAAGCCCGTGTGGCTTCCGGTGATGATAGGACTTCTCCAGTTGCATGATGTGGGCATGGGAACGACGAATCTAGCGGTTGGGCGCCGGAGCGACGGCTCCGGGTTGTGGGGATGACGATCAACAAGATGGGCGCTGGTCAGGCGCGAGGGCGGTGAATCTAGCTCCTCTGGTGGCGGATTCGGCGCGTGGGGCTGCGGCCTTTGTTGGCCCGATGGAGGAGTTGGCATGCCAGATGACAACTTTACACCGATTCCATGTATGTGCCGATGATGGCGGTGGTCTGGCTTCCCAAGCTGACATGAATTGGTCGGCTTGGCCGAAACAGTCAAGGCCTATCGGTTTCACCTAAGCATACAAGGTGTGGTCGGCTTTGTCCAAGCCAACTTGTGGGTTTACCTGACTTTTGTCCAGGTCGACAATTACTCCAATTTGATAATTGGTGGTATAGTTTGTCAAAACTGCATGTTCTTCAATGCAAGATTGAAGGAATGGTTGTAATTGTTACAACAAAGCAGGTCTTGTCAAACCCCTATGGATGATGGAATTCTCAATTTGATGATGATCAAATAATTTTGGAATATCCAAGATTATTGAGCGGGCCTGAATTTGAGTGGGAACTTAGTAGCTTGGCTAAATCTTAATATGTAAGCGATATATTTTCAGTGGGAGCTAAATGAAATCCCTGGATCTCATATATGGATGCCATATTTGAGTAGGAGCGTGACAACATCGTAAATATGTATGTGACATATAATGAATGATGCAATTGGTATTAATAATATTTAAGTTAGTAAATATCCTATAGATGAAGTTGAACGAAGTATTAAACATTGAAATCTATCTGAATAGATTGATACGTTTAACAAACATTAGATTCGAAATGCTTTTTGGGTTTAATTCTGAATGAGTTCAGAATATCCTAGATAAGATTCTGAAAAAGTTCAGAATGGAACAAGGTAAGAAAGAGGTTCCTACTTGAATATCTAGATGGGCCATTGAGTTAATATTAGTACTACAACCACGGGTTAAAAGGAAGAAGAGAGATGTGTTACACTCCTTTGCCTCAGTGATGGGTTCTTCCATATAAACTATGTTGTATACTCGATGTAATGTGATCCGAGTTTCTGGTTTAAAAAATAGGTTCTTAGTTGTAAGAACATGTCTTAAGGTGATTCTAGAGTTAATCACGGAATCAGAGTTAAGTTTAGCTTTAAATTGTAAGAGCAAGAATAGAGATCATAGTTGCATCTCCGCATCAAAAATCATCTAGTAGCAAGTTACAGTATGGATCAATATTAATACAACCTAGAAACACTAGTATACTTAGAGAAGCATTATTTCTTTATGTTTTTTGGTGCTGAAGCATTAAGTAAAAACACATGCAGTCATAATACATGGAAGCATATAGGAAACAGGAACGAAGCATACACCAAAAATGATTGCAGTGATAGTTCAAAATCCACATACAAATGTGATAAAACAATTGTACGAAAAAGTACGGTTTATAGTAAGATTGTATGAAAATATACGGTCTAATAATAAAGACATTGGGATGAAGCGGTAAGTGGCACACATGACCTACCATCCGTGGGAATCTACTACCCACAAGGGCGTTAAGAGAACTCTTACACAACTGGAAACGACATACGTTAGAGGTATATTTTGCCATCCGGTGAAACTTTTCCTCTCGTCCCGCGTCTCCCTGCTCGGTAGATATGGGCAGCCATCCCAATCTCCCCGTCCCTAGCCCCCTCCTCCTACATTCACCCCTGCCGCTGCTGGCGAGTGTTGTCGGGCAAAGCCCGTGTGGCTTCCGGTGACGATAGGACTTCTCCAGTTGCATGATGCAGGCGTGGGAACGACGAATCTAGCGGTTGGGCGCCGGAGCGACGGCTCCGGGTTGTGGGGATGGCGATCAGCAAGATGGGCGGTGGTCAGGCGCGAGGGCGGTGAATCTAGCGCCTCTGGTGGTGGATTTGACGCGTGGGGCTGCGGCCTTTGTTGGCCCGATGGAGGAGTTGGCATGCCAGATGACAACTTTTACACCGATTCCATGTATGTGCCGATGATGGCGGTGGTCTGGCTTCCCAAGCTGACATGAATTGGTCGGCTTGGCCGAAACAGTCAAGGCCTATCGGTTTCACCTAAGCATACAAGGTCTGGTCGGCTTTGTCCAAGCCAACTTGTGGGTTGACCTGACTTTTGTCCAGGTCGACCATGTGGTCAGCTTCTCTATGGCTAACAGGGGCCTATCTGCTTAGCCAACACTGAGTTCATATTTGCAATTTCTCAAAAATTGTGTATTATTTTTAAAAATTAATAAAAAATATTATTTAAAAAAATATCCTTATTAAAATATATCTATTCATGTACTTTAGGAGTTGGTATTTTCTTCTATATAGTTGTAGAACTCCGTAAGCTTGGATTAAGTGCTCCATCCATTATAAAATATTCCCTCCGTCTCAAATTAAGTGACTTCAGTTAGGCTAGATAGACATGAATATAGACATGTATCTATACATGAATAAGGATACCAATGGGCAGGGTATGGTCAGGATAGAGCAATACCATACTCATACTTGTGTAGTTAACAGGTAGAAAATTTTACCCATACTCGTGCCCGTGGGTATAAATCTTTACCCATGCTCATACCCGACAGGTACCTGTAGCCATTGGGTACCCGGTGGGTAGATTTAATAGTACACAAGTTATTCACAATTTTACGTTCATAACTATCTCTACTCAATAAGGTAGACGAGTACATGAAAATTATCGAAGTTTATATGTCACAATCTCATACTTGTCCCTAAGTTGCTCGGCCGCATAGGTTGAGTCTATATAGGTGCATTTTACTCCCTCCGTTTCAAAATATAAGGTGCCTCCGTTTCAAAATATAAGATGCACCTTGTATTTTGAAATGGAGGGAGTACATGTCAGTTTAAACGAGTAGGATATGAGTATACCCACGGGTCCAAGCTTATCCCGTACCCGTGACTTATCAAGATATGTGTATTACGCATAGGTATAAAAGTGTGACCATACCATAACCATGAGGATATGTATCATCCTTACACATAAAATATATCTAGATATTTGCATATCTAGACAAAGTGGGGTCACTTAATTTGGGATAGAGGGAGTATAAGATGCTTTAACCATTTCTAAAACAGTCTTTTAGTGTATAACTTTATTCATTTTGCTCCTAAACTACACACTAAAAAAATGTTTAGATGCATGCATTTCATAAAAAGACTAAAACATCTTATAATTTGGAAGGGAGGGAGTAGGAGCTTTTAAAGTTTGACTAAATATATACAATAAAATAACAAAACTGTATTTGCAATGAAAATATATTTTATGATATATATTAATTTGATTTGATACTCCCCGTCCTAAAAAAAAGATGTTGGAGATTTAGCTAAATTCAAACACATTATTTAGTATATAGGTACATCTGAATTTAGACAAATTTGCAACATTCTTTTGAGGACGGAGGAAGTATTGCAGATGTTCCATGTCTATAAACTCAGTAAAACTTAAAAAAGTTAATCTATGACTAAATTTATATGCAAGTACTTATCTAGCACACTAGGTACTCCTCTCTACATCACACGCAACAAGGTTTCACATGCAAGATCAGGTTTTACAGACAAAGTAACCAAACAACATAACACTTGCAAAGCGAAGCAACATAAATACGTACTGGTACTTTTAAGAAACATAGCTGAAGCTGAAGGGCATCATTACAACACAGGTTTACCCAGGAGATAATGCCTTAGTGGCTACTACTATCGAAGAAAGCGAGACACGACACACGCAAACCATGCAAAGGACACTGGCAAAGTTTCAAGTACAATCGTTTGCACGAAATGTTGGATTAAAGTTTGATCTTATGCAATATCTAAATTGGGAACCGCGAAAGTTCTTGGATGATAGGTGAGACTGGCGCTTTCAGTAGAATGTTCCCTCTGGAGGCTGCACTAATTTCCGGTTGTGTGATGTCGCCATTTCTTTCTTAAGCTGTATCAAGATGTTCTCCATTGTGTACTCACGGCGCCAGTTGGATAACAGGTTAAACTTCCTCTGGTCAACCTGCATTTAATCCAAATTAAGTTTGAAATGCAAGGAGAACAAGTGATACAAAATGTTCAGCATCACGGCCCAGTGACATACCAATCCAGTCTCAGGATTTACACAGGTCATATTGATTCTTGAGTGAAATCTAACAGTTGGTGGCCTGTCTGGATAGTCCTTGTCACAGAAAAGCTTCAATTGATAAATCCGGCCCTCATGGACAGTCTACAAAGCCAAATATAGGTCAACAGAAAAGCACAAACTCAGAAACGCAACAATCATATTTGAACAAACAAGAGTAAGCAAGTGGAAATATCTCACATTGTGGGGACCAATTATTGTTCCTGTCCAAGAGCGCATGTAAATATCATCTGCATCATCCATTCCGTAACTAACTGTTCCATCCCCGATGCCCTTCTCTCCTCTCTCAAGCTCTTCCAGCAGTCTGAAGTTCCTCGGCACTACAGAAATATTTTTATGCCAGTGAACATCAATAGTTTGTTACCAACAGCATTAATAGCTTCAGCACAGGGATTCGAATCAAATCTGATCTTAGGACAGCTGCGTAAATATCATCAAACAAATTTGACCCAGATGCACAAAACCAGGTGGCTGTTCTTACAGTGGGCAGCTTACTGCCAATTCTAATTTTACTTGCTGAGTTCCTAACACAAGTTGCTCCAATAATATATTAGGAGCCAGTACATAACTATCGGACATTTGCACCATACTGCATAGAGTAGATTATCGCAGTCCTGAATGACAAAAATTCTCAGATATCTTGGATTCTAGCAAATTTGTGCCTAATATTCTAGTGTACAATCCCGCTTGGCTGCGTACAACATCAGAAGATTACTCACACTTGTATAGCTAAACAATCACAGAAAGCAATTCTATTCATGTACTTGGAAAAAGTGTGTCTCATCACAAGCTCTACACAATAGTGGAAATTCGTGTGGAAGCAATAAAGATTAATATGCAAGTGTCTTCTATTCCAAGGATTAGTGGATACCAATATACTATAAAGGTATTATTATTTCCCATTTTTGGGTGAAATCACCCAGTCGTCTACACCTTGCAGACTTGCATAATGAATTTTCCAGAACAAAAGCAACCAGCTGCCAGTAAAATATTTTATGTCGTGGCAACAAACAAGAATTCATGAGGAATACATAAACCTCAAGTATTCAATTCTAGCACTGCTTCAGGGTAAATGAAGAGCTGCCAAGTATCCTATTTTACCCATAGTTGCCAGAAAGCAGGGTCGTCCGGGTTGAGGAACGGGGTCGTTGTACGTGGTACGCTGCCTCTTCGAACAACGATCGTATGTATAGCTTTTAAGATAGTCTAGCATGTCAAAAGTAAATAAAACAGTGGCCTTAATAGCCCAGCCCAATGTTAACCCTACAGGACACGTATTGATCTCCATCCTGACTCCTCTCCTTCTAATCTCCCAGGATCGCACGAGCTTGTTCTGGGTCGCGTCCCGGGCGTCGACTCCTGTTGACCCCATCTCGTTCCGGACCCTCAATCGGGTCAATTGACCCCGGGTCGTGGAACACAGCTTCGATCCTACTATGATTTTACCACCACTATGCACAAAGCTAGTCCATCTAATGCATTCTACTAAAATATGGAAAATCCATTAGATTCATCCAATCTTTTGTATAAATGAAATCCTACGCTCCCTACTCCATCATAAAGATTACCAACAGCTATGGACTGCCCCAGACAGTAAAAGGTCACTTCCCATGATTTTCTCGCCATCAGAACATTAGCTATTGCCTTATGTGCCAAAGCGCTGCGCAGACATCCCCAGGAGGGCAGGCAGTAACATATGGCAGCTTGTCAATTTTCCTAAACACTAATTACTAAGCAGTATGAAGGCGACGACCAAAACCGAGTCCCCGGAATTGAATGAACTAAACTGAACCCGAGTTTTTTTTTGCTGTTGCTAAAATTGAGAAACTTCTATTAGCACCGTCACAGATGTACTTAGCACGGGAATATCTCTTCCCCACGCGCGGGTGAGCTCGAGAAGACTAGATTCGAGCATGGGCGGGTGCAAGGGAAACGGATCCACGGCACCAGCGAACAAATCCGCGACTGATTGGACGGACTGGAGCATCGTATCCATCACATACAGATAGATTTGGGGCGTGGTGGCTGGCGGGGAGGGGGAGGTAGCAGGAACGGTACGGGGAGCGAGCTAGGGCTTACCGACAACTCCCGCCGCGTCACCGCTTGACGCCATTCCAGCGAAGTGGAAGAGCAGGGGAGGGGTACCGGCGTATGCGGGGGAGGAACTTGGGGGCGGCGCTCGTGCTCCGGCGGGGGGAGGCGTGCGTGCTCGGCGGCGCTCGTTCCCCTTTGGTGATGGTGGTGGTGCACGGGTGCGACAGTGCGAGATGAAGCGGGGCAGCGTGCGGGGAAGTACGGGAGCTTGGTGGGCTCTGTTGGGCTAAGTCTGGGTCAGGCTTGTGGACAGCACAAGACTGTTGTTCTCTCGGACGGCCCAAAGAAGGGTCATCTCCCAGAGCCCCTCTTCTCATCCTCTGTACTGGGCCGACCGGCCAACCCTTATTTGGAAAATGTAATTTACTGTTTTTTCCAAAATATTTTTAGATAACATCCCGGACCGGTTTTGGGGATTAAATTTGCTCATCTAGCGCATTGCGATGTAGGTTTTGCCATGTGCATGGCATCGTTCCAAAACTCCTTCGGAACTAAGAGCATCTGTGATGGATGATGTAAAAAACCTCTCGTGACTAAACAAACTACTTTTTAGGTCACAAGAGAGGAAAAACCATCTCCATTGTATGATATAAACCAATGAAAAAAATAGCGCGCTATAGCGCCGCCATAGCGTCGCTATAGCATATTCGGGAGGCAGACGCTACGCTATGCATAATATGCTCGCTATGAGGCTAATCGCGTTTTAGCGGCGCTAAATGGCGCTAAACACGCTGTATGTTATAACGTAATAGCGCGCTATAAAAAACGTGAAAATATCGGCAATCCATCTGGCCCATTTAGCCCGCACGAGTCAACAAACCTAGCTTACCCAACTCCCAGCCCCATGCCGCATCCAATTCCCCACCACGCGACGGTGGTGGCGGCTGCAAGCTGTAGCATCTCCCTTTATATCTTCCGGCTCCGGTCGGCCGGTCGCCTCCATCCGGCACGTCCCCGCTCAAAAGGAGTGCAGCTAGCAACGCCGCAGCAAGCGACGCCCCGCCTAGCTTTAGCCCCGCGGATCTCCACTTCTCCTCTATCTTTGAGAGCACCGGAACATGCACGATATCTACCTCGTCCCAAAGAATCCATCCATCGGGTAAGTTACTAAGTTTAGAACCTCCTCCTCATCGTCTAGCATTTAGTATTGTAGATGTACTTATGTATTGATGTAGTAATTACTAATTAGCTGAACTAGTGATGTAGATGCAACGCTATGTAAATGTACTGGTTTCTCGAAGGAACACGACCACTTTATGTGACTGTCCAAAAACTATATGTCCTTCATTTTGAATTTGGTGATCATTTTGATCCGAACTCTGTCGTTTGGTCATCATTGGTTAATTGTCTATGCATGCATTACTTTACACAGTTTTTTAGCTACTGAAATCCTTAGTATACAGACTATATCTATCAAATTTTATTATTATTTTGCAAAACGCTATTTTGAAAAATAGCACGCTATTAGCGCGCTATAACTTCCGTAGCGTTTGGTGAGAGGCGGCGCTAAAGTAAATAGCGCGCTATTTTTGATATAAACCCTCTCTCTCCTAATTTTTTTATCACACCCTAAAAAAATGTCCCATAGTGTTGTATATATGAGTCAAGCGAGCCGCTGACCTAAAATCCATCGGCCTCGCGCGCGAAGGCCAACTACTAATTCCAGAGGTTCTATGAAAGAAACAACTCCAAAATATTTTAACGTGGTCTAAAACCTAACTAGGGGTCGTCCCAAGGCTTATAAGGGCAGCTGGGGCAGCCAGAAACCGAAACGAAATGCAAATGACTCAAACTGATACAAACCGACTCGGACCAGATTCTGTCGGCGGGCGGACACTCCGGTCGAAATCGGCCGGACAGTCCGGTCAGGCCGGGCACTCCGGGTGGAGCGTGCCGGACAGTCCGGTTGGCCGGAAACTTCAAAGTTTCCGGATGGTGTCCGGGCAGTGTCCGATTTGATATTCTGATTGTCCACGCCAGTTCGCCTCTCGACCAGTCCAGACAGTCTGGGTGGATCCGGCCGGACACTCCGGTCATGGCAGATCTTCTTGCCTCCGTCTTGATGATCTTCTCTTGCGCCTTCCTCCCGCTCCTCCCTCGCGCATCCTTGGACGATCATCATGTTGGGCTTCTCTTGTAACCCTTCTCCTCCTCACGCCATGCTTGTTTCTCCAACGAACCTGATCATACATAAATGCATAGACTTAGGTAGTATAAAGTTCTCATCAATCAAAGTACCAGATTCGTTTAGGAGTAAATTCACCTGTTGATCTAGTAGCTTAGCACGAGCTCTTGTAATAGGTCCAATTCTAATCTCATTAGACTGATCCTTTCTTGCAATAGTTGTAGCATCTTCAGTAGTCATTGGGGTAGGTGTAATTGTAGGGATGTCCTCATCATCTCCCCCCCCTTCAAAAGGCGTCGTCCTCGACGCTCCAAGGTTTTCTTCAGCATATGGTGACAAATCAGCAACGTTGAAGTTGTTGCTAACTCCACCAAACTCCTCAATAGGTATATCAACCGAGTAGGCGTTATCATTAATCTTGGCTAACACCTTGTAAGGACCAGCACCACGTGGCTTCAATTTTGACTTTCGAAGTAGTGGAAACATATCCTTGCGTAGATGCACCCAAACCATATCTCCAGGCTTGAACAACACTTCTTTCCTTGCTTGATTCCTTGCAGCAGCAATGTTCTTGCCTTTCTTCTCAATAGCCTCTCGAGTCTTCTCATGTATTTTCTTCACATAATCAGCACGTTTTGATGCCTCCATATCAACTCTCTCATGTAATGGCAGAGGCAACATATCAAGTGGCGTCAATGGTTTGAAACCATACACCACCTCAAAAGGACAAAGCTGAGTAGTTGAATGCACAGCCCTGTTGTAAGCAAACTCAACATGTGGCAAACACTCTTCCCACTCCCGCGGATTCTTTTTAATCATGGTCCTTAGCAGCTGTGACAATGTTCGGTTCACCACCTCCGTTTGACCATCTGTTTGGGGATGACATGTAGTACTGAACAGCAGCTTCGTTCCTAGCTTCCCCCATAAGGTCTTCCAAAAGTAGTTCATGGACTTCACGTCACGGTCAGAAACAATCGTCTCGGGTACTCCATGTAATCTCACGATGTCCCTGAAAAACAGGTTAGCAACATGCGACGCATCGTCGCTTTTGTGGCAGGCAATAAAATGAGCCATCTTAGAGAACCTATCCACTACCACAAATATAGAATCATGACCTCTCTGAGTTTTAGGTAGACCTAGCACAAAATCCATACTAATGTCTTCCCATGGCGTAGTAGGTGCAGAGAGAGGTGTATACAAACCGTGAGGCTTCAGCTTAGATTTCGACTTGTGGCATGTAATACATCGGCTCACAAATCTGTACACATCACGCCTCATCTTGGGCCAATAAAAGTGATCAGCAAGCATGAGCAACGTCTTCTCACGCCCAAAGTGACCCATCAAACCACCAGCATGTGATTCCTGCACTAAGAACAAACGCAACGACGAATCTGGAATACATAGTTTGTTAGCTCGAAACAAATATCCATCATGTATATGATACTTATCCCATGCGTTTCTAAGAGCACACAAACGATATGGTTCAGCAAAATCATGGTCAGTTGCATAAAGTGCATAAATAGCTTCTAATCCAGGAATTTTAACATCAAGATTGGTTAATAGCATGTTCTTCCTAGATAGAGCATCAGCAACAACATTCTCTTTTCCCTTCTTATAGTTAATGATGTAAGGAAAAGACTCAATGAACTCAACCCATTTAGCTAATCTTCTATGCAAGTTTGATTGAGCTTTCAAGTATTTCAATGCTTCATGATCAGAATGTATGATGAATTCCTTTGGCCACAAATAATGTTGCCAAACCTCAAGTACTCTAACAAGTGCATACAATTCTTTATCATAGATAGAATAATTCAAACGAGCACCAGTCAATTTCTCAGAAAAATAAGCTATAGGCCGACCCTCTTGCATCAAAACGCCACCTATGCATATACCACTAGCATCACATTCAACTTCAAATTGCTTCGAAAAATCAGGTAATGCAAGTAATGGTGCAGAAGTAAGCAAACATTTTAACATATCAAAAGCAATGTCTTGGGCCGCGCCCCAAACAAAAGGAACACCTTTATTTGTCAAGTCATTTAATGGTGCAGCAATGGTGCTAAAATCTTTCACAAAGCGCCTATAGAAACCAGCGAGACCGTGGAAACTACGCACTTGACTAACATTCATTGGAGTAGGCCAATTCTGAATTGATTCAATTTTAGATTGATCTACCTCTACTCCATGCTTAGAAACAATAAATCCTAGGAATATGACCTTATCTTTTGCAAATGTACACTTCTCAAGATTAGCATACAGTTTATTATCACGTAACACTTGCAAAACTTGTCTAATATGAGTGCAATGTTCAGATTCGGTATGGTTGTATATGAGCATATCATCAAAGTAAACAACCACGAAACGACCAATAAACTCTCTCAAAACATGATTCATCAAACGCATGAAAGTACTAGGTGCATTAGTAAGACCAAATGGCATAACTAACCACTCATACAAACCGAATTTAGTTTTAAAAGCAGTTTTCCGTTCATCCCCTTCTTTCATCCTAATTTGATGAAAACCACTACGCAAGTCAATTTTAGAGAAAACAGCAGCGCCACTCAATTCATCTAGCATATCCTCTAAGTGTGGAATAGGATGACGATATCGAATAGTGATGTAATTAATCGCTCTACAATCAACACACATGCGCCAAGTACCATCTTTCTTAGGAACTAAAATAACAGGAACAACACAAGGGCTAAGAGAAACACGAATGTACCCTTTATCCAGCAACGCTTGTACTTGCTTCTGAATTTCCTTAGTTTCTTCGGGATTAGTCCTGTAAGGTGCACGGTTGGGAAGTGTGGTGCCAGGAATCAGGTCCACTTGATGTTCTATACCACGCAATGGAGGCAAACCTGCGGGTACGTCTTCTGGAAACACATCCCCAAAGTCCTGCAAAACAGAAGAGACACCAAGAGAAATAGGGGTCATGTCGTTAGAAACCAATACCTCGCCCTTATACATGAGCACAAGTGGCATGGTTGTAGGATCCTCACGAAACTCTCTCATATCCTCCTTGGTGGCTAATATCAATAACCCAGGCACTCTCTCACTTTTCGTTATATCACTCAATTTAGGCTCAATTACATCAGGAATAGTTGTGACACAGTCTCGCCGAGTGGTAGTATCTTCCTTCAAGTTCACCTCTATCTTCTGGCGAGAATTATTCACAATTTCTTGTGGTGTCATTGGCTGCATAGTAATCTTCTTCCCTTTGAATTCCAAGTGATATGTATTGGCTCGGCCATTGTGTTGCACATGGCGATCATAGAGCCAAGGCCGACCCAATAATAGGTGACAAACAGTCATAGGAACCACATCAAAATCAATAGAATCTTTGTATGGCCCTATTTGAAAATGCACACGTACCATATGATTTACCTTCATCTCACCATTGTTGCTCAATCATTGTATGTAGTATGGCTTGGGATGAGGTAAATATGTCAAATTCAGTTTGGCACATAGTTCCTTACTTGCAAGATTTCTGTAGCTACCTCCATTAATAATTACCTTGCAAGCTTTGTTTGGTCCAACTAGAGCTTTTGTTTAGAACAAGTTGCAACGCTGGGATTCCTCAACCGGTTGCACACTAAGTACACGTGAAGATACGACAATAGTGGGTGCACGCTCAGCATATGCATCAGCACCAACCTCGCCGTCATCAATATCATCATTAGAAGCTTCATCTCCACTTTCTACTTCACCTTGTTCATTAACAAACATAACCTTGTTGTTTGGACAATCTTTCTTATAGTGACCTCTACCTCCACAAGTATGGCACACCACATCACGAGTACGTGCAGTAGACATGTTGGAAACCGAGCTAGCAGCAGGAGCAGCGGGTTTCCGAGCATTAGAACCAAACGAAGGTGTACTTGCTGGCTTGGCCAATGGTGTAAAGGGAGCAGCAGCTGGTGGCGCGGTTGTAGAAGGTGTAGATCTGGCCGAAAATCTGCTGGAGGACGGAAAACGAGCACGTGACTTCGCCTCTTCTGCCAACTGGGATTCGGCCTCTCTAGCATGATGCAACAACTCATTCATGGTCTCATACGAACAATGCTCTTGATCGGTAACTTCAAATTGTTTAGAAATCGTTGCATGGTCATCTCAATGGACTCACGAATTCTAGCACACTGCATAAGCATCTCCATCTCCATGTAGTACTCATCAACTGTCATGGTGCCTTGCTTCAGTTGCGTCAATTTATCAAAAACTGATCGCAAGTAGTTGGTTGGTACGAAACGAGCTTTCATGATTTGTTTCATCTCGCGCCAATCCCTCACAGGAAGTTCATTGTCCTCCCTCCTATGTTACACAAGAGCATTCCACCAACGTAAAGCATAACCATCAAATTCAGATGCGGCAAGTTTGACCTTCTTATCTTCTGGATAGTCAAATAAGCGCCAGAGTTTCTCAATCTTCAACTCCCAGGTGAGGTAATCTTCAGGATCAATGGAACCATCAAACTTAGGAATTGAGAATTTTGGCTTGCCCAAACCGTCATTAGCAGCTTGGTTGGGCACACGTGGACCACGCCCAAGATGGGCAAACCCATGACCATGAGCAGGTGCACGGACAGGGGAATAGCACGTCCCCTGCCAACATGTGGAGCAACATCAACAGTGCTACCCTCCTCGAAATCATCAAAGGCATCATCATGTTGAGGATCTTCCCTTCTATGTAAGGCGGCTGTCAAACCCTCAATGGACTACTGCAAAGCAGTGACATTGGCATTGAGTGTAGCCACTTGCGTTTGGATAGTATCAACCGTCCCGACATGCTGATCCAATCTCATGTTCATATCTTGGAGATTCTTGTCAATGGCATCTGTCGTGTTAGTAAACACACGTGTCAAGTGGGATTTCAAAGCCTCATATTCACACCAATTGACGAGCTCCTCATCCTTCTTTGTCTGCAACACAACATCATCATCACTAGTAGACATGATTAGTAGGTTAGTGCAAAAATCAGAATATGTATGGTGGGAACTCTCACAACTCACTCACAACTAATAAGAAAGAAGATCTTACCGTTCCAAAGTTAATAGAGATACTCTACCAAACGAAATCAAAGACTGATGCACTTGATGTGATGAAGTGAATATCAAAGGTATAGAGAACGATCACAGGGCACACAGGTTATGTAAAGGTGGAGCTATAGGTATGGTATCCTATCTACACCGCAAACAAGTCCTAGTGCTGATCGTACAAATACCCAAGAAACACACACAGTGGAGATAAACATGGCAAAGCAATTTATGAAAAGGAATATTACAATGCACAAGAGAGACGCTAGTAATAGCTCAAATAGAACAGGCACAAGATTGCTCAATCTACCAGTGCTATACACAACAAGGCCTCCCAAATTGCACACTTCTATATCTTTTTTTTTGGTCAGGCTTGTAGCTCTTTTCGCTCTTTCTCTTCTTTTTTTTATACTGATTCTCTTTTTTTTGATTTTTCAACTATATTACTCAAATGCAAACGAGTACAGCAACTTATAACAGAACTGGGCCGGATAGTCCGGTTGATATGCGCCGGAGACTCCGGTTGAGCCGGATAGTCCGGTGGGATTCGGCTAGATAGTCCGGTTTCCCCTATCGAAAATTTCTGCACTTCAAAACCCTAATGAGCAGCCTGTCAGAGCAAAGCAACTAGTCTCGTGGGTACGTTCCTAGGCACATATGCTGTAGATAGGCTGTGTCTATGGTAAGCAAACAAAAGTATGCTATGTGGACTCGGAAAAAGATTAAACACTTGCGGAAACGGTAATGGTGGAAACAACGAAAACAAGATGAAACCCTAAACCTAGACACGAACAGAAACTAGACTCCTACGAGGAAAACCTGCAGATCGGATCTACGAGAAGATACAATCAGCAACTAATACTCGAAAACGATGCAATCTAGTCTATGGCAAATCTTTTTGTAAGGCTTTTTCTGGATAGGACGAAAAACACTCTCTAATCTATGGATGGATTTATGGATGCTTACCGAGGCAACACTGGAAATCTGATACCAAGATGATATGGGGTGGCCCGATCTTCTCAGTAAGCGGATGGCGGTGATGATGGTGGATGATAGATAACTAGCCTGTAGCTATGAACTCTCCCGCTCGATCCTTGATGCCAATGCAACAGCTCTCGAACCTTGTAGGATATTCACAACACCACGCTCTTGCGCACGCAGCCGTGACCACGAACGGTAGTATGCAATCTACTAATTCCCAATCAAACAACAGATCACACTTAATTATAGTTGGTAGATTCGAACACGGGGTAATTCCAGAGGTTCTATGAAAGAAACAACTCCAAAATATTTTAACGTGGTCTAAAACCTAACTAGGGGTCGTCCTAGGGCTTATAAGGGCAGCTGGGGCGGCCAGAAACCGAAACGAAACGCAAACGACTCAAACTGATACAAACCGACTCGGACCAGATTCGGTCGGCGGGCGGACACTCCGGTCGAAATCGGCCGGACAGTCCGGTCAGGCCGGACACTCCGGGTGGAGTGTGCCGGACAGTCCGGTCTGGCAGGAAACTTCAAAATTTCTGGATGGTGTCCGGGCAGTGTCCGATTTGATATTCTGATGTCCACGCCAGTTCGCCTCTCGACCAGGCCGGACAGTCCGGGTGGATCCGGCCGGACACTCCGGTCGTGGCAGATCTTCTTGCCTCTGTCTTGATGATCTTCTCTTGCGCCTTCCTCCTGCTCCTCCCTCGCGCATCCTTGGGCGATCATCATGTTGGGCTTCTTTTGTAACCCTTCTCCTCCTCGCGCCATGCTTGTTTCTCCAACGAACCTGATCATACATAAATGCATAGACTTAGGCAGTATAAAGTTCTCATCAATCAAAGTACCAGATTCGTTTAGGAGTAAATTCACCTGTTGATCTAGTAGCTTAGCACGAGTTCTTGTAATAGGTCCAATTCTAATCTCATTGGACTGATCCTTTCTTGCAACAGTTGCAGCATCTTCAGTAGTCATTGGGGTAGGTGTAATTGTAGGGATGTCCTCATCAACCAGCGCACCAGAGCAGCAACCATTGCCGAAGATGAACAACGTAGATCGGAAGAGACTGACCTCAAAACACACATACGAAAAACGACGAATCCTAAGGAATCCGTCAGACACATGACTTCACGTGCCCTCCACTGATGCTAGATGCACCACCAGAACGAGGATAGGGCGGGAAGGATCTTATTCTGACCTCAGGACATAGCCACCACCTCAACATCCTGAAGAAGACATCCATCTACGGCGACCTCTGTTGGCCAAAATCGAGCTCTACTTACGGCAACCATTAGATCTGTCTGCCTCGCTTCGAATCTTTAGATCTTAGTTTAGTGCCCATGTGGCAGAGGTGCCCTAAAATACATCCTCCAGAAAAGCAAAAAAATTGTTTGTTACCCTATATATCTACGAGTGGTGCCCTATAACTTTTTTGGTCTACCCTATTTTACATCATCCATTAGAGATGCTCTAATTTTGTTCCATCTTGTAATTTCAGGAGAAAATATGTACGGAGTAGTATTCATTTTTTTCAGTCACCATGTCTACTGCTTGGATGAACCAAACCTGATACCAAGAACGCATTTACATGTTCATCTAAATGCTGCAGTTTTCATGAAAGGGACGTACAGTTTTAGGTGGCCAAGGACTCAACCCCAATCTAAATACTGCAATTTTCATTAAAGGGGTGTACAATATTAAAGGGGTGTGCAATTTCAGAGAACTGACAATTAGTAAAATCGAAAATAAGAATGGGAGGCCACGGGGGAGCAGACACAACAGTGCACTCAATAAGACGTTTAGATTCATACTTGATCCGTCAACGCATGCAATTTACATCAGATGTGCCATAGGTGGGATCAAGAGATCGGTCTCAAGGCCAGTGG
The DNA here is from genome assembly GCA_910589775.1 of Avena eriantha. Lineage (NCBI taxonomy): Eukaryota > Viridiplantae > Streptophyta > Magnoliopsida > Poales > Poaceae > Avena > Avena eriantha. Next base: position 128,290,507 of record OU342743.1, on the reverse strand, counting down.
ATAAACTCGAAGGCACAACTACTCCGCTATCCAGCGCCGTCTCCTCGGCAGATCGATGGCGATGTTGTGCTCGTTTTGATTAAGAAAACGTTGCTTCTTACTTCCTTGAGATGCTCACCCTTCCATTACAAATGTAGCTCGTGCTTACAAGTTAAGACATCATCTGTATCATACTAGTTCACATCGATCTAACACAGCAAATGTCAATTAACTGAGCCACTTGGTCAGGTCTGACTCCAAAGTAGCAGAAGTCCCTTCTTCAAGAGTGACAAGTTTATAAACTGTAAAAGCAAATCTCTGTTCAGGCTAAGTGTATGTTCCATACATCCATGCAAATTGAGGAAAATATGTACACATGCAAGCATGTTTCATACGCGCTCCTACACAATGTAGGGCACGCATCTAAGTTAACGCTCAGAATAGTAAGGATGGAGATGTGTACTGTACCTCTTTCAATAACTTCCAGACTCTCAGATACACCTACAGTGAACACTCTTGTCTTCCGGCGACGCTTGCGTACATGAAACACCCTGACCTACGAAGCCAGCATCACATATACTACCTTAGTACTCATAATTCCCTTCCACATATCAAGTAAACTAATCACAACTAAAACATACAAGTAGACTTACTGAAACATGAATTTTGGAATCAAGGCCTCTTCCAGCTGATTTGCATAGGCTCAGCAACAAGTTCTCCAGCTAATAATAGCAGAAATAACTACGCAAGTGAGGACCATAAAGCAGTATGACTAGTTGAGGACTTGAGGCCCCACATGGTACCTGGATGGCAATTTATGCAATTTTGCACACTAAAAATCTGTAAGCAACGAATTACTTTTCAGATATGGTTAGGAATTGCAGGTAGACTATCTAACAAAATTGTGCCATCTTAGTTCTTAGATATTAATCTGCAATGCAACACCAAAATCCTTGAGAACAATAACCCCTCCCTCCTCTAGTTTTTGGAAAACGCTATTTGCCAATGATATGTATACTCAAACCCATACAGTCCCTGAGCCTTCTAGATCTAACCTTCTAAGCTAGATTTTCTTCCTCCTGTAGCTTTAAAATATTTGCAGCAGGGCGCATAAAGTACATCAAATCCTACATATCCTAATTTTCAGTGTGTCGAGGCTAATTTTCTGTAATCAACAGCACGATGTATACAAGGAATGTAGCATATAAGATACGCAAACATGTATACAACAATTAACACCCTTGTCTTTTGTAGATGAAGAAGCACTAGAACTTCAAAAGATCTAATATTACCACGCAAGAAACATTTTATATGCATATAGCGCCCGCTCTTAAAAATATAAAATATTCCTCTCGAGTGACCATGATTTCCTTGCAACCATGGACTTGATAAAAGTAGCATGAAAGACACTTCACACTCGTACAAAAGAAACACCTTCTAAGATACTTGATTCCTGCTGGAAGGACATAACTGTTGCTTTCCAATAGTTCAAGGGAGAGTGCAATGAATTTTTTCCCCACAATAAATCTATAAATACACCCACCTGAACTGTAGTGGAAATGCACTCTCCATTAAAACTTTCGATAATATCACCTCTTCGGATTCCAATTTCCTCCGCCTGTGATCCTTTTAATACCTAAGGTTCAATTGGCAATAATATGCATGGTAAGAGAAGCACCTCCAGGAAATCACAGTCACTCTACACATAAGAAACCATTAACATTATAATACCTCGTTAACAATAAGACCATCATCAATCTTGTACCTGAGCCATATTTTCTCCACTTGAACAAAATCTAAAAGCTTGATACATGAAAACAACAATCCAAGTTGGGGGCGAGGGATGCACCTGTACCATAAGAGATAAGCATTCAACACCTTTGGACAAATTAGGTATGCAGGAGCAATAAACCGGTCCTAACGAGCTACTTTTGTTGAAATCCAAATCATGTCTAATGTGTTGAAAATGTGCCTGTAGTAGACCAAATATTTCGAATCGAGTTAACACGAAAATTTTGCTTATGAACCTTAGATGTCTCATTCCAGTTAAAAGAGAACACCTTTATCACTGAATATAATTTTTGGACATTTGCTATTAAAATAACATTGAAAATAATCTTCAAAAAAAATAACATTGAAAATAAGCATAGCATAATTAAGTGATCGTCACTCCTTTCCCAGTAAAATTCACATCATGAATCATTTTGCCAAAAAACTACAGTAATCTATTCAAACATAGTCATTATTATACATAAAAGCATGACAAGTTGACAACAATCGCATTGCCAAAATATCTGAACATAACTCGCCCTCATTAAATTGCATGAGGCAAGAGAGTGAATCAGTGAAAATACAAAAAACAAAGTAAAATGCAAACATAATTCTTAAACTCAACAATATGACATTTCCAGATTACATGAATATTGTGAAAATCTATCAGTCATGCATGGGAAATGTGAATGCCATCACAGTTACTTTCTAGGTTATATCATTTGACAAGGTAAATCATATAGTTTTGTCTTTGTCTCGTGGAAAATATGACCAAATCATCATCTCTCCTATTGCATAACCAGATCAACATATACAAGGGATATAGGACACATGGGCCTAGGTATGGTGCTAAGATGATACTGTTAACTTCAACCCCTGAAAACAAGGAAAAAATAGCATGGAAGAAAGCATTAGATTAGTGACACTTGCATAGAACAGAAAGGGAAACCGTACTCGAATTCCTTCCACAAATCCAAGCACTTGAGCAAAACAGAAGAAGGTATAAAAGACCCACTCCTATCACTGGTGATTATTCCGACGACATTTGCATCCAAGTCAATGATCAGCCCTCCATTGTCATACTACATGCATTGACAAAAAAGATTACATTTTTGTCATACCAAAAATGCAGCGGTTGCACACTATAACATCAAAAAGTTAAATTAAAAACAACTGAAAGTAGAGAAATCATGTACACAATACAATCTACTTTACCTCAATAATATGTTCTTTACCTGGAAAGAACATGTAATGAGGTCGTTCATATGCGTTTGGAGTCATATATCCTGGCCTAAGATGGGCCATCGTTAGATTGGATTTGGCATCTCTTCCAAGCCATAAGGCGAGTTGACCCCATTTTACTTCATCATTATAAGATGGTAACTGAACCGGTTGATCCACTTTAACTCTTAAAAAAGCAAGATCATAGTGCTCCTGGTAGTAGATCAGGTGGCCCACTGTAGCAGATCCATCCATCAAGTGAACAGTAACCTGAAATTTGGTTGCTAATAATATGAAATTACATTGTTTAGGGAGCCTGCTACCAGGAAAGGCCAGCTGCGCACCAAAACAAATCTTTAGGACAAAAAGCATATATATATATATAGACCGTTGTGTTTCCAACTGCAAGTTTATCTAGAAAAATCTAACACAGCCAATCTAATTTACACAACAAACAATTAAACTAAAAAATATCTATATGGGAAGCCTCCAGATATAGCTAGAGTTATTTGAGATAATTCAGTTTATCACGGAACCAACTAAACAATTAAAGCGAGACTGCACGCAAAAGGTCAGCGTCAGTTGAATGGAAAGTGTTATTGCCCCTAACCTTTGGCATGAAATCACCTTGGCATGAGGATAATACTTCACCTTCCCACGAGGAGCATACTCTTCCTCAACTCCATCTCCCCATGTTTCAACAGAACACCCCTTTGAGCTAATTAGATGTGTGCTTGTCAAAACAATGCCGGTTTTGTTCTCCTTTTCCCAGTCAATCCAGAATCCAGAGCACCTTTTTGTTAGCTGATTACCGTCTGCACACAGAATCACAATCCGAATGATTATATATTACCATATTGACCCTAATTAGACAGAGCGATGGACATGAGATTTACATACCAAAGGAGGAGGAAAGCCCAACAACAAATCTGCCAGCCAAAAGCACTGCCTTTGTTGCAAGTTCAGCGACAGGGAAAAGCTCCGGATTGAAAAACATTTGCGAATGTCTGCAGTGCTCCATCGTGACCAAGTGCCCATGGCGGTCTGCAAGATGAAGAAGATGGATCGATAGATCTCCGATATGCGGAGGAATCGAGATGGCTTACAGAGAGGGCTTAAACAGTTATTACCTCTTTTTATTTCGTAGTCGTGTTCTGCACGCTTGAAGGCCTCGATTAACTCCGGTGGAGGGTCCGGATCGTGGGGGAAGGCGGGCTCGATGAGTGGAGAGCTGGGTGCAGAAGAGACCAGCTCCTCATCCTCCCTCTTCTTCTCCGCCTCCTTCTCCTCATCCTCCCTGATCCTCTTACCGGCGGCCTCGGGCGAGGTTCCGTCCCCTGCTTTGACGGATCTTCTCCTCCTCCTGTTCCTTTTCCTCTCCGAACGCTCCGATGATGGCGCTTGCGAGGGCAACCGGGAAGCCCCATTCGCCGTCGGCATGGCTGCGGTGCTGCCGAGTTGCTGCCGCGGCGGAGGCCGGGAGGAGTGGTTCACTTCTCAATAACCGTCTCGGTTTACTGAGATAATTAAAAAAAGTGAAAGGCAAAATTTGCTAGGCTTACTCCCTTCATCCAAATTAATTGACTTAGATTTTTCTAAATTCAGATGTATCTAGACATGTTTTAGTGCTAGATACATCCGAATGTAGGTACATTTAAATCAATTAATTTAGACCGGAGGGAGTATTTTATTATGACCCATTTTATAAAACACACCGCATAGCCAAAAAATATAAAAGTTTGGTACTTTTGCCTAGAATGACCATGCTATGGTGGGTTTTCAATAATTGTGCTAAGCTTTTCGTTCATGACCACGTGGGTATCAAACATGTACAAAATTATAATAGTATCTGCCAAAGCACAATCAAAGTGCATTATCAAACAAAAGACCACCACATTTGAGGAAACTAAATTAAAAGACCACCACTAACGTCGGTATACCAACAGGGTAGGTCCACAAGAAGGAAACAAACATGGGTCCTGTTAATGGCGGTTCATGGGAGTTCGTGACGAAGCCGATAAGATGAAGGCTATGGCTTAGAGTACAAGATGAGAAGTGTAGCTCAGCTTGCATAGACTAGATTTGTAGTCTCTGGCATGCTACCCATATAAAACTGGCCCGATACCACTCTTGAGGGTATCCAACAATTGTATAGCCAAACCATAATAGACAACTCGGCATCTTAGCATCGAGCTAAGACGTCGACGCCTTGTAACTTGTTCTATTGGGATCAATACAAACAAGCAGGAGTAAGTCTTTACCTCCACCTTGAGGGGTCGAACCTGGGTACATCGTGTGTGCCAATCTTGCATCTAAAGTCCTCTGTTACGCTTCGCTCCACCCTTCGCAAGACACCCCCAATGGCATATGTCATGACTTTCCCACGACATTTGGCACCCGCCGTGAGGCCAGCGGTGAACAGAGTTGAAGATCAAGCGGAATCTCGTTTATGCTTCAGCTCAGCCATCGTGGTGGGCCGATTCCTTCAATTTGGGAGCCTCGCCTTCATCGACGGCTTAACATGGCAACCGGCCACGAATCTGACGACTAGCAGCATCGTCACGCCGGTTAGCTTCGTTGATATCTTCATCGGATACGTTGGATCCTCCAACACCGATCACCAGGGCAGTACCGGCTCAAACGGAGGCACCATGGCCCTTGATGATTATAATCTCAACAACGCCTCAATTGGTATGCTGAGTCCATGTTTCCTCTACTAGATGAAGAGCTAGTGGGAGGATCCAACAAAGACGTGGAATTTCTCTTTAGCGGCTTCATTAATCTGGCTGGAGTTTACATGATGTCTCCATCCAACAACGGATCGATGACTCAAGATGATCTAATCTCTACGCCGGCTAGCACCGATAACGTGGCAACCAGGGACACCAAGATCGAATCTTTTAGGATCGCTTTGATAGAAAGAGCCAAAAACCCGAAAGCCTAAGAGCAAATGCTCATAACCGCACAGGAGGACCTCAAGAATCGTTAGGCCGAACTCGCATCAATCTCGAAGTGCCAGTGTAAATCGCGTTTCTCAAAATCTCATAGGCTCGATCCTAGAGCCTTGGACTTTGATGGCTGTAAAATTACTGTTATTTTTCTCTCTGTTTAAATCTCATATTTGTCAAATACTTGATAAAATATCTCTCTAGCATTGTCACTAATGACTAATTATTGCATAGATGTGCAAATCCTTTGCTTGAACTTTCTCCTTGTAGAATTGGGAACTTTTATGGAGAAATATGGAGCAATTAATGAAGAATTACGAGTTGCCAACAATCCCAAGTCAAAGAGACCACGAAGGGGTCACTCAGATGCTTTAACGATCATCGATACGGGCATGTCTCGCCCATACTATGTGCCCATACGAGGTGTCTCCGCCTCTGCCTGGTCAACACAAGCAACTTCCATGAAGGCGCCTATATTAGAATCACATCACAGCTTCCAAAAACCCTAATGTGAGTCTGTGGAACACATTTGAAGCCATTTTTCATCCAGGAGAGGAGATCCATGCCACCATCACCATAGCCATCCATTCTCTTCCTCTCCATATCCACACCATAGACATAGCCTTATACTTGTATTCTTGATCTCATCATGATTGGCGGCATTGTAAGACTATTTGCTATTTGTCTTATGAATTTCTATATAATGTTTATAATTGTTGATCTAAATAATGTGTGAGTAGTTCTCATGTGCTGCGGGCTGAGGTAAAGCCTCACAACATATGTGCATCTCCTAACTCCATGGGATGTTGTGTTGTGATTGAAATGTTAGATTTAACCTTTGTATTCGTGTTTATTGCCTCGATCCAAGGACTTGTCAGGTACTCAAGACCCTGGGGATTGATATAGGTAATTGATAGGGTTCGTAGCAGAAACCATAAAATTTCCTAACTAGCGAAACACCACTACCAAGATCAATATATGAGTTAATCCAGTAATAGGAAGGAGGTTTCAATGACATACACTTGTAGGCCGAAAGCATTTACGTTCGTGGGAACATTAACGATGTAGTCATACTCATAGCCGACCTCAAGGTCGTGTTGCCCCTCGCACGTCACCTCCTAACTCTTGCATGATAGCTCTGGTGCCATAAGTGGCAGCACCTCCGTGGTTTCGCACATGTCCGGTGCCTGACGACGACCTCTATTCTCCCTAATCAAGCCAGGATGCGGAGGTGGACCTTCTGGAACTGGGATCCAACAGCGCAATGGCGTGCCAAGGTGGTGCCGTCTCTCATGCGTGTAGTTCTTTTTGGAACCACACACACGAGACCCAACAGAGAAAGAGGGGGAATCCCTAAGGAAAATGCCTTAGGAATTCCAAATTTATTTGTTGTATTTTCCTCTCCTATTCCCCTCTATATATAGGAGAAAAGGTGGAACTGGCAATGTGGGACTAAAGGAGGAGGAGGGCACGTGGTGGCCAAGGATACGCCCCCCCCCCCCGCCGGGTGGGCCCCATAGGCCTTGTGCGCGCGGCCCGAGGAGGCTGCCGGTGGCTGGCCGGGGTGGGACCCACTACCCAACTTGCTCGCCCCACACAGCAGCCCTTGGCCGGGCTGGGGGAGCCCTAGGTGGCGGCTGCCCCTTTGGGTGGCTTCCTTCTTGGGCCTTTCCCTCTAGGGATTTGGTCCATCATGGAAGTTGCCCATTAAAATTAAAATTAAATATTATTTTTATTATCAATTCCAGTAATTAATATTAAAAACAAATTTATACATTTCCTCATGATCAATTTTTTTTGATTACTCCGAACAACTTCGGACTTCACCCGAAACACTTCCAGTTTTCTATCTTCTTTCCAACTGGGATCCAAATGATTCCATAATGATCTCAAGTGTCGTAAGACCCTTAAGTGTGTTACCCTATGGTTCAGGAATGTCACAGACATGATCATATCAATGATCATCAACGAGACCGGGATGCCCATAATGACCCCATGCATTCCACGAAGTTTTGTCATTTGAAATGTAAACTTCGAGTCCAATTCCTTTTGTTTATTTGATACATAACTTGTCCAAGATTTGATCATTGGATTCATTACACCAATCTCGTTACCAACAAGTTTACTTAACTCGTTACCGTGATATCACATCCTTTATGACCTAGTCATTTGTTGCAGCTTATTGGATGCAATGCCACTGAGTGGGTCTAGTGTTCTTCCCGTCACTTGGGATAACAAATCCTGATCTTGATCCATACGCCTCAACGTGTCCCTTTATAATACCCAACATACACCTTTATGGTTGCCCTGTTACGGTGTGACGGTTTTTGCAGTCTAAGTAGCCTCGCGGATAGTGATTAAACATGGTCTCAGGGTCTGAGGAGAAGGTATCTTAGTTTATAACTATTGAAATGGTAAACCCCGTGAAAGGAAAATGATGCCACCTAGATGGGGGTGAATTGGGCTTTCAAATAATTATGGTTTAGGCTCTAATAAATACGGAATAAAACTAACGTTTAATTTATCAAAGCACAAAACCTAAAACCACTAGGTTCAACTAAGTGCACCAACAACCTATGCTAAGCAAGACAAGCAACAAGGTGATATTAAGATATAATACTTCAAGCACAATGGATATCATAATGTAAATTTCATAAGTAAAGGGCTTAGTTGAGAGATAACCGATGGACGCGGAGATAATGATTTTTATACTGAAGTTCACTACCAAAGAAGCTATGTCTCCATTCGATAGGTGCGATGGCGCAATGCTCTCCGAACATCACAAATGGCTCACTTTGAGGTGTGGTGGCTCGATGCTCACCCAATGCCACACAAGGCCTCACCCCAAGACACGAAGGCACGCAACTCAACAATGCCACAATAGGCTCACCCTATTCTCCCGTGAGCTTGCCACAAAGGCCTACTCACTGTCCACTATGGGACACTTGAGGACGGTCACCGAACCCGTACAAGGCTTGGGGCAATATCCACAACTCAATTGGAGGCTCCCAACAATCACCACAAAGGCCTCTAGCTTGCCGGACACTCCACAACTCAATTAGAGGCCCCAAGACCACAACCACACAACTATCTAGGGTTCCAAGAACCCAAGAGTAACAAGCCCAAGATCTTGAAGTCGCCGAATCTCCATGGAGAACTTGACCTATGCACAAAATGCAAGAGGCAAGTCCTTCACTCTCATATTCCACCAAAGCTACAAAAGCTATTGAGAAAATAAGAGAGGAAGAACACAAGAGGAGAACACAAAACTCTCCAAGATCTAGATCCCAAGGATTCCTTCACAAAGAAGGAATTTGGTTTGGTAGGGTTATAGATCAAATCACTCAAAAAATGCAAGAATCATAGGAGGGGGAAGGGGAGAGGACAAGCTCTTCAAGGTCACCAATGGAGGAGAGAGAGAGAGAGAAACATACCAAAAGAGCTAACCCCACGAAGGGGAAGAGGATCCCCTTTAAAGGGCTCCAAACATTGATAGTTTGGGCCATTTACATACCTAGCCGGTAGTACCGGTGAGCCACCAGAAGTTCTGGTCACCCCGGCTCCAATGACTCGAAAGCAATTGAAACAACCTAGTTGTACATGCCAGAAGTTTTGCCCTACCCGGGCTGGAACTTCCGGTCGGTACTTTCGGTCTACTACCGACCAAGTACCGATAAGTAAAACGCGATGAAACAGAGAGATGACTGTAGGGTGTCACGACCTGAGCGTAAGTGAGCCGAAATTTCACCAGATACTACCGACGGCAAATTATGCCTGAGTGGTACTTCCGGTGTCTGGCTGGTACTACCGGCTGCACTGCTCCAATGACTCTTCTGACTGGTACTACATGTCTACTACCGGCCCAAGTACCGGTAAATAAGCATCAAAATCAGAACGGGTGCTATGAGCATTCCCATGCTCACCGGAACTAGCCCAGTACTTCAGCCAGTACTACCGGTGCCAAATTGGCCTAGCGGTACTTCCGGTGAGGCAGCAAAACTTCCGGTTAGGAAAAACTCTAGAACCAAAACTGCCATAACTTTTGCATTCGAACTCCAAATAAGATAAAACCAATTTTGTTGGAAAGATAATGACATTTAGAATATGTGAGATATCTCCCAAGTTGTGGAGCCAAAAAACCCACAAGAACAAAAATGCAATAATATATTTAAGGGAAATCCGTTTTTGATGAACTAGAGCTTGTTATGAAGATAACCAAAAGGTCTAGATCCTCTCATAAACAAGATCCAAACAACAACCAAGAAATATTATGCTATGTATGCAAAGTTTTGAGCTCTCCCGGAGAAAATGAACGAGCTACTCACTCGATAGCCCCTCTTGATAGTATGACTATCTATCCTAAACCCGGTCTCCCAACTACAAGAGACCGATAAAATAGAAAACCTATCAAGATCATACCTTTGCCTTGAGCATTCCACTTGAGCTTGATGTATACGATCTTGTCTTCTTCAAGATGGAACACCCTTATTTATTGCATTTTCTCGTGCTCGCTTGATGAAGACTTGCGAATTGCTCCCCCATACACCATGGGATAACCTCTTCTTTGAAATTGTCTTCGTCACTCCATGATCACCGGTGATGGTAAACTTCAAGCATGTGATCTTCTAGAGATGGCACATCCTTGAAGGAAATATGCCCTGAGAGGCAATAATAAAGTTGTTATTATATATTTCTTGTATATGATAGATGTTTATTTTGCATGCTATAATTGTATTGATAGGAAACATCAATACATGTGTGTTTAATAAACAAAAAGGGTTCCTAGTTATGCCTCTCTTATAGACTAGCTTGTTGATTAACAAGATGATCAAAGTTTCCTGATCATGGACATTGGATGTTGTTAATAACAAGGTCATAGCATTTGTGAAATGATGTGATGAACATTCATCCGAAGTATAGCATTACGATCAAGTCATTATGTTTATATTGCTATAACATCATACAAAGTAGTCTTAGTCCTTAGACCATGAGATCATGTTAATTGCTAACACCAGAAGAGTATCTTGATAACATCAAACGTCACACCGTAACAGGGTGACTATAAAGATGGGTTCAGTACTACGAAGGTGTTATGTTGAGGCTCATGGATCAAGAGTGGGATATTTCAATCCAGATGACAGATAGATATACTCCGGGACCTCTCGGTGATATCACATTAAGATAGCTTGCAAGCAAGTGATGTGATCACTAGAATGTTATATCACAGGAACGAGAAAAGAGTGCATGTCGGTAACGAGATCAAACTAGGTATTTGGATAGAGATGATCGAATCTCGGACATGTATTATATCATGAGACAAAGGGATTAAATTGCTGACGTTAAAGGTTCTCACGATCACAGAAGTCATCGTTGAATGTGCAGGAGTCAGTATGGATCTCCAGGTCCCGCTTCTGATTATTGATCTGAGAGGAGTCTCAATCATGTCTGCATTATTCGCGAACCGTAGGGTGACACACTTAAGGGTTGCCGGACACCATTTAGGAGCACATATGTTCCAGACAAAAGGTTTGCAAAGCGCAGGATATGTTTCGATAGAAACCGGAATTGTTTCGGGTGAAATTGCAGAAAGTGGTTCTGCATGTAATATTGAAATGTTGCAAGGGGTTTTATGTGAATGTTTGTTAATTAAAGTAATTAACAAAATTCTGAATAAAATAAATAAAAGAATTTTATTAAATGAGAGAGCATTAAATTTGGAGAAATTTAATGCATTTAAAGTGGAGACTTTAAAAGAGAATGTTAAGGGGCATTTTAATGTGGAGGGGTTACCAGCACATGAATGGGGGAGGTGAGGGGTCACCCCCCCATGCGCTGGCCATGGAGAGAGGGGGCACCCCCCTCCTCCTATAAAAGGCCACCCATTCCCTCCTTCATCCTCACACCTCCTCGTGAAGGATCTCTCTCCCCCTCTAGATATTCCCCCATGGTCTCGGATTAGCGAGATACATGTTCCCGGTGGCCTTGCGTCTGGAAGGAGTTGCTGCTTCCGCTGATTCGCTGGAGCGAGGAGGTGGAGGTTGTCCGGTGGCTTGAACGTGTGTGCGAGGACGGATGCACTGCTGTTTTGCGGCGCTCGGACTTCCACACGATCTTGAGATCGGCAAGCGTACGACTACATCAACCACGAGTTCCTACTCGTTAACAAAACTCGTTGTCTTCGAGGGTAAGTTCTCCATGGATGTATGTCCACCCATTGCTCTGTATCTAGTAGATAGATCTTGGCGTATAGTTCTCATCGTAGGAAAATTTTTGTTTTCTATGCTGCGGACCCAACAGTGGTATCAGAGCCTGATCTATGCGTAGGTGCTTTGCACGGGTAGTACACATATGTTAATATGTGGGCGATGATGATCATGTTATTGCATCTTCTATGTACTTTGGATATTGGTGGCATAGTGGGATGAAGCGGCCCGGACCAACCTTACATGTCATCGTACATGAGACCGGTTCCACGACTGACATGCAACTTGTTTTGCATAAGTGGCTGGCGGGTGTGTGTCTCTCCTACTATAGTCAATATCTGATTTACAACGAGTTGCTAATAACTTGGTTATCCTCATTGTGGTTCATGTTCGTAGGTAAGATCGGTTCTATCTCTGAAAGCCCTAAGCCACATAAAACTTGCAATTGATAAATTAGAGGCATCTAGTTTAGATCGTTGCTGGGCTAGTGTCTTGATATGGTATTGTTGTAAGTAGATGTATGATAGATACTCTTACAACTCACTTAACGTGTAAGTTCCATAGACCTTGGCCTTACACACAAAGGAATGATAGAGATCATACCACGATGCAAATGATAGAGATCAAATGCATGGACCATATCACCTCACTTCACACATTAGATGTTAGCATCTTATATTGCTAGTTTGGCGCTTTTGGTAGCATTATAAGATGATCCCTCATTTAGATATCAAGATAAAATGTGTTCTTCCTTAAGTATGCACCGTTTTGTGGATCGTGTTTTGGGGCATCACGTGATGATCAGGTGTTCTCGACTCTACGCTTTCATACAACGGGTGTAAGACAGTTTTACACACGCGAATACTAAGGTTCTTACTTGACGAGCCTAGCATGTACAGACATGGCCTCGGAACATGGACCGAAAGGTTAAGCATGAGTCATATAGTTGATATGATGCCTATATAGATACTCGCCTTTGAAGCTACACCGACTCACGTGATGACCGGACTTGGTGTAGTGGATTTGGTTCATGTAATCACCAAAAGGACACGAGGGATGTCGTTTTTGAGTGGGAGTTCATTAGTAATTTGGATTAGTTGAACTCAATCTATCATAAACTTAGTCTAAATATATTTTTCAAATTCTATTGTAGATGGCACCACCTGCTTTTAATTTCAATGTGTTCATGGAGAAAGAGAAGCTTGCTGCGAATGGTAACCAACTGGGCTATGAATTTGAGGATTCTCCTCACTGCCGCACAAAAGCAATATCTGCTAGAGGCGCCGCTAGGCCCCCACCAGCTCCTGATGCCCTTGACGAGGAAAAGAACGTCTATATAACTCGTCAAGAGGACCACAACTTAGTTCATTGCGGCATACTGTATGGGCTAGAGCCAGAACTTCGAAAACGTTTCGAAAATGGCAATGCCTTTGATACCATGGGAGAATTGAAAATGATTTTCGATACCCATACTGCCGTAGAGAGTTATAATGCTTCTGAAAAGTTCTTTAGCTGCATGATGGAAGAGAACAGCACCGTTAGTGAGCACGTACTCAAAATGTCTGGGTACGTCGATAAGCTTGTGTCCTTGGGAATAACGATTCCCATTGACTTAGCCATACATCGTGTTCTCCAATCTCTGCCACCTAGCTACAAGAGCTTCGTGATGAACTATAATATGCAGGGCATGAAGAAGTCTCTTCCCGAGCTTCTGTCAATGCTTAAGACTGCAGAAGTGGAGATTAGGAAAGAACATCAAGTGTTGATGATCAATAAGACCACCGGTTTCAAGAAGGACAAGAAAGGCAAGCAGAAGGGAAAGAAGGGCGGCAAATCTGTTGCCGCGCCTGAAAAGAAACCTCGAGCTGGCCCTAAGTCTGACACCGAGTGCTACTATTGCAAGGGGAGTGGACATTGGAAGCGCAACTGCCCCAAGTATTTGGCGGACAAAAAGGCCGGCAAGGCAAACAAAGGTATATGTGATATACATGTTATTGATGTGTACTTGACTAGTACTCGCTGTAGCACCTGGGTATTTGATACGGGATCGGTTTCTAATATATGTAACTCGGTTCAAGGGCTGCGGAACAAGCGACAACTAGCAAGGGATGAGGTCACGATGCGGGTCGGCAATGGATCAAGAGTTGATGTGATCGCCGTCGGAACGCTTCCTCTCCATATGCCGTTGGGATTAGTTATAAACCTGAATAATTGTTATTTGGTGCCTGCACTGAGCATGAACATTGTATCCGGATCATGTTTGATGCAAAGTGGTTATTCGTTTAAATCTGAAAACAATGGTTGTTCGATTTATATGAATAATATCTTTTATGGTCATGCACCTGTGTTGAATGGTTTATTTCTATTGGATCTCGATAGTAGTATTACGCATATTCATAATGTTGATGCTAAAAGGATTAAACTTGATAATGATATATCTACATATATGTGGCACTGCCGTCTAGGTCATATTGGCGTTAAACGCATGAAGAAACTCCATTCTAATGGACTTTTGGAATCACTTGATTTTGAATCATTTGATACATGTGACCCATGCCTTATGGGCAAGATGACTAGAACGCCGTTTTCCGGTTCAATGGAACGGGCGACAGATCTATTGGAAATCATACATACTGATGTGTGTGGACCAATGAGTATGTCGGCGCGAGGTGGATATCGTTATTTTGTTACTTTCACGGATGATTTGAGTAGATACGGGTATATCTATTTGATGAAACATAAGTCTGAAACTTTTGAAAAGTTCAAGGAATTTCAGAATGAAGTGGAAAATCATCGTAACAGAAAGATCAAATTTCTACGGTCTGACCGTGGAGGAGAGTATCTAAGTTACGAGTTTAGCACACACATGAAAGAGTGTGGAATAGTTTCACAACTCACGCCTGCCGGAACACCACAACGCAATGGTGTGTCAGAACGTCGTAATCGTACTTTATTGGATATGGTTCGATCTATGATGTCTCTGACTGACTTGCCACTGTCATTTTGGGGTTATGCACTGGAAACCGCTATATTCACTTTAAATAGGGCACCATCTAAATCCGTTGAAAAGACACCGTATGAATTATGGTTTGGAAACAAACCTAAGCTGTCATTTCTTAAAGTTTGGGGATGTGATGTTTATGTGAAGAAACTTCAACCGGATAAACTCGAACCCAAAGCGGAAAAATGCGTCTTCATAGGATACCCTAAGGAAACGATTGGGTATACCTTCTAACACAGATCCGAGGGCAAGGTCTTTGTTTCCAAGAATGGATCCTTTCTTGAGAAGGAGTTTCTCGCGAAAGGTGTGAGTAGTCGAAAGGTAGAACTCGAAGAGGTTATTGAACCTTCTCTTCATGAAATGGCGAGTAGCGCAGCAGCGGAAGTTGTTTCGGAGTTGAATTCACCTAATGAAGAGAGAGCTAATGATATTGATCATGAAACTCCGAAAGAGAACACTACCGAACCTCGCAGGTCAAGCAGGACACATGCAGCTCCTAAACTGTACGGCAATCCTGTTATGAATTTCATGATTGATGAAATAGATGACCCTGCGACGTATGAAGAAGCGATGATGAGCCCTGATTCCAACAAATGGCTAGAAGCCATGAAATCCAAGATGGAATCCATGTACGAAAACCAGGTTTGGACCTTGGTAGACTTACCTCACGATCGAAAGGCCGATGAGAATAAATGGATTTTCAAAATAAAAACTGATGCTGATGGTAATGTAACCATCTATAAGGTTCGACTTGTCGCAAAGGGGTTTCGACAAATTCAAGGAGTTGACTACGATGAGACATTCTCTCCCGTAGCGATGCTTAAGTCGATTAGGATTATGTTAGCAATTGCTGCATATTTCGATTATGAAATATGGCAGATGGATGTCAAAACTGCGTTCCTCAATGGTAATATTGAAGAAGAGTTGTATATGATACAACCAAAGGGTTTTGTCGATCCTAAGGATGCTGATAAGGTGTGCAAACTTCAGCGATCCATCTATGGACTGAAGCAAGCATCCCGGAGTTGGAATCTCCGCTTTGATGAGGTGATCAAAGAGTTTGGATTTGTCCAAACTTATGGAGAGGCTTGTATTTACAAGAAAGTGAGTGGGAGCAATGTGGCATTTCTGATATTATATGTGGATGACATATTATTGATTGGAAATGATATAGATCTTTTAAATAGTGTTAAAAGTTATCTAAACAACAAATTTTCGATGAAGGACCTTGGTGAAGCTTCATATATATTAGGCATTAAAATCTATAGAGATAGATCAAGACGCCTAATTGGGATATCGCAGAGTACATACCTTGATAAGATATTAAAGAAGTTTAATATGGACGAAAGTAAGAAGGGGTTCTTACGTATGTTGCAAGGCAAGACATTGAGTAAGACTCAAAGTCCGGCTACGGCGGAAGAAAGAGAGATGATGGATAAGATCCCCTATGCCTCGGCCATAGGCTCTATTATGTATGCCATGCTATGTACAAGACCAGATGTGGCACATGCTATTAGTTTGACTAGTAGGTACCAATCTGATCCAGGTTCGGAACACTGGATAGCGGTAAAGAACATCCTCAAGTACTTGAGAAGAACTAAGGATATGTTTCTTATATACGGAGGTGAAGAAGAGCTAGTCGCTAAGTGTTATCTCGATGCTAGCTTTGACACGGATCCGGATGACTCTAAGTCTCAATCCGGATACGTATTTCTCTTGAACGGAGCAGCAGTTAGTTGGAGGAGTTCCAAACAACCTGTGGTGGGTGGATCAACAACGGAGGCGGAATATGTTGCTGCTTCAGAAGCGGCGCAGGAGGCAGTTTGGATGAAAGAGTTCATTACAGAAATGGGTGTGGTTCCCAGTGCGTTGGACCCGATGGTGATCTATGGTGACAACAATGGAGCCATAGCCAACGCAAAGGAACCAAGGTCTCACAAGAATTCCAAACATATTAAGCGCCGGTTTCACTCCATCCGTGAGCATGTCAAGGATGGAGATATAAAGATTTGTAAAGTGCACACGGACCTAAATGTAGCAGATCCGTTGACTAAAGTACTCCCTAGGGCAAAACATGATCAACACCATAACTCCATGGGTGTTAGATTTATCACTATGTAAACTAGATTATTGTCTCTAGTGCAAGTGGGAGACTGAAGAAAATATGCCCTGAGAGGCAATAATAAAGTTGTTATTATATATTTCTTGTATATGATAGATGTTTATTTTGTATGCTATAATTGTATTGATAGGAAACATCAATACATGTGTGTTTAATAAACAAAAAGGGTTCCTAGTTATGCCTCTCTTATAGACTAGCTTATTGATTAACAAGATGATCAAAGTTTCCTGATCATGGACATTGGATGTTGTTAATAACAAGGTCACAGCATTTGTGAAATGATGTGATGAACATTCATCCGAAGTATAGCATTACGATCAAGTCATTATGTTTATATTGCTATAACATCATACAAAGTAGTCTTAGTCCTTAGACCATGAGATCATGTTAATTGCTAACACCGGAAGTGTATCTTGATAACATCAAACGTCACACCGTAACAGGGTGACTATAAAGATGGGTTCAGTACTACGAAGGTGTTATGTTGAGGCTCATGGATCAAGAGTGGGATTTGTCAATCCAGATGACAGATAGATATACTCCGGGCCCTCTCGGTGATATCACATTAAGATAGCTTGCAAGCAAGTGATGTGATCACTAGAATGTTATATCACGGGAACGAGAAAAGAGTGCATGTCGGTAACGAGATCAAACTAGGTATTTGGATAGCGATGATCGAATCTCGGACATGTATTATATCATGAGACAAAGGGATTAAATTGCTGACGTTAAAGGTTCTCACGATCACAGAAGTCATCGTTGAATGTGCAGGAGTCAGTATGGATCTCCAGGTCCCGCTTCTGATTATTGATCTGAGAGGAGTCTCAATCATGTCTGCATTATTTGCGAACCGTAGGGTGATACACTTAAGGGTTGCCGGACACCATTTAGGAGCACATATGTTCCAGACAAAAGGTTTGCAAAGCGCAGGATATGTTTCGATAGAAACCGGAATTGTTTCGGGTGAAATTGCAGAAAGTGGTTCTGCATGTAATATTGAAATGTTGCAAGGGGTTTTATGTGAATGTTTGTTAATTAAAGTAATTAACAAAATTCTGAATAAAATAAATAAAAGGATTTTATTAAATGAGAGAGCATTAAATTTGGAGAAATTTAATGCATTTAAAGTGGAGACTTTAAAAGAGAATGTTAAGGGGCATTTTAATGTGGAGGGGTTACCACCACATGAATGGGGGAGGTGAGGGGTCACCCCCCAATGCTCTGGCCATGGAGAGAGGGGGCACCCCCCTCCTCCTATAAAAGGCCACCCATTCCCTCCTTCATCCTCACACCTCCTCGTGAAGGATCTCTGTCCCCCTCTAGATATTCCCCCATGGTCTCGGATTAGCGAGATACATGTTCCCGGTGGCCTTGCGTCTGGAAGGAGTTGCTGCTTCCGCTGATTCGCTGGAGCGAGGAGGTGGAGGTTGTCCGGTGGCTTGAACGTGTGTGCGAGGACGGATGCACTGCTGTTTTGCGGCGCTCGGACTTCCACACGATCTTGAGATCGGCAAGCGTACGACTACATCAACCACGAGTTCCTACTCGTTAACAAAACTCGTTGTCTTCGAGGGTAAGTTCTCCATGGATGTATGTCCACCCGTTGCTCTGTATCTAGTAGATAGATCTTGGCGTATAGTTCTCATCGTAGTATTTTTTTTGTTTTCTATGCTGTGGACCCAACAGTGGTATCAGAGCCTGATCTATGCGTAGGTGCTTTGCACGGGTAGTACACATATGTTTATATGTGGGCGATGATGATCATGTTATTGCATCTTCTATGTATTTTGGATATTGGTGGCATAGTGGGATGAAGCAGCCCAGACCAACCTTACATGTCATCGTACATGAGACCGGTTCCACGACTGACATGCAACTTGTTTTGCATAAGTGGCTGGCGGGTGTCTGTCTCTCCTACTATAGTCAATATCTGATTTACCACAAGTTGCTAATAACTTGGTTATCCTCGTTGTGGTTCATGTTCGTATGTGAGAATGGTTCTATCTCTCAAAGCCCTAAGCCATGTAAAACTTGCAATTGATAAATTAGAGGCGTCTAGTTTAGATCGTTGCTGGGCTAGTGTATTGATATGGTATTGTTGTAAGTAGATGTATGATATATACTCTTACAACACATTCAACGTGTAAGTTCCTTTGGCCTTACACACAAAGGAATGATAGAGATCATACCACGATGCAAATGATAGAGATCAAATGCATGGACCATATCACCTCACTTCACACATTAGATGTTAGCATCTTATATTGCTAGTTTGGCGCTTTTGGTAGCATTGTAAGATGATCCCTCATTTAGATATCAAGATAAAATGTGTTCTTCCTTGAGTATGCACCGTTCTATGGATCGTGTTTTGAGACATCACGTGATGATCGGGTGTACTCGACTCTACGCTTTCATACAACGAGTGTAAGACAGTTTTACACACGCGAGTACTAAGGTTCTTACTTGGAGAGCCTAGCATGTACAGACATGGCCTCGGAACGCGGACCGAAAGGTTAAGCATGAGTCATATAGTTGATATGAAGCCCATATAGATGCTCGCCTTTGAAGCTACATCGACTCACGTGATGATCGAACTTGGTGTAGTGGATTTGGTTCATGTAATCACCAAAAAGGCACGAGGGATGTCGGTTTTGAGTGGGAGTTCATTAGTAATTTGGATTACTTGAACTCACTCTATCATATACTTAGTCTAAACAAACTTTACAAATTCTATTGTAGATGGCACCACCTGCTTTTAATTTCAATGTGTTCATGGAGAAAGAGAAACTTGCTGCGAATGGTAGCAACTTCACCAATTTGGCTATGAATTTGAGGATTCTCCTCACCGCTGCACAAAAGCAATATGTGCTAGATGCGCCGCTAGGCCCCCCACCAGCTCCTGATGCCCCTGACGAGGAAAAGAATGTGTATGTGACTCGTCAGGAGGACCACAACTTAGTTCATTGCGGCATACTGTATGGGCTAGAGCCAGAACTTCGAAAGCGTTTCGAAAATGGCAATGCCTTCGATACCATGGGAGAATTGAAAATGATTTTTGATACCCATGCTGCTGTAGAGAGTTATAATGCTTCTGGAAAGTTCTTCAGCTGCAAAATGGAGGAAAACAGCTCCGTTAGTGAGCACGTACTCAAAATGTCTGGGTACGCCGATAAGCTTGTGTCCTTGGGAATAATGATTCCCAATGACTTAGGCATACATCGTGTTCTCCAATCTCTGTCACCTAGCTACAAGAGCTTCGTGATGAACTATAATATGCAGGGCATGAAGAAGATTCTTCCCGAGCTTCTGTCCATGCTTAAGACTGCAGAAGTGGAGATTAGGAAAGAACATAAAGTGTTGATGATCAATAGGACCACCGGTTTCAAGAAGGACAAGAAAGGAAAGCACAAAGGAAAGAAGGGTGGCAAATCTGTTGCCGCGCCTGAAAAGAAACCCCGAGCTGGCCCTTAGTCCGATACCGAGTGCTACTATTGCAACAGGACTGGGCATTGGAAGCGCAACTGCCCCAAGTATTTGGCGGACAAGAAGTCTGGCAAGGCAAACAAAGGTATATATGATATACATGTTATTGATGTGTACTTGACTAGTACTCGCAGTAGCACCTGGGTATTTGATACGGGATCGGTTGCTAATATATGTAACTCGATTCAGGGGCTACGGAACAAGCGACAACTAGCAAGGGATGAGGTCACAATGCGGGTCGGCAATGGATCAAGAGTTGATGTGATCGCCGTCAGAACACTACCTCTCCATATGCCATCGTGATTAGTTATAAACCTGAATAATTGTTATTTGGCGCCTGCACTTAGCATGAACATTGTATTTGGATCACGTTTGATGCAAAGTGGTTATTCGTTTAAATCTGAAAACAATGGTTGTTCGATTATACGGATAATATCTTTTATGGTCATGCACCTATGTTGTATGGTTTATTTTTGATGGATCTCGATAGTAATATTACGCACATTCATAATGTTAATGCTAAAAAGATTAAACTTGATGATGATATATCTACATATATGTGGCACTGCCGTCTAGGTCATATTGGCGTTAAACGCATGAAGAAACTCCATTCTGATGGACTTCTGGAACCACTTGATTTTGAATCATTTGATACATGTGAGCCATGCCTTATGGGCAAGATGACTAGAACGCCGTTTTCCGGTTCAATGGAACGGGCGACAGATCTATTGGAAATCATACATACTGATGTGTGTGGACCAATGAGTATGTCGGCGCGAGGTGGATATCGTTATTTTGTTACTTTCACGGATGATTTGAGTAGATACGGGTATATCTATTTGATGAAACACAAATCTGAAACTTTTGAAAAGTTCAAGGAATTTCAGAATGAAGTGGAAAATCATCGTAATAGAAAGATCAAATTTCTACGGTCTGACCGTGGAGGAGAGTATCTAAGTTACGAGTTTAGCACACACATGAAAGAGTGTGGAATAGTTTCACAACTCACGCCTGCCGGAACACCACAACGTAATGGTGTGTCGGAACGTCGTAATCGTACCTTATTGGATATGGTTCGATCTATGATGTCTCTGACTGACTTGCCACTTTCATTTTGGGGTTATGCGCTGGAAACAACTGCATTCACTTTAAATCGGACACCATCTAAATCCGTTGAAACGACACCGTATGAATTATGGTTTGGAAACAAACCTAAGTTGTCATTTCTTAAAGTTTGGGGATGCGATGTTTATGTGAAGAAACTTAGGTTAAGTTGTTTATCCCATTACTACTCAGGTTAAGTTGTTTAGGTACCTCGTTATTCATCAGACACTCACATAACCTACACATTCTTTGCTACGACTCGCATGGCTCAAACAACTCCTACAGTAATGGCTCATGGGATGGAGGAACAAGCTTCGGTGGGGTTTAAAAGTAAAGGCTATGCAGTACTTGGGATTCAATTTAATGCAATCGCAACTCAATGATGCAAGAATAAGATAGAGGCAATAGGTACTGTATGGATGCAAGCATGTGGTAGTGCTTGCCTGGCAGCTCAGTTGAAGCGAGAGATGGATCTGGGTAGTACTCCGGTGATTCCTGGTAATTCTCCTGCTGGGCGTCTATTCGAAGAAGAACCAAACAAACAAGGGCCAACATAAATAAAGTGCACAAGCATATGAATTAAAGTGCGACAAGCAAACAAGCATGCCATGATGAATGATGCACAATTTACATGGCATTAAAGTAGCATGGCAAAGGTGAGGTGTGGATACAAGAATAAAGCATTTTATTATTTATTTAACCAAGTTTTATTGTCATAAACAGTTCAGATTTTGAATAATAACATGATGCATGCTTCAAATCAGAACAAGTACTGCATAGATAGAACGGGCTCGTCGCGCTGATCGATTTAGACATATTATTTGTCAAATTTGGAGTTATAGAATTGAAGTTATTAATTTATTAAGAAAAGGGCATTTTATTGTAATTTTAATCATCTCGAAATTTTAAAGTGCTCAAACCTTAATTTGAATGACATATTTGAATTCATCACATTTTTCTGATTCCAAAACATATATCATTTGTATTATTTGGATTTATATTTGAAAAGTTATTTAAATCTGATTTGAATTTGAATTTAAATCAATTTTGAAAAGGTTTAAATTAAACAGGCAACAGGATAAGCTTTTGTCACCCAGCTCGACTTAGCCAAAGTCACTGACGGGTGGGCCAGCCGCTGGCGGGGCACACGCGCGCGGGGAAACTTTTGCTACCGCAGGCTTCGCTAGCTGCTGCGGTTGACAGGCGGGCCAGCGAGCTAGGGCCCATGTGCCAGTGGGGTAACCCCCAGAGGCTGACAGGTGGGGCGTGTGCTGGGGCGCGGGTTGAGCGTGTGGAAAGGCGGGTACCTTTTTGTAAAACGCCCCGCGTCGATGACAGGTGGGACCCAGATGGACCGCGGGTTGAGCCGGCAAAAGACGCAGGGGGTTAGGTGCAAAAGGGGGCGCGGCACTGTTGTTCTTCCTCTTCTCTCTGACGAATCTGACGGGAAACGCAGCGCGGCGACAGAGCGGCGAGACGGGGACTCGATCCCGCGACGCTGGGCGCGCGCAGAGAAGCGGTACTAGTGCGGTAGGGCGGGGTAGTTGTTAGGGAGTATCTACGCGACCAGTTGAGGCGCTACGCGGCACGAGAGCGTGCAGACAACAGCGAGCGGCGGCGCACTGAGGGCGCTCGTCGAAACGACTGACGCGGCTAGGGCTGCCCGGTGAGGCGGAGCATGTCAAGGCGGTAGAGGGGCTCACCGCGGGGTGGTCGGTGGTGTCAGATCGGGGAGAGGCGCGCCAGATCGTCGAGGTTGCTGGCGTCCTGGCGGTTAGGGTTTGCGTCGGGCGGCGCCGGTTCTGGCGGTCCTGGTGCTCCTTGTCCTCGTCGGCACGTACGAGGCGAAGCAGGGGAGCCTCCTCGTTCTTCTTGACCACCTCCACGTCGTCCTGGCCGGCTGGAACGAGGGGACGACACAGTACTGGCGGCGGTCGGCGAGAGATGGTGGCGTCGGAGAAGAAGAAGGGGAGGCGAGGGCAGGGACCTGTGGTGGATCTGGGAGAGGCGGGGGAGTCGTGAAGAAGGAGGAAAGCGAGGGAGAGGGAAGAGGGGCGTGTGGGCGCGGGGTAGATGGAAAAGTGGCTTCGTCCCTTTTTCCCTTCTCCTCGATCACGTGGTCGAGCTGGGGCTCGACCTGGGTAGCCAGGGCAGGGCAGGGAGAGGGGTTGCAGGTGGGGACGGCGTGGAGTAGCAACTGGGGCCAGCATGGCAGGTAGAAATAAAGAGAGAGAGGAGAGGAGGGCTCGGGTGAGCTAGGGTGTAGCTAGGGCATGGGCTAGGGTTTGGGGTGGTTAGATGGGTAGATGGGGTGTGGGCGAGGAAGAGAGAGAGGGCCAGGTGGGGCCAGCATGATAGAGAGAGGGAGTGAGAGAAAAATAGGTAAGGTGAGGGTTATATTAGAACTAGGTTTAGGTAGAATTAGAGGCAAACTAGGGCTAGGGTTTTAATTAGGTTTTTAGGTTTAAAAGCTTGTTTATAAGATCACCCAAGAGGAGAAATGAGTGCATTGAATTAACATGAGATGAGGTGGAAGAGTAACCAAGAAAAAGAGAAAGAAAGAAGTAAGGGAAGGAGCCCTCATTTGATTCATGCATGGAGATAATTAAAAGAGAAGATGTGGATGAGAATAAAGGAGTGGTAGAGAGATGATGTAGAGGATTCCACAAAGAAGAACCACTAAAATAAAGGAAAACACTTGGGTTAAAGGTGGTGATGGTGGTTGCATGGCCCATGCAAAAATACTAAATGCCATGATTTATTTTGTGAAAACAATAATAATAGTATGGCATTATTCTTATGCATTTCCAAGAAGTGGAACTAAAGGCCAAGCAAGAGATAGTTGGATTAGATCCACCCCATTCACATGAGCTAAGAATAAATTCAAAAGAAAAGAAATACAAGCTCATGGTAAATGGAATGGTGAAATTATAAGGTGGTGAAAAGAAAGGTGATGGAGTTGAATAAAAGATATGCCCCCAACTCAACTTGGGCATTTAGACAATATATCAATAACCAAATACAATATCAAGAGGCAAATACAATTAATAATGCATATGAGAGAAGAACCAATGAAAGAGGGTTTTATATGATGCTCAAATGCAAGGTGGCATGATGACATGAGCATTATATAATTATGACGCAACAATTATATATAGGAAGTAGCCATTATCTTACCAGACCAAGTAGCATTACAATTGTTAGACAATTGGGATGCTACAGGTTCCTAGTGCATTGGACCCAATGGTGATCTATTGTGACAACAATGGAGACATAGCCAACGCAAAGGAACCGAGGTCTCACAAGAATTCCAAGCATATTAAGCGCCGGTTTCACTCCATCCGCGAGCATGTCAAGGATGGAGATATAAAGATTTGTAAAGTACACACGGACCTAAATGTAGCAGATCCGTTGACTAAAGCTCTCCCTAGGGCAAAACATGATCAACACCAGAACTCCATGGGTGTTAGATTTATCACTATGTGAACTAGATTATTGTCTCTAGTGCAAGTGGGAGACTGAAGGAAATATGCCCTGAGAGGCAATAATAAAGTTGTTATTATGTATTCCTTATATATGATAGATGTTTATTTTGCATGCTAGAATTGTATTGATCGGAAACATCAATACATGTGTGTTTAATAAACAAAAAGGGTTCCTAGTTATGCCTCTCTTATAGACTAGCTTGTTGATTAACAAGATGATCAAGGTTTCCTGATCATAGACATTGGATGTTGTTAATAACAAGGTCACAACATTTGTGAAATGATGTGATGAACATTCATCCAAAGTATAGCATTACGATCAAGTCATTATGTTTAGATTCCTATAACATCATACTAAGTAATCTTTATCATTAGACCATGAGATCATGTTAATTTCTAACACCCGAAGAGTACCTTGATAACATCAAACGTCACACCGTAACAGGGTGACTATAAAGATGGGTTCAGTGCTACTAAGGTGTTATGTTGAGGCTCATGGATCAAGAGTGGAATTTGTCAATCCCAATGACGGATAGATATACTCTGGGCCCTCTCGGTGATATCACATTGAGATAGCTTGCAAGCAAGTGATATGATCACTAGAATGTTATATCACGGGAACAAGAAAAGAGTGCATGTCGGTAACGAGATCAAACTAGGTATTTGGATACCGATGATCGAATCTCGGACATGTATTATATCATAAGACAAAGGGATTAAATTACAAGCGTTAAAGGTTCTCACGATCACAGAAGTCATCGTTGAATATGTTGGAGTCAGTATGGATCTCCAGGTCCCGCTTCTGACTATTGATCTGAGAGGAGTCTCAATCATGTCTGCATTATTCGTGAACCATAGGGTGACACACTTAAGAGTTACCAGACACCATTTTGGAGCACATATGTTTCAGACGAAAGAATTGCAAAGCGCAGGAATTGTTTCGATAGAAACTGGAAATTGTTTTGGGTGAAATTGCAGAAAGTGGTTCTGCATGTGATATTGAAATATTGCAAGGGGTTATATGTGAATGTTTGTTAATTAAAGTAATTAACAAAATTCTAAACAAATTTTAATAAAAGAGTTTTATTAAATGAGAGAGCATTAAACTTGGAGAATTTTAATGCATTTAAAGTGGAGACTTTAAAAGGGAATGTGAAGAGGCATTTTAATGTGGAGGGGTTACCACCACATGAATGGAGGAGGTGAAGGGGCACCCCATGAGCCGGCCATGGAGAGAAGGGGCACCCCCCTCCTCCTATAAAAGGCCCCCCTCCTCCTCCTTCTTCCTCACACCACCTTGTGAAGGATCTCTCTCCCCCTCTAGAATTATTCCCCCATGGTCTCGGATTAGCGAGATACATGTTCCCGGTGGCATTTCGTCTGGAAGGAGTTGCTGCTTCCGCTGGATCGCTGGAGCAAGGAGGTGGAGGTCATCCGGTGGCTTGAATGTGTGTGCGAGTATGGATGCGCTACTGAGTTGCGGCGCTCGGACTTCCTCACGATCTTGAGATCGCCAAGTGTACGACTACATCAACCACGAGTTCCTACTCGTTAACAAAACTCGTTGTCTTCGAGGGTAAGTTCTCGTTGGATGTATGTCCACCTGTTGCTTTGTACCTAGTAGATAGATCTTGGCGTGTAAATCTCATCGTAGGAAATTTTTTGTTTTCTATGCTGTGGACCCAACATGTCACGGGCTCCCACCCATTGTCATTCCGCACATGGAATAACAATCGGACTAAGTATACGAGGATAAAAGGAAGGAAGAAGGTCTAGATGACTTTCCCGTCCCATTCCGGGATCTATGGTTTGAACGGTTTATATGGCACTTTGAATCACTAACTACATTTGTTTTTAAGTCCTAACTTCCCTAGTACAATGAAATCTCCACCACATGGCTTCCCAACCATGTATTCCAACCATGATTACATTGCCCACCATTTAACATTTTATTTCATTTATAAAATGGTATTTTTCTTTTAATGCAAGTGATAGGGTTTTTGAAAAGGTTTTTGTAAAACAATTCAAAGACATGCAAGATTACACTTGTAAATGGTATGTAAGCCTAGTCTTGTAAGGTTTATGCAAGAATGAACTTGCCTCCTAATTACAGGTCGTGCAATCAACATCTTCTACCGTCGTAGGATCCAAATGAAAGTGTAGCATCATCGGTCTTGTAAGGACTAATGTTTAAAGATGTCAATATGCTGGGATGCAGGCATTCTAATCCCTCTGTACTAAATCCATGTTGATTTTTTTACGGTTTTGTCTTACTGTTAGTCTGGTGATTTCTTAAGGATTTGGTTTTAGGTTTAATTTTACTTCACTAAGTACAATAGAGTTTAAGCATTAATTACTTCTTTTAAAGCTCAATATTATAACAAGGTTTGCCATGCTTATTTGTAACTAGTGAGCAATTCTTACTTAATATTGTTTTAAGTGGTTTTAAGGTTGTATGAAAATAGTTCATTTTTAACTTTCTTTCTTTTAGCAAAAGGAATAATTTTTGAAAAAAGATCTCCTTTGAGACTATTTTCTTATCATTTTTTATCTAACTAAATTGTGTATTATTTAAGTACATATAAATTAGATTTATATTTTTTAGGACTTTTAATTAATAAAGAATTGAATTTGAATTTCTTTTATTTTTTAAGTTTTTGTTGTTATTTTTAGAAAAATATTAATTTTTTATTTTTATTGTTATTTTTAATTCTAATATTTCTTTAACCAACATTTAAAAAAATTGGAATATCACTTGTATTTTTTTAGCTATGTTAATAAGTTTTTTAAAGTGTTTATAACATAAGTTTTATTTATTTCAAGTTTTTAGGTTTTAATCTCAATTAGGTGAATAACTTTATTAACCATGTGATTTATGTGGGTTCATCAAGGCATGATCATTTGAGTTGCAAAATATTTTTAGTTGATTTTATTCAAGTTGTTTCATCTATTTAATGTAATGCAAATAGGTTTAGTTTTATCGAATTCCACATTTTTTGTAAGTTATAAATGAGTTAACAATGCATGGTTATTATGCACTTTAGACCTTATGATTTTGTGTTCTTAATTATCATATGATCATTTGGATGTCTAGAATATAGTCTAGATTAAGTAGACTTATTGATGGATTGATTTCTAGAGATTGTTGGTGTGCTGGTATGATCTAAAGAGAGATTCCTAGATTGATTTAGTTGTTATGGTTTAAATTCTTAAGTGTGTTCTTGAAGTTCTTGGTGTTCTTAGATGTGTTCTTCATGATCACAAGAGCATCTGGTTATATAGGATGGTATCTATATCAAATAAATGATCTAGAAATTAAATTTGGGTGCCTAGGTGATGTGTAGATGATAGAAAGATGCATTTCTGGAAAAATTGTGTTGATGCCCATATTTGCTTCATAATGTGTGCAAATCACTCTCCTCACCCCTCACTAAGTACTCTCTCTACCCACTAATCTACTAATATTTGATCCTAGGGACTAGATTATAACCTTTGTGGATTCCTAAGTTTGCTTGGTTAAGATTTGTAGCTCCTCCTCCTCCTGCTCCTTGTTCTTCCTTGTTATTTGTGTTCTTGAGTTGTTCGTCAAGTTATTGCTCCCTATAGATCTCTCTAAAGTAAGTGTGTTGTGTTTGGTCCAAGCAAGGATGGTGAGTTCTGAGGTTTGGGGTCTTAGGTGCATGGCTATTTATAGTGTTCTAGGATGCATAGAATGGTGACAACTCAGTATTTTGCATGGGTGACTCATGCTTTATTAACTGTGCATCATTCCTTGTAGTTTGGTTTTATGTGTATATCAATCCCCCTTCATGGTAGGATGACACCTCAAGTGGTGACTCATCACTTTCATGGATGAATAAGACTCTAGGTGTCAAGCTCTCATGAGATACCTTAGCGGCCAACTTCCTTAGGGTATAAGTTACTTAGGAGCTAAGGTTCCTAGGTGGCATTATGAAATATTTATTTTTGGATCATGACAAGTGGAATTCGTCACTAGATGGGCCTTGGGATGAATTGGACGTGTGGGCTGATTTGCATCTCAAGTGAAAACTTAATTTACAAATTAAATTGATAATTGTATGCCTCCATCTTAATTAAGTGAAAACTTAATTAGCAATGTAGATTATTTGGTCTCATCAAGGCATGATTCTTTGAGTTGCTGATACGTCCATTTTGTATCACTATTCTATATCATAATTTACTATTATTCATTGATATATTTCATATTAAGAGATGATACTTATGTTATTTCATCTGTTTTTGCATGGTTGATGACTTTTGGAGCATAGACTGCTGCAGTCAGGATTCAGATGGAAAGGTGCCGTTTGGAGGCAAAATTCGCGAAGATCAGAAAATACGGGAAAATATACGGAAAATCCTATTTTTCTAGAAGACGAAGGAAGCCAGAAGGAGGAGTGGAGATGGGCCACAAGGGGCCCACACCACCCCCTGGCGCGGGCAAGCCTAGGCCGCGCCACTAGGTGGTGTGGCTGCCCTGGCCCACCTCTGGCTCTCCCCTCTGGCGTATATAATCCTCCCGAAACCCTAATACTAGGGGAGCAACCACAAAAAGATTCCGCCGCCTCTGCGGGGCGAAAAACACCGAGAGAGAAAGATCTCTCCGGCAGACAGATTTCTGCCGGGGGAATTCCTTCCTGGAGAGGGGAGATCATAGCCATCAACACACCACCATCAAGCTAGACTTCATCGGGATCATCATCACCATCATCACCATCAGCACCCTCATCACCATCTCCATATTGCTGTAACAATTTGGTTGAATCTTGCATAGTTCTTAGGGGAAACTTTCCCAGTGTTAATTACTCTTTGTAGTTGATGCTATTGAGTGGAACCATTGAATTATTGTTTATGTTCGTATTGTTATACATCATTATTCCATCTCTGATCATGATCCATATGATGTCTTGTGAGTAGTTCGTTTAGTTCTTGAGGACATGGGAGAAGTCATGTTGTTAGTAGTGGAATTGTGTTGAGAAGGATTCAATAGTTTGATATTTAAGTTGTGGTGTACTTCTTCTAGTGGTGTCATGTGAACGTCGACTACATGACACTTCACCTATATGGGCCTAGGGGATTTCATTGTGTATTTGGCTACTAATCGTAGGGGTTGCCAGAGTGACAGAAACCTGAACCCCCATTAGGAAACCATTGCACAAGGGACGTCAGGGTCTTAGAGTTTAAAGCCATGGTTAGGTTTCTACCTTAATTACTTTCTTGTACTTACGGATGTTTGCAAGGGGTATAATCAAAAGTATGTATTAGTCCTAGGAAGGTCGGTACATTAGCACAGGTTCACCCACACAACACTTAGCAAGCTAAAGAAGATTAATCAACTATATGAAGCGAAAGCACTTGACAGTCTTCCCATGTGTCCTCGGGAACATTTGGTCATCTTAAGTAATACAACCGGCTTGTCCTTTAATGAATAAAGGATTGGGCCACTTGCTTCATTTGTTCTTATTGTCTTTTATTTACTCGTACTTTATTTTACTTGCATTATCAAAAACCCCTAAAAATCCGTTTGCTAAGTATTTGCTGAGAATTCCTGATCCATACCACTAACTAGCACCTTTTTCTCCTCGTTGGGTTCGACACTCTTACTTATCGAAAATACTACGATACACCCCTATACTTGTGGGTCATCAAGACTATTTTCTGGCGCCGTTGTCGGGGAGTGAAGCGCTATTGGAGAGTGGAACTGGTAAAGGAAACTTCTACT
The DNA here is from genome assembly GCA_910589775.1 of Avena eriantha. Taxonomy (NCBI): domain Eukaryota; kingdom Viridiplantae; phylum Streptophyta; class Magnoliopsida; order Poales; family Poaceae; genus Avena; species Avena eriantha. The sequence goes on along the minus strand of OU342743.1, from coordinate 128,259,451 downwards.
GTGAGTATTGTTTATTTCTGTTAGTTGCTTTATTTTTATTATGGATAATTCACTGAGTTTCTTATTTGGTAATGCTACTACCACTGCTAAGGTAGTAGATGAACCACCACCTGCTCAGAATGATGCTTTTAAAATACCTACAAGAATTATTGATCGTGATATGGATAACTACTATGTTGGGGATGGAACTGTCCATCCCGGTGATCATTTGCTCTTTATACACGAATTATGCGGGTTGTTCAAGTGTGCAGGTATTACTACAGATCAAGTCAAGAAAAAGTTATTCTCATTATCGTTGAAAGGAAGAGCCGAGGAATGATATAAGCTGCTGAAGAATGGTCAAGCTCTTGAATGGGAGGAAATAGTACCTCTTTTTTATTCAAAGTTTTATCCTCCTAGTGAGATTCATAAAGATCGGAATCAAATATACAACTTTTGGCCTCTTGATCGAGAGAGTACATCTCAAGCTTGGGGGAGATTGAAGTTACTAATGCTCAAATGTCCCATTCATGAGCTCCCCAACAATATTATTATCAATAACTTTTAAGCAAGACTTCCTCTACATGATAATGATTTACCGGATGCTTCTTGTGCTGGATCATTCACTCGCATGGAAGAAGAAGCTAAATGGGATCTTCTGGACTATATTCAAGACAATGCTGAAGCATGGGAGAATGACAAAGGAAGAAATTCAGGTATAAATTATGATTATGAATGCATTGAATCTTTTATGGGAACTAATGATTTTCAAAATATTAGTAATGCTTATGGTCTTGATTTACAAGTTATTACAAATTGTTTTGAGGCTTTTGCTTCTTATATTAAAATCCCAACAAAGGGATGGAGCAAGTACCATTCACCTTATAAAGATATTGTTGACTGTGTTCCTGTTGGGAGTACTGAGTATTGCACTATTGATCATGTTTTACCTGAACCTTACATTGAGAAGATACCCTTCCCAGATAAGGTAAAGGATCATCCTATGATAACTAGTGTAATCACTAAAAGTGAAAATAGAACTGTAAAACCTGATGAACAAATAAGCATTGAACCTGTTGTAGCAATTGTTAAAGATCTTGTAACTAAAAGTATAGAAGACGGGCACATAGTCTTTTGTGAGGATGCTTCTAATGTTGTCTCACATCCTAATAGAACTAAAAAGGCTAGTGTCCCTGTGCTATCTGTTAGAATTGGTGATCATTGCTATTAGGGTTCGTGTGACATTGGTGCAAGTTCAAGTGCTATTTCTTATGAGCTTCATAAAGAAATTATGCATGAAATCAGTCCCTGCGAGTTGGAAGAGATTGGTGTGGTTATTCACCTTGCTAATAGAGAAACCATCTCTCCAGTTGGTATTGTGCGGGATGTAGAAGTTCTTTGTGGTAAGATTAAATATCCTGCTGATTTTCTAGTACTTGGTTCAGCTGCTAGTAAAACTTATCCCATCATTTTTGGTAGACCTTTCTTGAGTACTTGTGGAGCTATTATAGGTTGCAAGAGGGAGAAAATCTTAACTAAGTTTGATGGGGAATCTTATGAGTTTAACTTTTCGAAATTTACTAAAGAACCTTGTGAAAATGAAACCCATAATGAGGATTTTCGAGTTGAACAACTTGCGTCTATTTCTCTTGCTCCTAACAATGCTTTGCAGCAATTTATGGAAGACCACGAAAGTGAGATCTTCATGGAAGAAAGGAATGAGATTGACGAGATTCTCCGTCGTCAACCCAAGATGCTTAATCATAACTTGCCTGTAGAAGACTTGGGTACCACGTTGCCACCTAAAAAGGATCCGGTCTTCGATCTAAAACCTCTTCCTGACGATCTTAAATATGCTTACATTGATGATAAAAAGATATATCATGTTATTATTAGCTCTAAACTTTCAGGGAAGGAAGAAGAAAGGTTATTGGAGGTCTTGAAGAAACACCGAGGGGCTATGGGCTATACTCTGGATGATTTAAAAGGGATTTCGCCTACTATATGTCAGCATGCCATCAATATAGAACCAGATGTAAAGCCAGTAATAGAGCACCAACGGCAGCTGAATCCTAAGATGAAAGAAGTGGTAAGAAATGAGGTATTAAAACTCCTTGATGCTGGTATTATTTACCCTATTGCTGATAGTGAATGGGTTAGTCCTGTTCATTGTGTTCCTAAAAAGGGAGGAATTACCGTTGTTCCTAATGATAATGATGAGCTTATTCCCCAAAGAATAGTAGTAGGCTATAGGATGTGCATTGATTTCAGGAAAGTTAACAAAGTTACTAAGAAAGATCATTACCCGCTTCCTTTTATTGATCAAATGTTAGAAAGGTTGTCTAAAAAGACCCACTTTTGTTTTCTTGATGGTTATTCTGGTTTCTCTCAAATTGCTGTTAAACAACAAGATCAAGAAAAAACTACTTTTACATGCCCTTACGGAACCTATGCTTATAGACGTATGCCTTTTGGTTTATGTAATGCTCCTGCTACTTTTCAAAGATGCATGTCTGCTATCTTTCATGGTTTTTGTGAGGAAATTGTGGAAGTGTTCATGGATGACTTCTACGTCTATGGAACTTCTTTTGATAATTGTCTACACAACCTTGATAAAGTCTTGCAGAGGTGTGAAGAAACTAATCTTGTTCTTAATTGGGAGAAATGCCACTTCATGGTTAATGAAGGGATTGTCCTTGGGCATAAGGTGTCCGAAAGAGGGATAGAGGTGGATAGAGCTAAAGTTGAGGCAATCGAGAAAATGCCCTGCCCAAGAGACATGAAAGGTATTCGTAGTATCCTTGGTCATGCTAGTTTCTATAGAAGGTTTATTAAAGATTTCTCTAAGATATCAAAACCCCTCACTAATCTTCTTCAAAAAGATGTACCCGTTGTTTTTGATGATGATTGTAAGGAAGCTTTTGAAACTCTTAAGAAGGCTTTAACTACAGCTCCTATCGTTCAACCACTTGATTGGAGTTTACCCTTTGAAATAATGTGTGATGCTAGTGATTTTGCTGTAGGTGCTGTCCTTGGGCAACGAATTGATAAAAAGTTAAACGTTATTCATTATGCTAGTAAAACTCTTGATGCTGCTCAAAAGAATTATGCTACTACTGAAAAAGAATTCCTAGCTGTCTTTTTGCTTGTGATAAGTTTAGACCTTATATTGTGGACTCAAAAGTCACCATTCATACTGATCATGCTGCTATTAAGTACCTTATGACGAAGAAGGATGCTAAGCCTAGGATTATTAGATGGGTGCTGCTTTTACAAGAGTTTGATATGCATATTGTAGATAGGAAAGGTGCTGAAAATCCTGTAGCTGATAATTTATCTCGATTGGAAAACATCTCTTTTGATCCTATGCCTGTTAATGATAGCTTCCCAAATGAATAATTGGCTGCAGTAGGGGTTAGCTCGCGAGGGACCCCTTGGTATGCTGATTATGCTAACTTTATTGTCTCCAAGTATTTGCCTCCAACTTTCATAGCTCAGCAAAGAAGGAAGTTCTTTTACGATTTGAGGCATTATTTTTGGGATGACCCACACTTATATAAAGGAGTGGATGGTATTATGCGAAGATGTGTTCCAGAATATGAACAAAAGGAGATATTGCGTAAATGTCATGGTAGTGCTTATGGAGGACATCATGCAGGAGATAGAACTGCACAAAAGGTGCTACAATCAGGTTTCTACTGGCCTACCCTTTTTAAATATGCAAGAAAATTTGTTTTATCTTGTGACGAGTGTCAGCATGTTGGTAATATTTCTAGACGCAATGAAATGCCTATGAACTACTCTCTAGTTATTGAACCCTTTGATTGCTGGGCATTTGACTTTATGGGTCCTTTTCCTCCCTCAAAAGGTTATACTCATATTCTTGTTGCCGTTGATTATGTTACTAAGTGGGTAGAAGCCATACCTACGAAGAGTGCTGACAGGGAGACCTCTCTAAAAATGCTTAAGGATGTTATCTTTCCTAGGTTTGGAGTGCCTAGGTATCTCATGACTGATGGAGGTTCTCATTTCATTCATGGTGGTTTTATAAAGACCCTTGCTAAATATGATGTTAATCATAGAATTGCTTCAGCTTATCACCCCCAAACTAGTGGGCAAGTAGAGTTATCAAATAGAGAAATTAAATCCATCTTGCAAAAGACTGTTAATAGATCTAGAAAAAACTGGGCTAAAAAGTTGAACGATGCTTTATGGGCTTATATGACTGCCTACAAAAACCCTATGGGGATGTCTCCTTATAAAATGGTTTATGGGAAAGCTTGTCACCTACCTTTAGAATTAGAACACAAAGCTTACTAGGCAGTTAAAGAAATCAATAGAGATTGTAAGCTCGCTGGTGAGAAAAGATTATTTGACTTAAGTTCTTTAGATGAATGGAGGAGTGAATCCTATGAGAATGCTACGCTCTTTAAGGAAAAAGTTAAAATATGGCATGACAAGCGAATACTTAAGAGAGAATTTCATGTTGGTGAGAAAGTTCTATTTTATAGGTCTTGTCTCAGATTTTTTGCAGGAAAACTACTGTCAAATGGGAAGGACCTTTTGTTATTGAAGAAGTGTACCGTTTGGGAGCAATAAAAAATTCTTCTTTAAAAGATAATACTACACAAGTAGTGAATGGGCAGCTACTCAAGCACTATATTGCTAGAGATTCTTACAATGAAGATGTTGATGCCTTTCAAGTTATAACTCCAGAAAAATTTATCAAGGACCAAATTCAGAGACCCGCAGAGTCCGTTTTCAAATAGGTAACAGTTCTGGTAAGAAAAGTTCTGTGAAAATACTATCCAACTATATTTTTGCAGTTTTTAGCCAAAAAGGAAAGCTACGAAGCGAAAGAGGGACGGAAATGGAGCCAGGGTGGCTCACACCACCCTGTGGCACGGGCCCACCCTTGGCTGCGCCACCAGGTGGTGTGGCCACTCCGGACTCCGCCTCCGACTCGTTTTCTCCTAGTACCTTCCTTTTGTTGTGAAACTTTGTAATATATAATCCCCCGGATCCCCCGAGGTTCGTATATCGTGTTTTCGTTTTGATCTGTTTCTGCCAGGAACTATCTTTGGAAGCTTTGAAGCACAATGGTGTCTGCCAAGGATAAAGGAAAGGAGCCTATGGAGGAAGATCCCCAAGACCCCGAGATCAAGAGTGAAGGTGAAGAGGAGATAAAGCAAGGCCAACATCCGCATGCTGGCACTACCATTGCAAGCATTGGAGTGTTGGCAAGATCTGTCAGCGTCAGAAGGACTGCACGGATGTCAAGTGGAGGAAAAACTCCGCGTCACTGTTTAGCTCCAAGGGAAAGAATACTCCAAGGAGGAAGAGTGGAAAAAGAATCATAAGAGCTAGGATCCATAATCTGACATGATCACGCACCGCATCGAGCACAACTCGGAGTTGATTCGTACTCTCACCTTTGAGATTGAGGACTTGGGGAAATTGATCAAAGAGTTCATCAAGAGGATACCACCACCAAAGGAGTAATTCATCATCAGGTTTGGCATTCCCTTGCTTTGTTCCAAGCTTGGGGGAGTGCCACGGTATCACATCACTATCTTCTATCTTTTTACCTTTTTAGTAGAGTCATATCATGAATAGAGAAGTTATCATGTAGGATGGTTTGCATTATGGAAGTGTCCCCTCTCTCGTTAGATATGTATCCCTTGGTGTGAGTTGCCGTTATGGAATATTAATGAGAAGTTCTATCATTTACTCTTTTGCATATCTTATATTAGTTTTCAATTTGTGGTTATATGATTGATCTTGTTGTTAGTATTGGTATCACTCTGGGATCATTGAGTTAATTTAGTTGGTTTTGGAAAACCTGGCTTGGTCAGTAGCAACACTATTTTTGAGAGTTGAATGAAAAAGATAAAAGTACTCTAAAGAAATATAATTTCATCATCTTTCTTTCTTGATTTGCTCATAAGTCTAGTATTCTCTAGTTAAGATCTTTTGGGCTTCCAAGGAAGATTGCATGTTTTTCTTTATCACTTGTATGTTTGTTTGTTTGTTTGTTTCCTTCAACTCTTATACTTGCTACCCAGCCTTGCTAGCCAAAAACCTGTACTGAGAGGGAATTCTTCTCGTGCATCCACTCCTTAAAACCAAAACCTTTGCCATTTGTGTCCACCATACCTACCTATTAGCATTATTGCTATTCCAAGTAAATTCTTGTTTTTATCTACCTTCCAAATTAAACTTGTTATGTGAAAATTAGTGATTAAAGCTCTCACGAACTTGATGGCGCACTTTACTTTCTTGCATTTAATAAACTTGAACCATTGTGCTCACCTATGTTGCGTATATGTGATACGTTGCAAACGTATCTATAATTTTTGATGTTCCATGCTTGGTTTATATCTACTTTCTTATGTTTTGTCCACACTTTGGAGTACTTTTCATATGATTTCTTGGACTAACCTATTAACAAGATGCCACAGTGCCAGTTGCCTGTTTTCTGCTGTTTTTGGTTCCAGGAAAGTAAGAAAATGAATATTCTCAGAATTGGACCGAACAAAAGCCAAAGCTGATATTTTACTAGAAGACACGTGGAGCCAGAAGACGAGACGGAGAGGGGCCAGGGGCTGGCCACACCACCTGGTGGCGCGGGCCAGGCCAGACCGTGCCAGGGGGTGGTGTGGGCCCCTCTAGCACCCCCTCGGTCTCCCCTCTCGCCTATAAGAGCCTCCCGATGCATAAACCCTAAATAGTCAAGCCTCTAGACACGAAAAGTTCCGCAGCGCCGCCTCCAACAAAGGGGAGATTTGGGGGACAGAAAGTCTCTGTTCCGGCACCCTACCGGGACGGGGAAGTGCCCCCGGAGCCATCTCCATCGATCTCCACCACCATCTCCATCACCATTGCTGATTCCCATGATGAGGAGGGAGTAGTTCTCTCTCGAGGCTAAGGGTTCTACCGGTAGCTATGTGTTCATCTCTCTCTATGCATGATCTTATTGTGATCACGAGCTTTGTAATCAAGTATATCTACCTTCCTACTCAGGTGCTTTAATAGATCTCTGCTCTCCCCATGTGTGTGAAAGTGACAGCGTGCACACCATGGTGGCACTTAGGCTAGAGGTTACAAATACTTGTTATGAGTTATATTTGGAGTTGGATGTCTCTATGAAATTGTGGTGTTTGTTGGACCTATCTTGAGCTCAAGGTGACAGTGTGGGGTTATCTAGAGGGGAAAGGCTTACTTTGAGGTGTGTTGTTATAGCCCTACCATCGATTAGAGTGTCCAACTGGAGAGTAGTTCAGCGTAGTATCATAAAGAAGAATATATATATATATATATATATATATATATATGAGAGAGTGTTCACTAGTGAAAGTATGATCCCTAGGCCTTGTTTCTAAGCATTGATACACCGTTTGCAATTAGATTTGTTACATGTTTGCTTGCTTCCATCTTTATTTCAGTTTGCCTTTAGTCTTTTTCCACGTCAATCACACGCCAGCAAGCTATTTTCTGGCACCATTACCACTTATAATTATCTATACCACTTGTATTTCACTATCTCTTCGCCGAACTAGTGCACCTATACACCTAACAAGTGTATCGGGTGTGTTGGGGACACAAGAGACTTCTTGTATCTTGATTGCAGGGTTGCTTGAGAGGGAATACCTTTGACCACTTCCTCCCTGAGTTCGATAAACCTTAGGTGATCCACTTAAGGGAAAACTTGCTGCTGTTCTACAAACCTCTGCACTTGGAGGCCCAACAACTGTCTACAAGAATTGAAGTGCGTAGACATCAAGCTATTTTCTAGCGCCGTTGCCGGGGAGGTAAGGTAAAAGGTACTCACATCCTCCGATGTGAGTCCTCGAAGTTATTTCCTTTAGATTCTGCAATTTTGTCTTTTTGTTTCTTGTTTTCACTAGTTAGGCTTAATGGAAAAAAAAATTTAGAGAGCTTTATAGTATTTATCTTGAGTTAGGACATGAAGTGTTTGAAGAGAAAATTAAAAAACCTATGGAACTTTAATACATGCTAATAGCAATGTTGTTAGTATGAATTCATTGGACACCATTATTGCTAATGCTATGGAAAAGTCTAAGCTTGGGGAAGCTAGTTTTTATGAAAATGATCTTTTTAGTTCCCCAGCTTTGGAAGATAGCTATTCTATTGCTTATGATGATGCTATGCCTCCAATATATGATGATTACAATGATGAGTATGATATTTTTAGTCCACCTACTATTGAGGAGGAAATTAATTATGATTACAATATGCCTCCTATATTTGATGATTATAGTGATGAGAATAATAATGATAACTATTTTGTTGAATTTGCTCCCACTACAATTAATAAGAATGACTATGTTTATGTGGGGAGTATTAATTCTTTTATGCATGTGGCTCATGATAAGAATGTTTCATGTGATAGTTATATTGTTAATTTTATTTATGATGCTACTGAAAGTTATTATGAGAGAGGGAAGCATGGTTTTATGCATCTCAATAATATTAAGTTTCACCTCTTTGTGTTGAAAGTCTTGAAGTTGCACTTGTTTTGATTTACTATGCTTGTTACTTTGTGCTTTCATGACTTGTTTCTTTACGAGATTCCTATGCATAGGAAGTGGGTTAGACTTAAATGTGCTTTGAATTTTCTTCTTGATGCTCTCTTTTACTTAAATTCATATGTCTTATGTGAGCATCTTCTCAAACTATCATGCCTAACTTAAAGGCGTTAAAGAGAAGTACTTATTGAGAGATAACCCAAAAGTTTTAGATGAGTCTTGGAAGTTATTACCTCTGTAATAACATCTCCTTATTCTTTTTATTTGCTTTTTATGCCAAGAGTAACCTCTAATGAGAGAGAAGTAATGATTGGGAAAGTTTCTGTCCCGAAACAGATTTCTGTGCTTCACCGTAAATATTCGTGTAAAATCTCTGAACGTATTTTTGAGGCGTGAATTTTGGTGCTTCTGCCCCAGGTTGTTATCTAACTTTCGTTAGTTCAACACTTTTTGATTGAAGCAACATAAGGTCTTCGAAAAAATTCGTCTTTATCTGCTGGTCTGTTTTGACAGATTTCTGCCATTTTCTGCATTTGCTTCTTGTTGGTTCCTTTTTGAGTTCTTTTGGGGAATTGAGATTTTTGAGGGAAGTGCTTCAGTAACTAGTGTTCTAATGGAAGTTTATTTGGTGTTAAAACTGAACCTTAAGACCTATTATCTTGAGTACACTAATGTTGCTAATAAAGATTGTGTGAAGTTTTGTATGAAGGAAAAATTTCAGGTGTATGGAAGGAATGAGTAATGAGATGAAAGATGGACTAAAGCTCAAGCTTGGGGATGCCACGCGTGTCACCCCAAGAAATATCCAAGAAGTACAAGCGTCAAAGCTTGGGGATGCCCAAGGCATCCCCCTCTTCATCAATAAAAATCTCAGGTTGCTTCCAAACGTTTCATTTTTATTGTTTCATGCACAGTTGTGTTGTTCTTGGAGCGTATTCTTCTTCGTTTTTGTTTTGGTTTTTCGTTTGCTTGGTTTGCTTAGTTTGCTGAATAAATTGGTTGGACCCCCTCTTTCATACATTGGTTTGCAAATAGTTTGGTTTGGATTGGAAAAGAGTAGGAAAGTTCATACTTATGTGGTAAAAAGAGCTTGTTTTTGACTGTGGCCTATGCTTTGTCATGCCATGCTTGATATTGTTTTGGCTTTATGCTTAGTATTCTTTGTTGTAGCATGACTTGTTATAAACAATTTAGATTGCTTAATGTGCCTTGGATGAATCATGCATTGTTTTAGCATATTAAAGCATAGTATAGTGGTATTCTCCTTTGATGCTTTATTTGGGTTGACTTGGCACATGCTCATGTTGGGTTCCGTAGCAGAAAACAAAAAAATTCTATCTACTCGAACACTAATACTAGGATCTATACTATGTAGACATAAGTAACGGAGAAGGAATACAGTATTCATACCTTTGCAGAGAGAGGCACGCCTTACGCATGAAGGCGTATATTGATGAAGACGAGCAGCACCCCAAATGTGGTGCCTCCGAAGTTCGTCACACGTACGATGTAGGGGACGTCAACCGGGCTCCGATCCAGCCAAGCAGCAGAAGAAGTAGATGCCGGATCGCCGATCACACAACGGTAGTGTGAAGGTGGAGAACTCAACCACGAGGTCCACCCCAATATTACAGGGAAGTCCTCAGCAGATGAGAGAGAAAGAATGAGAGGAATGGGTGTTCTTCAAGGGGAGGGGGGACCCCTTTATATAGTGGGAGGGGGTGCACCACCCAAGGGCCAGGCGGTGTGGGACTAATCCCACACCCGCCGGCCACCTTGGGGCATCCGCCAGCCCTAGGTGGGCCCCACTGGGGCGGCCCACCAGCCCTAGGCCGGCCCCCACTCCCTAGGCGCCTTGCCCACTTGGGCCTCCCTTCGGGTGAGGCCCATTAGCAATATAGTGCCTTTAAAAATAAAATAAAATATATATTTAATATTAATTCTCCAATTAACATTCAAATACACATATTATATTATTCCTTCACTCCGGAACAACTTCTGGACCCCTTTCCGATCTCCATCGGGTGTTACCGAAACTATTCCGGTCTCTCTCTCTATTTCTCATATGATGCCTCATCTACCCTAAGCATCCCTACCCTTAAGCGTGACATCCTTCGGTTCGGAAACACTCCGGACATGATAGAGACCACTCTCATATCAATGATCAATAGAGGGACCTGGATGGCCATGTGACCCCCGTGTGTTTCACGAATACAATCGCTCGAACCGTGAGATAGTCGTTCCGCATTCCCTTTGTCATACGATACCTAATTCATCCGAGACTTGATCTTCGGTATCTCTATACCTTAGTTCGATCATCTTACCAATGAACTTGTTTTCTCGTTCTCATATCGTTGCATTCCGTGACCTAGTCACATGCTTGCAAGCTTCATTAATGCAACGTCACCGAGATGGCCACATGTATCTGTCCGTTACATGGACTAGACAAATCCTGGTCTTGATATGTACTCCTCTACGCATTCCTTTGGAAAACCTGAGTGGCACCTTTTTGATCGCCCTGTTACGAGATGATTCTTGATAACCATCTAAGCTTCTTCCAGAATGGTAATTTGCATTACCTCACAATCAAAGGATCTGGTTGCGAGGTTCTTTATGTTTTATCATCAATGGTGAACTTTGTAACTAGATATCATTACGATATAATGGTCGGATGTTTGTCTATCATGTTATTCAACTAATAACATGACCTCATTGTTAGTTGGCATAAATGCCCATGATCTTGAAACATAGACCATCCTCATGACCAATGAACTAGTTCACTAGAGGTAACTAGAGACACGGTTTGTTTACATACCATACGTGTATTAACGTTTCGTATTAACACAGTTATAGCACAATATGAAACGTATTATGAACATACATGAGATATATCAAATAATACACTTTATTATTTGCCTCTAGGGCATAACTCCTCCAGTCTCCCACTTGCACTAGAGTATACAAAACTAGTTTACAATAGGCAGGAACCTAACACCAATGGAATCTCGGTGTTGTTCGTGCTTGTCATGTTGGAGAGCTTTAGTCAAAGGATCTGCGACATTTAGTTCCGTATCTACTTTGCAAATCTTGACTTCACCTTCGTCAAAAATCTGCCGGATGACGTGAAATCTAAGCTTGATGTCTTTGGCTGTGGAATGAGTTCTTGGTTCCCTTGCATTTGCAATAGCTCCCGTGTTATCACAATAGATCGTCACGGGGTCTTGTGCATTGGGAAAAACTACTAGTTCGATGACAAAATTCCTTAGCCAAACAGCTTCATTTGCTGCAACAATGTATTCAGACTCCATTGAAGATTGTGCCACCACCGGCTGCTTCTTGCTTTTCCATCTTACCGCCCCCACCATTTACCAATAAAAAAAATCCTGTTTGACACTTTGAGTCATCGTGATCTGAATTCCAGCTCGCATCTACATAACCTGTTACGTTTAGAGATTCATCATTTCCTCCATAGATCAGGAACATATCCTTTGTTCTTCTCAGATACTTTAGGATATTTTTCATAGCTGTCCAGTGATCCGGTCCTAGATTACTCTGATATCGGCTCGTCACATCAGGTCGGGTACTAAGCATTGCATACATGATAGATCCTATTGTAGAAGCATAGGGGACGTAAGACATCTTCTCTCTATCATCGTCCGTTACAGGACATTGAGTCATACTCAAGTTGCAATTCTTCATATAGGTGTAAAACCCCTCTTGGTGTTTTCCATTTTGAACCTCTTCAAAATCTTATCTATGTAAGTACTCTGACTTAATGCTATTACGTGCCTTGATCTATCTCTATAGATCTTGATTCCTAATATGTATGCAGCTTCACCTAGATTCTTCATGGAAAATTGGTTGCTCAAATACACTTTCACGCTATTCATAAGATCCACATCGTTTCCCATGAGTAATATGTCATCCACATATACTACTAAGAAAACAACTGAGCTCCCACTCGCTTTCTTGTAAAAACAGAACTCTTGTTGGTTTGGACAAATCCAAAACTCTTGATCACTTGATCAAAATGTTGGTTCCAGCTCCGAGATGCTTGCTTCAACCCATAAATGGACCGTTGGAGCTTGCATACCTTTCCAGCATCCTTAGGATCAACAAAACCTTCCGGTTGCATCATATACAACTCTTCATCAATGTGACCATTGAGGAATGCGGTCTTGACATCCATCTGCCAAATTTCATAGTCGAAATGTGCAGCAATTGCTATTAAAATCCTGACAGCCTTAAGCATCACTATGGGAGAGTAAGTATCGTCGTAGTCAACTCCTTGGATTTGTCAAAAACCCTTTGCGACAAGTTGAGCTTTGTGAATGGTCACATTACCATTCGCATCTGTCTTTTTCTTAAATATAGATTTATTTTCCACGGCCTTGCGGCCTTCTGGAAGATCCACCAAGGTCCAAACTTGGTTTTCATGCATGCATTCTATTTCGGATTTCATGGCTTCCAGCCATTTCTCGGAGTCAGCACTATCCATAGCATCTTTGTAGTTTGCAGGTTCTTCCTGTCCATCCAGGCTGACAGACATCACAAGGCTGTTGTACCAATCAGGAGTGGCACGAACCCTTGTAGACCTGCGAACCTCAGGAGTCTCGATGTCATTGTTTTGAGCATCATCAATTGGCTCTTCCTCCATGTTGGAGAGCGGTTTCGGAATAGCTTCAGTTGCGCTACTCGGAATTTGGAGAGAAGGGTCAACAATTTCATCTAACTCAATTTTCCTTCCACTCACTCCTTTTGCAAGAAACCCTTTCTCGAGAAGGGTGCTATTTCTTGCGACAAACGTTTTGCCTTCGGCTTGGTTGTAGAAAGTATACCCAGCGGTTTCCCTTGGATATCCCACAAAGATACATTTTTCTGATTTGGATTCGAGTTTGTCAGGCTGTAGTTTCTTGACGTAAGCCTCACAGCCCCAAACTTTTAGAAATGACAACTTGGGCTTCTTCCCATGCCATATCTCATATGGGGTTGTCTCCACGGATTTGGATGGTGCTCGGTTTAAAATAAAAGCGGCGGTTTCTAACACGTATCCCCAAAAAGACACAGACAAATCAGTTAAAGACATCATGGACCGTACACTATCTAATAGTGTTCGGTTATGGCGTTCCGACACACCATTACGATGTGGTGTTCCGGCTGGCATAAGCTGCGGGATGATCCCACAGTCCTTCAAGTGCATGTTAAACTCATAACTCAAATACTCGCCTCCTCGATCCGATCGAAGGTGCTTGATTTTCTTGTTAAGTTGATTCTCTACCTCTTTCTGAAATTCCTTGAATGACTTGTGCTTCATCAAGTAGATATATCCATATCTGCTTAAGTCGTCAGTAAAGGTAACAAAGTAACGATAACCATTGCATGTTGAGACACTCATTGGTCCACATACATCCGTATGTATGATCCCAAGTAGGTCTATAGCTCTCTCCACTATACCGGAGAATGGTGTCCTAGTCATCTTGCCCATGAGGCATGGCTCACATGTATCAAGGGATTCGAAATCCAATGATCCAAGAAGCCCTTCTGAATGAAGCTTCTTCATGCGTTTTACGCCAACATGACCAAGAAGGCAATGCCACATGAACATGGAATTATCGTCACTATGCTTACAATGTTTAGCATCAACACTATGGATGTGTGTATCACAATCAAGATCAAGTAAGAATAAACCATCACGTACAGGAGCATGAACATAGAAAACATCATTCATATAAATTGAACAACCATTTGTTCCTGATTTAAACGAATAACGGTCTTGCAACAAGCAAGACCCACTCACAATATTCATACTCAGTGCGGGTACATAATAGCATTTATTCAAAACCAACAATAATCCTGATGGCAGACGCATGTGCAGGGTGCCGACGGCCATCACTTCGACTCTCGAACCATTGCCGATGCGCATCGTCACCTCGTCTTTCCTCAGGCGCCTCCTACTCTACAGATCCTGCTGAGAGTTACAAATGTGAGCAACAGATCCGGCATCAAATACCCAGGTGTTACTCCTGGCGCTTGTAAGGAATACATCAATAACATGTATATCATATATACCTTTGTTCGGGATGGCTATCTTGCCAGCTCTCTTGTCTTTAAGGTACTTAGGGCAGTTGCGTCTCTAGTGCCCGTCCCCTTTGCAGTAGAAGCACGAAGTGCCGGGCTTAGGACTAGGCTTGGAAGTCTTTGAGGTGCTAGGAACAAACCTATCATCCCTCTTAGACTTTTTACCCTTGCCTTTCCCTTTTTTCCCCGGTTTCTTAAAGTTGGTGGTCTTGTTGACCATCAGCACCGTGTGCTCCTTCTTGATTTCAACCTCAGCAGTTTTGAGCATAGCGAACACCTCAGCAAGGGTCTTAGTCATCCCTTGCATGTTGTAGTTCATCACAAAACTCTTATAGCTAGGGGCAGCGAGTGCAGCACCCTATCTATAGCGAGCTCCTCCAGAATTTTGCAATCCAGGGCGTTTAAGTGCTTAACGTAGCCAGACATTTTGACCACGTGCTCACTAATACTGCTGTGCTCTTCCATTTTAGCAGAGAAGAAGAGCTCGGAAGCATCATACCTCTCTGCACGAGCTTGTGGAGCAAAGACAGCCTTGAGATCCTCAATGATCTCAAAGGCATTCATCTTCTCAAAACGCTTTTGAAGCTCCGGCTCCATGGCATAGAGTATTCCACTCTGGATGAGGGAGAAATCATCCGCCTTGGACTGCCAGACATTCTTTTCGTCCTGGGAGGCGGAATCTGCAGGCTTGGCCGGAAGCTCAGCCTCGATGACATAAATCAACTTATAGGGGACTAGGAGGATCCTAAGATTGCGGAACCATGCGGTGAAGTTGGTTCCATCAGTTTTCAGCTTGTCCTTCTCGAGGAAAGTGCTAAGGTTGAAGGTGGGTGGGCGAGACATCTACAAAGGAATTTGCAAAGTATTTAGACTATGTTCACAATAACGAGTTCAAGTTTTAGCTAAAAGAACTCCCACTTAAACAAACATCCTTCTACTCGTTTAGTGATCAAATGATCCCAATCCCCTGCACCTCCCCCAATTAAACATAGCCATCAGTGCAGTATCAAGGGTGGACATTCCCTAATGTCGATCACATCAACTATGTGATTCATGCTCGACCTTTCGGTCTCTTGTATTCCGAGGCCACGTCTCTGTAACGTGCTAGGCTCGCTAGTTCTAACTCGTGTGTATTCGCAGTGCAACATGGCTTACACCCACTGTATGCGAACGTAGATATGTCTGACACCCAGGCCTGTCACCCTGGATCGCCTCATACCGAAGAACTTTCTTGGTGGTGCACACACAAGGGGAATACGATAACTGGAATACTATGAGGGATTATCTTATTATGCTACCGTCTAGTAAGTATACTAGCATAATAAGTAATACTTCAAAAGTAAAGTGTTATGACATGGTTGTAGCTTCATGATCATCATCAACAGCCTTAAAGTTTCACAAACTTGTCAATGCCATGTTACAATACTTGCCCCCTATGCAATAAGGAAGATAGACGCCTCTATATTAACTATTGCATGTTTTATGTGGCTTTAGGGCTTTCGTAGTAGAACCCCTTCCCACCTACGAACATCGAGCCACAACATGGATTCAATGATTATCGTTCTTCTTCCCTTTTCAGGGCCCTCCAGTGTTAATACCATATCAACTACTGTAGAGACACAGACACCCCCTAAGGCACTTTGATTCGTGGACCAGTCTCGTGAATCACCACGTGAGGTCGGTTGGGGGCCGCTTCATCAAACAGTGCCGCGATATGAACAGTAATACTAAAAGAGGGTAGAAACTAGAGAATCAATGCCCACATATTGCTATGTGTTCTATCCGTACGACATGTCTACTCATAGACCCGCTCTGATACCACTGTTGGGTTCCGTAGCAGAAAACAAAAAAATTCTATCTACTCGAACACTAATACAAGGATCTATACTATGTAGACATAAGTAACGGAGAAGGAATATATTATTCATACCTTTGCAGAGAGAGGCACGCCTTACGCAGGAAAGCGTATATTGATGAAGACGAGCAGCACCCCAAATGTGGTGCCTCCGAAGTTCGTCACACGTCCGATGTAGGGGACGTCAATCGGGCTCCGATCCAGCCGAGCAACGGAAGAAGTAGATGCCGGATCGCCGATCACACGACGGTAGTATGAAGGTGGAGAACTCAACCACGAGGTCCTCCCCAATATTACGGGGAAGTCCTCAGCAGATGAGAGAGAAAGAATGAGAGGAATGGGTGTTCTTCAAGGGGAGGGGGGGCCCTTTATATAGTGGGAGGGGGGTGCACCACCCAAGGGCCAGGTGGTGTGGGACTAATCCCACACCCGCCGACCACCTTGGGGCAGCTGCCGGCCCTAGGTGGGCCCCACTAGGGCGGCCCACCAGCCCTAGGCCGGCCGGCCCCCACTCCCTAGGTGCCTTGCCCACTTGGGCCTCCCTTCAGGTGAGGCCCATTAGCAATATAGTGCCTTTAAAAATAAAATAAAATATATATTTAATATTAATTCTCTAATTAACATTCAAATACACATATTACATTATTCCTTCACTCCGGAACAACTTCCGGACCCCTTTCCGATCTCCATCGGGTGTTACCGAAACTATTCCGGTCTCTCTCTCTCTCTCTCTCTATTTCTCATACGATGCCTCATCTACCCTAAGCGTACCTACCCTTAAGCGTGACATCCTTTGGTTCAGAAACACTCCGGACATGATAGAGACCACTCTCATATCAATGATCAATAGAGGGACCTGGATGGCCATGTGACCCCTGTGTGTTTCACGAATGCAATCGCTCGAACCGTGAGATAGTCGTTCCCCATTCCCTTTGTCATACGATACCTAATTCATCCGAGACTTGATCTTCGGTATCTCTATACCTTAGTTCGATCTCGTTACCGATGAACTTTTTTTCTCGTTCTCATGTCGCTGCATTCCGTGACCTAGTCACATGCTTGCAAGCTTCATTAATGCAATGTCACCGAGATGGCCACATGTATCTGTCCGTTACATGGACTAGAAAAATCCTGGTCTTGATATGTACTCCTCTACGCATTCCTTCGGAAAACCCGAGTGGCACCTTTTTGATCACCCTGTTATGAGATGATTCTTGATAACCATCTAAGCTTCTTCCAGAATGGTGATTTGCATTACCTCACAGTCAAAGGATCAGGTTGCGAGGTTCTCTATGTTTTATCATCAATGGTGAACTTTGTAACTAGATCTCATTACGATATAACGGTCGGATGTTTGTTTATCATGTTATTCAACTAATAACATGACCTCATTGTTAGTTGGCATAAATGCCCATGATCTTGAAACACAGACCATCCTCATGACCAATGAACTAGTTCACTAGAGGTAACTAGAGACACGGTTTGTTTACATACCACATGTGTATTAACATTTCGTATTAACACGGTTATAGCACAGTATGAAACGTATTATGAACATACAGGAGATATATCAAATAATACACTTTATTATTTGCCTCTAGGGCATAACTCCTTCATCTCACACCATGTTATGACTATCTCAAGTCACCATAGCCTTTATGATTCTTTAGTTTTCAATTTGTAGTATCACTTTATGCTTTGATCAATGATGTTTTGTTGCTCTGCATGATTATGGCCATTATTGCTCTCTTAGTTTGTCGCTCCCAGTCTTTTGCTAGCCTCCACAACCAAGTATGAGTTCCACTCATGCATCCAACTCCTTAAACCAAGTTATTCCAAAGATTCCACCATACCTACCTACTAGCTTATGCTATTCCAAGTATATTCATGCTTTTGTTTACCTTCCAAATTAAACTTGTTATGAGAAAACTAGTGATTAAAGCTCTCACAAACTTGATGGCACACTTTAATTTTTTTTGCATCTAATAAACTTGAACCATTGGGTCCTTCTTTGTTGCGTATATGCTCGCGCTTTATAAGTTGAAATTAGCAGAACCATGTATCATGGGGAACGCTTTCAACATTGCACTTGTACTTTGTACCCCGTTGATATCATGTTCTTTTGCTTATGGATCCCGACAGTGTGAAATAAAAGTGGAACTTGTAAGATCATGGAGTTTGTATGTATGTTAGAGAAACGCCTGGGCCGCTAGCCTAAGTCATGCCTAATCATGGTGGAAACTTGCAGGATCACCATAATGAGCACTCTATGAAGCATCCTCAACAAAAACCTATGCAAATAGCAAATAAAAAGATCGCTGAGATGCTCATTGTCTGCTTGCCTTGTCATTTTGATTATGGGATAGCTCCTGTATCATGTGCAAGGGGTACCCGTTGGCAGTTCTTTATGATACATATGTACTTACAGTGACAAGAGCTTACTTGTGACTAAAGTTGAGTAGCATGAGGTTCGGTCTTCGTAAGTAAGGGGCATGAGATTTCAGCTTATAACTTGTCAAGCATATCCTCTTAGTTGTGTCACTTTAACCTTAATCACCTAAAGATGCTTATGATAGGGGCAATGAGAGCTGAAAGCTAATAAGTACCATAATTTTTGGAAGCTCTTTATGAGATTTGAATCACTACTTCCTTCTATGAAGGCCTTTCTTTTACTTTTATGTTGAGTCTCCACCTTCTATCTTTATGCACCTACTTTGAGAGCATAGTGGCCATTCTTAGTTCTATGTGCATTGTCCCAAGACTAGTTCATTGATGCATAACTTGATATTGCTTGTTTTAAACTATTTGTATCTAGTCACTCTTATGAACTTTGAAGGTGTCCTATGCATTTATATTTGCTACTCTATGAGGGACAAGCTGAATACTATTATGCTATGTTTTGTTTATGTGAAACAAACAAACGTCTTGCAAAGCATTGTTATTCATGAATCTTTTGTTTGTGCCTTTTCATGTTGCATCATAGTTTCTTTGTCTTATTGCTAGAACTTTGTCTTTCATGTTATGATTGAAGTACTATGATCCTAGCTTTGAATGTTTTACAAATACTTTGATCAAGTCTTTGACGGTGCATGTCACCTCAAAAATTATTCTTTCTTTTTATCACTTACCTACTCAAGGACGAGCAGGAGTCAAGCTTGGGGATGTTGATACGTTGCAACCGTATCTATAATTTTTGATGTTCCATGCTTGGTTTATATCTACTTTCTTATGTTTTGTCCACACTTTGGAGTAATTTTCATATGATTTCTTGGACTAACCTATTAACAAGATGCCACAGTGCCAGTTGCTTGTTTTCTGCTGTTTTTGGTTCCAGGAAAGTAAGAAAATGAATATTCTCGGAATCTCCACCACCATCTCCATCACCATTGCTGATTCACATGATGAGGAGGGAGTAGTTCTCTCTCGAGGCTAAGGGTTCTACCGGTAGCTATGTGTTCATCTCTCTCTATGCAGGATCTTATTGTGATCATGAGCTTTGTAATCAAGTATATCTACCTTGCTACTCAAGTGCTTTAATAGATCTCTGCTCTCCCCATGTGTGTGAAAGTGACAGCGTGCACACCATGGTGGCACTTAGGCTAGAGGTTACAAATAATTGTTATGAGTTATATTTGGAGTTGAATGTCTCTATGAAATTGTGGTGTTTGTTGGACCCATCTAGAGCTCAAGGTGACAGTGTGGGGTTATCTAGAGGGGAAAGGCTTACTTTGAAGTGTGCTGTTATAGCCCTACCATCGATTAGAGTGTCCAACCGGAGAGTAGTTCAGCGTAGTATCATAAAGAAGAATATATTTATATGAGAGAGTGTTCACTAGTGAAAGTATGATCCCTAGGCCTTGTTTCTAAGCATTGATACACCGTTTGCAATTAGATCTGTTACATGTTTGCTTGCTTCCATCTTAATTTCAGTTTTCCTTTAGTCTTTTTCCACGTCAATCACACGCCAGCAAGCTATTTTCTAGCACCGTTACCACTTATAATTATCTATACCACTTGTTTCACTATCTCTTCGCCGAACTAGTGCACCTATACACCTGACAAGTGTATTGGGTGTGTTGGGGACACAAGAGACTTCTTGTATCTTGATTGCAGGGTTGCTTGAGAGGGAATACCTTTGACCACTTCCTCCCTGAGTTCGATAAACCTTGGGTGATCGACTTAAGGGAAAACTTGCTGCTGTTCTACAAACCTCTGCACTTGGAGGCCCAACAACCGTCTACAAGAATAGAAGTACGTAGACATCAATATGCTTGCACTTTGTAAGTTGTGAATTAGCAGAACCATGTTGTCATGGGAACGCATTCAACATTGCACTGGTACTTTGTATCTAGTTGATATCATGTTCATTTGTCTATGGATGTCATCGGTGTGAAATGTAAGGGGAGCTTGTAAGTCCATGGAGTTATGCATATGTGTTAGAGAAACGCCTGGGCTGCCGGTCTAATCCATGCTGTCATGGTGGAAACCTGTAGCGTAACCATAATGAGCATCTATGAAGCATTCTTCTTATAAAAAAAGAGATAGAGATTGAGAAAAAGAAAAAGAAAAAAAGAGATATTATGAAAAGAGGAAAGAGAGAAAAAAGCACCATATTCCCATGGTAAATAAGAAGATTGCTGAGATGCTTGTTGTCTGCTTGCCTTGTCATTTTGATATGGGGATTCTTCCGTATCATCGGGCAAGGGGTACCCCGTTGGTGGTTCTCCATCATACACATGTGCTTACGATGACAAGAACTTACCGGTGACTAAACTTGAGTAGCATGAGGAGCGGCCCTCGTATTCAAGGGACATGAGATTCTCAATTTACAACTTGTCAAGTATATCCTCATATTTGATCACTTTAACCTTAATCACCTAAAGATGCCTATGATAGGGGCAATGAGAGCTGAAAGCTAATAAGTTTCATAATTTTTGGGAGCTCTTTATGAAACTTGAAATCCCTGCTTCCCTCTGCGAAGGGCCTTTCTTTTACTTTTTAGTTGAGTCAGTAAACCTATTCCCTTCTATCTCAGCAAGTATTTTGAGTTGTTGTGTTTCATTCATTCATATGATGATTTATTCAATCATGTTTCTTATGTTCCTTGTTTTGCACATTGCTCTTATCTTGGTGATTACTACTTTGAAAGCTATCATTGAAAACCAGTTATTTGTGAACTCCAGCAAATTATCAACTATTCTTCGACCAAGAGCTAAGTTTGCCATTACCAATTATGATTTACTTTATGTATCTTTATTGTGTTTCCTTTACCTATTGCAAGTTAAGTTATATAATAGTGAGTTGTCTTCTATTATGATCTATGTATTTATGAATGTGATGCTTCTTGTCCGTATTCTTTTATCGATTCTTCACTCCATAAACCTGAGGCCATGTTTATTGAGCTCAGTTTCACTTGGGGACAATCGAAGTCTAAGCTTAGGGGGAGTTGGTACGTCCATTTTGCATCACTATTCTATATCATAATTTACTGTTATTCATTGATATATTTCATATTAAGAGATGATACTTATGTTATTTTATCTGTTTTTGCATGGTTGATGAATTTTGGAGCATGGACCGCTGCAGTCAAGATTCTGATGGAAAAGGTGCCGTTTGGAGGAAAAATTCGCGAGGATCATAAAATCCGGGAAAATATACGGAAAATCCTATTTTTCCAGAAGACGAAGGAAGCCAGAAGGAGGAGTGGAGATGGGCCACAGGGGGCCCACACCACCCCCTGGCGCGGGCAAGCCTAGGCCGCGCCACCAGGTGGTGTGGCTGCCCTGGCCCACCTCTGGCTCTCCCCTCTGGCGTATATAATCCTCCTAAAACCCTAATACTCGAGGAGCGACCATAGAAAGATTCCTATGCCTCTGCGGGGCAGAAAACACCGAGAGAGAAAGATCTCTTTGGCAGACAGATTTCTGCCGGGGGAATTTCTTCCCGGATAGGGGAGATCGTCACCATCAACACCACCATCAAGCTGGACTTCATTGGGATTATCATCATCATCATCATCATCACCATCATCACCATCAGCACCCTCATCACCATCTCCATATTGCTGTAACAATTGGGTTGAATCTTGCATAGTTGTTAGGGGAAACTTTCCCAGTGTTGATTACTCTTTGTAGTTGATGCTATTGATGGAACCATTGAATTATTGTTTATGTTCAGATTGTTATACATCATTATCCCATCTCTGATCATGATCCATATGATGTCTTGTGAGTAGTTCGTTTAGTTCTTGAGGACATGGGAGAAGTCATGTTGTTAGTAGTGGAATTGTGGTGAGAATGATTCAATAGTTTGATATTTAAGTTGTGGTGTACTTCTTCTAGTGGTGTCATGTGAACGTCGACTACATGACACTTCACCTATATGGTCCTAGTTGAATGCATTGTGTATTTGGCTACTAATCGTAGGGGTTGCCGGAGTGACAAAAACCTGAACCCCCGTTAGGAAACCATTGCACAAGGGACGTCAGGGTCTTAGAGTTTAAAGCTATGGTTAGGTTTCTACCTTAATTACTTTCTTGTACTTAAGGATGTTTGCAAGAGGTATAATCACAAGTATTTATTAGTCCTAGGAAGGTCGGTACATTAGCACAGGTTCACCCACACAACACTTAGCAAGCTAAAGAAGATTAATCAACTATATGAAGCGAAAGCACTTGACAGTCTTCCCATGTGTCCTCGAGAACGTTTGGTCATCTTAAGTAATACAACTGTCTTGTCCTTTGCTGAATAAAGGATTGGGCTACTTGCTGCATTTGTTCGTATTGTCTTTTATTTACTCGTACTTTATTTTACTTGCATTATCAAAAACCCATAAAAATCCGTTTGCTAAGTATTTGCTGAGAATTCCTGATCCATACCACTAGCCAGCACCTTCTGCTCCTCGTTGGGTTCGACACTCTTACTTATCAAAAATACTGCGATACACCCCCTATACTTGTGGGTCATCAGTTGCTCAAGTGTAAAATGTGTTTGAATAATTCAACCACTTGAATTATTATGAGTAGGATAGAGAGGTATTTCATATCTCCCAAAAATACTTTAGAAAGTGATTTTTGGTTTATATTTTTCCCACATATAAATATATGTTATTTCATATTCCTTAATTACTTTAAAAGAATTTGGTCATAGGAAATATTTTGAGAGGTCATAATATTCTCATCGATTGGTACATTGAATTTAGGTAAAGGTTTTGCATTAACTTTACTTGGGATAATGGTTTTGAGTTAATTCTTTCTGACATAACAAATGTGATTTATAAATATTACTTCACCATTTTAAATGGAATTTCCCAATAGGAATATTGTTATGTAAGAAACGAATATTGAAACCTTCAAATGAATGCCTTATTCAAAATGAAGCTTTTGAACACTTGGAATTCTCTTGGTCTCTAAATTTCTCTTTATCTATTCCTTAAATATTTATGAAGGATTTCTACAATCATTTCTTGATATGATGACGCGAAATAACCACTAGGATTTTCCATTTGAGAAAAATCTTAAATGCGTTCCGTTGTGTTTTATAAGTACTTCATAAGATCTTGTATCACTCAAATTTGAGTTAAGATACTTATAAAGAATTGGTAAGTGATTTTAGTAGATTCACTACTAAAAAATGGGAGTGAGTGGTTGCATATATTCTTATGATGAGAATCATAAGATAATATTTGTGTGTTTTAGCCAAGTCATTGCTTTGTCTCCTCTGGTAATATTAACCATAGGACAAGGTTTAGGTTTCACCTAGATGTATAGAATCATATTCATATCATCTTAACACTAGGTTTTAGTGTAAGAAGAATATAATTGCAATAAAAGTTTGTGAGTTAAGGATCACCTCATCACCCGAGTTTTAGGATTTATCAGATAGACAAGATATTGGCTTTAACCATATAATCATGTCTATGATCGGTGGATAGAGATGAGTCATTAACTATGCATGGGAACATAGAGTTGACTTACTCTCTAAAGTACCATGGCATATCAGGTATATGCCCTGCTGACTCATGTATTAATGAGCTCGTTGGGGAACCCCAAGAGGAAGGTATGATGAGCACAGCAGTAAGTTTTCCCTCAGTTATGAAACCAAGGTTATCAATCCAGTAGGAGCAAGGAAACACCCCAAAGGTGAAGCTAGATGAACTTTGGCAGGGCGCACTACTGGTGCCAGCAGTAACGTGGAGACCTGCACAACACAACCACATAACTCTGTCCCCAACTTGCGATGAGGTTGTCAATCTCACCGGTTTTGCTGAAAACAAAGGATTAAACGTATCGAATGGAAGGAAGTAATAATTTGTAGAAAGTAAACACAAAGCAGTAAACAGTTGATTGTAGATTTAAAGTAAAAGAAAGGACCGGGGTCCATAGTTCACTAGAGGTGGCTCTACTTAAGATAGATAACATGCTGGGTGAACAATTACAGCGGGGCAATTTACAAACATCGAGAAAGCATACAAGCATATACTACTCATCTTGACTCCTTTGGGATTCAATTAGGCATTACAACATTATACATAGACCGTCATCCAACTACATCTATGACTAATAATCCACCTTCAGGTTATCATCTGAACGCCCTCCAGTATTAAGTTGCAAGCATCGGATAATTGCATTACGAATTGCGTGTAACGTAACCAATATGATTGTTCTATGAACAAAGGATTGTTGTTTTCTCCCTAGTAGCAACAACACATCTAGTACCTTAGAGATTTCTGTCACTTCCCCAGATTACCAGAGGCATGAACCCACTATCGAGCATAAATACTAACTCTTGGAGTTGCTAGCATCTACTTGGCCAAGATAGCTACTAACAACGGAAAGCATGCAAGATCACAAATAAACAAAAAATGATAGAATCAATAATCAATCTGAAATAGCATCTCAATATCCATCAGATCCTCGCAAACACAACATGTAGAATTACAAATAGATGATCTTGATCATGAACGGAGCTCACAAGATCTAGACATGATAGCACAGAGGAGGAGAACCAGCCATCTAGCTACTACACCCGTAGTCTAGAGATGAACTACTCACACATCACACCGGAGGCTTGCATGATGATGAAGAAGGCCTCCAGGGTGAATTCCCCTCTCCGACAGGGTGTCGGGAAGAGCTTTAGATCCCTCCCAATCTAGGGATGGAGATGACTGCGGCTACAGACTCTTTCGTGGAATTTTGATCGGGTACTTTGGGTTTCTGTATCAGAGGCAATATATACGCGGAAGGAGAGGCCGGGGGGCTGCCTAGGGCGGCCAAACCACCCCTGGCGCGGGCCAGGCCTGGCCGTGCGGCCAGGTGGTGTGGCCGGGCCCCAGCCCCTCTCCGTCTCGTATTCTGGCTCCAGGTGTCCCTCGGTGAAATACTGACGTTGGCTTTTGTCCCGTTCAATTCCGAGAATATTCATTTTCTGACTTTCCTAGAACCAAAAACAGCAGAAAACATGCAGCTGGCACTGTGGCTCTTGTTAATAGGTTAGTCCAAGAAATCATATGAAAAGTACTCCAAAGTGTGGACAAAACATAACAAAGTAGATAAAACTAAGCATGGAACATAAAAAATTATAGATACATTTGCAATGTATCAACATCCCCAAGCTTAACTCCTGCTCGTCCTCGAGTAGGTAAGTGATAAAAAACAAAGAATAATTTTTGAGGTGACATGCACCATCATAAACTTGATCAAAGTATTTGTAAAACATTCAAAGCTAGGATCATAGTACTTCAATCATAACATGGAAGACAAAGTTATAGCAATAAGGCAAAGAAACTATATTGCAACATGAAAAGGCACAAACCAAAGATTCATGAATAACAATGCTTTGCAAGACGTTTGTTTGTTTCACATAAGGAAAACATAACATAGTAGTATTCAGCTTATCCCTCATAGAGTAGCAAACATAAATGCATAGGACACTTTCAAAGTTTATAAGAGTGACTAGATACAAATAGTTTAAAACAAGCAATATCAAGGTATGCATCAATCAACAAGTCTTGGGACAATGCACATAGAACTAAGAATGGCCACTATGCTCTCAAAGTAGGTGCATAAAGGTAGAAAGTGGAGACTCAACAAATAAGTAAAAGAAAGGCCTTCATAGAAGGAAGTAGGGATTCAAGTCTCATAACGAGCTTCCAAAAATTATGGTACTTAATAGCTTTCAGCTGTCATTGCCCTTATCAAAAGCATCTTGAAGTGATTAAGGTTAAAGTGAACAAACTATGGTGTATATGCTTGATGAAGTATAAGTTGGAAATCTCATGTCCCTTGAATACGAGGGCCGCTCCTGATGCTACTCACGTTTAGTCACCGGTAAGTTCTTGTCATCGTAAGTACATGTGTATCATAGAGAACCGCCAATGGGGTACCCCTTGCCCGATGATACGGAAGAATCCCCATATCAAAATGACAAGGCAAGCAGACAACGAGCATCTAAGCAATCTTCTTATTTACCATGGGAATATGGTGCTTTTTCCCTCTTCCTCTTTTCATAATCTCTTCTTTTCTTTTTCCCTTTTTTCACAACATCTGACTCTTTTTTATAAGAAGAATGCATCATAGACAGGTCATTATGGTTACGGTGCAGGTTTCCACCATGTCAGCATGGATTAGACCAGCGGCCCAGGCGTTTCTCTAACACATATACATAACTCCATGGACTTACAAGCTCCCCTTTCATTTCACACCGACGACATCCATGGACAAAAGAGCATGATATCAACTAGGTACAAAGTACTAGTCCAATGTTGAAAGCATTCCCCATGACAGCATGGTTCTGCTAATACCCAACAAATAAGTGCAAGAATATACAACACAGACGACACAATGGTTCAAGTTTATTAAGGGCAGGAAAAGTAAAGTGTGCCATCAAGTTCGTGAGAGCTTTAATCACTAGTTTTTTCATAACAAGTTTAATTTGGAAGGTAGATAAAAACATGAATATACTTGGAATAGCATAAGATAATATGTAGGTATGCTGCACTATTTTGAATAACTTGGTTTAAGGAGTTGGATGCATGAGTGGAACTCATACTTGCTTGCGGAGGCTAGCAAAAGACTGGGAGCGACAAACTAAGAGAGCAATAATGGCCATAATCAAGCAGAGCGACAAAACATCATTGATCAAAGCATAAAGTGATACTACAAGTTGAAAACTAAAGGATCATAAAGGCTTATGGTGACTTGGAATAGTCATAACATGGTGTGAGCATGTGCCAAGTCAACCCAAATAAAGCATCAAAGGAGAATACCACAATAATATGCTTTAATATGCTAAAACAACGCATGATTCTTCAAAGACACAGTAAGCAATCTCAACTGTTTATAACAAGTCCTGCTACAACAAATAATACTAAGCATAAAGCCAAAACAATATCAAGCATGGCATGAAAAAGCATAGGCCACAGTCAAAAACAAGCTCTCTTTACCACTTAAGCATGAACTTTCCTACTCTTTTTCCAATCCAAACCAAACTACCTGAAAACCAATGTATGAAAGAGGGGGTCCAACCAATTTATTCAGAAAACTAAGCAAACAAAGCAAACGAAAAACCAAAACGAAAATGAAAAAGAAGATGCTCCAAGAACAACACAACTGTGTATGAAACAATACAAAATAAGCGTTTGGAAGAAACCTGGGATTTTTATTGATGAAGAGGGGGATGCCTTGGGCATCCCTAGGCTTTGACACTTGTACTTCTTGGATATTTCTTGGCGTGACACGCGTGGCATCCCAAGCTTGAGCTTTAGTCCATTCTTCATCTCATTACTCATTCCTTCCATACACCTAAAATTTTTCCTTCATACAAAACTTCACACAATCTTTATTAGCAACATTAGTGCACTCAAGATAATAAGTCTTTAGGTTCAGTTCCAACACCAATAAAACTTCCATTAAAACACAAACTACTGTATTACTTCCCTCAAATAGCTCAATTCCCCAAAAGAACTCAAAAAGGAACCAACACAAAGCAAATGAAAAAATAGCAGATATCTGTCAAAACAGACCAGCAGATAAAGACGAATTTTTTCAAAGACCTTCTGTTGCTCAAATCGAAAAGTGTTGAACTAACGAAAGTTAGATAACAACCTGGGGCAGAAGCACAAAAATTCACGCCTCAAAAGGACGTACAGAGATTTTACACGAATGTTTCTGGTGAAGCACAGAAATCTGTTTCGGAACAGCAACTTTCCCAATCATGACTTATCTCTCATTAGAGGTTACTCTTGGCACAAAAAGAAAATAAAAAGGATAAGGAGCAGTTATTACTCAAGTAATAACTTTCAAGACTCATCTAAAACTTTTGGGTTATCTCCTAGTAAGTACTTTTCTTTAACGCCTTTAAGTTAGGCATAAGAAGCAAGAAAAAGAATCAAGTGTTCTCAAATGAAGAAGCATTAAAACCAAATTTCTTGCCCTTACCTCTCTTACTTTTATTCTTAACATTGGGGAACTTGTGAATGCTTGGTTGAGAAACAAAGTGCATGGTACCCTTTTCCACATCTATTATTGCTCCAAGGAGCTTTAATAGGGATCTTCCAAGTGTGATTTGTCCTTTTCCTACACATTCAATAACAAGAAAATCAGTAGAAACCATTTTCCCTAGGATCTTTGGGGAACCCCAAGAGGAAGGTATGATGAGCACAATAGTAAGTTTTCCCTTAGTTATGAAACCAAGGTTATCAATCCAGTAGGAGCACGAAAACAACCCAAAGGTGAAGCTAGCTGAACTTTGGCAGGGCGCACTAGCGGTGCCAACAGTAACATGGAGACCTGCACAACACAACCACAGAACTCTGTCCCCAACTTGCAATGAGGTTGTCAATCTCACCGGTTTTGCTGAAAACAAAGGATTAAACGTATCGAATGGAAGAAAGTAATAGTTTGCAGAAAGTAAACACAAAGCAGTAAACAGTTGATTGTAGATTGAAGTAAAAGAAAGGACCGGGGTCCATAGTTCACTAGAGGTGGCTCTCCTTAAGATAGATAACATGCTGGGTGAACAAATTATAGCGGGGCAATTTACAAACATCGAGAAAGCATACAAGCATATATTACTCGTCTTGACTCCTTCGATATTCGATTGGGCATTACAACATTATACATAGACCGCCATCCAACTGCATCTATGACTAATAATCCACCTTCATGTTATCATCCGAACCCCTCCAGTATTAAGTTGCAAGCAACGGATAATTGCATTACGAATTGCGTGTAAAGTAAACAGTATGATTGTTCTATGAACAAAGGATTGTTGTTTTCTCCCTAGTAGCAACAACACATCTAGTACCTTAGAGATTTCTATCACTTCCCCAGATTACTAGAGGCATGAACCCACTATCGAGCATAAATACCAACTCTTGGAGTTGCTAGCATCTACTTGGCCAAGATAGCTACTATCAACGGAAAGCATGCAAGATCACAAATAACAAAGACATGATAGAATCAATAATCAATCTGAAATAGCATCTCAATATCCATCGGATTCCCGCAAACACAACATGCAGAATTACAAATAGATGATCTTGATCATGAACGGAGCTCACAAGATCTAGACATGATAGCACAAAGTAGGAGAACCAGCCATCTAGCTACTACATGGACCCATAGTCCAGAGATGAACTACTCACGCATCACACCGGAGGCTTGCATGATGATGAAGAAGGCCTCCAGGGTGAATTCCCCTCTTCGGCAGGGTGCCGAGAAGAGCTTCAGATCTCTTCCGATCTAGGGATGCATATTATAGCGGCTACAGACTCTTTCGTGGAATTTTGATTGGGTACTTAGGTTTTCCGTATCAGAGGCAATATATAGGCAGAAGGAGAGGCCGAGGGGGTGCCTGGGGCAGCCAGACCACCCCCTGGCGTGGGCCAGGCCTGGCCACGCGGCTAGGTGGTGTGGCCGGGCCCTAGCCCCTCTCCGTCGCGTATTCTGGCTCCAGGTGTCCCTCGGTAAAATACTGACTTTGGCTTTTGTCCCGTCCAATTCCGAGAATATTCATTTTCTGACTTTCCTGGAACCAAAAACAGCAGAAACAGGCAGCTGGCACTGTGGCTCTTGTTAATAGGTTAGTCCAAGAAATCATATGAAAAGTACTCCACAGTGTGGGCAAAACATACGAAAGTAGATAAAACCAAGCATGGAACATCAAAAATTATAGATACATTTGCAATGTATCATGCCCTAGTTTGGAATAGAGTGTTACATCCACTTAATTCCCCATAGTATTAAGTAGGAATTATATTCACCAAAAGAATCAGATACATGAGATGACCTCATGAATGTATTCCAAGGAATAGTCATAGGTTTCTCAAGTGACTTTGATGTAAATACTTGGATGAATGGCTTGTATGGGTTTGGATACTCATTGGCCCAAGATTAATGAGTTGTCAACAAGGTCTACTTCAGCTAGAGTGTTTTTGAAATAATAAGTTTTCCTAGCTGAAGTTGGTACTATCTTGAGTTACAGAAGTTTGGGTGTTGTCTAGCTTGAGATCAACTAGGATCTATAGTTGAATCTGGATATATTCAAGGTATAACATAATCAACTCTAAAAGGGAATTGATGGTGATAAGGTGGTCTTGAAAGTGGTAGACTTGATAATGCTTTGGAATGGATACTTGTTGATCCAAGCGCGTACCCACTAAGATTAAATTCAAGATATTACTTAAGACTTGCTATTAAGTACATATTTCATCATTGTGTAAGATAGAAATGTTCGATAGATAAGAACAGATAAGTCAAGATTTATATAGATCAGAGTTTGGTTTATGTACTAGGATGTTTTACTTATTGCATGATTCTTGTCACTCACAAGTGTCAGTATAATGAATGATGTGTGTGATAAGATAGAATAAGGTAAGTTAAGAATGTATTTGATCATGTGCTAAGGATTATTCAACACATGTGTTAAATGAGGTTTAGAGAAGATAAGTTAAGCATCAAGTTTTTACTTGTTTCCTAAGAATGTATTGTGTGTTGATTCAATTTTATTTACGAGTTCAAGATCTAACCTTCATAACAACAAAGTTTACCAAAGATTATTTTAAAGTTTAAACAATCAGCATGATGAACTAGTCCTAAATCACCAGCTCAAGTGGAATTTCAATCAAATTTTTTTGTCCTCCCAGATTTTATATGCATGGATGCAATACACATAATTGTGTTATCCCCATTTTATAGTCTCTTGAATTAACGGGATGTTACACCTCCCCTACTCCAGGCCTCTCCCCGGTCTCCAGTGCAGGCTCAGTGTGAGATCATAGGCTAGGGAAATAGAGGAAAAGTCCCACGGATCGCAACGTGCAATATCCTACGATGCAATGGATGGTTGTGGTGTGATGAATACAATGGACATGTCGGGGTAAGGGTTCATGTGACTAGTTTCGGGATTTTGGTGTATCCCGATGGAGAATCTAAGATGGCCATCTCATCTAGAAAAATAAATCATGAGTAGCTTCATCTAATTCTGCTATTCGAAGATTAGTAGTAAGATTTGTTTCAGCAAGTTTACTATGAGGAGTATCATCCAACACTATATTTTCAGTAGGTTTACACATGACTTGCAACTGATTGAGAGCACTTGTTCTATGGATTTCCTGCTCTATGTCATGTTGCTTAAGAAGCAACTCTTGATCTCTAAGCATATAGTTAGCACCAGGCGTGACAAGTTTAGGGGTGTGAGGGCGGGTGAGTTTACCTTCTAAACTTTTCAAGTATTCAAACATATTTGTCTCATCTGGTCGCTCATCATCGACATACTCTCCACATTATCCATCTTGGTTTCTAGTGTATCCACTTTTTCCAACTGGACATGAACTACATCAAGCTGCGTTTGAATTGGCTCTTGTTTCTCGACAATCGAACGCACCTCGCCATGGAGGATTCCAATCTCGTCCTAAAGTTCCTGGTGTTTTGTCAGCGTCGCTGTCGCGGAACTAGCTCACTTAATTGTTGAATTAAGTAATTGTTTAATAAGATCCATTGTGTTTGAAGTTCTTGATCTAGCTCAAGTATACCTACTGAAATACTCTACATCTTGATAATATATTTTAGCGGCTAGGTGAGATATCGGTGTGTCATTAGGGAAGTATTCATTAGAAAATATTCTTTGTGGCAGGTAAATATGTTTTCAGAGCAACGGGATGATTAAATCATAAAAGCAGGAACAATTGATGATTTTTTAGTGTGTACTAAGAGAAGGTAATCGATGCATGAAGCACCATGGTAGGCTGCTCATGCCTGTTGGTTTCATAATCTTTTGCTTCTTATTCTATATGAACCAAGTGATTGGCCTGTTAGGGATTAACATTACGAATTGCACATAAGCACCAAGAAGGAATAATTGCCTATGGATATCTGAGGCGGCACACTCCCATTGACTGGAACTTGCAGGTAGGCAATGGTTTTACATTTATTGTGGTGTACATTCATTAGTTCAATATATTAACTAGTAGTATATCATGCTAAGAAAATGATTATGTCTAGAAGGATGTACACACGTTTTTAGTATCGCTAAATATTATTATTTTAATTTTGAGAGCCATGATATTTCTCTAGTTTGTTTATGGCCTTCAAGATGATCCACGCTAGCTTGCTAACTAGTCCGTGATATTATTTTAGGAATGGTCTATTCCTAGATAGGTGTTTCATGTACCAGGTTTGAACAAAACATAAGCACAACACTGGACAAAATATATGTAAAAATTGTGGGATCATGGTAATCAGTTTTATATAATTATGCTTTCTACTTGTGAGATTCTTTTAATCAGTTTATTTTGGTTTTCTTCGATGAATGGTCGTTGTCACGGATGGTGAACGACTTCAACCTAGAGGTAGTGAACCTAGGATTTATTTATGGATCTTTTTGGGTTCTACGGGAAGTACTATTCCTGCGCAAAATCCACTCTTATGTTTCTTGGCATCTTGGGATCAGGATGTGCATTTATGCTTCCTATGCTGATTCAGATGAATGACATACCAACTTTGACAAAATAATGTGAGTTTTTCATTTCCCCTATTAATATAATTCATTAATTTCGTGCTTTACTTCAGGACTTTATTTTTGATATATGATGTGTTTGTCAGTGCATGCCTCATGTGCATAAGTAGTATTGCATTTTAGATTATTTTATCTTGTGTTCTGTTGTGGCAGCTTAGCGTAAGTTCTTTTTCCCGCAGAAACAAAGTGTAAGTTCTGACGATGACTAGCAAGAGGGCGTCCTCCGCGAAGCGCGCTAGACGCGGCACACGTGAGGTGCAGAGCAAGCAGCATGCAGGGCTTCTCCAAGAGGGGACACCTGGCTGCATGCGTGCGACCGTGTGCGGGAGCACGTCTGCATGCCGGCGAGCGCGACCCAGTGCATGAGAATCGATCGTATATGTACACACGTATTTTCTCAACTACGTTCTGCTTTACAATTTTTCTGTGTACAAGTGAACCGTGCAAAAAAAATAAAAATAAACATACATTGCCCTGCCTAAACCTGGAACAAAAGAAAAATGAAAGCGGTGCATCGAGAAAAGAGAAAAAGTAGTGTGCCAAAGGCAGTGTATTCTAGAACAAAAAAGTAGTGCATATACGGTGCAATATAGTGCATATGCGCCCTACAGTGTGACCGAAGCCAATGCAACACAATACAACAAGAAAGTGCATGGGCCGTGCACTGTTAGGACACCGCACAGTGCACCGCGATCGAAGACAGTGCAACGCAGTACAATAAGGTAGTGCACGAGGTGGTGCACTGTCAAGACACCGCACAGCGCACTGCGATCGAAGACAGTGCAACGCAGTACAACAAGACAGTACACGGGCTGGTGCACTGCCAGGACACCGCGCGGTGCACTGGGATCGAAGGCAATGCGACATAGTACAACAAGTAAGTGCACATGAGGTACACTGCCAGGACACCGCTCAATGCACTACAACTTAAGACAGTGCAAAGCAGTACAACAAGGCAGTGTGCGGGCGGTGGATGTCAAAACACCGTGTCGTACATAGTGACTAAAGGCACCGTGCACCAAAAAGGCAGTACAACCTACACAT
Organism: Avena eriantha; assembly: GCA_910589775.1. Taxonomy (NCBI): domain Eukaryota; kingdom Viridiplantae; phylum Streptophyta; class Magnoliopsida; order Poales; family Poaceae; genus Avena; species Avena eriantha. The sequence goes on along the minus strand of OU342743.1, from coordinate 128,224,931 downwards.
CAAAGGCAGTGCAAAAAAAGTACGTCGAAACATATCAACAATGGATATAGTTTTAAAGATCTGAATGTGACTAGAACGGCTGTGAAAACAGAAATAGATTTGAAGGCCTCGTTTGAAAGATATTGCAATTATCTTGTTCAAATCTAAAAAAAAAGAAAAAGGACCTGCGAGCCTTTCTACATCCAACACATGTCGCATGGGGAAAGGTCGAGACATCGCTTGAGGCACTCCACCCCCGCCACGTGGAAGCAGCAGTAGCGACGCAGCACGACCTTCTAGGAGCACGCCATTTTTCTAGTCATTTGAGCGAGTTCTCGTGCTTTGGTCGCCCTACATGCTTAGATCCAGAATCTATCGGCCTAAGTCCAGTGTGAGGTGTGACATTGTTGGGTTAGAAAACATTAGTTGTGATAGACCTGAACGTGTCCAGGATGGTTTTTATCAAGCGCAATCTTGAAATAGACCAGCCCAAGGGCCATATAATACATAATTAAATTTGATTAATTTTTTTTATCCATATCTATACCTATTAATAAAGTACAAAGTGTTTCTCCTTGTTCGCTCACTTTTTTGGACAGTTTTATCCCTCCACTTAGAACAATTTACAGGCACTGCCACTGCTGGCAGCTGGAACAATGTGGCTCACTCCGGCCAAGGCAAAGGAAGGTGTGTTGATAGGCCTAGGAAGAAGCCAAAGTTTGACTTCACGGAGCTGGATGGTGGCTTCAGCAACGGTGTCGGCCCAAGGTGGCTAGGCGGGTGACATGGCTAGGGAGAAGGGCAACGATGAAGGTCGGATTCACCGTGTAATTACAAACCTGATTGGTTTTTTGGGCAAAGCTCTCCTGGTAATTCACTTTCAATCAGTTCGTGTGTGCTTCAGCCTGCTGAAGCTGGTAGTTAGCTGGCTCGTATATTGTTCATCTTTCTGTTTTTTCTCTTCCTTTGGCTAACACTAGAAATACAATACGAGTCATTAGTAAAGACGTCATCTACTTGCTCCCGGCACTCAGTAAGCAACAGTTGGCGGTATTTGTCCCCGCTATTATCGATAATTTGAATCAATGGCATGGTCTGATAACCATCCTTTTTTTAAACTGCAGCTAAAAGAGTGATATAATCTTTTACGGGGAGGAGGTGGCTAGTTGTACCCTTGCGAGAAAACTGATTCTTACATATAGATGTAGTCTTAGCATTGGTTGTTTCCCATGTTGCTTCGACTTGGCTCTATGTGAGTAGTCCACAATCCTCCAAGTAAGTAAACATAATAATAAATACATTTTTGGCTTAGTGATAGGACACTATTTTGACGTGGTTGTTAGTAGTTTTGATTAATTTCAGCAGTTAGATGAACTCTATTTTATAAGTTGTGCCATGATTATAAAATAGAAATGCGAGTATAAGACGTGGAGAGGTTACTTCAAATTTTGCTTTTAACAGGTCAGTTTATTCATTCGGGAACAATAGTTTTTAAGATTATCGAGTTGGCCATTCTGCCATGGGCCTCTACCTTATTCCAGGCAGATTTCTATACGTAGCATGCAATCTCCTACTCTGCATAATCATATTCAAATGCAGGGACCTCAGCCACATAATAATGTACTGCATGGTGTAAATCCTTCTGGAATCAAGCTCCCCTTGGATCCAAGGCTGGCTTTCTGCTCCAATTCTAGACATAATACTGGACCCCTGATTCATGGATTTCTTACAAAATCTGAGTTAACAATGGCAATCTAAGAATGCTACCATATGAGGCGACTTTCCATGCATTTTTCTCGTCAAATGGAGGCATGCATCATGCATGTAGCTCTAATTGCATAACTGATGTTGATACATCCTTAGGAGTTGCAAAATTATCTAATGCACTGAAGTAGCTTACAATATTGTTGTTTCATTGTATCTGATTTTGATGTCATTTCCTTGTAATTTTGGTGCTTCTTATGTATCGCTACTGTGTTCTACAAATATATGTCAGCAAAGATTTGAGAGAATTTGCTACGTATGATAATGGATAAATAGGTAACAAACTAAGAAAAGGTACTCCCTCTGTAAGGGGTGACCCCTTAGGGTTTCCCGATATTTCACGAATCTCCGGGAAACACGGTGGAATCGTGAGGGGGAACGAGGAAGGATGAAATCCAAGTGAACTCACACACGAAGAACAATATGAACGCAGGCACACACGATACACAAGACAAGCCTATAGCTCACGCTGGCGGCTACCAGTCCGACACAATCCCTATGATCGGTGGCGGGAAAGGACACACACTCTCTCTAACCGACACAACGAGACGGGAGGCTTGGCGAGATCTTGAAAACTTGGAGAAGGAAGGCCAACTCCAAGGCCTTGTACAACTTGAACGCTCAAAGGAAAAACCCAAGAGGTTGGTGACAATAATCGGTCCCCTTGATTAAGGGGATGAGGCAAAATTGGAGATTCCATAAGGGGTTGTATTTAGTCTATCATCTATGCCTAGGATTTACAATGGAGGGGTGGGGCAATTTATAGACCAGCCACATAAGCAAGGGCAATTTAGGGATAAATAATAAGTTTTGGATGGATTGGAGGGTACATGGGCCAAAGGCCCAGCTGTTGGCGCACATACCCATGACTTACACCAGTGACTCCGAAGTCGATGGGCCGGAGACTTCGGTCAAGGCGGAGACTCCGGATACGTTCCACAGGCTTAGAGGCGTGGTCGGGTGGGCGAGCGGGAGACTCCGGGTCCGTGCGGGTGGAGACTCAGGGCTCGGTTAGAGACTCCGGATTTGAGGAAGAGACTCCAGATGGGTTCCAGAGGCTTGCATCTTGGCGTTGCACGTGAGTAGGGCGGAGACTCCGGGTGGTCGCGGGCGGAGAATCCACGCCTGGAGCTGACTTCTCATGTCCATCTTCTGAAGTTGCTTGTCGATGCATCGGGGCTTCGTACCTGAGTATGCATAGTGTAGTGGCATGAAGTAGCAATCCATTCAAGGGTGTATTGAAGTCACATAAGGAGAGGAGCGAGTTAACCTTATCTTGTAGTAGTTTGGCTTGGGTACGCGTCATTGGTCCACTTGGGGGACTTGGTGGTGAGGAAGTAGGGATGTCCGTAGGACGGGCTGCCCTCAGCTCAGCTCCCCCCTTGGGAAAGAGTCGTCCTCGACTCTTCATTCTCTTCATCTCCATGGAACAGTGATATGTCCTTCACTTTAAACATATTTCTCACAAGATACCTGGATGTCGGAATGTCAATGACATAGGCATTATTATTGATCTTCTTGAGGACCTTGAAGGGACCATCTCCACTTGGATTAAGCTTGGAGTTGTGATCTTTGGGGAAGCAGTCTTTACTTAGGTGTATCCACACGAGGTCACCTTCTTTGAAGATAATCTCTGTATTGGTCTTGTTTAGCCTTGATGGTTGGCGAATGTCTTGTTGCTCGATAGTAGCTATTGTGTCTTCGTGGAGTTTCTTCATTGCTTGAGCGCGCTAGTCTACGTCCATGTTGGTGCACCCGTGAAGAGGAAGCGGTAGGATGTCAAGCGTGGTAAGGGGATCGAATCCATAAACAATCATGAATGGAATCTTCATCCTTGTGGAGTGCTTGGCTCGATTGTACGTGAACTCGGAGTGGGGAATGCATTCCTCCCAATCCTTAAGATTCTTCTTGATTAACACTCATAGGAGGGTTCTGAGGCTTCGGTTGACAACCTCGGTTTGTCCATTGGTTTGAGGGTGTGATGCATATGAGAAGAGGAGCTTGACGCTGAGCTTGGCCATTAGGATCTTCTACATGTAGCTCATGAATTTGACGTCGCGGCCGGAGACAATGGTTCTTGGCACACCATGAAGACGGACGATTTCCTTGAAAAACAAATTTGTAATATGTGAAGCATCATCGATCTTATGGCATGGAATGAAATGTGCCATTTTCGAGAAGCGGTCTAATGGCCCAAGATATCTCGAGCTCGTTGGGGGAACCCCAAGAGGAAGGTATGATGAGCACAACAACAAGTTTCCCTCACTTATGAAACCAAGGTTATCGAACCAGTAGGAGCAAGGAAACACCTCTAAGATGTTGTTGCCAACTTGGAATCCTGCACAACACAACCACAAAACTTTGCCCCCAACTTACAGTGAGGTTGTCAATCTCACCGGTTTTGCTGAAAACAAAGGATTGAACGTATTGTGTGGAAGAAAGTAAAAGCTTGCAGAAAGTAAACAGAAAGCAGTAAACATTTGTAGATTGATGGTAAAAGAAAGGACCGGGGTCCATAGTTCACTAGTGGTGGTTCTCCTTAAGATAGATAACATGTTGGGTGAACAAATTACAGCGGGGCAATTGACAAACATCGAGAAAGCATACATGCATATACTAATCATCTTGACTCATTTGAGATTCGATTAGGCATTACAACATTATACATTGACCGTAATCCAACTGCATCTATGACTAATAATCCACCTTCAGGTTATCATCCGAACCCCCTCCAATATTAAGTTGCAAGCAACAGATAATTGCATTACACATTATGTGTAAAGTAAACAATACGATTGTTCTATGAACAAAGGATTGTTGTTTTCTCCCTAGTAGCAACAACACATCTAGTACCTTAGAGATTTCTGTCACTTCCCCAGATTACCAGAGGCATGAACCCACTATCGAGCATAAATACTAACTCTTGGAGTTGCTAGCATCTACTTGGCCAAGATAGCTACTAACAACGGAAAGCATGCAAGATCACAAATAACAAAGACATGATAGAATCAATAATCAATCTGAAATAGCATCTCAATATCCATCGGATCCCCGCAAACACAACATGTAAGATTACAAATAGATGATCTTGATCATGAACGGAGCTCACAAGATCTAAACATGATAGCACAAAGGAAAAGAACCAACCATCTAGCTACTACATGGACCCGTAGTCCAAGGATGAACTACTCACGCATCACATCGGAGGCTTGAATGGTGATGAAGAAGGCCTCTAGGGTGAATTCTCCCCTCCGACAGGGTGCCGAGAAGAGCTTCAGATCCCTCCCGATCTAGGGATAGAGATGACGGTGGCTACAGACTCTTTCGTAGAATTTTGATCGGGTGTTTAGGGTTTCTGTATGGGAGGCATCTTATAGTCGGAAGGGGACGCCGAGGGGGTGCCCTAGGCGGCCACACCACCCCCTGGTGCGTGCCAGGCCTGGCCGAGCGGCCAAGTGGTGTGGCGGCCCTCTGGCCCCTCTCCGTATCGTAATCTGGCTCCGTGTCCCCCTCGGTGAAAAAGTGACTTTGGCTTTTGTCCTGTCCTATTCCGAGAATATTCATTTTCTGACTTCCCTGGAACCAAAAACAGCATAAAACAGGCAGCTGGCACTGTGGCATATTGTTAATAGGTTAGTCCAAGAAAGTGTATAAAAATACTCCAAAGTTGGAACAAAACATAAGAAAGTAGATAAAAACAAAGCATGGAACATCAAAAATTATAGATACGTTAGCAACGTATCAACATCCCCAAGCTTAACTCCTGCTCGCCCTCGAGTAGGTATGTGATAAAAAGAAAGAATAATTTTTTAGGTGACATGCACCATCATAAACTTGATCAAAGCATTTGTAAAACATTGATAGCTGGGATCATAGTACTTCAACATAGCATGAAAGATAAAGTTCTAGCAATAATACATAGCAACTATGTTGCAACATGAAAATGCAGAGACAAGATTCATGAATAACAATGCTTTGCAAGACGTTTGTTTGTTTCACAGAAAGAAAACATAGTATAGTGGCATTCAGCTTGTCCCTCATAGAGTAGCAAACATAAATGCATAGGACACCTTCAAAGTTTATAAGGGTGACTAGATACAAATAGTTTAAGGACAAGCAATATCAAATTTATGCATCAATCAACAAGTCTTGGGACAATGCACATAGAACTAAGAATGACCACTATGCTCTCTCAATAGGTACATAAAGATAGAAGATGGAGACTCAACAAAAAAGTAAAAGAAAGGCCTTTATAGATAGAAGAAGAGATTTAAGTTTCATAAAGAGCTTCCAAACATTATGGTACTTATTAGCTTTCAGCTCTCATTGCCCCTATCTTAAGCATCTTGAAGTGATTAAGGTAAAGTGAACAAACTACGGAATATATGTTTATAAGTTGGAAATCTCATGTCCCTTGAATATGAGGGCCGCTCCTCATGCTACTCGAGTTTAGTCACCGGTATGTTCTTGTCATAGTAAGTACATGTGTATCATAGAGAACCGCCAACGGGGTACCCCTTGCCCGATGATACGGAAGAATCCCCATATCAAAATGACATGGCAAGCAGACAAGGAGCATCTCAGCAATCTTCTTATTTACCATGGGAAAATGGTGCTTTTTTTCTCTCTTTCCTCTTTTCTCATAGCTTTTTTTTCTTTTTTTTCTCAATCTCTATCTCTTTTTTATATAAGAGGAATGCTTCATAGACAGCTCATTATGGTTACACTTCAGGTTTCCACCATGACAGCATGGATTAGACCGGCGGCCCAGGCGTTTCTCTAACACACATACATAACTCCATGGACTTACAAGCTCCCATTTCATACCGACGACATCCATAGACAAAAGAGCATGATATCAACTAGGTACAAAGTACAAGTGCAATGTTGAAAGCGTTCCCCATGACAACATGGTTCTACTAATCCCGAACATATAAGTGCAAGCATATACAACATAGATGACACAATGGTTCAAGTTTATTAAGGGCAAGAAAAGTAAAGTGTGCCATCAAGTTCGTGGGAGCTTTAATCACTAGTTTTCTCATAACAAGTTTAATTCGGAAGGTAGATAAAAACATGAATATACTTGGAATAGCAAATGCTAATAGGTAGGTATGGTGGAATAACTTGGTTTTAGGAGTTGGATAAATGAGTGGAACTCATACTTGGTTATGGAGGCTAGCAAAAGACTGGGAGCGACCAACTAAGAGAGCAATAATGGCCATAATCATGCAAAGCGACAAAGCATCTTTAATTAAAGCATAAAATGATATTACAAGTAGAAAACTAAAGGATCATCAAGGCTATGGTGACCTTGGATAGTCATAACATGGTGTGAGCATGCGCCAAGTCAACCCAAAAAAAGCATCAAAGGAGAATACCACAATACTATGCTTTAATATGTTAAAACAACACATGATTCTTCCAAGGCACATTAAGCAATCTCAATTGTTTATAATAATTCATGCTACAACAATAATCACTAAGCATAAAGCCAAAACAATACCAAGCATGACATGACAAAGCATAGGCCACAGTAAAAAACAAGCTCGTTTTACCACTTAAGCATGAACTTTCCTACTCTTTTTCAATCCAAACCAAACTATTTGAAAACTAATGTAAGAAAGAGGGGGTCCAACAAATTTATTCAAGCAAACTAAGAAAACCAAGAAAACAAAAACCAAAAATTAAAATGAAAAATAAGACGCTCCAAGAACAATACAACTGTGCATGAAACAATAAAAATGAAGTATTTGGAGGAAACCTGGGATTTTTATTGATGAAGAAGGGGATGCCTTGGGCATCCCCAAGCTTTGACGCTTGTACTTCTTGGATATTTCTTGGGGTGACACGCGTGGCATCCCCAAGCTTGAGCTTTAGTCCATTCTTCATCTCATTACATCATTCCTTCCATACACCTGAAATATTTCCTTCATACAAAACTTCACACAATCATTATTAGCAACATTAGTGCACTCAAGATAATAAGTCTTTGGGCTTTGTTTCAACACCAATAAAACTTCAATTAAAACACAAGCTACTGTAGCACTTCCCTAAAAAACCTCAATTCCCCAAAAGAACTAAAAAAGGAACCAACAAGAAGCAAATGCAAATGAAGGCAGAAATCTGTCAAAACAGACCAGTAGGTAAAAACTAATTTTTTTGAAGACCTTCTATTGCTCAAATCAAAAAGTGTTGATCTAACGAAAGTTAGATAACAAGCTGGGTCAGAAGCACAAAAATTCACGCCTCAAACCGACGTACAGAGATTTTAGAAGAATTTTTACGGTGAAGAACAAAAATCTGTTTCGGGACAGCAACTTTCCCAAGCATTACTTCTCTCTCATTAGAGGTTACTCTTGGCACAAAAAGCAAAAAAAAGGACAAGGAGCGGTTACTACAGAGTTAATAACTTCCAAGACTCATCTAAAACTTTTGGGTTATCTCCCAATAAGTACTTTTCTTTCACGCCTTTAAGTTAGGCATAAGAAGCAAGAAAAAGAATCAAGTATTCTCCAATGAAGAAGCATTAAAACCAAATTTCTTGCCCTTACCTCTCTTACTTTTATTCTTAACCCTAGGGAACATATGATTGTTTGGTGGAGAAGCAAAGTGCATGGTGCCCTTTTCCACATCTATTATTGCTCCAAGGAGTTTCAATAGGGATCTTCCAAGTGTAATTTGTCCTTTTCCTACACATTCAATAATAAGATAATCAGTAGAAACCATTTTCCCTAGGATCTTTGTAAACACTCCTTTAGCTATTCCAATGGGTAATATTGTGGCATTATTAACAAGAAATATTTCTTCTCCTCCTTCAGAAAGCCCCCAAAGTTTCAAATATTCATAGATATCTTTGGGCATAAGATAAAATTCAGACATGATATCACAACGAGCATCAAAAGTTTCATTATTTATAACAATCTTTACTATAGGGAGCCATTTTGAGTGTTCAGAATTTATTGGAACATAATCATGATGCTCTCTAAGCGTGTTATAGCAATCCTTTAAACTAGTAGTGCGGGTCTCAAGAGTGTTCAATCTAGCAAATATGTTTATAAAGGAGGAATCAAATTTGCTAGGCAAGTTGTAAGTAAAGACCAACTTCTTTATGACATTAACAACATCATCCTTATTGCATTGGAGGAAATCTCCTCCCACTAAAGCATCCAAAGCATATCTATAGCAGAGAGCAATTCCAAGGTAAAAACTGCTAAGAAACAAGTTTGAGTCATTTTAGGTTCAGTTTTTTCATGTAGATCAGAGATTCTAGACCAAGCTTCTTTGAAACTCTCTTCAATTCCTTGTTTAAAAGTGAAAATCATTTCCTCGGGTGACATAGTGATTGGAGCAAAGCTAGACATAATGGGAACTTAAGATAGGAACTAATTTTTTTGTGTTTTCAATAAACAAAGCAAACTAGAACAACTATTTTTGTGTGTTTTTGATAAAGAAACAAGAAAAAATAAAATAAACTAAGCGAAACAAAAATAACAAAGTAAAGAGATTGGTTATGAGGGACTCCCCTTGTGAAGATGTCCTTGACTCCCCGGCAACGGTGCCATAAAAGAGCTTGATGGCCCAAGATATCTCGTGCTCGTTGGGGAACCCCAAGAGGAAGGTATGATGAGCACAAAAACAAGTTTCCCTCAGTTATGAAACCAAGGTTATCTAACCAGTAGGAGCAAGGAACACCTCCAAGGTGTTGTTGCCAACTTGGAATCCTGCACAACACAACCACGGATCTTTGCCCCCAACTTACAGTGAGGTTGTCAATCTCACCGGTTTTGCTGAAAACAAAGGATTAAACGTATTATGTGGAAGAAAGTAAAAGCTTGCAGAAAGTAAACAAAAAGCAGTAAATAGTTGTAGATTGATGGTAAAAGAAAGGACTAGGTCCATAGTTCACTAGTGGTGGTTCTCCTTAAGATAGATAACATGTTGGGTGAACAAATTACAGCGAGGCAATTGACAAACATCGAGAAAACATACATGGATATACTAATCATCTTGACTCCTTTGAGATTCGATTGGGCATTACAACATTATACATAGACCGTAATCCAACTACATCTATGACTAATAATCCACCTTCAGGTTATCATTCGAACCCCTCCAGTATTAAGTTGCAAGCAATAGATAATTGCATTACGCATTGCGTGTAAAGTAAACAATACGATTCTTCTATGAACAAAGGATTGTTGTTTTCTCCCTAGTAGCAACAACACATCTAGTACCTTAGAGATTTCTGTCACTTCCCCGGATTACCAGAGGCATGAACCCACTATCGAGCATAAATACTAACTCTTGGAGTTGCTAGCATCTACTTGGCCAAGATAGCTACTAACAACGGAAAGCATGCAAGATCACAAATAACAAAGACATGATAGAATCAATAATCAATCTGAAATACATCTCAATATCCATCAGACCCCGGAAACACAACATGTAGGATTACAAATAGATGATCTTGATCATGAACGGAGCTCACAAGATCTAAACATGATAACACAAAGGAGAAGAACCAACCATCTAGCTACTACATGGACCCGTAGTCCAAGGATGAACTTCTCACGCATCACACCAGAGGCTTGCATGGTGATGAAGAAGGCCTCCAGGGTGAATTCTCCCCTCCGGCAGGGTGCCGGGAAGAGCTTCTGATCCCTCCCGATCTAGGGATGGAGATGACGGCGGCTACATACTCTTTCGTGGAATTTTGATCGGGTGTTTAGGGTTTCTGTATCAGAGGCATCTTATAGTCGGAAATGGAGGCCGAGGGGTTGCCCTAGGCGGCCACACCACCCCCTGGTGAGGGCCAGGCCTGGCCGCGTGACCAGGTGGTGTGGTGGCCCTCTGGCGCCCTCCGTCTCGTATTTTGGCTCAGTGTCCCCCTCGGTGAAAAACTGACTTTGGCTTTTGTCCCGTCCAATTCCGAGAATATTCATCTTCTGACTTTCCTAGAACTAAAAACAACAGAAAACAGGCAGCTCGCACTGTGGCATCTTGTTAATAGGTTAGTCCAAGAAAGTGTATAAAAATACTCCAAAGTTGGAACAAATCATAAGAAAGTAGATAAAAACCAAGCATGGAACATCAAAAATTATAGATACGTTAGCAACGTATCACGGTCCACTACAACAAATATGGAATCATGGACATGCTTTGATCTAGGAAATCGTAATACGAAGTCCATGCTAATGTCTGACCAAGGTGCATGAGTAATAGGCAATGGCATATAAAGACCAAATGGGTTAGACTTGGACTTAGCTTGGAGGAAGTTGGCTTTTACAATGGACGATTTTCATGGTTGAAGGCCCGTTTTTCGTGCTTAAGAAGTCTTCTACGACAGATAGCCTTCGTGGTAAAAGCCTCGTCACAAAAGAATCTACCACGGTTTTTTTACCGTGGCGGATTGCACCCTTCTGCCACGAAAATGTGTTCTGTGGTAGATTTGTTCGCCAGCCGCGTTGACTGCTGATATCATGCAAACTGCCACGTGTCTACGACCGTTAACGGCCGGTTACCACCGTTAACGGACAAAGAAACCATGACAGAAGACATGCGCAATCAAGGCCTGCTAATTACTAAGTGGGCCGACCCATGAGGAGAGCCTAATAAGAAGACACCTTGTTACTGTTTCACCCTTCAGTGCTTGAAATGGGCCCAATAATGCAGCCAACAGAGGCCCGTGAAGTTTCAGGTTGGGTACTGTTTTGGCCTACAGAAGGCCCAAGTTGGTCTAACACTGTGCTTCCCATTAGCTACCTGCGCCTAGTCGGTCCGGTACTATTAAGGCATGTTGTCGGCCCATCACTGTTCTCGCAGACCATCTGGGCCACCTACTACCGGTCCTTCTTTGAGATGGCCCGTTACTGTTTTGGCCTTTTGCTATTCCAGCCGTTAACGTTCAAGCCACAATTGGCTTGTTACTGTTCTGGACTAGTAATTTTTTCACCTGTTACTATTCTTGACAGGAATCTTCTCGGCCGGTATAGTTCTGCCTCGTTACTATTCTGGCCTTTAACTGTCTTAGCCCTTTACTGTTGTGGCCTATTACTGTTATGGCTCATTAATCCTCTAGCCTGTTACTTTTCTATCCTTTTGAAGTTTCTTGCTTTTTAGTGTTGTGCCATGTTACAGTTATGGCCTGTTTTTATTCTGGCCTACTACTATTCTGGCATGTTACTATTATGGCCTTTTACTGTTACATGTTCCCACACGTGGGCCGACCCATTATGTTTACAGTCTTTTACAGTTTCGGCCTTTCTAAAGCCCATGCCAATATCATAAATGGTGTGTAATTAGCGAGCATCTTTTACTGTTCATCGTCGGCCGAATACAAGAAGGGCCAATAACAAAGCATGATAATATTTCCTAATCGACCTAGCTGGTGTAGTTACGGTAACGACTACCGCCATGTGTGGACGGTGTCAACTAAATGCCTACATGGCCTATGCGAGTTATCTAGATATTACATCAGCTACAAACTTCTTAAAATTATTACACATTATCATCTCAGGGGAAAGAAAATTCAGCATTTCAATTGACAATCGAGTTGATAGCAGAGTCCTTAATTTGCTTTCTCAATTGATCATCTGCATCATCCTTTGAGTGTGACAGCTGCATTGGAGGAGACATGATCTTGCAGCCCCCTCTTTGGTGGCGATAGCAATAATTGCTATCTGAAACTAAGTAATAACAAGTTAATACATCAAACAAGATAAACTACTCATTTGACTGATATGATAGGAGCTATGGACTAGAGTTTACAACTGGTCAATGGTTCCATTATTGACCAACACGTCAAACAAATAGGACAATGAAGCACCACATTAAACAAGTGTTCCTACTGTGAAACGAGCAATCAAAAATGTGTGTATGGCTTAGAATTTCAGCAAATAAAAACTAGCCAGGTCATTTCAACAAATATATATAGAAGCAGTTGTATACCCCAAAATGCAAGAGATGTTGGGTGACTTGGAATTTGCGCTGAGCTACAAAATGGCATGCAGTTACTGTCATAGCGAATAATGAACCAAGTAGAAATTATAATCGCATCATACGAGAACTTGTAGAGCAGGAATGCAAACCACGAATGAACTATATATAGTAGAGGATAGTTATGTTGTTGCTTAGGACAAACTAGAACCAGATGCGAGATATAATGGCGTCGCTCGTGAACATGTAGAACAGGACAAACAAGCATTAGAGATGTGTGCCTAGAATGAAATGAGCAATCAAACAAAGTGTTTCTTAGAATTTTAGTAAATATAAAATAGTCAGGTCATTTCAGCAAATATATATGGAAGCAGTGATATCTCCTGGAATGCAAGAGTCGTTGGGTTACTCAGAATTTGCGGTGAGCTACACAATGACATGTAGTTACTTTCATAGCTAAGAATCAACCAGATAGAAATTATAATGGTATCAAAAGAGAACTTCTAGAGCAGGAATGCAAACCACGAGTGAACTACATAGTAGAGGACAGTTACGCCGTTGCTCAGGACAAACCAACACTAGCTAAGGAAGTAATGGCATCGCTTCTGAACCAGTAGAATAGGCTATGCAAACCAACATGTTCATCGTTCCATTTTGAGCTCTATGCAAGAAAAAGAAAATAGGTAGTGATGCATCTTTTGAAGAACCAGATGGCAACAACAAAACTATAATCGAATTAGTACGAAGAGTTTAAACGGCTACTACAGGATAGAAGAACGATTCCAAGGAGGAAATAATAGTAGGCACTGATCTCAGGATGGACCAGATAGATTCAGTAACTGTAGAGCATGGAATCCACACTAATATTTTACACTGACTTCAGATTTTGCAAGAATTACACGATAGCAGGCAATTACTGTTGTATGGAGTTGCTAAGAACATGTGCATGACTTGAAATTTGTAGAGCAGCGAATGCAAACCAACATGTCTAATGACCTTGTATGTACTAGCACGAAGAACAAGCATGCCCAGTGACTGGTATGTACGAGCATGATTACAAAAATGCAGTTCACTACGACAGGCTTGAACCTGCTATACTGGTGACAAAACAAAAATGGCTTGGAGATTTGGGTAACCTTGGTCGAAGAGGCGTATAAGCATCGTCGGTATCATGCGGGTGTCGTCCAGGTCACCGAAGGTGCTGCTATTGCGGTGGCTGTTGGCGTCAGGTAAGCAGATCTTGGGCGGTCGATGTCGACTTGAGTGTGGTGGATAGAGCATCGTTGAGGCAGATCCAGTGGAGTGAACGGCGACGGCCTAGTAGCTGGTCTAGAGCGGTGGACATGGAACTCCTTGAACTAGATCACATCTGATGTACACCGATGAAGCAGATCCAGTACGGTTGGGTAGCTTTCGGCGTCCAGGAAGCAGAGGTTGTGTCGTCGATGATGCCATCGGTGTGGTGAACGATACCGCAGCTTCGGTGCAGTGGCAGAGAGACTTGGTGAACCAGATCCGGTGGGTGAGCATCGGTGAAGCGGCTCCGCCACAGTGCATGAGACCATAGCTCAAGCGGCTCCGGCCGCCGTGGAATTGTCGTCGGCCAGTGCACGTGGTGGTCGTGGAGGTGAGGGAGTGGGAGAGAGGGCTGGGATTTTTGGAAGGATCAGCTAGAAAATCTAGGTGAATTGGGACTAAGGAGGTGAACAGAAAAATAATTACGACCGTGCCCCCAAGCTACCGACTTTAGCTTACCCATAGGGCGTTAGAACAATGGGTAGAATGGGAATTTTGAAGTCAAAAGTTTTTGAAATGGAGGGGTGTGGAATGCTTTAAGGTCCGTGTGTGATTTTGTCGCTTGATTGAGATTTTGAATTTGCGTCCGTCCATCTAATAATAATATAAAAATGGTACTGGCCCGATGGATATTTTGCCTCAAAGTTTTTGAAACAGAGGAGCGGAAAATGCTTCAAATTCAGTGTATGGTTTAACCGGTCGATTGAGATTTTGAATTTGACTAGCGCCCATCTGATAATAATACAAAAATAGTACTCGCCCGGTGGGAGATTTTGCCTCGAAGTTTTTTAAACGGAGGGGCGGGAAATGCTTCAAAGTCGGTGTGCGGTTTTGCTGCTCGATTGAATTTTGAATTTGACTAGCGCCCATCTGATAATAATACAAAAATGGTACTCCTCCGGCGGGAGATTTTGCCTCAAAGTTTTTAAAACGGAGGGGCGGGAAATGCTTCAAAGTCGTGTGCGGTTGTGCCACTCGATTGAAATTTTGAATTTGGGTAGCATCCATCTAATACTAATAATATAAAAATGGTACTCCCTCGGTGGGAGATTTTGGCTCAAAGTTTTTGAAATGGTTAGGCGGGAAATGCTTCGAAGTCGGGGTGTGTGATTTTGCTGCTCGATTGAGATTTTAAATTTAGCTAGCGTCCACGGTCCACGTACTACTAGTACTAGTAAAAAAAGGTGATAGAATGTACGTTTATCGGTGAGGAATTCATGGTCGAGAGTCACATCAACTGATCATTCATATAACCACACTTGATGTACTCCTTGTGTTCGGTATTACTACTAGGCCATAGTAGTACTAGTTCGGAGAATTAACTTCACATATTCGCTTTATCAGTAGTTATTGAATGTTGTAGTAATCCTAAAATCCAGCCAATGCACGTGGTTACCGCATCTAATTGAAAACATGCAAGCCAATGGATACACTTCCGTTTTAATAACATGAGTGGCCAGGAGCATTACAGGACGTGGTGGTTCATATTTTTCGGTCATCTAGAGGAGTAACTAAGCAAAACTAGGAGCATTAATTCGTCCTTCGGCCTAGCAATTGAGATTGTACAAATAATTAACGACCGTGCTATTGAGCAAACATGAGGTTTTTAGCTCCACGAAGCATACATCCCATCCGGCCACATGGTGAGCATCCAATGACACTGCCAAAAAGCGAAATTGAAAATTGGAAAATGCCATGCAAAAAATGGAAAATGCCCTACGTTTGCGTGTGCCCGGAGGGAACATGGAGCGCACGTTTTCTTGTTAGATTTTGGGATAATTAAATACAATAAGGTTATGATACTACTACTACTACTAGTATCATCCTACACCTACACATTCGCGTGCTCCCAGGAGTCGTTCGCTGGTGTGCACGACCGCTGTCTCGTAATTAGTGCGCGTGCGCATGCACGTGTCCGTGCCAGTTTGATGAAACGCGCTTGCGGTTGTTGTGTGCATGTCGTCATATCGTTTCCACACGCTTCGCTTGGCTTTCCTAGGCCTTTGTTTAAATGTCTGTCTCTGGAACCACTTCCTGTGCCAGTCGACGGGACCGAGACCACACGAACACCATCATACATGGCCGACAAGAAGCAGGAGGACTCGCCATTGGCTGGTCTCCCTGAGGGACTCGTCCAGAAGATAGGTGACGTATTCCTTTCAACGAACGACTTCGACTACTATGCCGCCTTCTGGGAAGTCTACAGCGCCTGGCACGGCTTTATGGAGGAGTGCTTTATACCAGCCAACTAGATTGTTCTAGAGCACCAGTTATTGGAAGAGTATGCGGTAGACGACGCCACCATCATGTTGCTGAACGTGAGAACTGGCCGCCACCTTGAGAAGAAGATTAGCCGGGTTATTCGCATGTGCTTTCTTGATATTCATCTGTATATATGTGATCCTTTTTTTGCATTCATATCCTATACTATCTGTTTTTAAGTTATGTTTCTTCATCCACTTGTTACCCAGGGTTTTGCTCCATGATTTACCTTGATTGAATTTCAGTCTGTTTACCTTGAATGAATCTCTGTTTCTCCTCTCTCTCTCTTTGGAAGGTACTTTATGTCATTAGCACAACCGGTAGGCTCCTTGTACTTGGACAGAGGGTGTAGCCGTACAAGACCCGATTGTACAACCCCTTCACGGGCACTGTCAAGCACCTGAGGGCAGAGATACCGACCGAGTAGGTTGCTTCTGTCACTGTGACGATGTTCTCGTCATTGATGGTGTTTACATCAAACCATCAGAACACCACCATTCAGTGGGCAGATGAGGGCACGGAGTAAGGGAGTCGCCTAGTCTTTGGTGAAGGGTGGTACTCGCCGTATGACTTCGCGGAATTCCGGAGCATGACTTCTTACACCGGTGATGTTTTCATCGCAGACAGATATGGGTATATCCTCTCGACTATGTGATGCTTCTCATGGAGATGTCTAGCTGCAGCGCTTCGCGCGAACCCTGGAGATGCATCCCACCGTTGCAGGCCCTGTTCCGGGCTGCCAGTTCCCAGAGAATTGCTTTTACCTCGTCAAGTCCGAAGGGGAGTTGTTGTTCATTGTGAGTGGACCAGTCTATGGTGGCAGGCCAGTTGTTTACTAGGTTGAAGGTTCATAATCGGGTCCTTCATCCGATCAGAGGCGTCGAAAGTCATGCTCTCTTCGTTGCTGACAATCGGTGCGTCTGGATCGATAGCGCCAGGGTACCCATGGTGTAGGTCATTAGCATATACTATGCGGACCTATCTGAGATTAGATCTTACAACTTTGAGGCTCTTGCGTGGGAAGAGGAGCCAAGGGTTGTATATGAGTATGGAGTATGAAGATTATGGATCAATGGCCGTCCTTTCGAACTCGATTGATTGTTGGCAGAGTATTGCATAATCGTCGAGCATTCTGAGCTATAGATGGTGCCGCCTTATGGAGAGGATGGTACCTCCCACTACGATTACTACGACGGATATCCGTCAAATTGATGTATTTTGTGAGTCTGCTCCTGATTTATTCTCTTCAGGTCAGCTCTTTATTTGTTCACTTTGTTGAGTGAACGTCTATGGCTTTTGCAAGTTCTATGGTGCCTGTGTAATACAATGGATGTTCTCCCTATTCTAGAAGGTCATGTGTTGTACCTCTTACAATTTCACTGTTTTTTCATGTACGTGTAGTAATTCTGATAGATGCTCAGTTTGTAACAGTCCTCAAACAACTTACAACTGTGAATTACAGTAGATTATTACAATCGTCGGTAAACTTGACAGTAATAAAATGAAGCATAAAAGTTGCATCAGAGTCCAAACAACTAAAAAAAGATCTCTATGGTGCTTGCATGGTGAGACATGTAACAACTGGCTTCCCATGAGAGCTGCAGATGAGATTATTAAGTATGTTTTGCATCAAAGCTTGCCTGTTTTTCAATTCATATAAGTCTTTGCATGCTATGGTGAGTACTGAATCTGTTTTGTTGGCTTCTTGATCAATAATATCACGGACATCTTGGAGGACATCCTCAAATAATCTTTTGGCTGGAATAAGAGGATCAGTCGAAGCGGTGTGCCATGAGCAATAGGTATTGTCACTGCTATTGTGTGAAACAAAATCTAAACTTGGAGAAGCGGGTTTTGTTCGACATTCAGAGGGTCATTTGTAGCCTGAAACAAACACAAAACAAGTTATAATATCATTACCATGCAATCACACCACCATGAATTTTAAATGTGTCAATACGGTAATATATAAGGAAGGAAGCAATTAATAGTGGTGGCTCATACATCTATTTCTTCTTGAATAACTGGACCAACTGGCGCCATGGAGTGATGCGAGCATGTGCTGCTCTGTGAAATGACTGCTCTACTTGAAGATGGTTGAGACCAAGACAAAACAAGTTACTTAAACAACGGACTTGGGAAACAAACTAGAAGCTTATTTTGAAGAACAATGCGAGCAATCAACCAAAGTACCTGATGCAGACTGCTCAAACTAGAATGTGTAGAACATGAATAGAACAAATATGAAAACAAAGCCATTATGTTCCTCATATATAACCTAGCCAGGCACTACATAACAAAATCTTCCACTGATTTAATCATAGACAAAAAAGAGTAACTCAGCCAACAAAAACACATCAATTGTGAGCCTCAAATATACTAGTTGATGTCTACGCACTTCTATTCTTGTAGACAGTTGTTGGGCCTCCAAGTGCAGAGGTTTGTAGAACAACATCAAGTTTTCCCTTAAGTGGATCACCTTCAGGTTTATCGAACTTAGGGAGGAAGTGGTCAAAGGTTTTCCCACTCAAGCAACCCTGCAATCAAGATACAAGAAGTCTCTTGTGTCCCCAACACACCCAATACACTTGTCAGGTGTATAGGTGCACTAGTTCGGCGAAGAGATAGTGAAATACAAGTGGTATAGATAATTATAAGTGGTAACAGTGATAGATAATAACTTGGTGGCGTGGAAAAGACTAAAGTAAAACTGAAATAAAGATAGAAGCAAGCAAACATGTAATAGATCTAATTGCAAATGGTGTATCAATGCTTAGAAACAAGGCCTAGGGATCATACTTTCACTAGTGAACACTCTCATATAAATATATTATCTTCATGATACTACTCTTAACTACTCTCCGGTTGAACACTCTAATCGATGGTAGGGCTATAACAACACACCTCAAAGTAAGCCTTTCCCATCTAGAAAACCCCACACTGTCACCTTCAGCTCTAGATGGTTCAAACAAACACCACAATTTCATAAAGACATCCAACTCCAAATATAACTCATAACAAGTATTTGTAATCTCTAGCCTAAGTGCCACCATGGTGTGCACGCTGTCACTTTCACACACATGGGGAGAGCAGAGATCTATTAAAGCACTTGAGTAGCAAGGTAGATCTATAGATTACAAGCTCATGATCTCAATAAGATCATGCATAGAGAGAGAGATGAACACATAGCTACTGGTAGAACCCTTAGCCTCGAGAGAGAACTACTCCCTCCTCATCATGGGAATCAGCAACGGTGATGGAGATGGTGGTGGAGATCGATGGAGATCGCTCCGGGGGCACTTCCCCATCCCGACAGGGTGCCAGAATAGAGACTTTCTGTCCCCCGAATCTCCCCTTCGGTGGCGGCGGCGCTGTGGAACTTTTCGTGGATTTCTGATTGACGATCTAGGGTTTTTTCCTTGGGGGGAATATATAGGCGAAGGAGGCAAGGTTGGTGGCCAGCCAGGGGGCCCACACCATGCCCTGGTGTGGCCTGGGGGGACCCACGCCATGGGGTGGTGTGGCCACCCTGTGGCCCCTCTCCGTCTCGTATTCTGGCTCCGTGAGTCTCCGGGAAAAATAGGCATATTGGCTTTTGTCCCGTCCAATTTCGAGAATATTCATTTTCTGACTTTCTGGAACCAAAAACAGCAGAAAACAGGCAACTGGCCACTGTGGCTCTTGTTAATAGGTTAGTCCAAGAAATCATGTGAAAAGTACTCCAAAGTTGGAACAAAACACAAGAAAGTAGATAAAACCCAGCATGGAGCATCAAAAATTATAGATACATTTGAAATGTATCACTAGCCAGATAATTTTAGACAAACAATGAATCAAGCAATCATACATTGAGTTATTCATGAATAGCCAGATAATTTCAATGGTTCGGAGGCTTGAGAACAACAAACTGAACCATCAAGTGCCTCGTATTAAAATAGCCAGTTCATGTAACTATGATACACAGTAGATACAGGAGTGAGATGAAGTGCACATAGTTCCTTATGATACATGTGTATTATACATGATCTTGTCGCTAGTGTGACCTTGTTCTTATTATTAGACAATTCAGATGCAATACTCCCGGCCTCTCCATATCTAGGAAAATAAACAAAGCACATGGAACAAAAGCAGACCATAGTGGGGCTAAAATGTTTGATGCCAATTTTTGGCAAAAAAATATGAAAACAAGAAAGACAAATGGTAAATTTATGCAAAAAAAAGTGGCAAGGACGAAACTTTGGCTGCCAAACTTCGGGTGGGGGACCTTACGGTAGGTGTTACACGAGATCTATGGCGGCTCATGTGGACATGCGGAGTATGTACTCCATTATTGCTCCTCTACATAAAGGTAAGACCAACTGTAAATACAAACAGGTTCCAACATGATATACGTTGTCATGAAGTGAAACAAAAGTGACGGGGTCTTACGAGATTATAGGAGTCATTCACTCTATGATATTATGCATAAACTGAGGCTGCTCCTTGCACAATAATAGCAAGCAGTTTGAGCCGCAGGTTAAGAGGGATCAAATCGACAGTACATAATGGTCAAATAGTATGACGTGTGTAAACGTGTAGTATAGGATAGCAGGACAATAGCACAATGGAAATACTATAGTTCGTAAATCAGCAAATGAGAGAGATATTATATAACCATATCTCATGTAGACAGTTACATTAGAGAATGTAAACAAATATGTTAAGTGACTAATAATTCACAAAGAAATAGTACATAAAAACAGTTCAATGCATGGAGTTTAAGCCTAACCACAATGGGTTAATTTAGTGTATAACAGGTATATCAAGTAAAGAACCTGTTAGTTAGGAAATTTAGCACGAATACAATTCATTTCCAACAAACAAATCGCACAGGGAGATCTGGTTTTACCTCGGTCAGGGCAGCATCTAGGCCTCCTCCGCATCCTCACGGGTCACGTCGAGGTCACCGAAAGTGCTACGGTCGTAGTGGGTGTCAACGATGGGGAAGAAAATCTTGGGAGGGTGAGGATACGAGCAGAACGCTGGATCACGGCATCCGTGGAAAAGTCCTAGGCGGTTGTTGATGTGCTCAGCACGATGGACAAGAGGGTTCATTGAGCAGATCAGGTGTGGCAGGTACACCGGCTAAAGTGTAGCGGGGGTGTTCCAACCGGTGATGTATTCCTGGAGGAGAGGAGGGCTGGGTTTAGGTACTGCTAGAACTATACTGGGAAAAATACGAGTTGAAGCCCCCACCCACCAAATTCAATAGGGGTCGAATGGGAATTTCGAAGTATCTAAAATTTTGGGGCACGAACTATGTCCGGATACTCGGGATATTTACCGCTTTATTTTGGAATTTAATTTGGTCATGGTCCATGTAATAATAAAAAATTGGTAGGCCGTACTCCCTCTCTATTTAGGAATCAAGGTTGTACTCCCTCAATCCAACACCTCAACTGATCATCCATCGTCATACTCCCAATGCTCAGGATCTCGAAGAAGAATGGATATCATACTTAGCAGTTTCAGAAAATTATGAGATAAATTACATCATGTTGGGAGGATGATGTGATACAATCATGCAAATTTGCAAGTTCCAACTCATATTCATTTCACGGTCATGTTGGGAGCCATCTTATCAACAAGTTTTTAACATACATAGGTGATGCCCTAAGGTCATCCGCAATGTGTAAAAAGGCACACCTTAAGGCCTATGTGGCATCTACTAATTAAGGTTCACCTTATATAGTGTGGAGAAAATAAAGTTATCTTTAAGCCTAGGGTGCACCTCAAAAGCTTATGGGTTACCCATATAAAATAGAAAAATAATTTCCCCTCTGTCCTTATTTCTCATGTGATCATTTTCAAAAGGGGTTCAAAATTTTCAAGATTCTAAATCTTAGCTAGAAGTCGAACCAGTCGTCAAAACTCTCTGTGGTTTCTGATATATTAACTGACCGCTCCATGGGTACCTCCAAAAGCATTTTCATAAAACTTTCAAAGCAACCTACAATTTATTACTTGTAGTTCAAATTCGACCTTATTACGATACATCAACATAAAGTCATTCAAGTGAGTGGAGTTATATAGCTAGGAAGCTTGAAAACTCCAGAAAAATGGGAATCACAAGTACGACATGTTGTTGATCCCCTATATATGTCCGAAAGTCATTCAAGTGGGCAAAGTTATCTAGGAAATTTGAGAACTCATAAAACATGGGAAATCGTAAGTACGGCATATTGGTCCACCATATATGTGTGAAAACTTAGCTTGTGGCATTCAGATCCATATTCTTCGGACTTTCTTTACTTGAAAGAACAATATCGTCGTCACTAGGAAAATTGAGAATGTTCTTTCCTGATAGTTGGAAACTCACACCCACGGCACTGCTTACTACCAGAAAATACACCCATTTACCTCTGAAATGACATTTAATTCAAGAGCAAGCTGTCATGCTTACTTGTAGCTCAAGTTTGATATAATTTTGTTAAATTGTCAAGATGCAAAATCTTAGCAAGAAGTTGAACCTATCGTCAAAACTCTCTTTGTTTTCTAATATATTAATTGTGACCCCTCGATGGGTACCTCCAAATTAAAAGCTTTTTCATAAAACTTTCAAAGAAAAACCATCAATTTACTTGTAGTTTCAAATTTGACCTAATTTTGATAAATCGAGTTAGAGTCATTAAAATGGGCAGAGTTAGCTAGGAAGTTTGAAAGCTCATAAAACATGGGAATCATTGGCAACATGTTGGTCCAATATATATGTTTGTATACTTGGCGTGACATTCACATCCAATACTCTTCGGATTTTTATTTACAGAAAAGAACAACCTTGCTCGTCTTCACTCGGAAAATGTAGAATTGAATGTTCTTTCCTGATAGTTGGAAACTCACACTGATGGAATTTTTTACTACAATAAGATGCACTGATATACCTCTAAAAATACATTTAATTCAAGAGAAATCTATCACGCTTACTTGTAGCTCAAGTTTGACCTAATTTCGTTAAATTTTCAAGATGCAAAATCTTAGCAAGAAGTTGAACCTATCATCAAAACTCTCAGTGTTTTCAGATATATTAATTGTGACCCCTCGATGGGTACCTCCAAAAGATTTTTCGTAAAACTTTCATAGCGACCTACAATTTACTTGTAGTTTCAAATTTGACCTAATTTCGATAAATCGACATAAAGTCATTCGGTCAAATGGGGAGAGTTAGCTAGGAAGTTTGAAAACTCATAAAACATCATAATCATTGGTACAACATGTTGGTCCACTATATATGTTGGTAAACTTGGCTTCTGGCATTCAGATACAATATTCTTCGGACATTTCTTTACGAAAAAGAACAACCTCGCTTGTCCTCACTCGGAAAACTGAGAATTGAATGTTCTTTTCTGATAGTTGGAAAATCACACCGGCGACACTGTTTACTGCAAGAAAAAGCACCCAGCTGCATCTGAAATGTCATATATTTCAAGAGCAATCTATCGCGCTTACTTGTAGCTCAAGTTTGACCCAATTTCGTTAAATAGTGTCATGATGCAAAATCTTAGCAAGAAGTCAAACCTGTTGTCAAACTCTCGGTTGTTTCTCATATATTGATTGTGACCCCCCGATGGGTACGATACCTCCAAAAAAAATTCGTAAAACTTTCAGAGCAACCTACAATTTAGTTATAGTTCAAGTTTGACCTAATTTTGATAAATCGGCATGTAGTCATCCAAGTGGGCAGAGTTAATTAGCTAGGGAGTTTGAAAACTCAAAAAACATATGGGAATCATAAGTAAAACACGTTGGTCCACTTAATATGTCTAGAAGCTTGGCTTATGGCATTGAGATCCATATTCTTCGAACTTTCTTTACGAAAAAGAACCATATTGTCATCACTCGGAAAACTGAGAATTTTCTTTCCTAATAGTTGGAAACTCACACCAACGACATTGTTTACTACAAGAAGATGCACCCATCTACCTCCGAAAATACATTTAATTCAATAGCAATCTATCGCTCTTACGTGTAGCTCAAGTTTGAGCTAATTTCGTTAATCAACAAGAAGTCACTGAAGTGTGCGAAGTGAGTTAGGAAGCTTGAAAAATCCTAGTACTAAAAACTTGGGTATTACATATAAGAAACCATAGTCCAGTTTGTGTGATAACTAGGGCGGTTGCATTTTCTTTTAACTGTGCTACGTCTCGTAGGAGCTAGGTGCTTGAGAGTTAACACGGTCGGTGGAAGTACAAGTTACATCAAGGACCTCATAAAAATGAAAATTGCACCCAAGTCCATGCATTTAGCACAAGGACCCTGAAACTGAGCAATGAAGTGTGTGTTTTGAGGTTTGTGCATACTAGCGTTCATCGTGCTAAAGACTATCAATAGAATTTTTCTAGATGCTAAGAATGGAAAAGAAGATCCAACGGTTAGCAATGCTTGGATTTGCAGTCTTGATCCAACCATCAATGTTCGAAGTTATCCATACATTATACAATGGTATGGTATGGTATTATAAGAGATAATACAAGATAAAGATAAGATAGGAAGTCCTACGAATGGCCAATATTTTGAGTAACCTTCCCTCCCGATATTTGGGAAGCAAGTGAAAATTTTGAAAAGCAGAAAAGTTTGAATTTTTTTGCTGCAAAGGACCAAAGTGGTTTCCTTCCTATGTAGTCCTGATCCCTACTCCACACCAACGCGGCTTCCGAACACGCCAGAGACATAGAGCCGCTGTACCAAGGCACACGTGCACAGCACCACGCTGTGGACGAGGGAGAGATCAGCCGAGCTGGTGCGCGAGGGGAAAGGGGAGGAGAGAGGGAGGATGGATGGTGAGAGGAAGCGAAGGAGAGAGAAAACACACAATTTGTTTTGCGTGCATAGGTCCTAAAATTTACTACTAGTAGAGTGGACGCAGGAGTACCTCGTGTGAGGAACCCATCATAACTTTACTCTGACATCGAACCGCCTTCAACTCCTCTTCGCTGCTTCCCTCTTACGCTGCCTACGTTTTATTCTCTCAGCATGTACAGCGCGTGGACATAGGTGATCATATGTCTAAGCGAATAAATGAGTACTACTACTTGTGTACTATAGTATTTGATTTTCTCTAATAAGGGCATCAGCAATGTGTACAAAAGCACACCTTAAGGCCTAGTATGTGGCATCCGCTAAGGTTCACCATATCATTATAAAGAAAATAAAGTTTGTATCTTTAAGCCTAAGGTGCACCTCAAGCTTGTGGGTTGCCCATAGAAAATAGAAAAATCATTTCCCCTCTCTCCCTATTTCATGTGATCATTTTAAAAAGGTGTTCAAAGTTTTCATGATAAAAAATCCTAGCTAGAAGTCGAACGAATCGTCAAAACTATCTATGGTTTCTGATATATTAATTAACCGCTGGATGGGTACCTCCAAAAGCTTTTTTCCATAAAACTTTCAAAGCAACCTACAATTTATTACTTGTAGTTCAAGTTTGACCTAATTTCATTAAATTCAAGAGCAATATATCGCGCTTAACTGTAGCTCAAGTTTGACCTAATTTCATTAAACTATCAAGATGCAAAATCTTAGCAAGAAGATGAACCTATCTTCAGAACTCTCTGTAGTTTCTGATATATTAATTGACCCCCCTCGGATGGCTACCTCCAAGAGCTTTTTCGTAAAACTTTCAAAGCAACCTGCACAGTTTACTTGTAATAGGTCAAATTTTACCTAATTTCAATAAATCTGCATAAAGTCATTCAAGTGGGAGAAGTTAGCTAGGAAATTTGAGAACTCATAAAACATGGGAAATCGTAAGTATGGCATATTGGTCCACCATGTATGTGTGAAAACTTTGCTTGTGGCATTCAGGTCCATATTCTTCAGACTTTCTTTACCTGAAAGAACAATCTCGTCATCACTAGGAAAATATAGAATGTTCTTTCCTGATAGTTGGAAACTCACACTAACATCATTGCTTACTACAATAAGATGAACCTATCTACCTCTGAAAAGATAATTAATTCAAGATAAATCAATCGCGCTTACTTGCTTGTAGCTCAAGTTTGACCTAATTTTGTTAAATTGTCATGATGCAAAATCTTAGCAAGAAGTTGAAATTATCATCAAAACTCTCGGTGGTTTCTGATATATTAATTGTGACCCCCTGATTCGTACCCCAAAAGCTTTTTCGTAGAACTTTCAAAGCAACCTATAATTTCTTACCCCGATATAATGTACGAATAACTTTTAAAATTGAGTGTTGGATCAAGACTCACGAATCCCAACATTTCCAGTCGTTGGATCTTCTTTTCCATTTTAACATCTAGAAGATTTTATTGATAGTCTTTATCACAATGAATGCTATGCACAAAACACAAAACATACTTCTCGATCATTCTAGAATCTTGTCACTCGTTTCTCTAGACCATGTTACCAAAATTTTCAAGTTTTAGATAGCTAATAATCGTTGACTTCTAAATCATATACAAAGTACAAGAACCAAATATACACCTATACTTTATAGATGTTGATCAAATTTATATTTTTTTCTGCTTTACCTATTATAATTTTATATAGTGATGATATGTCATACGTCTATTATCTAAGTCTCACGTGCAGGACATGTGCAATTTACTAGTACTTGTAGTTTCAAATTTGACCTAATTTCAATAAATCGACATAAAGTCATTCTAATGGGCAGAGTTAGCTAGGAAGTTTGAAAACTCATAAAACACGGGAATTATTGGTACAACATGTTGGTCCAATATATATGTCTATAAACTTGGCTTGGGGCATTCAGATCCAATATTTTTCGGACTTTTCTTTAGGAAAAAGAACAACATCGCTCGTCTTCACTCAAAAAATTGAGAATTAAATGTTCTTTCGTGATAGTTGGAAACTAACACCAATGATATTGTTTACTACATGAAGATGCACCCATCTACCTTTAAAAATATATTTAATTCAATAGCAATCAATTTCCCTTACTTGTGTAGCAAAAGTTTGACCTAATTTTGTTAGATCGGCAAAATGTCACTAAAGTGTGTGAAGTTAGATGGGAAGCTTGAAACATCATATTTCTAAAAACTTTGGAATTATAAGAAACCATGGTCCACTTTGTATGATAATTAGGGCTGTGTAATTTTCTTTTAATTGTGGTAGGTCCCGTAGGAGCGAGTTGCTTTAGTTAACACACGGTCGGTGGAAGTACAAGTTACATCAAGGACCTCATAAAAAATTACATCTAAGTCCATGCATTTAGCATTTAGCATTTAGCACAAGATCCCTGAAACTAAGCAATGAAGTGTCTTCTGAAATTTGCGCATATTCTAGATATTGTAGAGCCAAAATTTGTTCTAAAATAACCTACATTCTAGCTTTTACTACTAGTACGTACTATCTCTGTTTGGGAATATTAGTCCTAAGGGCCAAGTTGCTAAGACCAAGACACTCCATAGCACCAATAGTTTTACATGCATGAGAGAAGTAAGGAGAAAAGTAGAACATACATTGGACGGGAGAAACTAATAAATAAGATATACCTTATAATCCCAAACAATATAAAAAGGTCTCGGCCTTTATAATCCCAAATAGAGGTAGTAGTAAACAAGAATCCATAAAACAGAGTGATTGTCTCTCTATTGGAGTAGTAACTTAGATTTGTTGTTCACATATCTAAGTACTACTACTAATAATAATTTTTCAAAAAAAAGTACCACTAATAAATGCAGTACTAGTTTGTCTAATTTGTTCTAAGTTGTACTACTAGTACTAGTACTAGTACTCCATCTGCTTGCGATTATTAAGGCCATTTAAATTTGATAAGACCAAAAAAGTTAATTATACATTGGTGTTGAAGACATGCATGCGGTCCTCGGTTCTTCCCTACAACACTGTACACCATGCACCAGGCCGCAGGCTTTTCCATCTCTCTCTAGGAGTACATCTTCTTGCCTCGCACGTGGATCTTCTTGCCTTGGTCTCTCCCTCTGTATGTACTGCACTGTTTGATACAGTACATCGTGACACCTGATTTACTCACCATCAACTTTCTGGAGCCTTTTTGTTTTGACGAAGCATGTACAGCGTGTGGACACTGTCTAAGAAAAAAGTTGCCAGGTGCAGAGACTCAGCCGCTGACGGTGCGCCGATGCCTAGCCTATTCCGGTAAAATCGTACTATTACAGTACAAAACTCAATTAGTATACTCTTCAGTACACCCATCTAACCCGGGTTTCTGGCCGGCAGGCACTATGTCGACGATCCAATCTTCCCTCTGTAATCACTCCCACAAGTTCGTGTACCATGTCAGAGGATTCGATCGTGAGCCGGTAGCTATGGACGCCTTCGAGTCTGAGGCGATGATTGAGTGCCCCTATGATGGTTGCTTTAGCTTGGTCGCCTTCGACAAGCTCGACGATCACAAGATCGCTTGCTCGCACGGCCCGTGCTCCTGCTTGGATCCTACATGTGATTTCATTGCCTCGCTGGCATGGCTCCTTCCCCACATGAAGGGGCCCACGGGGTCATAGTAAACAGGGCCATCTACGACAACACCTTTTTTTGCCTCATCCCGATTCTACCACCAACAAGCACGAGGGGACTCACGTGCTTCCTCTACAGGGATGACAGTGCCGTGTTCAGCCTGACCATTAGCGTGCTCGGCCTGGCCGCCGTAGTGTCCTTGGTGTGCATCAGGCAGGACAGGTGCTTGTGGCCACGGTACACGGTGAAACTGTGTGCACCTGGCCCCCGGGGGTCGGTGGACTTCTCGATGGTCAATAGCCTTAATGCGGTAATCAAGCTGACGAGCAGCTCGTCACCGGCCAAATTCCCGTCCGACAAGCTCAGGACGTACCTCGGGGTGCCACCACGGTTCTTAATGAAGGTTGGAGAGTCCACCCATGTATCTTTCTAGATTTGCATCGACAGGAAAAATGATCTTAAACTATGGCTGATGATCAAGAATGTAATGGTGTATTAGCAGATAATAGTCCTACTAGTAGTACTATTTATCTACTCCAGTTTACTAGTAGTAGTCGCATGTAGGTTCTCTTTTGGTACTAGGAAGGATGCATTTTGGATGTAAACTAAATTTGCTGCTAATGTTATTACGGACTATTTAGGGGTTTATTATGACTTTTATGTAAATTTTCACTTCTACGACATGTACCAGAGATAAACACACTAACCGTTCTTACGGTGCTTCGATTTAGTCATATAACTCAGTGATTACGAAATTTTATGCCCAAACTTATCAATTCGACTTGATTTAAGTCTTGAAATAGGATTGCCGTCGAAATTGCGCTGGTGTGGATGACACATCGATGTGGGTCTAGCGTGAAGGATAGGCTGTCCTGGAATTTTGCACTTAGCACATCCCGCATCTCGAACAATAAACAACAGGCCAAATATTTGCATATCAACTACCACTTTCCCCTTCCTGCATATCCTTCCGTGTAAGCAACACCACGTCGTTTTCACCTCCATGCCACTTTGTTTTTGTTTTATTCAAGAGAAGGAAACAAAATGTTGCTTAGACCAATTCAACATATTACACCCATTGGGTTATATTACCAAAAACAAAATTAGCTCAACATCCATATTAAGAAGGAAATTCAGCTCAAACACGTGAGAAAAGTGGAGGCAAATCCAAAGCAGCCCTCCTCACTACCCCTGTGACAAGGACACACTTGAAGAAATACCGTTCGAATTCCCGTGGACATTGGTCTGGGCAGTGTACTTCTTCAAGTAACGATGCTTGCACTGGTCACACTTAACAATGGACAGCTCTGTGTTGGGCACACAATACTCCTTTGGACTTGAGCTCGAACCACTAGAGTCGCCACTCACCATACTCGAGCATCAACCATGAGATGCGCTCGCGCGGGAAGATCAGGGCACACGCCAAGGGAAAAAACAATTGAACTAGGGTTAGGTATATGCGATATTTGGAACAAAACATATCTTACAATTATCTGACATGTCAGTTTCACAAAACCAATCTTGCAGGAGATTAGCTCATCCTAACTAGCTACTATACGAGAGGCGCTAGGTGCGATGTTATAGGGAAGATGCTCTCCTGCATGCATGACCAACATCCACGTGTCATCCAGGCTAACACAATTTTGACTACAAACCTCGCTTACAACTAAATTTATTTATGTTGACAAGTTTGTGTGTAAACTTTAGCAAATCACGAGTTGGAGGGCTAAATCGAGCCCCACACACAAGTATAAGGATGGTTTCTGTTCTTAACTCCATGTGCCATGCATAATCAAACGACAATGCATGGTTGTGATCTACGTGAGGATACATGACAGTGGAGAATATTGTGCGTTTCATGTGATCGCCGAGCAAAACCTCATGCCATTCGTGAGTACGTGTCATAAATACATTGATGATTTGCTCATAGTTTTTGTCCAGTAAAGCAAATTGGTATAACTTCTACGAGTTGTGGTACACCGACTGACTTCTTGATGAACACTCATATGTGCTAATCGAGCCTACGAGCTACGCATCCCAGGGTAGGGTCGTGCTATGAGATCTCACGTTCCTCGCGGTGCCTGTGGTACAATACCACTGTTGTTGGAACATCCGAGATGACGAAGAGGTGTTTTTCAGTGTTGAGGCTTGCTTCAGTTCCTCCCCATTTTCTAAAATTTAAGAAAAACACAAGGAGGTCCAGGATTAACCAATGCCTCTTCGTCTTGGAGGACATGAAGGGTTATCGACCAATCCTAGGTGTTCTTATGTTTTCATTTTTCTAAGTTTGCGAGAATGGGAGGATACCAGGGTAAAACTCTTATTTGTTTTCATTGACAAGAAGAATTGATCTTCATCTTCTCATATAATGGTCCTAACGTGAATCGAATGATGTATTAATTACTAGTAGTCAGAGCCAAGGTCTCTTTGGGATTAGGAAGGTTGTATTTCTCTATAGAATGAGTTTTACTGCTTACTACTCCATACTATGTTACTTCGACTACTACTAGTATGGAGTAGTACTCCATCCATCCCAAATTAACTGACTTCACATGTACTCTCTCCTTCCCAAATTAGGACGCTCATTAGTTTTTGTCAAAGTCAAACATAATAAACTTTGACTAAATATCTAGAAAATAATATGGACATCTATGACATTAACTCAATATTATCAGAATCATCATGAACCATGTTTTCATATTATATGTGTTTGACATTATGTAAGTTAGTATGTTTATACATATAGTTGATCAAACTTTATAAACATTGACTTTGAAAAAACCTAGTATGCTTTCTAATTTGGAAATGATGGAGCATCTAAGTACTAAAATGCGTCGAAATATATGCGTATCTAGACAAAGCCAAGTCAGTAGTACTATTTTAGGATGGAGGGAGTAATTATTTATGATTATTCGATTTTTCACAATTTTTTTACTGCTACGACACGTGCCCACGATTAGGGCATGGACCAATGCATAATAACCACGTGACCATGCAGTGGCGATCTACTCCGTACTCGTAGTACTGGATTACCTACGTGCAGAGACGCGCTAGTGGAGCACATGCTCGTGCCATTCCTGAGTAGTACTACTAGTATACGCAATTAGGAGTACATAAATAGATATATCTTGTTGCTCATTGTACTATTTTTTCCCCTGTAAGGCAACCTGGATGTGACTACTACAGTACTATATTGGCATAACTTCTGCTTTTGACGCTACAAGATGAATGTGGAACTCTCTGTGTAACATTACTGTACTAGTACTTCTTGTAGTACGTACTACATGGTAGTAGTAGTACTACTATACTCCATACTTTTCCGAACGCATAATAAAGTAGTGCAGTAAGTCTGTTTGATCAAGCTGCAAGCAATGAGTATTGGTTTGACAGGATAATTCAAGTTTTTAGATATCCAAATTTCTACTCCAACTCGATGGCTCAAGACATGAAGCAGCTATTACTCCTCTACCCTTCGGCTATTGCCCATATCAAAATGAACTAGCAAAAGATTGTGTATCTTGGAAATTGCCATTGCCATTTACTACCTGCAAAATTTTATTTTGTTTCCTTCGAGGTACCTGCAAAGACTGATACGTACTAGTATTAGTAACAACATGCTACGATTGGGCCCTACAACTAGTACTAGATATAGACTCTAGTAGCTACTCTCGTCGCACTGAATTGTCTAAGAAGTGTACTTCCTTTTTTTCTCCAAGAGGTGGAGTTTCTTTTTTAATCCAAGAGGTGGGATTCCTTTATTTTTTCTGAGAGAGAAAACCTTTTTTATTCCTTTTTTGATTCAAAGAAAATTCAAAGGATTTGTGAAGAATTTTGTCCCTTAGGATTCCAATATATAGGAATTCCAATATATAGGAATTATATCCCGTTTGGAACACAGGATAGGAAAAATACAGGAATAGGAAAAACACAGGAATTGAGATTCCTACAAAGTATTCCTTTGCCCTCTATTTTTTAGGAAAATTTCCATCCACTCTAACCTCATGGTATAATTTCTTTGCTTTCCCTGTGATTCAAACACATACTTGATCCAAATTCCTATAGTTTCCTCTTTCTATGTTTTGAGAATCTCGCAAATCAAACGATCCCTGAGAGACGGTCTTTCTTTTTATTTGTCTTTGATCATTTTTTGTTTGAACATAGGATCATAGAGCTTCCTCGAAACACGAGGAGGGATGAAATTGCACAAACCTCCAACAATTGGATTCGAATTGCAGGGAACTCCAGATAATAAGGATATTATCGTTGCAAGAAACTACTACAATTAATTTTGGGTACAAATGCTTATTAGCACAAAATTTTCAATTATCCCTCTTAACATTATTTCTTACATACCCAAGGCTCAACAGTTGGAGCTATTTGCAACTACGGATCTAATTGTTGGAGGTTTGTGCAACTAGCCTCAATTGGAGCCCCACCCCCACTTGCCCACCTTCTGTAGTACTAGTAGTACTACTATGCACCATCAGCCTTTGTCTTCTCCATCTCACCCCGACCGCCAGCTCCCGCCAACGATCTTCGCTCCCTCCCCCCACCCCACCCCAAAGAAAGCCCCCAAAACACCATCCATAGCCTCCTTCCATGGTGAGACCGAGCAAGGTCAGTAAAGATCCTGCGCAGTTTCAGAAGGTGTTCACCGAAGGCCCCCCTTCAAGTACTCATCAACCATTGCGATGCCACCACCGCCGCGAGCCTCGTTAGTTTTTCCAAACATATTCTTCAATCAGCAAAAGAGAGTGGAACTACGCGTTCTTCTCATCTGTTTGGCCTCCCATGTGATCTTCATTCTCACCCGATGGTGAGACCATGGGAATCCAAAGACTGCTTCAAAGTGGCGGGAAGCCCGTGCAAGATGATGCCGCTGGACAGGTTCTCCTCCGATGTTGTGATGCCAAATGGTTTTGATGAGCAGCAAGAAGGCGGCAATGGAGATTGGATCATTATAGTTGGGCCTGATTTCGCGTGGGACTTTGTCAATGTGTACACTCATCACAAGATTGTTATTCCGCAAGTGTCGGGGTGATACATTGCAAATGTATCCATAATTTTTGATGTTCCATGCTTGGTTTTATCCACTTTCTTGTGTTTTGTTCCAACTTTGGAGTACTTTTCATATGATTTCTTGGACTAACTTATTAACAAGAGCCACAGTGCCAGCTGCCTGTTTTCTGCTGTTTTTGGTTCCAGGAAAGTCAGAAAATGAATATTCTCGGAATTGGACGGGACAAAAGCCAAAGTGCCTATTTTCCGGAAGTGATCAGGTGCCAGAATACGAGACGGAGAAGGGCCAAGGAGCAACCACACCACCTGGCCGCAGCAGGGGTGGTGTGGCCGCTCCCGGCTCCCCCTCGGCCTCTTCTTCTGCCTATATATTGCCCTCGAGACGAAAACCCTAAGTACCCGATCAAAATCCCATGAAAAAGTCTGTAGCCGCCGTCATATCCATCCCTAGATCGGGAGGGATCTGAAGCTCTTCCCGGCACCCTGCCGGAGAGGGGAATTCACCCTGGAGGCCTGAAGGGTTCGTAGCATGGAAAACAAAAAATTTCTACCGCAAGAACGAAGAAAACCCAGATCTAATCTAGATAAAAGCCAAGATCTAATCTATTAGACATGAGCAACGAGATAGATCGGTACTAACCCTTGTAGACCCGAAAGCGTTACGAGATTGGATCTCGTGGTTGATGTAGTCGATCACTTGCCGATCTCAAGATCGAGTGGACAATCCTTCCGGCGCCGCGTTCCGGCAGCGCTTCCGCAGTCGGTCACACGTGCGGAGTCGAAGCAGACCTTCCTCTCCTCGTTCCAGCGAGCAGCGGAGGTAGTAGATCTTCTCCACGGAATCCCAGCAGCACGACGCCGTGGTGGTGGTGGTGGAGTAGAGAATTCTGCAGGGCTTCGCCTATGCCTGTGCAGAAGAAAGGAGGAGGAGAGAGGCGGCGGAGATTTGGAGTTGTGTAGGAGAGCCTGGAGGGGGCACCCCTACCCCTCTATTTAAAGGGGGAGGCGCCATGGGAGGGGAGTCCTTGTAGGACTCCCCTCCCTCCTATGGCCGGCGGATTGGGAGGTGGGGGGAGGAGTCCTCCCTCCTCCCCACGAATCCTTGTCTTACCCCACAAGGACTCCTTGATCCTTTCTTGGTTTTCAAGCAAACTCCAAGAAATCTTCCAGAACCTTCCGAAACATTCCGAAACCTTCTAGAAACCTCATACAAATACTCCAGAACATTTCCTAACTCAGAAAATGATCCCCAATATATGAATCTTATTCTCCGGACAATTCCGGATCTCCTCGTGATGTCCCGGATCCAATCCGAGACTCCGAACAACATTCGGTCTCCAACGCACATTCCATATCTACTTAAAACAACTTCGAACCTTAAGTGTGTCACCCTACGGTTCGTGAATATGTAGACATGACAGAGACACATCTCCTATCAATAACCATTAGCGGGACCTGGAGATCCATAATGGCTCCCACACACTCAACGATGACTTCGTGATTGATAGAACCATTTACATACGAGACCAATTCCCTTTGTCACACGATACTTTACTTATCCGAGGATTAATCGTCGGTATCTCTATACCTAGTTCTACCTCGTTACTGATAAGTACTCTTTACTCGTTCTGTGATATGTCATCCCTTGTGACCCAGTCACATGCTTGCAAGCTAACTAGATGACATTCCACCGAGAGGGCCCAGAGCATATCTATCCTTCATATGGATGGACAAATCCCAATCTCGATTCATGTGCTTCAACACATACTTTCAGAATACCCAATGACACCTTTATGACCACCCAGTTACGAAGCGGCGTTTGATGTCATCAAAGTATCCATCCGGTGATGGGGATTAACATAACCTCATGGTCGAAGGATTAGGTTACTATGTATTTGAAAGCTTATAGCAATACGAACTTAATGACTTGATCTTATGCTACGCTTACTATGGGTGTGTGTCCATCACATCATTCTCCTAATGATATAACCTCGTTATTAATCACATCCTAATGTCCATGATCAGGAAACCATGATCATCAATTAATCAACAAGCTAGTTCAACAAGAGGCTTACTAGGGACTCTTATATGTTTACAAAACACAAATGTATTAATGTTTTCGGTTAATACAATTATAGCATGGGATGTAAACATTTATCATAAACATAAAGATATAATAATAACCATTTTATTATTGCCTCTTGGGCATATCTCCAACAGTCTCCCACTTGCACTAGAGTCAATAATCTAGTTAAAAACTTGTGCATTCAACACCTATGGCTTTCTGGTGTTGTATAGACACTATTGCTAGTGGTAAACATAATCTTCGGATCTGACACTTCCAGGTCTGTGTGTATTTGCATGTCCTTGCGTCTCTACGCATTACTCATTCTCCAATGAGATGGCATTGTATAATTTGGTCCTTTGGTGAGACCTTTAGTTCCTTCGGCTCAAAATATGTTGATATTATTGTCACACAATATATCTTCATAGTATTAGCCCACTTTGAACCACACCTAGTTTGATAACAAACTACTTAACACAAATGCCCTCCTTTGCTGCTACTATAGCAGTTATATACTTAGCCTTTTGTTGTAGTATCCGTCACAATGTCTTAACTTTGGAACTCATCCAAATCCATCATGGAACATCCTTTCCATTACATTGTGCTGCCCATAGTCTAAATTGAGACAAATTTAATTTGTATCTTGTGACAACACTAGTATCAATGTAACACTTTACAATGAACTACCTTTAACTATTTGTCACTTATACATGGTATATTCTTAGTTCTTCCAAAGCTCATAAGAATATCTTTACTATTGTCCAATGATTATCTTATGAATCATTCTGGTATATGCTCATAACATTTAGAGCATAGGACATATCTGGATGTGTACATCTCAAAGAATGATTGATCAAAATATTCTTGTGATTTCACCAAGTGTCAAAACACTTGAATCTTGTGTCAACACACTTGAATCTTGATTCAGTCCTTTCCGTGCGTCAAGAACCTTTCTTGTTGTTTCCATATTGAACTCATTCAACATCATATCTATGTACATTTGGCAAAACTATATTAGCGCCTCAATCTATTCATATAGACATTGATGCCTAATTCTCGAGTTATGCCTAAGTCTTTCATCGAAATGAAATTCTTAACCTATGTCAATAAAAGATACATCATTTCTAATCAACAATATGTCTTTCACATAATGTATTAGAAATATGTCTTAGCGCTCCCACTTAATTTCTTGCAAAATGCAAACATCTTCATCGTCTCTGATGAAATTAAACCTTTTAACGGTTTCATCACGGTGAAGATTCCAACTCCGCGATGCTCACTTCAACCATTGAAGTTTTGCATACTCTTTTAGCATCCTTTTAATTTAACAAAACCCTTTGGATCGTGTCATGTACACGTCCTAGGTAACCATTCTATTAGAAGAACTTGTTTTGTTTGTTCAACTACTATATACCAAAATATATGTAGTGGTTGCTACATTAATCCGTCCACACTAAATACCGCTATGAAAGATCAAATCTTATCATAGTCAATTCCTTGAACATTGTCGTAAACTCTTTCCGACATGTCGACTATTTCATAGATTTGAAACATCCATGTCTATTTCTTTATAGATCCAAACACGACCGATAGGCTTCACGCCTTTCCGGAGGGTCTTCTAAGTTCAGAAACTTGATTTCTCGTGTATGGATACTATCACGGATTCCATGACTTCTAGTCATTTTATGGAGTCAGGGCCCATCATCGCTTCTTTGCATGTAGTCGGTTCATCATTGTCAAAACAATAACGACTTGCTTATCAAATCTTACTATTTGATTCTTACCGACCCACACGGTTCTATAGGAACTCTAATCTCCGAGATCACACCTTTTGTAATCACGAGAGCCATGAGCATTGTGGCTGCCACCGGGACACTTTCCGGCGCTGCGCTACTTAGCACATATAGCTAGGTTCAACAACCTTATCAAAGTTCTATTGTCCTCCCACTTAAATTTTCACGAAAAATTCCTTCTCAAGAAACTTGACGTTCCAAGCGACAAACTATTTTTGTCCTCGGCGTTATGGAGAAATTCCCAAAAAATTCTTTGGAATAACCTACAAAGACGTGCTTATCCGACTTTGGTTGTAAACATTTACTTATGCATAGCATACCAAAATTTAAGAAAAGACAATGCGGGTTTTATCCCAAACCATGACTTATATGGTGTCATTTCAACGGATCACGATGGAGCTATTTTCAGTGTAAAAGCGGTAGTCACTAAAGCTTTAATCTTTAATATATAATGGCAGTTTTATAAATGACACCTTTGATCTTACCATGTCAAACAAGGTTTCATTACATATCTTGAACACTCCATACTCCTATGGTGTTTTGGGAAATGCAAATCCATGGAATGATTCCTCAAATCTTAGGTGTTTTGCTAAACTTGTAACTCAAACATCTTTCTTTATGATCGAATCATAAACTCTTTATTTTCTTGTTACAATGATTTTCAACTTCTTCTTGAAAGTCTTTGAACAACTTTCAAATGTTTTCATACTTCCTCCTTATTAAGTAAATATACAGATATATTCACTCAAATTTTCGGAGAAAGCATATGAAGCAAAAATATCCATCGCATATGGCTACACATAATGGACTATGCACATCAGCATGCTCAATTTCCAATCAGCTAGTCATCCGTTCCTCTCTGGCCCATGGACGGAGTTTCAATTATCTCGAGGAAAGTCTCACATGCGTCAATTGATCAAAATCAAAAGACTCCAAAATTCCATCAACATGGAGTTTCTTCATGTTTTCTTTCAAACATAATTTAAACAGCGATGTCACTTCATAAGTGATCTTTCA
The DNA here is from genome assembly GCA_910589775.1 of Avena eriantha. Lineage (NCBI taxonomy): Eukaryota > Viridiplantae > Streptophyta > Magnoliopsida > Poales > Poaceae > Avena > Avena eriantha. The sequence continues at coordinate 128,186,342 of OU342743.1, read as the reverse complement.
ATCATTTGTCTTGCGACATTTTAGCAATAGTGTTTATGGATGTGATTTCTCCCACCAGACTTGTAAAAGTTCATCCATCCTTTATGGAATACGGTAATTATTTGAACAACCATTGTTCTCATAATACCGGAACAAAATAACAATTATTAAAACAAATCTTGAAGGCTAGGTTTGATGTCAACGAAAAACACAATAATATTTTATTTGTTTTCGATGAACATCATCACTCAGTCTCTTGCTAGTTACTTAGGCCATTGTAGTTCATGAATTGTGTTGTCCTGTATGACACTTCATACCAACCAATTTCGGTATCCAATACCACAGAACCACATTGTTTAACAAACAAGGAATACAGCCATAACATGTATCTTCTATATGCCTAAGTTGGACATCTCCAACCTTTTATTTTCTGCCAAATATTTTATAGATTCTCTTTCAGCAATTCCTTTTCTTTTAAAAGAATCTATCAACATCAATAGTGGTGTCATCAACATGACACATGGTACAAAGCGTATACAGTCAACTACTAATACCTTTGGACTTGCACTTTGAGGTGGATCACCATCATTAAATGTTTGGCATTCTTTCAAAATTCCATTCTTTAGTAATCTTTAAGTGTAGTAAACATTTTACTTACATCTTCTATTCATCCTTATCATGACAACTTTCATGATCAAGCTGCTATAGCTTATAATGGTAAATTGCGAGTATAATGTTTCTTTTTCAAAACCTTTTGGAGGATTAGGACGACTAGCGTCTCCAACCTTCACAAATTCTCATCAAATATGAGGACGTATACTCTATCATGTTGTAACCAACACATAGTTTTAGATATCGCAATACCTTTCACATATGATGGTTTCTGAAACATTGCTTTCAGCTCTTAGATAAACTTGATATTAAAAACAATATTTTTGAGTATCAAGAATCATGGAGGCAAACATGATACATTAGATACTAACACTAGAATTGTTACTCTTGATTTAATACTATTTATTAAACTTCACAGAGTAAACGGGGTTTGCTGAAAGTTTGCAACAGGACTTTTAAACTTTAGATTGACACTCAAAACAATACGATACCAGTTCATAAAGCAAATATCCAGAATTTCTATAGTTCCACTATCTCAACTATAACTAAGCGTAAGGTGGTGAACGGATGCCAATGACTACAACAAACTATACAAATTCACTTATATTGTGTTTATGATAAATTGAGTTCGACTAATCCAAATTACAAATGAACTCCCACTCAAAACAACATCCCTCGAGTTGTTTTAGTGATTACACGAACCAAATCCACTACACCAAGTCTGATCATCACGTGAGATGATGTAGCTTTAAAGGCGAACAATTAACATGTTCATCATATCATCCATATGACTCATGCTTTACCTTTCGGTATTCCGTGTTCCGATACCATGTCTGTACATGCTAGGCTCGTCAAGGTTAACCTTAGTTTCCGCATGTGCAAATCTGGCTTGCACCCGTTGTATGCACACGTAGAGTCTATCACACCCGATCATCACGAGATGCTTCGAAACGACGAGTCTTAGCAACGGTGCCAACTAAGGACGAACACTTTATTACTTGATATTTAGTGAGAGGGATCATCTTATAATGCTACCATCGCGATCTAAGCAATAAAAGATGCATAAAGGATTAACATCACAGGCAATTCATAATATGTGATATGATATGGCTTTTCTTCTTGTGCCTTTGATCTCCATCTCCAAAGCATGGACAAGATCTCCATCATCACCAGCGTGGCGTCAAGGTCCGTGGCGCCGCTTCATGGTTGTCCATCACCACCAACAACTATTACAACTACTTGGAATAAAGCTATTACATGATGAAATAGACACGCAGGTCTTAAACAAAATTTAAAGACAACCATTAGGCTCCTGCCGGTTGCCATATTACAATAAGGATCATTGCATACATCAAATATAATCACAATCACATAATGGCCATATCACATCACAAAACCCCTGCAAAAACGAGTTAGACGCCTCTAATTTTCTTTGCATGTTTTACGTGGCTTGGGGCTTTCGAATAAGAACGGATCTTACCTACGAACATGAACCACAACGTTGATACAAGTGTTGTCAGATGCTCATTGTAAATTGAATCTTAACTATGGTGGGAGAGACAGACACCTGCAAAGCCACTTGTGCAGAGCAAGTTGCACGTCAAGCGTGGGGCAAGTCTCATGTGCGATGACATGTAATGTTAGCCCGAGCCGCTTCATCCCACCATGCCACAAGATGCAAAGTACACACTAAGACACCGACAAAAAAAGCATCAACGCCCACAAAAACATTGTGTTCTACTCGTGCAACAGATCTACGCATAGATACGGCTCTGATACCACTGAAGGGTTCATAGCATGGAAAACAAAAAATTTCTACCGCAAGAACGAACAAAACCCATATCTAATCTAGATAAAAGCCAAGATCTAATCTATTAGACATGAGCAACGAGATAGATCGGTACTAACCCTTGTAGACCTGAAAGCGTTACGAGATTGGATCTCGTGGTTGATGTAGTCGATCACTTGCCGATCTCAAGATCGAGTGGACGATCCTTCCGGCGTCGTGTTCCGGCAGCGGTTCCGCAGTCGGTCACATGTACGGAGTCGAAGCAGACCTTCCTCTCCTCGTTCCAGCGAGCAGCGGAGGTAGTATATCTTCTCCACGGAATCCCAGCAGCACGACGCCGTGGTGGTGGTGGTGGAGTAGAGAATTCTGTAGGGCTTCGCCTATGCCTGTGCAGAAGAAAGGAGGAGGAGAGAGGCGGCGGAGATTTGGAGTTGTGTAGGAGAGCCTGGAGGGGGCGCCCCTACCCCTCTATTTAAAGGGGGAGGCGCCATGGGAGGGGGAGTCCTTGTAGGACTCCCCTCCCTCCTATGGCCGGCGGATTGGGAGGTGGGGGGAGGAGTCCTCCCCTCCCCCCCACGAATCCTTGTCTTACCCCACAAGGACTCCTTGATCCTTTCTTGGTTTTCAAGCAAACTCCAAGAAATCTTCCAGAACCTTCCAAAACATTCCGAAACCTTCTAGAAACCTCATACAAATACTCCGGAACATTTCCTAACTCAGAAAATGATCCCCAATATATGAACCTTATTCTCCGGACAATTCCGGATCTCCTCGTGATGTCCCGGATCCAATCTGAGACTCCGAACAACATTCAGTCTCCAACGCACATTCCATATCTACTTAAAACAACTTCGAACCTTAAGTGTGTCACCCTACGGTTCATGAATATGTAGACATGACAGAGACACATCTCCTATCAATAACCATTAGCGGGACCTGGAGATCCATAATGGCTCCCACACACTCAACGATGACTTCGTGATTGATAAAACCATTTACATACGAGACCAATTCCCTTTGTCACACGATACTTTACTTATCCGAGGTTTAATCGTCGGTATCTCTATACCTAGTTCTACCTCGTTACTGATAAGTACTCTTTACTCGTTCCGTGATATGTCATCCCTTGTGACCCAGTCACATGCTTGCAAGCTAACTAGATGACATTCCACCGAGAGGGCCCAGAGCATATCTATCCGTCATATGGATGGACAAATCCCAATCTCGATTCATGCGCTTCAACACATACTTTCAGAATACCCAATGACACCTTTATGACCACCCAGTTACGAAGCGGCGTTTGATGTCATCAAAGTATCCATCCGGTGATGGGGATTAACATAACCTCATGGTCGAAGGATTAGGTTACTATGTATTTGAAAGCTTATAGCAATACGAACTTAATGACTTGATCTTATGCTACGCTTACTATGGGTGTGTGTCCATCACATCATTCTCCTAATGATATAACCTCGTTATTAATCACATCCTAATGTCCATGATCAGGAAACCATGATCATCAATTAATCAACAAGCTAGTTCAACAAGAGGCTTACTAGGGACTCTTATATGTTTACAAAACACACATGTATTAATATTTCCGGTTAATACAATTATAGCATGGGATGTAAACATTTATCATAAACATAAAGATATAATAATAACCATTTTATTATTGCCTCTTGGGCATATCTCCAACAAGGCCTTCTTCATCACCATGCAAGCCTCTGGTGTGATGCGTGAGTAGTTCATCCTTGGACTACGGATCCATGTAGTAGCTAGATGGTTGGTTCTCCTCCTTTGTGCTTTCATGTCTAGATCTTGTGAGCTCCGTTCATGATCAAGATCATCTATTTGTAATTCTGCATGTTGTGTTTGCGGGGATCCGATGGATATTGAGATGCTATTTCAGATTGATTATTGATTCTATCATGTCTTTGTTATTTGTGATCTTGCATGCTTTCCGTTGTTAGTAGCTATCTTGGCCAAGTAGATGCTAGCAACTCCAAGAGTTAGTATTTATGCTCGATAGTGGGTTCATGCCTCTAGTAATCTAGGGAAGTGACAGAAATCTCTAAGGTACTAGAGGTGATGTTGCTACTAGGGAGAAAACAACAATCATTTGTTCATAGAACAACCGTATTGTTTACTTTACACGCAGTTCCTAAAGCAATAATCTGTTGCTTGCAACTTAATACTGGAGGGGGTTCAGATGATAACCTGAAGGTGGATTATTAGTCATAGATGTAGTTGGATGGCGGTCTATGTATAATGTTGTAATGCCCAATCAAGTTTCAAAGGAGTCAAGATGATTAGTATATGCATGTATTGCTTTCTCGGTGTTTGTCAATTGCCCCGCTGTAATTTGTTCACCCAACATGTTATCTATCTTAAGGAGAGCCACCTCTAGTGAACTATGGATCCCGGTCCTCTTTATTTACATACAATCTACAATCTTTTACTGCTTTGTGTTTACTTTGTGCAAACTTTTACTTCTTTCCATTCGATACGTTTAATCCTTTGTTTTCCGCAAAACACGGTGAGATTGACAACCTCATCGCAAGTTGGGGACAAAGTTCTGTGGTTGTGTTGTGTAGGTCTCCACGTTGCTACTAGCACCGGTAGTGCGCCCTGCCAAAGCTCAGCTAGTAACACCTTTGAGGTGTTTCCTTGCTGCTACTGGTTCGATTAAACCTTGGTTTCATAACTGAGGGAAACTTGCTGCTGTGCTCATCATACCTTCCTCTTGGGGTTCCCAACGATCTCTACATCAACACCGCCATCAAGCAATTTTCTGGGCGCCGTGCATTGAGCCATCAAGCATTTTTCTGTAGCCGTTGTCGGGGAGTCAAGGACATCTTCACAAGGGGAGTCTCTCATAACCAATCTCTTTACTTTGTTGTTTTTGTTTTGCTTAGTTTTCTTTTTGCTTTGTTTGCTTGTTTTGTTCTTCAAAAAAACACAAAAAAATTAGTTCTACTTGTTTGCTTTCTTATTTGAAAATCCAAAAAAATGACTACTCTTGAAAACACTAAGTTGTGTGACTTCACTAGCACCAACAACAATGATTTTATGAGCACACCTATTGCTCCACCTGTGGCTGAAAATACTTTCTTTGAGATAAAACCTGCTTTGCTCAATCTTGTTATGAGAGAACAATTTTCTGGTATTGGTAATGAAGATGCTGCTTCCCATCTAAATAACTTTGTTGAACTTTGTGAGATGCAAAAGCATAGGGATATAGATGGTGATATTATTAAGCTGAAATTTTTTCCTTTCTCTTTGAGAGGAAAAGCTAAAGAATGGTTGAATTCCTTAACTAGGAATAGTATTGATTCTTGGACTAAGTGCAAAGATGCTTTTATTGGAATATACTATCCTCCTGCTAAGATTATATCCATGAGAAGTGAAATAATGAAGTTTAAACAACTTGATAATGAGCATGTTGCTCAAGCTTGGGAAAGAATGAAATCTTTGGTAAAGAATTTTCCCACTCATGGACTGACTGCTTGGATGATCATCCAAACTTTTTATGCAGGATTGAACTATTCTTCAAGGAACCTATTGGATTTTGCTACTGGAGGTACCTTTATGACCATCACTTTGGGTGCTGCAACAAAACTTTTGGACATTATGATGGTTAATTATTCTGAATGGCATACTGAGAGAGCTCCATAAGGTAAGAAGGTAAATTCTGTTGAGGAAACCTCCTCCTTGAGTGATAAGATTGATATTATGATGTCTATGCTTGTTAATGGGAAAGCCCATATTGATCCAAATAATGTTCCTTGGGCCTCTTTGGTTGCTCAAGAAGAGCAAGTTGATGTGAACTTCATAAGAAATAACAATTTTGGCAACAATGCTTATGGTAATAATGCTTATAGGAACAATTTTGGTAACAACAATTATAAGCCATATCCTTCCAACAATGGTAATGCTTATGGAAATTCTTACAACAATAATAATAGTGCTCCCTCTGAACTTGAAGTTATGCTTAAAGAGTTTATTAGTAAACAAACTGCTTTCAATAAAACTATTGAGGAAAAACTCTCTAATGCTGAAAGAAATATAGCATCTTTGGCTGAAGCTCAATCTACTTTGAATAAAATGGCTGCTAAACCTGAAACTAATGAGAATCCCTTTGCAGCTACTAATGCTATACAAGTAAGAATTGATGAAAATGTTAGACTATTAGTTGAATTACATGCTAAGTGGGAAAGAGAAGATGAAATTGCTAGAAACATTAGTGTTTCTACTATTACCACCACTAGTGTTGAGGCTAGTAATAGTTCTACCACTTTAGATGATAAATTTGATTTTGATCTTGATGGTTGCAATATCTCTGAAGTTATTAAGTTCCTACAAAAGCTTGCTAAAAGTCCTAATGCTAGTGCTATGAACATGGCTTTTACAAAACATATTACTAATGCTCTCATAAAGATTAAAGAAGAAAATATGAAACATAAAGCTTCTATTCCTATAAAACAAGAAGATGGCTGGGAACCCATCATTAATATGAAAGTGAATGACTTTAATTTCAAAGCTTTATGTGATCTCGATAGTAGTGTTTCTATTATGCCTAGAAGGATTTATGATATGCTTGATTTGCCTCCTCTTGAAGATTGTTATTTGAATGTCCCACTTGATGATAATGCTAAAAAGAAACTCATGGGGAGTCTTAATGATGTTCTTATTATGGCTATCAATTCCTATGTCCCCGTTGATTTCTATGTTTTGGATGTTGAATACAATGCTTCTTGTCCTATTACTTTCGGAAGACCTTTTCTTATAATTGTTGGTGCCATCATTGATATGAAAGAAGGCACCATTAAATACCAACTCCCATTCAAGAAAGGTATAGAACACTCCCTAAAAAGAGAGAAAATATTTCTTTTGCTTCTCCTATGAAAGCAAAATTTGGCCTTAATGCTTCTTCATTTGAGAACACTTGATTCTTTCTTCGCTTCTTATGCCTAACTTAAAGGCGTTAAAGAAAAGTACTTATTGGGAGATAACCCAAAAGTTTTAGATAAGTCTTGGAAGTTATTACTTCTGTAATAACCTCTCCTTATCCTTTTTTATTTGCTTTTTGTGCCAAGAGTAACCTCTAATGAGAGAGAAGTAATGATTGGGAAAGTTGCTGTCCCGAAACAGATTTTTGTGCTTCGCTATAAAAATTAGTGTAAAATCTCTGTACGTCCTTTTGAGGCGTGCATTTTTGTGCTTCTGCCCCAGGTTGTTATCTAACTTTCGTTAGTTCAACACTTTTCCATTTGAGCAATAGAAGGCCTTCTAAAAAATTCGTCTTTACCTGCTGGTCTGTTTTGACAGATTTCTGCCATTATTTGCATTTGCTTCTTGTTGGTTCCTTTTTGGGTTCTCTTTGGGGAATTGAGCTTTTTGAGGGAAGTGCTACAGTAGCTAGTGTTTTAATGGAAGTTTATTGGTGTTAGAACTGAACCTAAAAGACTTATTATCTTGAATGCACTAATATTGTTAATAAAGATTGTGTGAAGTTTTGTATGAAGGAAAAAATTCAGGTGTATGGAAGGAATGAGTAATGAGATGAAGGATGGACTAAAGCTCAAGCTTGGGGATGCCACGCGTGTCACCTCAAGAAATATCCAAGAAGTACAAGCGTCAAAGCTTGGGGATGCCCAAGGCATCCCCTTCTTCATCAATAAAAATTCCAGGTTTCTTCCAAACGCTTCATTTTTATTGTTTCATGCACAGTTGTGTTGTTCTTAGAGCGTCTTCTTTTTCGTTTTTGTTTTGATTTTTCGTTTGCTTTGGTTTGCTTAGTTTTCTGAATAAATTTGTTGGACCCCCTCTTTCATACATTGGTTTGCAAATAGTTTGGTTTGGTTTGGAAAAGAGTAGGAAAGTTCATGCTTATGTGGTAAAAAGAGCTTGTTTTTGACTGTGGCCTATGGTTTGTCATGCCATGCTTGATATTGTTTTGGCTTTATGCTTAGTATTATTTGCTGTAGCATGAATTGTTATAAACAATTGAGATTGCTTAATGTGCCTTGGATGAATCATGCGTTTTTTAGCATATTAAAGCATAGTATACTGGTATTCTCCTTTGATGCTTTATTTGGGTTGACTTGGCACATGCCCACACCATTGTATGACTATCTCAAGTCACCATAGCCTTTATGATCCTTTAGTTTTCAACTTGTAGTATCACTTTATGCTTTGATCAATGATGTTTTGTCGCTCTGCATGATTATGGCCATTATTGCTCTCTTAGTTTGTCGCTCCTAGTCTTTTGCTAGCCTCCACAACCAAGTATGAGTTCCACTCATGCATCCAACTCTCTAAACCAAGTTATTCCAAAGAGTACACCATACCTACCTACTAGCTTATGCTATTCCAAGTATATTCATGCTTTTGTTTACCTTTCACTTGTTATGAGAAAACTAGTGATTAAAACTCTCACGAACTTGATGGCACACTTTACTTTATTGCCTCTAATAAACTTGAACCATTGGGTCCTTCTTTGTTGCATATATGCTTGCACTTTATAAGTTGAAATTAGCAGAACCATGTTTCATGGGGAACGCTTTCAACATTGCACTTGTACTTTGTACCCCGTTGATATCATGTTCTTTTGCTTACGGATCCCGGCGGTGTGAAATAAAAGTGGAACTTGTAAGATCATGGAGTTTGTATGTCTGTTAGATAAACGCCTGGGCCGCTAGCCTAAGCCATGCCTAATCATGGTGGAAACTTGCAGCATCACCATAATGAGCACTCTATGAAGCATCCTCAATAAAAACCTATGCAAATAGCAAATAAAAAGATCGCTGAGATGCTCATTGTCTGCTTGCCTTGTCATTTTGATTATGGGAAAGCTCCCGTATCATGTGCAAGTGGTACCCCGTTGGCAGTTCTTAATGATACACATGTACTTACAATAACAAGAGCTTACTCGTGACTGAATTTGAGTAGCATGAGGATCGGTCTTCGTAAGTAAGGGGCATGAGATTTTGGTTTATAACTTGTCAAGCATATCCTCTTAGTTGTGTCACTTTAACCTTAACCACTTCAAGATGCTTATGATTGGGGCAATGAGAGCTGAAAGCTATAAGTACCATAATTTTTGGAAGCTCTTTATGAGACTTGAATCCCTACTTCCTTTTACAAAAGGCCTTTCTTCCACCATTATATTGAGTCTCCACCTTCTATCTTTATGCACCTAATTTGAGAGCATAGTGGCCATTTTTAGTTCTGTGTGCATTGTCCCAAGACTAGTTGATTGATGCATAACTTGTTATTGCTTGTTTAAAACTATTGTATCTAGTCACTCTTATGAACTTTGAAGGTGTCCTATGCATTTATATTTGCTACTCTATTGAGGGACAAGCTGAATACTATTATGCTATGTTTTCTTTATGTGAAACAAACAAACGTCTTGCAAAGCATTGTTATTCATGAATCTTTTGTTTGTGCCTTTTCATGTTGCATCTTAGTTTTCTTTGTCTTATTGCTAGAACTTTGTCTTTCATGTTATGATTGAAGTACTATGATCCTATCTTTGAATGTTTTGCAAATACTTTGATCAAGTCTTTGATGGTGCATGTCACCTCAAAAATTATTCTTTCTTTTTATCACTTACCTACTCGAGTGCGAGCAGGAGTTAAGCTTGGGGATGTTGATACATTGCAAATGTATCTATAATTTTTGATGCTCCATGCTTGGTTTTATCCACTTTCTTGTGTTTTGTTCCAACTTTGGAGTACTTTTCATATGATTTCTTGGACTAACCTATTAACAAGAGCCATAGTGCCAGCTGCCTGTTTTCTGCTGTTTTTGGTTCCAGGAAAGTCAGAAAATGAATATTCTCGGAATTGGATGGGACAAAAGCCAAAGTGCCTATTTTTCCGGAAGTGATCCAGTGCCAGAATACGAGACGGAGAAGGGCCAAGGAGCCACCACACCACATGGCCGTGTGGCCAGGCCTGGCCCGCGCCAGGGGTGGTGTGGCCGCTCCCGGCACCCCCTCGGCCTCTCCTTCCGCCTATATATTGCCCTCGGGACGAAAACCCTAAGTACCCGATCAAAAATCCACGAAAGAGTCTGTAGCCGCCGTCATCTCCATCCCTAGATCGGGAGGGATCTGAAGCTCTTCCTGGCACCCTGCCGGAGAGGGGAATTCACCCTGGAGGACTTCTTCATCACCATGCAAGCCTCTGGTGTGATGCGTGAGTAGTTCATCCCTGGAGTACGGATCCATGTAGTAGCTAGATGGCTTGTTCTCCTCCTTTGTGCTTTCATGTCTAGATCTTGTGAGCTCTGTTCATGATCAAGATCAACTATTTGTAATTCTACATGTTGTTTTTGCGGAGATCCGATGGATATTGAGATGCTATTTCAGATTGATTATTGATTCTATCATGTCTTTGTTATTTGTGATCTTCCATGCTTTCCGTTGTTAGTAGCTATCTTGGCCAAGTAGATGCTAGCAACTCCAAGAGTTAGTATTTATGCTCGATAGTGGGTTCATTCCTCTGGTAATCTAGGGAAGTGACAGAAATCTCTAAGGTACTAGATGTGTTGTTTCTACTAGGGAGAAAACAACAATCCTTTGTTCATAGAACAATCGTATTGTTTACTTTACACGCAGTTCGTAAAGCAATAAGCTGTTGCTTGCAACTTAATACTGGAGGGGGTTCAGGTGATAACCTGAAGGTGGATTATTAGTCATAGATGCAGTTGGATGGCGGTCTATGTATAATGTTGTAATGCCCAATCAAGTCTCAAAGGAGTCAAGATGATTAGTATATGCATGTATTCTCGGTGTTTGTCAATTGCCCCGCTGTAATTTGTTCACCCAACATGTTATCTATCTTAAGGAGAGCCACCTCTAGTGAACTATGGATCTCGGTCCTCTTTCTTTACATACAATCTACAATCTTTTACTGCTTTGTGTTTACTTTGTGCAAACTTTTACTTCTTTCCATTCGATACGTTTAATCCTTTGTTTTCCGCAAAGCACGGTGAGATTGACAACCTCATCGCAAGTTGGGGACAAAGTTCTGTGGTTGTGTTGTGCAGGTCTCCACGTTGCTACTAGCACCGGTAGTGCGCCCTGCCAAAGCTCAGCTAGTAACACCTTTGAGGTGTTTCCTTGCTCCTACTGGTTCGGTTAAACCTTGGTTTCATAACTGAGGGAAACTTGCTGCTGTGCTCATCATACCTTCCTCTTGGGGTTCCCAACGAGCTCTACATCAACACCGCCATCAAGCGATTTTCTGGGCGCCGTGCATTGAGCCATCACGGGGTTTGAACCGACCGATGGTTCTGCACTTACATTCCAGGATGATGCTGATGAAGGTCGTGAAGGGAGTATGCCCTGAGAGGCAATAATAAAGTTTTTATTATATGTATTTCAAGTATATGATAGATGTTTATTTTGCATGCTATAATTGTATTAAAAGGAAACGTTAATACATGTGTGTTTAATAAACAAATCTGTATTTCTTCTAACTCCATTAGGATGATGTCTTTAAGATATACATGAAGAACTCCATCTTCTTCTTCAATACACTCTTGATCTTCTTTTATTTATTCTTATTCTTCTCCAACATGATTACAATAGGCCTAGAGCCCTTGGACATTCCTTCGTCTTCTTCGTTTCTTCTACCTTGAAGCCAACACATGGTCAAGCATTGTCACTAGACAATTGCTACAAGTGTAACTCAATGCACATATTAGTCCATAGAATTTTTTTAATTACCAAAACCACACATGGGGGCACACATGTCCTTTCAACATGGTATGATCAATGTTTAGTCAGACAGACCTACCATTACCAATGATGTGTGGGATAGTCAATGCTGGTGGGCTTGGGTTTGAAATTTCGAAAGAAATGAATAATGTCGAATATTTCCAAACAATGTGAAGAAACACAAAATATTGTCCAACAAATTTGAATTTCCAAAGTTTGAAATATTTGGAAGTGCAAATTTTTGAAAGTTCATACTTTTTGAAGCTTTGATTATTTTCCAAAAAGTTTGAAAGTATTGAAAGTTGAAAATTCTAAAAGATGGAGTGAATTTTTGATAGTTCAGTGAAATATTTGTCGAGTAGTTACTCAAAATCTGTTTAAAAGTATAAAGAAAAAATAAGATTTTTTGGGATAACTGGTTCCTTGCCCCACTAAGTCTTGTGATACAAACACTTCTCAGTTTTTCCCACCTCGCTCTAGCCAGCCTTGCGAATACCGAGATGGAGCATTTTTGTCAAGTCAAGGCACTTTGACCAGTACTACACTGACATAATGAGATGAGCATGACCTTCAAGTGCTTACAGGTGGGATAAAGATACGTGGAAATTAGATAAATAGAAATTTCCTAGCATTGATACCAACTAACCTATACAGGTAGGACCATCATGAGACAAGTTTCTCACAGTAGGATAGTGAGACATGGAGAAACACACACCATCATATCTAATCTAAACAAACTAAAGCAAACTAAATCATAACATCATGTAGTAAAGACATAAAACTCTAAATCGACACAGCATGTTGTGTTCCAAAACTGGCGTTCCAAATAATCACGACCAATATAGTAGCACATATTGCCTATCTAGATCGAGGGTCGTTAGGGATCATGGCTACATAAGGTAATCTTTCCTATTTTTGGTTCCTCACACCATCAATCATGTGCAACTCGAATCCCAACAAGCTTGGTAGGTACCTTGGTGGTTGAAGATGGGATCGACGCGGGTATTGCCTCCATCAGCGTCCCGGTACAGCTCCCGAGCCTTGGAGAAGGGGAAGGCTGCCGCGAGGAATTCATCCTAGGAGGTAGTGTGGCGATGGCGATGTGGCCAAATCAAGCTCCGGTAAAGCTCTATCCAGAGAGAGAGAGATGGACCGAGAGAAACCAAGATAGTTAGATATTGGGGGAGAAGGGAAATAGATCCGTCCCATGTGGCTACATCCAACAACCACGATGATAGATATGATCGCCTCGTGCGCTGTCTAGTATCGAACACGCGCTGCCACCACCAAGTCCGTCCATCTCGGACATGATCCCCACGATCCTAGATGTGATCCCGACGATCCTGGCCGCAATCTCGGAAGACAAAGGCGAGTGGGTGGGGGAGGGTAGATGAAGCCATGTCGAAGGGGGAGGGGTGATGTGCTGCGATGAGCGAGGTGAAGGGAATATGCCTGAGAGGCAATAATAAAGTGGTTATTATCTTATTCCTTGTTTATGATAAATGTTTATTTTGCATGCTATAATTGTATTAAATTGGAAACGTTAATACATGTGTGTTTAATAAACAAAAGGAAAGTTCCTAGTTATGCCTCTCTTATAAACTAGCTCGTTGATTAACAAGATGATCAAGGTTTCCTGGTCATGGACATTGGATGTTGTTAATAACGACGTCACAACATTAGTGGAATGATGTGATGAACATTCATCCGAAGTATAGCATTATGATCAAAGTCATTGTGTTTATATTGCTATAACATCTAACAAAGTAATCCTAGTCCTTAGAACATGAGATCATGTTAATCACTAATACTGGAAGAGTATCTTGATAACATCAAACGTCACACCGTGAAAGGGGCATTATAAAGGTGGGTTCAGTGCTACAAAAGTGTTATGTAGAAGCTAATGGATCAAGAGTGGGATTTGTCCATCACGATGACGAATAGATATTCTCTGGGCCCTGTCGGTGATATCACATTGGTTAGCTTGCAAGAAAGTGATAAGATCACTAGAATGTTATATCACGGGAACGAGAAAAGAGTACATGTCGGTAACGAGATCAAACTAGGTATGGAGATACCGATGATCGAATCTAAAACATGTAATATATCGCGAGACAAAGGGATTTAGTTACTAATGTTAAAGGTTCTCACGATCATAGAAGTCATCGTAGAATGTGTAGGAGTCAGTATGGATCTCCAGATCCCGCTTCTTATTATTGATCTGAGAGGGGTCTCGATCATGTCTGCATTATTCACGAACCGCAGGGTGACACACTTAAGGGACACCAACACCATTTGGAGCAAATGTGTTTCAGATGAATGAAATGCAAAGCCCTGGAATTATTTCAATAGAGACCGAAACTGTTTCGGGTGAAATTGCAAAAATTGGTTATGCATGTAATATTGAAATATTGCAGGGGTTTAATGTGAATGTTTGTTAATTAAAGTAATTAACAAAATTCTGAATAAATTTAATAAAAGAGTTTTATTAAATGAGAGAGCATTAAATTTGGAGAAATTTAATGCATTTAAAGTGGAGACTTTAAAAGAGAATGTGAAGGGGCATTTTAATGTGGAGGGAGTTACCACCACATGAATGGGGGAGGTGAGGGGTCACCCCCAATGGGGCGCCGGCCATGGGAAGGGGCACCCCGTCCTCCTATAAAAGGCACCCCTCTCACCCTTCTTCCTCACACCTCCTCGTGAAGGATCTCTCTCCCCCTCTAGAATTATTCCTCCATGGTCTCGAATTAGCGAGATACATGTTTCCGGTGGCATTTCGTCTGGAAGGAGTTGCTACTTCCGCTGCATCGCTGGAGCGAGGAGGCGGAGGTTGTTCGGTGGCCTGAACATGTGTGCGAGTGCGAATGCGCTGCTGGTTTGCGGCGCTAGGACTTCCACATGATCTTGAGATCAGCAAGCGTACGACTACATCATCCATGAGTTCCTACTTGTTAACAAAACTTTGTTGTCTTCGAGGATAAGTTCTCCATGCATGTATATCCACTCGTTGCTTGTATCTAGTAGATAGATCTTGGCGTATAGTTCACATTGTAGGATTTTTTTTGTTTTCTATGCTGCGAACCCTTTAGTGGTATTAGAGCCTGATCTATGCGTAGGTGCTTTGCACGGGTAGTACACATATGTTTATATGTGGGCGATGATGATCATGTTATTGCTTCTTTCATCTATTTTGGATATTGGTGGCATAGTGGGATGAAGCGGCCCGGACCAACTTTACATGTCATCGCACATGAGACCGGTTCCACGACTGACATGCAACTAGTTTTGCATAAGTGGCTAGCGGGTGTCTGTCTCTCCTACTATAGTCAATATCTGATTTACAACGAGTTTCTAATAACTTAGTTATCATCGTTGTGGTTCCATGTTCATAGGTAAGACCGGTTCTATCTTCGAAATCCCTAAGCCACGTAAAAAACTTGCAATTGATAAATTAGAGGCGCCTAGTTTAGATCGTTGCTGGGCTAGTGTCATGATATGAAAATGTTGTAAGTTGATGTATAGTTGATACCCTTACAACACACCTAACGTGTAAGTTCCATCGACCTTGGACTTACACGCAAAGGAATGATAGAGATCATACCACGATGCATATGATGGTGATCAAATGCATGGACCATATCATCCCACTTCACACATATGATGTTTGCATCTTATATTATTAGTTTGGCGCTTTTAGTAGCATTATAAGATGATCCCTCATTTAGATATCAAGATAAAAATGTGTTCTCCCTTAAGTACGCACCGTTTATGTTTTGCCGCTTCAACACATCACGTGATGATCGGGTGTACTTGAATCCACGATCATATTTCGGGTGTAAGACAGTTTTACACATGCAAGTACTAAGGTTCTTACTTGGTGAGCCTAGCATGTACGGACATGGCCTCGGAACACGGACCAAAAGGTTAAGCATGAGTCATATAGTTTATATGATGCCCATATTGATGCTCACCTTTGAAGCTACACCGACTCACGTGATTATCGGACTTGGTGTAGTGGATTTGGTTCCTGTAATCACCAAAAAGGCACGAGGAATGTCATTTTTGAGTGGGAGTTCATTTCTAATTTGGATTAGTCAAACCAAATTTGTCATAAACTAAATCAAAGTGAATTTGCATAAATTGTTGTAGTCATTGGCATTCGTTTACTACCTCATGCTTAGTTGTAATTGAGATAATGGAAATATAGAATTCTGGA
The DNA here is from genome assembly GCA_910589775.1 of Avena eriantha. Taxonomy (NCBI): domain Eukaryota; kingdom Viridiplantae; phylum Streptophyta; class Magnoliopsida; order Poales; family Poaceae; genus Avena; species Avena eriantha. Next base: position 128,170,010 of record OU342743.1, on the reverse strand, counting down.
TATTTACTTTACGAACTGGTATCGTATTGTTTTGAATGTCAATTTAAAGTTTAGAAGTCCTATTGCAAACTTTCAGCAAACTCTATTTACTCCATGAAGTTTAATAAGTAGTATTAAATCAAGAGTAAGAATTCCAATGTTAGTATCTAAGGTATCATGTTTGCCTCCATGATTCTTGATATTCAAAAGTTGTTTTAATATCGAGGTTATCTAGCAGCTGAAATAATTGTTTCAGAAACCATCATGTGTGAAAGATATTGTGATATCTGAAACAATGTTTATGGTTGCAATATGATAGAGTATAATTTAACAAAATACACGTTCTCATATTGTATGAGAATTTGTGAAGGTTGGAGATGCTAGGCGTCCTAATCTACCAAAAAGGTTTTAGGAACTGATATTATACTCACGATTCATCCTTATAGGCTATAGTAGCTTGATCATGAAAGTTGTCATGATAAGTACGAATAGAAGATGTAAGTAAAATGTCTACTACACTAAAAGATTACTAAAGAATGGATTTTTGAAAGAATGCCAAACATTTGATGATGGTGATCCACTTCAAAGTGCAAGTACAAAGGTATTAGTATTTGACTATATACACTTTGTACTATGTGTCATGTGAATGACACCACTATTGATGTTGATAGATTCTTTTAAAAGAAAAAGAATTGCTGAAAGAGAATCTATAAAATATTTGGCAGAAAAGAAAAAGTTGGAGATGTCCAGCTTAGGTATATAGAAGATATACATGTTATGGTTGTATTCCTTGCTTGTTAAACAATTTGGTTCTTCGGTATTGGATACCAAATTGGTTGGTGTGAAGTGTCATACAGAACAACACAATTCATGAACTACAACGGCCTAAGTAACTAGCAAGAGAATAAGTGATGATATTCATCAAAAACAAATAAAGTGTTATTGTGTTTTTCGTTGTCATCAAACCTAGCCTTCAAGATTTGTTTTAATAATTGTTATTTTGTTCTGGTATTACAAGAACAATGGTTGTTCAAATAATTACCGTATTCTATAAAGGATGGATGAACTTTTACAAGTCTAGTGGGAGAAATCATATCCATAAACACTATTGCTAAAATGTAGCAAGAAAAATGATTGAAAGATCACTTATGAAGTGACATCGCTGTTTAAATTATATTAGAAAGAAAACATGGAGTTTAGTCTAGTGGGAGAAATCACATCCATAAACACTATTGCTAAAATATAGCAAGAAAAATGATTGAAAGATCACTTATGAAGTGACATCGCTGTTTAAATTATATTAGAAAGAAAACATGAAGAAACTCCATGTTGATGGATTTTTGGAGTTTTTGATTCTGATCAATTGACGCTTCTGAAATTTTCGTCGAGATAATTGAAACTCCGTTCATAGGCCAAAGAGGAACGAATGACTAGCTTGTTGGAAATTGTGCATGCTGATGTGCATAGTCCATTATGTGTAGCCATATGCGATGGAACTTTTTGCTTCATATGCTTTGTCCAAAAATTTGAGTGAATATATTTATATATTTACTTAATAAGGAAGAAGTATGAAACATTTGAAAAATGTTTAAAGACTTTCAAGATAAAGTGGAAAATCATAGTAATAAGAAAATAAAGAGTTTATGATTCGATCATAAAGGAAGATATTTGAGTTACATGTTTAGCAAAACACCTAAGATTTGAGAAATTGTTCCATGATTTGTGTTTCCCGATAAACCATAGGAGTATGGCATATTCGAGAGATGAAACCAAACCATGTTTGACATGGTAAGATCAAAGGTGTCATTTATAAAAATACCATTACGTTTTAAGGATTAAAGATTTAGAGACTACCGCTTTTACACTGAAAAGAGCACCATCGTGATCCATTGAAATGACACCATATGAGTTATGGTTTGGGATAAAACCCGAATTGTCTTTTCTTAAATTTTGGTATGCTATGCATAAGTAAAATGTTTACAACCAAAGTAGGATAAGCACATCTTTGTAGGTTATCCCAAAGAGTTTGTTGGGAATTCCTCCATAACACCGAGGACAAAAGAGTTTGTTGCTTGGAACATCAAGTTTCTTGAGACGGATTTTTTCGCGAAAAGTTAAGTGGGAGGACAATAGAACTTTGATCAGGTTAATGAACCTAAGCAACATGTCCTAAGTAGCACAGCGCTGGAAAGTTTCCCGGGGCAGCTAAAATGCTCATGGCTCCCGTGATTACAAAGGTTGTGATCTCAGAGATTAAAGTTCCTATTGAACCCAGTGGGTCGGTAAGAATCAAATAGTAAGATTTGAAACAGAAGTCGTTATTGTTTTGACAATGATGAACCAACTACATGCAAAGAAGCGATGATGGGCCCTAACTCCGTAAAATGACTAGAAGTCATAGAATCCGTGATAGTACCCATACACGAGAAATCAAGTTTCTGAACTTGGAAGACCCTCCAGAAAGGCATGAAGCCTATCAGTCGTGTTTGGATCTATAAAGAAATTGACATGGATGTTTAACATCTATGAAATAGTCAACATGTCGGAAAGAAGTTTACGGCAGTGTTCAAGGAGTTGACTATGACAAGATTTGATCTTTCATAGCGATATTTAGTCTTGACGGATTAATGTAGCAACCACTACATATAATTTGATGTATGGTAGTTGAACAAACAAAAAAATATTCTTCTAATAGAATGGTTACCTAGGACGTGTACAAGACACGGTCCGAATGGTTTTGTTAATTGAAAGGGTGCTAAAAGGGCATGCAAACTTCAATAGTTGAAGTGAGCATAGCGGAGTTGGAATCTTCACCATGATGAAACTGTTAAAAGAGTTTAAATTCATCGGAGATGATGAAGATGCTTGCATTTGCAAGAAATTAAGTGGGAGCGCTGAGACATATTTCTAATACATTATGTAGAGGACATGGTGTTGAATTGAAATGATGTATCTTGTATTGACACAAGTTAAGAATTTCATTAAAATAGAATTTTGATGAAAGACTTGGGCAAAACCGGAATATTTGGCATCAATATCTATATGGATAGATTGAGGCGCTAATATGGTTGTGCCAGACGTACATATATGAGATATTGAAAAGGTTCAATATGGAAACAACAAGAAAGGTTCTTGCTGCATGGAAAGGATTGTATCAAGATTCAAGTGTTTCAACACTTGGTGAGTAAAATCACATGAAGATTTTGATCGATTATACCGTGGTATGTATATATCTACATATGTCATATGCTCTAAATGTTATGAGCATATACCAGGATGATTCATAAGATGATCATTGGACGATAGTAAAGATATTCTTATGAGATTTGGAAGAATGTATAAGTGACAAATAGTTAAATGGAGTTCATTGTAAAGTGTTACATTGATACTAGTTTTGTCACAAGATGCAAATTAAAATTTATCTCAATTTAGACTATGGGTGGCACAATGTAATGGAAAGGATGTTCCATGATGGATTTGGATGAGTTCCAAAGTTGAGACATTGTGGCAGATACTACAACAAAAGGCTAAGTATATGACTGCTATAGTAGCAGCAAAGGAGGGCATTTGTGTTAAGTAGTTTGTTATCAAACTAGGTGTGGTGCAAAGTGGTCTAATATTATGAAGATATATTGTATGACAATAATATCAACATATTTTAACCCGAACGAACTAAAGGTCTCACCAAAGGACTAAATTTATACAATGCCATCCCATTTGAGAATGAGTGATGCGTAGAGACGCAAAGACATGCAAATACACACGGACCTGAAACTGTCAGATCCGGAGATTATGTTAACCACTAGCAACCGCGTATATGAAACACCAAATAGCCATAGGTGTTCAATACGCAAAGTTTTTCAAAACTAGATTATTGACTCTAGTGCAAGTGGGAGACTGAAGGGAATATGTCCGAGAGGCAATAATAAAGTGGTTATTATCTTATTCCTTGTTTATGGTAAATGTTTATTTTGCATGTTATAATTGTATTAATTTGGAAACGTTAATACATGTGTGTTTAATAAACAAAAGTAAAGTTCCTAGTTATGCCTCTCTTATAAAACTAGCTCGTTGATTAACAAGATGATCAAGGTTTCCTAATCATGGACATTGGATGTTGTTAATAACGAGGTCACAACATTAGTGGAATGATGTGATGAACATTCATCCGAAGTACAGCATTACGATTAAAGTCATTGTGTTTATATTGCTATAACATCTAACAAAGTAATCCTAATCCTTAGACCATGAGATCATGTTAATCACTAATACTAGAAGAGTATCTTGATAACATCAAACGTCACACCGTGAAAGGGTGATTATAAAGGTGGGTTCAGTGCTACGAAAGTGTTATGTAGAAGCTAATGGATCAAGAGTGGGATTTGTCCATCCCGATAATGGATAGATATTCTCTGGGCCCTCTCGGTGATATCATATTGGTTAGCTTGCAAGCTAGTGATAAGATCACTAGAATGTTATATCACGGGAACAAGAAAAGAGTACATGCCGGTAACAAGATCAAACTAGGTATGGAGATACCGATGATCGAATCTCGGACATGTAATATATCAGGAGACAAAGGGATTTAGTTACTAATGTTAAAGGTTCTCACGATCACAGAAATCATCGTAGAATGTGTAGGAGTCAGTATGGATCTCCAGGTCTAGCTTCTGATTATTGATCTAAGAGGGTTCTTGATCATGTCTGCATTATTCACGAACCATAGGGTGACACACTTAAGGGGCACCAACACCATTTAGAGCAAATGTGTTTCATACGAATGAATTGCAAAGCGCTGAAATTATTTCAATAGACACCGAAACTGTTTCGGGTGAAATTGCAGAAATTAGTTCTGCATGTAATATTGAAATGTTGCAGGGGTTTTATGTGAATGTTTGTTAATTAAAGTAATTAACAAAATTCTGAATAAACTTAATAAAAGAGTTTTATTCAATGAGAGAGCATTAAATTTGGAGAAATTTAATGCATTGCAAATGTATCTATAATTTTTGATGCTACATGCTTGTTTTTATCTACTTTCTTGTGTTTTGTTCCAACTTTGGAGTACTTTTCATATGATTTCTTGGACTAACCTATTAACAAGAGCCACAGTGTCAGCTGCCTGTTTTCTGCTGTTTTTGGTTCCAGGAAAGTCAGAAAATGAATATTCTCGGAATTGGACGGGACAAAAGCCAAAGTGTCTATTTTTCCAGAAGACTCACGGAGCCAGAATACGAGACGGGGGAGGGCCAGGGGCTGGCCACACCCCCCCCCAGGCGCGGGCTAGGCCTGGCCGCGCCAGGGCCTGGTGTGGTGGCCCAAGGCACCCTCTCGGTCTCCCTCTTCGCCTATAAGAAGCCTCTGACCTAAAAACTCAGGGGGGGTTCGATGTTTTTCCACGAAAAGTTCCCTACGCCGCCGCCACTGAAGGGGAGATTCGGGGGACAAAAAGTCTCTATTCCGGCACCATGCCGGGACGGGGAAGTGCCCCCGGAGCCATCTCCATCGATCCCCACCATCATCTTCATCGACCATCCATGTTTCTTCCATCTATGAGTGAGTAATCCCCCGTTGTAGGCTATGGGGATGGTAGGGATTGGATGAGATCGTTCATGTAATGGCATTAGATTGTTAGGGCATAGTGCCTAGTATCTCTATTAGTGCTTTATGACTTTGTTGCAACTTTGTTGTGCTTAATTCTTGTCACTAGGGCCTGAGTGCCATGATTTCAGATCTGAACTTATTATTGATTCATCATGATAGTATTGTTTTGGGTCTTATCTACAAGTTGTATACACACGTCGTTGTCCGGAACCTATGGTCCCAAAGTGACAGAAATCGGGGTAGCCGGAAGGGAAAGGCTTTGATGTGAGGATCGCATGTGTTCACGGAGTGTTAATGCTTTGCTCCGGTGCTCTATTAAAAGGAGCACCTTAATTGCCAGTAGTTCTCTAGAGGCCCCGCTGCAGACGGGTTGGCAGGACAAAACATGTTGTGCAAGTTCTCATTGCAAGCACGTATGACTATATATGGAACACATGCCTAGGATCGTCTAGTACTTGGGTGCTTTATCTTATTTATCTGCAATTGCCCTATGTTCTGATTGCTATGTGAATTGTCTTGTCCATGCAATGCCCGTCCATCCATCCCTATGCCTACCGCACTCGAATCCCACTGTTTACTGCTTTTGTTACTACTATCTTTGCTTTGCTACTACTGTTACTTTACTATTCCTACTACAAAACTGTTGCTACTGATAAACTGTTGTGAGCAAGATTGTTTCCAGGTGCAGCTGAATTGACAACTCAGTTGTTAAGGCTGATAAGTATTCTTTGGCTCCCCTTGTGTCGAATCAATAAATTGGGTTTCACTTCCCTCGAAAATACTGCGATACACCCCCTATACTTGTGGGTCATCAGTTACCACCACATGAATGGGGGAGGTGAGGGGTCACCCCCCATGGGGCACCGGCCATGGGGAGGGGCACCCCCTCCTCCTATAAAAGGCCACCCTCTCACCCTTCTTCCTCACACCTCCTCATGAAGGATCTTTCTCCCCCTCTAGAATTATTTCCCCATGGTCTCGAATTAGCGAGATACATGTTCCTGGTGGCATTTCGTTTGGAAGGAGTTGCTACTTCCGCTGCATCGCTGGAGCGAGGAGGCGGAGGTTGTTCAGAGGCTTGAACGTGTGTGCGGGTGCGGATGCGCTGCTGGTTTGCGGCGCTAGGACTTCCACACGATCTTGAGATCGGCAAGCGTACGACTACATCATCCACGAGTTCCTACTCGTTAACAAAACTTTGTTATCTTCGAGGGTAAGTTCTCCATGGATGTATATCCACCCGTTGCTTGTATCTAGTAGATAGATCTTGGCCTATAGTTCACATCGTAGGAATTTTTTGTTTTCTATGCTGTGAACCCTTCACAAGGGGGAAGGGGAGGGGAGATCATGGCTCTGCGGTTGATAGGAGGGAGGGAGAAGGGTGGAGGGGAGGTAGTGGGGAACATGAGAAGATATGCGTTAGGGTTGGGGAGTTCTGGTGCCTGGTGAGAATACTTAGGGTTAAAGTATAGTTTAATGAAACTACCCTTGGATATTTCCCCAGAGCGGCTAGGATTTGTGGGGGCATCTCGGTCATTTTGGTCCAAAGCGGGGAGGTGGGAGAAGTTGGATCTAGATCGTTGGATGTGAATAGACGGCTGTGATATGCTTTTCTCAGGGTGATCCTTGGTAGGTTGATACTTTGTTCTGATAGGTTGGCTCCATTTTTCATTTTCCGAGTGCCAAAAACGAGACGTTTTATAAACCAACCACCAAACGAAAGTTTGAAAATGGTACCATCTCATTTTTCAAAAATACTAGTCCATGTTACATGGACAATGTCCCAAGTGGGCTATCTTAAACCTTTCCATCCACCCCTCGTGAAAAAGACAAATTCCTACTAAATCGGTAGGAAATGGGCCAGATCCGAACTATAGGTACATGATGTAATGCTCATGAGTTTTTGTAAAAATCATTTTTAGGTTTACAATATGTTGTTTCATCATAGATCCACCAGAAGTTCAACAAGCCCCAACCCCTAAACAAGGACGGTCACCCCCGTCATTTTGACCATGTTTTAAAACTGGAGTAAGTACTTCAAAAAATCAAAAAATGGAAAACCTTCGCATAACGTTGTTTTAGATGACATAGTATCCAGGAAAAATAACAAACTTGCAATATTGCTAATATTTTGGAAAAGTGTTCTCATAAATAAGCTATCATGTACAAAGTTTCATGGTTTTCAAGCCAAACGACCAATGTTATGGCCATATTCACGGTATAGTTTGTGATAATATGCCCATATTATGCACACATGTGCATCTTGGAATTATGAACAATGTCCAGGCGGAAGTTTTTCTTTTCGTCGCATGAAAAAGCCATTTTTCGACTGCCAAAAACAGGATGTTTTGTGAACCAACCACCAAATAGAAGTTTCCAAACGGTACCATCCTATTTTCAAAAATACTAGACCACATTACATGGATAATATCCTAACCGGGGTATCTTGAACCTTTCCACCCACCCCTCGTTAAGACAAATTTCTGCCGAATTGGTAGAAAGTTGGTGAGATTTGAACTAAAGGTACATGATCTAATGCTCATGATTTTGTGCAAAAATCATTTTTAGATGTAAAATATGTTGTTTCATCATAGATCCAGATTTTTTTCACAAGGCTTAACCCCTAGATGAAAAATTACAAACCCTATTGTCAAAACCATGATTCAAAATCTTTACACCTATTAAGGTTTTATATGAAAAATATGTCCTTGTATTTTTTCCTAAAAAGTAAAAGTGTTCCATAATATACTAAAAATATTCTCAGAAATTTTACAAATTCTCTAAATTTTGTTTCACTTAATTTAGAGTTATGAATATAAAGATGCAAAAGAATTTAGAAAAGAATAAAGAGAAAAAAATAGCTGGAGGCGCCCGACCATGCTGAACTCACTAGCCAGACAGCCCAGCCTAGCAACTGTGCGTGCTGGCATGCCACCGTCGGCCCAAGGCTAGCCCAGGGAGTAGCCCAAGCAGCCCAGGTAGGAGGCCGCATTCCGACCGAGGCCCAAGCCCACCAACGCAATTATACACTCATTCCGACCGAGGCCCAAGCCCACCAGCACAATTATACACTCATACAACTCATGTGCATATTATTCCCAAAAGTTTAACGTGGTGTAGTGGTTAGCATAGTAAAGGAAGGGGGAGGGTGCGGGTTTGAGTCTCCGGCTGCTTCTTTTTGCTGGTTAATTTTCGACAAGCAGGGCTTGCGTGGGTCCCATCTACAGTTCGTGGTGGATCCCGCACGGGGCCTGCGTGTTAGCCCAAGTGTGAATACATGGGTCTCATATGCCAGTATGACACCTGGACATGATAGGTGGATGAAATTTTACATGTGAATATGATATGTAGACACAAATTTGACACATGGACATGACAGGTAGGTGAAACTGGTTAGTTGACAGGTTGGTCATTTCAATGAATCGTGTATTAGCAGTAACGACCATTTAAATTGGTCATAATCGTCTAAAATTAAGGTCATAGATCAATGATGTCTAATGTTATGACCTATTGGTGTAATCTAGTTATGACCTTTCTGACAAAAAAGGTCATTCTTTTTCAAGGTTTGGACCCTCCCATATCGCCTACGACCATTTGGTTTGAAATACTCATAGTTCTATGACCAAAAAACCCATGGTCGTTAAGAAAAGGTCACTATTTGATACATTTCCTGTAGTTAAGAAATTTTTATGACTTAAGTCAGCATTCTCACTATAACCAAAAAACCCAATAACTTGGGTTAGTCGGCATTCTCCTTCTGCAAGTTTTCTGCCTCTTCAACCAAGTTTTTTGACTTGGCAACAATGGCTGAAAAAAGAAGAATGAAGATGAACAAAACAATACATAGAAACGGAAATTTCAGATACGGGGAAACAAGATAGAACATCTTACTTTCCAACTCCTTTAGCTCTTCTCCATGTCATCCTTCTCTGCCTTCAGCACCCCGATCTCCTTCTTCTAGTCCAAGATGGATTGCCAAAGTTCCTAGTTGGCATAACTTATTGTCTAAATCATTCAATAGCAAAAGATGGCACCCAGAGTCAGTGGATCTTGGGACTTTGGGCTGATTTTATGTCAAAAAATAGCACAAGAGTCTCGGAGGATACACTACTTCGCTCTATATCCTATCTAAGAATTGGACTCAGATTATTCATCGGACTCAATACTCGGGGGCTACAGGGAAGGATAAATGTAAAGGCATGAAAAAGACATACTAGTTCTTCATCATGGAGCTCGTTGAAACCGTGGGAATCTGGCCCAAAAGTTTCTCCAAAGTGCTCAGGAATTTTTGGGCACGCTGACTTCCAGAAGCTCTCCCGGTTAAGGGTCAGTCTTTTTCCTTTTCAGCTACTAGCCTCTCGTCCCTCTGATGCATGACATCCGTCACCTCCTTCATCTTGATATCTGTCACCGAAGATATCACCCATAACATTGGAAGCTAAGCTAAACAACGTAGTGGATTTTCCCTTGGGAAGGCCAGGGCCGGGTGGCCAGGAAGTGGAACCAAATCCTAGTTTATTGGATTTCTTACCGGGGCATCATTAGCCGGAGCTTGAGCCATGGTGGGATTCGGTTCAGCAACAATGCTGGCAGACATATATTCTTGTGAAGACATGTCTTCAACAATCTCTGCTTCATGAGGAGAAGGACCAAACCTCTCCTCTACTACCGGAAAAGCTTTCTGACCAGAGGACGAAGGAGAAAAATGAGTCGAAGGAGCTGGGGCAGGCGATCTCAGACTCAACTTCTATTAAACTAAACTTTTAGCCGATTTTCCTTTCAAGACCTTAGCCCTATATTCATGTATAACCGAATGATGACAAGATGCAAAATCCGAATTCAGATGAGTAAACTATTTCAAAGATAGAAAAGACTTAATTCTTGGCAGTGGGGAGATTCAACGGTAGGGAGTCGGGAATCCCTTCGGTTGTAGGGATCACAGCCCGGGCTTTATGCTTCTTAGGGTGCGGAGCCTGGGGAGAAGATAGACACTGACATGTGTCTGACTCGTCTTGACTCAGATGAAAGTTTGGTGTGTAAGTTTTAGGGAACCCTTCAAGATTTTTCATTCGAAGACCACATACGGCCAAATACGGAATCTGACTCAAACCATCATTTATCCAACTGAAGATCTTGGAGAGTCCCGGGGGCTACTGTTGAGGTAATACTTTCCGGGTATACCCATGACAGGCATCAGGATTCGGATACCAAGGTGGCCCATTTGGTGGTAGAGAAGGAGGCTCACCGGGCAGCCCAACAGAAGAGAGGAGACGTATATCCATACGGATGTAGGAAGACCCAGGAGCATTGCCGACTCTGGCTCAGACACTAGAAGACTTAGACTGTAAGACTCTATATTAGGCGTCCATATTGTAATATGTAGTGTAGACGGATGTGATCAACCTTGTAAACCCTAGTCCGGATGTCTATATAAGCCGGACCACGGGCACTCCTTAGGGCACATTCATTCTCATCCATCAATCCTTCTAAATTATCGACTTATTGTCTTATAGTGATTGATAGCAGGACATAGATTTCCACCACCGCAGTCGGAACCAAACCTGGGTAAACCAAGTGTCACCTACCCAGACCTCCACCTGCATCATGCCCTCTTTCTCTCCTTGTTGTGAGTACCCCCTCCCGACGTAGTTGTCGACTATGCGATGACAGTCCACATCTAAACCATGTGTGCGGCGACTGTGATCATGGCGATCGATGCATTGCAATAGTGTTTCTGCTGTGAGACGTTGATCGTTGTTGTCCCAGCTAGCTCTTAACTGTAGAGGCTGGGTTTAACTAGTATCACACTGAATATATTCGCTCTATCGAAAAAAGTTTGAACTTGCTCTTGAGTCGCGTATAGCAGAGAACTAAGGAATTTACAACACTACGGATCAATAGCTACTATCTCACTATTTACACACTCATACTGATATAAATATATGTACAGTAATTAACCAATATACTGTACTGTATAATAATCTGATTGATTACCGAATATGCAATATGGTGGGCATGTAGGACGAATTACACGGTTTCGCAAAAAAGAGAGGAAGAATTACATCAGCAACAGATCTACAATTCTACGTCTATGTACTTCGTGCCCAGGCTGCGATTCGTGGATGAGGTTTCCAAACAGTATGAAGAAGCAACCACCGATGGCGACGCATATCATCCCTGCCACGAAAACAAACATATTGTCCGGTTCCGGAGCATCGTCGTCCAAAGCTTCTGGACCCATAAGGTATATGGAGAACCCGATAATCGACAGCGTCATTATGCCCACAGTGACGATAACCCTGAACCTGCTCTCGATGTCACCGCCGTCCATGGATAAATTATATGTCGATTGTCAAGGGGCTTGAGTAATTAGTAGCTAGGAGTCATCTCTTTCTCTATAGGTCGATCCTCAATCGCTACGTGTTTAGATCCGTTTCCAAACTGAACTGTGCCGGGAGTCCAGGTGTGGTTAAGCCGGCCTCGAGCCTATTATTTTTAGCAAAACCCTAAAGCCTATAAGGCACGGATCTGATCCATAGAGCACAGCCCCCTAAGCCTAGAGTTACAACGCCTGTCTATCCGGCTATCCTCTCTCTAAACCCCCGAATATTAGGGATCTCATAAAAGTCCTATTTCTAACATATATTTTGTCATTTTTCATAAAAACTTATTTTATTATTTCTAGTACACCTTGATTCAAATTCATGGTCTTAGATTTGTCTAGATTCGGATATATCTAGTCATATTTTAATGCTAGATACATTTAAAATAAACTACAAGTGAGATTATGGTGGAACCTCTCTTGACACCTGATGGTTCTGATTCCTCAATTGTTAAGACTGGATTTTAGTGCAAATGAAGAGTAAGACCAAAGACTGACAGTGCAACGATTATCATATGGGTTTTGACCATGATGTCCACATCAACACACTCTCACAACCTTGTGTTCACCATTATCAAGTCTTGGAGTGTATGGGTCCACTTGCAAAACAATACGGTACTAGACGGAAAGGCGAGCCCCTTGGAAGACATGTGATTCCAGTAAGTGAAGAAAACCCATCTATAAAATCAAAATACTCATCACATGCCAAATCAGTTTCAGGTTATGCTCGTAAAGTACCAAATAACTTCAAAAAGGAAGAAATAACACATCTGATAAAATATTGAAGAAAAAAAGAAGGCAAGTGAAGAAAAAGGAGGATATGGAAGATAAGCTTACTCTAGCTACACACAACCTCTGACGGCCTTTCTGACATACATGTTCTCATGCAACAATTCACCATGGTGCTTCTCCACTTCTGAAAATAATATGAGCAACATCAATTTATATTATGCAAGTGGTATTTGAGCCGGAGAGAGTACTTTTTCATTTTTGAACAGTTACTTGCCTCTGAGAAAAACTAACTGGCTAGCGCCCGATAGGGAAAAAAGAAGAATATTCAAATGTTCAAAACTAACTATTCTGCTAAATGGAAACAAATCTGACGAACAAAATCACACTTCTGACATTTAAAGCAATGACGAAGCAAATGATATCATCTACATTTATCTGTACTACTGGTCTACAAAATTTGCATATGACTATTGTAAAGAAGAACAACGAGGACCAGGAAACTACTTAGTCGGCCAAAGGTAGAAAGTATAATCATGTTCAAAACTAACTGACAGGTGCACACTTATATCATTTATCAGACCAACCATTCATACTTCTCAAGTGAAAGAAGAGAATATACAAAAGTATGCTTTGTGCAAAACGACATTCGAGGACACCTGTACCAAGAACCGAAAATGTTGGAACAACCATTTTGTTGAACTCTCATTGGCAGTAAATAATTTTAGGGATAAAAGAAGCAAAGGGCACATGTGTGCACCAATCTGTCAAATAACATTTCCCCTAAATACGTAATAGTCGTTGTTCTTCAAACCAGTAACTGTAACCGAGGAGAAATGCAACCATGAACAGAACTGGCAATCTTTTATGTAAAAAAGCAGGAAACTATATCCCAAAGAAAGAAATAGAACATTTGTAAAACTTAGTAATCGGTTAGTTGACAGAAGTGTTAAATAGTAAATGGATCAAGGCTGCCACTCAAATATGTTTATTACTTGCAGGAAAAAGGAATACATTGTAATATTGTTGTAATGCCCCATGTGAACGATCAGGTATGATTTTTTCTTCCCAAACAAAAATCAGACCATCCAACGAAAAATATATAGTACTTCCTATCCAGCCTCCTTTGACCAAAAGAGATAATAGTTGGACTACATACAGGAAATCTAGAAGACTGAACGCACTATAACTGCTCATTTTACTAAGAAATTGAGTAACTCTTTAATGGACACGGTGATATGGCCGACAATTTCATATATATCTAATTTTAGAAATATAATTCATTACATGATAGGTTGTGTTCAAGAGGGGAGAATTGGCATCTACAATTTGCTTGAGCAACGCAGAAACTAACACACCAGAACAATATAAATCAGGACAAAATTAAACCAATTAGTACACGATAAGAACTAAGAACATATTACAACATATGAGAGCGATAATTTGAAGAAAAAATACAACCTGGCATGCAAAATTTCAGAGAAAAAAATATAACTTGGTATGCAAAGTTTCAGTAATAAGTTACACGGATTTCAACTCACCTTCTCAAGTGGTGATCCAGATCTGGCGGGATATCATACTCAATTACGTTGTCCACGATACCTATCGGTGCCGCTTTAGCCAGGTAGTCAGATTTGACGTACTACAACAAACTTTAGAGGCCAGAGACCTCTATACGACATCATGTGGGCAGCACCGCAGCAATACACTGGAGTCTAGAGGGAGGAAACAATGTGGTTCATCAACCAGCCGTGTCAGGCATGACGAAGGAGGCAGTAGGCATCCGGGAGGGCGGTGCACCAATTTGATTTTGTATCCACCAATCTGCAAGACACATGTAATAGTCACTCAAGGTATTTGTGCATTAAGTACTACCATGCATTGTGTAGCCTGAAACCATCAGTAGCAATACTAAAACTCAAACTCAAGTGTAGTGTTGTATATTTTATCCAAGTTAATTCAGAACTCAGAAAACTGATTTAGCATCAATCATTTCAGAAGAAACATCTGTAAAATCTTAAGCACACATACAGAGTAGCATCTGAAAGAAAATTTTCACCATTAAGCCTGTACTTTCAAATGTTTTAAGTGCAATGACAACGCCAAATCACTGCAATAATAATCCTTTTAATGCATAAACCTTAATGTATCCCTCGATGCGTATGAAGAGCATCTTTTGATGCTGAATACGTGCCAGCCCATGGTCCTGGAGCCAAGGCTGTAATGCTTCCAACATTCACAATTGTACCTTCTCGTCTTTCCATCATGTGGGGAATAATAGCTTGAATCATCCTCATTGCTCCTGCAGGTGAAACGACAGGTAATGTCATTTAGGTGTCGCACGAATGCAGGCCCACATGTTAATCTAGAACAATAGTAAATTATTAGTTTTGAAAAGAGACATTACAAGCTTGTACCATCCAATCCAAGCACAACCACTAAAATCAACAGCAAATTACTTCAATACTTCAAGCTATAAAGTATATAAATTCAGTTGATATCACTAAGCTTTCAGACTAGAGACAGTGTTAAAAGGTGAAGCTACCTGTCAACCTTACTTAGTTGTTTCCAGTTACTTATGTGAACTGCAAATCGAAGTCGAGGGCGGACGGTTTGGCTCACGGATAAGCAGGAGGAGGAGGCGGCGGTGGGAACGCAAAGGCGATTCCGCGTGGTGCCACCGGAGCCCTAGCCAGCGGCGCTAGATGCGAGGGTCGGGGCAGGGAAGCGGGGTGGCTCTAGAGAAAGTAAAGCGGGGTGGCTAGGGCCGGGGTAGGGAAGCGGGGCCGCCGGCTAGGGCTCTTGGTGTGCTCTTTCTAAACACACGCCAGCCCTCACCACTCCTCCCGCAACCAGCTCCTTCTGGAGATGGACGACAGCGACCTGGTAGCTGGCCCTCTGTCCTTTCACACTCGCCAGATCCGGGGAAGGGGTGGCTTCGCTCGCACGCCTTGAAGCGAGGGGTGACGAGGGACTCCGGGATGGCCCAGATGAAGGGGAAGATCAAGAAGCCGAGCATCGCGAAGAGGGTCTCTACGGACTGCACCGCCGGCTCGGTGCCGTAGGTCCCGCCGGTGACCTCGAAGAAGATGAGGAAGATGAGCAGGACCAGGGATAGCTTGTTCCTCGCGGCGGCCTTCCCATGGCCGTCACTCGCAGGCCGCAGGAGGACGACCGTCGTCGCATCGCTGTCGACGTTCTTGGCCTTGGGGGAGACTTCCCAAGATGGATTTCTCGAGTCATCCTCGGAGTGGGAATAGGATACTACAACTAACCGCGGCCTTGGGTACGTGCTCCGTGGAATCGGGGGAGGGGGTTGGTCCACCCGATGGAGGTCCAAGATGCGAGAGTAAACGCTAGGGGCGGCGGCGAAGTTGTTTGGGGGCCGGTGGCGGAGATGCTGTGGTGGGCGGTGAAGAGGAGGATGGGGCATCGTGGGGATAGAGGAGATGGAGAGGAGTCGTCGAAAACGGTAACGAAACTTTCCATCTATTTCCAAAGAAAAAGGAAACGGAGAGCTAGAAAGAAAACGAAAATGACATTTTTGTGGAACAGGAGCGGAAACAGAATATTCTAAACGGAAACGGAAAAGGAAATGGTGGAGCCATTTCTGGCGAAAATGGAAACAATAAGGAAATTCCGGATAAATAAATATGAAAACTTTCCGAAAATATAACTAGTCAAGCCCATGTATGAGATAGTACTTTGCGTTAGTGATTTCTCTTGCGCTTGTTGAGCCATAGAATATATGAAGGGTCTATGTAATACATTCAGCCGGCTCAAGCGACATATTAATCAATTGAGTGTCTTAGCGTCGATGTGACATTAATTATGTGAACTTATGTGATTGTCGATGTGTTCAATTATGTGTGTTATTTTATATTCAATTGTCACTTTTTTAAGTTGTGCGATATTATTTATCTGTTGTACATTACTTTCAATTTACACACCATGATATTACACCACTATTATATTTTGACAAATGTCCATTTTCATATCCCTATCCATCCCGTATGCGTACCATATTCATTTCCGATTTTCATTTCGTGTTCGTTTCCCAAGTTTTTCGTTTCGTTTCCGATTCTAGCAACACGAGAGGAAATGAAAACGATAACGTATGTTCCCATCCGTTTCCGTTCTGTTTTCAACCCTAGCGCACCGGTCACCACATCAAGGCATGGCCCAGAGAAACGACACCGAGCCCCACGAGAAGAGCGTCACGGAGGTTTCTCAAAGATAAAACAGCTTCACAGAGGGCAGCAGATGGCTGAGAGTGCTTGCATGCATTCACGCTTAAGCTTATAGAAAATATTGATTCTTTAATATCAAGGTAGTTCACAAACATCAGTAGCAGCACCTCTGGCAGCAACATATGGTGCACCAACATAATCAACCATAACAAACAGTTCCACCCAACGAGTAACTGAAAACTTGTCCTAAATCTGCGTAAACTGACGAGAGTATTCAACTTGTTTGTACACCTACTGCTTCCTGTTAGTCCACACTAATTTTTTTCTTCTATTTGTAGTCCCAGGATGGCTTAGTATGAAGCATATCAATTAGCGGCGGAACAGACAGAATCTAGCTGCAGTTCGCAAGCAATTTCACATCTTGCGTCGCCACATTTCTCTCCAAGACATAATCTAGTGTACCGGTGAACTCGTATACGTGTCCCTAGATTGAAGCTAGTCCATGTACTTAGAAAAGTGAGAAACTTTAGTTGTTTCCTACTATTTTTTAGTCACCAAAAAGTTAGTAGGATAAGAATTCACCTCTAACTCATCTCCGCCATGGTAGATTTTTGCGTACAAGCCTCTACACCTTCGGGGTCTTGGTTAGGCATTGTCGTATCACCGTTAAGCTAGATCTTCATTTCATGCAGATCATTGTGTCATAGCTACACTTTTTGGTTGGTTGCAAGACCTATGGTTGCTCTCCTGGCTCTCTTGGGTAGAACATTCTCATGCCGCTACACTAGTTCTACACAATGTTGGCGTCAACTAAACTAGGCTAGGCTTTGTACTGGACACTTAAGATGGTACTGATGGAGGTGTCCTAGCTCCTCACTAGGAATGCCTAATATGGGGTATCTCCGGCAATGCCCAAGGTTTATGGACTTGGGTTTTCGGGAAGAAGGTGTGACTTCGTCGGCTAACAGACAACAGGAGACACAAGTTTACCCAGGTTCAGGCCCCCAGGGGGAAAATCCTGAAGGGAATATGCCTGAGAGGTAATAATAAAGTTGTTATTATATGTATTCCAAGTATTGATAGATGTTTATTTTACATGCTATAATTGTATTAATACGAAAACCTTAATACATGTGTGTTTAATAAACAAGTAGAAAGTTCCTAATTATGTCTCTATAAACTAGCTCTTTGATTAACAAGATGATCAAGGTTTCCTGATCATGGACATTGGATGTTGTTAATAACGAGGTCATTAACAAGATGATCAAGGTTTCTAGATCATGGACATTGGATGTTGTTAATAACGAGGTCACAACCTTGGTGAATTATGTGATGAACATTCATCCAAAGTATAGCATTACAATCAAAGTCATTATGTTTATATTGCTATAGCATCATACAAAGTAATCTTTATCCTTAAACCATGAGATCATGTTAATTGCTAACACCAGAAGAATACTTTGATAACATCAAACGTCACACCGTAACAGGGTGACTATAAAAATGGTTTTGGGTATTCCGAAGGTGTTATGTTGATCGAGGCTCATGGATCAAGAGTGGAAATTTGTCAATCTCAATGACGGATAGATATATTCTGGGCCCTCTCGGTGATATCACATTAAGATAGCTTGCAAGGAAGTGATGTGATCACTAGAATGTTATATCACGGGAACGAGAAAAGAGTGCATGTCGGTAATGAGATCAAACTAAGTATTGAGATACTGATGATCGAATCTCAAACATGTAATATACCGCAAGACAAAGGGATTTAGTTACTATCGTTAAAGGTTCTCTCGATCATAGAAGTCATCGTTAAATGTGTGGGAGTCAGTATGTATTGATGACTGCAAGTGCACAGATCGTTTGTAGCTTGTTTCGAAATAAAGATATCGATCCCACAGGGAGAAGGAGTCTGAAGTCTAATAACTCTTTGAACTAAATACTGAAATAGTAATGTTAAATAACGTTCTAAATAATAAGATAAAATGCAAGTTTTGTGTAAAAGATATTTTTGGGTTTTCAAATAAGAGAACAATAAGTAAGCTAAAACTATAAGTAAACAAGAGCATGCAAGTATGATTACGAAAGTCTGCAAGATGATGGAAAGAGTTCTCAGGGAGTAGTGGATCCACCGCTAGTAATTAGAAAGAGTGATCAAAATTATTAGAATGAATAAGACCATTTATGATATGTGTGGGAGGAGCTCCATATATGGATGAATAGCCAGTAACCGCTGCACACATCATCCTCATACCATAGCAGACGATAACCGACAACCATCGCGTTACCGCGCTATTAAGGGACTTCTCCCGTGGAATGGACATGGCTTGATGCGTTCTCCTTGATTCCCCAAGTTAGTACGTAAAGAATGACAACTACTTTATATTCACAATAAGTGCTATCATCCTTCCATGTACCAACAAGTAATCCCCTTCATCAAGTCCCCGCAAGAGGCAAATATTAAGGAGGTGCATAACTCCCAACATCAAGATGAAGACAATTAACACAGACACATAAAGAACAATATCACATAATAATCTTTATCTCAATTCAATCTCATACTAGGGTTTCTTCATCTCCCCAAGAACAAAGGAAACTATTCACACATGAAGGCAATCAACATCATGGATAGAATATGGATGAAGTATGATGATACAATTGAAGACAAGTGCAAATCCAAGATTTAATGTAGAATTACAACAAGTAACCAAAGGGGATCGGTGATGGAGACGTTGTTTATGAAGATGAAGATATAGATCGATGTGGATGCCTTCAAGATCCTAGTCCCTTCTCCTCTTGTGTGATGGTGATGGTGTAGATCTGTTTGGAGGCGGCTATGGCGGAGGCACAGCGGCAGGGCTCCGTTGTGGTGGAGGATATGGCTTGGTGGCTCTCTCTTGGGTCCTCCCTCCTTTATATAGGCCTTGGGGGTGCCCTAGGGTTCCCCCAATACCGTCATATAACTTAGGGAAGGTGATGTCTACGCACTTCTATTCTTGTAGACAATTGTTGGGCCTCCAAGTATAGAGGTTTGTAGAACAGCGGTAAGTTTTCCCTTAAGTGGATTACCCAAGGTTTATCGAACTCAGGGAGGAAGTGGTCAAATATATCCCTCTCAAGCAGCCCTACAATCAAGATACAAGAAGTCTCTTGTGTCCCCAACACACCCAATACACTTGTCAGGTGTATAGGTGCACTAGTTTGGCGAAGAAATAGTGAAATACAAGTGGTATGAATATAAGATAACGGTGCCAGAAAATACTTTGATGGTGTGGAAGAGACTAAAGGTAAACTGAAATAAAGATGGAAGCAAGCAAACATGTAACAGATCTAGTTGCAAACGGTGTTTCAATGCTTAGAAACAGGGCCTGGGGATCATAATTTCACTAATGAACACTCTCATATAAATATATTCTTCTTTATGATACTACGCTGAACTACTCTCCGGTTGGATAGTCTAATCCATGGTAGGGCCACCATGGTGTGCACACTGTCAACTTCACACACATGGGGAGATCAGAGATCGATTAAAGCACTTGAGTAGCAAGGTAGATCTATAGATTACAAGCTCATGATCTCAATAAGATCATGCATAGAGAGAGAGAGAGAGAGAGATGAACACATAACTATAGGTAGAACCCTTAGCCTCGAGGAAGAACTACTCCCTCATCATCATGGGAATCAGAAACGGCGATGGAGATGGTGGTGGAGATCGATGGATATGGCTCCGGGGGCACTTCCTTGTCCCGGCAGGGTTCTGGAACAGAGATTTTCTGTCCCCCGAATCTCCCCTTCGATGGCGGCGGTGCTGCGGAACTTTTCGTGGATTTCTGATTAAAGATTTAGGTTTATGCATCGGGAGGCTTCTTAAAGGCGAAGAGGCAAGGTTGGTGGCCGGACAGGAGGCCCACACCATGCCCTGGTGCGGCCTGGGGGGACCCGCGCCTAGGGGTGGTTTGGCCACCCTGTGGCCCCCCTTCGTCTCTCCTTCTGGCTCTGTGAATCTTCTGGGAAAATAACGACTTTGGCTTTTGTCCGGTCCAATTCCGAGAATATTCATTTTCTGACTTTCTGGAACCAAAAATAGCAGAAAACAGGCAACTGGCACTGTGGCTCTTGTTAATAGGTTAGTCCAAGAAATCATATGAAAAGTACTCCAAAGTGTGGACAAAACATAAGAAAGTAGATAAAACCAAGCATGGAACATCAAAAATTATGGATACGTTAGCAACGTATCAACATCCCCAAGCTTAACTCTTGCTCGTCCTCGAGTAGGTAAGTGATAAAAAGAAAGAATAATTTTTTGAGGTGACATGCACCATCATAAGCTTGATCAATGTATTTGCAAAACATTCATAGCTAGGATCATAGTACTTCAACATAGCATGAAAGATAAAGTCCTAGCAATAAGACAAAGAAACTATGTTGCAACATGAAAAGGCACAAACAAAAGATTCATGAATAGCAATGCTTTGCAAGACGTTTGTTTGTTTATGATACATTGCAAATGTATCTATAATTTTTGATGTTCCATGCTTGGTTTTATCCACTTTCTTGTGTTTTGTACACACTTTGGAGTACTTTTCATATGATTTCTTGGACTAACCTATTAACAAGAGCCATAGTGCCAGCTGCCTGTTTTCTGCTGTTTTTGGTTCTAGGAAAGTCAGAAAATGAATATTCTCGGAATTGGACGGGACAAAAGCCAAAGTGCCTATTTTTCCGGAAGTCATCAGATGCCAGAATACGAGACGGAGAAGGGCTGGGGGGCGGCCACACCACCTGGCCGCGCGGCCAGGCCTGGCCTGCGCCAGGGGGTGGTTTAGCCGACCCTAGCACCCCCTTGGCCTCTCCTTCCGCCTATAAGAGTCCCTCGGGACGAAAACCCTAAGGACCCGATCAAAAATCCACGAAAGAGTCTGTAGCCGTCGTCATATCCATCCCTAGATCGGGAGGGATCTGAAGCTCTTCTCGGCACCCTACCGGAGAGGGGAATTCACCCCTGAGGCCTTCTTCATCACCATGCAAGCCTCCGGTGTGATGCGTGAGTAGTTCATCCTTGCACTACGGATCCATGTAGTAGCTAGATGGCTGGTTCTCCTCATTTGTGCTTTCATGTCTAGATCTTGTCAGCTCCGTTCATGATCAAGATCATCTATTAGTAATTATGCATGTTGTGTTTGCGGGGATCCGATGGATATTGAGATGCTATTTCAGATTGATTATTGATTCTATCATGTCTTTGCTATTTGTGATCTTGCATGCTTTCCGTTGTTAGTAGCTATCTTGGCCAAGTAGATGCTAGCAACTCCAAGAGTTAGTATTTATGCTCGATAGTGGGTTCATGCCTCTGGTAATCTGGGGAAGTGACAGAAATCTCTAAGGTAATAGATGTGTTGGTGCTACTAGGGAGAAACAACAATCCTTTGTTCATAAAACAATCGTATTGTTTACATTGCACGCAATTCGTAAAGCAATAATATGTTGCTTGCAACTTAATACTGGATGGGGTTCGGATGATAACCTGAAGGTGGATTATTAGTCATAGATGCAGTTGGATGGTGGTCTATGTATAATGTTGTAATGCCCAATGAAATCTCAAAGGAGTCAAGATGATTATTATATACATGTATTGATTTCTCGATGTTTGTCAATTGCCCCGCTGTAATTTGTTCACCCAGCATGTTATCTATCTTAAGGAGTGCCACCTCTAGTGAACTATGGATCCCAGTCCTTTCTTTTACATTCAATCTATAAATTGTTTACTACTTTGTGTTTACTTTCTGCAAACTATTACTTCCTTCCATTCGATACGTTTAATCCTTTGTTTTCAGCAAAACTGGTGAGATTGACAACCTCATCACAAGTTGGGGACAGTGTTCTGTGGTTGTGTTGTGCAGGTCTCCACGTTGCTACTGGCACCGGTAGTGCGCCCTGACATCGTTCAGCTAGCTACACCTTTGGGGTGTTTCCTTGCTCCTACTGGATTGATAACCTTGGTTTCGTGTTGAGGGAAAACTTGTTGTTGTACTCATCATACCTTCCTCTTGGCGTTCCCCAACGAGCTCGATATATTTTGGGCCATCAGTTTCACATAAAGAAAACATAGCATAATGGCATTCAGCTTGTCCCTCATAGAGTAGCAAATATAAATGCATAGGACACCTTCAAAGTTCATAGACACAAATAGTTTAAAACAAGCAATATCAAAGCTATGCATCAATCAATAAGTCTTGGGACAATGCACATAGAACTAAGAATGGCCACTATGCTCTCAAAGTAAATGCATAAGGATAGAAGGTGGAGACTCAATATAAAAGTGGATGAAAGGCCTTCATAGAAGGAAGTAGAGATTCAAGTTTCATAAAGAGCTTCCAAAAATTATGGTACTTACTAGCTTTCAACTCTCATTGCCCCTATCATAAGCATCTTGAAGTGATTAAGGTTAAAGTGAACAAACTATGGAGTATATGCTTGACAAAGTATAAGTTGGAAATCTCATGTCCCTTGAATACGAGGGACGCTCCTCATGCTATTCAAGTTTAGTTACCGTTATGTTCTTGTCATAGTAAGTACATGTGTATCATAGAGAACCGCCAATGGGGTACCCCTTGCCCGATGATACGGAAGAATCCCCATATCAAAATGACAAGGCAAGCAAACAACGAGCATATCAGCAATCTTCTTATTTACCATGGGAAAATGGTCCTTTTTCTCCCTTTCCTCTTTTCTCATATCTTTTTTTCCTTTTTCTATTTTTCTCAATATCTAACTCTTTTTTTATCAGAAGAATGCTTCATAGACAGCTCATTATGGTTACGCTGCAGGTTTCCACCATGCCAGAATGGATTAGACCAGCGGCCCAGGCGTTTCTCTAACACACATACATAACTCCATGGACTTACAAGCTCCCCTTTCATTTCACACCGACGACATCCATATACAAAAGAGCATGATATCAACTAGGTACAAGTACCAAGTGCAATGTTGAAAGCGTTCCCCATGAAAGCATGGTTTGCTAATTCCCGAAAAATAAGTGCAAGAATATACAACATAGAAGACACAATGGTTCAAGTTTATTAAGGGCAAGTAAAGTAAAGTGTGCCATCAAGTTCGTGAGAGCTTTAATCACTAGTTTCTCATAACAAGTTTAATTCGGAAGGTAGATAAAAACATGAATATACTTGGAATAGCAAATGCTAATAGGTAGGTATGGTGTACTCTTTGGAGTAACTTGGTTTTAGGAGTTGGATGCATGAGTGGAACTCATACTTGGTTACGGAGGCTACCAAAAGACTGAGAGCGACCAACTAAGAGAGCAATAATGTCCATAAGCATGCAGAGCGACAAAACATCATTGATCAAAGCATAAAGTGATACTACAAGTTGAAAACTAAAGGATCATAAAGGCTATGGTGACTTGGGGTAGTCATAACATGGTGTGAGCATGCGCCAAGTCAACCCAAATAAAGCATCAAAGGAGAATACCACAATACTCCCTCCGTCCCAAGGCTTAAGGCATATAACTTTTTCAAAAGTCAAGCCATGTAAAGTTTGACCAAAATTTTAGAAAAAACTATCAATAACTATTATATTATATAGATACCATGTGAAAATATGTTTCATGATGTATGAAAGGGTATGGATTATATATTGTAATATGTAATATTTTTCTCTAAAAACTTGGTCAAACTTTAGATAGTTTGACTTTTGAAAAAAGTTATATGCATTAAGCCTTGGGACGGAGGTAGTACTATA
This sequence comes from Avena eriantha, assembly GCA_910589775.1. NCBI lineage: Eukaryota > Viridiplantae > Streptophyta > Magnoliopsida > Poales > Poaceae > Avena > Avena eriantha. The sequence continues at coordinate 128,145,368 of OU342743.1, read as the reverse complement.
CTTTAATATGCTAAAACAACGCATGGTTCTTCAAAGGAACATTAAGCAATCTCAATTGTTTATAACATTTCATGCTACAGCAAATAATACTAAGCATAAAGCCAAAACAATATCGATCATGGCATGACAAAGCATAGGCCACAGTCAAAAATAAGCTCCCTTTACCACTTAAGCATGAACTTTCCTACTCTTTTCCAACACCAAACCAACTTATTTGAAAACTAATGCATGAAAGAGGGGGTCCAACCAATTTATTCAGCAAACTAAGAAAACCAAGAAAATGAAAAACCAAAACAAAAATGAAAACGCTCCAAGAGCAACACAACTATGCATTAAACAATAAAAATAAAGTATTTGGAAGAACCTGAGATTTTTATTGATGATGCCTTGGGCATCCCCAAGCTTTGACGCTTGTACTTCTTGGATATTTCTTGGGGTGACACGGGGTGGCATCCCCAAGCTTGAGCTTTAGTCCATTCTTCATCTCATTACATCATTCTCTCCATATACCTGAAATTTTTCCTTCATACAAAACTTCACACAATCTTCATTAGCAACATTAGTGCACTCAAGATAATAAGTCTTTGGGTTCAGTTTCAACACCAATAAAACTTTCATTAAAACACAAGCTACTGTAGCACTTCTCTCAAAAAGCTCAGTTCCCCAAAAGAACTCAAAAAGGAACCAACAAGAAGCAAACGCAAATAATGACAGAAATCTGTCAAAACAAACCAGCAGGTAAAGACGAATTTTTTCGAAGATCTTCTGTTGCTCAAGTCGAGAAGTGTTGAACTAACAAAAGTTAGATAACAACCTGGGGCAGAAGCACAAAAATTCACGCCTCAAAAGGACATACAGAGATTTTACACGAATTTGTACAGTGAAGCACAGAAATCTGTTTCGGGACAGCAACTTTCCCAATCATTACTTCTCTCTCATTAGAGGTTACTCTTGGCACAAAAAGAAAATAAAAAGGATAAAGAGCAGTTATTAAAGAGGTAATAACTTCCAAGACTCATCTAAAACTTTTGGGTTATCTCCCAATAAGTACTTTTCTTTAACGCCTTTAAGTTAGGCATGATAGTTTGAGAAGATGCTCACATAAGGAATATGAATTGAAGTAAAAGAGAGCATCAAGAAGCAAATTAAAAACACATTTAAGTATAACCCACTTCCTATGCATAGGAATCTTATAAAGAAACAAGTCATGAAAGCACAAAGCAACAAGCATAGAAAAGCTAAACAAGTGCAACTTCAAGACTTTCAACATAAATAGGGGAAACTTAATATTGTTGAGATACATAAGACCATGTTTCCCTCTCTCATAATAACTTTCAGTAGCATCATGAATAAAATTAACAATATAACTATCACATAAAACATTCTTATCATGAGCCATATGCATAAAAGAATTAATACTCTCCACATAAACATAGTCATTCTTATTAATTGTAGTGGGAGAAAATTCAACAAAATAGCTATCATTATTATTCGCATCACCATTATCATCAAATATAGGAGGCATATTGTAATCATAATTAATTTTCACCTCAATAGTAGGTGGACTGAAAATATCATATTCATCATTGTAATCATCATATATTGGAGGTTTAGTATCATCATAAGCAATAGAATAGTTATCTTCCAAAGCTGGGGAACTAAAAAGATCATTTTCATAAAAACTAGCTTCCCCAAGATTAGACTTTTCCATAGCATTAGCAATAATGGTGTCCAAAGAATTCGTGCTAACAACATTGCTATTAGCATGCAAATAAAGTTCCATAGGTTTTTTAATTTTCTCTTCAAACACTTCATGTCCTAACTCAAGATAAATACTATAAAGCTCTCTAATTTTTTGTTGTTTTCCATTAAGCCTAACTAGTGAAAACAAGAAACAAAAAGACAAAATTGCAGAATCTAAAGGAAATAACTTCGAGCACTCACACCGGAGGATGTGAGTACCTTTTACCATAGCTCCCCGGCAATGGCGCCAAAAAATAGCTTGATGTCTACGCACTTCTATTCTTGTAGACAGTTGTTTGGCCTCCAAGTGCAGAGATTTGTAGAACAGCAGCAAATTTTCCCATAAGTGGATTACCCAAGGTTTATCGAACTCAGGTAGGAAGTGGTCAAAGATATCCCTCTCAAGCAACCCTGCAATCAAGATACAAGAAGTCTCTTGTGTCCCCAACACACCCAATACACTTGTCAGGTGTATAGGTGCACTAGTTCGGCGAAGAGATAGTGAAATACAAGTGGTATAAATATAAGATAACGGTGCCAGAAAATACTTTGATGGCATGGAAGAGACTAAAGGTAAACTGAAATAAAGATGGAAGCAAGCAAACATGTAACAGATCTAGTTGCAAACGGTGTTTCAATGCTTAGAAACAAGGCCTAGGGATCATACTTTCACTAGTGAACACTCTCATATAAATATATTCTTCTTTATGATACTACGTTGAACTACTCTCCGGTTGGACACTCTCATCCATGGTAGGGCTATAACAACACACCTCAAAGTTTGCTTTCCGCAGCTAGATAACCCCACACTGTCACTTTGAGCACTAGATAGTTCCAACAAACACCACAATTTCATAGAGACATCCAACTCCAAATATAACTCATAACAAGTATTTGAAATCTCTAGCCTAAGTGCCACCATGGTGTGCACACTGTCAACTTCACACTCATGGGGAGAGCAGAGATCTATTAAAGCACTTGAGTAGCAAGGTAGATCTATAGATTACAAGCTCATGATCTCAATAAGATGAACACATAGCTACTGGTAGAACCATTAGCCTCGAGGAAGAACTACTCCCTCATCATCATGGGAATCAGCAACGGCGATGGAGATGGTGGTGGAGATCGATGGAGATGGCTCCGGGGCAATTCCCCGTCCCGGCAGGGTGCCGGAACAAAGACTTTCTGTCCCCCGAATCGCCCCTTCATTGGCGGCGGCGCTGCGTAACTTCTCGTGGATTTCTGATTGACGATTTAGGGTTTATGCATCGGGAGGCTTCTTATAGGCGAAGAGGCAAGGTCGGTGGTCGGCCAGGGGGCCTACACCATGCCCTGGCACGGCCTGGGGGGGATCCGCACCTAGGGGTGGTTTGGCCACCCTGTGGCCCTCCTGTGGCCCCCCTTCGTTTCTCCTTCTAGCTCCGTGAATCTTCCGAGAAAATAACGACTTTGGCTTTTGTCCGGTCCAATTCCAAGAATATTCATTTTCTGACTTTTTAGAACCAAAAACAGCAGAAAACAGGCAACTGGCATTGTGGCTCTTATTAATAGGTTAGTCCAAGAAATCATATGAAAAGTACTCCAAAGTGTGGACAAAACATAACAAAGTAGATAAAACCAAGCATGGAACATCAAAAATTATGGATACGTTAGCAACGTATCAGAAGGTTCTGGAGCTTTTCTAGGGCGAAATCCCGTCGTTTCCGACCTTTTTGGCAACTATACGGGCGGAGCTATACGACCAAAAATATAGCTCTGGCCGTATAGTTGATCGTTCAATTCTCTGTATGCTTTAGTATTTTGGCCTCCATTTCTTCATATGAATTCTTTTTGGGTGTTCTTGGGCTCGTTGAGTTCGTATCGTCGAGGGATACAACCCTGTGGTCTTGGATCTTTATTTTGGGAAGTTGGAAAAAATCATTTTTTTCAACCTCTCAAATGGCTAAGTCTGGTCCCTGAGCTCCTCCATACTACGCTCTCTTTGTTCCTTTTGCCTTTGTTTTATCCATAATCATCATCAACACCTACACACATGTCATAGACAAGGAAAAGTGATAAAATTCTACCTAAACTACTAAATGTGCAAAGCTCATATGAAAGTAAATGAGAAATAGAAATCATGCATATAAGGCATAGCTATACCTGGAAGAAACATGATATGAGAGATAAATGGCACAAGTTATATGGCTAAAAGAGGTGGCATTTCACAGCCATCATGGATCTCCAAGTCATGCTTCTCATTATTGATCTAAGAGGGGTCTCGATCATGTCTGCATTATTCACAAACCGTAGGGTTACACAATTAAGGGTTGCCAAACACCATTTGGAGCAAATATATTCTAGATGAAAGAATTTCAAAGCGCTAGAATTATTTCAATAGACACCGAAATTGTTTTGGGTGAAATTGCTGAAATTGGTTCTGCATGTGATATTGAAATGTTGCAGGGGGTTTTATGTGAATGTTTGTTAATTAAAGTAATTAACAAAATTCTGAATAAAATTAATAAAATAGTTTTATTAAATGAGAGAGCATTAAATTTGGAGAAATTCAATGCATTTAAAGTGGAGACTTTAAAAAAGAATGTGAAGGGGCAAATTTATGTGGAGAGGGTTACCACCACATGAATGGCGGAGGTGAGGGGTCACCCCCCATGGGGCGTCGGCCATGGAGAGGGGTACCCCCTCCTCCTATAAAATCCCCCCTCTCACTCCTTCTTCCTCACACCTCCTCGTGAAGGATCTCTCCCCCTCTAGAATTATTCCCCATGGTCTCGGATTAACGAGATACATGTTCCTGGTGGCATTTCGTCTGGAAGGAGTTGTTGCTTCCGCTGCATCACTGGAGCGAGGAGGTGGAGGTTTTTTGGTGGCCTGAACGTGTGTGCGAGGACGGATGCGCTGCTGATTTGCGGCGCTAGGACTTCCACACGATCTTGAGATCAGCAAGCATTCGACTACATCATCCACGAGTTCCATATCATTAACAAAGTTTTGTTATTCTTTGAGGGTATGTTCTCTATGGATGTATATCCACCCATTGCTTGTATCTAGTAGATAGATCTTGGCATATAATAGTTCCCATCGTAGGATTTTTTTGTTTTCTATGATGCGAACCTAATAGTGGTATCAGAGCCTGATCTATGCGTAGATATTTTGCATGGGTAGTACACATATGAGTATGTGGGCGATGATGATCATGTTATTGCTTCTTTCATGTATTTTGGATATTGGTGGCATAGTGGGATGAAGCGTCCTGGACTAACTTTACATGTCCTCGCACATGAGACATATTCCACGCTTGACATGCAACTAGTTTTGCATAAGTGGCTAGCGGGTGCCTGTCTCTCCTACTATAGTCAATATCTTATTTACAACGAGTTGCTAATAATTTGGTAATCATCGTTGTGGTTCCATGTTTGTAGGTAAGAACGGTTCTATCTTCAAAAGGCCTAAGCCACGTAAAACTTGCAATTGATAAATTAGAAGTGTCTAGTTTAGATTGTTGCTGGGCTGGTGTCATGATATGGTAATGTTGTAAGTTGATGTATAGTCGATACTCTTGCAACACACCTAACGTGTAAGTTCCATAGACCTTGGCCTTACACATAAAGGAATGATAAAGATCATACCACGATGCACATGATAGTGATCAAGTTCAAGAACCATATCATTTCACTTTACACATTTGATTTTTGCATCTTATATTGCTTGTTTGGTGCTTTAGTAGCATTATAAGATGATCCCTCATTTAAATATCAAGATAACAATTGTGTTCTTCCTTAAGTATGCACCATTCTATGAATCGTGCTTCGAGACATCACGTGATGATCAGGGTGTACTCGACTCTGTGCTTTCATACAACGGGTGTAAGACAGTTTTACACACACAAGTACTAAGGTTCTTACTTGGCGAGCCTGGCATGTACAGACATGGTCTCGAAACACGGACCGAAAGGTTAAGCATGAGTCATATAGTTGATATGATGCCCATATAGATGCTCGCCTTTGAAGCTACACCGACTCACGTGATGATCGGAATTGGTGTAGTGGATTTGGTTCATGTAATCACCAAAAAGACACGAGGATGTTGTTTTTGAGTGGGAGTTCATTCATAATTTGATTAGTTAAACTTGATCTATTATAAACTTAGTCTAAACTTTGCAAATTCTATTGTAGATGGCACCACCTGCTTTTAATTTCAATGTGTTCATGGAGAAAGAGAAACTTGCGGCAAATGGTAGCAACTTTACCAACCGGGCCATGAATTTCAGGATTCTCCTCATTGCTGCACAAAACCAATATGTGCTAGAAGCGTCGCTAGGCCCCCCACCAGCTCCTGATGCCCCTGACGAGGAAAATAATGTCTATTTGACTCGTCAGGAGGACCACAACTTAGTTCATTGCGGCATACTATATGGGATAGAGCCAGAACTTCGAAAGTGTTTCGAAAACGGCAATCTTGTTGATACCATGGGTGAATTGAAAATTATTTTCGATACCCATGCTACCGTAGAGAGTTATAATGCTTCCAAAAAGTTCGTTAGTTGCATGATGGAAGAGAACAGCTCAGTTAGTGAGCATGTACTCAAAATGTCTGGGTATGCCGATAAGCTTGTGTCTTTGGGAATAATGATTCCCATTGCATTAAGCATACATCGTGTTCTCCAATCTCTGCCACCTAGCTACAAGAGCTTCGTGATGAACTATAACATGCAGGGCATGAAGAAGTCTCTCCCCGAGCTTCTGTCAATGCTTAAGACTACAGAAGTGGAGATTAGGAAAGAACGTCAAGTATTGATGATCAATAAGACCACCAGTTTCAAGAAAGACAAGAAGGGTAAACAGAAGGGAAAGAAGGGTAGGAAATCTGTTGCCGTGCCTGAAAATAAATCTCGGGCTGGCCCTAAGTCTGATATTGAGTGCTACTATTGTAAGGGGACTAGCCATTGGAAGCGCAACTACCCCAAGTTTTTGGCGGACAAGAAGGCCGGCAAGGAAAACAAAGGTATATATGATATACATGTTATTGATGTGTACTTGACAAGTACTCGCAGTAGCACATGGGTATTTGATACTGGATCGGTTGCTAATATATTTAACTCGAATCAGGGGTTGCAGAACATGCGACCACTAGCAAGGGGTGAGGTTAAGATGCGTGTCGGCAATGGATCAAGAGTTAATGTGATCAACGTCGGAACGCTGCCTCTCCACCTACCATCGGGATTAGTGATAAATCTAAATAATTGTTATTTGGTGCCTGCACTGAGCATGAACATTGTATCCAGATCGTGTTTGATGTGAAGTGGTTATTCATTTAAGTCCAAAAACAATGGTTGTTTGATTTATATGAATAATATATTTTATGGTCATGCATCTGTGATGAATGGTTTATTTCTATTGGATCTCGATAATAGTGTTATTCATATTCATAATGTTGATGCTAAATGGATTAAACTTGATGATGATATATCTGCATATATTTGGCACTTCTGTCTAGGTCATATTGGCGTTAAACGCATGAATAAACTTCATTCTGGTGGACTTTTGGAATCACTTGATTTTGAATCATTTGATACATGTGAGCCATACCTTATGGGCAAGATGGCTAGAATGCTGTTTTCCTGTTCAATGGAACGGGCGACAGATTTATTGGAAATCATACATACAGATGTATGTGTGTAACACCCCAGTTTTACTTAAATAGTATTTAGGGTTTATTTGTGTATTCATGAGCATCATTCCTTAAAAATGCATCTAAAGAAATAATGCTAAACCCTTAAACCCTAGTTTCCTTCTTCCTCTCAAACACATTCAAAATAGTTTGAATCGAAAACTCGAATATATGGGGAGCCCAAATGGAATAAAGGGCCCCCCAACTATTTCACATGTTTTACAAACCCTCTTGTAATTTTTGGAATAATCAAAATCAAAAAAGAAATTGAAATACAAATAGAGAAAAGATTTCAAGAAAAATGTTTTAGCTAAAAAATAGAGCCAGCAGCTGTAGCAGGCCGGCCCATCTCTTCTCTTCCCTCTCTGCCGCCCACGCACGCCCGTAGCTGGCCTAGCCAGCCCAACCTAGGCCCAATACCCCTTCGGCCTAACTCCCCCTCGTCGTCTTCCTCATGGGCAGGCAAGCAGCTTCCTAGCAACGCCGATGCCGTCCGACGCCCGCCGCGCCAAGATGCCCGCCTCCTCGGAGCTTCCTGGAGTTGGATAAGACTGCCACGACGCCCTCTTCCTCACCCTATCCTCTCACTTCCCCCACGGTTCCTTCTCGTCTCCCCTGGAGGCCGAAACCCTAGCCCCACTAGGACCCAACGACCGCTGCCGTTTGAACCTCTGCCGAGCCTAGCTGACGACGCCATGGGATCCGCCTCCTCGCGCTCATTCATCTCCAACAAGCAGATGGAGCCGGGGCGCCGCAAATCGAGAGAATCGACTGAGTCTTCTCCGACCCTGACGTACCTCGTCGCCGTCGATTAGCCCCCTTCGGACCTCACTAAGCCTCCCTGAGCCCTTAGCTGCTATCTCTGTGAGCTCGCGGTCCTCATGGAGCATCTCCCTGCCTCCCTATCACGCCATAGCTATCTGCCGCTGTGTGCTGTCGTGCGCTGCCGCTAGCTGTCACCGTCCAGGTCGCTCTGGCGACCAGATAGGAGCGGCGCCGCCACCATTTGGTGTATCGCGTAAGCCCGCATCTAGCGCATGCCTCCGCGCAGCCCTGCTTGCCCTTTATCGCTGTAGCCTCGCTGTTCTGCAGCTCACCGCCATCGGTGACATCGTGGTGACGTTACCCGGGCGTCACCACGCGGGTCAGACCCGGTCAAACCCGGGTTGGGTCCCTCTCATGCCTGCGTGGCAATTGAGGTGGCCTAGGGACCCTCTGTCAGACACCGTGGCTAGCCTCTGCCCTAGTGTAAAAAGTTTTAAACGCCCCCGCTGACGTCAGCATGACGCAATAGATCTTTTTAATTGGTTTATTAATTACAGGAAATGTTATTAATATTGTAAATTCAATAACTAATTATTTATAACTCAGAAAAATGTGTATAATATATCAAAATGTTCAGAAAAATGAGATCTATCTGTTTATACTATAATCATGCATTGTTAAGCAACTTAAATGACAAGTTTAATTAGAGAACTAAATCAACCCGTTACAGGTGTTCTGGGGTTCCCCTGTCCTAGGGTTTGTACCCTTCGGATCCTATTTAAAATGATCAAGCATGCCCTAGGGTTTCATTTAAGATCTATTTAACTTGTGATATCATCATCCTTGATTGAGCATTGCATCAATGCCATGTGTTGATTGTCGTTTCCCCTTTCTTTCTGGTGTTTGGTTATTTTCGGTAGAATACGATATCGAGATCAAGATTGAAGACCCAGATCAACACCATAGAAGATCGATGAACAATACTTGACCAACTATAATCAAGTCAAGGACAAGGCTTCTGAAGATCTATATCTTGGTATCAACAAACAAGGCAAGCATAGCCCCACCATTATACAATCCTATGATTTCGAAAGTATTTCAGTCTTACCATGTGCATACGATTCTACTGTGGTCTTTTATAGATGGATATAGTATCCTATCTGTTGCATTACTCCCTTTGAGCTTATATTACCCGATCCACTGCTCCTAGCATAACTAGGTTTGGATTGTGTGCACTGCTAGAGCTTATATTTGTGTCTTGCTTAGCCATGCTTAGCTGCCAGTGCTGGTTCATCTAGAAGATGTACCAAATGCAGAGAATCTAGTATGACAGGAGAACGAGGTACGCTGATGAGGTAAGATTAGCGGTAAAGGTTAAACATGCTAAGGCTTGTATGGGAGGCCACGTTGGGATGTGGTTTTTGTAGTCCCATGCTCGCCACTACTAGGACCCGAGTTCTTGCCTTTGGAACCGAGACGAGCGTACAGCCCCACGGGGCCTTGAAAACCTCACGAGTGACTAACTTGCCTAGTAGATTCCATGAGTCACATTTCGGTGTTCCATTTGACATATGCATAGAAAATGTTTTGAAAGATTTGGCGGGTGAAGGTGCATCATAACAAGTAGGTAAGTGTGGACAAGGTTGCTTGGGCTCGATGGAGCCCCTGGTAAACCAACCTTGCCTCACATCGCTAGGGACGTTCGGGATTTGACCTGTTACGGCGGAACCATCCTTAGGGCGTGACTCATGGTCTCGGCGAAAGCAAGGTAAAGGTCGTGTCTAACCACCCTCTGTCGGCCTTCCAAGGAAGAGGGCTAATGATCTGGCATTAAGAGTCGGTTAGTACATGTTGGTAAAGTTGTACACTCCTGCAGAGTTAAATCTTTTCGTAAAGACGTGTTCATGGTTATGAACGCTTGGTGACCGAATTCTAAGATCATAGAGAACATTAACCTAATCGTAAAACTTGGAAGTTCAACGTGTGGTTAAGGATGTTTCGTCACGGGTACGAGGGGGTGATTCTGGTTGTGAGATGAGGATTACTTTGGTGGATATCAAGATGATGATCAATTCTTTGGAGATGTCGCTCTCTTACCCCCTTTTAAAGATTCTGATTAGACGAGCTTCTTCTCCCTCTTGTTTTATAAACAAAGATGGCTTTATGCAAAATAACCCCACTAGCCATAAGTCTTGCGGAGTACACGATGTACTCACCCTTCCTCTGTTGATACTTTTGTAACATAGTAACTGTTCCCCTGAAGACAAGTTTGGTACAACGTCGACACCGACGAGTAGCTTGGGGTCCCCGGCCGGCAGCCTAGAATCTATGGGCTGGGATGTCATCGTTATGGTTGAGGCCTCTTAGGCCATTTGTTAAGTTTGCTATACCTAATAGCATAATTTGCCTTCCGTTGTTTGATGTTTGTGGTCAGTGACCTCTGCTTGTAATATATTGGTTCTTCGCTCAATTATGAGCTTGCTGTAATTTTTTTTTGTGTTGCAGGGTTACTGTTGTGTTACCGATTATTCACTGGATATCCTCGAGCTCTAGGTTAAGCTTATATCAGGCTAAGGTCTGGATTTGTATAATCCTGATCCCGGGGGTGTCACAGGTTTTGGTATTAGAGCAGTACTGACCGTAGGAAAACCTTGCTATTGGTTGATGTTGAGTCTAGTGCTTGTGAAAACTATTTCAAAGATGAAAAGTATTTGCGAAAACTCTGGTATGCTTCTTTTTCTCCTCATCTGGTATCGCTCTAATTCTGGGTCATCTTATCTTGTGTTGATTTTGAAAACTTCTAACATCTCTTCTAATCTTTCAAAACTTAGGTGCCCTCTGGGTATGTCGTTCCTCAGCCAGTTGACCTAGTGTTGAGTTCTTTAGAGTTGAGTGTGTTGTGAATTCCTTGTGTACCTTTTGCTCTGCTTCGTCTGAGAGATTCCGTTCCATCATGATCTCTCTTTCCTATGGGCCCACAATATTATATTATAGGATCCATAGTGTTCTGTTCTAGGCTTAGAGGGTTTTTTCACCTCGTGTGCCTCCTTTTTTATTTGTTTGGGTAATTTAAAAGTTCTTTCTTCTTTTGGAAGCTACCTCATGATTACTATCTTGCAATGTACTCTGTGTCACTCAAGTAATAGTTACTTCTTTCTCGGGTTTTAACCCTTGGACTTGAACCGAAGATCCCGGATTGTGCTAGATTCTAGTGTTATGAATCTTGTACATGAAGCTGATCTTTAACCCAATATCCATTCAATTGACCCCTGTCGTAAATGTTCACACGTTACCTCGGGATGGCTGGTACTACAATTCTAGCCTTCAAGATTGTGGTTATTGTCGCGATTAAATTTCGACAATTAAGGACTTCCCCTAACACTAGCTATGGTAGATGTTCTTGAATGGAACCAAATAGGTCACGACAAGAGTACTCCTCGAGATTCTCACATATATATTCGTGACTTTGCCACACCTTACCTCTTCTTTGCGTTGGTTTTCGGAAGATTGTTAATCTATGCATCCACATTTCGGGATTTTATCCTAAGCATGCTATTTTCCCCTTGTTGTTTCCAACCTTTGTCTATCAGTTGGTAGCCAAGTAGTAATTTGCATTGATGTCTTCTGATGCAAGATACTCTTGTGGTCCGTCAGACAAACCATTTTGGGATGTCAGGAGAAACAAACTCCAGTACCTTGTCATATCTAGGACCAGGTCAAAGTATTGTAATCCGCAGATTAAGAGGCAAGATTAGCTTCTGTCTGTTCCGCCTTAAAGTATCACACTCTTAGTATATATACTAAGAGGTCGTGCTGAGTTTCATGACCCCTTAATGAAGTGACGCTCTTACACTTCTTTACCCACCCTTCCTTCGAGGTTTCGCACTCGAGAATGATGTGTGTGCGTAACAATGTGGTCATCTGAGATTCTTAGCATTTCCGAATGCTTTGGACCTCAACAAGGATATTTTTGTCATTCTTAGTGAGATGGTTAACTCTATCATTAAGCAAAGGATGATTGTGTTACCAAGTCCACTATTCAGGTACACTCTCTTTGGTCAAAGAGTTAGGCTTGTGTCGAAGCTCTAAGACAATGTCTCCTTGCCATACCAAGCAAGTTTCCTCTCGAACTAAGTGACATATCAGTGGTTCATGATATTCTAGATGTCTACTAGAAGTATTGCCATGTTGCAACATGACCATGTTGTCAAGTTCTTGAGCAAGCAAGTTCTCTGAACTGCTCCTTTCTCCAAGTATCGATACTAGATACCCCTACTAGGTGGGTTGAGCTTAAACAACAACTTGGAGAGTTGTAAGACAAAATTTCTATCAGACTTAGTTCCTCCTTAAAGGGATGTCTAGTTTTGTTCGTGATGAAGAAAGATAGTATCTCCTTCATGGATATGTTATCTTCCCCTGCCTTTGATTTGATCTAGGTTATCGTGAAATCAAACTCAATTCCAAGGACTATCTTGATGATATCGCTACTCGTGATGTTTCACTTGAGTGCATCCTCACGTCCATTGGTCTGACCAATAGTTTGGTCTTGTTCATACAACATATGAGTCCATCTTCCTGGAGTATCTCGATAAGTTTGTTGTTGAGTCCATCGGTGGAATCCTTATCCTCTCCATGCTAGAATAGATTCATATGGAATATTTGGCATTAATGTTGGAAACTTTCGAGAACCGTCTTCGGGTCATCTCGAAGTATTGTGTTCTGGATGTTAGAAGTAATCTTCTCTAATTTACATGCAAAATATGAAAGATGTCACCGTGGATTCGAGTAGGGTTATCTTTGTTCCCTTTAAGGACACGGTTGTATTTTGTTGCAAGTACTTTATGAAGGTGCAATTGTCATTTGACAAGTTGTTAATACCTGGGTCTAGCAATCTAGCTTAGTCTATTGGAGCTAGACACTAAAGTCCATGTCTTGAGAATCCAGTAACTTTATCCTTGTGATAAATGTTGCAAGCTTTCTATTCGGAAGTGCTGAATTCGAAGTAACATCCTACCTAACGAGAGATGAATCCCAAGAAGCTACGATGGTTGGTGTTCCTCAAGGAATTGACATAGGTTTCTTTGAAATCCGGCAAGATTGTTGTAATGGTTGACACAATTAGTCGGAAGACCTATTGCCATATTCTCTTGATTCAGCAATAACAACCACTCTTCATAAGGCTTCTTCTATGATTTATAATAGGAGTTGTTCTTATAGTTTCCTTTGTATCCAAAGTCTGATCTTTACTTGATGTCCACTTTCTCGAACATCAAGGAGAACATTTAAAGTAGTGTTGATAAATGTCTCTTGGTCGATCCTCCAGACCCTTTTATGTTGGCAAGCGTATTATTTTGCCAAGTAATTGAAGTCTGAGAATGAAGTTTCTTTTTCCTCGTGTCATCAGGAATCTTCTTACCGAATCATCCTGGTGGTGTAAAGTGATATCACGATCTTTGGCAAAGATTTTGATAAACCTAGATGAATACAGAGTTTCCTTTGTTTTTCAATCATGTTCGAAGAGTGACTATGATTTTGGTAATCAGAAGTTTCTCTTGTTACATGTTCCTTGTGACTCTTACGAGTCCTCTCCACAAAATACCTTTCCGTTTTGACCTTCTGTTGAATGAAGAGTGATCCTTTTGTATCAAAAGTAGTTCAACTGCTTGGTTATCTGTATCTATGTATCCCTGAAAGCTCTACTTAAGCTATTTAGTACAGGTTCACCTCTCGAAGTCTGTGGTCATGTTCTTTCCATTGTAAGATTTCCATTTCAGAAGCCTAAACCTTTCTGAAGCTCCATGGTCTCAATCCTTATGAATACCAGCTATCTAACAATTTGAAACCTATCTCGTTTTGTTTCCTCCATTACCTTGATGTGTTTCATGTTTGTCATCTCAGATTGTTTATAAACACTCCTTCCATGAGTTGACCATGAGATAATGTATGTGTTGTTTAGTGTGTTTCCCTCTTATCTTTAGAGTGACCATGTTTCTTTCTCTCTCTGTCTCTCTTCCTACCTTTGGAATCTCACGTCAAGATTCTCGTAAGGGGGATAGAGCTGTAACACCCCAGTTTTACTTAAATAGTATTTAGGGTTTGTTTGTGCATTCATGAGCATCATTCCTTAAAAAATCATCTAAAGAAATAATGCTAAACCCTTAAACCCTAGTTTCCTTCTTCCTCTCAAACACATTCAAAATAGTTTGAATTTCGAACACTCAAAAATATGTGGAGCCCAAATGGAATAAAGGGGCCCCAACTATTTCACATGTTTTAAAAACCCTCTACTAATTTTTGGAATAATCAAAATCAGAAAAGAAATTGAAATACAGAGAGAGAAAATATTTCAAGAAAAAGGTTTTAGCTAAAAAATAGAGCCTGAAGCTGTAGCAGGCCGGCCCATCTCTTCTCTTCCCTCTCTGCCGCCCACGCGCGCCCGTCGCTGGCCTAGCCAGCTCAACCTATGCCCAATACCCCTTCGGCGTAACTCCCCCTCGTCGTCTTCCTCATCAACGGGCAAGCAGCTGCCAGGCAATGTCGATGCCGTCCGACGCCCGCCGCGCCAAGATGCATGCCTCGTCGTAGCTTCCTGGAGTTGGATAAGACTGCCACGATGCCCTCTTCCTCACCCTATCCTCTCACTTCCGCCCCACAGTTCCTTCTCCTCTTCCCTGGAGGCCAAAATCCTAGCCCCGCCAGGACCCGACGACCGCTGCCGTTTGAAGCTCCGCCAAGCCTAGCTGACGACGCCACGGGCTCTGCCTCCTCGTGCTTGTTCATCTCGAACAAGCAGATGGAGCTGGGGTGCCACAAATCGAGAGAATCGACTGAGTCTTCTCCAACTCCGACGTACCTCGCTGCCGTTGATTAGCCCCCTTCGAACCTCACCATGCTTCCCCGAGCCCTTCGCTGCCATCTCGGTGAGCTCGCGGTCCTCATGGACCATCTCCCTGCCTCCCTCTCGCACCATAGATGTCTACCGACATGTGCTGTCGTGCGCTGCCGCTAGCCGTCGCCGTCCAGGTCGCTCCAGCGACCAGATAGGAGCGGCGCCGCCACCATTTGGCCTGCCATGCAAGGCCGCGTCTAGCGCATGCCTCCGTGCAGCCCCGCTTGCCCTCTATCGCTGCCGCCTCGCTGTTCTGCAGCTCACCGCCATCGGTGACATCACGGTGACGTCACCCAGGCATCACCATGCGGGTCAGACCCGGTCATACCCGGGCAGGGTCCCTCTCATGCCTATGTGGCACCTGAGGTGGCCTGGGACCCCTCTGTCAGACACCGTGGCTAGACTCGCCCCGGTGTAAAAAGTTTTAAACGCCCCCGTTAACGTCAGCATGACGCAATAGATCTGTCTAATTGGTTTATTAATTACAGGAAATGTTATTAATATTGTAAATTCATAAACTAATTATTTATAACTGAGAAAATGTGTATAATATATCAAAATCTTCAGAAAAATGTGATCTATCTGTTTAAACTATAATTATGCATTGTTAAGCAACTTAAATGACAAGTTTAATTAGAGAACTAAATCAACCCCTCATAAGTGTTCCGGGTTCCCCTGTCCTAGGGTTTGTACCCTTCGAACCCTTTTTAAAATGATCAAGCATGCCCTAGGTTTTCATTTAAGATCTATTTAACTTGTCATATCATCATCCTTGCTTGAGAATTGCATCGATGCCATGTGTTGATTGTTGTTTCCCCTTTCTTTCCTGTGTTTGGTTCTTTCCAGTAGAATACGATATCGTGATCAAGATTGAAGACCGAGATCAGCACCATAGAAGATCGATGAACAATACTTGACCAACTTTAATCAATTCAAGCACAAGGATTCTGAAGATCTATATCTTGGTATCAACAAACAAGTCAAGCATAGCCCCACCATTATACAATCCTATGATTTCGAAAGTATTTCATTCTTACCATGTGCATACGATTCTACTGTGGTCTTTTATCGATGGATAGAGTATCCTATCTGTTGCATTACTCCCTTTGAGCTTATATTACCCGATCCACTGCTCCTAGCATAACTAGGTTTGGCTTGTGTGCACTGCTAGAGCTTTAGCCATGCTTAGCTGTCAGTGTTGGTTCATCTAGAAGATGTACTAAACGCAGAGAATCTAGTATGACAGGAGAACAAGGTACGCTGATGAGGTAAGATCAGCGGTAAAGGTTAAACATGCTAAGGCTTGTATGGGAGGCCACAGTGGGATGTGGTTTTTGTAGTCCCATGCTCGCCACTACTAGGACCTGAGTTCTTGCCTTTGGAACCGAGACGACCGTACAGCCACACGGGGCCTGGAAAACCTCACGAGTGACTAACTTGCCTAGTAGATTCCATGAGTCACATAGTTCGGTGTTCCATTCGACATATGCATAGAAAACATTTTGAAAGATTTGGCGGGTGAAGGTGCATCATAACAGGTAGGTAAGCATGGACAGGATTGCTTCGGGTTGATGGAGCCCCTAGTAAACCAACCTCGCCTCACATCTCTAAGGACCGGCTTCGGGATTTGACCCATTACGGTGGAACCATCCTTAGGGTGTGGCTCATGGTCTCATCGAAAGCAAGGTAAAGGTCGTGTATAACCACCCTCTGTCGGCCTTCCAAGGAAGAGGGCTAATGATCTGGCATTAAGAGTCGGTTAGTACGTGTGGGTAAAGTTGTACACCCCTAAAGGGTTAAATCTTTTCGAAAAGCCATGGTCACGGTTATGAACGCTTGGTTACCGAATTCTAAGATCATAGAGAACATTAACCTAATCGTAAAACTTGGAAGTTCAACGTGTGCTTAAGGATGCTTCCTCATGGGTACGAGGGGGTGATCCTAGTTGTGAGATGGGGATTACTTTGGTGGATATCAAGATGATGATCAATTCTTCGGAGATGTCGCTCTCTTACCCCCCCTTTTAAAGATTCTAATTAGACGAGCTTCTTCTCCCTCTTGTTTTATAAACAAAGATGGATTTATGCAAAATAACCCCACTAGCCATAAGTCTCGCGGAGTACACCATGTACTCACCCTTGCTTTGTTGATACTTTTGTAGCAGAGTAAGCGTTCCCCTAAAGACCAGTTTGCTACGACATCGACACTGACGAGTAGCTTGGGGTTCCCATCTGGCAACCTGGAATCTATGGGCTGGGACGTCATTGTTATGCTTCAGGCCTCTTAGGCCATTTCTTAAGTTCGCTATACTTAATAGCATAATTTGCCTTCTGCTGTTTGATGTTTGTGGTCAGTGACCTCTGCTTGTATTATATTGGTTCTTCGCTCAGTTATGAGCTTGCTATAATTTTTTTATGTCGCAGGGTTACTGTTGTGTTACCGATTCTTCACTGGATATCCTCGAGCTCTAGGTTAAGCTTATATCAGGATGATGTCTGGATTTGTTTAACCCTGATCCCGGGGGTGTCACAATGTGGTCCAATGAGCATGTCGGTGCGAGGTGGATATTGTTATTTTGTTACTTTCACGGATGATTTGAGTAGATAGGGGTATATCTATTTGATGAAACACAAGTCTGAAACCTTTGGAAAGTTCAAGGAATTTCAGAATGAAGTGGAAAATCATCATAATAGAAAGATCAAATTTCTGCAGTCTGACCGTGAGGTGAATATCTCAGTTACGAGTTTAGCACACACATGAGATATTGTGGAATAGTTTCACAACTCACACCTGCCGAAACACCACAACATAATGGTGTGTCGGAACGTCGTAATCGTACTTTATTGGATATGGTTCAATCTATGATGTCTCTGGCAGACTTGCCACTATCATTTTGGGGTTATGCCCTGGAAACCGCTTCATTCACTTTAAATCAGGCACCATCTAAATCCATTGAAACGACACCATATGAATTATGGTTTGGAAACAAACCTAAGCTGTCATTTCTTAAAGTTTGGGGTTGCGATGTTTTTGTAAAGAAACTTCAACTTGATAAACTCGAACCCAAAGCGGAAAAATGCGTCTTCATATGATACCCTAAAGAAAGAATTGGGTATTCCTTCTATCATAGATCCGAGGGCAAGGTTTTCATTGCCAAGAATGCATCCTTTCTAGAGAAAGAGTTTCTCGCGAAAGGAGTGTGTAGTCGGAAGGTTGAACTCAAAGAGGTTATTGAACCTTCTCTTCATGAAACGGCGAGTGGCGCAGCACCGGAAAATGTTCCGGAGTTTACTTCACCGAATGAAGAGGGAACTAATGATAATCATCATGAAACTCTAAAAGAGGACACTACCGAACCTTGCAAATCAAGCAGGACATGTGCAACTCCTGAACTGTATGGAAATCCTGTTATGAATTTCATGGTTGATGAAATATATGACCCTGCAACATATGAAGAAGCGATGATGAGCCCGGATTCCAACAACTGGCTAGAAGCCATGAAATCTGAGATGGAATCCATGTAGAAAAACCAAGTTTGGACCTTAGTGGACTTACCTCATGACCAAAAGGCCGTTCAGAATAAATGGATTTTCAAAACAAATATTGATGCTGATGGTAATGTGACCATCTATAAAACTCGGCTTGTCTCAAAGGGGTTTCGAAAAATTCAAGGAGTTGACTATGATGAGACATTCTCTCCCATAGCGATGCTAAAGTCGGTTGGGATTATGTTAGCAATTGTTGCATGTTTCGATTATGAAATGTGGTAGATGGATGTGAAAACTGCATTCCTCAATGGTAATATTGAGGAAGAGTTGTATATGATACAACCTAAGGGTTTTATCGATCCTAAGGATGATAATAAGGTATGCAAGCTTCAGTGATCCATCTGTGGACTGAAGCAAGCATCCCGGAGTTGGAATCTCCTCTTTGATGACGTGATCAAAGAGTTTGGATTTGTCCAAACTTATGGAGAGGCTTGTATTTACAAGAAAGTGAGTGGGAGCAATGTGGCATCTCTGATATTATATGTGGATGACATATTATTGATTGGAAATGATGTAGATCTTTTAAATAGTGTTAAAAGTTATCTAAACAACAAATTTTTGATCAAGGACCTTGGTGAAGCGTTATATATATTAGGCCTTAAGATCTATAGAGATAGATCTAGGCACCTAATTGGGCCATCGCAAAGTACATACCTTGATAAGATATTAAAGAAGTTTAATATGGACGGAAGTAAGAAGGCGTTCTTACCTATGTTGCAAGGCAAGACATTGAGTAAGTCTCAAAGTCCGGCTACGGCAGAAGAAAGAGACATAATGGATAAGATCCCCTATGCTTCAACCATAGGCTCTATAATGTATGCCATGCTATGTACAAGACCGGATGTAGCACATGCTATTAGTTTGAATACTAGGTACCAATCTGTTCCAGGTTTGGAACACTGGATAGCGGTCAAGAATATCCTTAAGTACTTAAGAATAACTAAGGATATGTTTCTTCTATACAGGGGTGAAGAAGAGCTGGTCGCTAAGTGTTATGTTGACGCTAGCTTTGACACCGATCTGGATGACTCAAAGTCTCAATCCGGATACGTATTTCTCTTGAACGGAGCAGCAGTTAGTTGGAGGAGTTCCAAACAACCTGTGGTAGCTGGATCAACGATGGAGGCGGAATATGTTGATGCTTCAGAAGTGGCATAGGAAGCGGTTTGGATGAAGGAGTTCATAACGGAACTAGGTGTGGTTCCTAGTGCGTTCGACCCAATGGTGATCTATTGTGACAACAATGGAGCCATAACCAACGCCAAGGAACCAAGGTCTCACAAGAATTCCAAGCATATTAAGCACCGGTTTCACTCCATCCGCGAGCATGTCAAGGATGGAGATATAAAGATTTGTAAAGTACACACAGACCTAAATGTAGCAGATCCATTGACTAAAGTTCTCCCTAGGCCAAAACATGATCAACACCAGAACTCCATGGGTGTTAGATTTATCACTATGTAAACTAGATTATTGTCTCTAGTGCAAGTGGGAGACTGAAGGGAATATGCCCTAAGAGGCAATAATAAAGTTGTTATTATATGTATTCCAAGTATATGTTAGATGTTTATTTTACATGCTATAATTGTATTAATACGGAAACCTTAATACATGTGTGTTTAATAAACAAATAGAAAGTTCCTAGTTATGCCTCTCTATAAACTAGCTCGTTGATTAACAAGATGATCAAGATTTCCTTTGGATGTTGTTAATAACAAGGTCACAACATTGGTGAATGATGTGATGAACATTCATCGAAAGTATAACATTACGATCAAAGTCATTATGTTTATATTGCTATAGCATCATACAAAGTAATATTTATCCTTAGACCATGAGATCATGTTAATAGCTAACACTGGAAGAATACTTTGATAACATCAAACGTCACACCATAATAGGGTGACTATAAAGATGGGTCCGGGTATTCCAAAGGTGTTATGTTGAGGCTCATGGATCAAGAGTGGATTTTTTCAATCCCGATAACGGATAGATATACTCTAGGCCCTCTCAGTGATATCACATTAAGATAGCTTGCAAGCAAGTGATGTGATCATTAGAATGTTATATCACGGGAATAAGAAAATAGTGCATGTCAGTAACAAGGTCAAACTAAGTATTGAGATACTGATGATCGAATCTCAGTCATGTAATAATCGCAAGAAAAAGGGATTTAGTCACTATCTTTAATGGTTCTCTTGATCACAGAAGTCATCATTGAATGTGTGGGAGTTGGTATGGATCTCTAGGTCCCGCTTCTGATTATTGATCTAAGAGGGGTCTCGATCATGTTTGCAGTATTTGCAAACCATAGGGTGACACACTTAAGGGTTTCCAAACACCATTTGGAGAAAATATGTTCTAGACGAAAGAATTGCAAAGCGCTGGAATTATTTCAATAGACACCGAAATTGTTTCAGGTGAAATTGCTGAAATTGGTTCTGCATGTGATATTGAAATGTTGCAGGGGGTTTTATGTGAATGTTTATTAATTAAAGTAATTATAAAAATTCTGAATAAAATTAATAAAAGAGTTTTATTAAATGAGAGAGCATTAAATTTGGAGAAATTCAATGCATTTAAAGTGGAGACTTTAAAAGAGAATGTGACGGGGCAAACTTATGTGGAGGGGGTTACCACCACATGAATGGGGGAGGTGAGGGGTCACCCCCCATGGGGTGCCGGCCAGGGGGAGGGGTACCCCCTCCTCCTATAAAAGGCCCCCTCTCACTCCTTCCTCACACCTCCTCGTGAAGGATCTCTGTCACCCTGTAGAATTATTCCCCCATGGTCTCGGATTAGCGAGATACATGTTCCCTGTGGCATTTCGTCTAGAAGGAGTTGCTGCTTCCGCTGCATCGCTAGAGCAAGGAGGTGGAGGTTGTTTGGTGGCTTGAACGTGTGTCCGAGGACGGATGTGCTGCTAATTTGCGGTGCTAGGACTTCCACACGATCTTGAGATTGGCAAGCATTCGACTACATCATCCACGAGCCATCTCGTTAACAAACCTTTGTTGTTATTCGAGGGTATGTTCTCTATGGATGTATATCCACTCGTTGCTTGTATCTAGTAGATAGATCTTGGCGTATAATAGTTCCCATTGTAGGAATTTTTGTTTTCTATGCTAAGAACCCAATAAATCCTACTCCTGCTTGTTTGTTCTTGATTGAATTGATGAAGGTTACAAGTCACCGAGATGGCTATGATTGTGCAGATTAGATATGGCATGTTATGATGAAAGCTAAGGTTGTGGAGATCTATCCTCCTCAGCGGCCTCTCCTAGCATTTATATGAGAGGCTAGGTCTTAGGTACCATGACCGAGTAGGTTACAAGTTAGATTCGAACTCTACAGTTTCCTAGACTTGTGCATTTGGAGTTGGTGTCCTTGTGGGATTCGTACTAGCCGAACTGTCTTATGCTTTAAGATCCTTAGCAGGTTGTCGTGTGGGGGCCTTCTATTGGGACAAGCCAGGTAGGATAGAGTCAGATGCCTGTGGGGAATACCTATGTCATTAGCCCCCAGGTTTCTAATCGCATCGAAGATTCGGATGGATACTAGTGCATAGTCGAAGTCGACAGTATCATAAGGTAAAAGAACTGACATGAAAGTACACCAGGTTAACATGTCTGTAGATGCTTAATAGCCATAAGTATATTGTTAAGTGTGCCTGATTCTCCCGATGGATTAGGATCTGTTAATTTCTCTTAAAAACACCACCTACTTCAGACTCGAGTACCGGACTCGAATCTGGTATTGTCTAGGGTATATCGACTCATGTCATGGAGGCCTTACTGAGTCAAACTCCATCCTAAAGTATATATCCAACGCGTTTGTCAGGATTTTATTCATGTCATAGGCATGGTATTTATCTGATAGAGTGCATCGAATGCGGTTTCCAAGCCATTAGATAGGATCTATATGTCTTATCTTTGCATTATAGACACAACATCGAATGTTTCTCGCAACATATGTGATTCGGTAGTCAAGGAAATGTTACCTATGAACTCGACATTGATATAGGGTGCATAGTAGCCAAAGTCGCTAAGTGTTCGATTGTCGTAAGTAAGAAGTCAATATTGTGGACGATCTTGACACAATGGACAATATTATGAATCTTTGTTTTTTATAGGGTGTGCGACCAGCGCTCCCTATGGGAGTACCCCTAGAGTGTCTAGTAGAGTCATAAACTCGGGCGGAGACTCAAAGTCGTGAGTCGTGTAGTTGTCAGTCGACAACCTTGCAGAGAGAAGACATTAACCCGGAAGTTTGTCAGGTCAATGTTTACTTGTAGTTTCAGACGATCGTCATCAATGGTATGGATGCATTCGACGCATACATTAATATCGGGTGCGCGACTAGCGCTCCCTATGGGGGTAGCCCCTGCGTGTCTAGTCGAGTCATAGACTCGAGTGGAGACTTAGATCAAGTATCATGTGATCGTAGTCCACAATCATGCAGGGAGAAACCACTTACTCTGAAGTACATCAAGTCAGCGTCTTGCATGTAAGGAGCCAAGAGTCAATGCTACAGTTGGATTCGACACATCGGAGTTGTGCAGCGTTTAGCCAGAAGTAGTCAATGTTGTGGATGGAGTCGATGCTACGGAGTCGTGCGGTGCTTAGCCGAAGGAGTCGGCGTTGTTGACGGAGTCAATACTGCGGAGTCATGCGGCGCTTAGCCAAAGGAGTCGATGGTGCGGATGGAGTTGACGCTGCGGAGTTGTGCGACGCTTAGCCGGAAAGAGTCGTGCGACGCTTAGTTGGAAAGAGTCGACGATGCAAACAAAGTCGTTGGCTCTTAGCCGAAGGAGTTGACGCTGCGGATAGAGTCGATGTTGCAAATGGAGTCGACGGGGCTCTTAGCAGGAAGGATTCGGCGCTATGGACAGAGTCGATGTGGTGGATTTATGTGGTGCTTAGCTGGAAGGAGTCGATGCTACGGATGGAGTCGACATAGTTTTTTTTTGTCGGGTAGGTGACCAGCTCTGATGGTTTCGCGACCGTTCCCTATGGGAGTAGCCCACAAGGCTATGAGCAACAACTTGTGGCCGAGCATAGGCTCGTTCTTTCGTAGCGTGAAGCGACACACCACCTAAGAAAGTGCTCGACTCAGGTAATGCGTCAGCTTTGTTGTTTGTCGACTCTGTTGGTGGACTCGACAAAGTTGCTCAGTGCAGTCGACGTCCTTGTAAATTGCAGAAAACATAAATAATTGTGAAGAATTTGCCACTTAAGAAACATTGCCTATGCGTCTTATCATGTTGTTGGTTGTGATTGAACTTGACGCGTCGCCATCGTACGCGAGGCATTTTCCTTAGTCTAATGCCCTTGGTCTCTGTGCCTTTGCAACCTGTCAGTTGGGATGTAATGGGATGTAACTGGTTGGAGTTTTCAAGAATTCGACGCTAAGCAGAGTCAGCTACTCGGGTAGTCACATGTGAGGTGTTGACTGTGCGGAGTCGATGACATGTAAGATTAGCTTGTACGGTGCAGCCCCCAAGTGTCGGGTGTAGAAAAAGTAATCAATTATTGACTCTTGGTAGAGGAACACTTAGCTTTATTGGTAGCTGGCACGCTAGGGAGTCGCGTGGTGAAAGGAGTCGATGCAGCAGCATGTCGCAAAGGTTGGAGCCGACACGGCGGATCACCGAAGCAGGAACCGATGCAGTGGCTCGCCAAAGACGGACCCGAAAATTGAATGCAGTATTTGTTTTAGGAGTACTACTGTCGGTACATAGGTATGCCCAACGGGCACCCGACGCCGGTTGTATTGCATATTGCGACTTGATTTTCCTTGTATTTCACCAATTGACGTGGGGTTTTCACGACAATGTCCATGGTTTATGGACTTCGGTTTTCGAGGAGGTGTGAGCTAGTGACTTCGTCGGTGAACATACAATAGGGGGACACGAGTTTACCTAGGTTTAGGCCCCTAGAGGGAAAACCCTAGTCCTGCTTGCCTATTCTTGATACAATTGATGAAGGTTACAAGTCGGTAAGATGGTTGTGGTTGTACATATGAGATATGGCGTGTTTGCAATGAAAGATATGGTTGTGGAGATCTATATTACTCGGTAGACCCTCCTAGTCTATATATGAGAGGTTCGGTCTCAGGTACTGTGACTGAGTAGGTTACAAGTTAGATTCGAACTCTAGAGTTTCCTAGTCTTGCGTGTTTTGGAGTCGGTGTCCCTGTGGTCTTCGTACCAGCCGAACTGCCGTGTGCTTCAAGATCCATAATAGGTCATTATGTGGGCCTTTTGTTGGTCCAAGCTAGAAAGGCTAGAGTCGAATGCCCGTTGGCAGGGTCGCCCCTTTGGCGGGTCCGGAGGGGTGGCCTCCCTGGGCCCAAAAATATTGGGGCCCTTCCTAGGTATTGCTTTATATGTAGATCCAAAAAAATAGAGAGCAGTAGTTTAGCTTCTCCGTTGGGCCAGATTGGGGCCTTTTAACATGAAAGAAAAATAAAGGCCAGAGACGATGTGATCGGATCTAGCGACAATGACTCTCTAGCGACTCTTGTTTGGCCATTCCACTAACTCGTTGTCTAGATCGTAAACAGGGAATCACAGTTGACGCCTCTAATCACCTCAGTCATTTCCTAAGGATGGTCATTCACTAATGGTCTAATGTCGGACTGCGTGAAAGGTATCAAAACATCTGGCACCACCACCCAATTCTCTGAATCAATATGGACTTGATCGATGATGCCCTAATTCTAGACTTCTGGTTCTGATTAGTACCTGTTTTTCTTATTGCCAGTGTAGTTAACTGGTTATGGCGCCTAAATCTGGTGCTAAGAAGAGGAAAACGAGGAAGCAAGAACAAAAATTGATAGAATCACATAGAGGATATCTTCATATTTTTTTGAAGAGCAACACAGGTACTTCGAGAAATCCAGATGAGTTGGTGCTAGTTCTGTTCAAAACTAAGTAATGTTGATCTTGAAGATGATATTAGTACAAAGGACAACGTTGATATCAACCCAGATGATGACAATATGAGTTATCATGAGCACATATTTAATTCATCTTCTATAACATTTGCTATTGTTGATGAGGACATGATTAGTGTCAGAGAAGCGGATTGCTATCCTAATATTTCTATTTCTATGGGATCTTTCTATATTCATGACTGTTGCATCAATTGAAAGAAGCTTTTCAAAGTTGAAATTACTGTAGAACTATTTGAGATCGGTAATGTCTCCAAAGGTTAAATGATTTGATAACTCTATTCATCGAGAATAAGTTATTGGACAAGACTGATTGATTACATCGTTAATGACTTTGCTTCTATGAATTTATGAAGAAAATTTTAAGGTAAAATGTGAAAAATGTTTTTTATATGGATATTGCATCTGGGTACACTTGAAGTCTATTTTTGATCATTTCATACATGCATATAAAAAGGAAATTTATAGTCAAGGGGCCCCATATTTTAATTTCGCCCTGGGCCCCGAAATCTCAGGACCTGCCCTGCCCGTTAGGCATACCTATGTTAGTGCCACTCCCACCGCCACTAGAATTTGTTGTTAGGCTAGGGTTTGGACTAGGCGGGAAGGGTATTTCTCCTCGAGGTGTTGCAGAGATTTCGCATGTTGAGCACTCACATAACTAAATTCATTTGGCCAAAATTTACTAAAGCTGACACATGTCCGCTATTAAACTCAATTTGCCACCTTATAGTGTGTAGCTGATGGTTGTGAAACATAGCCATCTACACCCACATTTAAACTGGAGCTTATTCATATTTTTGATGAAATATCTCTCTAAACCCTGCCACTAATGCCCAGTGATCAAAGGGGTATGAAATCCATTCTTTCTATTTTTCCCTGCGTAGATAATGACGTTTGATGATGGGAATCACAACATTAAAGTCAAAGATACAAGATTTCCAACAACCCGAAGAAACCAGGGGTCGTGAAGTGCAGACAGAAGCTTTAACGACCAACTATACGGTGGGAATAAAATTCTGGCTATATAGTTCTGGCCATATAGTTGCCATCAACACCGCTATGTCAAACAGAACAACTTTTGTGAAGGTACCCCTATATAAAGAGGCTTCGGGCGACGAGAAACAACGGAGAGCCCCCACAGAACCCCAGAAATCTGCATCCACAACACCGAAGAGTCGGTGGAGGAATAGACTTCAATGTAATCTACAAACCCTTCTCCACCACCATAGCCATATTCCACCTCTTGTAATAGTAGATCTCATCTTCGATTGGCGAAATTGTAAGACTATTTGCTATCAATCTCATGATTTCTATTACAATGTTTATGATTGTCGATTTCATCTCTATGCGTGAGTGATTCTCTTTGGGCTAAGGGCTTCAACCTAGCCATGTAGCTTTTGTGCATGTTATTTATCATAGATGGGATCATGTATTAGTTTGTATGACATGATGATTATTGTATCCTCTCTTTCCTCTATCCCAGGACTTGTCAGGTACCCAAGACCCCGAGGATTGAGCAAGGTATAGGGAGTATGAGTAATGACTAATCTGCAGGTTGGGAACCCCAGTCACATAAGAGGTAGTACGGATGTATGTGAGGGATTTACTTGGGATTAACGGTGACATCACTATGCATACCATTAGTTCTCTTTCTTCTATGGATGAGACTAGTAGGTTATTTCTATAAGTAGTTGCGGAGGCAATAGCAATTATGGATGCAGTGCTCACATATAATTATCTTGCTCTAACAATTACATGCATATTTTATTCCCATCAGATGTTTTGCATAGATACAGGTGAAACCAAAATCCCTAGGCCCTCTCTCTCCATCATCAACAACAACAAAAGATAGCAAACTCTTGGTCTGGTAAAACACAAAAAGAATTCTAAAAATCCTAAAGTTCTGTTAAAGTAACTTCACTATGCTTTGTGCTTCCCAAGGATTCGATAACCTAGGTCTACTAGGGAAAAAGAGCTATACCACATCCCTAATCCGAGTCGAAGGTATCAACCCTTTTTCTGGCGTCGTTGCCTGGTGAGGTTAGTAGGAACCTTGCTAGTTTTAATTCTTATTTCTATTTTGTTAGTTTGCTTTCAATCTTTATTTGAAAAATTAAAAAAAATAGTTAGTCTTTAAATTGTTTTTGTTATCATAAGTCTTTGTTTAAGAATACCCAAAAACATAGGAAATATGGCTGAAAAGAAGCTTGGGGAGTTTGCAACTCCCAATAATGATTATTTGCGTAGTCCTATTACCCAGCCAGCAATTACTTCTGATGATTATGAAATTAAGCCCCGTTATTTAATTTTGGTTCAACATAATCAATTTGGAGGCTCTGCTGTTGAGTACGTAGGTATGCACTTGAACACTTTCATTGAAATATGTGATATGATGCGCATAAAATATGTTGACCCTAGTGCGGTCAAATTACGCTCATTTCCTTTTTCTTGGAGGAAGAGCAAAAGAATGGTTGCTATCTTTGCCTAGAAATACTATTGCATCATGGGTGGAGTGTACTTCTTTATTTATGACTAAAATTTTCCCACCTACAAAGACTATGCAACTAAGATCTAATATTACTAGTTTTAGATAGGAAAAGCATGATCCACTAGCGCTTGCATGGGAGAGGATGAAAGAATGCAAGAGAAACTATCCTAGTCATGGGACGGAAGATTGGTTAATTCTCCATTTATTTTATAATGCTCTTAACCATGTGTCTAAGTTTATGCTTGATACTGCAGCTGGAGGAAAATTTATGGGCAAACATATTGCCGAAGCAAAGCAGCTGCTAGACAATATGCAATACAACCATGCCTTGTGGCATGTGGATAGATCAAACATGAAGAAGGTGAACTCCGTCTCAGCACAAGAAAATGAAGAACTCAATGCTAAGCTGGATGAGCTCATATTAGCCATAAAAGGTAAGGAAAACCAGGTAAGATCTATCCTAGAATCGAATATTGAAGAAATAGACTTCATAGCTTGTAATGATTATAACCCTGCTTG
Source organism: Avena eriantha (assembly GCA_910589775.1). NCBI lineage: Eukaryota > Viridiplantae > Streptophyta > Magnoliopsida > Poales > Poaceae > Avena > Avena eriantha. Next base: position 128,116,789 of record OU342743.1, on the reverse strand, counting down.
GAAGAAGAAGTATAATCCTAATTTTTAGAAACATTATTCTAGTCCTGCAGGTAACTCTAATAATAATATGGGAACAAGTAATGGTAGTCTCCAAGAAACACTTAAGTCCTTTATAGATTCACAAAATGAGCAAAACAATATCCGTGTTAAAATAATGGAGAACCATGATGCTATGCTTGGTAAATTATCTAACTAGCTGTAAGTTTGAGGAATGATTTGTAGGCCCTCCAAGAAAGAACAAGGATTGTTGAGACATAGGTAGGTAAGGTAACCGAGAGTCAAACTCTCATTCTAGCTAAATTTGGAGGTAAAGCTGAGCCCAATCTTATTAAAGACCTCAAGATGATGAGAATCCAAAGGGAGGAGCCTGAAGAACTTGACTATAGTAATGCTCCTTCACCAAATTACACCGTTGAAGATCTTGTAAAAAAATCAATATCAAGATTCCGGTAAGTGAAGGAAATTAGGAAGCTATGTATCAACACTTCATTAATCAGGTAGCAATAAAGGTACGTGAGCTTGAGGAAGAATATAAGAACATTGCTAAAAAAATACCTGCGAAGCTTGATGATATATTTGAGCCTACTATTAAGATTAAAATTGGGACCAATGAGGTAGCTGCACTTTGTGATCTAGGTGCAAGCGTTTCAACAATTCCAAAAAGTCTTTTTAATAAGTTAAATCTTGGCTCTTTTGAAATCACCGAGTTAAAATTACATCTAGCAGATTCTACCTATAAACAAGCTGTAGGGGTTAAATAAAATACTTTAGTATACATTAAAGGTTGTCTTGCTCTTATTGTTTTGTTATTGTTGACATTCCTGAAGATGCTACTGCTCCTATTATATTAGGCCGTCCATTCTTAAGAACTATTAAGGCTTTGATTAATCTACATGAATGGAGTGTGAAGCTTCAATTGCCTTCATGGGATCCTTTTGTTATTCATTTTACCAGGAAGAAGAAAGTCAACCATGATGAAAAGGAGGTCATCACTTTGAAGGCCAACTATTTTGGAGTAGGTGTTCCACTCATCTGGCTTAAGTGAGCAACATCAAGGTCAAGTTATTGACCATAAAAGAGTGGTGCATGGAAGGTAACCCATGTGAAATAAAGGTTTGAGTAAATTTTTTAAAGTTTTATGTTTAATAAAGAGTGCTAGAAAGCTCCAGTTGAGGAGAAGAAGTTCGGTAGTACTACAAATCCTGCTTTATACATGCTGATGTTGGTCAACAATTTTTACTGTCGTTTTCTGTCAAAACCAAGGTGTTTTGCTAAGTTTCAGGATAAGAAAGAAGTCTTGAAGAAATATAATTTTTTTGATGTCTACAGAAGGTTTAACGACCAACTATACGACAAGAATAAAAATTCGAGCCGTATAGTTTGGCCGTATAGATATCTTTGCCATCGACAAATTTTATTTCGTAGATACTGAAGGTTTAACGACCAACTATATGGCGGGAATAAAAAATTCCAGCCGTATAGTTACCATTGCCTTTGTAAAATTTCTTTTCCAGGATACAGAAGTTTTGACGACCAACTATACGGCAGGGATAAAAATCCCGGTTGTATAGTTCTGGCCATATAGTTGCGCCGCCAGGTGGAAACCCTAAATTTTTGACATCATACCAACTATACGGTGGGAACAAATTGTTTTGGCTGTATAGTGCGACCGTATAGTTGCGTCCGACCACAAAATCGCCACAGGAAGGTACCCCCAACACCAAAACTTCAATCATTTTTCTCTCTTCTACCTTCAAACTCTCTCAAAACCTCAAGAGATCTTCATCTCTACTTAATTTCATTTGATTTCCTCGCACACAAGTGATCTACAGTATGTTTCTCCTCAGATCCTCCAATTACTTTTTGCAAATTCATTTTTGATCTATTATCATTATCAATCTAGGGTGAGACCTACTATGAACTAATTGCCATGATTCTCTTGCCTAGATTATTATTTTGAGGGGAATCTTTAGTGTGCTAAGATGAGGAATATGTTATGCTTATTATTGTTGGATCAAAAAGTTTTATTTTTCTTTTGTCTTTCCTTATTATTTTAGATGATGAACACAAGGATCCAAACTCGTGCTTGTGCCGCCGCTAGTGCTTCTCGGGCTGCCGCTCAAGAATGCATGGGGATACGGTTCAGGCATGAGCTCCAACGTGATGCTTCAACAGGATCAAGAACCGAGAAGTGAAGGCAACCAAGTGGGCTTTCCCCATTATATTGAATCAACTTGGTATTTCTAATGACTTCAATTTACTTTGCAATAGAGTTGGGCTGCAAAACTTTGAATTCAATGATGTGCCTACCTATCACCAGGTTAACTCTTGAATTCTTAGGTTCTTTGCAAAGCACCGTTAAAGCATGGAAAGGAGAGGACATGATTTCTTTCCGACTTATGAACAACAATTATGCTTTATCACTAGATGAATGGTGCGCATGTTTTAATTTTCCAAACAATAATGCTAATGACTTACGCGCATCCTTTACTAGCTTAGACCCTTCCCCGGAACAATATTATAATGGAACGAGTTTCACTTCTAGAATAAGCATTGGAAGAATATTCAACATCCTGCAATTCGCTATTTGTTCTATGTTATTGCTAACACCTTGTAGGCACAAATTGAGTTCACGAGACTGAATGAGGAGGACATCTTAGTCCTTGCGAAAGCTGCTTTCAACAACATCAACTTTTCACTCAACCTGGGTGCAATTCTTGTGCGCTACCTGGAGTACCAATCCTCCCAAAGCCAAGGACCAGTCACAGGTGGAGGCGTCATCACCGTGCTTGCCATTTCCCTAGGCATCGACCTAGGTGAGTTGCAACCAGTGCTAGGTGAGCGACGTGTTGGTTTCTCTACTTTAAAAGCTAGCAGAATGCTCACTAGGAGAGGTGGTGTTTATTACATATATATTGTTGGAGCTGGGCGTCTCTACCCCGCCCCTTTGCCTAATGGTCTTTTCTCTATCGAGGAAGGATGTTTTCTATATGACTTGCAGGTTGAGAAATAGCAACCCGAGGAGGATATTCCAAATGAGGATGAGGACCAAGAAGAGGAGCAGCCACCAACCCGGTTCGCTACATACCAAGACTTCCAAGAACTTGAAGGAACTGTGGAGATAATGCAAAACCTCTCCTTGAACCTCCGAGAAACAACTAATAATTTATCAACTCAATTTGCTCACTGGAGTTACAACTCTTTCCCGCCACCACAATGATTCAAAGGGCTTGCAAAAGCCTAAGCTTGGGGAAGTTTCCTCATTATCTTTATTTGGCGTTCATTTGTTTTTATTTATTTCAAGGTTATGTTTTTAATTTGAGTTTATGAGCACTCATGTTGGTTTCCCCAACACTTTATCTTTAGTTATTTCTATTTGCTTTCGAGATTTTCTAGCTGAGCTTTGCCGCCAATTTTCTATTCTTAAATTCCCTCTCTTAAAAACAAGAAAAATATTTTTCCATTTATCTTTAGTTTCCCTCTTCCTTCTTTTCTATTCTCCTTGTGCCTTTCACATATTTGCAGGAGAGTGATCGACTTCGAGTTTCTAAGAAGCAAATCAAAAGGGAAGAGATAAGTAAAACTAATCATGAGAGGTATGCCTTAAAACTCCCTACTTTTGAAGTTTGAGAAACCCATGCTAGTTAGTAGTAAATGTTAAGATATTATATTTGTGGAGTGAGTCTGTATATTGTAGTTAAATTTTGTTTGCATGGGTATTTAGTTGGGTACGTTTAGTTCCAGCTCTTGTAGTTAACCAAGTCTTGCCTAAAATTTGCTAAACAATTGTAATAAGAAAAAGTCTCACACTTGAAAGCTTGCGTGTTGTAGTGTTTAATCTTGAAGGCTTATTTCTAGAGACACTCAACACCACAGAAAATAATGATTGTCTTGATAGCTCTCTCTAAAAGGATTTGTTCGATTGAATTAATGTTTAGCGGTTTTTGTGAGCATGCCAAACTTTGACTTGTGAATCATAAGAATGATATAGCTTTATGCGTGTCAAACTTCATGGGATGACAACAACTCCGCTAGCCTACGAACGATCTTCATGGAGGAAACTCCTAGATTTCGGCTATGAGTTGATTAAACATATGTAGCAGCAATATTATAATGGGTAAGATTCTTGGCATTCCCGGGTAGCTGTGTTCATGGTGGAATCACTCCTCTTGCTGATATGAGTAATCATTATGCAAAAGGAACAAAACCCTTGGTATTGCCACGAGTGTCCATCACAGCCTGATAAACTAATTAAATTTTTTGGCATGCTCTCAATTACTTAAGAACTGAAATTCTTGAAGGACAATGAATAGAAAAGTAGTCCTTGAAAAGTCTTGATTTATTGATGTCCGAGAATTGAGATACTCTAGTGTATATGTTTTTCACGACAAACTCTCACACTCTCAATTTCACATATTATACTTTACTGTTCAAAGGCAAGCCTATGAGTTGATTACATGACATGGAATAAGGTTTACTCATTTGAATCATCCATGTTAACAATAATTTTGCTGCGCTATAAGGATGCATAAAAAACCCGTATGATATGCTTGCCATTACTCTATAAATTTTGAAGTTTTTCAGATTAATAAAGTGGAGGAAACATGAGACTACCAATCATGAGTAAGATCATCATCTCGTTATTAGTTTAAATGTTGAGTTCCTTTTTGACTTTGGTTTTCTTGCTCGAGGCGATCAAGTCTAAGCTTGGGGAGGTTGATGGTTGTGAAATATAGCCATCTACAGCCACATTTAAACTAGATATTATTCATATTTTGATGAAATATCTCTCTAAACCCTGCCACTAATGCCTAATGATCAAAGGGGTATGCACTTTCTTTCTATTTTTCCCTGCATAGATAATGAAGTTTTATGATGGTAATCACAACATTAAAGTCAAAGATACGATATTTCCAACAAACCGAAGAAACCAGGGGTCGTGAAGTGGAGACAGAAGCTTTAACAACCAACTATACGACAGGAATAAAATTTCAGCCATATAGTTCTGGCCGTATAGTTGCCATCAACACCGCTAGGTCAAACAGAAAAACTTTATTGAAGGTACCCATGTATAAAGAGGCTTCAAGCGATGAGAAACAGCGAACGGAGAGTTGCCGCAGAACCCCAGAAATCTACATCCACAACACCGAAGAGCCGCCGGAGGAATAGATTTAGATCTAATCTCCAAACCCTTCTCCGCCACCATATCCATATTCCACCTCTTGTAATAGTAGATCTCATCTTCGATTGGCGACATTGTAAGACTATTTTCTATCAATCTCATGATTTCCATTACAATGTTTATGATTGTCGATTTCATCTCTATGCATGAGTAATTCTCTTTGGGCTAAGGGCTTCGGCCTAGCCAGGTAGCTTTTGTGCATGTTATTTATCATAGATGGGATCATGTATTAGTTTATATGACATGATGATTATTGTATCCTCTATTGCCTCAACCCAAGGACTTGTCAGGTACCCAAGACCCCGAGGATTGAGCCAGGTATAGGGAGTATGAGTAATGACTAATCTGCAGGTTGGGAACCCCAGTGACAGAAGGGGCAGTATGGTTGTATGTGAGGGATTTACTTGGGATTAACGGTGACATCACTATGCATATCATTAGTTATCTTTCTTCTATGGATGAGACTAGTAGGTTATTGCTATAAGCAGTTGCGGAGGCAATAGCAATTATGGATGCACTGCTCACATATAATTATCTTGCTAAAACAATTACATGCATACTTTATTATTATCTTTTATTCCCATCAAGATGTTTTGCACAGCTATAGGTGAAACCGAAAGCCCTAGTCCCTCTCTTTCCATCATTGTCAACAACAAAAGACAACAAACTCTTGGTCTGGTAAAACACAAAAAGAATTCGAAAACTCCTGAAGGTCCGTTAAAGTAACTTCACTATGATTTCTGCTTCCCGAGGATTCAATAACCTAGGTCTACTAGGGAAAAAAGCTATACTACATCCGTAATCCGGATCGAAGCTATCAGTAGCCAACGAACTCAGATATCTAAATTCAATTATCCCCATATTTAGTGGACCTTGGAAAGACTGGCATGTTGAACCAGTGGATTGTTGGCCTGATATGATAGCTTGTCGTCATGCACTTTCACATGTATGGGTAACATTTTTAGAGATTATTGGTACTGTTAGTTAGTTTGTTCAATAGTTCCCATGTTTTGCTTGTATTGTGCTTGAAATCTTCTTGCAGGTCAGCATGGCGACGAATTAACGGTTCGGTACTCTATCTTGCACCGAATAGAGTCAAGTTCTCCCCTTAACATTTGGGGATTTTTAATGGTCTTATTCGGTGATGTCAATATGCGAAAGGTGGATCTAGAGACATTGACTTTGAAAATGTCTAACATAAGTTTACATTTTCAATGGTAGGAATCAACAAAATGTTTATATACGTCTAAAGAGCGGACGATCGATATACATATTCATCAAGTAGTAGGTGGACTCAACTAAATGTATATTAGCATATCTCATCTTATTACACACACACACACAAATCCACATGGACGATGATACTAGTTTGGGCGCCTGGATAAAGAAAGTGTTGGGAATATTCCCTAGAGGCAATCATGTATGATGTTATTCCCAATGTATTCATAATTTTTTTGTCCTTGTATGAACTAATGATATGTATCATTGAATATGTGATTCGATTGTGGAACTATATCTTCATGTCGTTCATACTAATTGTCCTTGGTCATTGAGGTTGTGTTGGACACACAACTTAGACTAATGTGAAAGTCGGTTGATGACTCGGTTCCACTTGTCATGGGCATGGAGATACTATTCCGACTTACACGGATTTGGCTAAAGAGTTTAGCGAGCCGGACTGACCCATATTGAGATACAATGAACATGTCGTCATTTGTATGTCTCAATCAATGTAATCCTTAGACCTGAGGTTATTGCACAGTCTGAGTCGTGGATCACCGACCTAGGTTTTGTCAAATGTTGTTCCAGAAAAGGGCAATTATATAGGCAGAGTTCGGGTCGAATGAGAATGAAGCTGCGAGATGTGGATGACCAAGATGGGATTTTGCCCCTCCGACTGGAGAGATATTCTCTGGGCCCTCTCGGAAGATATGATTCGGAAAGCATGGCCATGCACTACTCGATTAAGTGTTATCCGAGGCATTCGACTAAGAGTTAGTCGGATGAATCACTTATCTCAGATCGAGAAAGAGAGTCAAACTATTTAAGGGATGACGATTATTCGCCTATAGTTCGACAAGGAATATCGTGAGGCAAAAGGGACTCAGACGAAAGTCGTATTGGAAGGTATGTTGTCATGACTCTTTGGTACTTGGGACTCGACACGATCTACTAGGAGCCGCTACCGACTAATCAGTCACGAGTGAGACTCGGATCTTGTCCGAGTCACCATGAGCCTGTCGGGTCACACACTTAAGAGCGGGAGCAAGTTTGGGTTGGACCCGAATCATAAACGGATTGAGTAAATGAGTTGGACTCGTAGTGACTAATATAGGCCTTTTAGTGAATGGGCCACAAGTGAGTGGATCCCACTTTAAATCCCTATATAATCTGGGGCGCAGGTGCTTAGAGTACACGGTAAGGTCATTCCATGCATTAGAAACCCTAGCTCTAGTTCAATCTAGCCGCCGTACCAGACCTAGCAGTCCACCGCCGGCGCTCCTTCTCGTATGTGTGGATACTGGCGAGGTAATGTACGTTCAGCACTTTGATGATCGTGGATCGGAATGGATTGTGAGGACTGCACTACATCAAGCGATGTGCTTCATCGATTTCGCAACTGCGCGTCTAGTGGTAATTCTCGTGGCCTATTACCTCAACTAGATCTTGGGATCACCGCGTAGGGAAAAACTTTTGCTTATCTCTACGTGGCCCAACAGTGGTATCAAAGCGTTAGCTTCTGGTTTTAGGCTCGAGATCGTGCATATGTGATATGCGGTTGGTGTCAGATTGGATCTAATTGCAGTTTTGGTGGTTGATCTATGAGATAGATCGGTTTTGTACGAGGTTGATTGGATCAACCGTACTCGGGGCAATTGGATGATCTGTTTTTCCATGATCTACTACTGAGGTCGTGGAACGACATACCCCTACCGCTCGGCTTCCGCCATCGGGGTAGACTATGACACATAAATTCGGATGTGGTGATTGAAGATCAAAGAGTTTGGTCGAATCAGAGTACAGATCGGATTTGGGTCAAATTGTTTTATCCGATGAAGAAATCCATGTTCGAAATGAAGAAATACATGTTCGTAGCGCCTTAGATGTCGTTGCGAGTTTCACAACGCTGGTAGATATTGTATCTATGCATAACTTGTTTTTGCAGGATGATGTTGTGAATGGTATGGCTTATGTGCATGTGATGTGTGTAATCCATACATGATCTGCATATCATGGTTTTTGTCAGCCGGCTGGAGCCTAGGTGTTGTCATTTTATTGTATAGCAACATGCGTGTTGGATTCTCTATGTAGTTTACTTTACTAGCTAGTGTAGCTATTTGGAGAACTTGGATGACATGCAAGTCGATGTACAAGTCGACTACATGGTGTAAGGCGGCGCGTGACAAGAGTTGACACGAGTCAAATTACAAGCTAGTGGAGATGGAGATCACCATGGAGAGAGCCATACCATTTCACATTATAATTTCTTAATTTTGTGTTATTGTTATGTCTCTATTTTACCTCTATTAGTTAGTTGGTAGAAAGTAATCTCTCAAAGCAGGTCTAGTCAGTTTCCCCGCCAGTGCTGCACCATCACAAGTCGGACATTTTTGGTAGTGGGCTCATAAAATTGAGGTGCTATCAATTCTTTCTGACTAGGTGGGTTCGAGTCAGACTCTTACAGTGGAAGCACTCAGTAATCTAGACGGGTCTATCACAACGGTAGTGGGACTTAGGGAAAAGTCGGATGGGAGCCGGGGCATGTGATGCCACCCGTCCAACAGGAGTCGTATGAGATGCGATTGACAAGGAGTTGTCTACCTAGATCACTTGACGGCTAGCGGTGTTGGGGGAATACCCCCGGGTAGGGTCACGCCGGGGTATTAAAGGCCGAGTTAGCCGAGGTTTGGCAAGGCCAAAGCGGATGCTGGCCGGGTCACCTCAAGGCAGGCCGAATCACGGGGTAACCCGGACCAGGGGGCGTTCGCCTAACTAAGTCTCAACCGACTTAAGGAGTAAGTCAGAAATGCCTGTTTTACTTGTATGCAGGAACGGGTGTGGCCGGATCAACTATGATCCGGGCCACATCTAGCTTCTAGGAGAAGGAAGGAATCTCGCTGGTCAAAAGAAGCCCCGGTACGCACTACCTAAGCGAAGCAAACAAGGGCAGGACCACCGGGGCGTGGCCGACAAGGGTGACGACGCCCATGTCGGCTGACGCGGGCGCCGCAGAGGCTCACGTAGCCTCTGCATGTGTGACGCGGGGGAAAAGCACCTCGGTTGGCTTACTACTTTGGGAGGAGGCATATTCTTAGGAATATGCCTCCACGTATGCCCTAGGCAGAGACCTAGCTCCCTCTATATAAGGAGGGCTAGAGTTTCAGTAGAGGAGGTTCCGCTATTCTGATTTGGCTAGGGTTTTAAGTGTGATCTGTGTGTGAGAGTAAGAGAGCTCCTTCTTCCTCCTCTCGCCAATACAGCTCTAGGAGCACTTGTAATCTTGGAAGCAAAGAAAATACAAACTTCTATGTGAAAGAATCACTTCACTATCCCTCCCTGGATTCCCCTAGCGTGTATTAGTCCCCAGCTTTAGCCTATCCATGGCATCTGCCGTGACACCACCACGACAGTTGGTGCCCACCGTGGGGATGCCGGCGCTAGCAGGGGTCAAGATCCGGACGGGAAACTTCATCGGCATCGGCGAACGCATCGTCTCCGGGCTCGTTCAGCGCTTTGGAGCACTGGACTTCGTCAGCGACAACGCTGGCTGCTTCGGCACGCGCCCGCTTCCGCGCAATGGCCTCTTCGTCAGGCTCGGCGCGCACAAGGTCTACGTTGCTATTGACGTGTCGTGTGTTCATCCACGCCACGTCGTCGAGGCAGGGGAGCCACCCCTCACCGTGGTTTCCGGGACGCGTGTCACTCGCTCCCCGGACCATGCAGAGGTCATGATGACTGCGCCTGGTGCGGGCGCAAGCAAGGATCCGGTGCCAGATCCGGAGGTAACGCCTAAGGCACCTAGGAAAGGTAGAGGTCCTCCACTAGAGAGGCCAGAAAATGTGTTGAGGGAAGCGATGGATAGCTTGGCAAACCCTGTGGTAGCAGCAGTAGATCTAGCTCGGGCGCAGGCCGAGCTAGAAGAAACTAGGCAAAAAATACTAGAGGGTGCAAAAAGGATAGCCACGGCTCAGCAGTCGTTGAATATGACGCTGCGTGAGTACGCAAAGGCGAACAAATTGAAGTAAAGGGGAGAAATCTCATGAGCGAGATGAACAGAGAAGGTGGTACTGGAATCGAGGAATCAGAAAACTATTTGTCCGTGGGGCTGCCGAGGTATAGTACCCCGGCAAAGAACCTCAGAGCAGCGGATGCAGCGGCATCCGAGTTGGAGGGTCTAACGGGTGAGGCTCGGCAAAGACAACAAGATAGGGTTAACGAGCTGGTTCGGATCACGAACAGACAAAACGAAGAACTACTCAGAGCTAACCCGGAGAGAGTTGGAGCCTCCAAGATCGTCCATTCGGCGATGGGTAACCCGGAGAAATCCGCTGGAGCCGCATCGTCTCCTCATGGTGGTCCAAGGAGAGAAGAGGTAGTAACCTCGGCCAGACGGAACAAACAGATCATCCCGTATGACCCAACGCGGGCAGGGAAAGGAAAAGAAGCACAGAAAAATGATGATCGATGGAGTGTGAGCTGAGGTGAAGCTGGCCGAGGTAACCGCGACCAAGGCAATGTCGGTCAAGGGAACGCCGTCAATGGCAATGCCGGACAACGAAACTCGGCAAGCGCAGGACAACCGCAGCAGCGGAATATACCAAGGCAAGAGCAAAGTGCCGGCCGAGGTATGCAATAGAAAGGTGCTCCACGAGAGCAAGACAGGTATAATGATGGAGATTCGGAAATGGCAAACGCGGGATACCCAAGACCGGACTATCCTGTGATAGGGTCAAGATTGGGAAGCATGGATTTGATGCCGGATGATGCCAGGTTGAGACTGGATCGACTGTATAGGTCAGAACAAATTGAATGTCAAGGTCCACCGGGTCCAGCATGTTTTGGACCCCGGATCATGAAGGAGCCACCGGTACCCAACTTCCAGTTACCCAGGGGCACGAAGACGTATGACGGCAGTACAAAGCCGAAGGATTGGCTGATAAATTATGCCACAGCTATGAAAATTGCCACTGGCAACTTGAGATGGGCTGTACGATATGTACCCCAGATGTTGGAGGGGCCAGCAAGGGTATGGCTGAACAATTTGCCGCCCAGAAGCATTAACTATTGGATAGATTTAGAGGAAATGTTCATCAGCAATTTCTCGAGTACCTATCAGAGGCCATATAGGCCGCAGACCCTAGCTATGTGCAAGCAAAGACAAAATGAGACAGATCGGGAGTTTTTAACCCGGTGGTGTACCGTGAGAAACTCATGTGAGGGCGTGATAGAATCACAGGCCATAGCATGGTTTGCGCAAGGGTGTAGATATGCAAGCGAGCTGTGGCAGAAGTTGCAAAGGAAAATGCCAACTACATTGGCAGAGATGATCCGGATTGCAGATTCGTATGCTTTGGGTGATCCGACTCAACCTAGGCTCGTATCAAACAAGTCAAACGATGAGTACTACCAGAGGGATGGAGCCGGATCATCCCGGAGGAATGACTACAGAGGAAAAAGAAGAGATGATAGATCGGATCATCGATACGGTTCGCAACAAGTTGCAGCTGTGAATCAAGATCAGCCCGGAGCAGGGGGCAGTCAACGCCAGAAAACAGGAGGGCAATGGACTCCGAGAAACGATGGCAAGAAAACTTGGACACCAGAGCAAAAGAAATAGTGGCAAGAAAAGAAAGACCGTCCGAGGTATACTTACGAGTCGATGTTGGATCAGCCGTGTAAATTTCACACGCCAAATCCGAATAACCCGGCCGGTCATACAACGAGGCAATGTGAGTGGATGCGCAAGATCGAACAAGGTGGTTCGGGGAATGCTCAGGCACCCCGGAATGATCAACCTCGGCAGGAGTTACCCCGGTAGCAATTGCTCTCCGGAGCGAACACGCAACAGCTGATGTTGCCTCCCCCTCCGCCGAGGTATGATAACAATGAGAGAAGGGATGTGGTGCATCAAGTGGAAAATCAGCATCAGTCGGATCAGAAGTACCCCGGAAATGAGGGGAGGAATGAGTACAGAGAGCATCATCAGAGCTATTGTGTGTTCACCAGTGAGGAGACAGATAGAAAGAGCTTGCAGCGCCGACATATGGAGGTGAATGCAGTGATGCCTGCGGTGATTAGGTATATGCCTTGGTCTGACCAAGAAATCACCTGGAGCATCAAGGATCATCCCAAGCTTATGCCAAGCCCTGGTTCGTATGCGTTGGTGCTGGATCCGACATTCATTGGACCTAGCATTAACGTAAGGTTCTCAAAGGTACTGATCGACAATGGCAGTAGCATTAACATCATGTATGCGGACACAATGCGCAAGTTGGGTATCTCGGAGAACATGCTACAGGGCACGAGGACAACTTTCCATGGTATTGTGCCCGGCATTTCTTGTGAGCCCATAGGCAAGGTCCGGGTTGACGTATTGTTCGGCACGAGGGATAACTGCCGAACCGAAAATTTGGAGTTCGAGGTGGTGAACTTAGAAAGTGTGTACCATGCGTTACTCGGAAGGCCAGCGCTAAACAAGTTCATGGCGAGCTGTCATATTAGTTACTTGAAGATGAAGTTGCCCGGACCAAATGGGGTGATTACCATTGCTGGGGATTTCCGACGTTCCATGGAGTGTGCGTCGGCCGGGTCTAACTTAGCCGAGTCGCTTGTGATTACGCAGGAAAAAAGGAAAATTCAAGAGGTGGCGGCATTGGCTCAGTCCGCGCAGCAGTATATGCTGGCGCTGAGTAACCCGCATGGAAGTTTCCTGTTGATGACATGTTCCCAGAGCGCACCATAACAATTGGTGTCGGGTTAAGTGATAAATAGGAAAGTGAGCTCGTCAGCTTCCTCTGTGAGAATCGGGACATTTTTGCTTGGTCCACACAGGACTTGCAAGGTGTTCCGAGGGAGTTTGCCGAGCACTCTTTGAATGTGAGACCCGGAGCTAAGCCGGTGAAGCAACCTCTCTGCCGCTTTGCCGAAGATAGGAGGAAAGTCATCGGGGATGAGATAGCTCGATTGCTAGCTGCAGGATTTATCATGGAAGTTCTTTACCCAGATTGGCTGTCTAATCCGGTGCTGGTGGAGAAGAAGAAGGACGATCCGAACGTGGCAGTGGTTTGGCGAATGTGTATCGATTACACGAACCTGAACAAGGCGTTTCCAAAAGATCCATTTCCGCTGCCAAGAATAGATCAGGTCATAGACTCAACTACTGGATGTGAATTGTTGTTTCATTGATGCATATTCTGGTTTCCACCAGATACCTCTGAATCCGGATGATCAAATAAAGACTGCGTTTATTACCCCGTATGGGGCTTATTGCTATCGCACCATGCCGTTTGGTTTACGTAATGCAGGGGCAACGCACCAAAGATGTATGCAAAAATGTTTGCACGACCAAATCGGTCAAAATGTACAAGTGTACGTGGATGATGTGGTTATCAAGACCAAGGAAAGCAAAACGCTCCTTGACGATATCAGGCAAACGTTTCCAAACCTAAGGAGGTTCCGGATGAATCTTAACCCGGAAAAATGCACCTTCGGTGTCCCGGCTGGGAAATTGCTCGGTTTTCTTGTTTCTAGCCGAGGTATCGAGGTTAATCCAACCAAAATCCGGGCCATCAAACGAATGGAACTGCCGAAGTGTCTTAACGATGTCCAGAAGTTCACAGGTTGCCTGGCCTCGTTAAGTCGGTTCGTATGTCGGTTGGGAGAAGAGGCATTGCCTCTCTACCAACTCATGAAAAAGTCGGATAAGTTCGTTTGGACACCGCAGGCCAATGAAGCCTTTGCCCACTTAAAGAAGATGTTAGCCACTGCGCCAGTGTTAGCCTCACCACTATCAAAGGAGCCAATGTTTCTCTATATAGCCGCAACCAACCGAGTTGTAAGTGAAGTGATAGTAGTGGAACGCGACGAGGAAGGTAAGTCGGTGCAAAGGCCAGTGTATTACTTGAGCGAGGTGTTGTCAGCCTCAAAGCAGAACTATCCACACTATCAAAAGGTGGCGTATGGCGTGTACATGGCCGCCAAGAAGCTGAAGCACTACTTTGAGGAGCATCCCATCAGGGTCATATGTGAGGCCCCCATATCCGAGATAATGAGTAACAAGGATGCGAGTGGCAGAATTGCAAAATGGGCAATTGAGCTAGCTCCTTATGCGCCGCAAAATGACAGAAGATAAGCCATCAAATCTCAAGTTGTGGTGGACTTTTTCATGGATTGGGCCGAGGTGCAATACGAACCGCCACTCCCAGATCCGAACTATTGGTGAATGCACTTTGACGGATCAAAAACCAAAACCGGGCTAGGTTCCGGAGTTGTACTTACTTCGCCAAAGAAGGACCAGTTGAAATACGTGCTGCAGATCCATTCACGACATCAAACAATGTCGCTGAGTATGAAGCACTTGTGCACGGGCTCAAGGTGGCAAAAGAGATTGGGATATGTCGGATCATATGCTTTGGCGACTCGGATTTGGTGGTGCAGCAAGTGTCGGGTCTGTGGGACGCCCTTGATCCAAACATGGCACTGTACAGATTTCATGTGCAGAAGATATCTCGTTACTTTGAGGGATGCGAATTTCACCATGTACCTCGGGTGGAAAATGAGGCTGCCGACGTGCTGTCGAAGCTCGGGTCAACCCGACAAGCAGTTCCACCGGGTGTAGCATTAGAGCACCTCAGGAAACCATCCATCAGGCCCTCCCCAGAAACCGACTCAATCTATGTCCCGGAGGACACAGAATCAGGAGCTGTGCCCATGGACATTGACATGGGAAGTGGTGCGCGAAACCCGGGGACTGCCTCGGCAAACCCGGGGACTGCTTCAATGAACCCAGGGACTGCTTCGCAAGAACCGGGGACTGCTCAGCGTGATCCGGTTGAAGTTATGCCGGTGGATCAGATGGAGATTGATGAGGATGTGTTCCCTGTTGTAACTACCTCGGACCCTACGCTCTAAGTTCAAGCCTGGATGAAACGCAAGTGGTTAAAATAGTACAGCGGGGGGCCATAGGACCGCCCACGTGTAGACCGGTCGGCCGTCCTAACCACTTCCAAGACATCGGGACAAGAGCGAGCGGCGTAGGCAACAGGCGAAGAGATCAAATACATACACAAGTGAGTATGTATGCAAGCTACCATACAACAGTTCTCAGAGCCATTCCATCTAAAATAAATAGAAATATTGCAACGCCATACGGCAAGATTCAAATATCCTAGATAGAGATAATATTTTAGGATAGCTCCTCATACATCAAACATCAGAGTATCAGGCGGAAGCAGAAAACCAGGTCCGAGTACGGATAAGAAGCAAATCGGCATAAGATGCCACATAAATAAACACATCCCGCCCACAGATCTCACGGATCCCCATCCCTGGAATTCCTACACCGAGTGATCGTTGCCAACATCATCTGTCTCCTCCACCCAGTATCCATCTTGCGAATACACCTGTTCATCTGAATCAAACAATTTATCGTGTGAGACCCTAGGGGTACTCAACAAGTCTTTATGCCTCTAAAGGGGACATATACCTGGGGTGACGTAATTGCAGCAAAATATAATAGCTAAAAGTCTATAGATACTCGCTAACCATCCGCCTAACCAATGATAGACGGATGTCCGTTAATTAGTAACAACAGTTATAACCGTATAATTAACAAATCCATCCTCCTTCTCGCTTACCAACGAGAAAGCGAACGAACATCCCATCCGTTGGCAGTTTTATTAACCATTCCATGAGTATTGCACTACTTACTAGTCAGGTACTTGGTCAAATTAAAAGCGGTACTTTAGTTATACTTGTCTATGATCGAGAAACTGTGCTCCAAGTCGTCCATAACCACGGACACGGCTTTCAGAAAGATTTACCCTGCAGGGGTGCACAAATAGCAACACACGCTCGATCAAC
Organism: Avena eriantha; assembly: GCA_910589775.1. Taxonomy (NCBI): domain Eukaryota; kingdom Viridiplantae; phylum Streptophyta; class Magnoliopsida; order Poales; family Poaceae; genus Avena; species Avena eriantha. Next base: position 128,100,525 of record OU342743.1, on the reverse strand, counting down.
CTCGGAAAAACCAAATCAAAAACCAACAAGGCATTCACGACAAAGCGATCACAGGATTCATAAAATATTTCAGGGGGCCACCCCACTAAGCTACCCGCAACGAAGTTGGCTGGCTCTGGAACGGACCCAGGGTTTGCGACGACGGCTGTAAACGACTGGGAACCCGAAAAATATGACTGGGCTTGTCGATACCGCGAAAACATGGCGCGATCCAAAACAGTACAGGTGCTCCACGCACAATCTTAAATAAAATAGTAAGCATGGCATAAGTACAGGATGGTAACAAAGCCCCAAACTACTTTGTGGCCCCAAGAAATAGAAATGAATCAAGCTCTGGCTCAGGGGGGTCCATAAGGCCTCCCGGATGTGGATAGAGCGAAAAACAAGGAACAGGTATGAAGTACTCGGGGTCCTACGGGACACAAGTGAGCATGAAAAACCAAATAGCAGATATTGCTCACCGGTGCCTCTTTCATTAGTTGTCCCATTACTACTATGGTTAAGTTGTTTAGGTACCTCGTTATCCATCAGACACTCACATACCCTACACATGCTGTTCTACGACTCGCATGGCTCAAACAACTCCTGTAGTAATGGCTCATGGGATGGAGGAACAAGCTTCGGTGGGGTTTAAGAGTAAAGGCTATGCAGTACTTGGGATTCAATTTAATGCAATTGCGACTCAATGATGCAAGAGTAAGACAGAGGCAATAGGTACTATATGTATGCAACATGTGGTAGTGCTTGCCTGGCAGCTCAGTTGAAGCGAGAGACGGATCTGGGTAGTACTCCTGGGATTCCTGATATTTCTCCTGCTCGGCGTCTATTCAAAGAAGAACCAAACAAACAAGGGCCAACATAAATAAAGTGCACAAGCATACGAATTAGAATGCGACAAGCAAACAAGCATGCCATTTTGAAAACCTCACATTTTTCTGATTCCGAAACATATATCATTTGTATTATTTGGATTTACAAATTAAAAGTTATTAAAAACAGAATTAACTCATATTTAAACATTTTCTGAAAATATTTATTAAAACAGATAAATGCAGGCACTTTTTATACCCAGACAGATCTAGCCACAGTCACAGACAGGTGGGACTGATGCTGTCTAGGCGAAACGGCGCGGCGAAACCTTTTTGCACCGCGAGGGAAGACAGCCGCAACGACTGACCGGTGGGTCCGGCGCTAAACGGGGCCCACGCGGCAGCGGCAGGGAGTGGGCTGGTCACGCGGCGCAGAAGGAGGACTGCGGGTTGAGGATTTGGAACCCCAGGTCCCTTTTTGTAAAACGCACGCAGCCGCCGACAGGTGGGCCCTGGAGGAAGCGCGGGTTAAGGAACTAAAAAGGGTGGGGGGGTTATTTGCAAGTTGCCAATGGTATTGTTTTTCTTCTCTGAATTATCTGACGACAGATTGGTGACAGCACGCGACGCGCGGCGCGGGGATCGAACCAGAGACCTGGGCGCTCGCGCAGAGAGGCGGAACCACTGCGGTGGGTAGGGGATGTTGCTAGGGAACAGATCGGCGGCTAGCTGAGCTCTTTCGCGGCGCGACGAGGGGCAGACGCGCGCGCACACCGGTGCACAAAGGCCGCTCGACGAAAAGTCCGGCGAGTACAGAAATCGAAGAGGACCGATAGGTTATCCGGGGGATAGGGTGGCTCACCGAGAGGCTAATGGTGGTGGTGGAACGGGCCGGGGAGCGATGGATCGGCGACGTAGCAGCCGGTCGGAGCTAGGGTTTTGCCTCGGTGTCACAGACATGCAGCAGCTACCGGGCCTTCTCCTCCTCGTTGCAGAGCATAGGGACGCCGCAGGAGATCCCGTGGCCTTCCTCGACACCCTCGACGCCACGCCCGCCTCCTCGATCTGGTGTATGAGGTGGATGCCGATGGTGGTGGCCGGCGGTGGAAGGGAAGGTGGCAGGGAGAGATGGGGAAGGAGCTGCGGCGCAGGGGCAGGCCTTGGGGATCTGGGTAGTTGCGCGGTAGGGAGGAGGTAGATAAGGACAGAGGGGAGAGGGGTGCCGTGGGAGGCGCGGTGGAGGAAAAAGGTGGCTTCAGCCTCCTTTTCTCCCCTCGAGCACGTGCTCGGCCAGGCTCAGCAGGGGCGTGGGGTGACTGCAGGTGGGGCCAGGGAGAGGATGGATAGCTCGGTGGGGTCCTTGTGCAGCGAGAGAAAGAGAGGGCCGAGAGGGGATGTCAGCTAGGGGGTGATGGCTCGGCGTGGGGTTAGGGTTAGAGGGAAGCATGGCTCGGCATGGGGGTGGCATGGGTTAGAGAGGGGGTAGATGGGGGTGGTGCCACGACATGGTTAGGTTTAGAGGTGGTGAGGTGGCTCGGCTAGGTAGAGGGAAAGAGAGATGAGGGTTTAGGGTAGGGGTAAGGTGGTAGGGTTAGGGTTTCTCATGAACAAAGCAAGGAGGGGTGATGATGGGTAGGGTTTTGAGCATGGTCAAGACAAGATCAAGCAAGGGGTTTTGGGGTTTTGTTATGATCTAACAAGATCAAACAAAGGTGGGGTGAGAAGAAGGTGTGTGTGGAGTTTTGGGCATGGTCACACATGATCATGCATGGAAACATACACATGTGAGGGGTGAGATTTTGTGGCACATGGTAAGGAGAGAACAACCAAGCTGGTGAGGGTTGAGAGAGAAGGGAGTAGAGCTCAACAAAAGAAAATATTCACTCAAAAGCCAAGTAAAACTCAAAAGAATAGAATGGTGGTGATTGTTGCATGGCCCATGCACATTTATCAAGTGCCATGTTTAATCTTGTGAAAACAAAATAAAATCTCATGGCCTTGATTCAGATGCATTCCAAAAATATGGATCTAGGGCCAAACCAAAAGAATTAAAAGGATGTTCCATGTGGGGTAGAGGGAGATGCTCAAATTTGAACATAATTTGGACATGCTAGTGTGTATATTCCACTAGGTGTTTAATATCCTCATGAATATCCCAACATGAGCAACTATTCCAAAACACTCCATATGGAAGCTAGAAAAAGGGGTACCACTCATTATGCATGCAAAGGTGGATCCACATATCAATAATGTGAAAACAACATGATACAAGTGTGAGAGCATGTGGAAATAGAAGTGGATACATCCCAACCCACATGAGCTAGATTTAAATGCCAAAGAAAAAATGTAAAAGCTCATGGATAATTAGGATGGTGGAATTATAAGGTGGTGACAAGGAAAATGTGGTGGAGTTGGATAAAAGATATGCCCCCAACTCAACTTGGGCATCAAGCATTTATCAAGAACCAAATACAATATATCAAGAGCCCAATACAATTACTAATGCATATGAGATAAGAACCAAATGAAAAGGGTTTTATATGATGCTCAAATGCAAGGTGGCATGATGACATGAGCATGATATAATTATGATGCAACAATTATATGTAGGAAGTAGCAATTATATTACTAGACCATGTAGCATTACATATGTTAGACAGATGGGATGCTACAACTCTCCCCCACTAAACAGGAATCTCGCCCCGAGATTCTAGGAAGAAGAAGAAGACACGAAGAGGGTAGGATACTTGGCACAGAGCTCGTCCTCGCGTTCCCAAGTGGCTTCATCAACGGAATGGTGCGACCACTGCACCTTGCAGAACTTGATGGACTTGTTGCGAGTCCTTTCTGCGACTTCTAGGATTTTTATGGGGTGTTCTTGATAAGACAGATCTTCTTGGCGATTGATGAGTTCATGGTCCACGGTCCTGCCGGGATCCTTGAAACACTTCTTGAGTTGAGAGATATGGAACACATCATGGACCTTGAGTTTTTCAGGGAGCTCGAGAGCATAAGCAACTTCTCCTCTTCTTCCACGAACTTTGAAAGGATCGATGTATCTAGGAGCCAGCTTCCCTTTGATACCAAAACGGTGTGTGCCTCTCATGGGAGTGACACGGAGCTAAACGAGATCACCAGGGACATACTCCATGTCCGTGTGCTTTCTGTCATAGTTGCTCTTCTGGCAACTTTGAGCAACCTTTAGGTTTTCAAGAATGATGTGAACCTTCTCCTCCGCTTGAGTTACAATGTCGGGGCCAAACAATGCTCTTTCACCTGCGCCCGACCAACCAATCGGAGTTCCGCATTTGCGACCATAGAGAACCTCAAATGGTGCCATCTTTAGACTTTTCTGGAAGCTGTTGTTGTAAGAGAATTCAGCATAAGGAAGGCATTCTTCCCACTTCATGCCGAAAGAGATAACGCAAGCACGGAGCATATCTTCTAGAATCTGATTGATCCCTTCCACTTGTCCTTGCGACTGAGGGTGGTAAGCTGTGCGGAAGTTCAATTTTGTTCCCAAGGCATTTTGGAAACTTCCCCAAAACTTGGAAGTGAAGATGCTTCCACGGTCTGAGCTGATCTCAAGAGGAACCCCATACAGAGAGACAATTCTATTGATATAGAGCTCAGCCAACTGAATTGCAGAAATTGTTTCCTTGAAGGGAAAGAAGTGAGCCACTTTAGAAAGCCTCTCGATGACAACAAAGATTGCATTGTTGCCCTTCTGCGACCTTGGAAAACCAGTTATGAAGTCCATCTCTACTTTCTCCCATTTCCATTCCGGAGGCTTCAATGGCTGTAGAAGACCGGAAGGTTTCTGATGGACAGCTTTAACTCTGCGGCAGACATCACACTCGGAGACATACTTGGCACAACATTGTTTCAACCCAGGCCACCAATACTGTGTTTTCAAGTCCATGTATATCTTAGTGCTGCCAGGGTGCATAGAAAGAACAGAATCATGCGCCTCCTTGAGAACTTGCTCTCTTAACCCCGGGTAGTTCAGAACAAACATCCGGTGTTCAAAGAAAAGAGCGCCTTGGTCGTCGACGTGGAAGGACTCATACTTCGGAAGCTGAATGTTGGAGATGATCTTTTTAGTGTAAGGATCACCAAGTTGAATGGAGCAAACTTTTTCTTCCAAGAGAGGGGTTGCCAGAAGATTCAGAAGATACCCTTGATCCACAATTTCAAGGTTGAGTTGGCGGAACTCCTCGCACAAGAGAGGTTGTTGTTCTTCCACCATGAGGTTGTTGACATAAGCTTTTCGGCTGAGAGCATCAGCCATCACATTAGCTTTGCCAGGAGTGTAGTTGATGGTCAAATCGAAATCATTAATTGCCTCAATCCACCTTCTCTGACGAAGGTTGAGATCAGGCTGTGTGAAGATATACTTCAGACTCTTGTGATCAGAAAAGATCTCATAACAGTTGCCAAGCAAGTAGTGCCTCCATACTTTCAAAGCAAAGACAACTGCTGCGAGTTCGAGGTCATGTGTAGGATAGTTGATCTCATGCATCTTCAACTGTCGAGAGGCATAAGCAACAACTTGTTTTTATTGCATAAGGACCACACCCAATCCTTGCAAGGAGGCATCACAGAATATCTAGAAAGGCTTTGATGTATCTAGAGGAATCAATACTGGTGTGGAAGTGAGCTTGTCTTTGAGTGTTTCAAAGCTTGCTCGACATGCAGGAGACCAAAGGTATATCTTGCCTTTCTTTAGGAGATCGGTAAGAGGCTTCGCAATCTTAGAGAAGTTCTAAACGAAGCAACGACAGTAACTAGCCAAACCAAGGAAACTCCGGACTTCTTTGACATTTTTGGGAGGAAGCCAGTCAACAATTGTCCGAACAGTTTCTGGGTTGACGGCAATGCCCTTGGCAGAGATGACGTGACCAAGGTAGGTGACTTCAGGCAGCCAGAACTCACACTTGGAGAACTTTGCATACATGCGGTTCTAACGAAGCTTGTTTAGGACACACCGAAGGTGTTCTTCATGTTCTTCCTTTGACTTAGAATAGACTAGAATGTCATCCAGATAGACCACGACGAACTTATCAAGATACTCCATGAAAACCGAGTTCATAAGCCTCGAGAAGGTGGCAGGTGCATTGGTGAGACCGAAAGACATGACCGTGTACTCATACAGGCCATAGCGGGTGGTGAAAGCTGTTTTGGGAACATCTTCCTTGCGAATCTTGATTTGATGATATCCACTTCTCAAGTCAAGTTTAGAAAATACCATAGCTCCAGCTAGCTGATCGAAGAGATCATTAATCCGCGGAAGGGGATATTTATTTTTGATGGTTTTAGCATTGAGAGCCCGATAGTCAACACAAAGTCTATCAGTCTTGTCTCGCTTCTTCACAAAGATGGTTGGGCTACCCCAAGAAGAAGTACTGTGCTGAATGAAACCCAACTTCTCTTGTTCATCAAGCTGACATTTGAGTTCAGCCAACGGACCCATTTTATAAGGCCGCTTGGAGATAGGAGTGGTACCAGGTTCAAGCTCAATCACAAACTCGACCTCTCGGTCAGGAGGCATACCTGGCAACTCTTCGGGAAAAACATCTGGGAACTCACAGACCACCGGAACACTCTGAATAGCTTCCATAGCATCATCATTCAGAGCCGCCAAAGAGAAAAGCTGAATTGCAGGAGTCAGACTTGGAGAATAGACTATATGGCCTTCAGGAATTTTCAGAGAAACCGAGCGTTCAGCACAATCAATCACAGCTGCATTTGCTGTTAACCAATCCATGCCCAAGATAACATCAATGTCAGAATTACCCAGAATAATTAAGGAAGCCGGGAACGAAGAACCACCAATCTCAATTTGATTGCCATGGCTGATTTTAGAAGCCCTCATGTTTGATCCAGAAGATTGCACCATGAGGAGAGTTGGTAAAGCATCAGAAGGTAACCCATTACTCTCCGCAAACTTGTATGACACGAATGAATGTGATGCACCAGAATCAAATAAAACTCGTGCAGGAACTGAGTTAACAGGAAGCATACCCATCACAACTCCAGGTGCATGCTCAGCTTGAGCGACGTTGACATAGTTGGCACGAGCAACCATAGACCCGAGCTTGGTGTTGATGTTGAGAGCCCGAGGTGGAGGTGCACGAACCATAGAAGAACTTGCCGCAGGTCTTGGAGGTGGTGGTGGAAGAGCTTTGTTGTTCATTGGACAATTCCAGTGTTGATGCCCAGTGTTCCCACAGGTGTAACAGGCACCAGGTGGACGTGGAGCAGCGTAGCCAGGGACTCCGCCAGGCGCTCCCGGGTAGTTGTGGTTGTAGCCCCTAGGAGCCACGGTGAAGGAGTTTGGTGGCCTTGCCGTGTAGCTTGACGGTCTTGGTGGAGCTGGGAGCGACGGTGGGGTGTTAGGAACCCACACGCGGCGCTTAGAAGGAGCTGTCATAGCTGAAGAGCTTGCTGCATCACGGCTGTGTTTCTTGGACTCCTCAAACACTTGCCTACTTGCTTCCTCCTGTAGAGCTGTATGTTGGAGTTCTAGAAAAGACCCTGGCCTTGCATGAGTGATTGCATATTTGATGGATGCATTGAGTCCTTGCCTGAACCTCTTTTGCTTCTTCTTGTCATCAGAGATCTCATCACCACCATACCGAGAAAGGTTCATGAAGTTTCTGATATAGGTATTGACATTGTCATTGCCCTACTTGAGGTTGAGAAACACTTCCTTCATCCTCTCCATGACAATTTCTGACAGGTATTGCTCTTTGAAAGCCCCAGTGAACTGCTCCCAAGTAGGCTGAAAACCAGAGTGGTCTGCCTTGAGGTAATTCTCCCACCACAGAGCTGCATCTCCCTTCAGAATGTGAGTGGCACATTTTACCCATTCTTGCTCTGGAACATCCGCAGTCATCAGCAACCTTGACATCTCCCGCAACCAATCATCAGCACCAAGTGGCTGATCAGACACCTCAAAATGGCGCGGGTTGAACTTCAGAGAACTCTTGATGTCTCCTCGCTTAGGAGGTGGAGGTAGCGGAACAAACTCATTCCTCCTGACACTTTCTTCAAATCGCTACTGGTTTTGCTGCATTGCTCCCAAGGCATTAGCAATACTTGCCAACGCAGCCCCCAGTTCAGGTGGTATGTCCTCCTCAGAACGGCGTGGTGGTGCCATCCTGTGATTGATATAAAACACAAGTCAGTACTATAATGGAGAATAATAATAATCCAAAATAGTACCAAAATGGAATTAACCAAGATTAAAGGATACAATTCACTAAGATGATATTAAAATATCAACAAAGTTCAAAGCACCTAGAAGATATTAAGCATATCGCACACGACTGAACAAGGAGTGTGGTACACAAGCTAACAAAGAAAAAAATCCGCAAATTTCGGCATTAAAATACCATTATATGCACAAAACCACTTAACGAATCAAGATTAGTAACTCTACCAATTCAATATACAAGAGCGAATGATAAAAGTAGTGGTATGGTCGCGACTCCATCCCGCACTCAAATCATTACTCCGCACATGAATAAGTAAAACACATATCTCAACTTCCTTCTTCCTAAGATGAACCTAAAAATTAGTAACTACGGAAATGAACACCCCAACAAGATAGCATCGGATAACAAAGAGTAAGACAGATCGCGCCGGTATACAACGAATCAGATAGATCACGTCGGTTTACAAAGGACTGTCGGTATGGAATGTACCAACAGTTGATAACCAAAAGGCAGATAGTGATAACATTTAATGCAACAGATAGACAAAGAATTCACACACACACACACAACCTATGGTACTACGGAACCCCGAACACGTGAATCCTAGTTTGAATTTTAGAAGAGGATTGAAAACATTACACTTCCTTACCAGAAAAGGGTGGATGGGTGGGTAAGAAGAAAAATGGAAGCAGTCCTACTCTCACGTTTTGTTTTTCCCTAGTATAAATAGCTACCAAAAATATTTGCTAGACTGACAACGACCATTTGGCTGAGACCCTGAAGGGCGGGCTGGCTCTGATACCAATTGTACCTACCTCGGACCCTATGCTCTAAGTTCAAGCCTGGATGAAACGGAAGTGGTTAAAATAGTACAGCGGGGGCCCAGAGGACCGCCCACGTGTAGACCCGTCGGCCATCCTAACCACTTCCAAGACATCGGGACAAGAGTGAGCGACGTAGGCAACAGGCGAAGAGATCAAATACATACACAAGTGAGTATGTATGCAAGCTACCATACAACAGTTCTCAGAGCCATTCCATCTAAAAGAAATAGAAATATTGCAACGCCATACGGCAAGATTCAAATATCCTAGATAGAGATAATATTTTAGGATAGCTCCTCATACATCAAACATCAGAGTATCAGGCGGAAGCGGAAAACCAGGTCCGAGTACGGATAAGAAGCAAATCGGCATAAGATGCCACATAAATAAACACATTCCGCCCACAGATCTCGCGGATCCCCATCCCCGGAATCCCTACACCGAGTGATCGTTGCCAACATCATCTGTCTCCTCCACCCAGTATCCATCTTGTGAATACACATGTTCATCTGAATCAAACAATTTATCGTGTGAGACCCTAGGGGTACTCAGCAAGTCTTTATGCCTCTAAAGGGGACATATACCTGGGGTGACGCAATTGCAGCAAAATATAATAGCTAAAAGTCTATAGATACTCGCTAACCATCCGCCTAACAATGATAGACGGATGTCCGTTAATTAGTAACAACAGTTATAACCGTATAATTAACAGATCCATCCTCCTTCTCTCTTATCAACGAGAAAGCGGACGAACATCCCATCCGTTGGCAGTTTTATTAACCATTCCATGAGTATTGCACTACTTACTAGTCAGGTACTTGGTCAAATTAAAAGCGGTACTTTAGTTATACTTGTCTATGATCGAGAAACTGTGCTCCAAGTCGTCCATAACCACGGACACGGCTTTCAGAAAGATTTACCCTGTAGGGGTGCACAAATAGCAACACACGCTCGATCAACCTCGGAAAAACCAAATCAAAAACCAACGAGGCATTCACGACAAAGCGATCACAGGATTCATAAAATATTTCAGGGGGCCACCCCACTAAGCTACCCGCAACGAAGTTGGCCGGCTCCGGAACGGACCCAGGGTTTGCGACGATGGCTGTAAACGACTGGGAACCCGAAAAATATGACTGGGCTTGTCGATACCGCGAAAACGTGGCGCGATCCAAAACAGTACAGGTGCTCCACGCACAATCTTAAATAAAATAGTAAGCATGGCATAAGTACAGGATGGTAACAAAGCCCCAAACTACTTTGTGGCCCCAAGAAATAGAAAGGAATCAAGCTCTAGCTCAGGGGGGTCCATAAGGCCTCCCGGATGTGGATAGTGCGAAAAACAAGGAACAGGTATGAAGTACTCGGGGTCCTACGGGACACAAGTGAGCATGAAAAACCAAATAGCAGATATTGCTCACCGGTGCCTCTTTCATTAGTTGTCCCATTACTACTATGGTTAAGTTGTTTAGGTACCTCGTTATCCATCAGACACTCACATACCCTACACATGCTGTTCTACGACTCGCATGGCTCAAACAACTCCTGTAGTAATGGCTCATGGGATGGAGGAACAAGCTTCGGTGGGGTTTAAGAGTAAAGGCTATGCAGTACTTGGGATTCAATTTAATGCAATCGCGACTCAATGATGCAAGAGTAAGACAGAGGCAATAGGTACTATATGTATGCAACATGTGGTAGTGCTTGCCTGGCAGCTCAGTTGAAGCGAGAGACGGATCTGGGTAGTACTCCTGGGATTCCTGATATTTCTCCTGCTCGGCGTCTATTCGAAGAAGAACCAAACAAACAAGGGCCAACATAAATAAAGTGCACAAGCATACGAATTAGAATGCGACAAGCAAACAAGCATGCCATTTTGAAAACCTCACATTTTTTGATTCCGAAACATATATCATTTGTATTATTTGGATTTACAAATTAAAAGTTATTAAAAATAGAATTAACTCATATTTAAACATTTTCTGAAAATATTTATTAAAACAGATAAACGCAGGCACTTTTTATACCCAGACAGATCTAGCCACAGTCACAGACAGGTGGGACTGATGCTGTCTAGGCGAAACGGTGCGGCGAAACCTTTTTGCACCGCGAGGGAAGACAGCCGCAACGACTGACCGGTGGGTCCGACGCTAAACGGGGCCCACGCGGCAGTGGCAGGGAGTGGGCTGGTCACGCGGCGCAGAGGGAGGACTGCGGGTTGAGGATTTGGAACCCCAGGTCCCTTTTTGTAAAACGCACGCAGCCGCCGACAGGTGGGCCCTGGAGGAAGCGTGGGTTAAGGAACTAAAAAGGGTGGGGGGTTATTTGCAAGTTGCCAACGGTACTGTTTTTCTTCTCTGAATTATCTGACGACAAATTGGTGACAGCACGCGACGCGCGGCGCGGGGATCAAACCAGAGACCTGGGCGCTCGCGCAGAGAGGCGGAACCACTGCGGTGGGTAGGGGATGTTGCTAAGGAACAGATCGGCGGCTATCTGAGCTCTTTCGCGGCGCGATGACGAGCAGACGCACGTGCACGCCGACGCACAAAGGCCGCTCAACGAAAAGTCCGGTGAGTACAGAAATCGAAGAGGACCGAGAGGTTGTCCGGGGGATAGGGTGGCTCACCGCGAGGCTAATGGTGGTGGTGGAACGGGCCGGGGAGCGACGGATCGGCGACGTAGCAGCCGGTTGGAGCTAGGGTTTTGCCTTGGTGTCGCAGACATGCAGCAGCTACCGGGCCTTCTCCTCCTCATTGCAGAGCACAGGGACACCGCAGGAGATCCCGTGGCCTTCCTCGACACCCTCGACGCCACGCCCGCCTCCTCGATCTGGTGTATGAGGTGGATGCCGGTGGTGGTGGCCGGCGGTGGAAGGGAAGGTGGCAGGGGGAGATGGGGAAGGAGCTGCGGTGCAGGCCCTGGGGATCTGGGTAGCTGCGCGATAGGGAGGAGTTAGATAAGGACAGACGGGAGAGGGGTGCCGTGGGAGGCACGGTGGAGGAAAAAGGTGGCTTCGGCCTCCTTTTCTCCCCTCGAGCACGTGCTCGGCCAGGCTCGGCAGGGGCGTGGGGTGACTCCAGGTGGGGCCAGGGAGAGGATGGATAGCTCGGTCGGGTCCTTGTGCAGCGAGAGAAAGAGAGGGCCGAGAGGGGATGTCAGCTAGGGGGTGATGGCTCGGCGTGGGGTTAGGGTTAGAGGGAAGCATGGCTCGGCATGGGGGTGGCATGGGTTAGAGAGGGGGTAGATGGGGGTGGTGCCACGGCATGGTTAGGTTTAGAGGTGGTGAGGTGGCTCGGCTAGGTAGAGGGAAAGAGAGATGAGGGTTTAGGGTAGGGGTAAGGTGGTAGGGTTAGGGTTTCTCATGAACAAAGCAAGGAGGGGTGATGATGGGTAGGGTTTTGAGCATGGTCAAGACAAGATCAAGCAAGGGGTTTAGGGTTTTGTTATGATGTAACAAGATCAAACAAAGGTGGGGTGAGAAGAAGGTGTGTGTGGAGTTTTGGGCATGGTCACACATGATCATGCATGGAAACATACACATGTGAGGGGTGAGATTTTGTGGCACATGGTAAGGAGAGAACAACCAAGCTGGTGAGGGTTGAGAGAGAAGGGAGTAGATCTCAACAAAAGAAAAGATTCACTCAAAAGCCAAGTAAAACCCAAAAGAATAGAATGGTGGTGATTGTTGCATGGCCCATGCACATTTATCAAGTGCCATGTTTAATCTTGTGAAAACAAAATAAAATCTCATGGCCTTGATTCAGATGCATTCCAAAAATATGGATCTAGGGCCAAACCAAAAGAATTAAAAGGATGTTCCATGTGGGGTAGAGGGAGATGCTCAAATTTGAACATAATTTGGACATGCTAGTGTGTATATTCCACTAGGTGTTTAATATCCTCATGAATATCCCAACATGAGCAACTATTCCAAAACACTCCATATGGAAGCTAGAAAAAGGGGTACCACTCATTATGCATGCAAAGGTGGCTCCACATATCAATAATGTGAAAACAACATGATACAAGTGTGAGAGCATGTGGAAATATAACTGGATACATCCCAACGCACATGAGCTAGATTTAAATGCCAAAGGAAAAAATTTAAAAGCTCATGGATAATTAGGATGGTGGAATTATAAGGTGGTGAGAAGGAAAAGGTGGTGGAGTTGGATAAAAGATATGCCCCCAACTCAACTTGGGCATCAAGCATTTATCAAGAACCAAATACAATATATCAAGAGCCCAATACAATTACTAATGCATATGAGATAAGAACCAAATGAAAAGGGTTTTATATGATGCTCAAATGCAAGGTGGCATGATGACATGAGCATGATATAATTATGATGCAACAATTATATGTAGGAAGTAGCAATTATATTACTAGACCATGTAGCATTACATATGTTTGACAGATGGGATGCTACACCTGTGCGAGCAATACCAGCTTGGGCACTACCTATATTTCAATTCCTGAAAGATGGAACGTTACCCACAGAGGAAGTGCTGTCCAGGCAAACACAGAGGAGGGCAAAGGCGTACACGATCATCAATTCTGAACTATACAAAAGAAGTGTCACCAATGTCCTCCAGCGATGTGTTGACCCGGAAGAAGGGCTTGACATCCTCCGAGATATACATCAAGGGGAATGCGGGCATCATGCCTCGTCCCGAGCCTTGGTAGCAAAAGCTTTCCGGCACGGATTCTGCTCGCCAAGTGCCTTAGAGCAAGCAGAAGATCTGGTGAGAAAATGTAATGGTTGTCAGAGGTACGCTACCAAGACACATATGCCAATGTCGGAACTCAAGACCATACCAATCACTTGGCCATTTGCCGTATGGTGCTTGGATATGGTCGGCCCGTTCAAACTGGCAAGGGGAAATATGACTCACATTTTGGTAATGGTGGACAAGGTTACGAAGTGGATTGAAGTAAAGCCTATAAGAAAATGTGATGGAGCTACGGCCGTAACGTTTCTCAAGTATATCATCTTAAGGTACGGTTATCCTCACAGTATCATAACTGATAATGGCATGAATTTTGCGGAAGGAGCATTTGCGCGTTTCTACCGGGATAAGAAGATCTGGCTGGACGTAGCCTCGGTAGCCCACCCCGCATGGAACGGACAAGTGGAAAGATCCAACGGATTAGTATTATCCAGGATAAAACCCCGGCTCATTGAGCCGCTGCAAAGATCAGCGGGGTGCTGGTAGAAGAACTACCAGCGGTACTGTGGAGTTTAAGAACAACTCCGAATCGATCAACAGGCTATACGCCGTTTTTTCTGGTATATGGGGCAAAAGCTGTATTACCAGCCGACATAGAGCATGATTCGCCTAGGGTCACCCAATACACAGAAGCCGAAGTGCAAGAAGCCCGGCAAAATGATGTTGATCTGCTAGAAGAAGCGAGAGAACTGGCATTGACCAGATCCGCCATATATTAGCAAAATCTCTAACGCTATCATAGCCAGAAAGTAAGCCCCCGAGTCTTTCGGGAAGGCGATCTGGTGCTCCGGTTGGTACAACGTACTGCTGGCATGCATAAATTATCCCCCCATGGGAAGGGCCATTCATCGTGAGTAGGGCATTGCACAATGATTGTTATTATCTTATAGATGCAAAGCCACAGGAAAAGAACAAGGCGGACAGGTCCGGCGAGGAATCTAAGCGACCATGGAATATAGCTCTACTTCGTCCTTTCTACACTTAGCTAAGAAGTGTATGTATCTGAGTCTTCTCATATGTCGGTATGTATGTCGGCAATGAGCTTATCAATGAAATGTTGGCACCTCGAGCAGTAACTCCGGGACTGCCTTAATAATATTTGTTGTCTTTTGTACGTTAGCTGGAATAAGTTGTTCTACTTAACTCGGATCAGTAGTGTGTGAGCACCAAGAACCCAACTCTTCGACTTGCTGCTGTCCAACAAGAATTGGCTTCATGGCAAGCAAGAGAACAAGTTTGGAATTGTGTAGCACATGAAAAACGACTAAGGAAAAGAATTTATTCGAGCCGACGTTTGTTTTTCGGACTAACCTTGTATTTATTTTCAAGTTATTATGCAGTTTTATTTTTGAGCTAAGTCTAAAAGTTTCCCAGTATTGTTAAGACAATTTTTGAAGCTCGGATTTGTAAGTCGTAAAACTGAATCAAGGTAGACACGAGCCGAGCCAAAAGATTGGATGAACAAGAAAAAGAAACTCGGGGACTACGCCCAAGTTAATCTGGCATAAGAACTTAGTAGCAAAATATCACATGTATATGGGATACAACTCCACCCGGCATACCGGGGATCTGATAAATTTTCAAGTTTTTTCGCTCAAGGAGCAGCAGGAGGAGGAAGTTCGGCATCATCTTCGCCATCTTTGATATCCGAGGCGTCACCTTCTCCATCACCGTCCGAGCCATCTTCATCATTCTCAACCTCTTCGTCCCCAGCGGCTTCCAGGAAGCTTGGCCCCTCAGCCCATTCATGAATGGGAGCGTATTCGATGAGGCTATGGGTGCAAGTCTGGCGCCGAGCTACGCACTCCGGGTCATTGGTCCATCTGGATCCTGTGCGCAGGCGTGTCAGGAGGTTGAGATCGATCTTTTCATACCACGTGAGTATGTGGTGAAGAATGGTATCAGCTGCGGCACGTCCAGCGGACTCTCTCTAGAGGTTGAGCTGGGTCTCGGTTTCCATTAGCTTCTCAACGAGGATTGCGGTGGTCTCCGGAGTATCTTCTCCGGGCCAGAACGTGTTGAAGATGCGAACTGCAACGTCGAGGATGTCCTTGCCATAATTCTTGATGAGCTCCACGTGAGATGACAAGCTGACCAACAGGTCCTCCATGTCATAGGGAATCTCTTCACCGTCAGGAGCGGCAGGAGTACCCCTTTCTCGGCGGAAGTCTGCAACTGCTGCGCTCGCACTAGTAGTGCCCTCTAGATATTTGCCTGGAAACAAGACAAAGGAAGAAATTAAAGAAAAGACATATGAAGTAACCCGGAGAGGTAGGTCGGATAAGGGAAAGGAACTAACGTGATATATGGCTGAGGATCCGGGTCAACTCCCTGGTGCAGTCATCACGTCTCTTACGAAGCTGCTCAAGCTCAGCGTTCGCTGACCCAAGCTGGATGCCGGACTCCTTGAGTAGATCCTGATCCTTGGAGATCTGGAGATTGAGGCGCCCGTGCTCTTCTGTGTAATCCTGGCCAACCTTTTGGAGCTCGGATTGGTGCTGGGCCTTCATTTTCTCCATCTCAGCCTTGAGCCTGGCGATCTCATCGTCCTTGGTCTGGAGGAGGGCGAGCTCATCATCTTTCTTCTTAAGCTCGGCTTGATGCTGCCCTGCTTGTTCGAGAAAATGCAGCATCATATCAGGCACGGGCACACTATCTTCAAGCGATGCTGAAATAGTGTGCTGACCCGGCAGAGCCGAGGTATGAATGTTTGCCGAGCCAAGGAGAAAAGGAAATGGAAAGCACTGTAAGGTCGGACAAAAATGACTTACCCTTAATCTGCTCCAGATTTTTCCGCATAATCTTGTTCTCAACCTCCACCCCAGCTGTGAAACCGAATGATGAGATTAGTTCGGCAGAGGAAGATGAAGAAAAACGAAGAAGCGCCAAGGAAGAAATTTACCCCTTTTCTCGTATTCCGCGAGAAGTGCAGCTTGCTTTGCGCGTAGCATCTTGTGGGTATCCAGCAGACGTTGGAATTCAGCACTCCGGTGATTGGTGGTCACCTGAAAGGAGTACAGAAACACAATTTAGCTTGGTGCATATTCGAAGTGTACAAAAATCCGGGCCAAGTGAAACTTAACCCGGCTCTAGGTGTGTGCATATTCGAAGTGTACAAAAATCCGGGCCAAGTGGAACTTAACCCGGCTCTAGGTGTGTGCATATTCGAAGTGTATAAAATCCGGGCCAAGTGGAACTTAACCCGGCTCTAGGTGTGTGCATATTCAAAGTGTACAAAATCCGGGCCAAGTGGAACTTAACCCGGCTCTAGGTGTGTGCATATTTGAAGTGTACAAAATCCGGGCCAAGTGGAACTTAACCCGGCTCTAGGTGTGTGCATATTTGAAGTGTACAAAATCCGGGCCAAGTGGAACTTAACCCGGCTCTAGGTGTGTGCATATTCGAAGTGTACAAAATCCGGGCCAAGTGGAACTTAACCCGGCCCTAGGTGTGTGCATATTCGAAGTTCTCATGGAGCTACGTTAGTTTTCTAAAGAGCATCCGGCCGAGTAACAAGTTACTCCCCCGGAGGCTCAGGGACTAATGGTTATATCATCATTATATACAACATATATAGGGGAGGCGACGTACCTCCATCATCCGCCGGGCGAGGTTGATTGCCTTAGCGGCTGTGTTCATTTGGGTGGAAAATTCGGTGGGGCGAAACCTCTCTGGGAGATCGTCGTCATGGATGAACTCCGCCTTATTCCAGTTGTTGACAAATTCAATCAACATCGGAGGGTACCGCTCGCCGGTGGGCATATGGGGCGCCACCAAGCCCTTCGCGTGCGCCTCTTTCCTCTCAACCAAGGCAAGGGCTGGGCTGGTGTGCAGAACCATCTGTTGTGCATCAGTTGGCTCGGCAGGGGCGTCCTTCGCTGCTGGAGCCTTCTTGGGAAGCATTGATGCGAGGGTACGCTGCCTAGCCTCGACGAATGATGATTTGGTAGCGTCAGGAGCCTTTTTTCCCTTTGCTTGCTGAGAAGAGGAAGTGGTTGCAGCGGACTTTCCCTTAGGAGCTGCCGGGGTAGTTCCTCGCCGAGGTTGAGAAGACTCGGACGAGGCGGAGGAGCTTGGCGATGGTGCTCTTATTGCTGGACTTGGTGCAGCTGCTGATTTTCTTGCTACCGGACTTGGTGCTGGTGCCGAAACTGGTGCTGGTGCTGGTTCGGTTACTGGTGCTGGAGCTGTTGCTGGTGCCGAGGTAGTTTCGGTGGTTGCTGGTTGCGGCGAGGCCGAAGTTGTGGATGCCGTCGCCTCGGCTGGGCCGGTCTCCCCCGCTCCAAGGTTACCCCCCCTCTTGACGAGGTGGAACAGAACCCGGGGCAGCCGCAGAACCCTCTGGAATAGGGCTCAGCAGGCGTGACTCGTCGTCACGAGGAGGAGAAGGGCTAGGCCAGAGCGGCGAAGAGATGCTAGATCCACTCTAAGGGACCTCCACCGCAGCCCTGCCAAATCAAATAATGTTAGAAGAGAAATTACAACAATGCAAGGAAGAGCAAGTTGCAGAAGGAAAAAATGACTTACGCATCCGAGGTTTGGGGCTCCTTGGGCTTCCGAGCCCTTCGTGCTGGGGCCTTGCCTATTGGCTTGGAGGCAGTTTTGTCTCCGGACTTCTTTCGCCTTTTGGCGGGCTGAGAAAGTCTGGAGGAAGAACTTGGTGCCGCTCCGCGCTTCTTCTTCGGTGCTACCGGAACAGGTTCTCCTGTAGCAAGGGGAGGGTCCTCGTGGATATGCCCACCGGGATTAGCTGATGCCGGAAAAGCAAAAGAAAGGGGGACAGCATCAACAGGTTCAATCACCTCGACATCCGAGCCATCTTCATCATCGGGCCAATCTCTAATAGAAGAGGATTTACCCGTGGGTCGCTTTGTAGCGTCGGTCATCGGGAGGAACATCTCCTGGTCCGGCTCTTCCTCATCCGGAATCTCCCGGTCCGGCGCCCACTTAAGGGTAGGATCGGTGCCGTCCTCGAGGGTCTACTGAAGAAATAGCTGAGGAAAAGAATGAACAAGCAGAGTCAAAAATGTAACAATAACCGATATATAATTAGTCCAGAGTAAGTTTGCACCACGAAGCTTACCGCAGGAGGAAGCCTGTCACGGCAATAATGCTCAATTCCCCAAGTCCACTCAGAGGAGAAGTCCTTGTGGGTGGTCAAGAGAGCCTTAACCCGACGATATATCTCCGTGTTGCTCAACTCAAAGGATGAGGTCCGGTTGGGGTCGCGGCCGAAGCTCATGTGGCACACCTTGTGGGTGCGCTTCTGGAGGGGGAAATTCGGTTACGCACGAACGTGATCATAGCATCCTCGTTGCGCAACCCGAGCTTCTTTAGCTCCGCGAACCTCTTGTTGACCTGGTTGGCCAAGGCCGTGGGCTTCTTGGGGACGACATCCCACAATTCTGGGTTAGGTGGACCCGGAGTATAGGGAAGCAGCCCGATCAAGTCTTCAGTGCCTGTATTCCGGACATAAAAGAAAGTTCGGGCCCACCCTTTGCAGGACTCTAGCCCGGTGACCCGGGGGAAAACGGAAAGCCTCTGGGGTGAGATGGAAGCAGCTCCAAATTGAGTGAGTTGCTTGTCCTCCGGATCGAGTTGGATGTTTGGGATGACATTACGATGAAGGCCGAAAAAACGGATCCACAGCTCCTTCGTGGGCCATAGTCCGGCGTAGCCTTCGATCCTGGAAATGAAAGCAGAGAGAGAAGTGATGGCGTTGGTAGGTAGGTGGTGCGGCTGGAGTTCGTAGGTGCTAAGCCAATCCCGGAAGAAGTCGCTGACCAGCAAACCGAACCCCCGTTGGAAGTGGGAAAGGAACACGACGTACTCACCCGGATTGGGTGAGGGGGCCAGTTCGGCGGAGGCAAGACGAGCGGCGACGCCGGCGGGGATGTGTCTGGTGCGGTAGAGCCAATCTAGGTCGTCTTGGCAGACCCAAGACCCGGCCCACGCACCACGGTCCGCCGCCGCAGAGTCCTCCTCCATCTCTTGCTCGGCGACGACGAGCTCCTCCTCCGTCATCTGGTCTTCGCTGCCCTCGCTGGCGCTAGCGGCGGTGGGGAGCAGCGGCCTAGATTGGCAACGACCCGTGGTGGAGGAGGCGCATAGCGGTGGCGAAGATACAGAGGTGTGGGGAAAAGAGTGCGGCGACGGCGCTACTACGGAGAAGCACTGGCGGCGGCGCTATCGCGGGGAAGAAGAAGAAGAAGAAGAGCAAGGGGCAGAGGGGCGCGGAAGGGGAAAATCCTAAGGAGTGCGCCCCTCCCCTATTTAACCTCTCCCACGAGGGGAAAGTGGGATCGTGTCCTGCAGGCGCGCCACACGATGTGGCTGTGTATTACCCGCATCAACCAATCAGCACGAAGCCACACGGAAGGCTACAGAACGAAATTGATCCCATGACGTGACGCGTGGATGCGGTAAACGAGGAGGCAGGCGTGACGTGACCCACGCATAGTGATAACTGACAATCACTGCGACGGTTACTGTGCTGGCCCTTAAAATAAGACAGCATAATGATTAGCCTCCACATGGGTTGGCGTACGAGAGAAGGAAGCAAGACCCGAATGGAACTGTGGTAACCCGACCAACAAGTGAAAACTTGGAATGTGCAGAGGGAAAGTAAAACCATGAGGTCCGAGTTAAAGTGGTAACCCGGCCGGCAAGTGAAAACTTGGAATGTGCGAAGGGAACGTAAATCCATATAATCCGAGATAAAGAGGTAACTCGGAAATAACGACCAGAGCTCAGAATTGAACCTGATGTGGCCTTAGCGGCCAAGGCAGCTAAGACCGCACCAGCTTCGGGGACTAATGTTGGGGGAATACCCCCGGGTAGGGTCACGCCGGGGTATAAAGGCCGAGTTAGCCGAGGTTCGGCAAGGCCAAAGCGGATGCTGGCCGGGTCACCTCAAGGCAGGCCGAATCACGGGGTAACCCGGACCAGGGGGCGTTCGCCTAACTAAGTCTCAACCGACTTAAGCAGTAAGTCGGAAATGCCTGTTTTACTTGTATGCAGGAACGAGTGTGGCCGGATCAACTATGATTCGGGTCACGTCTAGCTTCTAGGAGAAGGAAGGAATCTCGCTGGTCAAAAGAAGCCCCGGTACGCACTACCTGAGCGAAGCAAACAAGGGCAGGACCACCGGGGCGTGGCCGACAAGGGTGACGACGCCCATGTCGGCTGACGCGGGCGCCGCAGAGGCTCACGTAGCCTCTGCATGTGTGACGCGGGGGAAAAGCACCTCGGTCGGCTTACTACTTTGGGAGGAGGCATATTCTTAGGAATATGCCTCCACGTATGCCCTAGGCAGAGACCTAGCTCCCTCTATATAAGGAGGGCTAGAGTTTTAGTAGAGGAGGTTTCGCTATTCTGATTTGGGTAGGGTTTTAAGTGTGATCTGTGTGTGAGAGTAAGAGAGCTCCTTCTTCCTCCTCTCGCCAATACAACTCTAGGAGCACTTGTAATCTTGGAAGTAAAGCAAATACAAACTTATGTGTGAAAGAATCACTTCACTATCCCTCCCTGGATTCCCCTAGCGTGTATTAGTCCCCACCTTTAGCCTATCCATGGCATCTGCCGTGACACCACCACGACAAGCGGTGATGCTAAAGCTCACTAGTCGGCTTGCTTATTTAGGGTCCTGAATCACTACCATCGGAGGGGTGTTGGTTCTAGTGGGAGTTTAAGTATTAAAATGTTTAATATGCTTGCTCTTCTATGGATACATGTCTTCAGTGTTTTGCATATTTTTCTATTGTAGATCAATGGCACCTAGAAGTCTTCCTCAGATTTCCAGTTTTGCATTGAGAACCATCTTAGAGAAATATAAGCTAAATGGAACTAATTTCACCAACTGGTATCGTAATCTGAGAATTGTCCTCAAGCAAGAAAAGAGGGACCATATCCTAGACAACCTACTTCTAGATGAGCCGAATGAGAATGCAACTGTTGCAACCACCAATGGCTACCGTAGGACTTGTGATGAGTCTACGGAAATTAGCTGTCTTATGCTTGCTCACATGGAACCGGACTTGCAGCAGCAGTTCGAGAATGTTGAGGCCTACGATATGATCAAAAGCATCAAAAGTATGTTCCAGGGTCAGGCAAAGACTAAGAGGTATCAAGTATCTCAAGCTTTGTTGAGCTGCAAGCTTAAGTATGGTCATCCACTAAGCCCGCATGTAATCAAGATGGTTGGTTACGTGCAGTCTCTGGAAAGGCTAGGCTACCCCATTATCAAAGAGTTCGCTACGGACATAATTCTGAACTCTCTTCCTAGTGCGTATGGTCAGTTCATATCGAACTACCACATGCATGGTATGGATAAGAAGCTCACTGAATTACATGGGATGCTCAAGCAGGTTGAGGCGGATCTCAAGAAAGGTGCTAGTCAAGTGTTGATGGTGCATAATAAGGCTAAGTTCAAGAAGAGTTCTCGAACTAAGAAGAATAAGGCAAAGTCGGGAGGTAAGGCTGATGACCCGGTCCAAAGCGCTTCCTTAGGGACTAAACCAACTCCTGCAGCTAGATCCACTTGCTTCTATTGCAAGGTGGATGGCTACTGGAAGAGGAATTGCAGCAAATATTTGGCTGATAAAGCAAAGAGTGGAGGTGTGACTTCCAGCTCAGGTACACTTGTTTGCAATGTTATAGACATTTATCTCGCTGATGCACCTAATAGTTCTTGGGTATATGATACTGGATCAGTTATTCACATCTGTAACTCGTTGCAGGGACTAGTAAGAACTAGGAGCGTGGCGAGAGGCGAGGTTGACATTCGAGCCGGCAACAAAGCGAGAGTTGTTGTGTTGTAAGTCGGCACGATGCAACTTCATTTACCTTCTAGATTCTTAATGGAGATGAATAATTGTTATTATGTTCTAGTGCTTAGTCGAAACACTATTTCTGCCTCATGTTTGATGAGATAAGGCTATGAGTCGAATATTAAGAATAATGGTTGTTCTTTGTATTTGAATGATATGTTTCACGGCTTTGCACCATCTAGGACAGGTTATTTATTTTGAATCTTGATGGTGAATCTGTCTATAACATAAATGTGAAAAGGTTGAAACGAAATGATCTAAATATGACTTACTTTTGGCACTCTCGTCTTGGTCGTATAAGTTGGAAATGCCTGAAGAAGCTCCATGATGATGGACTCGTAACTTCGTTCGACTTGGAGTCGTTTGAGAAATGTGAATCATGCCTACTCGGCAAGATGACCAAGACACCTTTTGCAAAGAGTTGTGAAAGGGCGTCTGACTTATTGGGACTAGTACATAGTGATGTATGTGGTCCGATGAGCACGACAGCCAGAGGTGGTTATGAGTACTTCATTACCTTCACTGATGATTTAAGTAGGTATGGATATATCTACTTGATGAAACATAAGTTGGAAGCCTTTGAAAAGTTCAAGGAATTCCAGAATGAGGTACAGAATCAACTCGGCAAGAAAATAAAGTTTCTTCAGTCGGACCTAGGAGGCGAGTACACGAGCCATGAGTTTGATGACCATCTGAAGAGTTGTGGAATAGTTCCCCAGCTCTCTCCTCCAGGAACGCCGCAAAGGAACGGTGTGTCAGAAAGGAGGAATAAGACCTTGTTGGATGATGGCTCAATGCACGGCGCCTAGAAAAGTGCTTGGTGTGTCGTGTTGATGTAGAGCTCGTTGGGAACCCCAAGAGGAAGGTATGATGAGCACAGCAACAAGTTTCCCTCAGTTATGAAACCAAGGTTTAATCGAACCAGTAGGAGCAAGAAAACACCTCAAAGGTGTTACTAGCTGAGCTTTGGCAGGGCGCACTACCGGTGCTAGTAGCAACGTGGAGACCTACACAACACAACCACAGAACTTTGTCCCCAACTTGCGATGAGGTTGTCAATATCACCGTGTTTTGCGGAAAACAAAGGATTAAACGTATCGAATGGAAAGAAGTAAAAGTTTGCAGAAAGTAAACACAAAACAGTAAACAGTTGTAGATTGTATGTAAAGAAAAAGAACCAGGATCCATAGTTCACTAGAGGTGGCTCTCCTTAGATAGATAACATGCTGGGTGAGCAAATTACAGCGGGGAAATTTACAAACACCGAGAAAGCAATACATGCATATACTAATCATCTTGACTCCTCTGAGACAAGATTGGGCATTACAACATAATACATAGACCGCCATCCAACTGCATCTATGACTAATAATCCACCTTCAGGTTATCATCTGAACCCCCTCCAGTATTAAGTTGCAAGCAACAGATTATTGCTTTACGAACTGCGTGTAAAGTAAACAATATGATTGTTCTATGAACAAAGGATTGTTGTTTCCTCCCTAGTAGCAACAGCACATCTAGTACCTTAGAGATTTCTGTCACTTCCCCAGATTACCAGAGGCATGAACCCACTATCGAGCATAAATACTAACTCTTGGAGTTGCTAGCATCTACTTGGCCAAGATAGCTACTAACAACGGAAAGCATGCAAGATCTCAAATAACAAAGACAAGATAGAATCAATAATCAATCTGAAATAGCATCTCAATATCCATCGGATCCCCACAAACACAACATGTATGGATTACAAATAGATGATCTTGATCACGAACGGAGCTCACAAGATCAAAACATGAAAGCACAAAGGAGGAGAAACCAGCCATCTAGCTACTACATGGATCCGTAGTCCAAGGATGAACTACTCACGCATCACACCGGAGGCTTGCATGGTGATGAAGAAGGCCTCCAGGGTGAAATCCCCTCTCTGTCAGGGTGCCGGGAAGAGCTTCAGATCCCTCCCGATCTAGGGATGGAGATGACGGTGGCTACAGACTCTTTCGTGGATTTTTGATCGGGTACTTAGGGTTTTCGTCTCGAGGGCAACTTATAGTCGGAAGGGGAGGCCGAGGGGGTGCCGGGAGCGGCCACACCACCCCCTGGCGCGGGTCAGGCCTAGCCACGCGGCCAGGTGGTGTGGTGGCTCCCTGGCCCTTCTCCGTCTCGTATTCTGGCACTTGATCACTTCCGGAAAAATAGGCACTTTTGGCTTTTGTCCTGTCCAATTCCGAGAATATTCATTTTCTGACTTTCCTGGAACCAAAAACAACAGAAAACAGGCAGCTGACACTGTGGCTATTGTTAATAGGTTAGTCCAAGAAATCATATGAAAAGTACTCCAAAGTTGGAACAAAACACAAGAAAGTGGATAAAACCAAGCATGGAACATCAAAAATTATAGATACATTTGCAATGTATCAACATCCCCAAGCTTAACTCCTGCTCGTCCTCGAGTAGGTAAGTGATAAAAAGAAATAATTTTTGAGGTGACATGCACCATCAAAGACTTGATCAAAGTATTTTCAAAACACGCAAAGCTAGGATCATAGTACTTCAATCATAACATGAAAGACAAAGTTCTAGCAATAAGCAAAGGAACTATGATGCAACATGAAAAGGCACACACAAAAGATTCATGAATAACAATGCTTTGCAAGACATTTGTTTGTTTCACATAAAGAAAACATAGCATAAAAGTATTCAGCTTGTCCCTCAATAGAGTAGCAAATATAAATGCATAGGACACCTTCAAAGTTCATAAGAGTGACTAGATACAATAGTTTCAAACAAGCAATAACAAGTTATGCATCAATCAACTAGTCTTGGGACAATGCACATAGAACTGAGAATGGCCACTATGCTCTCAAAGTAGGTGCATAAAGATAGAATGTGGAGACTCAGTATAATGGTGGAAGAAAGGCCTTTTGTAAAAGGAAGTAGGGATTCAAGTCTCATAAAGAGCTTCCAAGAATTATGGTACTTATAGCTTTCAGCTCTCATTGCCCCTATCATAAGCATCTTGAAGTGATTAAGGTTAAAGTGAACAAACTATGGTGTACATGCTTGACGAAGTATAAGTCAGAAATCTCATGTCCCGTGTATACGAGGGATGCTCCTCATGCTACTCAAGTTTAGTCACCGGTAAGTTCTTGTCATCGTAAGTACATGTGTATCATTGAGAACCGCCAACGGGGTACCCCTTGCTCGATGATACGGAAGAATCCCCATATCAAAATGACAAGGCAAGCAAACAACGAGCATCTCAGCATTCTTGTTATTTACCATGGGAATATGGTGCTTTTTTCTCTCTTTCCTATTTTCATAGTTTCTCTTTTTTTCTCAGTATAGGACTCTTTTTTTACAAGAAGAATGCTTCATAGACAGCTCATTATGTTACGCTGCAGGTTTCCACCATGTCAACATGGATTAGACCAGCGGCCCATGCGTTTCTCTAACACATATACATAACTCCATGGACTTACAAGCTCCCCTTTCATTTCACACCGACGACATCCATATACAAAAGAGCATGATATCAACAAGGTACAACTACCAAGTGCAATGTTGAAAGCGTTCCCCATGAAAGCATGGTTCTGCTAATTCCCACCAAATAAGTGCAAGCATATACAACATAGAAGACACAATGGTTCAAGTTTATTAAGGGCAAGTAAAGTAATGTGTGCCATCAAGTTCGTGAGAGCTTTAATCACTAGTTTTTTCATAACAAGTGGAAGGTAAACAAAAGCATGAATATACTTGGAATAGCATAAGCTAGTAGGTAGGTATGGTGGACTCTTTGGAATAACTTGGTTTAGGGAGTTGGATGCATGAGTGGAACTCATACTTTGTTGTGGAGGCTAGCAAAAGACTGGGAGCGACAAACTAAGAGAGCAATAATGGCCATAATCATGCAGAGTGACAAAACATCATTGATCAAAGCATAAAGTGATACTAGAAGTTGAAAACTAAAGGATCATAAAGGCTATGGTGACTTGAGATAGTAATAACATGGTGTGAGCATGTGCCAAGTCAACCCAAATAAAGCATCAAAGGAGAATACCACTATACTATGCTTTAATATGCTAAAACAACGCATGATTCATCCAAGGCACATTAAGAAATCTCAATTGTTTATAACAAGTCATGCTACAGCAAAGAATACTAAGCATAAAGCCAAAACAATATCAAGCATGGTATGACAAAGCATAGGCCACAGTCAAAAACAAGCTCTTTTTACCATATAAGCATGAACTTTCCTACTCTTTTCCAAACCAAACCAAACTATTTGCAAACCAAAGTATGAAAGAGGGGGTCCAACCAACTTATTCAGAAAGCTAAGCAAACAAGCAATCTAAAAACCAAAACAAAAACAAAGAAGAAGACGCTCCAAGAAAAACACAACTGTGCATGAAACAATAAAAATGAAGCGTTTGGAAGAAACCTGGATTTTTTATTGATGAAGAAGGGGATGCCTTGGGAATCCCCTAGCTTGGACGCTTGTACTTCTTGGATGTTTCTTGGGGTGACACGCGTGGCATCCCCAAGCTTGAGCTTTAGTCCATCCTTCATCTCATTACTCATTCCTTCCATACACCTGAAAATTTTCCTTCATACAAAACTTCACACAATCTCATTAGCAACATTAGTGCACTTAAGATAAATAAGTCTTAAGGTTCAGTTCTAATACCAAATAAACTTCCATTAGAACACTAGCTATTGTAGCACTTCCCTCAAAAAGCTCAAGTCCCTAAAGGAACTCAAGAAGGAACTAACAAGAAGCAAATGCAGAAAATGACAGAAATCTGTCAAAACAGACCAGCAGGTAAAGACGATTTTTTCGAAGACCATCTGTTGCTCAAATCAAAAAGTGTTGAACTAACAAAAGTTAGATAGCAACCTAGGGCAGAAGCACAAAAAATTATTACATCTCAATCCGACGTACAGAGCTCTCTCAGGAATTTTTACGGTGAAGCACATAAATCTGTTTCGCGACAGCAACTTTCCCAATCATTACTTCACTCTCATTAGAGGTTACTCTTGGCACAAAAAGCAAATAAAAAGGATAAGGAGAGGTTATTACAGTGGTAATAACTTCCAAGACTCATCTAAAACTCGTGGGTTATCTCCCAACAAGTACTTTTCTTTAACGCCTTTAAGTTAGGCATAAGAAGCAAAGAAAGAATCAAGTGTTCTCAAATGAAGAAGCATTAAGATCAAATTTTGTTTTCATAGGAGAAGCAAAAGAAATATTTTCTATCTTTTTGGGGAAGTGTTCTATATCTTTCTTAAGTGGGAGTTGATATTTAATGATGCCTTCTTTCATATCAATGATGGCACCAACAGTTCTAAGAAAAGGTCGTCCCAAAGTAATAGGACAAGAAGCATTGTATTCAACATCCAAAACATAGAAATCAACAGGGACATAGGAATCGTTAACCATAATAAGAAAATCATTAAGACTCCCCATTAGTTTCCTTTTAGCATTAGCATCAAGTGGGACATTCAAATAACAATCTTCAAGACGAGGCAAATCAAGCATATCATAAATTCTTCTAGGCATAATAGAAACACTACTATCAAGATCACACAAAGCTTTGAAATCAAAGTCATTCACTTTCATATTAATGATGGGTTCACAACCATCTTGTTTTATAGGAATAGAAGCTTTATGTTTCATCTTTTCTTCTTTAATCTTTATGAGAGCATCAGTAATGTGTTTTGTAAAAGCCATGTTCATAGCACTAGAATTAGGACTTTTAGCAAGCTTTTGTAGGAACTTAATAACTTCAGAGATGTTGCAACCATCAAGATCAAAATCAAATTTATCATCTAAAGTAGTAGAACTATTACTAGCCTCAACACTAGTGGTGGTAATAGTAGAAACACTAATGTTTCTAGCAATTTCATCTTCTCTTTCCCACTTAGCATGTAATTCAGCTAATAGTCTAACATTTTCATCAATTCTTACTTGTATAGCATTAGTGGCTGCAAAGGGATTATCATTAGTTTCAGGTTTAGCAGACATTTTATTCAAAGAAGATTGAGCTTCAGCCAAAGATGTTATATTTCTTTCAGCATTAGAGAGTTTTTCCTCAATAGTTTTATTGAAAGCAGTTTGTTTACTAATAAACTCTTTAAGCATAACTTCAAGTTCAGAGGGAGCACTCTTATTAGTATTGTAAGAATTTCCATAAGCATTACCATTGTTGGGAGGATATGGCTTATAATTGTTGTTACCAAAATTGTTCCTATAAGCATTATTACCATAAGCTTTGTTGCCAAAGTTGTTATTTCTTATGAAGTTCACATCAACTTGCTCTTCTTGAGCAACCAAAGAGGCTAAAGGCACATTATTTGGATCAATATGGGCTTTCCCATTAACAAGCATAGACATAATAATATCAATCTTATCACTCAAGGAGGAGGTTTCCTCAACAGAATTTACCTTCTTACCTTGTGGAGCTCTCTCGGTATGCCATTCAGAATAATTAACCATCATATTGTCCAATAGTTTTGTTGCAGCACCCATAGTGATGGTCATAAAGGTACCTCCAGCAGCTGAATCCAATAGGTTCCTTGAAGAATAGTTCAATCCTGCATAAAAAGTTTGGATGATCATCCAAGCAGTCAGTCCATGAGTGGGACAATTCTTTACCAAAGATTTCATTCTTTCCCAAGCTTGAGCAACATGCTCATTATCAAGTTGTTTAAACTTCATTATTTCACTTCTCATGGATATAATATTAGCAGGAGGATAGTATTTTCTAATAAAAGCATCTTTGCACTTAGTCCAAGAATCAATACTATTCCTAGTAAAGGAATTCAACCATTCTTTAGCTTTTCCTCTCAAAGAGAAAGGGAACAATTTCAGCTTAATAATATCACCATCTATATCCCTATGCTTTTGTATCTCACAAAGTTCAACAAAATTATTTAGATGGGAACCAGCATCTTCATTACCAATACCAGAAAATTGCTCTCTCATAACAAGATTGAGTAAAGCAGGTTTTATCTCAAAGAAAGTATTTTCAGCCACAGGTGGAGCAATAGGTGTGCTCATAAAATCATTGTTGTTGGTGCTAGTGAAGTCACACAACTTAGTGTTTTCAAGAGTAGTCATTTTTTTGGGGTTTTCAAATAAGAAAGCAAAACAAGTAAAACTAATTTTTTTTTGTGTTTTTGAAGAACAAAACAAACAAACAAAGCAAAAAGAAACTAAGCAAAACAAAAACAACAAAGTAAAGAGATTGGTTATGAGGGACTCCCATTGTGAAGATGTCCTTGACTCCCGGCAACGGCGCTAGAAAATCGCTTGATGGAAAGAAGTAAAAGTTTGCAGAAAGTAAACACAAAACAGTAAACAGTTGTAGATTGTATGTAAAGAAAAAGGACCGGGATCCATAGTTCACTAGAGGTGGCTCTCCTTAGATAGATAACATGCTGGGTGAACAAGTTACAGCGGGGCAATTGACAAACACCGAGAAAGCAATACATGCATATACTAATCATCTTGACTCCTTTGAGACTTGATTAGGCATTACAACATAATACATAGACCGCCATCCAACTGCATGTATGACTAATAATCCAACTTCAGGTTATCATCCGAACCCCCTCCAGTATTAAGTTGCAAGCAACAGATTATTGCTTTACGAACTGCGTGTAAAGTAAACAATACGATTGTTCTATGAACAAAGGATTGTTGCTTTCTCCCTAGTAGCAACAGCACATCTAGTACCTTAGAGATTTCTGTCACTTCCCCAGATTACCAGAGGCATGAACCCAAGATCGAGCATAAATACTAACTCTTGGAGTTGCTAGCATCTACTTGGCCAAGATAGCTACTAACAACGGAAAGCATGCAAGATCTCAAATAACAAAGACAAGATAGAATCAATAATCAATCTGAAATAGCATCTCAATATCCATCGGATCCCCACAAACACAACATGTATGGATTGCAAATAGATGATCTTGATCACGAACGGAGCTCACAAGATCAAAACATGAAAGCACAAAGGAGGAGAAACCAACCATCTAGCTACTACATGGATCCGTAGTCCAAGGATGAACTACTCACGCATCACACCGGAGGCTTGCATGGTGATGAAGAAGGCCTCCAGGGTGAAATCCCCTCTCTGTCAGGGTGCCGGGAAGAGCTTCAGATCCCTCCCGATCTAGGGATGGAGATGACGGTGGCTACAGACTCTTTCGTGGATTTTTGATCGGGTACTTAGGGTTTTCGTCTCGAGGGCAACTTATAGTCGGAAGGGGAGGCCGAGGGGGTGCCGGGAGCGGCCACACCACCCCCTGGCGCGGGTCAGGCCTAGCCACGCGGCCAGGTGGTGTGGTGGCTCCCTGGCCCTTCTCCGTCTCGTATTCTGGCACTTGATCACTTCCGGAAAAATAGGCACTTTGGCTTTTGTCCTATCCAATTCCGAGAATATTCATTTTCTAACTTTCCTGGAACCAAAAACAACAGAAAACAGGCAGTTGACACTGTGGCTATTCTTAATAGGTTAGTCCAAGAAATCATATGAAAAGTACTCCAAAGTTGGAACAAAACACAAGAAAGTGGATAAAACCAAGCATGGAACATCAAAAATTATAGATACATTTGCAATGTATCATTGGACATGGTACGATTAATGATGAGTCAGATAGATCTGCCTTTATCATTTTGGGGTTATTATCTAGAAACTGCAATGTTCACACTACACAGAGTACCATCAAAGTTGTTAGAGAAGACACCGCATGAGATGTGGACTGGCAAGAAACTGAGTTTGTCTTTTCTTAACATTTGGGGTTCTTAGGCTTTTGTCAAGAGAATTCAGTCGGACAAGCTTACAGCCAAGTCAAATAAGTGTATTTTCGTGGGTTATCCGAGGGAAACCTTGGGTTACTACTTCTACAACTGAGAAGAGGGCAAAGTGTTTATGGCTCAAAATGGTTTCTTCCTTGAGAAAGAGTTTCTCAGTCAGGGAGTCATGGGAGCATGGTGCAGCTTGAAGAAATTCGAAAGGAACCGGCTAGTAGCAAGTTGGCAAAAGCCTTGGAGGTTGACCCGGCCGTGGTGGCTGAGCCGGAAACTACACCGACACTATGAAGATTGGCCAGATTGCGAAGTGTTCGGGATGTGTTACTGTTGGACAGTAATGAGCCAGCAACTTATTCGGAAGCAATGGTGGGTTCTGATTCTGAGTCGTGGCTTGGAGCCATGAGATCCTAGTTAAAGCCCATGGATGAAAATCAAGTTTGGAAATTGGTTGATCTGCCAGACGGTGCAAGACCCGTCGGGTGCAAATGGGTCTTTAAGAAGAAAACTGATATGGATGGAAATTTTTCTGTCTATAAAGCATGGCTTGTTGCAAAGGGGTTCCAACAGATTCAAGGAGTTGACTACGATGAGACTTTCTCACCCATAGCGATGCTTAAGTCAGTTCGGACCATGTTAGCTATAGCAGCCTATTTCGACTATGATATATGGCAGATGGATGTCAAGACAGCTTTCCTCAATGGAAATTTAACCGAGGACGTATATATAATACAGCCCGAGGGTTTTATCAATCTGGCTAATGCTGACAAGGTATGCAAGCTTCGAAAATCCATTAAGGGTTGAAGCAAGCATCTCGGAGTTGGAATATTCGCTTTGATGAGGTAGTCAAATCGTTTGGCTTCATCAAAAGTGATCATGATTCTTGTTTATACAAGAAGTTTAGTGGGAGCAAAGTAAACTTTCTAATATTATATGTGGATGACATTTTTGATGGGTTCGTAGCATGGAAAACAAAAAATTTCTACCGCAGAACAAACAAAACCCAGATCTAATCTAGATAAAAGCTAAGATCTAATCTATTAGACATGTGCAACGAGATAGATCTGTACTAACCCTTGTAGACACGAAAGCGTTATGAGATTAGATCTCGTGGTTGATGTAGTCGATCACTTGCCGATCTCAAGATCGAGTGGACGATCCTTCCGGCGCCGCGTTCCGGCAGCGCTTCCGCAGTTGGTCACACGTGCAGAGTCGAAGCAGACCTTCCTCTCCTCGTTCCAGCGAGCAGCGGAGGTAATAGATCTCTCCACGGAATCCTAGTAGCACGATGGCGTGGTGGTGGTGGTGGAGTGGAGAATTCTGCAGGGCTTCGCCTAAACCTGAGCAGAAAGAAGGAGGAGGAGAGAGGCGGCTTGGGGCAAGAGTGGAGGATCAAAGGGGGGTGGCGCCTCCACCCCTCTATATATAGAGGGAGGGGTGCGGTCTAGGGTTCCCACCCTAGGCCCACCCCTTAGGGCCGGCGCACCAAGGAGGTGGGGGAGGAGTCCTCCCCCCCCCAAGTCTCCTCTTTAAATTTCCCTTATCTTATCTTATCTTGATTTTCAAATAAACTCCAAAATATCTTCTAGAACCTTCCGGAACATTCCGAAACCTTCTAGAATCCCCATACAAACACTCCGGAACATTTCCTAACTCATAAAAAAGATCCCCATTATATGAATCTTACTCCCCGAACAATTCCGGAGCTCCTCGTGATGTCTCGAATCCAATCCGAGACTCTGAACAACATTCGGTCTCCAACGCACATTCCATATCTACTTAAAACAACTTCGAACCTTAAGTGTGTCACCCTACGGTTCGTGAATATGTAGACATGACAGAGACACCTCTCCGATCAATAACCATCAGCGGGATCTGGAGATCCATAACGGCTCCCACATACTCAACGATGACTTCGTGATCGATTGAACCATTAACATTCGAAACCAATTCCCTTTGTCTCGCGATACTCTACTTATCCGAGGTTTGATCATCGGTATCTCCATACCTAGTTCTACCTCGTTACTGACAAGTACTCTTTACTCGTTCCGTGATATGTCATCCCTTGTGACCTAGTCACATGCTTGCAAGCTAACTAGATGACATTCCACCGAGAGGGCCCAGAGCATATCTATCCATCGTATGGATGGACAAATCCCAATCTTGGTCCATGCGCTTCAACACATACTTTCAGAATACCCAACGACACCTTTATGACCACCCAGTTACGAAGCGGTGTTTGATGTCATCAAAGTACCCATCCGATGATGGTGATTAACACAACCTCATGGTCGAAGGATTAGGCCACTATGCATTTAAAAGCTTATAGCAATACGAACTTAATGACTTGATCTTATGCTACGCTTACTATGGGTGTGTGTCCATCACATCATTCTCCTAATGATACAACCTTGTTATTAATGACATCGAATGTCCATGACCAGGAAACCATGATCATCTATTAATCAACAAGCTAGTTCAACAAGAGGCTTACTAGGGACTCTTACATGTTTACAAAACACACAAGTATTAGTGTTTCCTAATAATACAATTATAGCATGGGATGTAAACATTCATCATAAACACAAAGATATAATAATAACCGCTTTTATTATTGCCTCTTGGGCATATCTCCAACAGTCTCCCACTTGCACTAGAGTCAATAATCTAGATTACATGGTAATATACCTAACACCCATGGCGTTCTGGTGTTGGTCATGCTTTGCCCTAGGGAGAGGTTTAGTCAACGGATCTGCCACATTCAGATCAGTGTGTACTTTGCAAATCTTTATGTCACCATCTTGGACATACTCGCGAATAGCATGGAAACGCAGCTTGATGTGCTTCAGCTTGCTATGTGACCTTGGCTCCTGTGCATTAGCTATGGCACCTGTGTTGTCACAGTAGATGGCCATCGGATCCAACGCACTAGGAACCACGCCAAGTTCAGTAATGAACTCCTTCATCCATATGGCTTCTTGTGCAGCCTCCGAAGCAGCTATGTATTCCGATTCAGTTGAAGATTTCACCACAACGCTTTGCTTTGCACTCCTCCAGCTCATTGCAGCACCATTCAAAATAAATACATATCCCGACTGTGACTTTGAGTCATCCGGATCGGTGTTCCAACTAGCATCGGTGTAACCGTTTACAACAAGTTGTTCATCACCTCCATGAGAAAGAACCATATCCTTAGTCCTCTTTAGGTACTTCGGGATATTTTTGACCGCCGTCCAGTGCTCCATTCCAGGATCACTTTGATATCTGCTAGTCAAACTAACAGCATGTGCTATATCCGGTCTTGTACACAGCATGGCATACATGATAGAACCTATGGCCGAGGCATAGGGAATATTATTCATCTTCTCTCTATCTTCTGCCGTAGCTGGACTTTGAGTCTTACTCAAGGTCTTACCTGACAACATGGGCACGAACCCTTTCTTGCTCTCTTTCATTCTAAACTTCTTTAGAACTTTGTCTAAGTATGTACTTTGTGAAAGCGTTATTAGGCGTCTTGATCTATCTCTATAAATCTTGATGCCTAGAATATATGCCGCTTCGCCAAGATCCTTCATTGAAAAACTATTATTCAAATAGGCTTTGACACTTTTAAGAAGTTCTATATCATTTCCAATCAACAATATGTCATCTACATATAGTACTAGGAATGCTACAGAGCTCCCACTCACTTTCTTGTAAATACAAGCTTCTCCATAAGTTTGTATAAATCCAAAGTTTTTGATTACTTTATCAAAATGTTGATTCCAACTCCGGGATGCTTGCTTCAGTCCATAAATGGAGCGCTGAAGTTTGCATACCTTGTCAGCATCTTTAGGATCGACAAAACCCTTGGGTTGTACCATATACAACTCTTCCTCAATGTCACCATTAAGGAACGCCGTTTTGACATCCATCTGCCAAATCTCATAATCGAAATGTGCAGCAATTGCTAACAAAATCCTCACAGACTTTAGCTTCGCTACTGGTGAGAATGTCTCATCGTAGTCAACTCCTTGAATTTGTCGGAACCCTTTCGCGACAAGTCGAGCTTTATAGACGGTAACATTACCATCAGCATCTGTTTTTCTCTTGAAAATCCATTTGTTCTCGACAGACTTACGGCCATCCGGTAAGTCCACCAAAGTCCACACTTGGTTTTCGTACATGGATCCCATTTCGGATTTCATGGCTTCTAGCCATTTTTCGGAATCTGGGCTCACCATAGCTTCTTCATACGTCGCAGGGTCATTAGCGTTGTCCACCAACATGACGTTCAAGGCACAGTCATACCAATCAGGAGTGGTACGAACCCTTGTTGACCTGCGAAGTTCAGTAGTAACTTCGTTCGAAGTTTCATGATCACCATCATTAGCTTCCTCTCCATTTAGTGCAGGCGGCACAAAAACATCTTCCGGTGCTGCGCTACTCTCAAATCCGAGAGAAGGTTCAATAACCTCGTCGAGTTCTACTTTCCTTCCAGTCACTTCCTTTGAGAGAAACTCCTTCTCAAGAAAGGATCCATTCTTGGCAACAAAAACTTTGCCTTCGGATCTATGATAGAAGGTATACCCAATTGTTTCTTTAGGGTATCCTATGAAGATGCATTTCTCCGCTTTGGGTTCAAGCTTTTTAGGTTGTAACTTCTTTACATATGCTTCGCAACCCCAGACTTTAAGGAACGACAACTTAGGTTTCTTACCAAACCACAATTCATACGGTGTCGTTTCAACGGATTTAGATGGTGCCCAATTTAAAGTGAATGCGGCTGTCTCTAATGCATAGCCCCAAAACGTTAGCGGTAAATCTGTAAGAGACATCATAGACCGAACCATATCTAAGAGAGTTCGGTTACGACGTTCGGACACACCATTACGTTGTGGTGTTCCCGGTGGTGTCAATTGCGAAAGTATTCCACATTTCTTTAAATGCATGCCAAACTCGTAACTTAGATATTCACCTCCGCGGTCAGAACGCAGAAACTTAATCTTCTTGTTACGATGATTTTCCACTTCACTTTGAAATTCCTTAAACTTCTCGAAAGTTTCGGACTTATGTTTCATAAAGTAGACATACCCATATCTACTTAAGTCATCCGTGAAAGTGAGAACGTAACGATATCCACCACGCGATGCTACACTCATTGGACCGCACACATCGGTATGTATTATTTCCAATAAGTCTGTAGATCGCTCCATTGTACCAGAGAATGGAGTCTTAGTCATTTTTCCCATTAGACATGCTTCGCATCTTTCAAGTGATTCAAAATCAAGTGATTCAAGAAGACCATCAGAATGGAGTTTCTTCATACGCTTCACTCCAATATGACCAAGACGACAGTGCCACATGTATGTAGAATTATCATTCAATTTTGTTCGTTTAGCATCTATGTTGTGAACATGTGTATCACTACTATCGAGATTCAGTAAGAATAAACCATTCATCTTAGGTGCATTACCATAAAAGATATTACTCATGTAAATTGAACAACCTTTATTCTCAGACTTAAAAGAGTAACCGTCTCGCAATAAACAAGATCCAGATATAATTTCCATGCTTAACGCAGGCACCAAATAACAATTATTCAAATTTAAAACTAATCCCGAAGGTAGATGTAGAGGGAGCGTGCCGACGGCGATCACATCAACCTTGGAGCCATTTCCAACGCGCATCGTCACCTCGTCTCTCGCCAGTCCTCGCTTATTCCGCAGCTCCTGTTTCGAGTTACAAATATGAGCAACCGAACCAGTATCAAATACCCAGGCACTACTATGATTACTAGTAAGATACACATCAATAACATATATATCAAATATACCTTTCTTCTTGATGTTGCCATTCTTCAGATCCGCCAGGTACTTCGGGCAGTTACGCTTCCAGGGACCAGCACCCTTGCAGTAGAAGCACTCAGTTTCAGGCTTAGGACCAGCCTTGGGCTTCTTAGCAGGTGCGGCAGCTTTCTTGCCGTCCTTCTTGAAGTTGCCCTTGTTATTAGGCTTGCCCTGTCACTTGAAATTGGTGGTCTTATTGACCATCAACACTTGGTGCTCCTTCTTGATCTCCACTTCAGCAGTTTTCAGCATGGACGATAGTTCAGGCAACGTCTTGTTCATGCAGTGCATATTGTAGTTCATCACAAAGTTCTTATAACTCGGTGGTAGTGATTGGAGGAGACGGTGAATCCCTAACTCATTAGGAATCGATATCCCCAACTCTTGGAGCTTTTTTGCGTACCCAGACATGGTGAGCACGTGCTCACTAACGGAGCTTCCCTCTTCCATCTTATAGTTAAAGAACTTTTTGGAGGCCTCATAGCTCTCCATGGCCGTGCGAGTCTCAAATATTAGCCTGAGCTCCTTAATGATCTCGAACAGGTCGTGGTGCTCAAAACGCTTTTGGAGCTCCGCTTCTAAACTGTACAGGATGGCACACTGAACTGTGGAGTAATGATTTTTCTGAGTGGCGTAAACATTCTTTATGTCATCACTGGCATCTTCTGCAGGTGGGTCACCTAGCGGTGCTTCGAGCACATAGGTCAACTGACCAGCCCTAAGGACGATCTTCAGTCCACGGAACCAGTCCGTGAAATTGCTTCCATTGTTTTTAAGCTTTTCTTTCTCTAGGAACACGTTGAAATTGATGGAGGGGGTCGCCATAATCTACAACAAATTTTGCAAGTAGTTTAGACTAAGTTTATGATAAATTGAGTTCAAATTTAATTCTTAAATTAACTAGGTGAACTCCCACTCAAAACAACATCCCTCACATTTGTCTTAGTGATTACACGAACCAAGTCCACTACACCAAGTCCGATCTTCACGAGAGAAGATGTAGTTTCATCGGCGAACAATCTTCATGTTCATCATATCATTTATATGACTCATGCTCTACCTTTCGGTATTCCGTGTTCCGAGACCATGTCTGTACATGCTAGGCTCGTCAAGATAACCTTAGTTTCTGCATGTGCAAATCTGGCTTGCACCCGTTGTATGCACACGTAGAATCTATCACACCCGATCATCACGAGATGCTTCAAAACGACGAGTCTTAGCAACGGTGCCAACTAAGGGTGAACACTTTATTACTTGATATTTAGTGAGAGGGATCATCTTATAATGCTACCGTCGTGATCTAAGCAATACAAGATGCATAAAGGATTAACATCACAGGCAATTCATAATTAGTGTGATATGATATGGCCCTTTCTTCTTGCGCTTTTGATCTCAATCTCCAAGGCACGGACATGATCTCCATCATCACCAGCATTGCATCAAGGTCAGTGGCGCCGCTTCATGGTCGTCCATCATCACTAGCAACTATTACAACTACTTGGAATAAAGCTATTACAAGATGAATAGACACGCAGGTCTTAACAGAATTAAAGACAACCATTAGGCTCCTGCCGGTTGCCATATTACAATAAGGATCATTGCATACATCAAATATAATCACAATCACATGATGGCCATATCACATCACAACACCCCTAC
The DNA here is from genome assembly GCA_910589775.1 of Avena eriantha. Taxonomy (NCBI): domain Eukaryota; kingdom Viridiplantae; phylum Streptophyta; class Magnoliopsida; order Poales; family Poaceae; genus Avena; species Avena eriantha. The sequence goes on along the minus strand of OU342743.1, from coordinate 128,061,811 downwards.
AAAAGCAAGTTAGACGCCTCTAATTTTCTTTGCATGTTTTACATGGTTTGGGGTTTTCGAATAAGAACGGATCTTACCTACGAAACTGAACCACAACGTTAATACAAGTGATATCAAAATTTGCAAAGTGTAAATTGGATCTATACTATGGTGGGAGAGTCAGACACCCGCAAAGCCACTTGTGCAAAGCAAGTTACACGTCAAGCGTGGAGCAAGTCTCATGTGCGATGACATGTAAGGTTAGCCCGAGCCGCTTCATCCCACCATGCCGCAAGATGCAAAGTACATAAAGCAAAAGACGGCACGAGCACCAACGCCCACAAAACCATTGTGTTCTACTCGTGCAACAGATCTACGCATAGACACGGCTCTGATACCACTGATGGGTTCGTAGCATGGAAAACAAAAAAATTCTACCGCAAGAACGAACAAAACCCAGATCTAATCTAGATAAAAGCCAAGATCTAATCTATTAGACATGTGCAACGAGATAGATCTGTACTAACCCTTGTAGACACGAAAGCGTTACGAGATTAGATCTCGTGGTTGATGTAGTCGATCACTTGCCGATCTCAAGATCGAGTGGACGATCCTTCCGGCGCCGTGTTCCGGCAGCGCTTTCGCAGTTGGTCACACATGCAGAGTCGAAGCAGACCCTTCCTCTCCTCGTTCCAGCGAGCAGCGGAGGTAGTAGATCTCTCCACGGAATCCCAGCAGTACGACGGCGTGGTGGTGGTGGTGGAGTGGAGAATTCTGCAGGGCTTCGCCTAAGCCTGAGCAGAAAGAAGGAGGAGGAGAGAGGCGGCTTGGGGCAAGAGTGGAGGATCAAAGGGGGGTGGCGCCTCCACCCCTCTATATATAGAGGGAGCGGTGCGGCCTAGGGTTCCCACCCCTAGGCCCACCCCTTAGGGCCGGCGCACCAAGGAGGTGGGGGAGGAGTCCTCCCCCCCCCCCAAGTCTCCTCTTTAAATTTCCCTTATCTTATCTTATATTGGTTTTCAAATAAACTCCAAAATATCTTCTAGAACCTTCCGGAACATTCCGAAACCTTCTAGAATCCCCATACAAACACTCCGGAACATTTCCTAACTCATAAAAAAGATCCCCATTATATGAATCTTACTCCCCGGACAATTCCGGAGCTCCTCGTGATGTCCCGAATCCAATCCGAGGCTCCGAACAACATTCGGTCTCCCACGCACATTCCATATCTACTTAAAACAACTTCGAACCTTAAGTGTGTCACCCTACGGTTCGTGAATATGTAGACATGACAGAGACACCTCTCCGATCAATAACCATCAGCGGGATCTGGAGATCCATAACGGCTCCCACATACTCAACGATGACTTCGTGATCGATTGAACCATTAACATTCGAAACCAATTCCCTTTGTCTCACGATACTCTACTTATCCGAGGTTTGATCATCGGTATCTCCATACCTAGTTCTACCTCGTTACTGACAAGTACTCTTTACTCGTTCCGTGATATGTCATCCCTTGTGACCTAGTCACATGCTTGCAAGCTAACTAGATGACATTCCACCGAGAGGGCCCAGAGCATATCTATCCATCGTGTGGATGGACAAATCCCAATCTTGGTCCATGCGCTTCAACACATACTTTCAGAATACCCAACGACACCTTTATGACCACCCAGTTATGAAGCGGTGTTTGATGTCATCAAAGTACCCATCCGGTGATGGTGATTAACACAACCTCATGGTCGAAGGATTAGGTCACTATGCATTTAAAAGCTTATAGCAATACGAACTTAATGACTTGATCTTATGCTACGCTTACTATGGGTGTGTGTCCATCACATCATTCTCCTAATGATACAACCTTGTTATTAATGACATCCAATGTCCATGACCAAGAAACCATGATCATCTATTAATCAACAAGCTAGTTCAACAAGAGGCTTACTAGGGACTCTTACATGTTTACAAAACACACAAGTATTAGTGTTTCCTAATAATACAATTATAGCATGGGATGTAAACATTCATCATAAACACAAAGATATAATAATAACCGCTTTTATTATTGCGTCTTGGGCATATCTCCAACAATTTTACTGATTGGAAATGATGTCCAGATGTTGCAAGAAACCAAGGAATCATTGGAAAAGAGTTTTTCGATGAAGGACTTCGGTGAGGCGACTTACATACTAGGAATCCGGATCTATAGGGATAGATCAAGGCAGCTCATTGGATTGAGTCAGAGTACATATTTGGAAAAGGTGTTGAAGAAGTTCAACATGGAATCGTCTAAGAAGGGGTTCTTACTGATGTCCCATGGCGTAAAACTTAGCAAGACTGTTAGGGGGATACCCCCGGGTAGGGTCACGCCGGGGTATATAGGCCGAGTTAGCCTAGGTACAGCATGGTCAAAGCAAATGCAGGTCGGGTCACCTCAAGGCAGGCCGACTTACAAAATAACCCGGCCCGTGGGGCAGCTCCCTAGCATTAACCCGGCCGGGATAAAATATATGTGAGCCATGTTTGTCTATCTATTATGCAGGTACCCTCGTAGCCGGGCTATCCATGTGCTAGCCGGACTACCACTTGGCTTCCAAGAGAAGGAAGGAATCTCCTGCTGGTTAAAAGGTGGCCTTTGCTAGTTATAGCGTGAACAAAGCAAAGCAGAGGGAAGGACCAGCGGGGCAGGGCGACCAAGGTGACGCGAGCAGTGTCGGTTGACGTAGCTCGTGTGTGGTGACGCTTAAAGGCATGGATTGTGTAGAGGGTTATGTCCATAGTCCGGACAAACCATTAAAGTGAATAAAGAAGCATCTAGCTTTAACCAAGGGGCATATTCGGGGAAGAAGCTGCCACGTGTGCCCTAACATTGTAACCCGGGCCCCCCTATAAAAGGAGCATTAGGGCCTCCATAGAAGGGGACCAATCATTTTCTCTGTCTAAGGTAGAACTCTAGAGCTAAGTTGTGGGGGTAAGAGACATAGTCTCCTTCTCACGAATAGCTCGAGGAGCACTTGTAACCACCATTGATAGAGGAAATACAACAACACTTGTGCGTGGAATCACCACGTTATCCCTCCCTGGATTCCCCTAGCGCTCATTGGCCCCATCTTTAGCCTATCCATGGCATCTGCCGTGCCACCACCACGACAGTTGGCGCCAACCGTGGGGCTAGCGGTGCTAGCATGGGTGAAAATCTGGATGGGAAGCGTCTCCAGCACCGGCGAGCGCGTCGTCTCCGGCCTGGTTCAGCATTTTGGAGCGCTGGACTACGTCAGTGACAATGTAGGGAGCTTCGGCAGGTGTCCTCCTCCTTGCAACGGCCTCTTCATCAAGATTGGCGCGCACAAGATCTACATCGGCATGGACGAGTCCTGCGTTCATCCGTGACACGTCGTTGAGGGAGGCGAACCGCCTCTCACAGCAGCTCGCGATGTGCGTATCGCTCGGCCTACTAGCAGCGTTGAGGTCATGATGGCTGCGCTAGATGTAGGAGCGAGCAAGGACCCGGCGCTAGATCAAGAAGTCATGCCAAAACAGACAAGGTCTAGGTTCCCACCTCTAGAAAGGCCAGAGAATGTACTCCAATAAGCAATAGATAGCCTAGCGATGCCAATAGCTCCTGTGGTAGATCCGGCTCAGGCGCAAGCTGAGTTGGAGGAAACTAGGTAGAAAATGTTAGCTGGCGCGAAGAAGGTAGTGGAGTTACAACAGTCATTGAACATCACTTTGAGGGAATATGCCAAGGCAAACCGCATAGATGGGGTGAAAATCCGAGGTAGAAACCTGATTACTGAGATTGACAAGGAGTTTGAGCCTAGGCCGGGTTAGACAGCCACAATCATAACAGGAGGGCTGGAGAGATACAGTACCCCGACAAAGAACCTCAGGGCAGCAAACACAGTTGCATCCGAGTTAGAGGGTCTAATCGGAGAGGCCAAGGAAAGGCAACACGAGAGGGTGAACCACTTGCTGAGGGTCGCTTGCCAGCAAAACGAGGAAATGAACAAGGCAAACCCGGCACCACCAGGATCATCGCATGTGGTTCATTTGGCTAGAAATAACCCGGCCAAGTCCGTCGGAGCCGCATCATCCCCGGGTCACAACCCCAGGAGATAAGAAGTGGTAAACTCCAGGAGAAGAGACAAACAGATGGTCCCCTATGACCCGGTGAAAGTTGGAAAAGGCAAAGCAGTGCAAGTTGATGAATATCGCCACAGTACCAGCCAAGGTGAAGCTAGCCTAGATAACCGTGACCAAGGCAATGGTGGTCAAAGGAATGCTGCCAACGGCAATGTCTGACAGCGTGTGAAGGGAATATGCCCGAGAGGCAATAATAAAGTGGTTATTATCTTATTCCTTGTTTATGATAAATGTTTATTTTGCATGCTATAATTGTATTGATTGGAAACCTCAATACATGTGTGTTTAATAAACAAATAAAAGGTTTCTAGTTATGCCTCTCTTATAGACTAGCTCGTTGATTAACAAGATGATCAAGGTTTCCTGATCATGGACATTGGATGTTGTTAATAACAAGGTCACAACATTGGTGCAATGATGTGATGAACATTCATCCGAAGTATAGCATTATGATTAGAGTCATTATGTTTATATTGCTATAACATCATACAAAGTAATCTTAGTCCTTAGACCATGAGATCATGTTAATTGCTAACACCAGAATAGTATCTTGATAACATTAAACGTCACACCATAACAGGGTGACTATAAAGGTGGGTTCAGTGCTACGAAGGTGTTATGTTGAGGCTCATGGATCAAGAGTGGGATTTGTCCATCCCGATGATGGATAGATATACTCTGGGCCCTCTCGGTGATATCACATTGAAATAGCTTGCAAGAAAGTGATGTGATCACTAGAATGTTATATCACGGGAACGAGAAATGAGTGCATGTCGGTAACGAGATCAAACTAGCTATTTGGATACCGTTGATCGAATCTCGGACATGTATTATATCATGAGACAAAGGGATTTAGTTACAACGTTAAAGGTTCACACGATCAAAAGAGTCATCGTTGAATATGTGGGAGTCAGTACGGATCTCCAGGTCCCGCTGCTGATTATTGATCGGAGAGGGTTCTCGATCATGTCTGCATTATTCGCGAACCGTAGGATGACACACTTAAGGGATACCGACACCATTTGGAGCAAATATGTTTCAGATAAAGATTTAAGAAAGCGCTGGAATTATTTCAATAGACACCAAAACTGTTTCGGGTGAAATTGCTGAAATTGGTTCTACATGTAATATTGAAATGTTGCAGGGGGTTTTATGTGAATGTTTGTTAATTAAATTAATTAACAAAATTCTGAATAAAATTAATAAAAGAGTTTTATTAAATGAGAGAGCATTAAATTTGGAGAAACTAAATGCATTTAAAGTTGAGGATTTAAAAGAGAATGTGAAGGGGCATTTTAATGTGGAGGGGGTTACCACCACATGAATGGGGGAGGTGAAGGGACACCCTCCATGAGGCGCCGGCCTCCTATAAAAGGCCCCCCTCTCACACCTTCATACACACACCTCCTCGTGAAGGATCTCTATCCCCCTCTAGTATTATTCCCCCATGGTCTCGGATTAGCGAGATACATGTTCCCGGTGGATTTATCTGGAAAGGAGTTGCTGCTTCCGCTGCTTTGCTGGAGAGAGGGACGGAGGTTGTCAGGGTACCGGACGTGTGTGCGATCACGGATGCACCGCGGCTTTGCGGTGCTGGACTTGGTGGTCCTGGACTTGCTGGAGCTGGATCTGAAGGACGTGCTAGAGCCGGACCTGCTGGACTTCGTCACGATCTTGAGATCGGCAAGTGTACGACTACATCATCCACGAGTTCCAACTCGTTAACAAAGATTTGTTGTCTTCGAGGGTAAGTTCTCTATGGATGTATATCCACCCGTTTCTTGTATCTAGTAGATAGATCTTGGCGTATAGTTCCCATCGTAGGAAATTTTTTGTTTTCTATGTTGTGAACCCAACGGTGGTATCAGAGCCTGATCTATACGTAGGTGCTTTGCACGGGTAGTTCACATATGTTTATATGTGGGCGATGATGATCATATTATTGCATCTTCTATGTATTTTGGATATTGGTGGCATAGTGGGATGAAGCGGCCCGGACCAACCTTACATGTCATCGTACATGAGACCGGTTCCACGACTGACATGCAACTTGTTTTGCATAAGTGGCTGGCGGGTGTCTGTCTCTCCTACTATAGTCAATATCTGATTTACAACGAGTTGCTAATAACTTGGTTATCCTCGTTGTGGTTCATATTCGTAGGTAAGACCGGTTCTATCTCCGAAATCCCTAAGCCACGTAAAACTTGCAATTGATAAATTAGAGGCGTCTAGTTTAGATCGTTGTTGGGCTAGTGTCTTGATATGGTAATGTTGTAAGTAGATGTATGATAGATACTCTTACAACACACTCAACATGTAAGTTCCATAGACCTTGGCCTTAGACACAAAGGAATGATAGAGATCATACCACGATGCAAATGATAGAGATCAAATGCATGGACCATATCATCTCACTTTACACATTAGATGTTAGCATCTTATACTGCTAGTTTGGCGCTTTCTGTTGCATTGTAAGATGATCCCTCATTTAGATATCAAGATAAAAATGTGTTCTTCCTTAAGTATGCACCATTTTGTGGATCGTGTTTCGAGACATCACGTGATGATTGGGTGTACTCGACTCTACGCTTTCATAGGAACGGGTGTAAGACCGTTTTACACACGCGAATACTAAGGTTCTTACTTGGCGAGCCTAGCATCTACAGACATGGCCTCGGAACACGGACCAAAAGGTTAAGCATGAGTCATATAGTTGATATGATGCCCATATTGATGCTCTCCTTTGAAGCTACACCGACTCACGTGATGATCGGACTTGGTGTAGTGGATTTGGTTCATGTGATCACCAAAAAGGCACGAGGGATGTCGGTTTTGAGTGGGAGTTCATTTCTAATTTGGATTAGTCGAACTCAATTTGTCATAAACTAAATTGAAGTGAATTTGCATAATTTGTTGTAGTCATTGGCATATGTTCACTACCTTATGCTTAGTTTTAATTGAGATAATAGAACTATAGAATTCTGGATATTTACTTTACGAACTGGTATCGTATTGATTTGAATGTCAATTTAAAGTTTATAAGTCCTATTGCAAACTTTCAGCAAAATCTATTTACTCCATGAAGTTTAATAAGTAGTATTAAATCAAGAGTAATAATTTCAATGTTAGTATCTAAAGTATCATGTTTACCTCCATGATTATTGATATTCAAAAGTTGTTTTAATATCAAGATTATATAGGATCTAGAAATTGTTTCAGAAACCATCATGTGTGAAAGATATTGTGATATCTGAAACAATGTTTTTGGTTGCATTATGATAGAGTATAATTTAGCAAAATACATGTTCTCATATTGTATGAGAATTTGTGAAGGATGGAGATGCTAAGCATCCGGATCTCCCAAAATGTTTTCGGAACTAACATTATACTCGTGATTCTTCCTTACAAGCTATAGTAGCTTGATCATGAAAGTTGTCATGATAAGGATGAATAGAAGATGTAAGTAAAATGTTTACTACACTAATAGATTACTAAAGAATGGATTTTTTAAAGAACACCAAACATTTGATGATGGTGATCCACTTCAAAGTGCAAGTTCAAAGGTATTAGTATTTGACTATATACACTTTGTACTATGTGTCATGTGAATGACACCACTATTGATGTTGATAGATTCTTTTAAAAGAAAAGGAATTGTTGAAAGAGAATCTACAAAATATTTGGTAGAAAAGAAAAGGTTGGAGATGTCCAACTTAGGTATATAGAAGATATACATGTTATGGCTGTATTCCTTGCTTGTTAAACAATGTGGTTCTGAGGTATTGGATACCGGTATTGGATACTGAATTGGTTGGTATGAAGTTTTATACAGGACAACGCAATTCATGAACTACAATGGCCTAAGTAACGAGTAAGAGAATAAGTGATGATGTTCATCAAAAACAAATAAAGTGTTATTGTGTTTTTCATTGTCGTTAAACCTAGCCTTCAAGATTTGTTTTAATAATTGTTATTTTGTTCCGGTATTATGAGAACGATGGTTGTTCAAATAATTATCGTATTCCATAAAGGATGGATGAACTTTTACAAGTCTAGTGGGAGAAAACTCACATCCATAAACACTATTGCTAAAATGTCGCAAGACAAATGATTGAAAGATCACTTATGAAGTGACATCGCTGTTTAAATTATATTGCAAAGAAAAAATGAAGAAACTCCATGTTGATGGATTTTTGGAGTCTTTGATTTTGATCAATTGACGCTTGTGAAAATTTCCTCGAGATAATTGAAACTCCGTCCATAGGCCAAAGAGGAACGGATGACTAACTTATTGGATATTGTACATATTGATGTATATAGTCCATTATATGTAGCCATATGCGATGGATCTTTTTTGCTTCATATACTTTCTCTAGAAATTTAAGTGAATATATCTATATATTTACTTAATAAGGAAGAACTATGAAACATTTGAAAATTGTTCAAAGACTTTCAAGATGAAGTGAAAAATCATTGTAACAAGAAAATAAAATAGTTTATGATTTGATCATAAAGGAAGATATTTGAGTTACATGTTTAGCAAAACACTTAAGATTTGAGGAATTGTTCCATGATTTGTGTTTCTCGGTAAACCATATGAGTATGGCATATTCGAGAGATGAAATCAAACCATGTTTGACATGGTAAGATCAAATGTGTCATTTATAAAACTGCCATTATGATTTAAGGATTAAATCTTAGAGACTATCGCTTTTACACTAAAAAGAGCACCATCGTGATCCGTTGAAATGACACCATATAAGTTGTGGTTTGGGATAAAACCCGAATTGTCTTTTCTTAAATTTTGGTATGCTATGCATAAGTAAAATGTTTACAACTAAAGTCGGATAAGCACGTCTTTGTAGGTTATCCCAAAGAATTTGTTGGGAATTTCTCCATAACACCGAGGACAAAAGAGTTTGTTACTTGGAACGTCAAGTTTCTTGAGAAGGAATTTTTTGTCAAAAGTTAAGTGGGAGGACAATAGAACTTTGATAAGGTTGTTGAACCTTAGCTATATGTGCTAAGTAGCACAGCGCCGGAAAGTGTCCCGGTGGCGGCCACAATGCTCATGGCTCCCGTGATTACAAAGGTTGTAATCTTAGAGATTAGAGTTCATATTGAACCATGTGGGTTGGTAAGAATCAAATAGTAAGATTTGATAAACAAGTCGTTATTGTTTTGACAATGATGAACCGACTGCATGCAAAGAAGCGATGATAGGCCTGACTCCATAAAATGACTAGAAGTCATAGAATTCGTGATAGTATCCATACACGAGAATTAAGTTTCTGAACATGGAAGACCCTCTAAAAAGGCGTAAAGCCTATCGGTCGTGTTTGGATCTATAAAGAAATAGACATGGATGTTTAACATCTATGAAATAGTCGACATGTCGGAAAGAAGTTTACGGCAATGTTCAAGGAGTTGACTATGACAAGATTTGATCTTTCATAGCGATATATAGTCTTGACGAATTAATGTAGCAACCACTACATATAATTTGGTATATGGTAGTTGAATAAACAAAACAAGGTTCTTCTAATAGAATGGTTACCTAAGACGTGTACATGACACGGTCTGACGGGTTTTGTTAATTCAAAGGGTGCTAAAAGGGCATGCAAACTTCAATAGTTGAAGTAAGCATAGCGGAGTTGGAATCTTCACCATGATGAAACTGTTAAAAGAGTTTAAATTCATCGGAGATGATGAAGATGCTTGCATTTGCAAGAAATTAAGTGGGAGTGCTGAGACATATTTCTAATACATTATGTAGAGGACATATTGTTGATTGGAAATTATGTATCTTGTATTGACACAAGTTCAGAATTTCATTAAAATAAGATTTCGATGAAAGACTTGGGAAAAACCGGAATATTTGGCATCAATATCTATATGGATAGATTGAGGTGCTAATATGGTTGTGCCAGACATACATATATGAGATATTGAAAGGGTTCAATATGGAAACAACAAGAAAGGTTCTTGCTGCATGGAAAGGATTGTATCAAGATTCAAGTGTTTCAACATTTGGTGAGTAAAATCACATGAAGATTTTGATCGATTATACCGTGATATGTATATATCCAGAATGTCCTATGCTATAAATGTTATGAGCACATACCAGAATGATTCATAAGATGATCATTGGACGATAGTAAAGATATTCTTATGAGCTTTGGAAGAACTAAGAATATATCATGTATAAGTGACAAATAGTTAAAGGTAGTTCATTGTAAAGTGTTACATTGATACTAGTTTTGTCACAAGATATAAATTAAAATTTATCTCAATTTAGACTATGGGTGGCACAATGTAATGGAAAGGATGTTCCATGATGGATTTGGATGAGTTCCAAAGTTGAGACATTGTGACGGATACTACAACAAAAGGCTAAGTATATGACTGCTATAGTAGCAGCAAAGCAGGGCATTTGTTAAGAAGTTTGTTATCAAACTAGCTGTGGTTCAAAGTGGGTTAATACTATGAAGATATATTGTATAACAATAATATCAACATATTTTAACCCGAACGAACTAAAAGGTCTCACCAAAGGACCAAATTTATACAATGCCATCTCATTTGAGAATGAGTGATGCGTAGAGACGCAAAGACATGCAAATACACACGGACCTGAAACTGTTAGATCTGGAGATTATGTTAACCACTAGCAATCACGTATATGCAACAAAAGAAAGCCATAGGTGTTCAATATGCAAAGTTTTTCAGACTAGATTATTGACTCTAGTGCAAGTGGGAGACTGAAGGGAATATGCCCAAGAGGCAATAATAAAGTGGTTATTATCTTATTCCTTGTTGATGATAATTGTTTATTTTGCATGCTATAATTGTATTGATTGGAAACCTCAATACATGTGTGTTTAATAAACAAATAAAAGGTTCCTAGTTATGCCTCTCTTATAGACTAGCTCGTTGATTAACAAGATGATCAAGGTTTCCTGATCATGGACATTGGATGTTGTTAATAACGAGGTCACAACATTGGTGGAATGATGTGATGAACATTCATCCGAAGTATAGCATTAGGATTAGAGTCATTATGTTTATATTGCTATAACATCATACAAAGTAATCTTAGTCCTTAGACCATGATATCATGTTAATTGCTAACACCGGAATAGTACCTTGATAACATCAAACGTCACACCGTAACAAGGTGACTATATAGGTGGGTTCAGTGCTAGGAAGGTGTTATGCTGAGGCTCATGGATCAAGAGTGGGATTTTTCCATCTCGATGACGGATAGATATACTGTGGGCCCTCTCGGTAATTCACATTGAAATAGATTGCAAGCAAGTGATGTGATCACTAGAATGTTATATCATGGGAACGAGAAAAGGGTGCATGTCGGTAACGAGATCAAACTAGCTATTTGGATACCGATGATCGAATCTCGGACATGTATTATATCATGAGACAAAGGGATTTAGTTACGACGTTAAAGGTTCACACGATCACAAGAGTCATCGTTGAATATGTGGGAGTCAGTACGGATCTCCAGGTCCCCCTACTGATTATTGATCGGAGAGGGGTCTCGATCATGTCTGCATTATTTGCGAACCGTAGGGTGACACACTTAAGGGATACCGACACCATTTGGAGCAAATATGTTTCAGATAAAGATTTAAGAAAGCGCTGGAATTATTTCAATAGACACCGAAACTGTTTCGGGTGAAATTGCTGAAATTGGTTGTGCATGTCATATTGAAATGTTGCAGGGGGTTCTATGTGAATGTTTGTTAATTAAAGTAATTAACAAAATTCTGAATAAAATTAATAAAAGAGTTTTATTAAATGAGAGAGCATTAAATTTGGAGGAACTTAATGCATTTAAAGTTGAGGCTTTAAAAGAGAATGTGAAGGGGCATTTTAATGTGGAGGGGGTTACCACCACATGAATGGGGGAGGTGAAGGGACACTCTCCATGAGGCGCCGGCCATGGAGGGGGTACCCCCCTCCTCCTATAAAAGGCCCCCCTCTCACACCTTCATACACTCAACTCCTCGTGAAGGATATCTATCCCCCTCTAGTATTATTCCCCCATGGTCTCGGATTAGCGAGATACATGTTCCGGGTGGATTTATCTGGAAAGGAGTTGTTGCTTCCGCTGCTTTGCTGGAGCGAGGGACGGAGGTTGTCGGGGTACCGGACGTGTGTGCGATCACGGATGCACCACTGCTTTGCGGTGCTGGACTTGCTGGAGCTAGATCTGAAGGACGTGCTGGAGCCGGACTTGCTGGACTTCATCACGATCTTGAGATCGGCAAGTGTATAACTACATCATCCACGAGTTCCAACTCGTTAACAAAGCTTTGTTGTCTTCGAGGGTAAGTTCTCTATGGATGTATATCCACCCGTTGCTTGTATCTAGTAGATAGATCTTGGCGTATAGTTCCCATCGTAGGAAAAATTTTGTTTTCTATGTTGTGAACCCAACAGCGTGATCCGGCGGGAACAGGGAAAAATGTACCTCAGCAACAGCAGCAGCAACACGCGTCTCGGCAGGAAAGAAGTGCAGGTCAAGCAGCACAACAGCAAAACGCTTGTCCGGATCAGGAAAGATACAATGATGGTTATTCGGCAATGGTCAATGACGGATACCCAAGACCGGAGCACCATGTGATTGGGTCAAGGCTAGGAAGCAGAAACTTGCAGCCAGATGATGTAAGGCTGAAGCTGGACATGATTTATAGGTCGGAGTTGATAGAAGTACAAGGTCCTCCTGGTTCGACGTGCTTTGGGCCTCGAATCATGAGGGAACCACCAGTACCAAACTTTCAATTGGATAGAGGAACAAAGACCTATGATGGTAGCACTAAACCAGAAGATTGGCTAATTGACTATGCAACAACAGTCAAAATCACAATAGGAAATTTGAGATGGGTGGTGAGGTATGTGCCTCAAATACTGGAAGGGCCTGTGAGAGTTTGGCTAAACAACTTGCCTCCAGGGAGTATAAACTGCTGGCTGGACTTTGAGGAGTTATTCGTTAGCAACTTCTCAAGCACCTACAAGAGTCCCAATAGGCCATAGACTCTGGCATTACGCCGGCAGAGACCGAATGAGCCACACTGAGATTTTCTGACTCGGTGGTGCAACATGCGCAACTCATGTGAGGGGGTAATTGAATCACAAGCAATTGTGTGGTTTGCCTAGGGATGTAGATATGGAAGTATGTTGTGGCAAAGGTTGTAGTGAGATATGCCAACCACTTTGGTTGAGACTATACGGATCGCAGATTCATATGCTTTAGGAGACCCAACTCAACCCCGGCTAATGTCAAGCGAGGCGAATGAGGAGTATTACAACCGAGATGGCTCCGAGTCATCAAGAAGAAATGATTTCCGAGGAAAAAGAAGAGACGAGCGTCTGGATTACAGATACAACTCGCAGCAAGTGGTGGCGGTAGACCAAGATCAGCCCAATGCCGGAGCCAGCCAATGCCAAAAACTAGAGGTCAATAGTGGCAGCAAAAGGGTGAAGGCAAGAAGCCCTGGACCCCAGAGCAGAAAAACAATGGCAGGAGCGGAAAGATCGTCTGAGATATACGTTCGAGTCTATGATGGACCAACCTTGCAAATTTCATACACCAAGTCCGAATAGCCCGGTGAACCATACAACCCGGCAGTGTGAGTGGATGAGGAAGCTAGAATAGGGTAGGTCGGGGAATGCTCAGGCACCTCGGAACTAAGCACCTCAGCAGCCATTACTCACGGGGGGGAATGGACAGCAACTAATGTTGCCTCCACCTCTGCCGAGATATGAAAATCAGGAAGGGAGGGATGTTGTGCATCAAGTGAATAATAACCAGCAGCAAGACCAAGGTTACCATGCGAATGAGGAACGAAACGAGTACAGGGAGCACCACCAAAGTTGCTGTGTATTTACCAGGGAAGAAACTGACCGGAAAAGCTTGCAGCACCAGCATATGGAGGTAAATGCGGTAATACCGGCAGTGGTGAGGTATATTCCTTGGTCGGATCAGGAAATTACGTGGAGTATCAAGGATCACCAGAAGCTCATGCCCAACCTAGGGACCTACGCACTGGTCCTGGATCCGACGTTCATCGGGCTGAATCTTAATGTGAGGTTTTCCAAGGTGCTGATAGATAATGGCAGTAGCATTAACATCATGTACAAGGATACCATGCACAAGTTGGGGATATCAGAGAATATGCTGCAAGCTACAAGGACCACCTTTCATGGCATTGTGCCAGGTATCTCCTGTGAGCCAATTGGTAAGGTCCGGGTTGATGTGCTATTTGGTACAAGGGACAATTGCCGGATTGAAAATTTGGAGTTCGAGGTAGTAAACTTGGAAAGCGCCTATCACGCGTTACTCGGCGGGCCCGCACTTAACAAGTTCATGGCAAGTACTCACATCAGTTACTTAAAGATGAAACTGCCCGGACCAAGGGAGTGATAACCATATCAGGGGACTTCAGGCATTCGATCGAATGCGCATCTGCCAGATCTAACTTAGCTGAGTCACTCGTGATAGCTCAGCAAAAAAAGGAGGATACAGGAGGTGGTTGCACTGGCTCAGTCCGCGCAGTAGCATATGGCGGCCCTAACCAACCCGCATGGGAGTGTGTCATTTCAAGCAACCAAGAATACTAAGAAAGTGTTAGTCGATGATCAGTTCCCAGAGTGCACCATAACCAATGGTGCCGGGTTAAGCAGCAAATAGGAAAGCGAGCTCGTCAACTTCCTCTGTGAGAATCGGGATTTCTTTGCTTGGTTCACACAGGATCTGCAAGGTGTGCCGAGGGAGTTGGCCGAGCATTCTTTGAATGTAAGACCCGGGGCTAAGCCGTTGAAGCAACCTCTCCGACGTTTCGCCGAGGACAGAAGAAAAGTCATTGGGGATGAGATAGCTAGGCTCCTTGCAGACTGGTTTATCATGGAAGTACTTTACCCGGATTGGCTCTCTAATCCGGTGCTCATGGAAAAGAAAAATGATGACCCGAACGTGGCCGGGGTATGGCGCATGTGCATTGATTACACGAACCTGAATAAGGCGTGTCCAAAAGACCCATTTCCACTGCCAAGAATAGATCAGGTCATAGATTCAACTGCGGGGTGCGAGTTATTGTCATTCGTAGATGCATATTCTGGTTTCCACCAGATACCCCTGAATCTGTATGATCAAATAAATATTGTGTTTATCACCCCGTACATGGCTTATTGCTATCGCACTATGCTGTTTGGATTACGTAATGCTGGAGCAACGTACCAGCGATGCATGCAAAAATGTTTACATGACCAGATAGGTCGGAATGTGCAAGTTTATGTGGATGTTGTGATAAAAACTAAGGAAAGGAAAACTCTCCTTGATGATATCCGGCAGACATTCGCGAACTTAATACGCTTCCGGATGAAGATTAACCCGGAAAAATGCACTTTTGGTGTGCCTGCAGGGAAACTACTCGGTTTTCTAGTGTCCAGCCGAGCTATTGAAGCTAACCCGATGAAAATCCGGGCTATAGAGAGAATGGAACTGCCAAAATGCCTTAACAATGTGCAGAAGTTCACTGGTTGCCTGGCATCATTAAGACGGTTCGTATGTCGGCTGGGAGAGAAGGCCTTGCCCCTCTACCAGTTAATGAAAAAGGCAGACAAATTTACATGGACACCGCAAGCGGATAGTGTGTTTCGAGAATTGAAAAAGATGCTGTCCACCGCGCCAATATTAGCCACACCACTACCCAAGGAGCCAATGTTGCTCTATGTAGCCGTGACCAACCGAGTCGTAAGTGCAGTAATCGTAGTGGAGCGTGAAGATGAGGGAAAATCGGTGCAAAGGCCGGTTTATTACTTGAGTGAGGTGTTGTCGGCCTCAAAACAGAACTACCCTCACTATCAAAAGATTGCATATGGCATGTATATGTCGGCCAAGAAACTCAAACACTACTTTGAGGAACACCCCATCAAAGTGATATGTGAGGCACCCATATCAGAGATTGTGAGTAACAAAGATGCTAGTGGCCGAATAGCAAAGTGGGCAATTGAGCTAGCCCCATATGCACGACAGTTCAACAGAAGAGATGCGATCAAATCATAGGATGTGACGGATTTCTTTGTGGACTGGGCCAAGATGTAGTACAAACCACCTCTGTCGGACTCTAATTATTGGCAAATGCACTTTAACGGATCAAAACTGAAAGAAGGGCTGGGCGCCGGAGTAGTGCTTACCTCGCCCAAGAAAGATCAACTAAATATGTCCTCCAAATCCACTTCGGCGCCTCGAATAATGTCGTAGAATATGAGGCACTGGTGCATGGCCTCAAAGTGGCAAAAGAAGTAGGGATACATCGGATACAGTGCTTTGGAGACTCGGATTTGGTGGTGCAGTAAGTATCTGGAAACTGGGATGCCTTGGATGCCAACAAGGCCCTTTACAGATTTCATGTGCAAAAGATAAGCGGATTCTTCGAGGGATGTGAATTCCACCACGTACCTCAGATTGAAAACGAGGCAGACAACATAATGTCCAAGTTGGGCTCATCCCGCCAACCAATCCCGCCAAATGTTGCCTTGGAGCACTTAAGAAAACCATCTATTACCCCATCACCGGAGTCCGAGTCAATTTACATCTTAGCCTTCTCCGGGTCAGAAGCTACGCCAATGGAGATAGATTGGGGAGGCACTTCAGCAAACCTGTGGACTGCTTCAGCAAACCCGGAGACTGCTTAGCCAGACCCGGCAGGAGTTATGTCGATGGAGGAAATGGAAATCGACGAGGAACTTTTTCCAGCCTGAGCTATACCTGCCTGGGCCAAGCCAATATTTGATTTCCTTGAAGAGGGAATCTTGCCAGATGATGAGGTGCTCTCAAGGAAAATCCAGAGAAGAGAAAAGGCCTATACTATTATCAACGCCGAACTATACAAAAGAAGTGTAACCACAGTGATGGAGCAATGCGTTGACCCAGAGGAAGGGATGGACATACTCCGAGACATCCACTACGGAGAATGTGGCCATCATGCATCTTCAAGAGCATTAGTGGCAAAGGCTTTCCGGCATGGATTTCATTGGCCAAGTGCTTTGGAGCAAGCAGAAGATTTGGAGAGGAAATGCAATGGCTGCCAGAGATATGCCACAAAAATCCACCTGCCAATGTCAGAACTCAAAACTATTCCCATCACTTGGCCATTTGTTGTATGGTGCCTAGACATGGTAGGACCATTTAAGCTGGCTAAAGGAGGAATGACCCATATCCTAGTTATGGTGGACAAATTTACCAAGTGGATTAAAGTTAAGCCAATCAGGAAATGTGATGGGGCAATAGTGGTGAAGTTCCTCAAGGATATAATCCTGAGATATGGATACCCCCATAGTATCATAACTGATAATGGCACTAATTTTGCGGAAGGAGCCTTTGCGAGGTTCTGCCGAGAAAAGAAGATTCGGCTAGATGTTGCCTCTGTCACCCACACGCATCGAACGAGTAAGTGGAAAGATCCAATGGACTAGCTCTGTCCGGAATAAAACCCCGACTCGTAGAACCGCTGCAAAGATCGGCGGGGTGTTGGATAGAAGAACTACTAGCAGTACCGTGGAGTTTAAGAACAACTCTGAATTGATCAACAAGCTATACGCCATTATTTTTGGTATATGGGGTAGAAGTTGTACTACCACCCGACATCGAGCATGATTCGCCAAGGGTCACCCAATACATAGAAGCCGAAGTGCGAGAGGCCCGGCAAAATGATGTTGATCTTCTAGAAGAAGCGAGACAACTGGCCTTGTCCAGATCCGCCATATATCAGCAAAATCTCCGACGCTACCATATCCGAAAAGTAAACCCCCGAGTTTTCCGAGAAGGTTATTTGGTACTCCGGCTGGTGTAGTGCACTGTTGGCATGCATAAGTTATCCCCTCCATGGGAAGGACCTTTCATTGTAAGCAAAGCTTTGCACAATGATTCCTACTACCTTATTGATGCACAGCCACAGGAAAAGAACAAGGCGGACAGGTCTGGAGAAGAATCTAAGCGACCATGGAATGTAGCACTACTTCGTCCCTTTTACACCTAGCAAAGAGGTGAATGTATCCGAGTCACTCGTATGTCGGTATGTATGTCGGTGACGAGCTTATTAATGAAACTTCGGCACCCCAAGCAAAAACTCGGGACTGCCATAATAATTTTCTTTCTTGTTTATATGTTCTTTATATGTCAGTTGGCTTACATTACTTGTACCTTAGCCAGATTAGTAGTGTGTGAGCACCAAAAACCCAACTCTTTGACTTTGCTGCTGTCCAACAAGAACTGGCTTCATGGCAAGCAAGAGCACAAGTTTGGAATTGCAAAGCACATGAAAAACGACTAAGGGGAAGAACCTAAGCGAGCCGACATTTGTTATTTGGACTAACCTTTATTTACTTTATTCATCTACCGCCGGATTATTTTGAGCTAATCTCAAAGTTTCAAGTATTGTTAAGTCAATTTTTTGGACCTCAGACTCATAAGTCGAAGAACCAAATCAAGGTGGACGCGCGCCGAGTCAAGAATTGGGGGAATGAGAAAACGAAACTCGGGGACTTCGCCCACGATAATCCGACATTAAAAACTCAGTAGCAAACAACAATAATTGTAGCGAAATCGAACCAAAGTGCTTAAATACATCTTCACCCGGCATCCCGGGGATCTGAAAAATATGGTTAAGTGTTTTTATGCTCAAGGAGCACGAGCAGAAGCCGAGTCATCGGTCGATGGATGGGGTACTTCGATGTTTGAGGGCGGGGCGCTAGCCTCAGCCTCATCCTCGGGTTTGGTTTCCTCGTCTTCCGGATCTTCAGTGTCGTCGCCAAGTTCAGAAGCCTTGCCCTTACTTTCCTCGTCCTCCTCGCCCTCAGAAGCGACAACATCATCAAATGCGTCAAGATAGCTCGGATCATCGTTCCAGGCATGGCAGAAAGAATACTGGAGGAGCTTGTTGGCGCAAGCTTGGCGTTGAGCAATGCACTCCGGATTATTGGACCACCTTGATCCGGTGCGCATACGCTCATGCAGCTCCAAGTCTATATCTTCATACCATGAGAGGACGAACTGCACTGCAGTGTCAGCCCCGGCTCGTGCGGTAGATTCTCGCCACAGGTTCAGCTGAGTCTCACACTCCATCAACTTTGCTATAAAAGGAGCATTTCCTTTGGGAGTGGGCTCAGTGGGCCAGAGAGAGTTGAACATCCGCATCGCCAACGGCATTATATCTGCATCATAATTCCTCACCAGCTCCATGTGAGCGACGAGGCTCACCAGCAGATCCTCTGTCTCGTAAGGGGTTGACCCGGCAGCAGGACCTGTGGGAATACCACGTTGTTTGCGAGACTGGGTTACAGTGGCAGCAGCGAGACTGTCACCTTCTGGGAACTTGCCTGAGAACATAACAGAGGAAACAGTGAGCAAAAGCACTAAATCCGGAGAGATGAAAATTGAGCAAGGGAAAGGAACTCATAGGAAATCTGGAAGAGAAGACATTGGAGCTCGGCATGGACATTGGCGTTGTTGGCTTGGAGTCTTTCATATTCGGAGGTTACCGACGTAAGTTTTATGTCGGCTTCCTACAATAAGTCCTTGTCCTTGGAAAATTGCGTGGTCAGACGCTCCTTTTCCTCGGCAAACTCCTGGTCAGCCTTATCCAGCTCAGATTTATGGAGGTCCTTAAGCCTCTGGATTTCGGCATTCAGCCAAGTAATCTCCGAGTCCTGGAGGCGCAGCTGAGCTATCTCGTCGTCCTTCTTCTTCAATTCAGCCTGATGCTTTCCTGCTTGTTCGAGAAAATGCATCATCGTATCAGGAATAGATACGTTGTCTTCAAGGGAAACTGCAATAGTGGGTTAATCCGGCGGAGCCGAAGTATAAATATCTACCGAGTCAAGGAAAGAGCGCTCAACAGTCAAGAGAACAAGACAAATCACCTTGGATTTTAGCCAGATTCTTGCGCATAATAATATTTTCAGCCTCAACCTCGGCTACATAAGTCGGATTGCAAATTAATAATCACTAAGGATAACAAGCGACAAAAAGGAAAAGGTCTTGAGCAAAGAAAGTTACCCTTCCTCTGGTGATCCTCTAACAGCTTGCCGTATCGAGCGCGAACGTCTTTGTAGGAGTCTAGCAGGTGCTGGAACTCAGCAGTTCGACGGTTAGTGGTGATCTGAGAAACAAGACAATGTTAGTTCACAGGCAAAGTGAAAACAATTCGAAGTATTCAAGATCCGGGCCAAGTGGAACTTAACCCGGCTCTAGGAGTGTGGATATTCAAATTATTCAAGATCCGGGCCAAGTGGAACTTAACCCGGCTCTAGGAGTGTGGATATTTGAATTATTCAAGATCCGGGCCAAGTGGAACTTAACCCGGCTCTATGAGTGTGGATATTCAAATTAATCAAGAACCGGGCCAAGTGGAACTTAACTCGGCTCTAGGAGTGTGCATATTCGAATTATTCAAGATCCGGGCCAAGTGGAACCTAACCCGGCTCTAAATTTATCACTATTTGGAAATGCTAAGGATTTACACTAAGATTCTCTAGGAGCATCCAACCAAGTAATAAATTACTCCCTCGGAGACTCGGGGACTATGGGGTATATCTATAAGCATTGATGTATATAGAAGCATAGATTAAGAAAAGGATTACCTCCATCATGCGGCTAGCCAATGAGGCCTTGGTGGTGGAGTTCATTTGAGCGATGAATTCAGCTGACCCGAGTTTCTCTGGCAGATCATCCTTTGGATCAATAAATTCGGCATTATTCTAGTTGTTTACATATTATATAAGCAATGGGCTGTAGCATTCGCCGCTGGGAGTATGGCTTGTCACCAAGCCTTTAGCGTGGGCCTCTCGCCTCGCGGACTGAGTAGCAGTGGGACTGGTGATGACCCACAAGTATAGGGGGTGTATCGCAGTATTTTCGAGGGAAGTGAAACCCAATTTATTGATTCGACACAAGGGGAGCCAAAGAATATTTATAAGCCTTAACAACTGAGTTGTCAATTCAAATGCACCTGGAAACAATCTTCCTCACAGCAGTTTATCAGTAGCAATAGTTTTGTAGTAGGAATAGCAAAGTAACAGTAGTAGTAAAGCAAAGACAGTAGTAACAAAAGCAGTAAACAGTGGGATTCGAGTGCGGTAGGCATAGAGATGGATGGACGGGCGTTGCATGGACAAGACAATTCACATAGCAATCAGAACATAGGGCAATTGCAGATAAATAAGATAAAACACCCAAGTACTACACAATCCTAGGCATGTGTTCCATATATAGTCATACGTGCTCGCAATGAGAACTTGCACAACATCTTTTGTCCTGCCAGCCCGTTTGCAGCGGGGCCTTTAGGGAACTACTGGCAATTAAGGTGCTCCTTTTAATAGAGCACCGGAGCAAAGCATTAACACTCTGTGAACACATGTGATCCTCACATCAAAGCCTTTCCCTTCCGGTTATCCCGATTTCTGTCACTTCGGGGCCATAGGTTCCGGATAACAACGTGTGTATACAACTTGTAGATAAGACCAAAAACAATACTATCATAATGAATCAATAACATGTTCAGATCTGAAATCATGGCACTCGGGCCCTAGTGACAAGCATTAAGCACAACAAGTTGCAACAAAGTCATAAAGCACTAATAAAAGATACTAAGCACCATGCCCTAACAATCTGATGCCATTACTGAACGATCTCATCCAATCCCTACCATCCCCATAGCCTACAGTGGGGGATTACTCATAGATGGGGGAAACATGGATGGTCGATGGAGATGATGGTGAAGATCGATGGAGATGGCTCTCGGGGCACTTCCCCGCCCCGGCAGGGTGCCGGAACAGAGACTTTTTGTCACCCGAATCTCCCCTGTAGCATCCTAATTGTCTGACAATGGTAATGCTACTTGGTCTAGTAAGCTAATGGCTACTCCTTACATATATTTGTTGCATCATAATTATATCATGCTCATGTCATCATGCCACCTTGCATTTGAGCATCATATAAAACCCTATTGATTTGGTTCTTCTCTCATATGCATTATTAATTGTATTTGGCTCTTGATATATTGTATTTGAATCTTGATAAATGCTTGATTCCCAAGTTGAGTTGGGGGCATATCTTTTATTCCACTCCACCACCTTTCTTTGTCACCACCTTATTATTCCACCATCCTAATTACCCATGGGCTTTTATCTTATTTTGGCATTTACTCTAGCTCATGTGGGTTGGGATGGATTCAACTATAATATCTTTTGCTTGGCCTTTATTCCATTTTTTGGGAATGCATAAGAATAATGCCATATTATTATTATTGTTTTCACAAAATAAAACATGGCATTTAATATTTTGCATGGGCCATGCAACCATCACCACCATGTGTTCTCCTTTGGTTTTTATTTGTTTTATGAGTGGATTATCTTCTTAAGCTTCCTCTTCCTCTAAATCATTTTTCCACCTTAATCTTGTATCCTTGCCATGTGCATCAAGGCCCCCTTCTCATCTACCCTCACAAGTGCAATTACACATGTAGGGTCATGTGAGATCATTTATCTCATCACCTTTTTCTCCCATCTCTATCTCCATGTCATCATCACCCACTTGATGGAGCTTGTTGTTAATTATGCTAAAATCATACCCCATGTTCTCTCATTCCTCTCCTTCTCACCTCCATCCATGTATGACTAAGGGTGACTCTAACCAAACCCTAACACCTACCCTCTCTCTCTAATCTCTCACTCTAGCCCTCTCTCCAAACCCTAACATCTAATAAAACCCTAGCCCTAGCTACCATCTCTCCATGCCGAGGCTTCCCTCTCTCTCCCTGCCAGCAGGCCCCACCCCAGCTACCCTCTCTAACCTACCCAAACCCTAACCCGAGCCATCTACTCCCTCCTAACCTAGCTAACCCAAGCCTCCCTCTATCTTTTCTCTCCCTTCCTCTATGCCATGCTGGCCCCAGCTGCACCACCACGCCGTCCCCACCTGGCAGCCTCCACCCTACCCTGCCCCTGCCTGGCTGCTCACGTCGAGCACGTGAGGAGGAGGAGAAAAAGTGGCCGAAGCCACTTTATCTCCAACCTGATCCCCACGGCGGCCTCTCCTCTCTCCCTATCGCATTACATCCTTCCTCCCGCCTCCTGGCATCGCCTAGATCCACCCCAGGGCCTTGCCCTCTTCCCCTGCCTCTCCACCGACGCCAACTCCTCTCGCCGGTCATCGCCAGTACCACCGTCGGGTCCTCGTTCCAGCCGGCGAGCACGACGTGGAAGTGGTCGAGGAGCCCGAGGAGGACCCCCTGCTTCGCCCCGTACCCGCCAGCGAGGAGGAGGAGCACCAGAACCACCGCCGCCCTGACGCAAACCCTAGTTTCGGGTCGTCTGCAACCTCGCCGCTCCGCAGCTTCCCGCCTCGATCCGAGCCCTCCGTCGAGCCTGCGGTGAGGAAGCTTTTTCTTGTGCGCGTGTGCCCAGTCAACCGTGGCCCACCGTCAGTGACTTGGGCTAGCATCTTCTGGGTGTAAAAAGTCCTGGCGAATTTCTATTTAAATAAAAATGATTCCAGTAAATGTTTAAATTCAAATTCAAATCTGTTTTTAAATAACTTTTGAATTATAAATCCAAACGATACATATAATATATGTTTTTGAATCAGAAAAATGTGAGGAATTCAAATATGCCCTTCAAAATAATGTTTGACCACTTTAAATTTTCGAGATGATTAAAATTACAATAAAATGCCCTTTTCCTTAATAAATTAATAACTTTAATTCCATAACTCCAAATTTGTCAAATAATATGTCTAAATCGATCAGCGCGATGAGCCCGTTCTATCTATGCAGTCCTTGTTCTGAATTCAAGCATGCATCATGCCATATTTAAAAATCAGAACTGTTTATGACAATAAAACTTGGCTAAATAATTAATAAAATGCTTTATTCTTGCACCGCACCTCACCCTTGCCATGCTACTTTAATGTCATGTAAATTGTGCATCATTCATCATGGCATGCTCGTTTGCTTGTCGCATTTTAATTCATATGCTTGTGCACTTTATTTATGTTGGCCCTTGTTTGTTTGGTTCTTCTTCGAATAGCCGCCCAACAGGAGAATTACCAGGAATCACAGGAGTACTACCCAGATCCATCTCTCGCTTCACCTGAGCTGACAGGCAAACACTACCACATGCTTGCATACATATAGTACCTATTGCCTCTATCTTATTCTTGCATCATTGAGTCGCGATTGCATTAAATTGAATCCCAAGTATTGCATAGCCTTTACTTTTAAACCCCACCGAAGCTTGTTCCTCCATCCCATGAGCCATTACTACAGGAGTTGTTTGAGCCATGCGAGTCGTAGAAAAGCATGTGTAGGGTATGTGAGTGTATGATGAATAATGAGGTACCTAAACAACACAACCTGAGTAGTAATGGGATAACTAATGAAAGAGGCACCAGTGAGCAATATCTGCTATTTGGTTTTTCATGCTCACTTGTGTCCCGTCGGACCCCGAGTACTTGATTCCTGTTCCTTGACTATTCGCACTATCCACATCCGGGAGGCCTTATGGACCCCCCTGAGCCAGAGCTTGATTCATTCTTATTTCTTGGGGCCACAAGTAGTTTGGGGTTTTATTACTATCCTGTACTTATGCCATGTTACTGTTTTATTTAAGATTGTGCGAGGAGCACCTGTACTGTTTTGGATGCGGAGTGTTTTCGTGGTATCGATAAGCCCAGTCACATTTTTCAGGTTCCCAGTCGTTTACAGCCATTGGTGCAAACCTTGGGTCCGTCTCGGAGCCGGCCAACTTCGTTGCGGGTAGCTTAATGGGGTGCCCCCTGAAATATTTCTGAATCCTGTGATCGCTTTGTCGTGAATGCCTCGTTGGGTTTTGATTTGGTTTTTTCGAGGTTGATCGAGTGTGTGTTGCTATTCGTGCACCCCTGCAGGGTAAATCTTTCTGAAAGCCGTGTCCGCGGTAATAGACGACTTGGAGCACAGTTTCTCGATCATAGACAAGTATAACTAAAGTACCGCTTTTAATCTGACTAAGTATCTGATTAGTAAATAGTGCAATACTCATGGAATGGTTAATAAAACTGCCAACGGATGATGGGGGTTGTTCATCCGCTTCCTCGTTGGTAAGCGAGGAGGAGGATGGATCTGTTAATTATACTGTTATAACTGTTGTTCTTAATTCACGGGCATCCGTCTATCATTGGTTAGGCGGATAGTTAGCGAGTATCTATAGAATTGTTAGCTATTATCTTTTGCTGCAATTGCGTCACCCCAGGTTGTGTCCCCTTTTGTGGCATAAAGACTTGTTGAGTACCCCTAGGGTCTCACACGATAAATTGTTTGATTTAGATGAACAGGTGTACTCGC
Source organism: Avena eriantha (assembly GCA_910589775.1). NCBI lineage: Eukaryota > Viridiplantae > Streptophyta > Magnoliopsida > Poales > Poaceae > Avena > Avena eriantha. Next base: position 128,036,282 of record OU342743.1, on the reverse strand, counting down.
AAGATGGATACTGGGTGGAGGAGACAGATGATGTTGGCAACGATCATTCGGTGTAGAGATTCCGGGAACGGGGATCCGTGAGATCTATGGGCGGGATGTGTTTATTTATGGGGCATCTTATGCCGATTTGCTTCATATCCGTACTCGGATCTTGTTTTCCGCTTCCGCCTGATACTCTGATGTTTGTTGTATGAGGAGCTATCCTAAATTATTATCTCTATCTAGGATATTTGAATCTTGCCGTATGGCGTTGCAATATTTCTATTTCTTTTAGATGGAATGGCTCTGAGGACTGTTGTATGTGGCTTGCATACATACTCACTTGTGTATGTAGTTGATCCCTTCGTCTGCCGATTACGCCGCTTGTTCTTGTCCCGATGTTCTGAAAGTGGTTAGGCGGCCGAAAGGTCTACCGTGAGTGGCCCCGGGCCCCATCGTACTATTTTAACCACTTTTGCTCATCCAGACATGCAACTAAGAGCGTAATTCACCGAGGTAGTTACAATCCCTTTGGTGGCGGCGGCGCAGCGGAACTTTTCGTCGAAAAACGTCGAACCCCCAGGAGTTTTTAGGTCAGAAGGCTTCTTATAGGCGAAGAGAGAGGCCGAGGGGGTGCCTAGGGCCACCACACCATGCCCTGGCGCGGCCAGGCCCAGCCCGTGCCTACGGGTGGTGTGGCCAGACCCTGGCCCTCCTCCGTCTCGTATTTTGGCTCCGTGAGTCTTCTGGAAAAATAGGCACTTTGGCTTTTGTCCCGTCCAATTCCGAGAATATTCATTTTCTGACTTTCCTGGAACCAAAAATAGCAGAAAACAGGCAGCTGGCACTGTGGCTCTTGTTAATAGGTTAGTCCAAGAAATCATATGAAAAGTACTCCAAAGTGTGGACAAAACACAAGAAAGTGGATAAACCAAGCATGGAGCATCAAAAATTATAGATACATTTGCAATGTATCAACATCCCCAAGCTTAACTCCTGCTCGTCCTCGAGTAGGTAAGTGATAAAAAGAAAGAATAATTTTTGAGGTGACATGCACCATCAAAGACATGATCAAAGTATTTGTAAAACATTCAAAGCTAGGATCATAGTACTTCAATCATAACATGAAAGACAAAATTCTAGCAATAAGACAAAGAAACGATGATGCAACATGAAAAGGCACAAACAAAAGATTCATGAATAACAATGCTTTGCAAGACGTTTGCTTGTTTCACATAAAGAAAACATAGCATAGTGGCATTCAGCTTGTCCCTCATAGAGTAGCAAACATAAATGCATAGGACACCTTCAAAGTTTACAAGAGTGACTAGATACAAATAGTTTAAAACAAGCAATATAAAGGTATGCATCAATCAACAAGTCTTGGGACAATGCACATAGAACTAAGAATGGCCACTATGCTCTCAAGAAAGTGCTCATAGAATGTGTGAAGACTCAACAAGGAAATAAACAGGTTTTGAAAAGTTTGAAAGGCTTCCAAATGCTGAAAGTATGGCACTCGTTAGCTTTGAGCTCTCATTGCCCCTATCATAAGCATCTTTAAGTGGTAAAGGTTAAAGTGACACAACTAAGAGGATATGCTTGACAAGTTATAAATCGAAGTCTCATGCCCCTTACTTACGAAGACCGATCCTCATGCTACTCAACTTCAGTCACGAGTAAGCTCTTGTCATTGTAAGTATATGCGTATCATAGAGAACCGCCAACGGGGTACCCCTTGCACATGATACAGGAGCTATCCCATAATCAAAATGACAAGGCAAGCAGACAATGAGCATCTCAGCGATCTTTTTTATTTACTATGTGCATAGATTTTTATTGAGGATGCTTCATAGAATGCTCGTTATGGTTATGCTGCAAGTTTCCACCATGATTAGGCATGGCTTAGGCTAGCAGCCCAGGCGTTTCTCTAACATACATACAAACTCCATGATCTTAAAAGTTCCACTTTTATTTCACACCGCCGGGATCCATCAGCAAAAGAACATGATATCAACTAGGTACAAGGTACCAATGAAGTGTTGAAAGCGGTCCCCATGATACATGGTTCTGCTAACTTCAACTCATAAAGCGCAAGCATATACGCAACAAAGAAGGACGCAATGGTTCAGGTTTATTAAATGCAAGAAAATAAAGTGTGCCATCAAGTTCGTGAGAGCTTTACTAACTAACTTTATCATAACAAGCAAACATTTTATTCGGAAGAAAAACAAGGCCTATTGAATATGCACGGAAGTAGCAAATGATGCTAATAGGTAGGTATGGTGGACACTTTGGCAATATTTGGTTTAGGGAGTTGGAAACTTGAGTAAGACATACTCAGTGAAAGTGAAGGCTAGCAATAGTAAGGGAGCGACAAACGAGAGAGCAATAATGGCCATAATCATGCAGAGCGACAAAACATCATTGATCAAAGCATAAAGTGATACTACAAGTTGAAAACTAAAGGATCATAAAGGCTATGGTGACTTGAGATAGTCATAACATGGTGTGAGAATGTGCCAAGTCAACCCAAATAAAGCATCAAAGGAGAAAACCACAATTCTATGCTTTAATATGCTAACACAACGCATGATTCATCCAAGGCACATTAAGAAATCTCAATTGTTTATAACAAGTCATTCTACAACAAAGAATACTAAGCATAAAGCCAAAACAATATCAAGCATGGCATGACAAAGCATAGGCCACAGTCAAAAACAAGCTCTCTTTACCACTTAAGCATGAACTTTCCTACTCTTTCCCAAGCCAAACCAAACTATTTGAAAGCCAATGTATGAAAGAGGGGGTCCAACCAATTTATTAAGAAAACTAAGCAAACCACGCAAACTAAAAAACCAAAACGAAAACGAAAAAGAAGACGCTCCAAGAACAACACAACTGTGCATGAAACAATAAAAATAAAGTGTTTGGAAGAAACCTAGGATTTTTATTGATGAAGAAGGGGATGCCTTGGGCATCCCCAAGCTTTGACGCTTGTACTTCTTGGATATTTCTTGGGGTGACACGCGTGGCATCCACAAGCTTGAGCTTTAGTCCATCCTTCATCTCATTACTCATTCCTTCCATACACCTGAAATTTTTCCTTCATACAAAACTTCACACAATCTTTATTAGCAACATTAGTGCACTCAAGATAAATAAGTATTAAGGTTCAGTTCTAACACCAAATAAAATTCCATTAGAACACTAGATACTGTAGCACTTCCCTCAACAAGCTCAATTCCCCAAAAGAACTCAAGAAGGAACCAACAAGAAGCAAATGCAGAAAATGGCAGAAATCTGTCAAAACATACCAGCAGGTAAAGACGAATTTTTTCGAAGACCTTATGTTGCTCAAATCAAAAAGTGTTGAACTAACTAAAGTTAGATAACCACCTGGGGCAAAAGCACAAAACAATACAGCTTAATTAGACATACAGAGCTCTCTCACAAATTTTTATGGTGAAGCACAAAAATCTGTTTCGGAACAGTAACTTTCCCAATCATTACTTCTCTCTCATTAGAGGTTACTCTTGGCACAAAAAGCAAATAAAAAGGATAAGGAGCGGTTATTACTGGATTAATAACTTCCAAGACTCATCTAAAACTTTTGGGTTATCTCCCAATAAGTACTTTTCTTTAATGCCTTTAAGTTAGGCATAAGCAAAAACTAAAATGGATAGAATAGAAGTAAGCGAAGATAATCATGGTGAAAATATTGTTTTGTTCAATGGAATCCTTTTGTTAACAAGGTTGATCAGGTCTTGTTACCAAAACAATTCCATATGAGACAAAACTTTGTATCCCACTAATGATTATGTTACCTCAACCTTGATAGCAATGGTCCCAATCATAATAGTTTCAAATTTTTCTCTTCGTATGGGACAATATATTTCTCCAACTTGAATGCCCTCAACATGTTCAATTGAATTCAAACCATAAGTCCTTTCAATCTTCTTGAGGAAATAGACAATGTGTTCATTGAAGGTCACCTTCCCTTGATTACAACTAATAACAGCTCCTGCAATATTTAAGAAAAGGTCTCCCAAGAATAATAGACATATTGTCATCTTCAGGCATAAAAGTTTGAGAGGATGCTCTCATAAGAAATATGAAGTGAAGTAAAAGAGAGCATCAAGAAGCAAATCCAAAACACATTTAAGTCTAACCCACTTCCTATGCATAGGAATCATGTATGCAAATAAATTCACAAAGAACAAAGTGACAAGCATAGGAAGATAAAACAAGAGTAATTTCAAAACTTTCAGCACACAGAGAGGTGCTTCAATACCATGAAAACTTCCACAACCATATTTTCCTCTCTCATAATAATTTTCAGTAGCCTCATGAATAAACTCAACAATATAACTATCACATAAAGCATGCTCTTCATGATCTACAAGCACTAGAGCTTTATTATAAATATTTTCAAGAGAAACCTCAGGAACATAACATTCATTCTCCTTTAGTAAGCAAGGGGGACAATCAAATAATGTAAGGGATAAAGAGTTACTCTCATTAGAAGGTAGGAATGGGTAGCTAATCCATTCTTCCTCCTTTTGTTCATCACTCTCCTCCTCTTTTTCATCTAATGAGATTTCAGGTTCATCAATTTCTTCTTCCATAGGATCCGGCAAGGCATTAGTCTCTTCCATTTATGGAGAGAATCTATTAAAATACTCAAGAATAGAGCCATTTTCATCCTTGTAGTTATCAAAGCAAAATTTAAGTATACCATACACCTCATATTTGTAAGGTGAATCATCTATACTTTCAAGCAAACTAGCAAGTTCAAAAGCACCCTTCCAAGCAATAAATTCTTCAATTTGTTCTGCAACATAAAAGTCATAAATTCCTTTAGCATAGGAAGATATGGTATCATTATCATTACACTCACATTGAAAAGGGAGGTGTTTATACCACTTTCTGCAACGAGACTCATCACAGCAATAAGTAACATTATAAGTAGAGCACACATTTCTAGCAATGGTATACAATCTATCAATTTGTTCCCATAAGTGTTTCCCTTTTTGTGACAAGCGGTGTTCCTTATAATAATATTTTTGATCTTCCGTGAACCCACCTTGCCAATAAGCTTCCAGTTCAAAGAAACCAACCATTGCCAACAAGCATGATAAAGCAAGACAATAATAGACCAACGAAAATAACAACTAGAGTAGGAACTATTTTTTTTGTATTTTTGATAAAGAAACAAGCAAACAAGGAGAAAGATAAACTTAGCTTGAACAATAGTGATTCCAAGTGAACTTGATAAATAAAGCTATGCTCCCCGGCAATGGCGCCAGAAAATAGTCTTGATGACCCACAAGTATAGGGGGTGTATCGCAGTATTTTCGAGGGAAGTGAAACCCAATTTATTGATTCGACACAAGGGGAGCCAAAGAATATTTATAAGCCTTAACAACTGAGTTGTCAATTCTGTTGCACCTGGAAACAATCTTGCTCACAGTAGTTTATCAGTAGCAACAGTTTTGTAGTAGGAATAGCAAAGTAACAGCACTAGTAAAGCAAAGACAGTAGTAACAAAAGCAGTAAACAGTGGGATTCGAGTGCGGTAGGCATAGGGATGGATGGATGGGCGTTGCATGGACAAGACAATTCACATAGCAATCAAAACATAGGGCAATTGCAGATAAATAAGATAAAGCACCCAAGTATTAGGCAATCCTAGGCATGTGTTCCATATATAGTCATACGTGCTCGCAATGAGAACTTGCACAACATCTTTTGTCCTGCCAGCCCGTTTGCAGCGGGGCCTCTAGGGAACTACTGGCAATTAAGGTGCTCCTTTTAATAGAGCACCGGAGCAAAGCATTAACACTCCATGAACACATGTGATCCTCACATCAAAGCCTTTCCCTTCCGGTTATCTCGATTTCTGTCACTTCAGGGCCATAGGTTCCGGACAACAACGTGTGTATACAACTTGTAGATAAGACCAAAAACAATACTATCATAATGAATCAATAACATGTTCAGATCTGAAATCATGGCACTCGGGCCCTAGTGACAAGCATTAAGCACAACAAGTTGCAACAAAGTCATAAAGCACTAATAAAAGATACTAGGCACCATGCCCTAACAATCTGATGCCATTACATGAACGATCTCATCCAATCCCTACCATCCCCATAGCCTACAGCGGGGGATTACTCACTCATAGATGGGGGAAACATGGATGGTCGATGGAGATGATGGTGAAGATCGATGGAGATGGCTCTAGGGGCACTTCCCCGTCTCGGCAGGGTGCCGGAACAGAGACTTTCTATCCCCCGAATCTCCCCTTTGGTGGCGGCAGCACAGCGGAACTTTTCGTGGAAAAACATCGAACCCCCAGGAGTTTTTAGGTCAGAAGGCTTCTTATAGGCGAAGAGAGAGGCCGAGGGGGTGCCTGGGGCCACCACACCATGCCCTTGCGCGCCCAGCCCGCGCCTAGGGGTGGTGTGGCCAGCCCCTGGCCCTCCTCCGTCTCGTATTCTGGCTCTGCGAGTCTTCTGGAAAAATAGGCACTTTGGCTTTTGTCCCGTCCAATTCCGAGAATATTCATTTTCTGACTTTCCTGGAACCAAAAACAGCAGAAAACAGGCAGCTGGCACTGTGGCTCTTGTTAATAGGTTAGTCCAAGAAATCATATGAAAAGTACTCCAAAGTGTGGACAAAACACAAGAAAGTGGATAAAACCAAGCATGGAGCATCAAAAATTGTAGATACATTTGCAATGTATCAACTGGTATGCAGGACTAGTTGCTTGCTACCCTCTGATCCGGTAGCGGGAGACTCGGAAGCAGAGCCCTTGGCTGGCTCGACAACTTTCTTGAGCCTACCGGAAGAGGCTGGGCGCTGGAGAAGAGCCGAGGCTGCAGATCCGGACGGCGCCTGGGAAGCTGGCTGGAAGATATCCACCACAGACACCATTGATCTAGAGGCAGCGGATTGATATTTTCTCTTCGGCAGCTTAGTTGTTGATGCTGTTGTTGTCTTTGGTGGTGGAGCTGGCGCTTTGGTTCGTGCTGCTGGTGCTATTGCTACTGCTGGTTCTGGTGCTACTAGGTTGTTGTTGCTGATGTTGGTTCTGGTACTGCTGCTGGTGCTGGTTGTGCTAGTGATGGTACTGTTGATGCTGGTACTGATGGTACAGGGTTTACTAGAATGACTGGTATCGAGGAAACAGGAGTTGAAGAAGAAATTGTTTGGGGCAGTGCCGATGAGGCTGGCACCTCAGAACTGGACGGTGGTGGCAAAGCAGAAGTGCTGGGAAGATCCGGCATAGTCGTATCCTCGGCCGCTCCGCTACCCTCCATGTCGATGTTGCCCTCCTGATGACGAGGTGGGCTCTGATTAGGCGCAGCCGCGGAGTCCTCGTGGATAGGACTCAGCAGACGAACGTCGTCATCGCGAGGGGGCGGGGGTAAGAACCGCTCCGGATCGTAGAAGAGATGCTGGGGCCGCTCTGGGAAGTAACCCTGGGGGCGCTGGAGAAATGAAAAAATAGCAAATCAGAAAAAGAAAGAGAATAGGAATAAAGGCAAAAACAGAAACAAAAGAACTCAAAGGCAAATAGAAAAGGGACAACAACTTACTCATTCGAGGTTGGGGGTGCCCTAAGGTTTGGGCGCCCTCCGGACCGTGCTCTTGGCCACTGGCTTGGCCGAGGCTTTCACCCCGGACTTCTTCTGCCTCTTCTTGTGCGGTGGCGCCTCCGAAGCTGCAGCCGAGGTAGCCATGCGCTTCTGGGAAGGGGCAGGAGCCGGATCACCCGTGGCGAGAGGGGGAACCTCGAGGACCTGACCGTCCGGGTTAGCTGAATATCCGGACATAAGCGGGAATGCGTAAGAAATGGGCACCGGATGAAGTACCTCAAGAACCTCAACATCCGAGTCATCATCATCATGCCAATCCCTTAGAGAAGAGGCCTTACCAGAGGTGCGTTTGGTGTGGACAAGAAGCTCTCCGGGTCAGGCTCCTCCTCGTTTGGCTCGACACGATCTGCCACCCACTTGCTCCCCAGCACCCAGCCATCCTCAGGTGGTTGCTGGAGAAATCACTGAGAACAAAAGTATCGGTGGTCAAGTTAGAGATTGCCCGGCATACCAAGAAAATCCAGAAAAACAACAAGAGAGAAATTTACCTTTGGAGGAGGGTTATCCCAGGTATAGGGTGCAAGCCCCCATTCCCAAGCCTCGGAGAACTCCTTCTCCACGTTGAAGATGGCCTTGACCCGGCGGAACACCACCGAGTTGTTGAGCTTGAAAGAGGAAGTCCGGTGGGGGTCAAGGGGGCCGCTCAGGTAGCAGATCTTGTGGGCGCGCTTCTGCAGGGGGAGACCGGGCTGCAGACAAATGTGATCAAGATATCCTCGCCCTGCAACCTCTCCTTGAGAAGCTCCTTGATCTGGCGGTCGACCAAGTTCGCCAGAGCCGTGGGCCGCTTCGAGACGTTGTCCCACATAGAGGTGTCCAGGACTCCGAGCTTGAAGGGGAGGAGCCGGATCAAGCCCTTGTCAGTGGTATTCCGGACGTAGAAGAAGGTCCGGGCCCAGCCTTTGCAAGACTCGAGCCCTGTGACCCGGGGTAACGCGGAGTTCTTACGGGGAGATATGAAGGCCGCACCGCATTGGGTCAAGTGTTTCTTGGCCGGAGTAAGGTGCGGGTCCGGGACAACGTTTTTCCGCAGACCAAAGAACTTGATCCACATCTCCTTGGAGGGCTAGAGGCCGATGTACCCCTCTATGCCGGAGGCAAAAGAGGAAAGAGAGGCAATGGCATTGGTCAGGAGATGGTGCGGTTGCAATTGATAAGTGGAAATAAAGTCATGGAAGAAATCAGAAACAGGAAGGCCAAAGCCACGTTGGAAGTGGGAGAGAAAAATAACATACTCCCCTGGATTTGGAGAGGGAGTAATCTTGTTGGCGGCGAGACGGCAGGCAACACCCGTGGGGATGCGACGCGTCGCATATAGCCAGTCTATATCATCTTGGCAGATGAAGGCGCCAGCCCAGCCGCCACGCTCAGGGGCCTCCTCCCCTTCTTCTTCCTGGGCGACGACGGTGGCCTCCTCTTCAGTCATTGTGAGGTCAAGATCCTCGAGAATGAAATCAGAAAAGAGGTAGCCAGCCGCGGGGAATGTGGAAGCACAGGGCCCCATGGCGAGGAACTTGAACGGCGGCGACGCAGTCGCTAGGTGTGGTTGGTCGCAGTTGCGGCGGCGGAGCACTGACACAAAGGCGTTGGCGGCAGAGGCATCGCAGCGGAGAAGAAGAGAGGCAGGGGCGTGAAGTGTGGGGAACTTCCCCAAGATGGCCCCTGCCCCCTATTTAACCGCGCGTTGCGGGGCACGTAGTGGGATCCTTTGCGGTAGCCCAACCGCACTGTGTGGCCGTGTACGCAGCGGATCAACCAATCAGGTGTGAGCCACATCAAGGGGCACAGGAAATAAAAGATCATGTGACCGGGACATGATGATACAGTTAACGAGGTGTTGCCGCGATAAGACGTGCATAGCAGTTATTCTTGATATTACTACAGTAACTGGCGCAGTAAACAAGCGTCGCCCTTAAAATGAAGCAAAGTGATGATTACCCTCCACGTAGGACGTGGGGAAGCATATGAGGGAAGGAAAGATAACCCGGATACACGAGCTAAGACCCGGCCAGCAAGGAATAACTCGGGACGAGCCAAGGGAGCATCAACGTAAAGAGTCTGGATTACGAGATAACTCGGCCAAAGAAGAGCAGATTCGGATGGTGAACCTGATGTGGCTTTAACAGTTGAAGTTGCCAAGACTGCACCAGCTTCAGAGACTAATTTTGGGGGGATACCCCCGGGTAGGGTCACACTGGGGTATATAGGCCGAGTTAGCCGAGGTACGGCACGGTCAAAGCAAATGTAGGCCGGGTCACCTCAAGGCAGGCCGACTTACGGAGTAACCCGGCCCGTGGGGCAACTCCCTAGCATTAACCCGGCCGACATAAAATATATGTCGGCCATGTTTGTCTATCTATTATGCAGGTACCCTCGTAGCCGGGCTAGCCATGTGCTAGCCGGACTACCACTTGGCTTCCAAGAGAAGGAAGGAATCTCCCGCTAGTCAAAAGGTGGCCTTTTCTAGCTGTAGCGTGAGCGAAGCAAAGCAGAGGGAAGGACCAGCGGGGCAGGGTGACCAAGGTGACGCGAGCAGTGTCGGTTGATGTAGCCCATGTCTGGTGACGCTTAAAGGCATGGATTACATAGAGGGTTACGTCCATAGTCCGGACGAACTGTTAAAGTGAATAAAGAAGCATCTAGCTTTAACCAAGGGGCATATTCGGGGAATATGCTGCCACGTGTGCCCTAACTTTGTAACCCGGGCTCCCCTATAAAAGGAGCACCAGGGGCTCCATAGAAGGGGATCGATCATTTTCTCTGTCTAAGGTAGAACTTTGGAGCTAAGTTGTGGGGGGTAAGAGACATAGTCTCCTTCTCAAGAACAGCTCGAGGAGCACTTGTAACCACCATTGATAGAGGAAATACAACAACACTAGTGCGTGGAATCACCACGCTATTCCTCCCTGGATTCCCCTAGCGCTCATTGGCCCCATCTTTAGCCTATCCATGACATTTGTCGTGCCACCACCACGACAAAGACTCAGTGTCCTTCGACAACTGATGAGCAAAGTCGGATGAGTGCGATTATGTGTGCTTCTGCAGTCAGATCCATCATGTATGCTATGATTTGTACTAGGCCAGATGTTTCCTATGCTCTAAGTATTGTGAGCAGATACCAGGCTAACCCTGGAGAGATCCACTGGGCAGCGGCTAAAAATATCCTCAAGTACTTGAGAAAGACTAAGGATATGTTCCTGGTTTATGGGGGTGAGGATGAACTCAGTGTAAAGGGTTACACGGATGCGAGTTATCTCACTGACTCGGATGATTCTCGTTCGCAATCCGGATATGTGTTTGTGATAAACAGAGGGGCTATGAGCTGGAAGATTTCCAAGCAAGAGACGACGTCTGCGTCTACGACAGAGGCTAAGTATATTGCTGCCTCGGAGGCGGCAAAGGAAGCTGTTTGGATGAGGAATTTCCTCATGGATCTTGGTGTGGTTCAAGGCTCGTCCAATCCGTTAGAAGTGTATTGCTACAACAATGGTGCTATTGCACAAGCCAAGGAACCTAGACAACACCAGAGAACAAACATATAATCATGCGGTACCACCTGATTCGCCCGTTCATGGATCAAGGTGATATCAAGTTATGCAAGGTACACACGGATGCAAACATTGCGGATCCGTTGACAAAACCGTTACCACAGCCGAAGTATGAGGCGCACCTAAGAGCTATGGCCATTAGATGCCTAGACATGTGATGTCTGATGATTGACTCTAGTGCAAGTGGGAGACTGTTGGGAATACGCCCTAGAGGCAATCATGTATGATGTTATTCCCAGTGTATTCATAAAGTTTTTGTCCTTATATGAACTACTGATATGTATCATTGAATATGTGATTCGATTGTGGAACTATATATTCATGTTGTTCATACTAATTGTCCTTGGTCGTTGAGGTTGTGTTGGACACACAACTTAGACTAATGTGAAAGTCGGCTGATGACTCGGTTCCACTTGTTATGGGCATGGAGATGTGATTCCGACTTGCACGTATTCAACTAAAGAGTTTAGCGAGTCGGACTGATCCATATTGAGATACAACGAACATGTCGTCATTTGTATATCTCAATCAATATAATCCTTAGACCCGAGGTTATTGCACAATCCGAGTTGTGGATCACCGACTTAGGTTCTATCAAACGTTGTTCCGTCAAAGGGCAGTTATAAAGGTAGAGTTCGGGTCAACTGAGAATCAAGCTGCGTGATGTGGATGACCAAGATGGGATTTTACCCCTCCGATTGGAGAGATATTCTCTGAGCCCTCTCGGAAGATATGATTTGGAAAGCATGGCCATGGACGACTCGGTTAAGTGTTAGCTGAGGCGTTCGACTAAGAGTTAGTCAGATGAATCACTTATCTCGGATCGAGAAAAAGAGTTGAACTATTTAAGGGATGACGATTATTCGTCTATAGTCCGACAAGGCATATCGTGAGGCAAAAGGGACTCAGACGAAAGTCGCATTGGAAGGTATGTCGTCATGACTCTTTGGTACTTGGGAGTCGGCACGTTCTGCTAGGAGCCGCTACCGACTGACCAGTCACGAGTGAGACTCGGATCATGTCCGAGTCACCATGAGCCTATCGGGTCACACACTTAAGAGTGGGAGCAAGTTTGGGTTAGACCCGAATTGGAAACAGACTGAGTCAGTGAATTGGACTCGCAGTGACTAATATAGGCCTTTTAGTGAATGAGCCACAAGTGAGTGGATCCCACTTCCACTCCCTATATAAGATGGGGCGCAGGTGCTTAGAGTACACGATTAGGTCATTCCATGCGTTGGAAACCCTAGCTCCAGTTCAGTCCAGCCGCCGTATCGGACCTAGCAGTCCACCGTCGGCGCTCCTCCTCGGATGTGTGGATACTGGCGGAGGTGTTGTACGTTCAGCACTTCGACGATCGTGGATCGGAACGGATCGTGAGGACTGCACTGCATCAAGCGATGTGCTTCATCGATTCCGCAACTGCGCGTCTAGTGGTAATTCTCGTGGCCTACTACCTCAGCTAGATCTTGGGATCCGCGTAGGGAAAAAGTTTTGTTTATCTCTACGTGGCCCATTAGAAAGTACTCTAATAATCTCATCCATCACATGGGCGACGATACTAGTTTGTGTATTATATGCATTTGGTACTATAGATGTTCATATTGGGAGCTTGTAGTGTTTTGGTCCTGCAGATCTACGGCTCGAGATCTGACGGTTTGTCCTCCGATGCTTTGACCCGTCAGTGTCTTGGTAGCATCGGGATGGTGGAGAAAGTTTTGATTTTACAATGGTATAAGCATGGTTCGTCATTTTAAGATTACAATTTTTTTTCTTCCAGGATAGCACATATGGGTGGCTTGCATGTAATTCAGGTTACTTTTTAAAACCTTTGAGTCTTAGACGACTATATAGAACCTTTGAGGTTTGTGGAGCATGTTCAGGTACACATCTGCATTCTAGACCCTAAAGAGTAATAGAGGCACAAAAATATAAGATAAAGTGTTCAACCAAAAGCAAAAGGTAAAACATAAGAGCACAATTAAACTCTCTAAAAGGATTTATTTATCCTAATGACAAAAACCAGTAAGCTAGTATGGCGCCTGCACGAGAAGAGAGAGATACCAAATGGTAATTAAAATAAATGGGTAACAAGACAATGTCAACGAAAATAAATGGGTAGCAAGTATATATGTTTGTACCTCTGTACTACTGAATCTGACCAAATAAATGGGTAGCAAGTACTCTGTTTTGACAGCCCACGGGCAGACATAAAATACAGTATTTTCCAAATAAGATTATATGCCATACGAAATTCACAGGCATTAAAGAAAAAAATAATAGGATAATTTAATGACAGAACTGGTGCTCCGTAACACGAATACTGTTTTTCTAGGGAAAGCCATCCAGCTCCTTAACATCATTTATCAGAAAAGGCAGGAGAAGGCCAGTGGGTTCATCGTCGACCCAATAATGAGTAGAATTTATAAAAACAGATCTAGCTATCTCATGCGCTGCCACATTGGCTTCCTTGGGCAATGCTCAGACCGAACTATTTCAAAACCACTTGCTAAGTTTGCACACTCCTGAAATGTACCTGAAACTATACTGGGAGTGTATTGAACAGTTCCAAAATTTGCTAAAAAGAAAAAGGCACATGAGAGCCGCTAGATACCCTGAACATGAGATTAATTAAAATCATTGTGCCAGTAGCTTCCACTAGGATCTTGAATTGTCAGCGAAAGATTTGGAGTATAATTTTCTATAGTAAACTGCATGTAGCCAGCATTGATCTGGCATAACAGCAAGAAAACCACCAGAGCAGTTTTACTGGCGAATTAATCAAAATCGGCACAAAAATAAAAGGCATTGCTTTGCTGGAAAAATATTATGGCAACTTTGTCATCCCAGTGCATTATTTATGCAAGCCACTATGTCTGAAACTGGTTTGAATGCACAAAACCAAATTGTCCACCGTTCTCCAATCTGAACTACATCCACATATTTTTATATAAAGTTTCTCCGGATAGATATCACTTGACAAGTACAATCAAAAGTCTGAGGTGGAGAAAACAATAAGAATTTCCCTATTGATAAATCTGAGAATCGTGTATTTTATAAATTTGAAAATCAGTGGCTTTCCTATTAATTAGGACCTCGTTACCGGTTAGAAACTTCAGCCGGAGGACCAAGTTCTGAGGCCAACAGTGGGTGGCATAGGGATAATCAAACCAGGACGGCAAAGAAATACCCGAGATTCGAGTTAAACTGAGACAACAATTTGTATATATATATATCACAATAGAGCGTGTTCAAACTTACAAAATTTTGTAACTCGAAAATGCCTTACTTACAGATCATTGCATTATTGCCCGGAGATGAACCAAAGTTTCCGTGCCATATTTTTCAAAGACATCCAGTGCCATGAGAGAGAAAAAGAAAGGAATCCATGTACATACCAGGACCAGAACTCTCCAGGTGCCAGAAAAAAAGAAGGGTCAGAGCACAAAATTCGAATCCAAAGGTTGCAACACATAGTAGTAGATTTTCAAAGTGAGAAGTAAGCAAAGACCAGAAATATTTCAGATACTAAATGTATTAATCATGGTTCAAATTTATTGACGCCGCATAAAGTTGGGTACATGAGTGCATTCAAACCCCAGCATGGTCTAGTACAAATTAATGAAAGTCTGACAACTGAATGCTGCTGGTATTCAAGATCTAACTCTAATATCCTCAGACAAATGGATAATTGTGAAGCTGAACTACGCAAGCAAGACTTTTAGCGGTCATCTGCCAACGACTCTGAGAGCAAGGGAACATATGGAAGAAAAGGTGTCCTCTCATAATCATACGCAAAACATCGCCAGTCAAGCTCATGTATAAAGCTCAGCTTCCTGCAGCCCATTTCATATGAGACAAGGTAGTTCTCGTAGCCGCAAACTATGAAAATTATATTACGCTCTGGATGGAACGAGATAACTCATCTTGGAGAAACTCATCATCCGCCGCGAGGAAGAGTTGCGAGTTGTCGACATTATGCTTCAAGGTCCATTTTTGGGTAACGCGGTCCTCGAGAACCCAGACCG
Organism: Avena eriantha; assembly: GCA_910589775.1. Lineage (NCBI taxonomy): Eukaryota > Viridiplantae > Streptophyta > Magnoliopsida > Poales > Poaceae > Avena > Avena eriantha. The sequence continues at coordinate 128,021,063 of OU342743.1, read as the reverse complement.
ACAGTTCAGAACCACCGTAGCCAGCATTGCCCTGTGCCAGAAACAAGTGCCCCTGTGATGGGAAAACATTGTAGGCACAAGCGAAAACAGTGTGTTGTGGCTCAGGATTGCGGATGAGCCGCCAATGGTTTCCTTCCACGTCGACTGCCAATACCATATCACCGAGCACAGCCAGATAAAGGACCCCGTCTAAGAAAACACTTCTTGAGCGGCTGGGTATCGCAAACGAGTTGTGCTCGACGACAACGCTTCGATGCGTCCAAATTCTAGCTTTAGATGAGTAGGTCGCCAACAGTTTGATGAAACAGTGTCTTAGGTCGTGCTCCTCTGCACCCAAGACGAAGTCACCTATGAACTCGTAGACATGGAAGTGGGAGGAGACGGCGGGGTCGAACGCCAGGCGAGCGATCACCCTGTTGTCAGACCATTCGGTGGCAGGTACTTCCACCCATTTCTCCGTGGCAGGATTGCACACCACGTAATAAAGTAAAACCCTGAGTTCAGCGGGCTTCCAGCTCTGGCAGCGGCAGAGGAGGAGGCCGTTGCAGCAGTCCAAGACGTCGAGGCTGAGGCAATGGGGCAGGAACGGAAAGGAGATATCGACGAGAGGGTCGCCTTCCCCCGAGACATTGGTGAAGTGACGAGGATTCTCGGGATGATTCCATCTGCCTTTGTGGAAGAAGCCGGCGAGGGGCTGGCGCATCCTGCCGCGGTAGTCTGGGTGGGAGACGAGGTCGCGCCAGCGCGTGGAGACGCACTTGCAGCGGCAGACGGACTTGGAGGGCACGCGCGAGATGATGTCGGCGAGGATGTCGTCGGTGAGCTTGGCCGTCAGGTCGATCCCCTTCACGCCCTGCTTCCTCTTCTTCCTAGACCCGTGCGCCATCGCCGCCCCCATCAAGAAGAAGAGGAAACGACCACCGCTGCGCATCACGGGACGGCAGCGCGCCAGCGATCTAGGGTTCGGATCGCGCCCCTTCACGCTCTTCTTCTTCTTCGATCCCGGCGCCATCGAGGAGCGGTGAGAGCGCCGACGTTGGGTGCTGCTCCCGTCCGTGACGGCGAACGGGTTCTGTCGAGGCCTCTAGGGTTTGTCTGAGAGCCAAGGTGAAAATTGGAGGATCTGGGCCGTTACCAGCCCACAAGAAAATGCGGGCATCTGGAACCAGGGCAACGGCGAAGCCCATTATCAACACAGGAAAAAGGCCCATTACGTGTCTGCGCACTCGATGAAAGTTGATGGGGCTACATTGAACACTGCAACCGAAACAGTTCCCAGGCACAACACCTCTGCATTCTCAACCCTTAGTAAACAGAGAAAAAAGCAATATAGGACAAGTGTTCAGCCAAAAGTATTCGTGGTCTCAACTTTGTCCAGATTCATGTTAATGTTCTTAACTGTTAGACTAGATGTATTCGTATTTAGACAAAGTTAAAAACATTAATATAGACCGGAGGTAGTAATATTTTCTCTAATCTTCAGCGAACCACACACTACTTTTATTCTACTGTACAGTTGCAAATATCCAGAAGAAAATACATATTACAATACAAGCTAGAAGAAAATATATAGTACCCCTCTGTCACAAAATATAAGGCGCATAAGCATTAGATAAAAGTCAAACCTTACTAACTTCGATCACATGTTTAGAAAAGACTAAAACATCTACTCCCTCCGTTTCGAAATATAAGATGTTTTAGGTTTGTGAAAAGAGTTTATCAAGACCCATTTTAGTATGTAGGTTTACTCAAATAAGATGTGTGTAGCTTCACTCTAAAATGGGTCTAGATAAACTCTTTTGACAAACCTAAAACATCTTATATTTTGAAACGGAGGGAGTACAATATTAAATGGACACATTAGTAAAATATATTTTATGATAAATCTATTTATATTGTTCGCTATTGTAAATATTTATATTTTTGTGTATAACTTGGAATTGACTTTTGGCTGGGGGCGGTGCCCTCCTTTGTCGTTGGCACCAGGATGGCAGGAGGCCAGCCGGGAAGGATACAGACGGTGCCATGGCGGAGCACAAGGGCGGCGGCGTCGATCTGATGTGGTCATGCGGAAGGAATTAGGGGGAGGAGGTGTGGGGTGTGGTGTCCGGATAGGGCTGCGCTGGTGCCCGTCTATTTCCACCACCAAGCGGCAACACAACGATGGGTGGTTCGTGACACATAGGAACAAGAGACCAGGTTGCTCATGGGTGGGCGAAGTAAGAGCATTCCAACGGCGGGCCACAAATCGAACATCGAATTGGTTCGATTTGGTCCGTTTGCGGTATGCTCGGGATGCGTAGTCCGAACTGTCTGCCCGCGCGCCTAATGGACCAGCGCATTTTCCTCCCAAATTTCATTGAAATGAAATATAATGTACATATAGCCAAAAATGGCAAAAATACTTAGAAAAAACAACAAATTTAAAATGGCCTACTCGTCGTTGTCCTCCGTCAGATCGATCCACACTGGCTATGGCCACGACCATTGCGGGTGTGACAGTGGTGGGGGAGGGGCGCCATCTGCGAAGTGGGCGGTGATGGTGGCAGGTACGGGGGAAGTGGAGGCAAATTACAACACTTATTGTTCAAGTCATAAGCCAACAATCAAATTACAACGCTTATTGTTCAAATCAAATTACAATAATTGTCCAAATCCAATAATTAAATAAATAACGAAAGGTTCAAAGGGCAAACAAATTGATTGAACTCATGAATAATAGAGGGGGCTTCATCTTACGTGGTGTAGCCAATGATGCTGGATCAGGTATTGTTTGAGATGGACGTGGATGGCGCTGTTTTCAATCTTCTGATAAGTCTCAAGAAAAGCTTCAATGTGATCGGGGTTGAGTTGGGGCCTCGCTCGGGTTCCAACATTGTCATAGAAGAACTCTAAGTTCATATGGAGGATGACACAACATGTCATGATATTGTTTAGGGTTTTCTTATCCCAAAAACGAGCAGGACCACACATAATAGCAAATCTAGCTTACAGCACCCCAAAAGCCCTTTCACTGTTCTTGCGGGCTACTTCTTGAAATTGTGCAAATATAGTCTCGGCTCTAGTTTGGGGATCTGAAATAGTCTTCACAAATATACTCCAAGGAGGATATATGTTGTCAGTAAGATAGTATCCCAACGTGTAGTCATTGTTCATGACTTTGTAGTTGCAAGCAGGCTGTTCTCCTTTTGCCAAATTGGCAAAAATATGAGACCTCTACATCACATTGATGTCGTTGAGCGATCCAGGCAATCCAAAGAAGGCATACCAAATCCACAAGTCCTGCGACGCCATGGCCTCGAGCACAATGGTTGGATCATGGTTTTTTCCATAATATTAGCCATGACATGCCTTTAGGCAATTCTTCCACTGCTAATGCATAATCAATATACCTAGCATGGCTGGTCAGCTCCTCTTTTCATTCATTGCCATGAACCTTTTTGTGTCTTCCTCATTAGGAGCTCGCAGATAAACACTGAACACACAGATCATGACCTTCGCAAACCTCCGCACACACTCTAGTGTTGTGTCCTCACTAGTGCGAAGGTGTTCATCGGTATAATCCGCGGGGATGTCATATGTAATCATTCGCATAGCTGCCGAGATTTTTTGGTACGAGCTAAATCCAATTAATCTCGCACAGTTTCTATGGCGAGTGAAAAACCGCGAATTGACTTCGCAAGCTTCTACGATTTTCACAAGAAGTTCCCTGCGCCTACGAAAAGATGGGTCGGGTATGTTGGTACGTCGGTGAAGTAGTCCCGCATGAGCATCTCATGACGGACCATGCAGTTGCGCGGAATGCAAAGTCTGCACACCGTCCACCCTCACATGAACCAAGAGCTCGGGAGGAATCGAGCACACACCTCATCCATGGAGGCTGCGGCAACCTAGTCCTAGAACTTCGGCGAAGAGGCTGCTGTGGTTGCGGGGGCGGCGAATCAAGCAGCCCAGGTCGACGGCGCTGCCAGAACGGCCAAAATCGATGCATCCATGACGGTGGCGTTGGCAAGCAGCGGCGGCAAAGGGGGACGGGGTCAAATCCCCAGATCTGACATCCCACCGATGCGGATTTGAAGCTGGGGCCGACGGCGAGGGCGCGTCTTGGCCTACAACGACAGCGGCGCGAGACGACAGAATCGAGGGCGGCAGGACGTGACGCTGAAACCGTCGGTGCAGGTGGGACTGCCCGCGGGAGGCCCGCATACGTCCGCACAGTCCCACACAATTTAAGTGGGTGTCCCACGGGAGCCCTTGAAACTTATACGGGTGTCCACTATCCCACGTATGCCCACATATACCCGCAAATGCGTTACTGCAATTGTTGCTTGTATAATATTCATAAAAATATTTTAGTACATAATACGATCAACATTTAGCACTTCAATTTATCAATTGTCTTTTCCACTTTCTAAATGACTCGTCGTTCTTTCTACTAGGGATAATATTTGCTTGATTGCAAAATTCCTACTCCTTCCGATCCAAATTAATGTTGGAAAATTCTATTGACAGGTGCCGCACGCGTCTCTCCTCCGTGCGGCGGCTCTGAGATTGGTGAAACGCATCGCACGGCTTCCCTTATCTCTTTACCTTATCCTCTCGAGAGCTCCTCCTGCCACACAATCCCTCTTCTCTTTCTCTCACACAGATGAGGAGCACGCGGCGTAGAGCTCCGCCTACCGCCGTCGACGAGCATGAAGCCGTGGTGCCGCGCTGCGTCGGGGAGGCGGAGGAACACCGCACCGGGAGGCATCAGCGGAGGAGGTCGCCGCCCGTTGGCGAGCTCCGGCCCGAGAGGAGAAGGCTGCCATCGACGAGCATGCAGCGGCGATGCCACGCCGCATCCTGGAAGGTGGAGGAACGCCGTGCCGAGACACATCAGAGGAGGAGGCCACCACGCGCCAAGCACACATCAGGGGCCGCTGCATGTGGGAGGTGGAGAAACGCCGCGCCGGGAGGCATCAGCGGAGGAAGCAGCCGTCGCTGAGCATGCATAGCGGGCGCCACGTCGGGAGGAGGAACGCTGTGTTGGGGAAGCACCAAGGTCGCATGCATCAGGCAGATGCAAGTCAACAAACGCATGGAACCGCGCTAGGAGGACGCGCCCATCTCCGTCACCGTGAAAATCCAGCGGCCGTCATGATAGCTTTCTTGAGTTTTCCCTCTCCTATATCTCGATTTGTTTGCAGTTTTATCTGCTACATTTTGTCTCCTCTGAATGATCCCCAAGTTGGACTCACAACCAATCTGGCCATTATGTTTAGTTAATAGGGCAATTAGTGGCTTAAGCCTGGCAATTATGATTAATTAATCTAGAAATTTAGCAAGCATGCGGAAGCGGAAGATTCCTGCCAGATTGTTCAGTGCGACAAACACTATAAACCCGGCAATTGTGTGATTTGGACCTGGCAATCATGTTTAATTAATCAGAAATTTTAAACTTGGCAATCATGTTTAATTAATCTAACAATTTGGTGGCTTGATCCCGTCAATTACTAGTACTAGTAACATTTAACCTGGCATTTAGGCCTAATTAAGCCGGCAACATAAAACTAAGTAATTGGCAATTACTAACACTGCATATTTTATTTATCGATGCAGCCTTCTGCCTGCCATTTCATGTGACCGGGAGGAGAAAGTGTTGGCCTTGTTAATTGACGTGTGAACTGTGGGGCAGCTGCGCGTCTTTTAGCTTTTGGTGTCTCTCATGCCCTTGGCTTTTGCCTCGCTCGGGCAGCGGTTAGCAGCCGCCGCGCAAATTCAAAATATGCGGCGCCGCGCGTTATCATAGTCCATTAATATTCTCATATTGACTATATTCGGATGTATCTAGCAATAAAATATGACTAGATATATTCGAATCTAGACAAATGTGAAAATATTAATTTGGATCGAAGTAGATCTTTTGGTGTTCACTCGATTGTGGGCTTCCAACGAAAACCCACCATTTTTTTTGTTTATCCGTGGGTCTCGCATAGTCTTTTGTGGGTTTGGGTAGTGGGCTACGTGGGCAGCCCACTCCCCGCATGCACCCTGATCTGAAACTTGAGCGCGCCGAGAGAGAAATGTGTTTTTAGAATACGCTCGGGTCGGCATCGCAACCCGGAGACCCCTTTTCGGTGCCTGTTCGAGTCAGTTTTAATGCGCAGATCCGAAAACTGGCGGCGTTTTGAGTGCGTGAGAGTTGCTCTAAACGAGGCTCGGCGCACACTACCCATTCGTGTCGATCGGGTGCCGCGCGTGTGGATAAGCTGCCGGACACGTGTGAACGAGCATCCGAGACACGCAGGTAGCGACGATAGCCTAGTGCTGGCAGTAGTGAAAGCGATACTCCACCTACCTGTACACAGTTCTTGCCACAAGGAGGCGAGGCGAGGGAGGCGAGCCGGCCCAAATTAAGCTCTTCTGCCGCTGCTGGTACGAGCCCGAACGAAGATGGTGGCGCCGCGGCAGCTCTGCGCCAGCTTCTTGTTCCTGCTGTTGGCGTGTGCCGTGGCCCCGCGCACCATCAACTCCAAGCTGGTGACCAGCCTCCCTGGCTTCCACGGCCGCCTCCCCTTCAACCTCCACACTGGGTGGGTACCTCCATCTCCATCTCAATTTAAGTTTCTTCCGTTGGATTGATTCTCTCTTCTTCTTAAAAGCAACGTACTACTAGTATATAACAATTCAATTGATTTGCATGCAAGGTACGTGGAGGTTGACGAGGGCACGGAGCTCTTCTACTATTTCGTCCAGTCGGAGTCGGAGGCCCGCGCCGAGGAGTCGGAGGCCCCTTTCCTTCTCTGGCTCACCGGCGGGGACCGCTGCTCCGTCTTCAGCGGCCTCGCCAACGAAATCGGTACTAGTATCTCTAATCAACTAATTATAATTATTAATTCCCGTATCGTCTCCATCAGCAACACAATCCTTATCATCATCATGTTCACAATTGTCCAAGTGCTGGAAGCAATCATTCATATCTAATGCAGGTCCCATCAGATTCGTGGTGGAGCCCTACAATGGCAGCATCCCACGCCTGCAGGTCAATCCAAACTCATGGACCAAGGTAGGTAATATTGGTACCACCTTCTTGTTTCAGTTTCATCTCCAGCAGCAGCAGCAGGCTGCTGCCTGTAATCTCTACTTACATGCTAGTAGCAATACCATCGATCGCAGGTAGCACACATCCTGTTTGTTGATTCACCGGTTGGGGCTGGATTTTCCTATTCCAGACGACCCGAAGGCTACGAGGTGGGGGATGTATCCTCCTCAGTGCAGATCCATGACTTCCTTATCAAGTGGTTCAGCCACCACCCCAAATACCTCCAAAACCCTTTCTACATCGGGGGAGACTCCTATGCGGGGAAACTCGTACCATTCATCGCGCACATCATTTCACAAGGTACATTACATGCAGATATATTTGCAGCCTGTCTCTGTGTGCAAACTGGGAGTAGGGTTCATTGTTTCATTTCACTAAGCTTCTTTCAACTTTATACATTCATTCATGTTGCTAGCCCCCATGTTCAGGTATTGAAGCAGGAAACACTCCCGTCGTCCTTAATCTTAAGGTACCATATTAATCCGTACTGCCACTACTTATTGACGCTGCTAACGGTAAGCATCATCAATCATTAGTTAGAATTTTATGCATATGTTTGTTGATTTTCAGGGTTATCTAGTTGGTAACCCGTCAACCGGTGAGATCATTGATATAAGTTCTAAAGTGCCATATGCTCACGGAGTTGGTATAATATCAGATCAATTATATGAGGTAACTAAACTCGACACCTCGCTTCGCTTGCATATGTACAATCCATTTTATCGCCTAAATCAAAGTGGTCATTAATAATGCAGACGATATTGGGCCATTGCCAAGGACTGGACTACGTGCTTCCTTCAAATGCACAGTGCGCCGAAGCTCTGGATACTTTCAATCATGTAAGAAGAACAGGAAAAAACACATGTTATGTTAGAATTGGACCACCTACGTACTTATATATGGAGGATGTGGATGTGATGGTGCGTGCAATTGTTGCAGCTTATGTCCCAAGTTCAGCAGGCCCAAATTTTATTGGACACCTGCGTTTATGCGTCGTCCGCTCCCACGGGATCAGCAGCCACTGATACCAAGGCCGAGTACTCAGGTGATGCTGGTAGGAGGATCCTTGTTGGGAATCCGCCGGCTCGTCCTCCATTCGGATGTGTTGTAAGTTCTCCATCTCCATCCTCCGTATGCGCACACTAACTGCATTTCGTCGCTTTATCAACTTCTCTTTTTTTTCACGGGGAACAACAAGCAGACTTTTTTTAGTAGGTACAGAGTTATATACTAAACCATGCCGCAAAAAATGAAAAGGAAACACCCAAAAGAAAATTGTAGAGATTTAACAAGTTACTAGCTGAATGCCCGTGCGTTGCTACGGGTTATTAAAATTTTGGATAGGTCAAAATTTTCACTTTGATATATCTGAACATATATGTGAGTTCTGAATGTCAAGTTTGTCCCTCGCTCCTCCCTGATGCGGTCTCTTCTATTTGGACTACACTAAGCACTCGACGACGTTCTTCCTCCCCTTATTGCAGACCTCTATCGACGTCATCCTCATTGTTGGGACGGATCTAGCATGTACTAATGGGGGCAGCTGCCCCACTCAATTTTTAATCACCTTGTAATTACTTAAGCTAAAGACGCATTTCTCCCACTTAGCAAAGCTATTTGCACCACTTAGCACAGTTTTGCCCCCTCTAAAAATTTATCCTAGATCCGCCCCTGTTGTTATTGACCTTCCTCGCTGACTCTCAACATATGAAAACCTAGTGTATTATCGACCTCCCTAGCCCACTCTGAATTCTTTTAGAAACTTCCATCCACAACACTCAAATATAGTAGCAATGCTATATTAATTGTAGTCGCAATGAAGTTGGTAGGACAGTTCCCGCGCGATTCATGGGGAAGAGAAAAAGAAATTTTTACCTAGAAAAACAGAACTACTCATCAGCAACAACTTTTCTTATGCGGTGATATCAGCACGTGGTCATCCCGAAATCAAGACCATGCTTTGCAACATGAGAGAAAAGAATAAACTTATCGATTCATTTATTGGTGGCTAACCCTAAGTTGTTTGTTCTGGTATTTCTTTGCTCAGATCCAATTTGCCAGAATTTTCAATCAATTGCACGATTGATCAAGCGATTTGAATAGCAAACACCACAGATACGCGGGTGCCCAGTCTTATGTCGAGCTATCCAATACAGCTTCGAGATTTGTCCAACACGTCTGCACATTGTATAAAACATAGGACCGATGGGAAAAATAATAGTAAGAATACTTTGATCATATAATTAGTTGCATGTTTTCTAGAGAGACTAATCCTCTAAATTAAACTATGTAGGTGACCAGATGCACACACGCCTATACATATTAACCAATTGTAGAGACACGGCTGTCCAAATGATCACCGGTCTCAATATATTTGTCTCACTATATTTGTCACCATCAGACAAAGAGACTGAACAAACATCTACCATCCCCTTGCCCCGCACCTTGCTACACCCGTATCCCACCATATCCAACTTTCTCTAGAACCAGCAAGATATTCTGTACGTCCAGATCATGAACTGAGCTCTACTGCTACTGTTCCACTGCACTTACACATTATTGCTTTGTCTAATAATCATCTTCCTAAGACACCACATAACTGCAAAAGCTACAGCTTTGTTCTTGAGCATGCGTAGGAAAAAATCCCTCCCTCAAAAAAAAGATAAAAGAGCAGAAAAATACTAAATAAAATCTTGAATCAGATGGGAGAAGAGATAAGAAAAATCATGCCGGCCGACGGGAAGGCAGCTGGAGGAAGGGGAAAGATGGGGCAGAGGGATTGGGACCGGGACGGTTCGTTGACCCGTGCTCTTCACTTAACGGTGGCATCCTTGTAATATATTAGAACTTGCAGGGACAAACTTGTCAAATCATGGCAGACGGAAATTTGGGCTGGGTGACGAACGTACCACAACTTAAATTAGTAGGTAGATTAAGATTATACCGTGTCATAAACGGGGCAAACTGATACCACCAATTGTGGCAGATGTATAAAAACTACCTGTCATACTTCTGGGCAAACGCGGAGGTGACCCGAGAAGCTCTTGGGATCAAGGAGGGCAGCGTGGAGGAGTGGGTCAGGTGCCACAACGGGGATCTGCCCTACTCCATCGACCTCGGGAGCAGCATCGAGTACCACCGGAACGTCACGGCCAACCTTGGATACCGCGCGCTCGTATACAGCGGCGACCACGACGCGCTGGTGCCTCACCTGGGGACGCAGGCGTGGATCAGGTCACTCGGCTTCCCCGTCGTCCACGACTGGACGGCATGGCATCTAAATGGCCAGTCTGCTGGGTACAGTTTATTACCATCACCATTGCTACTATTGCTAAGCAAGACCATAGTTTTTGCCAGCAGCATGCTTGCTTGCTGTATGATACTTGTGGTTAATGCATGTTTGCGTTGCAGATTCACTTTAACATACTCCAACAACATGACATTTTCTACCATCAAGGTAAAAATGATCACTTCTTAATGTGTTGCAGAAGTACGTACGTGGTGAATGCACGCACCTATATATGCTTGGTTCTGATACAGTTCGATTTGGTTGGTGCTGCTGCAGGGTGGCGGGCACACGGCGCCGGAGTACGAACCTGAGAGGTGCTTCGCCATGTTCAGCCGTTGGATACTCGGGGAGCCACTCTAGATATACTTCACAGCAACAACCAACTACACAAAGGACCGCATGATGGAGGCTACAATTTTCCATATTAATATTAATTGAGCAAAAGAAAGGGAAATATCTCCACAGTCTAGGTTTAGATTATACTAATGGCACAAATGCGCATGCGTTGTAATGGGGAACCAAAAATGACCGCTTTAGCCAGGCCACCTGGTACACATGTGTCTGGACGAAGGGAGAAACAGTTCTGAATGAGTCTGGACTCAGATATCAAGAAGAGTTCCTCTGTAACCAATTCCCGTACATGAGCTGAACCCTAGTTGTGCCGCCGCCAAGCCACCACCAACTGCTCCTGGTAGACGAAGGAGCACAACACCGCTGCCGCGATAGAGAGCAGAAAGTGTAGGATTTTAGGAGAAATCCAAAGTGTAAGATTTTAGGAGAAATCCAAAGTGCAACTACACGACGCTCCAGATCCAATTCACCGCCAAGGATTCACTAGCTTCTGATACCACTTAATAGGCCTAATTATTTTTTAGATAAACAGGGATTTTCTCCCCGGTTTCATTAAAGCAAATGAAACCACCAAGTCTGAGTTGCCGGACCTCCGGTTGTTGATGGACCCTTCGCGGAGTGGTGGGAGCTGGTGGTGCGCTCTAGCCCGAGCCAGATGCGCAAAGGGACCTCGTCCGTGATCATGCTTACGGCATGGTGGATCTGGAAGCATCGGAACGCGGTCGTCTTTGACAACGAGTCCCCCTCGGTGGCTCCCCTAGTCGGCATGATCAAAGCTGAGGCTAGGTCGTGGGCTGAGGCTGGGGCGCGAGGGGTGCGTCTGATACTCCCTTAGTATAGCGTTGGCTGCTTTGCCATGCATCCCTGGGTCGAGTTGTAAGGCGCGGGTGTTGGTCCTCTCTGGACTTGTAAATTGACTCTTTCTTGACCTATCAATGCATCGAAACGCAAAGCTTTTTGCGTTACAAACCGATTTCAAAAGCCTAATAGAACTTAGAGAACCAAGACTACTAAGCATTTCACCGATAAAGAACTGAAGAGAAGCAAACCCCAGACACCCAGAACAGTCCATCAGAACACCACATGGATGGAATCACTCTCCTCCTTATGCTCTTGCAGGTGTTCCAACGATGCACGATCTCCTAGGCTCGAGGAAGCTGTAGATTTCTAGGTGGCAATCCACCCAAAATCCATGCAACTCAGTTGGGCAGGATTTGCGGGGGTTCTTCAGCTTTTGCATCAGATTGCTCATGAACTGATCGATCTTCCCCTCTTCCTAGTCCTTGAAAGGAACTTTCCAATTCCTTAGGTAGGAGATGATCAGACGGCAGACCTGTTTCAAATTAATCCAAGAGATATTATAAAATACTAGACTATAGCAGCAGTAACAACATTAAAATGTAAGAACCTTTTGTTAGCAAGGCACTTAGAAGCTACGGATTCAAACTTAATGACAAGAACATCAAAAACTTCTGCCACCACTTCCCAGAGTTGTCTAGCTACAATACACTCCGATTCAACATCTTTGCACAACTCACATTTCAAAGGTTTAGGGATACCTCTAAGTCTTAGATTATCTCTAGTCATAATCTTATTCTGAGAGAAGAGGCATAGAAAAAAATTGCGGAAAGGAACATGACATTAAAAGAAACATACAACAGTACAAAGCATCACAAGAAAAACGAAAATTACAATGAAATCCTCGAGATGCCCTTCGTCTTCAACCTCTAGACCGTGTTGTCAGCGTGCCGCCACTGCCACTCCTCCCTGACTTGTCCTGACATTGTTGGTTGCGGACGGGAAGTCGTTGAACGGGTCTAGAAGACCACATCCGCCCCGGAGATGAAAAGGAAGAAGTAACCATCGATGAAGCTTCTTGGCGATCCACAGATCCCCACAGCCAGAAGTCCACTTGATAGACACACCAATTGGCAAGATCTGAAGAGAACCAATAGATCTGGCGACGCTAACTCTCACGGGCCTTTCGTAGACTCCGAATCGGACGTCCACGAGGTAGGGAGAGGCTGGAGAGACCTTATTCCAACACGCCATTGTCGCCTCACCTCGCCGATGCCGCTAAGGAGACAAAATCAAGAGAAAATAGACCTACAAAAAAGCAAACAATGAAGAGGACGGGTCCCCACTCCTCTATCCGCCGGCGTGGCCGCCGGACGGAGGGGAGGAGGGGGACCAAAAAGATTGGATCTTGGGTCAGCGGCTCCGTACGTTTGGCTATCAAGCACGCCTGTCGTTGGGGTGGGGGGTTTAAGACCCCGGACAGCAGGCAAAAAACTGGAGTTAACCCTCTAAAATTAACAAGAGAATACATAGATTTTGAGCAATAAACTCCCTTAGTTTCATATTGCTAGATAAGTTGATCCACTTCCTCAAATAAGGAAATGGTCCCAGCTATAGCTTGCAGATCAAACCAAAGAACCATCATATCATCAGAAAAGGTCCTTCTACAATCACATTTAAGTTGTGACCCATCCTAAAGGCCACAAATGGTTTTAGTTTGATGCTTTGATATAAGATATAAATCCTAGAACTGAGAGGCTAGAGGTGCATTTCCAAACCAGATATCCTCCCAAATCCTAGAACTGAGAGGCTAGAGGTGCATTTAGGCTAGAGGTGCTTGAATCAAAATTCTTTTGGCTGCAAAGAAAGCAGCTTCTCTCTCCAGCTAGAAATCCTCCTAATAATACTTTCTATCGAAGACTGCAGGTCCTCCCTCCTTAACTTGGTAAAGTGTAAGGGGATACCTAAATAGGCCTAACTATCTTAGTGGGAAAGATAAGATGATCACACAAGGGGATTTCAGAGTTCGTCCTCTCTTTTATTAGGCGATTTCAGAGACGCCTTCTTGACTTCAGTAGGATTAGAGCATCTCCAGCAGACACAGTGAAAACGGTCAAACCCGTAAAAAATAGCAGTTTACAGCTTTGATCGAAAAATGGTTCAGACTAGACTGACCCGAGAAAATTTTACAGGGCACGGAAAATTCATCCGCGAGAACCTCATATGTCCAGGTTGGGAGGCTGTTTTGCTGACCCCTGTAAACCGGTCAAACCTTGTTGGAAAAGACACGTCGTCGCACAACCGCCACGGAACTCGCCGAAATTTACCTGAAACTCATCAGAATCCGCCACCTCACACCGAAAGAGGCCGGAATCGGTCACCGCACGCTGGAAGAGGCTGCCGCCGGACCGAATTGGGGCGGGCTCGACTTCCATTGCCGAGGCAAGGTTGTCCACGAGCGGGGCGGAGCAGGGCCGAAGAAGGGCGGCGTGGCGTCGGAGCGGGGAGGAGCTCGCATGGCGGCGATGGGTGCTTGGTGCGGCGTCCACTTCGCGTGCGGCGGACAGGGGAGTCGGCGGAGCGTGGGCGGTGGCGAGGCGGAGCTAGGCACTACGCGCATCTGGACTGAGTGCAACGGTGAAGCCCATTACCAGTTCCATGATCCAACAGGAAAAAGGCCCATTGCATGTCTGGGCACTTGATGAAGGTTGCAGGCGCTATTGCCAGTAGCACAGAAGAGAGGCAGAACAAGCATGAAGACTGCAACCGAAACAATTCCCAGGCACAACACCTCTGCATTCTCAAACCCCGAAACAGTATAGAACCACAAAAATATAAGACAAGTGTTCAGCCAAAAGCAATCATGGTAAAACATAAGAGCACGGTTAAAACTCTCTAGAAGGATTTATTTACCCCAATGGCAGAAACCAAGAAGCTAGTGGCAAGCCTGCACTGGGAGAAAGATACCAAATATCAATTGAAATAGATGAGTAGCAAGAAATATTCAAAGGGCAAGATGCATGGGCATGACACCTAGCTGTGTATATATGTTTGTACCTCTGTACTAAATCTGTCAGAACATGCAAATAGACGGAGTGATGATCCATATCCTCTGGTTTCCTGTAAACTAACATCCATAAACAACAGTGTGTCCATTCATCAGCCGATGTTTCGATTCTGGTACTAAATGAGAAAAAATGTATATACTGCCAAAAGCAACTATCAGTTCCTTGCATACCTATGTTAACACGAGCACAGCTCTGGAAGAACCAAACACAAAGTAAATTGACCAAAAAGTCTGTGACAGCAGAGACAATTACACAATGCCTGAAATAAACTATTAGGACAACAAAATGTTTAGATTGATAGGTCATGAGTGAAGAAAAGGGATATGGTGGATGCAGGGAAATAAAAGATCACCAAACAATTCTCAGTTCCTCGGGCAAATAATGTAACAGGCCACAGAAGTAGGGATGCAGCGGTCACTGGTAGAAACGACGCCGTAGTTGGGATTCCACGCCTTCAGATCCGCCATCATCCTCCATTGTTGGAGACGAAGACTTGGCTGAGGGCCCAGCCCAACAACAGATGATTAATTGAAGTGATATCAGTTATCTCGACATATAAGAAAAAAAAGGAAATAACTATCATAAAAAAAGTGAAATTAATTATCAGTTACTACTGCTGAGTTGACCATCACTAGCTAGTGTAATCTAGTGTTGATTTTTGAGAACAAAAGAAACAAAAATAATAATACAGTATGCTACTGCTGGTCAAGGCTAGGAAGGAATGATGGTTCAGGTGTTCATAACATCAATTCTTTAACATGTTACCAGCTTTGCCACCACCAGCCACAGCCCTGGCTGATTCTACCCATCTTGGTTTTCAGCTTCACGCTTTTACTAGATGGAGCATAATATGTAGCATCTGTCATATAATTGACCAACCGAGACAAAATCAATCAGATTGTAAATCACAGAATCAACCATGACAGCGTAAGACAAGCAGTAACAAATTTCGTCAGTCACAATGGACGAATACAGTAACAACAAAATCACCATCCTCTCAACATAACAATCCACCAGGTTGATCGCTCTGTATCTACCACTTTAAGCAACACAGCTAAACATTAGTACAAGATTTCTCTGCGAGGAATATACTAAAACAGAGGGGACTCAAAACGGCACACAAACCATTTCCTGGAGTCTATCTTCGGGAAAGGAAACATATTACTTGAGTCTGTCTTCAGGAAAAGGAAACATATTACTTTGTCGACGTGGCAAACCACCACTGTTGCGTGACATGTCGGTTTCCAAAAACCGCCAAGTGGCCACCACTTGGCCATTCCACTGTCTCTCTTAATTCATCAGTCCATAGGTCCATTGTCCTGGGCACTCCCAACATCACTAATCTCAGCATTCTTCTCGGAAATCAGAACCTGCACTGCACCTATCTGTCAAATAATTGACCAACCGAGACAATATCAATCAGACTGCAAACAACAGAATTAACCATGACAATGCAAAACAAAAGGAGCAGTAACAGATTTTGTCGTCACAATGGACAGATACATTAACAGCAAAATCATTCATCTTCTTAACATAACAAATCCACCAGGTCGATCACTCGGTATCTACCACTTTAAGCAACCACAGCAAAATACTACAAGGTTTCTCCGCGAGAAATATACTAAAACAGAGGGAACTCAAAACAGCACACGAACCGTTTTCTGGAGAGTCAGCCTCCAGGAAAGGAAACATATTACACTGTCGACGCAACAAACCACCACTGTTGTCGGTTTCCAAAAAGTGAAACACCGTCGTGTGGCTTCGCTCTGCCGTCGTCGACAAGTATCTACAGTAATAACCAACACTTTGTCTTTTCACTGTCTATCTTCCTTCCACCAGTCCATAGCCCGAGTGGCTCAGGCCTGCCTGCTGTTTTCACCATTGTCCTGGGCATCCAGGGCACCCACAGCATCACCAATCTCAGCGTTCTTCTCAGAACCTGCACTACACCTCCTCTCCTCCTCACCACTCTTCTCTGGCTCTACATTGCCATTATCTAGAGACTTGCCAAGGGCATTATCAGGACCAGAGGACAGATCACCCTTCTCTGTGCTATCCTCAATTGTGTTGTCAGCATCAGCAGCAGCATCACCCATCTCAGTGTCATTCTCCTCAACCACATCGTTGTCAGCACCAGCTGCAGCATTAGCATTACCCCTCTCAGTGCCATTGTCCAAAGCCTCCTCAACCGTGTTGTTGTCAACACCATCTGCAGCATTAGCATTACCACTCGCAGTGCCATTCTCCAGAGCCTGCTCAACTGCATCATCGTCAGCAGCAGCAGCAGCCCTCGCCTCCAGAACAGCAGTATTCTCAGCGCTGCCAACAGCACCGTCAGAAAACCGCGCCTCAATCGCCTCCAGACGGCGCCTCATGTCGACCACCTCCTGCTCCATCAGAAAGAGCCTCTCCTTGAGCGTCAGGTTCTCCTCCTCCAGCCTTGCCACATGCATATCCACATCCTGGCTGCGGTCATACTCGTCGTCCTCCTCAAACACGTACTCGCCACCAGGTTGAGGGTACACCATCTCGAACCTGCTGAGGTCGTGGTCGAGCCTTCTCTCGACCTCCACGTGCTCCTCCACATCGCTTCCCCCACTCGAGTTCTCATCCTCGTCCTCCTCGGCACCGGGAGGAGCGTTGGCGGGGCGGAGGCGGATGAGGCCCTTCATGGAGCCGTACCCGTCGACGCCCCACTGCTGCTGCGCCAGCACGTCGGAGAGGAGTCCCTCGTCGCGGGCGGGGGAGATGACGGGGGTGGGCAGCACGGCGGGGGTGACGGGGCACGGGGAGACGAGCGGGGCGATGCCTCCCGCGCGCTTGGAGCGGATGATGAAGGAGGAGGTGTTGCGCGGGGCCTTGGCCTTGGGCTTGTGGAAGAAGGGCCGGCGGTTGGGGTTGGGGTTGTTGGGGTTGCTGCTGCTGCTGTTGTTGTTGGGTTTGAACCAGCGGCGGGCCTTGGCGCGGTTCTGCACCTGGAGGTCGCCGACGGCGGGGGGCTGGTACCCGGAGGAGTTGGGGTTGGGGTTCTTGCGCTTCCAGCCGCGGTTGGGGGCGAGGTTGGCGTTGGGCGGAGGGAGGAAGGGCAGCTGCGGCGGCGGCATGGCGTCGGAGGAGGTGGGTGGGGGCGGGGGCCACATGGGGAAGCTCCGGGGCATCATCTGGCTGGGATCCATGGCCTGTTCCGGTGGTGGGAGTTAGAGCGAGTGATTCGAGCTGATCTGTGTTCGGAATCGGTCGAATTCGATGGAATTTGGTGTGAGATTCGCTGCCCGGAGCACCGATTCGTCCGTCCAAACCCTAACCCTAGGTAGCACCTCACCTACTCGAATGGTGGGTGGTGGGGATCACGACGAGGAAGGAGGAGGAGGATTAGCGCAGTGAGATGGGATTAAGGAAGCAGATCGCCTTCTGGCGGAGTTTGTTCTCGTTTCGTTCTGTTCTCGATTGGGGAAGGGGGAACGGAAGGGAAAATCTGGAGGAGGAAGGAAGTATCGAGGCAGAGAGCAGAGCCGGTTGTGGTCTGGATTTATAGGCCGCGTCGTGAGGAAGAGGAAGCACGGCCCAGATTAGTCTCGTACAGCGGTACAGGCCCAGAGTCATATAGGCCACACATACACGCGCTGCCCAACTTCGCTCGAAGAAAAACGCTGCCGAACAAATCCATTCAGCTTTTGCAACTCTCCAGTTATGGACTGAATTCATCAGTTTGGTGTGTTTTCATCGGTTTTGAAATTTTTCGGTTCAAGTGCCAACCTTGCTAATTATGGCGCCCCCTATACTCGATGTTGCACATGGTACCATGGATCAACGAGTTTTGAACTTTTGATATTATCGGAGTATACTGAATTACTAGGTTGGAGATGATTCAAAAGACAATCAGCTAGATTTAACCTATCCAATCAGATAGATAGATAGATAGATAGTTTGGTTGTGCCATGAATTAAAACTAGATTTAACCTAACCATAACTAAAATTCGACGATGTTCACTCCTCGTCGGAGGAGGTAAGGTTGACGACGGTTCATGGCTCAGTGTCTGTTCTGCTCCGCGATTCTGCAAATTCTTATATCGTCATTTCGCCGACGTAGAGAAACTCTACCAGACCCTTATCCATACTGGAACCTTAAAATAAACGTCACTTTATGGTTTTGGTCGGAAAAAGTGTATGAACCAGACACCTCAAAACACCCTGACCTTTAATTTTTTAAGGGGGCTAAGAAAAACACCCCCGGCCCGTAGATACACGGCTTTCGTCTCCGACCTGATGTCGACCCTTATCGCTAGAAACCCTAGGTGAGAGGGACATTTTCAACTTGTTCCCCTCCTTCCGCTGCCAACTGTAGCCGCCGCCACCCCGCGCCACCATTGATTCAGGCCAGAGGGGAGTGCCAGGGGTGGACCAGGGCGGCCACACCACCTGGTGGCGCGGCCTAGGCTGGCCCGCGCCAGGGGGTGGTGTGGGTCCCCTGTGGCCCATCTCCAGCCCCCCTTCTGGCTTCTTTCGTCTTCTGGAAAAATAGGATTTTCCGTATATTTTTCCAGATTTTCTGATCTTCGCGAATTTTGCCTCTAAACATCACATTTTCCATCAGAATCCTGACTGCAGCGGTACATGCTTCAAAAGTCATCAACCATGCAAAAACAGATGAAATAACATAAGTATCACCTCTCAATACAAAATATATCAATGAATAATAGTGAATTATGACATAGAATAGTGATGCAAAATGGACATATCAACTCCCCCCAAGCTTAGACTTCGCTTGTTCTCAAGTGAAACTGAGCTCAATAAACATGGCCTTAGGTTTATGGAGTAAAGAGTCGATAAAAGAATACGGACAAGAAGCATCACATTCATCAAATATATAGATCATAATAGAAGACAACTCATTATTACATAACTCAACTTGCAATGAGTAAAGGAAACACAATAAAGATACATAAAGTAAACCATAATTGGTAATGACAAACTTAGCTCTTGGTCGAAGAATAGTTGATAATTTGCTGAAGTTCACAAATAACTGGTTTTCAAAGATAGCTTTCAAAGTAGTAAACATCAAGATAAGAGCAATGTGTAAAACAAGGAACATAAGAAACATGATTGGATAAATCATCATATGAATGAATGAAACACAACAACTCAAAATACTTGCTGAGATAGAAGGGAATAGGTTTACTTACTCAACTACAGAGTAAAAAGAAAGGCCATTCGCAGACGGAAGCAGGGATTGCAAGTCTCATAAAGAGCTCCCAAAAATTATGATACTTACTAGCTTTCAGCTCTCATTGCCCCTATCATAGGCATCTTTAGGTGATTAAGGTTAAAGTGATCAAATATGAGGATATGCATTGACAAGTTGTAAATTGAGAATCTCATGTCCCTTGAATACGAGGGTCGCTCCTCATGCTACTCAAGTTTAGTCACCGGTAAGTTCTTGTCATCGTAAGCATATGTGTATCATAGAGAACCGCCAACGGGGTACCCCTTGCCTAATGATACGGAAGAATCCCCATATCAAAATGACAAGGCAAGCAGACAACAAGTATCTCGGGAATCTTCTTATTTACCATGGGAATATGGTGCTTTTTTCTCTCTTTCCTCTTTTCATAGTATCTCTTTTTTTTCTCTTTTTTCTCAATCTCTATCTCTTTTTTTATAAGAAGAATGCTTCATAGATACTCATTATGGTTACGCTGCAGGTTTCCACCATGTCAGCATGGATTAGACCAGCGGCCCAGGCGTTTCTCTAACACACATGCATAACTCCACGGACTTACAAGCTCCCCTTTCATTTCACACCGACGACATCCATAGACAAAAGAACATGATATCAACTAGGTACAAAGTACTAGTGCAATATTGAAAGCGTTCCCCATGACAGCATGGTTATGCTAATTCACAACTTACAAAGCGCAAGCATATACGTAGCATAGGTGAGCACAATGGTTCATGTTTATTAGATGCGAGAAAGTAAAGTGTGCCATCAAGTTCGTGAGAGCTTTAATCACTAATTTTCACATAACAAGTTTAATTTGGGAGGTAGATAAATAAGAATTTACTTGGAATAACAATAGTGCTAATAGGTAGGTATGGTAGACACAAATGGCATAGGTTTTGGTTTAAAGGAGTGGATGCACGAGAAGAATTCCCTCTCAGTACAAGTTTTTGGCTAGCAAGGCTGGGTAGCAAGTACAAGAGTTGAAGGAAACAAACAAACATATAAGTGATAAAAACAAACATGCAATCTTCCTTCGAAGCACAAAAGATCTTAACTAGAGAATACTAGACTTATGAGCAAATCAAGGAAGAAAGATGATGAAATTATTTTTCTTTAGAGTACTTCTATCTTTTTCATTCAACTCTCAAAAATAGTGTGCTACTGACCGAGCCAGGTTTGCCAAAACCAACTAAATTAACTCAATGATCCCAAAGTGATACCAATACTAACAACAAGATCAATCATATAACCACGAATTGAAAACTAATATAAGCTATGCAAAAGAGTAAATGATAGAGCTTCTCATTAATATTCCGTAACGATAACTCACACCAAGGGATACATATCTAACGAGAGAGGGGACACTTCCATAATGCAAACCATCCTACATAATAACTTCTCTATTCATGATATGACTCTACTAATAAGGTAAAGAGATAGAAGATAGTGATGTGATACCGCGGCACTCCCCCAACCTTGGAACAAACCAAGGGGATGCCAAACCTGATGACGAATTACTCCTTCGGTGGTGGTGGTATCCTCTTGATGAGCTCTTTGATCAATTTCCCCAAGTCCTCAATCTCAAAGGTGAGATTGCGAATAAGCTGCGAGTTTTGCTCAATGCAGCTCATGATCATGTTGGGTTGTGAATTCTAGCTCTTGTGATTCTTTCCCCACTCTTCCTCCTTGAAGTCTTCTTTTCCTGCATGGCTAGAACGAGGCAAATCCCAATTGGAGGGTAATTTCTCCTTAGGCATATTCTGGTATTGATACTCATGGATAAGGGTATGGAAAGGATTCTTGGCGCGTGGAGGAAGTGACCAGGGATCTGAGCGGTGATGAGGAGGCTTCCCTCTAGTTGACATAGTCCCGACAGGGTTTGCCACCACTCCAATGCTTGGAATGGTGGTGCCGGTGTGCTTTGCCTACTCTCCACCTTCGCTCTTGATCTCCTTCTCCTGCCCGGGGTCTTGGAGGTTTTCCTTCCTAGGCTCCTTTCCTTTATCCTTGGCGGACACCATTGTGCTTTTAAACCTTCAAAGAGTATGTCCTGGCAGAAACAGATCGAAACAAAAACACGATGAAAACACGATATACAAACCTCGGGAGATCCGGGAGATTATATATTACGAAGTTTCATGATGAAAGGAAGGTACTGGGAGAAAATGAGTCGGAGGCGGAGTCCGGGGTGGACTCACCACCTGGTGGCGCAGACAGGGGAGGGCCTGCGCCACAGGGTGGTGTGAGCCACCCTGGCTCCCTTTCCGTCCCTCTTTCGCTTTGTAGCTTTCCTTATTGACTGAAAACTACAAAAATATAGTTGGGTAGTATTTTCGCGGAGCTTTTCTTACTAGAACTGTTACCTATTTGAAAGCGGACTCTGCAGGTCTCTGAATTTGGTATCTGGTAGATTCTTCCGGAGTCACCACTTGAATAACATCAATATCTTCATCTTCATACACTTATTACTTGAGTCATAAAACCCTTCTCTTCCTTATTACACCATTATCTCCACTACCTGGAAATTTCTTTCACACAAAACTCCACACATTTCTCATTAGCAACATTAGTATATATGAAGTGATAAAACCTTTTGAGTCCAACTTCAACTAAAAACCATCAAAACATAAGCTATTGTAGCAACTCCTTTCGAAAACCCAAAAAGAATTCAAAAAGGAAATCAAATAAAGAAGCAAATGCAAGAGTGGCAAAACATGTCAAAACAGACCAGCAGGTAATGATCAATTTTTTCGAAAATCTTATGTTGCTCAAATCAAAAATTGCAAAACTAACGAAAGTTAAATAACAACCCGGGGCAGAAGCACAAAAAATTATAGTTCAATCCGACATACAGAGATCTCTCGCGATTTTTTACGGTGCAGCACAAAAATCTGTTTCGGGATAGCAACTTCCCCAAATATTACTTCTCTCTCATTAGAAGTTGATCTTGACACAAAAAACCAAACAAAAAGTATAAGGAGCGGTTACTACTGGAGTAATAACTTCCAAGACTTAAAGAAACAAAAACAAACTGAAAGCAAAAACAAATTGGGTTGTCTCCCAAAAAGCTCTTTCTTTATAGCCATTAAGATGGTCATGATAATTTTGAAGATGCTCATATAAGAATATGAATTGAAGTGAAAGAGAGCATTAAGAAGCAAAAACACGCACACATTTAAGTCTAACCCACTTCCTATGCAAGGGAATTTTTTAAACAAATAAGTTGTTGAAACCAGAGGCTACAAGCATAGGAAGGCAAAAGAAGTGCAACATAAAAACTTTCAGCATAAAACGAGGAAACTTGATATTATTGAGATGCATAAGAACACTTTTCCCTCTCTCATAATAACTTTTAGTATCATGCATAAACTTAACAATATAACTATCACAAGGGCCATCATAGCAATGATCGCTTATTCTAACAGAAAACACAGGAATACTAGCTCTCATAACACTACTTTGTGAAACAATATTAGAGGTATCCTTACAAAGGATAGTGTGTCCCTCTTCTTCATATTTAGTAACAAAATCTTTCACATTTGCTATTATAGGTCATCAACCATTTGTTTATCAGGCTCAACAGCTTTATTTGCACTTTCATTAACCATACTAGCTATCATAGAATGTTCCTTTATCTTAACTGGGAAAGGCATTTTCTCAATATAAGGTTCAGGTAAGACATGATTAGCATTATAAACTTCAGTATTTCTTGCAGGAACACTCTTAGCAATATCTTTATAAGGTTCATGATACTTATTCCACTTCTTTTTAGGCACTTCAATATAGGAAGCAAAAGCCTTAAAATAAGAAGCAATAGCTTGAGAGTCTAGACCATAAGCATTTTTTATATTTTGAAAGTCATCAGTTCCCATAAAAGATTCAATGCATTCATAATCATAATTTATACCTGACTTTCTACCTTTGTCATTCTCCCAAGCTTTAACATTGTCTTGAAAACGGTCCTAAAGATCCCATTTAGCTTCTTCTTCCATGCGAGTGAATGATCCAGCACAAGAAGCATCCAATAAATCTTTATCGTGAAGAGAAAGCCTTGCATAAAAGTTGTTGATAATAATATTGTTGGGGAGCTCATGAATGGGACATTTGAGCATTAGTAACTTCAATCTCCCCCAAGCTTGAGTTGTACTCTCTCCATCAAGAGGCCAAAAGTTGTATATTTGATTCTGATCTTTATGAATCTCACTAGGAGGATAAAACTTTAAATAAAAGAGAGGCACTGTTTCCTCCCAATCAAGAGCTTGACCATTCTTCAGCAGCTTATACCATTCCTCAGCTCTTCCTTTCAGTGATAATGAGAATAACTTCTTCTTAACTTGATTTGTAGTAATACCTGCACACTTGAACAACCTGCATAATTCGTGTATAAAGAGTAAATGATCACCGGGATGGACAGTTCCATCCCCTACATAGTAGTTATCCATAACACGATCAATAATTCTTGTAGGTATTTTGAAAGCATCAATTTAACCAGGTGGTGGATTATCTACTACCTTAGCAGTGGAAGTAGCATTACCAAATAAGAAACTCAGCGAATTATCCATAACGAAAATAAAGCAACTAACAGAAGTAAACAATACTCACAGTAGAAGTTTCCTTTACCAGTTCCACTCTCCAATAGCGCTTCACTCCCCGGCAACGGCGCCAGAAAATAGTCTTGATGACCCACAAGTATATGGGGTGTATCGCAGTATTTTCGATAAGTAAGAGTGTCGAACCCAACGAGGAGCAGAAGGTGCTGGCTAGTGGTATGGATCAGGAATTCTCTACAAATACTTAGCAAACGGATTTTTAGGGGGTTTTGATAAAGCAAGTAAACAAAGTATGAGTAAATAAAAGAAAATAAGAATAGATGCAGCAAGTGGCCCAATCCTTTATTCAGCAAAGGACAAGCCGGTTGTATTACTTAAGACGACCAAACGTTCTCGAGGACACATGGGAAGACTGTCAAGTGCTTTCGCTTCATATAGCGGATTAATCTTCTTTAGCTTGCTAAGTGTTGTGTGGGTGAACCTGTGCTAATGTACCGACCTTCCTAGGACTAATACATACTTGTGATTATACCCCTTGCAAACATCCGTAAGTACAAGAAAGTAATTAAGGTAGAAACCTAACCATAGCTTTAAACTCTAAGACCCTTACGTCCCTTGTGCAATGGTTTCCTAACGGGGGTTCAGGTTTCTGCCACTCCGGCAACCCCTACGATTGGTAGCCAAATACACAATGCATTCCCCTAGGCCCATATAGGTGAAGTGTCATGTAGTCGATGTTCACATGACACCACTAGAAGAAGTACACCACAACTTAAATATCAAACTATTGAATCTTTCTCAACACAACTCCACTACTAACAACATGACTTCTCCCATGTCCTCAAGAACAAAACGAACTACTCACAAGACATCATATGGATCATGATTAGAGATGGAATAATGATGTGTAACAATATGAACATAAACAATAATTCAATGGTTCACTCAATAGCATCAACTACAAAGAGTAATCAACACCGAGAAAGTTTCCCCTATGAACTATGCAAGATTCAACTAATTGTTACAGCAATATGGAGATGGTGATGAGGGTGCTGATGGTGGTGATGATGATGGTGATGATCCCGATGAAGTCCAGCTTGATGGTGGTGTTGATGGCAATGATCTCCCCTCTCCGGGAAGTAATTCCCCCGGCAGAATTTTGTCTGCCGAAGAGATCTTTCTCTCTTGGTGTTTTCTGCGCCGTAGAGGCGGCGAAATCTTTCTGTGGTCACTCCCCGAGTCTTAGGGTTTCGGGAGGATAATATACGCCAGAGGGGAGTGCCCGGGGTGGACCAGGGCGGCCACACCACCTGGTGGCGCAGCCTAGGCTGGCCCGCGCCAAGGGGTGGTGTGGGCCCCTGTGGCCCATCTCCAGCCCTCCTTCTAGCTTCCTTCGTCTTCTAGAAATATAGGATTTTCCGTATATTTTCCCAGATTTTCTGATCTTCGTGAATTTTGCCTCCAAACAACACCTTTTCCAGCAGAATCCTGACTGCAGCGGTCCATGCTCCAAAAGTCATCAACCATGCAAAAACAGATGAAATAACATAAGTATCACCTCTCAATATGAAATATATCAATGAATAATAGTGAATTATGACATAGAATAGTGATGCAAAATGGACGTATCAGAGGCATCCCTGGTTTTTTGGCACTCTTGTTCGAGCCATCAGAAGGCTCCTTTCCCCGGCCACCAATCTTGACAGCCTACAATGACTCACAAAGATAACCAATGAACACAATGCAAAGCAATCTACACAAAGCAAAACAATCAACACAAGGCAAAGCAATGAACAGAAAGCAAACCAATGAGTCAGAAATGTGTTGCACACATAATGTGGAAAATGCATGTCACCTTTAGGGATGGCGAGAGCGAACCAAATCAGATGCACAAATACAGGGTTTGTACATACAACAAGGTTCGATCATATATCCCTGAAGTTACATTGTGTGAAAATTGTAATCATCGGCGTAGCACACATAGGAGGGACATAAGATCACAACAATCAAACATGTCTCCATATATGATCCCTTAGTACCAAGGATCCTGCACAAATTTCCTCTTTGGGCAAAAATATTAGTTACTAAAGCCCATCTATAGAAAGTTACTTCATGTGGAACTATCCTAATCATTGGTAGTTCATAAAGGTGGAAACATTGCCTCATATAGAGCCTTTTTTAGGTTCAGATTCTTACTGCATGTGGCACTTGACATACCGCATTTCAGAGATGGAGTGAGCTAACCTAGCAGAATGCTCAAGCAATGAACACACCACTTGGTTCGATAACTCCATCCCGAAAGTGCAGTTGGTCAGTCTAATCTCAGAAAATGTTCATCCACGAAACGTTGACATATCTACTTTACTTGATACACAAATCGATGGTGCATACTACCGAAAAAAGGAAGCACAAATCACACGAACTCATCCTGATAATGGTGCAACAGTAAACTCCCAAATTAAAAAAAAACCTATACTATGGGATATTGTTGGAAATATGCCCTAGAGACAAATAGTAATAAGGATTATTATCATATTTCATAAAGTTTATGATTAAGTTTTATATCATGCTATAACTATATTGAAAGGAAACGTCAATACACATGTGATATATAAACAACCAGGGGTTCCCAGGGAAACTCTAGTCACTGGTTCATTGGTCAACAGATGATCAAGGTTTCCTGATCATGTGGCATTTATGCCAGTTGGAAATGGAGTCACCTCATTATGAGAATGAGATGATGAACCGATACCCAACCTAAACATCATGGCCCGATCATGTCACAAAGTTCAAGTTACGATGATTAGAATAGACCTAATGTACTATTTCTTAGACCATGAGGCTATATCAATCACTGTTACCCGAGGGTACTTTGATAGCATCAAACGTCACACGGTTAAACGGTGATCATAAAGGTATGTTTAGGTATTCGGAGGAACAGTAGAGGCATTATACATCAAGAGCGGGATTCGTCCATCTGCGTGATGGAAAGATACTCGAGGGCCCACTCGGAGAAGTTATATCCAATAGCTGCGCAGCGTGTGATTTGATTATAGGGATATCACTTGTCGGAACAAGTAAAATAGAATTTGTCGCTAATGAGATTGAACCCGACATGGTGATGTCATTGATCAGATCTCGGACAATGCAAGTACCTAGAGACAAAAGGAATAAGACACGATGTTCGTGGTTCAAACGATGAAAGATTTCGTGGAATGCACAAGGGTCACATGGCCATCCAGGTCCCTCTGTTGATCATTGGTCTAGGAGTGTCCCAACCATGTCTAGAGTGTTCCCGAACCATGGGGTATCACGCTTAAGGGCTTGGTGATGCTTAGAGAGTGTTTATAGGATTAGTAGAATCACCGAATAAAGAGAAGAGAGAAAACTGGAAGGGTTTCGGTAAGTCCGGAGGATGTCCAGAGTGGAGGTGGAAGGTGTTCCATAGCCACGGAGATTGCATGATATGTGAATGAATGTTAAATATTGATTTAATCATTTATTCATAATTATTTAATAAACAGAAAATCGATTAAAATGTCAAAAGTCTTAATGGGCCAAATCTGGAGGGAGAAGGCCTCATGAGGGAAAGGAGCAAAGGGAGGAGAGAGAGGGGTGGCCGGCTAGGACCTAGGCACCCCACGCGGGGACCACATGGGCCTTGGCCGACGACTGCCCCTCCCCCCACTCATCCCTCCTTTGTTTAGTCCCACATGGCTAAGCTAGTCGGCTTGGGGTGAGATTTCCCCTATATATAGTGGGGTATTTTGACCAAATAAATACAACCAATATTCAATAAAGGTTTCCTCACTTTTGATGAGACCACCAATTGATATTCTCTCCCTCTCCCGTGACCGTGTCCCAAGTTTGGACCGCACGAGCGAGAGACATCTTCACCGCGAAGCGCCACCGCGCTATGGGATTTGGATCCAGGAGCTCTACTTCCGCAACTACTGCTGGATCAGGGAAGCGGGAGTCATCACCAGGCACCGGATGCATGTAACTCCCTACGAGGTGCAACATTTGAGGCAATACAAGTCGTTGGAGCCACAGGAGCGCGAGGACTTCATCACGACCTTGAGATCGGCTTCGGCTCATATACATCAACCACGCTCTCCCGAGCATTGACAACGCTTTTCGGTCTTCAAGGGTAAGTTCACGAAAAGCCCCTCCCGTTACTGAATTACTAATAGATAGGTCCTGGCAACAAAAGGGGTTCAAGAGCATAGGGTAAAATTTTATTGTTTTCATATGTAAACCCCTACAGTGGTATCAGAGCTAGATCTATGCGTAGTATTGCTAGTACGGGTAGAACACACGAGATGTAGCGTCTGGGCGTTGATCTTTTAGTTGTTACCCTCCCACGTGTACTTGTGTATACCGCAACAATGCTTGATGAAGCGGTCCCCAACTAACTTTATGCGTTCATTCGCGAGACTAGTCCATGCTTGACATATGGCTTATACCATATAAAGTGGCTTTTGGGGGTGTATGTCTCTCTCGCATTAGTTGGTATACCATTTGCAACAGAGGGCCCCGAAAGGGGTGTAGTATAAACAATTATTCGATCAACGCTGTGGTGATAGTTCGTAGGTAAGAATGATTCTTGTGCGAAAGCCCAATCAGCCATGTAAAACATGTAAAGATAAAGTAGAGGCGTCTAACTTTGTTTTGCAGGGGGGCGTGATGGCTCGTGTTGATGTAGAGCTCGTTGGGAACCCCAAGAGGAAGGTATGATGAGCACAGCAGCAAGTTTCCCTCAGTTATGAAACCAAGGTTTAATCGAACAAGTAGGAGCAAGGAAACACCCCAAAGGTGTTGCTAGCTGAGCCTTGGCAGGGCGCACTACCGGTGCTAGTAGCAACGTGGAGACCTGCACAACACAACCACAGAACTAAGTCCCCAACTTGCGATGAGGTTGTCAATCTCAACGTGTTTTGCGGAAAACAAAGGATTAAACGTATCGAATGGAAGGAAGTAATAGTTTGCAGAAAGTAAACACAAAGCAGTAAACAGTTTATAGATTGTATGTAAAAGAAAAGAACCGGGATCCATAGTTCACTAGAGGTGGCTCCCCTTAAGATAGATAACATGCTGGGTGAACAAATTACAGCAGGGCAATTGACAAACATCGAGAAAGCAATACATGCATATACTAATCATCTTGACTCCTTTGGAACTTGATAGGGCATTACAACATTATACATTGACCGCCATCCAACTGCATCTATGACTAATAATCCACCTTCAGGTTATCATCCGAACCTCCTCCAGTATTAAGTTGCAAGCAACCGATTATTGCTTTACGAATTGTGTGTAATGTAAACAATACGATTGTTCTATGAACAAAGGATTGTTGTTTTCTCCCTAGTAGCAATAGCACATCTAGTACCTTAGAGATTTCTGTCACTTCCCCAGATTACCAGAGGCATGAACCCACTATCAAGCATAAATACTAACTCTTGGAGTTGCTAGCATCTACTTGGCCAAGATAGCTACTAACAATGGAAAGCATGCAAGATCACAAATAACAAACACATGATAGAATCAATAATCAATCTGAAATAGCATCTCAATATCCATCGGATCCCCGCAAACACAACATGCAGAATTACAAATAGATGATCTTGATCATGAACGGAGCTCACAAGATCTAAACATGAAAGCACAAAGGAGGAGAACCAGCCATCTAGCTACTACATGGATCCGTAGTCCAAGGATGAACTACTCACGCATCACACCGGAGGCTTGCATGGTGATGAAGAAGGCCTCCAGGGTGAATTCCCTCTCTGACAGGGTGCCAGGAAGAGCTTCAGATCCCTCTCGATCTAGGGATGGAGATGACGGCGGCTATAGACTCTTTCGTGGATTTTTGATCGGGTACTTAGGGTTTCGTCCCGAGGGCATCTTATAGGCGGAAGGAGAGGCCGAGAAGGGCTGGGGCCGGCCACACCACCTGGCCGCGCGGGCCGGGCCTGGCCGCGCGTGCCGGGCCTGGTCGCGCGGCCAGGTGGTGTGGCCGGCCCCAGCCCTTCTCTGTCTCGTATTCTGGCATCTGATGACTTCCGGAAAAATAGGCACATTGGCTTTTGTCCCATCCAATTCCGAGAATATTCATTTTCTGACTTTCCTGGAACCAAAAACAGCAAAAAACATGCAGCTGGCACGGTGGCTCTTGTTAATAGGTTAGTCCAAGAAATCATATGAAAAGTACTCCAAAGTGTGGACAAAACACAAGAAAGTGGATAAAACCAAGCATGGAACATCAAAAATTATAGATACATTTGCAATGTATCAACATCCCCAAGCTTAACTCCTGCTCGTCCTCGAGTAGGTAAGTGATAAAATGAAAGAATAATTTTTGAGGTGACATGCACCATCAAGGACTTGATCAAAGTATTTGTAAAACATTCAAAGCTGGGATCATAGTACTTCAATCATAATAAGAAAGACAAAGTTCTAGCAATAAGACAAAGAAACTATGATGCAACATGAAAAGGCACAAACAAAAGATTCATGAATAACAATGCTTTGCAAGACGTTTGTTTGTTTCACATAAAGAAAACATAGCATAATAGTATTCAGCTTGTCCCTCATAGAGTAGCAAATATAAATGCATAGGACACCTTCAAAGTTCATAAGAGTGACTAGATACAAATAGTTTAAAACAAGCAATATCAAGTTGTGCATCAATCAACTAGTCTTGGGACAATGCACATATAACTAAGAATGGCCACTATGCTCTCAAAGTAGGTGCATAAAGGTAGAAGGTGGAGACTCAATATAATGGTGGAAGAAAGGCCTTCATAAAAGGAAGTAGGGATTCAAGTCTCATAAAGAGCTTCCAAAACTTATGGTACTTATAGCTTTCAGCTCTCATTGCCCCTATCATAAGCATCTTGAAGGTGATTAAGGTTAAAGTGACACAACTAAGAGGATATGCTTGACAAGTTATAAACCGAAATCTCATGCCCCTTACTTACGAA
Organism: Avena eriantha; assembly: GCA_910589775.1. Lineage (NCBI taxonomy): Eukaryota > Viridiplantae > Streptophyta > Magnoliopsida > Poales > Poaceae > Avena > Avena eriantha. The sequence goes on along the minus strand of OU342743.1, from coordinate 127,989,716 downwards.
GACTGAACCTCATGCTACTCAACTTTATTCACAAGTAAACTCTTGTCATTGTAAGTACATGTGTATCATAAAGAACCGCCAACGGGGTACCCCTTGCACATAATACAGGAGCTATCTCATAATCAAAATGACAAGGCAAGCAGACAATGAGCATCTCAGCGATCTTTTTATTTGCTATTTGCATAGGTTTTTATTGAGGATGCTTCATAGAGTGCTCATTATGGTTATGCTGAAAGTTTCCAACATGATTAGGCATGGCTTAGGCTAGCAGCCCAGGCATTTCTCTAACACACATACAAACTCCATATCTTACAAGTTCCACTTTTATTTCACACCGTCGGGATCCGTAAGCAAAAGAACATGATATCAACGGGGTACAAAGTACAAGTGCAATGTTGAAAGCGTTCCCCATGATACATGGTTCTGCTAACTTCAACTTATAAAGCGCAAGCATATATGCAACAAAGAAGGACCCAATGGCTCAAATTTATTAAGGGCAAGAAAAGTAAAGTGTGCCATCAAGTTCGTGAGAGCTTTAATCACTAGTTTTCTCATAACAAGTTTAATTTGGAAGATAAACAAAATCATGAATATACTTGGAATAGCATGAGCTAGTAGGTAGGTATGGTGAACTCTTTGGAATAACTTGGTTTAGGGAGTTGGATGCATGAGTGGAACTCATACTTGGTTGTGGAGGCTAGTAAAAGACTAGGAGCGACAAACTAAGAGAGCAGTAATGGCCATAATCATGCAGAGCGACAAAACATCATTGATCAAAGAATAAAGTGATACTACAAGTTTAAAACTAAAGGATCATAAAGGCTATGGTGAGTTGAGATAGTCATAAAATGGTGTGAGCATGCGCCAAGTCAACCCAAATAAAGCATCAAAGGAGAATACCACTATACTATGCTTTAATATGCTAAAACAATACATGATTCATCCAAGGCACATTAAGCAATCTCAATTGTTTATAACAAGTCATGCTATAGCAAAGAATACTAAGCATAAAGCCAAAACAATATCAAGCATGGCATGACAAAGCATAGGCTACAGTCAAAAACGAGCTCTTTTTACCACATAACCCATGAACTTTCCTACTCTTTTCGAAACCAAACCAAACTATTTGCAAACCAATGTATAAAAGAGGGGGTCCAACCAATTTATTCAGAAAACTAAGCAAACCAAGCAAACGAAAAACGAAAACGAAAAAGAAGACACTCCAAGAACAACACAACTGTGCATGAAACAATAAAACGATGCGTTTGGAAGAAACCTGGGATTTTATTGATGAAGAGGGGGATGCCATGGGCATCCCCAAGATTTGGCGCTTGTACTTCTTGGATATTTCTTGGGGTGACACGCGTGGCATCCCCAAGCTTGAGCTTTAGTCCATCCTTCATCTCATTACTCATTCCTTCCATACACCTGGAATTTTTCCTTCATACAAAACTTCACACAATCTTTATTAGTAACATTAATGCACTCAAGATAAATAAGTCTTAAGGTTCAGTTCTAACACCAAATAAACTTCCATTAGAACACTAGCTACTGTAGCACTTCTCTCAAAAATCTCAATTCCCCAAAAGAACTCAAAAAGGAACCAACAAGAAGCAAATGCAGAAAATGGCAGAAATCTATCAAAACAGACCAGCAGGTAAAGACGAATTTTTTTGAGGACCTTCTATTGCTCAAATAAAAAAGTGTTGAGCTAATGAAAGTTAGATAACAACCTGGGGCAGAAGCACAAAAAATCACGCCTCAAAAGGACGTACAGAGATTTTACACGAATTTTTACGGTGAAGCACAGAAATTTATTTCGGGACAGCAATTTTCCCAATCATTACTTCTCTCTCAATAGAGGTTACTCTTGGCACAAAAAGCAAATAAAAAGGATAAGGAGCGGTTATTACTGAAGTAATAACTTCTAAGACTCATCTAAAACTTTTGGGTTATCTCCCAATAAGTACTTTTCTTTAATGCCTTTAAGTTAGGCATAAGCAAAAACTAAAATGGATAGAATAGAAGTAAGCGGAGATAATCATGGTGAAAATATTGTTTTGTTCAATGAAATCCTTTTGTTAACAAGGTTGATCAGGTCTTGTTACCAAAACAATTTCATATGAGACAAAACTTTGTATTCCACTAATGATTATGTTACCTCAACCTTGATAGCAATGGTCCCAATCATAATAGTTTCAAATTTTTCTCTTGGTATGGGACAATATATTTCTCCAACTTGAATGCCCTCAACATGTTCAATTGAATTCAAAACCATAAGTCCTATAAATCTTCTTGGGGAAATAGATAGTATGTTCCTTGTCATTAACATTAAAGGTCACCTTCCCTTGATTACAATTAATAACAGCTCCTGCAGTATTTAAGAAAAGGTCTCCCAAGAATAATAGACATACTATCATCTTCAGGCATGATAGTTTGAGAGGATGCTCACATAAGAAATATGAATTGAAGTAAAAGAGAGCATCAAGAAGCAAATTCAAAACACATTTAAGTCTAACCCACTTCCTATGCATAGGAATCGTGTATGCAAATAAATTCGCAAGGAACAAAGTGACAGGCATAGAAAGATACAACAAGAGTGACATCAAAACTTTTAGCACATAGAGAGGTGTTTCAATACCATGAAAACTTCTACAACCATATTTTCCTCTCTCATAATAATTTTCAGTAGCCTCATGAATAAACTCAACAATATAACTATCACATAAAGAATGCTTTTCATGATCTACAAGCACTAGGAGAATATCATTTTACGGCCCGAAAGTTGAGGTGTGCAGGAAACGCGGTACCCAAGTTCCCTGAAATCAGTCGGGATGACTACAGTTGGTGTGCCAAATACCCAGAGGGCCTTTTTGGGCACGAATTCAACTTTACGTTTCAATACAAAAAATCAGGCTAACGGGCGTCAAGTTGGGCCCCCCTGTTAGTTCGCCGTTATGTCGCTCCCGTCACTTAGGCGGGGTGGCTGTCACGTAGGCTTGCAGCGTTGGCACAATGGATAGGGCAACACCCCCTACCTAGTGTATTGACGTGACAAAACAGGGCCCATGTATCGGCGTTATAATTATTTTTTGTTTACTTAGAAGCTGAAACGGCCACTGCCATGCGTCTCTCCTTGGACTTCCATCCCAATAGTTAACCCCTACCATAAAAGCGCATTGACGGTTCCACCATTCCCCTGCCTCGTAGAAACCACTCTTCTTCTTCCTGTCATCTACTATCTTCTTCCCGTCTTCTCCTTGCCACCATGGAAGATCTACGCACTCTAGAGACAAGCTTCACTACCCATGACAACAAGAAGATAGACGTTGTCTACACCAACAAGGAGGAGACAGTGGTGCGTGTCCTGAGGATGTACGAGGGTTGGCTTGGGATAGACGAGGACAAGTTTGTGGGATTGGACCTCGAGTACACCCCGGAGCACCCATATGAAGGGAGTGAAGTCGCCGTCGTTCAACTTGCCATGCGGAAACACGTCCTCGTCTACCACCTCTCCCGGTTTGTAGATCTGCTCTCTGTAGCTAACCGCTTTTAGGGTTTTCTCCTCTTGTTCTTTATCCACTTTCTCATCTTGCAACTACTGGATTTTACTTAGGAACAAATAAATTAGGGTTTTCCTATGTCTCAATCGATTGAGATTTTCTTTAGTCTCAATCACCTAAGAAAAGTGCAACCGTAGTTAAAAGAAATGTGCATCTCGTTCAGTCGACTAAGAAATAGCAAAACCAAATAAATTATGACAATACAATGTTGAGAGTCTTGATCTTGCATTTACTAAACTTTTAAAAATTATATTGAGATGATGATCTTGCATTGACAAAATATTTGTAGTTACAAATTTTGGTGATGACAAACTACATACTTTCAGGACTGACAGGAAATGTCCGGCGCTGCGCCAGTTCCTTGTAAAAAAGGGAATTGTTTTCTACACTGTCGACACAACAACTGATTTTTCGAAATTGTATCAAGAGGAAATTATAATTCCTGCGCACAACTGGATCGATATTCAGCGTCTTGTCAAGATCCTAGGGGGCTTGAAGAAGGATGGAATGGCATCACTCGCAACTAGAATCCTCGATGAGTCGTACGACAAAATGAAGGAAGATTTCCCTATGGATAGGCATGATTTCAGGGACGAGTGGCCATTGTCTGATATAAACATGAAGTATGCAGCCATAGATGCTTACATGACCTACCAGCTGTACAAGAAGATCCATTTTTTTCTACGTTACCTCGTGTTTTGCCCTATTTGCAAGAGGGAAGACGAGCTTAGGGGAGCCCTTTGTAGAAAATGCAGAATAGCTGAGTTTGAAGTTGAATATGCAAAGAAATTGGCTGCATCTGAAGCAGCTGACAGAGAGGCTGCAGAAGCAGGTGAAAGAGAGCTTGTAGCTAAAGAAGCAGCTGACAGAGAGGCTGCAGCTGAAGCGGCAAACAGAGAGGCGGCATCTTCTAGCGGCAACAATTAGGCCTGTGATGCACCGCTAATTGTGCCGCAGGACGCTGAAGATAGGAAAGCCAAGTCAGATGCCAATTGGGACAAAGCAGCTCGTGAGATGTGGAGTACCTGGAATGGTCGCAGTTCGTTGCCTAGGAACGATGGCAAGCGCCTCAAGTGGTCTGATGAGGAGTGAATTAAATTTTACTTGTCAGTGTTATGTTTCTGTTTTGTGGAACTCAGTTAGCTTGCCAAGATGTCTAGCGCATCAAGTGATACTAGTAAAATAAATTTAACCCTCGTTGTGTTATGTTTATGTATGTGTCTTGTAGCTTGTCAAGATGGTAGCTTCTTAACTGGCAGTTTGAAAGAGTGCCCTTTTCCTCTCTCGCTAAACATATATGTTTCATTTTGCCCAAATTGGTAGCAAATCTAGAGAAGATTCTCACTTTGATATTTCGTTCCCTTTTGGACCTCTTTTTGCCTCTGATCAGGTAGCAAATCTAGAGCAGCAAATCACACCAGGCAGAATACATTCATTCATAAAACAAAACAAATGTAGATATAGCTGTGCGCAGCTAAATAGGATATAGCGATAGAAAGTAGGTTGCTTAACGAGGTTCGATGCATTCAGCCAGAAATAGGATATAGCTAGAAAGAAGCTGCTTAGCAGCAGGGGCAGCCGCCGCAGCTGCAGGCACATCCTACAAGCGCCCGCGCCTCCACCATCTCCCTCTGGTGCTTCCACCACTTCTTGCTATCTAGTTTCTTGGACTTGGGGGCCTTGGGCCTGATTGGAGGCATGCGACCCTCTTTGATGGCCACCCGCTGGAGGTTTCGGAGGTGAATGCAGAGAGCTCGGTGTTCAGCGATGTAGGCGTTGATGTTCGCGGGCTCGGGCTTGCCACTTTTGTGGATGTCGGAGCCCGCGGCCTCTGCATGCTTCAGTAAGTTGTTCAAGACGGTGCCGTCGGCGGCGCGACTCGTCAAGCAGTAGACGCCCCCTTGCGGAAAGGGCAGCTGTAGTAGGGGCCCCTGAGGAAGCTGTCGTACTTGACGGCCCACAGCCTCCTCAGCACTTGACGAGCCTTGGTGTGAATGGACTCATCATCGCCGCAGACGTCGCTGCCAGAAACCTATTGGAAGAAAGGGAAAATGGGGGAGTAGATGGTGTAAGAAGATCGAGCAATCGAAATGCGAACAAGCGAATCCTAATAAACCAAGATCTAGCATCCAACGATGGGAACGGTGTTGGATAATTAGGCACAATTTTCATGATTAATTCCAGAATATTAAACATGACAATACCAGCTAAATTTTAAATAGATTAGCCCATTATTTCTAACAAACGGTAGAAGAACAAGGGGAGGGGAGCAAACCCAAGTTACCTCCGACCATAGGTCGTCGATGCCGGTGTCGTAGGGGTTCAGCGGAGCGATGTACTTATCTGGATTGTAGGTGCCCAAGAAGTGGGTGATCTACTTGTGACCGGCGGGGGCCTCCTCGCCGGCGGGGGGCTCCTCTTCGGCGGCTCCGTCGGTAGCTGGGACGGGGGCCTGGACGGGAACGGCGGCTTCCATTGATGCCTCCACTAGGGCCTGGACAGGGACAGTGGCTGCTTTCAACGCGTCGAGGGGGACCGGCGAGGAGACGGGGGCCTCCTCGCCGGCGGCCACAGAGGCGAAGATGGCCACCTTATCCTCCTCGGCCATCGCCGGCGCGGACGGGGTATTCTCGGGAGTTTGCGGATGCTGGTGGGATAGTGGAGAGGCTTGCGTGGGGACAGTGAGCGAGAGTGGGTGTGTGGAGGGGGGATCTATAGTTAAGGTGGATAGAAGCAAGGCACGTTTTGTTGCACCACCGTGCAATGCACCGCGCAGTCGACTGCACCGTGCACTGTGACACGTGCACGGTACGTCACGTTTTTTCCCGGGCCATGCATGGCAGTTCTGTATTGAGCCGCATGCAAAGGGTGCACACACAATTTCTGTGTACGAAGTTTGACACGGCCCTAAAATTGGCGATAGTTAAAAGTGGAAATGTAGAGGGGAAGGTAGGTGGCTGTACGGCAAGATTTGTGGGGTTGTGATAGATTCGGTAAAGGGATGTGTTGATGGCTGCGAGTGACTCGATGAACCGGAGACGTTAGGTCTCGTCGAGCTCAGCTGTTCGGCCTCCGGCTAGCGCGTCCAAGCTTCTTACGGTGGGCCCCAGTTGGAAGTGAGATTGAGAGCCGCTGCATAAAAAATGGGATGTGTCTTATTAAAATCAAGTGGCAATAAACTGCAGCTGTCCATCGATGACCGTGCACTCGATGACGCATGTGTAGTGGCGTAGTAGTAGCAGTAGTAGGCTTTTTAGACTTGATTAAACGTGGCATGACCGCTCGACGACTTTTTCCATGGACGGCATCCTGTTCCTTCTTGTAGAGGGAGACGTCAAGATGGGGCCTCGTCAAGATGGTAGCTTGTTAACTGGCAGTTTGAAAGAGTATCCTTTTCCTCTCTCGCTAAACAGATATGTTTCATTTTGCCCAAATTGGTAGCAAATCTAGAGAAGATTCTCTCTTCGATAATTCGTTCCCTTTTGGACCTCTTTTTGCCTCCGATCAGGTAGCAAATCTAAAGCAGCAAATCACACTAGGCAGAATACATTCATTCAGAAAACAAAACAAATGTAGATATAGCTGTGCGTAGCTAAATAGAATATAGCGATAGAAAGTAGTAGGTTGCTTAACGGGGTTCGATGCATTCAGCCAGAAATAGGATGCAAGCAAAATATAGAAAATCAAAAGAAGCTGCTTAGCAGTAGCAGCCGTGGTAGATGCAGATACATTCAAGGAGACATCCAACCCGTTCATTCGCCAGCGCCTCCATCTCCCTCTGGCGCCTCCGCCACTTCTTGCTGCCCAGTCCCTTGAACTTGGGGGCCTTGGGCCTGATTGGAGGCATGCGACCCTCTTTGATGGCCACCCGCTGGAGGTTTCGGAGGTGAATGCCGAGAGCCCGGTGTTCAGCGATGTAGGCGTTGATGTTCATGATCTCGTGCTTGCCGCCTTTGTGGATGCCGGAGCCCGCGGTGTCTACATGCTTCAGTAATGTGTTGAAGTCGGTGCCGCCAGCGGCGCGACTCGTCAAGCAGTAGGTGATCCCCTTGCGGAAGGGGCAACTGTAGTAGGGGCCCGTGAGGTAGTCGTCGTACTAGCCGGCCCGCAGCCTGCTCAACACCTGACAAGCCTTGGTGTGAATGGACTCGTCATCGCTCCAGACGTCGCTGTCAGAAACCTATTGGAAGAAAAGGAAAATGGGGGAGTAGATGATGTAAGAAGACCGAGCAATCAAAATGCGAACAAGCGAATGCTAATAAACCAGGATCTAACATCCAACGATGGGAACGGTGTTGGATAATTTGGCACAATTTCCATGATTAATTCTAGAATATTAAACATGACAATACCAGCTAAATTTTAAATAGATTAGCCCATTATTTCTAACAAACGGTAGAAGAACCAGGGGAGGGGAGCAAACCCTAGTTACCTCCGACCATAGGTCATCGATGCCGGTGTCGTATGGGTTCAGCGGAGCGATGTACTTATCTGGATCGTAGTTTCCCAAGAAGTGCGTTATCTGCTTGTGACCGGCGGGGGCTCCTCTTCGGCGGCTCCGTCGGTAGCTAGGACGGGGGCCTGGACAGGAACGGCGGCTGCCATCGATGCCTCCACTAGGGCCTGGACAGGGACAGCGGCTGCTTTCAACGCGTCGAGGGGGACCGGCGAGGAGATAGGGGCCTCCTCGCCGGTGGCCACGGAGGCGACGATGGCCACCTTATCCTCCTCGGCCATCACCGACGCGGATGGGGTATTCTCGGGAGTTTGCGGATGCTGGTGGGATAGTGGAGAGGGTTGCGTGGGGACAGTGAGCGAGAGTGGGAGTGGGTGTGCGGAGAGGGGCTCTATAGTTAAGGTGGATAGAAGCAAGGCACGTTTCGTTGCACCACCGTGCAACGCGCCGCGCAGTCGACTGCACCGTGCACCGCGACACGCGCACGGTACGTTACGTTTTTTCCCGGGCCATGCATGGCAGTTCTGTATTGAGCCGCATGCAAAGGGCACACACACAATTTCTATGTACGAAGTTTGACACGGCCCTAAAATTGGCGATTGAGAGCCGCTGCGTAAAAAATGGGATATGTCTTATTAAAATCAAGTGGCAATAAATTGCAGCTGTCCATCGACGACCGTGCACTCGATGACGCATGCGTTGTGGTGTAGTAGTAGCAGTAGTAGGCTTTTCAGATTTGATTAAACATGACATGAACGCTCGACGACTTTTTCCATGGACGGCATCAGGTTCCTTCTTATAGAAGTCTCGCCGAGGGAGACGTCCGTGCTGTCACACGCTGTATTGTGAAGGGCACGGCGTGTGCAATGATCATCGTTGGATCGCACAGAATCAACGGTTGGTGCGCACGATCCGCGTGACAACTGTGATAACCAACCAGGGAGTAGCAGACAGGGTGAGCACAAATTTGTGCTTCTACGAAAGATAGAGGGGGGGGGCAAAACTGAGTAGTACCACATAAAACCAAGGGCGATACTGAGTAGTATAAAAATGGAAAGTGAGTGTCTTGTATAATGAAATACATCATGGCATACATCAAATTATGCCAAGATAGATCCACTAGAGTTCATTGGATGTGTGTTCTTCTCATAAACCACGTAAGGATCCACTAGAGTTCATTGGATGTGTGTTCTTCCCATGAACCACACATGGATCCGCCAGTGTCATTGCATGTGTGTTCTTCCCACAGACCACACATGGATCCACCAGTGTCATTGCATATGTGTTCTTCCCATGAACCACACATGGATCCAACAGTGTCATTGCATGTCTGCTCTTTTCATGAACCACTGCTAGACTCATTGGATGTGTGTTCTTCTCACAAACCACATATCACCAGTTTCATTGCATGTGTGTTCTTCTCACAGACCACACATGGATCCACCAGTGTCATTGCATGTGTGTTCTTCTCACAAACCATATCATAAACCACACCAAGTGTCATTGCATATGTGTCCTTCTCATTAACCCCACATGGATCCACCGGTGTCATTGCAAGTCTGCTCTTTTCATTAACCACAGCTAGAGTCATTGCATGTATGTTCTTTTCACAAACCACATACCACCAGAGTCATTGCATGTGTGTTCTTCCCTCAGACCACACATGGATCCACCAGTGTCATTGCATGTCTGCTCTTTTCATGAACCACAGCTAGAGTCATTGCATGCGTGTTCTTCTCACAAACCATATCATGAACCACACCCAGTGTCATTGCATGTGTGTTCTTCTCACATGGATCCCCCGATGTCATTGCATGTTTGCTCTTCTCATTAACCACAGCTAGAGTCATTGCATGTCTATTCTTTTCACAAATCACATATCACCAGAGTCATTGCGTGTGTGTTCTTCCCACAAACCACACATGGATCCACCAGTGTCATTGCATGTGTGTTCTTCCCATGAACCACACATGGATCCACCAGTGTCATTGCATGTCTGCTCTTTTCATGAACCACAACTAGAGTCATTGCATGTGTGTTCTTCTCACAGACCACATATCACCTATGTCATTGCATGTGTGTTCTTCCCACAGACCACACATGGATCCACCAGTGTCATTGCATGTGTGTTCTTCCCACAGACCACACATGGATCCACCCAGTGTCATTGCATGTGTGTTCTTCCCACAAAACCACACATGGATCCACCAGTGTCATTGTATGTCTGCTCTTCCCATGAACCACAGCTAGAGTCATTGCATGGCTGCTCTTTTCATGAACCACAACTAGAGTCATTGCATGTGTGTTCTTCTTACAAACCACATATCACCGGTGTCATTGCATGTGTGTTCTTCCCATGAACCACACATGGATCCACCAGAGTCATTGCATGTGTGTTTTTCCCACAGACCACACATGGATCCACCAGTGTCATTGCATGTGTGTTCTTCCCATGAACCACACATTGATCCACCAGTGTCATTCTATGTCTTCTCTTCCCATGAACCACAACTAGAGTCATCGCATGCGTGCTCTTTTCATGAACCATATCTAGAGTCATTGCATGTGTGTTCTTCTTACAAACCATATCATGAACCACACCAAGTGTTATTGCATGTGTGTTCTTTCTCTTTAACCACACATGGATCCACCGGTGTCATTGCATGTCTGTTCTTCTCATTAACCACAGCTAGAGTCATTGCATGTCTGTTCTTTTCACAAACCACATATCACCAGAGTCATTGCATGTGTTTTCTTCCCACAGACCACACATGGATCCACCAGTGTCATTGCATGTGTGTTCTTCTCACAAACCACACATGGATATACCCAGTGTCATCGCATGTCTGCTCTTCCCATGAACCACACATGGATCCACCAGTGTCATTGCATGTCTGCTCTTTTCATGAACCACAGCTGGAGTCATTAGATGTGTGTTCTTCTCACAGACCACATATAACCAGTGTCATTGCATGAGTGTTCTTCCCACAGACCACACATGGATCCACCAGTGTCATTGCATGTGTGTTCTTCTCACAAACCATATCATGAACCACACCAAGTGTCATTGCATGTGTGTTCTTCTCATTAACCCCACATGGATCCACCAGTGTCATTCCATGTCTGCTCTTTTCATTAACCACACCTAGAGTCATTGCATGTCTATTCTTTTCACAAACCACATATCACCAGAGTCATTGCATGTGTGTTCTTCCCACAGACCACACATGGATCCACCAGTGTCATTGCATGTCTGCTCTTTTCATGAACCACAGCTAGAGTCATTGCATGTGTGTTCTTCTCATAGACCACATATCACCAGTGTCATTGCATGTGTGTTCTTCCCACAGACCACACATGGATCCACCAGTGTCATTACATGTGTGTTCTTCCCATGAACCACACATGGATCCACCAGTGTCATTGTATGTCTGCTCTTCTCATGAACCACAGCTAGAGTCATTGCATGTGTGTTCTTCTTACAAACCATATCATGAACCACACCCAGTGTCATTGCATTTGTGTTCTTTCTCATTAACCACACATGGATCCACCGGTATCATTGCATGTCTGTTCTTTTATTTAACCACAGCTAGAGTCATTGCATGTCTGTTCTTTTCACAAACCACATATAACTAGAGTCATTGCCTGTGTGTTCTTCCCACAGATCACACATGGATCCACCAGTGTCATCGCATGTCTGCTCTTTTCATGAACCACAACTAGAGTCATTGCATGCGTGTTCTTCTCACAGACCACATATCACTTGTGTCATTGCATGTGTGTTCTTCCCATGAACCACACATGGATCCACCAGTGTCATTGCATGTGTGTTATGAAGGAAATATGCCCTGAGAGGCAATAATAAAGTTGTTATTATGTATTCCTTATATATGATAGATGTTTATTTTGCATGCTAGAATTGTATTGATCGGAAACATCAATACATGTGTGTTTAATAAACAAAAAGGGTTCCTAGTTATGCCTCTATTATATACTAGCTTGTTGATTAACAAGATGATCAAGGTTTCCTGATCATTGACATTGGATGTTGTTAATAACAAGGTCACACCATTGGTGGAATGATGTGATGAACATTCATCCGAAGTATAGCATTACGATCAAGTCATTATGTTTACATTTCTATAACATCATACGAAGTAATCTTTATCCTTAGACCATGAGATCATGTTAATTCCTAACACCTGAAGAGTATCTTGATAACATCAAACGTCACACCGTAACAGGGTGACTATAAAGATGGGTTCAGTACTACAAAGGTGTTATGTTGAGGCTCATGGATCAAGAGTGGAATTTTTCAATCCCGATGACGGATAGATATACTCTAGGCCCTCTCTGTGATATCACATTGAGATAGCTTGCAAGAAAGTGATGTGATCACTAGAATATTATATCACGGGAACGAGAAAAGAGTGCATGTCGGTAACGAGATCAAACTAGGTATGGAGATACCGATGATCGAATCTCGGACATGTAATATATCACGAGACAAAGGGATTTAGTTACAAGCGTTAAAGGTTCTCATGATCATAGAAGTCATCGTTGAATGCGTAGGAGTCAGTATGGATCTCTAGGTCCCGCTGCTGATTATTGATCGGAGAAGGGTCTCGATCATGTCTGCATTATTCGCGAACCTTAGGGAGACACACTTAAGAGTTACCGAACACCATTTTGGAGCACATATGTTTCAGACGAAAGAGTTGCAAAGCGCAGGAATTGTTTCAATAGAATCCGGAAATTGTTTCGGGTGAAATTGCAGAAAGTGGTTCTGCATGTGATATTGAAATATTGCAAGGGACTATATGTGAATGTTTGTTAATTAAAAAAATTCTGAATAAATTTAATAAAAGAGTTTTCTTAAATGAGAGAGCATTAAACTTGGAGAATTTTAATGCATTTAAAGTGGAGACTTTAAAAGGGAATGTGAAGAGGCATTTTAATATGGAGGGGTTACCACCACATGAATGGGGGAGGTGAGGGGTCACCCCCCCATGCGTCTGCCATGGAGAGAGGGGGTACCCCCCTCCTCCTATAAAAGTCCACCCATTCCCTCCTTCATCCTCACACCTCCTTGTGAAGGATCTCTCTCCCCCTCTACAATTATTCCCCCATGGTCTCGGATTAGCGAGATACATGTTCCCGGTGGCATTTCGCCTGGAAGGAGTTGCTGCTTCCGTTGGATCGCTGGAGCGAGGAGGTGGAGGTCGTCTGGTGGCTTGAACGTGTGTGCGAGTGCGGATGCGCTGCTGAGTTGCGGCGCTCGGACTTCCTCATGATCTTGAGATCGCCAAGTGTACGACTACATCAACCACGAGTTCCTACTCGTTAACAAAACTCGTTGTCTTCGAGGGTAAGTTCTCGTTGGATGTATGTCCACCCGTTGCTTTGTACCTAGTAGATAGATCTTGGCGTGTAGTTCACACCGTAGGAAATTTTTTGTTTTCTATGCTGCGGACCCAACAGTGGTATCAGAGCCTGATCTATGCGTAGGTGCTTTGCACGGGTAGTACACATATGTTTATATGTGGGCGATGATGATCATGTCATTGCATCTTCTATGTATTTTGGATATTGGTTGCATAGTGGGATGAAGCGGCCCGGACCAACCTTACATGTCATCGTACATGAGACCGGTTCCATGACTGACATGCAACTAGTTTTACATAAGTGGATGGCGGGTGTCTATCTCTCCTACTATAGTCAAATTTTTTATTTACAATGAGTTGCTAATAACTTAGTTATCCTCGTTCTGGTTCATGTTGATAGGTGAGAACGGTTCTATCTCCGAAAGCCCTAAGCCACGTAAAACTTGCAATTGATAAATTAGAGGCATCTAGTTTAGATCATTGCTGGGCTAGTGTATTGATATGGTATTGTTGTAAGTAGATGTCTGATAGATACTCTTACAACACATTCAACGTGTAAGTTCCATAGACCTTGGCCTTACACACAAAGGAATGATAGAGATCATACCACGATGCAAATGATAGAGATCAAATGCATGGACCATATCATCTCACTTTACACATTAGATGTTAGCATCTTATACTGCTGGTTTGGCGCTTTTGGTAGCATTGTAAGATGATCCCTCATTTAGATATCAAGATAAAATGTGTTCTTCCTTGAGTATGCACCGTTCTATGGATCGTGTTTCGAGACATCACGTGATGATCGGGTGTACTCGACTCTACGCTTTCATACAACAGGTGTAAGACAGTTTTACACACGCGAGTACTAAGGTTCTTACTTGGCGAGCCTAGCATGTACAGACATGGCCTCGAAACATGGACCGAAAGGTTAAGCATGAGTCATATGGTTGATATGATGCCCATATAGATGCTCGCCTTTGAAGCTACACCGACTCACGTGATGATCGGACTTGGTGTAGTGGATTTGGTTCATGTAATCACCAAAAAGGCACGAGGGATGTCGTTTTTGAGTGGGAGTTCATTAGTAATTTGGATTAGTTGAACTCAATCTATCATAAACTTAGTCTAAATAAACTTTACAAATTCTGTTGTAGATGGCACCACCTGCTTTTAATTTCAATGTGTTCATGGAGAAAGAGAAACTTGCTGCGAATGGTAGCAACTTCACCAACTGGGCTATGAATTTGAGGATTCTCCTCACTGCTGCACAAAAGCAATATGTGCTAGATGCCGCTAGCCCCCCCCACCAGCTCCTGATGCCCCTGACGAGGAAAAGAATGTCTATGTGACTCGTCAGGAGGACCACAACTTAGTTCATTGCGGCATACTGTATGGGCTAGAGCCAGAACTTCGAAAGCGTTTCGAAAATGGCAACACCTTTGATACCATGGGAGAATTGAAAATGATTTTTGATACCCATGCTGCCGTAGAGAGTTATAATGCTACTGAAAAGTTCTTTAGCTGCATGATGGAGGAGAACAGCTCCGTTAGTGAGCATGTACTCAAAATGTCTGGGTACGCCGATAAGCTTGTGTCCTTGGGAATAACGATTCCCATTGACTTAGGCATACATCGTGTTCTCCAATCTCTGCCACCTAGCTACAAGAGCTTCGTGATGAACTATAATATGCAAGGCATGAAGAAGACTCTTCCCGAGCTTCTGTCAATGCTTAAGACTGCAGAAGTGGAGATTAGGAAAGAACATCAAGTGTTGATGATAAATAGGACCACCGGTTTCAAGAAGGACAAGAAAGGCAAGCACAAGGGAAAGAAGGGTGGCAAATCTGTTGCCACGCCTGAAAAGAAACCCCGAGCTGGCCCTAAGTCCGATACCGAGTGCTACTATTGCAAGGGGACTGGCCATTGGAAGCGCAACTGCCCCAAGTATTTGGCGGACAAGAAGTTCGGCAAGGCAAACAAAGGTATATGTGATATACATGTTATTGATGTGTACTTGACTAGTACTCGCAGTAGCACCTGGGTATTTGATACGGGATTAGTTGCTAATATATGTAACTCGATTCAGTGGCTGCGGAACAAGCGACAACTAGCATGGGATGAGGTCACAATGCGGGTCGGCAATGGATCAAGAGTTGATGTGATCGCCGTCGAAACACCGCCTCTCCATATGCCATCGGGATTAGTCATAAACCTAAATAATTGTTATTTGGTCCTTGCACTTAGCATGAACATTGTATCCGGATCATGTTTGATGCAAAGTGGTTATTCGTTTAAATCTGAAAACAATGGTTGTTCGATTTATATGGATAATATCTTTTATGGTCATGCACCTATGTTGAATGGTTTATTTCTGATGGATCTCGATAGTAATATTACGCACATTCATAATGTTAATGCTAAAAAGATTAAACTTGATGATGATATATCTGCATATATGTGGCACTGCCGTCTAGGTCATATTGGCGTTAAACGCATGAAGAAACTCCATTCTGATGGACTTTTGAAATCACTTGATTTTGAATCATTTGATACATGTGAGCCATGCCTTATGGGCAAGATGACTAGAACGCTGTTTTCCGGTTCAATGGAACGGGTGATAGATCTATTGGAAATCATACATACTGATGTGTGTGGACCAATGAGTGTGTCGGCGCGAGGTGGATATCGTTATTTTGTTACTTCCACGGATGATTTGAGTAGGTACGGGTATATCTATTTGATGAAACACAAGTCTAAAACTTTTGAAAAGTTCAAGGAATTTTAGAATGAAGTGGAAAATCATCGTAATAGAAAGATCAAATTTCTACGGTCTGACCGTGGAGGAGAGTATCTAAGTTACGAGTTTAACACACACATGAAAGAGTGTGGAATAGTTTCACAACTCACGTCTGCCGGAACACCACAATGTAATGGTGTGTCGGAACGTCGTAATCGTACCTTATTGGATATGGTTCGATCTATGATGTCTCTGACTGACTTTCCACTGTCATTTTTTGGTTATGCACTGGAAACAGCTACATTCACTTTAAATCGGGCACTACCTAAATCCGTTGAAACGACACCGTATGAATTATGGTTTGGAAACAGACCTAAGTTGTCATTTCTTAAAGTTTGGGGATGCGATGTTTATGTGAAGAAACTTCAACCGGATAAACTCGAACCCAAAGTTGAAAAATGCGTCTTCATAGGATACCCTAAGGAAACGATTGGGTATACCTTCTATCACAGATTCGAGGGCAAGGTTTTTGTTGCCAAGAATGGATCCTTTCTTGAGAAGGAGTTTCTCGCGAAAGGTGTGAGTAGTCGGAAGGTAGAAGTCGAAGAGGTTATTGAACCTTCTCTTCATGAAATGGCGAGTGGCGCAGCACCGGAAGTTGTTTCGGAGTTGACATCACCTAATGAAGAGAGAGCTAATGATATTGATCATGAAACTCCGAAAGAGGAAACTACTGAACCTCGCAGGTCAAGCAGGACACGTGCATCTCTTGAACTGTACGGCAATCCTATTGTGAATTTCATGGTTGATGAAATGGATGACCCTGCGATGTAGGAAGAATCGATGATGAGCCCGGATTCCAACAAATGGCTAGAAGCCATGAAATCCGAGATGGAATCCATGTACGAGAACCAAGTTTGGACCTTGGTGGACTTACCTCACGATCGAAAGGCCATTGAGAATAAATGGATTTTCAAAAGAAAAACTAATGCTGATGGTAATGTGACAATCTATAAGGCTCGACTTGTCACAAAGGGGTTTCGACAAATTCAAGGAGTTGACTACGATGAGACATTCTCTCCCGTAGCGATGCTTAAGTCAGTTAGGATTATGTTAGCAATTGCTACATATTTCGATTATGAAATATGGCAGATGGATGTCAAAACTGCGTTCCTTAATGGTAATATTGAAGAAGAGTTGTATATGATACAACCTAAGGGTTTTGTCGATCCTAAGGATGCTAATAAGGTATGCAAACTTCAGCGATCCATCTATGGACTGAAGCAAGCATCCCGGAGTTGGAATCTCCGCTTTGATGAGGTGATCAAAGAGTTTGGATTTGTCCAAACTTATGGAGAGGCTTGTATTTACAAGAAAGTGAGTGGGAGCAATGTGGCATTTCTGATATTATATGTGGATGACATATTATTGATTGGAAATGATATAGATCTTTTAAACAGTGTTAAAAGTTATCTAAACAACAAATTTTCGATGAAAGACCTTGGTGAAGCGTCATATATATTAGGCATTAAAATCTATAGAGATAGACCAAGGCGCCTAATTGGGCTATCGCAGAGTACATACCTTGATAAGATATTAAAGAAGTTTAATATGGACGAAAGTAATAAGAGGTTCTTACCTATGTTGCAAGGCAAGACATTGAGTAAGACTCAAAGTCTGGCTACAGCGGAAGAAAGAGAGATGATGGATAAGATCCCCTATGCCTCGGCCATATGCTCTATTATGTATGCCATGCTATGTACAAGACCGGATGTGGCACATGCTATTAGTTTGACTAGTAGGTACCAATCTGATCCAGGTTCGGAACACTGGATAGCAGTAAAGAACATCCTCAAGTACTTGAGAAGAACTAGGGATATGTTTCTTATATACGGAGGTGAAGAAGAGCTAGTCGCTAAGTGTTATGTCAATGCTAGCTTTGACACTAATCCGGATGACTCTAAGTCTCAATCCGGATACGTATTTCTCTTGAACGGAGCAGCAGTTAGTTGGAGGAGTTCCAAACAACCTGTGGTGGCTGGATCAACGATGGAGGCGGAATATGTTGCTGCTTCAGAAGCGGCGCAGGAAGCGGTTTGGATGAAAGAGTTCATTACGGAACTAGGTGTGGTTCCTAGTGCATTGGACCCAATGGTGATCTATTGTGACAACAATGGAGCCATAGCCAACGCAAAGGAACCGAAGTCTCACAAGAATTCTAAGCATATTAAGCGCCGGTTTCACTCCATCCGCGAGCATGTCAAGGATGGATATATAAATATTTGTAAAGTACACATGGACCTAAATGTAGCAGATCCGTTGACTAAAGCTCTCCCTAGGGCAAAACATGATCAACACCAGAATTCCATGAGTGTTAGATTTATCACTATGTGAACTAGATTATTGTCTCTAGTGCAAGTGGGAGACTGAAGGAAATATGCCCTGAGAGGCAATAATAAAGTTGTTATTATGTATTCCTTATATATGATAGATGTTTATTTTGCATGCTAGAATTGTATTGATCGGAAACATCAATAAATGTGTGTTTAATAAACAAAAAGGGTTCCTAGTTATGCCTCTCTTATAGACTAGCTTGTTGATTAACAAGATGATCAAGGTTTCCTAATCATGGACACTGGATGTTGTTAATAACAAGGTCACACCATTGGTGGAATGATGTGATGAACATTCATCCGAAGTATAGCATTACGATCAAGTCATTATGTCTATATTGCTATAACATCATACGAAGTAATCTTTATCCTTAGACCATGAGATCATGTTAATTCCTAACACCTGAAGAGTATCTTGATAACATCAAACGTCACACCGTAACAGGGTGACTATAAAGATGGGTTCAGTACTACGAAGGTGTTATGTTGAGGCTCATGGATCAAGAGTGGAATTTGTCAATCCCGATGACGGATAGATATACTCTGGGTCCTCTCGGTGATATCACATTGAGATAGCTTGCAAGCAAGTGATGTGATCACTAGAATGTTATATCACGGGAACGAGAAAAGAGTGCATGTCGGTAACGAGATCAAACTAGGTATGGAGATACCGATGATCGAATCTCGGACATGTAATATATCGCGAGACAAAGGGATTTAGTTACAAGCGTTAAAGGTTCTATGATCATAGAAGTCATCGTTGAATGTGTAGGAGTCAGTACGGATCTCCAGGTCCCGCTGTTGATTATTGATCGGAGAAGGGTCTCGATCATGTCTGCATTATTCGCGAATCGTAGGGTGACACACTTAAGAGTTACCGGACACCATTTTGGAGCACATATGTTTCAGACGAAAGAACTGCAAAGCGCAGGAATTGTTTCAATAGAAACCGGACATTGTTTCGGGTGAAATTGCAGAAAGTGGTTCTGCATGTGATATTGAAATATTGCAAGGGGCTATATGTGAATGTTTGTTAATTAAAGTAATTAACAAAATTCTGAATAAATTTAATAAAAGAGTTTTATTAAATGAGAGAGCATTAAACTTGGAGAATTTTAATGCATTTAAAGTGGAGACTTTAAAAGGGAATGTGAAGAGGCATTTTGATGTGGAGGGGTTACCACCACATGAATGGGGGAGCTGAGGGGTCACCCCCATGCGCCGGCCATGGAGAGAGGGGGTACCCCCCTCCTCCTATAAAAGGCCACCCATTCCCTCCTTCATCCTCAGACCTCCTTGTGAAGGATCTCTCTCCCCCTCTAGAATTATTCCCCCATGGTCTCGGATTAGCGAGATACATGTTCCCGGTGGCATTTCGTTTGGAAGGAGTTGCTGCTTCCGCTGGATCGCTGGAGCGAGGTGGAGGTTGTCCGGTGGCTTGAACGTGTGTGCGAGTGCGGATATGCTGCTGAGTTGTGGCGCTCGGACTTGCTCACGATCTTGAGATCGGTAAGTGTACGACTACATCAGGCACGAGTTCCTACGCGTTAACAAAACTCGTTGTCTTCGAGGGTAAGTTCTCATTGGATGTATGTCCACCCGTTGCTTTGTACCTAGTAGATAGATCTTGGCGTGTAGTTCACACTGTAGGAAATTTTTTGTTTTCTATGCTACGGACCCAACATGTTATTCTCACAAACCATGTAAGGATCCACCGGTGTAATTGCATGTGTGTTCCTCTCATATACCACACATGGATCCACCGGTGGCATCACATGTCTGCTCTTTTCATGAACCACAGTTAGAGTCATCGTATGTCTGCTCTTTTCATGACCCACAACTAGAGTCATTGCATGTGTGTTCTTCTTACAAACTATATCATTAACCACAGCCATAGTAATTGCATGTGTGTTCTTCTCGTTAACCACACATGGATCCACCGGTGTCATTGCATGTGTGCTCTTCTCATTAACCACAGCTAGAGTCATTGCATGTCTGTTCTTTTCACAAACCACATATCACCAGAGTCATTGCATGTGTGTTCTTCCCACAGACCACACATGGATCCAGCAGTGTCATTGCATGTGTGTTCTTCTCACAAACCACACATGGATCCACCCAGTGTCATCGCATGTCTGCTCTTCCCATGAACCACACATCGATCCACAAGTGTCATTGCATGTCTACTCTTTTAATGAACCACAGCTAGAGTCATTGGATGTGTGTTCTTCTCACAGACCACATATCACCAGTTTCATTGCATGAGTGTTCTTCCCACAAACCACACATGGATCCACGAGTGTCATTGCATGTGTGTTCTTCTCACAAACCATATCATGAACCACACCCAGTGCCATTGCATGTGTGTTCTTCTCATTAACCCCACATGGATCCACCAGTGTCATTGATTGTCTGCTCTTCTCATTAACCACAACTAGAGTCATTGCATGTCTGTTCTTTTCACAAACCACATACCACCAAAGTCATTGCATGTGTGTTCTTCCCACAGACCACACATGGATCCACCAGAGTCATTGCATGTGTGTTCTTCCCATGAACCACACATGGATCCACCAATGTCATTGCATGCCTGCTCTTTTCATAAACCACAGCGAGAGTCATTGCATGTGTGTTCTTCTCACAAACCACATATCACCGGTGTCATTGCATGTGTGTTCTCCCCATGAACCACACATGGATCCACCAGTGTCATTGCATGTGTGTTCTTCCCACAAACCACACATGGATCCACCAGTGTCATTGCATGTGTGTTCTTCCCATGAACCACACATGGATCCACCAGTGTCATTCTATGTCTTCTCTTCCCATGAACCACAACTAGAGTCATCGCATGCGTGCTCTTTTCATGAACCATATTTAGAGTCATTGCATGTGTGTTCTTCTTATAAACCATATCATGAACCACACTCAGTGTTATTGCATGTGTGTTCTTTATCATTAACCACACATGGATCCACCGGTATCATTGCATGTCTGTTCTTCTCATTAACCACAGCTAGAGTCATTGCATGTCTGTTCTTTTCACAAACCACATATCACCAGAGTCATTGCATGTATGTTCTTCCCAGAGACCACACATGGATCCACCGGTGTCATTGCATGTGTGTTCTTCTCACAAACCACACATGGATATACCCAGTGTCATCGCATGTCTGCTCTTCCCATGAACCACACATGGATCCACCAGTGTCATTGCATGTCTGCTCTTTTCATGAACCACAGCTGGAGTCATTAGGTGTGTGTTCTTCTCACAGACAACATATAACAAGTGTCATTGCATGATTGTTCTTCCCACAGACCACACATGGATCCACCAGTGTCATTGCATGTGTGTTCTTCTCACAAACCATATCATGAACCACACCAAGTGTCATTGCATGTGTGTTATTCTCATTAACCACACATGGATCCACCGGTGTCATCGCATGTCTGCTCTTCTCATTAACCACAGCTAGAATCATTGCATGTCTGTTCTTCTCACAAACCACATATCACCAGAGTCATTGCATGTGTGTTCTTCCCACAGACCACACATGGATCCACCAGTGTCATTGCATGTGTGTTCTTCCCATGAACCACAGCTAGAGTCATTGCATGTGTATTCTTCTCACAAACCATATCATGAACCACACCCAGTGTCATTGCATGTGTGTTCTTCTCACATGGATCCCCCAATGTCATTGCATGTCTGCTCTTTTAATTAACCACAGCTAGAGTCATTGCATGTCTGTTCTTTTCACAAACCACATATCACCAGAGTCATTGCATGTGTGTTCTTCCCACAAACCACACATGGATCCAACAGTGTCATCGCATGTCTGCTCTTTTCATGAACCACAGCTAGAGTCATTGCATGTGTGTTCTTCTCACATACCACATATCACCTGTGTCCTTGCATATGTGTTCTTCCCATGAACCACACATGGATCCCCCAGTGTCCTTGCATGTGTGTTATTCTCACAAACCACATAAGGATCCACCAGTGTAATTGCATGTGTGTTCCTCTCATAGACCACACATGGATCCACCAGTGGCATCGCATGTCTGCTCTTTTCATGAACCACAGTTAGAGTCATCGCATGTCTGCTCTTTTCATGAACCACGGCTAGAGTCATTGCATGTGTGTTCTTCTTACAAACCATATCATGAACCACACCCAGTGTCATTGCATGTGTGTTATTCTCATTAACCAGACATGGATCCACCGGTGTCATCGCATGTCTGCTCTTCTCATTAACCACAGCTAGAGTCATTGCATGTCTGTTCTTCTCACAAACCACATATCACCAGAGTCATTGCATGTGTGTTCTTCCCACAGACCACACATGGATCCACCAGTGTCATTGCATGTGTGTTCTTCCCATGAACCACACATGGATCCACCAGTGTCATTGCATGTCTGCTCTTTTCATGAACCATAGCTAGAGTCATTGCATGTGTGTTCTTCTCACAGACCACATATCACCTGTGTCATTGCATGTGTGTTCTTCCCACTGACCACACATGGATCCACCAGTGTCATTGCATGTGTGTTCTTCCCACATACCACACATGGATCCACCCAGTGTCATTGCATGTGTGTTCTTCCCATGAACCACAGCTAGAGTCATTGCATGCGGGTTCTTCTCGCAAACCATATCATGAACCACACCCAGTGTCATTGCATGTGTGTTCTTCTCATTAACCCCACATGGATCCACCGGTGTCATTGCATGTCTGCTCTTCTCATTAACCACAGCTAGAGTCATTGCATGTCTGTTCTTTTCACAAACCACATATCACCAGAGTCATTGCATGTGTGTTCTTCCCACAGACCACACATGGATCCACCAGTGTCATTGCATGTGTGTTCTTCCCATGAACCACACATGGATTCACCAGTGTCATCGCATGACTGCTCTTTTCATGAACCACAGCTAGAGTCATTGCATGTGTGTTCTTCTCACAGACCACATATCACCTGAGTCATTGCATGTGTGTTCTTCTCACAGACCACACATGGATCCACCAGAGTTATTGCATGTGTGTTCTTCCCATGAACCACACATGGATCCACCAGTGTAATTGCATGTGTGTTCCTCTCATAGACCACACATGGATCCACCGGTGGCATCGCATGTCTGCTCTTTTCATGAACCACAGCTAGAGTCATTGCATGTGTTTTCTTATTATAAACTATATCATTAACCACAGCCGTAGTCATTGCATGTGTGTTCTTCTCGTTAACCACACATGGATCCACTAGTGTCATTGCATGTGTGCTCTTCTCATTAACCACATATCACCGGTGTCATTGCATGTCTGCTCTTCTCATTAACCACAGCTAGATCCACCCGTGTCATTGGATGCATGTTCTTTTCATAAACTGCATATGGATACTAATTAACCTTAGGAGAGCCCTAACCTTAGCGTTAGACCGAGTCTTCTAGAAGGTACGCCCTAACACAGGTTTTCTGCTTGTCGATTGTTACATACCATTCGATCGGGGTGCTTGGACGATTGGGATGGTTTTCGTGAGATCGATCCGCGAGTAGTCTGTTCTGCGGCATGATTGGCCATGCTTGCTCTGGACAAACTGGCAACACCGGGCGCTCCCCTGTTGTGAGTGTCACGACTCACGATAGAATGGTAAAAGCATGGACCGGGGTCCATAGTTCACTAGAGGTGATTCTCCTTAAGATAGATAACATGCTGGGTGAACAAATTACAGCGGGGCAATTGACAGATTCGAGAAAGCATACAATGCATATACTAGACATTTTGACTCCTATGAGTTTTGATTGGGAATTACAACATTACACATAGACCGTAATCCAACTGCATCTATGACTAATAATCCACCTTTAGGTTATCATCCGAACCCCTTCCAGTATTAAGTTGCAAACAACAGATAATTGCATTAAGCAAAGTGTGTAAAGTAAACAATACGATTGCCCCATGGACAAAGCATTGTTGTTTTCTCCCTAGTATCAACAACACATCTACAACCTTAGAGATTTCTATCACTTCCCCAGATTACTAGAGGAATGAACCCACTATCGAGCATAAATACTCCCTCTTAGAGTTACAAGCATCTACTTGGCCAAGATAGTTACAAACAATGGAGAGCATGCAAGATCATAAATAACATAGACATGATAGAATCAATAATCAATCTGAAATAGCATCTCAATATCCATCGGATCCCCACAAAGATAACATGTAAGATTACAAATAGATCATCTTGATCATGAACGGAGCTCACAAGATCTAAACATGATATCACAAAGGAGGAGAACCAACCATCTAGCTACTACATGGACCCGTAGTCCAAGGATGAACTACTCACGCATCACACTGGAGGTAGGCATGGTGATGAAGAAGGCCTCCAGGGTGATCTCTCCCCTCCGGCAGGGTGCTGGGAAGAGCTTCAGATCCCTCCCGGTCTAGGGATGGAGATGACGGCAGCTACATACTCTTTCGTGGAATTTTGATTGGGTTCTTAGGGTTTTCGTCCCGGTAGGCTTTTATAAGCGAAGGGGCAAGGTCGGTGGAGCACCAGGGGGCCCACACCCCTGGTGGCGAGCCCCCCAGGCCGCACCGCCACCAGGTGTGGCCGCCCTGGTGCGCCACTTCGTCTCCCCTCCAGACTCCGTGTTGCTTCGTCTCCCCTCCAGACTCTAATAATGAACATAAAAGATAGAATTCTAACAATAAGACATAGCAACTATGTTGTAACATGAAAAAGGTACAAACAAAAGATTCATGAATAACAATGCATTAAAAGACATTTGTTTGTTTCACATATAGAAAACATAATAATAATGGTATTTAGCTTGTCCTTCATGATATAGCAAAACATAAATGCATAGGACACCTTCAAAGTTCATAAGGGTGACTAGATACAAATAATTTAAGAACAAGCAATATCACAGTTATGATTCAATCAAAAAGTTTTGGAACAATGCACATTAAACTAAGAATGGTCACTATGCTCTCTCAATTGGTGCATAAAGATAGAAGATGGAGACTAAGAATAAAAGTAAAAAGTAAGGACCTTCATAAGCAGAGATTTCAAGTTTCATAAAGAGCTTCCAAAAATTATGGTACTTATTAGCTTTCAGCTCTCATTACCCCTATCATAAGCATCTTTTAGGTGATTAAGGTTAAAGTGAACAAATATGAGGATATTCTTGCAAGTTATAAGTCGAAAATCTCATGCCCCTTGCCTACAAGTCCCGGACCTCATGCTACTCAACTTTAGTCACAAGTAAGTTCTTGTCATTGTAAGTACATGTGTATCATGGAGAACCTCCAATGGGGTACCCCTTTCCCCATGATATAGGATCTATCCCATATCAAAATGATAAGGCAACAGACAATGAGCATCTCAACGATCTTTTTATTTGCTATTTGCATAGGTTTTTATTGAGGATACTTCATAGAATGTTCACTATGGTTATGCTGCAAGTTTCCACCATGATTAGGCATGGCTTAGGCTAGCCGTCCAGGCATTTCTCTAACACATACAAACTCCATGAGATTACAAGCTCCCCTTTTATTTCACACCGCCGAGATCCATAAACAAAAGAACATGATATCAATTGAATAATAAGTGCAATGTTGAAAACATTCCCCATGATAGCATGGTTCTGCTAATTCTCAACTTATAAAGTGCAAGCATATACGCAACATATATGGATGCAATGGTTCAAGTTTATTAAGTGCAAGAAAGTAAAGTGTGCCATCAAGTTCGTGAGAGCCTTAATCACTAATTTTCACATAATAATTTGTAAGGGTAGATAAAAGCATGAATATACTTGGAATGCTGTAACACACCATGCATAGGAATTTATAGTGGACCCTTTGGAATAACTTGGTTTCTTGGGGGTTTGATGCATAAGTGGAACTCATACTTAGTTCATGCAGAGGCTTCGCAAAAGACTAGGAGCGACGAACTAAGAGAGCACTAATGGCCATAATCATGCAAAGTGACAAAACATTATTAATTCAAAGCATAAAGTGATATTACAAGTCAAAAAACTAACTGATCATAGAGTCTAAGGTGACTGATACATAGTCTTAACATGGTGTAAGCATGTGCCAAGTCAACTCAAATAAAGCATCGAAGGAGAATACCACAATATTATGCTTTTGTATGTTAAAACAACGCATGATTCTTTCAAGGAACATTATGCAATCTCAATTGTTTGGAACAAGTCATGCTACAACAATAATTACTAAGCATAAAGTCAAAGCAATATCAAACATGACATGATAAAGTCTATGCCACAGTCAAAACAAAACTCCTTTTGTACCACTTATAAGCATGAACTTTCCTACTCTTTTCCAACACCAATCAACTTATTTGAAATATCATATATGAATGCGGGGGTCCATCAATTTTATTTAAGCAAATCAAACAAAATAAAACTAAAAGCAAAAAACGAAGACACTCCAAGAACAACACAATTTGTGCAAGAAACAATAAAAATGAAGTGTTTGGAAGAAAACCTGAGATTTTTATTGATGAAGAAGGGGATGCCTTGGGCATCCCCAAGCTTTGACGCTTGTACTTCTTGAATATTTCTTGGGGTGACATCGGTGGCATCCCCAAGCTTGAGATTTTGTCCATACTTCGTCTTATCACATTATTCTTCCCTTACACTTGAAATTTTTCCTTCATGCAAAACTTCACACAATCCTCATTAGCAACATTAGTGTATTCAAGATAATTGGCCCTATGGTTTAGTTTCATCACAAGTAACACTTCCATTAAAACACAAGCTACTGTATCAATTCCTTCTAAAATCTCAAGTGATAAAAGAGAACTCAAAGAGAAAGAGATTAAGAGGCAAATGCAAATAATGGCATAAATCTGTCAAAACAGACCAGCAGGTAAAAAAACAATTTTTTCGAAGACCTTCTGTTGCTCAAATCGAAAAGTGTGAACTAACGAAAGTTAGATAATAACCTAGGGTAGAAGGACAGAAAATTACAGCTCAATCCGAAATACAGAGGATTTTCACGATTTTTTTAGTGGAGCACAAAAATCTGTTTCGGGACAACAACTTTCCCAACTCTTCTCTCTCATTAGAGGTTATTCTTGGCACAAAAACCACACAAAAGTATAGGAAAAGGTTATTAGTGAAGTAATAACTTCCAAGACTCAACAAAAGAAACTTACTAAATAAAAATTTGGGTTATCTCCTAATAGTGCTTTTCTTTAACGCCTTTGAGCTAGGCATAGGAAACAAGATTCAACTATTTTCAAATGAAGAAGCATTAAGACCAAATTTCTTGCCCCTACCTTTCTTACCTTTATTATCTTTAGGGAATGTATGATTGTTTAGTAGAGAAGCAAAATGTATGATGCCTTTTTCCACATCTATTATTGCTCCAAGGAGTTTCAGTAGGGATCTTCCAAGTGTAATTTGTCCTTTTCCTACACATTCAATAACAAGATAATCAGTAGACACCACATTCCCTAGGATCTTTGTAAACACTCCTTCAGCTATTCCAATGGACAATATTGTGGCATTATTGGTAAGAAATATTTCTTCTCCTCCCTCAGGAAGTCCCCAAAGATTCAAAGATTCATAGATATCTTTATGCATAAGACGGAATTCAGACATGATATCACAACGAGCATAAAATGTTTCATTGTTTATAACAACTTTAATATGGGAACCCATTTTGAAGATTCAAAATTTATAGGAACATATTCATGATGCTCTCTAAGCATGTTACATCATTCTTTTAAACTAGTTGTATTGGTCTCAAGAGTGTTCAATCTAGCAATAATGTTTGTAATGGAAGAATCAGATTTGCTAGGCAAGTCATTGATGACCCACAAGTATAGGTGGTGTACCGCAGTATTATCGATAAGTAAGAGTGTCGAACCCAACGAGGAGCAGAAGGTGTTGACGAGTGGCTTGGAGCAGGAATTCTCTGTAAATACTTAGCAAACAGATTTTTAAGGATTTTTGATAATGCAAATATTAAAGTGCGAGTAAATAAAAGACAATAATAATAGATGCAGCAAGTGGACCAATCCTTTCTTTAGCAAAAGACAAGCCAGTTGTATTACTTAAGATGACCAAACGTTCTCGAGGACACACGGGAATATCGTCAAGTGCTTTCGCTTCATATAGTTGATTAATCTTCTTTAGTTTGATAAGTGTTGTGTGGGTGAACCTATGCTAATGTACTGACCTTCCTAGGACTAATACATACTTGTGATTATACCCCTTGCAAGCATCCGCAAGTACAAGAAAGTAATTAAGATAGAAACCTAACCACAGCTTTAAACTCTAAGATCCTACACTCCCTTGTGCAAAGGTTTCCTAACGGGGGTTCAGGTTTCTGTCACTCCGACAACCCCTACGATTAGTAGACAAATACACAATGCATTCCCCTAGGCCCATAAAGGTGAAGTGTCATGTAGTTGACGTTCACATGACAACTTAAATATCAAACCATTGAATCTTTCTCAACACAATTCCACTACTAACAACATGACTTCTCCCATGTCCTCAAGAACTAAACGAACTACTCACAAGATATCATATGGATCAAGATCAGAGATGAAATAATGATAAGTAACAATTTTAACATAACAATAATTCAACGGTTCCACTCAATAGCATCAACTACAACAAATAATCAACACCGTGAAAGTTTCCCCTAAGAACTATGCAAGATTCAACCTAATTGTTACAGCGGTTTGAAGTGGTGATGATGGTGCTGGTGGAGATGATGATGGACATGATGATGATGATGATCCGAATGAAGTCCAGCTTGATGTTGGTGTTCATGGTGACGATCTCCCCTCTCCGGGAAGGAATTTCCTTGGCAGATTTCTGCCTGCCGGAGAGCTCTTTCTCTCTCTGCAGTTTTCCGCCCAGCAGAGGCGGCGGAATCTTTCTGTGGTCACTCCCCGAATCTTAGGTGGGGAATATATACGCCAAAGAGCAGAGCCAAAGTTGAAACAGGGTAGCCACACCACCTGGTGGCGCGACCAGGGGTGGCCCACGCCAGAGGGTGGTGTGGGCCCCCTATGGCCCATCTCCGCTCCCTCTTCTGGCATCCTTCGTCTTCTGGATAAATATGATTTTCCATATATTTTCTGAGATTTTCTGATCTTCGCGAATTTCACCTCTAAACAGTGCCTTTTCCATCAGAATGCTGACTTCAACGGTCCATCCTCCAAAAGTCATCAACCATGCAAAAACAGATGAAATAACATAAGTATCATGTCTTAATATGAAATATATCAATGAATAACAGTAAATTATGATATAGAATAGTGATGCAAAATGGACGTATCAACTCCCCCAAGCTTAGACTTCGCTTGTCCCCAAGCAAAATTGAGCTCAATAAACATGACCTCAGGTTTATGGAGTGAAGAGTCGATAAAAGAATACGAACAAGAAGCATCACGTTCATCAATACACAAATCATAATAGAAGATAACTCACTATTATATAACTTAACTTGTAATAAGTAAAGGAGACACAATAAAGATACATAAAGTAAATCATAGTTGGTAATGGCAAACATTGCTCTTGGTCAAAGAATAGTTAACAATTTGCAGGAGTTCAAACATAATGGGGTTTTCAATGATAGCTTTCAAAGTAGTACTCACTAAGATAGGAGCAATGTGCAAAACAAGGAACATAAGAAACATGATTGAATAAATCATCATATGCATGAATGAAACACAACAACTCAAAATACTTGTTGAGATAGAAAGGAATATGTTTGGCTAACTCAACTAAAAAGTAAAAGAAACGCCCTTCGCAGAGGGAAGCAGGGATTTCAAGTTTCATAAAGAGCTTCCAATATTATGGTACTTATTAGCTTTCAGCTCTCATTGCCCCTATCATAATCATCTTTAGGTGATTAAGGTTAAAGTGATCAAATATGAGGATATGCTTGATAAGTTATAAGATGAAAATCTCATACCCCTTACTTACGAGTACCGTTCCTCATGCTACTCAAGTTTAGTCATAGGTAAGTTCTTGTCATTGTAAGTACATGTATATCATAGAGAACTGCCAACGGGGTACCCCTTGCCAGATGATACGGAAGATTCCCCATATCAAAATGACAAGGCAAGCAGACAATGAGCATCTCAGCATCCTTTTATTTCCTATTTGCATAGGTATCTTTTTCTTTCTTTTTTCTCTCTTTTTTCTTTCCTATTTGCATAGGTTTTTTATAAGGGATGCTTCATAGATTGCTCACTATGGTTACGATGCAGGTTTCCACCATGATTAGGCATGGCTTAGACCAGCCACCCAGGCGTTTTTCTAACACATATACGAACTCCATGAGCCCTACAAGCTCCCCTTTCATTTCACACCACCGGGATCCATAAGCAAAAGAAATGATATCAACTAAATAAAGTGCAATGTTGAAAGCGTTCCCCATGATAACATGGTTCTGCTAATTCACAACATATAAAGCGCAAGCATATACGCAACATAGATGGGCACAATGGTTCAAGTTTATTAAGGGCAAGAAAGTAAAGTGTGCCATCAAGTTCGTGAGAGCTTTTATCACTAATTTTCACATAACAACTTTAATTCGGAAGGTAGATAAAAACATGAATTTACTTGGAGTAGCAACAGTGCTAATAGGTAGGTATGCTGGACACAAATGGCATAGGTTTTGGTTCAAGGATTGGATGCACGAGAAGCATTCCCTCTCAGTACATGTTTTTGGCTAGCAAGGTGATACGTTGCAAAAGTATCTATAATTTTTGATGTTCCATGCTTGTTTTATATCTACTTTCTTATGTTTTGTCCACACTTTGGAGTATTTTTATACACTTTCTTGGATTAACCTATTAACAAGATGCCACAGTGCCATCTACCTATTTTCTACTATTTTTGGTTCCAGGAAAGTCAGAAAATGAATATTCTCGGAATTGGACGGGGAAAAGCCAAAGTCAATATTTCACCGAGGGGGACACGGAGCCAGAATACGAGACAGAGAGGGTACAGGGGCAGCCCACACCACCTGGCCGCGTGGCCAGGCCTGACCCCGCTAGGGGGTGGTGTGGCCGCCTAGGGCACCCCCTCGGCCTCCCCTTTCGCCTATAAGATGCCTCCGATACTGAAACTCTAAGGACCCAATCAAAAATCCATGAAAGAGTCTGTAGCCGTCGTCATCTCCATCCCTAGATCGGGAGGGATCTGAAGCTCTTCCTGGCTCCCTGCCGGAGGGGAGAATTCACCCTGGAGTCCTGATACATTGCAAATGTATCTATAATTTTTGATGTTCCATGCTTGGTTTTATCTACTTTCTTATGTTTTGTTCCAACTTTGGAGTACTTTTCATAGACTTTCTTGGACTAACCTATTAACAAGATGCCACAATGCCAGTTGCCTGTTTTCTGCTGTTTTTGGTTCCAAGAAAGTCGGAAAATCAATATTCTCGGAATTGGACCGGACAAAAGCCAAAGTCGATATTTTACCGGAAGACTCACGGAGCCAAAAGACGAGACAGAGAGGGTCCAGGGGCTGGCCACACCACCTGGTGGCGCGAGCTAGGCCAGGCCGCGCCAAGGGGTGGTGTGGGCCCCTCCGGCACCCCCTCGGTCTCCCCTCTCGCCTATAAGAGCCTCCCGATGCAAAAACCCTAGATAGTCAAGCCTCCAGCCACGAAAAGTTCCGCGGCGCCGCCGCCACCGAAGGGGAGATTCGGGGGACAGAAAGTCTCTGTTCCGGCACCACGCTGGGATGGGGAAGTGCCCCCGGAGCCATCTCCATCGATCTCCACCGCCATCTCCATCACCGTTGCTAATTCCCATGATGATGAGGGAGTAGTTCTTCCTCGAGGCTAAGGGTTCTACCGGTAGCTATGTGTTCATCTCTCTCTATGCATGATCATATTGTGGTCATGAGCTTTGTAATCAAGTTGATCTACCTTGCTACTCAAGTGCTTTAATAGATCTCTGCTCTCCCCATGTGTGTGAAGTTGACAGTGTGCACACCATGGTGGCACTTAGGCTAGAGATTACAAATACTTGTTATGAGTTATATTTGGAGTTGGATGTCTTTATGAAATTGTGGTGTTTGTTGGAACCATCTAGTGCTCAAGGTGACAGTGTGGGGTTATCTAGATGCGGAAAGCGAACTTTGAGGTGTGCTGTTATAGCCCTACCATTGATTAGACTGTCCAACCGGAGAGTAGTTAAGAGTAGTATCATACAGACAATATATTTATATGAGAGTGTTCACTAGTGAAAGTATGATCCCTAGGCCTTGTTTCTAAGCATTGAAACATTGTCTGCAACTAGATCTGTTACATGTTTGCTTGTTTCCATCTTTATTTCAGTTTTCCTTTAGTCTTTTCGACACCATCAAGCTATTTTCTAGAACTGTTACCACTTATAATTATCCATACCACTTGTATTTTACTATCTCTTCGCCGAACTAGTGCACCTATACACCTGAAAAGTGTATTGGGTGTGTTGGGGACACAAGAGACTTCTTGTATCTTGATTTTAGGATTGCTTGAGAGGGAATACCTTTGACCACTTCCTCCCAGAGTTCGATAAACCTTGGGTGATCCACTTAAGGAAAAACTTGTTGCTGTTCTACAAACCTCTACACTTGGAGGCCCAACAACTGTCTACAAGAATAGAAGTGCGTAGACATCAAGGCCTTCTTCATCACCATGCAAGCCTCCGGTGTGATGCGTGAGTAGTTCATCCTTGGACTACGGGTCCATGTAGTAGCTAGATGGTTGGTTCTTCTTCTTTGTGCTACCATGTCTAGATCTTGTGAGCTCCATTCATGATCAAGATCATCTATTTGTAATCATACATGTTGTGTTTGCGGGGATCCGACGGATATTGAGATGGTATTTCAGATTGATTATTGATTCTATCATGTCTTTGTTATTTGTGATCTTGCATGCTCTCCGTTGTTAGTAGATATCTTGGCCGAGTAGATGCTAGCAACTCCAAGAGGGAGTATTTATGCTTGATAGTGGGTTCATGCCTCTAGTAATCTGGGGAAGTGACATAAATCTCTAAGGTACTAGATGTGTTGTTGCTAGTAGGGAGAAAATAGCAATCCTTTGTTCATAGAACAATCATATTGTTTACTTTACATGCAATGTGTAATGCAATTATCTGTTGCTTGCAACTTAATACTGGAGGGGGTTCGGATTGATAACCTGAAGGTGGATTATTAGTCATAGAAGCAGTTGGATTATGGTCTATGTATAATGTTGTAATGCCCAATCAAATCTCATAGGAGTCAAGATGATTAGTATATGCATGTATGCTTTCTCGATGTTTGTCAATTGCCCCGCTGTAATTTTTTCACCCAACATGTCATCTATCTTAAGAAGAACCACCACTAGTGAACTATGGACCCTGGTCCTTTCTTTTACCATCAATCTACAACTATTTACTATTTTCTATTTACTTTCTGCAAGCTTTTACTTTCTTCCACACAATACATTTAATCCTTTGTTTTCAGCAAAACCGGTGAGATTGACAACCTCACTTTAAGTTGGGGGCAAAGTTCTGTGGTTGTGTTGTGCAGGATTCCAAGTTGGAAACAACACCTTGGAGGTGTTTCCTTGCTCCTACTGGTTCGATAACCTTGGTTTCATAACTGAGGGAGGACTTGTTGTTGTGCTCATCATACCTTCCTCTTGGGGTTCCCCAACGAGCTCGATATATTTTGGGCCATCAAGCACTTTTTCTGGCGCCATTGTAGGGGAGTCAATGACATCTTCACAAGGGGAGTCCCTCATAACCAATATCTTTACTTTGTTATTTTTCTTTTGCTTAGTTTAATTTTGCTTTGTTTGCTTGTTTCTTTATCAAAAACAAAAAAAATAGTTGTACTAGTTTGCTTTCTTTATTAAAAACACAAAAAAATAGTTCCTATCTTAAGTTGCCATTATGTCTAGCATTGCTCCAATCACTATGTCACCTGAGGAAATGATTTTCACTTTCAAACAAGCAATTGAAGGGAGTTTCAAAGAAGCTTGGTCTAGAATCTCTGATTTACATGAAAAAATTGAACCCAAAATGACTCAAAGCTTGTTTCTTAACAATTTTTACCTTGGAATTGCTCTTTGCTATAGATATGCTTTGGATGCTGCAGTGGGAGGAGATTTCCTCAAATGCAATGAGGATGATGCTTTTAATGCCATAAAGAAGTTGGTCTTTACTTACAACTTGCCTAGCAAATCTGATTCTTCCTTTATAAACATAGATTGAACACTTTTGAGACCAACACTGCTAGTTTAAAAGATTGCTATAATACACTTAGAGAGCATCATGACTATGTTCTAATAAATTATGAACCCTCAAAATGGCTTCCCAAAGTAAAGGTTGTTATAAATAATGAAACTTTTCATGCTCGCTGTGATATCATGTCTTAATTTTGTCTTATGCCTAAAGATATCTATGAATCTTTGGGGACTTTCTAAAGGAGGAGAAGAAATATTTCTTGCTAATAATCCCACAATATTACCCATTGGAATAGCTGAAGGAGTGTTTACAAAGATCCTAGGGAAAATGGTTTCTACTGATTATCTTGTTATTGAATGTGTAGGAAAAGGACAAATTACACTTGGAAGATCCCTATTAAAACTCCTTGGAGCAATAATAGATGTGGAAAAGGGCACCATGCACTTTGCTTCTCCACCAAACAATCATATGTTCCCCAAGGTTAAGAATAAAAGTAAGATAGGTAAGGGCAAGAAATTTGGTTTTAATGCTTCTTCATTTGCGAACACTTGATGCTTTTCTTGTTTCTTATGCCTAACTTAAAGACATTAAAGAAAAGTACTTATTGGGAGATAACCCAAAAGTTTTAGATGAGTCATGGAAGATATTACCTCTGTAATAACCGCTCCTTATCCTTTTTATTTGCTTTTTGTGCCAAGAGTATCCTCTAATGAGATAGAAGTAATGTTTGGGAAAGTTGCTGTCCCGAAACAGATTTTTATGCTTCACTATAAAAATTCGTGTAAAATCTCTATACGTCGTTTTGAGGCGTGAATTTTTGTGCTTCTGCCCCAGGTTGTTATCTAACTTTCGCTAGATCAACACTTTTCGATTTGAGCAACAGAAGGTCTTCTAAAAAATTGTTTTTACATGCTGGTATGTTTTGACAGATTTCTGCCATTATTTGCATTTGCTTCTTGTTGGTTCCTTTTGGGGTTCTCTTTGGGGAATTGAGCTTTTTAAGGAAAGTTCTACAATAGCTTGTGTTTTAGTGGAAGTTTTATTGGTGTTGAAATTGAACCCAAAGACTTATTATCTTGAGTGCACTAATGTTGCTAATAAAGATTGTGTGAAGTTTTGTATGAAGGAAGAATTTCAGGTGTATGGAGAGAATGATGTAATGAGATGAAGAATGGACTAAAGCTCAAGCTTGGGGATGCCACCCGTGTCACCCCAATAAATATCCAAGAAGTACAAGCGTCAAAGCTTGGGGATGCCCAAGGCATCCCCTTCTTCATCAATAAAAAATCTTAGGTTCTTCCAAACACTTCATTTTTATTGTTTCGTGCACAGTTGTGTTGTTCTTGGATCATCTTTGTTTTTGTTTTTGGTTTTCGTTTGCTTGGTTTTCTTAGTTTGCTTGAATAAATTGGTTGTACCCCCTCTTTCATACATTAGTTTTCAAATAGTTTGGTTTGGATTGGAAAAGAGTAGGAAAGTTCATGCTTAAGTGGTAAAGAGAGCTTGTTTTTGACTGTGGCCTATGCTTTGTCATGTCATTCTTGATATTGTTTTGGCTTTATGCTTAGTGATTTTTTTTGTAGCATGACATTTTACAAACAATTGAGATTGCTTAATGTGCCTTGAAAGAATCATGCGTTGTTCTAGCATATTAAAGCATAGTATTGTGGTATTCTCCTTTGATGCTTTATTTGGGTTGACTTGGAGCATGCTCACACCATGTTAAGACTATCCCAAGTCACCATAGCCTCTATGATCCTTTAGTTTTTGACTTGTAATATCACTTTATGCTTTAATTAATGATGTTTTGTCTCTTTGCATGATTATGGCCATTATTGCTCTCTTAGTTGGTCGCTCCCAGTCTTTTGCTAGCCTCCACAACCAAGTATGAGTTCCACTCATGCATCCAACTCCCTAAACCAAGTTATTCCAGAGAGTCCACCATACCTACCTACTAGCTTATGTTATTCCAAGTATATTCATGCTTTTGTTTATCTTCCAATTTAAACTTGTTATGAGAAAACTAGTGATTAACGCTCTCACGAACTTGATGGCACACTTTACTTTTCTTGCCCCTAATAAACTTGAACCATTGTGTCGTCTATGTTGTATATGCTTGCACTTATATGTTGGAGATTAGCAGAACCATGTTGTCATGGAGAACGCTTTCAACATTGCACTTGTACTTTGTACCTAGTTGATATCATGCTCTTTTGTCTATGGATGCCGTCGGTGTGAAATGAAAGGGGAGCTTGTAAGTCCATGGAGTTATGTATGTGTGTTAGAGAAACGCCTGGGCCGCCGGTCTAATCCATGCCTAATCATGGTGGAAACCTGCAGCGTAACCATAATGAGCAATCTATGAAGCATTCTTCTTATAAGAAAGAGATAGAGATTGAGAAAAAGAGAAAAAGGAAAAAAATATATGACAAAAGAGTAAAGAGAGAAAAAAGCACCATTTTCCCATGGTAAATAAGAAGATTGTTGAGATGCTCGTTGTCTACTTGCCTTGTCATTTTTGTATGGAGATTCTTCCGTATCATCGGGCAAGGGGTACCCCGTTGGCGGTTTTCTATGATACACATGTACTTACTATGACAAGAACTTACCGGTAACTAAACTTGAGTAGCATGAGGAGCGACCCTCGTATTCAAGGGACATGAGATTTCCAACTTATACTTTTTCAAGCATATACTCCATAGTTTGTTCACTTTAAACTTAATCACTTCAAGATGCTTATGATAGGGGCAATGAGAGTTGAAAGCTAATAAGTACCATAATTTTTGGCAGCTCTTTATGAAACTTGAATCCCAGCTTCCTTCTATGAAGGCCTTTCTTTTACTTTTATGTTGAGTCTCCATCTTCTATCTTTATGCACCTATTGAGAGAGCATATTGGCCATTCTTAGTTTAATGTGCATTGTCCCAAGACTTGTTGATTGATGCATAACTTTGATATTGCTTGTTCTTAAACTATTTGTATCTAGTCACCCTTATAAAATTTGGAGGTGTCCTATGGAATTATGATTTGCTACATTATGAGGGACAAGCTGAATGCCACTATGCTATGTTTTCTTTATGTGAAACAAACAAACGTCTTGCAAAGCATTATTATTCAAGAATCTTTTGTTTATGCCTTTTAATGTTACAACATAGTTGCTATGTCTTATTGTTAGAACTTTATATTTCATGCTATGTTGAAGTACTATGATCCCAGTTATCAATGTTTTACAAATACTTTGATCAAGTTTATGATGGTGCATGTCACCTCAAAAATTATTCTTTCTTTTTAGCACTTACCTACTCGAAGACGAGTAGGAGTTAAGCTTGGGGATGTTGATACGTTGCAAATGTATCTATAATTTTTGATGTTCCATGCTTGTTTTATATCTACTTTCTTATGTTTTGTCCACACTTTGGAGTATTTTATACACTTTCTTGGACTAACCTATTAGCAAGATGCCACAGTGCCAGCTGCCTGTTTTCTATTGTTTTTGGTTCTAGGAAAGTCAAAAAATGAATATTCTCAGAATTGGACGGGACAAAAGCCAAAGTCAATATTTCACCGAGGGGGACACGGAGCCAGAATACGAGACGGAGAGGGGATAGGGGCCGCCCACACCACCTGGCCACGTGCCCAGACCTGGCCCGCGCCAGGGGGTGGTGTGGCCGCCTAGGGCACCCCCTTGGCCTCCCCTTTCGCCTATAAGATGCCTCCGATACAGAAACCCTAAGGACCCGATCAAAAATCCACGAAAGAGTTTGTACCCGCCGTCATCTCCATCCCTAGATCGGGAGGGATCTGTAGCTCTTCCCGGCACCCTTCTAGAGGGGAGAATTCACCCTGGAGGCCTTGTTCATCACCATGCAAGCCTTCGGTGTGATGCGTGAGTAGTTCATCCTTGGACTATGGGTCCATGTAGTAGCTATATAGTTGGTTTTTCTCCTTTGTGCTACCATGTCTAGACCTTGTGAGCTCTATTCATGATCAAGATTATCTATTTGTAATCATACATGTTGCGTTCGCGGGGATCCGATGGATATTGAGTTGCTATTTCAGATTAATTATTGATTCTATCGTGTCTTTGTTATTTGGGATCTTGCATGCTCTCCGTTGTTAGTAGATATCTTGGCCGAGTAGATGCTAGCAACTCCAAGAGGGAGTATTTATGCTCGATAGTGGGTTCGTGCCTCTAGTAATCTGGGGAAGTGACATAAATCTCTAAGGTACTAGATGTGTTGTTGCTACTAGGGAAAAACAGCAATCCTTTGTTCATAGAACAATCGTATTGTTTACTTTACACGCAATGCGTAATGCAAGTAGCTGTTGCTTGCAACTTAATACTAGAGGGGGTTCGGATTGATAACCTGAAGGTGGATTATTAGTCATAGAAACAGTTGGATTACAGTCTATGTATAATGTTGTAATGCCCAATCAAATCTCATAGGAGTCAAGATGATTAGTATATGCATGTATGCTTTCTCGATGTTTGTCAATTGCCCCACTATAATTTGTTCACCCAACATGTCATCTATCTTAAGGAGAACCACCACTAGTGAACTATGGACCCCGGTCCTTTCTTTTACCATCAATCTACAACTGTTTTCTGTTTACTTTCTGCAAGCTTTTACTTTCTTCCACACAATACGTTTAATCCTTTGTTTTCAGCAAAACCAGTGAGATTGATAACCTCACTGTAAGTTGGGGGCAAAGTTCTGTGGTTGTGTTGTGCAGGATTCCAAGTTGGAAACAACACCTTGGAGGTGTTTCCTTGCTCCTACTGGTTTGATAACCTTGGTTTCATAACTGAGGGAAGACTTGTTGTTGAGCTCATCATACCTTCCTCTTGGGGTTCCCCAACGAGCTCGATATATTTTGGGCCATCACAAGGCTGGGTAGCAAGCATAAGAGTTGAAGGAAACAAACAAACATACATGTGATAAAAACAAACATGCAATCTTCCTTGGAAGCACAAAATATCTTAACTAGAGAATACTAAGCTTATGAGCCAATCAAGAAAGAAAGATGATGAAATTATATTTCTTAAGAGTACTTTTATCTTTTTCATCCAATTCTCATAATAGTGTTGCTACTCACCAAGCCAGGTTTGCCAAAACCAACTAAATATACTTAATGATCCCAAAGTGATACCAATACTAACAACAAGATCAATCATATAATAGTAATTGAAAACTAATATAAGATGTGCAAAAAGTAAATGATAGAACTTCTCATTAATATTCCATAACGGCAACTCACACTAAGGGATACATAGATATATAACGAGAGGGGGGATACTTCCACAATGCAAACCATCCTACATGATAACTTCTCTATTCATGATATGACTCTACTTAAAAATGTAAAAAGATAAAAGATAGTGATGTGATACCGCGGCACTCCCCCAAGCTTGGAACAAACCAAGGGGAAGTCAAAACCTGATGACGAATTACTCCTTCAGTGGTGGTGGTGTTCTCTTGATGAGCTTTTCAATCAATTTCCTCAAATCCTCAATATTGAAGGTGAGAGTACGAACCAACTCCGAGTTGTGCTCAATGCGGTTCATGATCATGTCGGGTTGTGAATCCTAGATCTTGCGATTCTTTCCCCCACTCTTCCTCCTTGAAGTCTTCTTTTCCTGCATGGTTAGGACGAGGCATATCCCAATTGGAGGGTAGTTTTTCCTTTGGCATATTCTGGAATTGATGCTCATGGATAAGGGTATGGAAGGGATTCTTGGTGCGTGGAGGAGGTGACTGCGAAGCCAAGCAATGACGTGGAGTCTTCCCTCCAGTGGACATTCGTGCAGTCCTTTTGAACCTGGCAGGGTTTGCCACCACTCCAATGCTTGCAATGGTGGTGCTGGTGTGCGGATGCTATTCTTCCTTTGCCTCCTCTTCAACTTCACTCTCACCTCCTCCTCCTGCTCAAGGTCTTGGAGATCCTCCTCCGCAGGCTCCTTGCCCTTATCGTTGGTGGAGACCATTGCGCTTCTAAACTTTAAGAATAGTTTCTGGCAGAAACAGATCGAAATGAAAACATGACGAGAACACGATATACGAACCTCGGGGGATCTGGGGGATTATATATTATGAAGTTTTACAACAAAAGAAAGGTACTGGTAGGAAACGGGTCGAAGACGGGCTCCAAGGTGGCCACACCCCCTGGTGGCACAGCCAGGTGGGCCCGTGCCACGGGGTGGTGTGAGCCACCTGGGCCCCATTTCCGTCCCTTTTTCGACTCATTACTTTCCATGTTAGATAAAAACTACAAAAATATAAATTGACAGATTTTTCGCGGACCTTTTCTTACGAGAACTGTTACCTATTCGAAATCGGACTCTGCAGGTCTCTGAACTTGGTCTTTGATAAAATTTTCCGGAGTTGCCATTTGAATAGCATCAATGTCTTCATTGTAAGAATCTCCAGAAATATAGTGCTTGAGTCTCTGACCATTCACCACTTGTGTACTGTTATCAGGGAAGAAATTTTTATTGCACCTAAACGATACACCTCTTGAATAACAAATTGTCCTTCCCATTTTGAGAGTAGTTTTCCTGCAAAAAATCTAAGACGAGACCTATACAATAGAACCTTATCACCAACATGGAACTCTCTCTTAAGAATTCTCTTGTCATTCCATTTTTTAACTTTTTCTTTAAATATTCTAGCATTTTCGTATGCTTCACTCCTCCACTCGTCTAACGAACTTAAGTCAAATAATCTTTTCTCACCGGCAAGTTTGAAGTCTCTATTAAGTTCTTTCACTTCCCAATAAGCCTTGTGTTCTAATTCTAAAGGCAGGTGGCAAGCTTTCCCATAAACCATTTTGTAAGAAGACATTCCCATAGGATTTTTATAAGTAGTTCTATAAGCCCATAAAGCATCATTCAACTTTTTAGCCCAATTTTTTCTAGATCTATTAACGGTCTTTTGCAAGATGGATTTAATTTCTCTATTTGATAATTCTACTTGCCCACTAGTTTGGGGATGATAGGCTGAAGCAATTCTATGATTAACATTATATTTAGCAAGGGTTTTTCTAAAGCCACCATGAATGAAATGAGAACCTCCATCAGTCATAAGATATCTAGGCACTCCAAACCTAGGAAAGATGATATCCTTAAGCATTTTTAAAGAGGTCTCACCATCAACACTTTTCGTAGGTATGGCTTCTACCCACTTAGTAACATAGTCAACAGCAACAAGAATATGAGTATAACCTTTTGAAGGGGGGGAAAGGACGCATAAAGTCAAATCCCCAACAATCAAATGGTTCAATAACAAGAGAGTAATTCCTAGGCATTTCATTGCGTCTGGAAATTTTACCAACTCATTGACATTCATCACATGATAAGACAAATTTTCTTGCATCTTTAAAAAGGGTAGGCCAGTAAAAACCTGATTGTAGAACCTTTTGTGTGGTTCTATCTCCTGCATGATGTCCTCCATAGGCACTACCATGACATTTCCGCAATATCTCCTTTTGTTCAAATTCTGGAACACATCTTCGCATGATACCATCTACTCCTTCTTTATATAAATGTGGGTCATCCCAAAAATAATGCCTCAAATCGTAAAATAACATCCTTCTTTGATGTGTTGTAAAAGTTGGAGGCAAATACTTGGAAACAATAAAGTTAGCATAATCAGCATACCAAGGACTCCCTCGAGAACTTACCCCTACTGCAGCCAACTGTTCATTTGAGAAACTATCATTAATAGGCATAGGATCAAAGGAGATGTTTTCCAAACAAGATAAATTATCAGCAACAGGATTTTCAGCACCTTTCCTATCTACAATATGTAGGTCAAAATCTTGTAAAAGCAACACCCATCTAATAAGCCTAGGCTTAGCATCTTTCTTTGTCATAAGGTACTTAATAGCAGCATGATCAGTATGAATGGTAACTTTTGAATCAAATAATATAAGGTCTAAACTTATCACAAGCAAAAACAACAACTAAGAACTCTTTT
Source organism: Avena eriantha (assembly GCA_910589775.1). NCBI lineage: Eukaryota > Viridiplantae > Streptophyta > Magnoliopsida > Poales > Poaceae > Avena > Avena eriantha. The sequence goes on along the minus strand of OU342743.1, from coordinate 127,946,976 downwards.
TCAGTAGTAGCATAATTCTTTTGAGCAGCGTCAAGAGTCTTACTAGCATAATGGATAACATTTAACTTTTTATCTATTCGTTGCCCAAGAACAGCACCTACCGCAAAATCACTAGCATCGCACATGATCTCAAAGGGTAAGTTCCAATTAGGTGGTTGGACAATAGGAGCGGTAGTTAAAGCTTTCTTTCGAGTTTCAAAAGCTTCCTTACAATCATCATCAAAAATAAAGGGTACATCTTTTTGGAGAAGATTAGTAAGGGGTTTTCATATCTTAGAGAAATCTTTAGTAAACCTTCTATAGAAACCAGCATGACCAAGGATACTACGAATACCTTTGACGTCCCTAGGACAGGGCATTTTCTCAGTTGCTTCAACTTTGGCTCTGTCAACTTCAATGCCTCTTTTGGAAATTTTATGTCTAAGGACAATTCCTTCATTGACCATGAAGTGGCATTTCTCCCAATTAAGAACAAGAATAGTGTCCTCACATCTCTGCAAAACTTTATCAAGGTTGTGCAGACAATTATCAAAAGAAGTTCCATAGACGGAAAAATTGTCCATGAATACTTCCACAATTTCTTCACAAAAACCATGAAAGATAGCAGACATGCACCTTTGAAAAGTGGTAGGAGCATTACACAAACCAAAAGGCATTTGCCTATAAGCATATGTTCCATAAGGGCATGTAAAAGTTGTTTTTTCTTGATCTTGTTGTTTAACAGCAATTTGAGAGAACCCATAGTATCCATCAAGAAAGCAAAAATGGGTCTTTTTAGACAATCTTTCTAACATTTGATCAATAAAAGGCAGTGGGTAATGAACTTTATTATCCTTTCTGAAGTCAATGCACATCCTATAACCTACTACTATTCTTTGGGGGATAAGCTCATTATTTTCATTAGGCACAACAGTAATTCCCCCTTTCTTAGGGACACAATGAACAGGACTAACCCATGCAATAGGATAAATAATACCAGCATCAAGGAGTTTTAATACATTGTTTCTTACCACTTCCTTCGTCTTAGGATTTAAACGACGTTGATGTTCCACCATTGGTTTTGCATCGGGTTCTATATTGATAACGTACTGACATATAGTAGGAGAAATCCCTTTTAAATCATCAAGTGTATAGCCCATATCTCCTCGATGTTTCTTCAATACTTCCAATAATCTTGGCTCTTCCTTCCCTGAAAGTTTAGAACTAATAATAACAGGACATTTTTTCATCATCAATGTAAGCATATTTAAGATCGTCAGGCAAAGGCTTCAGATCGAAAACCGGATCCTTTTTAGGTGGCAATGTGGTACCCAAATCTTCCACATGCAAGTTATGCTTAAGCATCTTAGGTTGACGACGGAGAATCTCGTCAATCTCATTTCTTTCTTCCATGAAGATCTCACTTTCGTGGTCTTCCATAAATTGCTGCAAAGCATTATTAGGAGCAAGAGAAATAGAAGCAAGTTGTTCAACTCTAAAATCCTCATTAGGAGTTTCATTTTCATAAGGGACTTTAGCAAATTTTAAAAAATTAAACTCATAAGATTCCCCATCAAATTTAGTTAAAAATTTCTCCATTTTACAGTATATAATGGCTCCACACGTGTTTAAGAAAGGTCTACCAAAAATGATAGGATAGGTTTTACTAGCAGCTGAACCAAGTACTAGAAAATCAGCAGGATATTTAATCTTACCACAAAGAACTTCCACATCTCTTACAATACCAATGGGAGAGATGGTATCTCTATTTGCAAGGTGAATAACCACATCGATTTCTTCTAGTTCGCATGGACTTATTTCATGCATAATTTCTTTGTAAAGCTCAGAAGGAATAACACTTTAACTTGCACCAATATCACATAAACCATAATAGAAATGATCACCAATTCTAACAGAAAGCACATGACACTAGCTTTTCTAGTTCTATTAGCATGTGAGACAATATTAGAAGCATCTTCACATAAAACAATGTGTCCATCCTCTACTCTTTTAGTGACAAGGTCTTTCACAATTAGTACTGCAGGTTCAATGGTTATTTGTTCATCGGGCTTAACAACTCTCTTCGTACTTTTATTAATTACATCACAGAGTGCTCCTTTACTTTATCCGGGAAAGGCATTTTCTCGATATAAGGTTCAGGCAAAATACAATCCATAGTGCAAACTTCAGTACTTCTAGCAGGAACACAATCAACAATATCCTTATACGGTGCATGCTACTTGTTCCATTCTCTTTTTGGAATTTCAATATATGAAGCAAAAGCCTTAAAACAATTTGCAATAACTTGAGAGTCTGGACCATAAGCATTACTAATATTACGAAAGTCATCAGTTCCCATAAAAGATTTAATGCATTCATAATCATAATTTATACCTGACTTTCTTCCTTTATCATTCTCCCATGCTTCAGTATTGTCTTGAATACGGTCTAGAAGATCCCATTTAGCTTCTTCTTCCATGCGTGTAAATGATCTAGCACAAGAAGCATCCAATAGATCCTTATCATGAAGAGAAAACCTTGCATAAAAGTTATTAATAATAATATTGTTGGAGAGCTCATGAATGGGACATTTGAGCATTAGTAACTTAAATCTCCCCCAAGCTTGAGTTGTACTCTCTCCATCAAGAGGCCAAAAGTTGTATATTTGATTCCGATCTTTATGAATCTCACTAGGAGGATAAAATTTGAATAAAAGAGAGGTACTATTTCCTCCCATTCAAGAGCTTGACCATTCTTCAGCAGCTTGTACCATTCCTTAGCTCTTCCTTTCAGTGATAATGAGAATAACTTCTTCTTGACTTGATCAGTTGTAATACCAGCACACTTGAACAACCCGCATAATTCGTGTATAAAGAGCAAATGATTACCGGGATGGACAGTTCCATCTCCAAAATAGTAGTTATCCATAACACAATCAATAATTATTGTAGGTATTTTAAAAGTATCATTTTGAGCATGTGGTGGTTCATCTACTACCTTAGCAATGGTATTAGCATTACGAAATAATAAACTAAGTGAATTATCCATATTGAAATAAAGTAACTAACAGAAGTAAACAATACTCACAGTAGAAGTTTCCTTTACCAGTTCCACTCTCCAATAGCGCTTCACTCCCCAGCAACGACGCCAGAAAATAGTCTTGATGACCCACAAGTATGTATCACAATATTTTTGATAAGTAAGAGTGTCGAACCCAACGAGGAGCAGAAGGTGTTGACGAGTGGCTTGGAGCAGGAATTCTCTGTAAATACTTAGCAAACAGATTTTTAGGATTTTTGATAATGCAGATAAACAAAATGCGAGTAAATAAAAGACAATAATAATAGATGCAGCAAGAGGCCCAATACTTTCTTTAGCAAAGGACAAGCCGGTTGTATTACTTAAGATGACCAAATGTTCTCGAGGACACACGGGAATATCGCCAATTGCTTTCGCTTCATATAGTTGATTAATCTTCTTTAGTTTGATAAGTGTTGTGTGGGTGGACCTGTGCTAATGTACTGACCTTCTTAGGACTAATACATACTTGTGATTATACCCCTTGCAAACATCCGCAAGTACAAGAAAGTAATTAAGATAGAAACCTAACCACAGCTTTAAACTCTAAGATCCTACACTCCCTTGTGCAAAGGTTTCCTAACGGGAGTTCAGGTTTCTGTCACTCCGACAACCCCTACAATTAGTAGCCAAATACACAACGCATTCCCCTAGGCCCATAAAGGTGAAGTGTCATGTAGTCGACGTTCACATGACACCACTAGAAGAATAACACCACAACTTAAATATCAAACCATTGAATCTTTCTCAACACAATTCCACTACTAACAACATGACTTCTCCCATGTCCTCAAGAACTAAATGAACTACTCACAAGACATCATATGGATCAAGATCAGAGATGAAATAATGATAAGTAACAATCTGAACATAATAATAATTCAGCGATTCCACTCAATAGCATCAACTACAACAAGTAATCAACACCGAGAAAGTTTCCCCTAAGAACTATGCAAGATTCAACCCAATTGTTACAGTGGTATGAAGTGGTGATGACGGTGCTGGTGGAGATGATGATGATGCTCTCGATGAAGTCCATCTTGATGGTGGTGTTGATGGCGATGATCTCCCCTCTCCAGGAAGGAATTTCCCCGGCAGATTTCTGCCTGCCGGAGAGCTCTTTCTCTCTCTGCAGTTTTCCGCCCCGCAGAGGCGGCGGAATCTTTATATGGTCGCTCCCCAAGTCTTAGGGTTTCTTGGGGAATATATACGCTAAAGAGCAGAGCCATATGTGGTCTAGGGTGGCCACACCACCTGGTGGTGCGGCCAGGGGTGGCCCGCGCCAGGGGGTGGTGTGGGCCCCCTATGGCCCATCTCCTCTCCCCCTTCTGGCATCCTACGTCTTCTGGAAAAATATGTTTTTTCATATATTTTCTGGGATTTTCTGATCTTCGTGAATTTCGCCTCCAAACAGTGCCTTTTCCATCAGAATCCTGACTTCAGCGGTCCATCCTCCAAAAGTCATCAACCATGCAAAAACAGATGAAATAACATAAGTATCATATCTTAATATGAAATATATCAATGAATAATAGTAAATTATGATATAGAATAGTGATACAAAATGGGCGTATCAGTCATATGTTGTAACCAACTTTATTATGGCATTAAAAGCTTCATCATCATTGCACTGGAGTAAATCCCCTCCTACTACAACGTCCAAAGAATATCTATAACAAAGGGCAAGACCAAAGTAGAAACTGCTAACAAACAAGCCCTGAGTCATTTTAGGTTCAGTTTTTTCATGTAACTCAGAAATTCTAGACCAAGCTTCTTTAAAACTCTCTTCAATTCCTTGTTTGAAAGTAAAACTCATTTCCTTAGGTGACATAGTGATTGGAGCAATGCTAGACATAATGGCAACTTGAAATAGGAATTTTTTTTGTGTTCTTAATAAAAGAAACAAACTAGTACAATTTTTTTGTCTGTTTTTGGTAAAAGAAACAATCAAACTAAGTAGAAATAAACTAAGCAAAACAATAAAAACAAAGTAAAGTGATTGGTTACGAGGGACTCCCCTTGTGAAGCTGTCCTTGACTCCCCGGCAACGGCGCCAGAAAAAGTGCTTGATGGCTCAAAATGTAGAGCTCGTTGCGAACCCCAAGAGGAAGGTATGATGAGCACAATAGAAAGTGTTCCCTCAGTTATGAAACCAAGGTTATCGAACCAGTAGGAGCAAGGAAAAAACTGCAAGGTGTTGCTCGCAACTTGGAATCCTGCACAACACAACCACAAAACTTTGCTCCCAACTTACAGTGAGGTTTTCAATCTCACCGGTTTTGCTGAAAACAAAGGATTAAATGTATTGTGTGGAAGATAGTAATTGCTTGCAGAAAGTAAACAGTAACATTAGAAGGTATAGCAATGGTAAAAGCATGGTCCGGGGTCCATAGTTCACTAGAGGTGATTCTCCTTAAGATAGATAACATGCTAGGCGAACAAATTACAATGGGGCAATTGACAGATTCGAGAAAGCATACAATGCATATACTAGACATCTTGACTCCTATGAGATTTGATTGGGCATTACAACATTATACATAGGCCGTAATCCAACTACTTCTATGACTAATAATCCACCTTCAGGTTATCATCCGAACCCCTTCTAGTATTAAGTTGCAAGCAACAGATAATTGCATTAAGAAAAGTGTGTAAAGTAAACAATACGATTACCCCATGGACAAAGGATTGTTGTTTTCTCCCTAGTAGCAACAACACATCTACAGACTTAGAGATTTCTATCACTTCCCCAGATTAGTAGAGGCATGAACCCACTATCGAGCATAAATACTCCCTCTTGGAGTTGCAAGCATCTACTTGGCCATGATAGTTACAAACAATGGAGAGCATGCAAGATCACAAATAACATAGACATGATAGAATCAATAATCAATCTGAAATAGCATCTCAATATCCATCGGATCCCCGCAAACACAACATGTAAGATTACAAATAGATGATCTTGATCATGAACGGACCTCACAAGATCTAAACATGATAGCACAAAGGAGGAGAACTAACCATCTAGCTACTACATGGACCCGTAGTCCAAGGATGAACTACTCACACATCACACCAGAGGCAGGCATGGTGATGAAGAAGGCCTCCAGGGTGAATTCTCCCCTCCGGCAAGGTGCTGGGAAGAGCTTCAGATCCCTCCTAATCTAGGGATGGGGATGACGGTGGCTATAGACTCTTTCGTGGAATTTTGATCGGGTTCTTAGGGTTTTCGTCCCAGGAGGCTTTTATAGGCTAAGGGGCAAGGTCGGTGGAGCACCAGGGGGCCCACACCCCCTGGCGGCGCGCCCCCCAGGCCACGCGGCCACCAGGTGTGGCCACCCTAGTGCGCCACTTCGTGTCCCCTCCAGACTCCGTGTTGCTTTGGGTAAAATACTGACTTTTGCTTTTATCCTGTCCAATTCCGAGAATATTTCCTTACTAGCTTTTCTAAAACCAAAAACAATAGAAAACATGCAATTGGCACTATGGCATCTCGTTAATAGGTTAGTGCCAGAAAATGTATAAAAATACCTCAAAGTGTGAACAAAACATAAGAAAGTAGATACTAATCAAGCATGGAACATCAAAAATTATAGATACGTTTATGACGTATTAGGTCCACTCGGAGAAGTTATATCCAATAGCTGCGCAGCGTGTGATTTAATCACAGGGATATCACTTGTCGGAATGAGTCAAGTAGCATTTGTTAGTAATGAGATTGAACCTGACATGGTGATGTCATTGATCAAATCTCGGACAATGCAAGTATCAAGAGACAAAATTAATAAGACACAACCTTCATGGTTCAAAAGATGGAAGATTTCGTGGAATGCACAGGGGTCACATGGCCATCCAGGTCCCTCTATTGATCATTGGTTCGGGAGTGTCTCTACCATGTCTGGAGTGTTCCCAAACCGTGGGGTATCATGCTTAAGGGCTTGGTGATACTTAGAGAGTGTTTATAGGATCAGTAGAATCACCAAAGAAAGAGAAGAGAAGGGCCCATGAGGGAAAGGAGCAAAGGGAGGAGAGAGAGGGGTGGCCGGCTGGGCCCTAGGCACCCCACGTGGGGCCCGCATGGGCCTTGGCCGGCGGCTGCCCCTGGCCCATCTCATCCCTCCTTCGTTTAGTCCCACATGGCTAAGCTAGTTGGCTTAGGGTGGGATTTCCCCTATATACTAGATCATGTAGGCGTGCATTGCCGCGCCCGTCCATTAGAAAATTCATAGTTATGAAATGGCAAAACTCTATCTGAATTAAAATTTACTTTAGAGTTTGTATTGTATTTGTCTACGTAGGTTTTCCTTTGTCAATCTTCTTTCTCTCTCATTCAGGCTCCATAGAATTTTCTTAGGCACATAATTTTCTTACACAAGATTCACGGTGCTTTGTATGTTGATAAGGGGCCATGCTACTAAAATATTTTATAATTTTCTAAATTGGAAGGTGAACATGAGTACATCAAATAAATCGAGGATAGATTTAAATAACATGAAGGAAGTAATAGAAGCATGTCCCTTTGTAAGAGGAGCCACATTCATAGAATGTAAGCAGCTGAGCTAGAACAAGCAGAACCTGCAGAGAAATATATTTCTGATTTAGAAAAGATGACAATTGTTATCTAAAGATGATGGGTATTTCGTTTGAAAATAGAATCAACCTATCAGACCACCATTATACCTAGAATCTGCTATCGAGTGGGAGTAGCACATGCATAAACTGAGGCAAGAGATTTTATTGGACATGTAGGAAGTGTAGTAACATACCATAATCATCTGCCGCCGTCAATTTGTGCACCATGGCTGCCATTAGGGATTTGCAAGAACTGAAAAAAATAACACAGTCTAAAGATCAATTAAGACCGGCACAATCAGGTCACCATGAATGGGGAGGCGAGGGCAGGATCTGTACTGCATCTACAAGAGAGATCGATGGCCGCTCCAGATTCTGGCCTGCGTTTGAACGGATCGGGAGGTGTGCATCTGATCTCGATCGGCCGAATCTCGATTGGAGTCTACTGCATGCCCATTCTAGATTTTGGCTACGGTCCAATCGATCGGGAGGTGTCTGTCTTGTCTGGGTGGTCGAATTTACATTGGAGTCTGCTGCCGCATCGTGTGTCCTCTTCAATTTTTTTTCTGGTGTTTCCGTATGAGCAAGGAGACCCGGTTTCCATTGGAGTCTGCTGCTGCACGTGTCCTCTTCAAGAAAAAAAATCTGGTGGTTCCCCTACGAGGAGACCCGGTTGTCGAAAGGTGGAGTAGAGCGGGCCGAAATAGATAAACATTCCGGCCAATTAAGCATAAAAAGACTTTTTGATGTCCAGAGAAGCGTCCCTAAGGGATAATTCGGCCCACGCGGGAGCTGAGGATCATCCAACGGCCAGAATGACACGGGGGGCGCAATCGGACGGGCAAAACTACCCAGTTCGTGGGAGGCCTCCTTTTTGACTTAATTTTAATATAAACTGAGGCAAGAGATTTTATAGGACATATATACAGTCTAGTAACATACCAAATCATCTGCCACCGTCAATTTGTGCACCATGGCTGCCATTAGGGATTTGCAAGAACTGAAAAAATAACATGGTCTAAAGATCAATTAAGACCGGCGCAACTAGGTCGCCATGAATGGGGAGGCGAGGGCAAGATCTGTACCACATCCACAAGAGAGATCGATGGCCGCTCCAGATTCCGGCCTGCATTCGAACGGATCGGGAGGTGTGCATCTGGTCTCGATCGGTTGAATCTCGATTGGAGTCTACTACATGCCCGCTCTAGATTTTGACCTGCAGTCCAATCGATCAGGAGGTGTGCGTCTTGTCTGGGTGGTCGAATTTACATTGGAGTCTACTGCCCCATCGTGTGTCCTCTTAATTTTTTTCTGGTGTTTCCGTATAAGCAAGGAGACCAGGTTTCCATTGGAGTCTGCTGCCACACGTGTCCTCTTCAAAAAAAAAATCCGGTGGTTCCCTACGAGGAGACCCGGTTGTCGAAAGGTGGAGTAGAGTGGGCCAAAATAGATAGACATTCCGGCCAATTAAGCATAGAAAGGCTTTTTGATGTCCAGAGAAGCGTCCCTAAGGGATAATTCGGCCCACGCAAGAGCTAAGGATCATCCAACGACCAGAATGACATGGGAGGCGTGATCGGATGGCCAAAACTGCCCAGTTCGTGGGAGGCCTCCTTTTTTACTTAGTTTTAATATAAACTGAGGCAAGAGATTTTATAGGACATGTAGGCAGTGTAGTAACATACCATATTCATCTACCGCCATCAATTTGTGCACCATGGTTGCCATTAGGGATTTGCAAGAACTGAAAAAATAACATGGTCTAAAGATCAATTAAGACCGGCGCAATCAGGTCGCCATGAATGGGGAGGCAAGGGCAGGATCTGTACCGCATCCACAAGAGGGATCGATGGCCGCTCCAGATTCTGGCCTACGTTCGAACGGATCGGGAGGTGTGCATCTGGTCTCGATCACTCGAATCTTGATTGGACTCTACTGGATGCCCGCTCTAGATTTCGGCCTGCGGTCCAATCGATCGGGAGGTGTGCGTCTTGTCTGGGTGGTCGAATTTACATTGGAGTCTACTGCCACATCGTGTGTCCTCTTCAATTTTTTTCTAGTGGTTCCGTATGAGCAAGGAGACCCGGTTTCCATTGGAGTCTGCTGCCGCACGTGTCCTCTTCAAAAAATATCCGGTGGTTCCCTATGAGGAGACCCGGTTGTCGAAAGGTGGAGTAGAGCGGGCCGAAATAGATAGACATTCTGGCCAATTAAGCATAGAAAGGCTTTTTGATGTCCAGAGAAGCGTCCCTAAGGGATAATTCGGCCCACGCGGAAGCTGAGGATCATCCAACGGCCAGAATGACGTGGGGGGGGGGGGGGGGAGGGCGATCGGACGGCCAAAACTGCCCAGTTCGTGGGAGGCCTCCTTTTTGACTCAGTTTTAATATCCCTAATAGTGAGGTATTTTGAACAAATAAATACAACCAATATTCAATAAAGGTTTCCTCACTTTTGGGGAGACCTCCAATTGATATTCTCTCTCTCTCGTGACTGTGGTCCCAAGTTCGGACCGCGCGAGTGAGAGACATCTTCACCGTGGAGCGTCATCGCGCTGCGGGATTCAGATCCAGGAGCTCTACTTCCGCAACTGCTGCTGGATCGGGGAAGCGGGAGCCATCGCCAGGCACCGAATGCATGTAACTCCCTAAGAGGTGCAACATTTGAGGCATTACAAACGTTGGAGCCACAGGAGCGCGAGGACTTCATCATGACCTTGAGGTCAGCTTCGGCTCGTCTACATCAACCACGCTCTCCCGAGCCTTGACAACACTTTTCAGTCTTTAAGGGTAAGTTCGCGAAAAGTCCCTCCCGTTACTTCATTACTAATAGATAGGTCCTGGCAACAAAAGGGGTTCAGGGGCGTAGGGTAAAATTTTATTGTTCTCATACGCGAACCCCTACTGATATCCGTTCAGATCTACAATGCATGGCATCTAGAACCCTAACCATGACATTCTACATGCAGATCTACCGTATAAATGGCTCGGGGAAAAAGGGGGAAGAGCTTACCGCCATGGTTCGGATTCATCGCCGGAGTCTGGTACTAAGACGACAACCGCCAATGGTGAGCGGGAGACTGGACAACAGAGTCTCCCTCTAAGCCCTTGACCGTCGGCGATGATGGTGTGTGACCGATTCGTCGCCGAGAATGGCACCGTCGAATGGGGGAAAGTGACCGCAAGGGTGGGCGATGAGGGGATTTATGACGGTTGGACTACAAGCAATGCAACGTCTCTCTCCCCGTCTCCCACCAGTGCACGACTTCGGCTCTTTTTCGCTGGCCCGAGCCAGGCCCCAGAAAAACGGCTGATTCGTGGCTCTAGCCTAATTTAAGACGCGCGCGGACCACAAGGTGGGAGCTACACGCAACCAATTGGCTCGTTTCCATCGCCAGCGGGCCTGTCCGAGTGTGTATGTAGTCTATCAAACGCGCTCTTGATTTGCCAATATGCTTCGTTTCCCATCCCCTGCACTGTGTATGCAGGCTACAGGACCTAAGAGCAAGTACAATAGGGTACAGTCAGCTGGCTATAAGAAATAAAATGTTATAGTTTTGGTGATGTGGAGGATAGATAAGAGAGAGAATTTAAGCGGGTTGTAAGTTATGAGCCGACTCTATCACTTGCTCATAGGCAGTTTGTGAGAGTGAAATATGGGCCACATATTAATAAAGTACTAGGCTATTGTAGCTAACTATTGTAGTAGTAGACTATAGAACTGGCTATAGATGACATGGCATTTTCTTATAGTCAATAGCCGACTATATTATTGAACTTCTCTAAGGGCATCTCCACCAGGGCGACCCAAATGCGTGACCGAAACTGTCCGTTTCTGTCCATTTGGATCTGCCCGCGGTCACTTTGGGGCCACGGTCCAGCCTATCCGGACGACCGCGCCCAGCAGTGCGACCCAAATGTCAGCGGCTGGCATTTCTTGGTGCCATCGCTGGCCAACGCTATCGAACACTCAAATTCACAGGCAATGGCACGCAAAGTGACTAGCAGATGAATTGACATACATGGGCCATCGCCCTTTGGGCATCGCCAACTAGTGGCCAGTGGTTCTGAAATGTACAAAATGGGGCAATATTATACACAATGTCCAAAGAATGGCGGCCTCTATGTCCAAATGGTTGCAACCATTGTCGCCATTGTCGTTCAAGCATCACGAGCACGGATGGCCTGTTGCCTGCGAGCGACCTAGGCCCTACGATCGGGGTCGGCGATGGTGTCCAGGTCGGTGAGCATGATGGCAGTCTCCTCGGCCATGATCTTGGCTTCGGCTTCCTTGGCCTTAGCCTCTACCACCAACACCGTAGACCTGGCCTCAGCCTCCTTGGCCTTGGCATTGGCCTCCCTCGCCCTTGCCTTCACCTCGATCTCGCCCAGCCTAGCCTTGGTGTGGGCCTCTTCCGCCTCGATTGACCTCGTCTAGAGCTCGACAAATGCCTTGGCGGTGGCCTCTTTCTCTTTATGCTGCATCTCTTCCATCTCGGTGATGGCCTCTTCCTTCTTCTCCATGATCTTCGTCAGCGTCTCCTGAAATGCCAACGAACCAGCCTAACGGGCGATGTCGGCTTTTGTAGCCTTGTGGCCTCCAGGCTGGCGAGCACGGACGTTTATAGGGTTGGCGAAGCCTTCGTCATTGTCGCCGTCATATAGGTCGATGAAACCACCCGTAGAAGCATTGCTCTTGCCCTTCTTCTTGTTGTGGAGTTCTTTCCAAAGGGCATAGCTAGTCTTCCTTTTTGCAGTGTTTGATCAACGTCCAACAATGCATCAACGTGAAGGCCTTGTTGTCATTCACCGTCTTGAAGTGCTCCATTTCTTTCATGACCTACACATATGGATACCGACAATGGCTCAATGCATATGCAAGACATGGACAAGGAGAGGAAGGGGTTTTACCATGTCAACTGGCAACATGTTGCTTATTTTCCTTTTCATCACCATCTTGTAGGAGCCTTGGAACTTTCTGCACTCGGCATGGACGGTGCCCTATCGCTTGGAGAGAGAGTGATCATTTCGATCGATGTAGAAGGCATCCTTGCCAAATTTCCGGGCCTCATGGAAGAACTTGCCCACCTTTTTCTAATAGGCGAAGCCCTTTTGCTCGGCGCCGCATAGTGGATCTTGCGAAACCTCCATCCATGCCTTGCATAGGACCTTGTCCTCCTTGGTGGTGTAGCTCGCGGTCCGTTGGCTCAACTTCTTGGTGTCGACGAGCGATGCCGCAAGTGAAGCGGCTAGCGACGCGGCAGTGACCCCCACGCCCATGGAAGCACCATCGTTTCCGAACAATGACTCATCTGCAATGTTGTAGGCATCTTGCTGCGTCTCCTGCTCCTGCGTCTATTGCTGCGTCTCTGCATCTCTGCGTCGTCGCCATAGCCATCGCCATACTCCTGGCCACCCTCGTTTATCATGTTGTTCATGGCGTCCTCGACATCGCTGGCCACGAAATCCTGCACCGAAATTGTCCTGGGTGAAGAGACGGGAGCGGTGTGCTAGTAAACGTGAAGAGATGGCGCGATCATACCGTGCCTTTATCGGTCGGCAACGCGCCCGACATTCGGCCGAACAGGTTGACTGACACCGGCATGTCCGCGGCAGAGATGGACCACTGCTTCTTCGACGCCTCCGGGGTTGTGTCCGTGGTTGTTAGAGTGCGGTTGAGGTCGATGGCAGGACCTCCCGCCTCCGATGACGCCGTGTGGGGATGGATGAACCGAGAGAGCGAGGCGACGATCCTAGTGTGGCCTCCGAGCGAAGGTTTGCGCGGGCATGGCGTCCTGGGTTGGCCACAAGGGGCGGACGTGACAGAGATGGTAGAGGACGCGCCGGCCATGGACACGCCACCGGCGCCGAAGGCCAGTGTGCCACTGAAGGCGGCGGTCATCGCCTCCTGCTTTATCATGTGCACGGTGTGCTTGACGACATGCACTGCCAGCTTATTTTGGTTGGCCCTATTCTGCGCAACGAGGATGCGCTCGTTCTCCTCCCAACGCTCCTTCTCGAGCTTGGCTTGCGCGAGTCGACCTCGCACCGCAAGCCACCGGCCGACTCGCTTATCCGTCTCAATTTTTCGCTTCGCCAACGTCATGTCGGCTGCAGGCTTCTTCGGCCGGCCGCGCTTCTTGGCGGCGGGGACGTCGGAGGGCGTAGCATCGATCATGGCGGCGGGATCCATCGCCTTTCCCGTCGCTCCCGCCAGTGGGAATTTCGGGAGAGGTTTTTTGGAGGGAGAAGTGGAGTGGCCTGTGTTCCACTGGCGGGAGGGACCACAAGTGGATATGGTCGGACACACGCCCGGGCGCTGCGTGTCCCGGCCGATCTAGCGGTCACGCAAATTAGATGCACGGATGAGTCGAGCCGGACGTGTCGGGATAGATGAGTCGTGCCGCTGCGGCGCTGCGTGTGTCCGCGTGGCCGGGTTCGGCCACGGCGGGACAGGTTGGGTCGACCTAGTGGACAGGTTCGGCCACGGCGGGACGAGTTGGGTCGACCTAGTGGAGATGCCCTAACCGAGACTGTTATTGAGAAGTGAACTGCCCCTCCCGGCCTCCGCCGCGGCAGCAACCCGGCAAGCACCGCAGCCATGCCGACGGCGAATGGGGGTTCCCGGTTGCCCTCGCAAGCGCCATCATCGGAGCGTTCGGGGAGAAAAAGAAAGAGGAGGAGGAGGAGATCCGTCAAAGCAGGGGAGGGAACCTCGACCGAGGCCGCCGGTACGAGGACCAGGGAGGATGAGGAGAATGAGGCGGAGAAGAAGAGGGAGGATGAGGAGGTGGTCTCTTCTGCACCCAGCTCTCCACTCATCGAGCCCGCCTTCCCCCACGGTCCGGACCCTCCACCGGAGTTAATCGAGGCCTTCGAGCGTGCAGAACACGACTACGAAATAAAAAGGGGTAACAACTTTTTAAGCCCTCTCTGTAAGCCATCTCGATTCCTCCGCATATCGGAGATCGATCGATCCATCTTATTCATCTTGCGGACCGCCATGGGCACTTGGTCACGATGGAGTACTGCAGTCCTTCGCAACTGTTTTTCAATCCGGAGATTTTCCCTGTCGCTGAACCTGCAACAAAGGCAGTGACTTTGGCTGGCAGATTTGTTGTTGGGCTTTCCTCCTCCTTTGGTATGCAATCTCATCATATCAATCTATCTGTCTAATTAGGGTCTATAATGATAATGTATAATCATTGGAATTGTGATTCTGTGTGCAGACGGTAATCAGCTAAGGAAAAGGTGCTCTGGATTCTGGATTGACTGGGAAAAGGAGAACAAAACCGGCATTGTTTTGACAAGCACACATCTATTTAGCTCAGAGGGGTGTTCTGTTGAAAAAAGGGGAGAGGAAGTTGGGGAAGAGTATGCTCCTCGTGGCAAGGTGAAGTATTATCCCCATGCCAAGGTGAGTTCATGCCAAAGGTTAGGAGCAATAACACTTTCTATTCAACTGACGTTGACCTCTATCCTTTGCGTGCAGTCTCACGTTAATTGTTTAGTTGGTCCCTTGATAAATTGAATTATCTCAAATAACCCTAGCTATATCTGGAGGCTTGCCATATTGATATTGTTTAGTTTAATTGTTTGTGGTGTAAATTAGATTGGCTGTGTTAGATTTTTCTAGATAAACTTGCAGCTGGAAACACAACGGTCTAGATATATGCTTTTATGGCATTTTTTGGTAGCAGGCTCTCTAAACAATGTAATTTCATATTATTAGCAACCAACATTTCAGGTTACTGTTCACTTGATGGATGGATCCGCTACAGTGGGTCATCTGGTCTACTACCAGGAGCACTATGATCTTGCTTTTTTTAGAGTTAAAGTGGATCAATCGGTTCAGTTACCATCTTATAATGATGAAGTAAAATGGGGTCAACTCGCCTTCTGGCTTGGAAGAGATGCCAAATCCAATCTAACGATGACCCATCTTAGGCCAGGATATAAGAGGTAAGAAGTATATTCTGTTGGGCAGAATGTATTCTATACATTATTTCTCTAGTTTCAGTTGTTTTTAATGTAACTTTGATGTTATAGTGTGCAACCGCTGCATTTTTGGTATTATGAGAAAATTGTAATATTTTTTGTCAATGCATGTAGTATGACAACGGGGGCCCGACCATTGACTTGGATGCAAAAGTCGTTGGAATAATCACCAGTCATAAGAGTGGTTCTTTTATACCTTCTTCTGTTTTGCTCAAGTGCTTGGATTTGTGGAACGAATTCCAGTACGGTTTCCCTTTCTGTTATATGCAAGTGTTGCTAATCTAATGCTTTCTTCCATGCTGTTTTTTCCTTGTTTTCTGGGGTTGAAGTTAACAGTATCATCTTAGCACCATACCTAGGCCCATGTGTCCTATATCCCTTGTATATGTTGATCTGGTTATGCAATAGGAGAGATGATGATTTGGTCATGTTTTCTACGAGACAAAGACAAAACTAGATGATTTACCTTGTCAAATGATATAACCAACTGTGATGGCATTCACATTTCCCATGCATGACTGATAGATTTTCACAATATTCATGTAATCTGTAAATATGATATTGTTGAGTTTAAGAATTCTGTTTTGCATTTTGCTTTGTTTTTTGTATTTTCACTCTTACGTCACACAATTTAATGACGGCGAGTTATGTTCAGATATTTTGGCAATGCGATTGTTGTCAACTTGTCATGCTTTTATGTATAATGACTATGTTTGAATAGATCACTGTAGTTTTTTGGCAAAATGATTCATGATGTGAATTTTACTGGGGGAAGGAGTGATGATCACTTAATTATGCTATGCTTATTTTCAATGTTATTTTAATAGCAAATGTCCAAAAATTATATTCAGTAATAAATGTGTTCTCTTTTAATTGGAATGAGACATCTAAGGTTCATAAGAAAAAAAATCGTGTTAACTCGATTCAAAATATTTGGTCCACTACAGGCACATTTTCAACATGTTAGACATGATTTGGATTTCAACAAAAGTAGCCCTTTAGGACCGGTTTATTGCCCCTGCATACCTAATTTGTCCAAATGTGCTGAATGCTTATCTCTTATGGTATAGGTGGATCCCTCGCCCCCATCTTGGATTGTTGTTTTCATGTATCAACCTTTTAGATTTTGTTCAAGTGGAGAAAATATGGCTCAACTACAAGATTGATGATGGTCTTATTGTTAACGAGGTATTATAATGTTAATGGTTTCTTATGTGTAGAGTGACTGTGTGATTTCCTGAAGGTGCTTCTCTTACCATGCATATTATTGCCAATTGAACCTTAGGTATTAAAAGGATCACAGGCGGAGGAAATTGGAATCCGGAGAGGTGATATTATCGAAAGTTTTAATGGAGAGTGCATTTCCACTACAGTTCAGGTGGGTGTATTTATAGATTTTTTATGGGGAAAAATGCATTGCACTCTCCCTTGAACTATTGGCAAGCAACACTTATGTCCTACCAGCAAGAATAAAAAATCTTAGAAGGTGTTTCTTTTTTCCGAGTGTGAAGTGTCTTTCATGCTACTTTTATCAAGTCCATGATTGAATGGAAATCATGGTCACTCACGAGGAATATTCAATATTTTTAAGAGCGGACACTATATGCATATAAAATGTTTCTTGCGTGGTAATATTAGATGTTTTGAAGTTCTGGTACTTCTTCATCTACAAAAGACAAGGTTGTTAATTGGTGTATACATGTTTGTGTATCTTATATGCTACATTCTTTGTAGCTTGCATTACTTCAAGTTTCAACCTTTTTTATCCAACAGCTTGCTGTTAGGTGCTTTTGCAGATTAATATCTAAGAACTAAGATGGCTCAGTTGTGTTAGATAGTGTACCTGCAATTCCTAACCATATCTGAAAAGTAATTCGTCGGTTACATACTTTTAGTGTGCAAAATTGCCATCCAGCCATGTGGGGCCTCAAGTGTCAAGTCCTCAACTAGTCATATTGCTTTATGGTCCTCACTTGCGTAGTTATTTCTGCTATTATCAGCTGGAGAACTTGTTGCTGAGCCTATGCAAATCAGCTGAAAGAGGCCTTGATTCCAAAATTCATGTTTCAGTAAGTTTACTTGTATGTTTTAGTTGTGATTAGTTTACTTGATATGTGGAAGTATTGTGAGGACTAAGGTATATGTAATGCTGGCTTCGTAGTTCGGGGTGTTTCATGTACGCAAGCGTCGCCGGAAGACAAGAGAGTTCAAGGTAGGTGTATCTCAGAGTCTGGAAGTTATTGAAAGAGGTACAGTACACATCTCCATCCTTACTATTCTGAGCACTAGCTTAGATGCGTCCCCTACATTGTGTAGGAGCACGTATGATATGAAACATGCTTGCATGTGTACATATTTTCCTCAATTTGCATGGATATATGGAACGTACACTTAGCCTGAAGAAGGAACATACACTTAGTATCTGGTATTTGTTTTTACAGTTTATAAACTTGTCACTCTTGAAGAAGGGACTTCTGCTGCTTCGGCGTCAACCTGAGCAAGTGGCTCAGTTAATTGACATTTGCTGTGTCAGATCGATGTGAACTATGTGTGATAGATGATGTCTTAACTTGTAAGCACGAGCTACTTTTGTAATGGAAGGGTAGGCATCTCAAGGAAGTAAGAAGCAACGGTTTCTTAATCAAAACGAGCACAACATCCCGATCGATCTGCCGATGAAACGGTGCTGGATAGCGGAGGAGCTGTGCCTTCGAGTTTATCCGCTGGCCTTGAAACCGATCTCTTGAGGTCATCTATGACCAATCTGGTGTAAGTTGCATGTGTTGCCAGATTAAGTAGAAATTGATCAATTGCATGTTTCCATTTTGTTGGGTAAGCATCTCTAAAACGTCTTATTTTTTATTTCACTAATTGTCTGTTCTCTGAGATTTTGGCTGACTAAAATCGAACAGCCCTTTGATGGAAATTGCAGCATTTAGATAAGGAGTGCAATCTTGGCCACTTATAATTGTACACCCCTTTCATGAAAACTGCAGCATTTAGATGAGTTGCCTTTTCTTGCCGCTTGCGTCTCCAAAGAAACTTGTCTCAGCACTTCGACCTTTGAAAGATGCTTATCAAGGCATCCTATTTTATGAAGCAATCCAAAATCGACGGTCTTTGCGATTATTACAGTTTAGACACTATGACCTAGCGAACCTGTGACAGGGTTGTCTATATATCAGTATCACACCTTCAGAAGTAAAAGTAAATAATGAAAGACAATTGTTATCGATTTAAGAAAATAAATAATAAAAGTCTTACCTGTTATGACTTTAACAAATATGTGTTGAAAGAAAGTGAACAACCATGCAAAACTGAAAACATGGAACGGAATATACTCCTGGAATTATTATTTTTTTGCGAAAATTCTACCGATCTATTAATAATCATCAACAGTAGTACAAAGAGGCCTAAAAATAATACGCCGATGGACCACTTAGCGAAGACTACAAACACTAGCATGAGCCGAAGGCGCGCCGCCGTCCTCGCCCCTCCATCACCGGAGCCGGGCAAAACTTATCGTACTAGAGCTTGTCGTAGTAGACATACGAGAAGTCGTCGTGCTAAGGTCCCAAAGAATCAGCGTACTAAAGCAGCAACCGTCGCCAATAATGACATCAGTAGATTAGAAGAGACTGACATAAAATTAAAACGAAAAACGACCAGATCCTAGGAGATCAGCCGGACACACGACTCACGCGCACTCTGTCAGGGCTAGGCGCACCACGAGAGCGAGGATAGAGCGGGAAAGACTTTATTCTGACTTCAGGATGTAGCCGTCGCCTCATCATCCTAAAAAAAACACGAGAAAATAGCTAAGCAAGAAAAAACCTCCCGCCGGCGAGAGACAGTGGTCCGTCACACCTCCAAGGCCAAAGTTTGGGTACCATCGATAAGTTCTTTCACTGTCACCCGGTTCTCATCGAGATACCAATATTCAATTCCAAAAGATATGTCTTTGTCTCCAACTAGTGTTTATTATTGATGTAGTTGTTCAAATAGAAGCAGGGCTAATTTGTTGGCTCAAACTTGTTAACGTGGAAATCTAGGTGATACCCCACCGTATCACCTCAATCTAGCTCTTTATAGTTTGTGTGTAGCTTTACAAGCCTATCAGTAATCAAGATTATAAGTTTATGTATTAATTGACTTCTAAATTTGTCGGTACATGTCCTCATATGCATTGTAGTGCATAGAATGTTTGGGCAGTAAAACAATGATTTTCTTTAGTGTCTGTACAGGTTTTATTGATTGAATTAATCAAGATTAGAAGCTCCAATTCTGAATTTTGTAGTTGAGTAGCTTGGTCTGGTGTATTTTTTCAAACCATATGTATTCTTCGGTGCTGCTCCTTCTGTCCTCAGTCCAGTTGCAATACATCATGTAATTTTCTTGTTTTAGTTTTTATCAGCCAAATATTCATGCAGCTGCAACTCGAGTTACATTCACCTCAATTTGCAATGAGGTGGACTCGTTGTGATTTTCACTCAGCCTGTTAGTCTTTGCTGCATTTTTTATTTAAGCCCGCCCTCAAACAAGGAGTAATCTTATATAGCATGAATTATGATTGTTCATTTAGGGGATTACTTAGTTTTCTGTAGCATAAATGAGATTGGAATGTGCTATTTTGGTCAGTCCTCATGTCATGTGTCATTAGAATAGTTGTCATGTCATGGGTCAAATGTATTTTAAATCAGGGTCATGACGGAGGATTTTCGGTATTCCTATTGCTGGACGTTGAGCATAGTTGAATGTATTTTTTGTGTGGCATATGAAGCCATGATTAATGTAGTGTCATGGGGCCTGGCGCTAGTTATTTCTCTTTCGTTGGCAGTTCTTATGTGTTGTTGCCACCAAGAGTTCTTACATACATGGACATAAATTCTTTACGTTGGCATTTAGGTCAAGTTCGCATCATGCAGATTGAGCGCTTCCTCAGTAAAAGGCGGACGACGCCAAGTATGCACAACCATCTGCGCAGCAGCTTTCACTGGACGCCGTCTACTATAAGCAAACATCTTCTCTTCTGTGTCAGATCCAGAATTATTTTTTCATACCCATGTGCAGCTTTGTCATGAAAAGGTTAGTCACAAACTTGTGTTGGACATGCTCCACCTTAGCCTGAACAAGCTGCAACACTTAACAGCTACAATTGGAGAGTCATATAAATGTTTTCCTTGTAAATGTTTCCTGGTTACCTAGAATTAATGCAATTGCTTCAATGGCAGTTCATGTTCACTGTATATTTTCATCGGCATAACATGCTTCATATAGGGTGCTTCTTTTTGAGAACTAACACAAGGTGAAACAGCTAGATATATTTAAACAACAAATGGACATAATCTTTTTTACTAACGCAATCTTGCATTCCAGTGTCGTCTTTCATATTTAATTTTGATGTTCCATCATGACCGTCCATGCACTAGTTTAGAAGCTTATGCATCTATTCAGCTTTAGAAACTTATCAGTTATTTCAGTTCTGAATTTTGTATTTCAGAAGTAGCTATCTCTCATATGAATGTCGCCATGTCGGTGAATCTTTCGGCCGATATTCTAAGTTTATACTAAAGGTGAAAGCCTTACTTGTAGTATTCCAGCAATGGCTCTAAGATATGATACTAATTTGCATTTTCTGCTAAAAGATTTTCTTCTCTTTATTTTGTAAATATACTTGTTTGGTATCATGTAACCAAGGAGCTTATGTCTCACCATAACTACAAATATATTCATGTTCCCATTGAAGCATTACTTATTTCATTTTTTTCTCACTGTAGTTCCTGTTGTAACTACAAATATTTTTAAAATAACTGAACTGTAGTTTGGTGGTGGTTAGTTTTAAAATGGTAAGAAAATGCTCCTAACATACAACAAGAGAAAATGATGTAGTGATGAAGCACCTATGATGACCCTAATGTGATTTTAGTTGTACTTGGTCTTTCGAAATGGGTATATGTACAAATAAGAAGTATGCATATCCTTCTGCTAATTAGTCTTTTTGCAGTTTCTTTCTTTTCCTTGGTGGCACGTTTTAGTTTAAGATCAACACATGGCCACAATAGATATATGGTCCTTGCGCGTGTGGTTTGTTAGCTGCTCATGATACCTTTTGTTAGTCAGAAAATTATCTCTTTCTGCTTGTCTTGGTTCTAATTTAGTTATGCAAAAATGCTTCTCACCTTTTCAGATACCTGGTTATACTATTTTCATGTCCATGAAGTTTGATCATAGTGTGAATTGGCAAATGCATGGAAGTTGGTGTAACATGTTAGTTGCTTTGATTCAAGCTTTGATCATGTTCCGAGCATAGTAATTTTCTCATACATATAGATACAGATTAAGTATGCCGAATGTATCTTTAATCTGGCCAAATCATTATAGAGCTTATTTCAGTTTGCTTGCAGAGCATAGATGACATTCTAGGATTTTTAAGCGATAATTTATTTTACTCCAGTCTGAACTATGACAGAATTCTAAAGTCACATAATATAGTTTTCTTGCACTTGATGTTACATTGGTCATATTTTCTGCTTTTTATTAGCACCTAATCAATTTATAGTCCCCTCCACTTTCGTTTAACCGAAACAGTTGTTTGTTCTGTAGACTCCACATACCAGGAGTTACTACTGTATCATATGTCGCCTGTCCTGAAGTTACCATGGAGCTCCTCCCGTTCCTACATGAGCGATGTGTTGCATTCCGACTCATAGTATCTTTGGGACGGTCTAAAAACTAGTGTTATAGTATCATGATGGTCATTGCATTGTAGTAAGTGTTTGTTTTAATTTAGTTCGATCACGTAAGAACTCTAGTCAGAGCTAAACTTTGTTAGATTATGTCCCCTAATGCAAAAGTGTAGAATTGAGTATTCTATCAGTTATCCTGGCATAGCTAAACTACAAGTTCAATACTAATATTTTGTAATCAACCTTGGAAATTTGGCCTAGAATTGTTACATTAGAAAATGAAAATATACGGAGGGCAACCTTTGTTGTACATATCTATTTTCTAAGAGCAACTGGATTAGTTTTTTTTCATCACCAATGGAAACTATATTACTACTTTTCCTATATGATTCTTTTTCTCTATGTGCTCCATTTGGTCAAAGGTAATTTTTTAATATACTTATCTCCTTCCTTGTAGCATTATGCTTTACAAACTTTTTGGGATGCTTCTTACAGAATATTATCTAACCTTTCAGGCACTAAAAGCAAATTACTTACCATTGAGAGGAGAAATGGCTACCAATTGTTTTGGCAACCTGGCAATTATGGAAATTGTGTAGAAACGAGATGGCGTCTGTATTCTCATTACTCGAGAGGCACTACCAGCTTCTACCTGATTTAATTATAGCTGTATAGATCATTGCACGAACTGTATTATTCCTTATAGTATACATCTCGATGTAAATGTAAACTGGTGTAACTTTGTACTACATAAACTATGAATAGAAATTACTCATCATATTAGTATACTTGTATGTGGCGTTATTATGCCAGCAATTTTTACGCTGCATTTTTATGGATGCACCAAGGAGTTCGAAGTCTTATGCAATTTTAAGAACTCATGTAACTTTATGATCAAATAAAGAAGTTCAGATTTCGGCCTGGTCACATTGCTTATAATTCCGTTTGTCCTAGTTGTCAGTTTGTTGTAGATTGATTAATATTTAATCATGTATTATTTAATCATGTACGGAGGTCAATGGAGCTAGCAGTTGCTACGGTTCTTTTTTTTGACCTGCAGTCACTGCTGTTCTAGTAGTTTTCTTATGCTGCGACTGTGCCATAATTTTTTTACGTCATCTACATGAAGGTTCGTGGGCCAGCTCTGGTGGAACTGCAGCATGTTGGTTCCTTACGTCACACGCTACCGAACTTACGTCTACGTCGCATGCAACCAGGTGCAGGCGCATGCGCCGCTGTGCACAATCCGGTCACCCAGGAGTCAAATAGCACGACTCTCTCTCTATATATATCTAAAAAACACAAGTGTGTTCCATTTTCTGCCGATCGGCACTATACGTCGCAACCTAGTCGACATCCTTACACAGATGAGTGACTAGAGGCGTGGCTGCGAGCGGCGATCGACGCGCGGTCTCCTGGCGGTCCACTATGGCGTAAAGGCGTGACTAGGGGCGGTGGCAATTGGTCGGGCGTGGCTCGTGCTCTGAGCGGCAGAGGCGGTGTTCGACGCCGCGTGCGGTGGCTGCGGGTCAAACATCGGCGAGCGGGGATGTCTGGGGGCGTGCTGGTGTTAAGGCGGGTGTGCGCGCGCGAGCTGAGGCCAAGGCGGGGTCTGTGCGAGGCTGTTGGGTGCGGCGCACTGGCGCGGTCCGTGCATGACGCAGAGGCGGAGAGCGCGGCGGTTTGTGGGTGGTCCAGGGCTTGGCAGGGCTCGGGGCAGGGACAGTGGGCGGCGGTGTGATCACGCTTACCTCCTAGGCACGACGGAAGAGGGCGTGATGGTCTCCAGCGGCTTGGACATGGTCGGCCGGCGGCGACCATCTTTGGGCGGCGCGGGTACTGGCGCAGCGGTGAAGGGGGAGTGTTGTCTGGGGCTGGGTGAGGATAAGAGGGGACATAGGAGAGATGATAGGGTCAAATGGGGGACAAAGCTTTGATTAGCAATAGTATTAGTTAGGCAGTTTATTTGGTGATCACAAGGTGTTCGACACAATGGCCACAAGAACTTTAAATTTGAATTTTGAAAAGATTTCTGGTGTGTGACTTGATCTTATGCTTGGTAGTATTTGTTTGCTTGGGATTTGCAAGTGGGGTTCATTTGAGTGGTTTTTGAAAAAGTGGGATCTATGCATATGTAATGGATTCAATTTTTCAATGTCATTTAAATTGTCTTGTTAAAGGTTTCTGTAAGATTTTAAAATGGGCCTTGGTAGATCTTTACTTGTACTAGCAAGGGGTGAAGAGAGTTGAGAATGTTTCCGTTTGAAATTGACTTCTAGGAACACCTAAAGTGGCCTAGTGGATTAAAATGGTCAAAATGACCATTTGGTATTTTTATTCTTATTTGATTTCTTTTTCTTTGGATTTTGTTTTCGAATGATCTAGATGATGTGGCATTCATCTTTGAATCATTTTACAACCATTAGAACAATCAAACATGGCATTTTCAAACAATCCTATATTAATGCAAGCACACATACATTCATAATTGTTTTTAATAATAAAAAGTTTTTGTTAACCCTAAATTGGGTGATTTGGATCTTGATAACATTGATTAAAGTTTTGGGATGTTACAAACCTTCCCCCTTAAACAAAATCTCATCCCGAGATTTAAGAAAAACTAGGAACTAAAGAGATCTAGAAACTTAGTCCTAATGTAATCTTCTCGCTCCCAAGTGGCTTCTTCGGTATGGTTGCTCCATTAGATCTTGAGAAATTTAATACTCCGGGTCCTGGTGGTTCTGAAAGCTTCTTCCAAGATACGGATGGGCGCTTCACGATACGTCAAATCCATCAACGGCTCGGTGATTGATGTTCTTGAACACTTTGGTCTTCTCCGGCACTTCTAAGCATTTGCGAAGTAACGAGACATGGAACACATTATGGATGTCTGGCATCTCTTCTGGCAGTTCCAATTGATACGATACTTCTCCTCGACGATTCAGAATCTTGAAGGGTCCAATATATCTGGGGGCTAACTTTCCTTTCAGACTAAAACATTGCGTTCCCTTCAATGGCGACACTTTGAGATACACAAAATCTCTGATGTTGAAAGTCAGGTATCTACGTCTCTTGTCAGCATAACTCTTCTGTCTGGATTGGGCGGTCTTGAGGTGCTCACGGACTTTGTGAACCTTCTCTTCGGCTTCTCGTAGGATGTCAGGTCCGAAAATCCGACTCTCTCCTACTTGCAACCAATTCAAAGGGGTACGACACTTTCTTCCATATAAGAACTCAAATGGGGCCATTTGCAAACTGGCTTGATAACTGTTGTTGTATGAGAATTCTGCGAAAGGCAGACAATCTTCCCATACTCTAACACACAAGCTCTCAACATATCCTCTAAGATCTGGTTGACTCTTTCAGTCTGTCCGTCGGTCTGCGGGTGATAAGCTATGCTAAAATTTAACTTGGTTCCTAATCCTTCTTGGACTTTCTGCCAAAATCTCGAGGTAAATTGGGTTCCTTGATCCGATACTATGGTCTTGGGGGTTCCATGCAAACTAACAATTCTAGCAATATACAACTCTGCTAGCTTCGAACTCTGGTAGGCTGTCTTGACAGGTATAAAATGGGCTACCTTAGACAGTCTATCAACTATGACCCAGATAGAGTCATTTCCCCTACTAGATGTAGGCAAACCGATGATAAAGTCCATTCCGACGGAATCCCATTTCCATTCCGGAATCTGCAATGGTTGCAACAGTCCTGCGGGTCTCTGATGTTCCGCTTTGACTCTCTGACAGATATCACACTTGGCGATGTAGCTTCCGATTTCTCTCTTCATCTTGTGCCACCAAAATTGCTCCTTCAAATCCTGTTACATCTTTGTTCCTCCGGGGTGGATAGAATAAAGAGTATCATGAGCTTCGTGCATGATAACTTGCTTCAGCTTCGAATCTGCTGGCACACAAATACGTCCTTTGTACCACAAAACTCCTTCTTCGTCTTCGGTGAATCCAGGTACCTTTCCTGTACTAATACGACGCTTGATTCTGTCGATACTTGCATTTCCCTTCTGGGCTTCCTTGATCTGACTGATCAAAGTGGGTTGAAGTTCAATGCTAGCGAAAAATCCTTTGCTAACTAGCTCAGTTCTAAACTGCTCCAACTCTTCATGCAAACTTAGCTGGTTCTCTTTGATCATGGTGTTTAACCTACATGACAATCTGCTAAGAGCATCCGCTACCACATTGGCTTTGCCGGGGTGATAGTGAATGTCAAGGTCATAATCCTTGATTAACTCTATCCATCTCCTTTGCCTCATATTCAGGTCCTTTTGAGTGAAAATATATTTCAAGATCTTGTGATCTGAGTAAATCTCATAGCGATTACCCATAAGGTAATGATGCCATGTCTTCAAGGCTAAAACTACATCTACTAATTCAAGATCATGGGTGGGATAGTTTTGCTCATGCTGCTTGAGTTGTCTGGACAAATATGCTATGACTTTGCCTTCTTGCATCAACACACATCCGAGACCAATCTTGGATGCATCACAATACACATCAAAAGGCTTCTTGATATCCGGCTTAATCAATATTGGGGCTGAAATCAATCTCTTCTTGAGCTTTTGGAAACTTGCTTCACATTTGTCGGTCCATTCAAACTTCTTCTCCTTCTTCAACAATTGGGTCATGGGTCTTGCGATGCTTGAAAATCCTTCTATGAACTTGCGGTAATATCCCGCTAATCCGAGAAATGCACGGACTTGGGTTTGAGTGGTTGGGGCTTCCCATTCTTCAACATCTTTGATCTTGGCGGGATCAACAGCGACTCCTCCAGCCGACAAAATATGTTTGAGGAATCCTACTTCTTTCAGCCAAAACTCACATTTGCTGAACTTGGCATACAACTAATGCTCTCTAAGGGTTTCAAGGATGATTCTCAGATGTTGCTCATGGTCTTCTTCTGACTTGGAGTAGATAAGAATATCGTCGATAAATACTACGACAAACTTATCCAGAAAATTCATAAAGATCTTATTCATGAGATTCGTGAAATAAGCGGGGGCATTGGTTAATCCAAAAGACATGACCGTATACTCATACAATCCATATCTGGTGGTAAATGCGGTCTTTGAAATATCCGTTGAACGAATCTTGAGTTGATGATAACTAGTCCTAAGATCAATCTTAGAGAACACTCTGGCACCAGTCAACTGATCAAATAGATCCTCTATCTTGGGCAGTGGGTACTTGTTCTTGATGGTGACATCATTCAGCTTCCGGTAATCTGTGCACAAACGGTTTCCTCCATCTTTCTTGTCGACGAACAGAACGGGCGATCTCCATGGCAATGCGCTTGGTTGAATCAAGCCTTTCTCCAGCATAGCATCAAGTTGCTTCTTCAGCTCCACTAACTCTGATGGGTTCATGCTATAGGGTCTCTGAGTTATGGGTCTGGTTCCAGGAATTAGTTCAATAATGAACTCAATATCCCGATCTAGGGGCATACCGGGCAATTCTTCTGGGAATACGTCAGGGTATTCATAGACTACTCCGACTTGGTCTATGGTAGGTAGGTCTAGACTCTTGTTGCATTTGAACTGGCGGCACAAGGTTTCAGATATATGCTCTACTGATACTCCAGAGCTACTAGTCATGGTGATTGATTTCTTGGCACGGTCGATCAATCCTTTATGTTTTGACATCCAATCCATTCCTAGTACTACTTCCAAACCTTTGGTTCCAAGTACTATTAGATTGGCATAAAAATCTATCCCATGTATTCTGATAGGCACATCCTTGCAATTTTTTCTAGCTTTGGTGATTGAACCATGTATTTGAACTATCATGACATGCTTCAAGTTGGTTGAGTGAATCTTACTAGTGCATGCAAATTCTTCGGTAACAAATGACTGCGATGCTCCAGAATTAAACAACACTCTTGCTAATACGAAATTAATAGAAATCATACCCAGCACGACATCTGGCGCTTCTTGGGCTTCTTCGGCGTTCATGTGGAAGAGACGGCCGTTGCGGTTGAGCGAATTCCCTGGGGCGAATCTTCTTCCGAGCTGAACACGGCGCTGCTGCTAAGCTGGGGCATTCACATTGGCAGTGGCTACAATCTTCTTGGGACACTCATTGGAGTAGTGACCCTTCACTCCACACTCAAAACAAGTAATCTGAGACTTGTCTTTGGCTGCAATAGGCACGACATTGCTTCCAGTCCTTGGGGAAGTATTGTTGTTGTTGTTGGACTTGGGCGGTGCACGGTTGAAGTTGTCGGGGTTGTTGTTGTTGTTCCCTCCGGTCTTCACATTTCCTCCGCTACGGTTGGGGTAGCTTGGACGAGACATTGGGGGTCTATTTTTCTGTGGGGCATATCCTGCAGACGGGTTGGGGCGATACTTCTGGGTACTATGAGGCCCAGCTTGGTGCATCATCCGGCGTTTGCGGTTGTCATTCGCTTGGTTGATCTTCCCTTCCATCTAGATGGCAGAGTCGACTAGCTCTTCGAGATCATCAAAACGGATGTTGACTAGCACCGTCTGCATCTCATCATGCAGTCCGTTTAGGAATCTCTCCTTCTTCTTGGCTTCAGTATTGATCTCATCAGGTGCATACCTGGCGAGGGACAAAAATCTGTCACGGTACTCCACTACAGTCATTCTGCCTTGCTTTAGTTCTCTGAATTCATCTCTCATTATGGTGACTAAACCCTGCAGCACATGGGTGCGACTGAACTTGACCTTGAAAGCTTCCCACGTCATCACTTGACTGTGGTTCATTGTACGGGTGCTGTTCCATCAGGCTCTTGCATCTCCTGCCAGATAGTGGGTGGCAACCAGAACTTTATCGTTGGCGTCAACTCCTGCCACTTCTAGGTTATTCTCCATGGTCTGCAACCAATCATCAGCATCCAACGGGTCTTCAGACTTGCTAAAGATAGGGGGATTGGTATTCTGGAAGTTTTTGAGTTTGGATCCATGATTATCCTGATTTCCATGGCCTTGATTATTGTGGACCATCTGGGCGATCTGTTGCATGGTGGCTAGATTGGCTTGGCACTCTGCTCTACTAGCTTCGCGGTCCAAAACTAGCATCTACAGAATCTGCAGCATCGGGTCCTGTGATGAGCCGCTCCCTCCTTGGTTTCCACGAGTCATCTGAAGATTGAGATAGATAATGGGGTAAGAGGGAAAGTTCTAAGGTTCATGGTTTTGTTTTCAAGGCTAAAACTTTGAGTTTGAACTCAGGTTTTGCAAACTAACTTCTTCTCATTCATTCATACAATCAAATCACACGATAAAAACACACACACCACAACATGAAAGGAAAACAAATGGTTTTAAGAACCATTCTGTGAGCTAAGATACAATGGGACCGATACTTCTCACTCCTACGATAGTGCTCTAGTGCATCTACTCATCATCGATGAAGTCGGAGTCATCATCGTCGGTGTAGAAGTCCATGGCATCATCCTCTAGATAGTCATTATCATCACTGAGGTATGAGTGAATATCCCCTGGATTTCTTCACCTTCTTCCTCTTCTTCTTCTTTTGCTGCAATCTGAGCTTCTTACTCATGGATGGTCTTCTCGAGGTCAGCCACCTTCTTGCGAAGACGAGCGATGGTGCGATCCTTCTTCTCGCGTTGCCGGCAAAGTGATTAACGATCCTTGACGAGTAGTGAGAAAGTTTGGGCCTTCTGGGCGGCAATGGCAAGGTTGTGGTTGGCGTAGGCTCGAGCATTGTCCATTTCCTTCTATCTATTATACAGCAGGAAGTCAAGGTTCTCCACTTGGCGCTTCAACTCCGGGTGACTTGGCATCTCCAGAGGCATTCCCATAGAATCACGCCTTGCATAATGAGCAATGCGAGTTCCCTAGATCAAGTTGACATTCTGCCCGCAAAGACGGGCGAGAGATTAATGCATGGCCCTGGCTAATCCATCTAGCCAGTTGTTCTCTCTCACGGTGAGTTGAATCTTCTCGGAAAGTGGTGCTTCCATCTTGCCTCGAAGATCAGCAACTATCAGCCATTGTATATCTCCTACGGGAAAATCCTTGAGTTGGGCTTCGAAGAATTCCGGATGCGGGTGCTCAAGGTACTCAGACAGTGCATCAAGATCCCTCTCGAAGATCAGTTGGCCTCCGTTGCCCAACTGGTAGAACTTGCAGTACTGAACTTCCATCTATAAGAATTTAGGATGAGTAAGTTAGTGAGGTGATCAAGTGTGTCAAATTTTATGTACTAATGTAAGAATTTTTGAGGAACATCATTTTTTTTTGAAAGAATCTCAAGGGTAAGAGGGGAAATAGGTTTTCTTAAATACTCACTTCTTTGGTTTTGAAACTAAGTTTTTGTTTGGACGTCCATTCTAACTAGGGTCTCCTATGGTCAGGATGGCTCTGATACCAACTTCTCAACACCCGGATTTTTAATCCTAGATGCATGTTATGCCATACATCGCAATCCCAGGATTACCATTTTTGCGAGACATAATAGATTGGATATCACAGTACATCATTGATACATTGCAAATGTATCTATAATTTTTTATGTTTTTCATGCTTGGTTTTATCCACTTTCTTGTGTTTTGTTCCAACTTTGGAGTACTTTTCATATGATTTCTTGGACTAACCTATTAACAAGAGCCACAGTGCCAGCTGCCTGTTTTCTGCTGTTTTTGGTTCTAGGAAAGTCAGAAAATGAATATTCTCGGAATTGGACGGGACAAAAGCCAAAGTGCCTATTTTTCCGGAAGTGATCAACTGCCAGAATACGAGACGAAGAAGGTCCAGGGGCCAGCCACACCACCTGGCCGTGTGGCCAGGCTGGGCCCGCGCCAGGGGGTGGTGTGGTGGCTCCCGGCACCCCCTCGGCCTCCCCTGCTGACTATAAGATGCCCTCGTGACGTAAACCCTAAGTACCCGATCAAAAATCCACGAAAGAGTCTATAGCCGCCGTCATCTCCATCCCTAGACCGGGAGGGATCTGAAGCTCTTCCTGGAACCCTGCTGGAGAGGGGAATTCACCCTAGAGGCCTTCTTCATCACCATGCACGCCTTCGGTGTGATGCGTGAGTAGTTCATCCTTGGACTACGGATCCATGTAGTAGCTAGATGGCTGGTTCTCCTCCTTTGTGCTTTCATGTTTAGATCTTGTGAGCTCCGTTCATGATCAAGATCATCTATTTGTAATTCTGCATGTTGTGTTTGCGGGGATCCGATGGATATTGAGATGCTATTTCAGATTGATTCTATCATGTCTTTGTTATTTGAGATCTTGCATGCTTTCCGTTTTTAGTAGCTATCTTGGCCAAGTAGATGCTAGCAACTCCAAGAGTTAGTATTTATGCTCGATAATGGGTTCATGCCTCTGGTAATCTGGGGAAGTGACAGAAATCTCTAAGGTACTAGATGTGCTGTTGCTACTAGGGAGAAAACAACAATCCTTTGTTCATAGAACAATCGTATTGTTTACTTTACACGCAGTTCGTAAAGCAATAATCTGTTGCTTGCAACTTAATACTGGAGGGGGTTCGGATGATAACCTAAAGGTGGATTATTAGTCATAGATGCAGTTAGATGGCGGTCTATGTATTATGTTGTAATGCCCAATCAAGTCTCAGAGGAGTCAAGATGATTAGTATATGCATGTATTGCTTTCTTGGTGTTTGTCAATTGCCCCGCTATAATTTGTTCACCCAGCATGTTATCTATCTTAAGGAGAGCCACCTCTAGTGAACTATGGATCCCGATCCTTTTTCTTTACATACAATCTACAACTGTTTACTTCTTTGTGTTTACTTTATGCAAACTTTTACTTCTTTCCATTCGATACGTTTAATCCTTTGTTTTCCGCAAAACACGGTGAGATTGACAACCTCATCGCAAGTTGGGGACAAAGTTCTGTGGTTGTGTTGTGCAGGTCTCCACGTTGCTACTAGCACCGGTAGTGCGCCCTGCGAAAGCTCAGCTAGTAACACCTTTGAGGTGTTTCCTTGCTCCTACTGGTTCGATTAAACCTTGGTTTCATAACTGAGGGAAACTTGCTGCTGTGCTCATCATACCTTCCTCTTGGGGTTCCCAACGAGCTCTACATCAACACCGCCATCAAGCATTTTTCTGGGCGCCGTGCATTGAGCCATCAAGCATTTTTCTAGCGCCGTTGCCGGGGAGTCAAGGACATCTTCACAAGGGGAGTCCCTCATAACCAATCTCTTTACTTTGTTGTTTTTGTTTTGCTTAGTTTCTTTTTGCTTTTGTTTGCTTGTTTTGTTATTCAAAAACACAAAAAATTAGTTTTACTTGTTTGCTTTCTTTTTTGAAAACCCAAAAAATGACTACTCTTGAAAACACTAAGTTGTGTGACTTCACTAGCACCAACAACAATGATTTTATGAGCACACCTATTGCTCCACCTGTGGCTGAAAATACTTTCTTTGAGATAAAACCTGCTTTACTCAATCTTGTTACGAGGGAGCAATTTTCTGGTATTGGTAATGAAGATGCTGCTTCCCATCTAAATAACTTTGTTGAACTTTGTGAGATGGAAAAGCATAGGGATATAGATGGTGATATTATTAAACTGAAATTGTTTCCTTTCTCTTTGAGAGGAAAAGCTAAAGAATGGCTGAATTCCTTAACTAAGAATAGTATTGATTCTTGGACTAAGTGCAAAGATGCTTTTATTGGAAAATACTATCCTCCTGCTAAGATTATATCCATGAGAAGTGAAATAATGAAGTTTAAACAACTTGATAATGAGCATGTTGCTCAAGCTTGGGAAAGAATGAAATCTTTGGTAAAGAATTGTCCCACTCATGGACTGACTGCTTGGATGATCATCCAAACTTTTTATGCAGGATTGAACTATTCTTCAAGGAACCTATTGGATTCAGCTGCTAGAGGTACCTTTATGACCATCACTTTGGGTGCTGCAACAAAACTTTTGGACAATATGATGGTTAATTATTCTGAATGGCATACTGAGAGAGCTCCACAAGGTAAGAAGGAACATTCTGTTGAGGAAACCTCCTCCTTGAGTGAGAAAATTGATATTATTATGTCTATGCTTGTTAATGGGAAAGCCCATATTGATCCAAATAATGTTCCTTTAGCCTCTTTGGTTGCTCAAGTAGAGCAAGTTGATGTGAACTTCATAAGAAATAACAATTTTGGCAACAATGCTTATGGTAATAATGCTTATAGGAACAATTTTGGTAACAAAAATTATAAGCCATATCCTCCCAACAATGGTAATGCTTATGGAAATTCTTACAACAATAATAAGACTGCTCCCTCTGAACTTGAAGTTATGCTTAAAGAGTTTATTAGTAAACAAACTGCTTTCAATAAAACTATTGAGGAAAAACTCTCTAATGCTGAAAGAAATATAGCATCTTTGGCTGAAGCTCAATCTACTTTGAATAAAATGGCTACTAAACTTGAAACTAATGACAATCCCTTTGCAGCTACTAATGCTATACAAGTAAGAATTGATGAAAATGTTAGACTATTAGCTGAATTACATGCTAAGTGGGAAAGAGAAGATGAAATTGCTAGAAACATTAGTGTTTCTACTATCACCACCACTAGTGTTGAGGCTAGTAATAGTTCTACTACTTTAGATGATAAATTTGATTTTGATCTTGATGGTTGCAATATCTCTGAAGTTATTAAGTTCCTACAAAAGCTTGCTAAAAGTCCTAATGCTAGTGCTATGAACATGGCTTTTACAAAAGACATTACTAATGCTCTCATAAAGATTAAAGTAGAAAAGATGAAACATAAAGCTTCTATTCCTATAAAGCAATAAGATGGTTGGGAACCCATCATTAATATGAAAGTGAATGACTTTGATTTCAAAGCTTTGTGTGATCTTGATAGTAGTGTTTCTATTATGCCTAGAAGGATTTATGATATGCTTGATTTGCCTCCTCTTGAAGATTGTTATTTGAATGTCCCACTTGATGCTAATGCTAATGCTAAAAAGAAACTCATGGGGAGTCTTAATGATGTTCTTATTATGGTTAACGATTCCTATGTCCCCGTTGATTTCTATGTTTTGGATGTTGAATACAATGCTTCTTCTCCTATTACTTTGGGAAGACCTTTTCTTAGAACTGTTGGTGCCATCATTGATATGAAAGAAGGCACCATTAAATATCAACTCCCACTCTATAAAGGTATAGATCACTTCCCTAAAAGATATAAAAGATTTCTTTTGCTTCTCCTATGAAAACAAAATTTGTCTTAATGCTTCTTCATTTGAGAACACTTGATCCTTTCTTTGCTTCTTATGCCTAACTTAAAGGCGTTAAAGAAAAGTACTTATTGGGAGATAACCCAAAAGTTTTAGATGAGTCTTGGAAGTTATTACCTCTTTAATAACCTCTCCTTATCCTTTTTATTTGCTTTTTGTGCCCAGAGTAATCTCTAACGAGGGTGAAGTAATGATTGGAAAAGTTGCTGTCCCAAAACAGATTTCTCTGCTTCACCGTAAAAATTTGTAAGAGAGCTCTGTATGTCAGATTGAGATGTAATGTTTGGTGCTTCTGACCCAGGTTGTTATCTAACTTTCGTTAGTTCAACACTTTTTGATTTGAGCAACAGAAGGTCTTCGAAAAAATTGGTCTTTACCTGCTGCTCTGTTTTGACAGATTTCCGCCATTTTCTGCATTTGCTTTTTGTTGGTTCCTTCTTGAGTTCTTTTGGGAACTGAGCTTTTTGAGGGAAGTGCTACAGTATCTAGTGTTCTAATAGAAGTTTATTTGGTGTTAGAACTGAACCTTAAGACTTATTTATCTTAAGTGCACTAATGTTGCTAATGAGATTGTGTGAAGTTTTGTATGAAGGAAAAATTTCAGGTGTATGGAAGGAATGAGTAATGAGATGAAGGATGGACTAAAGCTCAATCTTGGGGATGCCACGCATGTCACCCCAAGAAATATCCAAGAAGTACAAGCGTCAAAGCTTGGGGATGCCCAAGGCATCCCCTTCTTCATCAATAAAAATCTCAGGTTTCTTCCAAACGCTTCATTTTTATTGTTTCATGCACAGTTGTGTTTTTCTTGGAGCGTCTTGATACATTGCAAATGTATCTATAATTTTTTATGTTCCATGCTTGGTTTTATCCACTTTCTTATGTTTTGTTCCAACTTTGGAGTACTTTTATTATGATTTCTTGGACTAACCTATTAACAAGAGCCATAGTGCCAGCTGCCTGTTTTCTGCTGTTTTTGGTTCCAGGAAAGTCAGAAAATGAATATTCTCGGAATTGGACGGGACAAAACCCAAAGTGCCTATTTTTCCGGAAGGGATCAAGTACCAGAATACGAGACGGAGAAGGGCTGGGGTCCGGCCACACCACCTGGCCGCGCGGCCAGGCCTGTCCCGCGCCAGGGGGTGGTCTGGCCGACCCCAGCACCCCCTTGGCCTCTCCTTCCGCCTATAAGTTGCTCTCGGGACGAAAACCCTAAGGACCCAATCAAAAATCCACGAAAGAGTCTGTAGCCGCCGTCGTCTCTGTCCCTAGATCGCGGGGGGGGGGGGGGGGGGGGGGGGGGGGGGGTGGATCTGAAGCTCTTCCCGGCACCCCGCCGGAGAGGGGAATTCACCCTGTAGGCTTTCTTCATCACCATGCAAGCCTCCGGTGTGATGCGTGAGTAGTTCATCCTTGGACTACGGATCCATGTAGTAGCTAGATGGCTGGTTTCTCCTCCTCTGTGCTTTCATGTTTAGATCTTGTGAGCTCCGTTCATGATCAAGATCATCTATTTGTAATCCATACATGTTGTGTTTGCGGGGATCCGATGGATATTGAGATGCTATTTCAGATTGATTATTGATTCTATCATGTCTTTGTTATTTGAGATCTTGCATGCTTTCCGTTGTTAGTAGCTATCTTGGCCAAGTAGATGCTAGTAACTCCAAGAGTTAGTATTTATGCTCGATAGTGGGTTCATGCCTCTGGTAATCTGGGGAAGTGACAGAAATCTCTAAGGTACTAGATGTGCTGTTGCTACTAGGGAGAAAACAACAATCCTTTGTTCATAGAACAATCGTATTGTTTACTTTACACGCAGTTCGTAAAGCAATAATCTGTTGCTTGCAACTTAATACTGGAGGGGGTTCGGATGATAACCTGAAGGTGGATTATTAGTCATAGATGCAGTTGGATGACGGTCTATGTATTATGTTGTAATGCCCAATCAAGTCTCAGAGGAGTTAAGATGATTAGTATATGCATGTATTGCTTTCTCGGTGTTTGTCAATTGCCCTGCTGTAATTTGTTCACCCAACATGTTATTTATCTAAGGAGAGCCACCTCTAGTGAACTATGGATCCCGGTCCCTTTTCTTTACATACAATCTACAATCTTTTACTGCTTTGTGTTTACTTTCTGCAAACTTTTACTTCTTTCCATTCGATACGTTTAGTCCTTTGTTTTCCGCAAAACACGGTGAGATTGACAACCTCATCGCAAGTTGGGGACAAAGTTCTGTGGTTGTGTTGTGCAGGTCTCCACGTTGCTACTAGCACCGATAGTGCGCCCTGCCAAAGCTCAGCTAGTAACACCTTTGGGGTGTTTCCTTGCTCCTACTGGTTCGATTAAACCTTGGTTTCATAACTGAGGGAAGACTTGCTGCTGTATTCATCGTACCTTCCTCTTGGGGTTCCCAACGAGCTCTACGTCGAAAGTCGAGCGCATCAAGGTTTTTTCTGGCGCCGTTGCCGGGGAGTCAAGGACATCTTCACAAGGGGAGTCCCTCACAACCAATCTCTTTACTTTGTTGTTTTTTTGCTTAGTTTCTTTTTGCTTTGTTTGCTTGTTTTGTTCTTCAAAAACACAAAAAAATTAGTTTTACTTGTTTGCTTTCTTTATCAAAAACACAAAAAAATTAAGTCTCCTTTAGTTGTCACTATGTCTAGCCTTGCTCCAATTGCTATGTCAGCCAAGGAAATGATTTTCACTTTCAAACAAGGAATTGAGGGAAGTTTTAAAGAAGCTTAGTCTAGAATCTCTGATCTACATGAAAAAACTGAGCCTAAAATGACTCAAAGCTTGTTCCTTAGCAGTTTTTACCTTGGGATTGCTCTTTGCTACAGATATGCTCTAGATGCTGTTGTGGGAGGAGATTTCCTCCAATGTAATGAGGATGATGCTATTAATACTATAAAGAAATTGATCCTCACTTACAACATGCCTAGCCAAACTGATACTTCTTTCGCAAAAATATTTGCTAGGTTGGATACTCTTGAGGCTAGCACTACCAGATTAGAAGGGTGCTATAATACGCTTAGGGAACATCACGATTATGTTCCAATAAACTCTGAACCATCAAAGTGGTTCCCTACAGTAAATATTGAGATAAACGCTGAAACTTTTCAAGCTCGCTGTGATATCATGTCTGAATCTTGCCTTATGCCCAAAGATATTTATAAATCTTTGAATACTTGGGGGCTCATTGAAGGAGGAAAATAAATACCTCTTACTAATAATACTACCATATTACCTCTTGGAATAGCTGAAGGAGTGTTTACAAAGATCCTTGGGAAAACGATTTCTATTGATTATCTTGTTATTGAATGTGCAGGAAAAGGACAAATTACACTTGGAAGGTCCCTATTGGAACTTCTTGGAGCAATAATAGATGTGGGAAAGGGGACCATGCACCTTTCTTATCCACCAAACAATCATATTTTCCCAAAGGTTAAGAATAAAAATAAGAGAGGTAAGGGCAAGAAAGTTGGTTTTAATGCTTCTTCATTTGAGAATACTTGATCCTTTTTCTTGCTTCTTATGCCTAACTTAAAGGCGTTAAAGAAAATTACTTATTGGGAGATAACCCAAAAGTTTTAGATGAGTCTTGGAAGTTATTACCTCTGTAATAACCTCTCCTTATCCTTTTTATTTGCTTTTTGTGCCAAGAGTAACCTCTAATGAGAGTGAAGTAATGATTGGGAAAGTTGCTGTCCTGAAACAGATTTCTGTGCTTCACCGTAAACATTACTGAGAGAGCTCTGTATGTCGGATTGAGCTGTAATTTTTTGTGCTTCTGCCCCAGGTTGTTATATAATTTTCGTTAGTTCAACACTTTTTGATTTGAGTAACAGAAGCTTTTAGAAAATATTCGTCTTTACCTGCTGGTCTGTTTTGACAGATTTCTGCCATTTTCTGCATTTGCTTCTTGTTAGTTTCTTCTTGAGTTCTTTTGGGGAATTGAGATTTTTTAGGGAAGTGCTACAGTAGCTAGTGTTCTAATGGAAGTTTATTTGGTGTTATAACTGAACCTTAAGACTTATTTATCTTAAGTGCACTAATGTTGCTAATGAGATTGTGTGAAGTTTTGTATGAAGGAAAAATTTCAGGTGTATGGAAGGAATGAGTAATGAGATGAAGGATGGACTAAAGCTCAAGCTTGGGGATGCCACGCATGTCACCCCAAGAAATATCAAAGAAGTACAAGCGTCAAAGCTTAGGGATGCCCAAGGCACCCCCTTCTTCATCAATAAAAATCCCAGGTTTCTTCCAAACGCTTCATTTTTATAGTTTCATGCACAGTTGTGTTTTTCTTGGAGCGTCTTGTTTTTCATTTTCGTTTTAGCTTTTAGTTTGCTTGGTTTGCTTAGTTTTCTGAATAAATTGGTTGGACCCCCTCTTTCATACTTTGGTTTGCAAATAGTTTGGTTTGGTTTGGTTTGGAAAAGAGTAGGAAAGTTCATGCTTTTGTGGTAAAAGAGCTCGTTTTTGACTGTGGACTATGCTTTCTCATGCCATGCTTGATATTTTTTTGGTTTTATGCTTAGTATTCTTTGCTGTAGCATGACTTGTTATAAACAATTGAGATTGCTTAAGGTGCCTTGGATGAATCATGCATTGTTTTAGCATATTAAAGCATAGTATAGTGGTATTCTCCTTTGATGCTTTATTAGGGTTGACTTGGCGCATGCTCACACCATGTTATGACTATGTCAAGTCACCTTAGCCTTTATGATCCTTTAGTTTTCAACTGGTAGTATCACTTTATGCTTTGATCAATGATGTTTTGTCGCTCGGCATGATTATGGCCATTATTGCTCTCTTAGTTTGTCGCTCCCACTCTTTTGCTAGCCTCCACAACAAAGTATGAGTTCCACTCATGCATCCAACTCCCTAAACCAAGTTATTCCAAAGAGTCCACCATACCTACCTACTAGCTTATGCTATTCCAAGTATATTCATGCTTTTGTTTACCTTCCACTTGTTATGAGAAAACTAGTGATTAAAGCTCTCACAAACTTGATGGCACACTTTACTTTACTTGCCCTTAATAAACTTGAACCATTGTGTCTTCTATGTTGTATATTCTTGCACTTATTTTTCGGGAATTAGCAAACCATGCTTTCATGGGGAACGCTTTCAACATTGCACTTGGTACTTGTACCTAGTTGATATCATGCTCTTTTGTATATGGATGTCGTCGGTGTGAAATGAAAGGGGAGCTTGTAAGTCCATGGAGTTATGTATATGTGTTAGAGAAACGTCTGGGCCGCTAGTCTAATCCATGCTGACATGGTGAAAACCTGCAGCGTAACCATAATGAGCTGTCTATGAAGCATTCTTCTTATATAAAAAGAGTCCTATATTGAGAAAAAAAAGAAAAAAATGAGATACTATGAAAAGAGGAAAGAGAGAAAAAAGCACCATATTCCCATGGTAAATAAAAAGAATGCTGAGATGCTCGTTGTCTGCTTGCCTTATCATTTTGATATGGGAATTCTTTCGTATCATCGGGCAAGGGGTACCCTGTTGGCGGTTCTCTATGATACACATGTACTTATGATGACAAGAACTTACCGGTGACTAAACTTGAGTAGCATGAGGAGCGGCCCTCGTATACAAGGGACATGAGATTTCTGACTTATACTTCGTCAAGCATGTAAACCATAGTTTGTTCACTTTAACCTTAATCACTTCAAGATGCTTATGATAGGGGCAATGAGAGCTGAAAACTACAAGTAGCATAATTCTTGGAAGCTCTTTTTGAGACTTGAATCCCTACTTCCTTTTACAAATGGCTTTTTTCCCACCATTATATTGAGTCTCCACCTTCTATCTTTATGCACCTACTTTGAGATCATAGTGGCCATTCTTAGTTCTATGTGCATTGTCCCAAGACTAGTTGATTGATGCATAACTTGTTATTGCTTGTTTTAAACTATTGTATCTAGTCACTTGTAGCACCCCGCTAAAACCACTACTAGAAAATCGCTGTGTTTTTGTGCATTGCATCATCATGACCGCATGCTCGTGTCATCATGCCACATTGCATTTGAACATCGTCATCATCATGCATGGTTTTGTCTAAAACTATTTTCAAAAAAACCTGGTTTTATTTTCTAAACGCCCCGTCTTTATTTCAAATGAAAACCCCGGTCTTTTCCGGATACGTTATTTGTCTAAAACTAGTTACACAACTCTTTCTAAAATAAAATAAATAAACTTATTTTTGTTTTAATGGGGGAGTCAGCCAGCCGCTAAGGCCCAAAAGCCCAGCAGCTAGCCAACTACCACCCCATAGAAACCCTAGCCTCTACCCAAACCCACACCTAATCCTACCTTGCCGCCGCCGCACCTAACCTACACTCGTGCGCGTCGCGCTGACCCGCCCGGCTGCAGTGCACACAACACGCCGCTCGAACGCACCCCACCCTTGACACGCTCCCAGTCACCGCACTTGCTCGCGCAACCCACCCCACCCGCCCGTCCCCTGGCCCCACCACGCACGAAATTCCCCACCGACACGACCAACCAGCATCGCAACGCGGGGCCCCGTCTCCCTGTCGCCATCCATCCCGAGGCCCTCACGCCGCTCGTCTCTCCTCGCAAGCGCCGCGTTCCACCAATTCCGTCGCGCCGCCGCTGTTGCCTCCTCCTCGCTAGCAGTCCGCCTCCCGGATGCGCCTCCTTCTCGCGTCCTCCTCGCTCGCAGGCAGCGCGACCTCGCGCCGGATCCTGCAGCCCGGTGCCGTCATCGCCGACCATCTCTGTCCTCTGCATCGCGCCGCCGCCAGCAACGCGAGCCCTCCCCGTGGCCAAGCTGCGAGTGCCACCGCTCATCAGGTTCCCCTGGCGCCCCTCGCCGCCACCGAGCCCGCTGCTCTATGCCGGCGTGGCCATCAACCCCACCTCCGTCGCGCCTCTCTGCAAGCTGCCAGGGCCCCGCTCGCCTCGTCCTCCCGCTGCCGCGCCTGAGCCTCCTCCCCGTGTAGGACCCCTCAGGCCACGCCCCAGGCCGTCGACCGAGCCCCGCCTCACCCTGGTGCTCCTCCGCCTCGCCCGCGGTTCCCCTCGAGCCAACCTCACCGGAGGTCCTCCCGCAAGCTCCTCTCCGCCCGGCCGCCTTGTGCCACTGCCGCGACCGTGGCCGCCTCGTAGACCACCACCGCTCCTTGAGCTCGAGCGCCATCAGCCACAGCAGCCGACACCGCAGCCGGCCTCGCTCGCGCCTTCTCCCGACCCGCTCGTCATCGACCGGAGCACCTCCGCCCATGGCTACTTCTTTGCCCGTGCCCGCATGGAGCTCCGTCCTTGACTTCCTCCCCATGCGCATGCGTCCTTGTTGGCCTCGTTTTTTTATCCTGCCGCGTGTCTACTTGTTGACCCGGTGAGTCCCTGCAGTGTCATCTGGTAGCTGTAGGTGGTAGTATGCCGCGCGTTGAAGCGTTCTCTTTTGATCTGGTGATATAGTGGCTCGTTTTGATCTAGATCCCTGTTGTTGCCTTACCGATGACGAGGAATTATGTGTGGTGAAGTACATACGGCGTCTGCGAAACCCCGACAACAATGACATTGAGATGTTGATGCGGTGATGATGCTGGTTCCTCCACACAGCCCTCGACAAGATTGACCCGACCCTGTTCAACGTCAAGGCCTTCGACACGAAATGCCAAGGTCTCCTTCATGGATCCGAAGCCCCGATCCCAAGGATCCGAAGACCAAACCCTGAAGCTCTGACCCCAAAGACCGAACCCCAACCCCTCCGAGCACCCAAGATCGTCGAACCCTAATGTGTGACCCCTATCCGAGACCCTTGTTTTTATAATATTGACATATACTTGTTGCATATTAATTCATTCATACTCGCATACATGTTTATTTGTCTGGGGGTACTTTGTTGATTCACCTAATAATTAAATATGGAGACCATACGTGGGAGAATCTAGTCTTATATTGCCTCCATTCAAATTTGTGTAGCGAACCGATGCCATGTTTTGCCTTGTTTAATCAACATTTAAATTGCAGGGTAACTAAACAACTTGAACCTTCTATTAATTTTCGGGACCCCGGTTCCGCTTAATATTGCCTAATTGCGCCGCATCTATGCCATGTCATGCAGCATATCATAAACATGCCGATTCTTCTGCCGTAGTATTAAATATTGCATCCGGTGTTTCTTCTAGTGTTTGCTTCTTCGCGGATTAGGCCGATGAGTTGATGCGAGTATCGACAAGTTCTCCGGATATGATCCTTCGGCAGTGTTACCCAGGCGAGCATTTTCCCCCTTTCTACCTATTTTGCATTTATAGTCTTTACTTCCTCCTGTTAATCTATTTCTATCCATATTGCGATGCTTTAGTTTCCATGCATTCCTTGCAGCCTCTATATTGCCTTGGACACATCCTATTGCCTGTTGTTTGATAGATAGTCGGCCTTGCGAGT
This sequence comes from Avena eriantha, assembly GCA_910589775.1. NCBI lineage: Eukaryota > Viridiplantae > Streptophyta > Magnoliopsida > Poales > Poaceae > Avena > Avena eriantha. The sequence continues at coordinate 127,904,004 of OU342743.1, read as the reverse complement.
CGTAGTTGCTTGCTCAGGTGCTGCTTCACGTCATTGTTGTTCCACCGTTATTGGAAGGTTGGCACATGCTTAATGGTGGAGATGATCATGGCTTTAATTACAACTTAATATTAAATTGCTAGATATAACTAATGCAGAGGCATCGGTGGGCAATAGATGTTATTTCGTTCTTCCACGCTCACTTGTGTCCCGTAGGACCCCGAGTACTTGATACCTGTTCCTTGACTATCGCACTATCCGCATATGTGACCATGAATCCCCTTAGCCAGAGCTTGATTCATTTCTTATTTCTTGGGGCCACAAACTAGTTTGGGGCTTTATTACTATCCTGTACCTATGCCATGCTCTACTCCTTTATTTACGATTGTGCATGGAGCACCTGTACTGTTTTGGATCGTGACATGTTTTCGCTATATCGACAAGCCCAGTCACACTTTCAGGTTCCTAGTCGTTTACCGCCGTCCACACAAACCCTGGGTCCGTCTCGGAGCCGGCCAACTTCGTTGCGGGTAGCTTAGTGGGGTGGCCCCCTAAAATATTTATGAATCCTGTGATTGCTTTGTCGTGAAAGCCTCGTTGGGTTTTGAGTTGGTTTTTCCGAGGTTGATCGTGTGTGTGTTGCTATTTGTGCACCCCTGCAGGGTAAATCTTTCTGAAAGCTGTGTCCGCGGTTATGGACGACTTGGAGCACAGTATCTCGATCATAGACAAGCATAACTAAAGTATTGCTATAAATTTGACTTAATATGTGACTAGTAATCAGCTTCACTACAATGCAATGGATAATAAAAGTGCCAACAACTGATGGAACTGGGGTGTATCGTGTCATGTTATACCTGCCTAGTAAGTATCGCAACTCCAATGGAATGAAATAAAAGTGCCAACAACTGCTGGGTTTGGGATGCCACATGCTAATTGTATCTGACTAGTAAGTACTGCAACTACAACTGAATGGTTAACTAAAACTGCCCACTACTTATGCTATCAGGATGACTCAGTCTATCTATATCTGACTAGTAAGTGCTGCAACTATAATGAAATGAATAAAACTGCCAACTGTGTGAGTTCCTCGGTTTGACTTCCTCGTTTGGTCTCGAGGGGGAATACCAGGATGGGTATGATTGGTGGTAGTATAAGTTTGGTTCGGAATAGGTCTTTCTTATCTCTCTCTAATAGCCGACAGTTTATCGAGTCTCTATAGGTTGTTTAGTGCATGCTTCGCTGCCGCTTCAGCCCACCATACCTATGTAGGCGAGAGCCGCCGAATTCTAGCCTCGCCGTGTACTGGTCTCAGTACTGACGCTCCTCTTTTTCGTTTGCCCTTTGGCGGCACCCCTTTTGTTTTAGCAGGTTTGAGATCGACGTCGTTAGCAGGGTTACCCTTCCGGCTTGGCCTGGGCAGGGTTATGGACGCCATTGCTTATTCTTCAGGGCTCTTAGCCCCATTTGCATCTTGTCCGTAGTCGGACGCTCTATCGTTTTAAGGTGATTTGGATCTTTGTATAGTATATCTGTATTCTTGACTCATGGAGTCGTTGTTGTATATATATATGTTCTGTGGGTTCCATCGTGGACTAATGTGTAATGGTATTACTTTGTTCTCCACCCGCACTCAAGTGCCTGGTGGGCGTCCTTGAATCGTTTCTATGCGGGTTTGGCGGGAAGCGCTAAAACTTGCATAGGGCCGATTCGAGGGTGTTACATCACTCTTATGAACTTTGAAGGCGTCCTATGCATTTATATTTGCTACTCTATTGAGGGACAAGCTGAATACTATTATGCTATGTTTTCTTTACGTGAAACAAACAAACGTCTTGCAAAGCATTGTTATTCATGAATCTTTTGTTTGTGCCTTTTCATGTTGCATCATAGTTTCTTTGTCTTATTGCTAGAACTTTGTCTTTCATGTTATGATTGAAGTACTATGATCCCAGCTTTGAATGTTTTACAAATACTTTGATCAAGTCTTTGATGGTGCATGTCACCTCAAAAATTATTCTTTCTTTTTATCACTTACCTACTCGAGGACGAGCAGGAGTTAAGCTTGGGGATGTTGATACATTCCAAATGTATCTATAATTTTTGATGTTCCATGCTTGGTTTTATCCACTTTCTTGTGTTTTGTTTAACCTTTGGAGTACTTTTCATATGATTTCTTGGACTAACCTATTAACAAGAGCCATAGTGCCAGCTACCTGTTTTCTGCTGTTTTTGGTTCTAGGAAAGTCAGAAAATGAATATTCTCGGAATTGGACGGGACAAAAGCCAAAGTGCCTATTTTTCCAGAAGTGATCAAGTGCTAGAATACGAGACGGAGAAGGGCCAGGGGCCGGCCACACCACCTGGCCACGCGGCCAGGCTAGGCCCGTGCCAGGGGGTGGTGTGGTGGCTCCCGGCACCCTCTCGGCCTCCCCTTCCGACTATAAGATGCCCTCGGGACGAAAACCCTAAGTACCCGATCAAAAATCTAGGAAAGAGTCTGTAGCTCCCGTCATCTCCATCCCTAGATCGGGAGGGATCTGAAGCTCTTCCCGGCACCCTGCCGGAGAGGGGAATTCACCCTGGAGGCCTTCTTCATCACCATGTAAGCCTCCGGTGTGATGCGTGAGTAGTTCATCCTTGGACTACGGATCCATGTAGTAGCTAGATGGCTCGTTCTCCTCCTTTGTGCTTTCATGTTTAGATCTTGTGAGCTCCGTTCATGATCAAGATCATCTATTTGTAATTCTGCATGTTGTGTTTGCGGGGATCCGATGGATATTGAGATGCTATTTCAGATTGATTATTGATTCTATCATATCTTTGTTATTTGTGATCTTGCATGCTTTCCTTTGTTAGTAGCTATCTTGGCCAAGTAGATGCTAGCAACTCCAAGAGTTAGTATTTATGCTCGATAGTGGGTTCATGCCTCTGGTAATCTGGGGAAGTGACAGAAATCTCTAAGGTACTAGATGTGCTGTTTCTACTAGGGAGAAAACAACAATCCTTTGTTCATAGAACAATCGTATTGTTTACTTTACACGCAGTTCGTAAAGCAATAATCTATTGCTTGCAACTTAATACTGGAGGGGGTTCGGATGATAACCTGAAGGTGGATTATTAGTCATAGATGCAGTTAGATGGCGGTCTATGTATTATGTTGTAATGCCCAATCAAGTCTCAGAGGAGTCAAGATGATTAGTATATGCATGTATTGCTTTCTTGGTGTTTGTCAATTGCCCCGCTGTAATTTGTTCACCCAGCATGTTATCTATCTTAAGGAGAGCCACCTCTAGTGAACTATGGATCCCGGTCCTTTTTCTTTACATACAATCTACAATTGTTTACTTCTTTGTGTTTACTTTCTGCAAACTTTTACTTCTTTCCATTCGATACGTTTAATCCTTTATTTTCCGCAAAACACGTTGAGATTGACAACCTCATCGCAAGTTGGGGACACAGTTCTTTGGTTGTGTTGTGCAGGTCTCCACGTTGCTACTAGCACCGGTAGTGCGCCCTGCCAAAGCTCAGCTAGTAACACCTTTGAGGTGTTTCCTTGCTCCTACTGGTTTGATTAAACCTTGGTTTCATAACTGAGGGAAACTTGTTGCTGTCCTCATCATACCTTCCTCTTGGGGTTCCCAACGAGCTGTACATCAACACCGCCATCAAGCATTTTTCTGGGCGCCGTGCATTGAGCCATCAATCATCCATTACAAACCATAATAAGGTCTTACACAAATAAAGGATCTCATGATCCAGTCTTAATACAAACAAGTAGCAGAATAATAAGCATAGCGGTGGGCTCCATCTTCAGTGTTGATACATTGCAAATGTATCTATAATTTTTGATGTTCCATGCTTGGTTTTATCCACTTTCTTGTGTTTTGTTCCAACTTTGGAGTACTTTTCATATGATTTCTTGGACTAACCTATTAACAAGAGCCATAGTGCCAGCTGCCTGTTTTTTTGCTGTTTTTTGTTCCAGGAAAGACAGAAAATCAATATTCTCGGAATTGGACGGGACAAAAGCCAAAGTTCCTATTTTACCGGAAGACTCACGGAGCTAGAATACGAGACGGAGGAGGGCTAGGGCCTGGCCACACCATGTGGTGGCGCGGGCTAGCCCTGGCCGCGCCACCAGGTGGCGTGGGCCCCCTGGTCGCCCACCGACCTTGCCTCTTGGCCTATAAGAAGCCTCCCGAGGCATAAACCCTAGATCGTCAACCAGAAATCCACGAAAAGTTCCGCAGCGCCGCCGCCACCGAAGGGGAGATTCGAGGGACAGAAAGTCTCTGTTCCGGCACCCTGCCAGGACGGGGAAGTGCCCCCGGAGCCATCTCCATCGATCTCCACCACCATCTCCATCACCATTGCTGATTCCCATGATGAGGAGGGAGTAGTTCTCTCTCGAGGCTAAGGGTTCTACCGGTAGCTATGTGTTCATCTCTCTATCTATGCATGATCTTGTTGTGGTCATGAGCTTTGTAATCGAGTAGATCTACCTTGCTACTCAAGTGCTTTAATGAATCTCTGCTCTCCCCATGTGTGTGAAAGTGACAACGTGCTCACCATGGTGGCACTTAGGCTAGAGATTACAAATACTTGTTATGAGTTATATTTGGAGTTGGATGTCTTTATGAAATTGTGGTGTTTTTTGGACCTATCTAGTACTCAAGGTGATAGTGTGGGGTTTTCTAGATGGGAAAGACTTACTTTGAGGTGTGCTGTTATAGCCCTACCATCGAGTAGAGTGTCCAACCGGAGAGTAGTTAAGAGTAGTATCATGAAGATAATATATTTATATGAGAGTGTTCACTAGTGAAAGTATGATCCCTAGGCCTTGTTTCTAAGCATTGAAACACCGTTTGCTACTAGATCTGTTACATGTTTGCTTGCTTCCATCTTTATTTCAGTTTGCCTTTAGTCTCTTCCACGCCATCAATCTATTTTCTATCACCGTTACCACTTATAATTATCCATACCACTTGTATTTCACTATCTCTTCGCCGAACTAGTGCACCTATACGCCTGACAAGTGTATTGGGTGTGTTGGGGACACAAGAGACTTCTTGTATCTTGATTGCAGGGGTGCTTGAGAGGGAATACCTTTGACCACTTCCTCCCTGAGTTCGATAAACCTTGGGTGATCCACTTAAGGGAAAACTTGCTGCTGTTCTAAAAACCTCTACACTTGGAGGCCCAACAACTGTCTACAACAATAGAAGTGCGCATACATCAAGTGTCACAGGCAATGCTGACGATGGGAGATGATCCTAGTTGTCGTAGCCGTCCTGGTGTCCTTCTTCCGGATAGTCCTCCTCATAGTCTGGCCACGGGAATAGTCAGGGACAAAGCCATGAGTACTCTTTAAGTACTCGCAAACTATCACTAACAAGTAAGGTAGTTCTAGTAGGAATGCTAAGTTCTAAGTTTATTTCTAAAGTTAAGTTTGAAACCTAAGATGAGTTCAGAAACAAAGAAAGATAAAATATAGTTCTAAATCAGCTAAGTGGGAACTTAGTTTTCATAGTCATAGCCCTATTGTGGTCAAGTCATGTCACAATTCATTTCATAAGTCATTTTGAAAACATCTGACGGCGGAAAAGTATGGCCACTCCAACTGTCCATGACCGCGGACGTGGCTATTCGAATAGTTTGACACTCTGCAGAGGTGGTACACTTTCACCACAAAATTCGATACATCCGTCAGGGATAACCCTGAATCATCATACTTAGTATGCGGATAATCAATCATAACCTTTCCTTTACACACTCTAGTATAAGCACCTCTCCTATGAGCTTGGCCTCCCAGTCATGGCCATCTGCCATCCTAGGCACTGCATAGGTGGGCAACATCAAGAGGTAGCCTCAGCTCAAACCTCCTCCGCGAGGGAACTCATACTAATGCATATAAACTTCTGGCTAAGCCTTACCCAATTCAGGTATTGTGGTTGTACGGTAAAATTGGAATGGTATCGCATCCGAACCCATCCATCAGTTTTTATAAAGGGCTAAGGCTCATGCCTCAACATTTTCACCATCATAAAACATTTGTGTTTCTCAACACATGTCAAAACATCTCAATAGAATGACTCATCATTCCAAGGTTTTCATAAGCATTTTCACCAAGTATTCCCATCTAGAGTGATCAAGTTTTTGGTTTAGCTCTAACCACTAGGTTAAGAGTGTTCACTAAGGTGGCATGCTAATCTCAATCTCATGCCATAGAATGACATCTACTATAGGCCAATTTTTATACTCTTTATGCTATCTATACTACTTTCTAAAATCTCACAAAGCATTACTAAAAATAAAGACACTTCGGTAAAGCAAAAGGAAAAACTTCTAAGTAAAACTTGGGAGGGGTATAATTCAAAAGGTATAACCAAAACATGCCTAATGCATCTTGCTTAGGTCATCTTGTATAATTCTAGCTTGCCAATAATAGCTTGCTTTGATTGGTGTAGTGGTTGAAATTCTCCTCGTCTTCTTCGGGGTAGAACTCCTCCTCCTCGTAGACTTGGTTGGTACTATTGTCTATAAATACATACGGGATACACAATCACCAAACAATACTTAACTAGTCTATTTAGCACACTAAGGCACACACTTGATGATCTAGTATCATCACAATCATCACATGATTTAATGAACTAGTTTCATTTATTTTATTTGAGAAAAGTAATTTCTACTCATTGAAATTAATTAAGATTTAATATTATCCAATTAAAATATGGGATCATGTGGACACATGTCCTCACCACATATTCTAATGCATGGGAATGTGATTTAAATGTTTGATCATATTTCAATAAGTTTAAGTTTATTATTTAAATGATTTAAAGTGACTAGAAATACCTATATAGCATTATTTTGGTACTAGTCCAAAGTCACTGCATGCAAACCTAAATATTATTACATATTCAGATAGGTATTGTCAAATGTGATTTTTGAGAGTTGGAATCAACTCAAAAGCTATTATGGTTGATTTTTGAAATAATGTTTGAATGGATAAAAGTCTTTGTCTTGTTATTTTTTCTATATGTGATCTATAACTCCAATTAATTTAAATCCAACGGGCTTGGATAGAGATTTTAATTATCTTTCTAAAAAAATTTGAATCATGTATTTTGGTTAAGTGGATCTCTCTGAAATGATTTTTAAACAAGTGGATAGAATCTAGTTTAAGTCTAAATAGAAAAACATCTATTTGAATTTATGGGCTAGCGCGGGAAAACTAAACGGGCCGGTCCAGTGACGCTCCGTAGCGCAGAGGGCGATTGACAGGCTGGTCCCGCACGTCAGCGACACATCAAACACGAAGCGGTACGTGGCACTCTCAGCGCTACGATTAAAGGACAGAGTGTCAACGGCTGAGGATCGTCGTCCCCGACGAATAGGTCGCCGACGAGAGCTAACCCTAGCGGCATGGTGGGGGTACGTGGGGGCTTACCAGGGCTCCAGCTAGGCATGGCGATGGGGGCGATCGGACTGATGGATGAAGGTGGTTCCAGGCGTGGTCACGACGGCTCCTGGAATGGTCGCAATCAGCGGGGCCCTTTTCCTCTAGTAGCGGCCAACTCCGGTGGAATTTCGGTGACTGGGGGCTCGATTGGCTCCGGGGAGAAGTGGGGAAGGCTCAGTGGCGAGAGGGGAGGTGAGTGGTGTGCATAATGAGGCTGGGGGTGATCTCCTTTTATAGGCTCGACGACGGGACATTGTGGCGTGGCCAGGCGACGGTGGCGACATGGCTACGGGCTGCTAGAGGTGTGGCTGCGAGCGGCGATCGATGCACGGTCTCCTGGCGGTCTGCTACGGCGTAAAGGCGCGACTAGGGGCGGTGGCAATTGGTCGGGCGCAGCTCGTGCTCTGAGCGACAGAGGCGGCGTTCGACGCGGCGTGCGGTGGCTGCAGGTCAAACGGCGGCAAGCGGGGATGTCTGGGGGCATGCTGGTGTTAAGGCAGGTGTGCGCGCACGAGCTGAGGGCAAGGCGGGGTCTGTGCGAGGCTGTCGGGTGCGACGCACTGGCGCGGTCCGTGCATGGCGTAGAGGCGTAGAGCGCGGCGGTTTGTGGGTGGTCCAGGGCTTGGCAGGGCTCGGGGCAGGGACAGTGGGCGGCGGTGTGATCACACCTGCCTCCTAGGCACGGCGGAAGAGGGCGGGATGGTCTCCTGCAGCTTGGGCATGGTCGGCCGGCGGCGACCATCTTTGGGCGGCGCGGTACTGGCGCAGCGGTGAAGGGGGAGTGTTGTCTGGGGCTGGGTGAGGATAAGAGGGGACAAAGGAGAGATGAGAGGGTCAAATGGGGGACAAAGCTTTGATTAGAAACAATATTAGTTAGACAGTTTATTTGGTGATCACAAGGTGTTCGACACAATGGTCGCAAGCACTTTAAATTTGAATTTTGAAAAGATTTTTGGTGTGTGACTTGATCTTATGCTTGGTAGTCTTTGTTTGCTTGGGATTTGCAAGTGGGGTTCATTTGAGTGGTTTTTGAAAAAGTGGGATCTATGCATATGTAATGGATTCAATTTTCCAATGTCATTTAAATTGTCTTGTTAAAGGTTTCTGTAAGATTTTAAAATGGGCCTTGGTAGATCTTTACTTGTACTAGCAAGGGGTGAAGAGAGTTGAGAATGTTTCTCTTTGAAATTGACTTCTAGGAACACCTAAAGTGGCCTAGTGGATTAAAATGGTCAAAATGACCATTTGGTCTTTTTATTCTTATTTGATTTCTTTTTCTTTGGATTTTGTTTTTGAATGATCTAGATGATGTGGCATTCATCTTTAAATCATTTTACAACCATTAGAACAATCAAACATGACATTTTCAAACAATCCTTTATTAATGCAAGCACACATACATTCATAATTGTTTTTAATAATAAAAAGTTTTTGTTATCTAAATTGGGTGATTTGGATCTTGATAACATTGATTAAAGTTTTAGGATGTTACAAACACTAGCAGCGGCATCACAAAGTGTAGAGTAGCGCGTGGTCCTTCCCGGAGGTCGACGAGATGGCATCCTACAAAGAGGAAGGGGATGCCCACTCTGACGACGACGACTAGCATCGACATCGACCGCCAAGGTTTCCTGGTATGCCAGTCCCTCTTCAAATTCCTTAATACCACTAATCATTCAGTTTTGGTTTTTGCGCTACTCCAGAGCTGGTGCCTTCCATCTGTTTGGTGTTATGCTTTAGGGGATTCAGCTAGCTCCTTTGATGTTTCCCTCTGTCTTCTTTTAGTTTTTGATAGATTAAATTTTCCTATGTAAACGAGCCCCCACCACGACAGTTCCCCGAGAATATCTTGCTTTCCTTTGGTCGGAAGCTGGCGACGAGAAAGCGGTAGTGTGGTGGAGTAGCAGGCCATGACATCCTCCATGGCTCCCTACCCCGGCGCTGCGCCCGCGACGCCCCTCCGAAGCGCATCCTCCTCCCAACGTAGATCCGTCGACGAACGAGGATAACGACAAGGCGAAAGCTGTCTCCAAGGAACGAGGACGGAGACGGGCGGCACGAGATTTCCTCCAATGGCCGGTGAAGACCCACTGGTTGGTAGCCATCATCCATTATTTCTCTGTTTTTTTATTCTTTTTTCTTGCAAAAGCACTCCTCACAGGATGCATGTTTGTGCTGATCGGAATTAGGTGGAATCGCTTGTATGCAACTGATTTGGAGTAGAGGCCTATTGCCAGGCAATAACTTGTTATTTCTGATTGCCCAGGGAGCTTGCCTTGTAGATAGATGCATTGCAGATTTATGATGTGACCAAGTATTTGGATAACCATCCTGGACGTTCCGATGCCTTGCTTGCGTGACTGGTACTGCTACTACTCTCCTCCTGATGTCTCTTGTTCTACATTTTTTATTTATAAACTGTAACTGTCTAAATATAAATTTGAGCTTCAAAGACAGGACATTCGCCTTGGAGCAGTTAGGATGGGTAACGAATCCTTAAACTTCTTAACCCAGGACACAAAAAATCAAGATAAAATCAATATGATTGACCGATAGAATAGAGCAACAACTAATAATGAATATGCAAGATGTTTTTCCATCGCCGAGACGCTACATCTTGAGGTGACCATACGCTCACCTAAGTTGGCATCATTTTTCCATCTATGGGCACTAGAATCATCAATACATATAGCTAATGCTTCCATCTGGAGTACTTTTACTTTAAGATGAGCTGAAGTTTTTACTGATTTAACTAACCTTAAGTCAAACGAGACTAATGAGCACACTGGCAAACTCAAAAACAATTTCTGGAATGAGGTTGGTAACATTGATTGTGTACCGTTACACATTAACCAGATTATCTTCCACGGCTTCCGATGGGAGTCCACAAGTTCTTCCTGGAGAGTGCATGGATTCTGATAAAGCTGGTGATTGATTTAGTATGGGAAGTGTCACTTTAGTGACCAAGGTGAACCCCAAGTTGAAACCGGGGCAAAGCTGGTGATAGCTACCGTTTATAATGCAGAGTAATGTTTGGCTCTAATACAAAAACGGGCCTGGGTTGCGCTAGGAACTGATCCCCTCGTGTGTATTAGACTACAGTATTAATTAGTAGTTCTAATTTAGCATAGATAGAGATAAAATTCAATTGGCCACTTTTCACTTCTTTTGTGTCAAATTAAACAACAAACTAAAGCTTGGCAGGTTGTGCATGGACACGTCCAGGACAGTGATGTGGGACCCACACATGATGGTGGCCGTGGACATCTGCGGAGGGGTGTTGCAACCCGAGCTAACTCTGGACGTGAAGGAGTCATCGCTGGTTGGTAGGTGTGGCAATTTTGGCTGAGATGAAGTTTTTGTCGGATAGTAGCTTTAATTTTTGTTTCGTCATGACATAAAAATATTAATTTGGATTTGCAGCATTTTATACGCGACCTGATAAAGAGTGACTCTATCTTTTTTACCATGCATCCCTTTCTGTTAAAGTCTCGTAAGAAAACCGATTACCACGCTATTTACTAATGTGGGTTAGGGCATTTTCCTGTTTCTACTTTGTACATCCATCGGATTCCGCGAGGATCAAAATTGCTTATGCTATGGATACGGTTTTACTTTGGTGTCCTAGAAATTCTAGGTAAATTTAATTGAGAACTCTAGAGTCTAGAAAATATTCAACAAAAACCCTTGTTTTTCACGGTGTAATTTTTTTATCCCGGTGCAACGCACGAACATTTTTCCTAGTCGAATTAAAAGAAGAAGAAGAAGGGCATGAAGGGGAGCGACCCTGACTCGAACCCTTGCTCGCTGGCGCGCCGCCGTCCCTTGATGCACAGCGGTGGTGTCATGCACCATCCTGAACCTGAGGTCAAGACTCCTTTCAGCTTCGTGCCCTCGTCGATCAATATCACAGCAGATGCAAGATCGGACGGCTCTTGTGGCTCCAACGGTCTCTTTTGAATTCAGACATGTATCTTTACACATGTCCTCTGTTTCCGTCACCTGCTCACTAGTCTGTCGTTTTACTTCTATATCTAGCTTGCACATGAGCCTGTAATCCTCATTCTTCCCTCTTGGGTCTAACCCTGGCCACCGTGTTCCGGCTGTCCTATGTTGGTCTGTAATAATCGCTACTGAAGTCAACAAGGCGTTTTTGAAATCGCCTAATAAAAGAGAGGATGAACTCTGAAATCCCCTTGTGTCATTGTGTGATCATCGTATCTTTCCCACTAAGATAGTTAGGCCTATCAAGTGGTATCAAAAGCCAGTGCATCCTAAGCGGAGAATTGGATCTGGAGCGTCATGGAATTGGATCTGGAGCGTGTTGAAGTTGGGATCTCTCCTAAAATCCTCCACTTCCTGCTCTCTATCCCGCTGGTGGTGTTGTGCTCCTTCGTCTACTAGGAGACAGTTGGTGGCGGCGACACAGCTCGGGTTCAGCTTATGTACATGAATTTTTTTTTGAAGTAGTACCGGAATTGGTTACCGAGGGGAACTTTTCTTGATATCGATTTTGATACATATAAGGTATCCTAAGGATAATAAAAATCGAATCTATTTGATGTATACTCCAAGACTCCATCTTTGTAATATATTCCATATATCACATTAGATAGATATCATATTTATGGAATACAATTCACTTTCAAGATGTCTTGAATGGTAGACACGTGACCGGGTGGCCTGGCCGAAGCGGTGGGCAGGAAGGTAGTGGTGGCACGCCTAACCGCGGGATGCACATTTTTCGTTCCCGTTACAATGCATGGACATTTGTATAATCTAAACGTGCGGAAATAGGCAGAGGAAATATTTATTTCTTTTCATTAATTGATTGATAATACTATGAAAAATTCTAGCCTCCATTCAAGGTTTTCATGTTGTCCTTTGTCTAGTTGGTTGTTGCTGTGAAGTATCTAGAGTGGCTCCCCGAGCATCCAATGGCTGAACATGGCAAAGAACCTCTCAGGTTCGTACTCCGGCGCCGTGTGCCCGCCACCCTGCACCAGCACCGACCAAACCGGACTTCATCAGAACCAAACATATATAGGTGTGTGCATTCACCAAGTACTTGTGCAACGCATTAAGAAGTGGTCATTTTTACCTTGATGGTAGAAAATGTCATGTTGTTGGAGTATGTTAGAGTGAATCTGCAACGCAAACATGCATTAACCAGCAGTATTATATAGCAAGCAAGCATGAGTAGCAATGATGATGGTAATACAGTAGTACCCAGCAGACTGGCCATTCAGATGCCATGCCCTCCAGTCGCGGATGACGGGGAAGCCGAGTGACCTGATCCACGCCTGCGTCCCCAGGTGAGGCACCAGCGCGTCGTGGTCGCCGCTGTATACGAGCGCCCGGTACCCAAAGTTGGCCGTGACGTTCCGGTGGTACTCGATGCTGCTCCTGAGGTCGATGGAGTAGGGCAGATCCCCGTCGTGGCACCTGACCCACTCCTCCACGCTGCCTTCCTTGATCCCAAGAGCATCTCGGGTCACCTCCCAGAAGTATGACAGGTAGTTTTTATACATCTGCCACAATTGGTGGTATCAGTTTGCCGCGTTTATATGACACAATATAAGTTGTTAGAGCTCTACAATTTTCTTTTGGGTGTTTCCTTTTCATTTTTTGAGGCATGGTTTAGCCTTTGTATATATATACAACTCTGTACCTACAAAAAAAAAGGCTGCAGTAGGAATTTTCTTACTGTTGTTACCCGTAAAAAAGAGAAGTTGATAAAGCGACGAAATGCAGTTAGTGTGCGCATATGGAGGTTGGAGATGGAGAACTTACAACACATCCGAATGGAGGACGAGCCGGCGGATTTCCAACAAGGATCCTCCTACCAGCATCACCAGAGCTCCGAAGCACCGATACTTCAAACTCAGCCGTGTCCACGTATGATACTTCGCCGATACTCCGATACGCCGATACAAGAGCGATACGGGCATCCCAGGAGTATCGAATTTTCTGATTTTAAAAAAATGCTGATACGTCCCAGTGGACACGGGAAGCCAACCAAAGCCCACTACTGACCCTAATAGCCAGTGCACTTTCTATCTATTCGCTCCATTGACCATGGCAGCGGATTGAATCGAGGCATCGGGAGCAACTGCACGAGCCCACCGCTGGCTGGAGTCGCTCACCGCTGTCTGTAGTTTGATCAGCATTCAATTATCCTTTGCCTTCATCAGATCACATGACATTTTATTAATTTTTATATGTATGTTGGAGCAACTGCACGAGCGCACCGCTGGCTAGAGTCGCTCACCGTTATCTGTAGTTTGATTAGCATTCAATTATTCTTTGCCTTTATCAGATCACATGGCATTTTATTAATTTTTATATGTATGCTGGACATATCGCCTGGCATTTTATTAATTTTTATATGTATGCTAGACATATCGCCGTGCTGCTGTTTCTAGAAATTGCCGTATCCCGTGTCTTCGTATCCGTATCGCCGTATCCGTCCTGTGCTACGTAGCACCAGAGTACTCGGCCTTGGTATCAGCTGTTGCTGGTCCGGTGGGAGCGGACGACGCATAAACACAGGTGTCCAATAAAATTTGGGCCTGCTGAACTTGGGACATAAGCTGCAACAATTGCACGCACCATCACATCCACATCCCCCATATATGTATGTGGTCCAATTCTAACATAACATGTGTTTTTTCCTGTTCTTCTTACATGATTGAAAGTATCCAGAGCTTCGGCGCACGGTGCATTTGAAGGAAGCACGTAGTCCAGTCCTTGGCAATGGCCCAATATCGTCTGCATTATATATGATCTAGAAAGAACATTATAGTGATTCATGTGGTGGTATATTGGGTGCAACTATAGGCCTTTCTTCTACCGCAAGACCAGCGGGATATTATGGTTACTGGGTGCAGCCGTCTCCTGATGGTCGCACGAGATATCTTCACCCAGTCGTGTTGGCGGCATATTTGGCGTTTATAAGATGTTTAGTGATCATTTGTCGTGTGTATTTCGCTGGTTGGTGCATCTATCAACCTTATCTGATCCTTAAATTGTAAAACTTTTGGATGATGACTTTGTAATAAAAGGCTGTGTGCATCGACTGATGCAGAGGTCGGGGTTTTACTCCCCATTTCGAAAAAAAGATCATTATTGTGATAAAATGGATTGTACATATGCATGCAAGCGAGGTGGGTCTAGACTGCAGAGTTTAGTTACCTCATATTATACCAACTCCGTGAGCATATGGCACTTTAGAACTTATATCAATGATCTCACCGGTTGACGGGTTACCAACTAGATAACCCTGAAAATCAACAAACATGTTCATAAAATTCTAACTAATGATTGATGATGCCTACCGTTAGTGTCAATAAGTAGTGGCAGTACAGATTAATATGGTACCTTGAGATTAAGGACGACGGGAGTGTTTCCTGCTTGAATACCTGAAGAGGGGGCTAGCAACATGAATGAATATATAAAATTGAAAGAAGCTTAGTGAAATGAAACAATTAACCGTACCATAAATATGTGTATGTAATGTACCTTGTGAAATGATGTGTGCGATGAGTGGTACGAGTTTCCCCGGATAGGAGTCTCCCCCGATGTAGAAAGGATTTTGGAGGTATTTGGGGTGGTGGCTGAACCACTTGATAAGGAAGTCATGGATCTGCACTGAGGAGGATACATCCCCCACCTTGTAGCCTTGAGGTCGTCTGGAATAGGAAAATCCAGCCCCAACCGGTGAATCAACAAACAGGATGTGTGCTACCTGCGATGGTTTTACTACTAGCATCTAAGTGCATGAGTGCTACCTGCGACATTACTAGCATGTAAGTAGAGATTACCTGCTGCTGCAGATGAAACAAGAAGGTACCAATCAGATTAATGACCTACCTTGGTCCATGAGTTTGGATTGACCTGCAGGCGTGGGATGCTGCCATTGTAGGGCTCCACCACGAATCTGATGGGACCTGCATTAGATATGAATGATTGCTTCCGGCACTTAGACAATTGTGAACATGATGATGATAAGGATCATGTTGCATATGGAGGGAATTAATACTCCCTCTGTCCCAAAATAAGTGACGTGAGTTTGTCTAGATTCGTATGTATTTATATACTAAAACATGTTTAAATATATCCAAATCTAGACAAAACCAAGTCCTTATTTTAGGACGAAGGGAGTAATTATAAGCAGTTGATTAGAGATAGTACCAATTTCGTTGGCGAGACCACTGAAGACGGAGCAGCGGTCGCCGCTGGTGAGCCAGAGAAGGAAAGGGGCCTCCTCGGCTTGGGCCTCCGACTCCGACTGGACGAAGTAGTAGAAGAGCTCCGTGTCCTCGTCAACCTCCACGTATCTTGCATGCAAATCAATTGAATTGTACTAGTACGTTGCTTTTAAGAAAGAGAGAATCTAACGGAAGAAACTTAAATTGAGATGGAGATGGAGATAGATGGAGGTGTTGGATAATTAGGCACAATTTTCAGGATTAATTTTAGAATATTAAACATGACAATAACAGCTACTAGCACATGTAACTCGAACATACTAGATGTACTAAACAACAAGATGAACGAAAACAGGCAGCAGCTAAACATGTACTCGCAAAACATGATGAATAACAAAATAGCAGGACGTCACACGTACCGTTTGATTGCAGTAGTCGCAACAGTAACCTTGGGGAAGATTGATCAAAGCAGACGGCGGTGAAGACGACGATAGGCAGCACCGCCTGACTTGGATGGAAGACGAGCCGTGATACAGAACTCGAGCAGTCGTGCTTCCCAAAAACCTTATTCGCCCTCTCCCGTACAGGATCACAAAGGCGAGTGGTTCCGGAGACCTGCTCTCCCGTTCGCCGGTGCACGCCGGCAAGCGGGATGGAGTAGACTACGGTGGCGACGCAAAGCAGAAAGGAGGCAAAACCCTAGATTGGTTTTCGGTATGTTCATGGTGGAAGCCGCACGGGCGTATATATAGAGCGGCTCGGGAATCCCGCATAGGGCACGTCGTGGACCAAACCCACGTTGCGCACGTTCGGTCGGTTACAGATAGCCCACGATCCGGGAGCGACCCGAATAGGCTGACTGTTGACACGTCTGTCAAAACCGCACAAGTTTTTCCAAGCAGCAAAAATAAAGCTCGGCTCGGCGAGATTCCCGCACCCCGCGGCGCGCGTGTCGTGTCGTGGCTCGGCGAGATTCCCGCAACCCAGATTCCCGCAACCTGCGGCGCGCGTGTCGTATCGTATCGTGACGTGACGTGACGAGCGGGCGGGCGGGCGGGCGTCGTTGGAGGAGGAGCGCGCGTGTAGTTCTCCTCTTCTCACTCACTTTACTAAGTGGTGAACCACTCCACCTTATAATGTGGTGTAATTCTCCTCCAACTTTCCATGTGAGACTAAACTTTTAGCTCCCACTCCACTTATGTGTGAGCTGCCACCAAACTGGGCCAAATCACACATGGGTTTCCACACACATGGGCTTTGAGATTTAGGGAAAAACTGAAATCACATATGGGCTTAAATAGTTTAGCCCATTATTTCTAACAATACCCCACCAGATCTCAAATGCCCATTTGAAGATTTGCCAATCCTCGCTACTTGTTTATATACCAGTGTATTAGTAGAGACTGTTAAGTTGAACATCCGCCTAGAATCTTGAACTACGTCTATCAGCAACTTGAACAATGGACGAACCTTGAATTGCAAGTTTGGTGCCAATAGATTTCACTCAAAATCATAACTAGTACCTGGCTGCCAGTAGCCTACCCCCCGGGTTGGAGCATATGCGTCATACTCCCTGGTCTCTTCGTGAGTTTACTAGAGACCACCCAAGTCTCATAGACCGCGACGTTTACAGTCAAGCTCATATAGGTGTGTTCTTTCAAGAATGCCCTATAGGACGACATCTTTGCTAGTTATAGCCAACAGAAACACATTAAGGCATGTTGCCAACCTGCCTTACAGATTTGAGAGTCATGCATCTTCACCTTGAGAGGGTTACAAAAGTACTCTCCTCAGTCAAACCACTAGCTTGTTCTTCCCAGATCCTAATTCACGGGATCTCCGATCACATAGGTTGGGTTACCACTATGGTGTGACATCCATGGGTCTCAACCCCATCTCCCTCGATGCATTTTCTATCACAATTCACGATAGTCCCTTTGTAAAAGGATCTGCCAAGTTTTTATCTGTTTGAATATACGTAACAGTTATTACTCCGGAGTTTCTCAATTTCCTGACAGATTTCAAACAGATTTCAAACAGATCTCTTGACGTGTCTTGATGACTTCGCGTTATCCTTAGAATTGTTCACTTTGACAATAACAGTTTGGTTGTCACAATTCAAAAGGATTGTCGGCACAGGTTTTTCAACCACAGGCAAGTCCATCAAGAGTTCACGCAGCTATTCTGACTCAACAGTGGCTGTGTCTAAAGTAGTAAGTTCTGCTTTCATAGTTGACCTCGTTAATATGGTCTGTCTATGAGATCTCTATGAGACCGCGCCACCTCTAAGGGTAAACACATACCCACTCGTGGCGTAGAGTTCATCAAAGTCAGAGATCTAGTTCGAATCACTATATCCTTCAAGCACAACAGGGTGTCCTGAATAGTGAATCCCATAGCTCATTGTACCACATAGATAGCGCATGACCCTTTCAAGTGCATGCCAATGATCAATACCCGGGTTAGACATGAACCTACTTAACTTGCTCACAGCAAAAGAGATATCGGGTCTTGTAGCGCTTGCTAAGTACATGAGAGAACCAACAATTTGTGAATATTTCAACTGGTCTGTTGGTTCCTTCTTATTCTTTCGCAATGTCAAACTGGGATCATATGGTGTTGGAGAAGTCTTGCCATCAATAAAGCCAAAACGGCTCAAGACCTTCTCAACATAATGAGATTGCATTAAAGTAATCCCATTCTTGTTCTTAATAAGCTTGATGTTCAGAATCACATCAGCCTCTCCTAGATCTTTCATATCAAAACTCTTTGACAGGAAAGACTTGACTTCATTTATCACATCCATGTTTGTACTCCGCGGGGCATATCCTAGAAAGATACAATCCACTGTCTTAGGTCCAAGTTCTCGTTTCTTGGAATGGTATGTTGACCTTAGCCAAACACCCCCAAGTGCGCAAATATGCAAGTGATGGTTTTCTCCCAGCCCACTCCTCATAAGGGGTCTTTTCTTTATTCTTGTTAGGAACTCTATTCAGGACATGACATGAAGTCAACAAAGCCTCCCCCACCATGCCTTTGATAAATCAGCAGTGGCTAGCATTGAATTCACCAAGTCAGTCAGCGTGCGGTTTTTCCTCTCGGCAATCCCGTTTGATTGGGGCGAGTAGGGAGGTGTCCTCTCATGAATAATGCCATGTTCTTCACAGAACTCATCAAAGATTTTGGGAAAATATTCACCACCACGATCCAACCTAAGACGTTTGATCTTTCTCTCTAGTTGATTTTCAACTTCGGCTTTATAAACTTTAAAGTAGTCTAAAGCTTCATATTTAGTGCGCAACAAATAAACATAGTAGTATCTAGTCGCATCATCAATCAACGTCATGAAATATCTCTTTTCACCTTTTGTCAACACACCATTCATCTCACATAGATCAGAATGTATGAGTTCTAGAGGTGCCAAGTTTCTCTCCTCAGCAGCCTTGTGGGGCTTTCGAGGTTGCTTTGATTGCACACAAATATGACACTTAGAACCTTTGGCAATAGTGAAATTCGGAATTAAACTCATGATGGACATCTTAGACATCAAACCAAAATTAATGTGACATAAACGAGAGTGCCAAACACTGGTATCATCATTAACATCACCACAAATATGATTCACAGATTTATTACAAAACTCTGAAGAGAGAAACGGAACAAGCCTCCAAACTCATAACCTTTACCAATAAATTGTCCATGTTTTGAAACAACAACTTTATTAGACTCTAACACAACCTTGAACCCATCTCTGCATAGAAGGGAGCCACTAACGAGATTCTTGTTCATAGTAGGAACATGCTGCACGTTCCTCGGCTGCACGATCTTTCCGGAAGTAAACTTTAGATCTACCGTGCCAACACCACGAACAGAAGCATGTGATCCATTCCCCATTAGGACGGAAGAATCCCGTGCGACCTGATAAGAAGTGAACATAGAGATGTCAGGACCCACATGAACATTAGCACCCGTATCAATCCACCAACATGGTGATTGACACATTGAAAGAACAGTAAAGAAATTACCATACCCATCCGTGTTGCTAGCGGTCACGACATTGAAAGTCTTTCCACTTTTCCCTCTGCGATCTGCATGTTCTGGGCAGTGCTAGAAGTGTCCGAGCTCTCCACAAGTAAAGCATCCTAGGTCGGCCTTGTTCGGATTCTTCTTCTTCTTGAAGGTTGTGGTCTTTTCAGGCTTGTTGAAGGAGGGCTTATAGTTCCCTTTGTTGTTGCCGAAGGTCTTCTTCTGCACCATGTTGGCGCTAGACTGATCCTCGTCTCCTTTCTCAGCAGTGTCCTTAGCCTGAGCCTTCTCCTCAACATCAAGAGACGCTATCAGGTTTTCAACCGATATCTCTTGTCTCTTATGCTTGAGAGTTGTGGTGAAGTTCCTCCATGAAGAAGGCAACTTTGCAATGATGCACCCAGCCACAAACTTGTCGGGTAAGTTACACTTAAGGATTTCAAGCTCCTTGGCAAAGCACTGTATCTCATGAGCTTGTTCGACTACAGAACGGTTGTTAACCATCCTGTAATCATGAAAGTTCTCCATGATGTAAAGTTCGCTGCCAGTATCTATTACACCGAACTTAGCGTTTAGTGCCTCCCAGAGCTCTTTGCCATCTTTGAAGTGCATGTACACATCAAACAGCTTGTTGTCAAGAACACTCAGAACGCATCCCACAAAGGCAATATTGGTTTCCTTGAACTTGTTCTGATCTTGTTTAGATATAGTTCCTTTAGGTAAACCCTCACTAGCCTCGAATACTTTCAGATTTTGCAGCCACATAGTGGTCTTATAGTGCCACCTCTTAAAATGAACACCGGTAAACTTTTCCAGCTTCATCGCATCGGCCAAGTGTCCCTTGTTTATCTCAGAAAATTACCTATAATAAGGTTTTTGGATTGTGGGATAATTAGGCACAATTTCCAGGATTAATTCCATAATGTTAAACATGACAATACCAGCTACTGGCACATGTAACTCGAACATACTAGATGTACTAAACAACAAGATGAACGGAAACTGGCAGCAGCTAAACATGTACTCACAGAACATGATGAATAACCAGACAGCAGGACGTCGCACGTCCTGTTCGATTGAAGTAGTCGCAGCAGTAACCTTGGGGAAGATTGATCGAAGCAGACGGCAGCGAAGACGACGATAGGCAGCACCGCCTGACTTGGATGGAAGACGAGCCGTGATGCAGAACTCGAGCAGTCGTGCTTCCCAAAAACCTTATTCGCCCTCTCCCGTACAGGATCGCAAATGCGAGTGGTTCCTGAGACCTGGTCTCCCGTTCGCCGGTGCACGCCGGCAAGCGGGATGGAGTAGACTACGGTGGCGGCGCAAGGCAGAGAGGAGGCAAAATCCTAGATTGATTTTCGGTATGTTCATGGTGGAAGCCGAACTGGCGTATATATAGAGCGGCTCGGTAATCACGCATAGGGCACGTCGTGGACCAAGCCCACTTTGCGCACGTTCGGGTCGGTTACATATAGCCCACGATCTGGGAGCGACCCGAATAGGCTGACTGCTGACACGTCTGTCAAAACCGCACAAGTTTTCCCAAGCAGCAAAAATAAAGCTCGGCTCGACGAGATTCCCGCAACACGCGGCGCACACGCGCGTCGTGATGTGACGTGACGAGACGAGCGGGCGGGCGTGCATGCGAGCGGCGGCATCGTCGGAGGAGGAGCGCGCGTGTAGTTCTCCTCTTCTCACTCACTTTACTAAGTGGTGAACCACTCCACCTTATAAGGTGGTGTAACTCTCCTCCAACTTTCCATGTGGGACTAAACTTTAGCTCCCACTCCACTCATATGTGAGCTGCACCAAACTAGGACAAATCACACATGGGCTTCCACACACATGGGCTTTGAGATTGAGGGAAAAACTGAAATCACATATGGGCTTAAATAGATTTGCCCATTATTTCTAACAATCCCCCACCAGATCTCAAATGCCCATTTGAAGATTTGCCAATCCTCGCTACTTGTTTATATACCAGTGTTTTAGCAGAGACTGTTAAGTTGAACATCCGCCTAGAATCTTGAACTATGTCTATTAGCAACTTGAACAATGAACGAACCTTGAATTGCAAGTTTGGTCCCAATAGATTTCACTCAAAATCATAACTAGTACCTGGCTGCCAGTAGCCTACCCTGCAGGTTGGAGCATATGCGTCATACTCCCTGGTCTCTTCATGAGTTTATTAGAGACCACCCAAGTCTCATAGACCGCGACGTTTACAGTCAATCTCATATAGGTGTGTTCTTTCAAGAATGCCCTATAGGATGACATATTTGCTAGTTATAGCCAATAGAAACACATTAAGGCATGTTGCCAACCTGCCTTACAGATTTGAGAGTCATGCATCTTCACCTAGAGAGGGTTACAAAAGTACTCTCCTCAGTCAAACCACTAGCTTGTTCTTCCTAGATCCTAATTCATGGGATCTCCGATCACATAGGTTGGGTTACCACTATGGTGTGACATCCATGGGCCTCAACCCCATCTCCCTCGATGCATTTTCTATCAGAATTCACGATAGTCCCTTTGTAAAGGGATCTGCTAGGTTTTTATCTGTTTGAATATACATAATAGTTATTACTCCGGAGTTTCTCAATTTCCTGATAGATTTCAAACGTCTATTGATGTCTTGATGACTTCGTGTTATCCTTAGAATTGTTCACTTTGACAATAACAGTTTGGTTTTCATAATTCAAAAGGATTGCCGGCACAGGTTTTTCAACCATAGGCAAGTCCATCAAGATATCACGCAGCCATTCTGACTCAACAGTGGCTGTGTCTAAAGTAGTAAGTTCTGCTTCCATAGTTGACCTCGTCAATATTGTCTGTCTACGAGATCTCTATGAGACTGCGCCACCTCTAAGGGTAAACACATACCCACACGTGGCGGAGAGTTCATCAAAGTCAGAGATCCAGTTCGAATCACTATATCCTTCAAGCACAGCAGGGTGTCCTGAATAGTGAATCCCATAGCTCATTGTACCACATAGATAGCGCATGACCCTTTCAAGTGCATGCCAATGATCAATACCCGGGTTAGACATGAACCTACTCAACTTGCTCACAGCAAAAGAGATATCGGGTCTTGTAGCGCTTGCTAAGTACATGAGAGAACCAACAATTTGTGAATATTTCAACTGGTATGTTGGTTCCTTCTTATTCTTTCGCAATGTCAAACTAGGATCATAAGGTGTTGGAGAAGTCTTGCCATCAATAAAGACAAAACGGCTCAAGACCTTCTCAACATAATGAGATTGCATTAAAGTAATCCCATTCTTGTTCTTAATAAGCTTGATGTTCAGAATCACATCAGCCTCTCCCAGATCTTTCATATCAAAACTCTTTGATAGGAAAGACTTGACTTCATTTATCACATCCATGTTTGTACCAAAGATCAGAATATCATCCACGTACAAACATAATATAACGCTATCGCCCCCACCATGGCGATAGTACACACACCTATCAGCCTCATTAATGACAAAGCCAGCAGAAAGTAGAGTTTTGTCAAACTTCTCATGACATTGCTTAGGTGCTTGTTTCAGGCCATATAAAGATTTTAACAACTTGCACACCTTTGTCTCTTCACCTTTTACTACAAACCCATCCGGCTGATCCATATAGATCTCCTCTTCCAACTCTCCATTAAGGAAAGTTGTCTTCACATCCATTTGATGAATGAGAAGACCATAAGAGGCAGCGAGGGACAGTAGTACTCGAATGGTGGTCATTATAGCGACAAGTGAATAGGTGTCAAAGTAATCTTTGCCTTTTTTCTGTGTGTAGCCCTTTGCTACAAGCCGTGCCTTGTACTTCTCAATAGTACCATCATGCCTTAACTTCTTCTTGAACACCCACTTACAGCCCATAGGTTTGCAACCATAGGGTCGTTCTGATAGTTCCCAAGTTCCATTAGAAAGAATCGAGTCCATCTCATTTTGGACAGCTTCTTTCCAATCATCTGCATCAGGAGATGCATATGCCTCTGCAATGGATGTGGGAGTACATCCACAAGGTATACAATGAAATCATTACCAAAGGATTTTGCAATCCTCTGTCTCTTACTCCTTGTGGGAGGTTCATCGTCATCCTTCTCTAGGACTTCCTCATGTGTTTGTTCAAAATTATCAATAGATGCACTAGATTCAGGAAGTATTTCAGAACAAATTTTAGCAATGCTATGCATATCCTTCATAGGAAACATGTTCTCAAAGAATGTTGCATCACGAGATTCCATTATAGTATCAACATGCATATCATCTCAGACTTAAGCACTAGAAATCTATAGCCTATACTCCGCGGGGCATATCCTAGAAAGATACAATCCACTGTCTTAGGTCCAAGTTTGTGTTTCTTGGGAATGGTATGTTGACCTTAGCCAAACACCCCCAAGTGCGCATATATGCAAGTGATGGTTTTCTCCTAGCCCACTCATCATAAGGGGTCTTTTCTTTATTCTTGTTAGGAACTCTATTCAGGACATGACATGAAGTCAACAAAGCCTCCCCCCACCATGCCTTTGATAAACCAGTAGTGGCTAGCATGGAATTCACCAAGTCAGTCAGCGTGCGGTTTTTCCTCTCGACAATCCCGTTTGATTGGGGCGAGTAGGGAGGCGTCCTCTCATGAATAATGCCATGTTCTTCACAGAACTCATCAAAGATTTTGGGAAAATATTCACCACCACGATCCAACCTAAGACGTTTGATCTTTCTCTCTAGTTGATTTTCAACTTCGGCTTTATAAACTTTAAAGTAGTCTAAAGCTTCAACTTTAGTGCGCAACAAATAAACATAGCAGTATCTAGTCACATCATCAATCAACGTCATGAAATGTCTCTTTTCACCTTTTGTCAACACACCATTCATCTCACATAGATCAGAATGTATGAGTTCTAGAGGTGCCAAGTTTCTCTCCTCGGCAGCCTTGTGGGGCTTTCGAGGTTGCTTTGATTGCACACAACTATGGCACTTAGAACCTTTGGCAATAGTGAAATTCGGAATTAAACTCATGCTGGACATCCGAGACATCAAACAAAAATTAATGTGACATAAACGAGAGTGCCAAACACTGGTATCAACATTAACATCACCACAAATATGATTCACGGATTTATTACAAAACTTTGAATGAGATAAACGAAACAAGCCTCCAAACTCATAACCTTTACCAATAAATTGTCCATGTTTCGAAACAACAACTTTATTAGACTCTAACACAACCTTGAACCCATCTCTTCATAGAAGGGAGCCACTAACGAGATTCTTGTTCATAGTAGGGACATGCTGCATGTTCCTCAGTTGGACGATCTTTCCGGAAGTAAACTTCAGATCCACCGTGCCAACACCACGAACAGAAGCATGTGATCCATTCCCCATTAGCACGGAAGAATCCCATGCGACCTGATAAGAAGTGAAGATAGAGATGTCAGCACACACATGAACATTAGCACCCGTATCAATCCACCAACATGGTGATTGAAACACTGAAAGAACAGTAAATAAATTACCATACCCATCCGTGTTGCTAGAGGTCACGACATTGACAGTCTTTCCACTTTTCCCTTTGCGATCTGCATGTTTTGGGAAGTCCTAGAAGTGTCCGAGCTCTCCACAGGTAAAGCATCCTAGCTCGGCCTTGTTCGGCTTCTTCTTCTTCTTGAAGGTTGTAGACTTTTCAGGCTTGTTGAAGGATGGCTTATAGTTCCCTTTGTTCTTGCCGAAGGTCCTCTTCTACACCATGTTGGTGCTAGACTGACCCTCGCCTCCTTTCTCAGCAGTGTCCTTAGCCCGAGCCTTCTCCTCAACATCAAGAGACGCTATCAGGTTTTCAACCGATATCTCTTGTCTCTTATGCTTGAGAGTTGTGGCGAAGTTCCTCCATGAAGAAGGCAACTTTGCAATGATGCACCCAGCCACAAACTTGTCGGGTAAGTTACACTTAAGGATTTCAAGCTCCTTGGCAAAGCACTGTATCTCATGAGCTTGTTCGACTACAGAACGGTTGTTAACCATCCTGTAATCATGAAAGTTCTCCATGATGTACAGTTTGCTGCCAGCATCTGTTACACCAAACTTAGCGTTCAGTGCCTCCTAGAGCTCTTTGCCATCTTTGAAGTGCATGTACACATCAAACAGCTTGTTGTAAAGAACACATAGAACGCATCCCACAAAGCCAAGATTGGTTTCCTTGAACTTGTTCTGATGTTGTTCAGATATAGTTCCTTCAGGTAAACCCTCACTAGCCACGAATACTTTCAGATTTTGCAGCCACATAGTGGTCTTATAGTGCCACTTCTTAGAATGAACACCGGTAAACTTTTCCGGCTTCATCGCATCGGCCAAGTGTCCCATGTTTATCTCAGAAAATTGCCTATAATAAGGTTTTTGGATTGTTTGATAATTAGGCACAATTTCTAGGATTAATTCCAGAATATTAAACATGACAATACTAGCTACTAGCACATGTAACTCGAATATACTAGATGTACTAAACAACAAGATGAACGGAAACATGCAGCAGCTAAACATGTACTCACAGAACATGATGAATAACCAGATAGCAGGACGTCGCACGTACCTTGGGGAAGATTGATCGAAGCAAATGGCGGCGAAGAGGACAATGGGCAGCACCGCCTTACTTGGATGGAAGACGAGCCGTGATGCAGAACTCGAGCAGTCGCGCAGAGCGCTTCCCAAAAACCTTATTCGCCCTCTCCCGTACAAGATCGCAAAGGCGTGTGGTTCCGGAGACCTGCTCTGCCGTTCGCCGGTGCACGCCGGCAAGCGGGATGGAGTAGATTACGGTGGCGGCGCAAGGCAGAGAGGAGGCAAAACCCTAGATTGTTTTTTGGTATGTTCGTGGTGGAAGCCGCACTGGCGTATATATAGAGCGGCTCGGGAATCCCGCATAGGGCACGTCGTGGACCAAGCCCATGTTGCGCACGTTCAGGTCGGTTACAGACAGCCCACGATCCAGGAGCGACACGAATAGGCTGACTGTTGACACGTCTGTTAAAACCGCACAAGTTTTCCCAAGCAGCAAAAATAAAGCTCGGCTTGGCGAGATTCCCGCAACCCGTGGCACGCGCGCGCGTCGTGACTTGACGTGATGTGACGAGCGGGCAGGCGGGCGGGCGTGCGAGCGGCGGCGTCGTCGGCGGAGGAGCGCGCGTGTAGTTCTCCTCTTCTCACTCACTTTACTAAGTGGTGAACCACTCCACCTTATGGTGTAACTCTCCTCCAACTTTCCATGTGGGACTAAACTTTAGCTCTCACTCCACTCATATGTGAGCTGCCACCAAACTAGGGCAAATCACACATGGGCTTCGACACACATGGGCTTTAAGATTTAGGGAAAAACTGAAATCACATATGGGCTTAAATAGATTAGCCCATTATTGAAGGAAATATGCCCTGAGAGGCAATAATAAAGTTGTTATTATGTATTCCTTATATATGATAGATGTTTATTTTGCATGCTAGAATTGTATTGATCGGAAACATCAATACATGTGTGTTTAATAAACAAAAAGGGTTCCTAGTTATGCCTCTCTTATAGACTAGCTTGTTGATTAACAAGATGATCAAGGTTTCCTGATCATGGACATTGGATGTTGTTAATAACAAGGTCACACCATTGGTGGAATGATGTGATGAACATTCATCCGAAGTATAGCATTATGATCAAGTCATTATGTTTATATTGCTATAACATCATACGAAGTAATATTTATCCTTAGACCATGAGATCATGTTAATTGCTAACACCTGAAGAGTATCTTGATAACATCAAACGTCACACCGTAACAGGGTGACTATAAAGATGGGTTCAGTACTACGAAGGTGTTATGTTGAGGCTCATGGATCAAGAGTGGAATTTGTCAATACCGATGACAGATAGATATACTCTGGGCCCTCTCGGTGATATCACATTGAGATAGCTTGCAAGCAAGTGATGTGATCACTAGAATGTTATATCACGGGAACGAGAAAAGAGTGCATGTCGGTAACGAGATCAAACTAGGTATGGAGATACCGATGATCGAATCTCGGACATGTAATATATCGCGAGACAAAGGCATTTAGTTACAAGCGTTAAAGGTTCTCACGATCACAGAAGTCATCGTTGAATGTGTAGGAGTCAGTACGGATCTCCAGGTCCCGCTGCTGATTATTGATCGGAGAAGGGTCTCGATCATGTCTGCATTATTCGCGAACCGTAGGGTGACACACTTAAGAGTTACCAGACACCATTTTGGAGCACATATGTTTCAAACGAAAGAATTGCAAAGCGCAGGAATTGTTTCAATAGAACCGGAAATTGTTTCGGGTGAAATTGCAGAAAGTGGTTCTGCATGTGATATTGAAATATTGCAAGGGGCTATATGTGAATGTTTGTTAATTTAAAGTAATTAACAAAATTCTGAATAAATTTAATAAAAGAGTTTTATTAAATGAGAGACCATTAAACTTGGAGAATTTTAATGCATTTAAAGTGGAGACTTTAGAAGGGAATGCGAAGAGGCATTTTAATGTGGAGGGGTTACCACCACATGAATGGGGGAGGTGAGGGGTCACCCCCCATGCGCCGGCCATGGAGAGAGGGGGTACCCCCTCCTCCTATAAAAGGCCACCCATTCCCTCCTTCATCCACACACCTCCTTGTGAAGGATCTCTCTCCCCCTCTAGAATTATTCCCCCATGGTCTCGGATTAGCGAGATACATGGTCCCGATGGTATTTCGTCTGGAAGGAGTTGCTGCTTCCGCTGGATCGCTAGAGCGAGGAGGTGGAGGTTGTCCGGTGGCTTGAACGTGTGTGCGAGTGCGGATGCGCTGCTGAGTTGCGGTGCTCGGACTTCCTCACGATCTTGAGATCGACAAGTGTACGACTACATAAACCACAATTTCCTACTCGTTAACAAAACTCGTTGTCTTCCAGGGTAAGTTCTCGTTGGATGTATGTCCACCCGTTGCTTTGTACATAGTAGATAGATCTTGGCATGTAGTTCACACCGTAGGAATTTTTTTGTTTTCTATGCTGCGGACCCAACAGTGGTATCAGAGCCTGTTCTATGCGTAGGTGCTTTGCACGGGTAGTACACATATGTTTATATGTGGGCGATGATGATCATGTTATTGCATCTTCTATGTATTTTGGATGTTGGTGGCATAGTGGAATGAAGCGACCCGGACCAACCTTACATGTCATTGTACATGAGACTGGTTCCACGACTGACATGCAACTTGTTTTGCATAAGTGGCTGCCGGGTGTCTATCTCTCCTACTGTAGTCAATATCTGATTTACAACGAGTTGCTAATAACTTAGTTATCCTCGTTGTGGTTCATGTTCGTAGGTGAGAACGGTTCTATCTCCGAAGCCCTAAGCCACGTAAAACTTGCAATTGATAAATTAGAGGCGTCTAGTTTAGATCGTTGCTGGGCTAGTGTATTGATATGGTATTGTTGTAAGTAGATGTATGATAGATACTCTTACAACACATTCAACGTGTAAGTTCCATAGACCTTGGCCTTACACACAAAGGAATGATAGAGATCATACCACGATGCAAATGATAGAGATCAAATGCATGGACCATATCATCTCACTTTACACATTAGATGTTATCATCTTAGACTGCTAGTTTGGCGCTTTTGGTAGCATTGTAAGATGATCCCTCATTTAGATATCAAGATAAACTGTGTTCTTCCTTGAGTATGCACCGTTCTATGGATCGTGTTTCGAGACATCACGTGATGATCGGGTGTACTCGACTCTATGCTTTCATACAACGAGTGTAAGACAATTTTACACACGCGAGTACTAAGGTTCTTACTTGGCGAGCCTAGCATGTACAAACATGGCCTCGGAACACGGACCGAAAGGTTAAGCATGAGTCATATGGTTGATATTATGCCCATATAGATGCTTGCCTTTGAAGCTACACCGACTCACGTGATGATCGGACTTAGGGTAGTGGATTTGGTTCATGTTATCACCAAAAAGGCACAAGGGATGTCGTTTTTGAGTGGGAGTTCATTAGTAATTTGGATTAGTTGAACTCAATCTATCATAAACTTAGTCTAAATAAACTTTACAAATTCTGTTGTAGATGGCACCACCTGCTTTTAATTTCAATGTGTTCATGGAGAAAAAGAAACTTGTTGCGAATGGTAGCAACTTCATCAACTGGGCTATGAATTTGAGGATTCTCCTGACTGTTGCACAAAAGCAATATGCACTAGATGCGCCGCTAGGCCCCCCACCAGCTCCTGATGCCTCTGATGAGGAAAATAATGTCTATGTGACTCGTCAGGAGGACCACAACTTAGTTCATTGCGGCATACTGTATGGGCTAGAGCCAGAACTTTGAAAGCATTTCAAAAATGGCAATGCCTTTGATACCTTGGGAGAATTGAAAATGATTTTCGATACCCATGCTGCCGTAGAGAGTTATAATGCTACTGAAAAGTTCTTTAGCTGCATGATGGAGGAGAACAACTCCGTTAGTGAGCATGTACTCAAAATTTCTGGGTACGCCGATAAGCTTGTGTCCTTGGGAATAACTATTCCCATTGACTTAGGAATACATCGTGTTCTCCAATCTCTACCACCTAGCTACAAGAGCTTCATGATGAACTATAATATGCAGGGCATGAAGAAGACTCTTCTCGAGCTTCTGTCAATGCTTAAGACTGCAGAAGTGGAGATTAGGAAAGACCATCAAGTGTTGATGATCAATAGGACCACCGGTTTCAAGAAGGACAAGAAAGGCAAGCACAAGGGAAAGAAGGGTGGAAAATCTGTTGCCACGCCTGAAAAGAAACCCCGAGCTGGCCCTAAGTCCAATACCGAGTGCTACTATTGCAAGGGGACTGGCCATTGGAAGCGCAACTGCCCCAAGTATTTGGCGGACAAGAAGTCCGGCAAGGAAAACAAAGGTATATGTGATATACATGTTATTGATGTGTACTTGACTAGTACTCGCAGTAGCACCTGGGTAGTTGATACGGGATCAGTTGCTAATATATGTAACTCGATTCAGGGGCTGCGGAACAAGCGACAACTAGCAAGGGATGAGGTCACACTACGGGTCGGCAATGGATCAAGAGTTGATGTGATCGCCGTCGGAACGCTGCCTCTCCATATGCCATCAGGATTAGTCATAAACCTAAATAATTTTTATTTGGTGCCTACACTTAGCATGAACATTGTATCCGGATCATGTTTGATGCGAAGTGGTTATTCGTTTAAATCTGAAAACAATGGTTGTTCGATTTATATGGATAATATCTTTTATGGCCATGCACCTATGTTGAATGGTTTATTTCTGATGGATCTCGATAGTAATATTACGCACATTCATAATGTTAATGCTAAAAAGATTAAACTTGATGATGATATATCTGCATATATGTGGCACTACCGTCTAGGTCATATTGGCATTAAACGCATGAAGAAACTCCATTCTGATGGACTTTTGGAATCACTTGATTTTGAATCATTTGATACATGTGAGCCATGCCTTATGGGCAAGATGACTAGAACGCCGTTTTTTCGGTTCAATGGAACGGGCGACAGATCTATTGGAAATCATACGTACTGATGTGTGTGGACCAATGAGTGTGTCGGCGCGAGGTGGATATCGTTATTTCGTTACTTTCACGGATGATTTGAGTAGATACGGGTATATCTATTTGATGAAACACAAGTCTGAAACTTTTGAAAAGTTCAAGGAATTTCAGAATGAAGTGGAAAATCATTGTAATAGAAAGATCAAATTTCTACGGTCTGACCGTGGAGGAGAGTATCTAAGTTACGAGTTTAGCACACACATGAAAGAGTGTGGAATAGTTTCACAACTCACGCCTGCCGAAACACCACAACGTAATGGTGTGTCGGAACGTCGTAATCGTACCTTATTGGATATGGTTTGATCTATGATGTCTTTGGCTGACTTGCCACTGTCATTTTGGGGTTATGCACTGGAAACAGCTACATTCACTTTAAATCGGGCACTACCTAAATCCGTTGAAACGACACCGTATGAATTATGGTTCGGAAACAAACCTAAGTTGTCATTTCTTAAAGTTTGGGGATGCGATGTTTATGTGAAGAAACTTCAACCGGATAAACTCGAACCCAAAGTTGAAAAATGCGTCTTCATAGGATACCCTAAGGAAACGATTGGGTATACCTTCTATCACAGATCCGAGGGCAAGGTTTTTGTTGCCAAGAATGGATCCTTTCTTGAGAAGGAGTTTCTCGCGAAAGGTGTGAGTAGTCGGAAGGTAGAAGTCGAAGAGGTTATTGAACCTTCTCTTCATGAAATGGCGAGTGGCGCAGCACCGGAAGTTGTTTCGGAGTTGACATCACCTAATGAAGAGAGAGCTAATGATATTGATCATGAAACTCCGAAAGAGGAAACTACCGAACCTCGCAGGTCAAGCAGGACACGTGCATCTCTTGAACTGTACGGCAATCCTATTGTGAATTTCATGGTTGATGAAATGGATGACCTTGCGATGTATGAAGAAGCGATGATGAGCCCGAATTCCAACAAATGGCTAGAAGCCATGGAATCCGAGATGGAATCCATGTACGAGAACCAAGTTTGGACCTTGGTGGACTTACTTCACGATCGAAAGGCCGTTGAGAATAAATGGATTTTCAAAAGAAAAACTGATGCTGATGGTAATGTGACCATCTATAAGGCTCGAATTTTCGCAAAGGGGTTTCGACAAATTCAAGGAGTTGACTACGATGAGACATTCTCTCCGTAGCGATGCTTAAGTCAGTTAGGATTATGTTAGCAATTGCTGCATATTTCGATTATGAAATATGGCAGATGGATGTTAAAACTGCGTTCCACAATGGTAATATTGAAAAAGAGTTGTATATGATACAACCTAAGGGTTTTGTCGATCCTAAGGATGCTAATAAGGTATGCAAACTTCAGTGATCCATCTATGGACTGAAGCAAGCATCCCGGAGTTGGAATCTCCGCTTTGATGAGGTGATCAAAGAGTTTGGATTTGTCCAAACTTATGGAGAGGCTTGTATTTACAAGAAAGTGAGTGGGAGCAATGTGGCATTTCTGATATTATATGTGGATGACATATTATTGATTGGAAATGATATAGATCTTTTAAACAGTGTTAAAAGTTATCTAAACAGCAAATTTTCGATGAAAGACCTTGGTGAAGCGTCATTTATATTAGGCATTAAAATCTATAGAGATAGATCAAGGCGCCTAATTGGGCTATCGCAGAGTACATACCTTGATAAGATATTAAAGAAGTTTAATATGGACGAAAGTAAGAAGGGGTTCTTACCTATGTTGCAAGGCAAGACATTGAGTAAGACTCAAAGTCCGGCTATGGCAGAAGAAAGAGAGATGATGGATAAGATCCCCTATGCCTCGGCCATAGGCGCTATTATGTATGCCATGCTATGTACAAGACCGGATGTGGCACATGCTATTAGTTTGACTAGTAGGTACCAATCTGATCCAGGTTCGGAACACTGGATAGCGGTAAAGAACATCCTCAAGTACTTGAGAAGAACTAGGGATATGTTTCTTATATACAGAGGTGAAGAAGAGCTAGTCGCTAAGTGTTATGTTGATGCTAGCTTTGACACCGATCCGGATGACTCTAAGTCTCAATCTGGATACGTATTTCTCTTGAACGGAGCAGCAGTTAGTTGGAGGAGTTCCAAACAACCTATGGTGGCTGGATCAACGACAGAGGCGGAATATGTTGCTGCTTCAGAAGCGGCGCAGGAAGCGGTTTGGATGAAAGAGTTCATTACGGAAATAGGTGTGGTTCCTACTGCATTGGACCCAATGGTGATCTATTGTGACAACAATGGAGCCATAGCCAACGCAAAGGAACCGAGGTCTCACAAGAATTCCAAGCATATTAAGCGCCGGTTTCACTCCATCCGCGAGCATGTCAAGGATGGAGATATAAAGATTTGTAAAGTACACACGGACCTAAATGTAGCAGATCCGTTGACTAAAGCTCTCCCTAGGGCAAAACATGATCAACACCAGAACTCCATGGGTGTTAGATTTATCACTATGTGAACTAGATTATTGTCTCTAGTGCAAGTGGGAGACTGAAGGAAATATGCCCTGAGAGGCAATAATAAAGTTGTTATTATGTATTCCTTATATATGATAGATACATGTTCCCGGATTAGCGAGATACATGTTCCCGGCGGCATTTCGTCTGGAAGGAGTTGCTGCTTCCACTGGATCGCTGGAGCAAGGAGGTGGAGGTTGTCCGGTGGCTTGAACATGTGTGCGAGTGCGGATGCGCTGCTAAGTGTACGACTACATCAACCACGAGTTCCTACTCGTTAACAAAACTCGTTGTCTTCGAGGGTAAGTTCTCGTTGGAAGTATGTCCACCCGTTGCTTTGTACCTAGTAGATAGATCTTGGTGTGTAGTTCACACCGTAGGAATTTTTTTGTTTTCTATGCTGCAGACCCAACAATTATTTCTAACAGGAGGTACCCACCCAATGTGGAGGTTGAAGGGGAGGCGGCCGTGGAAGCCAGGGAGGCTGGTCACCAGCTTGGAATTCATGGTGCGCGGGGCCCCGGCCAACATCAACAGGAGGAACAAGAAGCTGCCGCAGAGCTGCCGCGGCGCCACCATCTTTGTTCGGGCTCGTACCAGCAGTGGCAGCAGAGCTTAATTTGGGACGGCTTGCCTCCCTCGCCTCGCCTCCTTGTGGCAAGAACCGTGTACAGGTGAAGTATCGCTTTCACTACTGCCAGCACTACGCTATTGTTGCTACCTGCGTGTCTCGGATGCTCGTTCACACGTGTCCGATAGCTTATACACACGCGTGGCACTCGACCCGAATGGGTAGGGTGCGCCGAGCCTCATTTGGAGCCACTCTAGCACACACCGAAAATCGGGCGCGACTCGAGAAATAATTGCCGGTTTTTGGTTTACGCGTCCCGAGCAGACACAGAAAAGGGGCCGAAAATGAAAAATATCTCGGTTCCCGAGAAAACGCCCTCCGCATCCCATTTCCCCGGGTTACGAGGCCGACCCAAGGGTGCCCTGAAACACATATTTCCCCCCTTGGCGTGCTCATGTTTTAGCGTTGCAGGCCAAGACGCGCCACGCCCCGCTGCAAGCGACCTCGCCGTCGGCCCCAGCTTCGAATCCGCACCGGTGGGATGTCAGATCTTGGGATTTGACCTCGTCCCCCTTTGCCGTTGCTGCTTGCTGACGCCACCGCCATGGATGCATCGATTCTGGCCGTTCTCGCAGCACCATCGACCTGGGTTGCTTGATTCGCCGCCCCCGGAACCGCAACAACCTCACCACTGAAGTTCTAGGACGAGGTTGCCGCAGCCACCATGGATGAGATGTGTGTGCTCGATTCCTCCCAAGCTCATGGTTCATGTACGCGTCACACGGTAATTTTAATCGTCGTTTATTTTAGATGTTCCCGAGCAAGCAGTTCTTCTTTGACGACTCATCATCGTCGTCGTCGTTCGATGATTCGGTCATCGAGGACTTGCTCTTCGACGACGATATTGAGCATGCTGTCATCCTTGTCGCATCTAAAAATCTGGAGGATAGGAAGAGGCCGCGCGCGGTGAGGGTGGACGGTGTGCAAACTTTGCATTCCGCGCAACCGCGTGGTCGGTCATGAGATGCTCATGCGAGACTACTTCACCAAGGTACCAACATACCCGATGTGGTCTTTTTCGTAGGCGCAGCGAAGTTCTTGTGAAAATCGTAGAAGCTTGCGAGGTCAATTCGCGGTTTTTCACTCGTCATAGAAACTGTGCGAGATTAATTGGATTTAGCTCGTACCAAAAAAGTAAACACAAAGCAGTAAACAGTTTCTAGATTGTATGTAAAGAAAAAGGACCGGGATCCATAGTTCACTAGAGGTGGCTCTCCTTAAGATAGATAACATGCTAGGTGAACAAATTATAGCGGGGCAATTGACAAACATCGAGAAAGCAATACATGAATATACTAATCATCTTGACTCCTTTGAGATTCGATTGGGCATTACAACATTATACATAGACCGCCATCCAACTGCATCTATGACTAATAATCCACCTTCAGGTTATCATCTGAACCCCCTCCAGTATTAAGTTGCAAGCAACAAATTATTGCTTTACAAAATGCGTGTAAAGTAAACAATATGATTGTTCTATGAACAAAGGATTGTTGTTTTCTCCCTAGTAGCAACAGCACATCTAGTACCTTAGAGATTTCTATCACTTCCCCAGATTACCAGAGGCATGAACCCACTATCGAGCATAAATACTAACTCTTGGAGTTGCTAGCATCTACTTGGCCAAGATAGCTACTAACAACGGAAAGCATGCAAGATCACAAATAACAAAGACATGATAGAATCAATAATCAATCTGAAATAGCATCTCAATATCCATCGGATCCCCGCAAACACAACATGCAGAATTACAAATAGATGATCCTGATCATGAACGGAGCTCACAAGATCTAGACATGAAAGCACAGAGGAGGAGAACCAGCCATCTAGCTACTACATGGATCCGTAGTCCAAGGATGAACTACTCATGCATCACACTAGAGGCTTGCATGGTGATGAAGAAGGCCTCCAGGGTGAATTCCCCTCTCCGGCAGGGTGCCGGGAAGAGCTTCAGATCCCTCCCGATCTAGGGATGGAGATGACGGCGGCTACAGACTCTTTCGTGGATTTTTGATCGGGCACTTAGGGTTTTTGTCTCGAGGGCATCTTATAGGCGGAAGGAGAGGCCGAGGGGGTGCTGGGGTAGGCCAGACCACCCCCTGGCACGGGCCAGGCCTGGCCACGCGGCCAGGTGGTGTGGCCGGCCCCCATCCCTTCTCTATCTCGTATTTTGGCATCTGATGACTTCCGGAAAATAGGCACTTTGGCTTTTATCCCGTCCAATTCCGAGAATATTCACTTTATGACTTTCCTAGAACCAAAAATAGCATAAAACAGGTAGCTGGCACTGTGGCTCTTGTTAATAGGTTAGTCCAAGAAATCATATGAAAAGTACTCCAAAGTGTGGACAAAACACGAGAAAGTGGATAAAACCAAGCATGGAACATCAAAAATTATAGATACATTTGCAATGTATCAACATCCCCAAGCTTAACTCTTGCTCGTCCTCGAGTAGGTAAGTGACAAAAAGAAAGAATAATTTTTGAGGTGACATGCACCATCAAAGACTCGATCAAAGTATTTGTAAAACATTCAAAGCTGGGATCATAGTACTTCAATCATAACATGAAAGACAAAGTTCTAGCAATAAGACAAAGAAACTATGATGCAACATGAAAAGGCACACACAAAAGATTCATGAATAACAATGCTTTGCAAGACGTTTGTTTGTTTCACATAAAGAAAACATAGCATAATAGCATTCAGCTTGTCCCTCATAGAGTAGCAAATATAAAAGCATAGGAAACCTTCAAAGTTCATAAGAGTGACTAGATACAAATAGTTTAAAACAAGCAATATCAAGTGTGCATCAATCAACTAGTCTTGGGACAATGCACATAGAACTAAGAATGGCCACCATGCTCTCAAAGTAGGTGCATAAAGATAGAAGGTGAAGACTCAATATATGATGGTGGAAGAAAGGCCTTCATAAAAGGAAGTAGGGATTCAAGTCTCATAAAGAGCTTCCAAAAATTATGGTACTTATAGCTTTCAGCTCTCATTTCCCCTATCATAAGCATCTTTAAGGTGATTAAGGTTAAAGTGACACAACTAAGAGGATATGCTTGACAAGTTATAAACCGAAATCTCATGCCCCTTACTTACGAAGACCGATCCTCATGCTACTCAACTTTAGTCACGAGTAAGCTCTTGTCATTGTAAGTATATGTGTATCATAAAGAACCACCAATGGGGTACCCCTTGCACATGATACAGGAGCTATCCCATAATCAAAATGACAAGGAAAGCAGACAATGAGCATCTCAGCGATCTTTTTATTTGCTATTTGCATAGGTTTTTATTGAGGATGCTTCATAGAGTGCTCATTATGGTGTTGCTGCAAGTTTCCACCATGATTAGGCATGGCTTAGGCTAGCGGCCCAGGCGTTTCTCTAACACACATACAAACTCCATGATCTTACAAGTTCCACTTTTATTTCACACTGCCGGGATCCGTAAGCAAAAGAACATGATATCAACGGGGTAGAAAGTACAAGTGCAATGTTGAAAGCGTTCCCCATGGTACATGGTTCTGCTAATTTCAACTTATAAAGCGCAAGCATATACGCAACAAAGAAGGACCCAATGGTTCAAGTTTATTAGATGCAAAAAAGTAAAGTGTGCCATCAAGTTCGTGAGAGCTTTAATCACTAGTTTTCTCATAACAAGTTTAATTTGGAAGATAAGCAAAAGCATGAATATACTTGGAATAGCATAAGCTAGTAGGTAGCTATGGTGGACTCTTTGGAATAACTTGGTTTAGGGAGTTGGATGCATGAGTGGAACTCATACTTGGTTGTGGAGGCTAGCAAAAGACTGGGAGCGACAAACTAAGAGAGCAATAATGGCCGTAATCATGCAGAGCGACAAAACATCATTTATCAAAGCATAAAGTGATACTACAAGTTGAAAAATAAAGGATCATAAAGGCTATGGTGACTTGAGATAGTCATAACATGGTTTGAGCATGCGCCAAGTCAACCCAAATAAAGCATCAAAGGAGAATACCACTATACTATGCTTTAATATGCAAAAACAACGCATGATTCATCCAAGGCACATTAAGCAATATCAATTGTTTATAACAAGTCATGCTACAGCAAAGAATACTAAGCATAAAGCCAAAACAATATCAAGCATGGCATGACAAAGCATAGGCCACAGTAAAAAACAAGCTCTCTTTACCACATAAGCATGAACTTTCCTACTCTTTTCCAAACCAAACCAAACTATTTGCAAACCAATGTATGAAAGAGGGGGTCCAACCAATTTATTCAGAAAACTAAGCAAACCAAGCAAACAAAAAACCAAAACAAAAATGAAAAAGAAGACGCTCCAAGAACAACACAACTGTGCATGAAACAATAAAAATGAAGCGTTTGGAAGAAACCTAGGATTTTTATCGATGAAGAAGGGGATGCCTTGGGCATCCCCAAGCTTTGACGCTTGTACTTAACAACATTAGTGCACTCAAGATAAATAAGTCTTAAGGTTCAGTTTTAACACCAAATAAACTTCCATTAGAACACTAGCTACTGTAGTACTTCCCTTAAAAAGCTCAATTCCCCAAAAGAACTCAAAAAGGAACAAAAAAGAAGCAAATGCAGAAAATGGCAGAAATCTGTCAAAACGGACCAGCAGGTAAAGACGAATTTTTTCGAAGACCTTCTGTTGCTCAAATAAAAAAGTGTTGAACTAACGAAAGTTAGATAACAACTTGGGGCAGAAGCACAAAAATTCACGCCTCAAAAAGACGTTCATAGATTTTACACGAATTTTTACGGTGAAGCACATAAATCTGTTTCGAGACAGCAACTTTCCCAATCATTACTTCTCTCTCATTAGAGGTTACTCTTGGCACAAAAAGCAAATAAAAAGGATAAGGAGCGGTAATTACAGAGGTAATAACTTCCAAGACTCATCTAAAACTTTTGTGTTATCTCCCAATAAGTACTTTTGTTTAACGCCTTTAAGTTAGGCATAAGAAGCAAGAAAAAGAATCAAGTGTTTTCAAATGAAGAAGCATTAAGACCAAATTTTATTTTCATAGGAGAAGCAAAAGAAATCTTCTCTCTCTTCTTGGGGAAGTGTTCTATACCTTTCTTGAGTGGGAGTTGATATTTAATGGTGCCTTCTTTCATATCAATAATGGCACCAACAGTTCTAAGAAAAGGCCTTCCCAAAGTAATAGGACAAGAAGCATTGTATTCAACATCCAAAACATAGAAATCAACGGGGACATAGGCATTGTTAACCATAATAAGAACATCATTAAGACTCCCCATGAGTTTCTTTTTAGCATTATCATCAAGTGGGACATTCAAATAACAATCTTCAGGTGGAGGCAAATCAAGCATATCATAAATCCTTCTAGGCATAATAGAAACAGTACTATCAAGATCACATAAAGCTTTGATATCAAAGTCATTCACTTTCATATTAATGATGGGTTCCCAACCATCTTCTTGTTTTATAGGAATAGAAGCTTTATGTTTCATCTTTTCTTCTTTAATCTTTATGAGAGCATCAGTAATGTGTTTTGTAAAGGCCATGTTCATAGCACTAGCATTAGGACTTTTAGCAAGCTTTTGTAGGAACCTAATAACTTTAGAGATATTACAACCATCAAGATCAAAATCAAAATTATCATCTAAAGTAGTAGAACTATTACTAGCCTCAACACTAGTGGTGGTAATAGTAGAAACACTAATGTTTCTAGCAATTTCATCTTCTCTTTCCCTCTTAGCATGTAATTCAGCTAACAGTCTAACATTTTCATCAATTCTTACTTGTATGGCATTAGTAGCTGCAAAGGGATTATCATTAGTTTCAGGTTTAGCAGCCATTTTATTAATTAATGAAGATTGAGCTTCAGACAAACATGATATAT
This sequence comes from Avena eriantha, assembly GCA_910589775.1. Classification (NCBI taxonomy): domain Eukaryota; kingdom Viridiplantae; phylum Streptophyta; class Magnoliopsida; order Poales; family Poaceae; genus Avena; species Avena eriantha. The sequence continues at coordinate 127,863,699 of OU342743.1, read as the reverse complement.
TCCTTTCAGCGTTAGAGAGTTTCAATTGTAAACTAGGAATTTCCCTATTTAGACTCTCAAGTTGATGGCTAATGCTCTTCAAGATGGTAGATTGTTCCTCCATAGTTTTAGTAAATAGTTTATTTTGCTCATGTTGCATTTGCATGAAGTTTGTAGTGGCTCTTTCAACTTCTAAAATTCTTCCTTCACTAGGTAATCTAGGTTTACCATTATAGCAATAAGTATTATTAGGAGGGTAGGGGCTATAATTGTTATTACCATAAGCATTGTTGCCAAAGTTGTTATTTCTTATGAAGTTCACATCAACTTACTCTTCTTGAGAAACCAAAGAAGCTAAAGGAACATTATTTGGATCAATATGGGCTTTCCCATTAACAAGCATAGACATAATAATATCAATCTTATCACTAAAGGAGGAAGTTTCCTCAACAAAATTTACCTTCCTACCTTATGGAGCTCTCTCAGTATGCCATTCAGAATAATTAACCATCATATTGTCCAGAAGTTTTGTTGCAGCACCCAAAGTAATGGTCATAAAGGTACCTCCAGCAGTAGAGTCCAATAGGTTCCTTGAAGAATAGTTCAATCCTGCATAAAAAGTTTGGATGATCATCCAAGCAGTTAGTCCATGAGTGGGACAATTCTTAACCAAAGATTTCATTCTTTCCCAAGCTTGAGCAACATGCTCATTATCAGATTGTTTAAACTTCATTATTTCACTTCTCATAGATATAATCTTAGCAGGAGGATAATACTTTCCAATGAAAGCATCTTTGCACTTAGTCCAAGAATCAATACTATTCCTAGTTAAGGAATTCAACCATTCTTTAGCATTTCCTCTCAAAGAGAAAGGAAACAATTTCACCTTAATAATATCACCATCTACATCCCTATGCTTTTGCATCTCACAAAGTTCAACAAAATTATTTAGATCGGCAGCAGCATCTTCATTACCAATACCAGAAAATTGTTCTCTCATAACAAGATTGAGTAAAGCAGGTTTTATCTCAAAGAAAGTAGCTTCAGGAACATGTGGAGCAATAGGTGTGCTCATAAAATCATTGTTGTTGGTGCTAGTGAAGTCACAGAACTTAGTGTTTTCAAGAGTAGTCTTTTTTTTTGTGTTTTCAAATAAGAAAGCAAACTAGTAAAACTAATTTTTGTGTGTTTTTCATAAAGAAACAAGCAAACAAAGCAAAACAAAAAAACAAAGTAAAGAGATTGGTTATGAGGGACTCCCCATGTGAAGATGTCCTTGACTCCCCTACAACGGCACTAGAAAAATGCTTGATGGCTCGAGTTGATGTAGAGCTCGTTGGGAACCCCAAGAGGAAGGTATGATGAGCACAGCAGCAAGTTTCCCTCAGTTATGAAACCAAGGTTTAATCGAACCAGTAGGAGCAAGGAAACACCCCAAAGGTGTTACTAGCTGAGCCTTGGCAATGCGCAGTACGTGCTAGTAGCAACGTGGAGACCTGCACAACACAACCACAGAACTTTGTCCCCAACTTGCGATGAGGTTGTCAATCTCACCGTGTTTTGCTAAAAACAAAGGATTAAACGTATCGAATGGAAAGAAGTAAAAGTTTGCAGAAAGTAAACACAAAGCAGTAAATAGTTTGTAGATTGTATGTAAAGAAAAAGGACCACGATCCATAGTTCACTAGAGGTGGCTCTCCTTAAGATAGATAACATGCTGGGTGAACAAATTACAGCGGGGCAATTGACAAACACCGAGAAAGCAATACATGCATATACTAATCATCTTGACTCCTTTAAGATTCGATTGGGTATTAGAACATTATACATAGACCGCCATCCAACTGCATCTATAACTAATAATCCACCTTCAGGTTATCATCCGAACCCCCTCCAGTATTAAGTTACAAGCAACAGATTATTGCTTTACGAATTACATGTAAAGTAAACAATACGATTGTTCTATGAAAAAAGGATTGTTGTTTTCTCCCTAGTAGCAACATCACGTCTAGTACCTTAGAGATTTCTGTCACTTCCCTAGATTACCAGAGGCATGAACCCACTATTGAGCATAAATACGAACTCTTGGAGTTGCTAGCATCTACTTGGCCAATATAGCTACTAACAACGGAAAGCATGCAAGATCACAAGTAACAAAGACATGATAGAATCAATAATCAATCTGAAATAGCATCTCAATATCCATCGGATCCCCGCAAACACAACATGTAGAAATTACAAATAGATGATCTTGATCATGAACGGAGCTCACAAGATCTAGACATGAAAGCACAAAGGAGGAGAACCAGCCATCTAGCTACTACATGGATCCGTAGTCCAAGGATGAACTACTCACGCATCACACCGGAGGCTTGCATGGTGATGAAGAAGGCCTCCAGGGTGAATTCCCCTCTCCGACAGGGTGCCGTGAAGAGCTTCAGATCCCTCCCGATCTAGGGATGGAGATGTCGGCGGCTACAGACTCTTTCGTCGATTTTTGATCGGGCACTTAGGGTTTTCGTCCCGAGGGAATCTTATAGGCAGAAGGAGAGGCCGAGGGGGTGCTGGGGTCAGCCAGACCACCTCCTGGCGTGGGCCAGGCCTGGCCGCACGGCCAGGTGGTGTGGCCGGCCCCCAGACCTTCTCTGTCTCGTATTCTGGCATCTGATGACTTCCAGAAAAATAGGCACTTTGGCTTTTTTCCCGTCCAATTCTGAGAATATTCATTTTCTGACTTTCCTGGAACCAAAAATAGCAAAAAAAGGCAGCTGGCATTGTGGCTCTTGTTAATAGGTTAGTCCAAGAAATCATATGCAAAGTACTCCAAAGTGTGGACAAAACACAAGAAAGCCGATAAACCCAAGCATGGAACATCAAAAATTATAGCTACATTTGCAATGTATCAACCGGGCATGCTAGGTATACTGATTATGCATTGACAGTGGAAGAATTGCCTAAAGGCATGGCATGGCTAATATTGTGGCAAAAGCCAAGATCCAACCATTGTGAGGCCGTGGCATCACATGACTTGTGGATTTGGTATGCCTTCTTTGGGTTGGTTGGATCGCTCAACGACATCAATGTGTTGTAGAGGTCTCATATTTTTTCCAATTTGGCAAAAGGAGAACAACCTGCTTGCAACTACAAAGTCATGAAAAATGACTACACGTTGGGCTACTATCTTGCTGGCGACATATATCCTCCTTGGAGTAAATTTGGGAAGACTATTTCAAATCCCCAAACTAGAGTCGAGGCTATATTTGCACAATTTCAAGAAGCATCCCGCAAGAACATTAAAAGGGCTTTTGGGGTGTTGTAAAATAGGTTTGCTATTATGTGTGGTTCTACTTGTTTTTCGGATAAGAAAACCCTAAATAACATCATGACATGTTGTGTCATCCTCCACAACATGATCATAGATGACGAGAAGGACATGGGCTTGAAGTTCTTCTATGACAATGCTGGAACCCGAGTGAGGCCCCAACGCAACCCCGATCACATTGAAGATTTTCTTGAGACTTATTGGAAGACTGAAAACGGCGCCATCCATGTCCATCTCAAACAAGACATGATATAGCATCATTGGCTACGGCACGTAAGATGAAGCCCCCTCTATTATTCATGAGTTGAATCAATTTGTTTGCCCTTTGAACCTTTCGTTATTTTTTTAATTATTGGATTTGGACAATTGTTGTAATTTGATTCCAACAATAAGTGTTGTAATTTGATTGTTGGCTTATTATTTGTGTTATTTGATATTTAAACAGTTTGTAATTTGAGTTATTGTTGCATATAAAATTTATGTGTAGAATTTGTTGAAATCTCTTATGTGGTTTACGATGCCAGTTTGCATTGCATGGAACAGACACCGCAAAACGAACCCGTGAAACAGAATATTCCATTAAACGGGCTAGGTTTTCGATTTCTATCCGACGCGAGCAATTTTGATCCTGAGAAACACGTTCTCAGGGCCCTGAGAATGCGCTTTACGTGCCGCAGGTTTTCGGTGTCTACTAGAGTTGCTCTTACACCATTCATGTTCGAATTAGTAGCCACAGACTACACGGCCTCAAAGCGAGCTCCCAACCGGAGGGCAACGGTTTGCAAGCCCAGACAGGCGCATTCACGGTCCAATTCTAGGACACGTTTGACCACATGTCATCGACCCACACCTGCGCTGCCAATTAATGGTGCGCTGAACCATTGCGCCGACCGACCGCCTTCTTCGCTTCTGAAAGTGCATGTGTGTCCCCATGTATGGTTCTGTTAATTAATGACAATCTTTATGGACTTATGTTTGCATTGAGTTTACTTATAGGATTTTTCCATAGACAATGTTTGAACCATATGTTGGCTTCAAGGTTGGGAGAAGAAGAAAGTGAAGAAGATCAAGTGATGACCAAGGTGTTCAAGGAGTGATCCAAATATTGATCATGTGAGAGTTGAGCCTATGGCAAGTGTGTCTTGAAGAATAAGATGGTGTGATATATCTTGTGTACCTTCAAGACACCAACATGATAAAGAAAGAAGAAATGAAGTGCAAGTTCAAGATGATCCATCTCAAAGACATAAATTCCTTGAAGCTTGCCATCCAATGGCGTTCATGGATATGTCAATATGTGCCCAAAAGAGAGGCTCTACCATAGTGGAATATGGGGGAGCAGTTTGCAAGTCTTCACCAAGCTAGCGCAATCAAGAAAGGTGTTCCATCTTGAGATAGACAAGATCGTCGTCATCAAGCTCAAGTGGAATATGCGCAAGGCAAAGGCATGTTCTTGATAGGGTTTCCTTCTTACCGATCTCGTGGTATTAGTTGTAGAGAACGGTTTATAGCATAGATAGCCATACTATCAAGAGGGGCTCTCGAGTGAGTAACTGATACTTGAATTTTGCATCATCATTTTTAGGTCCTTTATGCACTTTTTAGAATCATATTTAACTTGATCCTTCATTATTTATGCATATTTATATGGTTTACGGGACTTTCCTACAAAGTCCTTTTTATTGGTATTTAATTTCTGGGAGGCAGAAAACCTCCCTTTTCATGTTTTTGTTGTTTCAGGACTTTCTGGACGTCAATAAATCCAATTAAAAATACCTGACAAGTTTTTCACCAGGAGAACCAAACTTGGGCCAAAGATTTAAGCGAGAGGATCCACAAGGCCCGAAAGTCCTCTCCTACTCCAGGAGGGGGTAGATCCTGCCATGCCAGAGCCTCCGGTGAGGGGGAAATCAACATCATCATCATCACCACTCCTCCTAGGTGTAGGGGAGGCATCTCCATCAACACCATCATCGTTCCCAGCACCATCTCCAAGATCCATCTTGTTCCCCTCATAATTTGTGATTGATTAAACCCCAGATATTGTTTTAAGGGCTATTTACATGTTTGTGATTGAGATCTTGTCTTTATTTGGTGAAGAGATTATATTTTTAGATTGTGTTGTAATCCATATGCTACTGGTCTGTATCATGTTTGGGACTTGTGAGTAGATCCCCATGTTCCTGAGGGCATAAGATTAATTGGCTATGATTTCCATATAATATGCAATGAGTATGTGGTCTAGTTTTCTATCATTTATATTGTTCTATGATGGTTTTATGCGAACATCGACTGCATTACTGTAACATCCCAAAACTTCAATCCAAGCTTATCAAGGTCAAATCAAGCAAAATGGGGTTAACAAAAACTTTTCCAAATTTAAAATGAAAGCATTCATATATGTGTGCATTTAAATAGGAGTTGTTTGAATTGCCATGATTGTGTGATCCTTTACTTATAAAATGTTTCGTAGGTGATTTAAACATCATCTACATCATTCCCAAACTTTTCCTAAAGAAAATCAAATAAAAAAGAATTAAAAAGGAGGAATGGTCATTTTGGCCATTTTAATCCACTACACTACTTGGAGTGTTCCTAGAACTCAATTATTAACAGAAACAATTCTTAATCTTTGTACCCCTTGCTAGTACACATAATGAGGTACCAAGGCCCACCTTTGGATCTGCTAAAAACATTATGTTACTTATTTTAAATTGCATTTGAAAATTGAATCTAGTGCATATGCATAAATCACCCCTATTTCAAAACCCCTCTATTTGAGCTCCACTTTCAAAACCCTTGCAACCAGAGACTACCTAGCACTAGTGGAGATCACTCAAAAATTTTGAAACCAAAATTCAAAAGTTTAGTTCTTGCGGCCATTTAATTAAACACTTGGCAGACAGGTTTAAACCTAAATCATAGCTCACTGTTTTGAACAGGGTTTTGCCCCCATTTGATCACCATTTAACTTCTCTGTCCCCTCTTGGTCTAACCAGGCCCTTAGCACCCACTCCCCTAGCCCCTAGTGGCATTCCCATGCCATGCCGAGCCACCCCTCGCCGGCCGACCGTGCACTCACCGCAGCAGACCATCTCCCCCTTCCTCTCCATGTCTAGGAGGTAGCCAACACCTCACCGCCCCTCTCTGTCCCTTGCCCGAGCCAAGTACTGCAGTGGACCACCGAGGAAAAACCGTGCCCAGTGCCACCACACCATGCCGGTGCCGCCCCCAGAGCGCGCTCTGTCCCCGCTTAACCAGACCGCCCCTTGGCCGCAGCCCGCGCCCGCCGCTCCGCCTTGACCTAGAGAACACCCTAGACACCCCCCGCTGGCCTCCCAATGCCTCACAGCCACCGCTCGCCGTGGACACCGCTGCCTCTGCCGCGCAGAGCGCCACCTCGCCCAGACCGCGTGCCACTGCCCCTACGGCTGCATTCAATGCCTAGAGCACCGCCAGGGAACCACACGTCGATCGCCACCCGCAGCCATGCATCTACCCCGCCGTAGCCATGTCGCCACCGTCGCCTGCCCATCCCGCTCGGTCTCACCGTCGGGCCTATAAAAGGAGCCCTCCCCAGCCTCTTCTCTCCACACCATTCCACTCTCCTCACCTCTCTAAACCTCACCCACCTCTCGCTGGAGCAAGGCGAGCTCTGCCTCGCTAGAATTGGAGCCGGAGCAGCCGCGGCAGGAGGAGAAGGGCGCCGCTGATTGCGACCACCCCAAGCTCCGCCGCAACCGTGCCTCGCCTCGCCGTCGTCTTCCACTTTGTTTGCCCACCTCGCCGACCCCGCTGGAGCCCTGGTACGTCCCCAGCAGAACCCCACTGAGCCGCTAGGGTTCGAGCTCGCCGGCGACCTGTTCGTCGTCGACGACGACCCTCAGCCGTAGATCTGCCTTCTAATCCTACATCCCACAGCACGCGTACCGTTTCGCGTGTTAAGTGCCGCTGACAAGCGGGACCCCCTGTCAGCTGAGCCCCACGCCGCGGAGCGCCACTGGGCCGGCCCACGTCGTTTCCTGCGCTAGCCCACACATTCAAATCTGGATTTTTCTTTTTAGTTAAATCAAGTTTCTGTCCACTATTTTAAAATTTAATTCTGGGAGTTTTACAAATCCAAATTGCATGAAACTAATTTTGCCTGAAAGGTATTAAGATAATATATCCAAGCCCGTTGGATCTAATTCAATTAGAGTTATGGATCTCTCCTAGTAAAAATAAGAAGACAGAAGCATTTGCAACTTGCAACATTTTTATAAAATCAACCAAGTTAGCTTTTGAGTTGATTCCAACTCTCAAAAATCACATGTCATCATATCTATCCAAATATGTAATAATATTAAGGTTTACATGCAGTGACTTTGGACTAGTACCAAAATAATGCTATATAGGCATTTCTAGTCACTTTAAATCATTAAATAATGAACTTAAACCAAAGTAATGTTGATCCAACCTTTAAATCTCATTCCCACATGTTAGAATATGTGGTGAGGACATGTGTCCACATGATACCATATTTTGGTGGTGAATATGAAATTTTAGTTAATTTTTCAATGAGTAGAAATTACTTTTCTAAAATAAAAAGAATGAAACTGTGGAATTAAACTTGTGATGCTTGTGATGATAAAAGATCATCCAAGGTGTGCCTTAGAATGCTACTTAGTTTAGTTAAGTATTGTTTGGTGATTGTGCACTCCCTATGTATTTATAGACGATAGTACCGACCAAGCTTTCGAGGAGGAGGAGTTCTACCAAGAAGAAGAAGAAGAAAACTTCAACCACTACAGCACCCAAGGCAAGCTACTATTAGCAAGCTAGCACTTTTAAGTGCAAGCCACCATTAACAATGCAAGCTAACACTTGCAAGTTTAGTGTTTAACATGCTAGGATCAACTAGATGGTTTAGCTAAGATGCCTTAGGCATGTCTTGATCAGACCCCCTTTACCTATTGGTACCCCAAGTCTCAGTTACAAGCTTTACCCTCTTAGTTTATACAAAGTTCTTTACTTGTTTAGAAGGTAGCATAAAAAATATAAAACTTGACCTATTTAGAAACCTTTAAATGTCATTCTATGGCATGAGATTGAACCCATCTTTACCACCTTAGTGAACACTCTTAACTTAGTAGTCTAGAGTAGATCCAAAAACTTGAGTCACTGTAGATGGGAACACTTGGTGAAAATGAATTATGAAAACCTTGGAATGATGAGTCATTCTATTGAGATGTTTTGACATGTGTTGAGAAACACAAATGATTGATGATGATGAAAATGTTGGGGCATGAGCCTTAACCCTTTTATAAAACTGATGGTTGGATTCGGATGAGATACCATTCCAAATTTACCGTACAACCACATTACCTGAATTGGGTAAGGCTTAGCTAGAAATTTATATGCATTAGTATTAGTTCCCTCATGTTGTCCACCTATGCAGTGCCCAAGATGACTGATGGTCATGGTTGGGAGGCCATGCTCATAGGAGAGGTGCTTATACTAGGGTGTGTAAAGGGAAGGTTATGTTTGATTATCTGCATACTAAGTATGATGATTCAGGGTTATCCCTGACAGATGTATCGAATCTTGTGGTGAAAGTGTACCACCTCTGCAGAGTGTCAAACTATTCGAATAGCCGCGTCCGTGGTTATGGACAGTTGGAATGGCCATACTGTTTTGTTGTCAGATGTTTTCTAAATACTTTGAAATGAATGACGAATCTTGACCTGACCACAACAGGGTTGTGTTTATGACAATATTTTCCCAATTTAAGTGATTCTAGAGTTTTACTTTATCTTTCTTTGCTTCAGAACTCAGCTTAGGTTTCAAACTTCACTTTATAGTTAAACATAGAGTTAGCACTTTAATCTAGATTCATAATACTTGTTAGTGGTAGTTTGCGAGTACTTAACGAGTACTCATGGCTTTTGTCCCTGGCTATTATCATGGCCAGACTATGAAGGAGACTATCAAGATGATGGCCAACAGGACGGCTATGTTAACTAGGACTATCTGCCTTCGTCATCATTGCCTGTGCCCCTGAGGATGGACCCCACCGCTACGCTTATCTTTTATTTCTGCTGCTTGTTGTATTAAGACTGGATCATGAGATCCTTATTTGTGTAAGACCTTAAGTATGGTTTGTAATGGATGATGTACTGTGATATCCAATCCGTTATGTCTCGCAAAAATTGTAATCCTGGGATTGCGAGGTATGGCATAACGGGCATCTGGGATTAAAAATCCGGGTGTTGACAATTACTTCACCTACATGGGCTTATAGGAGAATACTTTGATGCAATGATAGGGGTTGGAAGGGACATAATAGATAGAAACCGTTTTCCAATTCTTTAAGTTGCATTGGATGGATTATATGTTGGGGACCAATGAACCTATTGCTATGGTGGGAAAATGTATATCTTAATGATTCCTAGATGTTCATGTAAATGGATCTAGGACCCATCATAAGTGGTGTATTTAGTCCATACCTATGGTTGCGCCTAATTAGGCTCCACCCTAAGGGAATAAAACTTGACAATATATTCACCATATTGTGTAGAAATATTTATGCTAAGTAAATCCATGTCGCCCTCGAGAACACTTGTCACATATAAGTACACACACACTTGAGCTTGTCCTATAGCTGCATAGAGTATTGGGCTTTCTCTCATTGAGAGCATTCACTTTTTACTATTTCCTTTTAGCATTTTACATTCTTGCAAAACTACAAACCCAAAACACCAAATCTACTACATTTACTATTATTTCCTTTGACAAATTTGATAACCAATACCTTCAGCTCCTCGTGGGTTCGACAAGCTTATTGAAAAGTACTACAATTGATCTCCTGCACTTGGGAGCCTTCAAGACACTTTTCTAGCGCCGTTGCCGGGGAGCGTTGTGCTATTGGTAAGCTATTTGGTTTGGAAACTTGAAATCTGTTTTTATTCTTATTACTGCCGTTTTATCACGAATTTCGCAAACCATAGAGGATTGCAACTCACCTTATTTGAGTTCATTCACGACAACAATAAGGAGAAAGTTGTGAAGCTTACTAAACCATAAGTTGAATATCAAATTCCTATTGGTATTGTCGACAGAGCTAGGGAGATAACTTTTGCAGGTGATGGAAGCCGAACTGCTATGGGACATTTATGTGAAATTGAAGAATATGTTCCCTATTTATACTTGTAGGTATTCATGAGAATGAAGTAAGAAGGAAGCTATTATTTTCATCTTTATCTAGTAAAGCTTGTGAATGGTATAGATCTCTGGATGATGAATATCGTATTGATTGGGAAAATCTGAGAAAGGCTTTCTATCTTAAATATTATACTCCTAAAGAAGCTTATGATGATCGCTGCCATATTTATAACTTTTGGCCTCATAATGGAGAAAGTATTGCTCAAGATTGGGGGAGATTGAAGGGTATTATTCATAAAAATCTTCACCATGGTATTCCTGAAAGCATTATCTTAATAAACTTTTAAGTGAGATTGCCTCAGCATCATAGGGATTTCCTGGATAATTTTTCTGAAGGAAGTTTCACTAATAGAACTCAAAAGGAGGCAACGGATTTATTGAAAACTATTTCTCAAAATACTGAAGCTTGGGATCTTGATAAAGATAATAAGTCAGGTTTTGAATATGAATATTCATGTGTATAGAATTTCTCTACTTCTTTATTATTTGAGGAACTTAAGACCATGTTTGGTGTTGACCCTCATGTTTTAGTAGAAATTGCTAAATCTTTTGCTAACCATCTTAATGTTCCAAAGAAAGGATTTAATGTATTTGTTGAACCTCTTAAAAATTCTGCATATGTTTCTGAGGTTGTGAAACGGGTTCATCAAGTCTCATCTCCTAAGATAGAAGAAATATTTGAAGCTCCTCCTTATCCTAGCAAAGTGAAGGAAAATTTACTCACTACTATTACTAATAAGAGTGCTAGGAGATGTCATGAACCATATGAACAAATTCAAGTTCAACATCAAATTTTGGCCATTAAAGAATTGAATGAAGAAGCACCTTGTGAGATGTATCTATGTGAAGATTCTACCAATGTAATAAAAGGTAACACCACTAGAGTTGGGAAACCTATCATGTCATGTACTATTGGGACTTCATCTTATCATGGACTTTGTGATATTTGAGCAAGTATAAGCATGATTCCATATTCTCTATATCTTGAAATCAAACATGATGTTGATCCCATCCACATGGAAGAGACATGTATAACTACCCAACTTGCTAATAAAGAGTATATTTGTCCTCTTGGTATTGTTAGAGATGTTGAAGTATTAGTTGGAAAGATTAAGTATCCTGCTGATTTTATTGTGCTTGGTTGCTCCCAAGATGCATTTTTTCCTGTTATATTTGGTAGACCTTTCTTACATACTGTTGGTGCTAAAATTAATTTGCTTAAAGAGAGTTTAATTTTTCAAAGTTTACTCATAAAAACATTTAGAAAAGGAAAAAGCTCTCTAAAGACATAGTGGAGACTCTTGTTTCAGTGGCAGTTGCTTCATCGGACATGATGGAATGATATGTGCTTAATCAAGAGCCATTTAATTATGAAGAGAAAGAAGCATTAGAACAAATACTATCACAACAACCATAACAACTACATTACATATTCCACCTGATAATCTTGGAGAACTACCACCAACTAAAGGAGATCCTAGTTTTGACCTTAAACCATTGCCTGAAGATATGAAATATACATTCTTTGATGATAATAAAATATATCCTGTTATTATTAGTGCGATCCTTTTAGAGGAAGAATAATCACAATTACTTGAAGTACTAAGAGCTCATAGGTCAGCCATTGGCTATTCACTTGATGATTTGAAAGGTATAAGTCCCGCTTTATGCATGCATAAGATTAACTTGGAAGAAGATGCAAAGCCTGTTGTTGACTATCAACACCGTCTTCATCCAAGAATGAAAGAAGTGGTAAGAAAAGAGGTAATCAGACTCATTGAGGCAGGTATTATCTATCCCATAGCTAATAGTAAATGGGCAAGTCCTGTCCATTGTGTGCCTAAAAAGGGTGGAATCGCCGTGGTTCCAAATGATGAAAATAAACTTGTTGCTCAACATACTATTACTTGTCATAGAATGTGCATTGATTATAGGAAATTCAATAAGGCAACCCATAAGGATCATTATCCCTTACCATTCACTGATCAAATGCTTGAAAGATTATCCAAACACTCTCACTTTTGTTATTTAGATGGTTATTCAAGTTTCTCACAGATTCTAGTGCACAAGGATGATCAAGAGAAGACTACATTCACGTGTCCCTTTGGTACTTATTCTTATAGGAGAATTCCATTCGGTTTGTGCTATGCTCCTGCTACTTTTCAAAGATGCATGAATGCTATATTTGCTGATTATATTGAGAAAATTATGGAAGTATTTATGGATGACTTTTCTGTGTATGGTACCTCTTTTGAAAACTGCTTGTTCAACCTTAACAAAGTTTTGCAGCATTGTGAGGACCAACACTTAGTCCTAAATTGGGAGAAATGCCATTTCATGGTTGCAGAAGGTGTTGTTCTTAGACACCAAGTTTCGGGAAGAGGCATTGAAGTGGACCACGCCAAGATAGAAGCGATAGAGAAGTTACCATATCCTATGAATATAAGAGGTATAAGAAGTTTTCTTGGTCATGCTGGTTTCTATAGAAGATTTATCAAAGACTTTTCAAAAATATCCAAGCCTCTAACAAATATTTTGCAAAAAGACGTTCCATTTTATTTTAATGACGATTATGTAGAGTCTTTTAATATTTTAAAGAATGCTTTGATAAGTGTGATACATCCAAAACGTATCTACTTTCTCGAACACTTTTGCTATTGTTTCTCCTCTAAACTTGTGTGATTTGGATACAACTAACACAGACTGATGTTGTTTTCAGCAGAATTACCTTGGTGTCTAGTTTTTGTGCAGAAAATCAACTATCAGGAAAAATCCCGGAAAATATGCCAAAAATCCTATTTCACCAGAGACTCACGGAGACAGAAGACAAGACGGAGTAGGGCCACGAGGGGCCCACACCACCTGGCCACGCAGGCCAGGCCATGCCGCGCCTGGGGGTGGTGTGGCCGCCTAGGTCACCTCCTCGGCCTCCCTCTTTTCCTATAAGTTGCCTCTTGACCTAAAAACAAAGGGGGTTCGACGTTTTTCCAGAAGGAGTTCCGCTCCGCCGCCACCACCAGATTCCACGAAACAGCACCAGAAACTCTGTTCTGGCACCCTGCCGTGACGGGGAATTGGAGGAGATCATCACCATCATCATCACCATCGCTTCTCCATCGTCCATCCATGTTTCCCCCATCTATGAGTGAGTAATACCCCGTTGTAGGCTATGGGGATGGTAAGGATTGGATGAGATCGTTCATGTAATGGCATCGGATTGTTAGGGCATGGTGCCTAGTATCTTTTATTAGTGCTTTTTGACTTTGTTGCAACTTGTTATGCTTAATGCTTGTCACTAGGGCCCGAGTGCCATGATTTCAGATCTGAACATGTTATTGATTCATTATGATAGTATTGTTTTTGGTCTTACCTGCAAGTTGTATACACACGTTGTTGTCCGGAACCAATGGCCCCGAAGTGACAGCAATCGGGATAACCGGAGGGAATGGCTTTGATGTGAGGATCACATGTGTTCACGGAGTGTTAATGCTTTGCTCCCGTGCTCTATTAAAAGGAGAACCTTAATTGCCAGTAGTTCCCTTGAGGCCCCACTACAAACGGGTTGGCTGGACAAAAGATGTTGTGCAAGTTCTCATTGTGAGCACGTATGAATATATATGGAACACATGCCTATGATTATTTAGTACTTGGATGCTTTATCTTATTTATCTGCAATTGCCCTATGTGCTGATTGCTATGTGAATTTTCCTGTCCATGCAACGACTGTCCATCCATCCCTATGCCTACTGCGCTCTAATCCTACTGTTTACTGCAATTGTTACTACTGGCTTTACTTTACTACCGCTGTTACTTTACTATTGCTATTACAAAACTATTGCTACTGATAAACTGCTGTGAGCAAGATTGTTTCAAGGTGCAGTTGAATTGACAACTCAGTTGTTAAGGCTTATAAATATTCTTTGGCTCCCCTTGTGTCGAATCAATAAATTGGGTTTCACTTCCCTCGAAAATACTGCGATACACCCCCTATACTTGTGGGTCATCAAGACTATTTTCTGGCGCCGTTGCCGGGGAGCATAGCTTTATTTATCAAGTCCACTTGGAATCATTATTGTTCGCTGCCATCCATCCATCATGGGTAAGTCTCATGATGGCAAGGTTCCTATGTTACCATCCACTACAAGAAGACGTACGGTTCTGAACACCTCTGTTGCTCTTGATTCACCGTCTGTTATGAGTAAGCTCCTTACACCACCACATACACATACCACACACACTACTACTATTGCTGAATCTGAAACTTCTGATACTTATGATGTTGCTTCTAATATGATTGATAAGAGTGGTTCATTAGGTCCTTTCCTAGATGCTACGATTGCTAGAACTATAGCTGGAAAATATTGAAACTCCTAATGAAAACACTACTACACCTATTAGTTCACCTAAGTCTAGAGAAAGCTATGATATTGAAGACGGTTATATTGAGATGACTGATGAATTTATTAAAGAATGTCAAAACACCCATGATAGGAGTGCTGCTAAGAGTCTCCTTGAGAGGCGTACTATAAAACCTAAATTGTTTCCTAATGCTAAGTTTGCTGCATCTCCCATAAACATTAAAGATAAGGATTATGATTTCTCTCTTGATTTATCTTACATAACTATTGTTGAGAAAGAACCTTTTTGTTGGACTAAGAATGAGAGTGCGGTAGCACATATGACTGAGCTTTCTACCATGAGTGGCCTGTTTTCTGATGATATTAAGATGCGCACCTACTTTGTTGCTAAGATTTTCCCTTTTTCGCTGAACGGAGAAGCTAAAACTTGGTTTCATAATTTACCTCCTGGATCTATTGATAGCCCTGATTGCTTGATTAGTACTTTCCTGCAGAAATATTTTCCTCCTAGTGCTAGACATGCTATTTTGTAGGAACTTTTTGATTTTAAACAGGGAGAAAAGGAGATATTGCCTGAATCATGGGCAAGTTTTTTTCTTTGATTCATGCACAGGCTGGATGTCCGTTACCTAAGAATGAGCTTCTTGATATATTTTATAATGGACTAACCGAAGAATCTAGGACATACCTAGATAGTTGTGCTGGTTGTGTTTTTAGGAATAGGACCCCCAAGGAAGCTGTGGAATTAATGGCTAA
The DNA here is from genome assembly GCA_910589775.1 of Avena eriantha. NCBI lineage: Eukaryota > Viridiplantae > Streptophyta > Magnoliopsida > Poales > Poaceae > Avena > Avena eriantha. Next base: position 127,848,084 of record OU342743.1, on the reverse strand, counting down.
AATAAGCAAGAACTATGAAGATTGGACTCCTCCTGAACCAGCTATACCTGAAACAATTATACCTGAACCAACTATCCTTGCGCTTATACCATCATCTAAGAAGAGGGGAGTTATTAAACTAAATGATGAAGTGATGAAGGAAGCTAAGAAATGTCTTAAGGAGAAGGGAATTAAAGTTGTAGATGTCAAGAATTTACCTCCTATAGAAGAATTATGTAAGCATATCCCCCATTCATCCACTACTGAGGTACACTCTCTCCAACACTTTGATGAAGGTGATATTCCTTACCTTAAACCTCCTGATCAATGCTTAGAAGAATTTGATATTTTTATTGTTAAGCAAGATAATTTTAATAAAAGGGTGCAAAATCATCTAATGGAAAACTCTAGAGCTATTGTTGAGTTGAAGGATATTGTGGAAAGAACCTCAAATGATGTTAAAATGCTTGTTAAACATTTTCAAATGGTTCAAACTCAAATTGATCAACTTATTAAAGTGCAAAAAGACTTGCTAGTTAATGCTGCCAAAGAAAAACATGCTTATGAAATTTGAACTAGAAGTGGTGCTGCTACCCAGGATCCTCTATATCCTGAGGGCCATCCTAAAAGAATTGAGCAGGATTCTCAACAAGCTGAAAATAGTGGTACTACTCCTAAGAAAAGAAAGAAGAAATGTAAAACTATTGTAGAACCCTTTGAACCTGCTAAAGATCTTAATAGTATATCTGTCTCTGATGTTGAAACTGAAAGTGGTAATGAATAAAATGATGTTCCTGATAAAGAAAAAGTTGAAGAAGAACCTAAAAGGCACACTAAGAATACTAAATACACTAAAGAAGATTTTGTTGCTAAGAAACATGGTAGTGAGAGAGAACCTTGGGTCCAAAAACCCATGCCTTTCCCTGATAAGAAACACAAGTCAAAGGAAGATGAACACTATAATAAGTTTTGTGAATGGATGAAACCTTTATTCTTGCAACTTCCTTTGACTCATGCTATTAAATTGCCTCCCTACTCGAAGTATATGAAAGATATTATCTCTATTAAAAGGAAGATCCCTAACGAAGAAATTTCTACTTTGCTTGCTAATTATTCCTTTAATGGTAAGGTTCCAAAGAAACTTGGAGATCCAGGGATTCCAACCATTCCTTGCTCTAAAAATAGTTATGTTAGAACTGCTTTGTGTGATTTGGGGAGCAGGAGTTAGTGTTATGCCTTTTTCTCTTTATAAGAGACTTCAACTGGAAAAACTAGTACCAACTGATATATCTTTGCAAATGGCTGATAAATCTACTTCTATTCCTGTTGGTATATGTGAGGATGTACCTGTTCAAGTGGCTCATAATTGCTTGATATTAACTGATTTTGTTGTGCTTGAAATGTCTGAAGATGATAATATGTCTATTATTCTTGGGAGACCTTTTCTTAACACTGCAGGAGCTGTTATTAATTGTAATCAAGGAAAGGTGACCATTAATGTTAAGACAAAGAGCATACTGTCTATTTCCCCAAGAAGATTGATAGGACTTATGGTTTAAATTCAATTGAACATGTTGAGGGCATTCAAGTTGGAGAAATATATTGTCCCATACCAAGAGAAAAATTTGAAACTATTATGATTGGGACCATTGCTATCAAGGTTGAGGTAACATAATCATTAGCGGAATACAAAGTTTTGTTTCATATGAAATTGTTTTGGTAACAAGACTTGATCAACCTTGTTAACAAAAGGATTTCAATGAACAAAACAATGTTTTCACCATGATTATCTCCGTTTACTTTTACTTTATCTATTTTAGTTTTTGCTTTCGTTTAGTTTACTTTTCTTTTTGCTACTTCCTTGCATATTAGAGTGTCTTAGAACTTCTGAAGTTTTAGTTTGTTTTGCTTTTGCATCTAAAAAATCTTTCTGTCAGAAAATCATTCATCTATACCTGAAAATTGCTCAAAAATAAAGTGTCTCGAAAAATTCCAGAAAATTCATATTAAATTTTTACGTGAAAAAACGGGCAGAGAAGTGTCTGGGAAGTACAAGGGGGGCCCACCAGGCAGGCACACCACCTGGTGGCACGGCCAGCCCAGGGGCACGCCTGGCCATGGTGTGGGCCACCCCTGGCCCTCCACTCACTCTCTCACTTCCCACTGCTCTCTCTCCCGAGAAAACACTAGTTCATTGCTTGAAATTGTGTTATTGCTGTTCTTGCCCTCGATTTTTCGATCTCCTTGCTCAGCCCATCTTTGTTGCTGAAATTTGGAGCATTTGTTCTCCGGTATGTGACTCCTCCGCTTGTCCAAGTAGATTTGTGTTCAGTGGTTTATATCTTGAGTATTTTGCTGCTATAGGTGACATGTTTTGAGTGCTTGTAAGCTTGTTCAATGCTTAGAGATATTGTTTTGATGCATGTTTAGGCCTCTTACGAGTCCCTATGAGTAGTGCCCTTCATTATATATTCATTTTGCAATCACTTGTTTAATGGATGTTTAAATTTCAGAATATCAAAGATGAACAACCACACCTTTGGAGAAATATTTGAGAGGGACGCACCTAGGAGGTCAAGGCCTTCAAGAACAACCTCTCAGTTTAGGCCTTCCTACAACGAAGATCTCATTGCACCATGCTTTGGCAATGAAGGAGATGAGGGGTATGCTCACCCATCTACTTTTCCTTGTTATGCCTTCTTACGAGCTGCAGGGATTCTCGATGATTTCTTACTATTGGTTCAGAGGGTTGGTTTGACCTCATACATGGAAGATGAGAGTGAGCAATATGCCATGCTCACAAAAAATTTCATTGAGAGTTTCGTTTTCACCAACACCCCCTACCAGTCAATTGTTTCTTTCAGAATTTATAATTTGCCTTTTACCATGCCATTGGAAAGATTTTGCAGCATTATAGGTATATGCATGATAAGGACTGTGAAGAATATTCAAGGGCGACCCGCTGATTTGCTGGAGCTCTATCAAGGTGTGACCAATGACGATGACCGCGTAGCTCAGCGCGGGAAGATAAGAAACATCCAACTCCCAGCTCTTAGATACTTTGCCTATTATCTTGCTACTAGCATTCTTGGTAGGGAGAATTCGAGTAATATCTCCAATTATCATTTAGCCTTCCTCGCTGTTGCGCTTAATAATGATACTCGGTACAATCTTGGCTCTCTGATTGCTCGTCGCCTAGCTTCTAGGGGACCTATTTATGGGGGCATCATCGCTTCACGTATGGTTAATGCATTAGAGCTTTCTATGGATCCAAATGATACTATATTGGCACCACAAAGGCTTGACCTTGCTGCCATGAAAACACATCACTTCGTCACTTCTGACTCTAATATGGACAGGTTAGTATACAGGATGTTGTTTACTGATGGGGATGAAAGGGAGATTCCTTTGCCGCAATCTACTTTGTTCAGTGTTCACAGGAGGCCGTGGTCACGCTCCAAGGAGGAGGTGGACGAGCAGCTCCGCTTGCTTGGTTTCCATAGGCAGCACTATGAGGATGTGCCCTCCTACGATTACTCTGTGCACTACGGTGGGGCATCCTCGAGCTCGTACCAGGACGAGGGTACCTCCTCACCGTACTACGGAGGCGCTCCATCCTGGACAGCTTGGGATTGATACCCACTTAGGCCAAAAGCCTAAGCTTGGGGGAGGTACACCGACATCACACTCATCCCCATATCATGTTTTGTCGGTACTTTGTATATCCATGCTTCATTCTCTTTTTAGTTTTCGCTCTTTCTTTACTTTTGCTTTCTAAAACACAAAAAGACCAAAAATATTTCTATTGTTTCTCTTGGTTTGCTTCTTCTTCTTTTTGCCTTGGTTTGCTTCTTCCATTTGGTTTTGTTTTGATTATTCAAAAACCCAAAAATATTTTGCTTTGCTTGTTCTGCCTTTTTGGTTCTTGTTTTAAAAATCGAAAACACCAAAAATATTTGTTGTTCTTCTTTGGTTTTGTGAAGCTTGTTTCAGGGTTCAGCAGTCCTCAGTGGAATTTGGTTTCATGTTATTATTCAAGCCACACAAGTGAAGGGCAATAATGATGATTAATAACAACTTGAGGTGTGGTAAGAGGCTTGTAACAAACTCTATTTGTTTTCATTTTTGTACATATACTCATCATTGTGGGCATGCTTAGTCTATTCATGTGGGGTGTATGTTATTTATGGATGCTTAGTAGTTCTTGCTTTCTTATGATTAGCTCCAGCCCACTAATAGTTTGTAGCATGTCATGTGAATGTTTGCTTGCATTGCTCTATTCATAAATTAGTATGACACTGTGGTATCCTCCTCTGAATGTTTCACTTGAATTGACTTGGCACATGCTAACGCATGCATATGACTGAAATAATCAGTTTTGTCGGTACTTTGTATATCCATGCTTTGTTCTCTTTTTAGTTTTCGCTCTTTCTTTACTTTTGCTTTCTAAAACACAAAAATACCAAAAATATTTCTGTTGTTTCTCTTGGTTTCCTTCTTCTTCTTTTTGCCTTGGTTTGCTTCTTCCGTTTGGTTTTGTTTTGATTATTCGAAAAACCCAAAAATATTTTGCTTTGCTTGTTCTGCCTTTTTGGTTCTTGTTTTAAAAATCGAAAACACCAAAAATATTTGTTGTTCTTCTTTGGTTTTGTGAAGCTTGTTTCAGGGTTCAGTAGTCCTTAGTGGAATTTGTTTCATGTTATTATTCAAGCCACACAAGTGAAGGGAAATAATGATGATTAATGACAACTTGAGGTGTGGTAAGAGGCTCGTAACGAACTCTAGTTGTTTTCGTTTTTGTACATATACTCATCATTGTGGGCATGCTTAGTCTGTTCATGTAGGGTGTATGTTATTTATGGATGCTTAGTAGTTCTTGCTTTCTTATGATTAGCTCCAGCCCACTAATAGTTTGTAGCATGTCATGTGAATGTTTGCTTGCATTGCTCTATTCATAAATTGGTATGACACTGTGGTATCCTCCTCTGAATGTTTCACTTGAATTGACTTGGCACATGCTAACGCATGCATATGACTGAAATCATCAGTTAAGCCTTGATGAATTATTTTGCCTTGAGGGTCTTGAGTCACTTTCATGCCATGATTAGTCCTGTTTTGTTGCAAGCATGATTATGACAGTTATTGCTCCCTCGTTTGTCGCTCCCTTACTATTGCTAGCCTTCACTTACACTGAGTATGAGCTCTACTTGTGTTTCCAATTCCCCAAAACCAAAATTGCCAAGAGTCTCCACCATACCTACCTATTAGCATCATTTTTTGTTCCGTGCATATTCAATATGCCTTGTTTTCTTCCAAATAAAATGTTTGCTTGTTATGAGAAAGTTAGTTAGTAAAGCTCTCACGAACTTGATGGCACACTTTATTTCTTGCACTTAATAAACCTGAACCATTGTGACTGTCCATCAAAGTTATATGCTTGCAAATTATAGGCTAGGGATTAGCAGAACCGTGCTGTCACGGGGAACGCTTTCAACACGTGTAAATATATACCTAGTTGATATCATGTTCTTTTGTTTGCGGATGTCATCGGTGTGAAATAAAAGGGGAGCTTGTAAGTCCATGGAGTTATGTATGTGTGTTAGAGAAACACCTAGGCCGCCGGTCTAATCCATGCCTAATCATGGTGGAAACCTGCAGCATAACCATAATGAGTATCTATGAAGCATTCTTCTTATAAAAAAGAGATAGCTATTGAGAAAAGAAAAAAAAGATATGAGAAAAGAGGAAAGAGAGAAAAAAAACACCATTTTCCCATGTTAAATAAGAAGATTGCTGAGATACTCGTTGTCTGCTTGCCTTGTCATTTTGATATGGGGATTCTTCTGTATCATTGGGCAAGGGGTACCCCGTTGGCGGTTCTCCATGATACACACGTATTTACTATGAAAAGAACTTACCGGGAACTAAAGTTGAGTAGCATGAGGAGCGACCCTTGTACTCAGGGGACATGAGATTTCCATTTTATAGTCTGTGAAGCATATAACTCAGATTTGACCTCACTTTCACCTTAACCATTTAAAGATGCTTATGATAGGGGCAATGAGAGCTCAAAGCTAATGAGTACCATACTTTCAGCATTTGGAAGCCTTTCAAACAATTCAAAACCTTTTTCATTTCCTTGTTGAGTCACCTATTCTATGAGAACTTTCTTGAGAGCATAGTTGTCATTCTTAGTATAATGTGTTTGTCTCAATATAGGATTAATTGTGTTATGACTTTGATGCTTGTATCTTTGACATCTTTACTTCTAGCCTTCACTTGAATTTCAGAGGTGCCTTGGCACTCATGCTCTACAATCAAAGGCAAGCGAGATACCACTCTATCATAGCTTGTTATGATCATTGTAATGTTGTTTATGTTTATGTTTCATGCTAGTTATTATTTTTGAGTTGGAATCTCTTGATAGCTTGCAATGCCTATTAAGTAAACTTAGTTGCATACTCTTTATTATGAATTGCCTGAGTAGTTGATCATATGCTGAGAATATATACATCATATGAAGCAAATGTGTTCGTGAAAGTTTCTTTTATCGCACTCAGTTTTCAACTGAATTGCTTGAGGACAAGCAATAAGCTAAGCTTGGGGGAGTTGATACGTCCAAAATGTATCAACTTTCCTGAACACTTTTTCTATTGTTTCTCCTCTAAACTTGTGTGATTTGGATACAACTAACACGGACTGACGCTGTTTTCAGCAGAATTACCTTGGAGTCCAGTTTTTGTGCAGAAAATCAACTATGAGGAAAAATCCCGGAAAATATGCCAAAAATCCTATTTCACCAGAAGACTCACGGAGCCAGAAGACGAGACGGAGTAGGTCCACGAGGGGCCCACACCACCTGGCCGCGCGGGCCAGTCCAGGCCACGCCTGGGGGTGGCGTGGCCGCCTCGGTCACCCCCTCGGCCTCCCTCTTCGCCTATAAGTTGCCTCTTGACCTAAAAACCAAGGGGGGTTCGACGTTTTTCCAGAAGGAGTTCCGCTCCGCTGCCACCACTAGATTCCGTGAAACAGCACCAGAAACTCAGTTCTGTCACCCTGCTGGGATGGGGAATTGGAGGAGATCATCGCCATCATCATCACCATCGCTTCTCCATTGTCCATCCATGTTTCACCCATCTATGAGTGAGTAATCCCCCACTGTAGGCTACGGGGATGGTAGGGATTAGATGAGATTGTTCATGTAATGGCATCGGATTGTTAGGGCATGGTGCCTAGTATCTTTTATTAGTGCTTTTTTACTTTGTTGCGACTTGTTATGCTTAATGCTTGTCCCTAGGGCCCGAGTGCCATGATTTCAGATCTGAACATGTTATTGATTCATTATGATAGTACTGTTTTTGGTCTTACCTGCAAGTTGTATACACACGTTGTTGTCCGGAACCAATGGCCCCGAAGTGACAGCAATCGGGATAACCGGACGGAATGGCTTTGATGTGAGGATCACATGTGTTCACGGAGTGTTAATGCTTTGCTCCTGTGCTCTATTAAAAGGAGCACCTTAATTGCCGGTAGTTTCCTTGAGGCCCCGCTGCAAATGGGCTGGCAGGACAAAAGATGTTGTGTAAGTTCTCATTGCAAGCACGTATGACTATATATGGAACACATGCCTATGATTATTTAGTACTTGGATGCTTTATCTTATTTATCTGCAATTGCCTTATGTTCTTATTGCTATGTGAATTGTCTTGTCCATGCAACGCCCGTGTATCCATCCCTATGCCTATCGCGCTCCCATCCTACTGTTTACTGCAATTGTTACTACTGTCTTTACTTTACTACCGATGTTACTTTACTATTTCTATTACAAAACTATTGCTACTGATAAACTGATGTGAGTAAGATTGTTTCCAGTTGTAGCTGAATTGACAACTCAGTTGTTAAGGCTTATAAATATTCTTTGGCTCCCCTTCTGTCGAATCATTAAATTGGGTTTCACTTCCCTCGAAAATACTGCGATACACCCCTATACTTGTGGGTCATCAAAGTGCTCCTATAATTCAACCTCCTAATTGGAATTTTCCTTTTGAAATCATGTGTGATGCTAGTGACTATTCTGTAGGAGCAGTTTTAGGAAAAATAGTTGATAAAAAACTTAATGTGATATATTATGCTAGTAAGACTTTTGATGGTGCCCAAACAAATTGTGCTACAACTGAAAAAGAATTCTTGGCTGTACTTTTTGCATGTGACAAGTTTAGATCTTACATCATAGACTCTATGGTAATAGTACACACTGATCATTCTGCTATTAAATACCTTATGAATAAAAAGATGCTAAGACTAGACTCATATGATGGGTTCTTTTACTTCAAGAATTTGACCTACATATTGTAGATAGGAAAGGTGAGGACAACCCGATAGCTGATCATTTATCTAGAATGGAAAACATTCCGATAGATCCTATTCCTATTAATGATAACTTTGCAAATGAACAACTAGCAAACATTAATGTATCTGCTGCTATAGTGGCTTCACCATGGTTTGTAGATTATGCTAATTTCATAGTTGGAAAAGTAATTCCTCCACATTTCACACACCAGCAAAGGAAGAAATTCTTTTATGATCTTAGACATTATTTTTGGGATGACCCATTTCTTTATAAGAAAAGTGTAGATGATATTATTAGATGTTGTGTCCCTGAGTTTGAGCAACATGCTATCATAAGGGATTGTCATGATAGTCCTTATGGGGGACATCATGCAGGAGACCGCACTGCTGCAAAGGTATTACAATCTGGTTTTTCTTGGCCTACTTTATTTAAAGATTGTGCTAATTATGTTAAAGCTTATGACAAGTGCCAACGTGTTGGAAATATTGGCAAGAGAAATGAAATGCCTATGAATTATTCCATGCCTCTTAAACCATTTGATGTATGGGGGCTTGACTTTATGGGACCATTTCCCCTATAAAAAACAAAACATACTCATATTTTGGTTGAAGTGGATTATGTTACAAAGTGGGTTGAGGAAATTCCAACAAAAAGTGCAGACCATGCCACAACAATGAAGATGCTTAAGGACATCATCTATCCTAGGTTTGGAGTACCTAGGTTTTTAATTACTGGTGATGGTTCTCATTTTATTCATGGAGTATTTAGAAAAACTCTAGCTAAATATGGCATTAATCATAGAATTGCATCTCCATATCAACCTCAAACTAGTGGGAAAGTTGAATTAAGCAATAGGGAAATTAAAATCATATTGGAGAAGAGAGTTAATAAAGCTAGATCTGATTGGCTAACTAAAATTAATGATGCTTTATGGGCTTATAGAACTGCTTTTAAAAATCCTATGGGCATGTCTCCTTATAAAATGGTTTATAGAAAAAACATGTCATCTTCTAGTTGAATTAGAACATAAAGCTAGATAGATTGTTAAACAACTCACCTTTGATTTTAAAACTATTGGAGAGAAAAGAATTCTTGATTTAAGTTTATTAAATGAATGGAGGAACGAAGCATATGAAATTTCTAGACTATTTAAAGAAAAAGTAAAAATTTGGCATGATAAGAAAATAAAAGAAAAGGAATTCAAAGTAGGAGATCAAATATTATTGTTCAACTCTCATTTCAAGTTTTCTGTAGGGAAGTTAGCCTCAAGATGGCAGGGTCCATTAGTTGTGCTGGAGGTGTATCGCTCCGGAGCCATTCGTCTTCATGGAGACTTCAATGGTAAACCTAATCTTAATGGACAACGTCTTAAACATTGTACCGCAGGCCAAACATTTGTTAGAAGGGTTAAAGTAATGAATCTCCAAAGTCCGGAAGTCATAATTGCGAAAAATTATCCCCTACCAGATACTCAAAATCACCAATTCAAAAAGAGGTGCGTAACGATCTCGGAATATCTTCATATTTTAGGAAAGTCATTATTTTGGAAAATTAATGCGTGCCGTGAAAGAATTGGACAAAACAGAGTCCCAAGGAGGGAAAGATACTAGGTGGTGCGCCCACCCCTAGACACGCGACCCGAGGTATTTCCCTCTTTCGAAGTCTGTTTCGTCTCCGTTTCGTCCTGAATGCTTCGTCTTACCCTAAAAACCATCTATATATACTCCTCTCTACCAATCTAATATCGCATCGATTCTTTTCGAGCAAACTTTGTTTTTGCCCCTGTTTTCAGATTTCTCTCTACACCAACGCCTCCGCCATGTCTTCCAGAAACTCCTACCAGTGTTCCTCCATGGATGATGATGATGAACATGAGGGCCTTAGCCCCAAGTCAATGTGGAAGAGGAACCGGAAGAGGAAGGACTACTCCGATGATGAAGAGTATGTGGACAAGGATGATGGATATGATGAGGAGGATAAGGAGGATGATCGCAAGCTCATCACCAGCGCTGAGTACAAAGGGAGTCTCCACCCAGTTCCCATACCAATCGCTGTGGTGAGGCCAGTGCCACCTCCGAAGAAGACTAGGCGACTACTCGTATGAGCACCTGTGGAAAAATGCCAAGGCATTTCCTTGCCTCGAGAAACCCCATTGCTAACCTTAATCGCAGGGAACACATGAGAGCCGGTGGATCGAGCCCCGAGTGGAAGACCAGCAAGGAGGAAGTTGGGAAAAAGCTTTGGGAGAATTTCAAAAGATCTTTCGAAAATTTTCAACGAGCCTATGATCTCATGATGGGCGTGCTCATGGACCTCCAGCATCACCACATCTCTAAGGAGCAAGAGAAGGAGTAGGAGTAGAGACCTACTACAACAACTCAAGCTTGGGGGAGTTCCACCATACTTTATGCTTTTTAGTTATCGTATTTGCATCTAGTTCGTAATCATTAGGAGGTTTTGCTTGCATCCATTAGGTATCGATTTTCCTAAAGTTTGAAGAGATCTTAGAGCATTATCATGTATCCTTGGTTGAGTTGTTTTGAATAAAATATAAAGTATGGTGTCATACATGATTCTCTTGTCTAGAGATTTATGGGAAACACTCATGCAGATGTGCGCACCATATGTAGAAGTTTCACTTACATCTTGCCTTGAACTAAATTAACTTGAGCATGTTGGACAAGCATAGAATTACTCAACAAGCTAAACTTGCAAATAAGGAATGATCCATGCAAGGGAAGCAACACTTATTAAAAAAGGAGCATTATGAATTTGTGGTGAGATAAGGAGTTTTATAAAATAAATAGTTGGAAAGAGGAGGATGAAAAGGTGACATGAGATACTCTTATCCTACTTAGTAACCAACGAGTAAACTGAATGGTTGTCATGGGTATTTCAATACATATGCTCTATGGGGAAGTGTTTGAAAGGCAGGAACCCAAGAATTCGACTAGCCATGGAAAGTGAAAGACAAAGGTTGTTTAGAGAATATGACATGATTGAAAGACCCATGCATAAGGTTTATACTGGTTACTAAGAGGGCAAGACCGTTAACTGATGCCATACAAAAAGTGGTGAAAGTTCTTAACAAAAAGTCAAAATAGTCATGTCTATCTTGTTGTATAAACAATTCTCTTTTCCACTATTTGTTTTATGAGAAACTTATTTTTATTACAAAGGCATATCCAAAGGTTAAATTAAAAGCTGGTAAAATCCATGCAAAGCTATTAAAGATAGCGGAGTGTGTGATAAATTTGAGACTTGTTCAATTGTCCAACATGTAGTGGTTAGTTTTTGTGTAAAAAGTAAGGGGTAAGTGATAATATCTATCTATGTAGCCCATATGTGCATGGAGGTTAGTTCATATTTCTTTTGGAAAAATTAATATGCATAGGTTGATGACGCCATGCTTGTATTTTCTTGTCAACCATAAGCTCATTGATACATGATCATGATCTATTCGCTTATTTGCTCGAGGACGAGCAAAGGTTTAAGCTTGAGGAAGTTGATACTTGCATTTTGCATCATCATTTTTAGGACCTTTATGAACTACTTAGAATCATATTTACCTTGATCCTTCATTATTTATGCATATTTAGATGGGTTACGGGTCTTTCCTATAAAGTCCCTTTCATTGGTATTAATTTCTAGGAGGCAAAAACCTCCTTTTTCATGTTTTTGTTGTTTCAGGACCTTCTGGATGTCAATAAATTGAAGAAAAATTACCTGACAAGATCTCCACCAGGAGAACCAACTTGGGCCAAAGAATGAAGTGAGAGGAGCCATGAGGCCCGAAAGAGGCCAGGTAGCGCGCCTACCCCCTAGGTACGCCACACAGGCTCTTTCGGCCCTCAAGTATCATCTCAGCTCCTCCTTTTTACAGACGCCTTCATATCGCCAGAAAACCTATGCCACATTTTCCTCGATTTACAGAGGCGGTGGCGGAGGCGAAAATCCACTCCTACTTTGGGAGGGGGCAGATCCTGCCGTGTCGGAGCCTCGGGTGAGGGGGAAATCGACGCCATCGTCATCATCACTCCTCCTAGGTGTAGGGGGAGGCTGATACGTCCATTTTGCATCACTATTCTATATCATAATTTACTGTTATTCATTGATATATTTCATATTAAGAGATGATACTTATGTTATTTCATTTGTTTTTGCATGGTTGATGCCTTTTGGAGGATGGACCGCTGAAGTCAGGATTCTGATGCAAAAGGCATTGTTTGGAGGTGAAATTCGCGAAGATCATAAAATCCTAGAAAATACAAGGAAAATTCTATTTTTACAGAAAAACGAAGGATGCCAGAAGGGGGAGCGGAGTTGGCCCACTAGGGGCCCACACCACCCCCTAGCACGGGCCACCCCTTGCCCCGCCACTAGGTGGTGTGGCCACCCTAGCCCACCTCCATCTCTCCCCTTTCGTGTATATTATCCCCACAAAACCCGAAGCCTCGGGGAGAAACCATAGAAATATTCCGCCGCCTCTGTGGGGCGGAAAACTTCAGAGAGATAAAGAGCTCTCCGGCAGGCAGAAATCTGTCATGGAAATTCCTTCCCGGAGAGGGGAGATCATCGCCATGAACACCATCATCAAGATGGACTTCATCGGGATCATCATCATCATCTCCATCATCATCTCCACCAGCACCAGCACCACCACTCCATACCGCTATAATAATTGGGTTGAATCTTGCATAGTTCTTAGGGAAACTTTCTCGGTGTTGATTACTTGTTGTAGTTGATGCTACTGAGTGGAACCATTGAATTATCGTTTATGTTCAAATTGTTACTTATCATTATTCCATCTCTAATCTTGATCCATATGATGTCTTGTGAGTAGCTCGTTTAGTTCTTGAGGACATGGGAGAAGTCATGTTGTTAGTAGTGGAATTGTGTTGAGAAAGATTCAATAGTTTGTTATTTAAGTTGTGGTGTTATTCTTCTAGTGGTGTGATGTGAACGTCGACTACATGACACTTCACCTTTATGGGCCTAGGGGAATGCATTGTGTATTTGGCTACTAATCGTAGGGGTTGCCGGAGTGACAGAAACCTGAACCCCCGTTAGGAAACCTTTGCACAAGGGAGGTTAGGATATCAGAGTTTAAAGCTGTGGTTAGGTTTCTATCTTAATTACTTTCTTGTACTTGCGGATGCTTGCAAGGGGTATAATCACAAGTATGTATTAGTCCTAGGAAGGTCGGTACATTAGCACAGGTTCACCCATACAACACTTATCAAACTAAAGAAGATTAATCAACTATATGAAGCGAAAGCACTTGACGATATTCCCGTGTGTCCTCGAGAATGTTTGGTCATCTTAAGTAATACAACGAACTTGTACTTTGCTAAAGAAAGGATTGGGCCACTTGCGGCATCTATTATTATTGCCTTTTATTTACCCATACTTTATTTACCTGCATTATCAAAAACTCCTAAAAATCTGTTTGCTGAGTATTTATAGAGAATTCCTGCTCCAAGCCACTCGTCAACACCTTCTGCTCCTCGTTGGGTTCGACACTCTTACTTATCGAAAATATTGCGATACACTCCCTATACTTGTGGGTCATTAAGACTATTTTCCGGCGTCGTTGCCGGGGATTGAAGCGCTATTGGAGAGTGGAACTGGTAAAGAAAACTTCTACTGTGAGTATTGTTTATTTCTGTTAGTTACTTTATTTTCAGTATGGATAATTCGCTTAGTTTCTTATTTCGTAATGCTACTACCACTGCTAAGGTAGTAGATGAACCACCATCTGCTGAGAATGATACTTTGAAGATACCTACGAGAATTGTTAATCGTGTTATGGATAACTACTATTTTGGAGATGGAACTGTCCATCCCGGTGATCATTTGCTCTTTATACACAAATTATGCGGGTTGTTTAAGTGTGCAGGCATTACAATAGATCAAGTCAAGAAGAAGTTATTCTCATTATCACTGAAAGGAAGAGCTGAGGAATGGTATAAGCTGCTGAAGAATGGTCAATCTCTTGAATGGGGGGAAATAGTGCCGCTCTTTTATTCCAATATTTATCCTCCTAGTGAGATTCATAAAGATTGGAGACAAATATACAACTTTTGGCCTCTTGATGGAGAGAGTACAGCTCAAGCTTGGGGGAGATTCAAGTTACTAATGCTCAAATGTCCTATTCATGAGCTCCCTAACAATATTATAATCAATAACTTTATGCAAAACTTTCTCTTCATGATAAGGATCTATTGGATGCTTCTTTTGCTGGATCATTTACACACATGAAAGAAGAAACTAAATGGGATCTTCTAGACCGTATTCAAGACAATGCTGAAGTATGGGAAAATGATAAACGAAGAAAGTCAGGTATAAATTATGATTATGAATGCATTGAATATTTTATGGGAACTGATGATTTTCAGAATATTAGTAATTCTTATGGTCTAGACTCTCAAGCTATTGCAAGTTATTTTAAAGATTTTGCTTCTTATATTGAAATTCCTAAAAAAAGTGGAATAAGTATCATGCACCTTATAAAGATATTATTAATGGTGTTCCTGCAAGAAATAATAAAGTTTATACTGCTAATCATGTTTTACCCAAACCTTACTGATGAGGGTTTAACTCATCAATGCCCATTGTTATGGACTTGGGTTTTGGAGAAGAAGGGAGCGCTGGAAGCATCAATCGGCTATCAAACAAGCACACAGGGGACTCGAAGATTTACCCAGGTTTAGGCCTCGTAGAGGTCCCTACTCTTGGTTGTCTGCTCGTGGAATTAACAGAGGAATCGAAGATTACAATGGTGCACAGATGCAATCTGGCGAGGGTTGTGGAAACTAGGGTTGCGTGTGTCCTCCTCGCCGCCCCCTCCTAGCCTTTATATACACAGACTAGGTCTTAGGTAGCAGGTCGAGTTGGTTACAGGTTAGGGTTTTCCCTTTAACTTTCTATCTTTAGCTTCTTCTTGTTCCGCAAGCAATCGAGAGTCTGTAGGTTACTCGAGTTCTCCATTTGGGCCTTGACAACGCCGTGGACCTCTGTCGTATTTAGGCCGAATATACCAAGCTCGAGTACCTGTAGGGTATACCCATGTCAGTAGCCCCCGAGTGCCCAGTGGAATCGCAGATTTGACTGGGGACTTTATGAAGCTTGTCGAGTGCATGAATGAGTATATTTTCGACTGTCCTGTTTGTGTCATAGGGATTGTTGATGTGCGTGCCTGTTTAACCGATGTATCGGTATCATTTAACTACCTTAGGGTAAAACAACGCAATCTACTCGAACTCGAGTCCTCAGACTCGAATTCGGAAAAGTGCTGGTGTAATTCGACTCAAGTCGTGGAGGTCTTACAGGAGTCGAACTCCAGTATATGTGTGTAAGGACTCGACGCGTCAGTCAAGGCATGTTCATCGTACATGTAGGTACGGATATATTTCTGGTAGTGTGCAGTGAATGCGTTGCCAGGCCTTATTCAGGTCTTATCTTCACACTGCAAGCGTGGCATCCGAATTTTGTCATCGTGGAGATGATTCGGGTGACCCAGGAGACGCGGTCTCTTTGTAGGGAAAAATCATAAGGCGGTGTCGCCATAAACTTCGAGTGTGGATGTTATCGACACACAGTACGATGTACAAATAATCATAGGGTGCACGACCATCGCTCCCTATGGGAGTAGCCCCCAAGTGCCTGGTTGTGTTGAAGACTTAGGCAGGGACTAAAGAACTTTTGTGACTACTGTCGTCTTTTGTTTGCTTGTTTTAGTCGAATTTGTTTCCGGTGCTCCCTATGGGAGTAACCCATGATCCATAGTCGAATCATAGATTCGATTGGTTGGGTATGCTTTGGATGTCCTTATTCCTGCAAAAAGAAAATCGTAGGGTGCATGACCAGCGCTCCCTATGGGAGTAGCCCCTGAGTGCTTGGTGGAGTCGAAGACTCGAGCAAGGACTAAAGTAGTCGAATTCTTCTACTACTGAATTTTGATGACGTCAGTGCTGACGATGTGATGATCTCAGTTGCCCGCGTGAGCGGTTTTGACGGGACGTGACGAGCGGTGGGTCCCATTTTCTGACCCTGACTTGACCGGGCGTGCGTAATCTTTGTTTTAACTACGCCTCCTCGATTTCCGCGCGTAGTGGGGGATGGTTCGCGTTTCTGGTCCTCCAAGTGTCGATCACGATGGATGCCACGCGTTTGATAGGGTTTTTGCTGGCCGTTGGATTACATCTTCCCGGGGGTTAAGTAGCAGTGATGCGATGGGAATTTTTCGCATCTGCTCTTTTCTCTGCGTTTGCCTCTGGCTCCATTGCTGCTCCTCCTCTGCTTCCTAGAGTTCATATTTCTCGCGGCACTAGACCAGCTCCGCGTATTCCCTAGTTACTTCCTCCGGTCGCATCACCACCGCAGGATGGGGAAGAAGAAAGGAGGTCCCGCGGCTGAATCCGCCACTACCACTGTTGCTGCCAAGAAGAAGGGCAGCTCCACCGCTGCGGGCACCAGCACCGCCGTCGCCGGGAAGAAGAAGGGCGCGGGCACTCGCGTCACCAATGGCGTGTGGCGCACGTCCATTATCAAGTCTTCTGAGCTCCGTATTTTGCGCCAAGACAGAGTTCTGTCTTCAATTGTTGCTGACTCCCGAGTCCTAGGTGGTGAGGTAACCCCTTGTCCTCCTGCCGGTTTCCAGGTGATGTTCCTAGCGTTCATCATCCGTGGTCTCTCGCTGCCCCTGCATCCTTTCTTCAGGGGCCTTCTTTGCTTCTATGGGCTCCAGCTGCACCAGTTGTCCCCCAATTCCATCCTTCATGTAGCTTGCTACATTACACTTTGCGAGTGCTGGCTCGGAATCGAGCCACACTTTGGTCTCTTCAAACGTCTCTTCAAGCTGAAGCGCCAGTCGGCGTCTGGCTCCGTAGTCTACGATGTAGGAGGCTGCAGTATCCACGTCAAGCCCTCCGTCATGTACTTCGACATCAAACTCATCGCGTCCGTCCAAGGGTGGAGGGACAAGTGGTTCTACATCCGCAACCAGAAGGCTGATGGAGACCACTTCGGACTCGCGCCTTTCAATCTCGCGGTGCCATCCAAGAGGAGGCGCTCCTGGAAGAACGTGGTGATGCCCGGCGAGTCTGAGGAGACAGATGTGCTGTACGAGCGCGCCTGCGACCTAGAGAGTCGCATGGGTAAAGAAGAGGGAGGATGCGCCCTTATTCGCACGTGGTTGCCGCGTCCAGCCCCTGCAGGCCAGAGTCCACCCTATGTTCCAATGGGTTGGCATGGACGATGTCACTCGTGTATCTGCTGATGGCATTTCCGCGACTGAGGTAGATAAAAGGGTGCGAATGGTCACCAAGTACACCTCCAAGGATGTACTCCCCAGTGAACTGGTCGTACCTCCATTCGATGCTACTAATCCTCCACCTGAGGTATGTTTGTGCTACAAAGTAGCTTTGTTTGTCGAATGCTTCTTTTTCCTTGACTTTTGCTGACTTATTTTCTGTATGCAGGATTGGAAGGTGTCTCCCTACATGCCCCCTCTTCCCGAGGGGGTTATTCCTCGTGAAGCTTTAGAAGAGGACGAGTCGGAGTCGACCGTCCCATCTGATGTGGAGGAGGAAGCCCCCGAATCTAGCAGTCCGGATACTCGCAAGCGTTCGCGTAGCAAGGATTCGGATGCATCATCTCCTTCGACTCCGGAAGACGCAGCTACTGGTGCAGAGTCGCCGATACCTGTTGTTCCTGTGAGCATTGTGGCGCCGTCTTCCCGTAAGAAGATGCGGCTGCCAAGGAGCCGTGGTCGCAATCGGGGGGTCAAACCTTCGATTTTGACAAGTTTGATTGGTAAGCATACGAGTCTTCTCTTTGGTTCTTCTTTGGAGTTGCATTTTCTTGATGCTGGTTTTATTCTGCAGTCAGCCGGCGTCGTCATCTTCTGGCGATATCCAAATTTTGAAAGAGCCTGGAGTCGCATCTTCCAAAGCCAAGAAGGTGGCTGAGCGGACTTCTTCTCCTCCACTGGCAGCCCACTCCGGGCATAATTCATCAAGTTCTCCACACGATGTGGAGCATCAGATGGTTATCCGGACAACTGCACGTCAATCAACTTCGGAGTCACTGGAGGATCATGTATGTGTAGTGTTGCTTCTTCTAATTTTTGTAGTCGAGTTTATCATTCACATCATCCATTGATCCTTTACTGTTTCTCCTGTCGCAGCTAATTGTGAAGGAAGCTGCTCGTCTGGCAGAGCAAGTGCTTGCGATGGGTCACCAGCATGCAATGCTGGACAATCGCCATCACGTAGTTGAAAGTGAGTGTTGTTTGCTTCTTCTTCTTCATCCTTGTGATATATTCGACTGACGATCTATCTTTGTTTGTTTCACAGCCGAGCATAATGCACTCCTTCGCGATGTCGCTTCCCTCGAAAAGGCGCTCGCCGTGGCGGTGAAGAATCGCGATGAGGCAATCGCAGCACATGATGAATCGCGGAAACGCGAAGAGGATCTACGCGCTTCCATCGCAGCTAGGGAGAAGTTGTTCGAAGAACAACTTCTCGTGATTGCCAAGGCTCTCTTAGGTATTCCCTTATCTAGATTTTCGTCGTGTCCCTTCTTTCGAATTTGTTGTTGTGTTGACTTTTGTGTCAACGCTTGATTCTTGTGTATATGCCAGCGGTCTGAGCTTTGACGCCGAGGTACTCTATTGTGATGATGCCTTGGCAGGTGCCATCGCGGCAGTCGAAGATCCCAGTGTTGCTGCTCAGGGGACGCTCACCAAGGCCAAGGGCGTGCTCAGTCGCCTTCGTGAGGAGCTGGCGCCCAAGGCTGAGTTAATCGAAAATGTAGATGATCTGGTGGAGTCCTTTGCTGGAGGCATTCCTGCAGGCTTCAAAAACTCACTCCGTTCGGCTGGCGCTTCGATGTCACTCGCGATAGTTCAAGCCCATGGAGTCAAGGTTGATCCTGCTGCAGTCTCCAAGGAAATGCCTGTCAGCGCGGATGGCCAACAGGTAGCCTTTGCTCCTTTCGCAACTGCTTGTGGCAAGTACGGGCCGCAGCTAATCAACACAGTTGCGAAGTACTCTGAGGAACTGCAACGAGCCAAGAAGGCGGTGAAGGCTATGGCATCAAGGGCCGGCGGGAAGTCTATGGCATCTGATACTGCCATAGACTCGATGAGGCCCCCAAAGCCGAAGTCTAAGTCGAAGAAGCCAGTTACTCCTCAGTAGTCATGTCTATAATAGTTAAATAGCCTGTCTCTTTTGTCGGGAACATGCGTTTGGCGAGTGTTGATACTTTATTATGCTTGAATGCAATCGAGTCTTTTGTCCATGCATCGCCTTAGTCTTCTTATTATTTCTTGCTTTGGCTTGTGATAGGGAACATCAGTGGTCCTTCGAGTGAACCTCGGAATATGTCATCCACTAATGATACTTTGGCACAGTCGCGCTCAAGGGTGGATGAGCTATCTCTGCTCTCGCGACTTCGTGACCGCGTGAAGAAGTTGGAGCGCGAACTGCCTGTGCTCTGTGGAAACACGGATATATGGAAGTCGAGGGCGGAGAAAGCCGCCGCCTGGGAGCAGTATCTGCTAGGGGAGGTGACGCAGCTGGGCGACCAATTCAAGTGTTAGCTTTCTTCTTCCTTGTCTTTTCTTGTAGCCACTCGTGGTAGTTCATTGTGTTCATACTTTTGCCTTTGCTTGGTATAGTTGTCAGTGCACGCCATCTGCAAGATGAGAAGGACAGGATTGCCATTCGTATGAATGATCTGACCCAAGAGTAGCTTTAGGCAAGTGGATACTTCTGGGTGGATCATGATCGTGCAATCGCACTTGCGACCCTACAGGATTGTGCTTCGCGAGTGCTTCACTTCCTGAAGAATTCGCAACCGTGCTTGAGGAATATTGATCAGACGATGTTCCCGTTGGACGTCGTTCCATCGAGCCTGCTAGCCCTTCTTGCCAAATTTCAAGATTTAAGTGCAGTCCGCGAGTGTGTACGATAACATTTAGTGGCTAGTGCCAAGGCTGCTCTGTCGCTGGTGCGACTGCACATGCCTGATGTGGATGTTGCAGCAGTTGCTGCCGGACCGCTAGCGCCGCCAGCAGGTTCGACTTGGAACATGGTTCCTCACTACCAGGCGGTGGATCACCCAGCGGAGGAAATCGTCGATTTCTTCGAGGAGCAGACAAACGTTCCTTTGTTGCAACAGTAGTTTAGTTTGTGTCCTGCACATAGTTGCACCAGTGTTGTAAATTTCATATATATATGTTGTGTATAATTGATTGACATTGATGTATATAAAGAGCTTGTTAGCGTGTATGTTTTGCGAGTGCATTGCACTATGCGATTCCTTTTCGTTAGCCTGACTTGTGTTTATCTCAGCACCTTGCCAACCTATTAGGTGCGTTGCAACTGGGTTGGTGTTTGCCAAGGGTTCGATTAGTGCGTCAGCTACTCAGGATATCGCGCTAGTTCGTAGAACAAATGTGTATAGGGTGGCGTAGCCCCCGAGTGGATAATTTGCAAAAAATAAAACGAACATAGAGTTTTGGGGCACTTAGCTTTATTTATTTGTAGGATAGTATGGGGTACAATGTGTGTCTAAGTAGCCTTGGCTGAGTAGCCTTATTTGCAATGTAAAAATAAAAGACGACTAAGGGTAGAAGCGTCGCAGCTGCACGACGTTCTAGAGGTTGGAGTATGCGACTCCTGTCTCGAAATCTTTAAGGTCATAGGCGCCACCAGGGATTACTTATGTAATCACGTATGGTCCCTCCCAGGGGGACTCGAGCTTGAGATGCCCTTGCTGTTTCAGTCGTAGGACAAGGTCTCCTTCGACGAAGGACCTGGGGCGTAGCCTTCTGCTGTGGTAGTTGCACAGGTTCTGTTGGTAGATCGTTGATCTTTCCGCAGCGATTTCCCGTGCCTCGTCAAGGAGGTCGACAGAGTCTTCGAGTGCAAGAGTTGACTCCTGCTCGTTGTAAGCTACCACTTGTGGTGCTTTGTATCCTACCTTTGCAGGTAGCACCGCTTCAGCACCGTGCACCATGAAGAACGGGTTGTACCCCGTGGCACTGTTTGGAGTTGTGCGCAGGCTCCAGAGTACCGAGATTAGCTCGTCTGGCGAGCAGCCTGCGGCTTGTTCGAGTGGCCTGAGGAGTCGCTTCTTGATGCCACCGCAGACGAGCCCGTTGGGTTTTCCGCCCAAACCTTTGGTCTGTGGATGTGCTACGGAGGCATAGCTTACGTTGATTCCCAGATTCTCACAGAATTCTTGGAACTCCTTGGATGTGAAGTTCGTCCTGTTGTCCGTGATGATGCTATGTGGTACGCCAAAGCGATAGACAATGGACTCGAAGAACTTGACTGCGTTGTATCCTGACTGGTTAGTCACTGGCATGGCCTCTGTCCACTTGGTGAATTTGTCGATTGCGACTAAGAGGTAGATGTAGCCTCCTCGCGAGGACTTTGGGAGCTTGCCGACCATGTCGAGTCCCAATTGCATGAAGGGTCAGGCCAATGGAATTGGTCGGAGCTCCACGCCAGGTGCGTGTGGTTTGTCCACGAATCGATGGCAAGTGTTGCATTTTTGGACGATGTCCTTGGCGTCACGCATGGTCGTAGGCCAGTAGAATCCAGCTCGTAGAGCTTTCGCAATGAGGGTGCGACTGCCGGCGTGGTGCCCACAAGTCCCCTCATGGATGTCGAGGAGAACGGCTCTTCCATCAGCGTTTGAGACGCATAGTTGGAGTACTCCTGTGATGCCATGCTTGTATAGTTCGCTGTTGATAACAGCGAATGCCTTGGATTGCTGCGCAATGTGTCGTGCGTCAGTCAGATCGTCCGACAACCTCTTGCTGAGAAGGTATGTGATGTACGGTTGAGTCCAAGATGGCTCGATTATCATGACGCTCATCGGTCCTTAGAGTCATGTGTCAATCTCCAAGTCATCGAGTGCCATTGGTTCATTGGGCGGCACAGCCCCCGAGTCCGTTGTTGCGCTTGTTTTCTTCTCTGTGGCCTTTGTCTTGATGGAGCGTTCGCAGATGCGCTTAAGAAATACCCCAGGTGGTATGGGGGCGCAGGTACAGCCAATGTTGGCGAGTGCGTCCGCCTCTTCATTGCTTTTGCGGCCTATGTGTCGTAGCTCGCAACCGTCGAAGTCCCCTTCGAGTGTGTCGTAGAGGTCGCTGTAGGCGATCATGTTGTCGTTCAGTGTGTCGCACTCGTGCATTGTTTGGTTGACGACCAGCTTGGAGTCGCCGTATATTATGAGCCTCTTAGCGCCGCAAGATTTTGCCATCCTCATCCCGTGTAGCAGGGCCTCGTATTCAGCTTCATTGTTGGAGGCGATGAACTGCATTCTCAGAATATATTTCAGCTTGTCTCCCTGGGGCGATGTTAGTATGACACCTGCGCCAGCTCCATCCTTTTGCTTGGATCCGTCGAAGTGCATTGTCCAGAGGTAGGACATATCTGGTTTTTCAGGGAGCTGGTTCTCCATCCAGTGTACGAGGAAGTCAGGGAGAACTTGCGACTTGATTGCGTCGCGCTTTTCATATGTAATGTCTCGTGGAGACAGTTCGATTCCCCAAAGCGCGACTCGCCCGGTGGCGTCGGGATTGTTAAGGATATGTCCAAGCGGGGCGTCGTTGACCACCATGATTGGGTGTTCCTGGAAGTAGTGGCGTAGTCGCCTAGCTGTCATGAAGACACCATATGCTAGCTTCTGGTAGTGCGGGTACCACTGCTTTGTTGGCATGAGCACCTCGCTGAGGTAGTAGACTGGGCGCTGTACCTCGTGGACCTTGTTTTCATCGGCTCGCTCCACCACGAGCACCGTGCTGACCACCTGGTTGGTGGCGGAGATGTAAAGCAACAGTGGTTCCCTTTCGCGTGGGGTAACTAGTACTTGTGAGGTAGACAGTAGATGCTTGAGGTCTTCGAATGCTTCCTGTGCCTCATTGGTCCATTCGAACTTGTCAGCTTTGCGGAGAAGTTGGTAGAAGGGCAGTGCCTTTTTGCCCATTTGACTGACGAATCGACTGAGCACCGCGATTCGTCCAGCCAGCTGCTGTACACCTCTTATGTTCTTCGGCTTCTCCATGGCCAGTATGGCTTTTATTTTCTTCGGGTTCGCCTCGATCCCTCTCGTGGAGATGAGATACCAGAGTAGTTGCCCAAATGGTACACCGAAGGTGCACTTGTCCGGATTGAGCTTGATCCGGTAGCGGTCGAGGTTGGCGAAGGTTTTGCGTAAATCGTCGATTAGTGAAGGTTCCTCTTTGGTCTTGATTACGATGTCGTCAACATAAACTTGGATGTTGCGACCAAGTTGGTTCTTTGAGGCAAGCCTGCATGCACTGCTGGTAGGTGGCCCCTGCATTTTTTAGCCCGAAGGGCGTTGTGTTATAGCAGAACACACCAAAAGGCGTTGTAAACGCCGTTTTCTCTTGATCCTCCTCCTTCATTCAAATCTGATTGTAGCCTGAGTAGGCGTCGAGGAAGCAGAGGCGCTCACATCCCACGGTGGAGTCGATGATCTAGTCGATTCGTGGCAGCGAGAAGTGGTCCTTCGGGCAGTGCTTATTCAGAGAGGTGAAATCCACGCACATCCGTAGGATATCCGTGTCCTTTTTTGGTACTAGCACCGTGTTGGTGAGCCAAGTGCTTTCCTTGATCTCGCGTATGAATTTGGCGTCGAGGAGTCTGTTGATCTCCATTCCGACTGCTTTTGCTCTTGGTTCAGACAGTCGCCGAATTGTTTGTTTGACTGGCCTTGCGTCTGGGTTGACATTGAGTGCGTGCTCGGTGAATTCCCTGGGAACTCCTGGCATGTCCGCAGGACACCAGGCGAAGATTTCCTAGTGCTCACAGAGGAATTCGACGAGCGCGAGTTCCTATGCGGAACTCAAGTTGTTGGCGATGAGAGCCGTCTTGTTCGGGTACGTTGGGTGGACCTAGATTTTCTTGGTGTGCACCGACGAGTCGAAGGACAGATCGAGTGAGCTAGGCCTGCTCAGGGGAGGCAGACTGTTGTCTGTCGACTCCTTCAATCTTGCGAGTTCCTCCTACATGCCGAAGGACTAGGAGGTTCTGTTGAATTCCCGGTCGCGGCTGTCAGACCTCTCGAAGCTCCCGTTGATTGTGATGATGCTGTTTGGACCTAGCATTTTCATCTGCAGATAGGCGTAGTGTGGTACTGCCATGAACCTAGTGAACGTGATGCGTCCGAGGATGCAGTGGTACTGTGAAGGCCAGTCGATGCGCTCGCGCTGAAAGTTTTTCAGCATGCCGAAGATGACGTCGAGGTTGATTTTTCCTAGGGGATATACGCCCTTGCTTGGGACGATGCCGTGAAATGTCGTGTCTGAGGCCTCCAGGCATGTCAGAGGGATCCTCATTGCTCGCAAGGTGCTTGCGAACATGAGGTTGATGCCGCTTCCGCCATCCATGAATACGCGACTCATCTCGAAGCCTCCGATCTGCGCCTCGAGTACAAGGGGACAATGGCCTAGACGACGGACTTGGGGCGGGTGGTCACGCTTGTCGAAGGTAACGCAGGAGTCGCTTCCACTGAGGTACTCAGTGGTGGATGGTGGAGAGTTTGTCCCCAAGTTAACTTGGCAAGTGATGTCCTTCTGCACCCGATTCGAGGGGCGTCCCTTTTGGATCATCATGGTACCCATGGCTCGTGGGTATGGCTCGCCGCCCTGATTGTGGACTGGTGCGGCTACAAGTGGTGGTGGTCCAGGTGGTGGTGGAGGAGCTCCATGTGCCACGGCGCCTGGGGCGGCTCCATAGCGCCTGTTGACCGCATCGCGATTCATCCGAGCCAGGCCCTCATGGAGTTTGAGGAACTCGCGGCAATCCTTGAGGAGGTGGCTGGACTTCTTTTTACCGTCGTGCTTGTTGATATAGAAGTGCACGGTGCATGGTCCGGACAGTTTGGTTGTTGTGGGTGCCTCTTCGCGAGTGTGGCCCTGCCACACCTGCGTGGTTTTCCCGGAGTCGCGGTATCCACCGCTGCGGTAGCCGTTGTTGCGGCCATCATCGCGTTTGTCGGCGTAATCGGACGTGACCATGTTGACATCGTCGCGGTCGTCATAGGTGCGCATTCGCTGCTTGCCTCGGCGGTCTACGCCCAAGGTCTTCATCATTGTCGGAGTAGGTGCAGTTTCACACCGAATCTTCTCCATCGGCCCACTGATTCGTGATCTCCATGAGATGGTCAATTGTTTTGGGCTTCGAGCGACCCAGCGCCTCCCTGAGTTCCATGCGGCGAACACCGCCGTTGAATGTGTCGATCGTGCGATCCTCCGAGATGTTTTCTGCGGAGTTCTTGATGATATACCACCTTTGGATGTATGAGCGTAGCGATTTGCCTGACCTTTGCTGGCAGTTTCTCAGTTCTTCGATTGATGCGGCCTCTTGTAAGTGCCCTTGAAGTTGCGCACAAAGCTATAGGCCAGCTCTTCCCAGCTGCGAATGGATCCGCGCGGGAGGTTATTGAGCCATGCGCGGGTGGCGCCCTGCAGCTGTAGCTGCAACCATTGCATTCATGTGCTTCGACTCCCACCATGGAGCCTGACAGAGGAGATGTGGTCCTCCAACCAGATTTTTGGGTCCTGCAGGCTGTCAATCTTTGGGTTCTCCGATGGGAGTTTGAACCCCTTGGGCATTCGCTTCTGCCTGATGGCTCTGCTGAAGCATCTGGTGCCGCAGAGCTCCACGTCTTCATCCTCTGGGTCAGTCGATCGGGCACGTCATGCCCTTGACTTGTCGATTTTGCACTGCGTGATGTCATCGCGTGCATCATAGTCGTGGTCGTGTCACCGTGAGCGGCGACGTCGAGACAGATCGTGACTGTCGTTGCTAGACGATGGTGAGGAATAGCGTTTTGCCAGAGCCTTGCTTTTCTTTGGTTCCGGCGTAGGCTCTTTATCAAGAGCAGCTTCGACTAACCCCAAGCCCGTGATCATAGATCGGTGCATGGTGGCTCGGGGGGTGGCTGGTTGTTGAGGAGGTACATAGTGGCCGCTGTCACCGCAGCTTGCAGCATCTTTGGGACCCCATTGCCCCGTGTGTCGACTGTCATAGAGTTGAAGTCGAGGACTTCCGCAGCTTCTATGCGCTCCTGCTCAGTGAGGTGGGCCATTCGAGATCGCCACTTGTTGGCCACGTACTCGTTGCCCTTTGAGGAAGATCCTTCGTGGGAGGAGAGCCCGGCTCTTCGAAGGCTTGACTCGTCCGCCGCCTTTTTACGCGCTTCGAGTTGCGCAGTCGTGTGTAGCTAGCATCTGTACTCCTCCTTTAGTAGCCAATGGTAGACCATCAACAGTTCTTGCAGCGTTCCTGGAGGTAGAGGGTTGCCTCACAGAACTTCTCGACAATGGGCCCATTCGAGATCATTGAGCCTGATCACGATGTGTTCTCCCGTGTGTTTGTTCACCATGGTTGGAGGTTCGACTGCTCCTCCATTGTTGACGGGTGCGCCGTTAGTGGGGCCGCTGTTCGGTGGTCCGCCATTAGGTATTCCACCGTTTGGCAGGTCGGTTCCATTGCCACCGTTGATTGTGTTGTCTCGATTGGCGGAGGAGTCGCACGCGTTGATGACGGCGCACATGAAGTGGTTGGGGAAGCTGCTGCTCCCACAACTTTTAGATTCGGAACCGTAGGCTCCATCTTCAGTTGCAAGATCGTCCAGGTCGAATTCGCGACTGCTGTCGCTATCCGTATTCTCGACTGTTGTCGATGCATTAAGCTCACTGAGGGTGCCGATCAACGGAGGGAACCGCGATGCTGGAGCAATCGATGGTGTTGTCGGCTGGTCAGGCATGCGGAGCGTGCCCATCTGACCAACTTGGAAGCGGAAGCTCCTGATCACCGAGCTAATTCCATCGCCCACGGACTCGAAAGCCGCGCGAGTGGCCGGCGTGTGGACGGTGAAGTCGAACGCACCGAAGAGCTGGCGAATCTCCGCTATTGTAGAGTTGTAGATCGCAGTTGATGGGGCCGAAGAAGCTGCAACATCAGCACTCCCAATTCCCACAGGCGGCACCAATTGACGAGGGTTTAACTCATCAATGCTCATTGTTATGGACTTGGGTTTTGGAGAAGGAGGGAGCGCTGGAAGCATCAATCGGCTAGCAAAAAAGAACATAGGGGACTCAAAGATTTACCCAGGTTCAGGCCTCATAGATATCCCTACTCCTGCTTGTCTGCTCGTGGAATTAACAGAGGAATCAAAGATTACAATGGTGCGCAAATGCAATCTGGCAAGGGTTGTGGAAACTAGGGTTGCGTGCGTCCTCATCGCCGCCCCTCCTAGCCTTTATATAGACAGGCTAGGTCTCAGGTAGCAGGTCAAGTCAGTTACAGGTTAGGGTTTTCCCTTTAACTTTCTATCTTTAGCTTCTTCTTGTTCCGCAAGTAATCGAGAGTCTGTAGGTTACTCGAGTTCTCCATTTGGGCCTTGACAACACCATGGACCTCTGCCGTATTCATGCCGTATATACCAAGCATGAGTACCTGTAGGGTATACCCATGTCACTTACACTGAGAAAATGCCTTTCCCAGTTAAGATAAAGGAACATTCTATGATAGCTAGTATGGTTAATGAAAGTACAAATAAAGTTGTTGAACCTGATGAACAAGTAGTTGTTGAACCTATGATAGCAAATGTGAAAGACTTTGTCACTAAATATGTAGAAGATGGACACACTATCCTCTATAAGGATACTTCTAATATTGTTTCACAAAGTAGTGTTATAAGTGTTGGAAATATGCCCTAGAGACAAATAGTAGTAAGGACTATTATCATATTTCATATAGTTTATGATTAAGTTTTCTATCCTGCTATAACTGTATTGAATGGAAACATCAATACACGTGTGATATACAAACAACCAGGGGTTCCCATTGAAACTCTAGTCACTGGTTCATTGGTCAACAGATGATCATGTTTCCTGATCATGTGGCGTTTATGCCAGTTGGAAATGAGGTCATCTCATTCTGAGAATGAGATGATGAACCAATACCCAACCTAAACATCGTGACCCGATCATGTCATGAAGTTCAAGTTATGATGATTATAAATGGATCCTCGTAGACTATTCCTTAGACCGCGAGGCTATATCAATCACTGTCTCCCGAGAGTGCTTACATAGCATCAAACACCATCTGGTAAAGCGGTGGTTATAAAGGTGTGTTCAGGTATTCGGAGGAAACCGTAGAGGCAATATATGTCAAGAGCGGGATTTGTCCATCCATGTGACGGAAAGATACTCAAGGGCCCACTCGGAGAAGTTATATCCAATAGCTGCACAGCGTGTGATTTGATCACGGGGATATCACTTGTCAGAAGAGTCAAGTAGCATTGTTCAGTAACGAGATTGAACACGACATGGTGATGTCATTGATCAGATCTCAGGCAACGCAAGTATCGAGTGACAAAGGGAATAAGACACGACTGTCCCAGTTCAAATGACGAAAGATCTTCGTGGAACGCACAGGGGTCACATGGCCATCCAGGTCCCTCCCACATGTACTTGTGCATACCGCAGTAATGCTTGATGAAGCGGACCCCAACCGACTTTACGCATTCATTCGCGAGACTGGTCCACGCTTGACATACGGCTTGTACCCTATAAAGTGGCTTAGGGGGTGTCTGTCTCTCTCACATTAGTTGGTATGCCATTTGCAACGGAGGGCCCAGAAAGGGGTGTAGTAGAGACAACCACTTGATCAGCGTTGTGCTGAAAGTTCGTAGGTAAGAACGGTTCTTGTGCAAAAGCCCATTCAGCCACGTAAAACATGCAAAGATAAAGTAGAGGCATCTAACTTTGTTTTGCAGGGGGGCGTTGCTTTGTGATATGGTTGTGGCAAAGGTAAAGTGATTACCTTTTGTTACATAGTAGTAGATAGTCACGAAGGTGACGGACTACCTCGCCGGGAAGACACCGGTACCCTAGTGTCTACGGCGCCGGAACCCGGTGACGGCAGATGGAGATCACGACGTGAAGGACCATGTCGCATAGCATTTACATTCAATGTTATTGTTTGTATGTCTTATTGTGTGCTAGTATTAGATACTTGACGGTAGCCTAATAAGATGATCCCTGTTAAAATTACCAACGATTGTGTTCCCTCTTAGTGTGCACCACCAAGAAAGTTCTTCGGTATGAGGCGATCCAGGGTTACAGTCCTGGGTGTCAGACATATCTACGTTCGCATACAGTGGGTGTAAGCCATGTTGCACATCGAATACACTAAGGTTGAGTTGGCGAGCCTAGCACACTAGAGAAGCGTGGCCTCGGAACACGGATGGTCTAAAGATCCAGCACGAGTCGCATGAATGATGTGACCGACGTTTAGCGTCCACCCTTGAACCCACATTGATGGTCGTGATGATCGGGGGAGATGTGGCTGATAGGGGTCGTGTTATCACTAGGAACCCTTTTGGGGATAGGTGTTTCTGAGTGGAGTTACTATTAACTCATTTAATTATAAACTTAGCCTAAATTCTTTTTGCAATTATAAATGTAGAAAATGGTTCTTCTCGAGATTTCCTTTCCTATCGACGATTGGTTAAAAGGAGAAAAGCTCAAGTTGGATGGATCCAACTTTTCTGCATGGGTCATACGCCTATTTGATCTCCTTGGGGAGAACAAAGTAGCTGACTACATGACCTGCGAGATGTATCTGGAGCCACCCTATTCTCATGAGACCCAGGAGCGGCGGGATCTGCATTATCCTCATCATGTGATGGCCTCATTCATATCATTGACCATGCGCCTCGGAATGGCGGATGGGCTATGGCCAATGGTGGGGAGTCTCAAGCCCCGGATGGTCATGGCACATCTGGGAGCACATTTCATGGAACAAGTGCGCATGTGGGAGTATGAGCTGATGGGGGACTTCCTCTCCATAAAGATGGAGGAGGGATCCTCACTGGATGAGCACTTATTAGGCCTCTACGATGCGTACATGAGTCTGGCATACTACCTAGACAACTGGTTCTCAAGCTCATTTGTGATGGGAGTTGTGCTACGGTCGCTTCCTCCAAGCTTCTAAGCACAAGTCAGGATCTGCATTATGAGAGGCGACACGGAAACACTGGATTTCCTCGAGTTCATATCACATTTCAGAAATGTGGTAGATGAACCCAACGGCGTTGGAGTCGTCAACGACAAAGGTATATATTTGATATACAGTTTTTATAAATGTTATAATCTTGCAAACACATTTGCAGTGTTAAGTATATCTGATACTTGTTCTGTTTTGCTGAAAACATGTCCTTCTGCATGAGAGGTGCTTGCTAGAGAGGAGGTGACGTTGCGAGTTGATGGCGAGCATGGTTATGATAGCCGATGACACTCTCCCTCAGCATTTATCATTTAGTTTGTGTTTTAGGATGATTAATGTAATCGAGAGATTTGAACTTCTTTAGTTTTTCTCACACTTCGTGAGACGGTTATTCATATGAGTTTGTGACAAACAGTTGTTCTGCTTTTATGAATAATTTCTATCCGTGTTCATATCTTGTTTGTTTATGTGTGAATTATCCTTGTTGTTTGAAACTAATTGATAATGCATGAACATTTGTAAAACATTAAAAATGCTTTGTTTAAAATACCCAACTTAATGATATTTCATTAAATGAATGAAACCATTGTTTAAATTCAAAGTTATGTGATAATATGTGAAAGTCATTCGATTTCTTATCACATATAAATCATGCCTAAGTTCGGCAAAATAACTTGAACACCATGTATTACTTAAATACAAAGTGTTTAATGAATTGTTAAATAGAATACATATTCGATGTATTGTGTTTTAACAAAATGGTAATTATCATTAAATGATTGTTTAAATGTGTAAAGTAGTTTATCAAAGGAACATGAATATGAAACTATTTGATTTGATCAAAGTGTTTCATTAACAAAGCGCATAAATATAAAAGAGAATCTAGTTGCTATGATTTGATCAATAGTAATGTAATTCAACTTTATAAGAAAGGCATAAAAGACATTGGGGAATGCAAAGCGTTTTGAAACGTCAAAATGCAAAGCATCACAATGTGATATTAGATATCAAAGGGGTTGAATAGAAGGCACCAAATAAATCGTTGTAGTTTAGATGTAGAGACCATTAGTTAGAAATAGTTAGCACTCAATTAAAATGTAGTGAACCATTTGAATTCGTGAAAGTTTTGGGGTTATTCGATATAACCACAATAATAGCGAATAATTCCTTGTAGAGTATTCATTGGAAACTTTGAATACGAAAGCCATAGCTGAAACCAAAAGAGAAGCAAAACTGGTATTGCTTGAATTTTGGTGCATTCTTGAGAAAGCTCACTTTTAGTGATGTTTCTCGATTATGGAGCAAATGGAAATTAGTGTAAAACACGATGAGGATTCAAAACCCTGCATCAGAGTGTTGAGAAGCGCAACGGACAATGTTCCTGAACGATTCTCTTCATAGAAGGAAAGAATCAATGATATTGATCACTGTGTTTTCTCCACTAGTGTTTTCACTATATGAAGTAGGATTCAAAATGTAATCCATATCTTGTATGGAGACATTTGTGAATCATTTGTCATGATTCTTGGAATGTGACATACCTACGAACTACAAAGGAAATAATGGTAAACTAAATTATGAGAAATCCTAGAAGCAAACTTCCCTTCAGATTAGAAAGCAATTCGTTGCTGAATCTCACAAGTAAAAGGGGTTACTTGAATTTTCCCAAATGACTGCAAAGCCATAGTAGTAAAAAGGGGGTGAATGACAAAAACAAAATTTGACAAGTATTGGATAAATTCGAATGAATTTGATTCATGTGTGCTAAATGTCTAGTAGATTTAAAACTAGTAAAGTACTAGTATCTCATAGTAAATCTCCAAGTTTGATATTTGATCAAAGGATTTTGAAGTTATTCAAAATAGTGAGTGGATATGCAATTTGCATAAAATTGAGTGGGAGCTATGAAAGTCTTCCTGAAACAATATGTGATTGACATATTTTGAGTGGGAGCTTATAGGAGTAATTCTTAAGTATGTTAAGGATGAAAGCACAAATACTTATAAATAATGATTTATAAGATGTAGAAGTTGATAATAACCGTATTATGATATTATGTAGTATTCCTTAAGGAATTCTGAAAAATGTTTCATAATAGAAGTTAATTAAGGAACTGATCCTTAATAACTCAAATTAGGAATAGTATTAAGTTTAAACATCAATGGTTAAAATAAAGAAAAAGGATGATCATCATCCACTATGTTAAAGACATAAGTTCTATCTTAGTAAACCATGATGATAACTTAGCATAATATGTGATCCAATAAGGAACATTTAAAAGTGATTAAGTTCGAATCACAGAATGTTGAGCTAAGTTTGTCCGCAGTGTCTGAATAGAGAAATGTAGACATGTTTTCCAAATCCATAAAGGATGACATATCTTAAAGCATAAAGGGTTATGTTATAAGGGAATATGTTGGAAACTCCTGTAGATACCAATTAAAGTCAAGTAGGAAGCGAGGTGAAAAAAACATCGAAAGTTGCACAGAGTGCACTAGTGTTTCGATGAATACATTTATAATAATAGATAAGGGTACCATATAAAGTGTTGTATAATGTTATGGCAGGGCTAATTTGCCTTTAACGTAGAATGATGTGTCCCAGGGCACAGTGCCCATGAGAAAGCCCTCGAGGTTGATCTAACGTCGTTGTAGGCTCCTGGAATCAGGCCTCGTTCTGCTACCATAACGACGATGCATGCACACAGATGCTATCATGTGATGATAAAGTATTAATGTCAATAAATGTGACATTTGTAAGTTGCAAAGGATTTGGGACTGTAAAGTATAGAACCAAGACTCAACCTCTTCCATGAGCAAGCATGTTCAGGGTACCGGTAATATGGTGCCAATGATTGAGAACAAAATGCAACTAGTGTATTTGTACTCTAGTGCAAGTGGGAGACTGTTGGAAATATGCCCTAGAGACAAATAGTAGTAAGGACTATTATCATATTTCATATAGTTTATGATTAAGTTTTATATCATGCTATAACTCTATTGAATGGAAACATCAATACACGTGTGATATATAAACAACCAGGGGTTCCCAGTGAAACTCTAGTCACTGGTTCATTGGTCAACAGATGATCATGTTTCCTGATCATGTGACGTTTATGCCAGTTGGAAATGAGGTCATCTCATTCTGAGAATGAGATGATGAACCAATACCCAACCTAAACATCGTGACCCGATCATGCCACGAAGTTCAAGTTACGATGATTAGAAATGGATCCTCGTAGACTATTCCTTAGACCGTGAGGCTATATCAATCACTGTCTCCCGAGAGTGCTTAGATAGCATCAAACGCCATCTGGTAAAATGGTGGTTATAAAGGTGTGTTCAGGTATTCGGAGGAAACCGTAGAGGCAATATATGTCAAGAGCGGGATTTGTCCGTCCGTGTGACGGAAAGATACTCAAGGGCCCACTCGGAGAAGTTATATCCAATAGCTGTGCAGCGTGTGATTTGATCACGGGGATATCACTTGTCGGAACGAGTCAAGTAGCATTGTTCAGTAATGAGATTGAACACGACATGGTGATGTCATTGATCAGATCTCGGGCAATGCAAGTATCGAGTGACAAAGGGAATAAGACATGACTGTCCCGGTTCAAACGATGAAAGATCTTCGTGGAACACACAGGGGTCACATGGCCATTCAGGTCCCTCTATCGATCATTGGTGCGGGAGTGTCCCGACCATGTCTGGAGTGTTCCCGAACCATGGGGTATCATGCTTAAGGGCTTGATGATGCTTAGAGAGTGTTTATAGGATCAGTAGAATCGCCGAAGAAAAGAAGGGAGAAAATCGGAAGGGTTTCAGTAAGTCCGGAGGATGTCCGGAGTGGAGGTGGAATGTGTTCCATAGCCACGGAGATTGAATAATGTGTGAATGAATTTTAAATGTTGATTTAATCATTTATTCATAATTATTTAATAAAGAGAAAAACAAGTTTAATGGTCAAAGGCTTAATGGGCCAATTCCGGAGGGAGAGGGCCCGTTGGGGGAAAGGAGAGAGGGAGAGGGGCCAAGGGGGAGGCCGGCTGGGCCTAGCCCCCCCCCCTCCCCCGCACGGGGCCCACTAGGTGGCCGACAGCCACCTCCTCCCCCCTCCTCTCCTTTAGTCCCACCCCGGGACTTTGAGGGAGGTAGTACCTCCCCTCCCCCTATATATAGTGGGGGTATTTGGCCAAATAAAACACACCAATAATCAATAAAGGTCTCCCCACTTTTGGGAGGACCTCCAATTGATATTTTCTCTCTCCCCCTCTCTCTCTCTCTTGTGACCGTGGTCCCAAGTCTGGACTGCGCGAGCGAGAGACATCTTCACCGCGGAGCACCGTCGCGCTGCGGGATTCGGATCCGGTAGCTCTACTTCTGCAACTGCTGCTG
The DNA here is from genome assembly GCA_910589775.1 of Avena eriantha. Taxonomy (NCBI): domain Eukaryota; kingdom Viridiplantae; phylum Streptophyta; class Magnoliopsida; order Poales; family Poaceae; genus Avena; species Avena eriantha. The sequence continues at coordinate 127,813,297 of OU342743.1, read as the reverse complement.
GATCGGGGAAGCAGGAGTCATCGTCAGGCACCGGTCGTGTGTAACTCCCCGCGAGGTGTCGCACTTGAGGCACTCAAGTCGTTGGAGCCAGAAGGAAGGACTTCATCACGACCTTGAGGTCGGCTTCGCTCGTCTACATCAACCACGCTCTCCTGAGCGTTGACAACGCTTTTCGGTCTTCAAGGGTAAGTTCGAGAAAAGCCCCTCCCTTTACTGTATTACTAATAGATAGGTCCTGGCAGCTTCAGGGGTTTAGGGGCGTAGGATAAAATTTTATTGTTTTCATGCGCGGAACCCCTACAATAAGAACTAGTGTCCCTGTGTTTTCTGTTAGAATAAGTGATCATTGCTACAATGGTTCTTGTGATAGTTATGTCGTTAAATTTATGCACGATACTGAAATTTACTACGAGAGAGGGAAAAGTGCTCTTGTGCATTCCAATGATATTAAGTTTCCTCGCTTTATGCTGAAAATCTTTATGTTGCACTTGTTTTACCTTCCTATGCTAGTAGTCCCTGGTTTCAACAATTTGTTTGCTTACAAAATTCCCTTGCATAGAAAGTGGGTTAGACTTAAACATGTGTATTTTTGCTTCTTGATGCTCCCTTTTACTTCGATTCTTACTCTTATGTGAGCATCATTAAAATTATCATGCCCATCTTAATGGCTGTACAGAAAGAGCTTTTTGGGAGACAACCCAATATATTTGTGCTTTCAGTTTGTTTTTGTTTATTTGAGTTTTGGAAGTTATTACTACGGTGATAACCTCTCCTTATCCTTTTGTTTGGTATTTGTCTCAAGATCAACCTCTAATGAGAGAGAAGTAATATTTGGGAAAGTTGTTGTCCCGAAACAGATTTTTGTGCTTTGCTGTAAAAATTCGTGAAAATTCTCTCTACGACGGATTGAGCTAAAAAAATTGTGCTTCTGCCCCAGGTTATTATTTAACATTCGTTAGGCAATTTTTAATTTGATCAACAGAAGATTTTCAAAAAAATTGATCTTTACCTGCTGGTCTGTTTTGACAGATTTTTACCACTCTTGCATTTGCCTCTTAAATCGATTTCCTTTTCGAATTCCTTTTGGGCTTTCGGAAGGAGTTGTTTTAGTAGCTTATGTTTTGATGGATTTCAATTGAAATTGAACTTAAAAGATTTATTACCTTGCATGCACTATTGTTGGTAATGAGAATTGTGTGAGGTTTTGTGTGAAAGAAATTTCCAAGTTGTAGGAGAAAGTGGTGTAACGAGATAGTGAAAGGTTAAATGACTCAAGCAATATGTGTATGAAGATGAAGATATTGATGTTATTCAAGTGGTGATTCTGGAAGAATTTATTAAATACCAAGTTCAGAGACCTGCAGAGTCCATTTTTGAATAGGTAACAGTTCTGGTAAGAAAAGGTCCACGAAAAATCTGTCAAGTTATATTTTTGCAGTTTTTATCTAACAAGGAAAGCAACGAAGCGAAAGAGGGATGGAAATGGAGCCAGGGTGGCTCACACCACCCCGTGGCGCAGGCCCACCTGGTCGCGCCACTAGGGGGTGTGGCCGCCCTGGAGTCCGTCTCCGACCCGTTTTCTCCCAGTACCTTCCTTTTGTTGTTAAAATTAGTAATATATAATCCCCCAGATCCCCCGAGGTTCGTGTATTGTGTTCTCGTGTGTTTTCGTTTTGATCTGTTTCTACCAGGAACTATTCTCAAAGTTTAGAAGCACAATGGTCTCCACCAACGATGAGGGCAAGGAGCCCGCGGAGGAGGATCTCCAAGATTCTAAGCAGGAGGAGGACACCGAGAGTGCAGTTGAAGAGGAGGAAAAGGAAGACCGGCACCTGCACACCAGGACCATGATTGCAAGCATCAGAGTGGTGGCAAATACCTCCAAGTTTAAGAGGACTGCACGGATATCCATCGGAGGGAAGATTCCGCGTCACTGTTTGGCTTCGGTCACCTTCTACACGCACCAAGAATCCCTTCCATACCCTTATACATGAGCATCAATTCAAGAATATGCCAAAGGAGAAACTACCCTTATATTAAGAGATGATACTTATGTTATTTCATCTGTTTTGCATGGTTGATGACTTTTGGAGGATGGACCGCCGACGTCAGGATTCTGATGGAAAAGGCACTGTTTGGAGGCGAAATTAGGGAAGATCAGAAAATCCTAGAAAATACATGGAAAATTCTATTTTTCCAGAAGATGAAGGATGCCAGAAGGGGAGCGGAGTTGGGCCACATGGGGCCCACACCACCCCCTGGCGCGGGCCACCCCTAGCCACGCCACCAGGTGGTGTGGCCAACCTGGGCCACCTCCAGCTCTCCCCTTTTGGCGTATATTATCCCCACGAAACCCTAAGACTCGGGGAGCGACCACAGAAAGATTTCGCTGCCTCCGCGGGGTGGAAAACTACAAAGAGAGAAAGAGCTCTCCGGCAGGCAGAAATCTGCCGGGGAAATTCCTTCCCGGAGAGGGGAGATCGTCGCCATCAAAACCGTCATCAAGCTAGACTTCATCGGGATCATCATCATCTCCACCAGCACCATCACCACCACTCCATACCGCTGTAACAATTGGGTTGAATCTTGCATAGTTCTTAGGCGAAACTTTCCTGGTGTTGATTACTTGTTGTAGTTGATGCTATCGAGTGGAACCATTGAATTATCGTTTATGTTCAGATTGTTACTTATCGTTATTCCTTCTCTGATCTTGATCCATATGATGTCTTGTGAGTAGTTCGTTTAGTTCTTGAGGGCATGGGAGAAGTCATGTTGTTAGTAGTGGAATTGTGTTGAGAAAGATTCAATAGTTTGTTATTTAAGTTGTGGTGTTATTCTTCTAGTGGTGTCATGTGAACGCGACTACATGACACTTCACCTTTATGGGCCTAGGGGAATGCATTGTGTATTTGGTTACTAATCGTAGGGGTTGCCAGAGTGACAGAAACCTGAACCCCCGTTAGGAAACCTTTGCACAAGGGAGGTTAGGATCTCGGAGTTTAAAGTTGTGGTTAGGTTTCTATCTTAATTACTTTCTTGTACTTGCGCATGCTTCCAAGGGGTATAATCACAAGTATGTATTAGTCCTAGGAAGGTCGGTACATTAGCACAGGTTCACCCACACAACACTTATCAAACTAAAGAAGATTAGTCAACTATATGAAGCGAAAGCACTTGACGATATTCCCGTGTGTCCTCGAGAACGTTTGGTCATCTTAAGTAATACAACCAGCTTGTCCTTTCCTAAAGAAAGGATTGGGCCACTTGCTGTATCTATTATTATTGTCTTTTATTTACCCATACTTTATTTATATGCATTATCAAAAACCCCTGAAAATCCGTTTGCTAAGTACTTACAGAGAATTCCTGCTCCAAGCCACTCGTCAACACCTTCTGCTCCTTGTTGGGTTCGACACTCTTACTTATCGAAAATACTGGGATACATCCCTATACTTGTGGGTCATCAGAGGCCTCTCCATCAACATCTCCATCAACACCATCATCATCACCATCACCATCTCCAAGATCTATCTCGTTCCCCTCATAGTTTGTGATTGATTGAACCCTAGATATTGTTTTAAGGGCTATTTACATGTTTGTGATTGTCATCTTGTCTTTATTTGGTGGAGAGATTATATTTTTAGATTGTGTTGTAATCCATATGCTACTGGTCTGTATCATGTTTGGCACTTGTGAGTAGATCCCCATGTTCCTGAGGGCATAGGATGAATTGGCAATGATTTCCATATAATATGCAATGAGTATGTGGTCTAGTTTTCTATCTTTTATATTGTTCTATGATGGTTTTATGCGAACATTGACTGCATATTACTTCACCTCATGGGCTCATAGGAGAATACTTTGATGCAATGATAGGGGTTGGAAGGGATAGAATAGATAGAAACCGTTTTCCAATTCTTTAAGTTGCATTGGAGGGATTATATGTCGGGGACCAATGAACCTATTGCTATGGTGGGACATGTATGTTTTAATGATTCCTATATGTTCATGCAAATGGATCTAGGACCCATCATAAGTGGTGTATTTAGTCCGTACCTATGGCTGCACCTAATTAGGCTCCACCCTAAGGGAGTAAAATTTGACAACATATTCACCATACCATGTAGAAATCTTTATGCTAAGTAAATCCATGTCGCCCTCGAGAACGCTTGTCACATATAAGTACACACACACTTGAGCTTTTCCTATTGCTGCATAGAGGATTGGGCTTTCCCTCATTGAGAGCATTCACTTTTTACTATTTATTTTCAGCATTTACATTCTTGCAAAACTACAAACCCAAAACAAAAAATCTACTGCATTTACTATTATTGCGTTTGTCAAATTTGCTAACCAATACCTTCAGATTCACATGGGTTTGACAACCTTTCTTTATTGAAAAGTACTACAATTAATCTCCTGCACTTAGGAGCCATCAGTAACTTGATCATATCCTTTGGAGAGAGATCAAACCTTTACATACTTGGCATCATCTTTCTTGGTTCTTATTTGGATCTTATCCATGTGAGGTTCTAGAGCTTGTGGTAATACTCATAACAAGCTCAAGTTCATCAAAAACGGATTTCCCTTTATATCTTATTAGGTTTTTGATCTTGGAGGTTTTCCGGTTTCTCACCAAGGGAGGTATCTCATAGTATAATACATGAAATGTTCTCCCTTGGTGGTATCCAATATTTTCAACAAAATTGGTTTTGGGTTAATCGGAGTTTCCAAACTCTAGATATCGATAGTTGAAGTTTTTCCTCTGGCCAGAGTTTGTCTGAAATCTCCGGTGTGAAGTTGCAGGCCAGAATCTACGATGTTTAAAGGCAGGAGTTTCCAATGTTCCCAGAAACGAAGTTTTAGCACAAGTCTCCAGGGTGATCATCAAATCATGTCCTGGTCATTCTCAATAGGGGTCCGAAGATTGTCTAGAGATGGACCGGAATCTTCGGTGTGAGATAATTGCAGACCGGAATTTCTGGTCCCCAGACTGGAGTCTCCGATGTGGTTTTCCCTAATGGGAAGAAAACGGTCGGAAGTAAGTGGGCCTATATAAGGGGCCCTTCTTCCCCAATGGTAAGCTCTCCATTCCAGCGAGTCTTCCCCTCCATTGTTGATCCTCTTGAGCTTACTATCCCTCAATCCCTCCTATGATTCTTGCATATTCTTGAGGGATTTGAAAGAGGATATCTAGATCTACAACTCTACCAATCAATCTCTCCTCTAAGTGAGGGGAACATCTTGAGATCTATATATTGGAGTATTTTGTGGATTTCCTCTATTGTCCTTCCTCTCTTATTCCCCCATAAGCTTTTGTAGCTTTGGTGGAATTTGGGAGTGAAGGACTTGAGCACTTCTTGTGTTCTTGCCATTGCATTTGATGCATCGGTTTGAGTTCTCAGTGAGGATTCGATTGGGTGAAAGGTGAGAAGCTTTTTACTCTTGGGTTCTTGGAACCCTAGGCGATTTAGTTGTATTGCAGGTTTGTGGATTGCTTGGGGCCTCCAATTGAGTTGTGGAGCTCTACCCAAGCTTGTTTGTTGGGAGCCTCCAGTTGAGTTGTGGAGAAGTGCCCTAATCTTGTGAGAGGTTCCGAATTGCCACCGACAAGTGCACCGAAAGTGGAAGTATGGATCGATATCGTTGGGGTGAGATTCACAGGAGAACAAGGGAGGCCTTAGTGGCGTTGGTGGTTTGAAACCACCCCCTCTCCAAACGAGACGTACTCCGTTGTTGGGAGGAACTCGGTAAAACATCGCCGTCTCCGCGTGTCTCGGTTATCTCTATACCCGAGATCTTTACTTATGCACTTTACTTTGTGATAGCTTTCATGCTTGAAGTCTTATATCTTGATATCACATAGTTGCCTATCTTGCTTAGCATAAGTTGTTGGTGCATATAGGTGAACCATAGTATATATAGGCTTTGTGCTTGACAAAGTAAATGCGAGTTTTATTCCGCCTTTTCAAAGCCCATCTTTAACCACCTATTCACCCTCCTCTAGGCGGCATCTGTGTCCTTTCAGCTTCCTCGTTGACCATGCTTCCGCCTTTTCCGCTCCCCTCGCTTGGGAAGACTAGGAGGAGGAAGAGGACAAGGAGGAGGTGAAGCACGAGGAGACGGACGAGCTGCCACCGCCGCCCGTGACGGACAAGGTGATGGCGGCAATCAGCTTGACCTCGACCTGGAGGAGGCCCTCGCCAGCGCCCTGCGAATCGGAGGAAGAGACAGCGCTCACGGAGGAGAGGCTCTAGGGCAGGACATTCCAGGACCTCCACGCGTCCGCGATGGAGGCCTAGGCTGCCGCCGCCTAGTACCCACAGCTGCCGCCCCAGTACCTGCCACCACCACCGCCCACTTCGCAGATGCTGCCCCTCCCCCCGCAACCATCACACCCACAATGGTCGTGGCCATAGCCAGTATGGATCGATATGGCGGAGGACAACGACGAGTAGGCCAGTTTAAATTTGTTGTTTTTTCTAAATATTCTTGCCATTTTTTGGCTATATGTACATTATGTTTCATTTCATGAAATTTGGTAGGAAAATACGCACGCCTAATAGGACCGAACTACGCGTCCCAGGCGTACCGCAAACGGACCGAATCGAACCGATTCGATGTTCGATTTGCGGCCCGCCGTTGGAATGCTCTTACTTCCCCCACCCATGAGCAACTTGGTCTCTTGTTCCTATGTGTCACGAACCATCCATCGTTGTGTTGCCACTTGGTGGTGCCAATAGACAGCCACCGGCGCAGCCCTATCCGGACACCACACCCCGCACCTCCTCCCCTAGTTCCTTCTGCATGACCACATCAGAACGACGCCGCCGCCCTTGTGCTCCGCCATGGCACCGTCTGTATCTTTCCCGACTGGCCTCCCGCCACCCAGGTGCCAACGACGCAGGAGGGCACCGCTGCCAGCCAAAAGTCAATTCCAAGTTATACACAAAAATACATTTACAATAGCGAACAATATAAATAGATTCATCATAAAATATATTTTACTAATGTGTTTATTTAATATTATACTTTCTCCGTTTCAAAATATAAGATGTTCTAGGTTATCGTAAAAGCGTAAAAGTCTAAATTCATTTTAGTGTGTAGGTTTCAAAGAAAGTTGATTCGCTGCCCACGGGGTACGTGGGCACCCAACAGCTACCATCGGATATGCTTTAAGATCAGTTTATAAATTAACGTAGCTACCATCGGATATGCTTTAAGATCGGTTTATAGATTAACGGCAACCGCACGGTTTTAGCGAGAGGAATCTGCTTTTTCTTTCGGTTGTTTTCTTTTGACCCGTTTCTCCGAAGAACACACGAAAAAACAGTAACCACTAAACACACGAAAAAACAGTAACCGCCGAAGATGCTCAGTGTCCCCAACAACACCACCAGATTTTCCATCGCAGCAGAGCAGCTCCACGCAACGAGAGAAATATTACACGTCAAAATTTTTTTTTGGCAACAGACCACATAGAAAAAAGATGGAAAATGTAGGAATGATAGATCTGAATAAAATACATATCCTCATGTTCTGATGAAGAACATAGAGCATAAAAATCAATCGAAAAAAGAATAGAGGAGGTTGGAAGCCCGCGTGCAAGATGCTAGCTACAGCCGAAGAACGTAGAGCAGAAAAAATCAACAAAAGAAGAGCCTGGAGGCCCGCGTGCAAGATGCTAGCAAGATCAGGAAGTGGCTCGACAAGATCTCTGCCAACCGCCCTGCGTACAACATCGAGCACGCGTCGGCGCCCGACTCCTTCGCCACCACTCTCGCCGCCTGGTGACGCTCCCAAAACTGAAAAAATCGAGCCGATTTGCTACTTCGATTTCTTTCCGCGAGGCCAACATCGGGCGAAGGAGGCGGAAGGATCCCGGTGAGCCGCTCCAGTCACCACCTCCTAGTCGCTGGAAGAACCATGAGGAGGAGCTCTAGCAGTAGCTCTGGGGAGCTCAGACATCGAAAACTCCCGGCGACCGTTGACCCCCGCCCTCGCCCGCTTCTGTCCATGCGCTTCCTAGGACCTGCTCCACCCCAGCGCCCCACCAGCTTCGACGAACGGCCGGCCTCCCCCGCCAGCATCGACGAACGACCGGCCTCCCCTCCCGCGGCCGTCACGCTCCGACGATGCCTTGCCGCTCTTCCTGCCCGGAGCACCGCCTCCGCTAGTCCGCCGTCGCCCTGTCATCTCACTAGGCCCTGTACCCACCTTTTCTTTCGATGGGGGAGAGAAGCGCGGTGTCTCGGCGGTGAGAGTTGAGACGAGAATCGTGGCTAGGCGGTTCCGTTGGATCGAGATAATGGGGCGAGAGAGGAAGGAAGGGCCTACCACGAGCGCGAGCACCCCGCTTCACGTGTTCGCCTGTACGTGCTAGCTGGAAACGAAGATAACTACCGGCGTTAGACACGTGTTGGGCATGCGAGGTGTGCGTAGGTAACTATGTGGGCACCGTCGTTCATCCGTCAAACATAAGTGAACCTACATATTAAAATAGTCTAAATAAACTTTTTTTATAAATCTAAAGCATCTTAAATATTTAAAAGAGAGGGAGTTTTTCCTAAATATTTGATCGAAGTTATTAAGATTTGACTTTTATCTACTCCCTCCGACCTATATTAGTTGACTTAGATTTAAATTCGGATGTATCTAGCACTAAAACATGTCTAGATACATCCGAATCTAGATATATCCAAGTTAAATAATATGAGTTGGAGGGAGTAATGATTAGACGCCTCATATTTGGTGACGGAGGGGTACCATATATTTTCTTCCAGCTTGTATTGTGATGTGTAATGTGTATTTCCTTCTGAATATTTGCAACTGTACCATAGAATAAAAGTGGTGTGTGGTTCGCTGAAGATTAGAGAAAATATTATTACCTCCAAACTACATATTTAACTAGATACGTACGAATCTAGATAAAGTTGAGAATATTAACACGAATTTAGATAAAGTTGAGACCACGATTACTTTTGGCTGAACACTTGTCCTATATTTACCACGATTGCTTTTTTCTCTGTTTAAGGATTGAGAATACAGAAAAAATGGCTCGCTCGCTCGCCCCCCCTCCCCGCGGGCAACGAGCGGCCCACTCCCCTTCACCCCACCCTAGCCTGCCTCCTCCCTTCTCTTCGGCCACCGCCGCCGGCGTGGCCAGCGGGCATTGCCCGCGCGCGGCCAGCTGCGGCGGAGTGGCTTTTCCCCCGCAGCGAAAGGGGGCACGAGGCCCTGGACGGCGGCGATGCTCTTGGGCGGCGGCGGTTCTGCCCGACGGCGTGGCTTCCGCGCACGGGGTGGGTTGAGGCGTGGCAGTGTGGCCGGTTCGGCGGCAGGGCGGCGCGGTCTCGCGCGTTCGGGGCTGGCGGTGGGGCAGTTGACGGTGGCAGCTAGGGTGCTGCTCAGCTTGGCCTAGATCTGGGCCCGTTTGGGCCCTATCTGGGTTGGGATGGGCCTACCCCGGAAGCCCCTGTGTGGCTCCCTGGAGGTGGAGGAAGGGCGACGGAGGGTCTGGTTGGTGGTAGCGCTCGTGGCTGCTCTTGCTGCAATGTGGCGATGGGGGCTTTGCGGGCCCATTTGGGCCCGGCCGGGCCCAATACCTGGTGTGCCCCTGTTGCCGCGTTCAGTCGGCTACTGCCACAGTGGTGGAGGTAGTTCCCTCCCGCGCGGCTGCGATGATACTACCACTGGTACCACTGTCCCCTTGCTCGGGACTCGAGGCCTCGCGCCAAGGCTCATAGTGAGATGTTGAAGATGGTGCCTTTTCCGTGGTGGCGTGTGCTAGTTGACGGTGGGCTTGGTGGAGCACGACGGACCGTCTGGACGATGGTTTGGGGTGGGCAAGATCCCTGCTGGCCCTGTCCGGCACTGACGCGGCGTCGTCTGCGGGTGTCGCCTCTCCTTCCTGAAGGGCATTGGGTACCCCCGCCCCACCCCCTCCGTCTACCGGGGGAAACCCTAGGACCAGTCCGGGCGACAGCGACGTCATCGTCGCATCCCTTGATGAAGGTGCTGCTTGGTACACGGCGGGTCGGATTGCGAGGAGCACGGTGGACCTAGCGGTAGATGGCTATTTTCGTTTCATCGATCGGACGTTGTTGGCATATCTTTCTCTTTTGTTCTTTTTTGTTTCTTTTAGGCTTGGTTGTGCTCTGGCTGAGCAAGTTCTTTATACCGTGTGTTGGCAATTGTATTTTATTTATAAAACTGGGCGAAAGCCCTATTTTGAGGAGGGTTGAGAATGCAGAGGTGTTGTGCCTGGGAACTGTTTCGGTTGCAGTGTTCAATGTAGCCCCATCAACTTTCATCGAGTGCGCAGACACGTAATGGGCCTTTTTCCTGTGTTGATAATGGGCTTCGCCGTTGCCCTGGTTCCAGATGCCCGCATTTTCTTGTGGGCTGGTAACGGCCCAGATCCTCCAATTTTCACCTTGGCTCTCAGACAAACCCTAGAGGCCTCGACAGAACCCGTTCGCCGTCACGGACGGGAGCAGCACCCAACGTCGGCGCTCTCACCGCTCCTCGATGGCGCCGGGATCGAAGAAGAAGAAGAGCGTGAAGGGGCGCGATCCGAACCCTAGATCGCTGGCGCGCTGCCGTCCCGTGATGCGCAGCGGTGGTCGTTTCCTCTTCTTCTTGATGGGGGCGGCGATGGCGCACGGGTCTAGGAAGAAGAGGAAGCAGGGCGTGAAGGGGATCGACCTGACGGCCAAGCTCACCGACGACATCCTCGCCGACATCATCTCGCGCGTGCCCTCCAAGTCCGTCTGCCGCTGCAAGTGCGTCTCCACGCGCTGGCGCGACCTCGTCTCCCACCCAGACTACCGCGGCAGGATGCGCCAGCCCCTCGCCGGCTTCTTCCACAAAGGCAGATGGAATCATCCCGAGAATCCTCGTCACTTCACCAATGTCTCGGGGGAAGGCGACCCTCTCGTCGATATCTCCTTTCCGTTCCTGCCCCATTGCCTCAGCCTCGACGTCTTGGACTGCTGCAACGGCCTCCTCCTCTGCCGCTGCCAGAGCTGGAAGCCCGCTGAACTCAGGGTTTTACTTTATTACGTGGTGTGCAATCCTGCCACGGAGAAATGGGTGGAAGTACCTGCCACCGAATGGTCTGACAACAGGGTGATCGCTCGCCTGGCGTTCGACCCCGCCGTCTCCTCCCACTTCCATGTCTACGAGTTCATAGGTGACTTCGTCTTGGGTGCAGAGGAGCACGACCTAAGACACTGTTTCATCAAACTGTTGGCGACCTACTCATCTAAAGCTAGAATTTGGACGCATCGAAGCGTTGTCGTCGAGCACAACTCGTTTGCGATACCCAGCCGCTCAAGAAGTGTTTTCTTAGACGGGGTCCTTTATCTGGCTGTGCTCGGTGATATGGTATTGGCAGTCGACGTGGAAGGAAACCATTGGCGGCTCATCCGCAATCCTGAGCCACAACACACTGTTTTCGCTTGTGCCTACAATGTTTTCCCATCACAGGGGCACTTGTTTCTGGCACAGGGCAATGCTGGCTACGGTGGTTCTGAACTGTCGGTCTGGGTTCTCGAGGACCGCGTTACCCAAAAATGGACCTTGAAGCATAATGTCGACAACTCGCAACTCTTCCTCGCGGCGGATGATGAGTTTCTCCAAGATGAGTTATCTCGTTCCATCCAGAGCGTAATATAATTTTCATAGTTTGCGGCTACGAGAACTACCTTGTCTCATATGAAATGGGCTGCAGGAAGCTGAGCTTTATACATGAGCTTGACTGGCGATGTTTTGCGTATGATTATGAGAGGACACCTTTTCTTCCATATGTTCCCTTGCTCTCAGAGTCGTTGGCAGATGACCGCTAAAAGTCTTGCTTGCGTAGTTCAGCTTCACAATTATCCATTTGTCTGAGGATATTAGAGTTAGATCTTGAATACCAGCAGCATTCAGTTGTCAGACTTTCATTAATTTGTACTAGACCATGCTGGGGTTTGAATGCACTCATGTACCCAACTTTATGCGGCGTCAATAAATTTGAACCATGATTAATACATTTAGTATCTGAAATATTTCTGGTCTTTGCTTACTTCTCACTTTGAAAATCTACTACTATGTGTTGCAACCTTTGGATTCGAATTTTGTGCTCTGACCCTTCTTTTTTTCTGGCACCTGGAGAGTTCTGGTCCTGGTATGTACATGGATTCCTTTCTTTTTCTCTCTCATGGCACTGGATGTCTTTGAAAAATATGGCACGGAAACTTTGGTTCATCTCCGGGCAATAATGCAATGATCTGTAAGTAAGGCATTTTCGAGTTACAAAATTTTGTAAGTTTGAACACGCTCTATTGTGATATATATATATACAAATTGTTGTCTCAGTTTAACTCGAATCTCGGGTATTTCTTTGCCGTCCTGGTTTGATTATCCCTATGCCACCCACTGTTGGCCTCAGAACTTGGTCCTCCGGCTGAAGTTTCTAACCGGTAACGAGGTCCTAATTAATAGGAAAGCCACTGATTTTCAAATTTATAAAATACACGATTCTCAGATTTATCAATAGGGAAATTCTTATTGTTTTCTCCACCTCAGACTTTTGATTGTACTTGTCAAGTGATATCTATCCGGAGAAACTTTATATAAAAATATGTGGATGTAGTTCAGATTGGAGAACGGTGGACAATTTGGTTTTGTGCATTCAAACCAGTTTCAGACATAGTGGCTTGCATAAATAATGCACTGGGATGACAAAGTTGCCATAATATTTTTCCAGCAAAGCAATGCCTTTTATTTTTGTGCCGATTTTGATTAATTCGCCAGTAAAACTGCTCTGGTGGTTTTCTTGCTGTTATGCCAGATCAATGCTGGCTACATGCAGTTTACTATAGAAAATTATACTCCAAATCTTTCGCTGACAATTCAAGATCCTAGTGGAAGCTACTGGCACAATGATTTTAATTAATCTCATGTTCAGGGTATCTAGCGGCTCTCATGTGCCTTTTTCTTTTTAGCAAATTTTGGAACTGTTCAATACACTCCCAGTATAGTTTCAGGTACATTTCAGGAGTGTGCAAACTTAGCAAGTGGTTTTGAAATAGTTCGGTCTGAGCATTGCCCAAGGAAGCCAATGTGGCAGCGCATGAGATAGCTAGATCTGTTTTTATAAATTCTACTCATTATTGGGTCGACGATGAACCCACTGGCCTTCTCCTGCCTTTTCTGATAAATGATGTTAAGGAGCTGGATGGCTTTCCCTAGAAAAACAGTATTCGTGTTACGGAGCACCAGTTCTGTCATTAAATTATCCTATTATTTTTTTCTTTAATGCCTGTGAATTTCGTATGGCATATAATCTTATTTGGAAAATACTGTATTTTATGTCTGCCCGTGGGCTGTCAAAACAGAGTACTGGTGGAAGCAGAGTAACACGTCAACTTCAGGAGAGGAGGTAGTTAAACCCTACCTCGCAAGACATATGAAGGATCAGATCTCCCGCAGGATACTGAATGTATTATTTTTGTGTTCTTTATCTTTAGCAAAGAATTCAATATCCTTGTCAAACTTACTGGCACAGAATAGATAAATTAATCCCATGTTTAGGATAGCAGCCAAAAGAGAATTGATGATCTGCCATATGTTGATCCTTGAAAAACAGAAACTGGTCAATGTTCTTAGATCCTGCACTCTATGATCTTGCTGTTTCTCTTTTGTTCTCAGGAATCTTTAGCCAAGAACAGTTCCTAGAACAGGGCTACTCCTAAAACTGGTAAATGTTCTTAGAAAACACCATTGCATCTATAATTGCAGCCAACGATACACCACAATTGTTGATCTGCCATCGAACTTCTGTGACCTGTTACATTATTTGCCTGAGGAACTGAGAATTGGTTGGTGATTTTTATTTCCATGTATCCACCACAATTTTTTCTTCACTCATGAGCTATCAATATAAATTGTTTGCTATCCTAATATTTTTATCTTAAAAATATATTCAAGCATTACCTCATTGCTTCTGCTGTCAAACCATTGGGTGAATTCACTTGGCACTTGGTTCTTCTAGAGCTACGCTCATGTTAACATAGGTATGCAAGTAATTTTGTGCCCTAGTTGCTTCTGGCAGTTTATACATTTTCCTCATTTATTATCAAAATCGAAACATCTGATCAATGGATACATTTTTGTCTACTCCATCTGTTTGCATATTTGGTCAGATTCAGTAGTACAGAGGTACAAACATATATACTTGCTACCCATTTATTTTCGTTGACATTGTCTTGTTACCCATTTATTTTAATTACCATTTGGTATCTCTCTCTTCTCGTGCAGGCGTCATACTAGCTTACTGGTTTTTATCATTGGGATAAACAAATCCTTTAAGAGAGTTTAATTGTGCTCTTATGTTTTACCTTTTGCTTTTGGCTGAACACTTATCTTATATTTTTGTGCTTCTATTACTCTTTAGGGTCTAGAATGCAGATGTGTACCTGAACATGCTCCACAAACCTCAAAGATTCTATATAGTCGTCTAAGACTAAAGGTTTTAAAAAGTAATCTGAATTGCCCTCGCAAGACATGCAGGACGCCCATATGTACTATCCTGAAGGAAAAAAGATTGTAGTCTTAAAATGACGAACCATGCTTATACCATTATAAAAACAAAAGTTTCTCCACCATCCCGATGCTACCACCACTCTGACGGGTCAAAGCATCAGATGACAAATCGACAGATGTTAGATCTCGAGCCGTCGATCTGCAGGACCAAAATACTACAAGCTCCCGATATGAACATCTATAGTACCAAATGCATATAATATAGAAATATATTGTATGATAATTCTAAGAATATTTATTTCATGTTATATATATAGATATTTTTTATTTATATTTAGTAAAGGTTTGCAAAGTTTGAATCTGACTAAACCTAGAAAGAAGGGTAATTAAAAACGTAAGGACTACTAACTTAGTAGTGCTAGAAAGTTTTTTGCTTAGTAGTACTTACTAGCAAAAATTATCCGTACGTTGCTACGGGTTAATTTTTTATACCATAGACAATGATGTATACGGTCATTTGCATATTGATTGCCCACAAACATTTAGTCTTTTTTATAACAAACATTCAATCTTTTTTATAATCCAAATTGGTGTATAACTTGAGTATACTGTCCCGTATCATTTTTCTTTTTTACATTATAACTCAATTTCTGCATTATTTTTTGAACTAAAATTCTGCGTTATCTTTTGAACTGAAGCACTACAATTTTAAAAGTATTAGTACTGATGCATGGGTAAGAACTTTTTTTGTTGCAAAACATACCCTGATTTAAAGGAAAACAAAGGCAGAAAATCGCGGAACAAACTGCAACATCTCGCTCAGCGGATCAGCACAGTCACGCTGCACATCAATAGAAGGAAGAATCTCTCAGAAGAAGAACCAGGAGAGTTGACCAGCTGTAGGAGAAAATCTGCTCAGAGTATAGGCTAAAGAAGACGTGAACAGCCATCGGCTGTTGCTTCCTCTAGACGCGCTACCATGGAGGAAGCTCACGCCACAACACCAGATCCGCCACCCAATCACCGCAGAGGCGCCGGCCTGGGAGAGGACCACGACAGAGAGCTCCGGGCCAAATCAATTTACTGCTCTATCCAACGCCCCGGCCGCTCAAGGCCCTGCTGCCCCTACGCCTGATGACGATGAAGACGGAGGCAGGGTTCCCTCCCATGCCTAGACCCCGCCCCCCCATCGCCTCCCACTGGAAGCCAGGAGACAGAGATAGTGGACCTCAAACACACCCGCAAGCCCTCCACCAAAATGCAGTCGGCACGAGATTGGAAATGCTGCCATGGACAACAGTCGCGGGAGGGGCTGAACGGGAACTCAGTCGCGGGAGGGCCTGAAATAAAACTCAGGTAAGGGGAGTTTTGGGGCCACCGCGGTCTCGTTCCATCGGCCAGAGAAAGTGGGGGTCGCCGGTGGCCGGAGGTAGACGGGATGGCCTCTCCAGGTCACCGCGCGACCTCGCCCTACACGCCGTCTACAAGGTCGACGCCTGCGCCGTCCTCCTGCCCACTGCTAGCCGTCGATCTCACCCTCCAGTCCTCCACAACCTCTCTTCGCTGACCCTGTTCCGGCCGCAGGTCCGACCCCCCATCGCCCTCCTCCGCTTGATTCCCAACCGAGAAAGCTCCCCAAGCCCGGCGTATCCCCTTGTCCTCGCCTCCGCCTGCAACGTCGGCCGCCGCACGTTCCGTAGGTGCCCTGCAACGCCTCGCTCAACCTCCGGCCATGCTTCCCTCTTCCTATGCCGAGCTTTGCCATGGCCAGAGCCGCCTCCCTGCAACCTCGCCGCGGGACTGGGTCGGTGGGGATGGAAATAACGAAGCTTTTTTTTATTTACCAGTGGCATTGGTAGGTAATATGTGATAATGTGGGAGGAAAAAATGGTCCATAAAAAAAACTGGTTGACAGAAGCGTTACGTTTTATATTTAGTAAAGGTTTACAAAGTTTGAATCTGATTAAACCTAGAAAGAAAGGTAATTAAAAACGTAAGGACTATTAACTTAGTAGTGCCAGAAAGTTTTTTGCTTAGTAGTACTTATTAGTGATGGATGAGATTATTAGAGTACTTTCTTTATTCAGGCGCCTAAACTAGTATCATAATCCATGTGGATAATTTTTTTGTGCAATAAGATGAGATATGCTTGTATACACTTATTTGGTTCCACCTACTACCTGATGATTATGCATAGGGTACCGAACCGTTGATTCGTCGCCATGCTGACCTGAAAGAAGATCTCAAGCACATTACAAGCGAAACATGAGACTATTGAACAAACAAACTAACACTACCAACAATCTCCGCAAACGTTACCCATATATGTGAAAGTGCATGACGACAAGCTTGTTGGCCCAGCCCCAAACGCCGAGTACAGTCCGGCGTGATGACGAAGTCTTCCGGCGAGTTCGCGTACTTAGTAAAAGATTAGCCGATTAGCCGAAATAGCCTTGAACTAGTTTGCTGATCAAAACTCACAACTCACACGAGTACTACGTGGAAAAATAATATGATGGCCACAGGACCTTGTCGGTCCTATTATTTCGGCTTGTATTAATTCTCACACGGACTTACAGAGGCAATACATGGCGTATATATACCCGGCAAGATAGCGCAGCGTCAGTACGAGTCAATGTTGGACTACTAGTCCTAGTCGGCTAGCTGGCTAGCTACACGGAATGCACACAAACGGAAAACACACGCACACGACACCATACCGGTGTCCTAGTGATTATCGATTCTAACAATCACCTCCCTAAGCACGATATGCCCGTCTTCACAGCTTGTATGCCGATCCTTCCTCGCATCTCCCCGAACTTCACTCGTCCCAAAGATTTGATTAGGATATCTGCAAGCTGATCATCGGTGCAAACATAGTTGACTTCAATCTTGCTTTCTTCTATGCACTGTCGTATGTAGTGATACTTCGTATCAATATGCTTACTCCTGTCATGGTGCACCGGATTCTTGCATAAAGAAATTGCAGACTTGTTGTCAATATTGAGCACCACTCGTTCCACCTCCCGATTGGTGAGATCACCGAGTAGAATCCTTAGCCACACACCTAGACACGCCACGGTTGCAGTCGCAATATACTTAGCTTCACATGATGATTGTGCCACCACTTTCTGCTTCTGTGATAACAAACTTACTATGCTTCTCCCCAAGAAATATGCCACGCCCGAGGTACTCTTACGGTCGTCTATATCTCCTGCCATGTCGCTATCACTATAGCCAAGTAGTTTCACCCCTCCTTCTCTTTCGAGTAGACAATACCAAAGTTTGTTGTCCCTTTGATATACTAGAGTATATGCTTCAGGGCTGTCCAATGCTCCGCTGTGGGTACTTCCATGAAGCGACTCACATAGCCAACGGAATAGGCCAAGTCCGGTCTTGTGTTAATGAGATACCTCAAACTTCCGACCACACTCATATACTCCGTTGCATCAACCACGGGTGCTTCACTCCTCTTGCTCAGTTTAAGACGAGGTTCCATCGGAACATGAGTTGGATTGCAATCTTCCATGCCACACTTCTTGAGTATCTTCTTTGCATATGCCTCTTGGCATAGCGTGATCTCACCCAGCTTTTGATGTACCTCGATCCCAAGGTAGTAGCTCAACAAGCCTAGATCACTCATCTTGAATAACTCCTTCATCAGTAGCTTGAACTTTGCAATCTCCTTCTCATCCGCTCCAGTTATCAATAGATCATCAACATAGATGCCAACTAGTAGATGATCCATTCCTTTACCTCGCTTATACATCGCATGCTCCAGTGGGCTCTTCTCAAATCTGAGAGAGATCAATGTACGATCAAGCTTGATGGTCCACACCCGAGGGGCTTGCCGTAGCCCGTACAACGCCTTGTAGCTTCAAAACCTTGTGTTCTTCTCCCACTTTGATGTATCCCGGTGGTTGCTTCACATATACTTCTTCTTCTAACTCCCCATTCAAAAACGCGGATTTCACATCCATGTGATGTAATTTCCAAGATTCTTGAGCCGCGAGAGCGAGGAGTCTCACTGATTCCATCCCTGCAACGGGAGCAAACACTTCTTCGAAATCCACACCTTGCTCTTGCACGTATCCCTTGGCTACTAGCCGAGCTTTGTGTTTCACCAACTTCCCTTCGGCATGCTTCTTGATCTTGTACACCCACTTAAGCCCTATGGCCTTGTGATTGTTGGGTAGATCGACAAGCTCCCATGTATCATTGTCTTTGATCGATCCCAACTCCTCATCCATAGCACGGCGCCAACACTTCTCCCAACTCCTCATCCTCGATAAGTAAACACCGACCTCTACCTCGTCCGTGCCCACGGAGAGCCTCCGATGGATATACAACTCCAAGACGTTTCATAGTTTCTCTGGAGTAGGTGGCCGTCCCCTTGGTTCCTGCACCGTTGGAGACGCCGGAGCTGACGAAGTACTTGCCGCACGATCTGCTGCAGTAGCGCTCATATCAGCATCACCAGAGGCTAGCGACGTAGCTATGCAAGTCGATCCTGATGAGTCCTCCAGTGCGTGACCTTGCGTCCGTTCTGGACTGGTGTCACCAGGCCTGTCCATGGGCCCGTGCGAGCTGGGCGACCGCACAGGGCCCCAAAAATTTGGGGGCCCCATGTCCCAGTGCACGGCCCATCTTGTAGCTCTAATTTTTGCCTAGCTTGGAGTCTCGTCATTGAGTTGCCTTGCGAGTCTGCGAGCGCGTCTGATGCAAAGACTGCGAGAGTTTCCTATCGTTTCATCTTGGGCTTATAGTTTCCAAATTCCCATGGCCCAATCGGGACACATAAGTCGTACTTGCATCCATCTCTTGTCAGACTCAAATCCCAATCAAGACCGATGATTGCGTTAAAAGAAAACCGTCTTGATCGACGGTCGATCTTGCTGCCCAGAATACGAAGACGCCGTGTCGTCGACTCCGCTGAACAGCTATGTGTTGTTGATCTCCGCATGCCCAGTCGCATTCGATCAACGAGACAGGCGCTGCCGGAGGCGGCCCATTGTTTTTCTCATCCTAGCAAGTTGCGACGCCCTTTGCCCCTAACAACCATCGTAATCAAGGTTTGTTGGATCTTTTCTTCTTAATTCTGTCTATGGAGTGTTTACTTACAGCTGTGTTTACAGCTATATATTTAATCATATTGCCCCCTTTGTCCTAAAAAAGACTTAGCAAATTTTTCATAGTTTAGATATATTTATACACTAAAACGTGTCTCGATTGATACCAATTTAAACAAATTTACGATATTCTTTTCAGGATGGAGGTAGTACATAATACATATTTATGGTTTATATTTCGGTTGTACAGTTTAGTAGAATTAATGATTGATATATCTACATATTGTATGAAATACCATGTAGTGCAATTATAAAATAAAATGAAAGTATGTTTTAGCTATTAATGTTATGTGAATTTTTCAAAGTTTAGGATTCCTTTTGTGTTTCGCACAGGGGCCCGATTTTCTAGAGACGGCCCTGGTGTCGCTAGTCCCTCCTGGACCAGTTCCCGTGCACGGACCTCTTGGCAGAGCGTGGCCACCAGCGCCAGCTCCCGGTCCGCCTCCAAGTTCTTCTGCTGAGCCTTGGCCAGCTTGCGGACGAGATGGTCCGCCTCCTGGCGATGCTCCATGCGCAGCACGTGAGCTGCAGCTCACATTTGGGCTCCCATGAAAACCAGATTTGGCTCATGCTGAATTACGTACAAAACCAACAATATGACTCGCGTCCGGACTATTTTCAGGTGGCGTTGCACTGCCCCATGGTCCAGCACCCGTACGTGCTTCAGTTGTGCCATTTTCTGTGCTTGACACAGTCGCGGCGGTACGTCTTGGACAAGAGTCATTGTCTTCCGTCACGTCCACGCCAGTTCGAGATTGATCATCTGCATACTAAAACTCACTGTAAATAACAGTAAATATATCGTCTGATATCGGCTGTACCGGTTTCGCGGATCTCCAATTTCACGACTTCTCCTCCTCAAAAAGTACATCGCGCGTCACCACCAAATTTTTATTCACCGGATTGTATGCGCGATATGCCTTGGTACCGCTTCTTAGCCGATCATGACCATTGGAGTGCTTCTATCCGCAAACTTGGTTGTGTGCCCGGACACCGTCTTCACATGCGCCACGCACCCGAAAGTGCGAAGATGATCAACCGAGGGCTTGTGTCCGTACCATGCTTCGTACATCGTCATACCAACTACACTCTTAGTTGGTGTCCTGTTCAGCAAATAGACAGCTGTACTAACTGCCTCGCCCCAAAACCTGCCCAGCATGCCTTTGCTCTTCATCATGCTGCGTGCACCACGGTTTGGTTCCTTCTTTCCACAACACCGTTTTGCTGCGGTGAATATGGTGCGGTAAGATACCGCCGGATCCCATTAGCTTCGCAAAAGGCCTTGAATTCATTGGAGATGAACTCACCCCTCCCCCCGATGTTGGCCCAGACCCAGCCGCCGAGTACTTTCTGGCGAATGCGACGACAAAACTCCGATGAACACACGCACGTATATGAAGCTAGAGCTAGATTACTTTTCTGGCTACAGCAACTCACACATGCACATACAGAAATAATATGATCGCTACACGCACGTATCGTGCGTCCTCTTCTTCATTGCTTTGAACTCACGGTCTTTTACACATGCCTCTTACATGTATATATAGGACTAAACTACTAAGACTAGGAAACTAATTCCTGCACTAGTCGGACACATCACAAACCTACTCGGATATGACTTCCAACACGCATACAATGTCCATGCAACTAATCGTGTACGTATTCGTATACACGACGCCGTGCCGGTGCCAAAGAACCAGAGTGCTTATTCCTAACAATCACCCCCTAAGAACGACGTGCCCTTCAACATCCAACCCGGATCCCAAATACGCAAGCTGCTCCTCGCGGGCGTCATCCACGACATTGATTTCGGCGCTCCTTTTCTCAGCACCCATGTCACTGACTTTGCTTTCTCGGCTTCTCCATGGCTTCACGCCAACAATCCTTTTTGTCCGCGCCCTTCTCCATGCCTTCACGCCGATAGTCCATCTTGTCCACGCCTTGAGACAATATACTTGGTTCAATGAAGTACTTTCGCATCGATGCTTCGCATATTTGATCTTCTGCTTGCCGGTACTCTTGGATGCAATAGAACAAATATGTAGGAGCTAGCTCACATTGGTTGACAAGCAAAGCTAGCTCGTGACTAGCAATGCTGACTTCTACCTGCTCCTGACCAACGCCGTCTACTGGCTCATCCAGAGTAGAAAGGCACAGGTTGCCTACCTGTAGCGATTCGTCTTTTTTATTTGAATCCCTTTCTGGCATGTTTTCTTCTAGCTTCTCTATACCCCGTGAAAAGCCTCTTGGTGGATCTGCACCCCCTATTGTTGGGTCTCCTCCATCTATCTGGCCACCAGTCCACACTTTTGGACCGTCGCCTTCTAGCCTTGCTGGCCTATTTGCTGAGCTTGCTTCAACTCGCCCTCCTCTTATAATTGCTAGGCAAACAAGTGCAGGTATCGCTGCACATGCATCTGCGCGTCCTTCTAGTTTCGTGTCTTCTGGCTATGTACTAGCCTTTTCTTCAAACTCTTTGTATTCTGGGAGAATCCCTAGTGCTTCTGGCATGGTGTCTACGCCTGGAGCACCCCCTAGGCCTTCAACGACTTCTGGGCCTGAACTTACTGACAAGGATAAGCTTGGTTGATCCATATTTTCTTCATACTCAAGATCCCACGTGACGTGAAAAGTTGGATATCCTGGTTCGTTTTAGCCCCAATTGCATGACTCGCCTTCCTCAAAGATTACGTCACCCCTAACAACCACCTTATTGGTATAAGGATTGCACAAACGGTATGTCTTTGAGCTTTCTTAGCCTGTGTAACACCCTCGAATCGGCCCTATGCAGATTTTTGCGCTTCCCGCCAAACCCGCAAAGAAACGATTCAAGGACGCCCACCAGGCACTTGCGTGCGGGTGGAAAACGAAGTAATACCATTACACAATAGTTCACGAAGGAACCCATAGAAACATTTATATACAACAACGACTCAAAGAGTCAAGGATACAAATATACAGTACAAAGATCCAAATCACCTTGAAAACGATGCAACATCCGAGTACGGATAAGAAGCAAATGGGGCTAAGAGCCCTGAAGAATAACCAATGGCGTCCATAACCCTGCCCAGGCCAAGCCGGAAGGGTAACCCTGCTAACGATGTCAAACTTATACCTGCTAAAACAAAAGGGATGCCGACAAAGGGCAAAGAAAAAGAGAGCGGTCAGTACTGAGGCCAGTACACGGTGAGGCTAGAATTCGGCGGCTCTTGCCTACATAGGTATGGTGGACTGAAGCGGCAACGCAACATGCACTAAACAACCTATAGAGACTCGATGCAACTGTCGTCTATTAGAGAGGGATAGGAGAGACCTATTCGGGACCAACCTGATACTAACACCAATCATACCCATCCTGATATTTTTCCCCTCGAGACCAAACGAGGAAGTCAAACCAAGGAACTCACACAGTTGGCAGTTTTATTCATTCCATTATAGTTGCAACACTTACTAGTCAAATATAGATAGCATGAGTCATCCTGATAGCATAAGTAGTGGGCAGTTTTAGTTAACCATTCAGTTGTAGTTGCAGTACTTACTAGTCAGATACAATTAGCATGTGACATCCCAAACCCAGCAGTTGTTGGCACTTTTATTTCATTCCATTGGAGTCGCGATACTTACTAGGCAGGTATAACATGACACGATACGCCCCAGCTCAACCAGTTGTTGGCACTTTTATTATCCATTCCATTGTAGTGAAGCTGATTACTAGCCGCATATTAAGTCAAATCGATAGCACTACTTTAGTTATGCTTATCTACGATCGAGATACTGTGCTCCAAGTCGTCCATAACCGCGAACATGGCTTTCAGAAAGATTTACCCTGCAGAGGTGCACAAATAGCAACACACACACACGATCAACCTCGGAAAAACCAAATCAAAACCCAACAAGGCTTTCACGACAAAGCAATCACGGGATTCATAAAATATTTCAGGGGGCCACCCTATTAAGCTACCCGCAACGAAGTTGGCCGGCTCCGAGACGGACCCAAGGTTTGCGCCAATGGCTATAAACGACTGGGAACCCGAAAGTGTGACTGGGCTTGTCGATACCGCGAAAACACTCCGCAACTCCTAAACAGTACATGTGCTCCACGCAGAATCGTAAATAAAGCAGTAAAGCATGGCATAAGTACATGATAGTAATAAAGCCCCAAACTAGTTTGTGGCCCCAAGAAATAAGAAATGAATCAAGCTCTGGCTAAGGGGGATCCATAGGGTCTCCCGGATGTGGATAGTGCGAATAATCAAGGAACATGTATCAAGTACTCGGGGCCTACGGGACACAAGTGGACATGAAAAACCAAATAGCATATATTGCCCACCGGTGCCTCTTTCATTAGTTATCCCAGCAATTTAATAGTTGTATTTAAAGTCATGATCCTCTCCACCGTCAAGCATATGACAACATTCCAACAACTGTGTGGTACTTCACGACACAGGATCGCACCTGAGCAAGCGACTACGACTCGCAAGACCATCTATCTACCAAACAATAGGTAATAGGAGGTGTCCAAGGCAATATAGAGGCTGCACGGAATATATCTGGTATGGAACACTAAAGCATCGCGACACGGATAGCAGTAGATCAACAGGAAGGAAGTAAAGACTATAATGCAAAATAGGTAGAAAGAGGGAGAATGCTCGCCTGGAAAACACTGTCGAAGTTATATTATCCGAAGAACTTGTCGATACTCGCATCCGCTCAACGGACTAATCTGTGAAGAAGCAAAACACTAAAAGAAACATCGGATACACTATTTAATACTACGGCAGAAGATCGGGCATGATGCATGTATGATGCATGACATGGCAAGGATGCGATGCAACTAGGCAATATTAAGCGGAACCGGGGTCCCGATAATTAATTATATGGTTCAAGTTATTTAGATACCCCGCAATTGAAATGTTGACTTAACAAGGCGAATATGGCATCGGTTCGCTACACAAATTTAAATGGAGGCAATATAAGACTATATTAGCCCGCATATGGCCACCATATTTAATTATTAGGTAATTGACATAATGCCCTCAAACCACACAATATGTATGCGACATGATCAAATTAATATGAAACAATTATATATAGCATTTATAAAATAGGGATAGATAGGAGTCACACATAGGGTTCAGTGATCTTGGTTCCGAGGGTTCCACGGGGTTCAGGGCCTTAGCGGGATCGGTCTTCGGATCCGGGAAGAAGAACTTGGCGATCTAGAGGGATCGGCCTTCGGACTCCGAGATCGGGGTCTTCGGTTCCGTGGAGGAGGTCTTGTCGAGGGTTCGTCTAGTGCCACCAGGTATGATACGGTCTTGATGAATTGAAGATCTTGGTGTCATATGGTACTCGCGGGCGAACAAAGATCTTGTCGGTAGTCCTTGTAGCACCACACTGCAACACACTTCTCTTGGTTACCAAGATCACAACATCACCACACCTCCCATCACTGTACCAAAACACATCTCCACTGCAGCGAGATGGCCAAAGAAATAACAGGAAGCCACAGACAAGGAACCCATCGTGAAGGGGCAACACAACAACATGCAGATCCTGCAGACTGTGCGAGGTCATCGAGTTGCGAGATGGAGGCGGACACGCTCGAGGCGGGAGGCTGGAGCGGCGTCGGCGTTGAGGAGGGCGCCGGAGGCCGGGTCACAGGGCCTTGGTGTTGGGGACGAGCTCTGGATGACGACGTCTTATGCATGGACAGAGGACACGCGTGCGATGCCAGGTAGAGGAGCAGCAGGAGACGCGGGGCCGAGCGCGGAGCTTGGCGGTGCTGGGGCTTGGGGACGGCGCTGGCGCGGGGTCGGGCTCCCGCGGAGGTGTTGGAAATATGCCCTAGAGACAAATAGTACTAAGGACTATTATCATATTTCATATAGTTTATGATTAAGTTTTATATCATGCTATAACTGTATTGAGTGGAAACATCAATACACGTGTGATATACAAACAACCAGAGGTTCCCAATGAAACTCTAGTCACTGGTTCATTGGTCAACAGATGATCATGTTTCCTGATCATGTGGCATTTATGCCAGTTGGAAATGAGGTCATCTCATTCAGAGAATGAGATGATGAACCAATACCCAACCTAAACATCGTGACCCGATCATGTCATGAAGTTCAAGTTACGATGATTAGAAATGGATCCTCGTAGACTATTCCTTAGACCGTGAGGCTATATCAATCACTGTCCCCCGAGAGTGCTTAGATAGCATCAGACGCCATCTGGTAAAACGGTGGTTATAAAGGTGTGTTCAGGTATTCGGAGGAAACCGTAGAGGCAATATATGTCAAGAGCAGGATTTGTCCATCCATGTGACGGGAAGATACTCAAGGGCCCACTCGGAGAAGTTATATACAATAGCTGCGCATCATGTGATTTGATCACGTGGATATCACTTGTCGGAACGAGTCAAGTAGCATTGTTCAGTAACGAGATTGAACACGACATGGTGATGTCATTGATCAGATCTCGGGCAATGCAAGTATCGAGTGACAAAGGGAATAAGACACGGCTGTCCCGGTTCAAACGACAAAAGATCTTCGCGGAACGCACAGGGGTCACATGGCCATCCAGGTCCCTCTGTCGATCATTGGTGCGGGAGTGTCCCGACCATGTCTGGAGTGTTCCCAAACCATGGGGTATCACGCTTAAGGGCTTGATGATGCTTAGAGAGTGTTTATAGGATCGGTGGAATCACCGAAGAAGAGAAGAGAGAAAACCGGAAGGGGTTCGGTAAGTCCGGAGGATGTCCGGAGTGGAGGTGGAAGGTGTTCCATAGCCACAGAGGTTGAATAATATGTGAATGAATGTTAAATATTGATTTAATCATTTATTCATAATTATTTAATAAAGAGAAAATCAATTTAAATGGTCAAAGGCTTAATGGGCCAAATCCCGGAAGGGAAAAGGCCCAAGAGGGGATCCCACCCCTAGGAAGGGCCTAGGGGGTGGCCGGCGGCCCTAGTGGGCCTTCCCCCACGTGGGGCCCATGGTGGGGGCTGGCCGGCGCGCCACCCCACGCATCTCCCATGTTTAGTCCCACCCCGGGACTTTGAGGGAGGGTGTACCCCCTCCTTCCCCTATATATAGTGGGGTATTTGGCCAAGATAAATACACCAATAATCAATAAAGGTCTCCCCACTTTTGGGAGGACCTCTAATTGATATTTTCTCTCTCCCCCTCTCTCTCGTGACTGTGGTCCCAAGTCTGGACTGCGCGAGCGAGAGACATCTTCATGGCGGAGCGCCGTCGCGCTGCGAGATTCAGATCTGAGAGCTCTACTTCCACAACTGCGGCTGGATCGGGGAAGCGGGAATCATCGTCAGGCATCGGACGTGTGTAACTCCCCGCGAGGTGTCGCACTTGAGGCACTCAAGTCGTTGGAGCTAAGGAGCGCAAGGACTTCATCACGACCTTGAGGTCGGCTTCGGCTCGTCTGCATCAACCACGCTCTCCGAGGCGTTGACAACGCTTTTCGATCTTCAAGGGTAAGTTCATGAAAAGCCCTCCCGTTACTGTATTACTAATAGATAGGTCCTGACAGCTTTAGGGGTTCAGGGGCGTAGGGTAAAATTTTATTGTTTTCATGCGCGGAACCCCTATAGGAGGTTGGGTGAGCTCCGGTCGGTGGTGAGAAGGATGACCAGGGCGGGCCTTGCGCAGGCAGCGACACGGTGCGACCAGGTCGAGGTGGAGGCAACCATGGGGAGGCGCAGCAAGAGGAGGCCGGGCGCCTGAGGGTAGCTCGGTGGTGGAGGTAGAGGCTGATGGTGGCGGGGCCCTGGCAGCAATGGGGCCAGGGTCGCGTAGCTTGCAGGACGAGGATGGAGGAGCCCGATGATGCAGGAAAGGGAGGGCTGCCCGGCAGAGCACTAGGTGGAGGAGGGGCGCAAGGGAGATGCAGGCGGCGGCGCCTCGTGAAGGGAGACGAAGAGGAGCTAGGGAAGCGAGCGGTAGGTGGGACGATGGGGATACGAGGGAGGGGATCGATCGGGTCCAAGGCGTGGGCCTCGCGGTTGGTCGCGCTGGGCATGTGGTGTACGCGGGGCTGGGTGGGTGCAGCAGCAGCGTGATAGGGCAGGGTGCATGGGGCGGCTGTGCGGTTGACCGCGAGCGAGACGTGCGCGTGCACCGCGTGGTGGTGTGTACACGACTGGGTTAGATGCAGGCAGCCGCTGGTTAGGTTAGGGTTAGGGTTGGATGGATTTTAGGTTAGGGTTTGATCTGCCGGGTAGTAGGTGGCATGGCCTACGGGCTGGGCTGCCTCCCCAGTAAAATAGTTTTATATATTTGTTTTCTTTAAAATCCTTTTGTAAATTATTTTTAGACAAAACAAAATATCCGGAAGAGGCCCGGGGTTTTGATTTGAAATTAAGACGGGGATATTTAGAAAACAAAGGTAGGCTTTTTGAAAATAGTTTTAGACAAACCATGCATGATGACATGACGATGCTCAAATGCAATGTGGCATGATTACATGAGCATGCCGCCATGATGATGCACAAAATAGAAACACTAAGCGATTTTCTAGTACTGGTTTTAGCGGGGTGCTACAATTTGACACCACTAAAAATGGATCTCGCCCTCATGATCCGCCTCATGGTACGGGGAAGAAGGCTGATGATCTGAATCTTCTCGTATCGTGTAGATCCTCGCAACACCACTAACAAGGATTCTTGCTCCATCTTCAAATTGTTGACACCACTAACAAGGAGTCGGTGTTCCAGTTCGTTGAGGGAACGCTCCGGATAAACAAAGGACGAAGCTAAAGGTCTCAAAAGGTATGACCACCTTTAACTTCTGTTGGAGTGAGATTGCATTTATCCACCGAATCAGTGTACAAAAGCGAATGATAAGAGTAGTGGTATGGTCGCATCCCGCACTCAAAGCATTACTCTGTACACGAATAAGATAACTTTGCAATCCCCTCTCGGAATTCAGACTGAAGATATTGACAAGCGAGGTCCAGAGAACACAGGAGTGATGCAGGCTTTTCATCAGATCTGGCGTAGATGATGTCATCGCGTCGGAAAACACCGGAAGGCACAAAGGAAGAGCAAAGAAAGGTACAACAGGTGAAGGATTCCTCAGATAGCATGAAGACCGAATGTAGAAGCACCATTACCAAAAGAGTAAGCGAAACCCTGAAGGTACGACGGAAACCCAACCACGAGAAACCTGGACCTAAAGAAAAGGTAAGAGAGCAGATTCAAACACGCAAAGGTAAGAGGAGAATAACATAAGGATAAGGAGTAAAATCAGATCTAATCAGATCTATCTGTTGTTGTATTGGGAACGACAGTACCTGAGGAGGTTAGATAGAGGTGTGGGGACTAGCAGGGAAGCTATTGACGGTGTTCGCAGGCAGGATTGGATATGAGCAAGCGTAGCGAGACGGAAGAAGTACCCAAGTTCGGGGCCCTCGTGGTGAGGTAAAGCCCCTACTCCTGACGGATCTGACTATGTGGGATACTAGAACTACAAGTGCTCCTCGAGATGTATACGCTAGCTACTGCCTTAAATGCTGTAAGACCAACCCTTTCTACTGAGGCCTTGCCTCTCCTTATATAGGCAGAGAGGCAAAGGTCTCACTGACTAGTCTGACTGGCGGGCCCCACAGGCAGGTCCCAGCCGACTAGTGATCTACAGTGTCCAGTATGGCTTGTCTTGTCGGAGTACGAGCGGTATGGCTGTCGTAGGCACAGTGGACGCCATGCGAGCCTGTCGTCAGCACCGGCCACTGTTCCTGCGTCATCCATGCAAAGTCTTCGGTATGGCCGGGTAGTTGCCAGTCTTGTCACCGTACAGGGCGTACCATGCACTGATACACACGTCGCCCTGTCCCATTGATTGAGTCCAGCTACGTCGCCGTATCCGGCTGCCTCTTGCTGATCTGGCTACCGGGGGATAGCCTGCTTGTCTTGCCCTGTCCGGCTGCATCTGGTCAGCCGGACGCGATCCGACTGACCTGTTTCTTATTCGGTTGGGGTACCTGGGATCATCCCCCTGACACTAGCCCCCGAGTGCGTGTGGATTCCGCCCTTAGGCGAAATGTGCGCGCGCTTCCTCTTGCTTTTGAATTTGTGTCCGGCTGAGCTTGGCGGTTGCGCTACCCGTGACGTCAGTGCTGACGCCGGCCACGCGCGCACGTGCCATCATTACTCTGCGGCGGGCAGCGTAACATCCCGTCACACGTCGCCTCGGGGAACCGCTGTCCGGCGCTTCGGTTCTCACTCCAGGATCTTCTGCGCATCCTGCCCTGGCACATGGGATCTAGGCGGCGGTTGAGGTGTGGGTTGCCCGGATGCGCGCCACGTGCCCCGTCGACGGTTGCCCTTCTGGCTCTTTAAAGGGACGCCGCAGGGAGGCAATTTCTTTCCTTCGCTCCCCCGCTGCAGTTCCCTTCTCTCTCGTTGCTTCCGCCCCTGCGCCCTTGCCCTTTGCGCCGCCCGCTCGCTGTCGTCGATGCTACGGGCTACTGTCAATCTTCCGTCGCCGCTCCCCCTTGCCAACCGGAAATGTCCGCCGACCGCGGGGCCTGGTGCGGCCCCGCCGTCACTGAGGATCAAATCGCGAAGTACCACGCCACCCGCGTCCTCCCGCCGGCGAAGGAGGTGGCGGTGCGGTTGGCGCCGGCCGGGGAGGTGTCGCCGCATCCGGCGGTGGGAGAGCGCGTCATCTTCCTTTCGCACTTGGCACGCGGGTTCGCCCTTCCGGTGAACCCGTTCCTCTTGACTTTCCTTGCTTTCTTCGATCTTCACCTCCACCACCTCGGCGCTAACGCAATCGGAATGTTGGCGCACTTCGTAGCTTTCTGCGAGAGCTACCTCGGGATCCAGCCGGATCTCGGGCTCTTCTGCCGGCTCTTTCGAGTCTGGCCGCAGGTGCAGTTCACCCAGGGGCCACTAGTCGTCTGTGACGGTGCCTCCATCTACTCCCGCTCGCAGACCGGCTACCCCAAATTCCTTCTTCACGATACGGTACGACTGTGGCAGTAGTCGTACTTCTACGTGAAGAACCTCACTAATGTCGATCGGATCAATCTGCTGGCCTTCCAGGACGTCGAGTCTAGCCGGCAGAACTGGGAATTGAAGTTCCACGGCGACAAGGCGGAGACGGACGAGCTGCTGAAGTGCATGCGCTCCCTCGTCCACTACTGGCTGTCCGGCCTGGACGTCACTCTCAGCTAGATGTCCCGGCTGATGATGCCGTTGTAGCAGCAAGCACACAAGATGTGCTACTACTCCGGCCAGCTGGACCCGACCCGGCTGTCGCGCCGTGATCCCTGCTACCACAACCTGAAGGAGTGGGTGTGGACGATCACCAAGGAGCGGCTGCCGGAGAACTGGAAGTTCAGTCTGGCGCCTTATACTCGGGAGAACCGTGCGCCCCGGGTAAGCTCCTCTAACCGGATGCATTTTTGGTGTTTTCTTGTACTTGTTCTTTGTTTTCGTCTGGCTGACTTTTGTATTCGGTAGATGTTCCCATGCATCATCCGCGAGGAGGGCGCGGCGGCGCTCGAGGAATTCACGCCCGACCTGCCCGAGCCGCACGTTCGGCGGTCCGGCGAGGAATCGGATGGGGACGGCGATGCCTTCCCCAGCCGGAATGACGAGCTGGCCGCCGACCCGCACGCGGAGGTGCATGAGGAGGAGGCCGCGCCGACCACGGAGCCGGCGACGTGCTCCGCGACGGACGGGGAAGCGGGTGGGAGCGGCGGGAGCCGGAACCTGCGACGGAGGAGCCGGCGCCCAAGAGGAGCCGGTCCGGTGCCCTGCCGCCAAGCCGTCTCGGCCAGAAGAAAGGGCCGCCTCCTATTGTGCCGGGGTATGTTCTTTCTCCCCTTCCCTTTCTTCCTGTTTTCTGTCTGCCTGCCTTTTTCCTCCTTTTCTGACTTTGGCTTGTTTTGCTCTTGTTTTCTTCTCTTTCTCCTTAGCACGCTGGTTTCCTTCAGAGCCGCGAGCCCGACACGCGCACCAGCCGGGTCGCTGCCCCGTACCCCGACTGCGCCGACCAGCGCCCCTCCTTCTTCTGAGGCACAGCCTTCGCCTCCCCCTCGGGCTGAGCCGACTGCCTCCGCCCAACCGGAAGTCCCCCAGCCGGAAGCGGGGTCCTCCCAGCCAGAAGGCTCTGCCGCAGTCGCGCGGGGGGCTGCCGGCAAGGAGCTCGTCGTCGTTGGCGATGACAACTCCGACGAGGAGCCCGGGGAGGAATGGCAGATGGCGGTGGTCGTGGCAAAGGAGTCCTTGGCTGTCAATGCCGTGGATGACGACGCTTCCTCCGTCGCCTCGCTGTCGGTCCTCGCCGCCACGCTTTAGCTGGCGGTGAAGGAGATCCAGCTGCTGGAGGCCACAGCCGGCGGGAACCGGACGTTGGAGCAGAAGCTCACTGCCACCAACGGGACCTCCCAGAGTAAGTTCGCTTCATCCGGCTTGTCCCTTTTTTTGGGTACTGTTAGCCGGTTTGGTTGCAGCCATCCTTGTGTGCGCTCAGTGCGAGATCGATCGCTTGAAGAAGACGAACGACCGGCTGAGCAAGTCCAATTCTACTCTGCGGCAACAGAACAAGGATTGGCATGCGAGGTTGGACGGTCTGGAGGCCACCATCAAGGAGCGCGACGCCTCGCTCGCTAGCCGGACCGAAGCCTTCTCCCTTCTCGAGGCCCAGAACAAGGACCAAGAGAAGGAGATCAAACGGCTAGCGACCAACAAGAAGGCGCTGGTGGAGGAGATGATGCAGGTCGGCCACACTGCCAAGGGTGAGTTTTCTTTCCGTCTTCTTTTCTTTCCGGATCCGGTAGCCGGATCTAACTTCTCTTTTCTGACAGCCTTTTACCCCGGCATAGACCTGCTGGCCTACAACCGGCTGCAAGAGAACTGGCCGGGAGCGCAGCCGACGGCCCAAGAGCTCGTCGTCCTTCTTGGCGAGGAAGCTGCCAAGCTTCGCCAGGCGGCGCGGGACGTCTTCTCCTTCGTATGGCCGGAGGCTCCGGTTCCAGAGACAATGGCGCAGCTTGCTGCGAAGGTGGGAGAGGTGCCGGCTGCGGTGGACCGGCTGCAGGACCTGGCGGCGCGGGCCGGGGCGGAGATGGCCCTGGCTCTGATGCTCTCCTGGTACAAGGACGCCCGCGTCGAGAAGATCGACAGAGGCTTCCGTGCCAGAGCTGATCTTGCCAAGCCCATCCGGAGCTCCGCGGGTCCACCATCAAGATCGCCGACTACGTGGACCCCGACGAGGTGCTCACCGACTCGGAGTCCGTCGGCACTCCTGATGTGGAGGCCCCGATGCCGCCGCCTGCCAGCGCCGAGACCGGATCAAGCTCCGCGCCTCCTCCGCCGCCCGAAGCTTCTGCTGGCCAAGATCTCCCTCGCGGCAAGGGTCCTACCGTTTAGTTATCGCCCCGGGATGCCGGGTGTATTTGTCTTGTGCTACGTACTTATGAACCTTGTCCATTTGCGCCGGTTGTCTTTGACGCCGGGTAACTTATGGGAGCTTCGTCTCTCTTTTGTTTGTCATTGTTGAAATTCTTGAGTTTCCCTTGACTTGTGTGCTTCGAATTTTCTTTCCATACTTCGCCGGTTAACTTTATCCGGCTTACTTCGCCCGGCTACACACTTTTAGTCGGGGGAACCGTACCTCCAGTGGGGGCGTGCGAGCGCACCCACTGGGTGTAGCCCCCGAGATTCGCAGTAGCTGGCGAAGACAGGTGCTTCGAATCTTCCTTCTTTCCCAATTCTTCTATCTTTATCCGACTAGACTCGTCTCGGTCAGTGGGGGAACTAACATTCCAGTGGGGGCGCGCAAGCGCACCCACTGGGTGTAGCCCCCGAGATTCGGAGTAGCTGGCGTAGCCAGGTGCTTCGAATCTTCCTTTCTTCTCTTGCTCCAGCCCTTGCCCTCACCTGGGCTCCGATCGACCGACTAAACGCCTTTAGCCGGTCGGGAACCACAAGATTCCACTAGGGGCGCGCGAGTGCACCCAGTGGGTGTAGCCCCGAGATTTGGAGCGCTTGATGAAGGCAAGGACTTCGGATCTTCTTTCCTTCTCCTGAATTCCGACTCTAGGTAGTCGGACAAAACGTACATACGCATACACACATGCCCACATAGGTTAGTAGGTTAGTCTGCCAAATTGTAGCCGGGAAACGGCTTGTTTTTTCGAAAACTGGCTTGTCTCTTTCTAGACAATTAGTCGCTTTCCCGTGCCTCTGCTGTTTTCGCTGCGTCCTTGCCGGGCAGCCGGGTTGCGGTCTGCAGCCGGAATCGAAGGGAGATGACAGTACATTGCACACGGTACTAATGGCTTAGCATCTAGATTGGTTCGAGCTAGTTGCAGGGCCGGGACACCCGATCTGTCGCGTCTCCTCCCCGTTTTTATGTGGGATGCCTCGGGCTTTTGCTCTTGCTAGCCGGACAGCCGGGTTGCGGTCTGTAGCTGAGACGAAGAGTGGGCCTCTGACATCGTCACATAGTACTCAGCCGGTTTGTCGACTTAGCAGGCCGGGTCAGCCGGCGAGCCCCCGGGTAGGGGTTGCCGGAGCCGGAAAATCATAACCGGAAAATGGATGCATACACATTTCTAGCAAGGAGCCCTCGAGATTCTCGTGGGGGTCC
Source organism: Avena eriantha (assembly GCA_910589775.1). NCBI lineage: Eukaryota > Viridiplantae > Streptophyta > Magnoliopsida > Poales > Poaceae > Avena > Avena eriantha. The sequence continues at coordinate 127,779,005 of OU342743.1, read as the reverse complement.
GCATTTTCATTCATAGGGTTTTCGGGATACATACACTGCCTGGCGACTAGGTGTAAAACGGGCGCAGTAGGGCTGCGTTCCAGGGACGCTCGATCTCCTCGTCTGATTTGTCCATCTTGTTCTTGCGCGGCTGCTGCGCATCGATGAGGTAGTAGGAGTCGTTGGGCAGCGCCCGGCTGATGATGAAGGGGCCTTCCCAGGGTGGCGATGGCTTGTGCATGCCCTTTGTGTCTTGCACCAGCCGGAGAACCAGGTCGCCCTCGCGGAATGCGACTGGGCAGATCCGGCTTGAATGGTAGCGGCGTAGTCGCTGCTGGTACAGGGCTGATCTGGACAAGGCCAGCTCGCGGGCCTCCGCCAGGAGGTCCACTCCGTCCTCCCGCGCCTCCTGGTTGGCTTTTTCGTTGTAGAGGAGCTTGCGAGGGGAGTCGAACTCGATGGCGGAGGAGAGGACAGCTTCCGATCCATAAACCAGGAAGAATGGCGTGTAGCCGGTTGACCTATTCGGCGTGGTGCGGAGGCTCCACAGCACAGCCGGAAGTTGTTCGATCCAACATCCGGGTGAACGCTCCAACGGCTCGATGGGACGTGGCTTGATGCCGGCTAGCACCAAGCCATTTGCTCTTTCGACTTGCCCGTTGGATTGCGGGTGCGCGACGGAGGCGAGGTCCAGTCGGATGCCCTTGTTGCTGCAGAACCGGGCGAAGGCCCCCTTGGCGAATTTCGTGCCGTTGTCGGTGATGATGCTGTTGGGGTAGCCAAAACGGTTGATGATGTCGGTGAAGAAGGTGACAACCGTCGCCCTGTCTAGCTTCCGGATAGGCTTGGCCTCGATCCACTTCGTGAACTTGTCCACCGCCACCAGAAGGTGGGTCATGCCCGCGCGCGCTCGCTTGAAGGGACCGACCATGTCGAGGCCCCAAACCGTGAAAGGCCAGGTGATCGCTATGGTCTTGAGTACCGAAGTTGGCATGTGCCTGAGCTACCCGAAGCGCTGGCACCCATTGCATGTGCGGACCAGCTGCTCGGCGTCCTCGAGGGCGGTGGGCCAATAGAAACCATGGCGGAATGCCTTGGCGACTATCGCCCTTGACAAAGCGTGGTGCCCGCACTCGCCCTGGTGGATGTCCTTGAGTAGCCGGTAGCCCGTATCCGCATCAACACATCTTTGGAAGATACCGGATACGCTGCGCTTGTACAGCTCGCCATTTATGATGGTGTACGTGTGCGCGCGGCGCTGAATTTGCCTGGCCTCTACCTCGTCGTCCGGAAGTTCTCCATCGGTGATGTAGCTCATGAAGGGTTGTGCCCAGGATGGCGCTTCCTGGATGACGAGGACGTTCATGTTCTCCGGTTGACGGGTGTCGGGGGGTCGTCCGGGTGGCGTACCCGGAACGACAGCCCCCCGAGCCGCTAGGCGAGCCGGCAGCCCCCGGGTCTTGCGGGCCGGGGGGCACTGCCTGGCCGGAATTGGTGCGGGTCTTCTTCTTTGGTGGTTCTGCCGGCTCCGCTTCCGCCGTTCCGTCAGCCGGAACGGTTCCTGCCCAAACGATGGAGTCCAATTCTGGCGACGGGTTGATGGATGGCTTGCGCATGTGCTCCAAGGAGACCCCCGGTGGGATGGCCTGCCTGGTGGAGCCGATCTTGGAGAGCCAATCAGCTGCCTCGTTGTTGACGCGGGGGATGTGGTGAAATTCGCACCCGTCGAAGGAGGCGATGAGCTTCTGGATGTGGAACCGGTAGAGAGCCATGTTTGCGTCTGTGGCGTCCCATTCTCCAGATACCTGCTGCACCACCAAGTCCGAATCACCGAAGCACAGGATCCGGTTGACACCGATCTCCTTGGCCAGCCGGAGCCCGTGCGCCAGTGCCTCGTATTCCGCTACGTTGTTGGAGGCCTTGAAGTGGATCTGCAGCACGTACTCCAGCCGGTCTCCCTTGGGCGAGGTGAGCATGATGCCGGCTCCCAAGCCCCCGAGCATCTTCGACCCATCGAAGTGCATCCGCCAATGGTCCGAATCCGAAACCGGTGGGAGATACTGGGTCTCGGCCCAGTCGACGAGGAAGTCCGCCAACGCCTACGACTTGATCGTGAGCCGGGGCTCGTACTGGATGGAGTAGGCGGCAAGCTCGATGGCCCACTTGGCGACTCGGCCGGTGGCGTCCTTGTTGCCGATGATTTCCGAAAGGGGTGCAGTGCACACGACCTTAATTGGATGCTCCTGGAAGTAGTGCTTGAGCTTCTTGCATGCCAGGTACACGCCGTAGCACATCTTCTGGTAGTGGGGGTAGTTCTGCTTGGAGAGGGAGAGAACCTCGCTGAGGTAGTAGACGGGTCTCTGAACCGGCTGAGCCTTGCCTTCCTCGGGGCGCTCCACCACCAGGACGACGCTGACGACCCGGCTGATGGCTGCTATATAGAGCAACATTGGTTCCTTACTTGCCGGCATGGCTAGAACCGGTGCTGTGGATAGCATGCGCTTGAGGTCATGAAACACGGTGTCGGCTTGCGAAGTCCAGGAGAACTTGTCCGTCTTCTTCATCAACTGGTACAACGGGAGTGCCTTCTCCCCCAGCCGGCTGACGAAGCAATTGAGGGAAGCCAGGCATCCGGTGAACTTCTGGACTCCAAGCAGGTTCCTGGGCGGCTGCATCCTCTCGATGGCCGCGATCTTCTCCGGATTCGCCTCAATACCTCGTTGCGAAACGAGGAAACCGAGGAGCTGGCCGGACGGTACTCCGAAGACGCACTTCTCTGGGTTCACCTTCATCTGGTACTGGCGGAGGTTGCCAAATGTTTCTCCCAGGTCCTCGAGGAGGGTGCACTTCTCCTTGGTCTTGATGACCACGTCGTCCATGTAAGCGTGCACGTTTCGGCCTATCTGCGAGTGCAAGCATTTCTGCATGCATCCCTGATAGGTGGCGCCTGTGTTCTTTAGGCCGAAAGGCATGGTTACATAGCAGAAAGCCCCATAGGGGGTGATAAATGATGTCTTAATCTGATCAGCCGGGTTTAGCCAGATCTGATTGTACCCGGAATAACAATCTAGAAAAGACAACAAATCACACCCGACCGTGGAATCGATGACTTGATCGATACGGGGCAAGGCGAAGGGGTCTTTCAGGCACGCCTTGTTTAGGCTGGTGTAGTCGATAAACATGCGCCAGGTCTTGTTCTTCTTCAGCACCAGGACTGGGTTTACCAGCCAGTCTGGGTGGTACACTTCCATGATGAACTCGGCTGCAAGGAGCCGGGTGATCTCGTCCCTGATTTTCTTTCTCTTCTCCTCTGCGAACCGGCGCAGAGGTTGCTTGACCGGCTTGGCATTCGGATGCACGTGAAGTGAGTGCTCGGCGAACTCCCTCGGCACACCCGGCATGTCCTTGGGGGACCACGTGAAGATGTCCCGATTCTCTCGAAGGAAGTCGACGAGCGCGCCTTCCTATTTGCTGTCCAAGCCGGCGCCAATGGTGACGAACTTGGTCGGATCGGAGGGGTCGAGCAGGATCTCTTCGTCTCCTTTGCCGGCTGGAAAGCTCCTTCTCCAGCCGGCTTGCTGCTAGCCGGAATGTCTTGCTGGGCCATGGCCACATTGCGCATAATCACGCGCTTCTCTTCGGCTATGATGAGGGCCTCTGCCAGCTTGGAACCGGCTGAAGCACACTCCATCGACCGCCTGAAGCAGCCGGCGATGGTGATCACGCCGTGGGGTCCCAACATCTTCATCTTGAGGTAGTGGGGGATGGCCATGAACTTGGCAAGGGCGGGGCGCCCGAGGAGAGCGTGGTAGGAGCTCGTCAGATTTACCACCTTGAACCAGATTGGTTCGCGGTGGAAGTTCTCCTCGGTCCCGAAGATGACGTCCAGCTGGATTTTCCCCAGCGGGGCGCAGGCTGGCCCCGACAGTACGCCGTGGAACATCGTGGTAGTCGGGCGCAGGTCGCTTTCGCGAATGCCCAGCTTCTCCAGCGAGGACTGGTAGAGGAGGTTGAGGCTACTGCCTCCATCGATGAGGACACGTGAGAATCGGCAAGTGCGCGTGTTGGAGATGATGAGGGGGTCGAGCACCATGGCGTAGCCCCCGGGAGTCGGTAGATGCTCAGGCTGATCCACCCGGCTCCAGGTGATGGGGGTTTCCGACCAGTTCAGGTACTGGGGGACCGGAGAGGCGATGGTATTGACCTCCTTGGAGCGTCGCCTGCGGCTGTGCTTGTCGTCCTGCTCCGTCTCGAAGATATGATAGGCGGTGTGCGGCTGGGGGTAGCCATTGTTGTTATTGCCGCCGTTGCTGCCGTTACCATCATTGCCGGCTCCCCTAGCCGGTGGTGGAGGTCCACCTGGTGGGGGAGGCGGGGGATGAGGCTGGTTGCCCTGGTCCTTTAGCTGGCGGGTCCAGCTGCCGTTCCGGGTGGTGTGCGTGGCCGACTTGAAGGGACCGCTATGCCACTTGCACGGGCCATCGAACATCTAGTCGAAGGTGAGCCGTGGCTTCTGCCTCCTTGCTTCGTTAGCCGGCGCGTTGGGCGCGCCCTCCACAACATTGACCTGCCGCGCGTGGTAGCGAGGTTTTTGCTGTCTGGCCTGGCGGTCCCCATGGAACCGGCTGTCATTACCGTGGCGTCTGGAGGATCCGGCTTCTCTAGTCGGATTGCTGGGTCGGTCGCGAGCCGGCTCCGTGGGAGTCGGACGTCCGTCCGCATTTACTCGGAGGGGCTTCTTCATGGCGGCATCCGCCGTGGCGTACTGGTCCACAACCTTCATGAGCTCCGCCATGGTTTTCGGCTCGTCACATAGTAGCCGGTGGCGAAGCATGGTGCCCTCTCGGCAACCCTCGATGAAGAAACCGATGGCTTGGCTCTCCAGGATGCCCTCGCAGGTGTTGCGCAGTTCCGTCCACTTGGCGAGGTACTCGCGGTCGGTCTCGTGGTCACCCTGGACGCACAAGGCTAGGTCGCGCGGGTGCCCTGGGCGCTTGTACGTGCCGTTGAAGTTGCGGACGAACACCTTCTCGAAGTCAGGCCAGGCGTTGATGCTGTTGGGCGCGAGGCTATTGAGCCATGTCCTCGCTGACCCGGTTGGCATGAGGGGGACGTAGCGCACGGCTGTGCGCTTGTTCCCGTGGGCGATGCCAACTGCCGTAGTGTAGTCGGTAAGCTAGTCTTCCGGTTTCATGCTGCTGTCGTACTTGCGGTTGTCCCTGGGCAGGGAGAATTTATCCGGAAACAGATCGTTCCAGATACGGGGTCCGAAATAAACCGGACCGGTAGAATCTTCCTCCTCCGTGACGCGCGCTTGAGCGAGGAGCTCGATGCGGTCGCGGGCATCCGGAGAATCCGGGTTGGGCGCTCCCACCCGGCCCGAGAGACGGGAACCGGCTGGTCTGGGCGCTCCGACTGGCGGAGGGGGAGGTGGCGGGTTGCTGTTTACCGTCTGCTCCTGGCGCGGCTGGCCCCTATTTCCAGAGCTGCGACGCCTACTGCGGGCCCTGGGCGACTGAGGGGAGGATGCCTGCTGGGTGTCACGCGGCGCGCCCCTGCTGTTGGCAGGTAGCCTGCTCCCCCTGGAGTAGCTAAGGTCTTCCTGCATCTGCCGGTTGGCGCCAGCCTGCTCGTCCGCGACGCGGAGGAGCTCCTGCACACGAGCGTGCTGGCGGGCTCGCTCCTCGCCCTCCAGGCTGGGTAGTTCCTCTGCCGCGGCTCGTGCCGCGCGCAAGTTCTTGATGGGCGTGCTGTAGGTGGGCCGTGTGAGGGCGGGCGCGGGGTCCGGTTCCCCGTCCTTTTCCAACCTACCGCCCAGCTCGCCGCCCCGACGCTGTTCCTGGCCGCGCCGGCTCGGCTCCGCGGTAGCCGGAGTGAGGTCGTGCGCGCGGCCGTACTCGCGCCGGGTGATCTCGAGCTGCTTGCGGGCTGCTTCTAGCTCCATGGCCTCATGGTGGAGGATCTGTCTCTCCATGCTGAAGTTGGCCTCCGCCTCCTCTGGGTTATCCTCGAGGTTAACCGGCGTCAGGACCCAGTCAATGGCATCCTCCACCGGGTTCCGGGGCTGCGGGGGAGCGGAAGTTCCGACCTCGTCCGCGCCTCGCTCCCGCGGCTGGCGGGGATGGGAGCTGGAACCGGCCATCATGACCTCTACGCCGCGAGGCGTGGCGGACGCGCTGCCGCCTGAGCATGGCAGCTCCACGACAGAGACGATTTCCCTAGGGAAACGCTCCGGGACGGTGGCGACGTAAACGGGGAGGTCGCCAAATAGCAGGACGGTGCCGTTCGCCGGGAAAGAGGTTCCGGCGAAGCAGGAAGCGTTGTCGATGACTCAGTCAAACTTGCCGAGCGTGAGCACCAGGCCGGACGGCACGCGCTCACCGGCTGAAGTGCGGGGTCCCGTGCGAAACGTGACTCCAGTTGAAGCCATCTTGCCCCACGGTGGGCGCCAACTGTCGTTGTATTGGGAACGGCAGTACCTGAGGAGGTTAGATAGAGGTGTGGGGACTAGCAGGGAAGCTATCGATGGCGTCCGCAGGTGGGATTGGATACGAGCGAGCGTAGCGGGACGCAAGAAGTACCCAGGTTCGGGGCCCTCGTGGTGAGGTAAAGCCCCTACTCCTGCCGGATCTGACTATGTGGGATACCAGAACTACAAGTGCTCCTCGAGCTGTATACGCTAGCTACTGCCTTAAATGCTGTAAGACCAACCCTTTCTACTGAGGCCTTGCCTCTCCTTATATAGGCAGAGAGGCAAAGGTCTCACTGACTAGTCCGACAGGCGGGCCCCACAGGCGGGTCCCAGCCGACTAGTCATCTACAATGTCCAGTATGGCTTGTCTTGTTGGAGTACGAGCGGTATGGCTGTCGTAGGCACAGTGGACGCCGTGCGAGCCTGTCGTTAGCACCGGCCACTGTTCCTGTGTCATCCATGCAAAGTCTTCGGTATGGCCGGGTAGTTGCCAGTCTTGTCACCGTACAGGGCGTACCGTGCACTGATACACACGTCGCCCTGTCCCATTGATTGAGTCCGGCCACGTCGCCGTATCCGGCTGCCTCTTGCTGATCTGGCTACCGGGGGATAGCCAGCTTGTCTTGTCCTGTCCGGCTGCTTCTAGTCAGTCGGACGCGATCCAACTGACCTGTTTCTTATTCGGTTGGGGTACCTAGGGATCATCCCCCTGACACTATCCAACCGATTTTGCAAAATAGTTTTGACACTCTACAACGTCCGCTAGCTAGGTTATCCTAAAGGTTGGACCAGTTGGGTATCGTAACTGCTGAGCTCTGATACCACTTTGTAACACCCTCAAATCGGCCCTATGCAGATTTTTGCGCTTCCCGCCAAACCTGCATAGAAACGATTCAAGGATGCCCACCAGGCACTTGCGTGCAGGTGGAAAACAAAGTAATACCATTACACAATAGTTCATGAAGGAACCCACAGAAACATTTATATGCAACAACGACTCAAAGAGTCAAGGATACAGATATACAGTACAAAGATCCAAAACACCTTGAAAACGATACAACATCCGAGTACGGATAAGAAGCAAATGGGGCTAAGAGCCCTGAAGAATAACCAATGGCGTCCATAACCCTGCCCAGGCCAAGCCAGAAGGGTAACCCTGCTAACGACGTCGAACTTATACCTGCTAAAACAAAAGGGGTCCCGACAAAGGGCAAAGGAAAAAGAGAGCGGTCAGTACTGGGGCCAGTACACAGTGAGGCTAGAATTCGGCGGCTCTCGCCTACATAGGTATGGTGGACTGAAGCGGCAGCGCAGCATGCACTTAACAACCTATAGAGACTCGATGCAACTGTCGTCTATTAGAGAGGGATAGGAGAGACCTATTCGGGACCAACCTCATACTAACACCAATCATACCCATCCTGATATTTTTCCCCTCGAGACCAAACGAGGAAGTCAAACCAAGGAACTCACACAGTTGGTAGTTTTATTCATTCCATTATAGTTGCAGCACTTACTAGTCAAATATAGATAGCATGAGTCATCCTGATAGCATAAGTAGTGGGCAGTTTTAGTTAACCATTCAGTTGTAGTTGCAGTACTTACTAGTCAGATACAATTAGCATGTGGCATCCCAAACCCAGCAGTTGTTGGCACTTTTATTTCATTCCATTGGAGTCGTGATACTTACTAGACAGGTATAACATGACACGATATGCCCTAGTTCCACCAGTTGTTGGCACTTTTATTATCCATTCAATTATAGTGAAGCTGATTACTAGTCACATATTATGTCAAATTTATAGCACTACTTTAGTTATGCTTGTCTATGATCGAGATACTATGCTCCAAGTCATCCATAACCGCGGACACGGCTTTCAGAAAGATTTACCCTGCAGGGGTGCACAAATAGCAACACACACACGATCAACCTCGGAAAAACCAAATGAAAACCCAACGAGGCTTTCCCGACAAAGCAATAACAGGATTCATAAAATAGTTCAGGGGGCCACCCCATTAAGCTACACGCAACGAAGTTGGCCGGCTCCAAGACGGACCCAAGGTTTGCGCCAATGGCTGTAAACGACTAGGAATCCAAAAGTGTGACTAGGCTTGTCGATACCGCGAAAACACTCCGCAACTCCTAAACAGTACAGGTGCTCCATGCACAATCATAAATAAAGCAGTAAGGCATGGCATAAGTACATGATAGTAATAAAGCCCCAAACTAGTTTGTGGCCCCAGGAAATAAGAAATGAATCAAGCTCTAGCTAAGGGGTATCCATAGGGTATCCTGGATGTGGATAGTGCGAATAATCAAGGAACATGTATCAAGTACTCGGGGCCTACGGGACACAAGTGGACATGAAAAACCAAATAGCATATATTGACCACCAGTGCCTCTTTCATTAGTTATCCCAGCAATTTAATAGTTGTATTTAAAATCATGATCCTCTCCATCGTAAAGCATATGACAACATTCCAACAACTGTGTGGTACTTCACGACACGGGATCGCACCTGAGCAAGCGACTACGACTCGCAAGACCATCTATCTACCAAACAACAGGTAATAGGAGGTGTCCAAGGCAATATAAAGGCTGCACGGAATACATCTTGTACGAAACACTAAAGCATCGCGACACGGATAACAGTAGATCAACAGGAAGGAAGTATAGACTATAAATGCAAAATAGGTAGAAAGGGGGAGAATGCTCGCCTGGAAAACACTGTCGAAGTTATATTATCTGAAGAACTTGTCGATACTCGCATCCGCTCAATGGCCTAATCCGTGAAGAAGGAAAACACTAAAAGAAACACCGATACACTATTTAATACTACGGCAGAAGATCGGACATGATGCATGTATGATGCATGACATGGCAAGGATGCGATGCAACTAGGCAATATTAAGCGGAACCGGGGTCCCGACAATTAATTATATGGTTCAAGTTGTTTAGATACCCCACTATTTAAATGTTGACTTAACAAGGCAAAATATGACATCGGTTCACTACACAAATTTAAATGGAGGCAATATAAGACTAGATTAGCCCGCATATGAGCTCCATATTTAATTATTAGGTAATTGACATAATGCCCTCAAACCACACAATATGTATGCGACATGATCAAATTAATATGCAACAATTATATATAGCATTTATAAAATAGGGATAGATAGGAGTCACACATAGGGTTCAGTGATGTTGGTTCCGAGGGTTCCACGGGGTTCAGGGCCATGGCGGGATCGGTCTTCGAATCCGGGTAGAAGAACTTGGTGGTCTAGAGGGATCGGCCTTCGGACTCCGAGATTGGGGTCTTCGGTTCCGTGGAGGAGGTCTTGTCGAGGATTCGTCTAGTGCCACCGGGTATGATACGGTCTTGATGAATTGAAGATCTTGGGGTCATATGGTACTCGCGGGCAAACAGAGATCTTGTCGGTAGTCCTTGTAGCACCACACTACAACACACTTCTCTTGGTTACCAAGATCACAACATCACCACACCTCTAATCACCGTACCAAAACGCATCTCCACTGCAGCGAGATGGCCAAAGAAATAACAGGAACCCACAGACAAGGAACCCATCGCGAAGGGGCAGCACAACAACATGCAGATCCAGCAGACTGTGCGAGGTCATCGAGTTGCGAGATGGAGGCGGACACGCTCGAGGCGGGAGGCTGGAGCGGCATCGACGTTTAGGAGGGTGCCGGAGGCCGGGTCACAGGGCTTTGGCATTGGGGACGAGCTCTGTATGACGATGTCTTGTGCATGGACAGAGGACACGCGGGTGACGCTAGGTAGAGGAGCGGCCGGAGACACGGGGCCAAGCGTGGAGCTTGGCGGTGTTGGGGCTTGGGGACGGCGCTGGCACGAGGTCAGGCTCCAGCGAAGGTTGGGTGAGCTCCGGTCGGTAGTGAGAAGGACGACCAGGGTGGGCCTTGCGCAGGCAGAGGCACGGTGCGACCAGGTCGAGGTGGAGGCAACCATGGGGAGGCGCAGCAAGAGGAGGCCAGACGCCTGAGGGTAGCTCGGTGGTGGAGGCAGAGGCCGATGGTGGCGGCGTCGTGGCAGCAGGGGGCCAGGGTCGCGCAGCTTGCATGACGAGGATGGAGGAGCCCGGTGATGCAGGAAAGGGAGGGCCACCCGACAGAGCACTAGGGTGGAGGAGGCACGCAAGGGAGATGTAGGCGGCGACGGTGCTTCATGAAGGGCGACGAAGAGGAGCCAAGGAAGAGAGCGGTAGGTGGGGACGATGGGGATACAAGGGAGGGGATCGATCGGGTCCAAGGCGTGGGCCTCGCGGTCGATCACGCTGGGCATGTGGTGTACGCGGGGCTGGGTGGGTGCATCGGCAGCGTGACATGGCAGGTTGCATGGGGCGGCTGTGCGGTTGACCGTGAGCGAGACGTGCGCGTGCACCGTGGGGTGGTGTGTTCACAGCCGGGTTAGATGCAGGCGGCCGCTGGTTAGGTTAGGGTTAGGGTTGGATGGATTTTAGGTTAGGGTTTGATCTGCCGGGTAGTAGGTGGCCTGGCCTACGGGCTGGGCTGCCTCCCCGGTAAAATAGTTTTACATATTTGTTTTCTTTTAAAATCCTTTTGTAAATTATTTTTAGACAAAACAAAATATCCGGAAGAGGCCCAGGGTTTTGATTTGAAATTAAGACGGGGATATTTAGAAAACAAAGGTAGGCTTTTCGAAAATAGTTTTAGACAAACCATGCATGATGACATGACGATGCTCAAAATGCAATGTGGCATGATGACATGAGCATGCAGCCATGATGATGCACAAAACAGAAACACCAAGCGATTTTCTAGTACTGGTTTTGGCGGGGTGCTACAGCCTGTCATGATCATTGGTGTCCTCTGCTCTGCCAATTTAATCTTATGGTCGGACTCCGTCTTGACATGCGCCATGCACCCAAAAGTGCGAAGTGAGCAACCGAGGGTTTCCATCCGCACCATGCTCCGTACAACATTATACCAACTCCACTCTCAGTTGGCTCCATGTTAAGCAAATACATAGCCGTATTGACTGCCTTACCCTAGAATTTTCCTGGCAAACCTTTACTCTTCATCATGCTCCGTGCCATGATCAACACAGTTTGATGCAACTCACCCTCCTGATCAATGCGTAGGGCTGTTATCTTTGCCTCCACCTTGAACTCTTCGGTTTCCTTGATCTTCTCGAATGGTTGTTGAGCTTGACCCTTACCTTTTAGCAACATAATCCACATGTATTTACTATGATCATCCACCACAAGCATGAAGAACTTATTGCCGGACGAAGTTGTAGGTGAAATTCCAATGCATAGATCGCCATGAACAAGTCCCGAGGCTTCACTTGCCTCAAACGTGGCTTCACATGGTAACGGGGCACTCCATTCCTCATGATCCACACACGGTAGATCGTGATCCACTTGCGCCACAATCTCCGTAGCCGGTGATGGCTCATTTACTTCGAGCATCAGCATCATCGGTCCATCATCTCCTTCCTGGGCGATGAGAGCCCTCTCCTTCGACGATTTATTGCAACCCTTCTTGAAGTGACCGAGTTCGCCGCAGTTATGACATCTTACTTTCTTTATGTCAAACTTCCTCCGTGGTGGGGCGTCATCTTCGTCCCCCTGCCCGGCGATGTACTTTCTCGCTGGGCATTGCTTCTCCTTGCTACTCGTGAAGCCTCGTTGCTTTTCTTTCGAAAGAGTCACCCACTGCTGCTTCGTGAGCATCAGGTGCTCAACTTGTTCTAGATCACCGAAGCTGATCCGAATTCTCTCATCGTGTGCCTTGAATCTTCTAATGAGATCCTCAACCATTAATGTATTCAGGTCGAGACATTGTTTGATCGATGTGACGATCTGCATGTAGCGCGCTGACGCAGCACACAGGAACCTTCTGACGTTCTTGACCTCGTCCAATCTCTCGCCATATCCCTTGATTGCGTTGACAAGGGTAACGAAACGGGCGACAAACTGATCAACTGTCTCGCTCTCCTTCATCTTCAGATCTTCATAGTTTTTTGTCAAAGTTTGAAGATGCGCTTCCTTCATGCGGGCATGACCTTGGTGCAAGATCTTGATCGTGTCCCATGCATCCTTCGCTGATTTCTTTCCGACGAGGTGCTGCATCACGTCCTCTGGCACACCGGAATAGAGTGCCGTTAGCGCCTGGGATCCTTCTGGTACTTCGCGCATCCCTTGACGTACTCGTCGCTTACTTGATCGATGGCCTCCCAAACCTCCTGAGCCTCCATGGCCACCTCCATGTTGAGTGCCCATAGTCCATAGTCCTTGCGATCAAGGCACAGATACAAAGCCGCCCCCACCGTCTCTGTCACTGGTACCGATGAAGGGTTCCGTAGCAGAAAAAAAATTCTATCTACTCGAACACTAATACCAGGATCTATACTATGCAGACATAAGTAATGGAAGAAGGATTCAGTATTCATACCTTTGAAGACCGAGGCACGCCTTACGCAGGTAGGCGTATATTATTAAAGACGAGCAGCACCCCAAGTGTGGTGCCTCCGGAGTTCATCACACGTCCGGTGTAGCAGACATCAACCGGGCTCCGATCCAGCTGAGCATCGGAAGAAGTAGACGCCGGATCGCAGATCACACGATGGTGGTGTGAAGGTGGAGAACTCACCCACGAGGTCTTCCCCAATATTACGGAGAAGTCCTCAATGGACGAGAGAGAGAGAGAGAGAATGAGAGGGAATGGGATGATTCCAAAGGGGGAGGGGAGTGTACCACCTAGGGGCCAGGCAGTGTGGGACTAATCCCCACACCCGCTGGCCACCTAGGGGCAGCTGCCGGCCCTAGGTGGGCCCCACTAGGGTGGCCCACCAGCCCTAGGCCGGTCGGCCCCCACTCCCTAGGCGCCTTGCCCTATTGGGCCTCCCTTCGGGCGAGGCCCATTAGCAATGGGATGCCTTTAATAATAAAATAAAATATATATTTAATATTAATTCTCCAATTAACATTCAAATACACATATTATATTATTCCTCTACTCTGGAACACCTTCCGGACCCCTTTCGATCTCCATCGGATGTTACCCGGAACTATTCCGGCTTCTCTCTCTCTATTTCTCCTACGATACCTCATCTACCCTAAGCGTCCCTACCCTTAAGAGTGACATCCTTCGGTTCGGAAACACTGCAGACATGATTGAGACCACTCTCACATCAATGATCAACAGAGGGACCTAGATGGCCATGTGACCCTCGTACGTTTCACGAATACAGTCGCTCGAACCGTGAGATTGTCGTTCCCCGTTCCCTTTGTCATTCGATACCTAATTCATCTGAGACTTGATCTTCGGTATCTCCATACCTTAGTTCGATCTCGTTACCGATGAACTTATTCTCTCGTTCTCATGTCGTTGTATTCCGTGACCTAGTCACATGCTTGCAAGCTTTATCAATGCAATGTCACCAATATGGCCACATGTATCTGTTCGTTACATGTACTAGACAAATCCTGGTCTTGATATGTAATCCTCTATGCATCCCTTCGAAAAACCTGAGTGGCACCTTTTTGATCACCTTGTTACGAGATGATTCTTGATAACCATCTAAGCTTCTTCCGGAATGGTGATTTGTATTACCTCACAGTCAAAGGATCAGGTTGCGACGTTCTCTATGTTTTATCATCAATGGTGAACTTTGTAACTAGATGTCATTAAGATATAATGGTCGGATGTTTGTCTATCATGTTATTCAACTAATAACATGACCTCATTGTTAGTTGGCAAAAATGCCCATGATCGTGAAACACAGACCATCCTCATGACCAATGAACTAGTTCACTAGAGGTAACTAGAGACATGGTTTTTTACATACCACACGTTAACGTTTCGTATTAACACAGTTATAGCACAGTATGAAACGTATTATGAACATATAGGAGATATATCAAATAATACACTTTATTATTTGCCTCTAGGGCATAACTCCTTCAGTCTCCCACTTGCACTAGAGTATAAACAAAACTAGTTTACAATAGGCAGGAACCTAACACCAATGGAATCTCGGTGTTGTTCGTGCTTATCCAAATGGAGAGCCTTAGTCAAAGGATATGCCACATTCAGTTCCGTATCTACTTTGCAAATCTTGACTTCACCTTCGTCAACGTTCTGCCGGATGACGCGAAATCTTAGCTTGATGTGTTTGGCTGTGGAATGAGTTCTTGGTTCCCTTGCATTTGCAATAGCTCCTGTATTATCGCAATAGATCGTCACGGGGACTTCTGCATTGGGAAAAACTCCCAGTTTGATGATGAAATTCCTTAGCCAAACAGCTTCATTTGCTGCATCAGCCGCGGCAATATATTCAGACTCCATTGAAGATTGTGCCACCACCGGCTGCTTCTTGCTTTTCTAGCTTACCACCCCACCATTCACCAAGAAAACAAATCCCGTTTGAGACTTTGAGTCATCATGATCTGAATTCCAGCTCGCATCTACGTAACCTGTTACGTTTAGAGCTTCACCATTTCCTCCATAGATTAGGAACATATCCTTTGTTCTTCTCAGATACTTTAGGATATTCTTCACAGCTGTCTAGTGATCCGGTCCTGGATTATTCTGATATCGGCTCGTCAAACTAAGAGCCAATGCTACATCAGGTCGTGTACTTAGCATTGCATACATGATAGATCCTATGGCTGAAGCATAGGGCATGTAAGGCATCTTCTCTCTATCATCATCCGTTACAGGACATTGAGTCATACTCATTTTGCAATTCTTCATCATAGTTGTAAAACCCCTTTTGGTGTTTTCCATTTTGAACCTCTTCAAAATCTTTCCTATGTAAGTACTCTGACTCAATGCTATTAGGTGCCTTGATCTACCTCTATAGATCTTGATTCCTAATATATATGCAGCTTCACCTAGATCCTTCGTGGAAAATTGGTTACTCAAATATGCTTTCACGCTTTTCATAAGATCCGCATCGTTTCCCATGAGTAATATGTCATCCACATATCTACTAAAAAAACAACTGAGCTCCCACTCGCTTTCTTGTAAACACAGAACTTTTGTTGATTTTGGACAAATCCAAAACTCTTGATCACTTGATCAAAATGTTGGTTCCAGCTCCGAGATGCTTGCTTCAATCCATAAATGGACCGTTGAAGCTTGCATAACCAGCATCCTTAAGATTAACAAAACCTTCCCGTTGCATCATATACAACTCTTCATCAATGTGACCATTGAGGAATGCGGTCTTAACATCCATCTGCCATATTTCATAGTCGAAATGTGCATCAATTGCTATTAAAATCCTGACAGCCTTAAGCATCACTATGGGAGAGTAAGTCTCGTCGTAGTCAACTCCTTGAATTTGTCAAAACCCCTTTGCGACAAGTCGAGCTTTTTGAATGGTTACATTACCATTCACATCTGTCTTTTCTTAAAGATCCATTTGTTTTCCACGGCCTTGCGGCCTTCTAGAAGATCTACCAAGGTCCAAACTTGGTTCTCATGCATGGATCCTATTTCAGATTTCATGGCTTCTAGCCATTTCTCGGAGTCAGCACTATCCATAGCTTCTTTGTAGTTTGCAGGTTCTTCCCGTTCATCCAGGATGACAGACATTACAAGGCTACTGTACCAATCAGGAGTGGCACGAACCCTTGTAAGCCTGCGAACCTCAGGAGTCTCGATGTCATTGTTCTGATCATCATCAATGGTCTCTTCCTCCACGTTGGAGAGCGGTTTCGGAATAGCTTCCGTTGCGCTACTCGGAATTTGGAGAGAAGGGTCAACAATTTCATCTAACTCAATTTTCCTTCCACTCACTCCTTTTTCAAGAAACTCTTTCTCGATAAAGGTGTCGGTTTTTCCGACAAGCGTCTTGCCTTCGACTTGATTGTAGAAGGTGTATCCAATGGTTTCCCTTGGATATCCTACAAAGATACATTTTTCCGATTTGGGTTCAAGTTTGTCAGGCTGCAGTTTCTTAACATATGCCTCACAACCCCAAACTTTTAGAAATGACAACTTCGGCTTCTGCCCATACCATATCTCATATGGGGTTCTCTCCACGGATTTGGATGGTGCTCAGTTTAAAATAAAAGCGGCGGTTTCTAACACGTATCCCCAAAAAGACACAGACAAATCAGTTAAAGACATCATGGACCGCACACTATCCAATAGAGTTCGGTTACGACGTTCTGACACACCATTACGCTGTGGTGTTCCGGCTGGCATAAGCTGTGGTATAATTCCACAGTCCTTTAAGTGCATGTTAAACTCATAACTCAAATACTTGCCTCCTCGATATGATGGAAGGTGCTTGATTTTCTTGTTAAGTTGATTCTCTACCTCTTTCTGAAACTCCTTGAACTTTTCAAAGGTTTCAGACTTGTGCTTCATCAAGTAGATATATCCATATCTGCTTAAGTCGTTAGTAAAGGTAACAAAGTAACGATAACCATTGCGTGTTGAGATGCACATTGGTCCACATACATCCATATGTATGATCCCAAGTAGGTCTACAGCTCTCTCCACTATTCCGGAGAATGGTGTCCTAGTCATCTTTCCCACAAGGCACGGCTCACATGTATCAAGGGATTCGAAATCCAGTGACACAAGAAGCCCTTCTGAATGAAACTTCTTCATGCGCTTTATGCCAATGTGACCAAGACGGCAATGCCACATGAACATGGAATTATCATCACTATGTTTACATCGTTTAGCATCAACACTATGGATGTGTGTATCGCAATCAAGATCAAGTAAGAACAAGCCATCACATACATGAGCATGAACATAGAAAATATCATTCGTATAAATTGAACAACCATTTGTTCCTGATTTAAACGAATAATGGTCTCGCAACAAGCAAGACCCACTCACAATATTCGTACTTAGTGCGGGTACATAATAGCATTTATTCAAAACCAACAATAATCCTGACAGTAGACGAAGATGCAGGGTGCCGACGGCCATCACTTCGACTCTCAAACCATTGCCGACGCGCATCATCACCTCGTCCTTCCTCAGGCGCCTCCTACTCTGCAGATCCTGCTGAGAGTTACAAATGTGAGCAACAAATCCGGTATCAAATACTCAGGTATTACTCCTGGCGCTTGTAAGGAATACATCAATAACATGTATATCATATATACCTTTGTCCGGGGTGGCTATCTTGCCAGCTCGCTTGTCTTCAAGGTACTTGGGGAAGTTGTGTTTCCAGTGCCCATCCCCTTTGCAGTAGAAGCACAAAGCGCCGGGTTTAGGGCCATGCTTGGCAGTCTTTGAGGTGCTGGGAGCGAACCTTCCACCCCCCTTAGACTTCTTACCCTTGCCTTTTCCCTTTTGCCCCAGCTTCTTAAAGTTGGCGGTTTTGTTGACCATCCACACCGTGTGCTCCTTCTTGATTTCAACCTCAGCAGTTTTGAGCATGGAGAACACCTCAACAAGGGTCTTAGTCATCCCTTGCATGTTGTAGTTCATCACAGAACTCTTATAGCTAGGGGCAGCGAGTGCAGCACCCTATCTATAGCGAGCTCCTCCGGGATTTTTCAGTCCAGGGCGTTTAAGCCCTTAACGTAGCCAGACATTTTAACCACGTGACTAATATTGTTGTGCTCTTCCATTTTAGCAGAGAAGAAGAGCTCGGAAGCATCATACATCTCTACACGAGCCTATGGAGCAAAGACAACCTTGAGATCCTCAATGATCTCAAATGCATTCATCTTCTCAAAACGCTTTTGAAGCTCCGGATCCATGGCATTGAGCATTCCACTCTAGATGAGGGAGAAATCGTCCGCCTTGGAATACTAGACATTCTTTTCGTCCTAGGAGGCGGAATCTACAGGCTTAGCCGGAAGCTCAGCCTCGATGACATAAGTCAACTTGTAGGGGACTAGGAGGATCCTAAGATTGCGGAACCATGCGGTGAAGTTGGTTCCATCAGTTTTCATCTTGTCCTTCTCGAGGAAAGTGCTAAGGTTGAATGTGGGTGGGCGAGACATCTACAAAGGATTTGCAAAGTGTTTAGACTATGTTCATAATAATGAGTTCAAGTTTTAATCAAAAGAACTCCCACTTAAACGAACATCCCTCTACTCGTTTAGTGATCACATGATCCCTATCCCCTGCACCTCCCCTGATCATCACGGACATTAGTGCAGTATCAAAGGTGGACATTCTCTAATGTCGATCACATCAACTATGTGATTCATGTTGGACCTTTCAGTCTCTTGTATTCCGAGGCCATGTCTGTACATGCTAGGCTTGCCAGTTCTAACTCATGTGTATTCGCTGTGCAACATGGCTTGCACCCACTGTATGCGAACGTAGATATGTCTGACCCCCGATCATCACGGCCGACCTCATACCGAAGAACTTTCTTGGTGGTGCACACACAAGGGGATTACTATAAATGGAATACTGTGAGGGATTATCTTATCATGCTACCGTCAAATATAAGTATATATTAGCATAATAAGTAATAATTTAAAAGTAAAGTGTTATGACATGGTTATAGATTTCTGATCATCATCAATAGCCTCAATGAGAGTTTCAAAAACTTGTCATTGCCATGTTATAATACTTGCCCCTATGCAATAATAAAGATAGATGCTTCTATTTTGTCTATTGCATGTTTTACGCGGCTTTAGGGCTTCGTAGTTGAACCCCTTCCCACCTACGAACGTCGAGCCACAACATGGATTCAATGATTGCCGTTCTTCTTCCCTTTTCAGGGCCCTCCAGTGTCAATGCCATATCAACTACTGTAGAGAGACATACACCCCCCTAAGCAACTTTGGTTTGTGGACCAGTCTCGTGAATCACCACGTGAGGTTGGTTCGGGGCCGCTTCATCAAACAGTGCCGCGATATGAACAATAACATTAAAGAGGGTAGCAACTAGAGAATCTATGCCCACATATTGCTATGTGTTCTATCCATATGACATGTCTACCCATAGACCTGCTCTAATACCACTGAAGGGTTCCGTAGCAGAAAACAAAAAAATTCTATCTACTCGAACACTAATACCAGGATCTATACTATGCAGACATAAGTAACAGAAGAAGGATTCGGTATTCATACCTTTGAAGACCGAGGCACGCCTTACGTAGGTAGGCATATATTATTGAAGACGAGCAGCACCCCAAGTGTGGTGCCTCCGGAGTTTGTCACACATCCGTTGTAGGAGACGTCAACCGGGCTCCGATCCAGCCGAGCAGCGGAAGAAGTAGATGCCGGATCGCAGATCACATGATGGTGGTGTGAAGGTGGAGAACTCACCCACGAGGTCCTCCCCAATATTATGGAGAAGTCCTCAATGGATGAGAGAGAGAGAATGGGATGATTCCAAAGGGGGAGGGGGACCCCTATATATAGTGGGAGGGGGGTGTACCACCTAGGGGACAGGCGGTGTAGGACTAATCCCCACACCCGCCGGCCACCTAGGGGCAGCCGCCAGCCCTAGGTGGGCCCCACTAGGGCAGCCCACCAGCCCTAGGCCGGCCAACCCCCACTCCCTAGGCTCCTTGCCCTATTGGGCCTCCCTTCAGGTGAGGCCCATTAGCAATGGGATGCCTTTAATAATAAAATAAAATATATATTCAATATTAATTCTCCAATTAACATTCAAATACACATATTATATTATTCCTCTACTCCGGAACACCTTCCGGACCCCTTTCGATCTCCATCGGATGTTACCCGGAACTATTCCGGCTTCTCTCTCTCTATTTCTCCTACGATACCTCATTTAACCTAAGCGTCCCTACCCTTAAGAGTGACATCCTTTGGTTCGAAAACACTGCGGACATGATTGAGACCACTCTCACATCAATGATCAACAGAGGGACCTGGGTGGCCATGTGACCCCCGTGCGTTTCACGAATACAATCGCTCGAACCGTGAGATACTCGTTCCCCGTTCCCTTTGTCATTCGATACCTAATTCATCCGAGACTTGATCTTCGATATCTACATACCTTAGTTCGATCTCGTTACCGATGAACTTGTTCTCTCGTTCTCATGTCGTTGTATTCCGTGACCTAGTCACATGCTTGCAAGCTTTATCAATGCAACGTCACCGAGATGGCCACATGTATCTGTCCGTTTCATGAACTAGACAAATCCTGGTCTTGATATGTACTCCTCTACGCATCCCTTTGGAAAACCTGAGTGGCACCTTCTTGATTACCCTGTTACAAGATGATTCTTGATAACTATCTAAGCTTCTTCCGGAATGATGATTTGTATTACCTCATAGTCAAAGGATCAGGTTGCGAGGTTCTCTGTGTTTTATCATCAATGGTGAACTTTGTAACTAGATCTCATTAAGATATAACGGTCGAATGTTTGTCTATCATGTTATTCAACTAATAACATGACCTCTTTGTGAGTTGGCAAAAATGCCCATGATCGTGAAACACAGACGATCCTCATGACCAATGAACTAGTTCACTATAGGTAACTAGAGACACGGTTTGTTTACATACCACACGTGTATTAACATTTCATATTAACACAGTTATAGCAAGTATGAAACGTATTATGAACATATAGGAGATATATCAAATAATACACTTTATTATTTGCGTCTAGGGAATAACTCCTTCAACTGATGCCAAGCTCTCGCCAAACTTCACTATCTCCATGACCTCCTAGTACTTTCAACAGATCACGAATGACGACATTGGCTCTGATACCAATTGTTGGCCTAGACCCAGCCGGCGAGTACTTTCCAGTGACTACTACAACGAAACTCCGGTGAACAAACACACGTATATGAAGCTAGAGCTAGATTACTTTCCTGGTTACAGCAACTCACACATGCACATACGGAAACAATATGATCGCTACATGCACGTATCGTGCGTCCTCTTCTTCATTGCTTTGAACTCACGGTCTTTTACACATGCCTCTTACGTGTATATATAGCAGATTAGTATGGCTAAACAACTAGGACTAGGAAACTAATTCCTGCACTAGTCGGACACAGCACATACCTACTCGGATATGACTTCCGACATGCATACAATGTCCATACAACTAATCATGTATGTATTCGTATACGCGACGCTATGCCGGTGCCAAAGAACCGGAGTGCTTATTCCTAACACCCGATCGGTACAGAGGGCCTTCAACTTGGCCTCGGCCTCTACTTCGGCCGCCATCTTCACGATCCTGAAGGCTTTCAAAGCTTGATCCTTCGTCTTCAGCAACACAAGCCACATGTATCTACTGGAGTCGTGGATGATGAGCAAGAAGTACTTGTTCCTAGCATGGGTCACCGGCGTGATCGGTCCACACAAGTCTCCATGGACCAACTCAAGAACCTTGCTTGCTCGATATTGTCCCTCCCTTGGAAACAGGGCTCGCCTTTGTTTCCCAATGAGACAACCGTCGCACAATGATACATCGTAAACGTATCCATAATTTTTGATGTTCCATGCTTGTTTTATATCTACTTTCTTATGTTTTGTTCACACTTTGGGGTATTTTTATAGATTTTCTGGAACTAACCTATTAACAAGATGCCACAGTGCCAGTTGCCTATTTTCTGCTATTTTTGGTTGCATAAAAGCTAGTAAAGACATATTCTCGAAATTGGACGAAACAAAGCATGAAATTCCTATTTTTCCTGACACAAGACGGAGTCCAAAGCAGAGACGGAGGAGGGCCAGGGGCTGGCCACACCATAGGGTGGCGTGGGTCCCCCTGGCCACACCACCAGGTGGTGTGGGCCCCTAGTCCACCCTCTGACATCGCCCTTTTGCCAATAAAAGCCCCCTGGGACGAAAACCCTAAATAGTATATCAGAATTCCATGAAAAGTTCCACAGCGCCGCCGCCACCGAAAAGGAGATTCGGGGGATAGAAGTCTCTATTCCGGGAGATCCGTAGCACTGCCGCAGCTCCACATGTACCAAGTTTGAGTTCCACTCATGCATCCAACTCCCAAGAAAACCAAGTTATTCCATAGAGTCCACTATAAATTCCTATGCATGGTGTTTTACACTATTCCAAGTATATTCATGATTTTATCTACCTTCCAAATTAAACTTGTTATGTGAAAATTAGTGATTAAAGCTCTCACGAACTTGATGGCACCCTTTACTTTCTTGCACTTAATAAACTTGAACCATTGCATCCATCTATGTTGCGTATATGCTTGCACTTTATAAGTTGAGAGTTAGCAGAACCATGTTGTCATGGGGAATGCTTTCAACATTGCACTTATTGTTCAGTTGATATCATGTTCTTTTGTTTATGGATCCCGGTGGTGTGAAACAAAAGGAGAGATTGTAAGCTCATGGAGTTTGTATGTGTGTTAGAGAAACGCCTGGGCGGCTAGCCTAAGCCATGGCTAATCATGGTGGAAACTTGCAGCATAACCATAGTTAGCATTCTGTGAAGCATCCTCAATAAAAACCTATGAAAATAGCAAATAAAAAGATCACTGAGATTCTCATTATCTGTTGCCTTGTCATTTTGATATGGGATAGCTCCTGTATCATGGGGCAAGGGGTACCCCGTTGGCGGTTCTCTATGATACACATGTACTTACAATGACAAGAACTTACTTGTGACTAAAGTTGAGTATCATGAGGTTCGGGACTCGTAGGCAAGGGGCATGAGATTTTCGGCTTATAACTTGTCAAGCATATCCTTATATTTGTTCACTTTAACCTTAGTCACCTAAAGATGCTTATGATAGGGGTAATGAGAGCTAAAAGCTAATAAGTACCATAATTTTTGGAAGCTCTTTATGAAACTTGAAATCCCTGGTTCCCTCTTATGGGCCTTTCTTTTTTACTTTTGTGCTGTGTCTCCATCTTCTATCTTTATGCACCAATTGAGAGCATAGTGATCATTCTTAGTTTAATGTGCATTGTCCCAAAACTTATTGATTGATTCATAACTGTGATATTGCTTGTTCTTAAATTATTTGTATCTAGTCACCCTTATGAACTTTGAAGGTGTCCTATGCATTTATGTTTTGCTATACTATGTGGGACAAGATGAATACCATTCTTATTATGTTTTCTATATGTGAAACAAACAAACGTATTTTAATGCATTGTTATTCATGAATCTTTTGTTTGTACCTCTTCATGTTGCAACGTAGTTGCTATGTCTAATTGTAAGAACTCTATCTTTCATGTTCATTTTAGAGTACTTTGATCCTAGCTATCAATGTTTTACAAATACCTTGATCAAGATTATGATGGTGCATGTCACCTAAAAAATTATTCCTTTTTATCACTTGCCTACTCGAGGATGAGGAGGAGTTAAGCTTGGGGATGCTTGATACATCGTAAACGTAACTATAATTTTTTGAAGTTCCATGCTTGTTTTATATCTACTTTCTTATGTTTTGTTCACACTTTGGGGTATTTTTGTACATTTTCTAGAACTAACCTATTAACAAGATGCCACAGTGCTAGTTGCTTGTTTTTTGCTGTTTTTGGTTTCAGAAAAGCTAGTAAAGACATATTCTCGGAATTGGATGAAACAAAGCCTGAAGTTCCTATTTTTTCCAACACGAGATGAAGTCCAAAGTAGAGACGGAGGAGGGCCATGGGCTGGCCACACCATAGGGTGGCGCGGGTGCCCTGGCTACGCCACCAGGTGGTGTGGGCCCTTGGTCCATCCTCTAACATTTTTGTTTTCTATGCTGCGGACCCAACATCAAGTGCTTTAATTAATCTCTCCTTATCTCCACGTGTGTGAAGTTTACAGTGTGCACACCGTGTAGCACTTCGGCTAAGGTTACAGAAATACTTATCATGAGTATAATTTGAGTTGGATGTCTCTATGAGATTGTGGTGTTTGTTGGAACCATCCAGCGCTCAAGGTGACAGTGAGGGGTTATCTAGATGGGGAATGCGAACTTTAAGGTGTCCTGTTATAGCCCTACATCGTCCAACCGAAGAGTAGTTCAGGGTAGCATAATGAAGAGAAGATATTTATATGAGAGTGTCCACTAGTGAAAGTATGATCCCTAGGCCTTGTTTCTAAGCATTGAAACACCATTTACAATCAGTCCTGTTACATGTTTGCTTACTGCCATTCTTATTGCAATTACCACTTATAACCATCCATATTACTTGTATTTCACTATATATTCGCCGAACTAGTGCACCTATACACCTGGCAAGTGTATTGGGTGTGTTGGGGACACAAGAGACTTCTTGTATCTTGATTGCAGAGTTGCTTGAGAGGGATACCTTTGACTACTTCCTCCCTGCGTTTAAACCTTGGGTGATCCACTTAAAGGAAACTTGCTGCTATTCTACAAACCTTTGCACTTGGAGGCCCAACACTGTCTACAAGAATAGAAGCGTGTGTAGACATAAAGCTATTTTCTGGCGCCGTTGTCGGGAGGTAAGGTAAAACGTACTCACATCCTCTGTCTACTAAGCTATCTTCTAGTATTGTTACTGGTGTGTGAGTGCTCGAAGTTATTTCCTTTATATTCTTCAATTATATCTTTTTATTTCTTGTTTATATTTTCACTAGTTAGGCTTAATGGAAAACAATAAAAAAATTAGAGAGCTTTTTGGTATGTTTCCTAAGGTAGAACATAAATGGTTTGAAAAGAAAATTAAAAAACCCATGGAACTTTCTTTGCATGCTAATAGCAATGTTATTAGTGTGAATTTTTTAACACCTTTGTTACCAATGCTATGGAAACGTCTAAGCTTGGGGAAGCTAGTTTTTATGAAAATGATCTTTTTAGTTCCCTAGCTTTAAAGGAGAAAATTTTCTCTGATGATATTTCATCTGCTATATGTGGTAATTCTAATGATACTTGTGATATTTTAAATTCACATACTGAAACAATCCCTTTTAAAATACCTATGGAAATTGTTGAACGTGTTATGAATAACTGTTATTTTGGAGATGGAACTGTCCATCCTGGTGATCATTTACTATTTATACATGAATTATGCGAGTGGTTCAAGTGTGCAGGTATTTCAATGAACAAGTTAAGAGGAAGCTATTCTCTTTATCACTTAAGGGCAAAGCAAGGGAGTGGTATGAGCTACTAGATGATCCTCATCATTCGCAGTGGAAGGAACTTGAATCTCTCTTTTACTCTAAATTTTATCCTCCTCGTGAAATTCATAAAGATAGGAATTATATTTACAATTGTCATCCTAATGATGGAGAAAGTATTGCTCAAGCATGGGGGAGATTGAAGTCACTAATGCTCAAATGCCCCATTCATGAGCTCCCTAGTAATATTGTTATTAATAATTTTTATGCAAGGCTTTCAGGACATTACAAGGACTATCTAGATACATGTTTAGACGGATCCTTCACAAGTAAGGAGGTCAAAGCTAAGTGGGATCTTCTTGAAACAATTCAAAGCAATACCGAAGATTAGGATAACGACAAAGGTAAAGAACCAGGTATAAACTATGAGTATGATTGCATTAAGTCTTTCTCTGAAACTGCTGATTTTCAAGAGCTTAGTCCTAAATATGGTCTTGATCCTCAAATTCTTGTTGATTTTTTTAGAGCCTTTGCTTCTCATATTAATGCTCCTAAAGAAAAATGGGACATGTATCATGAGCCTTTTAAAGACACTTGCATGAAAAATGAAATTGTTATTAATGATAGCAATAAACATGTTCAAACCTCTAAAAGTACTATTTCTTATAAGCATGTTAATTCTTGTGGAGTACATAGACCTTGTGAAAAGAATCAAATTGAATAAGAACATTGTATCACCCACAGGAATTGAAAAACTAGAACGTGGTATGGGGCTCTAAATGATCTTGGTAAAAAAGTTTGTGCCCTCTATCCTTTTATTTGTGAACTTTGCTTTTAAGTGGGTCATTTCAACTTTCAATGCTCAGGCCACAATACTAGCCATTCTAATCCAATGAGTAGTGCAAGTTTGTATGTGATAACATGATCACTCCTAATCATCATGATGAACTTACATTATTTTTGGGGTCTGAAGATTTATCAAGAAAAACTTCTTTGGTAGATATGAGTGCTTTTGATATGAATAGCATCCTGCATGGTTGTCATCTTTATTGTGTTGATAATTGCCACACAAATACTTATATACAAAATATTATAGAAGATGGGATTTTACCAAAATATGACAGGACTAATATGTGTTTTGATCTTATTAATGAAAAGAAGGAATCCTACAAAGTTTCTTCTATTGTCTCTAACAATAAGCCAGGGTATATGGAGAAGCTTCCTTTCAAGCCTCTCCCTCCTAAAGAGAAGAAGAAAAAGAAGAGGAGGAGTAAAAGGACAGAGGAAACAGTATTTTCCCCTAAGCATGTTGCTCCTATTATAGGTTTTGATGAGTCCGAACTTGATAATGTTATTATTCCTATTACCTATAGTTGTGATCATGATTGGGAAAAGCACACTAATTTTGATATTGAAAATCTCTTTGGTACCAATTCTGAAAATGATGATATTAATAATTGCTGTACTATTAGTGCTATCCATGTTCCTTCCAATGATGATATGTTTACAAACGAACACATTTTGGAAGATAACTATTCTATTTCTTATGGTGATTACAATATGCCTCCTATAATTTATGATTATGGTGATGAGAATAATAATGATAGCTATTTTGTTGAATTTGCTCCCATTACAATTAATAAGAATAACTATGCTTATGTGGAGAGTAATAATGATAAGAATATTTTATGTGATAGTTATATTGTTAATTTTATTCATGATGCTACTGAAAGTTATTATGAGAGAGGGAAACATGGTTTTATGTATCTCAACAATATTAAGTTTCCCCTCTTTATGTTGAAAATTTTGAAGTTGCACTTGTTTTGCTTTCCTATGCTTGTTGCTTTGTGCTTTGATGACTTGTTTCTTTACAAGATTATTTTTCATAGGAAGTGGGTTAGAATTAAATCTTTTCTATATTTGCTTCTCGATGCTCTCTTTTACTTCAATTCATATTTCTTATGTGAGCATCATCGAAATTATCATGCCTATCTTAATGGCTATAAAGAAAGAGCTTTTGGGAGACAACCCATTATATTTTTACTTTCAGTTTATTTTTGTTTTGTTGAGTCTTGGAAGTTATTGCCTCTGTAATAACCTCTCCTTATCCTTTTTTGGTTTTTGTGCCAAGAATAACCTCTAATGAGAGGGAAGTAAGATATGGGAAAGTTGCTGCCCCAAAACAGATTTGTGCGTCACTGTAAAAAATCGTGAAACATCTCAGTACGTCGGATTGAGCCGTAATGGTTTGTTCTTATTCCCCAGGTTATTGTCTAACTTTCGTTAGTTTATCACTTTTCAATTTGAGCAACAGAAGGTCTTCGAACAAATCGGTTTTTACCTGCTGGTCTGTTTTGACAGATTTCTGCCATTATTTGTATTTGCCTCTTAATCTCTTTGTCTTTGAGTTCTCTTTCATCACTTGAGCTTTTAGAAGGAATTGCAACAGTAGCTTGTGTTTTAATGGAAGTTTTACTTGTGTTGAAACTAAACCCAAAGACTTATTATCTTGAATACAGTAATGTTGCTAATGAAGATTCTGTGAAGTTATTGTATGAAGGAAATTTTAAAGTGTAGGGAGGAATAATGTGATGAGATGAAGAATGGAAAAAAGCTCAAGCTTGGGGATGACACCCGTGTCACCCCAAGAAATATTCAAGAAGTACAAGTGTCAAAGCTTGGCGATGCCCAAGGCATCCCCTTCTTCATCACTAAAAATCTCAGGTTTTCTTCCAAACACCTCATTTTTATTGTTTCATGCACAATTGTGTTGTTCTTGGAGCATCTTCATTTTTGTTTTTAGTTTTCTTTGGTTTGGTTTGATTAAATAAGTTGGTTGGATCCCAACACACTTCTTTTGGAGAGAGACACACCTCGGTATTCATTGCCTAGAATACTCTAGTTTTCACTCTTATTGTTCTGTGAGTGTTCTCCTTTGCTAGCACTGCATTTAGCTTTAGTTTTTATTTGGTGTTGGAAAAGAGTAGGAAATTTCATGCTTATAGTGGTACAAGAGGAAGCTTGTTTTGACTGTGGCCTAGACTTTATCATCTCATGTTTGATATTGCTTTGACTTTATGCTTGGTGATTATTGTTGTAGCATGACTTGTTCCAAACAATTGAGATTGCATAATGTGCCTTGAAAGAATCATGCGTTGTTTTAGCGTACAAAAGCCTAATATTGTGGTGTTCTCCTTCGATGCTTTATTTGGGTTGACTTGGCACATGCTTACACCATGTTAAGACTATGAACAAGTCACCTTAGCCTCTATGATCATTTAGTTTTTTTACTTGTAATATCACTTTATGCTTTAATTAATAATTTTTTGTCATTTTCCATGATTATGGCCATTAGTGCTCTCTTAGTTGGTCGCCCCTAGTCTTTTTCTAGCCTCCACATGTACCAAGTATGAGTTCCACTCATGCATCCAACTCCTAAGAAAACCAAGTTATTCCATAGAGTCCACTATAAATTCCTATGCATGGTGTTTTACACTATTCCAAGTATATTCATGCTTTTATCTACCTTCCAAATTAAACTTGTTATGTGAAAATTAGTGATTAAAGCTCTCACGAACTTGATGGCACACTTTAATTTCTTGCACTTAATAAACTTGAACCATTGCATACATCTATGTTGCGTATATTCTTGCACTTTATAAGTTGAGAGTTAGCAGAACCATGTTGTCATGGGGAACGCTTTCAACATTGCACTTATTATTCAGTTGATATCATGTTCTTTTGTTTATGGATCCCGGTGGTGTGAAATAAAAGGGGATCTTGTAAGCTCATGTAGTTTGTATGTGTGTTAGAGAAACACCTGGGCGGCTAGTCTAAGCCATGCCTAATCATGGTGGAAACTTGCAGCATAACCATAGTGAGCATTATGTGAAGCATCCTCAATAAAAACCTATGAAAATAGCAAATAAAAAGATCGCTGAGATGCTCATTGTCTGTTGCCTTGTCATTTTGATATGGGATAGCTCATGTATCATGGGGCAAGGGGTACCCCGTTGGCGGTTCTCCATGATACACATGTACTTACAATGACAAGAACTTACTTGTGACTAAAGTTGAGTAGCATGAGGTTCGGGACTCGTAGACATGGGGCATGAGATTTTCGGCTTATAACTTGTCAAGCATATCCTCATATTTGTTCACTTTAACCTTAGTCACCTAAAGATGCTTATGATAGGGGTAATGAGAGCTGAAAGCCAATAAGTACCATAATTTTTGAAAGCTCTTTATGAAACTTCAATCCCTGCTTCCCTCTTATGAAGGGCCTTTCTTTTTTACTTTTATGTTGTGTCTCCATCTTCTATCTTTATGCACCAATTGAGAGAGCATAGTGATCATTCTTAGTTTAATGTGCATTGTCCCAAAACTTATTGATTGATTCATAACTATGCTATTGCTTGTTCTGAAATTATTTGTATCTAGTCACCCTTATGAACTTTGAAGGTGTCCTATGCATTTATGTTTTGCTATACTATGAGGGACAAGCTGAATACCATTCTTATTATGTTTTCTATATGTGAAACAAACAAACGTCTTTTAATGCATTGTTATTCATGAATCTTTTGTTTGTACCTCTTCATGTTGCAACGTAGTTGCTATGTCTTATTGTTAGAACTCTATCTTTTATGTTCATGTTAGAGTACTTTGATCCTAGTTATCAATGTTTTACAAATACCTTGATCAAGATTATGATGGTGCATGTCACCTAAAAATTATTCTTTTTATCACTTACCTACTCGAGGATGAGCAGGAGTTGAGCTTGTGGATGCTTGATACGTCGTAAATATATCTATATTTTTTGATGTTCCATGCTTGTTTATCTACTTTCTTATGTTCTGTTCACACTTTGGGGGTATTTTTATACATTTTCTGGAACTAACCTATTAACAAGATGCCACAGTGCCACTTGCCTGTTTTTTGCTGTTTTTAGTTTCAGAAAAGCTAGAAAGACATATTCTCGGAATTGGACAAAACAAAGCATGAAGTTCCTATTTTTTTCGGACACGAGACGGAGTCCAAAGCAGAGACGGTGGAGGGCCAGGGGCTGGCCACACCATAGGGTGGCGCGGGTCCCCTGGCCGCGCCACCAGGTGGTGTTGGCCCATGGTCCACCCTCTGACATCGCCCTTTCGCCTATAAAAGCCCCCCGTGACGAAAACCCTAGATACCAGATCAGAATTCCACGAAAAGTTCCGTAGCGCTGCCGCCACCGCAGAGGAGATTCGAGGGATAGAAGTCTTTGTTCCGGCACCCTGCTAAGACAGGGAAGTGCCCCCGGAGCCATCTCCATCAACTCCACCGCCATCTCCATCGCCGTTGTTGACTCCCATGATGAGGAGGGAGTAATTCTCCGTCAAGGCTAAGGGCTCTACAAGTAGCTATGTGTTCATCTCTCTCTCTCTCTCTATGCATGATCTTGTTGAGATCATGAGCTTTGTAATCTATAGATCTATTCTGCTAGTCAAGTGCTTTAATTAATCTCTGCTTATCCCCACGTGTGTGAAGTTGATAGTGTGCACACCGTGTGGCAGTTAGGCTACAGTTATAATACTTATCGTGAGTATAATTTGAGTTGGATGTCTCTATGAGATTGTGGTGTTTGTTGGAACCATCTAGCGCTCAAGGTGACAGTGAGGGGTTATCTAGATGGGGAATGCGAACTTTAAGGTGTGCTGTTATAGCCCTACATCGTCCAACCGGAGAGTATTTCAGGGTAGCGCTCAAGGTGACAGTGAGGGGTTATCTAGATGGGGAATGCGAACTTTAAGGTGTGCTGTTATAGCCCTACATCGTCCAACCGGAGAGTATTTCAGGGTAGCATAATGAAGAGAAGATATTTATATGAGAGTGTCCACTAATGAAAGTATGATCACTAGGCCTTGTTTCTAAGCATTGAAACACCGTTTACAATCAGTCCTGTTACATGTTTGCTTGCTGCCATTCTTATTTCAGATTGCAATTACCACTTATAATCATCCATATTACTTGTATTTCACTATCTCTTCACCGAACTAGTGCACCTATACACCTGACAAGTGTATTGGGTGTGTTGGAGACACAAGAGACTTCTTGTATCTTGATTGCAGAGTTGCTTGAGAGAGATACCTTTGACCACTTCCTCCCTGAGTTTGATAAACCTTGGGTGATCGACTTAAGGGAAACTTGCTGCTGTTCTACAAACCTCTGCACTTGGAGGCCTAACACTTTCTACAAGAATAGAAGCGTGCGTAGACATCACACAATTGCTCAACGTGATTGACACACGGTAAGCCACGCACCATCTCCTTCTATCCAAGTTTCCGAAGAGCTTGAAAATTTAGATGTCAGTAGCGTGCGTGCCACTTCCACGCCGAGTCTTCCATGATTGTCATCAAGCATATTGGATCCGTCCGATCCAGATTGAGGATGTAGAGTCTATTCTTCGACCTCTCCACCTTCATGATGAGTTGCCTTTGGTGGTCATATCCCCACAGGAACTTGTCCTCCAACACGATCTTGCATCCACGCTCCGCGAGCTGACCAAGACTGATGATGTTGGTCTTTAGCTTGGGAATATAGTACACATCAGTGAGTACCTTGTGAACTCCATCCTTCAACTCAAACAGGATAGTGTGTCGCCCTGCAATCTCCACCTTCGACCCATCGCTGAATCGAACGGAGCCTCCCACCATGAGGTTTAACTCAAAAAACTGAGCCTTGTCGCCGGTCATGTGGTTGCTAGCGCCTGTGTCGAGGTACCAAATGTCGTGAGCCGTCTGCATCCTCCGCAGGAAGACCTTCTCTTCCACGAGCGTGACGATCTCCGTACTAGACTCCTGAGGAGTTGATTCCTTTGTGGTAATTAACTCGCAAGCTTCGACCATGAGCATCATCGGTCCATCATCTCCTTCCTTCGCCATGAGAGCCTTCTCCTTTGAAGGGTTGGGACACTCCGATTTGAAGTGCCCAAGCTGATTGCAATTATGGCAGCGAAGATTCTTTTTGTCGAATTTCTTCTTTGGCTTCTTCGACTTGTTGTCCGACTTCTTCGCCATGTGAGAAGCTTCGCCACTGCTAGATGCTTTATCGCTCCTCTCCTTGGCGACCATTGCCTGCCACTGAGCACGCGTAAGCATGAGGTGCTCATCAGCTTTCGCGTCGCCGTAGGTGATCTTCATCCGCTCGTCGTGCGCCTTCAACCGTCCGACGATATCATCCACCGTGAGAGTCTTGAGATCAACGCATTGCTCGATTGCCAACACAACAGACAAGTAACGCAACGGCACCGCGCGAAGGAAACACCTAACGATCGAGATCTCATCGAGCTTCTCGTCGAGTGCGCGAATCCCATTGACCAAGGTGGCTACCCTAGAGGCAAACACGTCTAGTGTCTTGTCTCCTCCCATCTCCAGATTCTCGTACTTCTTCTGCAAGGTTTGTAGGGTCGCCTCGCGGACGCGCTCATGCCCAAGATTTAGCGTCTTGAGCGCCTCCCATGCCTCCTTTGCAGATTTCTTCGAGATCAGCTGCTGCATCACGTCCACCGGCATCACCGAGCCGATGGCCGTGAGTGCCTGCCGGTCCTTGCGGTACTTCGACGGGCCCTTCTTGTACTCGTCGCTGCCGGGATCGACAACCTCCCAGATATCATTGGACTCCATCGCCCACTCCGTCTAAGTCGCCCACATCGTGTAGTTGCCGCGGTTGTACCGCAGGTACTGTGACGACACCGGTGCACCTGCAGCCGCACCGGAGTATTCGCCCACCTGGTTCGCCATTACCTCCCGTTATTAGGATATCCTCCACGAGGCTCTGATACCAATTGTTGGTCCAGCCCCAAATGTCGAGTATAGTCCGGCGTGACGACGAAGTCTTCCGGCGAGTTCGCGTTCTTAGTAAACGATCAGCCGAAATAGCCTTGAGCTAGCTTGCTGATCAAAACTCACAACTCAGACGAGTACGTACGTGTGAAAAATAATATGATGGCCATAGGACCTTGTCGGTCCTGATTATTTCAGCTTGTACTGCTTCTCACGCGGACTCACAGAGGCAATACAAGGCGTATATATATACACGGCAAGACGACGCAGCGCCAGTGCGAGTCGGTATTGGATTACTAGTCCTAGTCGGCTAGCTAGACGGAATGCACACAAACGAGACACACACGCGCACACGACACCGTACCGGTGTCCTATTGATTATCAATTCTAACAAAGCTGTCAGATCAGGCCAACAATCCACTAGTTCAACATGCCACGGTCTGTCCAAGGTCCACTAAATCTGGGGCTAATTAAATTTAGGTCTCTGAGTTCATTGCTACGTGCTCCAAGGTGGCAAATAGAGTGTAATAGAGGAAATTTGAAAATTGGGGAGCCAATTTCTTAGTGTCAGCTTTAGTAAATTTTGGCCGAATGGATTCAGTTATGTGAGTGCTCAGCATGTCAAGTCCCTGCAACACCTCGAGTCCAAATACCCTTCCCGACCAGTCCAAACCCTAGCCCGACAACAAATTCTAGTCGTGGTGGGGTGGCACTGACATAGGTATGTCCAACGGGCACCTGACTCTAGCTTACCTAGAACAACATGCTAAGTATCTTGAAGCACAAGACAGTTCGGTTGGTACGAAGCCCATAAAGACATTGGCTCGAAACACGCAAGACTAGAAAACTCTAGAGTTCGAATCTAACTTGTAACCTACTCGGTCACGGTACCTAAGACCTACCTTCTCATATAAAGAATAGGAGGGGCCACCGAGGAGGATAGATCTCCACAAACTTAGCTTTCATCGTAAACACGCCAAATCTAATCTGCAACCACAGCCATCTTAACGACTTGTAACCTTCATCAATTCAATCAAGAAAAGGCAAACATGAGTAGGGTTTTTCTTCTGGAGGTCTGAACCTGGGTAAACGTGTGTCCCCTGTTGTCTGTTAGCTGATTAAGTCAATATCACACACCTCCTTCCTGAAAACCCAAATCTGTAAACCATGGGCATTATCGTGGAAACCCACGTCAACTGGGGCCGTCTGTGGGAAGCTCGTGTGCTGATGTTGTGACTTCAAAATTGCTGGCAATCTTCGATTTGTCACTTCGGCGTCCTCATCATCAATGGCTATCGGATCACATCCGGTCAATTTGCCTATGTCAGCTTGCTGGATTTCTTCATCGACACCTCCGCATTAGCCGGTTTTGTCTTCAGCAGCACGAGCTCGGGAGCTCGAGCAATCTGGAGCTAGCTGAGCGCAGGACAGCAGACCGAATCGGTTGAGTTAATTGGCTGCATGCAACTAGAAGGCGATGCACGGCGACCTGATGCCGCTCAAGTTACATCTAAAATCACAAGAATGAAGCCGCCTGTGTGGCTAGCTGACTCCAAGTTGAAGAACTTTATCAAGTCTTGCGATCGTACAATTTTCGAATCACAGAAGCATGCATGGAGATGCGATATGTGCATCGACTTGGCGTCAAACGATTGACTCTCCATTCATTATCATTCTAATTATTATATCCAATCATGTACTAATCGACTTTTGTAACTGCAAGTACTAGTAAAATCAAGTCGCAATGTGCAACCGGCGACATGGCAATCAAGCCCGACATAACGCGTAGGGGCGGCGAGTAGTTGTTCGCACGTGATAACTACGACCAACCAGGATATTCATGCGATGCATCCATTGCGTCTATTCGTATCGTGGTTCGACTCCGTATGCCACGTGGACTACTTGACCGCCGCATTGACTCCACGCCTAGGATATGCACCGACTCCGCCGCATCAGCTCCCGCGACCCGCTGGCCTCATCGGCTCCCACCTCGATGACCCTCTACATCGTCTTCCACTTCGGCGATCCGCCGCATCGTCTCCAACATCGGCGACCCGCTGCCATGTCGACTCCTTTCGCCACATGACTTACCACCACGTCATCTACCAATAAAGCTAAGTGTTCCTCTACCAAGAGTCGATAATTGATTAGTTTTGTCGCATTCGACAATCGGGGTTGCGCTGTACAAGCTAATCTTACACGTCATACACTCTGCGCGGTCAACACCTCACATGCGACTTCCCGAGTAGCTGACTCTGCCTAGTGTCAAATTCTTGAAAACTCCAACCCAATTACAGCGCAACTAACAGGTTAGCAAGGCACAGAGACCAAGGGCGTTAGGCTAACAAAAATGCCTCGCATATGGTGGCGATGCACTGATAAGCCGCAAAGGCAATGTTTCTTAAGTGGAAAATAATTCACAATTCTTTATGTTTTCTACAAAGGACGTCGACTGCACCGAGCAACTTTGTCGAGCCCTCCAACGGAGTCGACAAAACAATAAAGATGACGCGTTGCTTGAGTCGAGCACTTCCTCGAGTGGTGCGTCGCTTGAAGCTACGAAATAACGAGCCTATGCTCGGCCACAAGCTAGGGGGCTATTCCCATAGGGAGCGGTCGTGCACCCGACAGTGCGGTCATGCACCCGACATAGCTGGTCACGTACCCGACAGAAATGACAGCGTCGACTCCTTCCGGCTAAGCGCCACATGACTCCACCATGTCGACTCCTTCCGGCTAAGCGCCACACAAATCCGCCGCGTCTACTCCGTCCGAAGTGTCGACTCCTTCCGGCTAAGTGTCGCACCACTCTGCTGCATCGACTCCTTCGGCTAAGAGCCACACGAATCCGCATCATTAACTTCGTGCGCATCGTCGAATCTTTATAGCTAATTGTCGCACGACTCCGCAGCATCGAATCCTTCGGCTAAGCGCCGCACGACTCCACAACATTGACTCCATCCGTGATGTTGGCTACTTTTAGCTAAACGCCGCATGACTCCGCTGCATCGACTCCGACTGCAAAGTCAACTCTTGACTCCTTACAGACAAGACGCTGACTTGATGTACTTCTGAGTCAGTGGTTTCTCCTTGCATGATTGTCAACTACGATCACACGATACTTGAACAAAGTCTCCAGTCGAGTCTACCACTCGACTAGACATTCGGAGGCTACTCCCACAGGGAGCGCTGATCACTCACCCGATATTACTGTATGGGTCGACTACATCCATATCGTCGACTAACAATCGTCTAAAACTACAAGTAAACGCTGAACTGACAAACATTTGGATATGCCCAATGGGCACCCGACTCTAGCCTACCTGGATTGGCCCAATAGTCGAACGACATGACGACCTGCTAAGGATCTTGAAGCACAAGACAGTTCGGCTGATACGAAGCACATAATGACTCCCACTCCAAATGTGCAAGACTAGGAAACTCTAGAGTTTGAATCTGAGTTGTAACCTACTCGATCACGGTACCTGAGACCTAACCTCTCATATAAAGACTAGGAGGGTATACTAAGGAGGATAGATCTCGACAACTTTAGCTTCCATCGCAAACATGCCAGGTCTAATCCGTGCAACCTCACCCATATCGACGACTTGTAATCTTCATCAATTCAATCAAGAACATACAAGAAAGAGTAGGGTTTTCCCTTCGGAGGCCTGAACCTAGGTAAACTTGTGTCCCCTATTGTCTATTAGGTGACGAAGTAACTAGCACACACCTCCTTTCTCGAAAACCCAAGTCCATAAACCATGGACATTGCCGTGGAGACACCACGTCAGGCACTCCTAGCGAGGAGCTAGGACACCTCCATCGGCGCCACCGTAAGTGTCCAGCAGAAATCCTAGCCTAGTTCAGTTGATGCCAACATTGTGCAGAACTAGTGTAGCGGCATCGGAGTGTTCTACCCAAGAGAGCTAGGAGAGAAGCCAGAGATCTTGGAACAAGCCACAAAGTGTAGCTATGACACAACGAGCTAGATGAAATGAAGAGCTAGCCTAGCGGTGATAAGATAGTGCCTAACCAAGACCCCGAAGGTTGGAGAGGCTTGTACGCAAAAATCTACCATGAAGGAGATGAGTTAGAGGTGAATGCTTATCTTACTAACTGTTTAGTGACTGAAAAATAGTAGGAAGCACCTAAAGTTTCTCATTTTTCCAAATAGATGGACTAGCTTCGATCTAGGGGGAAATGACCCTCCTAGGCGACGGTGACAGCGACCCGCTTGGCGCTTCAACGGCCATCGCAGGACCATGTTGCAGTGGCAAGTTTTGGGCTTCACCGGATGTAGAGTCTGATGAGGAGGACCCTATTATGTTGCAGCCACTGTCGGTGAGTCTCTCGCAATCTTGGTTGGCGGTGGAGAAGATTTCATTGACTTCGCCATCTTCAAGGACATCAAGGCGGATCGAAAAAAGAAGGAAACAAAGGTTAGCTGCAATTGCACTATCTATTAACTCCACAGATTTGTCTTCGCAAAATCGAAATGCGTGGAACCAAGAAGATCGATGTTGCATCTGCCGGTGCTAGAACCATCGACGTTCACGGAGGAGAGCTTCGATGCGAATCAATGGATCACGATCCACATGAGATGTACAAGAGATGGATGCAGGCACCTAGGTTGGCCGTCTTCCGGAGCATCGGCAACTTCTAGATCGTCGATGCACAGATCGCCGGCATACTCAGGTAAAACAGATCATAGTAATCATGGAAATTTGAAATCTTACGATACTGGAGTTGGGTTGGATGGGCACAGAGCGCGTTGTAGGCCAAAATATGTTGATCTGATCAATGTGGGCCATAGTGGTCAACATAGATTAGCTTTACGGCCAAAATCTGGCCTTCTGTTGACAAGGGTCTTAGGTGTCGTCTAGCGTCGAAACAAGGATACACAAGCAGCAAAAAACAACATACAAGTTATGTTTTCGCCTATGCAGATTATGGCGGATCGGGGAGGAGCGAGTTTAAACCGTGGTGGCGGAGCCAACTTCGGCCGTGGTGGTCCTGGCCGCGGTGGAGGTGAGGTCAATCCGAGCTTCCCCTCAGACCAGGGACCAGATATGTTCTTTGAGCAAGGCAGATCTTCATCTTCTGGGAATAATGCTCATGGCAGTAATTTCCAACCTCGGCCTGGGAGGTTGAATGTTGCTCCCCATCAACTTAGAAATAACAGTTTTGGTGGAGAGAATCAGCATTGGAACGGAGATGGATGGAATGCCGATCAAGGTAACTGGTCTGATATGGGATCAAATTCTTTTCAATCTAGTAGATTCTCTGGATAGTTCGGAGAGTTTTATGGAGGTTATTACGATAGAGACCAAACTTTCCAGTCAGGTTTTGGTAATCAAAGCTATCACCGTAATCGCCCAAGTGGGGGGGGGGTATGGTGGCAAAAGTAGAGGAAGCTATGGGGGGTACAACCGAGGCAGATTCAGAGGGCATGATGGTCGGTTTGTGCAGAAGGATGATCCACCAAAGGGAACAACAAAGGCTCTGACCATAGAGGTTCAGAAATCTAATGTTGCCGACATGAGGTGGTTGTGGTTGTCGCAGAAAAGATGCAAACTAATAATTTAGATGACAGTACAGCTACTGCGGCCCCAACTGAGATGGAGTTAGACTCTTCGCAGCAAGGGGCTTCCAAGAATGCAAAGAAACCTGACAACATTACTTGCTTTCGATGTGGACTTACAAGTCATGTTGCGCTGGGTTGTAATGTAGAAATATGCATTTATTGCGAGTCCGCACTTCATGTGTCGCAAGACTGCCATCTACCCAAAATGCCCAAACATGTTGCTACCATGTATGGGCTGGCAAGTGACAAGTTGTTGTTTTTTGACATTCCGGGGACACCTGGCTTAAAAGAGATGAGGGAGAGTGGGAAAGTAGGTTCCATTAGAGTAGAAGGTGGTACTATGGCTGCTGCTCAGGTGGTACAGGAGTTAGAATGGCTTGTACCAGGGAATAGTCAGTGGGACATTCACTCATTGCCTGATAATATGTTCAAGGTTGTTTACCCTTCCAAGCTAGATTTGACTAGGCTTTGCAAAATCCGTAAAATACCAATAGAGGGCACTAATCATGTCTTACACTTTGAGGAATGGGCAACGAAGGATTTATAATCTTGGGATTTCACTGAGGTCTGGGTGAAATTAAAGGATGCCCAGAAAGCTTGTGGAGAGATTATCTCGCATTCTTTGCTCTCGGATACCTCTTTGGCAAAACTATCGATGTAGACATTCCCTTTACCAGAGAGCATGGTGTTGTTCTTGTTTGTCAGAAAATCACAGTGGTAGATCCTATCGCAATCCCTGTTAGAGCTGACTATAGTCATGAGGGTCACTATGGATATTTTTGTTGAAGGGCTGGATGAGTTTCTAAAGGAGGATGATTCAATGGATGGAGAAAGGAAGGATGATAACGAGGGGAAGGATGAGGAATCTAAAAGTGCTACAGATGGCAAGGTTGATCCTGCTGATAAACCTGTGATGAAGCAGCAACCAGCGCCTATCAATCAAAATCAATCAAAAGGTTCAAATAATGAGTCCAAACAAGTTGAAGAGGTAGAAATTCAGTTTGGCTCTATAGATCTTTCTTTATGCAGACCTAAAGGTACTCCAAAACGTGGCTTTGGAGCTGCCTCCGAGCCTCGTTGCTCGTGGTACCAGATGGTCGAGGAAGATGAGGCAGCTGAGTGGCTGGCAACATCAGGCCCACCTGCTATTAAGCCCCGGTCAAAGTCTGATACGGCAGTATCCCCTGCCGCGGTAGCGATTTCGGCTGCCGTGGTTAGATTTCTGGTCCATTCCTCTGCCGCGACAGAGTCAGCAGAAGAATGTCCCTGGATGATTCCTGCCAAGCCAGCATCTTATGTTATTTCCGCTACCGCGACAGCGCTATCGTTTGCCGGAGTGGAAATTTTCTCCTCTTTCTCTGCCGTGGCAGACACGGCAGGAGTAGGAACTGCGAGTTCACCTATACCATCAAGGCCAAGTTCTCCTACATAATCAGCGCCTGTATTCTCGGTGAATGGATCGCCACGGACGCCAGCTTTCAGGTCATCGATCAATTCAGATGGTCTAGGAACAGGTGTCTTCCTGGGAGGAAGATATACGCAGGCGGACGTGGTGGCTTTCGAGGGGATCCCATTCTCTGCTGGCGCAGGTGTACGGTCGAGTGAACATATTAGAGCCCAGCCAGCTGCAGTTAATACTCAATTGGAGCGTGGTGCATAGCGTCGCGCACAAGCCAAAGAGGAATCCCCTTATTCACATTTAGGTACTAATTTTATTAAGAATTTTTCTCTTTCCGCTTTACCCGCTGATTCTATTATGTCTAAAACGTCCAAGTTAGGTGTTTCGCTGGGGTGCTCGCCGAGCCAAATTGAAAGCTCTGTTAAGGTAATAAAAGATTTAGATCTCCAAAGAACACTAGTAATGTTAAAAAGGAATGAAGAGAAATCTAGAAATGATAATGACAACCTATACAGTCCGTAACAAATGAAGCCTTGGGTTTAAGTGAAGATCTGTTACTTGAAGAACAAAAAACTTGAAAGAACAGGAAAGCCTAGCTACAACGGCTATTCGAAGCAAAAGAACTTATAAAAAAGAGACGTGGCTAATGCCACTATTAGAACTAGTGCACGGTTAAAGAACAAGAAAAATTTAATGCAATGAAACAAGGGTTCTGGAATAGTGATGGGTTTGCGGATGTTGTGAAGCATTCTTTTGTTACAGAGACATTTAGAGAGCATAAGCTTGACTTTTTTGCAATTTCAGAAACAGGGAGAGATAATTGTGTGGCTCCTTTTTTATCACATCTTGTAGGAGGATGTGGTATTAAATGGTATGTCCTTCCTCCTATTGGTAGATTAGGAGGTATGTCAATAGGGATTAATATGAAAACTTTGAATGTTAAAAGTGTTGTTGCTAGGATAGGTGTGTTAAACTCCATTTGACAAACAAAGTAGACAACTTCGAGTGGTGTTTAGTTTCTGTTTATGGGGCTGCTCAAGACACACAGAAACGAGAAATTCTATCGGAGCTTGTTAGGGTTTGTGAGGATGTCAGTATTCCTCTGTTAGTTGGTGGTGATTTTAATCTTATACGAAGACAAGAAGAAAACAACAATGATAATTTCAACATGCGTTGGTCGTTTATGTTCAACGTAATAATTAAGAGCCTTAATATCAGAGAGATTGCTTTATCCAGTAGACAGTTCACTTGGGCAAATCGTAGGGAAACACCCACTTATGAAAAGTTAGATAGAGTTTTGTCGAGTATCTCTTGGGAGAATAAATTCCCTCTCGTGTCTGTAAGGGCCCTTCCCAGAGCAGGGTCCGATCACACGCCTCTCCTTTTGGACTCGGGTGATCAGGCTCCCCGTGGTAATAAGGCTCATTTCTCCTTCGAGATCTCATGGCTTAAGCAAGCAGGTTTTTCTGACCTGATTGCAGCTGAGTGGAATAAACAAGTCCTCGGTAACAATCCTTTAGACATTTGGAAAAATAAAATCAGACATTTGCGCAAGTTTTTACGGGGTTGGGCTAAAAATCAAAGTGGTACTTATAGAATAGAAAAGGAAAATTTGCTAGATATTATAGAGATGCTAGACATGAAAGCCGAGACCATCCCTCTGTCGGATACAAAGAGGAAGGCTTTGGAGGAGGCTGATGATAAGCTTGCCAGGTTGCAAAGAGATGAGGAGTTCAAGTGGGCCCAAAGGGCAAAAGTGAAACACATTCAAGAGGGTGGCAACAACACCAAGTACTTTCATTTGATTTCTAATGGAAAACAAAGAAGGAAACTGATATTCCAACTTGAACAAGATGAGGGTACCTTTATGGGTCAAGAAAACATAAAAAATGTCATTTTGAATTACTACAAAACGTTGTTCGGACCACCTGATCCTAGTTTCTGCTCTCTTATTGAGACAGAAACACATGATATCCCACAAATCTGAGAACATGAAAGCAGAATTCTAATCACTGACTTCACAGAGAAAGAAGTACATGAAGCTATTTTACAAATGGAAAAGAACAAAGCATCGGGTCCGGACGGTTTTCCCACTGAATTCTAACAAGTCTTCTAGGAATTGAAAACTGATTTGATGGCCATGTTTAAAAACTTTGAACAAGGGGAACTTCCTCGTTTTCACCATAACTTTGGGACTATCATTCTACTCCCTAAGAAGGAGAATGCAATACAAATCCAGCAATATTGTCCCATTTGCTTGTTAAACATGAGCTTTAATTTTTTTACAAAAGTAGGTACCAACAGATTACTGGACATTGTACATAAAGTGGTACGACCAACACAAACAACTTTTATGCCTGGCCGCCATATTCTGGAAGGAGTACTAGTGCTACATGAGACTATCCATGAGTTACATTCCAAAAAAATAGACGGAGTAATTTTAAAACTGAATTTTGAAAAGGCGTATGATAAAGTGAAATGGTCTTTCTTGCAACAAGTGTTGCGTATGAAAGGCTTCGACCCCAAATGGTGTAATTGGAGTGAGAATTTCGTAACAAAAGGGTGTGTTGGCACAAAAGTTAATGATGACAAAGAACATTATTTTCAAACTTAAAAAGGTTTAAGGCAGGGGGACCCACTATCCCCTACCCATTATCCCCTATCTTATTCAACATAATAGCGGATGTCCTGGCAATTTTGATTAGTAGAGCTAAATGTGAAGGTATTGTAAGTGGACATCCTCACCTAGTGGAGCGGGCTGTTTCTATTCTACAATATGCGGATGATACTATCATATTTATGGAAAATAACCATGATATGGCAATGAACATGAAATTGATCCTTAGTGTTTTTGAACAACTGTCAGGCTTAAAATTCAATTTTCACAAGAGTGAGTTATTTTGTTTTGGGCAGGACAAAATAGAAGAGGATCATTATCTTAAACTTTTTTATATGTGAGATAGGATCATTCCATTTTAGATATCTAGGAATACCTATTCATTGCCGCAAACGTAAGAATGGCAAGTGGAAGCCCATTGACGATAGATTCGAGAGAAAGCTAGCTAGTTGAATTGGAAAAATGCTTTCGTATGGTGATCGTCTTGTCCTTATTAATTCGGTGTTAATGAGTCTACCTATGTTTT
This sequence comes from Avena eriantha, assembly GCA_910589775.1. NCBI lineage: Eukaryota > Viridiplantae > Streptophyta > Magnoliopsida > Poales > Poaceae > Avena > Avena eriantha. Next base: position 127,735,620 of record OU342743.1, on the reverse strand, counting down.
TGTTATCCTTCTTTGAAATACCCAAATGGGTAAGAAAGAGACTAGATTTCTATATACCGCGATTCTTTTGGCAAAGCGATGATCAGAAAAGGAAATACAGGCTTACTAAGGGGAACGTTATTTGTAGGCCAAAGGAACAGGGGGCTAGGTATTGAGGTTTTAGAATTGAAAAATAAATGTCTTTTGAGCAAGTGGTTATATAAGATCCGTGAAGGGAAGGGAGTTCTGCATGAGCTGATTCATAATAAATACCTGCAAATTGAAAGTTATCTAAAGTTAAGGTGCGTCCTTCAGACTCACCTTTTTGGAAAGGGTTGATGAAAGTTAAAGAAGACTTCTTTAGTAGAAGTCAATTTCAGGTCGACAATGGTCAAAAAACTCGTTTTTGGAAAGTCATATGGTTAGGGGATACCCCTCTATCAAGGCAATACCCGTCTTTGTACAACATTGTTCAGAAGAAAGATGCCACAATGGCTGATATCTTTGCTAACACGCCTCTAAATATTCAATTTGGATGTGCTCTTACGGTAATAGGTAGAGTTGTTGGTTGCATTTAGTGGAAAGACTAATGTAGATAAACATTTCCGATCATGAGGATGTGTTTCAATGAAAATTATCGAATAGAAATAAATTTACAGTAAAATCTATGTATTGGGAACTTATGAACTGTAACATCCCAAAACTTTAATCAAGGTTATCAAGTTCTTAATCACCCAATTTAGGGTTAACAAAAACTTTTTATTATTAAAATAATTATGAATGCATGTGTATGTTGCATTAGTGTAGAATTGTTTGAAAATGCCATGCTTGATTGTTCTAAATGATGTGAAATGGTTTAAAGGTGAATGCCACATCATCTAGACCATTTACAAGCATAATCCAAAGAAAAAGAAATCAAATAAGATTAAATAAGGTAAATGGTCATTTTGATCATTTTAATCCACTAGGCCACTTTAGGTGTTCCTAGAAGACAATTTCAAACAAAAAGTTTCTCAACTCTTTTCACCCCTTGCTAGACCAAGTAAAGATGTACCAAGGCCCACTTTACACACTTACAAAAACATCTAGCAAAGCAATTTAAATGACATTTGAAAATTGAATCCAATGCATATGTGAAGATCCTCATTTTTCAAAAACCCATCAAATGAATTCACCTTGGCAATCCCAAGCAAACCTAGCCTCTCAAGCTTAATACAATATCATTCAAAAAGTTTGGATCCAAAATTCAAATTTAAATTTCATGCGGGCATTGTGTCAAACACTTGGTGAGCACAAAATTAGCGGCCAAACTTTTACTGTTCTTGATCAATGCCTTGTCTACCAATTGTCCCCAAAACATGTCCCTGGTCTCCCCCAGTCCCAACCAAGGCTAATGCAGCACTCCTCCTTGATGTTTGTGCCAGTACCGAGTCACCCTGAGCACCCCATTGCCGGTCGACCATGGACCGCTCACCCTGGGCCGCCCCGCTCTCTCCCACCATGTCTAGGAGGTAGCCACCAATGTGTCGCTCCTCTCTGTCCCTTCCTCGATCACAGCCAGGTCGTGGACCACCGTAGAATAGCCGCGCCCAGAGCGGCTGCGCCATGCCGAGCACGCGCCAGAGCGCCGCGCCCGACCAGCGTGCACACGCCACACCTCGACCGTAGCTCGCGCACACTGCTTCGCCACGACCCCAGGAACCGCCCAGACATGCTCGTTCGCCGCTGCTTGAACCGCAGCCACCGTGCGCCGCGTCGAACGCCGCATCTACCGTGTGACCGCCCCTTGCCTCACCTTTAAGCCTGAGAGGATCACCAGGAGACCGCGCACCGTCCCCTACCTCTAGCCGCGCCGCTAGCTGCCTGTAGCGTTGCCACCGACGAGCCACGCCCACGCCGCTTGGTCCCTTCGTCGAGCTATAAATAGAGGCCACCCCCAACCTCATTCCTCACACCATCTCACTCCCCTCTCACCACCGATCCTTCCACCCTATCCCTGGAGAAAAGGCGAGCCTCAGTTCGCCGGAATTTCGCCGGAGCTTGCCGCTGTAGAGGAGAAGAGGCGCCCTCGATTGGAGCTACCCTAGGAGCTGCCGCAACCATGCCTCAAACCGCTGTTGTCTACCAGCTCTAACACCCCCGTTGCCAAGCCTAGCTGGAGCCCAGGTGTGCCCCCGTAGACCCCCACCGTGCCGCTAGGGTTCGTCCTTGCCGGAGACCTGTTCACCGGAGACAATGAACCACAACCGTAGATCTTGTTCTAATTGTAGCGCTAAGATTGCCCCGTACCGCTTCGGTTAGAATTAGTTGCTGACATGCGGGACCAACCTGTCAGCAGCCCGCTGCGCCGCGGAGCGCCACTGGGCCGGTCCGTTAGCTTTCCCGTGTTGGCCTGAAGATTCAAATAAATGTTTTTCCATTTAGGTTTAAACTAGATTCTGTTCACTTATTCAAAAATCAATTCAGAGAGTTTCACTTAACCAAAATGCACGATTCAAATTTATTTACAAAGATAATTAAAATATCTATCCAAGCGTGTTGGATTTAAATTAATTGGAGTTAGAGATCACATATAGTAAAAATAACAAGACAGAGACTTTTCTACATTCAAACATTTTTCAAAAATCAACCATAATAGCTTTTGAGTTGATTCCAACTCTCAAAAATCACATTTGACAATACCTATCTAAATATGTAATAATATCTAGGATTGCATGTAGTGACTTTGGACTAATACCAAAAGAATGCTATTAGGGCATTTCTAGTCACTTTAAATCTATTAAATGATAATCTTAAATTTTATAAAATGTAACCAACCCTTTAAATCACATTCCCATGTATTAGAATATGTGGTGATGACATGTGTCCACATGAACCCATATTTTAATTGGAGAATATTAAATCTTCTTTAATTTCAATGAGTAGAAATTACTTTTCTAAAATAGAATGAATGAAACTAGTTCTTTAATTCATGTGATGATTGTGATGATGCTAGATCATCAAGTGTGTTCCTTAGTGTGCTAAATAGACTTAGCTAAGTATTGTTTTGTGATTATGTATCTCGTATTTATTTATAGACGATAGTACCGAACAAGTCTATGAGGAGGAGGAGTTCTACCCCGAAGAAGACGAGGAGAATTTCAATCACTACACCAACCAAGGCAAGCTAACACTTGCAAGCTATTATTGGCAAGCTAGATCTATGCAAGCTTTAACCTAAGCAAGATACCTTAGGCATGCTTTGGTTATATTTTTGATTATACCAATCCCAAGTTTTACTTGCAAGCTTTACTTTCTTTTACTTTACCAAAGTTCTTTACTTTTAATATAGATAGCATAAAGAGTATAAAACTAGGCCTATCTAGTTACACTTAGATGTCATTCTATGGCATGAGATTGAAGCTTGGTACCCCTCATTAGTGAACACGCTTAACCTTAGTGACTAGTGCTAAGCATAAAACTTGATCACTTTAGATGGGAATACTTGGTGAAAATGATTATGAAAACCTTGGAATGATGAGTCATTATATTGAAATGTTTTTACATGTGTTGAGAAAAACAAATGGTTTATGATGATGAAAATGTTGAGGCATGAGCCTTAACCCTTTATAAAAACTGATGGCTGGGTTCAGATGTGATACCATTCCAATTTTAGCTTACAACCATAATACCTAAATTGGGTAAGGCTTAGCCGGAAGTTTATATGCATTAGTATGGGTTCCCTCGCGGGAGAGGTTTGAGATGAGGCTACCTCTTGATGTTGTCCACCTATGCAGTGTCCAGGATGGCAGATGGCCATGGCTGGGAGGCCAAGCTCATAGGAGAGGTGCTTATACTAGAGTGTGTAAAGGAAAGGTTATGATTGATTATCCACATACTAAGTATGATGATTCAGGGTTGTCCCTGACGGATGTATCGAATTTTGTGGTGAAAGTGTACCACCTCTGCAGAGTGTCAAACTATTCAAATAGCCGCGTCCGCGGTCATGGACAGTTGGAGTGGCCATACTATTCCGTCGTCAGATGTTTTCAAAAAGACTTATGAAATTAATTGTGATGTTGACTTGACCACAACAGGGTTGTGACTATGAAAACTAAGTTCCCACTTAGGTGATTTAGAACTTTAAATTAGCTTTCTTTACTTATGAAGTCAGCTTAAGATAAATCTAGCTTTTGCAAATAAACTTAGAGCTTAGCATTCCTACTAGAACTACCTTACCTGTTAGTGATAGTTTGCGAGTACTTAAAGAGTACTCATGGCTTTGTCCCTGGCTATTCTTGTGGCCAGACTATGAGGAGGACTACCCTGAAGATGGACAACAGGATGGCTACAACAACTAGGATCATCTCCCATTGTCAGCATTGCCTGTGACACTGAAGATGGAGCCCACTACTACGCTTTACTATTTCGTTGCATGTTTATATTAAGATTGGATCATGAGATCCTTTATTCGTGTAAAACCTTATTATGGTTTGTAATGGATGATGTACTATGATATCCAATCTGTTATGTCTCGCAAAAATGGTAATCCTGGGATTGCGATGTATGGCATAACATGCATCTGGGATTAAAAACCCGGGTATTGACAAGTTGGTATCAGAGCCATCCTGACCATAGGAGACCCTAGTTAAAATGGACGTCCAAACAAAAACTTAGTTTCAAAAACAAATGAAGTGAGTATTTATGAAAACCTATTCCCACTCTTATCCTTGAGGACACACTTGATGACCTCACTAACTTACTCATCCTAAATTCTTATAGATGGAAGTTCAGTATTACAAGTTCTACCAGTTGGGCAACGGAGGCCAGCTGATCTTTGAGAGGGATCTCGATGCACTGTCTGAGTACCTTGAACGTCCGCATCCGGAATTCTTCGGAGCTCAACTCAAGGATTTCCTAGGAGGAGATCTACAATGGCTGATAGTTTCTGATCTTCGAGGCAAGATGGAAGCACCCCTGTCTAAGAAGATTCAATTCACCGTGAGAGAGAACAACTGGCTAGATGGATTAGCCAGGGCCATGCATGAAGCTCTTGCCCGCCGGTGTGGGCAAAACATCAACTTGATCCAGGGAACACGCTTTGCTCACTATGCAAGGCATGATTCTATGGGAATGCCATTGGAGATGCCTAGTCACCCGGAGATGAAGCGCCAAGTGGAGAACCTTGACTTTCTGCTGTATGATAGGCGGAAGGAATTGGATAATGCTCGAGCCTATGCCAACCATAACCTTGCCATTGTCGCCAAGAAGGACCAGACTTTTGCCCTGCTCGTCAAGGATCGCAAATTACTTCGCCGTCAGCGCGAGAAGAAGGATCGCACCATCGCTCGTCTTCGCAAGAAGGTGGGCGGCCTCGAGAAGACCATCCAAAAACAGGAAGCTCAGCTTGCAGCAAAAGAAGAAGAGAAGAAGGTGAAGACATCCAGGGAGATATTCACTCATACCTCAGTGATGACAATGAGTACCTGGAGGATGATGCCATGGATTTCTACACCGATGATGAGCACTCCGACTTCATTGATGATGAGTAGATGCATGTGATCACTATCGTAGGAATGAGTTGTATCGGTCCCACTGTATCATAGTTCACATAATGGTTCTTAAAACCATCTGTTTTCCTTTTGTGTTGTGTGTGTTTGTATGGTGTGCTTGAATGAGTGAATGAATGAGAAGTTGTTAGTTTGCCAAACCTGAGTCAAACTCAAAGTTTAAAGCTTTTGAAAACAAAACCATGAACCTTAGAACTTTCCCTCTAATCTCATTATCTATCTCAATCTTCAGATGACTCGTGGAAACCCGGAGGAAGCAGCTCATCGCAGGACCCGATGCTGCAGATTCTGCAAATGCTAGTTTTCTACCATGAAGCTAGTAGAGTGGAGCGCCAAGCCAACCTAGCCACCCTGCAATAGATAGCTCAGATGGCCCACAATAATCAAGGCCATGGAAATCAGGATCATCATGGATCCAAACTTAAGAACTTTCAAAATACCAATCCCCCTATCTTTAGCAAGTATGAAGACCCGTTGGATGTAGATGATTGGTTGCAAACCATGGAGAATAACCTAGAAGTCGCAGGAGTTGATGCCAACGAGCAAGTACTGTTTGCCACCCACTATCTGGCAGGAGATGCAAGAGCCTGGTGGAATAGCACCTATACCATGAACCATGGTCAAGTGATGACGTGGGAAGCTTTCAAGACCAAGTTTAGCCGCACCCATGTGCCGCAAGGTTTAGTCACCAGAATGAGAGATGAGTTTAGAGAACTGAAGCAAGGCAGGATGATGGTAGTTGAATACCGTGACAAATTTATGTCCCTTGCAAGATACGCCCCTGATGAAATCAACACTGAAGCCAAGAAGAAGGAGAGATTCTTGAATGGACTGCATGATGAGATGTAGACTGTTTTAGTCAACATCCGTTTTGATGACCTAGAAGAGCTAGTTAACTCTGCCATCCAGATGGAAGGGAAGATCAACCAAGCCAATGACAACCGCAAGCGTAGAATGATGCACCAGAGTGGATCTAACCATGCCCAGAAGTATCGCCCCAACCTGTCTACATGATATGCCCTGAGAAACAATATACCCCCAATGTCTCGTCCAAGCTACCCCAATCGTAGCGGAGGAAACGTGAAGTCCGGAGGAAACCACAAAACAACCCCGACAACTCCAACAATTTAAACCATGTACCGCCCAAGTCCAAAAACAACAACAACAACAACAACAACAACAATAACAATACTGCCCGAAGGACTGGAAGCAATGTCGTGCCTGTTGTAGCCAAAGACAAGTCCCAGATTACTTGCTTTGAAGGGTCACTACTCCAACGAGTGTCCCAAGAAGCTTGCAACCACCACCAATGTGAATGCCCCAGCTTAGTAGCAACGTTGTGTTCAGCCTAGAAGATGATTTGCCCCAGGGAATTCGCTCAACCGCAACGGTCGTCTGTTCCACATGAATGCTGAAGAAGCCCAAGAAGCGCCAGATGTCGTGCTGGGTATGTTTTCTGTTAACTCAGTATTAGCAAGAGTGTTGTTTGATTCTGGAGCATCGCACTCGTTTGTTACAGAAGAATTTGCATGCACTAGTAAGATTCACCCAACTAATTTGAGGCATGTTATGATAGTTCAAATACCCGGTTCAACCACCAAAGATAGAAAAATTTGCAAGGTTGTACCTATCAGAATACATGGGATAGATTTTTATGCGTATCTAATAGTACTTGGAACCAAAGGTTTGGAAGTAGTACTAGGAATGGATTGGATGTCGAAACATAAAGGATTGATCGACTGTGCCAAGAAAGCCATAACCATGACCAGTAGCTCTAGAGTATCAGTGGAGCATGAATTTGAAACCTTGCCCCTCCAGTTCAAATGCAACAAGAGTCTAGCCCAACCAACCATAGACCAAGTCAGAGTAGTCTGTGAATACCCCGACGTATTCCCAAATGAATTGCCCGATATGCCCCCGGATCGGGATATCGAGTTCATTATTGAACTAATTCCTGGAACAGGATCCATAGCACAGAGACCCTATAGTATGAACCCGTTTGAACTAGTGGAGCTGATGAAACAACTTGATGCTATGCTGGCGATAGGTTTGATTCAACCAAGCGCTTTGCCATGGAGATCACCTGTTTTGTTTGTGGACAAGAAGGATGGAGGTAGCCGTTTGTGCACAGATTACTGGAAGCTGAATGACGTCACCATCAAGAACAAGTACCCACTTCCCAAGATAGAGGATCTGTTTGATCAGTTGACTGGTGCCAGAGTGTTCTCTAAGATTGATCTTAGAACTGGTTATCATCAACTCAAGATTCGTGCAACGGATATTCCAAAGACCACCTTTACCACCAGATATGGATTATATGAGTATACGGTCATGTCTTTTGGATTAACCAATGCCCCCGCTTATTTCATGAATCTCATGAATAAGATTTTTATGAACTTTCTGGATAAATTTGTCGTTGTTTTCATCGACAATATTCTTATCTATTCCAAGTCAGAAGAAGACCATGAGCAACATCTGAGAACCATTCTTGAAACCCTTAGAGATCATCAGTTGTATGCCAAGTTTAGCAAATGTGAGTTTTGGCTGAAGGAAGTAGGATTCCTCGGACATATTGTGTCAGCAGGAGGAGTCGTTGTTGATCCCGCCAAGATCAAAGATGTTGAAGCATGGAAAGCCCCAACCACTCAAACCCAAGTCCGTGCATTCCTCGGATTAGCGGGATATTACGGAAAGTTTGTTGAAGGATTTTCGAGCATCGCAAGACCGATGACCCAACTGTTGAGCAAAGACAAAAAGTTTGAATGGACCGACAAATGTGAAGAAAGTTTTCATGAACTCAAGAAGTGATTGATTTCAGCCCCAATATTGATTATGCCAGATATCAAGAAGCCTTTTGATATGTATTGTGATGCATCCAAGATTGGTCTCGGATGTGTGTTGTTGCAAGAAGGTAAAGTCATAGCATATTTTTTAAGACAACTGAAGCAGCATGAGAAAAATTACCCTACCCATGATCTTGAACTGGCAGCTGTAGTTTTAGCATTGAAGACATGGCGTCATTGCCTGATGGATAACCGTTGTGAGATTTACTCGGATCATAAGAGTTTGAAGTATATTTTTACCCAGAAGGAGTTGAATATGAGGCAAAGGAGATGGATAGAGTTAATCAAGGATTATGACCTTGACATTCACTATGACCCTAGCAAAGCTAATGTGGTAGCGGATGCTCTCAGCAGATTTCCGTGTAGATTAAACACCATGATCAAAGAAACCCATCCAAGTTTGCATGAAGAGTTGGAGCAGTTTAGAACGGAGCTAGTTAGCAAAGGATTTTTGGCTAGCATTGAACTTCAACCCACTTTGATCATTCATATCAAGGAAGCCCAGAAGGGAAATGCAAGTATCGACGGAATCAAGCATCATATCAGTACAGGAAAGGTACCCGGATTCACCGGGGATGAAGGAGTTTTGTGGTACAAAGGACGTATCTGTGTGCTAGCAGATTCAGAGCTGAAGCAAGTTATCATGCAAGAAGCTCATGATACTCTTTATTCTATCCACTACGGAGGAACGAAGATGTATCAGGATTTGAAGGAGCAATTTTGGTGGCACAAGATGAAGAGAGAAATCGAAAGCTACATCGCCAAGTGTGATATCTGTCAGAGAGTCAAGGTGGAACATCATAGACCCGCAGGACTGTTGCAACCATTGCAGATTCCGGAATGGAAATGGGATTCCGTCGGAATGGACTTTATCACCGGTTTGCCTACTTATAGTAGGGGAAATGACTCTATTTGGGTCATAATTGATAGTCTGTCCAAAGTAGCCCATTTTATACCTGTCAAGATGACCTACCAGAGTTCGAACCTAGAAGACTTGTACATTGCTAGAATTGTTAGTTTGCATGGAACCCCCAAGACCATAGTGTCGGATCGAGGAACCCAATTTACCTCGAGATTTTGGCAGAAAGTCCAAGAAGGATTAGGAACCAAGTTGAATTTCAGCACAGCTTATCACCCGCAGACCGATAGACAGACTGAAAGAGTCAACCAAATCTTAGAATATTTGGTAGAGAGCTTGTGTGTTAGAATATGGATCAAAATGGGAAGATTGCCTGCCTTTCGCGGAATTCTCATACAACAATAGTTATCAAGCCAGTTTGCAAATGGCCCCATTTGAGTTCTTGTATAGAAGGAAGTGCCGTACCCCCTTGAATTGGTCGCAAGTAGGAGAGACTCAGATTTTTGGACCCAACATCCTACGAGAAGCCGAAGAGAAGGTTCACAAAGTCCGTGAGCACCTCAAGACCGCCCTGAAGGGAATATGCCCGAGAGGCAATAATAAAGTGGTTATTATCTTATTCCATGTTTATGATAAATGTTTATTTTGCATTCTATAATTGTATTAATTGCAAATGTTAATACATGTGTGTTTAATAAACAAAATATAAAGTTCTTAGTAATGCCTCTCATATAAACTAGCTCGTTGATTAACAAGATGATCAAGGTTTCCTGATCATGGACATTGGATATTGTTAATAACGAGGTCACAACATTGGTGGAATGATGTGATGAACATTCATCCGAACTATAGCATTACGATCAAAGTCATTATGTTTATATTGCTATAACATCATACGAAATAATCTTAGTCCTTAGACCATGAGATCATGTTAATTGCTAACACCGAAAGAGTATCTTGATAACACCAAACCTCACACTGTAACAGGGTGACTATAAAGGTGGGTTCAGTGCTACAAAGGTGTTATGTTGAGGCTCATGGATTAAGAGTGGGATTTGTCCATCTCGATGACGGATAGATATACTCTAGGCCCTCTCGGTGATATCACATTAAGATAGCTTGCAAGCAAGTGATGTGATCACTAGAATGTTATATCACGGGAACAAGAAAAGAGTGCATGTCGGCAACGAGATCAAACTAGGTATGGAGATACCGATGATCGAATCTCGGACATGTAATATATCGTGAGACAAAGGGATTTAGTTACTAGCGTTAAAGGTTCTCTCGATCACAGAAGTCAACATTGAATGTGTAGGAGTCAGTATGGATCTCCAGGTCCCGCTTCTGATTATTGATCTGAGAGGGGTCTCGATCATGTCTGCATTGTTCGCGAACCGTAGGGTGACACACTTAAGGGATACCGACACCATTTGGAGCAAATATGTTTCAGATAAAGATTTAAGAAAGCCCTGGAATTATTTCAATAGACACCGAAACTGTTTCGGGTGAAATTCTTGAAAATTGGTTCTGCATGTAATATTGAAATGTTGCAGGGGGTTTTATATGAATGTTTGTTAATTAAAGTTATTAACAAAATTCTGAATAAAATTAACAAAAGAGTTTTATTAAATGAGAGAGCACTAAATTTGGAGAAATTTAATGCATTTAAAGTGGGGACTTTAAAAGAGAATGTGAAAGGGCAAATTTATGTGGAGGGAGTTACCACCACATGAATGAGGAGGTGAGGGGTCACCCCTTGGGCGCCGGCCATGGGGAGGGGCACCCCCCTCCTCCTATAAAAGGCCCCCCTCACACCACTTCTTCCTCACACCTCCTCGTGAACGATATCTCTTCCCCTCTAGTATTATTTCCCCATGGTCTCGGATTAGCGAGATACATGTTCCCGGTGGCTTTATCTGGAAAGGAGTTGTTGCTTCCGCTGCTTTGCTGGAGCGAGGGGCGGAGGTTGTCGGGGTACCGGACATGTGTGTGATCACGGATGCACCACTACTTTGCGGTGCTGGACTTGGTGGTGCTGGAGCTGGATCTGATGGACGTGTTGGAGCTGGACCTGCTGGACTTCATCACGATCTTGAGATCGACAAGTGTATGACTACATCATCCACGAGTTCCAATTCGTTAACAAAGCTTTGTTGTCTTCAAGGGTAAGTTCTCTATGGATGTATATCCACTTGTTGCTTGTATCTAGTAGATAGATCTTGGCATATAGTTCCCATCGTAGGAATTTTTTTGTTTTCTATGCTGCGAACCCAATAGTGGTATCAGAGCCTCATCTATGCGTAGGTGCTTTACACGGGTAGTACATATATGTTTATATGTGGGAGATGATGATCATGTTATTGCATCTTCTATGTATTTTGGATATTGGTGGCATAGTGGGATGAAGCGGCCCAGACCAACCTTACATGTCATCGTACATGAGACAGGTTCCACGACTGACATGCAACTTGTTTTGCATAAGTGGCTGGCGGGTGTCTGTCTCTCCTACTATAGTCAATATCTGATTTTACAACGAGTTGCTAATAACTTAGTTAGAATTGTTGTGGTTCCATGTTCGTAGGTAAGACCGGTTCTATCTTCGAAAGACCTAAGCCACGTAATACTTGCAATGGATAAATTAGAGGCGTCTAGTTTAGATCGTTGCTGGGCTAGTGTCATGATATGGTAATGTTGTAAGTTGATGTATAGTTGATACTCTTACAACACACCTAACGTGTAAGTTCCATAGACCTTGGCCTTACACACAAAGGAATGATAGAGATCATACCACGATGCATATGATGGTGATCAAATGCATGGACCATATCATCCCACTTTACACATATGATGTTCACATCTTATATTGCTTGTTTGGCATTTTGGTAGAATTATAAGATGATCCCTCATTTAAATATCAAGATAAATGTGTTCTTCCTTAAGTATGCACCGTTCTATGGATCGTGTTTCGAGACATCACGTGATGATCGGGTGTACTCGACTCTGCGTTTTCATACAAACGGGTGAAAGACAGTTTTACACATGCTAGTACTAAGGTTCTTACATTGCGAGCCTAGCATGTACAGACATGGCCTCAGAACACGGACTGAAAGGTTAAGCTTGAGTCATATAGTTGATATGATGCGCCTTTGAAGCTACACCGACTCACGTGATGATCGGACTTGGTGTAGTGGATTTGGTTCATGTAATCACCAAAAAGGCACGAGGGATGTCATTTTTGAGTGGGAGTTCATTTCTAAATTGGATTAGTCGAACTCAATTTGTCATAAACTAAATCGAAGTGAATTTTCATAATTTGTTATAGTCATTGGCGTATGTTCAATACCTTATACTTAGTTTTAATTGAGATAATAGAACTATAGAATTCTGGATATATACTTTACGAACTGGTATCATATTGTTTTGAATGTCAACTTAAAGTTTAGAAGTCCTATTGCAAACTTTCAGCAAACTCTATTTACTCCATGAAGTTTAATAAGTAGTATTAAATCAAGAGTAAGAATTCCAATGTTAGTATCTAAAGTATCATGTTTGCCTCCATGATTATTCATATTCAAAAGTTGTTTTAATATCAAGATTATATAGGAGCTGAAAATTGTTTCAGAAACCATCATGTATGAAAGATATTGTGATATATGAAACAATGTTTTTTGGTTGCATTATGGTAGAGTATAATTTAGCAAAATACATGTTCTCATATTGTATGAGAATTTGTGAAGGATGGAGATGCTAAGCATCCGGATCTCCCAAAAAGGTTTTGGGAACTAACATTATACTCGCAGTTCTTCCTTATAGGCTATAGTAGCTTGATCATGAAATTTTTCATGATAAGGATGAATAGAAGATGTAAGTAAAATGTTTACTACACTAATAGATTACTAAAAAGTGGATTTTTGAAAGAACACCAAACATTTGATGATGGTGATCCACTTCAAAGTGCAAGTTCAAAGGTATTAGTATTTGACTATATACACTTTGTACTATGTGTCATGTGAATGACACCACTATTGATGTTGATAGATTCTTATAAAAGAAAAGGAATTGTTGAAAGAGAATCTATAAAATATTTGGCAGAAAACAAAAGGTTGGAGATGTCCAACTTAGGTATATAGAAGATATACATGTCATGGCTGTATTCTGTGCTTGTTAAACAATGTGATTCTGAGGTATTGGATACCGAATTGGTTGGTATGAAGTGTCATACAGGACAACGCAATTCATGAACTGCAATGTCCTAAGTAACTAGCAAGAGAATAAGTGATGATGTTCATCGAAAATAAATAAAGTGTTATTGTGTTTTTCGTTGTCGTCAAACCTAGCCTTCAAGATTTGTTTTAATAATTGCTATTTTGTTCCGTTATGATGAGAACAATGGTTGTTCAAATAATTACCGTATTCCATAAAGGATGGATGAACTTTTACAAGTCTAGTTGGAGAAATCACATCCATAAACACTATTGCTAAAATGTCGCAAGACAAATGATTGAAAGATCACTTATGAAGTGACATCGTTGTTTAAATTATATTGGAAAGAAAACATGAAGAAAATCCATGTTGATGGATTTTTGGAGTCTTTGATTTATTGACGTTTGTGAGACTTTCCTCGAGATAATTGAAACTTCGTCCATAGGCCAAACAGGAACGGATGACTAACTTATTGGATATTATGCATGTTGATGCATATAGTCCATTATATGTAGCCATATGCGATGGATCTTTTTTGCTTCATATGCTTTCTCCAAAAAAAGAGTGAATATATCTATATATTTACTTAATAAGGAAGAAGTATGAAACATTTGAAAATTGTTCAAAGACTTTCAAGATGATGTGAAAAATCATTGTAACAAGAAAATAAAATAGTTTATGACTTGATCATAAAGGAAGATATTTGAGTTACATGTTTAGCAAAATACTTAAGATTAGAGGAATTGTTCCATGATTTGTGTTTCCTGATAAACCATAGGAGTATGGCATATTCGAGAAATGAAATCAAACCATGTTTGACATGGTAAGATCGAAGGTGTCATTTATAAAACTTCCATTGTGTTTTAAGGATTGAAGCTTTTGAGACTACCGCTTTTACACTGAAAAGAGCACCATCGTGATCCGTTGAAATGACACCATATAAGTTATGGTTTGGGATAAAAACCCGAATTGTCTTTTCTTAAATTTTGGTATGCCGTGCATTAGTAAAATGTTTACAACCAAAGTCGGATAAGCACGTCTTTATAGGTTATCCCAGAGAATTTGTTGGAAATTTCTCCATAACACCAAGGACAAAAGAGTTTGTTACTTGGAACGTTAAGTTTCTTGAGAAGGAATTTTTCGTGAAAAGTTAAGTGGGAGGACAATAGAACTTTGATAGGGTTGTTGAACCTTAGCTACATGTGCTAAGTAGCACAGCGCCAGAAAGTGTCCCGGTGGCGGCCACAATGCTCATGGCTCCCGTGATTACAAAGGGTGTGATCTCGGAGATTAGAGTTCCTATTGAACCGTGTGGGTCGGTAAGAATCAAATAGTGTGATTTGATAAGCAAGTCGTTATTGTTATGACAATGATGAACCGACTACATGCAAAGAAGCGATGATGGGCCCTGACTCCATAAAATGACTAGCAGTCATAGAATAGAAGTCATAGAATCCATGATAGTTTCCATACACGAGAAATCAAGTTTCTGAACTTGGAAGACCCTCCTGAAAGGCGTGAAGCCTATCGGTCGTGTTTGGATCTATAAAGAAATAGACATGGATGTTTAACATCTATGAAATAGTCGACATGTCGGAAAGAAGTTTACGACAATGTTCAAGGAGTTGACCATGACAAGATTTGATCTTTCATAGCGATATTTAGTCTTGACGGATTAATGTATCAAACACTACATATAATTTGGTATATGGTAGTTGAGTAAACAAAACAAGGTTCTTTTAATAGAATGGTTACCTAGGACGTGTACATGACACGGTTCGAAGGGTTTTGTTAATTCAAAGGGTGCTAAAAGGGCATGAAAACTTCAATAGTTGAAGTAAGCATAGCGGAGTTGGAATTTTCACCATGATGAAAATGTTAAAGCAGTTTAAATTCATCAGAGATGATGAAGATGCTTGCATTTGCAAGAAATTAAGTGGGAGCACTGAGACAAATTTCTAATACATTATGCAGAGTACATATTGTTGATTGGAAATGATGTATCTTTTATTGACACAAGTTAAGAATTTCATGAAAATAGGATTTCGATGAAAGACTTGGGCAAAACCGGAATATTTGGCATCAATATCTATATGGATAGATTGAGGCGCTAATATGGTTGTGCTAGACATATCTATATGGAAAGGATTGTATCAAAATTCAAGTGTTTCAACACTTGGTGAGTAAAATCACATGAAGATTTTGATCGATTATACCATGATATGTATATATCCAGAATGTCCTATGCTGTAAATGTTATGAGCACATACCCGAATGATTCATAAGATGGTCATTGGACAATAGTAAAGATATTCTTATGAGCTTTGGAAGAACTAAGAATATATCATGTATAAGTGACAAATAGTTAAAGGTAGTTCATTGTAAAGTGTTACATTGATACTAGTTTTGTCACAAGATACAAATTCAATTTATCTCAAATTAGACTACGGGTGGAACAATGTAATGGAAAGGATGTTCCATGATGGATTTGGATAAGTTCCAAAGTTGAAACATTGTGACGGATACTACAACAAAAGGCTAAGTATATGACTGCTATAATAGCAGCAAAGGAGGGCATTTGTGTTATGTAGTTTGTTATCAAACTAGGTGTGGTTCAAAGTGGGCTAATACTATGAAGATTTATTGTATGACAATAATATCAACATATTTTAACCCGAACGAACTAAAGGTCTCACCAAAGGACCAAATTTATACAATGCCATCTCATTTGAGAATGAGTGATGCGTAGGGACGCAAAGACATGCAAATACACATGGACCTGAAACTGTCAGATCCGGAGATTATGTTAACCACTAGCAATCGCGTATATGCAACACCAGAAAGCCATAGGTGTTCAATAGGCAAAGTTCTTCAAACTAGATTATTGACTCTAGTGCAAGTGGGAGACTGAAGGGAATATGCCCGAGAGGCAATAATAAAGTGGTTATTATCTTATTCCATGTTTATGATAAATGTTTATTTTGCATGCTATAATTATATTAATTGGAAACGTTAATACATGTGTGTTTAATAAACAAAATATAAAGTTCCTAGTAATTCCTCTCATATAAACTAGCTCGTTGATTAACAAGATGATCAAGGTCTCCTGATCATGGACATTGGATGTTGTTAATAATGAGGTCACAACATTGGTGGAATAATGTGATGAACATTCATCCGAAGTATAGCATTACGATCAAAGTCATTATGTTTATATTGCTATAACATCATACGAAGTAATCTTAGTCCTTAGACCATGAGATCATGCTAATTGCTAACACCGAAAGAGTATCTTGATAACACCAAACGTCACACCGTAACAGGGTGACTATAAAGGTGGGTTCACTGCTACAAAGGTGTTATGTTGAGGCTCATGGATCAAGAGTGGGATTTCTCCATCCCGATG
The DNA here is from genome assembly GCA_910589775.1 of Avena eriantha. Lineage (NCBI taxonomy): Eukaryota > Viridiplantae > Streptophyta > Magnoliopsida > Poales > Poaceae > Avena > Avena eriantha. Next base: position 127,718,781 of record OU342743.1, on the reverse strand, counting down.
ACGGATAGATATACTCTGGGCCCTCTCGGTGATATCACATTAAGATAGCTTGCAAGCAAGTGATGTGATCACTAGAATGTTATATCACGGGAACGAGAAATGAGTGCATGTCGGCAATGAGATCAAACTAGGTATGGAGATACCGATGATCGAATCTCGAACATGTAATATATCGCGAGACAAAGGGATTTAGTAACTAGCGTTAAAGATTCTCACGATCACAGAAGTCATCGTTGAATGTGTAGGAGTCAGTATGGATCTCCAGGTCCCGCTTCTGATTATTGATCTGAGAGGGGTCTTGATCATGTCTGCATTATTCGCGAACCGTAGGGTGACACACTTAAGGGATACCGACACCATTTGGAGCAAATATGTTTCATATAAAGATTTAAGAAAGCGCTGGAATTATTTCAATAGACACCGAAACTGTTTCGGGTGAAATTGCTGAAATTGGTTCTGCATGTATATTGAAATGTTGCAGGGGTTTTATGTGAATGTTTGTTAATTAAAGTTATTAACAAAATTCTGAATAAAGTTAATAAAATATTTTTATTAAATGAGTGAGCATTAAATTTGGAGAAATTTAATGCATTTAAAGTGGGGACTTTAAAAGAGAATGTGAAGGGGCAAAGTTATGTTGAGGGAGTTACCACCACATGAATGAGGAGGTGAGGGGTCACCCCTTGGCGCCGACCATGGGGAGGGGCACCCCCCTCCTCCTATAAAAGTCCCCCCTCACACCCCTTCTTCCTCACACCTCCTCGTGAACGATCTCTCTTCCCCTCTAGTATTATTTCCCCATGGTCTCGGATTAGCGAGATACATGTTCCCGGTGGCTTTATCTGGAAAGGAGTTGTTGCTTCTGCTGCTTTGTTGGAGCGAGGGGCGGAGGTTGTCGGGGTACCGGACGTGTGTGCGATCACGGATGCACCGCTGCTTTGCGGTGCTGGACTTGGTGGTGCTGGACTTGCTGGAGCTGGATCTGATGGACGTGCTAGAGCTGGACCTACTAGACTTCATCACGATCATGAGATCAACAAGTGTACGACTACATCATCCACGAGTTCCAACTCGTTAACAAAGCTTTGTTGTCTTTGAGGGTAAGTTCTCTATGGATGTATATCCACCTGTTGCTTGTATCTAGTAGATAGATCTTGGCATATAGTTCCCATCATAGGAAATTTTTTGTTTTCTATGCTGCGAACCCAACACGCCCAATCCAGACAGAAGAGTTATGCTCACAAGAGACGTAGAGACCTGACTTTCAATGTCGGAGATTTTGTGTATCTCAAAGTGTCACCGTTGAAAAGAATGCAACGTTTTCAGCTGAAAGGAAAGTTAGCCCCCAGATATATTGGACCCTTCAAGATTCTGAATCGCCAAGGAGAAGTATCTTATCAACTGGAATTGCCAGAGGAGATGTCAAGCATCCATAATGTGTTCCATATCTCGTTACTTCGCAAATGTATCGTGAAGTGCCCATCCGTATCTTGGAAGAAGCCTTCAGAACCACCAGGATCCGGAGTATCAAGTTTATCAAGATCCAATGGAGCAACCATACCGAAGAAGGAGCTACCTTGGAGCGAGAAGATTACATTAGGACTGAGTTTCTAGATCTCTTTAGTTCCTAGTTTTTCTTAAATCTCGAGACGAGATTATTGTTTATGGAGGGAAGGTTTGTAACATCCCAAAACTTTAATCAAGGTTATCAAGTTCCTAATCACCCAATCTAGGGTTAACAAAAACTTTTTATTATTAAATAATTATGAATGCATGTGTATGTTGCATTAGTGTAGAATTGTTTGAAAATGCCATGCTTGATGTAACATCCCAAAACTTCAATCCAAGCTTATCAAGATCAAATCAATCAAATTTGGGGTTAACAAAAACTTTTTCAAAATTAATATGAAAGCATTCATATATGTGTGCATTTAATTTAGGAGTTGTTTGAATTGCCATGATTGAGTGATCCAATGCTTGTAAAATGTTTCTTAGGTGATTTAAACAGCATCTATATCATTCCCAAACTTTTCCTAAAGAAAATCAAATCAAAAAGAATTAAAAATGAGGAATGGTCATTTTGGCAAATTTAACTCTCATGCCTACTTTGGCTATTCCTGGTACTCAAATCTTAACAGAAACAATTCTTGATATTTGCACCCCTTGCTAGTACACATAATGAGGTACCAAGGTCCACCTTTTGATCTGCTAAAACATTCTGTAAACTAATTTAAATGACAATTTAAAATTGAATCTATTGCATCTGCATAGATCATCCCTATTTCAAAAACCATCTTTTTGAGCTCCACTTTCAAAACCCTTGCAACGAGAGACTACCTAGCATTAGTGGAGAAGACCCAAAAATTTTGAAACCAAAATTCAAAACTTTTTCTCTTTCGGCCATTTCATCAAACAGCTTGTGTGCACAAATCTGGCCAAATTTAAAACACTGTTTTGAGCAGTGATCTTGATCACCATTTGTGCCTAACCTTGTCCCCCTGTTCCCTCAGTACCAGCACTACCCTTTGCTAGCCCAGCCACACCCTGTGCACACGACCAAATGGTCATGGCCATTAAGGCTGAGCACCATGAGCACCCCCACCGGCGACATCGCGCTACAGCAGCCGCCAACCCCTCTCGCCATGTCTAGCACGTCGCCAGTGGTCCTCCTCCACCGCCCAAGCAGCCCCAGGCCAGAGACAGAGGGCAGAGCGGCTAGGAACCCCCGCGCCTGGAGCTGGTCGACCATGCCGACACCGCCCCTAGAGCACGCTCTGTCTCCGCTCGCACAGACCACCCCTTGGCACCAGCCCGCGCCCACCGCTCCGCCTCGACCTGGAGAACACCCCAGACATCCCCGTTCGCCGCCCAACGCCCCACAGCCACCGCTCGCCGTGGACACCACCGCCTCTGCCGCGCAGAGCGCCACGTCGCCCTGACCGCGTGCCACCGCCCCTACGGCCGCATTTAAGCTCTAGAGCACCGCCAGGGAACCGCCCATCTAACGCCACCCCCAGTCATGCCTCTACCTTGCCGTAGCCATGTCGCCACCGTCGACCGCCCATCCCGCTCGGTCTCACCGTCGAGCCTATAAAAGGAGCACTCCACAGCCTCTCTTCTCCACACCAATCCACTCCCCTCACCTCTCCAAACCTCATCCACCTCTAGCCGGAGCAAGTGGAGCAGCCGCTCGCCGGAATTGGAGTCGGAGCAGCCGCAGTAGGAGGAGAAGGGCGCCGTTGATTTCGACCGCCCAAAGCTCCGCCGCGACCATGCCTCGCCTCGTCGTCGTCTTCCACGTCGTTTGCCCGCCTCGCCGACCCTGCTGGAGCCCTGGTACGCCCCCAGCAGACCCCCACCGAGCCGCTAGGGTTCGAGCTCGCCGGCGACTTGTTCGTCATCGATGACGACCCTCAGCTGTATATCTAGCTTCTAATCGCACGGCCCACAGCGCGCGTACCGTTTCGCATTTTAAGTGTCGCTGACACGCGGGACCCCCTGTCAGCTGAGCCCCGTGCCGCGGAGCGCCACTAGTCTGGCCCATTCCTTTTCCCACGCTAGCCCATCGATTCAAATCTAGAATTTTCTTTTTTAGTTAAATCTAGTTTCTGTCTAGTATTTCAAAAATCAATTCTGTGAGTTTTACAAATCCAAATTGCATGAAACAAATTTTGTCTGAAAGGTATGGAAGTAATCTACCCAAGACCGTTGGATTTAATTCAATTAGAGTTATAGATATCTCCTAATAAAAATAAGAAGACAGAAGCATTTGCAACTTGCAACATTTTTATAAAATCAACCAAGCTAGCTTTTGAGTTGATTCCAACTCTCAAAAATCACATTTCACCATATATATCCAAATATGTAATAATATTAAGGTTTACATGCAGTGACTTTCGAGTAGTACCAAAATAATGCTATATAGGCATTTCTAGTCACTTTAAATCATTAAATAATGAACTTAAACCAAAGTAATATTGATCCAACCCTTAAATCTCATTCCCACTTGTTAGAATATGTGGTGAGGACATGTGTCCACATGATCCCATATTTTGGTGGTGAATATTAAATTTTAGTTAATTTTTCAATGAGTAGAAATTACTTTTGTAAAATAAAAAGAAGGAAACTTTTGATTTAAACTTGAGATGCTTGTGATGATAATAGATCATCAATTGTGTGTCTTAGAATGCTATCTAGCCTAGTTAAGTATTGTTTGGTGATTGTGCACTCCCTATGTATTATAGACGATAGTACCGACCAAGCTTTCGAGGAGGAGGAGTTCTACCAAGAAGAAGAAGAAGAAGAAAACTTCAACCACTGCACCAACCAAGGCAAGCCACCATTAACAATGCCAGCTACTATTAGCAAGCTAGCACTATCCAAGATTAACCCTTGCAAGTTAGCACTTGCAAGTGTAGTACTTAGCAAACTGGAATCAAACTAGATGGTTTAGCAAAGATGCCTTAAGCATACTGTGATCACCCCCCCCCCCCTTATTTAACTAATAGTACCCCATTTCCTAGTTACAAGTTTTACCCTTCTTAGGTTATACAAAGTTCTTTACTTGTTTTGAAGGTAGCATAAAAAGTATAAAACTTGACCTATTTAGAAACCTTTAGATGTCATTCTATGGCATGAGATTGAACCCATCTTTACCACCTTAGTGAACACTCTTAACTTAGTAGTTTAGAGTATATCAAAAACTTGAGTCACTTTAGATGGGAACACTTGGTGAAAATGAATTACGAAAACCTTGGAATGATGAGTCATTCTATTGAGATGTTTTGACATGTGTTGAGAAACACAATTGGTTGATGATGATGAAAATGTTGAGGCCTGATGTCGTGGTGGTGTCACGGCAGATGCCATGGATAGGCTAAAGGTGGGGACTAATACACGCTAGGGGAATCCAGGGAGGGATAGTGAAGTGATTCTCCACACAGAAGTTTATATTGATTTCCTTCCAAGGTTACAAGTGCTCCTAGAGCTGTATTGGCGAGAGGAGGAAGAAGGAGCTCTCTTACTCTCACCCAGAGATCACACCTGAAACCCTAGCCCAAAACAGAATAGCAGAGAGACCAACCCCTCCTACAGAAGCCCTAGCCCCCCTTTTATAGGGGAGGCCCAGTTCCTGCCTAGGGCATACGTGGAGGCATATTCCTAAGAATATGCCTCCTCCCAATGGGGTAAGCTGACCGGGGTGCTTTTTCCCCTGCGTCATGCTTGCTTTAGCTACGTGAGCCTCTGCGGCGCCCGCGTCAGCCGACACGGGCTTCGTCACCCCTGTCGGCCATGACCCGGTGGTCCCGCTCTTGTCCGCTTCGCTCATGCAGTGCGTACCGGGCCCTCTTTTTGACCAGCAAGATTCCTTCCTTCTCCTAGAAGCCAATCATGACCCGGATCACAGCTGACCCGGGCACCCCTGTTCCTGCATACAAGCAAACATCCACTTCCGACTTACTTCCTAAGCCGGTCGAGACTTAGATAGGCGAACGCCCCCTGGTCCGGGTTACTCCGTGATCCGGCCCGCCTTGAGGTGACCCGGCCAACATTCGCTTTGGACTTGCCGAACCTCGGCTAACTCGGCCCTTATACCCCGGCGTGACCCTACCCGGGGGTATCCCCCCAACATTAGTCCCCGAAGCTGGTGCGGTCTTAGCTGCCTTGGCCGCTGAGGCCACATCAGGTTCAATCTTGTGCCCCGGTCGCTATTGCCGAGTTACCTCTTTACCTTGGATTTTATGGATTTACGTTCCCTTCGCACATCTCAAGTTTTCACTTGTCGGCCGGGTTACCACAGTTCCATCCGGGTCTTGCTTCCTTCTCTCGTACGCTAACCCATGTCAAGGGTAATCATTATGTCGTCTTATTTTAAGGGCCTGCGCAGTAACCGCCACAGTAACTGTCAGTTATCACTGTGCGCGGGTCACGTCATGCCTACCTCCTCGTTTACCGCATCAGCGCGTCGCGTCACAGGATTCTCTCCGCCCTGTGGTCCTCCGTGTGGCTCCCCACTGATTGGTCCGGACGGGTGATACACGGCCACTACGTGTGGCCGGTCCACAAGACGCGATCCCACTCACCCCCAGTGGGAGTGGTTCAAAAGCGGAGGGGTGCGTCCCTTAGGATTTTTCCCCCTCCGCACCCTTCTGCCCATTGCTATTCTTCTTCGTCTTCCTCGCGACCGCGCCGCCACCAGCACTGCCAAATAGCAGCGTCGCCGCCGCGCTTCTCCGTCACACCTCCGCGACAAAAATATCTCGCTACGGGTCCTCGCCAATCTCGGCCTCTGTCCCCCGCCGCCTCTAGCTCCAGCGAGGGCCTCGAGGATCAGATGACGGAAGAAGAACTCATCGTTGCTGAACAAGAGATGGAGGAGGACACCGTGGCGGCGGACCGCGGTGCATGGGCCGGCTCCTGGGTCTGCCAGGACGACCTGGACTGGCTCTACCGGACCAGACGCATCCCCGCCGGCGTCGCCGCTCGCCTTCCTTCTAACGAACTGCCCCCCTCACCCAATCCGGGCGAGTTTGTCGTGTTCTTGTCCCATTTCCAACAAAGCTTCGGCTTGCCGGTGAGTGATTTTTTCGGGACTGGCTCAGTACGTACCAACTCCAGCCGCACCACCTTCCAGCGAACGCCATCACCTCTCTCTCTGCCTTTGCTTCTATGATCGAAGGCTACGCCGGACTATGGCCCACGAAAGAGCTATGGATCCGGTTCTTCAGCCTCCGTCGCAATGTCATTCCCAACATCCATGCTGATCCGGAGGACAAGCGACTCACTCAATTCGGAGCGGCCTCCATTTCACCCCGGAGGTTTTCCGTCTTTCCCCGGGTCACTGGGTTAGAGTCCTGCAAAGGGTGGGCCCGGACCTTCTTCTATGTCCGGAATACGGGCACTGAAGACTTGATCCAGTTGCTTCCCTACACTCCGGGTCCACCTAACCCGGATCTGTGGGATGAGATCCCCAAGAAGCCCACAGCCTTGGCCAACCAAGTGAACAAAAGGTTCGCGGAACTGAAGGAGCTCGGGCTACGCAACGAGGATGCCATGATCACTTTTGTGCGTAACCGAATCTCACCCCTCCAGATGCGTACCCACAAGGTGTGCCACATGAGTTTTGGCCGCGATCCTAACCGGACCTCATCCTTCGAGCTGAGCAACACGGAGATTTACCGCCGGGTTAAGGCTCTCTTCACCACTCACAAGGACTTCTCCACTGAGTGGACTTGGGGGATTGAGCATTTCTGCCGTGACCGGCTTCCTCCCACGGTAAGTTTCATGTTGCAAACTTAGCCCGGACTAATTTCACGTCAGTTGTTGTTGCATTTTTGACTCTTTTGTTCGTTCTTTTTCTCAGCAATTCCTTCAGCAGACCCTCGAGGACGGCACCGATCCGACCCTTAAGTGGGCGCCGGACTGGGAGACTCCGGATGAGGAAGAACCGGACCAGGAGATGTTCCTCCCCATGACTGACGCCACGAAACAACCCACGGGTAAATCCTCTTCTATTAGAGATTGGCCCGATGATGAAGATGACTCAGATATCGAGGTGATTGAACCTTTTGAGGTTGTCCCCCTTTCTTTTGCTTTTCTGCCATCAGCTCACCCCGGCGGTCATATCCACGAGGATCCCCCTCTCGCTACGGGCGAACCTGTTCTGGTGGCATCGAAGAAGAAACGTGGGGCTTCTTCAAGTTCTTCCTCCAGACCTTCCCAGCCCATTAAAAGGCAAAAGAAATCCGGGGACAAGACTGCCTCCAAACCAGCAGGCAAGGCCCCAGCACGAAGGGCTCGGAAACCCAAGGAGGCTGAAACCTCGGATGCGTAAGTCATTCTTTCTTCTATAACTTGTTCTTCCTTACTTCGTCGTAATTTTTCTTCTGACATTATTTGATTTTGTAGGGCTCCGGTGGAGGTCCCTCAAAGTGGATCTAGCATCTCTTCACCTCTCCGACCTAGCCCTTCTCCCCGTCGTGACGACGAGTCACGCCCGCTTAGCCCTATTTCGGAGGGTTCTGTGGCTGCTCCGGGTTCAGCTCCACCTCGGCAAGAGGAGGGTAACCTTGGAGCAAGGGAGACCGGCCCAGCCGGAGCAACGGCATCCACCGCCTCGACAACACCTCAACCAGCAGCCACTGAGGCTCCTTCAGCTCCAGCACCAGTTCCAGTACCAGCAACTAGGCCAGCAACCAGACCAGCACCAACACCAACCTCGGCAACAGCACCAACTCCGGCAGCGAAAGCTTCAGCGCCGGCACCAAGCCCAGCAGCGAGAGTACCAGCACCTAGTTCCTCTGCATCTTCCGAGTCTTCTCAACCTCGGCAAGGAACTAACCCAGCAATTTCTAAGGGGAAAACTGCTGGTACGGCTTCCTCTACCCAGCAGGCCAAGGGCAAGAAGGCTCCAGACGCTGCCAAGCCCACTGCCGTCGAGTCTGGGTAGCGCACCCTTGTGTCAATGCTCCCCAAGAAAACGCCAGCAGCAAAGGACGCGCCTGCCGAGCCAACCGATGCCCACTAGTTGGTTCTGCACACCAGCCCCGCCCTTGCCTTGGTGGAGAGGAAAGAAGTGCATGCAACGGGCTTGGTGACGCCCCATATGCCCACCGGTGAACAGTACCCTCCGAGCCTGATGGAATTTGTTATGAATTGGAACAAGGCCGAGATAGTTCATGATTCTGATCTCCCGGAAAAGTTCGGCCCTGCCGAGTTTTCCGCTCAGATGAACACAGCGGCAAAGGCAATTAACCTCGCTGGGCGAATGATGGAGGTACGTCGCTTCCCCCTTACAAGTTGTAGATAATAACCATTAGTCCCCGAGCCTCCGAGGGGGTAACTTGTTACTCGGCCGGATGCTCTTTTAGAAAGCTAACGTAGCTCCATGAGAACTTCGAACATGCACCCACCTAGAGCCGGGTTAAGTTCCACTTGGCCCGAATTTTAGTACACTTCGAATATGCACACACCTAGAGCCGGATTAAGTTCCACTTGGCCCGGATTTTAGTACACTTTGAATATGCACACACCTAGAGCCGGGTTAAGTTCCACTAGGCCTGGATTTTAGTACACTTCGAATATGCACACACCTAGAGCCGGGTTAAGTTCCACTTGGCCCCGATTTTAGTACACTTCGAATATGCACATACCTAGAGCCGGGTTAAGTTCCACTTGGCCCGGATTTTAGCACACTTCGAATATGCACACACCTAGAGCCGGGTTAAGTTCCACTTGGCCTGGATTTCAGTACACTTTGAACATGCACACACCTAGAGCCGGGTTAAGTTCCACTTGGCCCGGATTTTAGTACACTTCGAACATGCACACACCTAGAGCCAGGTTAAGTTCCACTTGGCCCAGATTTTAGTACACTTCGAATATGCACACACCTAGAGCCGGGTTAAGTTCCACTTGGCCCGGATTTTAGTACACTTTGAATATGCACACACCTAGAGTCGGGTTAAGTTTCACTTGGCCCGGATTTTAGTACACTTCGAATATGCACACACCTAGAGCCGGGTTAAGTTCCACTTGGCCCGGATTTTAGTACACTTCAAACATGCATCAAGCTGACTTAAGTTTCTGTATCCCTTTTAGGTGGCCGCCAACCGCCGGAGTGCTGAATTCCAACGCTTGCTGGATACCCACAAGAATTTACGCGCAAAGCAGGCTGCACTTATTGTGGAATACGAGAAGAGGGGTAAATTTCTTCCTTAACGCTTTTTCGTTTTGCTTCATTTTCCTTTGCCGGACTAACCTGATTGCTCGGTTTCCGCAGCTGGGGTGGAGGCTGAGAACAAGATAATGCGGAAGAACTTGGAGCAGATCAAGGGTACGTACTTTTTGTCTGTCTTTACCGTGCTTTCCATCGGCTTTTCCTCCTTGGCTGGGCAAACATTCATACCTCGGCACTGCTGGGCCAACACACTATTTCAGCATCACTTGAAGATAGTGTGCCCGTGCCTGATATGATGCTGCATTTTCTCAAACAAGCAGGGCAACACCAAGCCGAGCTGAAGAAGAAAGATGATGAGCTTGCCCTCCTCCGAACCAAAGACGATGAGATAGCCAAGCTCAAGGCTAAGATGGCTAAGATGAAGGCACAGCACCAAACCAAGCTAAAAAAGGCTGGCCAGGACTACACCGAAGAACGTGAGCGCCTCAAACTCCAAAATGCTAAGGACCGTGAGCTTCTTCAGGAAGCCGAGGTCAAACTTGAGTCGTCGAACGCCGAGCTTGAGCAGCTTCGGAAGAGGCGTGATGCTTGTACCAAGGAACTGACCCGGATTCACAGCCACATCTCACGTAATTTCTTTTCCCTTATCCGTCTTACTTCCCCGGGTTACTTCATACTTCTTGTTTTCTCAACTTCGTCCTTTGCCTTGTTTCCCAGGCTACTTTCCAGAGGGTACTGCTATTGCAAGTGTTGTTGTTGCCAATTTCCGCCGAGAAAGGGGTACTCCCGTCGCTCCTGACGGTGAGGGCATTCCCTATGACATGGAGGACCTATTGGTTAGCCTGTCGTCTCGCGTGGAAATCATTAAGAACTACGGCAAAGATCTCCTTGATGTTTCAGTCCGAGTCTTCAACACTTTCTGGCCCGCTGACGATGCTCCGGAGAGAGTTACACATCTCGCTGAAAAGCTTTCGGAAATCGAGACCCAGCTCGACCTCTGGAGAGAGTCCGTTGGACGTGCCGCAGCTGATACCATCCTTCACCACATTCTGACGTGGTATGAGAAGATAGATCTCAGCCTCCTCACACGCCTGCGCACAGGATCCAAATGGACAGACGACCCGGAGTGGGTAGCTCGGCGCCAGGCTTGCGCGCACGGCCTCATCGAATATGCCCCCATTCACGAATGGACTGAGGGTCCGAGCTTCCTGGAAGTTGCTGGCGAAGAAGAAGTTGAGAACGTTGAAGATGATTCGGGTGAGGACGAAGAGGACACTGCCTCGGATATCGAAGAGGGCGACGATGATGACGAACTTCCTCCCGATGCTCCTTAGTAAAAACACTTGAAAATTTATGAGATCCCCGGTATGCCGGGTGGAATTGTATTCCAAACACATGTGATATTTTGCTACTAAGTGCTTATGCCGGAGTAACTTGGGCGTAGTCCCCGAGTTCCTTTTTCTTGTTCGTTCAATCTTTTGGCTCGGATTGTGTCTACCTTGATTCGGTTTTCCAACTTACGAATCTGAGCTTCAAAATTGTTTTAACAATACTGGGAAACTTGTAGACTCAGCTCAAAGATAAAACTGTATAACGACTTGAAAATAAGTATCGGGTTAGTCCGAAATACAAACGTCGGCTCGAATAAATTCTTGTCCTTAGTTGTTTTTCATGTGCTACGCAATTCCAAACTTGTTCTCTTGCTTGCCATGAAGCCAATTCTTGTTGGACAGCAGCAAGTCGAAGAGTTGGGTTTTTGGTGCTCGCACACTACTAATCCGAGTTAAGTAGAATAACTTATTCTAGCTGACGCGCAAAAACAACAAACATTATTAAGGTAGTCCCCGAGTTACTGCTCAAGGTGCCAATATTCCATTGATAAACTCATTGCCGACATACATACCGACATATGAGATAACTTGGATACATACACTCTTTAGTTAAGTGTAGAAAGGACGAAGTAGAGCTATATTCCATGGTCGCTTAGATTCCTCTCCAGACCTGTTCGCCTTGTTCTTTTCCTGTGGCTTTGCATCTATAAGATAGTAAGAATCGTTGTGTAATGCTTTGCTCACGATGAATGGCCCTTCCCATGGGGGGATAATTTATGCATTCCAGTAGTACGTTGTACCAACCGGAGCACCAGATCGCCTTCCCGAAAGACTCGGGGGCACACTTTCCGGCTATGATAGCGTCAGAGATTTTGCTGATATATGGCGGATCTGGACAGTGCCAGTTCTCTCGCTTCTTCCAGCAGATCAACATCATTTTCCGGGCTTCTTGCACTTCAGCTTCTGTGTATTGGGTGACCCTAGGCGAATCATGCTCTATGTCGGCTGGTAATACAGCTTCTGCCCCATATACCAGAAAGAATGGCGTATAGCCTGTTGATCGCTTCGGAGTTGTTCTTAAGCTCCACAGTACCGCTGGTAGTTCTTATATCCAGCACCCCGCGGTTCTTTGTAGCGGCTCAATGAGCCGGGGTTTTATCCCGGATAATACTAATCCATTGGATCTTTCCACTTGTCCGTTCGATGCGGGGTGGGCTACCGAGGCTACGTCCAGCCGGATCCTCTTATCCCGGCAGAAACGCGCAAATGCTCCTTCCGCAAAATTCGTGCCGTTATCAGTTATGATACTGTGAGGGTAGCCGTATCTCAAGATGATATCTTTGAGAAACGTTACGGCCGTAGCTCCATCACATTTTCTTATAGGCTTTACCTCAATCCACTTCGTAAACTTATCCACCATTACCAGAATGTGAGTCATATTTCCCCTTCCTGGTTTGAACGGGCCAACCATATCCAAGCACCATACGGCAAATGGCCAAGTTATTGGGATGGTCTTGAGTTCCGACATTGGCATATGTGTCTTGGTAGCGTACCTCTGACAACCATTACATTTTCTCACCAGATCTTCCGCTTGCTCTAAGGCATTTGGCCAGTAGAATCCGTGCCGAAAGGCTTTTGCTACCAAGGCTCGGGATGAGGCATGATGGCCGCACTCCCCCTGATGTATATCTCGGATGATTTCAAGCCCTTCTTCCGGGTCAACACACCGTTGGAGGACATTCGTCACACTTCTTTTGTATAGCTCAGAATTGATGATCGTGTAGGCCTTTGCCCTCCTCTGTGTTTGCCTGGAAAGCACCTCCTTAGTGGGTAACATTCCATCTTTCAGGAATTGAAATATAGGTAGTGCCCAAGCCGGTATTGGTCGCACGGGGAACACATCCTCGTCTATCTCCATCTGATCCACCGACATAACTTCAATGGGATCACACTGTACAGTCCCCGGGTCTTGCGAAGCAGTCCCCGGGTTTGCCGAGGCAGTCCTCGAGTTTCGCGCACCAGTTCATGTGTCAACGTCCATGGGCACAGCTCCAGATTCGGTGTCCTCCGGGACGTAGATTGACTCGGATTCTGGGGATGGCCTGATGGATGGTTTCCTGAGGTTCTCTAACGCTACACCCGGTGGAATTGCTTATCTGGTTGACCCGAGCTTCGACAGCATGTCGGCAGCTTCATTTTCCACCCGGGGTACATGATGAAATTCGCATCCCTCAAAGTAACTAGATATCTTCTGCACATGAAAACTGTATAGTGCCATGTTTCGATCAAGGGCGTCACATACTCCGGACACTTGCTGCACCACCAAATCCGAGTCGCCAAAGCATATGATCTGAAGTATGCCAATTTCTTTTGCTACCTTGAGCCCATGCACAAGTGCTTCATACTCAGCGACATTGTTTGATGCTGTGAAATGGATCTGCAGCACATATTTCAACTGGTCCTTTTTTGGCGACGTGAGTACCACTCCAGCACCTAGCCCGGTTTTGGTTTTTGATCCGTCAAAGTGCATTTCGCCAATAGTTCGGATCAGGAAGTGGTGGTTCATACTGCACCTCGTCCTAGTCCACGAAAAAGTCTGCCACAGCTTGAGATTTGATGGCTTCTCATCTATCATATTGCGGAGCATAAGGAGCTAGTTCAATTGCCCATTTTGCAATTCTACCGCTCGCATCCTTGTTACTCATGATCTCGGATATGGGGGCCTCACATATGACCCGGATGGGATGCTCCTCAAAGTAGTGCTTCAGTTTCTTGGCGGCCATGTACACGCCATATGCCACTTTTTGATAATGTGGGTAGTTCTGCTTTGAGGCTGACAACACTTCACTCAAATAATACACCGGCCTTTGCACCGACTTACCTTCCTCGTCGCGCTCCACCACTATCAATGCACTTACAACTCGGTTGGTTGCGGCTATATAGAGTAACATTGGCTCCTTTGATAGTGGTGAGGCTAGCACTGGTGCCGTGGCTAACATCTTCTTCAGGTGGGTAAAGGCTTCATCGGCCTGTGGTGTCCAAATGAACTTATCCGACTTTTTCATGAGTTGGTAAAGAGGCAATGCCTTTTCTCCCAACCGACATACAAACCGACTCAATGAGGCCAGGCAACCTGTGAACTTCTGGACATCGTTAAGACACTTCGGCAGTTCCATTCGTTCAATGGCCCGGATTTTGGTTGGATTAACCTCGATACGTCGGCTGGAAACAAGAAAGCCGAGCAATTTTCTAGCCGGGACACCAAAGGTGCATTTTTCCGGGTTAAGTTTCATCCGGAACCTTCTTAGGTTCGCAAATGTTTGCCTGATATCGTCAAGGAGCGTTTTGCTTTCCTTGGTCTTGATAACCACATCATCCACGTACACCTGTACATTTTGACCTATTTGGTCATGCAAGCATTTTTGCATACATCTCTGGTACGTTGCCCCTGCATTACGTAAACCAAACGGCATGGTGCGATAGCAATAAGCCCCATACAGGGTAATAAACACAGTCTTTACTTGATCATCCGGATTCAGAGGTATCTGGTGGAAACTAGAATATGCATCAATGAATGACAACAGTTCACATCCAGCAGTTGAGTCTATGACCTGATCTATTCTTGGCAGCGGAAATGGATCTTTCGGACACGCCTTGTTCAGGTTCGTGTAATCAATACACATGCGCCAAACCACTGCCACGTTCGGGTCATCCTTCTTCTTCTCCACCAGCACCGGATTAGACAGCCAATCCGGGTAAAGAACCTCCATGATAAATCCCGCAGCTAGCAACCGAGCTATCTCATCCCCAATGACTTTCCTCCTATCTTCGGCAAAGCGGTGGAGTCGTTGCTTCACCGGCTTAGCTCCGGGTCTTACATTCAAAGAGTGCTCGGCCAACTCCCTCGGAACACCTTGTAAGTCCTGCGTGGACCAAGCAAAAATGTCCCGATTCTCACAGAGGAAGCTGACGAGCTCGCTTTCCTATTTATCACTTAGCCTGGCACCAATTGTTACGGTGCGCTCTGGGAACATGTCATCAACAGGAACCTTCTTGGTATCTTTCGTGGCTTGAAAGGAGACAGATCCATGCGGGTTACTTAGTGCCGGCATATACTGTTGTGCGGACTGAGCCAAAGCTACCACTTCTTGAATTCTCCTTTTTTCCTATGCAATCACTAGTGACTCGGCTAAGTTTGATCCGACCGACGCACACTCCATGGAACTTCGGAAGTCCCCAGCAATGGTAATCACTCCGTTCGGTCCGGGCAATTTCATCTTCAAGTAGCTAACGTGACAGCTTGTCATGAACTTGCTCAGGGCTGGCCTTCCGAGTAACGCATGATAGGTGCTTTCTAAGTTCACCACTTCGAACTCCAGATTTTCAGTTTGGCAGTTCTCTCTTGTGCCGAACAACACGTCAACCCGGACTTTGCCTATGGGCTCACAAGAAATGTCGGGCACAATGCCATGGAAAGCTGTCCTCGTGGCCTAGAGCATGTTCTCCGAGATACCCAACTTGCGCATTGTGTCCGCATACATGATATTTATGCTACTGCCATTGTCGATCAACACCTTTGAGAATCTTACGTTAATGCTAGGTCCAATGAATGTAGGATCCAGCACCAACGCATACGTACCAGGGCTCGGCATGAGCTTGGGATGATCCCTGATGCTCCAGGTGATTTCCTGATCGGACCAAGGCATGTACCTCGTCACTGTCGGCATTACCGCATTCACCTCCATATGCCTACGCTGCAAGCTTTTTCTATCAGTTTCTTCTGTGGTGAATACATAGTAGCTCTGGTGATGCTCCCTGTACTCATTTCTCCCCTCATTTCCGGAGTGCCTCTGATCCGGCTGATGCTGATTTTCTACCTGATGCACTACATCCCTCCTCTCATTGTTATCGTACCTCGGCGGAGGGGGAGGCAACATTAGCTATTGAGTGTTCGCTCCGGAGAGCAGTTGCTGCCGGGGTAACTCCTGCTGAGGCTGATCATTCCGGGGTGCCTGAGCATTCCCCGAACCACCTTGTTCAATCTTGCGCATCCACTCACATTGTCTCGTCCCATGACCCGCTAGGTTGTTCGGATTAGGCGTGTGAAACTTACACGGCTGGTCCAACATCGACTAATAAGTATACCTCGGACGCTCTTTCCTTTCTTGCCACTTTTTCTTTTGCTCTGGTGTCCAAGTTTTCTTGCCGTCGTTTCTTGGGGTCCACTGCCCTCCAGTTTTCTGGCGCTGGCTACCCCCTGCTCCGGGTTGATCTTGATTCACAGTTGCAACTTGGTGTGAACCGTATCGGTGGTCCGGTCTATCATCTCTCCTTTTTCCTCTGTAGTCATTCCTCCAGGATGATCCGGATCCATCCCTCCGATAGTACTCATCGCTTGACTCGTTCGACGCGAGCCTTGGTTGGGTCGGATCACCCAACGCATACGAATCTGCAATCCGGATCATTTCTGCCAACGTAGCTAGTATTTTCCTTTGCAACTTCATCCACAGCTCACTTCCATCTCTGCACCCCTGTGCAAACCACGCTATGGCCTGCGATTCTATCACGCCCTCACATGAGTTTCTCACGGTACACCACCGGGTCAAGAACTCCCGGTCCGTCTCATTAGGTCTTTGCTTGCACATAGCTAGGGTCTGTGGCCTATTTGGCCTCTGATATGTACTCGAGAAATTGCTGATGAACATTTCCTCAAAGTCTATCCAGAAGTTGATGCTCCCTGGTGGCAAATTGTTCAGCCATACCCTTGCCGGGCCTTCCAACATCTGGGGTACGTATCGTACTGCCCATCTCAAGTTGCCAGTGGCAATTTTCACGGCTGTAGCATAGTTTATCAGCCAATCCTCCGGCTTGGTACTACCGTCATACGTCTTTGTGCCCCTGGGCAGCTAAAAGTTCGGTACCGGTGGCTCTTTCATGATTCGGGGTCCAAAACATGCTGGACCAGGTGGACCCTGGCATTCAATCTGTTCCGACCTATACAGTCGATCCAGTTTCAACCTTGCATCATCCGGCATCAAATCCCTGCTTCCCAATCTCGACCCTATCACATGATAGTCCGGTCTTGGGTATCCCGCGTTTGCCATTTTTGAATCCCCGTCGTTGTAGCGGTTTTGCTCTTGTGGTACGCCTTTCTGTTGCATACCTCGGCCGGCACTGTGCTCTTGCCTTGGTATGTTCCGCTGCTGCGGTTGTCCTGCTCCAGCCGAATTTCGCTGCCCGGCATTGCCGTTGACAACGTTCCCTTAACCGGCATTGCCTTGGTCGCGGTTACCTCGGCCAGCTTCGTCTCGACTCACACTCTGTCGATCATCATTTTTCTGTGCTTCTTTTCCTTTCCCTGCCCGCGTCGGGTCATACGGGACGATCTGTTTGTTCCGTCTGGCCGAGGTTACCACCTCTTCTCTCCTTGGACCACCATGAGGAGACGATGCGGCTCCAGCGGATTTCTCCGGGTTACCCACCGCCGAATGGACGATATTGGAGGCTCCGGCTCTCTCCGGGTTAGCCCTGAGCAGTTCCTCGTTTTGCCTATTTGCAATCCGAACCAACTCGTTAACCCTATCTTGCTGTCTTTGTCGGGCTTCTCCCGTCAGTCCCTCTAACTCGGACGCAGTTGCGTCCGCTGCTCTGAGGTTCTTGGCCGGGGTACTATACCTCGGCAGCCCCACGGACAAACAGTTTTCTGATTCCTCAACTCCAGCATCACCCTCTCTGTTCATCTCGCTCATGAGATTTCTCCCTTTCACTTTTACATTATCAACTTTGTTCGCCTTTGCGTACTCACGCAGCGTCATGTTCAACGACTGCTGGGCCGCGGCTATTTTCTTTGCGCCCTCTTGTATTTTCTGCCTAGTTTCTTCCAGCTCGGCCTGTGCACGAGCTGGATCTACCGCTGCTACTACAGGGTTTGCCAAGCTGTCCATCGCCTCTCTCAACACATTTTCCGGCCTCTCCGGCGAAGGACCTCTACCTTTCCTCGGTGCCTTGGGCGTTACCTCCGGATCTGGAGCCGGATCCTTGCTCGCGCCCGCACCTGGCGCAGTCATCATCACCTCTGCATGGTCCGGTGAACGAGCGATACGAGCCCAGCGAGCCACAGTGAGGGGTGGTTCGCCTGCTTCGACGATGTGGCGCGGATGAATGCAAGACACGTCCACCACAACGTAGACCTTGTGAGCGCCGAGCTTGACGAAGATGCCGTTGCGCAGAAGAGGGCGCGTGCCGAAGCAGCCTGCGTTGTCGCTGACGAAATCCCACGCTCCAAAGCGCTGAACGAGCCCGGAGACGATGCGTTCGCTGGTGGCGATGAGGTTTCCTGTCTGGATCTTGACCCCTGCTAGCGCCGCTAGCCCCACGGTGGGCGCCAACTGTCGTGGTGGTGTCACAGCAGATGCCATGGATAGGCTAAAGGTGGGGACTAATACACGCTAGGGGAATCCAGGGAGGGATAGTGAAGTGATTCTCCACACAGAAGTTTATATTGATTTCCTTCCAAGGTTACAAGTGCTCCTAGAGCTGTATTGGCGAGAGGAGGAAGAAGGAGCTCTCTTACTCTCACCCACAGATCACACCTGAAACCCTAGCCCAAAACAGAATAGCAGAGAGACCAACCCCTCCTACAGAAGCCCTAGCCCCCCTTTTATAGGGGAGGCCCAGTTCCTGCCTAGGGCATACGTGGAGGCATATTCCTAAGAATATGCCTCCTACCAATGGCGTAAGCCGACCGGGGTGCTTTTTCCACTGCGTCATGCTTGCTTTAGCTACGTGAGCCTCTGCGGCGCCCGCGTCAGCCGACACGGGCTTCGTCACCCCTGTCGGCCATGACCCGGTGGTCCCGCTCTTGTCCGCTTCGCTCATGCAGTGCGTACCGGGCCCTCTTTTTGACCAGCAAGATTCCTTCCTTCTCCTAGAAGCCAATCATGACCCGGATCACAGCTGACCCCGGCACCCCTGTTCCTGCATACAAGCAAACATCCACTTCCGACTTACTTCCTAAGCCGATCGAGACTTACTTAGGCGAACGCCCCCTGGTCCGGGTTACTCCGTGATCCGGCCCGCCTTGAGGTGACCCGGCCAGCATTCGCTTTGGCCTTGCCGAACCTCGGCTAACTCGGCCCTTATACCCCGGCGTGACCCTACCCGGGGGTATCCCCCCAACACCTGAGCCTTAACCCTTTTATAAAACTGATGGTTGGATTCGGATGCGATACCATTCCAAATTTACCGTACAACCACATTACCTAAATTGGGTAAGGCGTAGCTGGAAATTTATATGCATTAGTATTAGTTCCCTCACGGGAGAGGTTTGAGCTGAGGCTACCTCTCAATGTTGTCCACCTATGCAGTGCCCAAGATGACTGATGGTCATGGTTGGGAGGCCATGCTCATAGGAGAGGTGCTTATACTAGGGTGTGTAAAGGGAAAGTTATGTTTGATTATCTGCATACTAAGTATGATGATTCAGGGTTATCCCTGACAGATGTATCGAATCTTGTGGTGAAAGTGTACCACCTCTGCAGAGTGTCAAACTATTCGAATAGCCGCGTCCGCGGTTATGGACAGTTGGAATGGCCATACTGTTTCGTTGTCAGATGTTTTCTAAATACTTTGAAAAGAATGACGAATCTTAACTTGACCACAACAGGGTTGTGTTTATGACAATAGTTTCTCCAACTTAAGAGATTTTAGAGTTTTATCTTATCTTTCTTTGCTTCAGAACTCAGTTTAGGTTTCACACTTAACTTGATAGTTAAGCATAGAGTTAGCATTTTAACTTAGATTCATAATACTTGTTAGTGGTAGTTCGCGAGTACTTAAAGAGTACTCATGGCTTTTGTCCCTGGCTATTATCATGGCCAGACTATGAAGGAGATTATCAAGATGATGGTCAGCAGGACGGCTATGATAACTAGGAATGTCTGCCTTCGTCAGCATTGCCTGTGCCCCTGAAGATGGACCCCACCGCTACGCTATCTTTTATTTCCGATGCTTGTTGTATTAAGACTAGATCATGAGATCCTTATTTGTGTAAGAACCTTATGTATGGTTTGTAATGGATGATGTAATGTGATATCCAATCCGTTAGGTCTCGCAAAAATGGTAATCCTGGGATTGCGAGGTATGGCATAACGGGCATCTGGGATTAAAAATCCAGGTGTTTACAAGTTGGTATCAGAGCCATCCTGACCATAGGAGACCCTAGTTAGGATGGACGACAAACAAAAACTTAGTTTCCAAACCAAAGTGAGTATTTATGAAAAACTATCTCCTTTCTTACCCTTGTGGATTCTTTATCAAAAACTTCATGATCCTCAAAAATTCTTACACTACTACTTAAAATTTGACACACTTGATCACCTCACTAACTTCCTCATCCTTAATTCTTGTATATGGAGACCCAGTTCAGCAAGTTTTACCAGTTGGGCAACGGAGGTCAGCTGATCTTCGAGAGGGATCTGGATTCACTGTTAGAGTTACTGGGACGCCCGCACCCGGAGTTTCTTGGAGCTCAACTTCCAGGACCCCCAGGAGGAGACCTACAGTTGCTAGTCGCCGCAGATCTTAGAGGAAGCATCGAAGCACCAACTTCTGGAAGAATTCAGTTCTCTGTGAGAGAGAACAACTGGCTAGATGGATTAGCCAGGGCAATGCATGAAGCTCTCGCACGTCTATGTTCCCTCAGCGTTAACAAGACCCAAGGAACCCGTTTTACTCACTATGCAAGACGTGACTTCATGGGACTGCCAATGGAAATGCCGGGCCAGCCCGAGTTGAGGCGTCAAATGGAGAACCTTGACTTCTTGCTTCACGACAGACAGTAGGAACTGGACAATGCCAGAGAGTTAGCCAACCAGAACCGTGCCATTGCCGACCAGAAGGCCCAGACTTTCGCACTGCTTATCCAAGACCGTCAGTCTCTTTGCCGCCAGCGTGCCAAGAAGGATCGCACCATCGCTCGTCTTCGCAAGAAGGTGGCCGACCTCGAGAAGACCGTCAAGGAGCAGGAAGCTCAGCTTGCAGCAAAAGAAGAAGATGATGAGGGTGAAGACATCCAGGGAGACATGGATTCTTACCTCAGCAACGATGATGATTTTCTGGAGGAGGATGCCATGGATTTCTACACTGATGATGAGGAATCCGACTTCATCGACGATGAGTAGATGCACTAGGGCACTGTCGTAGCATGAGATGTATCGATCTCAATGTATCTTAGCTTGCAGAATGGTTCTTCAAACCATCTGTTTTCCCTTTGATTGTTGTGCTGTGTGTTGTATCGTGTGCCTGCTTGCATGAATGAAAATGAAGTTAGTTGAAAAACCTGAGTCTAACTCAAAGTTTTAGCTGGGAAAACCCAAAACCCTGAACCTTAGAAAATTCCCTCTTACCCCTATATCTCAATCTTCAGATGACTCATGGAAACCAAGGAGGGAGCAGCTCATCGCAGGACCTAATGCTGTAGATATTGCAGAATCTCATCGCAGAACGTGAAGCAAGCAGGGCAGAACGCCAAGCCAACTTAGCAACACTTCAACAGATCGCCCAGATGGCTCTCAACAACCAAGGACATGGAAATTAGGACCACCATGGATCCAAACTCAAAAAATTTCAGAACACTAATCCCCCAATCTTCAACCAATCTGAGAACCCACTAGATGCTGATGACTGGTTGCAGACCATGGAGAACAACCTCGAAGTTGCAGGAGTGGATGAAAATGAGAAAGTGCTCTTCGCCACCCACTATCTGGCGGGAGATGCCAGAGCTTGGTGGAATAGCATCCGCAATATGAACCATGGTCAAGTGATGACCTGGGAAGCATTCAAAGTCAAGTTCAGCCGCACCCACGTGTCGCAGGGTCTAGTTAACCGAATGAGAGATGAGTTCCGCGAATTGAAGCAAGGAAGAATGATTGTGGTGGAGTACCGTGACAAATTCATGTCACTTGCCAGATATGCACCTGACGAGATCAATACGGAGGCCAAGAAGAAGGAGAGATTCTTGAACGGACTGCATGAGGAGATGCAGACTGTCCTCGTCAATATCCGTTTCTAGGATCTCGAAGAGCTAGTCGACTCTGCCATCCAGATGGAAGGGAAGATTAACCAGGCAAACGACAACCGCAAGCGTCGTATGATGCAGCAGTCTGGATCCAACAATCACCAGAAGTACCATCCCAACCCTTCACCAGGATATGCACCAAGGAACAACCGACCCCCAATTTCTCGCACAAGCTACCCCAATCGTAGCGGAGGCAATGTGAAGTCCGGAGGAAACAATCACAACTCCGGTAATGCCAACAATTTCAATCGTGCACCTCCCAAGAACCACAATAACAACAACAGTGCACCTAGAACTGGCAGCAATGATGTGCCTATCGCAGTCAAGGACAAGTCCCAGATCACTTGTTTCGAGTGTGGAGTGAAGGGTCACTACTCCAATGAGTGTCCCAAGAAGACTGCAGCCAATGCCAATGTGAATGCCCCAGCTCAGCAGCAGCGTCGTGTTCATCCAGGAAGGAGATTTTCCCCAGGGAACCCTCACAACCGCAATGGTCGTCTCTTCCACATGAATGCAGAAGAAGCCCAGGAAGCGCCAGATGTAGTGTTGGGTATGTTTTCTGTCAACTCAGTTTTAGCAAGAGTATTGTTTGATTCGGGAGCATCGCATTCATTTGTCACCGAAGAATTTTCATGCACTAGTAAGATTCGTCCAACCAACCTGAAGCATGTCATGATAGTTCAAATCCCCGGTTCAACAACCAAAGCTAGAAAAATTTGCAAAGTTGTACCTATCAGAATACATGGGATAGATTTTTATGCCAACATAATTGTACTTGGAACCAAAGGTTTGGAAGTAGTACTAGGTATGGACTGGATGTCAAGGCATAAAGGATTGATAGACTATGCTAAGAAAGCCATCACCATGACCAGTAGTTCTGGAGTCACAGTAGAGCATATCTCTGAAACCTTACCCCGTCAATTCAAGTGCAACCAGAGTGTAGCCTTGCCCACCACTGACCAAGTCAGAGTAGTCTGTGAATACCCCGACGTATTCCCAGATGAATTGCCAGGTATGCCCCCGGATAGGGATATTGAGTTCATTATCGAACTAATCCCCAGAACCGGACCTATAGCCAAGAGACCTTATAGCATGAACCCATCAGAGTTAGTGGAACTGAAGAAGCAGTTGGATGCTATGCTAGCCAAAGGTTTAATTCAACCAAGTGCATCGCCATGGAGATCACCAGTGTTATTCATTGACAAGAAAGATGGAGGCAACCGTCTGTGCACAGATTACCGAAAGTTGAATGATGTCACCATCAAGAACAAGTACCCTTTGCCAAAGATAGAGGATCTATTTGGTCAGTTGACCGGAGCTCAGGTATTCTCAAAGATTGATATTAGGACTGGTTATCACCAACTTAAGATCCGTGCAACGAATATTCCGAAGACCGCCTTTACTACTCGTTATGGTTTATACAAGTATACGGTTATGTCTTTTGGATTAACCAATGCCCCTGCTTATTTCATGAATCTCATGAATAAGATCTTTATGAATTTCCTAGATAAGTTTGTAGTTGTGTTTATCGACGACATCCTTATCTACTCCAAGTCAGAAAAAGAGCATCAGCAACATCTGAGAATCATTCTAGAAACCCTGGGAGAGCATCAGTTATATGCCAAGTTCAGCAAGTGTGAGTTTTGGCTGAAAGAAGTAGGATTCCTAGGACATATTGTGTCTGCTAGAGGAGTCTCTGTTGATCCCACAAAGATCAAGGATGTTGAAGAATGGAAAGCCCCAACCACTCAAACCCAAGTCCGTGCCTTTCTCGGATTAGCGGGATATTACCGCAAGTTTGTAGAAGGATTCTCGAGCATAGCCCGACCAATGACCCAATTGTTGAAGAAGGACAAGAAGTTTGAATGGACAGACAAATGTGAGGCCAGTTTCTAGGAGCTGAAGAAGAGATTGATATCAGCCCCAATTTTGGTCATGCCAGACATCAAGAAGCCATTTGAGGTGTATTGTGACACATCCAAGATTGGTCTAGGATGTGTATTGATGCAAGAAGGCAAAGCCATCACGTATCTGTCTCGACAACTGAAGCAGCATGAGCAGAACTATCCGACCCATGATCTTGAACTAGTAGCTATAGTCCTAGCACTGAAGACATGGCGTCATTATTTGATGGGAAATCGATGTGAGATGTACTCAGATCATAAGAGCTTGAAGTATATCTTCACTCAGAAAGAGCTGAATATGAGGCAAAGGAGATGGATAGAGTTAATCAAGGATTATGACCTGGATATTCACTATCACCCCGGCAAAGCCAATGTGGTAGCGGATGCTCTTAGCAGATTGTCGTGTAGGCTTAACACCATGATCAAGGAGAAGCAACCTTTGTATGAAGAGTTGGAGCAATTCAGGACTGAATTAGTTAGCAAAGGATTCCTAGCTAGCATTGAACTTCAACCCACTTTGATTAGCCAAATCAAGGAAGCCCAGAAGGGGAATGAAAGTTTTGACGGAATCAAACGTCATATTGGTATAGGAAAGGTGCCTAGATTTACCGAAGATGAAGAAGGAATATTGTGGTACAAAGGACGTATCTGTGTTCCAGCAGATTCGGAGCTGAAGGAAGTTATCATGAAGGAGGCTCATGATACTCTTTATTCTATCCACCCCGGAGGAACAAAGATGTATCAGGATTTGAAGGAGCAATTTTGGTGGCACAAGATGAAGAGAGAGATCGGAAGCTACATCGCCAAATGTGACATCTTTCAAAGAGTCAAAGCAGAGCATCAGAGACCTGCAGGACTGTTGCAACCATTGCAGATTCCGGAATGGAAATGGGATTCCGTCGGAATGGACTTTATCACCGGTTTGCCTACTTCCAGTAGGGGAAATGACTCAATCTAGGTCATAGTTGATACATTGTCCAAAGTAGCCCACTTCATACCTGTCAAAACAACTTACCAGAGTGCAAAGTTAGTAGAACTATACATTGCTACGATTGTTAGTCTGCATGGAACCCCTAAGACCATCGTATCAGATCGAGGAACCCAGTTTACCTCAAGATTTTGGCAGAAAGTTCAGGAAGGTTTAGGAACCAAGTTGAACTTCAGTACCGCATATCACCCGCAAACAGATGGACAGACTGAGAGAGTCAACCAAATCCTAAAAGATATGCTTAGAGCTTATGTGTTGGAATATGGATCAAAATGGGAACACTGTCTGCCTTTCGCAGAATTCTCATACAACAACAATTATCAAGCTAGTTTACAGATGGCACCATTTGAATTCCTTTACGGAAGAAAGTGTCATACCCCTTTGAATTGGTCGCAAGTAGGAGAGAGCCAGATCTTCGGACCCGACATTCTTCGAGAAGCAGAAGAGAAAGTTCACAAAGTCCGTGAGCACCTTAAGACCGCCCAATCCAGACAGAAAAGTTATGCTGACAAGAGAAGAAGAGACCTGACTTTCAATGTCGGAGATTTTGTATATCTCAAGGTTTCACCCTTGAAAGGAACTCAATGCTTTAGTCTGAAAGGAAAGTTAGCCCCCAGATATATCGGACCTTTCAAGATTCTGAACCGCCGAGGAGAAGTATCGTATCAGTTGGAACTGCCTGAAGAGATGTCAGCCATCCACAATGTGTTCCATATCTCGTTACTTCGCAAATGTCTGGAAGTGCCCGAGAAGACAGAAGCTTTCAAGAACATCAATCATACAGCTGTGAAATCAACAATGACCTAACCTATCGAGAAGTATCCATCTGTATCTTAGAAGAAGCCTACAGGACCACCAGGACCAGAAGTATCAAGTTTCTCAAGATTCAGTGGAGCAACCATACTGAGCAGGAAGCTACGTGGGAGCGAGAAGAGTACATTAGGACAGAGTTCCCAGATCTCTTTAGTTCCTAGTTTTCTTTGTAAATCTCGGGACGAGATTTTTTTTAAGGGGGGAGGTTTGTAACATCCCAAAACTTCAATCCAAGCTTATCAAGATCAAATCAATCAAATTTGGGGTTAACAAAAACTTTTTCAAAATTAATATGAAAGCATTCATATGTGTACATTTAATTTAGGAGTTGTTTGAATTGCCATGATTGAGTGATCCAATGCTTGTAAAATGTTTCTTAGGTGATTTAAACATCATCTACATCATTCCCAAACTTTTCCTAAAGAAAATCAAATCAAAAAGAATTAAAAATGAGGAATGGTCATTTTGGCTAATTTAACTCTCATGCCTACTTTGGCTATTCCTAGTACTCAAATCTTAACAGAAACAATTCTTGATCTTTGCACCCATTGCTAGTACACATAATGAGGTACCAAGGTCCACCTTTTGATCTGCTAAAAACATTCTGTAAACTAATTTAAATGACAGTTTAAAATTGAATCTATTGCATCTGCATAGATCATCCCTATTTCAAAAACCATCTTTTTGAGCTCCACTTTCAAAACCCTTGCAACCAGAGACTACCTAGCATTAGTGGAGAAGACCCAAAAATTTTGAAACCAAAATTCAAAACTTTTTCTCTTTCGGCCATTTCATCAAACAGCTTGTGTGCACAAATCTGGCCAAATATAAAACACTGTTTCGAGCAGTGATCTTGGCCACCATTTGTGCCTAACCTTGTCCCCTTGTTCCCTCAGTACCAGCACTACCCTTTGCTAGCCCAGCCACACCCTGTGCACACGACCAAATGGTCATGGCCATTAAGGCTGAGCACCATGAGCACCCCCACCGGCGACATCACGCTACAGCAGCCGCCAACCCTTCTCGCCATGTCTAGCACGTCGCCAGTGGTCCTCCTCCACCGCCCAAGCAGCCCCAGGCCAGAGACAGAGGGCAGAGCGGCCAGGAACCGCCGCGCCTGGAGCTGGTCGACCATGTCGACGCCGCCCCTAGAGCACGCTCTGTCTCCGCTCGCACAGACCACCCCTTGGCACCAGCCCGCGCCCACCGCTCCGCCTCAACCTGGAGAACACCCTAGACATCCCCGTTCGCCGCCCAATGCCCCACAGCCACCGCTCGCCGTGGACACCGCCGCCTCTGCCACGCAGAACACCACGTCGCCATGACCGCGTGCCACCGCCCCTACGGCCGCATTTAAGCTCTAGAGCACCGCCAGGGAACCGCCCATCGATCGCCACCCCCAGTCATGCCTCTACCTCGCCGTAGCCATGTCGCCACCGTCGACCGCCCATCCCGCTCGGTCTCACCGTCAAGCCTATAAAAGGAGCACTCCACAGCCTCTCTTCTCCAGACCAATCCACTCCCCTCACCTCTCCAAACCTCACCCACCTCTAGCCGGAGCAAATGGAGCAGCCGCTCGCCGGAATTGGAGTCGGAGCAGCCGCGGTAGGAGGAGAAGGGCGCCGTTGATTTCAACCACCCAAAGCTCCGCCGCGACCACGCCTCGCCTCGTCGTCGTCTTCCACGTCGTTTGCCTGCCTCGCCGACCCTGCTGGAGCCCTGGTACGCCCCCAGCAGACTCCCACCGAGCCGCTAGGGTTCGAGCTCGCCGGCGACCTGTACGTCGTCGACGACGACCCTCAGCCGTAGATCTAGCTTCTAATCGCACGGCCCACAGCGCGCATACCGTTTCGCGTTTTAAGTGCCGCTGACACGCGGGACCCCCCGTCAGCTGAGCCCCACGCCGCGGAGCGCCACTGGGCCGGCCCATTCCTTTTCCCGCGCTAGCCCATCGATTCAAATCTGGATTTTTCTTTTTTAGTTAAATCTAGTTTATGTCCAGTATTTCAAAAATCAATTCTGTGAGTTTTACAAATCGAAATTACATGAAACCAATTTTGTCTGAAAGGTATGGAAGTAATCTACCCAAGCCCGTTGGATTTAATTCAATTAGAGTTATAGCTCTCTCCTAATAAAAATAAGAAGACAGAAGCATTTGCAACTTGCAACATTTTTATAAAATCAACCAAGTTAGCTTTTGAGTTGATTCCAACTCTCAAAAATCACATTTCACCATATATATCCAAATATGTAATAATATTAAGGTTTACATGCAGTGACTTTGGACTAGTAACAAAATAATGCTATATAGGCATTTCTAGTCACTTTAAATCATTAAATAATAAACTTAAACCAAAGTAATATTGATCCAACCCTTAAATCTCATTCCCACCTGTTAGAATATGTGGTGAGTACATGTGTCCACATGATCCCATATTTTGGTGGTGAATATTAAATTTCAGTTAATTTTTCAATGAGTAGAAATTACTTTTGTAAAATAAAAAGAAGGAAACTTTTGATTTAAACTTGAGATGCTTGTGATGATAATAGATCATCAATTGTGTGTCTTAGAATGCTATCTAGCCTAGTTAAGTATTGTTTGGTGATTGTGCACTCCCTATGTATTTATAGACGATAGTACCGACCAAGCTTTCGAGGAGGAGGAGTTCTACCAAGAAGAAGAAGAAGAAGAAGAAGAAGAAGAAGAAGAAGAAAACTTCAACCACTGCACCAACCAAGGCAAGCCACCATTAACAATGCCAGCTACTATTAGCAAGCTAGCACTATCCAAGATTAACCCTTGCAAGTGAGCACTTGCAAGTGTAGTACTTAGCAAACTAGAATCAAACTAGATGGTTTAGCAAAGATGCCTTAAGCATACTGTGATCACAAGTTTTACCCTTCTTAGGTTATACAAAGTTCTTTACTTGTTTTGAAGGTAGCATAAAAAGTATAAAACTTGACCTATTTAGAAACCTTTAGATGTCATTCTATGGCATGAGATTGAACCCACTTTACCACCTTAGTGAACACTCTTAACTTAGTAGTTTAGAGTAGATCAAAAACTTGAGTCACTTTAGATGGGAACACTTGGTGAAAATGAATTACGAAAACCTAAAAATGATGAGTCATTCTATTGAGATGTTTTGACATGTGTTGAGAAACACAATTGGTTGATGATGATGAAAATGTTGAGGTCTGAGCCTTAACCCTTTTATAAAACTGATGGTTGGATTCGGATGCGATACCATTCCAAATTTACCGTACAACCACATTACCTGAATTGGGTAAGGCGTAGCTGGAAATTTATATGCATTAGTATTAGTTCCCTCACGGGAGAGGTGTGAGCTGAGGCTAGCTCTCAATGTTGTCCACCTATGTAGTTCCCAAGATGATTGATGGTCATGGTTGGGAGGCCATGCTCATAGGAGAGGTGCTTATACTAGGGTGTGTAAAGGGAAAGTTATGTTTGATTATCTGCATACTAAGTATGATGATTCAGGGTTAACCCTAACAGATGTATCGAATCTTATGGTGAAAGTGTACCACCTCTGTAGAGTGTCAAACTATTCGAATAGTCGCGTCCGTGGTTATGGACAGTTGGAATGGCCATACTGTTTCGTTGTCAGATGTTTTCTAAATACTTTGAAAAGAATGACGAATCTTGACTTGACCACAACAGGGTTGTGTTTATGACAATAGTTTCTCCAACTTAAGTGATTTTAGAGTTTTATCTTATCTTTCTTTGCTTCAGAACTCAGTTTAGGTTTCACACTTAACTTGATAGTTAAGCATAGAGTTAGCATTTTAACTTAGATTCATAATACTTGTTAGTGGTAGTTTGCGAGTACTTAAAGAGTACTCATGGCTTTTGTCCCAGGCTATTATCATGGCCAGACTATGAAGGAGATTATCAAGATGATGGTCAGCAGGACGGCTATGATGACTAGGACTATCTGCCTTCGTCAGCATTGCCTGTGCCCCTGAAGATGGACCCCACCGCTACGCTGTCTTTTATTTCCGCTGCTTGTTGTATTAAGACTGGATCATGAGATCCTTATTTGTGTAAGAACCTTATGTATGGTTTGTAATGGATGATATACTGTGATATCCAATCCGTTATGTCTCGCAAAAATGGTAATCCTAGGATTGCGAGGTATGGCATAACGGGCATCTGGGATTAAAAATCCGGGTGTTTACACTTGATTGTTCTAAATGATGTGAAATGGTTTAAAGGTGAATGCCACATCATCTAGACCATTTATAAACATAATCCAAAGAAAAAGAAATCAAATAAGATTAAATAAGGCAAATGGTCATTTTGACCATTTTAATCCACTAGGCCACTTTAGGTGTTCCTAGAAGATAATTTCAAATAGAAACTTTCTCAACTCTTTTCACCCCTTGCTAGACCAAGTAAAGATGTACCAAGGCCCACTTTACACACTTAAAAAAACATCTATCAAAGCAATTTAAATGACATTTGAAAATTGAATCCAATGCATATGTGAATATCCTCATTTTTTAAAAACCCATCAAATGAATTCACCTTGGCAATCCCAAGCAAACCTAGCCTCTCAAGATTAATACAAGACCACTCAAAAAGTTTGGATCCAAAATTCAAATTTAAATTTCATGCGGGCATTGTGTCGAACACTTGGTGAGCACAGAATTAGCTGCCAATCTTTTACTGTTCTTGATCAATGCCTTGTCTACCAATTGTCGCCAAAATGTGTCCCTGGTCTCCCCCAGTCCCAACCAAGGCCAATGCACCACTTCCCCTTGCTGTTTGCGCCAGTACCGAGCCACCCCGAGCACCCCATTGCTGGTCGACCATGGACCACTCACCCCGGGCGGCCCCGCTCTCTCCCACCATGTCTAGGAGGTAGCCACTAATGCGATGCCCCTCTCTATCCCTTCCTCGATCACAGCCAGGCCGTGGACCACAGCAGAACAGCCGCGCCCAGAGCGTCTGCGCCATGCCGAGCACGCGCCAGAGCGCCGCGCCCGATCAGCGTGCACACGCCGTGCCTCGACCGCAGCTCACGCACACTGCTTCGCCATGACCCCAGGAACCACCCAGACATGCCCATTCGCCGCCGCTTGACCCGCAGCCACCGTGCGCCACATCGAACGCCGCTTCTGCCGCGCAGAGCATCGCCCGCTCCAGACAAAATGCGACGACCCCTTGCCTCACCTTTAAGCCTGAGAGGATCACCAGGAGACCGCGCACCGTTCCCTACCCCCAGCCGCGCCGCTAGCTGCCTGTAGCATCGCCACCTACGAGCCACGCCCATGTCGCTCGGTCCCTTAGTCGAGCTATAAATAGAGGCCACCCCTAGCCTCATTCCTCACACCATCTCACTCCCCTCTCACCACTAATCCTTCCACCCTATCCTCAAAGCTAGGTGAGCCTTAGTTCGCCAGAATTTTGCTGGAGCTTGCCACTGCAGAGGAGAAGAGGCGCCGCCGATTGGAGCTGCCCCAGGAGCTGCCGCGACCACGCCTCGAACCGCCGTCGTCGACCAGCTCAAACGCCCCCATCGCCAAGCCTAGCTGGGGCCCAGGTGAGCCCCCGTAGGCCCCCACCGTGCCGCTAGGGTTCGTCCTCACCGGAGACCTATTCACCAGAGACGACGAACCACAGCCGTAGATCTTGTTCTAATCGTAGCGCCGAGATTTCCCCGTATCGCTTCGGTTAGAATTAGTCGCTGACATGCGGGACCAACCTCTTAGCAGCCCGCTGCGCCGCATAGCGCCACTGGGTCGACCTGTTAGCTTTTCTATAGTAAAAATAACAAGACACAGACTTTTCTATATTCAAACATTTTTCAAAAATCAACCATAGTAGCTTTTGAGTTGATTCCAACTCTCAAAAATCACATTTGACAATACCTATCTAAATATGTAATAATATCTAGGATTGCATGCAGTCACTTTGGACTAATACCAAAAGAATGCTATTTGGGCATTTCTAGTCACTTTAAATCTATTAAATGATAATCTTAAATTTTATAAAATGTAACCAACCCTTTAAATCACATTACCATGTATTAGAATATGTGGTGATGACATGTGTCCACATGATCCCATATTTTAATTGGAGAATATTAAATCTTTTTTAATTTCAATGAGTAGAAATTACTTTTCTAAAATAAAATGAATGAAATTAGTTCTTTAATTCATATGATGATTGTGATGATGCTAGATCATCAAGTGTGTGCCTTAGTGTGCTAAATAGACTTAGTTAAGTATTGTTTGGTGATTGTGTATCCCGTATTTATTTATAGATGATAGTACCGACAAGGTCTACGAGAAGGAGGAGTTCTACCCCGAAGAAGACGAAGAGAATTTCAATCACTACACCAACCAAGGCAAGCTAACACTTGCAAGCTATTATTGGCAAGCTAGATCTATGCAAGCTTTAACCTAAGCAAGATGCCTTAGGCATGCTTTGGTTATATTTTTTATTATACCAATCCCAAGTTTTACTTACAAGCTTTACTTTCTTTTACTTTACCAAAGTTCTTTACTTTTAATATAGATAGCATAAAGAGTATAAAACTAGGCCTATCTAGTTACACTTAGATGTCATTCTATGGCATGAGATTGAAGCTTAGTACCCCTCATTAGTGAACACTCTTAACCTTAGTGGCTAGTGCTAAGCATAAAACTTGATCACTTTAGATGGGAATACTTGGTGAAAATGATTATGAAAACCTTGGAATGATGAGTCATTCTATTGAAATGTTTTGACATGTGTTGAGAAACATAAATGGTTTATGATGATGAAAATGTTGAGGCATGAGCCTTAGCCCTTTATAAAAACTGATGGTTAGGTTCGGATGCGATACCATTCCAATTTTACCGTACAACCACA
Source organism: Avena eriantha (assembly GCA_910589775.1). Taxonomy (NCBI): domain Eukaryota; kingdom Viridiplantae; phylum Streptophyta; class Magnoliopsida; order Poales; family Poaceae; genus Avena; species Avena eriantha. Next base: position 127,686,109 of record OU342743.1, on the reverse strand, counting down.
ATACCTGAATTGGGTAAGGCTTAGCCGGAAGTTTATATGCATTAGTATGGGTTCCCTCGCGGGAGAGGTTTGAGATGAGGCTACCTCTTGATGTTGTCCACCTATGCAGTGCCCAGGATGGCAGATGGCCATGGCTGGGAGGCCAAGCTCATAGGAGAGGTGCTTATACTAGAGTGTGTAAAGGAAAGGTTATGATTAATTATCCGCATACTAAGTATGATGATTCAGGGTTATCCCTGACGGATGTATCGAATTTTGTGGTGAAAGTGTACCACCTCTGCAGAGTGTCAAACTATTCGAATAGCCGTGTCCGCGGTCATGGACAGTTGGAGTGGCCATACTGTTCCGTCGTCAAATGTTTTCAAAAGGACTTATGAAATGAATTGTGATGTTGAGTTGACCACAACAGGGTTATGACTATGGAAACTAAGTTCTCACTTAGGTGATTTAGAACTTTAAATTAGCTTTCTTTACTTCTGAACTTAGCTTAAGATAAATCTAGCTTTTGCAAATAAACTTAGAGCTTAGCATTCCTACTAGAACTACCTTACCTGTTAGTAAAAGTTTGCGAGTACTTAAAGGGTACTCATGCCTTTGTCCCTGGCTATTCCCGTGGCTAGACTATGAGGAGTACTACCCTGAAGATGGACAACAGGACGATGATGACAACTAGGATCATCTCCCATCGTCAGCATTGCCAGTGATACTGAAGATGGAGCTCACTACTACGCTTTACTATTCCGATGCTTGTTTGTATTAAGACTGGATCATGAGATCCTTTATTCGTGTAAAACCTTATTATGATTTGTAATAGATGATGTACTGTGATATCCAATCTATTATGTCTCGCAAAAATGGTAATCCTGGGATTGCGATGTATGGCATAACAGGCATCTGGGATTAAAAATCCGGGCGTTGACATGAATGGTCATACGCCTTTGCTCAGAAAATATATTTGGAAGATCAAAGTCCCAATGAAAATCAGAATTTTCATGTGATTCCTTTATCGCAAAGTCATTCTTACAAAAGATAATTTAAAGAACAAAAAATGGCAGGGATGTGAGAAATGTTGCTTCTTTAATGATCGAACATTTATTCATCCATTGCGCTTTAGCTAAAATAATGTGGCGCATTGTACATATATCTTTCAATATAGTGTCCCCAACTAGGATCTCAAACCTGTTCAGCGCATGGTTACAGGAGGTTAGTAAAGAAGATAAAATGCAAATTAGAGTGGGTGCATGCGCTTTGGTTTGGGCTATATGGACAGTACGGAATGAATTTGTGTTTAACAAATCTTTAGAAACGACTTTTTTGCAGGTTATCCCATGTACTACACACTGGATCTGTATGTGGTCTTTCCTTCAGCCGGAACAGCAGCGGCAGGTCACGGACTCTGGGTGCAACCGTATGGAGACGGTAGCATGGGATTTGTTCAATCTTTGCAGCTGACAGCTTGTTTATAGAATATCAACATGATGGATCAACAATTTACATTTCTACTTTCTATTTTTGAGTGGTTGATACGTGTATGAAACCTAAGTGATCTTTGAGTTGTACCAAATCTGATTTTGAATAAAGTAATAAAAAGGTTGTATGCATCAATCGATGCAGAGGCCGGGGTAACCCCCATTTCGAAAAAAATCTTCGATCTATGGCACGTATACGAGTTCATTGGTACACAAGATTATGGCTTGGAGAGAAATGTGGCGATGCAAGATGTGAAATAGCTTGCGAATTGCAACTAGATTGTGTCTGTTTCACCGCTGGTTGATATGCTTCATACTAAAATTTATTGGGACTACAAATAGAAGGAAAAAATAGTGTGGACTAACAGGCAGCATGTGTACAAACAAATTGAGTACTCTCGTCAGTTTACCCAGATTTGGACCACTTTTAGTTACTCGTTGGGTGGAACTGTTTGCTATGGTTGATTATGTTGGTGCACCATACGTTGTTGCTAGAGGTGCTGCTACTGACGTTTGTGAACTACCTGCTATTAAAGAATCAATGTACCATATTGTTTTGCAAGTGGACCCATACACTCTAAGACTTGATAATGGCAAACAAAGGGTTGTGGAGTGTGTTGATGTGGATATCATGGTCGAAACCCACATGATAATCGTTGATCAGATTATTCAGAAGCTAGCTGAGAAAATGATTTTGGGCTCTAATCAGAAGGAACATTTATGTTGGTGGCACATTAGGAAGAAGGATTTCATAGGAATTATTGACGTTTAGATCTGGTGGAGTTTTTTCAAGGAAAAAAGAAGTAAAATGGTATTATTCCTTGTTGAGATTTCGAATAATGGTGAAGATGTTGATGTTGATGAAGACGTGAAGATGGAATTTCTAGCACCATAAGTGCTCGTTAAATCACATTCAATCAGAAGTGCAATCCAAGTCTTTTCCCTGTTAAAATCTGCATGCTACTATAAATTTGTTAACTTTTTTTTTCAACTATATGCCTGAAACTTCAACTACAAATGTATTTCTATGGTTCTTTTTATTGAGATATTGTAACATATTTGTTTTGTGAGTTATTGAGATATTGGAAGATATTCATTCAAATACTCATTATTGTAAGACACATACCTTGTGATTTTATTTGAATTTACGCAAATGCAGTTAGGAGAAGATTTGTCATGTAAAATATATATGTTTGAACAATAGCTATCATCCATGTTTCACATGGCAGTCCAGCAAGAAATGTAATGATCAGTTAAACCGCACCTAGGCTTCAAGGAGGGAGCTCAGCTAGGTGTTAACCATTATTGGTTGGTGTCAGCTAAGTAAACAGTTATCGTTGACGTATAGTTAAGTTTAGACAACCATAATTTAGTGATCATTCGGACAACACATACTGTATTTTTTACTGAATTGCAGTGAAGATGCACTATGTTTGCACTACAAATACACAGTATATTCACTGCATATTCAGTACAAATTCATACCCATTTCAAGGACGAACGCAATGAAATTCCCCTGCAAATTCATTAAATATTAATACAACAATTCAAGCTCAGCTTAGTGAAAGTTGAGTGCAAGATCATTAAAAAATCATACAAGATTTAAAGCACATCTTAGTGCATATTCAATACAAAATTTAGTGCATTATCCCTGCAAATTCAGAACAAATTCATACATCATTTGAAGCATAGCTCAGCGTATGTTTGATACAAATTTAGTAAAATACAAACAACGTTCAAAGAAAGTTTTAGTTGTACTGTCAGTCTTTGGTCTTCACTCTTCAGTAGCACAAAAATCCAGTCTTAACAATTGAGGAATCAGAACCATCACGTGTCAAGAGAGATTCCACCAAAATCTCACTTGTAGTTTATTTCCTCATTTTTAGTGTAAAATCTGGTTTAAATTTTATATTCTAAATTAATTGACTCAGATTTCTTTAGATTCGGATGTATCTAGCATTAAAACATGACTAGATATATCCGAATCTAGACAAATCTAAATCCATTAATTTTAATCAAGGGAGTACTAGAAATGATCAAATAAGTTTTTTATGAAAAATGATAAAATATATTAGAAGTAGTCCATGATATTCCGGGGTTTAGAGCATCTCCACTCGTTGACCGTTCCCAGGCCAAAACCTGGCGCTATTTTGCGCCGGATGGATGTAACTTTCGGCTTGGGAACGGTCTTTTTCCCACTCGCGTTCCCAGGCCGAGTCCCCACGTTTGGCCGAAATTTGATCAAACACGGCGGAGTTTGGACGAATATAGGCGATTTAATGAAACAACGGCGAGTTCGTACAATAGTTGGCCAAATTCGGACATATACCCGAATTTTGGCCAAATTAGGATAAACTATAACTAAAATAATAATAAAACGGCGGTGTCGATGCCGATGACGCCGCCTCACATGCTGAAGTGGCGGTAGAAGTTGGTGTACTCGGGATCCGCCGTGCCGTCGTCGTCCGGCTTCTGCGGGGCCCACGAGCTGCCCTGGCCTAGGTCGATGTACCTCCACGGCTGGTAGGAAGGGCCGACGTCATCGTTGTCGTCGAGGACGACGAGGGGCGTGCCCAGGTAGGCGGGCACGGGGCGTTCTCTGGGCGGGGCGGGATCGCGGCACCCTCTAGCGCGACGCTCAGCCTGCTCCTACAGGCGCTGGACGCGCAGTGCCTCCTCCTCCTCCTAGTCCGCCCTGGACCAGGCGAGGATGTTCGGCTCCATGGACGGCGACGGTGGTGAGGCCTCGCGGAGAGAATGCTCGATCGCCATTTTCATGGCGAAGGAGTCCTCGTCGACGGCGACGCCCTAGTCGGCGGGCTCGAGCTTCGGCTTGTGAAGGGGCATCTGACCGGTCGGCGGCGGCGTCGTGCGGGGCTCGCCGATGACGATGCCGCACGCGCGTGTCCTCGGAGGCGAGGTCCTCGGCGTGTCGGCCTCACGCTTGGGAGGCCGAAAGACCTCGCCGCTGCTACACGGCGACTGCGTAGGAGTTGATGCTGAGGAGCACGACGCGGAGGAGGAGGTGGAGAGGTTGGCCATGCTCATGGGCGCCCAGCTCGCCGGAGGTTGGCGCCCGCGGCGAGGGGGCGTCGGCGGTGAATGTGGGAACCCAAGCCGAGGGTTGTTGCCGACGTGGATGTGCTCGAAGACGGCCTCAAGCGTGCGCCCCTACGTGCTCCACCATCGGCGACGGCTCGCCGAGTTGTTGCGCTTCGGCGGCTCGCCTGGAGGACCCGGGTGCGCGGCCAGCTCGGCGAGGCGGCGCTCCTCGAAGAAGTTCTCCCAATACGCGAGGTTGCTGGGGTCCTCGGCGAGCTCCGGATCCGGCATCGCCGCGATGGCAGCCTGGATCTCGTCCACCATCTCGTGGTCCGCCTGTACCGGCGGCACCGGTATGCCGCCGGCGCTGAGCCTCCACCTGGGAGGGCAGCGGAAGTCCGGTGGTGCCATGTACCCGGTGTCGTGGAGCATCCGCGCCTCCCATGGCTGGAGCGTTCGCCGGCCGAAGCCGTTCGCCGCCGCGGGGTTGCGTGTGTACCTCTCCACCATCTTCCTCTTCGCCTTTTGTTTCTTTCGCTGGAGTTCGGGGTAGTGCAGGGTGGAGGAGGGCAGTGTGCTGCGAACCGGCGGTGCGGCCTTGTTTTATAGGCCGAGCGAGGGTGGCAAAGGCGGGAGGGGTGTAGCGGTGAGGGCGGGAAAGGGGAAGCGGCGGAAAGTTAATGGCCGCCGATCTATTGCGGGAGCCGAGGCGATGGTGGCGCGCCATTACGGCGACGTGTGGCCGACGAGACCGGTGGTTAATGCCCGGCGGTCCTTCGCGGCGTTCCAATGCGGGAGGATGAGAACGACCAGGCTTCTGCCGCTGACTGGGCGGGTCCACTCGGTGAACGGCTCTTTTCCCACCGAATTCGCTTCGTCTTGCATTCCCAGCGCGTTCCCGTCGCCCCGGGAACGGCCTGGGAAGGCCGGACGTATTTTGGCCAAATCCGGACGAAACCGGGGTCTTGGGAACGCGACTGGACCAAATTTCGGCGTCCGTACCAAAAATACGCCCTGAAAATGGCGTGCTAGGAAGCCGAGTGGAGATGCTCTTAGAGGGGATAGCCGGATAGGCAGGTCTTGGTGGGGGACTGTGCTCTATGGATCAGATCCGTGTCCTATTAGGCTTTAGGGTTTTGCTAAAAATAATAGGCCGGCTTAACCACACACCTGGACTCGCGGCACAGTTAACGGATCTAACACGTAGCGATTGAGGATCGACCTATAGAGAAAGCGATGACTCCTAGCTAATTACTCAAGCCCCTTGACAGTCGACATATAATTACGAAAGCGGGGCGCGCAAGACCGACGTAGCCTAGCGATGGACGGCGGTGACATCGAGAGCAGCGGCGGCATGACGGTGGCGGAGGCGGAGCCGGACGATTGTGGTAGGTTCAGGGTTATCGTCACTGTGGGCATAATGACGCTGTCGATTATCGGGTTCTCCATATACCTTATGGGTCCAGAAGCTTTGGACGACGATGCTCCGGAACCGGACAATATGTTTGTTTTCGTGGCAGGGATCATATGCCTCGCCATCGGTGGTTGCTTCTTCATACTGTTTGGAAACCTCATCCACGAATCGCAGCCTGGACACGAAGTACATAGACGTAGAATTGTAGATCTGTTGCTGATGTAATTCGTCCTACAAGCCCACCATATTGCATTTTTTTTTGCGGGTATATGGCATATTCGGTAATCTCGATTATTACTATACAGTGTGATATTGGTTAATTACTGGACATATATTCTATCAATATATGTGTCTAAATAGTGAGATATTAGGTTGATTCCTAAGGCCATTCCAACGGTGTGGATCCAAGGGGGAGTATTTCTCCCGCCAATTCAGTCTCGGATGTGGACGCATGCATGGCTAGAGGCCATTTTTTATATTTTTCGGTCTCAAATTGGACCAATTTTTACAGTTTTTCGACCATAATGTAACACACAAATATATCAACATATAATAATTCAACTTACAATTAATCTGACATAAAAATGTTCAAATAAAGAACCAACATAGTTCAGAACAAATTATCAGATAAATATGGAATGACCATGCATCCCTTTCGAGCATCATCTTCCGCTTTCTCTCGGTCCAAACCCTTTGGCTTGGACCCATCTTGCTCGTGTCGGCCGTCATGATATGGTTCTTCTCGGTGAGTACTTTGAGCTCAACTTCTCTTTGCTTGAGCTCAAAATCCTTGACCTGTTGTTGGGCATTGAGCTTAACTTCCCTTTTTTGACCTCCACCTCTTTTACGCTTGCTTGAGCATTCAACTCAATTATTTTGAGTTTGAGCTCGCTTTCCTTTTGCTTAAGTTGGAATTTGAGCTCAACTTCTATGGCCTTGGCCTTGGTTTTGTTCTCATCAATCTATAACTTCCTAGTTTAGTAGTCCTTGAAGCTCTTAGTTTGGTCAGCGGCGGCGGTTGGTGAGAGAGAGAGAGGAGTGGGGGTTGGTGGGATTTTTGTCTGGCTGACAGTGGGCTAGGACGGACATGGGGTGAACCAAATGCGCATCCCTACTTGGGAAAATGCTTCTTGGGTTTGCTTCCGAATTGCGCTAGTCTGGCCCAAAATCGGTCTGCATACCGTTTGTGGTGCCCCGTTGGAGACTAGCAAAACAGACAACCTTTGTATCTTTGTTCCCTTCTGTTGGGATGGCCCAAGGAGTAGCTGCTTGGTGAACTTCGATCTCTACCTCCACTTCAAGATACAAGACTGTAATTTGGCCACCCAAGTTGATGCCTTTATTGATTGCGAGTCCAGTGATCCATAGTTTCGTCTATTCTTTAGTTCTCTACTCTACACTACTCAAGATACAAGGTAGGTTCAAACTTTTTTTGATAGAGCAAATATATCAGTGTGGTACTAGTTACATCCAGCCTCTGCAATTAAGGGCTAGTTGGGACATTATAGACACCACCAAAAAACTAAATAAAATGGAAAAACAAATGGCTCAGCCACGCGATCAACATCTTGCAGTAGAAACACCATTACAATGCATTGATCGCCATGATCACAGTTGTGGCACACACTGTTTAGATGCGGACATCGCCACACAAACGAAACCATATTCGCACAAAACGATGTGACATATTCAACTCCATCCACTGCAACCACAGCCAGGCCTTTTTGCGCTAGATCCTGACCCATCGCAAGTCGAGCAGTATGAGAGTTGCAGACGCCTTCATAGGCATCGATCACTCCCATGCCTGCATCAAAACGGTCGCGATGTACCACACAATTCATCCATTTACCTTCATCAAGATGTGAGTCATATAACGCAACCAACGAGGGTTGTTGTTATCGATATTTTTATCTTGGCTGGAGCTTTTTCTCGGATCTGTTCGGGGCCTATAATCGGTCCAAAACCGGAAAACGTCTGGAGTTTTTTAGTTTTAGGCCGTTTTTTCGGATCTGCTAGAGATGCTCTAATACCGTTAAAGAACTTCATGTGCCTACTACTAGTCTTCTCTGATTGATGTACCCCTTGACCATGTCATCAACCGTTCTATCTAACCACCACGTCCAAAGCAAAGATTACTAAAGTCAAATTTCCGAGGCTACTGAAAATTTTATTGCTCCATCAACATTGCGATAACCATTACAAAGAAAAGTTAGAAGAATTATTTAGAAATTAACAACTTATGCTACCATCTCAGTTCTAGGTTAACCCCCATGTGGTAAAGCTTTATCCCTAATGCACAACTGACGGGCCAAGTGGGTGATGATGTGATGTGAGTCTTAACTATATGGCAAACATGTAGTGCTAATATTGTAGCATTTCATTCATTATGTTCCTATGATAGTTTTCTAATTGTTGAAATAAATTGCTTATCTCTTTTCATCAATTTGGACTTTTGGTTGAGTTGGCTAGTGTATGCAATTCAATATGTATCAAATAAGGAGGTCATATGATCAAATCCTAGCCAACGCAAAAAATAAAAAAATAATATTACGGCTTCCAAAATATGCATCACAATAGGCCAAAAAGTAAAGACGTAGTGTGAGTGTTGAAATAAATTGCCTACAAGTTTGGACTTTTGATTAAATTAGCTATGCATGCAATTCAATAATCATAATGTGCCAAACATATCCCCTTGGGATTGAATACCATTACTAAGGACTTGAGCATTTTCTTCACGTATACTATATACTCCCTCCGTCTCGAAATAGATGTCGCAGGTTTGTAAAAATCCGGATGAACCTATATATAAATAGTGTATAGATTCATCCAAAATTTTGACAAATATGAGACGTCTATTTTGAGATGGAGGGAGTATGTGTATTAAAGCAAATTTGGAACTTACTTGAACAAGAGTTTCCATGGCTTATTGAAGGAGATGCACAGAGTTCTAGTGCCCCTGGACGTTGTTAGTTGCAACTGTGACGAGACAATGTTACAACTAAGAAGCCACCTTTGAAGCATATATGCAATGTTTGATCATCGCAACAAGAACCCAGAAAATTGTTATTTTTCCTGACAATAGATCATCCCGCTGATTAGAAGAACCACTGCTTAGTGACGAGGCCATTGGAATGACTGGACATTCAAACAGAACTTAAGCCAGACTTTGAATGGAGTGGACAGGAGGTATCCGTGGGGCCTTGCCTGCCTAGCTGTCCGACCCAAATCAGCTTTAGAAAGTCCAGAATTTGTTCGTTACTCAACCACAACAAGCATAGGACTATTCGCGTACTTAACCAGAATGAGATCCGGTTTGTTCACAGTCTTACACATAAATATATAATTATAGTTTTGCTCGTTCTAATCTTCTTATATATTACTAATTTTCCTTGTGGTAGGTTTGTCCAGACCCAGAATTTTCCGTCCGATTTTTTCTTTCCTATTTTACCCTTTTCTATTCAGGGTATTTACTTATGCTGCCACCGCCAAGTATCTGGTCATTTTTTCAGCCCGTGAGCTGAGCTCATGAAAACGAATTGCTTGACATGACATACCTCGACTTCCTTGTTGAACCGTAATATTTTCAGGTAAGATTAGCAATACGTCCTAGAGAACAACACCATATTTAGTTACAGGCTTACAGAACCTGATCAAGCGAAAGTTTTAGCAGGAACCTTCTCTTCTTGTATGTTTATTTCACAAGTAGCAGTTGTTTTGATCAAGCATATTTTAGCAATAAAATCGAGGAAAACATCACTATTATTGTACACTACTGCATGCGCCATCTAAACCGAAACCACATCGCCGCTGCACACACCACCACGCACACAAGTCCCACGCACGTATGCTACCGCACCAACCCGGACGCACATCCCGCGCACGGGAACCGTCCCCAATCAGCGCCACCAACCGCGCCTCCTTCTCTGCCTCTCTCTGCTCGCCGCCTCGACGATCTGCGAGCGCCGCCGCCGCGCTGCCTCTCCCTGCACGGATGAGCCCGCGCGTCTCCGCCTCAAGCCCTGCGCGCCATGTCCTCCGTCCCCAATCAGCGACACCAACCGCGCATCCCTCTCTGGCTCCCTCCGGTTGCCTCCTAGACCAACCGCGAGCGCCGCCGTCGCGCCGCCTCTCCCTGCACGGACGAGCCCACGCGTCCTCGAGCCCTGCGCGCCATGTCCTCTATGAGTCCGCGCCCCCCATCGGGCCAGCACCGCCGCGCGCCTCCTCCGCTGCAGCACCAGCGTTCGGGAGGAGGCTCTCGGTGCGATGCGTAGAAAAGGAGAAAAAATGGGCCATGGCGGAGGGACCTTGAGGTCGCGCGCTCGGACCGTCTTCCGGCGGTGGGAGCTGGAGACCACGAGCTAGAATCAGACTGTACTCCACACTATCTAGGCGGCACCTCCGCTACGGGGCAGAAAAGGAGCGGCGGCGGCGGCGCGCCTCTGGGAGGGAAAGCTAGCGGGGAAGAGAGGGAGGTGGGACGGCGTGAGATGGGCGGAGGGGACGGGAGATATCATCGCGTTCTTTTTTCTGTTGCGAAAAGAAAAACGTTTCGGACGTTATAATTAAGGGGTGGTATTGGTGGGTAATATGTGATTTAGTGCGAGGGTAAAATCGTCTCAGAAAAAGGTTGATTGACAGAAGCGTTTCTTAGTTTAGTATTAGGTATAGGCGTTGCTGCGAGAGAGCACCTTGTCATGTTGTATATTATATAAAAAAATATGTATGTTGTATCGAAAGGAAAAAACTACGTGCCAAAAGTTAGTATTTTTATTAAATATTTTTAGATCCCGAAGAATTTCACTACTCGACCCACCTAAACCTAAACCCAAACTCACCTAACACATAACCAGACCCTAAGACTACACCCGACCACACCACAACCCTAGCTACACACACCACACGCATTCGTACGCAACACGCAACTGCCACGCACGCACACACTACAACCCACAAGACACGATACAACACAGGCACGCTGCATACGCACCACCCAACCTGACCCAACCAACACAGCACACCACACACAGAGCAACCCGCACATGCACCCACCGGCCACCGACCCACACCCAGCTGCAGCGCACACGCACCGGCACCGCACGACATCCCTGCTCGCCACCAACTCCGCGATCCTCTTTCCATCACAAGCGAATCCCCGTCGCCAGCAAGCGCCTCGCTCCCCTATAATTCCCTTCCGTCGCTCGCCTTCAAGCCCAACCATGGTTGTCGCCTCTCCTCCTTCTGCCGCCAAACCCGCTCGAGCTCTAGCCCTGGGGCCTCCTCCTTCCTCCCCGACAGGATGCCTCTGTAGCACCACCTCACTCAAGTCATGTCGCCGCCGCCCCTCCTGCCCCAAATACGACCATCTCCCTCAACGCAACGACTGGTGACCCGAACGGAAGCTATGGCACGGCCCCTGCGTCCAGGTCGAGCGGCTCGAGCACGCTGGCCCTCCCGTCGCGCTGCTCCTCCCTTCTTAGCAGTCGCCGCCACGTCCTATTCCCACCGCCAAGCTAGAGCTTCCCCTACCACCGATGGTCACCGGATCCGCTCGGCCTCTGTCCACTCAACCCGTTCCCTACCTCGTGTGGCACGCCTCCTCGCCGCCTCGTTTGTGACCTTCCATAGATCTCGCCGTCGCCCTCCTCTCGCCACGCGTCCTCGCCGCCAAGGGCTCTATCCAGGTGCATGTCCGCCGCCGCCGCATGGAGCGTAAAGGCCCAATGGCTACCTCGCCTGCACCCGCATCGACACCCTGCGCGTTCGGACCTTTGCCTCCGCAGGCTTCTCTGTCCTTGGGATTTTTTATTTCCACAGGACGATTTCGGTTTTACTTGCCGGTGGCAAACACATGTAATATATCCGAATGTCAGGGGAAAAAGGTCCAAACCGGACCAACCGCACAAACGTTTCTGCTTTTATTAGTAGGTATATTTAGATATAGATATAGATTTTGTAGTCGTTGAAAACAATTTATGTTTCTCTACCCTATCCTATTTGTTACTATGAATATATGTGGTATTGATTGTAAAAGAAAAACATAAACATATGCAACCATTTTAATTGAATGGAACACTGCATTGTAATATCAATCTTGCAACAAAACCTTCAAGTCATTTTTGTAATTAAAAATTGGTTATGTTGATAAAGTTGGCTCTGAATAATAAATTACCTGCTCGTAGGTTGTTAATTCAGCGCAACAATCGTGTACTCCTAGTCGCTGCAGCTTTGCTCTGTAGTATTTGTTCGTGTCCTAGCTCTATATTCAACAAAAGACAGGCCCAATTTTGTTTCGGAGCTTGTCCCCTGCTATTGCTACTTGTCCATGGTAGCAAATCGGATCATAAAAATTTAATTCTGTACTGAACAAGCAAATCGGCTCGGCTCCTCAAACTTCAAATGGAGCAGCCTCCGTTGATGGATCAGTGATGTCGCCCTGAAACATTAGCGTAAAAAGCACCGGCGACCGGGTATTGAAACGTGATGCGAGACAAGCCTGGTATAGCGCGGCTGTTTTGATTTGAATATGTCTCTGCTTACATACGGACGTAAGATTGGCTAGCTCTGCTGTGTTGATTTTGATTGGTCTGAGATTACGTGCGGTTGGCTAGCTCTGTTGTGTTGATTTTGATTGGTCTTAAGCAATCATGGACGCAATTGAATCGAGTTAACTAAGGAGTCATGGACGCGGTGCGGAGTAGGAAGGCGTCTTTCACGATGAACCAAAGCGCATTGTGATGGACGAAGAGAGAAACACTGCTTCTTTTATTATTAAGGTATAGATGAAGTCACGGTAGCCCTATTTAGGAGCGTGACGTTTTGGGATTTTTCCTCCTTATTACTACTACTCACTGATCGGAGAGACAAAATTGACAGTTTTTTATTACGTATTGATAAAATTGGACTATATTATGTATTTTACTTTCATTTGTTCATTCTTATATTATAATTTTTTAATTTTACAATAAAAGTTCAAATCGTCAGTAGGCCTGCCGGTGCGGTTTGAAAAACAGACCACAGATAGTTCATAAATGAGAAAGGAAGAAAACAATGGGTCAAATTTCCGGATTTATTGAGAGGAACTTTTTTATGAATTGGTAAATAATTAGTTAAAAACACGAAAAGAGAGCAATATTCATGCTATTACATAAAATAGTGACACGTCAAAACTCAAACGGAGTGTGCCGGTATGGACTAAGGAATCCAAGGAAAATGGTGTGACTTAACAAGTCTCAATGACATACCAATTTATAGCGAGAGATAGCCGCGGCAACACGCGGGCACTCGGCTAGTAAAACATAGATCTGGTAGTCGATATGGTCCATAACACTAAAATCCCTCCTCTAGCAGCCTCGGACCAATATTTTCGCGAAAACGTAAAGCCTTGCGTCTAGATTTATTGATAAAAAAAAGTTCTATACAAACAATATACAAGCTCGGTGAGCTAACACAGCAGCAACTCAACCTACTAGATACGGGGCCGCGGCGATCAAGGCCCGAAGGCCAATCGCCCCAGCGGCGGCCCAAGATCGAGCCTTACATCGAATTGTGCCTAGAAGGCTACTCAGGTTAATTAGGTGACGCATTGTCAAAAACGACCACTTTGAGCTGCTTCTAGATCCATCGGGCCATCAGCATGATCAGAGAGGTTGTCCCCTTGTGCATCGTACATGGGTGGATGCCAAAGCCTGCAGCCACCAGTCCACAAAGTCTCCTTCCCCGTCCAGAGGTGCGGTCGTGGATCGGATCCAAGAGAGCACCTTGTGCCAGATCGCCCTGGAGAAGGGGCAATCTACCAGGAGGTGGGTCATGATCTCGTCCTACTTATCGCATAGGGGGCGGCACGGGGGTGGGCTAGTCCCCATCTCGCCAGCCGTCCAGCACTGGTCTTGACACGCCAGCCACACGAAGAACTTAACCTTGGGTGGCGCCCAGGCCTTCCAGTTTAGCTCCCAGGACCTCGAAGCGATTAGAAGTAGAGTATTAGCTGAGAGCATCGATCCCCTCCTCCCCTCGCATCGCCCCCTCCTGGCGACCGAGGGGGCCAAACCCTAACCTCGCCGCCACCTCCATCCTTCTCCCTCCTCGTCGCCCCCAGAGGTCCGTCGGCCTAAGTGCGTGGCGCCGATGATGGGGGCGGCGGGGATCTGGCCTCCCGGCCCTAGCGCGGCGGTAGGAAGGAGAACATCGGTGCTGGACGGGGCCCCCTCGCCATCGACGTCTTTGCGGCTCCAGCCGGCGGTGGCTTCGTGGGAGCTTGGATCTGGAGGCGGTGGCCTCTACCGGTGTGGAGCAGGTGGCGATCTGGTGGAGGAGGTGCCGGCGATGGGATTCCGTTGGAAGACCTAGATCGGCTCTCTATCCCTAATTGCCTGCTCGATCCGTTCTCCGGGAACCGGCCGACGGTGTGGGGATCGCTACGTCGGATCTAATAAAGGAGGTGGTCCTTTGGTTTCTTTCGCATGAAGACGAAGATCTGCTTGATGTCTGCCCTCGTTGATCTAGTCTGGAGAGGCGGGTTCCGGAAGGCTCCGCCGGCGAACTTCCATGGGCGTATCATGCCTGGAGATTGCTGGATCGGAAGGTATTCAGTCGTGCACACCTTGTTTTTCTGGCCGTTTGGTTTCAGCGGGAGCGTTGCGAAGCTCTGTTGTTTGTTCCCACCAAGTGTCATTCTTTGAGCCCTGGTGAAGTCAGATACGGAGAATGTTAGGAAAGCGGAAATATGAGGGTAGCGATGGTGATTTTAGTTCTTGTGGCGACGGAGAACTGGCTGCGTGATCTGGGACTCGTTGCAGTGACTGCTGGTGTGGGAAGACAACACAGGGGGAGTTCCCAGTCTTACCTTACAGGGTGAAAATGCGAGGTCTGGCCTTAACTGGTTGTGCCTGGCAATGACCTTGTTGAAGGCATTGTTTTGTGAGCGAGGACTTTCTCCATGGTGAAAACCTATAATCTTTGATCGGCAATGATGGCGCTTGGGCACTGTTTCCTTCTTGAAGGCGTTGTTATTGGAGTGGAGGACTACCGGTGTTGTTCGGATGGTGTCAGTGTCACTACTTTGAGGATAAGTTCTCTGTAGCGGGACTTTTCTTTTTTGTAATTCTTCTTTCTTTTTTCTGGGTTGTGTGCATCCGTAGGGCCGCTAGGGCATGCATTGTTGCAGAGGCTGGGTGTAATTGGTATCCATGTGATATTAATATATACTCTTTTCCAAAAAAAAGGACCTCGAAGCGATAGAGCTCTGGAATAGGAACTCATAGCAGGATCGGGTCGAGTACTGCCCATCATCCAGGATCGGGTCGAGTACTGCCCATCATCCGTCCAATGCCAGATTAGAGAATCTGGCTCGCCTGAGAGCCCGAGGTTGCGAACCTTGGCCCATAGCTGAAAGTAGTGCCATAGGGAAAGCGGGCTTAGCGCGCCCTAAATGTCAGTGATCCAGCGACACTCCAGTAGCGCCTCTCTCACTGTGGGGCGCTTCCTGATCCTTGTAGGGATCAGCGCAAACAGCTCTGGCGCCGTATCACTCACGTTATCATGTCGAGCCAATGATCCAGCCAAAACAATGCCGTGGCCCTGTCCCCCACCCTCATAACTGTGGATGTATCGAAGGCATGTAGCTCTACCATAGAGAAGCGCATGTCCAAGCCATGCCAGGGGCGTAATAGGTCTGTGCGCATCCTCCAGATCCAATGGGTCCGGAGGCTGACTACCGTGCGAGCAAGGTCAGGAATCCCCAGACTGCCCTAGCACTTTGGTCTACAAACCCTCTCCCAAATGACGTGGCAGTGACCTTCGCTGGCCTCTGCTCTCCCAGCCCAAAGGAAGCCTCGCGTAATCTTCTGGATCTGTTGGAGCGTTTGCTTGTCCAGCCCCACAACATGATGTTCTGATGAAGGGGGATCGCTATCAGCACCGATTGTACTAGTGCAAGGCGCCCGGCCTTCGTTATCATGGAGGCTCTCCAAGTCAGCAACCGCCTCGAACCAATATCACCCAAGTCTGGCCACTCCAGAACGTAGCAGAAACCGTGAAGGAGAAGTTGCACGAGAGCGGTGACAAGGGTGGTGATGTGAGGCACCTACAGACACAAACCAGAGGTTTGCTTCGGTGTCCTCCCTTCCCCATACTTTGAAGGGGTAATATGGTCTTTTACTATTAATTACTGATTATTAGTTACTAATAATCCATGCACACATAGACACGATTTGCGATTGGTAGATGTGATTATCAAAGTACATCTAAAATCATCACCTTGCTAGTCTAGTATATTGTATTACCTATACCTGCACATCTTGCCGGAGTGGACACGACCACGACTGCTGGTACCTGTAGTTCAGCGACTACGCACACTATGACGGCGACCGGCATGATTCGTGACGAGGATCTATGCTTGCTTGCTTCACACGTTGCGGTTTTTACGATAATCATTGAATCAGGTCCACTCGCCGCCATTGTGCTGGTTAACCCGTCAAAAGGACGATGAGTATTTTTCGGGCAGACGGTTTTAGTTGGTACACGTAAATACTGGGTATGAGCTTTGCGGACCAACGTAATCTAATTTGGTTTAGCAACTAATAATCAGCAATTAATGATAAAGACTATCTTACCCCTTCAATGTTTTGGAAAGGGGGGACACCGAAGCAAAAGTGCACAAACCAAGATTGGCAAGCAATAGTATACATCAGATATATATTTGTCATCTTACAATCATCAACAATATATTTATGGTGTATCTCAGTGAAATTCAACGGAAACTTATTACCGCCATGGAACGAATGACCTTTGTCCCTGCGAAAGCGTACCACATCCACACACTGCTGTTTGCCAAAGATGCCAAAGGAACCGGCCACGGGGGCATGCCCTCCATGCTCATGGATTGGTAAGCAGCGGGCTGTGCAGATATATGAGCATACGAAAAATTCAGCAAACATACTTATAGATCATGAAGTTATTAGTTTATTGCGAGAAGGAAAACAGAACTTACCACATAGAGCAAAGGGGGAAAAGGCCAACACAACGCCGCTGGCAGCGCAAAGCACATCGAAATGAGCCGTCTTTCCCATGTAGTAGTAGAAAACGAGTACAAGTACAACCGCGTATATAGCCAGTCACCGGTAGAGGGAACCATCGAAGCCACCGACGGCGTTGGGCAGCCGTGGAGCACCAGAGAAACACGCCCAATTAGATGGCGTGGACAATAGCCCCTGCAATGCTCATACCAGTGACGAACTTGTCCTTGACTATCTTGCCGCAAAGGATCCAGACGCCACTATTGAAGAGCGCCACCATGAACGGAACAGGCGATCGATTTCCAACCGATCCTGTATTCCAGCTTCCAGGCTTCTCTGAGGGTAGTGAACCTGCAGAAAGGAGTTCGCATTGGATCATAAATTCATAATAGAGTCAAAATATGGTACTGTAATCGAATTGTTTATGCATAGTTTGTAGTATTCTCTTACGTGCAACCCATGCATGTATGGAGTACAAGAAAGCAAAGAGCTGGCTACAAATAATTTGTATCCATGTTGGCGTGTGCATGTGGTATAACAGTGTATTGTGACCGTGTATGACAGCACACTTGGTTATGAATTTGCGATAAATGGTTGCTCACATCCATTGGCATAATCGTAAAGGGTAAGTGTACTGTTGAAAAGATTAAGAAAGGTAAAAGCAATAGCCAGCTAGTACTATGACGCATCAGCTTGTAATTTCAAGCTAACGCCTGAGACAAAATATGATAGTACCAAGTTTCAAAGTCTGCATAATTGGTGAATGCGAGCGTATAAGCTAACTAAATCAAAGGTACTGGATAGCTGTTCCTAATTAACTGCCACGGCTTGTTTAAGGTGCATGCGCATAACCAGATTCAGGTAACCATGTTCAGGAAACAAACATTCATGGATGCCAAAAAAAAATCTTTTCTCAAGATAAATTTCTGTGCTTTGCTACACAAACTAAATGTAGATATTATGGAGTATGATCCATTAGCTAACAAAAATGAATAGAACAGAGTCAATATAACTAGTAAATTCTTGCAAGTGCAACCATTTTTATTTTTTATTTTTGAGCAAAACCCATTTTTCCAGTTAGCATGTACGATCCTTTCATTCAAGAACTATACCCCCCCCCCCCCCCCCACCCTCCTCAAACTTAAGTTTTCATGACCTAGTTTTCTTTCAACCCCGTCGAAACTCATATCCACACCATGTATACCTCCGTATAGGTGTACTCGATCGAGCTAGGTATACTCCACGTTCCCACCGGCTGATCACACCGCCCGTTATCGTGATCTATGTCTTTTCATGCCATATTTTAAATTTTAGTTGTTGCTGCTATATAACTTCTGATTTCCGCCTCCTGTTACGGGCTTCACGTGGGTTCGTAGGTCTTCGAAACGAATCAGTAACGAGTTTTTTTTTTTCAAAATTGAAGAGGAGGGAAGGGAGAACACCGAAGCAAAAAAGTGATAAGCAAGAAGTAAGTCTTACGCAGGCATTCCCAGAAGGGACAGCACAGAGAACTGGCCCAAGTACCCGAGAAGCTTCTGGGCTTGGCCCGTTGCCTCCATCATCTATGAATATTCATCAAAAGAAAAAAAAAAGAGGAAAATTTTAGTGACAGCGAGAATAGAAATCACGTACGTACGAATAGACGATAAATCTGGGGGATAGAAATCCAAAGCAGCAACAGGAGTCAAGATTGTTCCAACCTGTCCGATCGAACGGGGCTGTGGCCCAGCATTGAGACCCAAACGCTCTGTCCACCCCGGACCGGTTCATGATGACCCGTTCTCAGCTCAAATTTGAGATGGCTTTGCTTCGACTGGAGAGCACTCATGTCTGTCCGCGATGCCCTCTTGTGCTCCTCTGGCCGCCAACCAGTGCTCAAAAAACAAATCTGCATCCATCTACGCCGCAACGCTCTGGTGACATTGCCGCCCGCCAGTGCCACTTTTGGCCATCCCCGTAGTTGTTCTCTCTCCGAAAGTTGTTCACCATCCTCGCAAGCAGACCTCTTGTCGGTGTTGGCATCAATTGGTACCGTTGGGTGAACTCGGGAAGCAAATCCATCGTCGCGGGCACTGTCACCACAGTCCACGCCGTCGCCCGGGTTCTTGTGCTGCTCCAGGTGAACTTGAGAAGCGCATCCGTCATTGCGGTCTCCACCGCCGCCATAGTCCACGTTGTCTCTCGGGTTCTTGTGCTGCTCCATCTTTCCTGTAGGAGCCGACCAAGGAAGATCGATTTTGTTGCCCATAGGATCGGACCGTCCGTGAACCACGGCGACCATGACATGTTGGCTAATTGCAGGGCCGAAACTGAGGGCAACTAGCTCGATCGATTTCTTATTAAAACATGTGGTGGACACTTCATCGGATGACAACGCCGACGGTGATATCGAGATGCTGATGGGCATGGGCAACCTCATCCATGACAACGCCGATAGCATGCAGCCCATCTGCAGGGGCTCAGTGAAGTGAAACAAGGACAACTTGAAGCGTGATCGAGAAGGTGGCCATGAGAAGTTGTATAAGGTCTACTTCCATCCTACGGAGCCACTATACCCAGAGCACACATTTTGGTGTCACTTTCGGATGTCGAGGAAGTTGTTATTGACAATTCTAAATGTCATGGGGGGCAAGTTCAAAAAAATGTCATGGGGGACTAGATCCATACTACGAATGCAAGAACGATGCGATGGGTAAGATCGACTTCACTTCTTACCAGAAATGTTCCGAACCTATTTGCATGCTTGCATATAGAGTTTTCGGTGATATTGTTGATGAGTACATGTGCATGAGCAAGAGCACATGCCTTAAGTCAATGTACAAGTTCTGCAAATCGGTGATTATGGTTTTTTAGTGAAGTTTACTTGAGAGAGATAAATGTTGCCAACACTGCCCACCTTTTGTCCATCAACGAGAAAAGGAGTTTTAGGAAGCTAGAAAGAATAGATTGCATGCATTGGGAGTGGAAGAACTATCATTTTGCTTGGAAGGGGCAGTGTTGTGGACATGTGGATAGGTGCATAGTGATACTTGACGGTGTTGTATCACAAGATATTTGGATTTGGCACACTTTATTGGCATGACAGATTCTAACAACGACATCAACATGCTTCCGGGTATTCTCTAGGCATGTGGAAGGCAGTGCTCTAGTGCTTCACTATGAGATCAATGGCCATGCATATGAAAAAGGGTATTATATAGTTGATGGTATCTATCTTGATTGGGGAACACTTGTGAATACAATCTATGAGCCTAGTGATGAGAAATGTGCGAGGTTTGTGAAGGAACAAGAGACTTGTAGGAAGGATGTGGAGCGGAAATTTTGTGTGGTCCAATCTCGGTGGGCTATTCTGCGACACCCTACTAGAACATGGAGAAATGAGACTATGTGGGAGGTGGTGACTGATTGTGTGATCATGCACAACATGATCATGGAGAGGATGAGCCTGATGATAGGCACTACTAAGAAAATGGTTATCCATGGGTTTGATACCTAGTGGCGCATGGGTAAGTGCATGCGCCACAGGTAAATACCTATGGCGCACCTATGGCATGTGCGCCACGGATAACCCAACTATTTGTGGCGCACCAAACTGCCATGCGCCATGGATAAGTCTGAGGAATCCATACCTACCACTTATGGATGGACCCTGACTTATCTGTGGCACATGATGTTGTGGTGCGCCACGGATAGGGGTCTACGGAGTTGTGGGATGGTACTTTCAACAGGACAACAAACATTTTCAAGAAGAGGGAGAAGTGGAAGCCACTGACGTTAGGTGGCCCTGTGTCTAGCCTTGGCATGACCGCGGAAATGAGGGACTACTACAAACAAGATGCCAAGGGTGGGATGACTGTCTGAAACACGACGACCACGAAAATGAGGGACAGGAAGTCTATGGAGAGTGGGAGGATTGTCTGAAATAGGTAAACAAGTTCAGCAGCAACAACTATAAAGGGTACAAGACTATGGTGGAAGCTAGGTGGAGGAACCACCTGCAAGGGGAAGCTAGGTGGAAGAACTGGACGAAGGCTTTGGTCATGGTCCCCGTATTGCTCACCGTCATTGCGGTTCTACAGTATTTGAATGTAGTTTAGGTGAATACTTGATTTGTAATGTGATGACTAACCTATTACTCGATTGGTCTTGAATTCTTATTAATGTGATGAAGTATTATCACTATCATTTTGTGTACATATACTTGTACAATACATGTACAAATACGAGGGAGCGTATAAAAACTTAATCGAAAAACTATCAGTAGCGCACCATGTGTAGCATTAGTGGTGCACGACAACGCAGTGTGCCACAGACAGTGGAACCATATCCGTGGGCGGTCGTTATTCATGGCTCATGGTTGGGGATGTGGCACGAATATTTATACTATCTGTGGCGCATGTGCCCGTGCGATACTGATAAAAACTATCAGTGGCGTGATGACAGTGGAGCATGGGCCATGTGCCACGGATAGCGTATGTCGCGCACCATTGATAAGGTTTTCTTTAGTAGTGAGATTCTATGACCAATGGTGTGAATTTGGGGGGTCAAATAGTTGAGCTGACACATAGGTCCGTATCGTTCGACGAGTTTCTCCATGTGTATCATGAGATTTGTGACTGTAACACAATCTACTTCAAGCAGAATTTTTGAGAGAGTTCAAACGGATTTGACTAAGCATATGTGGGCTCACATAGGAAGCCACTAGACATCACCTCTAAGTTTACTTATTTTTTACCTACATTTGTTTTTGAACTAAGTTTTTTGTGAGCTATGTGTTTTATTTGATTTTGAACAACTTCAATTTATTAGATTGTAAACTATATCATTGTTTTCTATTCTAAATGGTTAAATTGATTGACATGTGCAAAAAATGGGCCAAAATGGCCAGTGCGGACCAAATAGGTCGCGTAGCTAGGACACCCCCACCAAAAAGTGGTCAGCACCGGACAACAACATGTTTGTTGTCCGTGGCCTGGTCCAAACGGACAAAACATTGTGTGTTCGAAATGGATCGTCTCATTAGAGATACCCTAAAAAGTGAAATAGTCTTGGAGAAAATAAATGTGGTAATACATTCAGTTCAAAATACAATACTTATAGTAGTCTTAGAACATGGTTGTCATATACATTACTCAATGAAAAACATAGTGTACTAAAGTTATATGCAAGAATAATAGGACACTTCTATGCTTTTATTTATGAGAAAACTCAATGCACAGATAAAATTACAGAAAATACACCACAATTCACTCGTAAGATCGAAAAATCACATGGATACAAAAAACTCGCAATATGCATGTCTACCATAAGATAGTGAAAAAATACACCAAATGTCCATTATAGACTGGCTAACCTATTAGCTGGCTAGTAACTCCATTGTGAGGGAAAAGTGCATCTATTGCCTCATGGTGGGTTTTGGATGACGGATGACAATATCAATTAAGGGACTAACTTTTGTATCTATTGTTTATAGATATATAGTACTAGAATAGTTGGTGGACCATGGAAAACACTATAAGAACTCAAGCAACATATGCCAACTACATCAACATCAGGCATGGTTTATAGTCCCCCTAAGTCACATAAGACAGCACTCAGTTGAAGTACTCAATATGCATATATCTGCATGAAGTAACTCATGGAATCTTGAGATACTACTTGTTGTAGTGAACGAATGACATGTTGTGGTTGACGGCTGAAGTACTCAAGATGCATAATACATGCTCAAGCATTATTTGGCATCATGAGACACTATTGGACTGAAACAACAACCTCGTTGTGTCCTATGACTGAAGTACTCAAGATGCTTTCATCTGCTTGAAGCATATTACTAAAATGCTATCGGTCATAGTCACAACACTGTTGTGCATAACATTCACTGAAAGTACTCCAAGATGCATACTCTTTCTTGAAGAATTCCTAGGAATCCTGGAGTATTATCTTTTGTAACCACAACAAAATCGTATACAACAAACTTAATACTCAGGATGCATACACATGTTTGAAGAAACTGCTGGCATCCTGATCACTGCAAGTGCATAGGTATATTGTAGCTAGTTTCAAAAGTAAGAGTATCAAACCATAGAAAGATATTTGATAGAGGTCTTTATGTCCCTTGTCACTATTTATCAAAAGTCACTTGTAAGTTGTCCTTGATCTCAAGTAAGAGTGTTTTAAGAAAGTTGTTTTGGGTGCAAAGTAATAACTGAAAGTAAAGTAGGCAAAGAGTGACAAACGCAATGTAAATAGTAATAAAACTTCAAAAAGGCAAAATGTTCTGGGGGAATTTAGGATACACATCTAGAAATGGTATTAATTATAATTAGGATGAATCTATGTATTTCGTGATGACATATGTAGGGAGATCTCCATAATAAGATGTTCACAGAAAAGCCATCTGATATTACATCCCTAATAACCACAACAATGATCATGATCAAGCCACTTTGATCCCTCTAGTCGAGTCGAGCCAAGTCACGAACTACTCGTTTAGCTCGCGAGTTTCGAGTTATAATTCCTGCCTTGTTGTGAAATTCTACATATTGATGTAATAACACTAGAAAACTAACAAATTTATTTGGCGAATAACATCAGATATAGTTCAAACATATTTTACATGATAACCTGTAAATTAGAAATAGTATGTACATATCATGTCCAGGTTTGTCTATAGTGGAAGTAAGTTTATATTCTAAAAGATAATTGCATGGGAACAAAATCAAAACCTAGCACTTTAATTATATAACAGTGTAGTAGGAAATAGCTATGTTTAACAGTGAATAAAATTATATATTACAATTATGACAGAGAAATAGGAAAATCTATATGGCATTACACCAATGAATTATAGCTAGCAGAATTATCTCATTTTTTGGACGAGTAAAACATGAATTCATAGTTCTTGCACGTTGAGACCCTAGTATGCATTTTCAAGTGAGAGATAACACTAGTTCTATATAAACCCAAATAATCATCTTAAAAACAAAGAACCACATAGATAAACAAGAATTTGTAAGAAAGAACCCTTTAAAATATAAAATTGAAGATAGAACAAAACATCAGCACTTAACAATTGACGGGTGCCTAAAAAACTATTAGCGGGATGCATACCACTGACGGTCAACCATAAGTACACATCATAATAGGCAGTCAATGGTGACTTCATCTTCTTCTCACGGTTTCTTGTTTTTTACCCATCTAAGGATTGACGCATATATTGAGTGTGTGGGACTTAATGAAATTCAACATACCCTAAGGCTACCGGAACCTTTTCTAGGAGATTTTCTTCTAACCGGTGACTTGTGCATTGCACAAGTGCCATTCACTGTAGACGTTTGGAATCTTCATAGGAGGTTTTATTTTTTTGGAAAGGAATAGGAGCTTTTATTGTAACCAATCACTTGTGCATTGCAGAAGTGACATTCATTGTAGACTCATGGAACCTCCCTTTGTACAATGCATACCACTTGTTCATCTCCCTAGAGAGAAGAACAAAAAAATCAACATGCAAGTAGCTCAAGTTCACAACTAGATATGCAACATACCAACATAAGCATGCATGATTCATGTACCAAAAGCATCACAACTTCAATCTACAAACTAGGGCGTGATCCTACTATCACATTAGTTGCTACGGTATTATCCTACTGCCATTGCAAAAGAGGTGTAATCCTACCACCGTAAGTTCACCGTCTAAGGGATTAGTATATATCACCTCACAAAATATACATACCTTCACTACAATATAGCATTTGGTACACGGCGGTTACAAATGATGAGGCACACGCCTAATCGCCATGTTTGCGCTATGTGGCAAAAAAATGTCAGCGATAACTGCATCGAGGCAAGTGCATATGCGGTGCTTGAAGGGTTCATAGCATAGAAAACAAAAAAATCCAACGATGGGAACTATACGCCAAGATATATCTACTAGATACAAGCAACGGGTGGATATACATCCATGGAGAACTTAACCTCGAAGAGAACAAAGTTTTGTTAACGAGTAGGAACTCGTGGATGATGTAGTCGTACGCTTGCCGATCTCAAGATCGTGTGGAAGTCCTAGCGCCGCAAACCAGCAGCGCATCCGCACTCGCACACATATTCAGGCCACCGAACAACCTCCGCCTCCTCGCCCCAGCGATGCAGCGGAAGCAGCAACTCCTTCCAGATGAAATGTCACTGGGAACATGTATCTCGCTAATCCGAGACCATGGGAAAATAATTCTAGAGGGGGAGAGAGATCCTTCACGAGGAGGTGTGAGGAAGAAGGGTGAGAGGGGTGGCCTTTTATAGGAGGAGGGGGTACCCCTCCCCATGGCCGGCGCCCCATCGGGGGTGACCCCTCACCTCCCCCATTCATGTGGTGGTAACCCCCTCCACATAAAAGTGTCCATTAACATTCCTCTTTAAAGTCTTTACCTTAAATGTATTAAATTTCTCCAAATTTAATGCTCTCTTATTTAATAAAACTCTTTTATTAATTTTATTCAGAATTTTGTTAATTAATTTAATTAACAAACATTCACATAAAACCCCCTGCAACATTTCAATATTACATGCAGAAACAATTTCTGCAATTTCACCTGAAACAGTTTTGGTGTCTATTAAAATAATTACAGTGCTTTGCAATTCATTCGTCTGAAACATATTTGCTCAAAATGGTGTTGGTGTCCCTTAAGTGTGTCACCCTACGGTTCGTGAATAATGCAAACATGATCGAGACCCCTCCCATCTCAATAATCAGAAGCAGGACCTGGAGATCCATACTGACTCCTACACATTCTACGATGACTTCTATGATCGTGAGAACCTTTAACGCTAAGTAACTAAATCCCTTTGTCTCGCGATATATTACATGTTCGAGATTCGATCATCGGTATCTCCATACCTAGTTTGATCTCGTTACCGATATGTACTCTTTTCTCGTTCCCATGATATAACATTCTAGTGATCTTATCACTCGCTTGCAAGCTAACCAATGTGATATCACCGAGAGGGCCCAGAGTATATCTATCCATCATCGGGATGGCCAAATCCCACTCTTGATCCACAAGCCTCTACATAACACTTTCGTAGTACTGAACCCACCTTTATAATCACCCTTTCACGGTGTGACGTTTGATGTTATCAAGATACTCTTCCAGTGTTAGTGATTAACATGATCCCATGGTCTAAGGACTAGGATTACTTCGTTAGATGTTATAGCAATATAAACATAATGACTTTGATAGTAATGATATACTTTGGATGAATGTTCATCACATCATCCCACTAATGTTGTGATCTCGTTATTAACAACATCCAATGTCCATGATCAGGAAACCTTGAACACCTTGTTAATCAACGAGCTAGTTTATAAGAGAGACATAACTAGAAACTTTCCTTTTGTTTATTAAACACACATGTATTAACATTTCCAAATTAATCCAAATATAGCATGCAAAATAAAAATCTATCATATACTTAGAATATGTATAATAATAACTTTATTATTGCCTCTCAGGACATATTCCCTTCAGTCTCCCACTTGCACTAGAGACAATAATCTAGTTACATGGTGATAAATCTAACACCCATGGAGTTCTGGTGTTGATCATTTTTTGCTCTAGGGAGAGTTTTAGTCAACGGATCTGCTACATTAATATCCGTATGTACTTTACTAATCTTTATATATCCATCCTTGACATGCTCACGGATGGAGTGAAACCGGTGCTTAATATGCTTAGAATTCTTGTGAGACCTTGGTTCCTTTGCGTTGGCTATGGCTCCATTGTTGTCACAGTAGATCACTAATGGATCCAATGCACTAGGAACCACACCCAATTCGGTAATGAACTCCTTCATCCAAACTGCTTCATGTGCTGCTTTTGAAGCAGCAATATATTCCGCCTCTGTTGTTGACCTTGTTACCATGGGTTGTTTGGAGCTCCTCCAACTAACTGCTGCTCCATTCATGAGAAATACATATCCGGATTCAGACTTTGAGTCATCTAGATAAGTGTCAAAGCTAGCGTTGACATAACAATTAGCGACCAGCTCTTCTTCACCTCCGTATACAAGAAACATTTCCTTAGTTCTTCTCAAGTACTTCAGGATATTCTTGACCGCTATCAAGTGTTCCAAACCTAGATCAGATTGGTACCTACTAGTCTAACTAATAGCATGTGCCACATCCGGTCTTGTACATAGCATGGCGTACATTATAGAGCCTATGGCTGAAGCATAGCGGGTCTTATCCATTATCTCTCTTTCTTCCGCTGTAGCCGGACTTTGAGTCTTGCTCAATGTATTGCCTTGAAACATAGGTAAGAACCCCTTCTTACTTTCGTCCATTTTAAACTTCTTTAAAATCTTATCAAGGTATGTACTTTGCGATAGCCCTATTAGGCGTCTTGATCTATCTATATAGATCTTTATGCCTAATATATATGACGCTTCACCAAGGTATTTCATAGAAAATTTGCTATTTAGATAACTTTTAACACTGTTTAAAAGATCTATATCATTTCCAATCAATAATATGTCATCCACATATAATATCAGAAATGCCACATTGCTCCCACTCACTTTCTTGTAAATACAAGCCTCTCCATAAGTTTGGACAAATCCAAACTCTTTGATCACCTCATCAAAGCGGAGATTCCAACTTCGTGATGCTTGCTTCAGTCCATAGATGGATCGCTGAAGCTTGCACACCTTGTTAGCATCCTTAGGATCGACAAAACCCTTTGGTTGTATCATATACAACTCTTCTTCAATATTACCATTGAGGAACATAGTTTTGACATCCATCTGCCATATTTCATAATTGAAATATCCAGCAATTGCTAACATAGTCCTAACTGACTTTAGCATCAATACGAGAGAGAATGTCTCATCTTAGTCAACTTCTTGAATTTGTCAAAACCCTTTTGCGACAAGTCGAGCTTTATAGACGATTACGTTACCATCAGCATCAATTTTTCTTTTGAAAATCCATTTATTCTCAACGGCCTTTCGGTCATGAGGTAAGTCCACCAAGGTCCAAACCTTGTTTTCGTACATGGATTCCATCTCGGATTTCATGGCTTCTAGCCATTTGTTGGAATCCGGGCTCATCATCGCTTCTTCATACGTTGCAGGGTCATCTATTTCATCAACCATGAAATTTACAACAGGATTCCCGTATAGTTCAGGAGTTGCACGTGTCCTGCTTGACCTGTGAGGTTTAGTAGTGTCCTCTTTCAGAGTTTCATGATCATTATCATTAGTTCCTTCTTCATTTGGTGAAGTCAACTCCGGAATAACTTCCGGTGTTGCGCTACTCGTCATTTCATGAAGAGAAGGTTCAATAACCTCTTCGAGTTCTACCTTTCGACTACTCAAACCTTTCGCGAGAAACTCTTTCTCTAGAAAGGATCCATTCTTGGCAACGAAAACCTTGCCCTTGGATCTGTGATAGAAGGAATACCCAATTGTTTCTTTAGGGTATCCTATGAAGACGCGTTTTTCCGCTTTGGGTTCGAGTTTATCATGCTGAAGTTTCTTCACATAAACATCGCATCCCCAAACTTTAAGAAATGACAGCTTAGGTTTGTTTGCAAACCATAATTCATACGGTGTCGTTTCAACGGATTAAGACAGTGCCCTATTTAAAGTGAATGCAGCGGTTTCCAGGGCATAACCCCAAAATGACAGTGGCAAGTCAGTCAGAGACATCATAGATTGAACCATATCCAGTAGAGTATGATTACGAC
The DNA here is from genome assembly GCA_910589775.1 of Avena eriantha. NCBI lineage: Eukaryota > Viridiplantae > Streptophyta > Magnoliopsida > Poales > Poaceae > Avena > Avena eriantha. The sequence goes on along the minus strand of OU342743.1, from coordinate 127,657,431 downwards.
GTTCCGACACACCATTACGTTGTGGTGTTCCGGTAGGTGTGAGTTGTGAAACTATTCCACACTCTGTCATGTGTGTGCTAAACTCGTAACTTAGATTCTCACCTCCACGGTCGGACCGCAGAAATTTGATCTTTCTATTATGATGATTTTCCACTTCATTCTGAAATTCCTTGAACTTTTCAAAGATTTCAGACTTATGTTTCATCAAATAGATGTACCAGTATCTACTCAAATCATCCGTGAAAGTAACAAAATAACGATATCCACCTTGCGCTGACACGCTCATTGGACCGCATACATCAGTATGTATGATTTCCAACAAATCTGTCGCCCATTCCATTGAACCGGTAAACATCGTTCTAGTCATCTTGCCCATAAGGCATGGCTCACATGTATCAAATGATTCAAATCAAGTGATTCCAAAAGTCCATTAGAATGGAGTTTCTTCATGCGTTTAACACCAATATGATCTAAACAGCAGTGCCACATATATGCAGATATATCGTTGTCAAGTTTAATTCTTTTAGAATTAACATTATGAATATGTGTAACACTATTATCGAGATCTAATAGAAATAAACCATTCATCACAGGTGCATGACCATAAAAGATATCATTCATATAAATCGAACAACCATTATTTTTGGATTCAAACAAATAACCACATCGCATCAAACAAGATTCGGATATAATGTTCATGCTCAGTGCAGGCACCAAATAACAATTATTCAAGTTTATAACTAATCCCGATGGTAGGTGGAGAGGAAGCATTCCGACGGCGATCACATCAACTCTTGATCCATTTCCGACACGCATCTTGACCTCACCCCTTGCTAGCGGTCACTTGTTATGCAGCCCCTGATTCGAGTTACATATATTAGCAACCGATCCAGTATCAAATACCTAGGTGCTGTCAAGTACACATCAATAACATGTATATCATATATACCTTTGTTTGCCTTGCCAGCCTTTTTGTCTGCCAAGTACTTGGGGCAGTTGCGCTTCCAATGGCCAGTCCCCTTGCAATAGTAGCACTCGATATCAGACTTAGGGCCAGCCCAGGATTTCTTTTCAGGCGCAGCAATAGATTTTCCGCCCTTCTGTTTACCCTTCTTGTCTTTCTTCAAAGCGGTGGTCCTATTGACCATCAACACTTGATGCTCTTTCCTAATCTCCACTTCTGCAGTCTAAAGCATTGACAGAAGCTCGGGGAGAGTCTTCTTCATGCCTTGCATGTTATAGTTCATCACGAAGCTCTTGTAGCTAGGTGGCAGAGATTGGAGAACACGATGTATGCCTAAGTCAATGGGAATCGTTATTCCCAAGGACACAAGCTTATCGGCGTACCCAGACATTTTGAGTATGTGCTCACTTACGGAGTCGTTCTCTTCCATCATGCAGCTAAAGAACTTTTCTGAAGCATTATAACTCTCTACGACAACATGGGTATCGAAAATCATTTTCAATTCACCCATGGTATCAAAGACATTGCCATTTTCGAAACGCTTTCGAAGTTCTGGCTCTATCCCATATAGTATGCCGCAATGAACTAAGTTGTGGTCCTCCTGACGAGTCACATAGACATTATTTTCCTTGTCAGGGGCATCAGGCGCTGGTGGGGGCCTAGCGGCGCTTCTAGCACATATTGCTTTTGTGCAGCAGAGAGGAGAATCCTCAAATTCATATCCTAGTTGGTGAAGTTGCTACCATTCGTAGCAAGTTTCTCTTTCTCCATGAACACATTGAAATTAAAAGCAGGTGGTGCCATCTACAACAGAATTTGTAAAGTTTATTTAGGCTAAGTTTATGATAGATTGAGTTCAACTAAACTTCCACTCAAAAACAACATCCCTCGTGTCTTTTTGGTGATTACATGAACCAAATTCACTACACCAAGTCTGATCATCACGTGAGTTGGTATAGCTTCAAAGGCGAGCATCTATATGGGCATCATATTAACTATATGACTCATGCTTAACCTTTCGGTCCGTGTTCCGAAGCCATGTCTGTACATGCTAGGCTCTCCAAGCAAGAACCTTAGTACTCGTGTGCGTAAAACTGTCTTACACCCGAAATATGATAGTGGATTCAAGTACACCCGATCATCACGTGATGTCTTGAAGCGGCAAAACATAAACGGTGTGTACTTAAGGAAGAACACATTTTTATCTTGATATTTAAATGAGGTATCATCTTATAACGCTACTAAAACGCCAAACTAGCAATATAAGATGCAAACATCATATGTGTAAAGTGAAATGATATGGTTCTTGCATTTGATCACTATCATATGCATCGTGGTATGATCACTATCATTCCTTTGTGTGTAAGGCCAAGGTCTATGGAACTTACATGTTAAGTGTGTTGTAAGGGTATCAACTATACATCCACTCACAACATTACCATATCATGACACAAGCCCAGCAACGATCTAAACTAGACACTTCTAATTAATCAATTGCAAGTCTTTATGTGGCTTAGGGCTTTCGAAGATAGAACCATTCTTACCTACGAACATGGAACCACAATGATGATAACCAAATTATTAGCAACTCGTTGTAAATCAGATATTGACTATAGTACGAGAGACAGACACCCGCCAGCCACTTATGCAAAACTAGTTGCATGTCAGTCGTGGAACCGGTCTCATGTGCGATGACATGTAAGGTTGGTCAAGGACGCTTCATCCCACTATGCCACCAATATCCAAAGTACATATAAGAAGCAATAACATGATCATCACCGCCCACATACTCTTATGTGTTCTACCCGTGCAAAGCACCTACGCATAGATCGGGCTCTGATACCCCTTAACGGTTCGCAGCATAGAAAACAAAACATTTCCTACGATGGGAACTATACGCCAAGATCTATCTACTAGATACAAGCAACGGGTGGATTACATCCAGGGAGAACTTACCCTCGAAGACAACAAAGTTTTTTTAACGAGTAGGAACTCGTGGATGATGTAGTCGTACGCTTGCCGATCTCAAGATCGTGTGGAATTCCTAGCGCCGCAAACTAGCAGCGCATCCGCACTCGCACACACGTTCAGGCCACTGAACAACCTATGCCTCCTCGCTCCAGCGATGCAGCGGAAGCAGCAACTCCTTCCAGACGAAATGCCATCGGGAATATGTATCTCTCTAATCTGAAACCATGGGCAAATAATTCTAGAGGGGGAGAGAGATCCTTCACAAGGAGGTGTGAAGAAGAAGGGTGAGAGAGGTGGCCTTTTATAGGAGGAGGGGGTACCCCTCCCCATGGCCAGCTCCCCATGGGGGGTGACCCCTCACCTCCCCCATTCATGTGGTGGTAACCCCCTCCACATAAAAGTGTCCCTTAACATTCCTCTTTAAAGTCTTTACTTTAAATGCATTAAATTTCTCCAAATTTAATGCTCTATCATTTAATAAAACTATTTTATTAATTTTATTAAGAATTTTGTTAATTACTTTAATTAACAAACATTCACATAAAACCCCCTGCAACATTTTAATATTACATGCAGAACCAATTTCAGCAATTTCACCCGAAACGGTTTTGGTGTCTATTGAAATAATTCTAGTGCTTTGCAATTCATTCGTCTGAAACATATTTGCTCAAAATGGTGTTGGTGTCCCTTAAGTGTGTCACCCTACGGTTCGTAAATAATGCATACATGATCGAGACCCCTCTCATCTCAATAATCAGAAGCGGGACCTGGAGATCTATACTGACTCCTACACATTCTATGATGACTTTTGTGATCGTGAGAACCTTTAACGCTAAGTAACTAAATCCCTTTGTCTCGCGATATATTACATGTTCGAGATTCGATCATCGGTATCTCCATACCTAGTTTGATCTCATTATCGACATGTACTCTTTTCTCGTTCCCATGATATAACATTCTAGTGATCTTATCACTTGCTTGCAAGCTAACCAATGTGATATCACCGAGAGGGCCCAGAGTATATCTATCCGTCATCGGGATGGACAAATCCCACTCTTGATCCACGAGCCTCCACATAACACTTTCATAGTACTGAACCCACCTTTATAATCACCCTTTCACGGTGTGACATTTGATGTTATCAAGATACTCTTCCAGTGTTAGTGATTAACATGATCTCATGGTCTAAGGACTAGGATTACTTTGTTAGATGTTATAGCAATATAAACACAATGACTTTGATCGTAATGCTATACTTCGGATGAATGTTCATTACATCATTCCACTAATGTTGTGATATCGTTATTAACAACATCCAATGTCCATGATCAAGAAACCTTGATCATCTTGTTAATCAACGAGCTAGTTTATAAGAGAGGCATAACTAGGAACTTTCCTTTTGTTTATTAAACACACATGTATTAACGTTTCCAAATTAATACAATTATAGCATGCAAAATAAACATATATCATATACATGGAACATGTATAATAACAACTTTATTATTGCCTCTCAGGGCATATTCCCTTCAGTGCTTCTTTTCTCTCGGCATATGGGCATCCGCTATGTGATCTATTCCGCAGCACCATACGGGATGTGCCTCGGTAGATTACAGAAGATGGTGTAATTTAGTGTCATGTAATGGTAAGGTGTGTGAAAGTGTAAGATGGTTTACCTAGAGGGGTGAATAGGTTTGTACAAAATTATTTATAATGTTTTGCAAGTTTTAGGCTTTGCAGAATATAAGTGTGCCTAACTGCAAACTAGGTGAGGCAACCTAGATGATGATACAAGATACTTCAAGCACGGAGGCTATCACAAAGTAAACAACAAAAGTAAGAGAGTGGTTAAGGAATAACCAAAGCACACGGAGACCAAGATGTATTCCTGTGTTCACCACCTTTGGGAAGGGGGCTACGTCACGTTGGAGAGGTGTAAGGTTCCACGAAGGACTCCCCAACGCCACGAAGGCTCACCTTCTTCTCCGAGTCTATTCCACTAAGGAATAGCTCACTTACTCGTGGTAGAATTTTAAGGTAGTCTCCAAACCCTCACAAACTTTCCACTGAGCAAATCACAAGACGAATGCCTCCGGGCGACCCTAGCCGCCTAGGGTTTCCCACAAACCCAAGAGTAACAAGCTAACTCGATGAACTCAAGGGGGAATGAACTTTATCTTGGTGGAAACGTAGATCGGGACCTCCTCTTGCTTTTTACCAAAGGGATTTGAATTTGGTTGGGTAGAATGGGAGATCCTCAAGAAATTGTGTTTCAACAATGGGGAGAGAGAGATTCAAGAATGAAATATGAACTGACTGCCTAACATGCTCAAGGTGGAAGAAGAGTATTTATACCCAAGGGAGAAATCTAGCCGTTTAGAGAATTTTCTGTGAAGTCCGGTTTCAAGTTCAGTTGGACCGGCCCACACACCGGACCGCCCAGTATACAGCCCCGAAGACTGGAATCCAAACCAGGATGCTCTCAGTACGTGAGCCCCGGATAGACTTGGTATAACAAACCGAGATTCCCGGTTTGGGTTCGGTTTTCCAGCGCTGTTACCAGACCGCCCGGTCTGGGAGCCGGTTCAACCGGCCTGTACACCGAACTTGGCAGAGATGCTATGAAACGTAGATTTCTCTCTCCTCTCTCTTTGGTGATGGAACTAGTGGGTGTATGGGATGTGTATAAGGCTTAGAAATTCATCCCCAACAAGCTCGTCGAGATAACCCTCTTAATAGTGCAATGTTCCTAAAGACTCAAGATACATATAAAAGGCAAAACCCCGGCACTTCTCTTCATTATCGAAATGGGGGGTCTCTGATGATCTTCCAACATACCAGCGGACTAAAACCTTTTTAAGACACTAGGAGGTAGCATTAGTCCGCTCTAACGACGGTGTCATTGTCAACCAAAAACAGTAGAGGGGAAACTACCCTTTCAATCTCCCCCTTTTTGGTTGGCGATGACAAACCGAGCTAGAGTTCACAAGGATATAATAGAGAGCTATAAACCAAGGAATTCCATAGAGTCATATGTGAGATCCCCCATAAAGTATGCACTCAGTTGAATTCGCGTTTGAATGCAAGGTGCACCTAAATAGTGCATGGAGAGCTTCCCACATGTCTTTATGGAAGCAAGCATAATATGACAAGATATAAAGCATGGATATCTATGCAAAGCTAGACAAATAATAGAAGTACACATAGTCATAGCATAAAAGACATATCCATGGTTCACACACATAGCACACACGTGTCCAACATACGGAAGTAAAGCAAATAGTTCCAACACGAAAGCAAATGGAAAGCACAATGCCATAAGAAGCAAAGAGAAAGCAAAGGGCATTGTGCAAACAGCGAACCCCGGAAAACCTCGGCAAGGAACCCGTAGACCTAAATAAACTCTACTCTTCTCCACCATTGGCATTGAAACACCAAAAAGGAAGAGGAGTAGAGTGATGCTAATGGAACCCAACTAGAAGAACGTAGGAGGCGGAGGAGGGCGAAAGGGGGCATCTTCGTCTTCATGGATCTTCTCTTCATCATCATCCTCATCCTCATCATCAGAACTGGGAGGAGTAGCAGAGGAACCGCTGGGGCCAACCGGAGGATACTGACTGGGGAAGTAGCCAAAGAGCATAGCATCATCAAGTGGCGGCATCTCATAGTTGACATAAGGATATGGAGTCATCTCGGGACCATCCGGAGGAGGAGTGACATTCTGGGTCACGAGAAACTCATTGTGCCTGCACCGAGTCTCTTGGCTCATCTCTAGAGCCTTGTGGCTCACATCATAGGACGAGCGACACATCTGAAACAGCTGCTTGAAGAATGTGGTGGCACCACCCTTGTGCCTGGGACGAGAGGAGGACGACTCTCCAACAGGACGACGAGAACCAGCCCGAGTAGCAAAGGTGAGGCTAAGGATCATGAACAGCCTTGGTGCGCTGCTCGGGGGGCCTCATCGCAGGAACCTCAGGAGACTGACCACGAAGAGAAAGGGTAAGCAGCTCCTGTTCCACATGCTCACCAGCCATCACACCAGAAGGCACAACCTTGTTGAGAAGCTTTTGAACATACACGCAGAAAGTGGGGGTCATCCTGCCGCAGCTCGTGGTACACAAAGTCACAACCATCAATCTTCCTCAACCTGTCAGGGCGGCAATAATATAGGAGATTGGCAAAGAAGCCGCAGCAGTTTGTAGTATCTCCAACTCGGGGAACAAGCGACTGATAGAAGATGTTGGCCAAAGTGTGATAGTAGAAGTACATGCCAGAGATGCATGGAGGAGCGTACTCAGAGTCCTTGAGATAGCAGAAAGCAAGAGTGTCAGCAGGCTTCATCTTCTCGCTATGAATGCAAAAACCACCTGGCTTGCCATAATAGCCCATAACTTCCACCAGATCTGCAAAGGTGGCACGAAACCTCCGCGTGCCAGTCATCCAAGTCATAGTGTGGTCATCATCATGAAAATAGACTGTGCATAAGAACTGATGGATATACTTAGGATAGTAGTCCTCCTTGAGACACACAAGGTCAAACGAATCCATTTTCTTCAAGGCATCATCAACAAAATGATAATCTGAGGCAGCATACATGTTGAACCAGTCCACATTGAAAGCAAGAATGTTACCGCAGGAGGTGACCTTGAACTGAGTGTAAATGTGATCCCACATCAAGGCTTGAGTCTCAGTCCAAAACTTCTTGTCAGGGCCAGGATAAGTGTGAGACTTGAAGCGATAGGGATTCTGCTTGCGAAGGGCCTGGTACATAGCAATCTCCATATTCTTCAGATTTTGAGTAGGCACATCTTCCTCGTCATCCTACACGGCAGGTTTCTTGCCCCTGATGGCCTTGCTCTTGATGTGACCAGAACGGGCGTTTCCCTCTTCCTCACGCTACACAGACTGACTGGCTCGACGAGCCCTCTTGCCCCTGCCAGTTTCCTTAGGCACATACTCATCGCTCACATAGTCATCATCATCTGCACCTGTGAAAAAGAGAGATAGGTTGGGGAGCACAAGGATAAGGACACATGCCATAAGGAAAAACGGAGGAAAACCTTGGATCTAGGCAAGTGCATGGTAGAAAAGAGACATTGTAGAGAGATTCGGTGCCAGGGCCAACCGGACCGGCTCTAGTACCGGACGGTCCGGTGTCAGCACCGGATAACCGGACTCAAACCGGACGACCCGGTGGCAACACCGGTTATCCGGACTCAAACCGGATGACCCGGTGTCAGAGCTAGTTCAACCAGGCCTGGAACCGAACCAATCAAGGAGGACCCAAAACTGATATGTGCAATGTAAAAAATTTACCCATGACTCAATACTTGCACAAATACAAACTTCTCAAGAGGTGTAGGCCATGGTTTGACGTGGTTGGCATATAAAGACAAAGGTGGAAACCCTAACTTGGCAAATCCATCAAGATGTGTAGAAAAACATGGGGATTTGACAAGGAAAAGGTAAAGGAGCAAGGGATTACCCGAGGACATGGCTTCCCGTGGAGGAAAGCACCAAGATCCCTTGATAAAGAAGATCACAAAATTCTCCCAAACCACCACGAGATGGACATATTCCTTCGGTGGAGAGCCTCCAAAGATCCTTCTCCATGATTTGGTGGCCCGACCTATGAATCCTAGGGGTGTAAACACTCTAGGAGAGGGGGAGGGTGGGAGGGGCGGCAATGGAGAGAGAGAGGGCCGGGGGAAGTGAAAAGGTAACTTGTGGAGGGGTGGGGGCGGCCAGGGAAGAAGAAGGGAATTTTTTTTTAGATCCCGGTTTGAGGTTCGGTCCAACCGAGATGCAAACCGGGCCGCTTGTTGTCCAGTCCGGTCAACCGAACTTAAAACCGAATCTGAAGATATTTTTTAGGCGAGGAAGATTTGGTTGGTTGTCTGGTCAACTGGCTCCACAACCGGAGTACCCGGTTGGAAACCGGACTGGAAACTGAACTTCGTTCAGTAGACTTCTGTCTGCAGAATCGGATAGACTCGATTGAAACCGGGCTGGAAATCGGCCGGTCCGGTTCTGGGCCGGTTGGACCGGCCAGAAACCGAACATCCAAAAAACTTCGGAAAAAATTGTGGGAAACAGAAAATTTTCGGGAATGGCATGTGCATGTAGAAGAATATAGTAGACTCCAAAAGGGTAGAGGAGGTAGGTGATGTAGGCATATCTATTGGAGAAGAACCAAATCAACACACTCAATAGTAACAATAGGCATGGTTCAAAAATAACAAGAGCCACAAGAGACCAAAGTTGGCGGGAGAATTCTCCCCCTATGCTTAAGCACACATGTCATGGCGCCTCAAAGATAGATGCTTGTACCCATATCATGACACAAGATCAATTAATATTGCACACATAGGTATGCATCAAACCAAGACATGGTAAGATGACTATCCCTATGTGTGCTGCACGACTAGGCTACATAGCAAGTTAAGAGCAGGAATATAATGCAAGAAGTGAATCAATCCAAGTTTTTAGGATCTAGAATATCGAGTTCTCGCCTCAACAGGACAAAACAGGCTTCATCCAAAGGCTTCATGAAAATATTCGCCAATTGGAACATCGTTCCCACATGAGTGAGATTGATGTCACCATTTGCGACATGGTCACGTAGGAAGTGGTGGCGGATGTCAATATGTTTGGTGCGGCAATGTTGGACGGGGTTATTGGCGATCTTTATTGCGCTTTCATTGTCACATAGAAGAGGCACCATACCAAGAGACACACCATAGTCTTTCAAGGTTTTCCTCATCCACAACAATTGGACGCAACAAGATGTCGTGGAAATGTATTCGGCTTCGGCGGTGGATAGGGCGGTGGAGTTTTGTTTCTTGGATGACAAACTCACCAACAAGTGAGTTGCTTCTTCTTGTTGTGAGTCTCGATTCCTCTTGATATGCTTACAAGTATATTATTGACTTGGAGTCCACTTGCAATAGAGGCGAACTTGATCTTCTAGATAGTTCCTTCACGATCAATGAATTCATCCTTCATTGGTCCTTGATCATTGACCACATCTTGAGCTTGACCTTGATTTTGGGGAACTAGAACATCTTCTTGGTCTTGCTCAATGGGTTGAGGGCTTGGTTCTTGTTCTTCGGTTTGCGAGAGTTGTTCGTCATGAGGTGCACTTAATGGTTCGACTTGAGTAGAGCTAGGCTCTTCTTGAGTTGGGCTTGATCCTCCCCCATCAACATCTTGATCATGAGTATGATGTTCGGTGGGCAAGATATGCCCAATTCCCATCAACTTGATGACTTGAGAGGAATCTTCATCACCTACAACATGTGGAACAACTTGCCCCCTTGGGGGACATTATATTCCAAAAACTCCACGTCACAAGATACTTCAACACAACCATTGGCTTTGTTGTAGTATCTATAGGCGTGAGAGTTTTCCGCATAACCAACAAAAATACCCTCAATAGTTCTAGATTCGAATTTACCGAGCTTTTCTTTCTTGTTCTTGACGAGGCACTTACACCCAAAGACTCGGAAGTAGTTGACATTGGGCTTGTTCTTTGTGAGAATCTCGTACGGAGTCATGTCAAAGGGAGTTCGGAGGAAGAGCCGGTTCGAGTAGTGAACCGCGGTGGCGATGGCTTCTCCCCAAAAGTTGTGGGGTGACTTGAACTCACTCAACATAGTTCTTGCCATCTCAATGATAGTTCAGTTCTTCCTTTCAACAACACCATTTTGTTGAGGAGTATATGGAGCCGAGAATTCATGCTTGATCCCCTCATCTTGGACAAACTCTTGCATGGTATAATTCTTGAATTCGGTGCCATTGTCGGTCCTAATGGTCTTGATCTCCACTTCATGAGTGCGTTGAGATTGCTTGGCGAAGATCATGAAGTACTTGTAGGTCTCATCCTTTGACTTGAGAAGGAATACCCAAGTGTATCTTGAGTAATCATCAACGATGATAAGACCATACTTCCTTACACCAAGAGTATCATATGTTGATGGCCCGAAGAGATCCAAATGGAGAAGCTCCAAAGGTCTTGACGTGGCCACCTTGGATATTGATGGATGACTCCTCCCATGTTGCTTTCCTGAAATGCAAGCACTACACACACGATCTTTCTCAAAAGACACACCGGTTAGTCCAACAATATGTTCACCCTTTAGGAGTTGTTTAAGATTTCTCATGTTGACATGGCCAAGGCGGTGATGCCAAAGCCATCCCTCGTCAACTTTGGCCATTAGACATGTAGGAAGAGATTGACTCTCTTGCGAGAGGTCGACCACATAGAGGTCGTCTTCCACATATCCAACAAGGACCAACTTGAGATTATCACTCCTAAAGACTTTCACACAAGTTCTGGAGAAATAGGAATCATAACCGGCATCCGCAAGATGTTTTATTGAAAGTAAGTTGTAGCCAAGATTTTCAACAAGCATGACGGTCTCTAGGGTCAAGGCCTTGGAGACCACCAACTTGCCAAAACCTAGTACCTTTCCTTTAGAGTTGTCTCCAAAAGTGATGCTTGACGTTGAATTAACATCATGAATAAATTGGTCAAGCGCACTTCGACCTCCGGTCATATGATTGGTGCATCCACTATCAAACACCCATTTTGTTCCACTGGAGGCATACCCATATAAAATCAATTTTTGGTTTAGGAACCCATTGATTAATGGGTACCCTAGCATTAGCAACAAGATATTTTGGTACCCAAATTGAGTACCACCTATATGCATAACCATTGCGAGGGCCAACATCTTTGGCATATACATCTCCTTGGGTGCCCTTACATATCACATAGGAGGGATTAGATTTTCCCACAAACTTGTGGTTGGGGTTGCCCCTTGTGGCTCCCCCATTCACAACATTCTTCTTTACTTGGTCAACCACCGTGTGCCCTTCACGCCCAAAGTTGATACTTTTAGGTGGGTTGGAACCATTCTTGTCATTCTTGGGGTCATACCCCATACCTTGCCTTGGAGCTCTCATCGTTTGTTGAGCAATAATCTCATCAAGAATCTTGCCCTTGGTGGTAGGTTTGAGACGCTCCATCTCAAGTTGTTCCTTCAACTTCTTATTCTCCTTAAGGAGACTAGCTTGATCCAAGGAAGGGTTAGAAGCACAAGTAATATCCTCAACAATAATATGATCCTTGAATGTACCAAGAGCCTTCTCATAGGACACTCGAAGTTGATCATGATTCTCCCCAAGTTTTATGAGCTCACGCTTGACAAGCAAATTAGCTTTCTCAAGGTTATCAAGGTCATTGGTGAGAGAAGCATGAGCAACCTCAAGTTCTTTCTTTGAAGTATCAAGCTCTTGGGACAAGGTGATAGCTCTATCTATGGTATCCATATCTTTTGCCTTATCTAGTTCATAGATTTCAATTCGTTCTTTAAGAAGGGAAGTAATGTCCCTTTCCTTGCTTAGCTCTTGCTCAGGAAGATTGAATCTTAGTTTCTCATCATCAATATGAGACTCTAAACTATCAATGGTCTCGTCACGTGAATTGACAAGGCTCATTAATTGTTTGAATCTAGCACGAGCATTGCTAGGAAGGGACTTCATGATTTTACACATTTCTTGTATATAGTTTTCATAGAATTCATCATCATCATCACTATCATTGGTACTAACATGATAATACAAGATCCTAGAGAGAGATGGAGGGGAAGAGATTACCTTGGTACTCCTTGCCATGAGGCAAGTACCGGCGACCTTGGGAGTGATTGATTCATCAGCATAGTCTTTGGTGTAGTCATATGTGAAGAGTGACCCGGGTTCGGCAAAAGCCAAACTGGCCACTCCCACAACCTTCTCCTCATCTTCACTCTCCGCATCGGATAGGTACTCTTGGCCAACAAAGCCTTTGCCCTCACGCTTCTTGTTCCTCTTGTATCTCTCATTGATGGGGTTTGGCTTTAATCTTGGCTTGGCACCCTCTTCATACTTGGGCTTGTCAAGTCTCTTCTCATATGGGCATTTGTCGGCAAAGTGGTCCGACTCATCACAATTATAGCAATTCCTCTTCTTCTCGCTTGGTCCGGTTGAGCTTATTCTTCTTCGGAACTTCAAGTTCTTGGTGAAGAGAGCACCTTGAGCTAGCATGTTGTGAATGCCCTCACTATCACTCTCTTCATCATTTGCACCATTCTCTTGCACATACTTGGCCTTTAATGCTAGGGATTGAGAAGGCCCAATGGCACGGTTGATCTCCTTGATCTTTTGTCCTTCATCCGCCATATTGTTCGTGGCAACAAGATAAGACACTGGATCATCATGCGAGAAGTGGCGAGCTGAATCTAGAAGTTTCAAGTTCAAGGCAAGCTTCTTGTCGGAGGCGGCAATCATGGAGAGAACCTTGGACTTGATGATCTCATCATTCAAGTTGAACCCATCATCATACTTGTCACAACCAAGACCATCAATCTTTACACGGAGGGCAACAAGTCTCTTGTACGCTTCTGCGATGGACTCACCATCAATGTTCATGAACATGATCATCTCCGACTTGGCAACTTCATACTTGGACTTTTGGATAAGGAAAGTTCCCTCTTGGAGAATGACAATCCTCTCCCAAAGCTCCTTTGCGGTGGGGATGTTGCTAACCTTATCATAGAGAGTGCGGTGGATGGCACTCCTTATCTTGTCACAAGTCTTGCATTTAGTTGACGGTCATAGTATTCTCCTTGAGTGAGATTGTTGGGATCTTATGGATAGAAGCCCTTGCCCACAATCTCCCAAAGCTCCACACTGCAGCTGCGAAGATGAGATTCCATAGAAACTTTCCAATGAGAGAAGTGATTTCCATCATAGTGACGTGCGGGACCCGAACCATTAATATGAGGCATGATGTTCTTTCGTTTAGGATATATATATATATACGGAAATGGATTAGGAGGCATAGAGGCTTTCGTTGGGTCACTCTCACTAGAGGCCTTGTTCATGGCCTCCTTACCGTTGTCCATCGGCCTCCCTTGAGGTACTACTGAAAGTCCGGCAAGCATGACCCCTCGCATATCCCCTAAAACGTCCCTCAAGAAAACTTATTCGAGCAAGGAGATAGGAATCTGCCTTAGCCTTTTCAAGGGACTGTTTGGCAAAGAGTTCACGGATCTCCTTGACCGAATAAGTCTTTCCGTCCTCATCATCGGAGAAAACCATCTTTTCTCTTAGGCGGTAAAGCCCTTAGAAGAGCACTAGGCTTTGATACCAATTGAAAGTGTAAGATGGTTTACCTAGAGGGGGTGAATAGGTTTTGTACAAAATTCTTTATAATATTTTGCAAGTTTTAGGCTTTGCGGAATATAAGTGTGCCTAAATGCAAACTAGGTGAGGAAACCTAGAAGATGATACAAGATACTTCAAGCACGAAGGCTATCACAAAGTAAACAACACAAGTAAGAGAGTGGTTAAGGAATAACCAAAGCACGCGGAGACGAAGATGTATTCCCGTGTTCACCACCTTTGGGAAGGGGGCTACGTCACGTTGGAGAGGTGTAAGGTTCCACGAAGGACTCCCCAACGCCACGAAGGCTCACCTTCTTCTCCGAGTCTATTCCACTAAGGAATAGCTCACTTACTCGTGGTAGAATTTTAAGGTAGTCTCCAAACCCTCACAAACTTTCCACTGAGCAAATCACAAGACGAATGCCTCTGGGCGACCCTAGCCGCCTAGGGTTTCCCACAAACCCAAGAGTAACAAGCTAACTCGATGAACTCAAGGGGGAATGAACTTTATCTTGGTGGAAACGTAGATCGAGACCTCCTCTTGCTTTTTACCAAAGGGATTTGAATTTGGTTGGGTAGAATGGGAGATCCTCAAGAAATTGTGTTTCAACAATGGGGAGAGAGAGATTCAAGAATGAAATATGAACTGACTGCCTAACATGCTCAAGGTGGAAGAAGAGTATTTATACCCAAGGGAGAAATCTAGCCGTTTAGAGAATTTTCTGTGAAGTCCGGTTTCAAGTTCAGTTGGACCGGCCCACACACCGGACCGCCCGGTATACAGCCCGGAAGACCGGAATCCAAACCGGGATGCTCTCAGTACGTGAGCCCCGGATAGACTTGGTATAACAAACCGAGATTCCCAGTTTGGGTTCGGTTTTTCGGCGCTGGTATCGGACCGCCCGGTCTGGGAGCCGGTTCAACCGGCCTGTACACCGAACTTGGCAGAGATGTTATGAAACGTAGATTTCTCTCTCCTCTCTCTTTGGTGATGGAACTAGTGGGTGTATGGGATGTGTATAAGGCTTAGAAATTCATCCCTAAAAAGCTCATCGAGATAACCCCTCTTAATAGTGCGGTGTTCCTAAAGACTCAAGATACATATAAAAGGCAAAACTCTGGTACTTCTCTTCATTATCGAAATGGGGGGTCACTGATGATCTTCCAACATACCAGCAGACTAAAACCTGTTTAAGACACTAGTAGGTAGCATTAGTCCGCTCTAACTACAGTGTCATTGTCAACCAAAAACAGTAGAGGGTAAACTACCCTTTCAGTGTGGCGCAATATTTTGTCATGTTTTGTACACCTTGTAGCAGTACAAAAGCTAATGACAATTAGGGGTAGCAATTTTTTTGATTATAACCAGATTATGATTTTGGTTTTTTAAGATATAAAATTACATTTTATTAGAAGATGTAAAACTCACTACATTATACTTTGATTAGTATTGCACTCTTGTAATGGTCGAATTTTAAATTGGTGCAATTAAATAAGAGGGGTTTGAGCCCCTCTTCATTCAGCTAGCCTAATCGTCTAACCTAGTTACACTAATTTTGGTACTTGGCTCTGCTTATGGTGGTAAGGCCTTTGACCATATCTTCGTTTTGCAGGGCGCCGATGACCTCGCCATGAACCTAATGATGATCTTATGCATGGATCTACACGGCGCTGGAAATCCCATAGTTGACCTAGCGACCATCTTCCGCGTGGTGGATCTACACGATGCTGGCAACCTTGTCATTCACCTTGCAAGCAACTTCCACACAGTGGATCTGCACATCGCTGACGATCTCTCTAGGGATCTGAAAAGTACATATCTGAAATTAAAAAAGAGTAATAATAAGAACGTGAAACATGACCTATAGATGGCATGAAGCCCAACCCTAGTCGCGAACACCGATTGAGGACTGGTGCAGTTACAACATTCAAGCCATATCGATTGAGTGGGCTGATTTGGGATCTGAAGCTACCGTTTCTGATGGAGATTTAGGAGTACGACAGCCAGGTAGTGATACGTCCATAACGTATCTATAATTTTTGATGGTTTCATACTAATAATATACTTTTGACACCCCTTTTTGTATAAATTTTATGATTCATTTGGACTAACCTACTAATAGTTGCAAAAGTGCACAATGTTCTTGTTTTACACTTTGATGTATAGGAATTAACAAGAATACAAGTGGAAACCTTGTTGGAGTCGAATTGGGATTTTTTTCCAGAAATCTGCCTCAGAACTCTTTTTAAAGATGGTCACGTTTCGGATCAAATACGGCGTCAAACGGAAAACTCTTAAACTACAAAATTGTTGGAAATTTCGCGACAAACGTTCTGAACATAAAATTTAACTGATTCCGAGTCCGTACGGGACTTTTAGTCCTGATTTACTGCAGCCCGTTGACGAGAATCCGAGAAGTTATATAAAGGGAGGAAACATAATTCGTCCAAGGCATCTCCACCCACGAATTTGCAGCCGCCAAAGCCACATTTTTGCCTCCCCCATGGACCCCATCTCCATGGGAGAGGGCTCCCAAGAAGCCATGAAGGAAGGGGGCTAAGGGGCGGTGCTCCCCCATGATACCGGCGGCGGGGAAGGAGTCCCTCGCGCCGCCACCGGCGCCGCCGCCACCATCTTCACCATCTCCACCGCCATCTCTATCACCTAATCCTCCTAGTATGCAGTGGTTCATCCTCCCACACACCTCTGTACCGTCCTATGTAAACATGATGTTTGATGCTATAAGTTATAATCCTATGATATATGTCATGTTTGCGTAGTTTCTTTGTTCTTAGATTGAATGGCTGAACGTCTTTGGTTTATTAGAGTTGTATGTTGATATGGTAAAGTCCTTTGGTGTCCATTATATTTGTGCGCGCATGGATTAAACATCATAGGGTTTGTAGTATGTGTAAGAGGAAGGAGAAAGTTCTGCTGGAGTGACAGAAAACTGAGGACGCGAATCGGAACATTGCACGTATGGGAGTAAGAGTATGGTTGGGGAAACCTTAATGCATTGATTAGTACTTACGGATGTTTGCTAACAATCCAATCATATAGTACATGTAATTTCAAGTAGTGAAGCGCATGTATATTTAGCCTCTCCCACATAGAAAATTGCATCGAAGACAATGAACCTGATCTATTCGCTATTTAAACTTGGACAAAGCCACCACAATTACCACCACTATTCCATACTCATGGTTATGTTAGTTTAGTGTATTTTATTGCTGCAGCAACTAGCTTTACTTTCTTATTATTTATTATCATGCAAAGCTATCCCTATTACTCGTATTGTTGCTCTAGTTTTATTTCCTAGATAATACAAACGTTTACTGTGCCTAGAGTTGTATCAATGGTTGATATAACTTGAGAGAATATTTATCCTACCTTTAACTCTTCGTTAGGTTCGACACTCTTACTTATCAAAAAGGCTACACACGATCCCCTATACTTGTGGGTTATCAAGTAGTGGGGGCTTGCAAGGGTTTTACATATTATATAAGAACTAGTAATGGGGTTTGGGTTTTTTGATGGGCCTTTAGTACGTGTGGCACAACATTATGGTCCGTCGTTGCTCCCATGGCCCATAGTAATCTAATATGTTGCGCATTTGTTGGTGGGACACACATGTCAGCGTGAGAGCGAGCGTATCCTTGTGAACAAATTAGAATTAGTAAACCAGATTTATGTTAAATGTATAAGGACTAAATTATCTAACATCTCAGTGGAATACACATATGTGTTATACGTATTGTTGCCTCAAGTGAAAAGTGCCTACTCATAAGTAAGTGATGGCAACAAATCACGTGGATACCAATTTATTGGGACTCTAAGTGCAAAGTGATGTATCAAGGGTATTTTCCCCACAAGGGTAACTCAGTGTTTAATATCGAACTCTAGGGAAATGGTACAGCCATTTCCCTCTCCTCTTCTAGCAACTTGGAAAATAAGATAATTTACCTTGTGTCCCCAACTCCATCATGTGGTTTCAGACACAAGGTTTGGTATTAGAATTGAAAAATAAGGAAATAAAATAAACTAAGTATGCAAGCAATAAAAGTAAAATAATCTATATGCAAAGCTAAAACGAAATGCAATGGTAATGGGAGTGTTGTTTTTGGATTTTGGATGGTAAATGCAACAAATAAAAGTGTTTTTTATTTTTGGATTAAATTAATGCTAAAAATAAAAAAGCTTATAAATGCGAGTAAAAGGTGTTTATGATTAAAAGTGAACCAAGGTTCATGGTTTCACTTGTATACTCTCTCATAAACATGGTGGATAAAAAACTGACTTAGAGATATCATAAATCTTGATGGGACTTTCATGCTAGTACTGGGTTTGTATTCATATCGGCATCACGTCCTATAATGAATATGATGCAAAACATCTACTTCATACTTCTCTAGTAAGAGAAAACTCCGCAAACTAGATTTAAGATAAACAGAGTATAACATCAAATAATTTGACATGATGTTCAATAACAAATATACCACATCGAACAAATGATCTCATATTTGTTGTCACTATATGATAATAGCATAAGTATTCCATTCTCCCTAGTGAGATAAAAAAATCATAGTAGATCTCAATTTTTTGTCACTATCCAGTTACTTCTATCCATTACACTATCTAATACACACTTCCCTACATGTGTCCTAGCATACTAGTTTGATCAGAACATGTATACGAGAACAAGGTAACCATATACATCTATAAATACACCAAAGACATACTAAAAATTTGCAGCCTCATATAACCATCTTATAAAACAAAGATCCACCACAAGGGAATTACATATATGTGAACATAATAATCATGTTGGGTAGTTCATATGGTTCTAAAACAATCAAAGCACAAGTGAGAGAGATATCAAGCTAGTATTCCAAGGGTGGACTACTCTATCTTGAGCATATAGACGGCGGTGATTATGTTGGAGAGGTTGGAGATGGAATCAGTGGTGATTCTGGTAGCATTTATGTTAGAAATGGTGCCCTAGAGGCACCATTTTCGGAGTTGTAATTGTACGATTGTCCGACTTGAACCATGTACTTATATCCAGTTCCATGTTGCTTTGTCCTTAGTTGTTTGAGATTGTGCTAGACAGCCATTGTCATGTACTCGTCTACTTGTTATTGAGTTGAGATAATATTTTTTTTTCAAATGTGTTATCGATGAAAGCAAAATTATAAAGTGTGTGTAGTATTTGATCTACCTGCTAAGTATCCAATGGCTACGACGCCAGGTATGGATGTGTGTTTACCCGTGAGAAGGGTATCGGTAGAATTTCGTACCCATTAACTATATGGGTACCCTGCCCATCGTCTCCTTAAGGGGGTGGTGGCGCTGGATTTTCGTTGTGAGCCAAAGGGTGATAAATAGGCTTGCAAAGCGGTGGGAGTTGACGAAATTTCTCCCGCTGGTTTTTCAGGGACTCGGTGCGAGCTCATGGCATCTTTGCACTGCATGAACTCGGTATAGTCGTCTCAAACTTTGCACGGCGGAGCTTGGCTCTGGGAAAAGGGCTACTTCAGCGGTTCCACCTCAGGCAGGCTAAAACATGTTTTAAGAATCATGCGGGCCGAGATTTGAGAGTAGGGACAAACAACCAAACGATTCCAATTTTGCACTGCATGAGAAACTTTGGGCAACCAAACGAGCCGAGTGCCACATTGGTACACAAAATTAGTATAGATATTTCAAATCTAATGATATATATGAGTTGGTAAAGAAGTACCGTCAAACATATCATAGCCTTAACAAATATATGCCGATGCCTTGTAGAGACAAGACATGATATCTACAATTTGATTGATAGGCTACGCTCTTTGTTTGTTAGTTTGTTACTATTCGGGCTACTACCACATTAAGACAATGCATTGTAACAAGATGGAAGACGACAATATTGCCAATAGCTTTGGTAGTCCGCATGTAGTGAACTTACTTATAAGTGCAACTATTAAGATGTCACTAACAATTGTAAGAGCATAACCAAAGGCATTACGAACTCCAACTCCATGGTTCTGAGATGGCTAACTCCATTACGAAGTTGGATTTTATGTGGGTGTTTTTTTTTTGTACACATGTATGTTGTAACCAATGCGTACAAGAGAAATCTAAATTTCTTGCAAGGCTGCACATTCTAGCTTGCTACGGTACTTCGATTGAGCATTTGAAAATTGGCCCCTGCTGACAATTTTGTGTAGCTCTGCCCTGCACGTTATGTGAAATATAACTCGTTTGTCAACTCTTCTATTATCCCTCTGTTGATCCATAGCAGCACACCATCACCCTACTGGTATTTCCTATGGACTCTGCCACACTAGTGTTTCTCTCCAAGTCGCAGTTACATATAATCGCTTTCACTAATTCTGTGCAGGAAAATTGTTACTCCCTCCGACCCAAATTAATTGACTTGGATTTGCCTACATTCAGATGTATCTAGCACTAAAATATGTCTAGATACATCCGAATCTAGACAAATCCAAATCAATTAATTTGGGTCGTATTTTGCTTCCCATAGAGAGCCAAACTGTCAGTGGGTTCAAACAGGTTCCCCTCACCAAGGAAAAAAAAGTAGTTCATAGGCAAAACGTGCTCAAAGCTCAAAAGTAGAGTTCTTACATTTTACCCATTTTGATCCAAGTACAAATCCATGGCTTGATGGTTTGTTTCAGTTTCATGGATAAAATAAATATATAATTAATTATACAGATGAAGAGGGATGTGCAACTCAACAAGGATCTGTCTCCACAAGTGTAGACATCGTTACAAGCAGGCAGAGGGCTCTCAAGGAATACTTTGGTGTACATTATTATTCAACATTCTACTATAGAAGGAATACTTATAAGGCTCTAAATCGAACTGGCAAAACAGAACTCCCTTGGCTGTTCATCAAACTCTGAAGGACGAAAGAACCGACGCAGACCATGGGGCATTGGCCATTTGGGGAACCAACAAGTGAATAACGAAATGACCTGCACATGAATAGGTGTTAACCGGGTGGGTGAGTACAGACTGGAAATAAAATTCACATCTCGACAAGGAAAAGATGAAGGTTTACCTCAAAGTGACAAATGCTGATGAGTTCAAGGAGGCAAGGTGGTCTTGGGGTCCACGTTATTTACATCACCACAAAGAGAAGGGAATGAAGGGATAGATTTCAGGATCAACTTCCTGCCACTCTTGCAGATCGGAGACAATCCAGTACCAATGCGCGGGGGAGATACCCTCTTCTTATTCGGCGACACGACCTTGACAGAAGTTTGAGGAGATAAACCTCCTTTCAGGCTATCTGATGTACCACCACCCCAGACCATTTCTGCAGAATAGTTTTCAAATGGGGAGAGCAGTATGTCAGCCTTCGAAGGAGCTTGAGGGTTGCGTACTCGAGGAGAATGTCCAAGGAGCTTTGTCGAAGATCGTGGCCTCTTGGAGCTTGAAGGCGGAAGAGAAGCCAAGGGTCTGCAAAGAAGAGAAAATTGCCACAAATTTCAGTACCACTGTAGGATTCACATTTGATGGTAACAAATGTGCAAAGGTGTGATACACAAACCTGATACTCATAACTGAAGGTGTAGTCAGTACATTCTCAGCAGGAGCTGGATTAGCAGCTTGGATGATAATGAGCTGATTATCATTCTCGTTTTTTTCTTCCTTCACACAAGCACTATTTTCCTCATCTCCCAGCTTAACTTCGTCCAAGCTCAACAGTGCAACTCCTTCAATGGAAAAATGAACCATCAAATGCTGGCAGCTACTTATGACTGGTAACAAATTATGAACAAGACTAAAACATTTCAACTTTCTGAACTTAACAGTAATGGCTGGAACAGAAGTTTCAGAAAACTATACAAGAAAGTTATATCATGGTCATATATAAACAACTTTGGTTCCACCAAGGTGATTATATATTTTTCTTTTCTTGTTGTTCTATTTGGTGCTACTGCACTTAGAAAAAGATATACAGATATAGTTTATAATGTACTGCTAACATCTTACTAAAACAAAAAAACCGCCATCAGTTCACAAGCTAATCTTCGAATGTCTTGGCAACAGTTAGAAGTAGAAAAATATGTATGAAAAGCAGGCAATTGTACCAACTCCAAGTGAAGCAGTGTAGCCAGGCCTTCTAAATTCGCCACATCGTACAATGATGAAAGTTACAAAATACTGTCAGGAGAGCACATTTCATACAGAATAACATGCAAAATACACTAGCAAATACTAGTACACTCTTGGACCCTGGTCCAAGATTTTCAAGCTGAAATATTAAACTTCAGCTCCAGACAACCAATCGAGCACGTTATTTTAATATGAAGCAATTACTGTCAACCTAAAGCTCTAGAAACCTCTTTTTATTCGCCTAACCTGTGTTGAATAAAAAGCACACAGATGCAACTATGCTCTCTGGTGCATCCAGAAGTTTGCAGATTTATAAGAGAAGCCTATGAATATAAAAGGAACTCACCCTCTCTTCTTCCAAAAGCATTCTTACATCCTTCGCATCTGCAACTTATGGAGCATCCCACGCCACCCTTGATGAAGAGCACAGTAAGATAAATGCAGGCGGGCTAACCAGCTAAGTAAAAAAATATTAAATCATGTGAGAGTAAGAACCTGATAGCATTCACAATATTTTTTCAGACACGATGACTTCTTGCAGTTGCAGCCTCTTTTGTGACGGGCCGAAGCAGGAGTTTTGTTAGAATACTCCTACAGTGTTTGAAAAATGGTAATGAGTGATAGTAAAGGGGAAAAGGGAAGAAAAATATGAAGAAAGGCTCTTACCCCTAACTCCTGACCAGGCTCAGATGTGCGAATTACTTTAGGAGCGAATGCGAGTGGATTACGAGATTCAATCTGCTCTCGAGTAGATAGAACTATTTCCATGTTGGTAGGCTTATTTAGACAGCCTTGACATGAACAGGGTTCTGAACAAAATACTCCAGCATGAAAACACTCACAGTAACTGCATGAGAATTAGCCAATACGTCAATACATTAGATAGAAGGATCACAGGATGAAGTTTTTCTCCCGAACAAGAGCTGCTCTTCGTAACTCTTAAAATGGGCAAACAAAAGTAAATTGGGTGCCAAAACGAGTGTGAACTACTCAAGAGGAGTAAAAAAGGGTAAAACTGACTACAATACACTCTAGATTCATGGCATTTGCTATCACTCTAGATTTCTGGCTTTGCATAAAATACACTCTTAAGTGTAATTTGCCACAACACGTCACACACATCCTTGTACACTTGAGAACCTGGCTACAATACGCTCTAGGTTCATGGCATTTGTTATCACTGCAAATTTCTGGCTTTCCATTTGTATGTTACAGTGCAAGGTTGTGTTATTTCTATCGCTTGATTATTCCACAAACATATTTGTTGTCAAATCTACATATATGTAGTGCTATGCTATGCCATTCAATTCTAGAGGAACATCAGAAGCACGGAACAGCTTGTGTATTATCTCCTATTCTGATGCTAGCTCAAGGTACTGCAGGATAGAGATTCAAAGGAAACATGGATAGCAGTAGGTACAAGAATATTAAATTTCACTGCAAAAATGCTTGATGTTAACATAATAATTCAACAGAACTTGTTACAGTGTATTAGAAAACAAGCAAAAATGAAGGCATCAAGATGCAACGCTAGAATGTAACCAGATGTCCTACAAAGATAATTTCATTTTTCTGGCATAACAAATATAGTCATCCAGAATACTGCTATTTAAGATCACAGATCCCTAGTTTAGTATACTTCAAGTTTCCCTCTTTCATTTGTGTGCCCGCTTGGTTCAAAGAAAGAACTTCTCTGGAAACAAACAAGCACATGTTTCTCATTTTATCAAGCATTGTTCTCTCACAAGAGAAGAACATTGGGGAAAAGGGGAAAAAATAGAGATACCAGTAACGATATTCAGAAGAAACACACACTCCAGATTGGGTATCTAGATTTTAATTCATCTAAATCTGAAGTCAGTTGCATTGTACCCTTACAGTTTTAAACTCTAGCCCAAAAACCATCAAATCGAAAAGCAGATCCCTAAACTTGGCATCGGTTTCACTCTTAATCTAAATCACTCGGAGGCACAATTTGCCCTGCTGCACCGCATGAAGAAAAACTTGGGACTAAATTTTAGTGACCCACAGTGCAATCTCCTCGTTGAAGTGCTCAAAAGTTAGTGATGACAGATCAAACTGCCCTGCATTAGGATATGTGTATATAGTTGGGTGATTAGAAGACCAGATGTGGTAACACATTAAGATACATGTATATGTACATACTTGGGTGACTAGAACACCAAATTTGGTAACACGGGATCTGCAGCTGTATATTTGCCAAGCACACCACAGCTTTCTATTTTAGGCTTACTCATATTGAATTATGCTCATTATTATGTCATCGGAAATGATGGAAATAGGCCTTATAAAATTGCCAGTCATTCTCATGTCAATGCCACCATTCCGTGTCGAACAGTTCAGCGACAGTGAGGCTCCATTTGAGTTATTGTGCTTAACTTTCAGGCTGCTGTGAAAAGCCTATTACTCTGAGGAGAGCAGATTGAAGTTGAAATTTATGTTTTCCTCAAAAAAAAATGAAAATTATATTATCCAACTGTCTTCTTGCATTTTATTAGCACAACAAGTTGTAACTGGGTTATGAAAAGAGCAGCTAACGAGCAACACCAACATATGAACTCATACGTTCCATAGGTGGCAACTCTGGCTAGCCTTTTGTGTGAGCAAGGACAAAAACACAAAAGAGCTTCTATGTGCGCATGGCCAACCCAGTACAGGGTTAAGTCTAGGCCAGTTTCGAACCTAGGGCATTACAATGAGTCAACTAGAAGTTTAAAGAATCATTCGTAATTAGAGGCTTAGAGCAACGAATTTATCTGAACTATTTAGTGCAAAACTAGGAGCACCTCATCAGCATGATAACTCTGTACACCTTCATCTTAGACATCGAGTGCTATAAACAGCACCAGCACATTTAGATAACTAATAGTATTCAAAGTTGCTTTCATGTCAGCATTAATGACATGGCATAGTAGTTGATGAAATCAGAGGAAATGGTACAAGAGACCTTACAGTTTCAAGCATTTTGACTTCTTGCAACTACAGCGCTTGCATGAAGTCCCATCACCATCATCAAACTTGTATCTGCACAGTACTATTGTATTTCCATGATTTGTCCAATGAACTGATGCTGCTGACCTAAAATCATGGGCATAGACATCGTACCTTTTTTTCTTGGGACCAGCCTGAGCAGGCTCATCAGCATTTGCAACCACTATTGGCTGAGAGGAATCTTCATCTGCAGTATTTGGTTCCGATGTTGGTGGAGAAGAACTGACAGCACATGGAAAGTTGCTGGCTTGATTTATAGAAGACTCGGCAGCATGGGGGACTATTTTCTCTTTTACTATTTTCTCTTTTGGTATTGTGGCAAGGGCATTCAGATGCAAACCAATACCAGGCAATGCGCATGGAGGGGTTCTCATAGGCTTTGAGTTGTTATCACCAGAACTAGTTTTGCATCTGGGGGTTGTGTTTGCAAAACTTTGACCTGAGGTCTTCTTCACAGCTTTATTGACAACTCCGGTCTTTTCGTTGAAAAGGCAACGCCTGCGCATAACACGCATATGCTGTGACAAGGCCTGCCAGAACAAGAAAACAAGTTACTGTGATGTGATAAGGACATCGACACTTCAGTCAGATTAAGTATAGCCTTATAGGTAGTAAAAGCAAACAAACACTAGGCAATATATGCAAAGGTCGGATTCATTTATATATTATGAGAAAATGGCTGCTAGAGTGCAGAGAGTTAAACCCTAATCGTAAGTTGTTAATATATTAATAATAGATTGTCAAAATGGAATCAGGATCACCTAAATGGTTTTGTTACAATTTCTCAAGCTTGTGAGTTGTAACATTTCATATACATAACCACTGTTATATCTAGTTAGATAAATAAGAACCCAACTATTATTTACTGTAAGCCGATATGTGAACATGTGCAATTTTTTTCACAATACTTCGATGTATCTTCTCCTAGGAGAATTGTAAACTGAAACCCTGCCATTTTAATGCAATAAAACGCTAAAGTCTGTTGTGTTTTTCTTGAAAAAATTTGCACAACAGCACGAGGTTAGAAGTATACATACATTTTGGTCCATTGGCAAATATTCACAAGGTTCCTCGAGGGCATTACAGATTTGATCATTTGGTACCAACTGACTTTGGCAAGCACCAGGGAGCAATTGGGGGGTATAATCTGTTGCAGACCCTTCAACTGCTCCATCCCAGTAAAGATTAGGATCATCTGCAGCATTGTTCATATAAGAGACACTTGACCCATCAGTCGACAAAGATTTACCAGAGAATGCATTCTCAGCATTTAATGTCTCATTCGCTAACTGTGTCTCTGGCGCAAATGGTGGGGCTAATCTCAGCATATCAATACTTGATTCGTGTGTAATCAAGTAATCCCCATCATATGCCGCAAATCCATCCTCATGTTGTTCAGGTAGTTGGTTTTGATGAACAATTGTCCCAGGTTGTGATGAATCCATTTGATCTGGACCAGTCTGATCAAGGAGGACGTCTTCTAGTTCTGTGCATTCCTGATCTGTACTAAGATCTTTACCATCAGCATTCTGATTCTTATCACATTCTGCAGGACCACCAACGAATTGGATGGTTTGAGGCAATTCACTTGTAGAGTTTGATCTGTCGACAGAAGAATCAATAGGTCCCTCATTTAGATGACAAGTGAAACTGCAGTTCTCTTGAACAATGTTTTTGCATTTAATCATCCTAATCGTACTCCCTAATCGAGTTCTCACACTATTAGGAGAATTCGAATCTTCAGAAAGTTGAACAGAATCATCCCTGGTAAATATGAAAAGACATAGTAAGGCTTAAGCCTAAATGGATTTAACTACGCAGGTTACAAATAAGGCAAATTTACCTTGTCGGGAGTTTAGGTTCCTTTGGAGGATTCACATGTGGTGATGCAAAGATTGAAGAAATAGGAGCTAAGTCCAAAGTCTTGAATAGCTGCCCATTATGTGCTGAAGCTTGAGGCTTATGAGTTGGTATAGGAGATAGATTATTGATAAAATTGAAGACAGGGGAGTCCTGCAGGTAGAGAGAAATCTAATCAGAAAACAAATTACTGGATTTTTTATTGGGGGAATTAAAATGTATATCTCCATGTCACATGTATAAAAGTGAGCTTAGATGCAAAATGGTATTAGATGGTATACAGGCATAATTAAGTTACAAAATCAACAAATGAAAGAACAGTAGGTGAACGCTTAGATGGATCAACCATAGGTTCTACCAAGCAAATACACATGTAAATAGGCATAACAACACCGTCTTGTCTGTAGATCATCTAATGCCCAGTGGTTCACAAACATGTCCCCTCCCCCCAACTGCAGGCCCCATGCAAGGTATCACTCAAGTACTTCAACTAGACTATATCAAATAGCTGGTAAATTCAGGAGAAAATTGCGTAGTGTGGAGCACGGCACAATCAGATCCTAAATTTGTACACTTCAGATAGGATTTTGTTGACCGGATTTAAGAGAGGCCATGGTTAACAGAGTTCTACAATCACAACCAAAAGAATGCAGACAACCAGGTTTCTAGAGCGAAGCCGGCCATACTGCAATTGTATCTATTCTTAATTAGCACAACAATTTCTCCATGATCAAGTAGTCAGGCTAATCAAACTGTCATGTCCAAGCTGAAGGCAGAAGGCTGCAAGCATGAACAGACACAATAACTTGAATTCCCAATAGATACAGTGACCAGCAACCGGACCAAATCGGCAGGCATTGCTGTATGGCACACGGCATATGATCTTAATACTTTTCAATGAAGTAGTAAGGCATTGTGAAGCCGTACATACTGCAATCGTATCCATTCTTAATTAGCACAACAATTTCTCCATGATCAAGTAGTCAGGCTAATCAAACTGTCGTGTCCAAGCTGAAGGCAGAAGATACAGTGACCAATAACCGGACCAAATCGGCAGGCATTGCTGTATGGCACACAGCATATGATCTTAATACTTTTCAATGAAACAAAGAGGGCAATCTAAGCAGGCAGACGACCTCCCCTCCCAGAATCAACAACCGAATCAGTTGATCTGACAATAGTGGCCCCAATTCCCAGGGAGAATGCCAATAGCGTCTCGGGAGATGATTTGATTATTCTGAAATGAAGTCAAACCCCAACCTAAGCCCCTGAATCTCCCCCATCCAAGGATCGCAGAAAGCTAAATGCAGGCTGAATGGAAACCCTAGCCGCGCACCCAAATGCATCCCCTTAAACCTAGCATACCCAACGAATTCAGGCCCCCAATACACACATTAACAAGGCGGGGATCGATTCCCCGCAGTACCAAATCCGCGCACACGCATCCCCGCACCTCAGGACCAAACCGGCCGCCGCGCCCCCCGTTACCCCCAAGCCCTACCCCTCACGATTCGTCCCCCTTGAAAATCAGGGCCCTGGCTGAGACGCGGACCTCGAATCCGGCGGCGGCGGCGGCGCCGGCGCGGGGCCTATCGGGCGTGTCCATCGCGTCTTCCTCAGGCGGCGGCGGCGGCGGCGGCGGCGACCCCCGGTGGGATCTCCCGCATCCGCCCCTCGCTCTACTCTCTCTCTCTACCCTACTCTCTGCCTACCCTACTGGTAGTGACGACGAGTGATGAGTAGCAACGCCACCACCGCTGCGCTGATGATGGTTTTTTACTGGGCCGTGCGCTCCATTCGACCTAAGCTAGATATACTACTGCCACTGCGACTAAAATTGTGTTGCGTGTTTTCGCCCCTGGTCCGCGTGGTCGGGTGGGTGCGCTGCGTTTCGACGGGGCGGGGGAGGCGGCCATGGGCGGGAACCCCATTTTTTCGCCCCGGCAGGTGGGGCGCTGCTGTCGGTGGGCTGTGTGTTTCGGCTAGGACCAATGAGGCAACAAACTATCGTGCCACTTGTTCTAGACTAGAAAAAAGCAACGTGACACCTGTAGAAGGAAACTGTCCACCGGCAGTCCATTTTATCAATGCCCACTCGGAGTAGGCAATTTTGGTTGAAATCTGTACACTCATTTCATAAAGGTAAAATATATTATTATTTTAAAACGGAGGGAGTATATATTTGTCCAGGCTGCCAAATTGATCTCGCGAGGGCGACACGAGCGACGTTCGGAACCCTAGCTCCTGCCGCCTCTCCCCTCCCCTCATCATTCTTGCGTCGTCGAAGTATGCCGTTGGCGAAGCCCGTGCAGCCGACGACGCCACGGGTTTCCTGCGTGCGTTTTTTTGATTATGTTGCAACACCCTCGCCTGATAAGGCTGAGTTCATTTGTATAGTGTCAATCCCTGGATCGGTTCACTGGCACACACAGTACAGATGAATACCAAAGAATTTAACACTGCATCATTATTACATCGAATGATCTAGAATTTACAATTATTACATAGTGCATAGCTCAAGGCTAGCTGAAATATTCAAATAGCATACGGAAGTAGGCTCCATCATTCAATTGCGCCACAAGCGAACAAATGTTGAGCGGAGTACCGCAACCTAGTCGATCACTTAAAATCGGAATATCCTGCAACATAAAAAGTAGCAGCCCCGGAGGGTCAATACTTGGAATGCATGGCAAGTAGGGCTAAGTAAGGAGATAATACACCTAGCATCTAGATGCTTATTTGGCTAGTGGAGCTTTGGCTAGCTTGCATTTTTAAATACCTTTGTCCTACTTTCATAAACCAATTTGATTCACATAAAACCCATTAAGTTTACACATCAAGTTTTAGTGATCAAAAAATAAGGATGAGTGAGAACATGTAGTCTCGATATCTAGCAACTCAATCGTTCGTAACCGGAGACACGGCTAAGTACTTAGTTTTATACCCTGCAGGGGTTTGTACACTTTACCCATGTGACCTGATCAACCCGCTCGTACCACCACACTCATTATGTGTGATGATAGGAAGAAGCCCAAGAAGAGACTGTTCAGGAAGTAGTTTTCCAAACCCCCTGTGCACCGTTCCAACCTAACCATTGACTACATCTTTGGCTATGCTGGGTTCGGGTCACCACGACCTACTAAGTCCAACCAGCCACCTATTTCGTACTAACACATGGTTGCACACGTAATCTACTATAATAAAGAAAACCAATCCTTCTCAGTATCCTGGGTGGCATTTCTCACCATTATTCACACTCTGATGACAAACCAACCACTTTGCCTAGGTAGTTCATTGACATTATGTTGTTTTCAAATAGAGGGAGTGCATATTTGTCCAGGCCGTCAAATTGCTCTCGCGAGGGCGACACGAGCGACGTTCGGAACCCTAGCTCCCAATGCCTCTCCCCTCCCCTCATCATTTTTGCGTCGTCGAAGTATGCCGTTGGCGAAGCCCGTGCAGCCGACGATGCCTCAGGTTTCCTGCGTGCGTTTTTTCGATTATGTTGGGTGTTGGTCGAATAAGTTGTGGTGTAACCTGATAAGGCTGAGTTTTTGTGTATAGCACCAATCCCTGGATCGGTTCACTGCCATACACAGTACAAATGAATACCAAAGAAATTTACAGTGCATTATTATTACATCGAATGATCCAGAATTTGCAATTATTACATAGTGCATAGCTCAAGGCTAGATGAAATATTCAAATAGCATACAAAAGCATAAATAGATAATAAGCTCTATCATTCGATTGCGCCACACGCGAACAAATGTTGAGTGGAGTACCACAACCTAGTCGATCACTCAAAATCAGAATATCCTGCAACATAAAACGTAGCAGCCCCGAAGGATCAATACTTGGAATGTATGGCAAGTAGGACTAAGTAAGGAGACAATACACCTAGCATCTACATGCTTATTTGGCTAGTGGATCTTTGGCTAGCTTGCATTTTCAAATACCTGTGTCCTACTTTCATAAACCAATTTGATTCACAGCAACCCATTAAGTTCACCCATCAAGTTTTAGTAATCAAAAAATAAGGATGAGTGAGAATATGTAGTCTCGATATCTAGCAACTCAATCGTATGTAACCGAGAACACGGCTAAGTACTTACTTTTACACCCTGTAGGAGTTTGTACACTTTACCCACGTGACTTGGTCAACCCGCTCGTACCACCACACTCATTCCGCGTGATGATAGGAAGAAGCCCAAAAGAGACCGTTCGGGAAGTAGTTTCCCAAACCCCCTACGCATCGTTCCAACCTAACCATTCACTACATCTTTGGCCACGCTGGATTCGGGTCACCACGACCTACTAAGTCCAACCAGCCATCCATTTTTTACTGGCACATGGTTGCACATGTAAGCTAATATAATAAAGAAAATCAATCCTTCTCAATACCCTGGGCAGCATTTCCCACCATTATTCACACTCCGATGACAAACCAACCACTTCGCCGGGTTGTTCATTGATATTATGTTGTTTTAGTTGAGCAAAACATATATTCCACCATGGTATAATCACTTCCCCGTCTTTACAGCATGTCTAAGCACATCTACCATATGAGGGCTCAACTACAAGGAATTTCTACACTACTAGGAAAACAGTTATAGGTAATCCGTAACACTGTGCCACACATGCCAGGTAGTGCCCCACGGGAAAATAGTAGTGGCGCACCTGTCATAAGTGCCCCACGGGTAGGTCACTTACCCATGGCGCATGCCCTACATGGTGCGCCACCACTATGTGTGAGCCAGGTGCTAGGGGTCACACCATAGTTACCCGTGGCGCACCCCGTACTAGTGCGCCACGACTATTTTATTACATGTGGCGCACAATTACCTGATGCGTCACGTGTACCAAAACAGCCGTGGCGCACCGTGTATAGTGCGCCAGCACTATGTGCCACCTACCACCCCTTCAAGTAGGCCCAAGCCCAGCGCAAACCACCAGCCAGCCACACACACGCGACGCACACACGCAGCACCCTGATCCAACGCAGTCGATCCCCTCCTCTTTGGCTTCCTCCCTGTTGACCCCCATGCCCCATCATCCCGCGGCCTCGCCCTCTCCTGCAACCGCCGGCTCCGGCGAGTCCCTGCAACGCATACCACCGCCCCAGCAGCCCCTCCACCACCTCTCTCGATCCCATGGTGTGGAACCATGGACCCCCTGCTCCACTGATACGTTGCAAACGTATCTATAATTTTTGATGATCCATGCTTGTTTTATATCTACTTTCTTATGTTTTGTCCACACTTTGGAGTATTTTTACACATTTTCTAGAACTAACCTATTAACAAGATGCCACAGTGCCAGTTGCCTGTTTTCTGCTGTTTTTGGTTCCAGAAAAGCTAGAAAATGAATATTCTTGGAATTGGACGGGACAAAAGGCAAAGTCAATATTTCACTGAGGGGAACACGGGGCTAGAAGACGAGACGGAGAAGGGCCTCGAGGGGGCCACACCCCCTGGCCATGTGGCCTGGCCTAGCCCACGCTTGCGGGGGTGCAGCCGCCTCGGGCACCCCCTTGGCCTCCCCTTTCGCCTATAAGAAGCCTCTGATGCAGAAACCCTAGGTACCGATCAAAATTCCACGAAAGAGTCTGTAGCCGCTGCCATCTCCATCCCTAGATCGGGAGAGATCTGAAGCTCTTCCCGGCACCCTGCCGGAGGGGAGAGATCACCTTGGAGGCCTTCTTCATCATCATGCCTGCCTCCGGTGTGATGCATGAGTAATTCATCCCTGAACTACGGGTCCATGTAGTAGCTAGATGGTTGGTTCTTCTCCTTTGTGCTATCATGTTTAGATCTTGTGAGCTCCATTCATGATCAAGATCATCTTTTTGTAATCCTACATGTTGTGTTTGCGGGGATCCAATGGATATTGAGATGCTATTTCAGATTGATTATTGATTCTATCATGTCTTTGTTATTTGTGATCTTGCATGCTTTCCGTTGTTAGTAGCTATCTTGGCCGAGTAGATGCTAGCAACTCCAAGAGGGAGTATTTATGCTCGATTGTGGGTTCATGCCTCTAGGAATCTGGGGAAGTGACAGAAATCTCTAAGTTACTAGATATGTTGTTGCCACTAGGGAGAAAACAACAATCCTTTGTTCATAGAACAATCGTATTGTTTACTTTACACACTTTGCTTAATGCAATTATCTATTGCTTGCAACTTAATACTAGAGGGGGTTCAGATGATAACCTGAAGGTGGATTATTAGTCATAGATGCAGTTGGATTACGGTATATGTATAATGTTGTAATGCCCGATCAAATCTCATAGGAGTCAAGATGATTAGTATATGCATGTATGCTTTCTCGATGTTTGTCAATTGCCCCGCTGTAATTTGTTCACCCAACATGTCATCTATCTTAAGGAGAATCACCACTAGTGAACTATGGACCCCGGTCCATTCTTTTACCATCAATCTACAACTATTTACTGTTTTATGTTTACTTTCTGCAAGTTATTACTATCTTCCACACAATACGTTTAATCCTTTATTTTCGGCAAAACCAATGAGATTGACAACCTCACTGTAAGTTGGGGGCAAAGTTCTGTGGTTGTGTTGTGCAGGATTCCAAGTTGGAAACAACACCTTGGAGGTGTTTCCTTGCTCCTACTGGTTTGATAACCTTGGTTTCATAACTGAGGGAAAACTTGTTGTTATGCTCATCATACCTTCCTCTTGGGGTTCCCCAGCGAGCTCGAATATATTTTGAGTTATCAAGCTCTTTTTCTTGCAACGTTGCCGGGGAGTCAAGGACATCTTTACAAGGGTAGTCCCTCATAATCAATCTCTTTACTTTGTTTTATTTGTTTTGCTTAGTTTATTTCTGCTTTGTTTGCTTGTTTCTTTATCAAAAACACCAAAAAATAGTTGCACTAGTTTGCTTCTTTATATTAAAAATATAAAAAAATATTATTAGTCCCTATCTTAAGTTGCCATTATGTCTAGCATTGATCCAATCACTATGTCACCTGAGGAATTGATTTTTACTTTCAAACAGGGAATTAAAGAGAGTTTCAAAGAATCTTGGTCTAGAATCTCTGATTTACATGAAAAAAATGAACCTAGAATGACTCATAGCTTGTTTCTTAGCAATTTTTACTTTGGAACTGCTCTTTGCTATAGATATGCTTTGGATGCTGTAGTAGGAGGAGATTTCCTCCAGTGCAATGAGGATGAAGCTTTTTAAGCCATAAAGAAGTTGGTCTTAACATATAACTTGCCTAGCAAATCTGATTCTTCCTTTATAAAACATATTTGCTAGATTGAACACCCTTGAGACCCACACTGCTAGTTTAAAAGAATGCTATAACATGCTTAGAGAGCATCATGATTATGTTCCAATAAATTCTGAACCCACAAAATGGCTTCCTACAGTAAAAATTATTATAAATAATGAAAATTTTCATGCGCTCTGTGATATCATGTCTGAATCCTGTCTTATGCCTAAAGATATCTATGAATCTTCGAATCTTTGGGGACTTTCTAAAGGGGAGAAGAAATATCTCTTGCTAATAATGCCACAATATCACCCATTGGAATAGCTGAAGTAGTGTTTACAAAGATTCTAGGGAAAGTGGTGTCTACTGATTATGTTGTTATTGAATGTGTAGGAAAAGGACAAATTACACTTGGAAGATCCCTACTAAAACTCCTTGGAGCAATAATAGATGTGGAAAAGGGCATCACACACTTTGCTTCTCCACCAAACAATCACATGTTCCCCAAGGATAAGAACAAAGGTAAGAAAGGTAGGGGCAAGAAATCTATTTTTAATGCTTCTTCATTTGAGAATACTTGATTCTTTTCTTTCTTCTTATGCCTAACTTAAAGGTGTTAAAGAAAAGTACTTATTGGGAGATAACCCAAAAGTTTTAGTTGAGTCTTGGAAGTTATTGCTTCAGTAATAACCTCTCCTTATCATTTTTGTGTGGTTTTTGTGCCAAGAGTAACCTCTAATGAGAGAGAAGTAATGCTTGGGAAAGTTGTTGTTCTAAAACAGATTTTTGTGCTTCGCTGTAAAAAATCGTGAAAAATCTCTATACATCGGTTTGAGCTGTAATTTTTTGTGCTTCTTCCCCAGGTTGTTACCCAACTTTCATTAGTTCAAGACCTTTCGATTTGAACAACAAAAGGTCTTCGAAAAAATTGGTTATTACCTGCTGGTCTCTTTTGACAGATTTCTACCATTATTTGCATTTGCCTCTTAATATCTTTCTCTTTGAGTTCTCTTTGATCATTTGAACTTTTTAAAGGAAGTGCTACAGTATCTTTTGTTATAATGGAAGTTTTACTTGTGTTGAAACTGAACCAAAATACTTATTATCTTGAGTACACTAATGTTGCTAATGAAGATTGCGTGAAGTTTTGTATGAAGGAAATTTTTAAGTGTAGGGCAGAGTAATTTGATGAGATGAAGAATGGACAAAATCTCAAGCTTGGGGATGCCACCCGTGTCACCCCCAGAAATAAGTACAAGTGTCAAAGCTCGGGGATTCCCAAGGCATCCTCTTCTTCATCAATAAAAATCTCAGGTTTCTTCCAAACACTTCATTTTTATTGTTTCATGCATAGTTGTGTTGTTCTTGGAGAGTCTTTGTTTCCGTTTTTGGTTTTAGTTTGCTTAGTTTTCTTAGTTTGCTTGAATAAATTGGTTGGACCCCCTCATTCATACATTAGTTTTCAAATAAGTTGGTTTGGATTGGAAAAGAGTAGGAAAAATTCATGCTTAAGTGGTAAAAGGAGCTTATTTTTGACTGTGGCCTATGCTTTGTCATGTCATGCTTGATAATGTTTTGGCTTTATGCTTAGTGATTTTTGCTGTAGCATGACATGTTATAAACAATTGAGATTGCTTAATGTGCCTTAAAAGAATCATGCGTTGTTTTAGCATATTAAAGCATAGTATTGTGGTATTCTCTTTTGATGCTTTATTTGGGTTGACTTGGCGCATGCTCACACCATGTTAAGACTATCCCAAGTCACCATAGCCTCTATGATCCTTTAGTTTTCGACTTGTAATATCACTTTATGCTTTAATTAATGATGTTTTGTCGCTTTGCATGATTATGGCCATTATTGCTCTCTTAGTTGGTCGCCCCCAATCTTTTGTATATGGTTCAATCGATCACGAAGTCATCGTTGAGTATGTGGGAGCCATTATGGATCTCCAAGTCCAGCTGATGGTTATTGATAGGAGATGTGTCTCTATCATGTCTACATATTCACGAACCGTAGGGTGACACACTTAAGGTTCGAAGTTGTTTTAAGTAGATATGGAATGTGCGTTGGAGACCGAATGTTGTTCGGAGTCTCAGAATAGATCCGGGACATCACGAGGAGATCCAGAATTGTCCGGAGAATAAGATTCATATATAGGGGATCATTTTCTGAGTTAGGAAATGTTCCGGAGTATTTGTATGAGGGTTCTAGAAGGTTTCGGAATGTTTCGGAAGGTTCTGGAAGGTTTCTTGGAGTTTGCTTGAAAACCAAGGAAGGGATCAAAGGAGTCCTGGTGGGTTAAGACTAGGAGTCGTGGGGGAGGAGGACTCCTCCCCCCCCTCCCCAATCCGCCGGCCCTAGAGGAGGGGCTCCCCCTCCCCAAGGCGCCCTCCCCCCTTAAATAGAAGGGCAGGGGCGCCCCCTCCAAGCTCTCTCCCATAACTCCAATCTCTGCCGCCTCTCTCCTCCTCCTTTCTTCTGCACAGGCATAGGCGAAGCCCTGCAGAATTCTCTACTCCACCACCACCACCACGCCGTCGTGCTGCTGGGATTCCGTGGAGAAGATCTACTACCTCCGCTGCTCGCTAGAACGAGGAGAGGAAGGTCTGCTTTGACTCCGCACGTGTGACCGACTGCGGAAGCGCTGCCGAAATGCGGCGCCGGAAGGATCGCCCACTTGACCGACTGCGGAAGCGCTGCTGGAACGCGACGCCGGAAGGATCGTCCACACGATCTTGAGATCGGCAAGTGATCGACTACATCAACCACGAGATCTAATCTCGTTAACGCTTTCGGATCTACGAGGGTTAGTTCCTATCTATCTCGTTGCACATGTCTAATAGATTAGATCTTGGCTTTTATCTAGATTAGATCTGGGTTTTGTGCGTTCTTGTGGTAGAATTTTTTTGTTTTCCATGCTACGAACCCATCACCTTGGACTCCAGCAGTGTGCGCGGCTCCCTCACGATGGTGTTCCGTGTTCATCAACGCCGCCCCGCCCATGCCCTGCCTCCGGTCTGCCCGCTAGGGTTAGGTCAGCAGGATGGATGTTGCCTCCCACTGTGTTGAGCATCGTCGTCGATTTGGATAAGCAGAGGTGTTTTCAGGTGGACTCATCTGTTCGCTCTTGCATGCCACCGGCCACGGCTCTACCCGCTACTGCCCACCGCCTCCTGCAACCAGCTGTTTCCCGATGAGGCCCTCCCCCTTCTCCCCCGTGTATTATTCTTGCAGAGAAATGTTTATTTTCCATGTCGAATATGTGTAAGCAAGCAGTGGAGAAACCGTCAGTGTGGAACATGTGTAAGCAAGTTCATATTGATTTACTAAACACCCCCTTTGATTTAGCTTTAGTAATTTGATTTGCTGCGTATAGTTATTTTCTTCTCATATCCATATCCATCAGTGTGGTTCCTTTGTATTGTACTGTACATTGCAACTTGGATGTAAAAATTCAAGTTTTGTCTTCAGTATGGTCATGTGTGATGGTCAACCATTTGTAGCTATTTTCTATTCTTCCGCACTGTCTTCAGAACTTCAGTGAAAATCCATGTTCATCAGGAGTATTAATTTTGCAGGTGTGTAATGTAAATACACTTCTTTTTTATATGAACCCAGTGTTTCTTCTTCTAACAATCCACATCAAAATATGATTCGTGAACCAGGGATGCTGGATATCCCCATTAGAGAGCAACCTACATCTATCGTCATTTGGTTTCCTGACTGTTGTCAAGAACTCATACAAGAATACTCAAATAATTAGAAAAAGCAACGCTTCATTCAGACTAACCAGCTTTTAGCTTGCATAGTAGTCTAGTAATTTTCCCCACAGCCAAAGTGGTCAATGGATGTTCACGTGTCTCAAACAAAACTCCAAGTTTTTCAATGGCATATGCATTCATTTGGTAAAGATAATTAGGCTAAGTATGAATGGTCCATCTCATAACTGGATAGCTATAGTGAGTTCCA
The DNA here is from genome assembly GCA_910589775.1 of Avena eriantha. Classification (NCBI taxonomy): domain Eukaryota; kingdom Viridiplantae; phylum Streptophyta; class Magnoliopsida; order Poales; family Poaceae; genus Avena; species Avena eriantha. The sequence goes on along the minus strand of OU342743.1, from coordinate 127,619,073 downwards.
TTGTTCTTTGACCCTTCCTAGAATTTTTTTGTTAGATGTTTAGAACATGGCAATACATTCTGGTATATTTCAGTTCTTGTCAATGAGTGCCTGTTTGTTTCCTGTGGCACTGCTTATTTTCTTGTATTATTTTTCTGACGAAGTTCCTTTAATATTTGTAGGTGACCAAGTCCATTTTGTTTCATACGCGACAATCCTAGCACCATTTGATATGCCGCCTCGCTGCCTCACTTTAGTGGTGATGTACTGGTGGGATGTTGTTGTTGTGATGACATTGTCGTGCCGCCAACTTCCACCTCGACCCCGGCGAGACGGTGTTGCTATAGCAGTGCAACCTCGGAGTCGACTGCGATGACTACAATGCCTCCGCTTCAGGTAATTACTCATGTGACCAGCCCTCGAGCCGATGAACTAATGTAGGTGTAGTAGGATTATTGTGATCTCCTGGTTGTGGTGGTGTTTGTGAGCTACTAGTGATGACCCCTTGCTAGTTAAGCACTTATTCAAGTGATATATGAGATGTGCTAAGTGTGGTGCCTCAAGCATGTGTGGCTCTTTTTGATCTTGCTTGATTTCTTGGCTAGCCAATGATGCAAAGACCAAGGCATTTATTCTTGATAAGAATAGATGTTGCTAGTTTAAATATTAGCTTCTACTGTTGTGATCTTGGTTGGCTTTGTGTGTGGAATCATCATATTAGATGATCTAGTATGTAAAATAGTTTGGAACAACCCCTGCCTATGATGCAAAAGGCTAAGGCCCTTATCTTCATAGGAACATATGATACAGTTGATTTGGTCTAAAGAAATTGATGGAATGTGAGGAGGATAACTGATTTATGATAAGAAAATATGCTACAATTGTGTCCCTGCCAATGATGCACAAGGATGAAGCCCTATTCTTTTGTGTGCAGGCTTATGGAGAAATTTATAAGAACAGATGCGGCCATGACCTCCCCTCCTCCGGCATGGGGACGGCGGCTCCAACAAGGCGATGGCTTTCACCGCTACGGCCACGACCTCCCGCACCTCCCCTGCGGTGGTAGGCCGTGGCCATGACCACCTGCCCGCGACGAGGCGACGGCGGCGGCGGTGACGGGACCAGATGTCATGTCCTTGATGGCTTCTTTGTTTCTTTTTAGGGTGTTCTGTGTAAATGTGCATTGTAATAATTATTTTTGTTTCCCAGAAGTCTTAGGCATGGCGTGATGTCTACGCACTTCTATTCTTGTAGACAGTTGTTGGGCCTCCAAGTGCAGAGGTTTGTATAACAGCAGCAAGTTTTTCCTTAAGTGGATCACCCAAGGTTTATCGAACTCAGGGAGGAAGTGGTCAAAGGTATTCCCTCTCAAGCAACCCTGCAATCAAGATACAAGAAGTCTCTTGTGTCCCCAACACACCCAATACACTTGTCAGGTGTATAGGTGCACTAGTTCGGCGAAGAGATAGTAAAATACAGGTGGTATGGATAATTATAAGTGGTAACGGTGATAGAAAATAGCTTGATGGCGTGGAAAAGACTAAAGGAAAACTGAAATAAAGATAGAAGCAAGCAAACATGTAACAAATCTAGTAGCAAATGGTGTTTCAGTGCTTAGAAACAAGGCCTAGGGATCATACTTTCACTAGTGAACATGCTCATATAAATATATTCTTCTTTATGATACTACGCTGAACTACTCTCCGGTTGGACACTCTAATCGTTGGTAGGGCTATAACAACACACCTCAAAGTAAGCCTTTCCCATCTAGAAAACCCCACACTGTCACCTTGAGTACTAGATGAGTCCAACAAACACCACAATTTCATAAAGATATCCAACTCCAAATATAACTCATAACAAGTATTTGTAATCTCTAGCCTAAGTGCCACCATGGTGAGCACGCTGTCACTTTCACACACATGGGGAGAGCAGAGATCTATTAAGCACTTGAGTAGCAAGGTAGATCTAATTAATTACAAAGCTCATGATCACAATATGATCATGCATAGGGAGAGAGAGATGAACACATAGCTACCGGTAGAACCCTTAGCCTCGAGAGAGAACTACTCCCTCCTCATCATTGGAATCAGCAACGGTGATGGATATGGTGGTGGAGATCGATGGAGATGGCTTCGGGGGCACTTCTCCGTCCCGGCAGGGTGCCGGAACAGAGACTTTCTGTCCCCCGAATCTCCTCTTCGGTGGCGGCGGCGCTGCGGAACTTTTCGTGGCTGGATGATTGACTATCTAGGGTTTATGCCTCGGGAGGCTTCTTATAGGCCAGAGGGCAAGGTCGGTGGGTGGCCAGGGGGCCCACACCATGCCCTGGCACGGCCTGGGGTGACCCGCTCCATGGGGTGGTGTAGCCACCCTGTGGTCCCTCTCCGACTCTCCTTCTGGCTCCGTGAGTCTTCCGGGAAAATATCAACTTTGGCTTTTGTCCGGTCCAATTCCGAGAATATTGATTTTGTGACTTTCCTGGAACCAAAAACAACAGAAAATAGGCAACTGGCACTGTGGCTCTTGTTAATAGGTTAGTCCAAGAAATCATATGAAAAGTACTCCAAAGTTGGAACAAAACATAAGAAAATAGATAAACCAAGCATGGAACATCAAAAATTATAGATACGTTTGCAACGTATCAACATCCCCAAGCTTAACTCCTGCTCTTCCTCGAGTAGGTAAGTGATAAAAAATAATAATTTTTGAGGTGACAAACACCATCATAAACTTGATAAAAGTATTTGTAAAACATTCAAAGCTGGGATCATAGTACTTCAATCATAACATGAAAGACAAGGTTCTAGCAATAAGACAAAGAAACTATGATGCAACATGAAAAGGCACAAACAAAAGATTCATGAATAACAATGCTTTGCAAGACATTTGTTTGTTTCACATAAAGAAAACATAGCATAATAGCATTCAGCTTGTCCCTCGTAGAGTAGCAAATATAAATGCATAGGACACCTTCAAAGTTTATAAGAGTGACTAGATACAAATAGTTTAAAACAATCATCAATCAACTAGTCTTGGGACAATGCACACAGAACTAAGAATGGCCACTGATACATTGCAAACGTATCTATAATTTTTGATGTTCCATGCTTGGTTTTATCCACTTTCTTGTGTTTTGTTCCAACTTTGGAGTACTTTTCATATGTTTTGTTGGACTAACCTATTAACAAGAGCCACAGTGCCAGCTGCATGTTTTCTGCTGTTTTTGGTTCCAGGAAAGTCAGAAAATGAATATTCTCGGAATTAGACGGGACAAAAGCCAAAGTGCCTATTTTTCTGGAAGGGATCAAGTGCCACAATACGAGACGGAGCAGGGCTAGGGGCCGGCCACACCACCTGGCCGCGCGGCCAGGCTGGGCCCGCGCCAGGGGGTGGTGTGGTGGCTCCCGGCACCCCCTCGGCCTGTCCTTCCGCCTATATATTTCCCTCGGGACGAAAACCCTAAGGACCCGATCAAAAATCCAGGAAAGATTCTGTAGCCGCTGTTATCTCCATCCCTAGATCGTGAGGGATCTGAAGCTCTTCTCGGCACCCTGCCGGAGAGGGGAATTCACCCTGGAGGCCTTTTTCATCACCATGCAAGCCTTCGGTGTGATGCGTGAGTAGTTCATCCTTGGACTACGGATCCATGTGGTAGCTAGATGGCTGGTTCTCCTCCTTTGTGCTTTCATGTTTAGATCTTGTGAGCTCCGTTCATGATCAAGATCATCTATTTGTAATTCTGCATGTTGTGTTTGCGGGGATCCGATGGATATTGAGATGCTATTTCAGATTGATTATTGATTCTATCATGTCTTTGTTATTTGAGATCTTGCATGCTTTCCGTTGTTAGTAGCTATCTTGGCCAAGTAGATGCTAGCAACTCCAAGAGTTAGTATTTATGCTCGATAGTGGGTTCATGCCTCTGGTAATCTGGGAAAGTGACAGAAATCTCTAAGGTACTAGATGTGCTATTGCTACTAGGGAGAAATAACAATCCTTTGTTCATATAACAATCGTATTGTTTACTTTACACGCAGTTCGTAAAGCAATAATATGTTGCTTGCAACTTAATACTTGAGGGGGTTCGGATGATAACCTGAAGGTGGATTATTAGTCATAGATGCAGTTGGATGGCGGTCTATGTATTATGTTGTAATGCCCAATCAAGTCTTAGAGGAGTCAAGATGATTAGTATATGCATGTATTGCTTTCTCGGTGTTTGTCAATTGCCCCGCTATAATTTGTTCACCCAGCATGTTATCTATCTAAGGAGAGCCACCTCTAGTGAACGATGGATCTCGGTCCTTGTCTCTTACATATAATCTACAATCTTTTACTGCTTTGTGTTTACTTTCTGCAAACTTTTACTTCTTTCCATTTGATACGTTTAATCCTTTGTTTTCCGCAAAACACGGTGAGATTGACGACCTCATCGCAAGTTGGGGACAAAGTTCTGTGGTTGTGTTGTGCAGGTCTCCACGTTGCTACTAGCACCGGTAGTGCGCCCTGCCAAAGATCAGCTAGTAACACCTTTGGGGTGTTTACTTGCTCCTACTGGTTCGATTAAACCTTGGTTTCATAACTGAGGGAAAACTTGCTGTTGTGCTCATCGCACCTTCCTGTTGGGGTTCCCAACGAGCTCTACGTCGAACGACGAGCACATCAAGATTTTCTGGCGCCGTTGCCGGGGATTCAAAGACATCTTCACAAGGGGAGTCCGTCATAACCAATCTCTTTACTTTGTTGTTTTTGTTTTTCTTTTTGCTTTGTTTGCTTGTTTCTTTATCAAAAACACAAAAAACAGTTTTGCAAGTTTGCTTTCTTATTTGAAAACCCAAAAAATGACTACTCTTGAAAACACTAAGTTGTGTGACTTTACTAGCACCAACAATAATGATTTTATGAGCACACCTTTTGCTCCACCTGTGGCTGAAAATACTTTCTTTGAGATAAAACCTGCTTTACTCAATCTTGTTATGAGAGAGCAATTTTCTGGTATTGGTAATGAAGATGTTGCTTCCCATCTAAATAACTTTGTTGAACTTTGTGAGATGCAAAAGCATAGGGATATAGATGGTGATATTACTAAACTGAAATTGTTTCCTTTCTCTTTGAGAGGAAAAGCTAAAGAATGGTTGAATTCCTTAACTAGGAATAGTATTGATTCATGGACTAAGTGCAAAGATGCTTTTATTGGAAAATACTATCCTCCTGCTAAGATTATATCCATGAGAAGTGAAACAATGAAGTTTAAACAACTTGATAATGAGCATGTTGCTCAAGCTTGGGAAAGAATGAAATCTTTGGTAAAGAATTGTCCCACTCATGGACTGACTGCTTGGATGATCATCCAAAAAAATTATGCAGGATTGAACTATTCTTCAAGGAACCTATTGGATTCAGCTGCTGGAGGTACCTTTATGACCATCACTTTGGGTGCTGCAACAAAACTTCTGGACAATATGATGGTTAATTATTCTGAATGGCGTACTGAGAGAGCTCCACAAGGTAAGAAGGTAAATTCTATTGAGGAAACCTCCTCCTTGAGTGATAAGATTGATATTATTATGTCTATTCTTGTTAATGGGAAAGCCCATATTGATCCAAATAATGTTCCTTTAGCCTCTTTGGTTGCTCAAGAAGAGCAAGTTGATGTGAACTTCATAAGAAATAACAATTTTGGCAACAATGCTTATGGTAATAATGCTTATAGGAACAATTTTGGTAACAACAATTATAGGCCCTACCCTCCTAGTAATACTTATGGCTATAATGGCAAACCTGAATTACCTAGTGAAGGAAGAATTTTAGAAGTTGAAAGAGCCACTAAAAACTTCATGCAAATGCAATATGAGCAAAATAAACTATGGAGGAACAATCTATCATTTTGAAGAACATTAGCCATCAACTTGAGTCTAAATAGGGAAATTCCTAGTTTACAACTGAAACTCTCTAATGCTGAAAGAAATATATCATCTTTGTCTGAAGCTCAATCTTCATTGATTAATAAAATGGCTGCTAAACCTGAAACTAATGAGAATCCCTTTGCAGCTACCAATGCCATACAAGTAAGAATTGATGAAAATGTTAGACTATTAGTTGAATTACATGCTAAGTGGGAAAGAGAAGATGAAATTGCTAGAAACATTAGTGTTTCTACTATTACCACCACTAGTGTTGAGGTTAGTAATAGTTCTACTACTTTAGATGATAAAGTTGATTTTGATCTTGATGGTTGTAATATCTCTGAAGTTATTAAGTTCCTACAAAAGCTTGCTAAAAGTCCTAATGCTAGTGCTATGAACATGGCTTTTACAAAACACATTACTGATGCTCTCATAAAGATTAAAGAAGAAAAGATGAAACATAAAGCTTCTATTCCTATAAAGCAAGAAGATGGTTGGGAACCCATCATTAATATGAAAGTGAATAACTTTGATTTCAAAGCTTTGTGTGATCTTGATAGTAGTGTTTCTATTATGCCTAGAAGGATTTATGATATGCTTGATTTGCCTCCTCTTGAAGATTGTTATTTGAATGTCCCACTTGATGCTAATGCTAAAAAGAAACTCATGGGGAGTCTTAATTATGTTCTTATTATGGTTAATGATTCCTATGTCCCCGTTGATTTCTATGTTTTGGATGTTGAATAGAATGCTTCTTGTCCTATTACTTTGGGAAGACCTTTTCTTAGAACTGTTGGTGCCATCATTGATATGAAGGAAGGCACCATTAAATATCAACTCCCACTCAAGAAAGGTATAGAACACTTCCCTAAAAAGAGAGAAAAGATTTCTTTTGCTTCTCCTATGAAAACAAAATTTGTTCTTAATGCTTCTTCATTTGAGAACACTTGATTCTTTCTTTGCTTCTTATGCCTAACTTAAAGGCGTTAAAGAAAAGTACTTATTGGGAGATAACCCAAAAGTTTTAGATGAGTCTTGGAAGTTATTACCTCTGTAATAACCTCTCTTTATCCTTTTTTTTTGCTTTTTGTGCCAAGAGTAACCTCTAATGAGAGTGAAGTAATGATTGGGAAAGTTGCTGTCCCGAAATAGATTTTTGTGCTTCACCGTACAAATTCGTGAGAGATATCTGTATGCAGGATTGGGATGTACTTTTTTGTGCTTCTGACCCAGGTTGTTATCTAACTTTCGTTAGTTCAACACTTTTTTATTTGAGCAACAGAAGGTCTTCGAAAAAATTCGTCTTTACCTGTTGGTCTGTTTTGACAGATTTCTGCCATTTTCTGCATTTACTTCTTGTGGGTTCCTTTTTGAGTTCTTTTGGGGAATTGAGATTTTTGAGGGAAGTTCTACAGTAGCTAGTGTTATAATGGAAGTTTATTTGGTGTTAGAACTGAACCTTAAGACTTATTTATCTTGAATGCACTAATGTTGCTAATGAGATTGTGTGAAGTTTTGTATGAAGGAAAAAATTCAGGTGTATGGAAGGAATGAGTAATGAGATCAAGCATGGACTAAATCTCAAGCTTGAGGATGCCACGCGTGTCACCCCAAGAAATATCCAAGAAGTACAAGCGTCAAAGCTTGGGGATGCCCAAGGCATCCCCTTCTTCATCAATAAAAATCCCAGGTTTCTTCCAAACGCTTCATTTTTATTGTTTCATGCACAGTTGTGTTTTTCTTGGAGCGTCTTATTTTTCGTTTTCGTTTTGGTTTTTGTTTGCCTTGGTTTGCTTAGTTTTCTGAATAAATTGGTTGGACCCCCTCTTTCATACATTGGTTTGCAAATAGTTTGGTTTGGTTTTGAAAAGAGTAGGAAAGTTCATGCTTTTGTGGTAAAAAGAGCTTGTTTTTGACTGTGGCATATGCTTTGTCAAGCCATGCTTGATATTGTTTTCGCTTTATGCTTAGCATTCTTTGTTGTAGCATGACTTGTTATAAACAATTGAGATTTCTTAATGTGCCATGGATGAATCATGCGTTGTTTTAGCATATTAAAGCATAGTATAGTGGTATTCTCCTTTGATGCTTTATTTGGGTTGACTTGGTGCATGCTCACACCATGTTATGACTATCTCAAGTCACCATAGCCTTTAAGATCCTTTAGTTTTCAACTTGTAGTATCACTTTATGCTTTGATCAATGATGTTTTGTCGCTCTCCATGATTATGGCCATTATTGCTCTCTTAGTTTGTCGCTCCCAGTCTTTTGCTAGCCTCCACAACAAAGTATGAGTTCCACTCATGCATCCAACTCCCTAAACCAAGTTATTCCAAAGAGTCCACCATACCTACCTACTAGCTTATGCTATTCTAAGTATATTCATGCTTTTTTTTACCTTCCACTTGTTATGAGAAAACTAGTGATTAAAGCTCTCACGAACTTGATGGCACACTTTACTTTATTGCCTCTAATAAACTTGAACCATTGAGTCCTTCTTTGTTGCGTATATGCTAGCGCTTTAGAAGTTGAAATTATCAGAACCATGTACCATGGGGAACGCTTTCAACATTGCACTTGTACTTTGTACCCCGTTGATATCATGTTCTTTTGCTTACGGATCCCGGCGGTGTGAAATAAAAGTGGAACTTGTAAGATCATGGAGTTTGTATGTGTGTTAGAGAAACGCCTGGGCCGCTAGACTAAGCCATGCCTAATCATGGTGGAAACTTGCAGCATCACCATAATGAGCACTCTATGAAGCATCCTCAATAAAAACCTATGCAAATAGCAAATAAAAAGATCGCTGAGATGCTCATTGTCTGCTTGCCTTATTATTTTGATTATGGGAAAGCTTCCGTATCATGTGCAAGGGGTACCCCATTGGCGGTTCTTAATGATACACATATACTTACAATGACAAGAGCTTACTCGTGACTAAAGTTTAGTAGCATGAGGATCGGTCTACGTAAGTAAGGGGCATGAGATTTCGGTTTATAACTTGTCAAGCATATCCTCTTAGTTGTGTCACTTTAACCTTAATCACCTTCAAGATGCTTATGATAGGGCAATGAGAGCTAAAAACTACAAGTACCATAATTTTTAGAAGCTCTTTATGAGACTTGAATCCCTACTTCCTTTTACAAAAGGCCTTTCTTCCACCATTATATTGAGTCTCCACCTTCTATCTTTATGCATCTACTTTGAGAGCATAGGGGTCATTCTTAGTTCTATGTGCATTGTCCCAAGACTAGTTGATTGATGCATACTTTGATATTGCTTGTTTTAAACTACTGTATCTAGTCACTCTTATGAACTTTGAAGGTGTCCTATGCATTTATATTTGCTACTCTATTGAGGGACAAGCTGAATACTATTATGCTATGTTTTCTTTATGTGAAAAAAACAAACGTCTTGCAAAGCATTGTTATTCATGAATCTTTTGTTTATGCCTTTTCATGTTACATCATATTTTCTTTGCTTATTGCTAGAACTTTGTCTTTCATGTTATGATTGAAGTACTATGATCCCAGCTTTGAATGTTTTGCAAATACTTTGATCAAGTCTTTGATGGTGCATGTCACCTCAAAAATTATTCTTTCTTTTTATCACTTACCTACTCGAGGACGAGCAGGAGTTAAGCTTGGGGATGTTGATACATTGCAAATGTATATATATTTTTTGATGTTCCATGCTTGGTTTTATCCAATTTCTTGTGTTTTGTTCCAACTTTGGAGTACTTTTCATATGATTTCTTGGACTAACCTATTAACAAGAGCCACAGTGCCAGCTGCCTGTTTTCTGCTCTTTTTGGTTCCTGGAAAGTCAGAAAATGAATATTCTCGGAATTGGACGGGACAAAAGCCAAAGTGCCTATTTTTCCGGAAGGGATCAAGTGCCAGAATACGAGACGGAGAAGGGCCAGGGGCCGGCCACACCACCTGGCCGCGCGGCCAGGCTGGGCCCGCGCCAGGGGGTGGTGTGGTGGCTCCCGGCACCCCCTCGGCCTCTCCTTCCGCCTATATATTGCCCTCGGGACGAAAACCCTAAGGACCCGATCAAAAATCCACGAAAGAGTCTGTAGCCGCCGTCATCTCCATCCCTAGATCGGGAGGGATCTGAAGCTCTTCCTGGCACCCTGCCGGAGAGGGGAATTCACCCTGGAGGCCTTCTTCATCACCATGCAAGCCTCCGGTGTGATGCGTGAGTAGTTCATCCTTGGACTACGGATCCATGTGGTAGCTAGATGGCTGGTTCTCCTCCTTTGTGCTTTCATGTTTAGATCTTGTGAGCTCCGTTCATGATCAAGATCATCTATTTGTAATTCTGCATGTTGTGTTTGCGGGGATCCGATGGATATTGAGATGCTATTTCAGATTGATTATTGATTCTATCATGTCTTTGTTATTTGAGATCTTGCATGCTTTCCGTTGTTAGTAGCTATCTTGGCCAAGTAGATGCTAGCAACTCCAAGAGTTAGTATTTATGCTCGATAGTGGGTTCATGCCTCTGGTAATCTGGGCAAGTGACAGAAATCTCTAAGGTACTAGATGTGCTGTTGCTACTAGGGAGAAAACAACAATCCTTTGTTCATAGAACAATCGTATTGTTTACTTTACACGCAGTTCGTAAAGCAATAATCTGTTGCTTGCAACTTAATACTGGAGGGGGTTCGGATGATAACCTGAAGGTGGATTATTAGTCATAGATGCAGTTGGATGGCGGTCTATGTATTATGTTGTAATGCCCAATCAAGTCTCAAAGGAGTCAAGATGATTAGTATATGCATGTATTGCTTTCTCGGTGTTTGTCAATTGCCCCGCTGTAATTTGTTCACCCAACATGTTATCTATCTTAAGGAGAGCCACCTCTAGTGAACTATGGATCCCGGTCCTTGTCTTTTACATACAATCTACAATCTTTTACTTTTTTGTGTTTACTTTCTGCAAACTTTTACTTCTTTCCATTCGATACGTTTAATCCTTTGTTTTCCGCAAAACACGGTGAGATTGACAACCTCATCGCAAGATGGGGACAAAGTTCTGTGGTTGTGTTGTGCAGGTCTCCACGTTGCTACTAGCACCGGTAGTGCGCCCTGCCAAAGCTCAGCTAGTAACACCTTTGGGGTGTTTCCTTGCTCCTACTGGTTCGATTAAACCTTGGTTTCATAACTGAGGGAAAAATTGTTGCTGTGCTCATCGCACCTTCCTCTTGGGGTTCCCAACGAGCTCTACGTCGAACGACGAGCACATCAGCCACTATGCTCTCAAAATAGGTGCATAAAGGTAGAAGGTGGAGACTCAATTTAATGGTGGAAGAAAGGCCTTTATAAAAGGAAGTAGGGATTCAAGTCTCATAAAGAGCTTCCAAAAATTATGGTACTTATTAGCTTCAGCTCTCATTGCCCCTTTCATAAGCATCTTGAAGGTGATTAAGGTTAAAGTGACACAACTAAGAGGATATGCTTGACAAGTTATAAACCGAAATCTCATGCCCCTTACTTACGAAGACCGAACCTCATGCTACTCAACTTTAGTCACAAGTAAGCTCTTGTCATTGTAAGTACATATGTATCATAAAGAACCGCCAATGAGGTACTCCTTGCACATGATACAGGAGCTATCCCATAATCAAAATGACAAGGCAAGCAGACAATGAGCATCTCAGCGATCTTTTTATTTGCTATTTGCATAGGTTTTTATTGAGGATGCTTCATAGAGTGCTCATTATGGTTATGCTGTAAGGTTTCACCATGATTAGGCATGGCTTAGGCTAGCGGCCCAAGCGTTTCTCTAACACACATACAAACTCCATGATCTTACAAGTTCCACTTTTATTTCACACCGTCGGGATCCATAAGCAAAAGAACCTGATATCAACGGGGTACAAAGTACAAGTGCAATGTTGAAAGCGTTCCCCATGATACATGGTTCTGCTAATTTCAACTTATAAAGCGCAAGCATATACGCAACAAAGAAGGACCCAATGGTTCAAGTTTATTAAATGCATAAAGTAAAGTGTGCCATCAAGTTCGTGAGAGCTTTAATTACTAGTTTTGTCATAACAAGTTTAATTTGGAAGGTAAACAAAAACATGAATATACTTAGAATAGCATATGGTATTAGGTAGGTATGGTGCACTCCTTGGAATAACTTGGTTTAGGGAGTTGGATGCATGAGTGGAACTCATACTTAGTTGCGGAGGCTAGCAAAAGACTGGGAGCGACAAACTAAGAGAGCAATAATGGCCGTAATCATGCAGAGCGACAAAACATCATTGATCAAAGCATAAAGTGATACTACAAGTTGAAAACTAAAGGATCATCAAGGCTATGGTGACTTGAGATAGTCATAACATGGTGTGAGCATGCACCAAGTCAACCCAAATAAAGCATCAAAGGAGAATACCACTATACTATGCTTTAATATGCTAAAACAACGCATGATTCATCTAGGGCACATTAAGAAATCTCAATTGTTTATAACAAGTCATGCTACAACAAAAAATACTAAGCATAAAGCGAAAACAATATCAAGCATGGCATGACAAAGCATATGCCACAGTCAAAAACAAGCTCTTTTTACCACATAAGCATGAACTTTCCTACTCTTTTCCAAACCAAACCAAACTATTTGAAAACCAATGTATGAAAGAGGGGGTCCAACCAATGTATGAAAGAGGGGGTCCAACCAATTTATTCAGAAAACTAAGAAAACCAAGCAAACGAAAAACCAAAACGAAAACGAAAAAGAAGACGCTCCAAGAACAACACAACTGTGCATGAAACAATAAAATGAAGCGTTTGGAAGAAATCTGGGATTTTTATTGATTGAGAGGGGGAAATCTAGCGAAATTTCCAACAACTTTGTAGTTGAAGAGTTTTCCGTTTGATGCCGTCTTCGACCTGGAACGTGACCATCTTCAAAAAGAGTTCTGAGACAGATTTCTGGAAAATCCCAATTTGACTCCAACAAGGTTTCCACTTGTATTCTTGGTAATTCCTACACATCAAAGTGTAAAACAAGAATATTGTGCACTTTTGCATTTATTAGTAGGTTATTCCAAGAAATCATATGAAAAGTACTCCAAAGTCTGGGCAAAACAAAAGAAAGTAGATAAAATGAAGCATGGAACATCAAAAATTATAGATACATTTACAATGTATCAACATCCCCAAGCTTAACTCCTGCTCGTCCTCGAGTAGGTAAGTAATAAAAAGAAAGAATAATTTTTGAGGTGATATGCACCATCAAAGACTTGATCAAACTATTTGCAAAACATTCAAAGCTAGGATCATAGTACTTCAATCATAACATGAAAGACAAAGTTCTAGCAATAAGCAAAGAAACTATGATGCAACATGAAAAGGCACAAACAAAAGATTCATGAATAACAATGCTTTGCAAGACGTTTGTTTGTTTCACATAAAGAAAAAATAGCATAATAGTATTCAGCTTGTCCCTCAATAGAGTAGCAAATATAAATGCATAGGACACCTTCAAAGTTCATAAGAGTGACTAGATACAATAGTTTAAAACAAGCAATATCAAAGTATGCATCAATCAACTAGTCTTGGGACAATGCACACAGAACTAAGAATGACCACTATGCTCTCAAAGTAGGTGCATAAAGATAGAAGGTGGAGACTCAATATAATGGTGGAAGAAAAGCCTTCATAGAAGGAAGTAGGGATTAAAGTCTCATAAAGAGCTTCCAAAAATTATGGCACTTATAGCTTTCAGCTCTCATTGCCCCTATCATAAGCATCTTGAAGTGATAAAGGTTAAAGTGAACAAACTATGGTGTACATGCTTGACGAAGTATAAGTCAGAAATCTCATGTCCCTTGTATACGAGGGCCGCTCCTCATGCTACTCAAGTTTAGTCACCGGTAAGTTCTTGTCATCGTAAGTACATGTGTATCATAGAGAACCGCCAACGGGGTACCCCTTGCCGGATGATATGGAAGAATCCCCATATCAAATTGAATAGGCAAGGAGACAACGAGCATCTCAGCATTCTTCTTATTTACCATGGGAATATGGTGCTTTTTTCTCTCTTTCCTCTTTTCATAGTATCTCTTTTTTTTCTTTTCTCTTTTTTTTCTCAATATAGGACTCTTTTTTTATAAGAAGAATGCTTCATAGACAGCTCATTATGGTTACGATGTAGGTTTCCACCATGTCAACATGGATTAGACTAGTGGCCCAGGCGTTTCTCTAACACATGTACATAACTCCATGGACTTACAAGCTCCCTTTCATTTCACACCGACGACATCCATATACAAAAGAGCATGATATCAACTAGGTACAAGTACCAAGTGCAATGTTGAAAGCGTTCCCCATGAAAGCATGGTTCTGCTAATTCCCGACAAATAAGTGCAAGCAAATACAACATAGAAGACATAGTGATTCAAGTTTATTAAGGGCAAGTAAAGTAAAGTGTGCCATCAAGTTCGTGAGAGCTTTAATCACTAGTTTTCTCATAACAAGTGGAAGGTAAACAAAAGCTTGAATGTACTTGGAATAGCATAAGCTAGTAGGTAGGTATGCTGGACTCTTTGTAATAACTTGGTTTAGGGAGTTGGATGCATGAGTGGAACTCATACTTTGTTGTGGAGGCTAGCAAAAGACTGGGAGCGACAAACTAAGAGAGCAATAATGGCCATAATCATGCAAAGTGACAAAATATCATTGATCAAAGCATAAAGTGATACTACAAGTTGAAAACTAAAGGATCATCAAGGCTATGGTGACTTTGGATAGTCATAACATGGTGTGAGCATGCGTCAAGTCAACCCAAATAAAGCATCAAAGGAGAATACCACTATAGTATGCTTTAATATGCTATAACAACGCATGATTCATCCAAGGCACATTAAGCAATCTCAATTGTTTATAAATAGTCATGCTACAGCAAAGAATACTAAGCATAGAGACAAAACAATATCAAACATGGCATGACAAAGCATAGGCCACAGTCAAAAACAAGCTCTCTTTACCACTTAAGCATGAACTTTCCTACTCTTTCCAGCTCAAACCAAACTATTTGAAAACCAATGTATGAAAGAGGGGGTCCAACCAATTTATTCAGAAAACTAAGCAAACTAAAAACCAAAATGAAAACGAAAAATAAGACGCTCCAAGAACAACACAACTGTGCATGAAACAATAAAAATGAAGTGTTTGGAAGAAACCTGGGATCTTTATTGATGAAGAAGGGGATGCCTTGGGCATCCCCAAGCTTTGACGCTTGTACTTCTTGGATATTTCTTGGGGTGCCACGCGTGGCATCCCCAAGCTTGAGCGTTAGTGCATCCTTCATCTCATTACTCATTCCTTCCATACACCTGAAATTTTTCCTTCACACAATCTTTATTAGCAACATTAGTGCACTCAAGATAATAAGTCTTTTAGGTTCAGTTCTAACACCAAATAAACTTCCATTATAACACTAGCTACTGTAGCACTTCCCTCAAAAAGCTCAATTCCCCAAAATAACTCAAGAAGGAACTAACAAGAAGAAAATGCAGAAAATGGCAGAAATCTATCAAAACAGACCAGCAGGTAAAGACAATTTTTTCGAAGGCCTTCTGTTGCTTAAATCAAAAAGTGTTGAACTAACAAAAGTTAGATAACAACCTGGGGCAGAAGCACAAAAAATTACAGCTCAATCTGACATACAGAGCTCTCTCACAAATGTTTATAGTGAAGCATAGAAGTCTGTTTCGGGACAACAACTTTCCCAATCATTACTTCTCTCTCATTAGAGGTTACTCTTGGCACAAAAAGCAAATAAAAAGGATAAGGAGCGGTTATTACTTAAGTAATAACTTCCAAGACTCATCTAAAACTTTTGGGTTATCTCCCAATAAGTACTTTTCTTTAATGCCTTTAAGTTAGGCTTGATAGTTTGAGAAGATGCTCACATAGGAAATATGAATTGAAGTAAAAGAGAGCATCAAGAAGCAAATTCCAAACACGTTTAAGTCTAACACACTTCCTATGCATAGGAATCTTGTAAATAAACAAGTCATGAAATCACAAAGCAACAAGCATAGGAAGGCAAAATAAGTGCAACTTCAAAATTTTCAACATAAAGAGGGGAAACCTAATATTATTGAGATGCATAGAAACATGTTTCCCTCTCTCATAATAACTTTCAGTAGCATCATGAATAAAAGTGACAATATAACTATCACAAGAAACATTCTTATCATGAGCCACATGCATAAAAGAATTAATACTCCCCACATAAAAATAGTCATTTTTGTTGATTGTAGTGGGAGCAAATTCAACAAAATAGCTATCATTATTATTTTCATTACCATAATCATCAAATATAGGAGGCATGTTGTAATCATAATTAATTTCCTCCTCAATAGTAGGTGGACTGAAAAGATCATAATCATCATTGCAATCATCATATATTGGAGGTATAGCATCCTCATAAGCAATAGAATAGTTATCTTCCCAAGTGTGTTCATTTGTAAACATATCATCATTGGAAGGATCATGGATAGCACTAATAGTATAGCAATTATTAATATCATCATTTTCAGAATTGGTACCAAAGAGATTTTCAATATCAAAAGAAGTGTGCTTTTCCCAATCATGATCACTACTATAGGTAACAGGCATAGGAACATCATCGAGTTCAGACTCATCAAAAACTATAATAGGAGCAACATGCTTAGGGGAAAATACCATTTCCTCTCTCCTTTTACTCCTCCTTTTCTTCTGTATCTTCTTCTATTTAGGAGGTAGAGGCTTGAAAGGAAGCTTCTCCATATACCCTGGTTCATTGTTAGAGACAATAGAAGAAACTTTGGAGGATTCCTTCTTTTCATTAATAAGATCAATACACATATTAGTCCTATCATATTTTGGTAAAATCTCATCTTCTATAATATTTTGTATGTAAGTATTTGTGTGACAATTATCAACACAATAAAGATGACAACCATACAGGACACTATTCATATCAAAAGCACCCATATCTACCAAAGAGGTTTTTCTTGATAACTCTTCACACCCCAAAAATAATGTAAGTTCATCATGCTGATTAGGAGTGATCATGTCATCACAATACAAACTTGCAGTACTCATTGGATTAGAAGGGCTATTATTATGGCCTGAGCATTGGAAATTGAAATGACCAACTTCAAAGCAAAGTTCACAAACAAAAGGATAGATGGCACAAACTTTTTTACCAAGATCATTTAGAGCCCTATACCACATTCTAGTTTTTCATTCCTGTGGGTGATACAATATTCTTCTTCAACTTTATTACTCTCACCAGGTCTATGTATCCCACAAAAATTAACATGCTTATAAGAAATAGTGCTTTTAGAGGTTTGAGCATGTTTATTGCTATCATTAACAACAATTTCATTTTCCATGCAAGTGTCTTTAAAAGGCTCATGATACATGTCCCACTTTTATTTAGGAGCATTAATATGAGAAGCAAAGGTTTTAAAACTATCAATAAGAATTTGAGGATCAAGACCATATTTAGTACAAAGCTCTTGAAAATCAGCAATTTCAGCAAAAGACTTAATGTAATCATACTCATAGTTTATACCTGGTTCTTTACCTTTGTTGTTATCCCAATCTTCGGTATTGCTTTGAATTGTTTCGAGAAGATCCGACTTAGCTTTGACCTCCTTACTTGTGAAGCATCCCTCTAAACAAGTATATAGATAGTCCTTGTAATGTCCTGAAAGCCTTGCATAGAAATTATTAATAACAATATTACGGGGGAGCTCATGAATGGGACATTTGAGCATTAGTGACTTCAATCTCCCCCATGCTTGGGCGATACTTTCTCCATCATGAGGATGAAAATTATAAATGTAATTTCTATCTTTATGAATTTCATGAGGAGGATAAAATTTAGAGTAAAAGAGAGATTTAAGTTCCTTCCACTCCAAATGATGAGGATCATCTAGTAGCTCATACCACTCCCTTGCTTTGCCCTTAAGTGAAAAAGAGAATAACTTCTTCTTGACGTGATCGGTTGTAATACCTGCACACTTGAACAACCCGCATAATTCGTGTATAAAGAGCAAATGATCACCAGGATGAACAGTTCCATCTCCAAAATAGTAGTTATCCATAACACGATCAATAATTTTTATAGGTATTTTAAAAGGGATGCTTTCAGTATGTGGATTTAAAATATCACAAGTATCATTAGAATTACCACATATGGGAGATAAACTATCATCAGAGCAAATTTTCTTCCTTAAAACTGGGGAACTAAAGAGATCATTTTCATAAGAACCAACTTCCCCAAGCTTAGACGTTTCCATAGCATTAGTAACAAAGGTGTTCAAAAGATTCATACTAATAACATTGCTATTAGCATGCAAAGAAAGTTCCATGGGTTTTTTATTTTTCTTTTTAGACAATTCAAGTTCTAGCTTAGGAAAAATAATAAAAAGCTCTCTAATTTTGTTGTTGTTTTCCATTAAGCCTAACTAGTGAAAACAAGAAACAAAAGACAAAATTGCAGAATCTAAAGGAAATAAATTCGAGCACTCACACCGGAGGATGTGAGTACCTTTTACCTTACCTCCCCGGCAACGGCGCCAGAAAATAGCTTGATGTCTACGAACTTCTATTCTTGTAGACAGTTGTTGGGCCTCCAAGTGCAGAGGTTTGTAGAACAACAACAAGTTTTCCCTTAAGTGGATCACCCAAGGTTTATCAAACTCAGGGAGGAAGTGGTCAAAGGCATTCCCTCTCAAGCAACCCCGCAATCAAGATACAAGAAGTCTCTTGTGTCCCCAACACACCCAATACACTTGTCAGGTGTATAGGTGCACTATTTCGGCGAAGAGATAGTGAAATACAAGTGGTATGGATAATTATAAGTGGTAATGATGATAGAAAATAGCTTGGTGGCGTGGAAGAGACTAAAAGCAAACTGACATAAAGATGGAAGCAAGCAAACATGTAACAGATCTAATAGCAAACGGTGTTTCAATGCTTAGAAACAAGGCCTAGGGATCATACTTTCACTAGTGAGCATTCTCATATAAATATATTCTTCTTTATGATACTACTCTTAACTACTCTCCGGTTGGACACTCTAATCGTTGGTAGGGCTATAACAGCACACCTCAAAGTAAGCCTTTCCCATCTAGAAAACCCCACATTGTCACCTTGAGTACTAGATGAGTCCAACAAACACCACAATTTTGTAAAGATATCCAACTCCGAATATAACTCATAACAAGTATTTGTAATCTTTAGCCTAAGTGCCACCATGCTGAGCACACTGTCACTTTCACACACATGGGGAGAGCAGAGATCTATTAAGCACTTGAGTAAGAAGGTAGATCTAATTGATTACAAAGCTCATGATCACAATATGATCATGCATAGAGAGAGAGAGATGAACACATAGCTACCGGTAGAACCCTTAGCCTCGAGAGAGAACTACTCCCTCCTCATCATTGGAATCAGCAACGGTGATGGAGATGGTGGTGGAGATCGATGGAGATGGCTCCGGGGGCACTTCCCCGTCCCGACAGGGTGCCGAAACAGAGACTCTCTATCCCCCGAATCTCCCCTTCGGTGGCGGCGGCGCTGCAGAAATTTTCGTGGCTAGATGATTGACTATCTAGGGTTTATGCCTCGGGAGGCTTCTTATAGGCCAGAGGGCAAGGTCGGTGGGCGGCCAGGGGGCCCACACCATGCCCTGGCGCGGCCTGAGGGGACCCACGCCATGGGGTGGTGTGGCCACCCTGGGGCCCCTCTCCGACTCTCCTTCTGGCTCCGCGAGTCTTCCGGGAAATATCAACTTTGGCTTTTGTCCGGTTCAATTCTGAGAATATTGATTTTCTGACTTTCCTGGAACCAAAAACAGCAAAAAACAGGCAACTGGCACTGTGGCTCTTGTTAATAGGTTAGTCCAAGAAATCATATGAAAAGTACTCCAAAGTTGGAACAAAACATAAGAAAGTAGATAAAACCAAGCATGGAACATCAAAAATTATAGATACGTTTGCAACGTATCATGGCGCACTAGGTTTTGTAGCTGTGGCGCATTTGGTGGTGCACGGCCACTGTTTCAACTATGCGTGGCGCACTAGATTTTGTAGTTGTGGCGCATTTGGTCGTGCGCGACCACTGTGTGAACTATGCATGGTGCATCCCATATGCACCACGACTAAGTAGTTAGTAGTGACCCAAGTCTAGTGGCAACCCTGGCGCCATTTGATATGCCGCCTCGCTGCCTCACTTTAGTGGTGATGTACTGGTGGGTTGCTGTTGTTGTGATGACATTGTCGTGCCGCCAACTTCCACCTCGACCCCAATGGGACGGTGTTGCTATAACAACGCAACCTCGGAGTCGACTGAGATGACTACAATGCCTTCGCTTCAGGTAATTACTCATGTGACCAACCCTCGAGCCGATGAACTAATGTAGGTGTAGTAGGATTATGGTGATCTCCTGGTTGTGGTGGTGTTTGTGAGCTACTAGTGATGACCCCTTGCTAGTTAAGCACTTATTCAAGTGATATATGAGATGTGCTAAGTGTGGTGCCTCAAGCATGTGTGGCTCTTTTTGATTAATACATTGCAAATGTATCTATAATTTTTGATGTTCCATGCTTGGTTTTATCTACTTTCTTGTGTTTTGTCCACACTTTGGAGTACTTTTCATATGATTTCTTGGACTAACCTATTAACAAGAGCCACAATGTCAGCTGCCTGTTTTCTGCTGTTTTTCGTTCTAGGAAGTCAAAAAATGAATATTCTCGGAATTGGACGGGACAAAAGCCAAAGTCGCTATTTTACCGGAAGTCATCTAGAGCCAGAATACGAGACGGAGAAGGGCTGGGGCCTGGCCACACCACCTGGCCGCGCGGCCAGGCCTAGCCCGCGCCAGGGGGTGGTCTGGCCGACCCCAACACCCCCTCGGCCTCTCCTTCCGCCTATATATTGCCTTCGGGACCAAAACCCTAAGGACCTGATCAAAAATCCACGAAAGAGTCTGTAGTCGCCGTCATATCCATCCCTAGATCGGGAGGGATCTGAATCTCTTCTCGACACCCTGCCGGAGAGGGGAATTCACCTTGGAGACCTTCTTCATCATCATGCAAGCCTCCGGTGTGATGCGTGAGTAGTTCATCTCTGGACTACAGGTCTATGTAGTAGCTAGATGGCTGGTTCTCCTCCTTTGTGCTTTCATGTCTAGATCTTGTGAGCTCCGTTCATGATCAAGATCATCTATTTGTAATTCTGCATGTTGTGTTTGCGGGGATCCGATGGATATTGAGATGCTATTTCAGATTGATTATTGATTCTATCATGTCTTTGTTATTTGTGATCTTGCATGCTTTCCGTTGTTAGTAGCTATCTTGGCCAAGTAGATGCTAGCAACTCCAAGAGTTAGTATTTATGCTCGATAGTGGGTTCATGCCTCTGGTAATCTGGGGAAGTGACAGAAATCTCTAAGGTACTTAGATGTGCTGTTGCTACTAGGGAGAAAACAACAATCCTTTGTTCATAGAATAATCGTATTGTTTACTTTACACGCAATTCGTGAAGCAATAATCTGTTGCTTGCAACTTAATACTGGAGGGGGTTCGGATGATAACCTGAAGGTGGATTATTAGTCATAGATGCAGTTGGATGACGGTCTATGTATAATGTTGTAATGCCCAATCAAGTCTCAAAGGAGTCAAGATGATTAGTATATGCTTGTATGCTTTCTCGATGTTTGTCAATTGCCCTGCTGTAATTTGTTCACCCAACATGTTATCTATCTTAAGGAGAGCCACCTCTAGTGAACTATGGACACTGACCCTTTCTTTTACATACAATCTACAAACTATTTACTGCTTTGTGTTTACTTTCTACAAACTATTACTTCCATCCATTCGATACGTTTAATCCTTTGTTTTCAGCAAAACCGGTGAGATTGACAACCTCATCGCAAGTTGGGGATAGAGTTCTGTGGTTGTGTTGTGCAGGTCTCCACGTTGCTACTAGCACCGGTAGTGCGCCCTGCCAAGGCTCAAGTAGCAACACCTTTGGGGATATTCCTTGCTCCTACTGGTTCGATTAAACCTTGGTTTCATAACTGAGGGAAACTTACTGTTGTGCTCATCATACCTTCCTCTTGGGGTTGCCCAACGAGCTCGTTAATACACGAGTCAGCATTGATCTTGCTTGATTTCTTGGCTAGCCAATGATCCAAAGACCGAGGCATTTATTCTTGATAAGAATAGTTGTTGCTAGTTTAAATATTAGCTTCTACTGTCGTGATCTTTGTTGGCTTTGTGTATGGAATCATCATATTAGATGATCTAGTATGTAAAATAGTTTGGAACATCCCCTGCCTATGATGCAAAAGGCCGAGGCCCTTATCTTCATAGGAACATATGCTAGAATTGATTTGGTCTAAATAAATTGATGGAATGTGAGGAGGCTAACTGATTTATGATAAGAAAAGATGCTACAATTGTGTCCCTACCAATGATGCACAAGGATGAAGCCCTATTATTTTGTGTGTAGGCTTATGGAGAAATTGATAAGAATAGATGCGGCTAGGACCTTCCCTCCTCCGGCATGGGGACGACGGCTCCAACAAGGCGATGGCTTTCACCACTGCGACCACGACCTCCTGCACCTCCCCTGCGGTGGTAGGCCGTGACCATGACCACCTGCCCGCGACGAGGCACGGCGACGGCGATGACGGGACCAGATGTCATGTCCTTGATGGCTTCTTTGTTTCTCTTTAGGGTGTTTTGTGTAAATTTGCATTGTAATAATTATTTTTGTTTCCCAGAAGTCTTAGGTGTGGCGCACTAGGTTTTGTAGCTGTGGCGCATTTGGTGGTGCGCGACCACTATTTCAACTATGCGCGACGCACCAGATTTTACAGTTGTGGCGCATTTGGTCGTGCGCGGCCATTGTGTGAACTATGCATGGCGCATCCCATATGCGTCACGACTAAGTATTTAGAAGTGACGCAAGTCTAGTGGCGCACTAGTAGTGCGCCACGGATGGGAAAAACCAGTGTGCCATGAAAGTCCCTTTTTCTAGTGGTGCTACCACAATATATAAGATATAGCATAGCATAGTAATACCTACATATTCATCTACAAAAATACACTACACATGCATAAGGAAAATAGTAGGACAATTCATGAACAAAATAGCATCTACTTTCCTTGACGGTGGGTGTCGAGAGTACAGTCCTCAAAGAAGCAAGCGTTGCACTCGTCACAATCTACACGATACAATTGCAACACATAAACAATCATACACAATCATAAACAAATACACAAATGCATGCATGATAATTAAATAGAGGTTTCAATGGTATATTTATGTTCTCTGATCATCATACCTACTAATGACATGCATGAAAAACTTTCAATGCATCAAAACCATTTAATGCTAATTATTGATCTAGTTAATAGGCTTTTATTCAGATTATTAGACCTCTGCTGCAAACAGCATGATCAACTCTTGGTTACAATACTACTGGGTAGATACTTTGATTTAGAGCTAGGAGCAAAAACGAATCACGCCAAAAGGAATTACAGATCTTTTTCTAGACTTAAAATACTACAATATGCCTTTTAATATGTCAAAATTTATCTATAATGTAAACTCAGGATTTTATTTTAGACTCGTGTTCTACACAATTTTATTAATCCAGAGGTACATCATTTGTATTTTTGATCTGTATTTTATTTTATATGAATTAATTGCTCCAAAAAGGGTATTAAAGTAATTAAATAATGACAACAAATACTTACCGTAAATGTCGGATACAATTACATATTAATAATGTACATAAAGTTGTGAATCCAACGCTATATTATTTTCATTTTTTGGAGTTGTAGTTTAATTTCTATGAATTTTACAAATTTTACACAGTTTCTGCAATTTTTATTCAATTTCAAATTACAAGGGAATATTCTTGTTGACTGTACGCTGACTGGGACGCAACAGCTGATGCGTAAGCCACGCTGGCGCCACGCGGCATTCTGCGGTTGGCTGTTACCGATTCGGTCGGATCTAATCTAGGCCGTCCATCCAAGATCCGATAGACGGGGGCGAAAGTATCTAGGGCTCACCATTGATGATGTCATGGCGACGGCGGCTCTGGAGGTGGTCCCCGATGGTGCTATGGTGGTTTACGATGAAGGCGAGGTAGCGTACGATGCACGACAAAGCACGACGAACCCAACAACTCCCTCGACATCGCTTTTCACTTCGTCTGCAGGCGGTGAGGCGCGGCCGGAGTAGACGGGCGACGCGCAGACTCCGACGACGAATCCGTGGTGCTCTGGTGACCTTGACTACGGGATCGATCTGGAAGCTCCATCGGCAAGTTCGATGGTGGCGCTTAGGGTTTGCGATTGGCAGAAAAAATGAGAGGGCTCTGGTGTGAGGGTTTTAAAGGGCACGGGGGCGCACGAAGGGGTGAGGGAATTGACCGAATTTGGCCTGATTTCGCGGGGGAGGGGTTAGATCATAATCGATCCCGTGTGGGACCTGGTCTCACGTCTGGAGGTGGAAGAAGATCGGGGTGGGGGCGCCGTGTCAACGACACAGAGAGGGGGAGACGGGCTACCTCTGCTAGAGACTGGGTCAGCCGTGGGCCATTAGCCGCTGCGTGGGTGCTAGGCTAGATTGCTTGCTAGGCGCTGCGTTGTTTGCTCGCTGCTGCGCACGTGGTAGGAGAGGTGGGCTGGGCTGGCTGGCTCCAGTTAGGTTTAGTTTATTTTTTCCTATTTCTTTTTCTTTTTCCTGTTTTCTATTTCTTTTATAACTTTTGATTTAGAACTCCAATGAGCCCAAACTAGTTTCAGAAATTTTCTAAAATTCAATAGATCAATGTAGGGTTGTTTTTGCAGTCTTTTATTTAGTTCGAACTATTTCATTTATAAAATCCTTGTATAATTCCATGTAGGAACATTTGGCAATTCAAAATTAGCATTTTGAACTAGGGTTTTGAATTCGATTTTTGAAAACTTTTGCAAAGATGCAATGCAATGCATATGAATGCTAACAAATACAAAACCTTTTCTAGTCCCAATTTCTAAAATCTTGAGATGTGACATGTGGTGGCATGACTAAGATCCCCTAGAGGTCGACAAGGCTATCCCCTTGTAACACCCCGTCCACTCCTGGGCCCGGGGGGTATCACTCCTGGCAGCTTAATAGGATATCTATATTGGCCCCACAGACCAACACTAGTCTTTTCTGCGCACTTTGTCCTCACTCGTGCGCACCCGGTTACCTACTTCCCGGTCGGTCACCCATCCTAGAATTGCTCTAGGCCAAGCACGCTTAACCTTAGAGTTCTTTTCGAATGAGCTTCCGGAAAAGAAGTTGCAACTTGTTAATATGGGTATCCTATCAATCCTATTAAGCCATGTGCCTGGATCTCACATACACCCACCCTTTAGAAGATCGATGCCCTCATCGATCAAGCACACCCCAGGAACGTTCCCTCTTGGCACGCGTCTGTGTGTCCAGTGCCGGCACATGTGCCATGCCGTGTCCACTCCGGGCCACACGCGCCATGCTCCACATGTCCCGCCATTGACGCGCACACACCCGTGTAATCGCAAGGGTCGGCTCTGATACCACTTTGTAACACCCCGTCCACTCCTGGGCCCGGGGGGTGTCACTCCTGGCAGCTTAATAGGATATCTAGACTGGCCCCACGGACCAACACTAGTCTTTTCTGTGCACTTTGTCGTCACTCGTGCGCACCCGGTTACCCACTTCCTGGCCGGTCACCCATCCTAGAATTGCTCTAGGCCAAGCACGCTTAACCTTAGAGTTCTTTTCGAATGAGCTTCCAGAAAAGAAGTTGCAACTTGTTAATATGGGTATCCTATCAATCCTATTAAGCCATGTGCCTGGATCTCACACCCCTCCACTCCCCTAAGTGAAGGGGTTACATTAGGGAAGTAGCATCATGTTATGTCACATCCCTTCTCGAAGTTGTTGCATTGGTACGTGCCTTCTGATATGTGGTGCATGTAGTCTGGTGGGACAAGTTCGATGGCACACTCGCCACAGGTTGTGATCTCGCTTTGTTGCTTTGCCATCGATGCCCTCACTCCCTCAAGAGTTATATCGATGTTTTCTATATTGTTGGGCTTATATATACTAGATACCTCTCTACACCTCAAGGAGCGTGGCTGTTAGGCAAACATTTGATGAGGGAGAGACAGTCGTCCAGAGTTATTGGCTCTCAACAGCGTTGGATTTATAAGCTGGTCAAATGCATGTTAAATTCAATACTCCATGGTTATGAGATTGGTTATTGTATCCCAGTACACGATTGTTTGCAGATGCGACCAATGGTGTTTATGTTTGAACATGCACATTGATCGCACCGCAAACACGCTAGGACGTGTTTGCTAGGCCGAATTTTCATTTCCCGCATACGGCGCGTAGAAATAAGCTCGTTTGCCAGGCTGGACCTCATCCGTGGCTCGCATGTCACAAGTTTTAAAGAAAGGAAAAACTTGGCCCATTGGGAACGCCCAAATCAAGCATTTTCAAAGAGCCAGGCTCTAGCGAGTGCCACGTGCCTCGCGGTTGCATGCATTGGGAAGCGTGGGAGACGGGATGTTTTCGTCTTAACTCCCACTCCACTCCCCTCACCACCCAAGACACTCCCTCACCCCCATTCGGTTTTGCCCTCCATGGCCGGTGCACCTCCTCCTCTCCCTCTGCTCTGCTCCTTCATCATCGGAGAGATGACGACCCAAGAAAAATGGGCCGCCTCCCAACTGGAAAAGCTCATCGCCGGAGGCAAGGCGGCCTTGGTGAGGGTGCTTAAGGCTCCCCCCATTTACGTGAGTGTTGGGTTCGCAACATAGAAAACAAAAAATTTCTTACGATGGGAACTATTATACTCCAAGATCTATCTACTAGATACAAGCAACGGGTGGATATACATCCATATAGAACATACCCTCGAAGAACAACAAAGCTTCGTTAACGAGATGGAACTCGTGGATGATGTAGTCAAACGCTTGCCGATCTCAAGATTGTGTGGAAGTCCTAGCACCGCAAATCAACAGCGCATCCGTCCTCACACACACGTTCAGGCCACTGAACAACCTCCACCTCCTCGCTCCGGCTATGTAGCGGAAGCAGCAACTCCTTCTAGACAAAATGCCACCGGGAACATATATCTCCCTAATCCAAGACCATGGGGGAATAATTCTAGAGGGGGAGAGAGATCCTTCACGAGGAGGTGTGAGGAAGGAGTGAGAGGGGGGGGCCTTTTATAGGAGGAGGGGGTACCCCTCCCCATGGCCGACGCCCCATGGGGGGTGACCCCTCACCTCCCCCATTCATGTGGTGGTAACCCCCTCCACATATATTTGCCCCTTCATATTCTCTATAAAAGTCTCCACTTTAAATGCATTGAATTTATCCAAATTTAATACTCTCTCATTTAATAAAACTCTTTTATTAATTTTATTCAGAATTTTGTTAATTAACAAACATTCACATAAAAACCCCTGCACCATTTCAATATCACATGCAGAACCAATTTCAGCAATTTCACCTGAAACAATTTCGGTGTCTATTGAAATAATTCTAGCACTTTGCAATTCTTTCGTCTAGAACATATTTGTTCCAAATGGTGTTTGACAACCCTTAAGTGTGTCACCCTACGGTTCGCAAATAATGAAGACACGATCGAGACCCCTCTCAGATCAATAATCAGAAGCGGGACCTGGAGATCCATACCGACTCCCACACATTCAACGATGACTTCTGTGATCGAGAGAACCTTTAACTTAAGTAACTAAATCCCTTTGTATTATGATATATTACATGTCTGAGATTCGATCATTAGTATCTCAATACTTAGTTTGATCTCCTTACCGACATGCACTCTTTTCTCGTTCCCATGATATAACATCCTAGTGATCACATCACTTGCTTGCAAGTTATCTTAATGTGATATCACCAAGAGGGCCTAGAGTATATCTATCCATCATCGGGATTGACAAATCACTCTTGATCCATGAGCCTCAACATAACACCTTCGGAATACCCGAACCCATCTTTATAGTCACGCTATTACGGTGTGATGTTTGATGTTATCAAAGTATTCTTCTGGTGTTAGCAATTAACATGATCTCATGGTCTAAGGATAAAGATTACTTCGTATGATGCTATAGCAATATAAACATAATGACTTTGATCATAATACTATGCTTCGGATGAATGTTCATCACATCATCCACCAATGCCGTGACCTTGTTATTAACAACATCCAATGTCCATGATCAGGAAACCTTGATCATCTTGTTAATCATTGAGCTAGTTTATAGAGAGGCATAACTAGGAACTTTCTATTTGTTTATTAAACACACATGTATTAAGGTTTTCGTATTAACACAATTATAGCATGCAAAATAAACATCTATCATATACTTGGAATACATATAATAACAACTTTATTATTGCCTCTCAGGGCATATTCCCTTTAGCTCATGGCGCCCCCATCTACGTGAGGCCTCACGGCACTCGGTCGGCAATTACCGCGGGTGTGGTGGCCTCTTCTTCAGCGCCAGTGCCAGGCACATCTTCTTCATCGGCGGACGCATCGGCAGCCAAGACGGTCGGAAAGGCCCTTGCATTCATGGGCTAACCCTCGACAAACGGATGAGGGTTTTTCTACCCGTGCAAGCGGCCCCAACCCCCGCTCTAGTGCACCGTCTCCTGCTCTAGCGCCACCTGTAGGTGCTCGAGGATCATCCACATCGACCATATTCTCTATTGTAAGTTCTCGATCTTCCCAGATTTGTTTAGCGATTAGGGTTTACTCGATTGGATTGCACATAATTGAATAGCAATTTAGGATTAGGTTACGGTTAGGGAGTGAGTCGACCAATGTAGGATTCTATAGCAGTTGGGAATTGAAATTTGGGGTTTTCTTTGCAGTTTCTATTTAGGGATTTGGTTGCGTGCATTCAAAATTGGGGATTGGAATTAGCAAAATGCCCCAAATTGGGGATGTGATTAGTACTTCATGTGCATTGTTCATGTTGCTATGTAGCAGATTTGGGAAAGTTTAGTAGCAACTACTAGTTCATGTGCATTGTAGTACTTCATGTATACTTTTATTCATGTGCATTGCCTGATTTGGGGAAGTATAGTAGCAACTACTTGTTCATGTGCATTGTAGTATTTCATGTGTACTTTTATTCATGTGCATTGCCCAATTTGGGAAAATTTAGTTGCGACTACATGTTCATGTGCATTTTAGTACTTCTGTTGTTCTTTTATTCATGTGCATTGCCTGATTTGGGAAAGTTTAGCAGCATTGCCCAATTTGGGAATGCTTCATATGTTATGGACAATCTCATTTCGCTTCCTGCCAAGGTTCTGAAGCTAGACGGTGACACGGTGGAGAGGGGTGGCATCATCCCCAGGGTATTAGGACGTGCTCCCCATTAACTGCTGGGCTTAGGCGGTGAAGGTACTGGTGCTCGGAAGGCTAGAGGTGGCGCACCAGTTGGCTAGCAAGCTTGGCTGTCAGCCTAGGATTAGACACCACCCCAGGGCCCACCTCCCTCGCCGGTTCATCCAGCTGGAGGAGGCTGACTTCCACATGTTGCTGATATTGATAATGTTCTAGAAGGTCATGAGGGACTAGATCAGGATCCCATTGCCCCGCGTCGTGCCGGTGTTATCCTGCCACTGGTACGCTAAATGGGTGCAGGTGGACTAGTTTGGGGGCTAGGTGGCACTGAGGATAAACTGGCCAGATATGGTCTATAAGTACGACCTGAAGTGTGACGATATTATGGAGTTCAAGCTTTAGGCATTCATCATCAAGATGAAGATCTACAAGGCTAGCTCCTCCAACACTAGGTAGTACACCTGCCCTGACCACGGCTAGACGGCAGCCTGGTGTTCAATTATGTTTAAGTTAGCTATGTAAGTATGTAGTTGTAGCTAGTGATGTTGAACCTATATATGATGGTGAACTTCTTTGATTACTTTTGATCAGGGGTTAAACCCTTGGTGGTTTAGATGAATGGGATACTCCTGTTGATGCTGCTTTTGACCAGGGATGTTAGTAAGAACCCCTAATTGTGGGCTTGTAGGTGTGCTTGAACCTGCTAAGTAAGTATTAAGTACTAATATCCTAATTTGTGTGATATGCTTTGTGTGTTGTGTCTAATATGTCTATGTTGTTGTCAAATGTGGTGGTAAGATCAACCAATTTTAAATGGGTGACCATAACCCGTGTGATCAGGTGCAAAGCAAAGTACCAAACACCTGCAACTTGCATCAACCGGAAAATAAAGCACAAATGTGAGCAAGCAAACAACTAGGCCAAATCGCACGAAACCTGGATGCTGGAAGCCAAACGAAATGTGCCAATGTTGGCCCAAGCCCAATCTTGCCGGATGCAGCATCCAGCGGGCCAATTTCCAAAACCGGGAAATTTAAGCCCGACCAAACAAACACACCCCTGGTGATTGTCACGTCTAATCGAACCACAAACAGACTAGTCATTTGCACAACTATCTTATAGATCTACAATGGTATACATAAATTAAATAAAATAAATAAATTTCATAGATGAAAGTATCACAAACTACAGAAGTGTAATATAACACTACTTCATCATGCTAGAAGGTAAAGTTCCCTTGAAGGCTATGGACCCGCCACCAGCGTTCTTGAAAGCTATATGGACCCATTGTTGGAGAACCAAAGGAGAGCGGCATAAGACATGGCCAAAAAATGTTTCCTTGCTTAGGGAGAGGGGGACAAAAGAGCTTCGCCATTAGTTTACAGGGCTCCTTAGAGCATCTCTACTTGTTTAGCGTTCCCAGGCCTAAATCCGACTTTATTTAGCGCCCGATCGATGTGACTTCTGGCCTGGAAACGGTCAGTTTCCCACTCGCCTTCCCAACCAAACCCAGAAATCCGGCGAAATGTTTGAATTTTTGGTTCCCGCTGGCCAAATCATACCCAAAAGATGTTCGATGGAAAATCCCCCAATACAGAGGTTCGGCGATCAGATTATTACAAAACATGATGAAATCCGGTGGTCATTCGTCGACGGGGATGGGATCCTTGATGACCCACAAGTATAGGGGGTGTATCGCAGTATTTTCGAGGGAAGTGAAACCCAATTTATTGATTCGACACAAGGGGAGCCAAATAATATTTATAAGCCTTAACAATGGAGTTGTCAATTCAGCTGCACATAGAAACAATATTGCTCATAGCAGTTTATCAGTAGCAACCGTTTTGTAGTAGCAATAGCAAAGTAATAGTAGTAGTAAATGTAAAGACAGTAGTAACAATTGCAGCAAACAGTAGGATTAAAGCGCAATAGGCATAGGGATGGATGGACGGGCGTTGCATGGACAAGACAATTCATATGACAATTAAAACATAGGGCAATTGCAGATAAATAAGATAAAGAATCCAAGTACTAAATAATCATAGGCATGTGTTCCATATATAGTCATACGTGCTTGCAATGAGAACTTGCACAACATCTTTTGTCCTGCAGTCCGTTTGCAGCGGGGCCTCAAGGGAACTACTGGCAATTAAGATGCTCCTTTTAATAGAGCACCAGAGCAAAGCATTAACACTCCATGAACACATGTGATCCTCACATCAAACTAAAAAGAGAGCGAAGCATGGATATACAAAGTACCGACTAAACATGATATGGAGATGAGTGTGATGTCGGTGTACCGCCCCCCAAGCTTAGGCTTTTGGCCTAAGTGAGTATCAACCCCAAGGCGGGTAGTGGTTCCAAGCAGGCCATAACCTCAGGCACCCTTAGTTCATGCTGGTTGAGTTGGTGTTCATTCATCTTCTTTCTGAAATTTAGGACACCCATTATACAAGTGATTGCAAAGTGAATACATAATGAAGGGAACTACTCATAGGGACTTGTAAGAGGCCTAAACATGCACCAAAACAATATCTCTAAGCATTGAATAAGCTTACAAGCTCTCATAACCTATCACCTACAGCAGCAAAATACTCAAGATATAAACCACGAAACACAAATCTACTTGGACAAGCGGAGGAGTCACATACTAGAAAACAATTGCTCCAAATTTCAGCAACAAAAATGGGCTGAGCAAGGAGATCAAAAAATTGTGGGCAAGAACATCAAGAACGCGATTTCGAGCAATGAGCTGGTGTTTTCTCGGCAGAGAGAAGGCAGTGGGAAGTGAGAGAGTGAGTGGAGGGCCAGGGGTGGCCCACACCATGGCCAGGCATGCCCCTGGGCGGGCCACGCCACCAGGTGGTGTGCCTGCCTGGTGGCCCCCTTGGTACTCTCCAGGCACTTCTCTATCCCTTTTCACGTAAAAAATTAATACGAATTTTTTGGGATTTTTTGAGACACTTTATTTTTGAGCAATTTTCAGGTATAGATGAATGATTTTCTGGCAGAAAAATGTTTCTAGAATGATGCAATGACAAAACAAAGCTTAAAAATTAGAAGTTCTAAAACACTCTAATATGCGAGCAACTAACAACAGAAAACTAAACTAAACGAAAGCAAAACTAAAATAGATAAACTAAAAGTAAGCAAAGATAATCATGGTGAAAACATTGTTTTGTTCATTAAAATCCCTTTGTTAACAAGGTTGATCAGGTCTTGTTACAAAAGCAATTTTATATGAAACAAAACTTTGTATTGCACTAATGATTATGTTACCTCAACCTTGATAGCAATGGTCCCAATCATAATAGTTTGATATTTTTCTCGTGGTATGGGACAATATATTTCTCCAAATTGGATGCCCTCAACATGTTCAATTGATTTTAAGCCATATGTCCTATCAATCTTCTTGGGGAAATAGATAGTATTCTCCTTGTCATTAACATTAAAAGTCACCTTTCCTTAATTACAATTAATAACAGCTCCTGCAGTATTAAGAAAAGGTCTCCCAAGAATAATAGACATATTATCATCTTTAGGCATTTCAAGCACAACAAAATCAGTTAATAT
Source organism: Avena eriantha (assembly GCA_910589775.1). Lineage (NCBI taxonomy): Eukaryota > Viridiplantae > Streptophyta > Magnoliopsida > Poales > Poaceae > Avena > Avena eriantha. Next base: position 127,586,168 of record OU342743.1, on the reverse strand, counting down.
CAAGCAATTATGAGCCACTTGAATAGGTACATCCTCACATATACCAACAAGAATAGTAGTAGATTTATCAGCCATTTGCAAAGATATAACAGTTGGTATTAGTTTTCCAGTTGAAGTCTCTTATAGAGAGAAAAAGGCATAATACTAACTCTTGCTCCCAAATCACACACAGCAGTTCTAACATAACTTTTTTTAATAGAGCAAGGAATAGTTGGAATCCATGGGTCTCCAAGTTTCTTAGGAACCTTACCATTAAAGGAATAATTAGCAAGCAAAGTAGAAATTTCTTCATTAGGGATCTTCCTTTTATTCGAGACAATATCCTTCATATACTTTGAATAAGGAGGCAATTTAATAGCATCAGTCAAAGGAATTTGCAAGAATAAAGGTTTCATCCACTCACAAAACTTGTTAAAGTGTTCATCTTCCTTTGACTTGTGTTTCTTATTAGGGAAAGGCATATGTTTTTGGACCCAAGGCTCTCTTTCGCTACCATGTTTCTTAGCAACAAAGTCTTCTTTAGTGTATTTAGTATTCTTAGTGTGCCTTTCAGGTTCTTCTTCAACTTTTTCTTTATCGGGAGCATCATTTTCTTCATTACCATTTTTAGTTTCAGCATCAGAGACAGCTATACTATTAGGATCTTTAGCAGGTTCAGAAGGTTCTACGATAGTTTTATGTTTATTTTTTCTTTTCTTAGGAGTAGTACCACTATTTTCAGCTTGTTGAGAATCCTGCTCAATTCTTTTAGGATGCCCCTTAGGATATAAAGGATCCTGGGTAGCAGCACCACTTCTAGTTCTAATTTCATAAGCATTTTTTCTTTAGTAGCATTAACTAGCAAGTCTTTTGTACTTTAATAAGCTGATAAATTTGAGTTTGAACCATTTGAAAATGTTTAACAAGCATTTTAACATCATTAGAGGTTCTTTCCACAATATCCTTCAACTCAATAATAGCTCTAGAGTTTTCCATCAAATGATTTTGCACCCTTTTATTAAAATTATCTTGCTTAACAGTAAAAAATATCAAATTCTTCTAAACATTGATCGGGAGGTTTAGAGTAAGGAATATCACCTTCATCAAAATGTTGGAGAGAGTGTACCTCAATAGTGGATGAGTGGGATATTGGCTTACATAATTCTTCGATAGGAGGTAAATTCTTGATGTCTGCAGCTTTAATTCCCTTCTCCTTAAGACATTTCTTAGCTTCCTTCATCACTTCATCATTTAGTTCAATAACTCCCCTCTTCTTTGATGTTGGTATAGGCGCAGGAATAGTTGGTTCAGGTATAGTTGTCTCAGGTATAGCTGGTTCAGGAGGAGTCTAGTCTTCATAATTCTTGCTTATTTTAGCCATTAATTCCTAGGCTTCCTTGGGAGTCCTATTCTTGAAAAGACAATCAGCACAACTATCCAGGTATGTCCTAGATTCTTCAGTTAGTCCATTATAAAATATGTCAAGAAGCTCATTCTTAGGTAATGGACATCCAGCCTATGCATGAATCAAAGCACAAAACCTTGCCCATGATTCATGCAATATCTCTTTTTCTCCCTGTTTAAAATCAAAAAGTTCTTGTAAAATAGCATGTCTAGCATTAGGAGGAAAATATTTCTGAAGGAAGGTACTAATCAAGCAATCAGGGCTATCAATAGATCTAGGAGGTAAATTATTAAACCAGCTTCTCCTTTCAGCGAGAAAGGAAAAAATTTAGCAACAAAGTAGGTGCGCATCTTAATATCATCAGAAAATAAACCACTCATGGTAGAAAGCCCAGTCATATGTGCTACCGCACTCTCATTCTTAGTCCCACAAAAAGGTTCTTTCTCAACAATAGTTATGTAAGATAAATCAAGAGAGAAATCATAATCCTTATCATTAATGTTTATGGGAGATGCAACAAACTTAACATTAGGAGATAATTTGGGTTTTATGGTACGCCTCTCAAGGAGACTCTTAATAGCACTCCTATCATGGGTGTTTTGACATTCTTTAATAAATTCATCGGTCATCTCTATATAACCGCCTTCAATATCATAGCTTTCTCTAGACTCAGGTGAACTGACAGGTGTAGTAGTGTTTTCATTAGGAGTTTCAGTATTTCTAGCTATAATTCGAGCAATCATAGCATCTATGAAAGGACCTAATGAACCACTCTTATCAGCACTGTAGAAGCAACATCATAAGTATCAGAAGTTTCAGATTCAGAAGTAGTAGTAGTGTGTGTAGCATGTGTATGTGGTGGTGTAAGGAGCTTACTCATAACAGATGGTGAATCAAGAGCAACAGCGGTGTTCAGAACCGTACCTCTCCTTGTAGTGGATGGTAAAATAGGGACCTTGCCATCATGAGACTTACCCATGATGGATGGATGGCAGCGAACAATAGTGATTCCAAGTGAACTTGATAAATAAAGCTATGCTCCCCAGCAATGGTGCCATAAAATAGTCTTGATGACCCGCAAGTATAGGGGGTGTATCGCAGTATTTTCGAGGGAAGTGAAACCCAATTTATTGATTTGACACAAGGGGAGACAAAAAATATTTATAAGCCTTAACAACTGAGTTGTCAATTCAGCTGCACCTGGAAACAATCTTGCTCACATCAGTTTATCAGTAGCAATAGCAAAGTAACAGCAGTAGTAAAAGTAAAGACAGTAGTAACAATTGTAGTAAATAGTAGGATTAAAGCAAGGTAGGCATAGGGATGGATGGACGGGCGTTGCATGGACAAGCCAATTCATATGGCAATCAAAACATAGGGCAATTGCAGATAAATAAGATAAAGCATCCAAGTACTAAATAATCATATGCATGTGTTCCATATATAGTCATACATGCTCGCAATGAGAACTTGCACAACATCTTTTATCCTGCCAGTTCGTTTGAAGCGGGGCCTCAAGGGAACTACTGGAAATTAAAGTGCTCCTTTTAATAGAGCACCGGAGCAAAGCATTAACACTCCGTGAACACATGTGATCCTCACATCAAAGCCATTCCCTCCGGTTATCCTGATTGTTGTCACTTCGGGGCCTTTGGTTCTGGACAACAATATGTGTATACAACTTGTAGGTAAGACCATAAACAATACTATCATAACGAATCAATAACATGTTCAGATCTGAAATCATGGCACTCGGGCCCTAGTGACAAGCATTAAGCATAAAAAGTTTCAACAAAGTCAAAAAGCACTAATAATAGATACTAGGCACTATGCCCTAACAATCTGATGCCATTACATGAACAATCTCATCCAATCCCTACCATCCCCATAGCCTACAGCGGGGGATTACTCATGCATGTATGGGGGAAACATGGATGGTCGATGGAGAAGCGATGGTGATGATGATGGCGATGATATCCTCCAATTCCCCGTCCCGGCAGGGTGCCAGAACAGAGTTTCTGGTTCCGAATCGCGGAATCTGGTGGTGGCGGCACATCGAACTCTTTCTGGAAAAACGTCGAACCCCTCTTGGTTTTTAGGTCAAGAGGCAACTTATAGGTGAAGAGGGAGGCCGAGGGGGTGACCGAGGCGGCCACACCACCCCTAGGCGCGGCCTGGCCTGGCCCGTGCGACCAGGTGGTGTGGGCCCCTCGTTGCCCTACTCCGTCTCGTCTTCTGGCTCCATGAGTCTTCTGGTGAAATAGGATTTTTGGCATATTTTCCGGGATTTTTTATGATAGTTGATTTTCTGCACAAAAACTAGACACCAAGGTAATTCTGCTGAAAACAGCGTCAGTCCGCTTTAGTTGCATCCAATTCACACAAGTTTAGAGGAGAAACAATAGAAAAAGTGTTCGGGAAAGTAGATATGTTTTGGACGTATCAATCCTCCTCCGGTTCGGCTACTGTAGGGCTCGTAGAAGGGTTCGAGGAGGTGGAGGTAGAGCTCGGTGATACGTCCATTTTGCATCACTATTCTATATCATAATTTACTGTTATTCATTGATATATTTCATATTAAGAGATGGTACTTATGTTATTTCATCTCTTTTTGCATGATTGATAACTTTTGGAGGACGGACCGCTGAAGTCAGGATTCTGATGGAAAAGTCACTATTTGGAGGTGAAATTCGCGCAGATTAGAAAATCCCGAAAAATATATGGAAATCCTATTTTTCCAGAATACGAAGGATGCCAGAAGGGGGAGCGGAGATGGGCCACAGGGGGCCCACACCACCCCCTGGCGCGGGTTACCCTAGGCCGCGCCACCAGGTGGTGTGGCCACCCTGGCCCACCGCTGGCTCTGCTCTTTGGCATATATTATCCTCCCAAAACCCTAAGACTCCGGGCGCAACCAGAGAAATATTTCGCCGCCTCTGTGGGGCGGAAAACTGCACAGAGAGAAAGAGCTCTCCGGCATGCAGAAATCTGCTGGGGAAATTCCTTCCCGGAGAGGGGAGATCATCGCCATCAACACCACCATCAAGCTGGACTTCATCGGGATCATCATCATCATCTCCATCATCATGTCCACCAGCACCATCATCACCACTCCATACCGCTGTAACAATTGGGTTGAATTCTGCATAATTCTTAGGGGAAACTTTCCCGGTGTTGATTACTTGTTGTAGTTGATGCTATTGAGTGGAACCATTGAATTATTGTTTATGTTCAGATTGTTACTTATGATTATTTCATCTCTGATCTTTATCCATATGATGTCTTGTGAGTAGTTCGTTTAGTTCTTGAGTACATGGGAGAAGTCATGTTGTTAGTAGTGGAATTGTGTTGAGAATGATTCAATGGTTTAATATTTAAGTTGTGGTGTTATTCTTCTAGTGGTGTCATGTGAACGTCGACTACATGACACTTCACCTTTATGGGCCTAGGGGAATGCATTATGTATTTGGCTACTAATCGTAGGGGTTGCCGGAGTGACAGAAACCTAAACCCCCGTTAGGAAACCTTTGCACAAGGGAGTGTAGGATCTTAGAGTTTAAAGCTGTGGTTAGGTTTCTATCTTAATTACTTTCTTGTACTTGTAGACGCTTGCAAGGGGTATAATCACAAGTATGTATTAGTCCTAGGAAGGTCAGTACATTAGCACAGGTTCACCCACACAACACTTATCAAACTAAAGAAGATCAATTAACTATATGAAGCGAAAGCACTTGACGATATTCCCATGTGTCCTCGAGAACATTTGGTCATCTTAAGTAATACAACCAACTTGTCCTTTGCTAAAGAAAGAATTGGGCCACTTGTTGCATTTATTATTATTGTATTTTATTTACTCGTACTTTATTTATCTGCATTATCAAAAACCCCTAAAAATCCATTTGCTAAGCATTTACAGAGAATTCCTGCTCCAAGCCACTCGTCAACACCTTCTGCTCCGCGTTGGGTTCAACACTCTTACTTATCAAAAATACTATGATACACCCCCTATACTTGTGGGTCATCAAGACTATTTTCTAGCGCTGTTGCCGGGGAGTGAAGTGCTATTGGAGAGTGGAACTGGTAAAGAAAACTTCTATTGTGAGTATTGTTTACTTATGTTAGTTACTTTATTTCAATATAGATAATTCACTTAGTTTCTTATTTCGTAATGCTACTACCACTACTAAGGTAGTAGATGAACCACCACTTGCTAAAAATGATACTTTCAAGATACCTACAAGAATTATTGATCGTGTTATGGATAACTACTATTTTGGAGATGGAACTATCCATCCCGGTGATCATTTGCTCTTTATACACGAATTATGCGGGCTGTTCAGGTGTGCAGGTATTACTATAAATCAAGCGAAGAAGAAGTTATTCTCATTATCACTGAAAGGAAGAGCTGAGGAATGGTGTAAGCTGCTAAAGAATGGTCAAGCTATTGAATGGGAGGAAGTAGTACCTCTCTTTTATTCAAAATTTTATGCTCCTAGTGAGATTCATAAAGATCGGAATCAAATATACAACTTTTGACCTCTTGATGGAGAGAGTACAGCTCAAGCTTGGGGGAGATTGAAGTTACTAATGCTCAAATGTCCTATTAATGAGCTCCCCAATAATATTATTATCAATAACTTTTATGCAAGACTTTCTCTTCATGATAAGGATCTATTGGATGCTTCTTGTGCTGGATCATTTACACGCATGGAAGAAGAAGCTAAATGGGATCTTCTAGACCATATTCAAGACAATGCTGAAGCATGGGAGAATAATAAAGGAAGAAAGTCAGGTATAAATTATGATTATGAATGCATTAAATCTTTTATGGGAACTGATAACTTTTGTAATATTAGTAATGCTTATGGTCTTGATTCTCAAAGTATTGCAACTTATTTTAAGGCTTTTGCTTCTTGTATTGAAATTCCTAATAATAAATGGAATAAGTATCATGAGCCATATAAAGATATTGTTAATTGTGTTCCTACAAGAAATACTGAAGTTTATATTGCTAATCATGCTTTACCTGAACCTTACATTGAGAAACCGCCTTTCCCAGTTAAGATTAAGGAACATTCTATGATAGCCAGTATGGTTAATGAAAGTACAAATAAAGTTGTTGAACCTGATGAACAAATAGCTGATGAACCTGTAATAGCAAATGTGAAAGACTTTGTCACTAAATATGTAGAAGATGGACGCACTATCCTCTGTAAGGATACTTCTAATATGTCTCACAAAGTAGTGTTATGAGAGCTAGTGTCCCTGTTTTTTCTGTTAGAATAACTGATCATTGCTACAATGGTTCATGTGATAGTTATATCGTTAAATTTATGCATGATACTGAAAGTTATTATGAGAGAGGGAAGATTGTTCTAATGCATCTCAATAATATTAAATTTCCTCGCTTTATGTTGAAAATCTTTATGTTGCACTTGTTTTGCCTTCCTATGCTAGCAGCCTCTGGTTTCAACAATTTATTTTCTTACAAAATTCCCTTGCATAGGAAGTGGGTTAGACTTAAACATGTGTATTTTTGCTTCTTGATTATATCTTTTAGTTCAATTCATATTCTTATTTGAGCATCATTGAAATTATCATGCCCATCTTAATGGCTATAAAGAAAGAGCTTTTTGGGAGACAACCCAATATATTTTTGCTTTCAGTTTGTTTTTGTTTATTTGAGTCTTGGAAGCTATTTCTTCTACAATAACCTCTTGTTATCCTTTTTGTTTGGTTTTTGTGTCAAGGTCAATGTCTAATGAGAGAGAAGGAAGATTTGGGGAAGTTGCTATCCCGAAACAGATTTTTGTGCTTCACTATAAAAATCGTTAAAAATCCCAGAATGTCATACTGATCTATAACTTTTTGTGTGCAGGCCCTAGGTTATTATTTAACTTGCGTTAGTTTTTCACCTTTTGATTTGAGCAACAGAAGATTTTTGAAAAAATTGACCTTTACCTGCTGGTCTGTTTTGACAGATTTTTGCCACTCTTGCATTTGCCTCTTAAATCGATTTCCTTTTTGAGTTCCTTTTTGGGCTTTTGGAAGGAGTTGCTACAATAGCTTATGTTTTGATGGATTTCAGTCAAAATTGAACTTAAAGGTTTATTACCTTGCATGCACTAAATGTTGCTAATGAGAATTGTCTGAAGTTTTGTGTGAAAGAAATTTCCAGGTTGTAGGAGAAAATGGTGTAATAAGATGATGAATGGTTAAATGACTCAAACAATATGTTTAAGAGGATGAAGATATTGATGTTATTCAAGCGGTGACTCAAACAACATGTAGAGTCCGTTTTCGAATAGGTAATAGTTCTGGTAAGAAAAGGTCCACGAAAAATCTATCAATTTATATTTTTGCATTTTTTATCTAAGATGGAAAGCAATGAGTAGAAAGAGGGACAGAAATGGAGCCCGGGTGGCTCACACCACCCCGTGGCATGGGCCCACATGGCCGCGCCACCAGGGGGTTTGACCACCCCGGAGCCCGTCTCCGACCCGTTTTCCCCTAGTACCTTCCTTTTGTTGTTAAATTTCGTAACATATAATCCCTCGGATCCCCCGAGGTTCATATATCGTGTTCTCGTCGTGTTTTTGTTTCCACCTGTTTCTGATAGGTAGAGTCTCAATCTTGGAGCCACAATGTCTTCCTATGGATCAGCCAAGGAAGATTCCTCCACCTACATCATCAACCCGTACATGCGTGAGTTGAAGATTCATCCCAAGGAGTTGTTGCTCGAAGATGGGAAGGTACAGATAAAAGAGGTTCAGGGCCCTAAAGGTGAAGGTAGTCTGGAGGATAGGATGGAAGCACTGGAGCAAGAAGTCTTTAAGTACAATAAGATGGCGGAACGTGAAGTGGATATCATCCATAAGATTAGTTCCGAACTCATTGCCAAGCACCAGAAGGAGACCTCTTAGCTTAAGGATGAAATTCTCTCACTCCACCGAACAACCAACCAACTACAAGCATAGCTCTACGATGTGCAAAATCAAAACTGTGAGTATAAGGTTAGGTTTAAACATATAAGTGTTGCTGCTAGTTTCAGGATGTTGGAGACCAGGATGTCTTTTGTTGATGGGGAATCCTTACCTTGGAAGTCAGACGATGACGAGAGAACACCACCACCACCGAAGGAGTATTCCGTCACCAAGGTTTGGTATCCCCTTGTTTTTTTCCAAGCTTGGGGGAGTGCCATGGTATCACATCACTATCTTTTATCTTTTTACCTTTTAAGTAGAGTCATATCGTGAATAGAGAAGTTATCATATAGGATGGTTTGCATTATGGAAGTGTCTCCCCTCTCGTTAGTTATCTATGTATCCCTTAGTTTGAGTAGCCGTTATGGAATATTAATGAGAAGTTCTATCATTTACTCTTTACACATCTTATATTAGTTTTCAATTTCTGTTATATGATTGATCTTGTATTTAGTATTGGTGTCACTTTGGGATCATTAAGTAAATTTAGTTGGTTTTGGCAAACCTGGCTCGGTCAGTAGCAACACTATTATGAGAATTGAATAAAAAGATAAAAGTACTCTTAAGAAATATAATTTCATCATCTTTTTTTCTTGATAGGCTCATAAGATTATTATTATCTATTTAAAGATCTTTTGTGCTTCCAAGGAAGAGTGCATGTTTGTTTTTATCACTTGTATGTTTGTTTGTTTCCTTCAACTCTTATGCTTGCTACCCATCCTTGCTAGCCAAAAACCTGTACTGAGAGGGAATGCTTCTCGTGCATCCAATCCTTAAACCAAAACATATGCAATTTGTGTCCACCATACCTACCTATTAGCATTATTGCTATTCCAAGTAAATTCATGTTTCTATCTACCTTCCAAATTAAACTTGTTATGTGAAAGTTAGTGATTAAAGCTCTCATGAACTTGATGGCACACTTTACTTTCTTGCACTTAATAAACTTGAACCATTGTGCCCATCTATGTTGCATATATGCTTGCGTTTTGTAAGTTGTGAATTAGTAGAACCATGTTATCATGGGGAACGCTTTCAACATTGCACTTTATTTAGTTGATATCATGTTCTTTTGCTTATGGGTCCCGAAGGTGTGAAATGAAAGGGGAGATTGTAAGGCTCATGGTGTTCGTATATGTGTTAGAGAAATGCCTAGGCGACTGGTCTAGGCCATGCCTAATCATGCTGGAAACCTACAACGTAACCATAGTGAGCAATCTATGAAGCATCCTCTATATAAAAAAACCCTATGCAAATAGGAAAGAAAAAAAGAGAAAAAAGAAGGCATGTGCAAATAGGAAATAAAAGGAGTTGCTGAGATGCTCATTGTCTGCTTGCCTTGTCATTTTGATATGGGGAATATTCCGTATCATCGGGCAAGGGGTACCCCGTTGGCGGTCCTCTATGATACATATGTACTTACAATAACAAGAACTTACCTGTGACTAAACTTGAGTAGCATGAGGAACGGTACTCATAACTAAGGGGCATGAGATTTTTAGCTTATAACTTGTCAAGCATATCCTCATATTTGATCACTTTAACCTTAATCACCTAAAGATGCTTATGATAGGGGCAATGAGAGCTGAAACCTAATAAGTACCATAATTTTTGGAAGCTCTTTATGAAACTTGAAATCCCTGCTTCCCTCTGCGAAGGGCCTATCTTTTACTTTAGTTGAGTCAGTAAACCTATTCCTTTCTATCTCAGCAAGTATTTTGAATTGTTGTGTTTCATTAATTCATATGATGATTTATTCAATCATGTTTCTTATGTTCCTTGTTTTGCACACTGCTCTTATCTTAGTGAATATTACTTTGAAATCTATCATTGAAAACCCCATTATGTTTGAACTCCTGCAAATTGTTAACTATTCTTTGACCAAGAGCAAAGTTTGCCATTACCAATTATGATTTACTTTGTGTATCTTTATTGAGTTTCCTTTACTTATTGCAAGGCAAGTTATATAATAGTGAGTTGTCTTCTATTATGATTTGTGTATTGATGAATGTGATGCTTCTTGTCCATATTCTTTTATCGACACTTCAGTCCATAAACCTGAGGTCATGTTTATTGAGCTCAGTTTTCGCTTGGGGACAAGCAAAGTCTAAGCTTGGGGGGAGTTGATACGTCCATTTTGCATCACTATTTATATCATAATTTACTGTTATTCATTGATATATTTCATATTAAGAGATGATACTTATGTTATTTCATCTATTTTTGCATGATTGATGACTTTTGGAGGATGGACCGCTGAAGTCAGGATTCTGATGGAAAAGGCATTGTTTGGAGGCGAAATTCGCGAAGATCAGAAAATCCCGGAAAATATATGGAAAATCCTATTTTTTCAGAAGACGAAGGATGCCAAAAGGGGGAGCGGAGATGGGCCACAGGGGTCCCATACCACCCCCTGCACACGATACCCTAGGCCGTGCCACCAGGTGGTGTGGCCACCCTGGCCCACCTCTGGATCTACTCTTTGGCGTATATTATCCTCTTGAAACCCTAAGACTCGGGGAGCAACCACAGAAAGAATCCACCGCCTCTGCGGGGCAGAAAACTGCAGAGAGAGAAAGAGCTCTCCGGCAGGCAGAAATCTGCTGGGGAAATTCCTTCCTAGAGATGGGAGATCGTCACCATCAACACCACCATCAAGCTGGACTTCATCGGCATCATCATCATCATCTCCACCAGCACCACCCCGTACTATAACAATTGGGTTGAATCTTGCATAGTTCTTAGGGGAAACTTTCCCGGTGTTGATTAATTGTTGTAGTTGATGCTATTGAGTGGAATGATGTCTACGCACTTCTTTTCTTGTAGACAGTTGTTGGGCCTCCAAGTGCAGAGGTTTGTAGAACAGCAGCAAGTTTCCCTTAAGCAGATTACCAAGGTTTATCGAACTCAGGGAGGAAGTGGTCAAAGGTATCCCCTCTCAAGCAACCCTGCAATCAAGATACAAGAAGTCTCTTGTGTCCCCAACACACCTAGTACACTTGTCAGGTGAATAGGTGCACTAGTTCGGCGAAGAGATAGTAAAATACAAGTGGTATGGATATAAGACAACGGTGCTAGAAAATAATTTGATGGCATGGAAGAGACTAAGGCAAACTGAAATAAAGATGGAAGCAAGCAAACATGTAATAGATCTAGTTGCAAACGGTGTTTCAATGCTTAGAAACAAGGCCTACGGATCATACTTTCACTAGTGAACACTCTCATATAAATATATTCTCTTTATGATACTACTTTGAATTACTCTCCGGTTGGACACTCTCATCCAAGGTAGGGCTATAATATCACACCTCAAAGTTCATCTTTCCCATCTAGGTAACCCCACACTGTCACCTTGAGCACTAGATGGTTCCAACAAACACCACAATTTCATAGAAACATCCAACTCCAAATATAACTCATAACAAGTATTTGTAATCTCTAGCCTAAGTGCCACCATGGTGTACACGCTGTCACTTTCACACACATGGGGAGAGCAGAGATCTATTAAAGCACTTGAGTAGCAAGGTAGATCTACTTGATTACAAAGCTCATATCACAATATGATCATGCATAGAGAGAGATGAACACATAGCTACCGGTATAACCCTTACCCTCGAGGAAGAACTACTCCCTCATCATCATGGGAATCAACATAGGTGATGGAGATCGATGGATATGGCTCCGGGGGCACTTCCCCGTCCCGACAGGGTGCCGGAACATAGACTTTATGTCCCCCGAATCTCTCCTTTGGTGGCGGCGGCGCTGCGGAACTTTTCGTAGATTTCTGATTGATGACTTAGGGTATTTGCATCGGGGGAGATATATAGGCGAAAGAGGCAAGGTCGATGGCCGGCCAGGGGGCCCACACCATGCCCTGGCACGGCCAGGGGGACCTGCGCCTAGGGGAGGTGTGGCCACCCTGTGGCCCCTCTCCATATAGTCTTCTGGCTCCGTGAGTCTTCCGGTAAAATATCAAGTTTAGCTTTTGTCCCGTCCAATTCCGAGAATATTCATTTTCTGACTTTCCTGGAACCAAAAAATAGTAGAAAATAGGTAGCTGGCACTATTGCATCTTGTTAATAGGTTAGTCCAAGAAAGTGTATAGAAAGTACTCCAAAGTGTGGATAAAACATAAGAAAGTAGATAAAACCAAGCATGGAACATCAAAAATTATGGATACGTTAGCAACGTATCAACATCCCCAAGCTTAACTCCTGCTCGTCCTCGAGTAGGTAAGTGATAAAAAGAAAGAATAATTTTTGAGGTGACATGCACCATCATAAACTTGATCAAAGTATTTGTATAACATTGAAAGCTAGGATCATAATACTGAACGAGATATGCCCTAGAGGCAAATAATAAATAGGTTTTTATTGTCATATCTCAATTAGTTTATAATAGTTTCATATTGTGCTATAACCGTGCCAAGTAGAAACATTGGTACAGGTGTGGTATGAAACAACCAAGTCCCTAGTAGCCTCTATTCATACTAGTTCGTTGGTCACGAAGATGATCTGGGTTTCAAGATCATGGGCATTTATGCCGACTGACAACGAGATCATATCATTGGACATTCCTTGAAGGATTGCAACACGATCAAGTCACATAGTTCATTGTTGCAACAGCTATACCTAGACTCCTTCTCCTTAGACCGTGAGCTCATATTACTTACTGTTTCCCTAGGCTGCTTTGACTGCATCAAACGTCGTCTGGTAATGGGGTGGCCATAAAGGTGTACGTTGGGTATTCCAAAGGAATAGTAGATGACATGTGACTGCAAGACCGGGATTTGTTCACCCACATGACGGGTAAAGATACATACGGCCAACTTAGTGAGATTACATCTATAAATGTTGCAACATGTGACTAGGTCACGGGGATGTAATATCACGGTAACAAGAAAACAGAACTTGTTGTGAACAAGATTGAAAAAGGTATGTGATACCAATGATCGGATCTCAGACAAGTTGTATCGAGAAACAATAGGAAGAGGATGCTACATTTAGACGGTTCAAACGATATTGTCATCATGAATGCATAGGGGTCACATGGATATCCCTGGTCCCTCTGTTGATCATTGATACATATCATGTTTAGAGCATTCCCGAGCCGTGAGAGGATACACTTAAGGGTACGATGAGAGCGATCATTCGTAAGACGGAATCACAGTAGAGAAAGAGAGAAAGCCGGAATCGTTCCGCGGAGAGATCCGAAGTTGTTCGGAGAAAGAATAAAGGAAAAGCCCTAAAAAGTGTTTTCGGATAAATGGGAATTTAAATATATATTTATTATATGTTAATTATGAATTAATATATTCTAAATAATATTTATACTAAGATTTATAAAAGCAACTTTTATAGTAGACCAAATCCCTAGAGGGAATTAGCCTAAAAGAAGAGCTGCAGAAAAATAGAAAGGAAAAACAGCATAGGCCCACGTGGGCGGCAGATAATAGCCGCCGCACGGGGCGGTACGGAGCTGGGCCACGCTCGTAGGCAGGCGGCCGATAAAGCGCACCGCGCGGGGGCGGATAGCAGCGAGACGGCCGCCGGGCCGGCCGGCTTGACCCCGGCCCACACGGGCACATAGGGGAGCCAGGCCGCCAGGCAGGCCGCGGCCACTGCCGGCCCACCCGACTGCTCCCTCCCCGCCGCCTATCTCCTCCTTGGGTTGCTGGGGGCGAAAGGCCAACTCGGGCCATTCGTTGGCAGCCGCCGCCCTAGCCACTGGTGGGACGCGTGGTGGGCTCGCCGGCCCACCCGCCGGGCTGTGCTGCTGCTGGCTCCCTTAGCCGCTGTGGGCTGCTGTGCTGGGCCCTTGTGGCCCAGCCGACTGGGAGTTAATTTTGCCCCTTTTTCCTTTAGTAATTAGTCCCACATGGGGCACCTAGAGGAGAGGACACGCCCCCTCCGCCTATATAAAGGGGTTCCCATGGGTGGGATTAAACACACCAAATACACAACTTGAGAAGTCATTTGGTTGACTTTCTACCTCCCTCTCTCTATACCTTGTGACCATGGCCCCAAGTCTGGGATGTGCGATCAAGGCACACGTGCAGTACGCCGTTGCGCTGCAGAGATTCCTAGCCGGATATCAACTTCCGCACTCCCGGCGGGATCGGGGATCGGAGGTATCATCGTGCACCGGATGTGTACGAAGACACGAGGCGCAACACTTGGGGCGCTTAAATGTCGTGAGCCGGAGCTGTTGCGTGATGAAGATGATGAAGATCAAGAAGGAGCAAGGGGTGACCTGCGAGGAGCTTCGCGACCTTGAGGTCGGCTTCGAGTACGACTACATCAACCATGTTCCCCATGGAACGTTAACCGCGTACGGTCTACAAGGGTATGTATTCTATACGCTCCGGCCGTTACCGCATTACTACATAGATAGATCCTAGGCAGTTTCTGGGGTTCCATCGTAGGATTTTTTTGTTTTCTGCACCGATCCCCATAAAATCTTCAATCATAACATGAAAGACAAAGTTCTAGCAATAAGACAAAGCAACTATGTTGCAACATGGAAAGGCACAAACAAAAGATTTATGAATAACAATGCTTTGCAAGACGTTTGTTTGTTTCACATAAAGAAAACATAGCAAAGTGGCATTCACCTTGTCCCTCATAGAGCAGCAAACATAAATGCATAGGATACCTTCAAAGTTCATCAGAGTGACTAGATACAAATAGTTTAAAACAAGCAATATCAAAGTTATGCATCAATCAACAAGTCTTGGGACAATGCACATAGAACTAAGAATGGCCACTATGCTCTCAAAATAGGTGCATAAAGGTAGAAGGTGGAGACTCAACATAAAAGTAAAAGAAAGGCCTTCATAGAAGGAAGCAGAGATTCAAGTTTCATAAAGAGCTTCCAAAAATTATTGTACTTGTTAGCTTTCATCTCTCATTGCCCCTATCATAAGCATCTTTAAGGTGATTAAGGTTAAAGTGAACAAACTATGAAGTATATGCTTGACAAAGTATAAGTTGGAAATCTCATGTCCCTTGAATACGAGGGCTGCTCCTCATGCTACTCAAGTTTAGTCACCGGTAAGTTATTGTCATCGTAAGTACATGTGTATCATAGACAACCGCCAACGGGGTACCCCTTGCCCAATGATACGGAAGAATCCCCATATCAAAATGACAAGGCAAGCAGACAATGAGCATCTCAGCAATCTTCTTATTTACCATGGGAAAATGGTGATTTTTCCTCTCTTTCCTCTTTTCTCACATCTCTTTTTTTATTTGTCTTTTTTCTCAATATCGATCTCTTTTTTTATAAGAAGAATGCTTCATAAACAGCTCATTATGGTTATGCTACAGGTTTCCACCATGATTAGGCATGGATTAGACTGGCGGCCCAGGAGTTTCTCTAACACACATACATAACTCCATGGACTTACAAGCTCCCTTTTCATTTCACACCGACGACATCTATAGACAAAAGAGCATGATATCAACTAGGTACAAAGTACAAGTGCAATATTGAAAGCGTTCCCCATGACAGCATGGTTCTGCTAATCCCCAACATATAAGTGCAAGCATATACAACATAGATGACACAATGGTTCAAGTTTATTAAGGGCAAGAAAAGTAAAGTGTGCCATCAAGTTCCTGAGAGCTTTAATCACTAATTTTCACATAACAAGTTTAATTCGGAAGGTAGATAAAAACATGAATATACTTGGAATAGCAAATGCTAATAGGTAGGTATGGTGGACTCTTTGGAATAACTTGGTTTTATTTGGAGTTGGATGTATGAGTGGAACTCACACTTGGTTATGGAGGCTAGAAAAAGACTGGGAGCGACCAACTAAGAGAGCAATAATGGCCATAATCATGCAAAGTGACAAAACATTATTAATTAAAGCATAAAGTGATATTACAAGTCGAAAACTAAAGGATCATAGAGGCTATGGTGACTTGGGATAGTCATAACATGGTGTGAGTATGTGCCAGGTCAACCAAAATAAAACATCAAAGGAGAATACCACAATACTATGCTTTCATATGCTAAAACAACACATGATTCTTCAAAGGCACATTAAGCAATCTCAATTGTTTATAACAAGTCATGCTACACACTAAGCATAAATCCAAAACAATATCAAGCATGCCATGACAAAGCATAGGCCACAGTGAAAAACAAGCTCCTTTTTACCACTTAAGCATGAACTTTTCCTACGCTTTTCCAATCAAAACTAATCTTATTTGAAAACTAATGTATGAAAGAGGGGGTCCAACCAATTTATTCAAGCAAACTAAGAGAACCAAGCAAATGAAAAACCAAAAACAAAAACGAAGACGCTCCAAGAACAACACAACTATGCATGAAACAATAAAAATGAAGTGTTTGGAAGAAACCTGAGATTTTTATTGATGAAGAAGGGGATGCCTTGGGCATCCCCAAGATTTGACACTTGTACTTCTTGGATAATTTTTGGGGTGACACGCGTGGCATCCCCAAGCTTTAGCTTTAGTCCATTCTTCATCTTATTACTCATTCCTTCCATACACCTGAAATTTTTCCTTCATACAAAACTTCACACAATCTTTATTAGCAACATTAGTGCACTCAGGATAATAAGTCTTTGGGTTCAGTTTCAACACCAATAAAACTTCCATTAAAACACAAGCTACTATAGCACTTCCCTAAAAAATCTCAATTCCCCAAAAGAACTCAAAAAGGAACCAACAAGAAGCAAATGCAAATAATGGCAGACATCTGTCAAAACAGACCAGTAGGTAAAGACGAATTTTTTCGAAGACCTTCTGTTGTTAAAATCAAAAAGTGTGGAACTAATGGAAGTTAGATAACAACCTGGGACAGAAGCACAAAAAATCATGCCTCAAAAGGACGTACAGAGATTTTACACGAATTTTTACGCTGAAGAACATAAATCTGTTTTGGGACAACAACTTTCCCAAGCATTACTTCTCTCTCATTAGAGGTTACTCTTGGCACAAAAAGCAAATAAAAAGGATCAGAAGCGGTTATTACAGAGATAATAACTTCCAAGACTCATCTAAAACTTTTGGGTTATCTCCCAATAAGTACTTTTCTTTAACGCCTTTAAGTTAGGCATGATAGTTTGAGAAGATGCTCACATAAGAAATATGAATTGAGAGTAAAAGAGAGCATCAAGAAGCAAATATAAAACACATTTAAGTCTAATCCACTTCCTATGCATAGGAATCTTGTAAAGAAACAAGTCATGAAAGCACAAAGCAACAAGCATAGTAAAGGAATACAAGTGCAACTTCAAGACTTTCAACATAAAGAGGGGAAACTTAATATTATTGAGACACATAAAACCATGTTTCCCTCTCTCATAATAACTTTCAGTAGCATCATGAATAAAATTAACAATATAACTATCACATCAAATATTCTTATCATGAGCCACATGCATATAACAATTATTACTCTCCACATAAACATAGTCATTCTTATTAATTGTAGTGGGAGAAAATTCAACAAAATAGCTATCATTATTATTCTCATCACCATAATCATCAAATATAGGAGGCATATTGTAATCATAATTAATTTCCTCCTCAATAGTAGGTGGACTGAGAATATCATATTCATCATTGTAATCATCATATATTGGAGGTTTGGTATCATCGTAAGCAATAGAATAGCTATCTTCCAAAGCTGGGGAACTAAAAAGATCATTTTCATAAAAACTAGCTTCCCCAAGCTTAGACTTTTCCATAGCATTAGCAATAATGGTGTCCAAGGAATTCATACTAACAACATTGCTATTAGCATGCAAATAAAGTTTCATAGGTTTTTTAATTTTCTCTTCAAACACTTCATGTCCTAACTCAAGATAAATACTATAAAGCTCTCTAATTTTGTTGTTGTTTTCCATTAAGCCTAACTAGTGAAAATAAAAACAAGAAACAAAAAGATATAATTGCAGAATCTAAAGGAAATAACTTCGAGCACTCTCACAATAGCAACAATGCTAGAAGATAGCTTAGTAGCCAAAGGATGTGAGTACCCTTTACCTTACCTCCCTGGCAACGGTGCCAGAAAATACTTGCTGGCACGTGGTTAACGTGGGAGCTTCTTCTTCTTCAGTCCCCGGCAACGGCGCTAGAAAATAGCTTGATGTTTCTGCACTTCTATTCTTGTAGACAGTTGTTGGGCCTCCAAGTGCAGAGGTTTGTAGAACAGCAGCAAGTTTCCCTTAAGTGGATTACCCAAGGTTTATCGAACTCAGGGAGGAAGTGGTCAAAGGTATCCCCTCTCAAGCAACCCTGCAATCAAGATACAAGAAGTCTCTTGTGTCCCCAACACACCCAATACACTTGTCAGGTGTATAGGTCCACTAGTTCGGCGAAGAGATAGTAAATACAAGTGGTATGGATATAAGACAACGGTGCTAGAAAATACTTTGATGGCATGGAAGAGACTAAAGGCAAACTGAAATAAAGATGGAAGCAAACAAACATGTAACAGATCTAGTTGCAAAAGGTGTTTCAATGCTTAGAAATAAGTCCTAGGGATCATACTTTCACTAGTGAACACTCTCATATAAATATATTCTCTTTCTGATGCTACTTTGAATTACTCTCCGGTTGGACACTCTAATCCATGGTAGAGCTATAACAGCACACCTCAAAGTTCATCTTTCCCATCTAGGTAACCCCACACTATCACCTTGAGCACTAGATGGTTCCAACAAACACCACAATTTCATAGAAACATCCAACTCCAAATATTACTCATAACAAGTAATTGTAATCTCTAGCCTAAGTGCCACCATGGTGTACACGCTGTCACTTTCACACACATGGGGAGAGCAGAGATCTATTAAAGCACTTGAGTAGCAAGGTAGATCTACTTGATTACAAAGCTCATGATCACAATATGATCATGCATAGAGAGATAGATGAACACATAGCTACCGGTAGAGCCCTTAGCCTCGAGGAAGAACTACTCCCTCATCATCATGGGAATCAGCAACGGTGATGGAGATGGTGGAGGAGCTCGATGGAGATGGCTCCGGGGGCACTTCCCCGTCCCGGCAGGGTGCCGGAACAGAGACTTTCTGTCCCTCGAATCTCCCCTTCAGTGACGGCAGCGCCGCGGAACTTTTCATGGATTTCTGATTGACGACTTAGGGTTTTTGCATTGGGGGAGATATATAGGCGAAAGAGGCAAGGTCGGTGGCCGGCCAAGGGGCCCACACCATGCCCTTGCATGACTAGGGGGGACCCATGCCTCGGGATGGTGTGACCACCCTGTGGACCCTCTCCGTCTAGTCTTCTGGCTCGGTGAGTCTTCCGGTAAAATATCAACTTTGGCTTTTGTCCCGTCCAATTCTGTGAATATTCATTTTCTGACTTTCCTGGAACCAAAAATAGCAGAAAACAGGCAACTGGCACTGTGACATCTTGTTAATATGTTAGTCCAAGAAACTGTATAGAAAGTACTCCAAAGTGTGGACAAAACATAAGAATGTAGATGAAACCAAGCATGGAACATCAAAAATTATGGATACATTAAAAACGTATCATGTAACCATTGAATTATTGTTTATGTTCAGATTGTTACTTATTATTATTTCATCTCTGATCTTGATCCATATTATGTCTTGTGAGTAGCTCGTTTAGTTCTTGAGGACATGGGAGAAGTCATGTTGTTAGTAGTGGAATTGTGTTGAGAAAGATTCAATGGTTTAATATTTAAGTTGTGGTGTTATTCTTCTAGTGGTGTCATGTGAATGTCGACTACATGACACTTCACCTTTATGGGCCTAGGGGAATGCATTGTGTATTTGACTAATCGTAGGGGTTGTCGGAGCGACAGAAACCTAAAAATCCCCATTAGGAAACCTTTGCACAAGGGAGTGTAGGATCTTAGAGTTTAACTGTGGTTAGGTTTCTATCTTAATTACTTTCTTGTACTTGTAGACGCTTGCAAGGGGTATAATCACAAGTATGTATTAGTCCTAGGAAGGTCAGTACATTAGCACAGGTTCACCCACACAACACTTATCAAACTAAAGAAGATTAATTAACTATATGAAGCGAAAGCACTTGACGATATTCCCATGTGTTCTCGAGAACGTTTGGTCATCTTAAGTAATACAACCGACTTGTCCTTTGCTAAAGAAAGAATTGGGCCACTTGTTGCATTTATTATTAATATTGTATTTTATTTACTTGTACTTTATTTATCTGCATTATCAAAAACCCCTAAAAATCCGTTTGCTAAGTATTTACAGAGAATTCCTGCTCCAAGCCACTCGTCAACACCTTCCGCTCCTCGTTGGGTTCGACACTCTTACTTATCGAAAATACTGCTATACACCCCCTATACTTGTGGGTCATCACTCGACGACGACGTGGTAGCGGAGACGGTCGACGCAGAGCTCGGCGTGGCAGAGGGAATGTCCTCGTCCAGGATGGCATTGCGGCAAGTCATGTACGAGGCCTGGACCCGGGGGCTCATCGCGAGGTGCCCGCCCATGAGAAATTTCAGGTCTGTATTCCTCTTCTTCACGGCGAAGTTGGCCTTTAGAAGATCGAGCTTCTTGTCTTGGTTATGCAGCAGTTGAGTCCACCTCTCTTTGGCCTTCTCCTCCCTATTCTCGACGTGGGCATTTGAGTCGGCGATACACTTCTCGATGGATGCGTGAAGCCGTTCGGTTGGTGGTCCCATAACCTTCAATAGCTTGGCTTTCTTCTGGGCGAGCTCTGGCCTTCCTTCGCCGGCAGCAAGGGTTGCCGCCTCGGGGTTGTACATGGCATCCTTGTTCTTGGTGAGTGTCACGCGATCCAGCCATTTCTGGCACTTCTCGATCTTTTAACACATGGTAGAACTTGAACTTGGTCTTTGTGTCGTCGCGGAACATGTTGAGTGCATGGGTCAGCTGTGAACACAAGCGAGGAGTGATCAGGAAATGTATGAAACCAGCATATGGTGGCTTGAGTTTGGCAAACTACCTTGCTGTCCATGCTTGCTCTGCTGATTGGACGATTTCTTCGAGAATGTCGTGCCACTTGATGCACGCTTGTTGCATGATTACGCAATGATTCTTCATGGCCTTCTGGCCACGATCCAAGTGGACTTTGTTGTACACCGGGTCCAATAGGTTGCGCTCATCGAACACTAGGTTGACACGCCTCCAGTAGTTCTCCGAGTTTTGGTTTGCGCCGGTGATGGGGTCCATGCTCACCGACTTCCATGCTTTGGAGAGGCACATGTCCTCAAGGGGCATCTACTTGACGTGGGGCTCGGGAGGTGGTGCCATCCCCGGCTTCCTCTTCTTCCGCACCTTTCCCTTGGTCGTCACCGCAGCGTCCTCTTCAGTTTCCTCCACATCTTTGGTGTGCGTCGGTCCGTCGGCGAACGCCTGTGGGCCATGCTCGGCGTTGGCGAGGGACTACTCTTGCGTGAAGAATGAGCCCTCGGCCGAGGCGTACCTGGACGCGATCATGTCCGCCATGAACGAGTCGCCGTGCATTCCGCCAACCATGATGCGGGCGCCCATTTTGGCGAACTGGGCGGCCGAAGAGCTGATGTCGGTGAACGCAAGAGGACCGCAATGCATGGACGGCTTAGGCCCGGTGTACATCAGAGAGCTGGCGTAGGAGACGTTGATGTCGACGTTGAAGGGCGGCAGGCGAGGTGCAGGGAAGGGGGAGAGCACATTTGGGTTGAACCCATGGTCGAACTCAGGCGACAAAGAAAACCGTTGGTGCAGATTTGCCTAGCTCTCCTGGAACATTGCCGGAGATATAGCCGAGAATCCGGCTAGAGATCCGACGCTCGGCTGGCTCCCCCATGGCACGTCGTACTACGTGGCGATGAGAGGCGGCGGCCTGGCCATGGTCGCACGGGCGGCGCGCTCGGACGCCGATTTTGCCTCCATGATCGCCTGCGCCTCCTCCTCCTCCTCTTCGCCGGCCTCCTGCCTGTCCTTCCTCACCTTTCGGCTGCTCGTTTTGATCTTCCTCCGCTGGGTATCCTTCGCCCACTCTGCGTCTGTCCAGCCCTCCAGATTCGGCGTCGGCTTTCTCGGCTTCTTCTCCTTTTTTTACCAGCGGTGGAGCGGGGTTTGACGAATACCTTCGGCGGCATGGCGGACGGGAGCTCGGGGAACTAGCGGGAGTTGTGGCGGGGAATGGAGAAGAAAGGCGGGAAGGGGATAAGAAAGGCGGGAGCTCGGCCTTGTCTCGCCGATAGCCGTGGCTCAACCATCTTTTCGCTTCATCCAGCGTTCCCAAGCGATTTTCGGCGCATCGGGTTCGGCCTGGGAACCCCAGATATAAAATAGGTCAAATCCGGCGAAAACTGGGTGCCTAGGTACGCGACTGGGTGATTTTTCGCCGTCCGAATGAAAAAAATCCTAGAGAGGCCCTATGAGAATGCTAGTGGAGATGCTCTTACGCTGCAGTCGCTGGTGTCGGGGCTCCACTAGAGAAAGAAGGGCCGTAGACGTGTCCAAGAGAGAATAAGACACGTGACCTTCCTTCTCATGCCGTTGGCTGTCCAAAAAATGGCGTGTCGATGTAGAAAACTGTGTTTTCCGGCTGATGTTGGCGAAGCAAAGTCATCGGAAGCCAAGAACTGGTACGTGTTGAAGGCGACATGGAATAAACAAGTGTCGTCAAGCAAACCCTAGAAAGTCAAGGGAATATATGAACAAAATGACGCAAGGATACAAAAATCAAGAAAATTAGCAGATACATAGAAGACGACTTACCGCGAGTTAGATTTGTCCGAAGTCGCTGGCACGACCATCGCGGTCGCCGCTTATGCAAAAACGCCCAAAAGACGATGGTGACCGGCTGAATGGCCCACGAACATCACAGACTCCATCGAGGCGGAAACGCACAGACTACAACACGCGTAATTGATGTGCTTGCGCTAGAGCGGCAAAAACAAGCCGTTAGGATAACTGTGTCGACGATGTTTCTTTTTGCTTGGTACAACATACTAGCACTTCCGGATGCATCTCGGTACATTGTAGGTCGACACCACGTACATGTCGTGGAAGCTATAAGACCACAACATACTAGGGTGCCATCCTATATACCCCGTGTATGACATAATTTTTATTGCCCCAATGATCCTTCCCGGCGCATCAATTTAGCCTGCGATTTCTATATTAAGGTTCATCTAATTTACCCCAAATCACAGAAAATTGTAATATAAATCACGCATGATGTTTTCAAATATCACAGCACAAACTCAAATATATAGCATAACGGGGTATCCAACACATACATCCAAAAGACATCATAATCAGTTTTGACACATTCATCACATAAGTTTTCAAGAGAAGTTTTTAATTGTGATTGACTTTACATAGATTAACTCAAACTTCGACCAGCACGGAACTCATCTCCTCCAGGGTAACAAGTGTTACGATAAAGTGCCGACTGTTGCAAACAAGGAAACATGTATATTAACATATATACTATCTAGAAGATCAGACATACTTTTGTTCAGTCTAATTATAGAAATAGGTCTACTATTGGACCCAGGAGCTCCTTCTGCCTTCGTAACCTAGGAAGTTAATATATAAACATTTGTTAGTATATGCGTATTTGATAAATATGGAAGCTTGGTGTCATGAAGAGTTTGGCCCAACTTGCTACCCTTTCCGAGTGGCCTAGGTAGCGGCCGATGCTTTTTCACTACATCATCAATCAATATCTTGTAGTAATCCTCTAACTATTGTCCATCGTCCTAAACTGCATGCTTGTTTGTGTTAGTTAATTAACTTTCTAAATGCAAATGTCCTTGTCGGGGGATGACCCCCGGTAGGGTCAATCTATGGTATAAAGATAAGGTTGACCAGAACTAAGGTTGACAATTATGAGGTGGTTGACATATGACCGGGTTACCCAAGCCGGCATGAGTCGGCATACCTTAGCCGACATATAGCGTATGTCGGCATAACACTCGTTATTGTTTCTTTGATGTAGGTTACCTCAGGCCAAGTTACATCAGTCGAGGTTGACGTGAGGTAGCATATACCAGGATGGTATATGTCGGCCTCAAGGTTAGCTCCTCCGTCTCTTCTAGGATTGCCGGAGGAGATAAGCACGCTAAGTCAAGCGTTCCCCTAAATCTCGGAGCCTAGTCATGTCAAAGGTTTTCAGGAGGAGACGGTGTCAGAGCGCCAACTGTATGAAAGGATGGGCATGTTAAGTCACATCGAGGGTATCCAGGGGTGACCCCATGATGGGAAGAGAATCTGGGCCAGGCAACGACTTCTGCTACAATATATGCTGGGAATATTCGGTCCACATCAACCCTAACCATAACCTAGGCACCCCTTTATAAGGTGCACCAGGGCCTCCTATCTGAGGGTTGATTCATCATTCACTTGTTCACTCCTAGTAGCATAGAGAGATATAGGATCTGCTTCTTCTTCTTCCTCTCGCATACAGCTCGAGGAGCCCTTGTAGCTTCATTGTTGATCAAATTATAATATCAAGCATACATGAGTAGGGGTTTATCTCATCTAAAGAGCCCTGAACCTGGGTATATCGTGTGTATCTGTGAGTTCTGTGTGTCGTACGTTCCACACCATCCCTCCCTGGATACCTCCAGCGTCCATCTGGCCCCTTCTTTAGCCATCCCATGACATTTGCTGTGACACCACCATGACAGCTGGCGCCCACCGTGGGGCCAGCAACGGCGCTAGCTAGAGTATTCATCCGGACAGGAGCCTTCGTCGCATCTGGTGAGTGCGTAGTCTCTAGCCTTGTCCACAGGTTCGGCTCGCTGGATTTCGTTAGCGACAACCTTGGCAAGTTCGGCAATCGACCTCTCCCGCTCAACGGCAAGTTCGTCAGCTTCGGCGCGCACAAGGTCTACGTTGCGGTCGACGTATCCTACAAGTTCCCACAGCAGGTGATCATCACAGAAGATCCTGCTGCTCTCTACACTGCTCACGGCCGATGAACCGATCGTCCCGCCAGCAGTGTGGAGGTAATGATGACCGTGCCTGGAGCCAATGCCGGCAAAACAGTAGTGGAAGAGGTAGACACAACTCACAAACCTAGTAGATCTAGGGGACCTCCGCTAGAGAGGCCGGAGAATATCATTTGGGCAGCTATAGAAAAGATGGCCACGCCTGTTCCTCCCGTAGAAGATCCAGCTCAGGCACAGGCTAAGCTGGAACAAACCTGGCAGAAGATGCTCCAGGGAGTGATGCAGGTAGCTCGAGCACAAGAAGAGCTGAATATTACCCTCTGTGAGTACAATAAGGCTCATAGGTTCACATCGACAAACCCTACTCGTTTAGATGGTGTGAGCAATAGGGGTAAGAACCTCAATGTTGAGATAGAAAAAGCTGATGCACCAAAGTCTACTATGTCGGGTAGCCATATGTCGGCAGGGCTACCAAAATACGGTAGCCCGACCAAGAATCTTAGGGCTACAGGAGCAACAGCAACCGAGTTATCGAGTTTAACCAGTGAGGCCCGACGCAGGCAGCAGGAAAGAGCGAATGAATTAGTGTGCATCGCAAACAGGAAGAATGAGGCAATCCGCAAGGGAAACCCAGCTAGTGTCGAAGGCTCGCAGATCGTTAATTCGGCTGCGGGTCCTCCACACAAGTCTATTGGCCAAGCATCGTCTCCGGGTAATGACCCAAGGTGCGAGGGAAGTGCCACCTCTAGAAAGAGAAACAAGCAACTAGTAGCTTATGATCCGAATGTTGCCGGGAAAGCTAATGATGGTCACGGAAATGCTGGGACAGGAAATCTGGGCCAGGCTAATGTTGGTCATGGACATACTGGCCGAGGAAACCTAGGTCAGGGTAATGCGAGTCAAGGACATGCAGGGCATGGCAATGCCGTCTAGAATAACCATAATGACTGTGGTTGTAACCCAGCCAGTGGTGGGTAGCAGCAGCATCAACAATGTCAGTATCAAGAGCCAAACCCACCTCGACAGCAATAGAGTGCAGGACAGTTTGCCCAACATCAACATCCCAATCCTATGGGGAACAGAAACAATGATGGTTACTTGGCTATGGCACATGCTGGGTATCCAAGGCCAGAACATCAGATGATGGGAAACCAATTGGGATCTTGGCTGGTAAACATGAATTTACAGCCGGATGATGCTCGGTTGAAGCTGGATAGGATCTATATGTCTAAAATAATGGAAGGGCAAGGTCCTCCAGGTCCAGCCTGTTTTGGACCTCGGATTATGAGAGAACCTCTAGTGCAGAATTTTCAGTTAGCAATGGGAACAAGGACCTATGACGGCAGCAC
This sequence comes from Avena eriantha, assembly GCA_910589775.1. Classification (NCBI taxonomy): domain Eukaryota; kingdom Viridiplantae; phylum Streptophyta; class Magnoliopsida; order Poales; family Poaceae; genus Avena; species Avena eriantha. The sequence goes on along the minus strand of OU342743.1, from coordinate 127,559,538 downwards.
AAAGCCTGAGGATTGGTTGATAAACTATGCCACAGTTCTGCACTTTGCACAAGGAAACCTCAGATGGACGGTGAGATATGTTCCCCAAATGTTAGAAGGACGCACTCGAGTCTGGCTGAATAACTTGTCAGCATGAAGCATAAAATGTTGGTTGGATTTCAAGGAAGCTTTTGTCAGTAACTTTATAAGTACTTACAAGAGGACGAATCATCCTCAATAACTATCCATGTGCATGAAGAGACACAATGACACTGGCATAGACTTTCTCACTAGATGGAGTACCATGCGTAACTTATGTGAAGGAGTTGTTGAGTCACATGCCATGGCATGATTTGCTCAAGGTTGTAGACATGGGAGTATATTGTGGCAAAGGTTACATAGGGATATGCCAGGAAATCTAGCCGAGACAATTAAAATAGCAGATTCGTATGCTTTGGGTGACCCAACCTAACCACTTCGTATGCCGGTAGATCAGAGCGGGGAATATCATCCCCATGATGGATCTGGACCCTCTAGGCGTCATGATTTTCGTGGCTAGAGAAGATATGAGGCCAGATTATCGGTATGGTTAGAATCAAGTTGCAGCGGTGACCCAAGATCACCTTGGTGCCAGAAGTAGCCAGTGCGAGAAGAGTAGCGGCCAACAATGGGCGCAGGAAATTGATGGCAAGAAACAATGGGGAGAACAAAAGAAATTGTGGCAAGAGAGACTCAAGTACACTTATGAGATGATGCTAGATCAGCCGTATAGCTTTCATATGCCGAATCTGGGTAAGCCAGCTAATCATACAAGTTGGTATTGTACGTGGTTCCAACGAGCCATGGAAGGATAAGAAGTTTGACCCTGCCCACCAGCTCAGCCTCCACTCACAGTAGCTTGGCCCCTGCTCACAGGAGCAAACACTCAAGTGCTAAATGCACAACCAAGATACGATGACCAGGATAGGTGTGAAGCTATGAATCAAGTGGCAAACCATGGGAATGAGCATGGCAATAATGGTCAGGGAGATTGGAATGAGTATCATGAACACCATCAGAGTTATGTCGTCTTCGTAACTGAAGCAACATATAAGCAAAGTGTGCAGAGAAGACACATGGTAGTGAATGCAGTAATGCTAGCAGCGCCGAGATTCATGTACTGGTCTGACCAGGAGATTAGTTGGAGTATCAAGGATCATCCAAAGATCATTGCCGAGGCCAGGAGCATATTCTTTGGTGTTGGACCCAACATTTGCAAGGCCCGACATAAATGTGAAGTTTCCCAAAGTTCTGATTGATGATGGTAGCAGTATCAACATACTGTACTGGGACACGATGCACAAGCTAGGAATAAAGGAGAATATGTTGGAGCCGACAAAGACCACCTTCCACGACATCGTGTCGGGATTGTCGTGCGAGCTAATGGGAAAGATCTAGATTGATGTTCTGTTTGGTACAAGGGAGAATTGTCAGACTAAGAACTTGCTATTTGAGGTAGTTGACCTCACTAGCTATTACCATGCATTACTCAGCAGACCGACGCTGGCAAAGTTCATGGCTTCAACTCACATTAGCTATTTGAAGATGGAGATGCCAGGCCCAAATGGAATTATTACCATTGTAGGAGATTACAAGCGTTCTTTGCAGTGTGCCTCGGCTGGTTCCTCACTGTCCGAGTCATTGGTCATCGCACAAGAGAAGTGCATCCATGATGTTTGATGTTTGCAAGTGCACAAATCGTTTGTAGCTAGTTTCAAAGTTCAGATATCGATCCTACAGGGAGCCCAAAGGTAAGTGTTTATTAGTGAAGTCTCTGTCACACCCGAAGTTGTCATAGGTCTTCGAGTTAATTGACTGCAAGTGTTGAAATAAGAATGGGGTTTTGATTAAATTCAATAGATTTAAATAGAACTAAAATGTAAACTTCAGAAATATATTTCATAAATGTAAAGAACGACTTTGCTTGTTTGTTGTTTTCTGCAGATGGCGAAAGGAGGAACAGGGATATTCAGTTCATGGTGATAGTGAATGTGCTAGGTGGATGAGTGGTAAATGTAACAATTATAATCTTATAGATATATGTATATGCGAGCAACCCATAATTAGCCGGAACTCCTCTTGGTAGATTTCATCCCAACTTCAATAATCCTACTAGCCTGCTACCAAAACCATGGTCAGACACAAGACGATTAAGACCCTTTAGGTTTCTTAGCGATTAAGCTCCTTGGATCGGACTAATGCAATAAGCACAGTGGTTCCTCGTTATCCTTGAGTCAACTAGATTTCCATTGATATCCCCGTGTCACCCGAGGGTCGCCGGTCCACTAGCGTACAAGATCTTATCTATGTAGAACAAGGTATCACGTTGTCTGGTCTCTTAATTAGACAACAAGCATTAAGCATCCCACAAATAGTCAAGCACACATAATATAGTAATTAGAATCAATCACAAACTAATGGAAAATATATGGAGACACATCACATCACATCTCACCAATCCCCTACATCTCCCACGCCCAAGGGAATTACTCACACATGAGAGAAGAATGGTTCATCAATAGAATCAAATAAAGGGAATTCGTCTTGGTATTACCGTGGAGATCCACAATAAGAATAGACAAATATCCAACACAATTCAAGATGGGAAGAAACAATCTCAAACTCTAGTCTTGCAAGGTGGAGATCCCTCTCTCTCTCTCAAGTTCAAGTAGTAGCTATGGAGGTGTATTGGCTAGGAGGTCGATCATCATGGATCGAGATGAATAACGTCTTCTCCATCTTCTCCGGATCCCTTCTTTCTTTGTTCTAGATGGTGTGGCAGCTGCTGTGTTGTGTTTTCGTCCTCCGTCCCTTTACAGAAGTTGTCCCTTTTGACAAGAAAGAGGTGGCGGCAACTATATAGTGGGAACTATACGGCCATTCCTGCCGTATAGTTGGTCGTTTAACCGTCTGTGAGCTCCCCTCGCGTGCTTCCAAAGTGGGACTTGCTTGTTTTCTCCAGAATATTGTATTTTCTAGTTAAATCCTTCTATTGACATTCAGAACCTGAAACACACATTAAAATCCAAGTTTTCTTTGCTACCGAAGTATTAGTGTTAGGTAAAGCCAGAAAACGATCAAATCTAGGAGAAAACCTTCAATGAAAGCCATAAAAAATGTGTCGAATCTCACAGCTATTAATGTTGTGGCATTGGCATAGTTAGCTTAGATGGGAATGCCGGCACTAAGTAACCCGCATGGCAGCGTGTCATTCCAAGCAATCAAAGAGACAGAGAAGATTTAGGTTGATGCCGAGTTTCCCGAGCATACCATCACTATCGGTGCCGGCCTAACAACTAAATAGGAAAACAAGCTCGTCAGCTTCCTCCGTGAGAATTGGGATATCTTTGCATGGTCCACTCAGGATCTGCCAGGTGTTCCGAGGGAGCTAGTTGAGCACTCTTTGAATGTTAGGCCTGATGCAAGGCCGGTGAAGCAATCCCTCCAACGTGTCACCGAGGATAGGAGGAATATTATCAGAGATGAGATAACTCTACTCTTAGCTGCCGGGTTTATAATGGAAGTGTTACATCTAGACTGGTTATCTAACCCAATGCTAGTCGAAAAGAAAAAAGATGAGAATGTCGTTGTTGTATGGCGCATGTGTATTGACTACACCAACTTGAACAAGGATTGTCCCAAGGACTGTTTTACTTTACCTTGAATCAATCAAGTGATCGACTCCACCGCTGGTTGTGAACTATTGTCATTTGTAGATGTGTACTCTGGTTTCCACCAGATACCCTTAAACCTAGCAGATCAAATAAATATGGCCTTCATTACCCTATATGGGGCTTATTGCTATCACATCATGCCATTTGGTTTATGTAATGCAAGTGCTACATACCAAAGGTGTATGCAAAAATGTTTGCACGATCAAATCAGGAAGAACATGCAGGTGTATGTCGATGATGTAGTGACAAAAACCAAGGAGAGTCATACTCTCCTGGATGATATTAGGCAAACATTTGCAAACTTGAGGTGTTTTAGGATGAAACTTAACCCGGGAAAATGTACTTTTGGTGTCTCGGCCAGAAAATTACTCGGCTTCCTTGTATCAAGCCGAGGCATAGAATAAAATTCGACTAAGATTAGTGCCATTGAGGGAATGGAACTAATGAAGTGCCTTAATGATGTCCAAAAGTTAACTGGTTGCTTGGCATCATTAAGCCGCTTCGTTAGTCGGCTGGGGGAAAAGGCACTAACACTATATCAACTAATGAAAAAATCGGATAAGTTTATCTGGACACCTCAAGCAGATGATGCATTATGTGAAATTAAAAAGATGCTAGCCTTAGCACCAATATTAGCTTCACCACTATCTAAAGAGACAATGTCGCTCTATATTGCAGGGACGAACCGAGTCATTAGTGCTGTAGTGGTGTCGAACAAGAGGAAGAGGAAAATCGGTGCAAAGGGCGGTGTACTACTTGAGCGAGGTGCTCTCAGCGTCCAAACAGAATTATCCACATTACCAAAATATGACATATGGCGTCTATATGGTGGCCAAGAAACTCAAACACTATTTCCAAGAAAATCCAATAAGAGTAATATGCGAGGCCCCCATCTCGGAAATAATGGGTAATAAGGATGCAAGTGGCCAGGTAGCCAAATGGTCGATTGAGTTAGCACCGTACGCTCCACAATATGATATAAGGGATGCCATCAAGTCTTAGGAATTGGCCGACTTTTTGTTGATTGGGCCGAGATACAGTATGAGCCACCATTGCCTAACTCCAATTACTGGAGAATGCACTTCGATGGATCCAATATGAATACCGGTTTGGGTGCCGACATAGTCCTTACTTCAGCCAAAAAGGATCAGTTGAGATATGTGTTGCAGATTCACTTTGCAGCATGTAACAATGTAGCCGAGTATGAGGCACTTGTACATGGGCTCAAGGTGGCTAAAGAAATTGGTATTCGCATGACTCACTGTTTTGATGATTCGGATTTGATAGTTCAATAAGTTTTTGGTAACTGGGATGCATTGGATGCCAATATGGCACTATATCGATTTCACGTGCAACAAATTTGTGGGTATTTTGAGGGATGTGAGTTTCATCATGTACCTAGAGCCGAGAATGCGGCAGCTGACACACTCTCAAAACAAGGGTCATCTCGGTAGTCTATCTTGGCAGGCATAGCTCTAGAACATCTCCAGAAACCTTCCATCAAACCCTCACCCGAGTCAATCTTTATTCCGGCCAATCTAGGGTCAAAGGTTGTCCCGATGAACATAGATTGGGGAGGTGATTTGAGTAACCCGGGGACTGCTCCAGCAAACCTGGGGACTTCTTGATATGTTGCTAACGTATCTATAATTTTTGATGTTCCATGCTTGTTTTATATCTACTTTCTTATGTTTTGTCCACACTTTGGAGTATTTTTATACACTTTCTTGGACTAACATATTAACAAGATGCCACAGTGCTAGCTGCATGTTTTCTGCTGTTTTTGGTTCCAGGAAAGTCAGAAAATGAATGTTCTTGGAATTGGGCAGGACAAAAGCCAAAGTCAATATTTCACCGAGGGGGACATGGAGCCAGAAGACGAGACGGAGAGGGGACAGAGGCCGGCCACACCACCTAGCCGTGCATCTAGGCTTGGCCCGTGCCAGGGGGTGGTGTGGCTGCCTAGGGCACCCCCTCGACCCCTTTCGCCTATAAGATGCCTCTGATACAGAAACCCTAAGGACCCGATCAAAATTCCACGAAAGAGTTTGTAGCCACCATCATCTCCATCCCTAGATCAGGAGGGATCTGAAGCTCTTCCCGACACCCTGCCGGAGGGGAGAATTCACCGTGGAGGCCTTCTTCATCACCATGCAAGCCTTCGGTGTGATGTGTGAGTAGTTCATACCTGAACTACGGGTCCATGTAGTAGCTAGATGGTTGGTTATTCTCCTTTGTGCTATCATGTTTAGATCTTGTGAGTTCTGTTCATGATCAAGATCATCTATTTGTAATCCTACATGTTGTGTTTGCGGGGATCCGATGGATATTGAGATGCTATTTCAGATTGATTATTGATTCTATCATGTCTTTGTTATTTGTGATCTTGCATGCTCTCCGTTGTTAGTAGATATCTTGGCCGAGTAGATGCTAGCAACTCCAAGAGGGAGTATTTATGCTCGATAGTGGGTTCATGCCTCTAGTAATCTGGCGAAGTGACAGAAATCTCTAAGGTACTAGATGTGCTGTTGCTACTAGGGAGAAAACAACAACCTTTTGTTCATAGAACAATCGTGTTGTTTACTTTACACGCAATGCTTAATGTAATTATCTGTTGCTTGCAACTTAATACTCGAGGGGGTTCGGGTGACAACCTGAAGGTGGATTATTAGTCATAGATGCAGTTGGATTACGGTCTATGTACAATGTTGTAATGCCCAATCAAATCTCATAGGAGTCAAGATGATTATTATATGCATGTATGCTTTCTCGATGATTGTCAATTGCCTCGCTGTAAATTGTTCACCCAACATGTCATCTATCATAAGGAGAATCACCACTAGTGAACTATGGACCCCGGTCCTTTCTTTTACCATCAATCTACAACAATTTACTGTGTTCTGTTTACTTTCTGCAAGTTATTACTATCTTCCACACAATACTTTTAATCCTTTGTTTTCCACAAAACCGGTGAGATTGACAACCTCGCTGTAAGTTGGGGCAAAGTTCTGTGGTTGTGTTGTGTAGGATTCCAAGTTGGAAACAACACCTTGGAGGTGTTTCCTTGCTCCTACTGGTTCGATAACCTTGGTTTCATAACTGAGGGAAAACTTGATGTTGTGCTCATCATACCTTCCTCTCGGGGTTCCCCAACGAGCTCGATATATTTTGGGCCATCAAACTATTTTTCTGGCACTGTTGCCAGGGAGTCAAGGACATCTTCACAAGGGGAGTACCTCATAACCAATCTCTTTACTTTGTTGATTTTGTTTTCCTTAGTTTATTTCTGCTTTGTTTGCTTATTTCTTTTTAGCAAAAATACAAAAAAAATTAGTTCCTACTATATTTATTATTTTCGTTGGTCTGTTATTGTCTTGCTTTATCATGCTTTCTATTAATGGTTGGTTTCTTTGAAACTAGATCTTATTGGCATAGTGGGTTCACGGAAGAACAAAAATATTATTATAAGGAACACCGCTTGTCACAAAAAGGGAAACACTTATGGGAACAAATTGATAAATTGTATACCATTGCTAGAAACGTGTGCTCAACTTATAATGTTACTTATTGCTTTGATAAATCTTCTTGCTGTAGGAGGTATAAACACCTCCCTTTTCAATGTGAGTATAATGATGATGTTACCATATCTTCTTATGTTAAGGGAAATTATGACTTTTATGATGTGGAACAAATTGAAGAATTTATTGCTTGGAAGGGTGCATTCAAACTTGCTTATTTGCTTGAAAACACTGATGATGCACCTTATAAATATGAGATTGATGATATACTTAAATTTTTCTTTGATAATTACAAGGAAGAAAATGGCTATATTCTTGAATATCTTAATAGATGCTCTCCACCAGTGGAAGAGACTAATGCCTTGTAGGAGCCCATGGAAGAAGAAATTGCTGAAACTGGAAGCTCATTGGATGAAAAATAGGAGGAGAGTGATGATCAAGAGGAGGAAGAATGGATCTACCCATTCCTACCTTCTAATGAGAGTAACTCTTTACCCCTTACATTATTTGATTGTCCTCATGCTTACCAAAGGAGGATGAATGTCATGTTCCTGTGAATTCTTTTGAAAATGTTTATAATAAAGCTCTAGATGATGGTCCTATATTGGTTGATAATATTAATTATACTACTTTTAAAAATGAGATTGATCAGTCATATTGTTATAAAATTGTTAAAAGTGGGTATGAAGGTTTCAATCCTAGTATTTTTGAGCTTGATAAAAATTATGTGTTTGTAGATCATGAAAAGCATGCTTTATGGGATAGTTATACTGTTGAGTTTATTTATGAGACTACTGAAAATTATTATGAGAGAGGAAAATATGGTTGTAAAAGTTTTCATGGTACTCAAACACCTCTCTATGTGTGATGTCTACACACTTCTATTTCTTGTAGACAGTTCTTGGGCCTCCAAGTGCAGAGGTTTGTAGAACAGCAGCAAGTTTTCCCTTAAGTGGATCACCGAAGGTTTATCGAACTTACGGAGGAAGTGGTCAAAGGTATCCCTCTCAAGCAACCCTGCAATCAAGATACAAGAAGTCTCTTGTGTCCCGAACACACCCAATACACTTGTGAGGTGTATAGGTGCACTAGTTCGGCGAAGAGATAGTGAAATACAAGTGGTATGGATAATTATAAGTGGTAACGGTGCCAGAAAATAGCTTTGATGGCGCGTGGTTGATGTGGGAAGAGACTAAACGCAATCTGAAATAAAGATGGAAACAAGCAAACATGTAACAAATCTAGTTGCAAACGGTGTTTCAATGCTTAGAAACAAGGCCTAGGGATCATACTTTCACTAGTGAACACTCTCATATAAATACCTTCTCTTTATGATACTACTCTGAACTACTCTCTGGTTGGACACTCTAATCCATGGTAGGGCTATAACAACACTCCTCAAAGTTTGCTTTCCCCATCTAGATAACCCCACACCGTCACCTTGAGCTCTAGATGGTTCCAACAAACACCACAATTTCATAGAAACATCCAACTCCAAATATAACTCATAACAAGTAATTGTAATCTCTAGCCTAATTGCATAGGAAGTGGGTTAGACTTAAATGTGTTTTGAATTTGCTTCTTGATGCTCTCTCTTACTTCAATTCATATTTCTTATGTGAGCATCATCGAAATTATTATGCGTAGCTCAAAGGCGTTAAAGAAAAGTACTTATTGGGAGATAACCCAGAAGTTTTAGATGAGTCTTGGAATTTATTACCTCTGTAATAACCGCTCCTTATCCTTTTTATTTGCTTTTTGTGCCAAGAGTAACCTCTAATGAGAGAGAACTAATGCTTGGAAAAGTTTCTGTCCCGAAACAGATTTTTGTGCTTCGCTATAAAAATTCGTGTAAAATCTCTGTACGTTGGTTTGAGCTATGATTTGTTGTGCTTCTGCCCCAGGTTGTTATCCAACTTTCGTTAGTTCCACACTTTTCGATTTGAGCAACAGAAGGTCTTAGAAACAATTTGTTTTTACCTGCTGATCTGTTTTGACAGATTTCTGCCATTATTTGCATTTGCTTCTTGTTGATTCCTTTTTGGGGTCTCTTTGGGGAATTGAGCTTTTTGAGGGAAGTGCTACAATAGCTTGTGTTTTAATGGAAGTTTTATTGGTGTTGAAACTGAACCCAAATACTTATTATCTTGAGTACACTAATGTTGCTAATAAAGATTGTGTGAATTTTTGTATGAAGAGGAAAATTTCAGGTGTAAGGAAAGAATGATGTAATGAGATGAAGAATGGACTAACGCTCAAGTTTGGGGATGCCACCCGTGTCACCCCAAGAAATATCCAAGAAGTATAAGCGTCAAAGCTTGGGGATGCCCAAGGCATCCCCTTCTTCATCAATAAAAATCTCAGGTTTCTTCCAAACACTTCATTTTTATTGTTTCATGCACAGTTGTGTTGTTCTTGGAGCATCTTTGTTTTTGTTTTTGGTTTTTGTTTTCTTAGTTTTCTTGAATAAATTGGTTGGACTCCCTCTTTCATACATTAGTTTTCAAATAAGTTTGGTTTGATTTGGAAAAGAGTAGGAAAAGTTCATGCTTAAGTGGTAAAAGGAGCTATTTTTTGACTGTGGCCTATGCTTTGTCATGTCATGCTTGATATTGTTTTAGCTTTATGCTTAGTGATTTTTGCTGTAGCATGGCTTGTTATAAGCAATTGAGATTTCTTAATGTGCCTTGAAAGAATCATGCATTGTTTTAGCATATTAAAGCATAGTATTGTGGTATTCTCCTTTGATGCTTTATTTGGGTTGACTTGGCGCTTGCTCACACCATGTTATGACTATCCCAAGTCACCATAGCCTTTATGATCCTTTAGTTTTCGACTTGTAATATCACTTTATGCTTTAATTAATGATGTTTTGTCGCTTTGCATGATTATGGCCATTATTGCTCTCTTAGTTGGTCGCTCCCAGTCTTTTGCTAGCCTCCATAACCAAGTGTGAGTTCCACTCATGCATCCAACTCCAAATTAAACCAAGTTATTCCAAAGAGTCCACCATACCTACCTATTAGCATTTGCTATTCCAAGTATATTCATGTTTTTCTCTACCTTCCGAATTAAACTTGTTATGAGAAAACTACTGATTAAAGCTCTCACGAACTTGATGGCACACTTTACTTTTCTTGCCCCTAATAAACTTGAACCATTGTGTCATCTATGTTGTATATGCTTGCACTTATATGTTGGGGATTAGCAGAACCATGCTGTCATGGGGAACGCTTTCAACATTGCACTTGTACATTGTACCTAGTTGATATCATGCTCTTTTGTCTATGGATGTCATCAGTGTGAAATGAAAGGGGAGCTTGTAAGTCCATGGAGTTATGTATGTGTGTTAGAGAAATGCCTGGGCTGCTGGTCTAATCCATGCCTAATAATGGTGGAAACCTGCAGCGTAACCATAATGAGCAATCTATGAAGCATTCTTCTTATAAAAAAGAGATAGAGATTGAGAAAAAAAAAGAAAAAAAAGAGATGAGAAAAGAGGAAAGAGAGAAAAAAGCACCATTTCCCATGGTAAATAAGAAGATTGCTGATATGCTCGTTGTCTGCTTGCCTTGTCATTTTGATATGGGGATTCTTCTGTATCATCGGGCAAGGCGTACCCCATTGGCGGTCCTCTATGATACATATGTACTTACTATGACAAGAACTTACCGGTAACTAAACTTGAGTAGCATGAGGAGCGACCCTCGTATTCAAGGGACATGAGATTTCCAACTTATACTTTGTCAATGATGGCTCAATGCACGGCGCCCAGAAAAATGTTTGATGGCGGTGTTGATGTAGAGCTCGTTGGGAACCCCAAGAGGAAGGTATGATGAGCACAACATCAAGTTTCCCTCAGTTATGAAACCAAGGTTTAATCGAACCAGTAGGAGCAAGGAAACACCCCAAAGGTGTTACTAGCTGAGCTTTGGCAGGGCGCACTACCGGTGCTAGTAGCAACGTGGAGACCTGCACAACACAACCACAGAACTTTGTCCCCAACTTGCGATGAGGTTGCCAATCTCACCGTGTTTTGCGGAAAACAAAGGATTAAACGTATCGAATGGAAAGAAGTAAAAGTTTGCAGAAAGTAAACACAAAGCAGTAAACAGTTGTAGATTGTATGTAAAGTAAAAGGACCGGGATCCATAGTTCACTAGAGGTGGCTCTCCTTAGATAGATAACATGCTGGGTGAACAAATTACAGCGGGGCAATTGGCAAACACCGAGAAAGCAATACATGCATATAATAATCATCTTGACTCCTTTGAGACTTGATTGGGCATTACAACATAACATAGACTGCCATCCAGCTGCATCTATGACTAATCATCCACCTTCAGGTTATCATCCGAACCCCCTCCAGTATTAAGTTGCAAGCAACAGATTATTGCTTTACGAACTGCGTGTAAAGTAAAAAATACGATTGTTCTACGAACAAAGGATTGTTGTTTTCTCCCTAGTAGCAACAGCACATCTAGTACCTTAGAGATTTCTGTCACTTCCCCAGATTACTAGAGGAATGAACCCACTATCGAGCATAAATACTAACTCTTGGAGTTGCTTGCATCTACTTTGCTAAGATAGCTACTAACAACGGAAAGCATGCAAGATCTGAAATAACAAAGACATGATGGAATCAATAATCAATCTGAAATAGCATCTCAATATCCATCGGATCCCCGCAAACACAACATGTATGAATTACAAATAGATGATCTTGATCATGAACGGAGCTCACAAGATCTAAACATGAAAGCACAAAGGAGGAGAAACCAGCCATCTAGCTACTACATGGATCCGTAGTCCAAGGATGAACTACTCACGCATCACACCGGAGGCTTGCATGGTGATGAAGAAGGCCTCCAGGGTGAATTCCCCTCTCCGGCAGGGTGCCGGGAAGAGCTTCAGATCCCCCCTCGATCTAGGGACAGAGACGACGGCAGCTACAGACTCTTTCGTGGATTTTTGATCGGGTCCTTAGGGTTTTCGTCCCGAAGGCAACTTATAGGCGGAAGGAGAGGCCGAGGGGGTGCTGGGGTCGGCCAGACCACCCCCTGGCGCGAGCCAAGCCTGGCCGCGCGGCCAGGTGGTGTGGCCGGCCCCTGGCCCCTCTCCGTCTCGTATTCTGGCACTTGATCCCTTCCAGAAAAATAGGCACTTTGGCTTTTGTCCCGTCCAATTCCGAGAATATTCATTTTCTGACTTTCTTGGAACCAAAAACAGCAGAAAACAGGCAGCTGGCACTGTGGCTCTTGTTAATAGGTTAGTCCAAGAAATCATAATAAAAGTACTCCAAAGTTGGAACAAAACACAAGAAATTGGATAAAACTAAGCATGGAACATCAAAAATGATAGATACATTTTCAATGTATCAACATCCCCAAGCTTAACTCCTGCTCGTCCTCGAGTAGGTAAGTGATAAAAAGAAAGAATTTTTGAGGTGACATGCACCATCAAAGACTTGATCAAAATATTTGCAAAACATTCAAAGCTGGGATCATAGTACTTCAATCATAACATGAAAGACACAGTTCTAGCAATAAGCAAAGAAACTAAGATGCAACATGAAAAGGCACAAACAAAAGATTCATGAATAACAATGCTTTGCAAGAAGTTTGTTTGTTTCACATAAAGAAAACATAGCATAAAAGTATTCAGCTTGTCCCTCAATAGAGTAGCAAATATAAATGCATAGGACACCTTCAAAGTTCATAAGAGTGACTAGATACAATAGTTTCAAACAAGCAATAACAAGTTATGCATCAATCAACTAGTCTTGGGACAATGCACATAGAACTAAGAATGGCCACTATGCTCTCAAAGTAGGTGCATAAAGTTAGAAGGTGGAGACTCAATATAATGGTGGAAGAAAAGCCTTTTGTAAAAGGAAGTAGGGATTATAGTCTCATAAAGTCCAAAAATTATGGTACTTGTAGCTTTCAGCTCTTATTGCCCCTATCATAAGCATCTTGAAGGTGATTAAGGTTAAAGTGACACAACTAAGAGGATATGCTTGACACGTTATAAACCGAAATCTCATGCCCCTTACTTACGAAGACCGATCCTCATGCTACTCAACTTCAGTCACGAGTAAGCTCTTGTCATTGTAAGTATATGTGTATCATTAAGAACCGCCAACGGGGTACCCCTTGCACATGATACGGGAGCTTTCCCATAATCAAAATGACAAGGCAAGCAGACAATGAGCATCTCAGCAATCTTTTTATTTGCTATTTGCATAGGTTTTTATTGAGGATGCTTCATAGAGTGCTCATTATGGTGATGCTGCAAGTTTCCACCATGATTAGGCATGGCTTAGGCTAGCGGCCCAGGCATTTCTCTAACACACATACAAACTCCATGATCTTACAAGTTCCACTTTTATTTCACACCGCCGGGATCCGTAAGCAAAAGAACATAATATCAACGGGGTACAAAGTACAAGTGCAATGTTGAAAGCGTTCCCCATGAAACATGGTTCTGCTAATTTCAACTTACAAAGCGCAAGCATATACGCAACAAAGAAGGACCCAATGGTTCAAGTTTATTAGAGGCAATAAAGTAAAGTGTGCCATCAAGTTCGTGAGAGCTTCAATCACTAGTTTTATCATAACAAGTGGAAGGTAAACAAAAGCATGAATATACTTGGAATAGCATAAGCTAGTAGGTAGGTATGGTGGACTCTTTGGAATAACTTGGTTTAGGGAGTTGGATGTATGAGTGAAACTCATACTTTGTTGTGGAGGCTAGCAAAAGACTGGGAGCGACAAACTAAGAGAGCAATAATGGCCATAATCATGCAAAGCGACTAAACATCATTGATCAAAGCATCAAGTGATACTACAAGTTGAAAACTAAAGGATCATAAAGGCTATGGTGACTTGAGATAGTCATAACATGGTGTGAGCATGTGCCAAGTCAACCCAAATAAAGCATCATAGGAGAATACCACTATACTATGCTTTAATATGCTAAAACAATGCATGATTCATCCAAGGCACATTAAGCAATCTCAATTGTTTATAACAAGTCATGCTACAGCAAAGAATACTAAGCATAAGGCCAAAACAATATCAAACATGGCATGACAAAGCATAGGCCACAGTAAAAAACAAGCTCTTTTTACCACATAAGCATGAACTTTCCTACTCTTTTCCAAAACCAATCCAAACTATTTGCAAACCAATGTGTGAAAGAGGGGGTCCAACCAACTTATTCAGAAAACTAAGCAAACCAAGCAAACTAAAACCAAAACGAAAACGAAAAAGAAGACGCTCCAAGAAAAACACAACTGTGCATGAAACAATAAAAATAAAGCGTTTGGAAGAAACCTGGAGTTTTTATTGATGAAGAAGGTGATGCCTTGGGCATCCCCAAGCTTTGATGTTTGTACTTCTTGGATATTTCTTGGGGTGACACGCGTGGCATCCCCAAGCTTTATCTTTATTCCATCCTTCATCTCATTACTCATTCCTTCCATACACCTGAAATTTTTTCTTCATACAAAACTTCACACAATCTCATTAGCAACATTAGTGCATTTTAAGATAAATAAGTCTCAAGGTTCAGTTCTAACACCAAATAAACTTCCATTAGAACACTATATACTGTAGCACTTCCCTTAGAAAGCTCAATTCCCCGAAGGAACTCAAGAAGGAACTAACAAGAAGCAAATGCAGAAAATGGCAGAAATCTGTCAAAACAGACCAGCAGGTAAAGACGAATTTTTTCGAAGATCTTCTCTTGCTCAAATCAAAAAGTGTTGAACTAACGAAAGTTAGATAACAACCGGGGGCAGAAGCTAAAAAATTCACGCCTCAAAAAGACGTATAGAGATCTCTCAGGTATATTTACGGTGAAGCACAGAAATCTTTTTCGGGACAGCAACTTTCCCAATTATTACTTCACTCTTATTAGAGGTTACTCTTGGCACAAAAAGCAAATAAAAAGGATAAGGAGAGGTTATTACAGAGGTAATAACTTCCAAGACTTAACTAAAACTCTTGGATTATCTCCCAACAAGTACTTTTCTTTAACGCCTTTAAGTTAGGCATAAGAACGAAAGAAAGAATCAAGTGTTCTCAAATGAAGAAGCATTAAGATCAATACCAGAAATATTTTTAACAAGGCGAGGTATATCATCAAAATAGGTTCTAGAGGATCCTCTCTCAATTCTCTTAGGTTCACTATTCTCATCAAAAGGGTTTGCAGGAACAATCCAATCAAGATTCGTTTCTATGGCATCATGTATTGCTACCAGTTTAAAGGGTATTGGTATCTTAGGTTGCTCCCCATTAGGTTCGGTTTTGATCATCTTTTCTCGTATACCAACAACATCTACACATGAGCCTAGCATATTGAAATGTTCAAAAACTTTTCTAGCTTCCTTGGCAACATCATAGAACTCCTTAAACAAAGTTTCTAGAATAAAATCCCTCTTTTCAGGGTCTTCAATTTCTTTAAGCTTAAGAAACATTACTTGCATTAAGGGGTTGAGGTTAACAAACCTAGCTTCTAACATGTGAATTAAAGAAGCTGCAACAATATCATAGTTTGGAGCAAGTTCTGCAAGGGATCTATTCTCAGTATCTTCATGCTTACTAACATGATTAAAGAATTCTTCAATATTGTCTTTCACAATTATAGAACCACTACCAATTGAAAGGTCTTTCAAGGTGAATGTAGGGATCAACATGGTGAGCTAAGGAAGGGGTGAAAACTAAAGGAGACTTAATTTTTTTGTGTTTTTGAAATAACAAAGCAAACAAGTAAAACTAATTTTTTTGTGTTTTTTGAAGAACAAAACAAGCAAACAAAGAAAACAAAAACAACAAAGTAAAGAGATTGGTTATGAGGGACTCCCCTTGTGAAGATGTCCTTGAGTCCCCGGCAACGGCGCCAGAAAAATGTTTGATGGCTCAATGCACGGCGCCCAGAAAAATGCTTGATGGCGGTGTTGATGTAGAGCTCATTGGGAACCTCAAGAGGAAGGTATGATGAGCACAGCAGCAAGTTTCCCTCAGTTATGAAACCAAGGTTTAATCGAACCAGTAGGAGCAAGGAAACACCCCAAAGGTGTTACTAGCTGAGCTTTGGCAGGGCGCACTACCGGTGCTAGTAGCAACATGGAGACCTGCACAACACAACCATAGAACTTGGTCCGCAACTTGCGATGAGGTTGTCAATCTCACCGTGTTTTGCGGAAAACAAAGGATTAAACGTATCGAATGGAAAGAAGTAAAAGTTTGCAGAAAGTAAACACAAAGCAGTAAACAATTGTAGATTGTATGTATAGTAAAAGGACCGGGATCCATAGTTCACTAGAGGTGGCTCTCCTTAGATAGATAACATGATGGGTGAACAAATTACAACGGGGCAATTGACAAACACCAAGAAAGCAATACATGCATATACTAATCATCTTGACTCCTTTGAGACTTGATTGGGCATTACAACATAATACATAGACCGCCATCTAGCATAAATACTAACTCTTGGAGTTGCTAGCATCTACTTGGCTAAGATAGCTACTAACAATGGAAAGCATGCAAGATCTCAAATAACAATGACATGATAGAATCAATAATCAATCTGAAATAGCATCTCAATATCCATCGGATCCCCGCAAACACAACATGTATGAATTACAAATAGATGATCTTGATCATGAACGGAGCTCACAAGATCTAAACATGAAAGCACAAAGGAGGAGAAACCAGACATCTAGCTACTACATGGATCCGTAGTCCAAGGATGAACTACTCACGCATCACACCAGAGGCTTGCATGGTGATGAAGAAGGCCTCCAGGGTGAATTCCCCTCTCCGGCAGGGTGCCGGGAAGAGCTTCAGATCCCCCCTCGATCTAGGGACAGAGACGACGGCAGCTACAGACTCTTTCGTGGATTTTTGATCGGGTCCTTAGGGTTTTCGTCCCGAAGGCAACTTATAGGCGGAAGGAGAGGCCGAGGGGGTGCTGGGGTCGGCCAGACCACCCCCTGGCGCGAGCCAAGCCTGGCCGCGCGGCCAGGTGGTGTGGCCGGCCCCTGGCCCCTCTCCGTCTCGTATTCTGGCACTTGATCCCTTCCAGAAAAATAGGCACTTTGGCTTTTGTCCCGTCCAATTCCGAGAATATTCATTTTCTGACTTTCTTGGAACCAAAAACAGCAGAAAACAGGCAGCTGGCACTGTGGCTCTTGTTAATAGGTTAGTCCAAGAAATCATAATAAAAGTACTCCAAAGTTGGAACAAAACACAAGAAAGTGGACAAAACTAAGCATGGAACATAAAAAATTATAGATACATTTGCAATGTATCAGTCAAGCATATACTCTATGGTTTGTTCACTTTAAGCTTAATCACTTCAGATGCTTATGATAGGGGCAATGAGAGCTGAAAGCTTATAAGTACCATGATTTTTGGAAGCTCTTTATGAGACTTGAATCCCTGCTTCCTACTATGAAGGCCTTTCTTTTACTTTTATGTTGAGCCTCCATCTTCTATATTTATGCACCTATTGAGAGAGCATAGTGGACATTCTTAGTTTAATGTGCATTGTCCCAAGACTTGTTGATTGATGCATAACTTTGATATTGCTTGTTCTTAAACTATTTGTATCTAGTCACCCTTATGAACTTTGAAGGTGTCCTATGCATTTATGTTTTGCTACTCCATGAGGGACAAGCTGAATACCATTCTTATTATGCTTTCTTTATGTGAAACAAACAAACGTCTTGCAAACCATTGTTATTCATGAATCTTTTGTTTGTGCCTTTTCATGTTACAACATAGTTGCTATGTCTTATTGTTAGAACTATATCTTTCATGCAATGTTGAAGTACTATGATCCCAGCTACCAATGTTTTACAAACACTTTTATCAAGTTTATGATGGTGCATGTCACCTCAAAAATTATTCTATCTTTTTATCACTTTCCTACTCGAGGACGAGCAGGAGTTAGGCTTGGGGATGTTGATACATTGCTAACGTATCTATAATTTTTGATGTTCTATGCTTGTTTTATATCTACTTTCTTATGTTTTGTCCACACTTTGGAGTATGTTTATACACTTTCTTGGACTAACCTATTAACAAGATGCCACAGTGCCGGCTGCCTATTTTCTGCTATTTTTGGTTCCAAGAAAGTCAGAAAATGAATATTCTCGGAATTGGATGGGACAAAAGCCAAAGTCAATACTTCACCGAGGGGGACACAGAGCCAGAAGATGAGACGAAGAGGGGCCAGAGGCCGGCCACACTCCCTGGTCGTGCGGCCAGGCTTGGCCCGCACCAGGGGGTGGTGTGGCTGCCTAGGGCACCCCCTCGGACTCCCCTTTCGCCTATAAGATGCCTCCGATACAGAAACCCTAAGGACCCGATCAAAATTCCACGAAAGAGTCTGTAGCTGCCGTCATCTCCATCCCTAGATCGGGAGGGATCTGAAGCTCTTCCCAGCACCCTGCCAAGGGGAGAATTCACCGTGGAGGCCTTCTTCATCACAACGCAAGCCTCCGGTGTGATGCGTGAGTAGTTCATCCCTAGACTACGGGTCCATGTAGTAGCTAGATGTTTGGTTCTTCTCCTTGTGCTATCATGTTTAGATCTTGTGAGCTCCATTAATGATCAAGATCATCTATTTGTAATCCTACATGTTGTGTTTGCGGGGATTCGATGGATATTGAGATGCTATTTCAGATTGATTATTGATTCTATCATGTCTTTGTTATTTGTGATCTTGCATGCTCTCCGTTGTTAGTAGATATCTTGGCCGAGTAGATGCTAGCAACTCCAAGAGGGAGTTTTTATGCTCGATAGTGGGTTCATGCCTCTAGTAATCTAGGGAAGTGACAGAAATCTCTAAGGTACTAGATGTGCTATTGCTACTAGGGAGGAAACAACAATCCTTTGTTCATAGAACAATCATATTGTTTACTTTGCACGCAATGCTTAATGCAATTATCTGTTGGTTGCAACTTAATACTAGTGGGGGTTTGGATGATAACCTGAAGGTGGATTATTAGTCATAGATGCAGTTGGATTATGGTCTATGTATAATGTTGTAATGCCCGATCAAATCTCATAGGAGTCAAGATGATTAGTATATGCATGTATGCTTTCTCGATGTTTATCAATTGCCCCGTTGTAATTTGTTCACCCAACATGTCATCTATCTTAAGGAGAATCACCACTAGTGAACTATGGACCCCGGTCCTTTCTTTTACCATCAATCTACAATTGTTTACTATTTTCTATTTACTTTCTGCAAGTTATTACTATCTTCCACACAATACGTTTAATCCTTTGTTTTCCGCAAAACCGGTGAGATTGAAAACCTCACTATAAGTTGGGGGCAAAGTTATGTGGTTGTGTTGTGCAGGATTCCAAGTTGGAAACAACACCTTGGAGGTGTTTCCTTGCTCCTTCGATAACCTTGGTTTCATAACTGAGGGAAAACTTGCTGCTGTGCTCATCATACCTTCCTCTTGGGGTTCCCCAACAAGCTCAATATATTTTGGGCCATCACTTATCAATTGAACCCATGGACTGTTCCATCAAACCCGGGGACTTCACAGTCTATGTCGATAGAAACAATGTCGGTTGAGCTAATGCAAATTGATGAGGCTATTTTTCCTATTCGTGTTGTGCCATCTTTGGCACAACTGATGATGTCATTTTTTAGGGATGGAAGTTTGCCGAGTGATGAAATATCGGCCAGACAGGTACAAAGAAGGGCAAAATATTGTACCATTATCAATGGTGAAATATACAAGAGGAGTGTAACCAATGTGCTTCAACATTGTGTTGAGCCGGAAGAAGGACAAGAGATACTCCAGGATATTCATCAAGGAGAGTGTGGGCATCACGCCTCATCTAGAGCCTTAGTGGCCAAAGCTTTCTGGCATGGGTTTTATTGGCCAAGTTCCTTGCAAGAAGCAGAAGATCTAGTTAGGAAGTTCAATGGGTGCCAAAGATATGGTAGAAAAATTCACATGCCGACCTCAATACTCAAAATTATACCAATCACTTGGCCATTTGTTGTATGATGTCTAGATATGGTAGGACCATTTAAGCTGGCTTGTGGTAACATGAACCACATCTTGGTTATGGTGGACAAGTTCGTGAAATGGATAGAAGTAAAGCCTATCAAGAAATGTGACGATGCCACAGCCGTATCATTCTTGAAGGAAATAATCTTAAGATATGGCTATCCACATAGAATCATAACAGATAATGGCACAAACTTTTCCGAAGGAGCCTTTGCTCGATTTTGTATGGATAAAAAGATAAGACTCGATGTTGCATCGGTCACACATCCCGAATTAAACGGGCAAGTGGAAAGATCAAATGGACTAGTACTATCCGGGATAAAACCTCGGCTCATTGAGCCGTTATAGGTAGCGCTGGATCATGTATAGATGAACTCCCGAAACTACTATGGAGCCTAAGAACAACTCCAAATCGGTCAACTAGCTATACGCCATTTTTCCTTGTACATGGGGCAGAAGTTGTATTACCAACCGACATAGAGCACGACTCGCCAAGAGTCACCCTATATACCGAGGCTGATGTAAAAGAATCCCGAGAAAATGGTGTCGATTTTCTCGAAGAAGCACGACAGTTGGCATTGTCTAGATCTGCTATATATCAGCAAATTCTCCGATGCTATAATAGCTAGAAGATAAACCCTTGAGTATTTTGAGAAGGGGATCTCGTGCTTCAGCTAGTGCAACGCACTACCGGGATGCACAAATTATCGCCTCCATGGGAAGGGCCATTTATCGTGAGCAAAGCTCTACACGACGATGCGTACTATCTGATAGATGCTCATGCATAGGAGAAGAACAAGGTGGACATGTCAGCTGAAGAAAGCAAGAGGCCGTGAAATGTAGCTCTACTTCGTCCTTTTTATACTTAGGAGAAAGTGTATGTATCTTGAACTCTCTCATATATCAAATGTGTATGCCGGTAATGAGTTATGAATGAAATCCCGGCACCCCGAACAGAAACTCGGGAACTGCTTTCGTCGTAATGTCAATTCAGTAATTTATTTTTGTGTCGGCTAGCTTAGCATATCTTGACTATCGGTTTAGTAATGTGTTGGCACCAAAGTCCCACTCTTTGACTTGTTGATGTTCGCAACCCGGCTTCATGGAAAACAAGAGCAAATGCTTAAGGTTCTTACACATGAAAAATCATTAAGGAAACATAAAACAAGCCAGCTGATATTTGTTGTTTTTCACTAACCCCTTTATTTTAGTTTTATTATGTCGAATGACTCGTAGTTATGTCTCAAGGTTTTGAGTATTGTTAGCTCGGTTTTGCAATCTTGTAACTCAACAAACACAAAAAAAGGTAGATGAGAGCCAAGATTGTGAGATGGGGCAAACAAGAAAACAAACCCGGTGATTCAAAAGAACTTAATTGTATGCATTACATCTGCACCCGGAATTCCGAGGATTTAATGAACTTAAGTTTTTCAAAGCCTAAGAGGCTACAGGATCAGAACCCACTAGAGGAGGATTCCCAACATCCGGGGCATTAGCATCGACTTTGTTTTCTTCATCCGAGCTTTCTTCGTCATCTTCAGCATTTTCTTCTGCACCTTCTTCATCCTCGTAACCAAAGAAGATTAGCCCTTCATTCCTAGAGTGTATGTCAGCATATTGAATGAATTCGTAAGCTCGGGCTTGGCACTGCTTGATAAGCTCTGGATCCTTGACCCACTTGGATTTGGTGCGCAAGGTCTGGATAACCTCTAATTTTACATTCTCGTACCATGATAGTACAAAAGTCAATGCCTCATTTTCACCATCTCGAGCAACAAATTCACGCCATAAATGAAGCCTCTCCTCAACACCCATAAATTCCTCCACTAAATCTGACACATGTTCTGGAACTATAACACCTGGCCAGAGCACTCTGAATACGCGGATGGAAACATTGAGAAGATCAACCCAGAAGGTTTTTACCGGTCCGAGGCTGGCCAAGAGAGAGGCCAAGGCATCTTCGATGTCAAGATCATCCGAGATAGGACCAGCCTCGGCTCTCTTTAACCTTGAATTCCGGACAACAACTGCAGCATGAGGTTTTGATTCAGGGAAATTACATGAAAGGAACGAGCAACAAACACATAGGTTAGTAAAAAGAATGATGCTATAAGAAAAATGTCGGTAGAGAAGGAGAACGAGAAAAGGAAACTCACGATGCATGATATTGTTGATTAGGATAGGCTCGGCCAACCACTTGATAGATTTCTTCTTGAGATTTTCCAGCTCGGTGGAAACCGAGTTAATCATTATCTTGGAATCGTGGAGCAGCTGCTTGTCCTTATCAACTTGTCCCGTTAGTCGGCTCTTCTCCTCGGCAAACTCCTGGTCAATTTTCTTGAGCTCAACCTTGTGGGGTTTCTTCAGCTCTTCATTCTTGGCCCGAAGCCGGGATATTTCATCTTAATGCTCCTTCAGCTGAGCTTGATGTTCCCTTGCTTGTTCAAGAAAATGAGTCATAAATTCCGGCATTGATACAGAGTCCTGGTATGTCTCTGCAAGAGCTAATTTCCCGGCTGTGCCAAGGTCAAATTATAACACGGATAGAATGGAGCAAGGAAGGTAAAAATATAGAAGACAAATACCTTCAATATCAGTATTGCGTTTCAGTAGTTTCGCATTTTGTGCTTCAACCCCAGCTGCAAAAATTGAGTCAAGGGTTATGTCAGCAGTTAAAAGATGGAAGACCAGAGCAAAACAATAAGGACATACCTTTACCCTTCAACTCAGCAATAATTTCCTTATGCTTACTCAAGAGATGCTTATGCTCCATAAGAAGACCTTGGTACAATTTGGTACGCTTGTTGGTCGAGTTCTGAAAAAAGATGAAAGTGCGAGAAGCACTCAACTTGAATCTCGATGGCTGGATATTTGATTCTAGTTTAAAGATTCAAGCCGAGTAAACTCAACTTGAATCTCGGTGGCTGGATATTCAATTCTAGTCTAAAGATTCAAGCCGAGTAAACTCAACTTGAATCTTGGTGGCTGGATATTTGATTCTAGTCTAAAGATTCAAGCCGAGTAAACTCAACTTGGACCTTGGTGGCTAGATATTTGATTCTAGGCTAAGATTCAAGCTGAGTAAACTCAACTTGAATCTTGATGGCTAGATATTCGATTCTAGTCTAAAGATTCAAGCCTAGTAAGCTCAACTTGAATCTCAGTGGCTGGATATTCAATTCTAGTCTAAAGATTCAAGTCGAGTAAGCTCAACTTGAATCTCACTGGCTGGATATTCAATTCTAGTCTAAAGATTCAAGCCGAGTAAACTCAACTTGAATCTCGGTGGCTCGATATTCGATTCTAGACTAAGTTTCAAGCCGAGTAAACTCAACTTGAATCTCGGTGGCTAGATATTCGATTCTAGACTAAAATTCAAGCCAAGTAAACTCAGTTCAAATCTCAGTGGTTGGATATTCGATTCTAATCTATAGTGGTGTAATCTAAAAACGTTGGGATATTGAGATTTAAAGCTAACAGAATTAAAAGTATGGTCTAAGGGTTTTCGGCTGAGTAATATCTTACTCCCCCGGAACCTCAGGGACTAGGGATTGTATATGTTTACTGCGAAACTCTAAGAGAGTGACTAAAACGTTTACGTCTAGGATCTTGTCAGCATCAGCTAGAGAAATCATAGATCAGCGCATCTATTGAGCAACATTGGCAGGGCCAAGTTCTAGTTGCTCCGGATGAGGATTCATAGATGTGACTTTTCCATAATCGGCATTGTTCCAATCTGTAGCATAATGGGTAAGGAAACCAAGGCTTTGTGCACTCAAAGTCCGGGTTAGGACCAAACCTTTCTCGGCAATAGATCTCTTGGCAGCAGGACTCACATGCAACGTCAACTGCTTATCTGGAGCCGTTCTTGGAGTAGTGTTGGTCTTCTTCATCATCTCGGCGACTGACATCTACTTAGTTGTAGCAGTGGATTTCTTCGGTTGGGCCTTAGTCGGCTGAGCGGGTTTCTGTAGCTTCGCCACTGGGTTCACTTGCTGCTCTTCTGTTGGATGTTGCGGCTGATATTGCTGGAGCTCTGACTCTAGTTGTTGCGACTATGATTGAATTGGTTCCAACATTAACGGAATGTCAGGAGTGACTGTCTCGACACCCATATTATTGGCACCGGAGTCTCCTACTTCTTTGTCAGGGTCTGAGATATCATCTCTTGGCTCATGCATCTCTTCATCCATGGGGGCGCCACTTCCTCCTCCAATATCAGCTTCTCCATATGGCCATGTCAGATTAGCGTCGGGTGCTGGAAGAGTACTTGCGTGAGCTGGGCTAGGAGCTCGGGTTTCGTCAGGAGGAGGAGGTGGTGGCACATTGATCTGGGAAGCAATGCAGGAGGCACTTTAAGATGCATCCAAGGCAGCCCTGCAGTAAGTTAGTAGAATACTTAATCAATAGGAAAGAAAGAAAGAGAGAAATACAGAAATCATAGAATATGTCGGCAAAAGAGACTCACCCGGTACCTATGGGTATTTTCTTGCGATATTTTTTGTAGACCCCCTTACGCCTTTTGAGGTCTTGGGTTGTTGGTCTTGCTGGGTTGTAGGCTTGGCGCGTTTTTTAATCACGCCTTGACCTCCCACAGCAACAGGAGCCACATTGTGCACCTGACCAGTCGGGTCAGCTGGTGTAGATCCAAGAGGATAGGTGAATGCGATTGATATAAGATCAAGTACCTCTAGGATATGACAATCAGCATCATCATCATCGTCATCCAACCATTCCCTTAATGGTTCAAGAATAGTAGTCTTACCATGGGATGGACCGGAGCCGGCATCAGGTATGGGCATAAAGTCCTTAGAATACGGGTCTTCCAAATCTGAGGTATCACGATGCTTGCCCCAGCTTCTAGGGGTTTCTCAGTGCCGAGTAACCTTATGTAGGTATAAAAAATAGATTAAAGTCAAAAAGAATAATGAGATGACATAAGGTATATAATGTCAAAGGTATCTCAGCATTTAACTTTGGTACGGGGTGTTCTCGGTCGTAGGGTGGTTTGCCCATTCCTAGTTCTCGGTCATATCTATCTTGAAGATGGCTTTAACCCGTCCCCAGACCTGGAGCTTAGTCATCTCAAAGGTGGAGGTTCGATTCGGGTCAAACCATCCACTCATGTGGAAAATCTTATGACTATGGAGCTGAAGGGGCAAACTCGGCGGCTGATGAATGCCGCAAGAAAATCATTGCCTGACATACCGGTAGTCTTTAACTCGGTAACGATAGCATGAACTTCATTAACAAATTTATTCTTATTCTTCGGGTCAAACTTCTAGTTGTCTCTGGTGGGAACACCAATGGTGAATGTCGGTAACCAAATCATGTCCACCGAGGTGTTGTTCTTCATGTAGAAAAATGATTGCTGCCACTTCTTACATGAGTTAAACCTTGGATCCGGGGAAATATGGATTTCTTCCGGGGCGTAATGGAAGCAGCCCTGCATTGGGTCAGAGGCTTTTCGCCGAAAGGAACATCTAGGGAAGGAACTACCTATGACTGAAGTTGAAAGTACTTGGCCCAAAGGGTTACGTAAGCCTAGAGGTCGAGATATCCTTTGCAACAGGTGATGAAGGCCGAAAGATAAGAGAATGCATTCATAGGAAGATGATGGGGTTGTGAACCGAAAGTTTCAAGTAATTTCTCAGTGAAATAGCTAATAGGAAGACCAAATCCCCTAGAAAAATGCGCGACAAAGACCACGTACTCACCGAGGAGGGCTTCTGACATGGATTCGTCGTCGGGGATGCGGCGATCTACCTACGGCGGGATCTGCCGAGTCTGGAGGAGCCAATATATCTCCACACGCGTCACATCGGAACCTTCCCAGGAGCCTCGCTCAAATGTGAGATCCTGTTCTTCGTGCTCAGCAGCGACAAGATCTTGAGGATCCATCTCCTCATCGCTATCCTCCGTGGCGGCAAAATCTATAGCGGAACCAAGTATCGATTGGCATGGTCCCGTGGCGGCAGAGGCGAAGTGCGGAAGGATCGGATCGGTGGTGCACGAATCGCAATATTGGCAGCGGCACAAGAGAAATAGAGGAGCGGCACAGTCGCGCAATGGCAAGAAGCAGCAGCGGCGGTGGCGCTGCGAGGAGGAGTGAGTGGGGGAGGGGAAAGTGAAACAAGGGTTTCCTCCCGCTCCCCTACTTAAAGGGCACGTCGCTTCATGGGTCGTGGGATCGATTATGCCCACGTTTCCACAGAGTGCGCGTGTATTACACGGGATAGTTAGAAGAGATTGTGCCGCATGGGCAATTGCGGTTCATGAATCCACAACTTAATCATGTGGCTGTAGCGGTAAACGAGGAGACATGTGGCGACATGACGAATGCTAGGGATAACTAGCGCCATGTGACAAGGGGAACATTGCAAAATATCTTGTCTAATCCAAAAAAACTAGGTGAGAAATGATTACTTGACACATAGGATAAAATGATTTAAGACAAGAGAGCTAGGAAATCTGCGGGAAAATATTCTAAGTACTGAAAGATGGTTTGTTAGTTGATAGATGACTCGGTTAACCAAACAAATTCAGTTTCAGCTAGGAATCCTCATTTAGGAAGACAGAGTTAAAGCCAAGGCTGGCCAACATAAAAATATGTCGGATGTATGGGAAATGTTCTATATGGATTACAGGAACATGCCATGGCCTTTTCAGCTAGCGCTGCTTCGGGGACTAATGTGGGGGGATGACCCCCGATAGGGTCAAGCTATGGTATAAAGATAAGGTTGACCAAAACTAAGGTTGACAATTATTAGGTGGCCGACATATGGCCGGGTTACCCGAGATGGCATGAGCCAGCATACCTTAGCCAACATACAACGTATGTCGGTATAACACTCGTTATTGTTTCTTTGATGCAGTTTACCTCAGGCCGAGTTACATCGGTCGAGGTTGACATGGGGGTAGCCTATACCAGGATGGTATATGATGGCCCAAGGTCAGCTCCTCTGTCTCTACTAGGATTCCTAGAGCAGATAAACACACTAAGTCAAGTGTGCTCCTAAATCCTAGAGTCCAGTCTTGTCGACGGTTTTCAGGAGGAGACAGTGTCAGAGCGCCAACGGTATGAAAGTATGGGTGCATGAAGCCATATCGAGGGTATCTAGGGTGACCCTACGATGGGAAGAGAATCTAGGCCTAGGCAATGACTTCTTCTACAGTATATGTTGGGAATATTCGGTCCACATTAGCCTTAATTGTAACCTGGGCACTGATGGCTGCAAGTGCACAGATCAATCTTAGCTAGTTTCGAAATAAGAGTATCACACCCATAGAGAGCTATTTGGTTAAAGTCTTCATGCCCCTCGTCACTATCTACCAAAGGATACTTGTAAGCTGCCTTTGATCTAAAGTAAAGGGTGTTTGAAAGATTTTTGGTTGAGTGCAGCAAAGTAATTAAAACAAATAAACGTAAGCAAGTAACAAGAGTGTTGGGAATCGTGGTTGAACTCAATAGGGCTAAAGCGTTCTCAGGGTGTAGGATACACCTCTAGCATGGTATTATTAATCATGATAAGTATAACCTTCTTCTTGTGTCATGAGATGTGTGGAGAGAGCTCCATAATAAGAAGTTCACTACAAGACTCATAGGAAGCCACTTTGTTGAGCCAAGAATGAGGTCACCTCTAAATAACACCGCGATATCTGAGAGCAGTCACCCATACAAACCACCGCAATTAAGGGTCTCCCCGTGGATATCATAATTAGCTTAGGGAGTCTCTCTTTATCCTCCTTTGACCGTGTAGGTTGCTAGTCGGTGCCAATTGTCATGAATGATATGTGGCCGACTACATATACCATCTAAAGAGAGAGAGAGATCAAACACAAATCATAAATCCATCATAGACCGGCCATTCATACGGACACAAGAATATATCATCATTATTTCAATAGCATAATAGTGCTAGGGTTTCTCCATCTCCCCAAGAACAAGGGGAAACTACTCACACATGGAGGCAATCAACGGCATCATCATAATCAAATGGATGGATAAAATTATGTGGATAAATATAGGGCAACACACAATTGAATCTAGAATTACAACATGATCTAATGAAATAGAGATGGGGATGGTAATGGTGATGGAGATGCAACGGTTGATAATGAAGGGGATGATGTGATATCCTCCAATGATCAATGAAGTAGCAGGGATTTGCCCTTCTCTAAGTTCCTACTTCAGATCCTTTTTTGATGTGGTTTTTCGTGGGTTCTGGTGGTTGTGTATGTCGGATCTCCCCGCCATCTTTGCCAGAAGAAACTATTTGACAAGGTGGCCGTGACAGCGTGTGGTACAGGTAGACGATACGGGCGGGCTCTGCCCGTACCATAGGTCGTTAAGCTTGTAGTAACCTTCCCAATGTTTGGTAATCTCCCAGGCGCGAAGGTACATCCATAAAATGACTTTTATCACTTAAAAACATCATATTGCAACATAATATGACATTTCCAATTGATATGTTCATAAGAGACTTAGTAATTTGGGATCCTTTTGAAACAAGGACAAAAATTGTAAAAATTCCTAATCTATTTATGCAAAAACGAAAGGTAAAAATGCTTCAATTTTGGACTCATCAACTCCCCCAATCTGGACACTTGCTTGTCCCCGAGCAAGATGGTAGCTTATGGACAAGATCATCATGTTCATGAGGCACACGTCATTACAATAAATCAGGTAGAAATTGAAACATGAATACAATATCAGATGTAAAGTTTCTTCGGGAGTATTACCATACCCTTACACATCACATGACTTAGAGGTTTCCACACCTTCTCTAGTATCAATGAAGTTATAAGAAGCTTTTAGTGATTCAACATATTATATAATCATAGAGTTAAATTGATTGAGCATTTGATTTTAGTAATTAAGATTCATGATCATCCCTTTTGTTTCTCTTTTTTCCTTTTGCTTTGTAAATATTTTTTATAGCTGTTCTTTTATATTTTTTTAGTACAGCCACTTGATCATGCTCACTACTTTCATAGCCTTAAAAACCCGTGACTATAATATGCTACCAATTTTTTTTCATAGTTTAACCAATACTTCTATTGGTGTGAAAGTCCCTAAAATCATGACAACTGTACAAGTATCATAACACTCAACCGAATTCAATCATCTAATATAATAATCATGAATCAAAAGATAACTTCAAATATCACAAAGTATCGAAACTTAACGGATATAAATCTTCTCTTGAAAAGAAGGGAGCTTAAAGTTGATGCAACTAATGCAAATTCCCGAATTAAAACTTGACATGCGTGCATGAAAGTAAACATACTAAAACTGTAAGATAGATTACAAGGTTCACAGATCCCCCAAGCTTGGAATCAAGCCGGGTGGATCAAATAATTCCTTGTGATTATTTGATACTATAGCGTTCTTTAGGTTGTAGAAGAAGTCTTGGAATTGCGAAGGCGTTCATGAAGCGTCCTATTTGATGCTTCTAGGATCATGATGCGAATCCAGCGTTGCTCACTAATTTTCTCCAATTGCTCCACAAGTGCCTTATACATCTCAATCGTTTGCTTCTATGCTCTGATAGACCAAAGGCTGATGTAGAGGTTGGCTTCTAGTCCTTTCAGTATCTTCATGTCCATCTGGTCCAGACAACGATGCAACAACTCAGTGTGTTTAGAGGATCCAGGGGATTTTACCTTGATTTTCTTGATATGACAATCAAGTTTGTCTAAGGAAGCTTGGATGTATTCCCCTTGTTTCTTCAGCCCCTCCAAGTAAGACTCTCCATTTTCCTCTAGATTGAGCGGAACCTCTTCGCAATTGCCTTCATTACCCACACTGAGGCTAAACACCTTACGCCCATCCTTGACCATCTCCATCAGCTTGAATCCATCCTCGACTCCTAACTGTTCACATGTTGCTTCCTCCTCTTTCTTCTGCTCAGCGGCTACCAGCTTGGCATCTTCCGTGACCTTCAACGACGATCCACGACAATCCTCCTTGCCTTGAACGATGTCCCATGGGTAAGACATAGCAACAAAGTTCCCGAGAGGGATAAGTGATGTGGAGAAGATCTGTTTGACAAGAGAAGAAAAGAAACCTCTTTGGAAGGCTTATTAAGGGTTAGAAGCATGGAAAAATTTGTACTGGAAGGAAAAGGGTCAGCCAAAAAAAGAATCTCAACAAATACGAAAAGAGATAAGTGAAAAAGGAAGAAATCACAACTGTAACGACCACTTGGTATGGGCCGGCACCCGTATGGCGTGCACGTAATGAGTCGTTTCCCAAAATTTGGTCGGACCAAAGATGGTAACAAATCAACCGACTAAGTGGTATGGGCGGGATCCTCTCATACGGACCGTCCGTACTGATTGTTACCGACTTCGTTATTTTTAGAATACGTGCAACGCAAAAGAAACGAACGAAGAAACACATAGCCCGTAACGACCAGTGGTACAGCCGGATACGCCCGTACGGCGCAGTCGTACCTATATGTGCAAAACGCATCAGAGAGTACTGCCTCCTTAACGACCAGTGGTATAGGCGGGTCCGGTCATACCATCCGCCTGTACCTACCTCGTAAGACCAGCAAAGAACTAAAAAACGGAAGGAAATAAAAAATGCGAAAAGAAGCAACAAATAACCATCCAGAAAAAATGTATTTCAAGATTTCAAATGTCTTGTTCAATGATAGGGAGAGAGTTTATTCGAGTACCTTCATTTCCTTCTAAGTTCTAGATCAACTTTTTCTTTTGCTCTATAAACAAGGTTGGTCGCAAGAGATTGCTAAAACCATTGCAAAGAGAAATTGAAAATTTTCTTTTAGGAATTGTAGTTCCTGAAGGTATACATATGGATGACACTACCCCATCTAGATCAATCTCCTTGACGTCCATGGATGCTTCCTCCTATTACCTTTTCTTTGGAGAATCTATAAATCAAATTCTTGCAAAAGTAAAGTCCAATGGATCATTCTTGGCTTAATGTCAGTTCTTTAAAGAATATCCTTTAAGCCAACACGATCGGTATACACTCTTACCTTAGAGTCAATAATATAGGATCTAAGCTTATCACAAGGAAATTCCAGAGCGAAAAATTCTTATTCTACCATGGGGTAATTCTTTTGGGAGCCGTTTAAGGTGTGACTAGCATGATGAATGCTATTGAGATTGTTGGGGATATGCTATATAGGTATCCTCATAGCATGTCACCAATCCGCCTAACCCGGGTGGCCCATAGTTGGTAGCAAGGCCTATGGCCTGCTGGGCGGCCTAGTTAGACGGATCCTGAAGGGAGGCCCATGCCGGATAAAGGAAGGCTACGCAGGATTCACTGACATACTCAGATCCTTGGAGTACAAGACAAGGAAGACTAGTTCGTATTAGTGTAGGACTCTTTACCTTGTCCAGTAAGGACCTTTCCCTATAAACCCTAGGTCTTGGCGTCTTTATAAGCCGGCATGTGGGAGCCTTTAGGGCACAACCTCTTAGATTGCTATGGACAATGCGCAACACCTCGCACAGCGAACCTATCTCTGTAACTCGGCGTATTGCCATTATAGTGATTTATAGCAGGAGTAGAGTTTTGCCACCGTTGTGGGACT
Organism: Avena eriantha; assembly: GCA_910589775.1. Taxonomy (NCBI): domain Eukaryota; kingdom Viridiplantae; phylum Streptophyta; class Magnoliopsida; order Poales; family Poaceae; genus Avena; species Avena eriantha. The sequence goes on along the minus strand of OU342743.1, from coordinate 127,527,704 downwards.
TGAACCTGGGTAAGCTATATTACCTCGTACCCGCCAACTCTCCTCCTTACCACACATCTCTAAACACACACTGTGAGGACCCCTCCATGGTGTACTCATCAGCAATACCACGACAGAGATCATCACCATCATACTACCAAAGAATTGCTCCCACAGATTCGTGGCTAGCCTCACAAAATAGATCAAAAGGTTTCTTCCAATTAGGGGTATTTATAACGGGAGCTTCAAGAACGGATTGTTTTAACATGTTAAAAGTAGTAAGGCGGTTTTCATCAAAATTAAGACAACATCCTTTTGAAAAAGGTTAGTTAAAGGTATAGTAGTTTTTGAGAAGTTCTTAACGAATCCTCTGTAAAATCCAGCATGGCCTAAGAAACTCCTAATACCATTTATATCGCGAGGAGGGGGAAGTCTTTCTATTGCTTCAATCTTTGCTTTATCAACTTCTATACCCTTACGTGAGATTTGGTGAACAAGCACTATACCTTGTTGAACCATAAAGTGACATTTTTCCCAATTCAAGACTAGGTTAGTGTCTTCACATGTCTGCAAAACTCTATGAAGGTTATGGATATAATGATTAAAAGAAGTTCCATAAATAGAAAAATCATCCATGAATACTTCCATAATATTTTCAACATAATCAACAAATATAGCAGTCATTCACCTTTGGAAGGTGCCATGGGCATTGTAAAGACCGAAAGGCATACGACGATAGGCATATAAACCGAAAGGACATATAAAGGTTGTTTTAAGTTGGTCCTCAGGGTGAACAACAATTTGAGAAAAATCGGAATAACCATCCAAGTAACAAAAATGAGAATGCATAGCAAGTCTTTCTAAAGTTTGATCTATAAACGTCAAAGGATAATGATCCTTTCTAGTTCCCTTATTAAGTTTTCTATAGTCAATACACATCCTGTGACCAACAAAGGTTCTAGTAGGTACCATCTCATTGTGTTCATTTTCAATAACAGTAAATCCACCTTTCTTGGGAACACAACGAATATGACTTACCCATTCACTTTCCTCCACATGAAAGATGATCCCTGCATCTAACAAACATATTACTTCCTTCCTTACCTCTTCTTTCATGTGAGGTTTAAGTCGCCTATGAAAATCTACAACTAGTTGGGCTCCCACTTCAATAAATATTCTATGGGTGGCTATCGAGGGACTGATCCCTTTCAAGTCACTCATCGAATACCCAAGAGCATTCCGATGCATCCGGAGAACCATCATTAAGTTTTCCTCCTCTTTTTCTAAAAGGTTGGAACTTATAATAATAGGGAAATTATTAGTTTCATCAAGAAACCTATATTTTAATTCCTTGGATAGAGTTTTGAGAGTAGGAGGTGGAGGTTCCTCGTCCCCTTTTCCTATAGGTTCTTCATATTTTTGATTCATCTCGGGATCCACCTCAGGTGTGGAGTCAAGATAATTATCCATTTCCATTTTTTCCATATCTTGAAGGATGTTATTATTATCAACTAAACTCCTTGCTAAATCATCATCAGGGGTTTCAATAATTACTGAAGCAAGACTAATCATATTACCTTCCTCTTATTGTTCATACTCATAATCATCCAAATCTTCAATAGCCGACCAATGGTCAAATTTAGAGAAGTGAAATTCCATTTTCTCTTCCCTAAACTTGAGAGACACGGTTTGTCTCTTGCAATCAATGTTTGCTCATGCAGTATTTAAGAAGGTTCTTCCTAAAATAATTGAACAAAAAGCACCAGTAGGCATACCAATAAGTACAAAGTCAATGGGATATTTATAAGGTCTAATATGGACTGCAATATCTCTAATTATTCCCATAGAGACTCTAAATGTATTATTTGTAAGCATTATATTCATATTAGTGTCCTCTAATTCAGCTAGGGTTACTTCAATTTCGATTTTCAAATAAAAATTAAAGAGAATTACGTTAACCGATGTTCCAATATCGCAGAGGCCATAATAAGAAGTTCCTACGAAAGTACAAGGTAGAATAGGTTTACCAACTTATTTAGCCTTTACCTTTCCTTCAAAAAATTGTGAAGCTTCGGTGTCTAGCTCTATCATGTTGCAATGTGTAAACATGGTTAGAATGTCTTCCTTTCTTGGTTCTCTGGTCTCCTGTATACTTACTTCGTTAGTTTTTCTTGCCCGTGCCTCCTCTTCTAGCATCTTAAGGAACAACCTTTCTTCTTCGTGTTGATCTTCGAGCTGTTGAGTGATGATTGCATATTTTCATCATGTTTTACATTATTATTTTGCATTGTAGATGTAGGATCTTGGTATTTTACGGCGCTCGCACGCACATTTTATGTTTGTTTTCACCAGGATCAGGACAAATGATAGATCCAATGGATACAATTATTAGAGAAGTGGTACCGTGGAGAAAAGGAGTCAAAAACAACGTAAATTGCTTATTTGGGAAATATTAATAATACCAGAAGAAAACCAGAAGCGAACAAGGGAGGCAGAGAGTCCAACGACCAACTATACGACCAAAGCAATTTTTCGGCCATATAGATCCGGCCGTATAGTTGGCACCGCCTCTGCCTCGTCAAATAGTTTCACCCCGTGCAATTGGTTCAAGGAGAAGACATACAAAATACCCAGAAATCATAGAAATCTCGCCTCCAAAAGGCTTCTGGAAGGGGAACTCATCCGCCAGGGATCCATCTCTGCCCTACGCAGATCTAGGAGGATAAGGCATCGATCTTCATCATCCACTGCTGCATCACCACCATCTCCATCCATCCCATCTACATCGTGTCTAGATCTTGTTGTAATTCCCATACTCGTTGTGGATTTATACAAGTACTATTCATCTATGATTGTCTCCATTATCATTGCCATGATATTGATTGCCTCCATGTCTGAGTAGATCATTAGTTCTTGGGGAGATGGAGAAACCATAGTATGAGATTGAAATAAGATAAAGTATATTATGATATTCATCGCTGTGACCATGTGTTAGGTTTTCTATATCTTGATGTTGAGAGAAGTCGACCTCTCAATATTTGCCTCTTGTGGGGACTTGATGGAGGGAACTGCTTGTTGGTAGACGGAGGTGTGCTAGCACTTATAGTGACTATAAAGCTGTTGGAACCCCTTACGTATCAACTTGGGAAACCGAAGAAACTCACGGAACACTATCCATGCTATGGGATACGTCCTACGGGATTACGTCCCTTAATAGCGCAGTAATTCGATTGATGTCGATTGTTGACTACTATGGTTATGAGGACGATGTGAGCAGCGGTTGTTGCCTATTCGGCCAAATATGGAGTTCCTCCCACACATACATAGTTGAGAATGTTCATGATGATAATCTTTATCTTAAATCTTTACAATACTAGTGGTGTATCTGCTACTCCCCGAGAACGCTTTTTCCCTACTGCAGTTCCAATCTCTCTTACATACGCGATACTTATTTTGTGTATTAAGTTATTTTTCTTTACTTTATTATTGCTCTTATACCCAAAACCCCAAAACACCTTTTTACACAATACTCGCATTTTATCTTGTTACTTAGAACTTTATCTAGCATTTCTATCGCAATAATTATTTCAAGAATTATTAGACTTCACACTCATGCTCCCTGTGAGATCGATATCTTTATTTTGAAACTAGCTACAAATGATCTGTGCACTTGCAGTCATCAAGCTATTTTCTGGCGCCGTTGTCGGGGAGCTAAGCGCTGTAGGTCTTTTAGTTTTTGCTTATTTATTTTTGTCTTGCTAAATTTTGTTTTGAGTTACAGGCTTCCACCAACATGATGGAGTTTGAGCATATGACTAGTGCTAACTCACTCAACCACTTTGGGAAGCCCTATGATATTTATAAAAGAGACAACTCCATGAGAAGACAATGGGGTTTGAAATAAATCCTCTACTACTTAGTATTCTACATAAGAAGCAATTTACTGGAGATGAAGAAGATCCTGATCCATATGAGCATATTGCATGTTTTAAAGATATATGTGGTACTTTTGTATTGACGGGATATAGCGCTAATGAGGTAAGGGTTAAACGTTTTAGTCAAACTTTGACAAGTACAACTCTCTCATGGTATAGATCTCTACCCCCCGAAGCCACTACTACTTGGGATAATCTAGCCTCTGAATTTCTATCAAAATATTATCCATTATCGAAATCTTTTGGAATCAGGCGTCTTATAATGACTTGGAAGAATCGTTCTAATGAAGGACTAGTAAGATCTTATATTAGATTTAAAGATTTACTATGACTATTTCCACATCATGATTTGCCTGAATGGTATCTACTACATATCTTTTATGGTGGTTTAATTGAACTTAATAAAATTGAACTAGACTCTTTCACTGAAGGAGCCTTTATGAATCTTCCTATACCTAAAGCTTGGGCTTTACTTAATAGAATTCATGATCATAGAGTTTCATGGAATTTTGGTCTAGGAAGTGAAGGAGGCGTAGAAATAGAGCATGATTGTATTCATGGCTATAATAAAAAGGCCATGTTAAAGAATTATCTAAAGAACTTTATTTGGATTCAGATCTTGTGTTGCAAGTTGTTAAAGCTTTTACAGAACATATTAAAGCTCCGAAGGAGGGTCTAGTCAAGTATGATCCACCACCCGAACCAAAAAAGAAAAGAGAAGATAAAGCAACACTTGCCTTTGTAACCAATATATGAAGTACCTTTCCCTAACACCGCGTAAAAGCATATTTTTGAATATGAACAGGTCAAAGCAGTACATGAAAAAGGGAAGATGAAAGCATGCCAGGAGTCATGGAACACCCGAAAGAAAACAAAGATGATGAGGTAACCAAGGAAACAATTATGGCTATGTACTCACACTATACCATAGTTGAACTAGATAAAGAAACTTCCATATTGGTTAAAGGTAAAATAATAGTAAAAGATGTGGGTAAGCCTATTCTTCCCTGTATATTTAAAGAAACCTCTCATTACGGTTTATGTGATCTTGGCACCGAAGTTAATGTTATATCTTATGATTTCTACCTAGAAATAAAATAAGAAATAGAACCGGCTACAATTGAAAATATTGATATAACAACTATGTTAGTCAATAAAAACCTTAGAATTCCAATGAGAGTAGTTGACAATGCAACTGTCACAATTTGCAACAAAAACTTTCCTATCGATTTTGTAGTTGTTGATATGCCAGTTGACACTCTTTGCCCTATTATATTTGGAAGAAACTTTTTGGGTGATATAGGTGCCTATGTTAATTTCAAGAAGGAGATTGTGTCACTTAAGCTTGGGGGAACGGAAAATAAATTCCATTTTTCCAAATCTAAAGACAGACCTCCACAAATACAAGAATAAGAGGAAGAGAGAACTATTGAGGAAATGGTGACTCTTTTCTTTGGTAATCAATAAGAAGAAATAAATGAAGATCCAAATTATGAAGAAATAGTTATGGAGAACAACTCCCTAGAAGAATTAGAAGATGAATTTGATTCACTTCCCATTTTGGGACCTCCAACTGATGAGGCTTTTGAAGAGCCAGAAAAGAGAGGGGACGAGGAATTACCACCCCCAGAGTTGAAGACTCTACCAGATAATCTTAAATACATGTTTTTAGATGATACCAATAAATTCCCTGTTATTATTAGTGCTAAACTTTCAGGAGAAGAAGAAGTAGAACTCATGAGGATACTTAAGGAGCATCACCAAGCCTTTGGGTACTCAATGGATGACTTGAAGGGAATTATTCCTATGATAGCCGTCCATCGAATATTCATGAAAGAAGGTGTTAAACCAGTTGCGGAATTTGATAGAAGATTAAAGCCTAAAATGAAAGAAGTGGTAAGAAAAGAAATTGTAAGCCTACTGGATGCAAGTATAATTTATCCTGTTAAAGAGTGATTGGGTAAGTCTTGTTCATTGTGTCCCTAAGAAGGGCGGTTTTACTGTTGTTCCTAATGAAAACAATGAACTAATACCTACTAGAACTATGGTTGGGCACATGATGTGCATAGACTTCAAGAAATTAAATAAAGAAACTAGGAAAGATCACTACCCATTACCGTTCATAGATCAAACTTTAGAAAGGTTAGCAAACCATACTCATTTTTGTTACTTGGACGGATATTCTGTCTCAAATAGCTGTTCATCCGGATGACCAACTTAAAACAACTTTCATAAGTCCTTATGGTTTACATGCTTACCGACATATGCATTTTGGTCTATGTAATGCTCCAGCTACTTTTCAACGATGTATGACTACTATTTTTGCAGATTTTATAGAACTTATATTGGAAGTATTTATGGATGACTTTTCTATCTATGGAACTTCATTTACTAGTTGTTTAGATAATCTCAAGAGAGTTTTGTAGTGTTGTGAAGAAACTAATCTTTTTCTAAACTGGGAGAAGTGCCACTTTATGGTTAAAGAAGGTATAGTCCTCGAACAAAAGGTATCAGGTAAGGGAATTGAAGTTGATAGAGCTAAGGTTGAAGCAATAGAGAGAATGCTGCAACCTAGGGATATTAAAGGTATAAGAAGTTTTCTTGGTCATGTGGGTTTTTACAGAAGGTTCATTAGAAATTTCTTTGGGATATCTAAACCTTTGACTAACCTCTTGCAAAAGGGAATGAGATTTAATTTTGATGATAAGTGTCTTGAAGCCTTTGATAAACTTAAAAATGCTTTAACTCGTGCTCCCATCATTAAACCACCTATCTAGGATACAGCCTTTGACTTAATATGTGAAGCTAGCGATGGTGTTGTAGGAGTAACTCTTGGACAACATATTGCTCGTAGATTTAATATTATACATCATGCTAGTAGAACTCTCAATGGTGCTCAAAAGAATTACCCTAAGGAAGAAAAGGAAGTTCTTGCTGTATTTTTCTCTTGCAATAAATTTTGTTCTTATATAGTTGATGCAAAGGTGAGAGTTCACACGGATCGAGATGGCTTAAAAGAACTCCTTGAAAGGAAAGACCATAAGCCAAGGCTGATCCATTGGATTCTTTCACTTCAAGAATTTGAGTTGCAGATTATGCAGAGGCAAGAAATCAAAATGTTAGATGCAGTGTCCATGTTTGCCCAGAAAGACACCAATCTTATTGAGAGGAACTTTAGTCCTGGTGATTTTCGTTTATGGGAATTATATAATGAACTAAAGTTAATTCCTCCAAAAGAGAAGGAGTCCTTGTTGTGGGAGGAACTTTTCATCCCCAATTAAGCAAATGGTAAGTGCAAGGTAAGTGTTCTTGCCTAAATAAGTGATTTATTTTCACAAATTTTACTCCTAAAAATTCTGCCTTTGAAATCTTGTGTATTTATGAAGTTTTAGAGGGATTTTACCAACTATACGGGCGGAGCTATATGACCAGAGAGGGAGCTCTCTTCGTATAGTTGGTCGTTAAACTCTCTGTATCATCTTTGTGAAATTATTTTCGATATATGAGCCTATATAGTCGCAACTATACGACTGGAGCAAAAATTATGATCGTATAGTTGGTCGTTAAACTCTCAGATACTTTTGCTTTTTGGTGTTTGTATCGATACGGTCGCAACTATACAGCCGGAGCAAAAATTCCGGCCGTATAGTTGGTCGTTAAACTCCCAGACACTCTTGATTTTTGTGTTTGTATCTATATGGTCACAACTATACGACCGATACCAAAAATTTCGATCGTATAGCTGGTCGTTAAACTCTCAGACACTTTTCGTCTATTTTTCGTTCGTAATATTACTAAAAAACTGTTATTGTCGGTTCCGAGTTGTGATTTAATTGACCTGGACTCGAGAAATTTGGAAATATCTGCCTGGAACCAACTATACGGCCGGACCTATACGGGCCACGCCCGTATAGTTGGTCGTTACGTGGCAGAACTCTTCCAAATCCCTTATTTCTTTCCCTGTTTTGTTTGGATTGTTTTTTTGGGCGACAATTTGGTGTTTCTCGCGAGTTTTACCGACCTCTGACCCCTCTTATATACTGCCATTGTCTCTCTCTCTAATCACAATCTACAGAAACTAATCTAGCAATGCGCTATCCCGCCCTAGGCCGTGGGAAACCCATGGGGCTCATTGCTCCTTCCAGGAACCGCTCTAGCAACCCGTCCATGGAGGACGATGACGAGGAGGTGGAGAGGTTTAGCCCGAGGTACAAGGAGTACGTCGAGCCAAGCTACTTAAACAATGATTCCGATGATGACGTGGTTGATGTCTACATCCGCCGTAACATCTATGATCCACCGGAGATCAATTGGGCGACGATGAATAAAGTTCAACAAGAGAGAGAAGACCGCAAGCCACATGGAAAAGGACCTGTGGAGACGGTCAAGTTCATCACCATAGATCCAAGGCCGCACAAGCGTAAGGAATTATCTAATATTGGTGCAGGTGCTAGCAAGGAAGGGGAGGTTCCACTCTCGAAGCCAACCATTGGTGCTCGTATGAAGGTTAAGCCTCAAGAAGTGTGGAGGTACGGTTTCCACTTCCCCGATCTATCAATTATGGATGAGGAAGAAGAAGCTGTCCCTGGGACCAAGGATCGCGTGCGGGCACTAGAGATATATCACAAGCAAGAGCTAATCCATCGCGTCAAAGTCCGTAACCGTCTCAATGAGATGGAGAAGAAGGAAGACCTCCTTCCATTGGTGACCAAGCTCGCAGATAGAGTGGACACTCTGCAATCTGATCTGCACAAGTGCTACAGCCGCATAACTACTCTAGAGGAGACCAACAAGAAGCTATGCACCGTGGTGTTACATGCCATGGTGCCACAGTGATCTACAATAATCACAGTATCAAATAATCACAAGGGATTATTTGATCCCGCCTGGCTTGATTCCAAGCTTGGGGAGATCTTTAAGACCTTGTAATCTATCTTATAAGTTATTATTATTATTATTGCATTAGTTCAAACTAGAAATAAAGTTTGCATCATTAGAATTCCCTTCAGGAATAGTCGATCCCTTTTATGAAATTCCGAAATTATTATTATATATGGAGCAATATTGAGTTTGTGTTTACTTTATTGATATATGAATGGCTTGAGTATGATTTTACTTGCCCTTGATGATAGCAATAGGAGTCTTCCACACTATTGGTATTAATGGAACACATAAAGTTAATTTGGTCAAAATGCTGTAAGTCTACGGTTTGATTCACAAAGAAAAATTATCTATACATTTAAGTTGAAAAAGAAACCTTGAACAAAGGAAAATGAAAGTGCTATCCAAATAGAGTGAAAACAGGTCGTGGTAGAATCTCAAGTCATAAGAATGCTTCATATACAGTTGGAATTTGATAATTGAGATTGTTGAACTTTGAATTCCTACATAAGGTGGAATATATGGCTAGCTCCTTTGCACAACACTTAAAACAAAAGTGTGAGCATATATACCAAAGGAAAGAAAAAGAAAGAAGAAAAAGAGTGAATGTGCAAAGATCAAGTAGGCATATACCACAGTATTGTAGTATGACAAAGAAACACTTTTGAGATTTTGAATCCCAACTGACATCGTTGATCCTAAAACACTTGGGACTACCTCGTTAACTCATTTGGTTGAACCAGATTCTTTTACATTATGTTGAGATTCATCTTTTATGAACTGTTTATAACTAAGGTGTGGAAGCCTTCTAATACTATTCAGATGGTTCGAGTAAGGTACTATTCATGAACTTATTACCTAGTATCATACATGATAAACAAATGCTGCCCTCATTTATTTTATCGACTCAGCTTCATAAATATGAGGAACACATCTATTAAGATAAAAACTTTCTCGGGACGAGCAAGAGTCGAACCTTGGGAAAGTTAATGAGTGCATATTTGCATCATGTTTTACATTATTATTTTGCATTGTAGATGTAGGATCTTGGTATTTTACGACGCTCGCGCGCACATTTTATGTATGTTTTCACCAGGATCAAGACAGATAATGGATCCAATGGATACAATTATTGGAGCAGTTGTACTATGGAGAAAAGGAGTCAAAAACAATGTAAATCTCTTATTTGGGAAATATTAATAATACCAGAAGAAAACCAGAAGCGAACAAGGGAGGCAGAGAGTCCAACGACCAACTATACGACCGGAGCAATTTTTTAGATCGTATAGCTCTGGCCGTATAGTTGGCGCCGCCTCCGCCTCGTCAAATAGTTTCACCCCGTGCAATTGGTTCGAGGAGACGACATACAAAACACCCAGAAATCACAGAAATCTCACCTCCAGAAGGCATCTGGAGGGGGAACTCATCCGATAGGGATCCATCTTCATCCTATGTAGATCCGGGAGGCTAAGACATCGATCTTCATCATCCACCGCTGCATCACCACCATCTCCATCCATCCCATCTACATCTTGTCTAGATCTTGTTGTAATTCCTATACTCGTTGTGGATTTGTACAAGTACTATTCATCTATGATTGTCTCTATTATTGTTGTCATGATGTTGATTGCCTCCATGTCTGAGTAGATCATTAGTTCTTGGGGAGATGGAGAAACCCTAGTATGAGATTGAAATAAGATAAAGTCTATTATGATATTCATCACTGTGACCATGTGTTAGATTTTCTACATCTTGATATTGAGAGAAGTTGACCTCTCAATATTTGCCTCTTGTGGGGACTTGATGGAGGGAGCTACTTGTTGGTAGACGGAGGCATGCTTGCACTTACAGTGACTATAAATATGTTGGCACCCCTTACGTATTAACTTGGGAAACCGAGGAAACTCACGGAACACTATCCATGCCATGGGATATGTCCTACTAGATTACATCCCTTAATAGTGCAGTAATTTGATTGATGTCGATTGCTGACTGTTGTGGTTATGAGGATGATGTGAGCAGCGGTTGTTGCCTATTCGTCAAATATAGAGTTCCTCCCACACATACATAGTTGAGAATGTTCATGATGATAATCTTTATCTTAAATCTTACAATACTAGTGGTGTATCCTCTACTCCTTGAGAACGCCTTTTCCCTACTGCAGTTCCAATGTCTCTTACATACGCGATACTTACTTTTTGTATTAAGTTATTTTTCTTTACTTTATTATTGCTCTTATACCCAAAACCCAAAAACACCTTTTTACACAATACTCGCATTTTATCTTGTTACTTAGAACTTTATCTAGCATTTCTATTGCAATAATTATTTCAAGGATTATTAGACTTCATAATCCTGCTCCTTGTGGGATCGATATCTTTATTTTGAAACTAGCTAAAAACAATTTGTGCACTTGCAGTCATCATTGAGTCATCATATGTTTTCTCACTGTCCTAGAGAAAGGAAGGGGTTCAGCACATGGGGGTACCTCCCTTAATGGCTCTACATGAGCTGCAACTATTGGATCAACTTCTTCAACTGGTTCAGGCGGTGGAGTATGTTGAAGTCAATCTTTCTTAGGAGCTTCAATGTGTTCTTTAAAGACCGAAGGATTTGCAATATAATATCATCATCAAGTTAAAGTTCATCAACAGTTTCTTTTACTTTACCGGAAACAATCATATTCCATTTGTATACCTCCTTCACCGCCAAAATCAAATCCCCATGTTTCTCTATTACGGCGAATTTGTTCTAGAAGTTCCCAAGCTTTAGTTATGGTTAGCCTAGAATTTGTGTCAAGCTCATGTTTAATTTCTTGATTAAGTCTCCCATAGAAAATATGTAAAACATACCATTCTGGTAAATCATGATGGGGACATTTATTGAGTAGGGACTTATACCTTTTGAAGGCCCTTACCGAGCCTTCACCTGGGTGGTTCTTGAAATTCGTGATCGCCCTTCTCTCTTCAGCTGTCTTTACTTTGGGAAAGAATCGAATACGAATTCTCCTTTGAGGTTCTCCCAAGTATCTATTTTCTCCACAGGGCAAATTCAATACCAAGCTAAAGCAGTGTTGGTTAGAGACTGACTAAACAATTCAACTTTCAATTTGTCATCAGAATTTAAGCGTCCAACATAACTCGGTAAAATACATTAAATGAGTGTAAGGATCCTCATCAGGATCATCCCTTGCAAATGTTTTCTCTTTAGTAATAGCGATAAAGTGTGGGTTAATCTCGTATTCTGGTTCGCTCCCACTCGGGAATTCTTTGACAAGTCCACTGTTGAACTTCCCGAGGTGTTTAGTTGCATCGTGCAGTCATGGTGCTTACCTGAAACTAGTAAACAGCTTTAGTAAAACATATAATAGAATAAGCAAATAAGAACAAAGACCAAAAGCTCTTAGCTCCCCGGCAATGATGCTAAAAATATCTTGATGGCTGCAAGTGCATAGATCAATTGTAGCTAGTTTCAAAATAAGAGTGTCGTACCCACATACAGATATTTAGTTAAGGTCTTTATGCCCCTCGTCACTATCTACCAAAGGATACTTGTAAGCTGCCTTTGATCTCAAGTAAAGGGTGTTTGAAAGGGTTTTGGTCGAGTGCAGAAAAGTAATTAAAACAAATAAATATAAGCAAGTAACAAGAGTGTTGGGAATCGTGGTTGAACTCAATAGGGCTAAAGCGTTCTCGGGGGTGTAGGATACACCTCTATCATGGTATTATTAATCATAATAAGGATAACCTTCTTCATGTGTCATGATATGTGTAGAGAGAGGTCCATAATAAGATGTTCACTACAAGGCTCGTAGGAAGCCACTTTGTGGAGCCAAGAAGGAGGTCACCTCTAAATAACCACCACGACGTCTGAGATAAGTCACTCATACATACATCCGCAATTAAAGGTCTCCCCGTGGATATCGTAATTAGCTTAGCGAGTCTCTCTTTATCCTCCTTTGACCGTGTAGGTTGCTAGCCGACACCAATTGTCACGAAGCTTTTCCAGGCACACTTCCAAACACGTCCAAAGGATTTCTCCCCCTCTTTACTCCTGAAGGCAAATGATATGTGCCAACTACACATACCATCTAAAGCGATAGCTCAAACACAAATCATAAATCCATTATAGACCGGCCAGTCATATAGACACAAGAATAGATCATCATTATTTCAACATCATAATAGTACAAGGGGAAACTACTCACACATGGAGGCAATCAACGACATCATCATAATCAAATGGATGGATAAAAGCACAACCGAATCTGGAATTACAACAACATCTATTGAAATAGAGATAGGGATGGTGATGGTGATGGAGATGCAACAGTTGATGATGAAGGGGATGATGCGATCTCCTCCAATGATCCGTGAAGCAGTAGGGATTTTCCCTTCTCCAAGTTCCTCCTTCAGATCCCTTTCTGATGTGGTTTTTCGTGGCTTCTAGTGGTTGTGTATGTCAGATCTCCCCGTCGTCTTTGCTAGGAGAAACTATTTGAGAAGGTGGCCACGACGACATGTGGTATGGGCGATGGTACGGGCAGGCTCTGCCCGTACCATAGGTCGTTAAGCCTGTAGTAGCCTTCCCAACGTTTGGTAATCTCCCAGGCACAAAGGTAAATCCATAAAATGACTTTTATCACTTAAAAATATCGTATTACAACATAATATGATAGTTCCAATTGATATGTTCATAAGAGACTTAGTAATTTGGGATACTATTGAAATGAGGACAAAAAGGTGCACGCAAGTGCAGTGAAATACCAAAATCTCTAATCTATTTATGCAAAAGCGAAAGGTAAAAATGCTTAAATTTTGGACTCATCAGGCACCCCTTTATAAGGTGCACCATGGCCTCCTATGTGAGGGTCAATTCATTATTCACTTGTTCACTGCTAGTAGCATAGATAGAGATAGGAGCTGCTTCTTCTTCTTCCTCTTGCATATAGCTCGAGGAGCCCTTGTAGCTTCATTGTTGATCAAGTTATAAGATCAAGCATGCAGGAGTAGGGGTTTATCTCATCTAGAGAGCCCTGAGCCTGGGTATATCGTGTGTATATGTAAGTTCTGTATGCGGTACGTTCCGCATCATCCCTCCCTGGATACCTCCGACGTCCATCCAACCCCCTTCTTTAGCCATTTCATGGCATTTGCCGTGACACCACCACGACAGTCCTATCACTTATCATGGACCGTATACCACTCCTGCTCCAATCTATAGAAAGTTAATGTAGCATCAACAATATATGCATTCTTAAAAGCTAACATACATATAGAAGACATATATCTGAGCTGCGCAGTATGTCGAACTCAAAGACTTGAGAACTTTCTCTTCATGTTGATCCTCAGACTATAAATGTGCAGAGATCAACAATTTTAATTGATAGGAATGTTTCCCTAGAGTCAAATAATGTATGATTGTTTTATATTCATTTTTTTCATGACTAGAGTTTATTCTTTATGCTAAAACTGCATTTGTGTCTTGATTATGAGAATCAAAGGTGAATTTTAGAAGCACGTGTAAAATGATAAACACCAAGTGTTTGTAGTCTTGTGGGCATGACTAGCTTATTGTCAAAGGATCATCATATTGCCTGACCATGGTATGTTTGTAACATTTGACAATAAGAGCATATTGTTCGTTGTACAAGGATGGTGAACTGACCCAAGCCAAATGGTCTACTTTAAGATAATAATCATCTTGTTGTTGGTATATCGTTATTGTTGTTGTGTCACTTTGTCCTTTGACCATGAGGTTATCAATTGTCTATCTTACTGGAAGATATGTAGTGATCATCATCCAACGTTACCTTTCACCGAGTGATCATAACAGTCGGTCACATATGTTGGAAATGTATGTATGGCCAGAATATAGTCCGACAGTGGGAGTCTGTCTGGACACAGGGTGATATGATCACTAGATGCCGGAATATGTGAACGAGAGAAGAAGTTAAAAACCGGTAACGAGGTCAACATGGTATTACAAGAATACCACCTTATCCCGCTTCCCGCCTCGGGAAAATTGTCTTGTCCCACTCATGCAAACAAGTATAAGTATGTACCGCCTGGCTGCAGTCAGCTCGAGTAGGTCCCAAGCCTCTAAGTTTCGCCTTTTCCCAAGCCATGGCCACAATCTCGTTAACAGTCTCCTCAGCGAGCCATGGAGCCTAGAACTTTCTCCCTCCTGACTTGCTATGAATCTGGTTTGTATCAAAGAATTCAGTATCAACAACGGGCCAATGATCTGAGTGTACATACTCCTCATTCATCACTGATGTATGTGGGAATATGGTTGCCCACTCAAGTCACACCCACCAGACATTTCCGAAACACCTGCATCATTCTATGTGGCTGGGGATTGCAACCTTCTTTTTATTTAATATACATGATCTTGTTGAAGTCTCCAATTACAAGCCATGGTAACATGGGTCAATCACCCAAATCATGGAGACAATGCCATGAGTTTTTTATTATGTTCCTCATTCCAGAAGAGTACACGCCTCTAGATGGACCATCACTTTCATCGAGTATCATAGAATCAAAGCCCAGCTTAAGATGGATCGCCTCCTCACCATCCTTATTCAGATGTGATTCACACAAAAACAAAACAGTTGACTCTATCCACCCTTGGATATCCAAGATCACCGAACCGCCGTGGTCGACTTCATGTCATGACAGTTCCAGCCACATGTTTTCATTGTTCCCCTAATTACTCCTCAAAGGGGCTTGATTGCTCTAGCCATACCCTACCTCTTTTTTCAAAGCTGAGGTATTCCTCAGATCATCTGAAACTTCCCAGCAGAAAGATACTAAACAACAACCTCATGTACTGATGGTGGCACAGAGCTAGGCAGCCAGCAGATGAACGGAGAACAAAACTGCACGGACCTTATCGATATATCAGACCTTTCATCGGGTGATCATAACAGTGGTCGGTCACATATGTTGGAAATGTATGTATAGGCAGAATATAGTCCAACAGTGGGAGTCTGTCCGGACACAGGGTGATATGATCACTAGATACCGAAATATGTGAACGAGAGAAGAAGTCAAACCGGTAACGAGGTCAACATGGTATTACGAGAATACCACCTTATCCTGCCTCGGGAAAATTGTCTTGTCCCACTCATGCAAACAAGTATGCACCGACCGGCTACGGTCAGCTCGAGTAGGTCTCAAGCCTCTAAGTTTCGCCTTTGCCCAAGCCATGGCCACAATCTCGTTAACAGTCTCCTCAGCGAGCCGTGGAGCCTAGAACTTTCTCCCTCCTGACTTGCTACGAATCTGGTTTGTATCAAAGAATTCGGTATCAGCAACTGGCCAATGATTTGAGTGTAGATACTCCTCATTTATCACTGATGCATGTGGGAATATGGTTGCCCACTCAGGGCTACAAACCACACGACCAAATCTTTCTCGAAACTCGGCTCGACGCCAAGTAAATTCATCACCGTTGTATCCCATGTCATGCAAGTCACACTCCACCAGATATTTCCGAAACACCTGCATCATTCTATGTGGCCGGGGATTGCAACCTTCTTTTTCTTCAACTAGCACAGTGGCCCTCCCGAGGGCTCCGTCTTTATGTGTTTGGGAATAACATCAATGGTTGGATGCAACAATAAAGGAATTGCTTGGCGTTCGTGTTAGGAAGCATCAATTTGGATGAACATTGTTTTGTTCGGATGGTGCCAAAGGAGGGGTATAAGTTGAAGATTAGTTATTCACATTGATCATTTTTTTCCTTTTTAATAAAGTGTTTGTGTGCCTCCTAGAATTTGAGTTTCGTTAACCCTATGTATAAATGTAGTGTGTCATGAATGTTACTTCGGCTCGTTTACTATAGTCGTATGAATGTGTTCTCCTTCGACTCGGTTGATTTTCCCCTTACCATCGAAGTCCATTATAATTGCATAGTAAGGGAAAATGTGCACATTTGAATTGAGTTTTTTGCGGCATACTTTATTCTTATTCTTACTACGCTTTTAACTCTCTCATGGTTTATAATCAATAAATAATAATATATAACATGTGTATTCAGAAGAGATAGTCTTCTAGCTAGTACATGCATGCATCTTTATTCTCGTGCAAGCACAATGCATCATCTGATGTTTGGTTCACCATGTATTCAGAAGAGTTGGATTTTTTTTTGTTGAGATGGGTCGCCTAATTCTCCTGAATAACTCGCGAATGTAACCGAAAGGAACTCACGAAAGGAACTCAACAGAAGTCCACATACGGGATTATTGCCACCTTTCCATAACGTGTATAGTCTAGTTTCCTTGTTAACTCACGTGCCATATACTCATTTGTACACGTTTAGTGTTTTGCGTAACACCTTTTATAGTTTAATCTTAACCGTTAATATGCAGATCCACGTAGTATATTTTTATGTCTATGTGGATCAACCTGGTGCCTCGAAAAACATTCTTATATCGCTTTTTATAGTATACTAGCGCAATGCCCGCGTGTTGCTGCGAAAAAACAAGTTTGTTCCCTAATCGTATCCCTATTTATTTATATGTCGTTTTTCGTTCGATCTCCGTGTCGCCTCCCTGCACCGCCGCCCTCCCCCACCCTCCCGGAGTAGCCACATCATTTATCTTTCTCCATATCGGTCCATGCAAGTTAGGTCCATGCAGCCGTCATTTATCTTTCTATATGTCAGTCATTGAGTCCAACTTCAAGTCCGTACAACCAACATCTTATCCTTCTTGGTCATTATTTCCTTTTGTACCAAAAACCGGTTCTATTGCATGTTAATTTTAACGGCAATTGTGGACATTTATTAGAAAATTTCAGGATGTATATAAACAGGTCGTACCCAGTATAACAAAGCAATGTGGGACTAATCATAAACGCCGAGAGGTGACATTTATATCAGAGAAAGAAGAAACGATGAGTCAATTTTTCTGGCCGCTTAACTGCACCAATTGGATGGCCCATGGCCCACCACACCCAGTCCACCAGCCAAGTCCTAGCTTTCATTGCACACACACGAGAACCATCCTCCCCTCAAGAAAAAAACGAACGCGAACCATCCCAACCTTGGCGAATCGGCTATGAGAGCCACGAATGCATCGACAACTAGCGAGCCATGGTAGACGTTTTCCGCGCAGGAAACTGGTACCTCACAACGAACATCGAATCGTATATCGGTTGCAGGCGAGCGTCGGTGATTGGTGACTTCGACTCGACGTGCATCTTCGGGGAATCGAGGTGCGGGTCCTACTTACTGGTGGCATTCGTGGTAATAAATTTTACTCCTTTATACTTCATATAATTTTATTTTTATTTAGTCTACTCCTTGCAGTATGTTTTTAATTCGACAGCTAGCAGATTAAGTGCATATGGATTGAGCAATCATGATGCAGATGCATGTCCTACTACACCTCCTTTATTCTTTTAAATTACCCAAGTAGTGTGATCAGGTTAAGTCCACACCTAGAAAAATCCATACACGCATACATGAATTGCAAGAAAAAGGTAATAAGAGATTGCATGTGATGGTATAGCAAAGAAAATGCGAGGTGGAGAAGTAGATCGGTGCTCTGACCGACCAATTTTGTATTGGACGTAGGACTCCAAACCACGTACCAAGGCAGCTCCGGACATCGTGTCGGCAACGTGGACCTGGCACTACAGGGGTTGGCGGCGTATCTATATCTGATAGATCAGGACCTCAAGCCTCCGCCGACCATGGCCTTTTATTTCTGAGCTTGTGGCGCTGATCTGGACCTCCTGCCGCCGCACACAAAACAAAAGTCAAATCGGGAGAAATCTGGAGAATCCATCGGTTAGAAAAGGCAGCGGACAGGGAGTACCGGATGGTCACCGTCTTGATCCGTCACGGCGGTGGATAGGATAGCATGTCTGCGGGGAGGTCGTCAAGGCAGGGAAGCAGCCGCGACGTGATTAGTTTTTTCCTAACCATTATTATGTGACTTATGGATGGCACGGTGGGTAATATCCGGAACTGTCATGGATAAAATTGTCCAAAAAAATATTGGACCGGAAGAAACAATCCGTCCATTATTATTAGGTATAGATATAGATATAGGTAAACATGCTCGTGCGTTGCACCGAGAAAAAAAACTAAAATGCTACAGTGAACCACCTGATGACACTTCTCATTTTTGCTACCATCGTTGATGGTTGGTCACACTTTCTCCTATTTGTGATAACCATGATCATTTCTAAGAAGATGAGTTTGCGAGCCTCTCACTTCACTGACTTTTAGTATGACCGACTTTTAATGATGTTGGGCACCATCCCTATGTAATTTAAATTTGACGCATGCTCCATCCTCACATTTTAATTCTGCGGAGTCTTTATGATGGTGGGAAACAATCGTGTCTGATTTACACTTGTGTAGCGGAACCAAGGTTGTTTTTTTAACCATTGGGTCAGTCCATCGAATTAAAGGAAAGACTAAAAGAGAAACATGTAAATGTGGACAGGTTAAATTAAGCCGAGAAATTCAGTACATACGCCAGCTGAGCAGATGATATATCACCCTATACAATAGCTGGATTATTCATTCCAAAATGGAAATATAGAAGAGTAGCTTCATTCATATTCCACCTACTCTTTTTTGGTTAGAATAACACAAAGTTTTGCAGAACTATGCATTGGAGCATTAAAGGGCAGGCTGAAAGAGGGGCATATAAATTTGGACTTTTATATTAGAAATGTGCTATACGTACGACAAATTTCCGTCCGATTTATGTACGACGACTCAAGGGAACCGTTCATCCCCTGCGTGGCATGCAGCACTCTCCTTGGATCAGGTGTCGTACACAAGTCGGACTCCAGTTTTCGTACGCGTAGTAGTTTCGTTTATATTAAGCCGTAGTAGCTTCGTTTATATTAAGCCGATGACTTCAGTACATAAACCAGCGCCGCAGGTTTTATAACATGCTACACAATAGCTAGATTATCCATTGCTACATAGAACTACACAAGAGCAGCTTCAGTCATAGTTTATAAAACCAACATTACAAGTGAGCTTATCTAGCATATGGTACCGAACCTACCCTGAAACTCAAACAATTTTTCGGACTAAAGTATACACTTTATGGTATTGATGAGTGTGGACATAGTTTGGATCCAATAGGACATTCACCAATGAGCAATGCTATCAATTTGTTGTAAAGAAATCAAATAGACCAGTAACTGAAATCGTCGACATTGATTTGTGCATCAGTGACAACTTCTTTTATAGAAGCTTCTGCAAAATTCTCCTTAGCTACAGCATATGTGAACATAGATTCTTTGAATAACATTTAAACCGACAATTTGTTAGTGCAAAAATACTTGGGAATATCCATTTTACACCGGACTCTTTAAACATGGCCATTCGAGTTAGTATTACAATCTATGGATAATTACTAACAAAGATATTAGTTGTGAATAGATCTAGAATTTTGCTCTATAGTTTATCATTAGCAACACTATGCATAGTAAAGGCTTAAATCAGGAACATTTATGAGCCAATTGCATGCCTATATTTATTAAACCATCTCTACATTGAAGGGTTTAGGACATAGATCCATATCAAAAGACAGATAGATGGTTAGCCAACTATTTGAATATGCACCTGAGTAGGCTGTAGTAAACGGAAAATGCAGAGATGACTAAACATGATTTTACATCTATTTTAGATGAACAACTGTATCAGAAAGAGAACATGCCTCACAAGAAGAAGATTCAGTGCATATTTCAATGACCGGACGGCCATGTACGCAGCCACCAAACATAGAGGGTGCGCAAAGGCAATGGGATTACTCCGTTGGATATTTAGAGTTGAACCCTTTCTACGAGCAGTTTAAACATGACATTAAGTGCTACAGAAACTCTAAGACTGGCAAAAACAAAATCAGGTGCACTGAAGTTTATGGGCACCAAAATATATTATACGAACGTGCCATAACCCGGTAAGCCCAAATTCATATATTGTGACAATTCAATTGCAACACAGGGATAAACCAACTACAAATCCGCTTACAAACAAAAAAATCACACCATTATTTTTATTAAGCTCAAATCCTTGCATTTTTATATTAAGGTTTGGCTTGTTTTGCTAGTAGTTACTTCTACTTTAATAGACAATTAAAAACTTAGTGATCTTATTTTTTAAACATAGTAAGACTTTCAGTTGATCATCGGAACATAAACAGATAAGCTACATAGGTTGTCTTTTAATTTAGTATAAGATGGCAATTGCGCTGTAGCTATCTTTTAAGGCATCATTCTCGTACTCACTTGCCTCCAGAATGCGAGAACGTTGGACTTGACAGCGCACCCTAGCGGCTAGTAGTCATACATGCCGGTGATGCCATTGTATACAGAACAACACACACCCAAGATTGTTCACTAATGCCTGATCTCCTAGCGCGTGGCGCCGAACCCGACGATGACCAGCAGCCTACGCGTGGCTGCGCCAGCCTCCACTTTGAGCACCTAGAAGGACTCGACCGCAGCGTACACCCCAGCCATGATGCTAGAGGGCTTGAGCACCCTTTGCTCGCAAGACGACTAACCCTTCCGTTGCCTTCCTCCTAGCAGCAGTTGTCGCGAAAATGGCTTGCAAAAAATCCACGGAAATTGTTTCTTAACTGGATTGGAGCCAGATGAAGTTGAGGTATAGCCTGAAAGATCATCTATCCTGAAAAAACTGAAAGAGTTGTCTAAATTAATTACGACAACAGGCAGCACTATCTTCTCACAATATGTACCTGAAGAAAAAGGTAAATACGTGTGTGGTCATGTAGAGCTAGGGAGAAAGCGCAGCTGCTGGGCGAGTCGGGGGAGACCGTTGTTGGGGTGCATGAGGGAGTACACATCTGATCCATCGCCGCTGCCAAGGAGAGCTCCGTCGCTAGTGCCCAGTCATCCTCTCCAGTGCCAGCATCCCCTGCACACCTCCGCCACGGTCCCTCCCATCCCCTTATTCCCCTTTCCAATGGCCTCCTCCCATGCCGCCGTGGCCTACAGCATGCTCCTCTTCAACCCTTTCTCACTGGTATCCTCCCATCCCCGGGGTCTTTTCCACATGTCTCCTCCCAACCCTACTGTGGCCGGCTAGGCGTCATCGACCTGCCTGCTCTGTGTCGCGCAGATCGACCAACATGGTGTATGAAGAAGGATTGCATGGTGGTTTCCAGGTCGACAGGCACACGTACCCCTCATCCCTGTATCAGCTTCATCAGCTATCACCAGAACTCTGAAAAATTAAGCCGCTGTCAGGTACTGTACAGTATATACCTACACAGCTACAACAACATGCATTTCTTTCATGCTCTGCTTTCGTTCCCTAAAAAGCTCCTTCAGAGTAAGCAACATAACAATTGCGATGACAGTAGCAGAAGGTTACCTGATGAGATGCTAATCATGATCCTTGACAAGCTAGAAACACGCAAGCACATCTCTATTATGAATTCCTCCCTCCACATTACCACAAGCTGAAACAAAGGCTGACAAAGGTGAAAGCAGGGTACGAAGCAAAGAACAAGTAAATAACACACGGAATCTAACTGATTATTGGGCTGACAAAGAATGATATGGGCTGTGGATGAGTATTTTTCACTTGCCTTTGAAGACTTCTTGCTGGCGCTACAACTTCTGGCTTTTGGACGAATGGAAGTGGGTCCGGGCGCCCGGGTCTCTACCATCGCGAGGAGCCAGAGCAGGTCGTGGAGGGAGGAGCTCAGGGGTGGAGTTGCTGGAGCCGTCCAAGGCTGCATGTAGTGAAGGGCCTGGAGCATGGGGGCGCTGCTGGTGGTTCTATTTCTTTCGCCGTAGGAGGGAGACGGTGCCGCTGGCATGAGATCGAGGAGTGCGATGTGGATCGGGGGTGGCGCACTGCAGGAAGGAGGTAGCCGCCGCCGACCGAGCGTGATGCAGGCGATGGGGCAGCACCGTGGGCTGCGCGATGCGGGGGATGGCTGGATGGGGAAAGCGCCTCCCGTGGATCTGAACGCAGAGAGGACCGCGCCGCCAATGGATCTTGAGCCAGAGCGACGGTGCTGCTGGTGGCCAGGAACAGAGGTGGGGAATCAGGGAGTGAGGCGTCAGCCGCCTTGAATCGTCGGCACCAATGACCGTACCATACACGCCCTCTAATTTTCCACGGGAAAACCGAACCGGCTGGTATCAGTGGCATGGGATGTAATATTTGCAAACCGTAGGGGCAAACCTCTCTAAAAAAGTGTTGGACCGGGAGAAACAATCCGTCCTTTATTATTAGGTATAGATAATAGATATACATGATCTCGTTGAAGTCTCCAATTCCAAGCCATGGTAACATGGGTCGATCACCCAAATCACGGAGACAATGCCATGACTTTTTTATTATCTTCCTCATTCCAGAAGAGTACACGCCTCTAGATGGACCATCACTTTCATCGAGTATCATAGAATCAAAGCCCAGCTTAGGACGAATCACCTCCTTACCATCCTTATTCAGATGTGATTCACACAAAAACAAAACATCTGACTTTATCCACCCTTGGATATCCAAGACCACCGAACCGCCATGGTCGACTTCATGTCACGGCAGTTCCATCCACATGTTTTCATTGTTCCCCTAATTACTCCTCAAAGGGGCTTGATTGCTCCAGCCATATCCTGCTTCTTTTTCAAAGCTGAGGTATTCCTCAGATCATCCGAAACTTTCTAGCAGAAAGAGACTGAACAAAAACCTCATGTATGGATGGTGGCAGATGAACGGAGAACAAAGCTGCACGGACCTTATCGATAGATCGGCCAGCCGTATATGCATGACAAAACCGCGCTGCCGAGGATAGCACCGGGGACGTAGACTTAGATCACGGCGATGCAAGGCCGCTCCAGGCAGTGGCGATTCTAGAACGAAATTGAAGGGTAGGCTCGAAATAAAAGATAACTCAACTAAATGAAGAAATATGGTCTTGTGTACTCAAATTCTTATAACAATGATGGACAATGCAAAATCAACAACCAAAATAAGAAACACAATAAGGTACCTTGCTAAGTCGCTAACATAAAGCACAACTAACATCAAAAATTAAAGTATTCGTCAAGTATCCAGTGACCTGCATCATCGTGAGTTTAGACAAATTAGTGAAACATCTTTTATGATAAAAATGACCACCATTCTAAATAATTATACGTACCACTAAGGTGCGCTGGATAATAGATTACTCCTCAAAGGGGTCTGATTGCTCCAGCCATACCCTGCCTCTTTTTCAAAGCTGAGGTTCCTCAGATCATCCGAAACTTCCTAGCAGAAAGAGACTGAACAAAAACCTCATGTACGGATGGTGACAGATGAACGGAGAACAAAACTGCACGGACCTTATCGATAGATCGGCCAGCCGTATATGCATGACAAAACCGCGCTGCCGAGGATAGCACCGGGGACGTAGACTTAGATCACGGCGATGCAAGGCCGCTCCAGGCAGTGGCGATTCTAGAACGAAATTGAAGGGTAGGCTCGAAATAAAAGATAACTCAACTAAATGAAGAAATATGGTCTTGTGTACTCAAATTCTTATAACAATGATGGACAATGCAAAATCAACAACCAAAATAAGAAACACAATAAGGTACCTTGCTAAGTCGCTAACATAAAGCACAACTAACATCAAAAATTAAAGTATTCGTCAAGTATCCAGTGACCTGCATCATCGTGAGTTTAGACAAATTAGTGAAACATCTTTTATGATAAAAATGACCACCATTCTAAATAATTATACGTACCACTAAGGTGCGTTGGATAATAGATTACTCCTCAAAGGGGTCTGATTGCTCCAGCCATACCCTGCCTCTTTTTCAAAGCTGAGGTATTCCTCAGATCATCCGAAACTTCCTAGCAGAAAGAGACCGAACAAAAACCTCATGTAGGGATGGTGACAGATGAACGGAGAACAAAACTGCACGGACCTTATCGATAGATCGGCCAGCCGTATATGCATGACAAAACCGCGCTGCCGAGGATAGCACCGGGGACGTAGACTTAGATCACGGCGATGCAAGGCCGCTCCAGGCAGTGGCAATTCTAGAACGAAATTGAAGGGTAGGCTCGAAATAAAAGATAACTCAACTAAATGAAGAAATATGGTCTTGTGTACTCAAATTCTTATAACAATGATGGACAATGCAAAATCAACAACCAAAATAAGAAACACAATAAGGTACCTTGCTAAGTCGCTAACATAAAGCACAACTAACATCAAAAATTAAAGTATTCGTCAAGTATCCAGTGACCTGCATCATCGTGAGTTTAGACAAATTAGTGAAACATCTTTTATGATAAAAATGACCACCATTCTAAATAATTATACGTACCACTAAGGTGCGCTGGATAATAGATTACTCCTCAAAGGGGTCTGATTGCTCCAGCCATACCCTGCCTCTTTTTCAAAGCTGAGGTATTCCTCAGATCATCCGAAACTTCCTAGCAGAAAGAGACTGAACAAAAACCTCATGTACGGATGGTGACAAATGAACGGAGAACAAAACTGCACGGACCTTATCGATAGATCGGCCAGCCAGGCATGACAAAACCGCGCTGCCGAGGATAGCACCGGGACGTAGACCTAGATCACGGCGATGCAAGGCTGCTCCAGGGACGAGCCTTCTGAAGTCGCCGCTGCGAATAAGGAAGTCCATCTATGTGCTGTCGTTCGGCCAAGAAAGTCCATCTATGTGCTGTCCTTCGGCCAATTACATAACAGGTAGTACTGTTTAATACTAGTAGGAAAAGTGTATTCTTTTTTTCAGAGCATCAACTACTTTTTCCAGTGGGTACCAGTATGCGAGTTAGCAGCAATCCATGTCAGAAATAGTCAAAGACTCTTTATATATGAAAATGATACTACTAGTAGCTATAGTAGCTATAGTCCTCTCCATTTAGGCTTGTGTTCTGCTGCATCGGTGCTCAACTTGCCCATACCACTTGGCACTTAGCTTCTTATCTGCTCCGTCCGACTGTGGGAACGGAGATCCATGGAGGGGGTGATGGTGAGCGCTCTGACCGGTGCGATGAGATCGCTGCTTCCCAAGCTCGCCACGTTGCTGGAGAAGAGATACAAGCTGTCCGGAGGGGTGAAGAAGGAGATCGCATACCTGAGGGAGGAGATGAGCAGCATGAATGCCCTGCTCCTGAAGCTAGCCCAGACGCAGCTTGGCGAACAGCAGAGAGACTGGCGCGACAAGGTGCGCGAGCTCTCCTACGACATGGAGGACTGCGTCGACAGCTTCACCGACGAGCTCGATAGCGGCGGCGGCGGCGACGGGCTTCTGAGCGGGCTCAAGAAGCTTCAGGCGCGCTACAGAATCGCCGGCCGGATCCAAGAGCTGAAGGCTCGGGCCGTGGAAACAAGCGATCGTCACGACAGATATAGTGGTAAGCTCGACGAGACTTCTCGGGGCCTTGTGGCCGTTGACCCTCGGGTGCAGGCGCTCTATGCAGAGGCCGACAGCCTTGTCGGCATGGATGGCCCGAAGAAGAAGCTGGTCGAGCTGCTGGGAAGTGAGGAGGACGTGCAGCAGCAGCTTAAAGTGATTTCTGTTGTCGGATCTGGAGGAATGGGCAAGACAACTTTGGTTAACCAAGTTTATGCTGCGATCAAAAGTCAATTCGAGTGCAGGGCTTTTGTATCGGTGTCTCAGAATCCCAACATGCTCAAGGTTTTGTCGGATATATACTCGGGGATTTGCGGCCAGGTGCCTTATGCCCAGAATGATGAGTGCCGAGTCATTGATGAACTCAGGGAACATCTGCAAGACAAAAGGTATGCTCACATGAGTAATTGCTTAAGCTGTTCTTTTACATCTGCAAGACAAAAATAAACAATTTGCAGTAGGTATACCTGGGTTTGATTATTATTTATACAACTTTACAGTACAGTTTGCCCGTGTGATTGTGCTCAAAGGTAGATATACACACATGCAGCACTAGCATGTCATAACTTTGTTATTAGGTGTTTATATCTGGTTTGCTAAAAATACTCTGACTTCAGTCACAACAAGTTCAGATCCTCAAAGTGTATGATATATGGATGGTGTAGATCATGATAAAGCACATCAGCGATAGGAGTGGATGAAATGTGGAACTTTGTGAAATGCGCATACCCCTATTTATTAGAAATCCGTGAGGCTACACTCTATAGCAATGGCGTATTTCTGGTACCATGCATAAATATCACAAATCAAACTGGGCCCTGTCAAAAAGTTGTGCTGTATAGCTAAACAAGGCGGCCGTGAGATATACTACTCATCAGCCAATCGAATTGTGCTATCCTTATAAAGGTCCTCAAAGATAGAAATGTCTGACATATCAATCTGGGGTCACACTGTTAATGAGATGAAGGAGATGGTCTACGGAGAAAGGGAGCTGGTACTCGTGGAGCTTGATTGAAACTAAAATAGGCTTGCAGATATTCTAGTCAATCTTGTGAGAATGGAGAACTTGACCCCTACCTGGTTGCAGAATGCCACAGATGCCGTAACAGACCTTTTGGCTGCTGATTGCAATCCTACTATTTTAGTATCCCAAAAAAATGATGGTGCTTTTCGTCTAATTTCTTTCGACTCTCTCTAATTACACAATAGACACAGTTTGAGATTTTTAGGACAAACAGTAGCTAGGTAAGTATACTACTACATGTTTGTATTGTTAGAATGACAAGTGCATTGTGTGTTTCACAGATTCCTTATTGTGATTGATGATTTGTGGACAGTGGAAGCATGGAACATTATCAAATGTTCGTTTGTGGAGAATAATCGGGGTAGCAGAGTTATAACAACTACACGTATTGAAAATGTAGCTCAGGCATGCTGTTCTTCTTTCCATGGCCATGTCTACAAGATAAAGCATCTTAATGATGTTAACTCAAGGATATTATTTCACAGAAGAATTTTTTATGCTGAAGATGCTTGTCCCGATGAACTAAAGAATGTTTTTGATGAAATTTTGAGGAAATGTGGAGGGGTGCCATTAGCCATTCTTATGTAGCCAGCATTTTGTTGGCTAGCCATGAAGAGGTAAACTCAAAGGAAACCTGGGAGAAGATAAAAAATTATTTAGGTTTGCAGTTGGAAGTAAATCCTTCTTTAGAATGGATGCGACACGTGCTGAATCTTGGGTATAATGATTTACCTGCGGACCTTAAGACATGTATGCTATACCTTGGTATATTTGCGGAAGATTCTGAAATAAGTAAGGATGATCTGGTGAAGAGATGGATAGCTGAGGGGTTTGTTACTGAGATGCGTGGTTATGACCTAGAGGAGATTGCAGAAAGCTACTTCTGTGAACTCATCAACAGAAATATGATACAAATAGCTGATTTTGATGACTGTGGGCATATCCTATCTTGCCGAGTACATGATCTAATGCTTTAATTTATCACACTGAAGTCCACCGAAGAAAATTTCCTCACTGTAATTAATGATCTGTATAGCAGGAGAGGTTCTTTGGCAGTTCGGCGGCTATCCTTCCAAGTTGGAAATCCAGAACAAAATCTCTCGCTGGGAAACATGGTGCTCACCCAAGTTAGGTCATTCAACTTTTGGGGGCCTGTTCAATGTATGCCTACTCTCTCGAAATTCTAACTCCTGCGAGTTCTTCATATTGATGCTTACGAGTCCGAGGTTACACATGAAGATGATCTATCTTCAACATGCACCTTTTTCCAATTGAGATATTTGAGATTCAGAGGAATTGAGTGTGGGAAGATTGTAAAAAATTTGAGAAAATCACAACATTTGCAGACACTGGAGATAGTTGACTTAGAAACAATGAATCGTTTCTGGCTAGATGTTGGCGAGTTACCATTGACGCTGCAACATCTGATCGTTCCGAGGACTGTGCGGCTGATTGGTGGGATCGGCAGGTTGAGAGCCCTCCGTACTTTAGGTACTTTAAGACTATTTTTCATGATACCATGTAAAAATATGTTTCATGATGTATGCAAGGGTATGGATTACGTAGTTTAAATATTAATATTTTTCTCTTAGAACTTGGTCAAACTTTAGTTGGTTTGACTTTTGAAAAAAAAATTATGCCTTAAGCCTTAGGACAGGGGTAGTATTTCTCTATATATAAACTGAACCCCACGAGGATGAATACCGGACACTAAGTTCAGCTGAACACTAGTTGTTTCATGCTATCAGTATACTGGGATCCAAATGCTTCTGCCATAGCATGCACCGCTGGCCCGCCGGCGTCCTCCCTCGCCAATTCCTCCACCGAATCCTGCAAGCCCCCGGAGCGTCCCGCTAGTTCCCGGGCACACCAGTCACCAGCTCCCCACCCTCAACATCACATACTACATCTACGTTAAGCTTGACCTCCATGTCCACCACTACTCCATGTGGCGAGAAATGATGGAACTGACCATCGGCCTGCACGGCGTTCCCGGGGCCGACTTCAAGAACCATGACAACGACAGCAAGTGGTGCAAGATCAACTTGATCTAAGTTGTAGCTCTACATCACCTCTTCTATTGAGCTCCTCCACCTCATCATGGACCCCAAGGCAGCTGCCATCGGCAATCTGGGCAGCGGTTGAGTCCATCGTCACCAACAATGTCCGTGCCCGCTAGATTTGTCAGATTGAGACTTCATACAAATTGGCCATATCTGTGATATTTCTCAGAACTTTTCATACGGAGTCAAGTTCATTTGGCATATTTTTAGTTCGGTATCAAAAAGTGATTATTCTTTCATCATCATGGTGGCTGGACAAATTGACCAGAACTTAACAACAACGAACTTATGATGTATCATCGAATTGTCACTAAGCTGCACATGTTGCATGCATTTGGACCATCAGGCCCTCGAAGGCAATTGATCGAACACCTGGTGAACGCCCATAAGAAATTGCAAGACAAGACCAAACTTACGGTTTTCGATACATGGAAGAAGGTCTTCTGGATGGTAAAGCAGTGCGTGATGTGCCAGCTTGAATGGAGGTTCCCGTCGATGAACGTGTCGTCCGTCCGGCGCAGGACTATCGCCCTCCGCCATCGCATCGTCCCGCCGGTGCACGGTTCGTGAGTCGCGACCGATGCCCGACGCTGCTCCGCCCTACCCTCATCGGGCGGCATGCCCATCAGCGCCACGTCGGGACGCTGCTCTCTGCCCCTACTCACTCCGGGTGCCATGGCCTTCTTCTCGACGCCAGGACACCACGACTGGGATTCAGTGACTCCAGTGTACCTTGCCCACCCTTTTATCCACCTTCCACTCCCAATCCAACGGCCCACACCAATCTGACCAGAACTGAAGCTACGTATCAATTTTCATTCAACCTGAAGCAAAACATAAGCGATGTGATGATGTTGCCCAGGATGCTGAGGAAGAATCTGAGGAAAAAGTTAATTATGATCACAATCCCATTATTTTTGTTACTATGAAAGGTAGGGAGAAAAATGTGGAGAGTTCGAGATAGAGAAGAGGTGGCTCAAAAGAGGATTCCTTCCTGATGAGGGTGTAAAGAATTTGGGTGCAACCTATCAAAGAAAAACAGTCAGAGTTGATACAAAATAAGCTTAAAAGAGTGAAGAATGATCTCAAAGTATAGGAAGCTAACCTCGGAGGGAAGGATATGAAAAAAATATTTGTCTCGGGAACTTCCAGATATAGAGGAGTTGGGAGAATCCATTTAGAACATCTAGTTAGAAAATCTCAATTTCAGGAACAGCGAATGCATATTTATGATAACGAAGAGTGTTACTAGTAATATAGGTCTGGAGAAGCCTGGCTTTTACATGGTGCTAATAATACTGAGTTCTTCCACAGAATTGCAAACGGGAGGAAGGAAGGATATTATTTTTCCCTGCATAGTGGTTATGATACTATTGAGAGGAAGAATACTACTACTATCCAAATTAGTGCACAAATCTGGGTCCATTTTTAATTTGGATTGGGGTAGTATTTAATACCTACTCCCTCCGTTCGCAAATAAGTGTACTTCTATCTTTTGTCTAAGTCAAACTTTATTAAATTTGATCAAACTTATAGATAAATATAGCAACATATATTATATAAAATTATCATATTATGAAACTAAATTTAAAAACAAATCTAGCGGTACCAATTTAATGTCATAAATATTGTTATGTTTTTTTATAAAGTTAGTCAAAGTTTACTAAGTTTGACTTAAGACAAAACTAGAAGTACATTATTTGCAGACCGAGGAGTAGGCCTAGAGAGAAAATGGACGCAATGAGCACGCAACATGTTGCTCCGCAAACTTCAGGATGGTGCCAACGGAGCCCATGTCGATGTACCTGCCATCTCCTTGCAGATTGATATTTTCACCGCCCCTCTTGTTGCTGCTTCGTTGGCATAACGACCTCCAGCCCCCACATCCACCGTCTCCTTCTCCAGGAGATCATTGCATGGTCTGGTGGAGGCACATCAACATCTAGAGTATAGACGACCTATGCACCTATACTAGTAGACGATCCTTGCTAAATTTATATGTCTTAGTTTCTTTGGAAAGTACTAAGAGATGACATATCGACCATATCGTAGAAAGGAGAAAATAGTCTCCTCATAAAGTTTTATTTACATAAAAGAACATTCCTAGCTAAGGGAAGTCAAACACTTTTTTCTTTATTCTCTGCTGCAACTAAGCAAAAAATCTAACCTGGCAACTCTAAGAGAAAGGCTGATACCATCCCAATGTATATGTCCTAATAATCTATCTTCAAGATTTGACAGCACAGGATTGCAATAAATCATTGTTTGGTTGTGTCGTTCATGGCAGTTGCTTCAAGATGAGTTCCTTGACAGCCGAGGGGCAACCTGTCTCAAGACATTGGGTCGCCATGAACTCTTTTAGGTTACCAGGTCTAGAGAGGAACTGGACGCAAGCTTCCGTGAGCACGCTGCAGCTATGCTGCTCCGCGAAGGCCAGGATGGCGCCAACCGACGTCATGTCGATGTGCCTGCACAGCATCTCCTCGCAGATGGACACTTTCGCCGTCTCCTTCTTCTCCAAGGACGGCGCATCAGCTACAGTATTAGACGTCGGTGCGGCAACTTGGCCGTGGTCGTCGTCGGCGGCTTGGCGCACCTCCAAGACGGTGACGTCGAACAGAAGGGTCAGGCAGTCGTCGTCCTTGAGGAGCTTCTTCAGCTGCTTGATTCTGAGGAACTCCCGATCGCCGAAGGCGAGGTTGGAGTGGGTCGAGAAGTACTGTGGACTGACGGTCTTGGCGTGCGACGGCTTCCCGGCGGAATCCAGCACGCTCATCTCGAACTTGGCCAAGGCGGGGCCGGTCCTTTCGTGGCTGGCGTGCCCAAGGAAGAGGGAGAGGAAGCCATCGTTCCCCGGGTCGCCGTTCGGGTAGCACAGGATGCGCCAGTCGTGGCCGCCGGCGTGGAACGCTCTCGAGTTGATGGCCGTGCCTTTGACGAACGTCTCCTGCGCGTTCGTGTACCCTTCGATCCTGAACACGAAGGAAGCCGTCTCTGGCTTGGGGAGCAAGACGGTGGAGGCCGAGAGCCGCTGCCGGCCGGCGGCGCGGAGGGCGGATAGAAGAGCCGGCATCGACATGATGGGAGCCGATAGATCGAGGAAGAGATCGATCTAATCTAAACACGTAAAAAAATGGCAGACGCGTACGATGCGCGTATGTAGGTGATTCTGTAGGTCGCTGTTCCTTTATTCTCAGGTGCCCGCGTGGACAACTGGGCCCAGCCCTAGGAGGCCCCGGCCCAGCAACCTTTCTGTAATATAGAAGATTTTTTGTCCTGGAATTTTGAGAAGAAGGGCTTCGCTCCTGCTACAGAATGTTAGCTGAAACAAAGCAGAGAAGAGAGGCTTGGCTGGAGGGCAGGTCGTCTAGCTCGGACACCTCAAGAGAAAGCAAAAATTGGTGCATGCTTTGGAAAGTAAAGGTACCTTCTAAGATTAGGGTGTACTTATGGCGTCTAGCAAAACAATCACTCTCGACAGCGGATTTGCTCCATCATCGTAACATGGCAACTACTAGCTTTTGTTCCCTGTGTGGTGCAGAAGATTCATGGCGCCACTCATTGATCGAGTGCAGAATGGCAAGGTGTGCTTGGGCACTTTCGGATGAGGAAGTTGTTAAGCATATGTGTGCCACAACCGAACCTAGTGCAAAGAGGTGGATTTTCACCATGATGGAATCATTGCCCCATCAAGATTTTGTTAGGGTTCCGGTGACTTTGTGGGCCATATGGACAGCCAGACGAAAAGAAATTCATGAAGGCGAGTTTCAAAGCCCGCTGTCCACCCATAGTTTTGTGCAGACCTACCTGTCTGAACTGTCGTTGATACCTAATCCGTCTCCACATGTGAGGTCTGTCAGTCCATTGCGTAGCTCTAATCAGAAGTGGATAGCCCCTCTCCTGACCATTTAAAAGGCAACGTAGATGGCGTAGTATCCAGGAATAAATTAGTTGGAGCAGTCTCTGCTATCTTCAGGAACATTGATGGTCTGTATCTTGGCTCTTCGGCTGTGGTGTTCCCATGTGTGACTGACCCTCCGACCCTAGAAGCACTTGCTTGCCGAGAATCACTTGCACTTGCGGAAGACCTTAACCTCAAGAAAATTGTGGTTGCGAGCGATTGCATGCAAGTTGTGAAGGATATTGCGGAAGGTACTGGCGGATGCTATGCTTCTGTTATCATAGTTCAGATTTCGAAGAGTATTTCTTTCATCCATGAGGGAAGAACCTCGAACACAGAAGCTCATAACTTGGCTCGATATGCTCTTAGTTTAGGCCCGGGGCGCCATCTGTGGCTCTTAAATCCCCATGATACTATGTTAATCTCTGTACATTTGACCATTGATTAATAAAGCGGGTAAGTTTCCCTAAAAAAAAGAATCGTGTTGTCCCTCAAAAAAAAAAATAGAATGGATTTGTTTAACCAACATTAAACCTTAGCCTGCCTGGGATTGATCCGATCGGTAAATCCATGCTTGATCACCTCAACTGCCTCGTCTTTTTTTTCCTCACTTGATTGGTTGTACGTCTGCATCGTGTTTGCATGCTATATAGACATTGCTCATATACATACATGTGTTTTTTTTTTGAACGGTGAGGGCCAGAAGGAAGCATCCATTAAAAAGAACGGTGATACACAATTACAAAGAAGACCCCAGAACAAAAGATCGAAACGCCATCAGGTCCTTGGTCTCCTTCACCGCCGCGGAGAGACCTGCAATCACGGGGGTCGACGTCGCCGCCGGGGAACTTGCCACTTGGGGCGGCGCCGGCCATGGATCCCATGTCGAGGTCGGAGAAGATCCTCCTGAACTGGAGGAAGGAGCTCGGGCTACACCTGCTTCCGAGCCTAGAGTGGCTTCTTGCGCCATGGATAGCGGCGACCGATGGTCGACGCTGATAAACTCCGGTGAACGTAGCTTCCAGGGTGGAGCTCGCCGTTACACCCATGAGAGCAGGTAGCACCGGCCCTCTTGTCGGCGAGGTGACACTCATGGGGAACTGCAAGCCTTCGGCCCCAACCAAAGCCTGTCTCACCCTAGCAACCGCGCCAGGGTCACCACCCTCTCCCTCGCCGCCACGGCTGGCCAAGAGGAGGAAGACCCACACCACATCGCTAGGAGGAAGACAGGGCAAACACGGGCGCTTATTGTACCAGATCGGGAGGCCTTCCGTCGAGGAACCACTCGTCGTCCTCCCCCTTGGAGGCACAACCGAGAGGCTCGAAGGAGTCATGTTGGTGCCGCGCCTTAGCCCTTGGAGGATCCTCCCAGCCTCCTCCCCACCATCGCCCCAACCACTTCCCAACCCTCTGCCCCTCGCCGCCTCGGTCGGCCGACAGAGAGGAAGGAAGGAGAGGGGAATCGCATGAGGGGGAGGAGGCACATACCTTATTCATGGAGAAAACAGAAGAGAGCTGCTCAGCCATCGCCTCCATCCGCCGGAGCTCGTCGCCGTCGCAGAGCCACCTTCTGGAGCACCAAGACCGGCCAGAATCCGGCGCCCAACTCCAAAACCACGGCATCTCGCCGAAAACCCTAAAACTAAACCTAAGATCTACACCAGCGCTGCCCCTCCGCCATCTCCGACCGACAAAGCCGTCGGAGACAGCTCGGGATTGGCCCTGATCTCGCCGGTCAACGCACAGAAGCGGGAGGTGGGGAGGGGAGAGGGGAACGGATAGGGCTATGGGACGCGTCCACCACCTAGCTAGAGGTACGATCCACATACATACACGTGTTGAAGCTGCTAGATCGATTGCTAGCGAGTTAGCTTAGCTTTGCAACTCCGCGTACGTTCGTAAGTACTAGCAAATTAAGCTGCGTTTGTACTAGAAAATTAAGCTAGCTAGTGACGACTAGTGAGAAGGTATCCAGTGCACCGGGGCCTGTGGTGCACCTCATGCACTGGATTTTGGTTTTCATATTTGTGAACTTTAAATAAACAACTATGATGTAGCGCTCTACAAACTCCTGTGAAATCACCGTTTCCAAAACAAAAATAACAACTTTAGTGTCGGTAATGATAATAAGCCGAATTTGCAGCCCAACATAGAGTAGCTACTGTTCACCTAGAGATTTGTCTTTTTTTGTTCCTAGAGCTATGTTTGCCATTTTTAATTGAAATTTTGTACCATGTTAGAGATATATATATAGCATGTCTACATGCTAAAATTATTTTCGGATTTCTTGTCAACTTGTAAAAGACTGCACAAAAGTTTTGTTCGTCGTGCACTGGATACGTTGCCATAGTGTGTATGCTGATCCGAACCATGTAGTCAACTTCAACATTGTCCGGTGATTCTACATGCAACTAAACCAATTAATCCTTCCAAGTAGTAATTGTTAGACTATGTAAACCTGTAGACCTAGTCTCTCTTTTTTATCATTATCCATGCACTCACGTTGCACGTCCCGTGCACTTAGATAGGATCTCAAACCCCCTCTCTCTAGCTATATCTATACTACTCGTATTATTTACGTTGCGGTGGTTTTCATGGTCGCCAGATTTTCGTACGTCGTACGTCGTACGTCCTCCGCTCTTTTAAAAAAGACGTAGAGATCACACCGGTATTGACCATGAGCTCGTGCCGTAAACAACTCTGCTCCTTGTCAGTCTCCAAAACCAAATCACCAACCCCACGAGACTCCTAACACAAAGCGCTATTCCTCGATTCCCCATCTCCACGTCGCCGCTAGGGACTGCTTCGTTGAGCGCGCCGGGAGATAACAGTCGGGCCAGAGGGATTTTGTCGGGGGCACCGCCTCCCTCGCCTTAGGCGCCCGCGCCATGGAGCCGGAGGGCTACTCCTCGAGGAGCAGCGATGAGCCAAAGGCAGCGACGAGCCAAAGGCCGACACATGAGGGTGGACGAAGGCGGCCGGAAGCAGAGATTGCGCCGGCGTGAGTGGTACACGTCTGAGGGCATGGCCACAGTGGCCAGGACAAATGCGTCTGGGAGAGGTCACAACTTCAGATACAAGCGGTGTAGTCTCGATCCGGTGCTCCCCGTGGGAATTTGTGATGCGCGTCAGAATTTGTTCATGGACCATGGTCTTCTTTTAATTGGATTGAAATCTGCTGCTTGCGTGAATTAATGGAGAGGGACTTTCCTGTTGCTGCCTGCGCGAATTAATGCCTTGTTTGAGCTGAACTAAATCGACAGTGCCAGAACAGATGGGGTGTGAAGGGCGAAACTTTCCTAGAGGCCCCTTCGACACCATGGACGCGTTCTAGGACGTCAGAATTTGTTCATGGACCATGGTCTTCTTTTAATTGGATTGAAATCTGCTGCTTGCGTGAATTAATGGAGAGGGACTTGCCTGTTGCTGCCTGCGCGAATTAATGCCTTGTTTGAGCTGAACTAAATCGACAGTGCTAGAACAGATGGGGTGTGAAGGGCGAAACTTTCCTAGAGGCCCCTTCGACACCATGGACGCGTTCTAGGACGTCGGTCCTACTCCCTGAGCAACATCGGTGGAATCCAGATGCCCAATTTGAATTGAATACATGCTTTGTTCCTTCTGCTATTTATCTTGCTAGCTCCGTGTCTTTCAGCGGAGCTAACATTTTCAGCTCATATCTGAAGTTCTGAACACATGATATTATACTATGGGTGACATAAAATCCTAAACTATACATGCGTTTGATATCATTGTGTCTGAAAATTTTCTCTTGGGCTCTTTTGTTTTGGCTTATGCGTCTTTGATCTGTGTTGGATCGTTATTCATGGCGACAACATGTGATGCTGAACCAAGCTTGATTGATGATTATTACACACAAGATTTCTATTGTCTACTCTCTATCAGTAACAATTTGTAATAATTGTTGACACCAAGTGTGGCGGAGATGATGATGGAACTAGGACTGAGTGACACAAACAACAGACCACCTAGGTGCAAGATGCACCATCTGTCTCTTTAGCTCGAGAACTCTTTTGAATCCTTTGAATCAAGTTACTAAAATCTCACAGGATATGCAACAATCCCATCATTTGTTTATTCAGCTGACCTGACCACCTCATGGTTTGATTTGGGTGTCAACCCCACGCAAGTGTCCTGCCTACGCTTTCTCCTGTGTAGCCTGCCTTCTAGCGCACGACGTCACCGGTCTTATCATCCAACACATTTGCCCTCCGCGAGGCATCGAATAGGATGTTGTGAGGAGGTAAAATACCCCATTTTCACTATCATGGTAACATCAATTTGTCCCGTTGCAAGGCACGGACAGTTTTCCTAGAATAACACATGTAGAATAACCTTAGTCCCAGTTCCTTTAGAAAATATAAAATCTTTGTGGTAAGAAGGGGTACCCGTACCGTCTTGACTTGGTTCTCCTTACCACATTTTTAAAGAATGATGAGTTGGGTTTTTCTCCTATAAGCATCAGATCTAGCATGTTGAACAATAAATGAGCTCGATTTAGATAAGGAAAGTCATACATAATTTGATCCTATGTCATGGCTTAAATTATACTGCAGTAAATAAAACTTTAACGGTCTGTAGCAACGCACGGGCATTCAACTAGTATGTGTAATATTCTTGTAAATTCTCAGTCCTCTGTCAGGCCCCCTAGTCCGAGCACCCCTCCACTTCCACCCTATCCACACCACCCAGCAACCCCCACCGGGCAAGCCAAACCTCCCCCGATTCAGCCTCTGACAACTCGCCTCTAGCACGGCATTGTTCGGCCACGCCGTCTCTTTAATCTCCCCGATGTCATCTTTCCTCTTCCTCGTACCTATAGGCAAGCCTTGGCTGACCGCAATTGGTCTTCTGCTATGCGCTCTGAGCACGATGCTCTCATCCAGAACCACACATGGACTCTTGTTCTCCGGCCTCCCGACGCAAACATCTTTAGTGGCAAATGGGTCTATCGCCACAAACACCACTATGACGGCTCTCTCGCTCGCCTCAGAGCCCGTTGGGTCATCCGCGGTTTCTCCCAGGAACATGACGTCGACTATGAGGAGACCTTTAGCCCTGCCGTCAAACCTAGCACTATCCACCTCGTTCTATCTCTCGATGTTTCGTCTCATTGTTGATTCACCAACTCGATATCAAAAACATTTTTCTCCATGGTCATCTCTCAGAGCTAGTCTACTGCCAGCAACCCCTAGGCTTTGAAGACCTGACACATCCCTCACATGGTTGTCTTCTAAACAAATCCTTATATGGCCTTAAACAAGCCCCACGTTCCTGGTTCACTCGCTTCGCCACCTATGTGGCCACTGTTGGTTTTCAAGCCTCTAAATCCGACACATCTCTCTTTGTTCTTCGTTTGCACCCCTAATTACACCGCCTACCCCTCCTCTATATCGATGACATTATTCTGACCGCCTCCTCCACTAGTCTTCTTAACCATCTCATATCTACTCTCATCTCCGAGTTTTCTATGACGGATCTAGGTCCTCTTAGTCACTTCCTCGGCATCATCACCTCTCGCACCTCTGTCGGCCTCCATCTCTCCTAAAAATAGTACTCTCTCGAGCTTATCTAGCGTGTAGGCATGACGGGTTGTAATCCCGTCAACACTCCTATTGATTCGGGGTCCAAACTCTCTCTCACTAATGAAGATCTTCTCGACAATCCAAGTCACTACCGCAGTCTAGTCGGCGCTCTCTAGTATCTTACTCTCATTCGTCCCGAGATTGCTTACGTTGTTCATCAAACTTGTCTCTTCATGCACGTTCCTCGCTCCACTCATCTCAACCTTGTCAAACGTATCATTCGTTACATCAAGGGCACTTTTGATCATGGCACCCTCCTTGTCCCCTCTTCCACCTCTTCCTTAGTTGCCTACTCTGACGCCGATTGGGCGGGCTATCCCGACACCTGTCGCTCTACCACTGGTTTCTGTGTCTTTCTTGGAGATAATCTTATTTCTTGGTCTGCCAAACGACAAACAACTGTGTCATGGTCTAGCGTTGAAGGAGAGTATCGTGTTGTTGCTAAAAGTTGTTGGATTCGTCAGTTTTTGCAGGAACTACATCAACCGGTGAACATGTCCACTATTGTCTATTGCGACAACGTCTCCGTGGTGTATCTCTCAGCCAACCCTGTCCAGCATTGGCGCACGAAGCATATGGAGGCTGACATTCACTTCGTCCGGGACAAGGTGCAACTGCTGTGAGGTTCAGGTTCTCCATGTTCCCACCACCTCACATTTCGCAGACATCTCCACGAAGGGCTTGACTACGGTGCTCTTTCCCGAGTTTCGATCCAGTCTCACCGTTCACGAAGCTCCCGTTGACACTGCGGGGGATGTTAGACTATGTAAACATGTAGACCTAGTCTCTCTCGTTGGTCTTTATCCATGCACTCACGTTGTGCACGTTCCTGTGCACTTAGATAGGATCTCAAACTTCCTCTCTCTAGCTATATATGGGTAATCTGTTGAGATCAACCGAGAGGGTGACTTCAGTCATTATTTGCATATTTGTTTACACACTCTATTAGTAATGATGTGGTGCGTGAGAAGTTCCTAGTTTACATCAAAAATCCTTCCAATTAATTATCGACCGCCTGTTGTGCTTCCCTCCATCTGAAGTTAGTTGCTGCTGCGTAGTACTTCTAAGAAGCAAGTAATCAGTTTTTTTTAGAGCACCAAGGAATCAGTGGAAGAAGCATCACGACAGGGAAAAAAACTCCGCCTAACAGAGCCGATGCAGCAACGTGGGCATGCAGTTTTCACGGTGCTCTTCGAACGTGGTCATGCGAGAGCCTTCTATTGGCCTACTGTTTTGCACCGGAGAGACATCGAAGAGCAGGTCAATCTCGTGTCCGGCACTGCCTAATAGATGCTCATAGAGAGCCTGATTGGAGATGCTCTAACATTGCAAAGCGTGTAAAAGCTTGCTAGATGTACTTATTTGCAATTAAAGTATTCATGCATGTATGTGTGCATACTTGATCAAACCGTATATGCACTATGAAAATTCCATAGCTGCGAATTCATGTCTTTTTTTCATGGATATGTATCCATACGTGTTGTGCCTATCCGCTTGCCCAGCATCCACGTGGGCTAGCTAGGCCGATCTAACTTGTTGGCCAAGTTGTCATATAGTATATGCATGATCGACGTCCACATCGGCTGGGCCGATTGATGGACCAGCTAGCTAAGAGCATGTCCACCGGCTGCCCCAAACCCGACCTCCAATGGGCCTCGGGGCGGTTGGCAAAAAATGCCTACACCAGGACATCCCAAACACCGGGGGCAGAAAAAGTTGTCCAAAACATTGTCCGACGTCCTGCTCCACCTCTAGCAACCAACCAGGGGATCTAGTGGGAATGTCGGCAACAGCGACATTCCAAACTTCAACGTAGATAGAAGACCAGCCGATCCACTAGATGGACAACTCACATGCCCACCTACCCCCTTTCTCCTCTCTTTTCTATTTTTCTCTCTTGCCCCGATTCCCACCTATCCCTCTCTCTCCTCTCTTTCTCTTTCTCTCTCCGGGGGACGCCGATCATTTGGGCCGTCCTCCCAAGCCGTCGGCGGACACGCAGTTTACGGACACATTTTGGAAACCCGGTGAAGATGCTCTAAGCGGTTCCTTATGTATTTTTCTTCACGCAGTGAGTTTTGAAGCCAGCGTCACGAGCAGCGTGAATCAATCAAGAACGAAAAGGAACTAGCTCCTCGGCATGCCATGCAGCATGCCTCTTCTACTACTTCCTCCGACTCATATTAGTTGATTTGAGTTTGTTTAGATTCGAATGTATCTGGACATGTTTTAGTGCCACATATATCCGAATCTAGAGAAAACCAAGTCAACTAATATGGGTCGGAGGGAGTACTATGAATACGAGAAGAAGTTAGGGAAATCCGTTATGCATGCTGACCGACTTTGCTGAATTTAATTATTTTAGCCATCAAAGTGACTTCAGGGCAATACACTACAGGAGAAATCAGAGACGCCGACGGCCAGAGGACTACGCCGACGGCCATTTGTCAGGGCCATCGGCGTAGAGGCCTGCCCGGCGAGCTGCCCACCACAGCCGTCGGCGGAGCCCCGGCCGTCGGCGTAGGCAAAGAAACCCTCGGCGTAGAGGAGCTGTCGGCGTAGCAGGCCCGGCTGTGCCGACGGTGGCCCTCGGCGTACTCCCAGCCCTCGGTGTAGCCCCAGTTCGGACACGGCGGCGGGAACGGCATTAGGTAGTCAGTCTGTGCCGACGGCCAGGCTGTCGGCGTAGATCTTAGAGGGGCGCTACGCAGAGTTGGTTGGCCTTGGGGGCGCTATGCCGACGGCTAAGCCGTCGGCACAGCCTCCCTATTTTCCTTCATTTTGTTTTAGCCTTATATTTGGTACTAATTTATGTATTACTCCGACTATAGTCATTTGTACCGTCCCAATAGCAGTCTCCATTGACATAATTGCAGGAATCCCACGAAAACTTGTGTGTTGCCCTAAAATACCTGAACAAGTGGGGTGAAAGACAGTTCGCGCGCATGCTATAACACTTCGAAACAAACTCAAACTGTAAAGAAGGTCAGACCGGGGATCTAGACATTGCATCCATGGACCTTCCACCATACTTGGACACATATACTAGGTCCACGTGCAAGTTCCACTGGGACTCCGGAGCTCCGGCGGTCCTTTTCCAGCAAAACCCTAGTCGGTGGGGCCCGCGGGTCTACCCCTGTAGCTTTCTTAGTACGAGGTTCAGACAACGCGCTTTTTTGTTGGTTTAGCTTTGTTTAGGTCATATCTACATGGAAAACAAAGGTTGGGACCTTATAGCACATGCTAGCCCCCTGGTATACCCGCAGTGGGACTGTTACCCCTACACGTCCAGGAATCTATTAAGTGTTATCGCACGCATGTGAAGAAGGTCAGACCGGGGATCTAGACATTGCATCCATGGACCTTTCACCACACTTGGACACATATACTAGGTCCACGTGCAAGTTCCAGTGGGATTCCGGAGCTCCGGCGGTCCTTTTCCAGCGAAACCCTAGTCGGTGGGGCCCGCGGGTCTACCCCTGTAGCTTTCTTAGTACGAGGTTTCAGACAACGCGCTTTTTTGTTGGTTTAGCTTTGTTTAGGTCATATCTACATGGAAAACAAAGGTTGGGACCTTCTAGCACATGCTAGCCCCCGGTATACCTGCAGCGGGACTGTTACCCCTACACGTCCAGGAATCTACTAAGTGTTATCGCCCGCGGGTCTACCCCTATAGCTTTCTTAGTACGAGGTTCAGACAACGCGCTTTTTTGTTGGTTTAGCTTTGTTTAGGTCATATCTACATGGAAAACAAAGGTTGGGACCTTATAGCACATGCTAGCCCCCCGGTATACCCGCAGCGGGACTGTTACCCCTACACGTCCAGGAATCTACTAAGTGTTATCGCACGCATGTGAAGAAGGTCAGTCCGGGGATCTAGACATTACATCCATGGACCTTTCACCACACTTGGACACATATACTAGGTCCACGTGCAAGTTCCAATGGGATTCCGGAGCTCCGGCGGTCCTTTTCCAGCGAAACCCTAGTCGGTGGGGCTCGTCGGTCTACCCCTGTAGCTTTCTTAGTACGAGGTTCAGACAACGCGCTTTTTTGTTGGTTTAGCTTTGTTTAGGTCATATCTACATGGAAAACAAAGGTTGGGACCTTATAGCACATGCTAGCCCCCCGGTATACCCGCAGCGGGACTGTTACCCCTACACGTCCAGGAATCTACTAAGTGTTATCGCACGCATGTGAAGAAGGTCAGGCCGGGGATCTAGACATTGCATCCATGGACCTTCCACCACACTTGGACACATATACTAGGTCCACGTGCAAGTTCCAATGGGATTCCGAAGCTCCGGCGGTCCTTTTCCAGCGAAACCCTAGTCGGTGGGGCCCGCGGGTCTACCCCTGTAGCTTTCTTAGTACGAGGTTCAGACAACGCGCTTTTTTGTTGGTTTAGATTTGTTTAGGTCATATCTACATGGAAAACAAAGGTTGGGACCTTATAGCACATGCTAGCCCCCGGTATACCCGCAGCGGGACTGTTACCCCTACACGTCCAGGAATCTACTAAGTGTTATCGCACGCATGTGAAGAAGGTCAGACCGGGGATCTAGACATTGCATCCATGGACCTTCCACCACACTTGGACACATATACTAGGTCCACGTGCAAGTTCCAGTGGGATTCCGGAGCTCCGGCGGTCCTTTTCCAGCGAAACCCTAGTCGGTGGGGCCCGCGGGTCTACCCCTATAGCTTTCTTAGTACGAGGTTCAGACAACGCGCTTTTTTGTTGGTTTAGCTTTGTTTAGGTCATATCTACATGGAAAACAAAGGTTGGGACCTTATAGCACATGCTAGCTCCCCGGTATACCCGCAGCGGGACTGTTACCCCTACACGTCCAGGAGTCTACTAAGTGTTATCGCACGCATGTGAAGAAGGTCAGACCGGGGATCTAGACATTGCATCCATGGACCTTCCACCACACTTGGACACATATACTAGGTCCACGTGCAAGTTCCAGTGGGATTCCGGAGCTCCGGTGGTCCTTTTCTAGCGAAACCCTAGTCGGTCGGGCCCACGGGTCTACGCCTGTAGCGGTCGGAACAGAGGGCTGTGTCGACGGCAATGCTGTGATATTATTGAAATCTATGTGATATTATTGAAATTAAAAAAAGTAAATCTATGTGATATTATTGAAATTAAAAAATAAAATAAGTAAATCTATGTGATATTATTGAAATTAAAAAAACAGAGGGCTATGCCGACGGCAATGCCGTCGGCGTAGGCCTAGATGCTTTTGGAAAAGCAGAGAGCCTGTGCCGACGGCAATGCCGTCGGCGTAGGCCTTTCTTTTGGTTGGCCCAAGGCGGCCCAGCCCGAGCCCCTCTCTCCTCCTCCACTCGTTTCCAATCCTCAACCCTGCGCCGCCAGCACCCCAACCCCGTGCCGCCGCCGCTAGCACCCCAACCCCGCGCCGCCGCCGCCAGCACCAACCCCCCGTCCCCGCGCCGCCGCCAGCAACAACCCCGCGCCGCCGCCGCCAGCACCAACCCCCCGAGCCCGCGCCGCCGCCAGCAGGAACCCCGCACCGCCGCCAGCACCCCAACCCCGCGCCACCGCCGCCAGCAGCAGTCCCGCGCCGCCGCCAGCACCCCAACCCCGCGCCGCCGCCAGCAGCAAGCCCGCGCCGCTGCCAACACCAACCCCGCGCCGCCGCCGCGAGCTCCCCCTATCCCCGACCCTCCCTGCAGGTGCGGCTGCTCCCGTCCCTGCTATCCTCCCCTGCAACAACGAGCTCCGGGTGAGGAGGACGGCCCCTTGCACCGCCAACTCCCTGCAACACCACCTCGCCGGAGCTCCGGGTGAGGAGGACGGCCGCCTGCACCGCCAACTCCCTGTAACAACGAGCTCCGGGTATAAATCTTGCGCCCATCTTGTAATGTACCTAGGTTTTATTTTTGTGTCTAGATCACCAGGTCAGTCGCGAAACCTAGGCGTCTCCCGTTCGAAAGGGTTACACGAATAAATATGCATTCGATCACATATTTAAAACTGTAACTCTTTTGGATTGTCCATGTTTTTTGGACAGCCGGAGGATGTGTAGATTGGATATGTTCTCCACGGTCTACCCCGAACCGAGGCAGGATTTTGGCGGCACCCCCACGTTGTTCTCCGGATGCACATTCCTCTCGGCATTTTTTGTCGAGA
Source organism: Avena eriantha (assembly GCA_910589775.1). Classification (NCBI taxonomy): domain Eukaryota; kingdom Viridiplantae; phylum Streptophyta; class Magnoliopsida; order Poales; family Poaceae; genus Avena; species Avena eriantha. Next base: position 127,482,765 of record OU342743.1, on the reverse strand, counting down.
CGTGTATTGGGAGAACAGCGGGGAGGTGCTGCCAAAATTTTGTCTCAGTTCGGGGTAGACCGTGGAGAACATATCCAATCTACACATCTTCGGGTGGGATTAGGACATATCTTTTCCTATTAGACATGTTAGGTGTATGCATGGAATAACAACGCAAGATTTGTGTATTTAGTTTGATGTCATTAATTAAAAATGAAATGTTATATTTGTATTGTGGCTCCCGATGAACAGAGGATGGCTGGTAATGGTTGGATGTATAGTGGCCGTACTAATGCGCTTGAAAGAACAGAGGAGTGGGTATGGAAGACCAATTTTCTGATGAAGGAGTTAGCGCGTGGTTCAAAGGTAGTTCGTGCAAGGTGTCCTTGTGCTCATTCCATGAGGCTTCGTCGTCAGACAAAGGATGATATGAGTAAACACCTATGGCAGTATGGGTATATGCTTGACTACGAGCCTTCAGTCGACTTTTCTCAATACGAATGTGATGGAGCCGAGGTGATGCGACAGCGGATCGATGGCATTGAGAATGATGGGATTAGAAACTTGCTAGAGGATCTTCGTGATGCCGACATGCCAGATTCGCCACCTCCACAGGAGGAATCGCCAGAACCGGAGGAACCAGAGGAACCAGGTCAACCAGAGGAACCGGAGGCAACCACGAAGGCCTTCTATGATATGATGGCCTCGGCTAAGAGGCCTCTATATCCGGGTGCGAAAGTGTCTCAGCTCGATGCCATCTCGCAAATACTAGCCGACAAGTCCCAGTATGCCACCACCCAAGCAAGCTTTGAACGTAATTTGTTTACGTATGGTAACATGTTGCCTGAAGGGCATTGTCTACCTAAAAGCATGTATGAATGTCGGAAAATGATGAAAGCGCTCACCATGGATTATGTAAAGATAGATTGTTGTCCAGCATGCTACCTTTTGTTTTGGAAACAGTTTGAGGATGACAAGTACTGCAGCAAGTGTGGGGCCTCTAGGTATCATGAGAGAAAGGGACGTGATGGTCAGATGACACAAACAAATGTCGCCGTGAAGATTCTTCGTTATCTCCCATTCATAAAAAGAATCCAGCGACTTTACATGACCGAGGAGTCTGCCACATAGATGAAGTGGCACAAGATAGGGAAGAGATGCCATGACGAGCACGGACATGAAATGATGGGACATCCATCTGATGGTAAGGCATGGAAGAATTTCGATGCAAAACACGAGACATTTGCAAGTGAGGCTCGGAATGTCAGAATTGCGATAGCAACCGATGGATTCAATCCATATGGTATGTTGACCGCCTCTTACAGCTGTTGACCCGTGTTTGTTATTCCGCTCAATCTTCTTCCCGGAGTTCTAATGCAGAGGAATACCATATTCCTATCACTTGTCATTCCAGGGCCTGAATACCCGGGGAAGAATTTGAGTGTCTACATCCAGCCGCTTATTGATGATTTGAACCACTCTTGGCACCACGGGACATTGACATATGACCGAGCATCTAAGACAAACTTCCTCATGAGAGTTTGGTACCAGTATTCCATGCACGACATGCCCGACTACGCCCTATTTTGCGGATGGTGTACATCCGGTAAGTGGCCTTGCCCAGTTTGCATGCTCAAACTTGAGTTCTTTTGGCTAACCGTGGGTGGCAAGTATGTCGCCTTTGACAAACATCAACCTTTCCTCAAAAGAGGGCACCGATTCAGACGAGACAAAAAGAACTTCATGAAGGGCATAGTTGTGAATGAAGAAAAAGCAATACCAACGTTTGATGGTGCAGCTATTAAAGCTGAGCTACTTGCTTTTAAGCGTACTAAGATTCCTGGCCCACAATTTGAGGGATATGGTAAAACGCACAACTGGACTCACGAGGCAGCCATAACGAAGCTCGAGTATTACAAGGACCTCGAACTTCCCCATAACATCGATGTGATGCACACTGAAAAGAATGTAGGAGAGTCCCTCTTTCACACAATTTGCAACATTCCTGGGAAGTCAAAGGATAATGTCAAGGCTAGGGTTGATGTTGAGAAGCTATGTGATAGGAAGAAACAACACATGCAGCCTCCTGACCGCAATCGAAGAAATTGGTTCAAGCCGCATGCCATCTTCTGCCTTGATAGTGACCAAAAGAAGGAGGCATTCAAGTGGCTCAAATACGTCGTGATGTTCCCTGATGGTTATTGTTCAAATATTAGTAAGGGAGTCAATCTTGCAACGGGAAAAGTCACCGGGCTAAAGAGTCATGACTATCATATATGGACTGAGCTGCTGATGCCAGTGATGGTTCAAGGGTATCTCCCTGATCATGTATGGCGAGTGCTCGCGGAGTTGAGCCATTTCTTTCGCACTCTTTGTGCTAAGCAGGTATCTCCCGAGCTGATTGAGAGGCTGTAGGAACTAGTGCCAGAGTTGCTATGCAAGTTGGAGACGATCTTTCCGCCAGGCTTTTTTACTCTGATGGCACATCTCATTGTGCACCTCGCGAACAAGGTACTCTTGGGTGGACCAGTGCAGTTTCGTTGGCAGTTCTGTATTGAGAGAGAGTTTAAGTATATTTGGATGAAATGTGGAAACAAAAGTAAGATTGAAGCATGCATAGCTGAGGCAACTCTGATCGGGGAGATAGCAGACATCACGACTAAGTACTATGCCGATGATGTTCCCACTCTACATAACCCGATCACTCGGTATAATGTCGACGAGTTGGAGGAAGACCCCAAGATCCTACTCTTTCAATCTCCCGGTGGCAAGTCCGGTGCTGGAAAAGAGTACTTATTGAAGCCGAACGAAAAGGAGGGCATAATGTTCTATGTTCTCATGAACATGAAGCATGAACTTATCAGTTTCATGAGGTAAAATGATGAACAAATTACTTATTCCAACTAGTAACTCGGTTCCGGTCTAACACGCGTTTTCTCCTTTTAGCCAATTCAAGGATGAACAATGGTCGGAAATGAGGGATCCCAGTGTCGCGGAGCTGGACAATCTTCTAAAATATGGTGCCCCGGGAAAGAAAAATTCCGTGGCTTGGCCCCAAAGTAATTTCTAACCTGTCCCTCTTTCCTTGCAGTCCGTGACTTGTCCCTATTATTACACATATCCCTCTTACCTTGCAATTCGTGACATGTAGGGAGCTGATCGCAACGTTGAGATGATGAATGAGATTCGATGTGTTTCATAGGGTTGTAGCCGTAGAGTCATGAGGTATCAGAAGTACGATGTTAATGGGTACCGCTTCCATACAGAGTTTTACCAGAACAATCGGCCTAATGCAAAAACTATAAATACCTGGGTCTTCACCGGAGGAACTGATGAAGCTGATTACTACGGGATATTAGAGGACGTATACAAGCTGACGTTCGAGACAAACATAAAATTCAAGCTCGTTGTGTTCAAATGCCACTGGTTCGACCCCATCGATGGACAAAGAAGTACCCCTTCCATTGGGTTAGTTGAAGTTAGGCCTTCAACCACCTATAGCAGAGCCGATGTGTATATAGTGGCTCACCAAGCCAAGCAAGTTTATTATTTGCCCTACCCATGCAAGAAAGAGGAACTACAGGGTTGGGAAGTCGTCTTCCAGGTATCGCCACATGGTAAGCTATCCAGGCCCAACGCCGACGATTACGTCAACATTGACCCTGTAACATACGAGGGAGTTTTCTATCAAGAGGAAGAGAACTTCGGGGGTTTTGACATACAAGTGGGTCATGAGGGCCTCGAGAATGATGCACAAACTCGTGGTGAGACAGTGGTGGATTTAAAGTACGTTCATATGCTCACCAAGTTTCATCTGGCGAATTTCAACACTGATGAGCCTCCACCGTGCGACCAGCCTTACTACTCACGTGATAGTGATACTGATAGTGAAAATGAGAACAACCAAGTACTTTATGATAGTGATGATTAGAGGTGAGGGTCTTTTATGTCTTTATGCATAGTATTTATTTCTCAACATGCTTCTAAATTTCATTATGTCTTTATTTATACTTAATTGTTTACTCTTTCTCAATGCAGGTGATTGACCAATGCCTCGGGGGAGCAAGGAATCAACGGCCTCCCTTCTCAAGTTGATGAACCAAGAGAAGATTACCCAAAGGGGAAGGGTACATCGTCCCAACCTGCGCTACCCGAGAGCCGAGGACCCACCTCCCTCACAGGGAGAACTTCCCCCGATAGGAGGACGAGGACGAGGACGAGCACGAGGAGGTGCAGCACGGGGAGGTGCAGCACGAGGACGAGGAGGTGTAGCCGCGAGTACATACTCATCTCCCCCATTGTTTATGAATTACGTCTATATTTTTTATGTCTTCAAGCTAAATTGTTTACTCTTTATCAATGCAGGTGCAAGACTCGATTCAGAGGATCCAGACTCGTCTCCCCCGCGGTGTGTTGCTCGTTTGTCTGACGTACCCTCCGCTTCTGGCACCGTGGCTTCACAGTCAGATTCGGACGAGGAGTTGGAGGGGATGTCGGATGAGGAGGCGGAGGGTGAGGCGTCGCCGGAGGGTGAGGCGCCGCCGAAGAAGTTGCCGACTCGTGGGGAGGCGCGTGTCCCTACAAAGGAGCCTCGCCCGGAGGAGAGACCTACGATTGAGCCCTATGGCAAATAGTAAGTGACTTTACTAATTCGATCACCATCGTTTTTTTTTCACCATCATGCTAACTCATGCTTTTGGTCATAACAATTTGGCATGTACTAATGTTTGTTTATTGTGCAGCAATTGGACACATCCTAAGGGGGTCCGCCACCCTAATAGCTTGCTTGGATCTTTGATTAGGAAGTATTGGTCGGGCTTGTACACTACAGTCCCCAACGGCCAGAGGAAGCTAGCTTGGTTTTGGGCAGACTATGAGGCCTCCACCGATTGCCCGGGCTTCGGGAGTGCTGCTGATGCTGTGATTAGCAGCTTTTGGGTAAGGCATACTTTTGCTCACCATCGTGCTAACTCATTACTTTCATAATTATTTTGCCCACCATCGTGCTAACTCATGACTTTTGGGTTGCATGATTGAAGGTCTTCTATCAGGTGAGACCTGAGCATCAGGTGGCGGCGGAGAAGACTTTGCTTGCAGCTTGTCGGAAGTTGACAACGCAACAATGGTACAACACCAAGAATACGTTGATCAATCACTTCCAAGCTAAGCACGGCCTTAAGATACGGAAGGATGAGATTGCCAAGGGTCAAAAGCCAAAAATGACGGTGGCTGATTTCATGACGGTAAGTAGATTATCAATGAGAAGTTCCATAGATGCTAAGTTCCCATTGCATTATCTGTTCTTCAAATAAGTGTTGTGGTTTCAGGTTATGCCAATGTGGCGTGAACACAAATAAGACGCATTTGAGGTGTTGGCTGGTAGGTGGATCGGGGAAGACCCTGACTTCGAGGTCGTGAGCAAGCGAAACAAGAAAAACCGCGGCAGTATGGGAACACACAGCGGGGGAAGCCGCAGCCATGGTCTCTTCAAGAAGCACTTGGTATATACATACATGGAACAACCTGCATTTATTTCCTATCATGTTATTAGTTGACACACATAATTAACATTTCTTTGGCGATGCAGGTGGAGACGGAGGGGGAGGTTGATAGCCCTATTACCGACCTAGTCGTGTGGGAGAAGATGAAGACGAAGAAGCCCGACCTACAGCAGCCTCAACCCCAGCTTGCCCAGTACTACGACAACGCCAAGGAGAAGCTTAACATCTACTGCGAGAAGCTCAAGGGTTTGCATCCGGAGGTGGATGAGCCCATGCACGTTGAGGTCGATGAGACTGCATTGATCATGGAGAGCCACGGTAAGCCGCATGGCCGTTTCAACATTCTTGATGCGGTGGTCCAGCCTACCATGACCCTCACACAAGTCAAGGCTACCCTCACCCCTGATCACCCCTCTATCGCACCTCGTCCTCGGCCTACTACCTCCACCGTCGATGTAAGTGTTTCTCATTTTCACCGTCTTTCCGCAATTTGATCCTAAATGGCTAAGCTGACGAGATTCTTTATTTTTGAAATTGTAGCATGATTTCCAGGATGCCTACAAGGCCATCCAGGCAAATTATAACAAGGAGTATGATGCATGGCTTGAGCTGAGAGCTGAGTGCGATGCGTACTCTAGGAAAGTGACGGCTGTAAGTTTTAACCTTTACTTTTGCAAATGATGACAAGTCCCACTTCCTCTACTTTGAGCCTTTGTTTCTGCAACGACTGACATATAACTATCCTGTAGGCGATGAATCACTACGTTACCACCGGACAGCGGGTTCCAGTAGAAGGTGATCAGCCACCTGATCCTGGGATGCCGCCTCGCTGCATATCGATGGAAGATTTCGCTGCCAGATACTACGGAGGGACCCCGGTAAGTTCTTTGACAAACCACTTGTTACCGCTTTCATATGCCTCGCAAGTTGCTAAGTTTTGCTCAAACATGTAGGGCACGGGACGCTCCGGGACATCACCCTTTGGTCGTGCCCCGCTCTCGCCTAGTCCGCCACGCGATGGCGCACAACTTAGTCTCATGGCGCCTGGTGGTTCAGCTAGTGGTTCTACTTCCCCGATGGCCCGACGTGCGTCTCCTGAGCTCGGGACAGGAAGCCTCGGGCTCCTTGACACACCGACACATACACCGAGTTCGAGACCATGATCATGGACATGGTTAGAGCTAGAGCTAGATCTTGATCTTGTGTATGCACTTGTGATGATGTTGTTTGGATAACGAATATGTTTTGTGGATGATTGTGTTGTTGTTTGCATGATGATGGATATTGCAATGTCATGTTGATTGCTTCAATATTTTATTTGTGAATTTTGAAATTATTTTGCTGGTGCTAAAATGGATCTAAAATTGAAAATAATCAAAAAAAATGCCAGGAGCTATGCTTGCTGCCACCAAGCCTATTATGTGCCATATGACACAGGTTGTGCCGTCGACGGCCTGGCGCTCGGCGTAGCAGATGGGCCTGTGCCGACGGCCACAGATGGGCATCGTGGCTCCCTAGGCTGGGCCTATGCCGACGGCCGGGCTATCGGCGTAGGGGGACACGTGGCGGGCTCTGCCTACGTCCTGGGCGGGACCTATGCCGACGGCTCGGCTGTCGGCGTAGCTTCAGGACTGAGCCGTTAGCAGACGGTCGTTGCCTGACAAGGTGGGTCCCGCTGCAGGAATTGTGCCGAGAGGGTTCTGCTACGCCGACAGGATTTTCGCTACGCCGACCAGATGGTGCGCCGAGGAGAGCCACCGTCGGCACAGCCTGTGCCGACGGCTATATTGGACTGTGCCGACGGCAGCCGGCCGTCGGCGCCTCCACTGTTTCCTGCAGTGATATGGAAATCCGTCATGCGTCCGCGCAGTCTCAAAATCGATATAGTAAGTTTTTTTGAGAGAGTAATTGATAGACTAGCTAGTCATGCTGACGCCCCGTACGGCGTAAGCCTTCCGTTGGGCTACAACTCCTAAAAAGTATTCTATCTGTTCAGAAATATAAGACGTTTTAGTTTTGTGAATCGAATGTATGTAGACGTCTTTTAGTATATAGGTTCGTAGAGGTTTGGACTGAATATACACATTAAAATATGTCTAGATACACATTTTATTACAAAGCTAAAATGTCTATTTCTAAACGGAGGGAGTAGCAATCAGAAATTCTTTGGGGATTGTTTAGCCAACGTTATTAACGAAAACTGTATGTAGATACATTTCAGCCTAGCAGTCGCTTATATTTTATGAAATTCACGTTTTAAACTCCTTTGAGTAAACTAATAGTAGAGCTTTTTTTGTGTGTGTTTGAAATGGGAAGCATTTTGCTCAAACTAGATTATCAATCATTTTGGCACGTGTAGAAATAAAACCATGCATATGATTAAGCGATCGCCATCGGTAGGATTACATGCATACAAATTAACTAGCTAGCTTCTCCTAATTAACTAGAGTCTACCACCTCTCGTCGACTCTCTCTCGGTCATCACATCTCCGTGTTTCCGGCAACGCACTGTCGACCGACCGGTAGATGAACATGAGGTGGTGACCTCGTTCTCGTCTTTTGGGTAGTACCAAAATGGAGCTCTTACAAAATTTTACAAGCTCATAATTTTTTAGGACTACATAAACACGGCGTGGCAGTTTGAGGTTGGCTATACCTAGACAAGTTGACATGCATGGAATAAACTTGGCTCAAATTGGCGACAACATGCACACACGTACTCCTCCATTTCAAAATATAAGATGTTTTAGCTTTATTAAAGGAGTGTATCTAAAACTTTTTTAATATGTAGGTTCCTCTAAATCTAGATAAACCTATATACTTTCTCCGGTCCATATTAATGTTCTCAACTTTGTCTAGATTCGGATGAATCTAGTCTAAATCATTAACTAGGTACATCCGAACCTAGATAAAGTTGAGAAAAATAGTTCGGATCGGAGGGAGTATTAAATAGGGTCTAGATTCACACATTTCACAAATATAAAACATCTTATATTTTAAAACGGAGGGAGTACACGTCAGCCAGGCTGCCGGTACGATCGATAGAAGCCAAACTAGCTTGATCGATCTCGGTAGCTCGCGTGAAACTTAAACGCACGCGCCTGGTTGTGGGAGGTCGACTTGATTGCACCACCATATCCATGGAGTCGGATGTCATGTGTACTATGTCAGCTATGATTCTACCGGTCCTGTAGTCACTTGAGGAAGGATAGAAGGAAGAGAGAATTACTAAGAATGACCCCACAACATCCACATCTACCGTAGGTAGCTTGGCCCAAAACTTTTTCTTTTCTTTGGCTCATCGTGCTTGGAACTAAAGAGGGCAACATTTCCTTGCACGTAGCCGGCTACCTCCTCCTCCTCTACATCTCATCTAAACTCTAGCTAGACGAGTTCTTTTAACCGGCTAAACCTCATGTTCTCTGGTCCATGGCAACGACCACCGACATGGTTGTAATACCTCGGGCGCCAATCCTGCGTGGTCGGCTATTGGATCAACGGGTCGTGATTCACAATTCTTGGTCTGGTTGGCCCCAAGACGGCTGCTTCGAATGTCCTGATTCCTTGAATTTTGCAAAGTTGTTTTGGAGAGAGTGAAAAGTTAAGAAACGAGATGAACACTAGCTATTAGGTGGTTTGGTTTTACCAAATGAATGGAATGGAACTAGATTATATCTTTTTTTTAGAATATATATTAAGAGTTGTTATAAAGTTTTGCGTCCTTCATTACAAGTTCTCTGATAGAGGTGGGGAGGGTGACTCTCATCTCTCTTTCGCCAATGGTTTCAGCGAGTTTTGATAGGGAATCAACAACCGTGTTACACTCCCTTCCAGTGAATCTGGATTTATGGTCGATCATATTGTGCAGATAGATTTTGATCTCCTCGTATATGCTCCAGATCCTCGATCTGTCTTGGGCCACAGTTTGGATTGCAGCGATAGCACTAGCGCAGTCCATCTTCAGGATCACCTTGGCAAGGCCCTTATTTGCCAGTTTCGACAGGCCCAAAAGATCTCCTGTAGCTTCAGCTTCTTCGGCATCAGAGTAGTGGTTAAGAGGGGCGCATGCCGCAAACAACACCGTGCCTTTGCCATCTCTCACCATCACTACGGCCCCGCTAGTTTTGCGTTCCTCATACCAGGAGCCATCTATATTTAGTTTAATCCAAACCTCCGGTGGTGTGCCGGTGCCCCTGCTATAGTGTGGCGGCAAGACTTCACGGGCCCTCTCAGGCTCGGCCGGGCCGGCAAGGGCCTAGTTAGGTTAGATAAAATTGTGGGGTGTGGTTCGGGGGAGAGATAAAGGGGGAGAAGAAAGTCGCGGGCCCAGGGACGGTAATTTCTATCTTCCGCCCACATTAACCTCCACGCCTCTACGCCTCTTCTTGCATGCGGCTTCTAAACAATGGCGATGGAGGCATGGCCGGACAAGCTCCTGGCATCGGACATGCATGCTTGTCGCCTTGCTAGTATTTTTGATAGTCTTGCTAATTAACTTTCACTTGACTAATTAGACTTTTGCGGGGAATTGATTAATTAGCTTAACAATGTATTGACTACCATGTTTCTTATATCCTTGCTACTTTTAATTGATTCAAAATGATTAAAGAATGAATAAAAAAGCAGATGTGATATTGCCTTAAGATGGGGAGATGCGGCCGGTGATATCCATGCTGTAGTACCGGTCCATCAAATCAGCCCAAAGCAGTAGGCATTGTATATTTCTTTTGACAATTTTTTTTTGACAATCTGTAGGCATTGTATATTCATTACTAGTCTAGAAAAACGTAAAGCACAGAAGAACTGTGCTGCACTATCCAGCTTGTCGAAGCATCGATAGCCCACACAAGAGGGACATGCACACGCGCACATCAACCCCTACTCTTCTCGTGTACCTTCAGTCTCATTCTTCTAGGTCTGCCCAACTTCCCCTTGAATTTCTCTAAAAAAAAAACTTCCCCTTGAATTCACTTCCAAAAACCCCACCGCGAGGTCCTACGCGCGGTGGCATTGGTATTTGCTAGAAACGATTCATAGGAGTACAAGTATTGTCATTTGTCGGTTTTTAAGTTCTAGACAATTTATGTTAGAGTTAGTAGAAACAATTCATCGGTATTTTTTAGTTCTGGACTATTCATAGTGCCTTTACTATCTTTCTGGTTGTGGACTAGCAAAATATCCTAATGTATTTTGGCTACGAAACTAGCAAAAAAAGTGTATCTACAGTCTACACTACTACGAACTAGCAGAAATTATCCTTATGCCATGAGTTAGCACCAGGGCCGACTCTAGGGGATGGTGCCCCTGGCATCGGCCAGGGGCCCTTGGCCGGGGGGCCCAAATTAATTTTGCAAAGGCCCACTGCCGTCAGGGCCTGCTGCACATCGTTCTAAGGAAATTCATTATCACCTAAAAAGAAACATATGGTCACATTGTACTTAGTTGTTAACAGGTGCAAGTAGTCTTGCAGATTTGGCGATAACAATTTCATCTTAGCGGTTGCACCTTGTACAAGTACTCACAGGACAAAAGGCATTTGGCGCTACGCTATAATTACCGTGCATAGTCGTCCCATTCAAGTCACCGGAGACGAGATCCTAGAAAGAAAATATTCAAGCCACAAGTCGGTGCTTCTTTCTGTTTCAATCGCAGCCATTATATTGCTCGTACTTGGTCGTTGGCCATGTCAATAGCAAGAACCCATGCCTTAGGGTGAAGGAATTTCACCCTGGCGATCAGGTAAACAACAGTACCTTCATCGTCCAGGCCGAAAACAGGCTGACATGTCCAGAGATTCTGCAGGTTCCGAGCCTCAGACAACATTCCAACACGACACAGTCCAGACCCCATTGCTCTGTCGATTATCATGTCAAATGCATTAACAAACTATGCAGTCGATCTTCCAGTCTTTCGGAGCGTCGGTGACATTACAGTTGGTGTATGTGATGAGCGTCCAGTCGTCAATTCTGAGCCTGGGGCCTTTGGTTTCATGGTCCTTGCCAGGAAGCCAATCGCCGAAGGCTTCCAGCTCAACCAACCTGAGGCAGTCGTCACCATTGGCGGTGACGCTCCGATAAGGTTTCGGACAACACACAAACGCTTTCCCCTCGTGGCTTCCCGGCCTCACCGGCAGCGTCACAAGGCGGACCTTGTCATCGTCGTCGTTGTCACGGAGCACGTCGTAGAGCAGTACTCCGTGCCAGAGGTCGACCCAGCCGATGGTGCCCCCGAGCATGATCACTGAGTTCGTGACATGCTGAAAGTGCCGGCTGCTACCGTCGTCAGGGAGCGGCATCGGGTAGGGAATCTGCGGCGGGTCCACGAGCACCTTCTTGGTGCTCCAGTCCCCGGCTTCGGATTTGAACAGGTAGAGCATGAACTTGAAGTATTCGGTTTGGGTCAGCACGGCGACGGTGAAGTGGTCGCCGCGGGGGAGGACGCCGGCCTCGTTGTCTCTGAAGAGGCGAGGGTGAGGGTGTGGGAAGAGCTTGAGCGACGGGAGGGTGGAGCAAGTGGCTGGGTGGTAGCATAGTAGCAGGAAACGCGGTACGGTGCCGCGTCCCTCGACCCGGGTTCATCGTCCCAGATTCGGAGTCGGGGTCGACGTACGGAACGGTACGAGTCGGCTGCCGGAAGGCGACCCAGGTCACCAGGTTTGCCGAACCCGCCAAATGGTCGCTGCAGCGCCAGCTTCTCAAGGCAAGCGACGGCCGCGCAGCAACAGGAGCTCGGAGGGGACGCGCTGAAGACTGCTGCAAGAGCGTGCGCACCTCCATAATACTGTCCGTTGCAGCCAACGAGCATCCCAGCCCGGTGGCGCATCTGGTGAGACTCAACCAGGAAGCTGAGGCATGGTCGTGTGAAAGGTTAGAAAATGGCGGCGTGCGGCGGCGGAATGAACTGCAGTTATTCGGCTAGGTCAGGGAAAGAGTCAGCGTACAGGTTAAGGGTTGGGTTGGGGCCGTTCGGCAGCGCAGGCCTGGGACTAAATGGGTCTTCAATTGTTCTGGACTATGCCTAGATATATGGCCCATCTACTTCGACCAGGCGTATCATTCCGCCATCGTCCCGGAGTCGGCCGATTCGCGTTCCGCTGATCGATCGGGCCGATCGAGCGATGTATACCGTCGCCGATCCCAAAGTTTTTCCACTGCGCGTTTCCCGTTCCTCGTTTCCGTCCCTCGACCCGATCGATCCGAAAACATGGCTACTATGGGTGGTAGTAGATGAAGTAGTCGCTCATCTATGATATTTTGGGGCGGGGGAGCCGCTCGATTGCGACGCGGAGGACGAAGAAGCTGCCCGCAGTGCAGATGATTCTCGGTTCCTGGAGGAAGTCTTGGCCTTGGTCGGGCAGGCGAATGGAGAGACAGGATGGGACTGGAGGGTGAGCAGGCCATAGGGAAACCTCGATGAGGCTGCTGTTGCTCGTCAACGCTTGGGCGGTGCTGCCGTTGGAGTCGGAGCTGGTGGCGATGTAGGCCGTGGAATCGACGAGGATGTAGGCGGCCGCCATGGAAACCCTAACTATCTTCTACGGATACCTCTCGAGCTATGCCATTTAATCCGATGGGGATCAATCTCTAACGACCCTGCTTGCATGCCGATTTGCTCGTTCCCACTGTCAGCCCCCAACCCCTCAAACCCGAACACCTAAAACCCGGCCGTCTCCGCCGATCCAAAGCCATGGCCTCAACCCCCATAGATTGGATGATCCTCGACCCCTTCGTGTTCCGCAGGGACAACGGTTCTTCCTTCCCAGACAGCGAGACCGAGCCCTTCAGGGCTAAAGGCTCCAGCTCCCACGGCGGCCCTTTCACCATCGCCTTCCGTATCGTCAAACCCCGGCCCCGGGCATCGACTTCTTCTACCTGCAGTGGCCGGGCAGCCCAAAGGAGGGCTCCTCGTGCGATCTCGTGGCCGTACACCGCAACCTCCTCCTCTGTAGGCTCACCTCCAACCCTGTCAAGGGGAAGGATGAGGAGCCCCTGATCTGGCCGCAGGAGTACTTCATCTGACAAGGAGGACCCTTCTTGCAGCTCCACCGGATCCCCACGTGTACCCAGCGCTCTTTGCATCCACGCGCTCTCGGTATCTCGTCCGGCCATGAAGAAGAAAATTACGTCATCACGCAGTTGTGCATAACTGAATGGCGTGTGCTAGGTGTCCCCCGGACGATGGTGTCCTGCTTTCGCGCGCCACGAGTCCCCAAAATCGTCCCAAATCCCGCTTTTACTGCAAAACATCCCCTTTTTGCTAAAAATATCCCCGCTTTTGTTTCTGAAGCAAAAAAACAGTTCGTTCCAAAAATAGAACGTCTCGCCGAAAACTTCGCCGGAGACCATGCAACAAAAAAATTGTACTAATGTAGCAAAACCGACTTCGCCAGAAACATCGTCGGAAAAAACTCGTCTGCGACTCTCGCCGGAGACCTGTTAGCAAAAAGTTCACAATGTTGTAGCAAAACCACAAGACGATTGTAGCAAAAAAGTTCTTCTAATGTAGCAAAAAACCTATTTCGTCGAAGACATCGATGGAGACTTTTGTAGACACCTCATCAGAGAACTCACTGGGGATGTCACGTAGCAAAAAATTTACGATATTATAGCAAAATCAGAAAACAAATGTAGCAAAAAATAACAAATATGTAGCAAAACCCGAATACGCCTAAGACATTGTCGCAAAAACATGCTATGTAGCAAAAAACTTTGTCGTATGTAGCAACGCTGACTGCCGTATGTATCAAATTTGACCACCGCAGGTAGCAAAAATTGCCAACGTGGCAGGGAGCAGCGCCCATCTTTCATTGCAGCAACGACCACCTATGGCTGCGGGGAGCCATCGGTGGTGCTTGGCATAGGAGACCATGGCATCAAGGTCGACATAGAGCTCTAGGGCGGAGCCCATGGCGCTTGTGTCGAGGAGCACCGCCTCGCCCCAACCTTGCGGGCCAGCACTGCTCAGAGGTGCGCGGCGGCGTGGGATCCGCATGGCAGCATGACCGGGGTGAAGTCCATGGAGAAAGGCACTCCGGCGGCGGCAGCGGCGTGCTGCCCGGCTGCGAGAAAGGCACTCCGGCGCGGGCGTGTGGGCAGCCATGGAGAACGGTCGGAGATCGGGGGCGGTCGTGCTCCTCGTATGCAGTTGTTGGGAAAAGGAGATAAGGAGAAGGGATGTGGGACCCGCGTAGGCGACAGTGTGGACGACACGGACGATAGATCGTGTGGACGATCGGTATCATTTTCCTAACTAAATCTAACTTGCCGGCCACGATATAATTGTCTAACAGTACATGCAAAAAATATTACTACACGAGTTCAAATATTTTTACACGATCTAATTTTTGTACATGCAAAAGTTATTACTACACGAGCTCAAATATTATACACGACCTAATTACGTCTAAAATATTACTACCCAAGCTTAAATATTTGTACACGACCTAATTACGATTACATACCTATACATGAGCTCACGACCTAATTACGTTACATAGCTAAAATATTATTACACGAGCTCAAATATTTCTACATGACCTAATCACGTTGTATAGCTAAAGTATTAATACACGAGTTCAAATATTTCTACACGACCTAATTAATTTTTCTGTGAAGAAACATCATATTGTGATCCTAAAAATGAGCTTAAAAAAATCATGAGCATCAGATCATGTACCTGAAGTTTATATCTGACCCACTTCCTAACAATTCGGCAGAAATTTGTCTTTTTCATCAGAGGTGGATGGAAAGGTTTACGAATACTCGGTTGGGACATTGTCCATATAAGATGGTCTAGTATTTTTGAAAAATGGGTGATACCATTTTTGTATTCACCGTTTGCTGTTGCTTCACAAAATGCTCCGATTTTTACGCTCCGGAAATAGAAAATGGTTTTTTCGTGCGACGAAAAGGAAAACTTCCTCCTGCAATATTGTTCGACATCCCATGATGCACATACATGCACAATATAAGCATATTATCACAAATTATGTCGCGATTCTGGCCATAACATTGGTCATTTGAACCGAAAGTCTGGAAACCTCGAATGATATAGGTCATTTTGTGAAGGTTTTTTTGAGAGATAATCAATATACCAAGTTTGATATTTTTCCTCCCAACTATGTCACATAATATGACTCCACGCAAAGGTCTCGTATTTTTTTGATTATTTTGATTTAGTTATGGTCATTTGAAACTATTGCCAAACCATAATCGAACGACGGACATGAATATTCTTAGCTCGGGGCTGAGCCTCGCTAAATTTTCATTGGACCTCTGAAGAAAACATCATATTGTGAATCTAAATATTATTTTTGTAAAACATCATGAGTATCAGCTAATGTACCTGCTGTTTATATCTGACACACTTCCTACCGATTCAGCAGAAATTTGTCTTTTTTACCAGAGGTGGACGGAAAGGTTTACGAGTACCCGGTTAGGACATTTTCCATGTATGGTAGTCTAGTATTATTGAAAAATGGGTGGTAGCATTTTTGTATTCACTGTTTGATGTTGCTTCACAAAACGCCCGATTTTGCGCTCCGAAAATAGAAAATGATTTTTTCGTGCGATGAAAAGGAAAACTTCTTCCTGCAACATTGTTCGCCATCCCATGATGCATAATATGGGCACATTATGAAAAACTATGTCATGATTCTAACCATAACATTGGTCATTTGAACCGAAAGTCATGAACCTCGAATGAGATAGGTCATGTTGTGAAACTTTTTTGAGACATAATCAATATACCAAGTTTGATATTTTTCCTCTCAACTATGTCATATAATATGACTCCACGCGAAGGTTTCACATCGTTTCGATCATTTTTGAATTTTTTATGTCTATTTTAAACTATGGTCAAAACGACGAGCATGAAGATTCATATTCAACATAAATATCTAATATTTGAGTGTAGATATATAGATCTTATTTTTCTACAAATTTTGATATATTATTTTTATTTTTCTGAATTAGAATGACTTTTTGATGATTTTCCTAAGAGTAATATGATAAAACGGAAAAAAGAAAAAAATGACTTTGCCGTGTATACTGCGAAATACACACGGCAAAGGACCTTTGCCGTGTATACTGCGGAATAAACACGGTAAAAGGGCGGCGAGGGCACACGGCAAAGAGACCACCGTCTGGAGTTGTTAGCTCCTTCCCGGTAAGTGGACCTCTGGGGTCACGGGTCCCACCTCGTTGCCGTGATGATACCTATGCTGTGTGTCGCTGTCGACTTTGCCGAGTGTGTTTTCTTTGCAGTGTTCCTTTGTTGGTCTTTGCCGTATATATTTCTTTACCGTGTTCCTTTTCAGAAATTTGCCGTGCTCACGTACTTTGCCTTATGCTTACTAGGTTGTACACGGTAAAGACAAACTTTGTCGTGTTTCAGTCCATTTGGCATACGGCAAAGCCGCGTCTACACGGCAGCGGCATTTTTTCCCGTAGTGTGCACAATTTTTACGTGACCTAATTAAGTTACATAGCTAAAATATTAATATACGAGCTCAAATCACGAGCTAATTAAGTTACAAAGCTAATTAATACTTCTGCCGTTGCATAGCAAATTATGGCCTAACTAATATACAACATGCATAGCGAAAAAACCTAAGCTGTTGCGGTTCGGCTGCTATACTTAAAGAAGAGGACGGAGAGAGATGAAGACGGCATGGAGAAAATTTAGCTTTGGGTTGTCACACTCATCTGTAGTAGTGGCAGACGTCTCTTCTTGTCTCCTAATACCTAGATTTTTTTTGAACCAACTACTAAATCCATGCTATTTTAAAGGAAACAGGTGACAAAGATACGGTCGAGTGGAGCCAATATTTGTTGAGAGCATCAGCGCATGGATAGGCGCATGCGATGTGCTGCTTTCGGTGGTCTATTTCTATAGTGACTCACTACAGGAAGGAAGTTCAAAGTTGAGGGTTTCCTCCTCGGCGTAGCCCGATAACCCTCGGCTATAGTCAACGCCGAGGGTGACCCTCAGCATTAAGCCCTCGGTTTAGGTGGTTATTGGCACAGCTCGATACCGTCGTCGTTTCGAGGTGTTTTTGTATTATGAAATTAGTACTCTCTCCGTCCAGAAATAATTGACTTGAGTTTATCTAGATTTGAATGGACGTATTTTATATATAGATACATTCAATTCTACACAAACTAAAGTCAATTATTCATGCAGAGAGGGAGTAGAGTATATCTACGTCAGATTTGGAGTTAGTACAGTTTGGTCCAGACACAGGGCATCTTTTTGCATGGATCACGAGGGCAACAACATGGCAGGCATCTCTTCCAAGCTGCAGCACTATAGAAAACTGTACTTTAGATTCGTTGCTCTCTGTTAGAGTTAATCTTTATTAAAGAGTCTAGTTCATATTCCTAGCTAGTGTGTACGTGTCCTAGTTCGGTTAGGATAATGTGTCCGTGTGTGAGCATGGTGTTCAGGTCGTGTAGGTTTAGGAGTCCTAAGTTGAGCCTGAGTAGTATTAGTTTGTTTAGGGTTTGGTGCCCTTGTCGGTTTCGATTAGACTAGGAAGTAGTATACGAGTATGTGTTGGTCCTAGACAGGTGCGTGTGTGTATATATACATGCAGAAGGTTGTAAAGATCTGTAACCGGTAAGAGTTGAGAAGAAAATTAAGAAAAAGATACGACGCATGCCCTTGGCCATAAGATTTTTTCGAGCGTGTGCGTTTGTCTAATCTGATGTGATTGATCCGTGGGAATTCCAACAATTGGTATCAGAGCGAGGTCGAGAATTTAAGACCAAGCTTGCCCCAGGTAGGCGACCCGTACTAGCGCCTCGGGGCGGGCGATCGTCGCTCGGCGGAGCGACAGGGAGGATATGACAAGGAGGTGTCGTCTGCTGCAAGGTGGTGCAGGTTGATGGTCGTTGATGGGAGTGGTGGTGCCGAGGAGCGGTGCCGGAAGGCTCGTCAAGATCATCTGGGGAGTGTGACTCAAGGAGTCAAGTGTGTGCATGTTTGTACATGTGGTCAGAGTCGTGTCGGTGTGTCGTGGCCGTGTCCGAGCGCTCGTCCCCGTAAGGATCCGTTGCAGCTGGAGCGCGTTACAGTTGAGGTATGCACGGTGTTCCGTGAAGTTGTGTCCATGTCCTCCTGGAGCGTCCCGGCTACGGTCAGCATGGGTTCGGTGTGATGTCGAAGGCGGACGGTGGTAGGCGAAGCTACCGTAAAACAAGGAGGTGTGCGAGCAGTAGAAGGAGAAGCTACTGAAACAAGTACAAGAGGAGTATGGTGCAACCGAGTGTGAGGACCGCAATAGCGCTGGCACATATGTGTGGACCGAGTGCGGGGGGCCGAGCAATGGCGGTGGCACATGGCAAAACATGAGAGGTGTAATGCATATTGTCTCTGTGGTCATACTGACTGTACGGACGTAACAAAGAAGATGATGCAGAGGTGACGTGAAGCTGCGGGAGTCAAGATTGGGAGGAGCACAAGGATGATTAGTTCAAGATTAGGAGGACATTGTTAGAGTTAATCTTGATTAAAAAGTCTAGTTCATATTCCTAGCTAGTGTGTATGTGTGCTAGTTCGGTTAGGACATTGTGTCCGTGTGTGAGCATGGTGTTCAGGTCGTGTAGGTTTAGGAGTCCTAAGTTGAGCCTGAGTAGTACTAGTTTGTTTAGGATTTGGTGCCCTTGTCGATTTCGATTAGACTAGAAAGTAGTATACGAGTATGTGTTGGCCCTAGACAGGTGCGTGCGTGTATATATACATGCAAAAGGTTGTAAGGATTTGTAACCGGTAAGAGTTGAGAAGAAATAAAGAAAAAGAACGGGCATGCCTTTGGCCATAAGATTTTTTTTAACATGTGCTTTTGTCTAATCTGATGTGATTGATCCGTGGGAATTCCAACACTCTCCAGAGTTTGATGCCATCTAGCTCCATGTGAACCATGTGCGTTTAGCTGTCTAAAACCGCAGAGACATGCAATTTTTTTTGGTTGAGTGAAGGGGCTTTAAGCTAAGGGAGGTGTAATTCTTTTGCAAGATAAAGACATGCAGCATATTTTTTATGCACCACGATTTTGACGAGAAAATTGAAGAGGCTGAGGTTCAGTTTGTGGTTACAGACTTGTAATGATTTGCGCCTATTTATAATCTGGTAATGGAAAATACCCCCAAAAGTAGACAAAATAGATCAAACAAACACTAAAACCAGACGAAAGAACATGTAGGATAAACGACACCACACTAGTAGAAAAAGAGCCTTTCGTTCACCCCTTTAGTCCCGGTTGTGGTTGTACCCGGGACTAATACTCACATTAGTCCCGTTTACAACGGAACAACCTTTAGTCCCGGGTAAAATGGGACCTTTAGTCTCGGTTGGAGACACCAATCGGGACTAAAGGGGACTAAAGGGGTTGCGGCAGGCTGTGACCGGTGCCGACCCCTTTAGTCCCGGTTCATATCACCAACCGGGACTAAAGGGGTACCCCTTTAGTCCCGGTTCGTATTACCAACCGGGACTAAAGAAAATAGGTAAAAAAAATCAAATGGCCATAACTTTTGCATACGATATCAGAAAAATATGTACAACCTATCAAACCATGCAAAAAAAATTCCCTCTTCGATTTCAACAACCTTAGGCCGTTTTGGATTCTTTTAGATTCTCAAAATTTGAAAAGAAAAAAAGTTATTTCAAATTTTTTAATAATAATAATTTTTATGTTTGAATTCCTCACATTTTTCTGATAATAATGGATATATTATTTGTCAAATTTCTATTTATAGATTTGAAGATATTATTTATGTCATATTAAATGAATAAATGGCAAAAAATGATAAAATATTAATTTCAAATTTTTCATTGGACTAAAATATTATTATTACTTATTTATTGTGGTTTACTTAAATAGTTATTCGTAATTTCGAAAAATAAAGACGGTTGACATATTGATATGAGCTAATAGGATTGAATACTAGTCTTAACAAAAAGGTATAAGAGTCCTTCGCGCGAGGTGGGAGAGATGGAATGGGAAAGTTAAGCGTGCTGGGGTGGAGTAGTGCTTGGATGGGTGACCGATCAGAAAGTTTGACTATAAGTGTAATTTGACCTAAGATTAAATATAGTTAGTGTGAAAAATGAGAGATAAGTGAGTCAGGTAATTCAAATGTTCAAAAAAAATTCAAAAAAAATTAATTTTTTTTTAGAAAAACCTTTAGTCCCGGTTCGTATTACAAACCGGTCTCGCACGCTCGATACTGTCCCGTGAGGGCCTTTTGTCCCAGTTTGTGGCCGAACCGGGACTAAAGGGGGAGGCTTTTAGTCCCGTCCCTCCAGTCCCGGTTACCAGGACCGGGACTGGAGGCCCTTTTTCCACTAGTGCCATGATATCCACCGTAAAACGAAACACAACCTAAATATACCACTAATCTGCAACATAGAGTATTCAATCTCATGCAATAAAAAAATTCGAAGATACAAGACGAGCTCATTGTGAGAGCTAACGGTACATGATTGAGTTTTTCTTAGAGAAGGAGGATGACCCCCTTCCCCGGGGCTCTACATTGCTTGATGGACACAACCATATATATACTAATTATGGAACAATGCCAAGCAAGACATGTCTGACATCGACATCAATGTTGAAGTTTGATATAAATTTATAAAGAAGACTAACTTCAAACAAAACAGAGTGAGACCCGTCACAGTAGGTTTGGACCCGTAGAGTTAGGATGACTACCACCTAACACTGCCTTTTCAGAACACATACTGAGCTGGATCGAGGCCAATCTGGAGGTGACAGGCTTGCATTCCTCATGAGCAGTACTGTACTGTATCATCCATGGCCCCGGACACGCTCGTGACGTTGCACAGTGTATGCTGCATTGCGCCAATTATTTGGCTGCACTGTTTGAACTCACGCTCGAGACAACAGAGCACGGGGAAAAATTCACTAGCGCGTCCTTTCAAAATTATCTCACGAACTACAGGAATAGACAGCTTCGCCGACGGCCTCACGCTACGCCGACGGTCAAAAATCGGGGCCGTCGGCGTAGGCCTAGCCCAGGCCAGCTCCGCCCGGTGGCCGTCGGCGTAGGCCCAGCTACGCCGAGGGCAGCTGTCGGCGTACAAACGCCCTCGGCGTAACAAGGCCCACGTCCACCGTCCCGTGATGGCGTCATAGCTACGCCGACGGCTACCCTCGGCGTAGCTATGGCCGTTTTCTTTCCTCTTTCTTGGTTTTCCTGCTAGGCCTACGTCGAGGGTGGCCGTTGGCGTAGCTCCTTCTAATTTTTCAGGTGTAAGGAAGGAACGAGTAATGAGATGAAGGATAGACTAAAGCTTAAGCTTGGGGATGCCATGCGTGTCACCCCAAGTAATATCCAAGAAGTACAAGCGTCAAAGCTTGGGGATGTCCAAGGAATCCCCTTCTTCATCAATAAAAATCCCAGATTTCTTTCAAACACTTCATTTTTATTGTTTCATACACAGTTGTGTTGTTCTTGGAGCGTCTTTGTTTTCGTTTTTAGTTTTAGTTTGCTTGGTTTGCTTAGTTTGCTTGAATAAGTTGGTTGTATCCCAACACACTTCTTTTGGAGAGAGACACACTCCATTTTCATTGCCTAGAACACTCTAGTTTTCATTCTTATTGTTCTGTGAGTGTTCTCTTTTGCTAGCACCGTGTTTAGCCTTAGTTTTCTCGTGCTTTCAGCTTAGAACTTTTTTGTTCTTCTTTGTGGATTTGTGAGACAAGCTCACTGATCTTTATTTATTATCATCTTTGTGAGTTGTTTCAAATAGTTTGGTTTAGATTGGAAAAGAGTAGGAAAGTTCATGCTTAAGTGGTAAAGAGAGCTTGTTTTTGACTATGGCCTATGCTTTGTCATGCCATGCTTGATATTGTTTTGGCTTTATGCTTAGTATTATTTGTTGTAGCATGACTTGTTATAAACAAGTGAGATTGCTTAATGTGACTTGGATGAATCATGCGTTGTTTTAGCATATTAAAGCATAGTATAGTGGTATTCTCCTTTGATGCTTTATTTGGGTTGACTTTGCGCATGCCCACACCATGTTATGACTATCCAAAGTCACCATAGCCTTTATGATCCTTTAGTTTTCAACTTGTAGTATCACTTTATGCTTTGATCAATGATGTTTTGTCACTCTCCATGATTATGGCCATTATTGCTCTCTTAGTTTGTCGCTCCCAGTCTTTTGCTAGCCTCCACAACAAAGTATGAGTTTCACTCATGCATTCAACTCCCTAAACAAGGTTATTCCAAAGAGTCCACCATACCCACCTACTAGCTTATGCTATTTCAAGTATATTCATGCTTTTGTTTACCTTCCACTTGTTATGAGAAAACTAGTGATTAAAGCTCTCACGAACTTGATAGCACACTTTACTTTATTGCCTCTAATAAACTTGAACCATTGGGTCCTTCTTTGTTGCGTATATGCTTGCGCTTTATAAGTTGAAATTATCAGAACCATGTGCCATGGGGAACGCTTTCAACATTGCACTTGTACTTTGTACCCCGTTAATATCATGTTCTTTTGCTTACGGATCCCGGCGGTGTGAAATAAAAGTGGAACTTGTAAGATCATAGAGTCTGTATGTGTGTTAGAGAAACGCCTGGGCCGCTAGCCTAAGCCATGCCTAATCATGGTGGAAACTTGCAGCATCACCATAATGAGCACTCTATGAAGCATCCTCAATAAAAACCTATGCAAATAGCAATTAAAAAGACCGCTGAGATGCTCATTGTCTGCTTGCCTTGTCATTTTGATTATGGGAAATCTCCCGTATCATGTGCAAGGGGTACCCCGTTGGCGGTTTGGTACCCCGTTGGCGGTTCTTAATGATACACACATACTTACAGTGACAAGAGCTTACTCGTGACTGAAGTTGAGTAGCATGAGGATCGGTCTTCGTGAGTAAGGGGCATGAGATTTCGGTTTATAACTTGTCAAGCATATCCTCTTAGTTGTGTCACTTTAACCTTAATCACCTTAAAGATGCTTATGATAGGAGCAATGCGAGCTGAAAGCTATAAGTACCATAATTTTTGGAAGCTCTTTATGGGACTTGAATCCCTACTTCCTTTTACAAAGGCCTTTCTTCCACCATTACATTGAGTCTCCACCTTCTATCTTCATGCACCTACTTTGACAGCATAGTGGCCATTCTTAGTTCTATGTGCATTGTCCCAAGACTAGTTGATTGATGCATAACTTGTTATTGCTTGTTTTAAACTATTATATCTAGTCATTCTTATGAACTTTGAAGGTGTCCTATGCATTTATATTGCTACTCTATTGAGGGACAAGTTGAATACTATTATGCTATGTTTTCTTTATGTGAAACAAACAAACGTCTTGCAAAGCATTGTTATTCATGAATCTTTTGTTTGTGCCTTTTCATGTTGCATCATAGTTTCTTTGCTTATTGCTAGAACCTTGTCTTTCATGTTATGATTGAAGTACTATAATCCCAGCTTTGAATGTTTTGCAAGTACTTTGATCAAGTCTTTGATGGTGCATGTCACCTCAAAAATTATTCTTTCTTTTTATCACTTATCTACTCGAGGACGAGCAGGAGTTAAGCTTGGGGATGTTGATACATTGCAAATGTATCTATAATTTTTGATGTTCCATGCTTGGTTTTATCCACTTTCTTGTGTTTTGTTCCAACTTTGGAGTACTTTTCTTGTGATTTCTTGGACTAACCTATTAACAAGAGCCACAGTGCCAGTTGCCTGTTTTCTGCTGTTTTTGGTTCCAGGAAGTCAGAAAATGAATATTCCCGGAATTGGACGGGACAAAAGCCAAAGTTACTATTTTCCCGGAAGACTCACGGAGCCAGGAGGAGAGTCGGAGAGGGGCCATAGGGTGGCCACACCACCCCTAGGCGCGGGTCCACCTAGGCCGCGCCAGGGCATGGTGTGGGCCCCCTGGCCGCCCACCAACCTTGCCCCTGGCCTATAAGAAGCTTCCCGAAGCCAAAACCCTAGATCGTTAACCAGAAATCCATGAAAAGTTCCTCTGCGCCGCCGCCACCGAAGAGGAGATTCGGGGGATAGAAAGTCTCTGTTCCGGCACCCTGCCGGGACGGGGAAGTGCCCCCGAAGCCATCTCCATCGATCTTCACCGCCATCTCCATCACCATTGCTGATTCCCATGATGAGGAGGGAGTAGTTCTTCCTCGAGGCTAAGGGTTCTACCGGTAGCTATGTGTTCATCTCTCTCTATGGATGATCATATTGTGATCATGAGCTTGTAATCTATAGATCTACCTTGCTACTCAAGTGCTTTAATGAATCTCTGCTCTCCCCATGTGTGTGAAAGTGACAGCGTGCTCACCATGGTGGCACTTAGGCTAGAGATTACAAATACTTTTTATGAGTTATATTTGGAGTTGAATATCTTTATGAAATTGTGGTGTTTGTTGGACTCATCTAGTGCTCAAGGTGACAGTATGGGGTTTTCTAGATGGGAAAGGCTTACTTTGAGGAGTGCTATTATAGCCCTACCAACGATTAGAGTGTCTAACCGGAGAGTAGTTAAGAGTAGTATCATGAAGATAATATATTTATGAGAGAGTGTTCACTAGTGAAAGTATGATCCCTAGGCCTTGTTTCTAAGCATTGATACTTCGTTTGCTATTAGATCTGTTACATGTTTGCTTGCTTCCATCTTTATTTCAGTTTGTCTTTAGTCTTTTCCACGCCATCAAGTTATCTTTTATCACCGTTACTACTTATAATTATCTATACCACTTGTATTTCACCATCTCTTCGCCGAACTAGTGCACCTATACACCTGACAAGTGTATTGGGTGTGCTGGGGACACAAGAAACTTCTTGTATCTTGATTGCAGGGTTGCTTGAGAGGGGATATCTTTGACCACTTCCTCCCTGAGTTCGATAAACCTTGGGTGGTCCACTTAAGGGAAAACTTGCTGATGTTCTACAAACCTCTGCACTTGGAGGCCCAACAACTGTCTACAAGAATAGAAGTGCGTAGACATCAACCACCATCAAGCTAGACTTCCGGGATTATCATCATTATCATCACCACCAGCACCCTCATCACCATCTCCGTACCGCTGTAACAATTGGGTAGAATCTTGCATAGTTCTTAGGGGAAACTTTCCTGCTGTTGAGTACTCTTTGTAGTTGATGCTATTGAGTGGAACCATTGAATTATTGTTTATGTTCAATTGTTATACATCATTATTCCATCTCTGATCATGATCCATATGCTGTCTTGTGAGTAGTTCGTTTTGTTCTTGAGGACATGGGAGAAGTCATGTTGTTAGTAGTGGAATTGTGTTGAGAAAGATTCAATGGTTTGATATTTAAGTTGTGGTGTACTTCTTCTAGTGGTGTCATGTGAACGTAAACTACATGACACTTCACCTATATGGGCCTAGGGGAATGCATTGTGTATTTGGCTACTAATCGTAGGGGTTGCCGGAGTGACAGAAACCTGAACCCCCGTTAGAAAACCATTACACAAGGGACGTCAGGGTCTTAGAGTTTAAAGCTGCGGTTAGGTTTCTACCTTAATTATTTTCTTGTACTTACGGATGTTTGCAAGGGGTATAATCACAAGTATGTATTAGTCCTAGGAAGGTCGGTACATTAGCATAGGTTCACCCACACAACACTTAGCAAATTAAAGAAGATTAATAACCTATATGAAGCGAAAGCACTTGACGATATTCCCATGTGTCCTCGAGAACGTTTCGTCATCTTAAGTAATACAACCGGCTTGTCCTTTGCTGAATAAAGGATTGGGCCACTCGCTGTATTTATTTTTATTGTCTTTTATTTACTCGTACTTTATTTACCTGCATTATCAAAAACCCCTAGAGATCTGTTTGCTAAGTATTTATAGAGAATTCCTGCTCCTAGCCACTAGCCAGCACCTTCTGCTCCTCGTTGGGTTCGACACTCTTCTTATCGAAAATACTGCGATACACCCCTTATACTTGTGGGTCATCAAACACACTGCACGGGAAACCACAACTTTGGCCGCTTCAAGGGGAAGATGGTATGTATACACATGGAACGCCTTGCATTTATTTCCCGTCATCTTCATACTTGCTACGCATAACATTTCTTTTCGCGACGCAAGTGCCCAAGGCACTACCCAGGGAGGTGATTCATGACGTCGCCGTTTATGAGAAGATGCGGCTCAAGAAGCCCAATCTCTTGAAGCCTCAGCACTCGCTCCCCGTGTTCTTCGGCAATGCCTAGGAAGACTTGCAGAACTACAACACGATGGTGAAGGCTCGTCACCCGCATGTGGATGACCCTATTAACGCGGAGATCGATGAGGAGTCGTTGCTCTTGTCGTCGCACGGATTGCAGCATGGACGTCTCAAGATTCTTAATAAAAAGGTCAAGCCTACCCTCACCACGAGCTTCACGCGTCTCAAGGCTACCCACCCCACCCATAGCCCACCTATCCCGCCTCGTCGATCCACCTCCAGAGATGATGTAGGTTTCCTTATTTCCCCATCTTTACGACTTTTGTTCATGCATGGTTAAGTGTTGACGAGAGTCATTGTATTTGAATTTGTAGCCTGAGTTCGAGGCAGCCTACGATGCCGCTCATGACGAATATGAAGTGGCCTTTCAGCAGCATCAGGCGGCGAGTATGATCTACACACAGTACATAAATGTAAGTTTGAACCTTTACTTTTGCAAAACATACAAGTCCCACTTTCCCTAATTTGGTGCTTTAGGGCCTGACATCTAAACTATCTTGTAGGCGGTGATTGTGGCTATGCAAGCGGGACAGAGTGTTAATTTAGGGCCCATACCTCCGATGCCAGGGCCGGCGCCATTCCTGCCATCGAGGGAAAGTTTTCGTCGGACATACTACGGATCATGACCGGTAAGTTCTTTGCCAAACCACCGGTTACCGCTTTACTTTGCCTCGCAAATTGCTAACATGTAGGGGGAGGGACATTCCGAGAACGAGCACTTTGGTCATGCCTCGCCGGGTAGCCATCGGATGATCACACCCACCCACCCTGATGGTCCTTCGCCTGGTCGTTCTGCTGGTGGTGCTTCGCCGACAACTCCCTCGCCTGGTGGTTCTTCTGCTGCTTCTACTGCGCGGCAACCTCGTCGGGCGTCGCCTATTCTCACCAGGGGAGATCCGGGGTTCACCCCGTCTCCTCCAGAGTAGTATGGATGTCGGCTTGTATACATCAAGGATATGATGATGTTTGAATGATGTATGAATGATATGATGATGCTTAAATGATGTGATCATGCTTGAATGATGTTAATAATTATTGCTGTTAAATATTGATGCTTGAGTTAATTGTTGTTAAATATTGATGTTAATAATTACTGCTGTCATTGCTGTGAAATTAAGCAGAAAAATATAAAAAAATTGGGTTGGTCCTACGCTGAGGGCCAGGCCGTCGGCGTAGCTCCAGGCCGTCGGCGTAGCTCCCTGCGTGTGACCAAATGGTCAGAGCTACACCTAGGGCTAGGCCGTCGGCGTAGGTCCGGATCTGGGCGCTGTGGGGGGCAACACGTGGCACGTGTATGCCGAGGGGGGGGGGGGGGGCGTCGGCGTAGCTCCGTGACTGGGACGGCGCAGCGCTGGCACTGTCCAGCTACGCCGACGGCCAGGCCGTCGGCGTAGCGGCGCGTCGTTACCTCGTCGTGTCACGGCGTTGGGGCTCTACGCCGACGGCGCCGCCGGGTAGGCTACGACGAGGGTTTTCCAGCTACGCCGAGGGCCGCGTCGTCTCTGCCGAGGAGCAGCGTCGCCGAGGAGACGGTTTAGCAGGCTACACTGATGGCTATCTGCCCTCGGCGTAGCATTCGATTCCTGTAGTGACGCCAGTAACGGGTTAGATAATTGGTCCCGCCAATAATTAGAGGAACGCATGCAAGATAAGGCCACGCGAAAAATAAAATCACATAGATTCCGTCAACAACCTGGTGTTCGATATTATTGCCAATCTCCAACCACAACCGGCGGCAAATAAAATCACTCTCTTGCGTGTTATATTTTGAACAATGGAAACGTACTAGTACCTATGTCCTGAAAAGGATATCACGAATTTAACTAGATTCATATATATATGTACACTATAACCCATCACTTTTTTTTTAGAGACTAAAACCCGTCTAGATACATGCGAGAATCTAGATAAATTTGTGATATCTTTTTCCAAGACCGAGGGAGGAGCCGAAGTAGTGCTGGTGCCATGCATGTGCTGGGAATCTAAGAGAAAAATTATCTGGTCGGGTGCTACTGCGGGTGCCATGCATGTGCTCTCAGTTGATCGTTTTAATATTTTAGTTGAACTGCTCATGATACACGTGAGTACGTGACGGAATATATATATTCGATGCCAACGGCAACACACAAGGTGGTGCATAGTCCAGTTCTTGGGATGCCCAGTTCTTGGACTATAAATACCTCTTATGAGCTGCCCTTTTCTTCACACTACACACAAAAAGTTTCCTCAGCTTTAGTGCCCAGACCATACACTTGAACCAGTTCGCGTTCGAGACCATCCCATGGCCAATTTCGAGGTCACTCGTAGCTTTGGCGCATTTGTGGAGAATGCCAAGATTAAGTTCAGCAAGTTGTATTTGCGCCAGATCATTTCAGGGTCAAGCAGAAATCAGTCAACAGTAATAGAGAAAAATTCAGGGACAGGGTTAGGTGAGACTGCTGTTAACAATTGGGCGATATATGATGGCGTCGACTCAGGTGCCAAGCTGGTTGCCAAGGCACAAGGCATGCACACATATGCTGGCAACTGGTACAATTGGTTCACCATGTCATTCGAGGTTGAAAGGTATGAATAGATGTATCTCTCTTTTGTTCATTAATTGAAGATTTATCCCTTGGTTTATTGTACGAGTTTGCTATAGTGTGAAGCTACAAGCCATCTTGTTTGCTAGGGTGTGTATGGGGTATCGGCCAATCCAGTCCTGGCCGTCCTTGTGTGTTTAGGTTCGTAAGTTTGCAAGAGAGGGGTGGACACCGAAGCAAAATCATGTGTGTATTGGCACATTGTCAAGAGCTCAACTTGCCAGCATTCAGGTCGTTTGTTTAAGCTTATGATTTGGGTGCAATTCTGCAGATTCAGAGGGTCCAGTCTTCAGGTAATGGGAGCATCTAATGGGGGAGAAGAAGATGAGTTGTCTATTGTTGGCGGGACGGGTGACTTCGCAATGGCACGCGGTATCATAACGAAAAAAGTACATAAGAGAACACATGATATGGTAACATATGAGCTTACCGTGGAAGGATTTTGCCGCATGAAAGTAAGTATCTTGCTTGACATTTAACTTCATATGCTGACTGGATCTGATCAATATGTCCTGCATAACTAGTTGGCTACATGCATACTACAATCGTAAAACCCAGCAAAACCTAGTCGTCAGACTTCCATTATTTTTTGATATTTTTTGTAATGGGTGGAAGATTATACCTTAGCAGCTTTGTCACTACACGAGATATATATCCATATATTTATTGCATAGTTCGCAGCGGCACAAAAAATGCAAAATGAACAAACGGGAAATAAGAAATTACAAGCCAAAAGATACAGGATAACACAAAACCATGATATCAGATAAAAAATATTATTTCTCGATCTCATGATAATTTTGTTAGAACTTTTTTTTTCACATGGTAGTATATATCCAGGTCCCTGCACCTGCAAAGGTGGAACCATGGGGTGTGAAGGATGCACCCCTTCATGAAATGGAAGGAAAATCCCAACGTTTAAAAAGTGTGACATTCTACTTTGGCGGTGCAATTAGGGCGATTCAGTTTTCCTACATTGGTGAAGACGGTGAAATCCGCAGCTCTGAACTTTGGGGTATTAGTGAGCAGCCTAATGCCCCCTCTACTGTGGAAACTGTGAGTTGACTTCAGACTTCCCCATGTGCAATTTGTTCCGCAGATGATCTTAACTAGTATTACAAGGTAGTCCACCGCTTGCCTAGCATCTTTGTTTTAATTTTGTGCTGTTTACAGATCAAGTTTGGCCCTACGGAGGTTATAAAGGAGATATCCGGGACAGTTGGGGACCCAGACTATTTGTCAAAACTTAAGATCGTCACCAACCTTAGAACTTATGGTCCTTTTAGTGATCGGAATGGCAAGCCTCAGTTCAGCTTTATGGTGCCAAAAGATAAGACCGTTGTGGGCTTCTATGTGAATGCTGACGATTATATCTGTAAGATTGGCGTTTACACCATCTAAATCGTCAGTATTTAGCTACTTCATGTTCTGTTTTCGCCAGAGTGTTTGATTTTCTTCAGTTCCCCTTCTTCCATTAATAATTAAGAGGGCAAGCTAGGGCGTCCTCCTATATATGCCCGTTGGTGTTATTTATAATTCAATCATGTACCATCGTTTCGTTGTTTCAATCACTACAGGAATTCTGTAATTTGCTGTAGATTTGGAGGTTTGCCGTGAGCACCGCCTTCCACACGGCAAATTACAACCAAAACTCACGGCAAATAAAAGCTCACGGCAAATCAGTAAGAAAACTCACGGTAAATAAAAACTTACGGTAAATAAAAACTCACAGCAAATAGGCGTCCACGTGTCCCCCCTTCCACAGCTGACGCCGCAGATAGACTTGCTGTGAGCCTGCTGTCGACCTACGACAAACCTTGGAGATTTGCCGTGAGCATAGAAAAGGCCTACGACAAACCGCAGAGATTTGCCGAGAGCGTGAAAAAATCTACGACAAACTTCAGATTTTTGAAATTTCTCCAATCCTCTGTTGGAATATGCAATTTCTCCATGAGATTAATTACCGAAATTAACATTATGTAAGCACTAGCAGATCTAAACACATGTAGCCAAACAACCACATCTAGTAGATCTGAAAATCTAACAAGAACCAGTGCATACAAAGAAAAGAATAACACGTACAGGTTGACCGGGAAGGTCGTCACCGCAGCAGCACCTTGGTCATTGTTGTTATCGCTCATGGTGCTGATGAGGTCGTCGGTTGCTGAAAAAGAACACACAAACAGAGGTGAGCAGTCGCGCCGAGACGCTCCCCAAAAACCTTATCACCCGTCTCCCCATATAGGATCTCAACGGACGGAGTTTCGGAGGCATGCTCTCCCGGACAACAGTGCACGCAACCGCTAGGATGGGGAAGCCTAGAGAGCAGCGCAACGAGAGGAACACATAGCGAGAGAGACTGAGAAAGAACTGGATCGTCTAGATCTGTCTGTCTCTCGCTCTATAGTCTTCCACAAAACGAGTTTCTAACTCGAACTCGATTCACGAAACGCGACGCGACGCGCGTGCGAGCGAGGCGAGGCGGGCGGCAGAGGAGGAGGAGTGCGCGTGGACTCCTTCTCTTCTCACTTACTTAGTGGGAGTGAAACAGCTCACCTTATAAGTTGGTTCAACTCTCTACCAACTAGCAATGTGGGACTAAACATTGTCTCCCACAGAGCTCCCAAGCTGCCATAGTAGATGGGCCTTGAGATTTCAGGATTTATTAGACTAGATGGGCTGCCTACATGGGCCGCAACCCATATAAATCTAACAATCCCCCACCAGATCTCAGAGGCACATTATATGACACATCAGTTCCAATCAATGTGTAATATACCTGCAGTTCAGTGGAGACTGTTAAGTTGAACTTCCACCTAGACAAAGAGATACGCTTACTACAACTGAACAATGGACTATGTCTTGAATTGCTAGTCTTACGCAGCAAGTTTCACTCAATGTCGTTACCGGTACTTGGCTACCATAGGCTACCCCTCGGGTGGAACTTATAAGTCACACTCCTCGGCCATTCATGAGCTTCCTAGAGATTCACCCAAATCTCATACACTGTAACCAGCAGTGTAGCTCATATAGGTGTGTTCTTTCAAGATCGTTCTGTAGGACAGCGTCTTTGCTCCCAAGGAGACATTTAGAACACATTAAGATATATAATCAACCTTCTTTATAGTATACTATGAGAGAATTGCATCTGCAGCGGAGTGGGAGTATTAAAAGTTTCTCTCAACTCAATTGTTTCGGTTTGTTTTCCCAGGTCCTAATTCACGGGATCTCCGATCACATAGGTTGGGTTACCCCCTTGACAACCCACGTGGGTCTCAAACCCATCTCCCTCGATGCATTTTCTATCAAGTTTCTTGATAGTCCTTTCGTAAAAGGATTTGCCAGATTCTTAGCCATTTGGACATAATCCAATGCTATAACTCCGGAGTTTCTTAGCTAAAAGGATCTGCCAGATTCTTAGCCATTTGGACATAATCCAATGCTATAACTCCGGAGTTTCTTAGCTTTCTGACAGACTTCAGGCTTCTCTTGATATGTCTTGAACTCTTCATATTGTCCTTAGAACTGTTCACTTTGACAATTACAGTTTGGTTGTCACAGTTCATAAGGATTGCCGATATTGGTTTTTCAACCATAAGCAAATCTGTTAAGAGTTCACGAAGCCATTCTACTTCGATAGTCGCAGTATCTATGATGTGAGTTTTGCTTCCATAGTTGACCTTGTTAAGATGGTCTGCTTGCAAGACTTCCATGAAATAGCGCCACCACCAAGAGTGAATATATATCCACTTGTGGCCTTTATCTCATCAGTATCTGATATCAAGTTTGAATCACTATACACTTCAAGTACTCTTGGATACCCGGTATAACGAATTCCATAGCTCACAGTTCCCTTTAGATAGCGCATTACTCTCTCAAGAGCATGCCAGTGATCATCTCCCGGGTTGGCCACAAACCGGCTAAGTTTACTCACAACAAACGAGATGTCAGGCCTCGTAGCGCAAGCTAAATACATAAGTGAGCCAATAATCTGAGAGTATCTCAATTGATCTCTAGGTGCCTTTTGATTCTTTCGAAGCAAAACACTAGGATCATAAGGTGTAGGAGAGGATTTGCAATCATCATATCCAAATCTACTCAACACCTTCTCCACATAATGTGATTGCACAAGTGTAATCCCATTATTCTCATCTCTTAGTAGCTTGATGTTTAGGATAACATCAACTTCTCCAAGATCCTTCATCTCAAAACATTGAGACAAAAAGATTTTGACCTCATTAATCACTTTGAGACTTGTCCCAAAAATTAGTATGTCATCAACATAGAGACATAGGACAACTCCCTCACCCCCACCATGGCGGTAGTACACACATTTGTCGGCTTCATTTACAACAAAGCCCACAAATGTCAAAGTTCTTTCAAACTTCTCATGCCATTGCTTGGGAGTTTTTTTGAGGCCATACAAAGATTTCTTCAATTTACACACCTTTCTTTCTTGATCTTCTAGTACAAAACCACCAGGCTGTTCCATGTAAATTTCCTCATCCAACTCTCCATTTAGGAAAGCCGTCTTAACGTCCATTTGATGAACGAGAAGACCGTGTGAGGCAGCCAGTAACAGTAGTACTCGAATTGTGGTCAATCTAGCCACATGTGAGTAAGTATCAAAGAAATCTTTGCCTTCCTTTTGGGTATAGCCTTTAGCCACAAGCCGAGCTTTGTACTTTTCAATAGTACCATCAGCCCTAAGCTTCTTTTTAAATACCCATTTACATCCTACAGGTTTACACCCATACGGACGTTTAGATATCTCCCACGTTCCATTAGCCAAGATGGAATCCATCTCGCTTTGAACCGCTTCCTTCCAGTAGTCTGCATCCGGAGATGCAAAAGCTTCTGAAATGGTAGTGGGAGTGTCATCCACTAGGTACACAATGAAATCATTACCAAAAGATCTTGCAATCCTTTGTCTCTTACTCCTTGTAGGAGCTTCATTATCATCCTCATCTGAATCTGAACTCTCATTATCTGATTGTTCATCAGTCTCTATGGGAGTTTTAGGTTCAGAAATTGGATAATATTCCTTATTAGATATGCTAGGCATATCTCTCATAGGAAATATATCCTCAAAGAATGTAGCATCTCTTGATTCAAACATGGTACCGACACTCATGTCCTCCATTTCAGATTTCACCACAAGAAATCTATAAGCAATGATGTGAGAAGCATAGCCAAGAAAGACACAATCCACAGTTTTCGGTCCAAGCTTACGCTTCTTGTTGATTGTCAGGTTGACCTTTGCCAAACAACCCCAAGTTCGTAAGTAAGAGAGTGTCAACCTTTTATTTTCCCATTCTTCAAATGGAGTAATCTCTTTATTCTTAGTTGGAACACGGTTTAGGACATGACACGAAGTCAATATAGCCTCCCCACCATTCCTTGGATAAATCGGCAGTGTCTAACATGTCGTTAACCAAATCTGTTAGACTTCGGTTTTTCATCTTAGCAATCCCATTGGATTGAGGGGAACTGGGAGGCGTCCTATCATGTATAATACCATGTTCCGAACAGAATAAATTGAACTCATTAGAAAAGTACTCTCCACCACGATCGGACCGAATCCTTTTGATCTTTCTCTCAAGTTGATTTTCAACTTCTACTTTACGGATTTTAAAGAAATCTAAAGCCTCGTCTTTAGTTTTCAAGAGATATACATAACAGTACCTAGTAGAATCATCAATCAAAGTCATGAAATATTTCTTTCCACTAATTGTCAACACACCATTCATCTCACATAGATCTGAATGTATGAGCTCTAGAGGTGCCAAGTTTCTCTCCTCTGCAGGCTTGTGAGGCTTGCGAGGCTTCTTTGCTTGCACACAAGCATGACACTTAGAGCCTTTGACAATAGTAAATTTTAGAATTAAACTCATACCCGCAAGCCGCGACATACAACCGAAATTAATATGACAAAGTCGTGAATGCCAAACATTAGTTTCATTACTAGTAGTGCAAACATGGTTCACTACATCATCATAGAAGTCTACCAATGAAAAACGGAACATGCCTCTGCATTCATAGCCTTTTCCCACAAATGTTCCATACTTAGATAGTACAACTTTATTGGATTCAAATACCAACTTAAACCCATCTTTCAGAAGACGGGAGCCACTAACAAGATTCTTCTTGATAGAAGGGACATGCTGCACGTTCTTCAATTACACGATATTGCCCGAAGTAAACTTCAGATCTACCATGCCAGCACCAAGAACAGTAGCATGTAACCCATTCCCCATCATGACTACGGAATCTCGAGCCTGATAAGAGGTGAACATGGAAATGTCAGCACACACATGAATATTAGCACCCGTATCAACCCACCATTCTGTGGGTTGAAATACTAAAAGAACAGCAGGTCATAAATTACCGTACCCAGAACCTGAAGTTCCTGCATCAGTATTGCCAATGACCATGTTGACAGATTTAGAACTCTGTCCAGCCTAACCCTTCTTGCCTTTCTTCTGTGGACAACGATGAGCCTAATGGCCAATCTCGCCACACACCCATCAAGGTTCTTTCTTTTCCTTGTTCTGCCCCTTCTTATTCTTGAAGTTGGTAGTCTGGCAGACTTTCTTATCTCCCTTGGACTTGTGGGCATTTTTCTGCACCATATTGGCAGCAGAATGTCCCTCGGTTCCACTAGTGTGTTTGTCTTTTGCCCTCGCCTTCTCTTCAACATCTAGAGAACCAATAAGGTACTCAACAGAGAGCTCATGCCTCTAATGTTTCAGAGAAGTGGCAAAGTTCCTCCATGAAGGGGAAGCTTAGCGACAATGCATCCCGCGACAAACTTGTCCGGAAGCACACACTTGAGGAGTTCGAGTTCCTTTGCCATGATCTGTAGCTCATGAGCCTGTTCTACTACAGATCGGTTTTCAACCATCTTGTAGTCATTGAACTGCTCCATAGCATACAGTTCACCACCGGCATCGGTAGCACCGAACTTAGCGTCCAGTGCATCCCACAGTTCCTTGGCATCACGGATATGCAAATATGCATCAACCAACTTGTCTCCAAGCACACTGAGTACAGAGCCCACAAAAAGTAAAGTGGCCTCCCTGAACGCTCTCTCTTCCTCGAGAGTAAGCGGACCTCTGGGAGTGCCATCTACAACCTTTTCTATGCCCATTGCAGTGAGCCACAAGAGGGTTTTTCCTTACCATCTCTTAAAATTAGCACCCATAAAAGGGCTCGGTTTCAGCGAAGCAGCAAAGGCAGATGACGAAAATTGCCTAAATAAATAAGGTTTTTTGGATTGTTGGAATATTAGGCAATTTCCCCATGAGATTAATTACCGAAATCAACATTATGTAAGCACTAGCAGATCTAAACACATGCAGCCAAACAACCACATCTAGTAGATCTGGAAATCTAGCAAGAACTAGTGCATACAAAGATATAAGTTGACCGAGAAGGTCGTCACCGCAGCAGCACCTTGGTCATTGTTGTTGTCGCGCATGGTGCCGATGAGGTCATCGGTTGCTGAAGAAGAACACACGAAAAGAGGCGAGAAGTCGCGCCAAGACGCTCCCAAAAACCTTATCGCCCGTATCCCGGTGCAGGATCTCAACGGACGGGGTTTCGGAGGCCTGCTCTCCCAGACAGCAGTGCACGCAGTCGCCGGGATGGGGAAGCCTAGAGAGCAGCGCAGCGAGAGGAACACATAGCGAGAGAGATTGAGAAAGAACTGGATCGTCTAGATCTGTCTGTCTCTCGCTCTATAGCCTGGGAGGTGAGCCGATCGACTCGCCACGCAAATTTAGTCTTCCACAAAACGAGTTTTTAACTCGAACTCGATTCACGAAACGCGACACACGTGCGGGCGAGGCGATGCGGGCGGCGGAGGAGGAGGAGTGCGCATGGACTCCTTCTCTTCTCACTCACTTAATGGGAGTGAAACAACTCACGTTATAAGCTGGTCCAACTCTCTCCCAACTAGCAATGTGGGACTAAACGTTGTCTCCCAAAAAGCTCCCAAGTTGTCATAGTAGATGGGCCTTGAGATTTCAGGATTTATTAGACTAGATGGGCTGCCTACATGGGCCGCCACCCATATAAATCTAACATCCTTGATCCATGGACACTCCTCTCCAGCCAACGAGTAAGTAGCACGCACCCTACCCGCGGATTACCCCCTAAAACTTGATCTCATTGGTCCACACCTCGCTTTTGGCCGAAACATTTCTCGCGTAGGATTTTGCTTCACGCGCCTAACGAATTTGCATTTGCGCCAACTAGAGTGAGACCAAATTCAAGCCCATCACGCGGGAGAGTAAATTTGGAGAGCTATCCATAGCCCGGGCCTTATCTCGTCCCGCAGACCACCTCCCACCCAGTCCCAGCGCCGCCGCCTCCTCTCCTCGCGATCCCCTCCCTCCCCATCGATCCTGCCGGGTACCCAGCCCCTCCGCCGCCATTGCGTCGTCCCCCAACCTCCGGCCACCATCCCAGCTAGCCACTGTCACTCTCCAACCCGTCGCCAACCCCCGCATGCCGCCAAATCCCGATGCTAGTCAACCCTCGCAGACCCGAGCCGGTCCTATCTCTTCGCATCGGACATCCTAGAGCAGTCCTCGGACTAGATCGCCACCATGGAGCTCGGAAGCAGCAGCGCCGCTCTGCCTTGATCTCCGACAACGGCATCCCCCTTCATAGCAGCAGTGCCGAATCAGCCCCCTTCGCCACCATGAAAGCCATGCACTTTTTATTGGTGGTTAGCCACGTTTTGTTCTCTAGGGTGTATGCCATCTCCAATGGAGCATAATCTTTTTTCTTTTTGTCCCATGCAGCATCATCATCTTTATCATCTCGGAGTGGCTCTATCGGTTTGGTGGGTTGCGGAGTCTTGACAACCCAGTTCACCTCCATTTAGAGTAGTTGTCACCTATGAAGGTTGGAATATATTTGATGCAGCTCATCAATTAGTACCCTCCTGTAAACCATAAAGAAGTGATATCATAACAATAATTGTATGTATTAATCCAACGTTGGTCAAAACTAACACATACAACTGTTTATACAATAAATAAATGCACATAAGTAACCACTTTAAAAATGTAACCACTAATCATGATCATGCTATTAACAACATTGGTCAGAAAAATATCATGAACATAATTATAATAAACACTTTAATATGCTCTTTTAATTTCTCTTTTGTTCTCTTTGAATTTAAAAGACACTTTTGAACTATTCACAGCGGAACAATATGAACAACATTCATAGACTTTATACTTTTTAGAAGCAATACTTTATAAATTTCTATTTCCTAAAACAAACTTCTCGTCGGTTCTGTTTGAATAGGAAAAACCTTGACAAAATTCATCAAAAAACTAGACAAAAAATGTCAAAAATTGCTTCTGTAAAAATTAAAAACTAGTACTATGCGCGTAGCGCCCTTCCTGGGCCCGGGAACAAGCCACGGCCAGCCACAACACGCTGCTCTTTCTCTCTGTATATTGCGCGCGTCACTCAGAAGCCCAGCATCGACACATGGCCACCGCGCCCGCTCGCCGCTTCCGCAGCGAAAACGGCCCAGTAGCCCATGCCACCTCACTGTGCGCCCTTAACTCCTGGCCATCCATTCCCTGTGTTGGCGATTGAACGACCGCCCTGGTCTTTCTCTAGGTCAAAACGAGCTGCCCAGCGCCCTCGGTAACCCTAGCTCTCTAGTTACCCTCTCCCTCACCTGCGAGTACACGCTCTCTGGCGGCAGCTGGGAGATACTCCTGTGTCCGGTGGCGCGCCGGCGAGGCCGAGGAACAGGGCCCCACCCCGACGAGTCGCTCCTCTCCCCTGCCCTCTGTTGGAAATATGCCCTAGAGACAAATAGTAGTAAGGACTATTATCATATTTCATATAGTTTATGATTAAGTTTTATATCATGCTATAACTGTATTGAGTGGAAACATCAATACACGTGTGATATACAAACAACCAGGGGTTCCCAGTGAAACTCTAGTCACTGGTTCATTAGTCAATAGATGATCATGTTTCCTGATCATGTGGCATTTATGCTAGTTGGAAATCGAGTCATCTCATTCCGAGAATGAGATGATGAACCAATACCCAACCTAAACATTGTGACCCGATCATGTCACAAAGTTCAAGTTACGATGATTAGAAATGGATCCTCGTAGACTATTCCTTAGACCGTGAGGCTATATCAATCACTGTCTCCCGAGAGTGCTTAGATAGCATCAAACGCCACTCGGTAATACAGTGGTTATAAAGGTGTGTTCAGGTACTCGGAGGAAACCGTAGAGGCAATATATGTCAAGAGCGGGATTTGTCCGTCCATGTGATGGGAAGATACTCAAGGGCCCACTCGGAGAAGTTATATCCAATAGCTGCGCAGCGTGTGATTTGATCATGGGGATATCACTTGTCGGAACGAGTCAAGTAGCATTTTTCAGTAACGAGATTGAACACGACATGGTGATGTCATTGGTCAGATCTCAGGCAATGCAAGTATCGAGTGACAAAGGGAATAAGACACGACTGTCCCGGTTCAAACGACGAAAGATCTTTGTGGAACGCATAGGGGTCACATGGCCATCCAGGTCCCTCTATCGATCATTGGTGCGGGAGTGTCCCGACCATGTCTGGAGTGTTCCCGAACCATGGGGTATCACACTTAAGGGCTTTATGATTCTTAGAGAGTGTTTATAGGATCGGTAGAATCGCCGAAGAATAGTAGAGAGAAAACCAGAAGGGTTTTTGGTAAGTCCGGAGGATGTCCGGAGTGGAGGTGGAAGGTGTTCCATATCCACGGAGATTGAATAATGTGTGAATGAATGTTAAATGTTGATTTAATCATTTATTCATAATTATTCAATAAAGAGAAAATCAATAAAATGGTCAAAGGCTTAATGGGCCAATTTCTGGAGGGAGAGGGCCTATTAGGGGAAAGGAGAGAGGGAGAGGGGCAAGGGGGCTGGCTGGGCCTAGCCCCCCGCACGGGGCCCACTAGGGTGGCCGGCGGCCTCCCCTCCCTCCTCTCCTTTAGTCCCACCCCGGGACTTTGAGGGAGGTAGTACTTCCCCTCCCCTATATATAGTGGGGGTATTTGGCCAAATAAAATACACAAATAATCAATAAAGGTCTTCTCACTTTTGAGAGGACGTCTAATTGATATTATCTCTCTCTCTCTCTCTCTCTCTCTCTCTCTCTCTCTCTCTCTCGTGACTGTGGTCCCAAGTCTGGACTGTGCAAATGGGAGACATCTTCATCGCTGAGCGCTGTCGCGCTGCAGGATTCGGATCCGGGAGCTCTACTTCCACAACTGTTGCTGGATCAGGGAAGCGGGAGTCATCGTCAGGCACCGGACGTGTGTAACTCGCCACGAGGTGTTGCACTTGAGGCACTCAAGTCGTTGGAGCCAAGGAGCGCAAGGACTTCATCACGACCTTGAGGTCGGCTTCGGCTCGTCTACATCCCACGCTCTCCTGAGCATTGACAACGCTTTTCGGTCTTCAAGGGTAAGTTCTCGAAAAGCCCCTCCCATTACTGTATTACTAATATATAGGTCATGGCAGCTTCAGGGGTTTAGGGGCGTAGGATAAAATTTATTGTTTTCATAAGCGGAACTCCTACAGTGGTATCAAAACTAGATCTATGCGTAGTAATGCTAGTACGGGTACAACACACGAGATGTAGCATGTGGGCGTTGATCTTTTAGTTGTTACCCTCCCACGTGTACTTGTGTATACCGCAGTAATGCTTGATGAAGCGGCCCCAACCGACTTTACGTGTTCATTCGCGAGACTGGTCCATGCTTGACATACGGCTTGTACCATATAAAGTGGCTTAGGGGGGTGTCTGTCTCTCTCGCATTAGTTGGTATAGCATTTGCAACGGAGGGCCCCAAAAGGGGTGTAGTAGAGACAACTACGTGATCGGCGTTGTGCTGAAAGTTCGTAGGTAAGAACGGTTCTTGTGCGAAAGCCCATTTAGCCACGTAAAACATGCAAAGATAAAGTAGAGGCGCCTAACTTTGTTTTGCAGGGGGCGTTGATTTGTGATATGGTTGTGGCAAAGGTAAAGTGATTACCTTTTGTTACGTAGTAGTAGATAGTCACGGAGGTGACGGACTACCACGCCAGAATGACACCGGTACCCTGGTGTCTACGGCACTGGAACCCTGGCGCCGAAACCTGGTGATGGCGGATGGAGATCACGACGTGAAGGTCCATATCACATAGCGTTTACATTCAATGTTATTGTTTGTATACCTTATTGTGTGCTAGTATTTGAAAGGGTAATTGCCCCTATGTGTAGTTTTGGTGATTAATGACAATCTCTATGTACTAATGTTTTCATTGAGTTTTATATGAAGGAATATTCCATAGGTCATGCTTGTAGTCTATATGTTGGATTCAAGTATGGATGCCATGAAGATAAAGATATACCTTGAGTTTTGGCATCAAGATCATCAAACTGAAGATAATAATATGATATTGAGATGGAGCATGAGAAGATACTTGGTTGACCAATGCAAAGAGTGAAGAGTGATTTCAAGTTGGTCAACACATGAAGCAGAAAGAATATACCACATGGATCTTGTGGCATGGTAAGCCTTGTCATTTATGCATCATGAACTAACCCATTATATATGTGCCTTTGTGTTTTCTATATGGGATAGGTATCTTTCCATGGGCATGCTTCAAAAGTAAAGATCTCATATAGCCCATGAGAGGATGACATCAAGTGGTGACCGTCATCAAAGTGAGAAGGGCAAGTTCAAGATAAGCATCTCGACAAGATCATTTGCTTGAAGCTTGCCGTCCATATTGGTGATAATGGACATGTGAATACGTGTCTTAATGAAGATATCCCATAGTGGTGTATGGGGGAGCAAATTATGAGTTTTCACGAAGCAACAATGATCAAGTGGTGCATTCCGGCTTGGATGGAGCTTGAAGCGTTGTCATCAAGATCAAGCGGGATGCGCAAGGGAAAGGTATGGCCTTGCTAGGTTTTCCTTTTACCAGTCTCAAGGTGGTTGTTGGGAGGCCAGGTTATAGGATAGATAGCCGCACTATCAAGAGGGGCTTTCAGTTGGGTAACTTGATCACATCGTCGTAGGGAGCTCAATCCTTGGCATACTTTGCATCTTCCTATTTTGTTGCTTCTTGGTATTTTCTCTATGTGAGGTTCTTGAGCTTGTTTCTATCTCTTCAACAAGCCCAAGTTCATCGAAAACGGAATTCGTATGCATCTTATATGCCGTTTTTGGGTTTGAAGGTTTTACAGGTTCTTCTTATAGGGAGGCTCCATACCATTCCTCATTTGGTTCTATCTTCCTTTGTTGGACTATGATGTTTTCATGCACCATATTGTAGAGCTTGTTTTCCTTGTCAAAACAAGCCCAAGATCATCAAAATCTGAGTCCGGATGCAAAAGTTATTGCGTTTTTCGTGAAGTCTGTTTCATCCCAGTTGTGGTTCCCGTTCAACCGAGCCCCACACCGGACGGTCCGGTTCCAGCTCCGGTAGACCGGATCTCAGACCGGATTTTCGGGTTTTCGTGACCGAGTCTATTCCGGGTTGGCAAACAGAGGTATTTCAGTTTGTAGGTCGGTCCTCCGGCCTAGGGACCGAGTTTCCCGGTTCTGGGGACGGACAACTGACTTTGGAACCGAGTTTTCGCTGTTTTCTCTCCAACGGCCATATTTGCTTTTCCCTATAAAAGGGGGTTCTTCCCCCAACGTTTTTGGGTGTTTTTGACCACGAAATTGACCTCCATTGTTGAACCTCATGAGCTTTCTTCCTCTCCCTTCCCTCCTATGATTCTTGTATCTTTTTGAGGGCTTTGGAAAAGGAGATCTAGAT
This sequence comes from Avena eriantha, assembly GCA_910589775.1. Lineage (NCBI taxonomy): Eukaryota > Viridiplantae > Streptophyta > Magnoliopsida > Poales > Poaceae > Avena > Avena eriantha. The sequence continues at coordinate 127,439,597 of OU342743.1, read as the reverse complement.
CTACAATCCCCACCAATCAATTTCTCCTCTAAGTGAGGGGAACCCATTGGATCTAAATCTTGGAGTCATTTGTTGACTTTCACCATTGTTCTTCCTCTCTAATTCTTCCCTATCACTTGTTGCTTTGGTGGGATTTGAGAGTGAGGGATTTGAATGCCCTTGGTGTTCTTGCTTTGCATTCTTGCATAAGTGTTGAGCTCTCCACTATGATTTGTTCGAGTGAGAGACCGTGAGCTTGTTGCTCTTGGATGATGACCTCCTAGTTGGCTTGGCGGTTGGTGCCACGGTGTCCTCTTCGTGGAAGATTGTGAAGAGACCCGGGCTTCTCCTTCGTGGAGCTTGTGAAGTGGTTGTGGAGCTTGCCATCTCCGGAGTGGAGGAAAAGCTAGCCATAAGTAAAGGGCCTATTCCTTCGTGGGATAGACTCGGAGAAGAAGGTGAGCCTTCGTGGCGTTGGGAAATCCTTCGTGGAATCCCACACCTCTCCAACGTGACGTACCTTACTTGTAAGGGAACACGGGAATACATCTTCGTCTCCGCGTGCCTCGGTTATCTCTATACCCGAGCTTACTTTCCTTGTGATAGCCATCGAGCTTGAAGTACTTATATCTTGCTTATCACTTGTGGTATTTATCTTGTGCTAACTTGCTTAGCTTATCTTGTTGTCGGTGCACTTAGTTGAGCCTAGTGTATTTAGGTTTTATGCTTGTAAAATAAACGTTAGTTTAATTCCGCATCCTATCAAGCCAAAAGCGTAATAGTTTTGAAATTGCCTATTCACCCCCCTCTAGGCGACATCTCTATCCTTTGAATTGGTATCAGAGCAAGGTCTCTCCTTGTTTAGGCTTCACCGCCTAGAGTGTAAAGATGTCGGCTAGTAGTATAGTGCACAATGACACAATTATCTTTGATGGCACAAATTATATTTTGTGGAGAAATTGCTTGCTTTGTAATCTTCGGACCTTGTGTCCAAATATTGAGCGATTTCTAGATGTAGGTTTTTCTCCTCCAATGGATCCTAAAAATCTATCTTTGGAGGATGAGAAAAAATTACATCCCGAAGCTCAAGTATCTAATGATCTTATTTTCTCTTTGATCCCCATAGTTAATTTGTTCTTGACAAATGTACAGCGAAAGTCATCTCATGAGATGTGGACCAAGCTTAAAGAAATATTTGGTGGGTCCATTTCTCATAGGGTCGGTGGTATCTCCGAGGAGCTCTCTTCTCCTTCACATCATGAAGAGCTCCAAGTGGATTCCACCTTCAGCCGCGATGAGATTTCAATTCCCTCCACTTCACCTACATGTGACAAGTGACAAGGTAATGGCATGGTGAGTGGAGAAATCACATGTAATGATGGTAGTGGTTCTCTTTACACCAATGATTCATGTTCTATAAATGCTAATGGTGTGGAGAGTTTGGACTTAAGCACTTGTTGCAACGATAATTATATATCCCCTTGTGTTGCAAGTCCTTGCATATTGTCTAGAAATTATTTGAGTACTAGTGTAGATGATATGCTTGATTTGTCTTGTTCCAATAAACAAAATGCTTCTATTTCCTCTAGTTGTGTATCTAACAATGTAGAGGAAATCAAACACCCTATGGAGCAAGACACAATCATGAATGAAGATTCAAGAATATCCTCATCTTCATCCTCCCGTGCTCACATGTGCCTTATGGCAAGAGGATCAAAGGTATCTCCTACTTTGGATCCCAAGATATCTTCTCTAGATAATAGAAATGATAATGATGATAGTGATGATGACCTTGATGAGGATACTAGAGCTCTTGTGCTTGAGCTGACCTTTTTGTGTACCTCTCTTCGTGGTAATAATAAGGTCGTTGCTTGTATCAAACACGTTATGGACACCATAACTAAACAAACGGAAACCATAGAGGAGTTGGATTTCCAACTTGATGATGGGAGTCGGAGATTCAATCTCCTTAAGCAAGAGACTGCCGAGGAGAAGCACACTAATTGTCTCCTCATACAAAAAATTGAATCTTATGAGCTTGAAAAGGAAAAATCTATTAATGATGCTAGTGCTACTAACTCTACTTCTTGTGAAGCATCTACCCTAAAGGAGAATGTTGAGCTGAGGGCTCAACTTGAGTTGCTAACTAGCAATTATGGGAAATTGGAAGAAAGTCATGAAAAGATCTTGGCCTCTCATAATGATCTTCTAATCTCCTATGATGGGCTAAAGTTAGCTCGTGAGTCAAGTATCACTAAGTTAACATCTTGTGATCCTCATTTGGACATTAGCACAACTTCTACTCAAAATGCTATTTTCCATGTGCTAGTCCTAGTGATCCTTCTTGTCATACTATTGATAAAACTTGTGTTGGATTACTTACTTTGCCTTGTTGCTCTAACAATGAAGCTTCCACCTCCTCTAGTACCTCTATTTATACTAACCATGTAGAGGAAATCAAAGAGCTCAAGGCCCAAGTCACTTCTTTGAAGAAAGACTTGGAAAAGAGTCATGAAGGCAAATCCACACTCGATAATATTTTGAGTGTGCAAAAATGCCCCAATGATAAAAGTGGACTTGGATTCAACTCCAATAACAAGAACAAGTCCAAGAGCAACAAGAAGAAGAGCCAAGACCAAGTCAAGAATTCGTCTAAAATTATTTGCTTCAAGTGCAAGGTTGTTGGACATCATGTAAGATCTTGTCCATTGAAGAAAAAGCACTTGAATGATAAGCAACAAGGGAAGTGGCCGCAAGGTCAAGATCAAGCCCAATCTCAACCTCAAGTTGAAGCTAGGCCACTTCCCAAGAAGAATCAAGATAAGGCTCCGCAAGACAAGAAATCAATAAAGAAGAGAAAGGGGAGCACTTGTTGCTACATATGTCGTGAGAAGGGGCACTTGGCCTCTTCATGTTCAAATGGCACCTTACCTAACCCTATCATTGTTGATGACTATTATTCTCTTGGGAAGGATAAGGAATGCAATGTGTTTGCCAAGTTTGTTAGAACTCAAAGTGGTGTCAAGTAACAAACCATTTGGGTTGCCAAGCCTATTATGACTAACCTCTTAGGACCCAACTTGGTTGGGGACCAACAAGCTCAAACTTGATCATTAGGTGTTATTGGAGGGCATTGGAGACTTGGCTAACTCATCAAGAATTAAAGGATCTTCATATACTATATTTGATCAAGCCAAGTTATAAGTGTAAGATCTCACCATGATAAGGTAAGATCCCTGTGATTGCAGTGCTAGTCCCTGGATCGAAATGCTAGCACCCACAGTTTAAGATGAAGTACACAGAAACAAAGGTCATTATTACATCGCACATCCATGAATTAATAGTTCTTACAACTCACTTAGCCCAAGGCTAAGACACAAGTTCACATAACATATAATAATAGAGTCCTTAGTCTTCATGTGCCACAGGCAAGCATGTCGAGTGTAGACTCGCAACCCTACTCATCATTAGAATAACATGCAACATAATAAGTTACAGCCACAAGGGTCAATACATTTGGAATTGTATTGGCAAGTGATACCAAAGATACTTAGTATAATCCAACAACTACATGAATATATGGCTAAGTGGGGTTATGGATGGCTTTGCTAAAATAATTTAACTTTTAGTTTTTGAAGAAGTTTTTCATTCAAGCTATAAGACACCAATGATAGACATCACTGAACCTTTATCCCTGTTCACCCACAAGTTTTAACTTAGAGAAATTTGGATGAGGAGATTATTGAACTACTTCACTGTCTTGAGGCTCAGAAGTTGTCCATAACCGGGGACACGGCTAAGTACTTAGTTTTACCCTCTCAAGAGGTGGTGCACTTTCCCCACAAAACTCGACATGCATCGAGACAAGAACTTTCAGAAGCAATCCCTCAGACCACCACGGACGCGTTCCATCCTATCTTCACTACCACCCTCTGTCCGCCTGGCTGAGTTCTTGCAACTTAGTTGGTCAAGGCAGAGCCCATATGCCATGTGGTTGCACTGGAAGCTTCATGACAAAAATGTCTCCAATCTCTTTATTCCTGGGTGGCCATCCACAAGTGTGATACATCAGCTGACCATAGACATGGCCCCTGAGTAACCACTCAACATAATCCAAGCAAGTTCCAATCCACCCAGGTGTTTCATTAATAATAGTTGTTTTCTTAGTTAAACAAAAATAATATCATTCCATATTATCTTGATATGTATTTTCCACCCACAAATTCTATTAGCATAGCTAAGCATTCTAGCATACAAAGTCCTTTGACTAGAGGATACTACCAAGATATAATCTATATAGCATAGCATAGTATAGCAATATAGGAATAATTCTATCATGTCAAGCTCTACCAAAATATCACTAGTGCAATAGTGAAAATAATAGGACATGGGATGAAATATCACTTGCCTTGGTAGCTAGGGGAATAGGTACAATCCTCACAGCAACAAACTTCACAATCCACACAAACTACACAAGATCAAAACAACAATAATAATTCAATCAATAAAACATTACAAAAACATGAATGCATGCAACATGCAAAGGTATGGTCACAACTCCATAATTTATAGAGTCTACAGTACTGAGGATAGAATACCTCATCTAAATGCATAAGAAATACTCAAAAATAATCTATAGAACAATTTTTGTGAATAAAAATACTCCTAAAAAGGTTCTGTCTATAATTCCATTTTTCCAGAGGCAAAAGTGTGAAACAAGGCCTCCATAATAAAGGTCTCATTTTTCTGAATCCATAGACACCAAATTTGTATTTTTCTGATATGTGGAACAAAAGTTATTGAATTTCTAAGTTAAATACCAAATCAGTCTATTTTTTCTATTTAAACGAAATAGTCTGGCGACGTGGCATTTTCCTATTGGCTGATACCGGTTCGGCCGGATCGACTGCTGCGAGCCGTCAGATTTAAGTGAGGTTGGACGGATCAGATCAGCCGTACCCTTTCGCTTAAGTGATCTAATCTTAACCGCTAGGATCTGATCGAACGGCTGCTAAGCGTCTCGCCGGAGACTGGCGGCGCTAACGACAGCGCGCGGCGGTGGAGCGTCGGCCGATGGGGTTCTGGCGATTCCACGAGGGCTGGGAGACCGTGGACACGTACCAGAGGTCAGGGAGGTCGCGGCGGTCTCGATGGAGGTTACAGTGGCGAGGGGGGTGCTCGGGCTTGGCCTGGATCCCTCGCCGGAGTTGCGGTTGCCGGCGGAACTCTCGGCTCAGCGACGAAGATGAAGACCTGGGGCTCAAACCAACCGGCAAAGAGGTCAGCGAGGTGCGCAACCGTCTGCACGACCTAGTAAAGACCAAAAAGGGGCGGCGGGGAAACCTACCCTTACCGGAGAAGGCGACTGACGGCGGCGGCAGAGGAGTTCGCCGGAATCGTCCGTGTCGTCGACCTGGGGCAAAAGAAAACGCGTGGCTCGGTCAGTAGGTGCGCCAGGAGATGGGGAAATAGATGGGACCAACAGGAGGGCGCCGAGCGGCCTGGGCTCACCGGAATCGTCGCCGGAGTTCGTCGGACTGCGGCGGTTCGAGCTCGAATTTAGGGGAGCCTAGGGGCTCTCCGGGGTGGTGTCTGGGGGGAAATGATGAGGAGGGAGAGGGGGTTTAGTAGGGGTAATCGCCGGGGCATTTAATCGCGAGAAACTGACGGAATCGAATCGATTCGAAAATGGCCGAAAGGGAGAGGTCCATCATCGGCAGTGAAGACGACGAGGTGACGTGGGCGTGGGGCCAGCTTGTCAGCGAGAAGGAGTAGAGACGGGGGGGGGGGGGGGGTGGGAAAAGACAGAGAAGGGGAGAGGGAGTGGTCCGGGTGGGCTGTTGCCTATTGGGCTAGAATGGGCCAAAATGCTGCAGCTGCTGCTGTTTGAATTTTCCCTCCTTTTCTTTTTCTAATTCAGTTTTCTCCAAAACTTTTGATTTAATGGTTCAAATTGATTCAAACCAATTTGTGAAAATTTGTAAAAACTCAAACTAGGTTTTTAGGGTATTATAAAACATATTTACCTACTATTTTAATCCAAAGTACTCACTTGGACTTAATAGGTAATATAGCATTTTCTTTGGTTCCATTTTCATAAATTCCTAACCATAGCCCAAAATTGCACCAGATTTTTGGAGGGCATTCTAAATGCAATGCAAAAACATGCCATGATGATATGAGTGCAATGATGATGATTTCAGATGAAATTTTGGGATGCTACAAATCTAACCCCCTTAAGATGAATCTCGCCCTCGAGATTCGGGTTGGCTAGCAAATAGGTGAGGGTGATCTCTCCGAAGTTCATCTTCTCGCTCCCAGGTTGCTTCTGATTCGGTGTGATGGTTCCACTGCACTTTGCAGAATTTGATGGTCTTGGTACGGGTAATTCTTTCTGCAGTCTCCAGAATCTTAATAGGTTTCTCTTCATAAGTGAGATCATTATCTAGCTTAACTTACTCCAATGGTATAGTGTCTTTCAATGAAGTTTCTTCCATCTCTGGGTGACACTTTTTCAGCTGACTAACATGGAATACATTGTGAACTGCTGACAAAGATTCTGGTAATTCTATCTCATATGCTACTTCTCCTTTGCGACTCAAAATCTTGAAAGGCCCTACATAGCGTGGTGCTAGTTTCCCTTTGATTCCAAACCTCTTCACACCACGAAGTGGTGATACCCTGAGATAAGCTCTATCACCAACCTCGTAGGTAACCTCTCTACATTTGGATCAACATAGCTCTTTTGCCGAGATGGAGCTACCTTTAGCCTATCTCTTACCATCTTGACTTTCTCCTTGGCCTCTTTGATTAGGTCTGGCCCGAACAAATTTCTTTCTCCTACTCCATTCCATAACAATGGTATAGTACACTTCCTTCCATAAAGGAATTCAAATGGAGCCATTTCTATGCTTGATTGATAGCTGTTATTGTAAGAAAACTCTGCGTACGGTAGACTTTCATCCCAACTGGATCCATAATCTAACACACATGCTCTCAGCATATCCTCTAATATTTGATTGGTCCTTTCTGTCTGCCCATCTGTTTGCGGATGAAATGTTGTGCTGAATTCTAACCGAGTTCCCAGTGACTCGTGAAGTTGTCGCCAAAAGTGTGAAGTGAATTGAGTCCCTCTGTCAGATACGATACTCTTAGGTACCCCATGATAACATATAATTCTATTCGTGTAAATCTTGGCTAACTTTGCGCTTGTATAAGTGGTCTTTACTGGTATGAAATGGGCCACTTTTGTTAAACGATCAACGATAACCCATATGGAATCGTATCCAGATCTAGTCCTCGGTAGTCTAGTGATGAAATCCATACCGATTTTATCCCATTTCCAATCAGGTATTGGTAGCGGTTGCAATAGTCCTGCCGGTTTTTGATGTTCTGCCTTTACACGACTACACACGTCACATAGAGCAATATGTTCTACTATATCTTTCTTTAGATTATTCCACCAAAATCTTCCCTTAACATCCATATACATCTTGGTGTTGCCAGGGTGAATTGAATATGGTGAATTGTGAGCTTCTCGTAAGATCAACTTCTTAAGTTCCGGATCCTGTGGAACACAGATATGTTTTTCGTACCATAAGATTCCTTGTTCATCTACATGGAATCCTTTTGCCTTTCCTTCACTAACTTTACTTTTGATTTCATCCATTTCCTTGTCCAACTTTTGGGCCTCTTGAATTCTATCCATTAGTGTGGGCTGCACGTCCAAGGATGCAAGGTACCCTTCAGGCACAATTTCGAGCCTCAGCTCTCTAAATTGAGCACACAACTCCTCCGACAATTCTCCTTTGTTGAGGCCATTCACATAGACCTTGCGGCTTAATGCATCAGCTACAACATTTGCCTTTCCAGGATGGTATTGTAAACTTAAGTCATAGTCCTTGATGAGTTCTAGCCATCTTCTTTGTCTCATGTTGAGCTCTTTCTGCGTAAAAATATATTTCAAACTCTTGTGATCAGTGAACATCTCACAACGTTTTCCCATAAGATAATGCCTCCATGTTTTCAGTGCATGCACAACTGATGCCAACTCTAGATCATGAGTAGGATAATTTACTTCATGATTTTTGAGTTGCCTTGATGCATAGGCTACAACTTTACCTTGTTGCATCAGTACACCTCCCAGTCCTTGGTGAGATGCATCACAATAGACTTGAAAATCTTTCTCAAGATCTGGCAAACATAACACTGGTGCTGACACCAGTCTCTTTTTCAATTCCTGAAAGCTGGTTTCACAAGCTTCGGTCCAATTAAACTTCTTCTCCTTCTTTAGCAGATCAGTCATGGGCTTTGCAATCTTAGAGAAATTTTCAATGAACCTCCGATAGTATCCTGCCAGACCAAGGAAACTACGGACTTCTTTAACTGATTTAGGAGGTTCCCATTCTGTCACAGCTGCCACTTTTGCTGGATCAACAGCTATACCACTTCTAGATACTATGTGTCCAAGAAAATCTACTTTGTTCAGCCAGAATTCACATTTACTGAACTTGGCATAAAGTTTATGTTCCCTGAGTTTCTCTAGAATCAGGCGTAGATGTTCCTCATGTTCTTTGTCGCTTTTGGAATATACCAATATATCATCGATGAATACCACTACGAACTTGTCAAGGAATTCCATGAATACTTTATTCATCATGTTCATGAAATAGGCTGGTGCATTAGTTAATCCAAACGGCATCACTATATATTCATACAACCCGTATCTAGTGGTGAATGCAGTCTTGGGTATGTCATGTTCTCTAATCTTGAGTTGAAAGTATCCTGATCGGAGATCAATTTTTGAGAACACACATGCACCCTCTAGTTGATCGAAGAGATCATTTATTCTAGGCAGGGGGGTACTTATTCTTTATGGTCACTTCATTAAGTGAACGATAATCTATGCATAGTCTCTGGCTTCGGTCCTTCTTCTCGACGAACAAGACTGGTGCTCCCCAAGACGATGAACTTGGTTGGATAAATCCCTTTTTCAGTTGTTCTCCTAATTGCTTCTTAAGTTCTTTTAACTCGTCAACTGACATCTTATAAGGTCTCTTTGCTATAGGCCCTGTTCCTGGCAGTAGGTCTATTAGAAACTCCACGTCCCTATCTGGTGGCATGCCAGGTAATTCCTCGGGGAACACATCTGAATATTCCCTCACTATTGGCACATCATCTAGGCTAACCCCCTTAAGAGAATTAACCTTGCTCCCCTTGGGTTCAAAGTTAGACTTGAACCTGATCCTTTTCTTTTCTGGGGTGGTGAGCATAACAGTTCGCTTGGCACAATCAATCACTCCTTCATAACGGGTCAACCAGTCCATTCCTAATATGACATCTAATCCTTGGGACTCTAGGATTATTAAACTAATCGGGAACTTGTGTTTTCCAATTTCTAGGATGATCTGTCGGCACCCTGAATTTACTATCATTTCTCCACCCGGAGAACTTACCTTAATAGGACATCCAATAGTTTCAGTGGTGAGTCCGTTTTTGATTACAAATGCTCTTGAAATGAATGAATGCGATGCGCCAGTATCGAAAAGGATAAGTGCGGAAAAGGCATTAATTTTGAACTTACCGATCATGACATCAGATCCTTCTTGGATTTCCTCCACATTAATGTGATTCACATGGCCCTTTTGGAATGGGTTTGGCTTAGCCCCATCAGCCTTCTTTTTTGGGCATTCATTAGCATAGTGTCCCGTCTTCTTACACTTGAAACATTCCACCTGACTGATGTCTTTCTTTGCTAGCTGACTGTGATGGTTCTGACCATTTTGGTTCCCATGGCCATGATTACTGTGATTGTTCCTGAATCCACTTTTGTTGTGCCCACAATGATTGTTTCCATCATGGTTGTGGTTGTTACGATGGTTGTTATGATTCCCATTCTTGTGGAATCCTGAGCTCCCACTCCCTTCCCCATGAGGGCGCTTGTGAGGAGATCCTGGTCCAAACTTATCGAAATGGTGCTTCCTCTTTCTACCCTCCACTAGCTTCATCTTGTTTTCCAGGATGGTAGCTTTATCACATAAAGATTGATAAGTTGGAACATATGCAACAGATAGTTGCATAGCAGTTTCATCATTCAGCCCATCCAGGAATTTCTCCTTTCTCTTTGCATCAGTGTCAACATCGTCGGGTGCATAACGTGACAAATTATTGAACTCTTCGATGTATTCAGAGATGCTACGGTGGCGTTGCTTGAGGTTATGGAACTCCTTTTTCTTCAATCCCATTATTCCAGCAGAAATGTGAGTGGTGCGAAACCCATCTTCAAACATTGCCCAAGTCACTTCCTCAATAGGGTGGGTAATTTGGAAATTATCCCACCAAGCAGCTGCATGACCTTCCAACAAGTGTGCTGCAAATTTGACTTTTTCAGCATCTGTGCACCCAACCGTGGCTAGGTCCTTATTCACAGAGCGTAACCAATCATTTGCTACCATGGGGTCTGAGGTACCTGAGAACTTGGCAGGTCTCAGCCTTAGAAATCTGGTCAGCATATCCAAAGGTGGTGGATTGTTCTGGTTGTTATTGTTATTATTGTTGTTCTGGTTCTGGTTCACCATGAATTGAGTCATCATTTGCATCAATTGGGTATGTGCAGCCATCATCTGCTGCATTCCATTGTCATTGTCATGGTTATCCTCGTTGTTGCGTCGGGGAGGCATCTGTGGGTTTAGTAAGGATAAGTAATGATAGATAACCCAAATAAAACAACAATTCAGACAAACAAGCACATGCAAGTTCCAACATCACAACAATAACAGAGTCTGCAAAGATAACATACTAGCATAGTCACCCACAAGTCGGTATGACTTCAACAACTCAATAATAATAAACGAAAGGTAGATGGAACAGTATCACTACTCCTCCATGTCGACTTCCTCCTCCACTAGAGCAAGTCCTGCTGATGCGAATCCTTCCTTGTATTCCTCCAAGCTGGTAGTCCGAGTATCGATCTTTGTCTGTAGCTCTCTCTTCTGTGTGCATAGCCTCTCTATCACCTCGTGATCCGCTTCCAGCTCAATGTTCTGTAGCTCTAACTCGGTCTCCAAGTCTCTAATCTTCTTGTTCTTCTCCTGAACTCTTTTCTCTTGGTTCTTGAATTTCTTATCTTGGTCTTCAAACTTCTTCTCCATTTCCTTGATTCGATTTTCCTGTCCCTGGAAGTCCTTGTCCTTCTCCTTGAGTTGGACCCGTAGTTCATCGTTGCTAAGCATCAAATTAGTCCTATCAGTATCAAGGTGTCTAATGAGGCTCTCTAAGTCCTGGAGGTAGTGTCGCACAGGCTTGATAGACTCCTTAGTGGCCTCGTCCAACACAATAGGCTCTCCTTCCTCGTTGCGCCTCCCAAAGAAATGGAAGTAGTGGCTCTTGATCTCAGAAGAGTGACGTCCACATAGGCGTCCCAACAACTCCTGCATAGCGACGTCAAGGCCCCTCTCCATGTCATCATGGAGTATCTTGAAGGTAATCTCCCTAGTTTGGGGCTCCGTCTCACGTCCTGGCTGAGTAACTTTAAATCCCTATAAGTCCTTCCTCTGAAACTTCCGCAGCTGAAGGCCCTGAATGGTAGGGATTGGAAGAGTGAGCACTTGGACTAGCTCCAATAGGCGAGTCCCAAAGCGAGTCCCCTTGAAATCCTTGGCCGTGCTGTAGACAAAATTCGGCATCTTTTGCATAGTATGGAGAAAATTAGTAACACAATAGAGAAGGAAAATACAAGTCACAAAATAAAAGAGAGTTCAACAACCAAAACATTCCAAGTAGCAATACATTAATTCAACTTAAGCACTCAAGGTTCCAGACATAACTTTATTTTTGCCATACCACATAGGTTGGTATGGTCAACGCCAAGGGTGGTGGTCCAACTAATATCTCACTCCTTCTTAACCAAGGTGGCAATCAGGGCATCCTTGGCAGAAATCTGCTTGTCTTGGTCACATAGCTCCAATGCTAGGCCTATGATATCCTTACTTAGGCGTTTCACAGTGGCCTTTGAGTCTTGGGCCAGACGCTTCTCCTCCTTGAGATCCTCCTGAGTATTGAGCATTCTATACTTGAGTATCTCCCAAGTTCCTCAATAGCTCTCCATGCAGCATTCCTTGCAGAGTCAAAGAATGACGGGTGCATCTCAGAGTTGGTGAACATGCAAAATCCCGTACTCTTGAGATCATCCTCCTTGTTCTTGTACAAGTGGAGTTGCACCCACCAATACTCTTGTCCTTCATCTATCACAGGAAATCCCTTGTACACGGCTTCACCATTCATCCCCAAGCCAAGCATGAGGTTCTTGAGCACATTGGGAAATTCTATCTCGCACTCCAAGGTCATAGTCATCAGTGGTCCCTTCTTGACAGATTCATTGATGGTGGACATCTAAAAAAATAGATGAGAAGGATGATTAAGAAAAGTTTTACGAGATGAAAAGACAAGTGTAAAGTTGGAATATAGAGTTTTCCTAAGGGTTTTCCTTAGTCTAATCCATTCTAGGGTCACGATCCTACAGGCAACACAGTGCTCTGATACCATTTGTAAGATCTCACCATGATAAGGTAAGAGCCCTGTGATTGCAGTGCTAGTCCCTGGATCGAAATGCTAGCACCCACAGTTTAAGATGAAGTACACAGAAACAAAGGTCATTATTACATCGCACATCCAGGAATTAATAGTTCTTACAACTCACTTAGCCCAAGGCTAAGACACATGTTCACATAACATATAATAATAGAGTCCTTAGTCTTCATGTGCCACAGGCAAGCATGTCGAGTGTAGACTCGCAACCCTACTCATCATCAGAGTAACCTGCAACATAATAAGTTACAGCCACAAGGGTCAATACATTTGGAATTGTATTGGCAAGTGATACCAAAGATACTTAGTATAATCCAACAACTACATGAATATATGGCTAAGTGGGGTTATGGCTGGCTTTGCTAAAATAGTTTAACTTTTACTTTTTGAAGAAGTTTTTCATTCAAGCTATAAGACACCAATGATAGACATCACTGAACCTTTATCCCTGTTCACCCACAAGTTTTAACTTAGAGAAATTTGGATGAGGAGATTATTGAACTACTTCACTGTCTTGAGGCTCAGAAGTTGTCCATAACCGGGGACACGGCTAAGTACTTAGTTTTACCCTCTCGAGAGGTGGTGCACTTTCCCCACAAGACTCGACATGCATCGAGACAAGACCTTTCAGAAGCAATCCCTCAGAACACCACGGACGCGTTCCATCCTATCATCACTACCACCCTCTGTCCGCCTGGTTGAGTTCTTGCAACTTAGTTAGTCAAGGCAGAGCCCATATGCCATGTGGTTGCACTGGAAGCTTCATGACAAAAATGTCTCCAATCTCTTTATTCCTGGGTGGCCATCCACAAGTGTGATACATCAGCTGACCATAGACATGGCCCCTGAGTAACCACTCAACATAATCCAAGCAAGTTCCAATCCACCCAGGTGTTTCATTAATAATAGTTGTTTTCTTAGTTAAACAAAAATAATATCATTCCATATTATCTTGATATGTATTTTCCACCCACAAATTCTACTAGCATAGCTAAGCATTCTAGCATACAAAGTCCTTTGACCAGAGGATACTACCAAGATATAATCTATATAGCATAGAATAGTATAGCAATATAGGAATAATTCTATCATGTCAAGATCTACCAAAATATCACTAGTGCAACAGTGAAAATAATAGGACATGGGATGAAATATCACTTGCCTTGGTAGCTAGGGGAATAGGTACAATCCTCACAGCAACAAACTTCACAATCCACACAAACTACACAAGATCAAAACAACAATAATAATTCAATCAATAAAACATTACAAAAACATGAATGCATGCAACATGCAAAGCTATGATCACAACTCCATAATTTATAGAGTCTACAGTACCGAGGATAGAATACCTCATCTAAATGCATAAGAAATACTCAAAAATAATCTATAGAACAATTTTTGTGAATAAAAAACTCCTAAAAAGGTTCTGTCTATAATTCCATTTTCCAGAGGCAAAAGTGTGAAACAAGGACTCCATAATAAAGCTCTCATTTTTCTGAATCCATAGACACCAAATTTGTATTTTTCTGATATGTGGAACAAAAGTTATTGAATTTCTAAGTTAAATACCAAATTAGTCTATTTTTTCTATTTAAACAAAATAGTCTGGCGACGTGGCGTTTTCCTATTGGCTGATACCGGTTCGGCCGGATCGACTGCTGCGAGCCGTCAGATTTAAGTGAGGTTGGACGGATCAGATCAGCCGTACCCTTTCGCTTAAGTGATCTAATCTTAACCGCTAGGATCTGATCAAACGGCTGCTAAGCGTCTCACCGGAGACTGGCGGTGCTAACGACGGCGCGCGGCGGCGGAGCGTCGGCCGATGGGGTTCTGGCGATTCTACGAGGGCTGGGAGACCGTGGACACGTACCAGAGGTCAAGGAGGTCGCGGCGGTCTCGATGGAGGTTACGGTGGCGAGGGGGGTGCTCGGGCTTGGCCTGGATCCCTCGCCGGAGTTGTGGTTGCCGGCGGAACTCTCGGCTCAGCGACGGAGATGAAGACCTGGGGCTCAAACCAACCGGCAAAGAGGTCAGCGAGGTGTGCAACCGTCTGCACGACCTAGTAAAGACCAAAAAGGGGCGGCGGGAAACCTACCCTTACCGGAGAAGGCGACTGACGGTGGCGGCAGAGGAGTTCGCCGGAATCGTCCGTGTCGTCGACCTGGGGCAAAAGAAAACACGTGGCTCGGTCAGTAGGTGCGCCAGGAGATGGGGAAATAGATGGGACCAAGGGGAGGGCGCCGGGCAGCCTGGGCTCACCGGAATCGTCGCCGGAGTTCGTCGGACTGCGGCGGTTCGAGCTCAAATTTAGGGGAGCCTGGGGGCTCTCCGGGGTGGTGTCTGGGGGGAAAATGATGAGGAAGGAGAGGGGGTTTAGTAGGGGTAATCGCCGGGGCATTTAATCACGAGAAACTGACGGAATCGAATCGATTCTAAAACGGCCGAAGGGGAGAGGTCCATCATCGGCAGTGAAGACGACGAGGGTGACGTGGGCGTGGGGCCAGCTTGTCAGCGAGAAGGAGTAGAGACGGGGGGGGGGGGGGTGGGAAAAGACAGAGAAGGGGAGAGGGAGTGGTCCGGGTGGGCTGTTGCCTATTGGGCTAGAATGGGCCAAAATGCTGCAGCTGCTGCTGTTTGAATTTTCCCTCCTTTTCTTTTTCTAATTCAGTTTTCTCCAAAACTTTTGATTTAATGGTTCAAATTGATTCAAACCAATTTGTGAAAATTTGTAAAAACTCAAACTATGTTTTTAGGGTATTATAAAACATATTTACCTACTATTTTAATCCAAAGTACTCACTTGGACTTAATAGGTAATATAGCATTTTCTTTGGTTCCATTTTCATAAATTTCTAACCATGGCCCAAAATTGCACCAGATTTTTGGAGGGCATTCTAAATGCAATGCAAAAACATGCCATGATGATATGAGTGCAATGATGATGATTTCAGATGAAATTTTGGGATGTTACAATAAGGATTATCATCTCCCTACCATATACCCAATGCGCCTCTTTGCGGTAACTCGAACTCAACTCTTCTTTATTGCAAGTTACTTGCCCCGTTACATGTTTTGGTTTTGTACCAAGTATGTGTTTGTATTTGTTGTGCCTCATGCTTGCTTTTTTTTGTATTCAAGTATGTCTATGTGTTTGGCACATCATTTACTTGTATGTTTTTCTTTGAGCCTCTAATGCATCTTGATGATATCTTTTTTGGCTCTTTACGAGTGATTAATGGAACATCCCATTTTGGGAGAGTGATATGCCTCGCGCATCTCTCATACCTTAAAATGTGTGTACATGAGTACTACCACTTAGTATTGATATTGCAAGCTTATCTAGTCACTATGTGGTGTGTCATGCTCATGAGAAATTCAAATTCTAAATGTTCATTAATTATCTCTAGTTGAGGTTGTTTTTTCCTCTTATTAAGAAAAATTGAATACCACATTATGGGGGAGTAATATGCTTCTTTTGCATATCACAATCCTAGGAAATGTGAACATATGAGGTGGTGCCACTTAGAGTTGATATTGTTTATTATCTTGTATCTAGGTGGCATGTTAGCTCAAACAAGGTCCTAATTTTTGTTAGAAGCTTTTATTGCTCGTCTTTTCGGTCTTTGCTTGAGTAAGAAATTCTTGGTGTGGCCTTCCTCAAATGCATATCTTTATATCTTATTTGGGAAACCATTTGCTTCAAGTTATTATAATCATTGCTTTGCATGATTGTGTGACTAGTTGAAGCTATCAATAATCTCTATCTTTGCATAGTGCTTAATCTTTTTATTCCTACCCTATGCTTTTTATTGTGAAGATGTATCTTTAAATATCCGTGCAATATACCACCGGAAATAAATTCCAATACACTCATTTTCTTCGACAATTGATATACTTGGGTGTGGTAGCATCTGTGGATCATCTTCACCTTGGATTTCACCTCCTATGGCCTTTTTTTTCTTTACAAAATTTTTTGTGGCTCCCATTGTCTTCCTTGGATTTTGAACATCTCTTTGATGGTGTTTTTGATTATTATCAAATGTGCTTTTAGTTTAAGATAAACCTTTTCTTCTCGGAACCTTGTGCCATTGTGAAAAATGTTAAGGGTTCGGATTATTTGTTGAAACCTTGCTCTTTTGGGAGTTTGTTATATCATTCTTTCTTCTCTATGTTATTTGCTTGAATGAGATAAATCTTTGAGCATTTATGTTTTTATCTCATCTTTTATGCTCAATAGTTTTTGCTTGGTTCATTTGTTGAACTTTGTTGAATAAATCTTGTGTTGATTTGATTCTTTGATATAGTTTGGACAACAAATGTGTTTTGTCACACCTTGTATGCCTACTTGAATTTTTTGGTGTTTTGTGCAAATTATATATTCATTGGTTCTTGAAAATCTCGTGCATGCATGTTTACTAAATGTATATCTTATATCATATTTTGCTTTCTTTAATCCAATATATAGGGTATACTCCATCAAATCCTTAAACGGCTATGATGTGCATGAAATTCAAATTTCATCTCTAAATATGCACATATTTTTATGGAGTATGTCCTATGTGTTGTGGTTAGTCTAACCACTTTGGACCCAATAAGTTTGGGAACCAAGATGTACTTGACTGTTGTTTTAGGTACATTGGAGACGCAATGGATGCTTGTCTTATCTATAAGGAACGTGTTGCCACCACATGATAATTGGAGCCAAGCTAGGATGATCGAAGAATTCTTATCTACTACATCATACCATTGCTATCTCAGTAACAAGTATCTTATTCATGCATACTATTCTTCCATCCAATCTCTTGTAGGTTGCATCTTGGCATGAATTTATTTGTTTGTAAATGTTGCGGTTCTTGCAAGGATCCTTGAAAGACTTTTCTATCCTTATTGCTTATGTGAGTAATTTGAGATGATGCATATAAAGGGGAGTATATAAAATCATGTTCATGATTCACCAATCCCAAATATGCCTTCTAGAAATTTGTTGCATATCAATTCCTCAAGGTACTCTCATGTGCAATATTGTTGAAATTGCATTGAATCCTTCCTTTTGATACTTGTTGCCTTTCTCAAAATATCCCGACTAGCATTAGTTCCCTTAGTGCTAGTTGTGATGTTTTTGAGGTTTTTCTTTTTCTTTGGTGAAGTTCTTTGATATACCATGAGAGAAAATAGAGCCATGGGCTATATATGCACTTAAGCAAAATATCATTTTTTGGTATATCTTATGACTTCCTCTTGGATATCATGTTTCCTTATTTTTATCGACCTCTTATGTGTGGATGTTTCTTTGTGGATTATTCTCATGTTTTTCCACTTAGAAACTTATATACACAAGGGTGTTAATCTCTCGCCTTGATATCCTCGCCTTTTGCTAACCATCTCACTTATCCGCTTAGTTTTTAATGGTTTTGGTAAGGTCTTGATTTATGAGTGCTCGGTTTACTTTTATTGCATCTTCGCGCACTCATATCTCATATTTGGTTTCTTTTGGACTTAAGCTTGTCTTTACAAGTGTATTGATTTATATCTATACTCCTTATATCTTGGTTGTGTTCTAAATGATATAGAGGGAGTGAGGATTCCATGTTTGTGCATATTTTATTCAAATAAAACAACTATTTTATGCATGAACCTTGGGGAGCCTCCTTATCTCATTTAGAGCACTATTTGTCCATTTGATTATTTAGATCTTTTGATTGCTTACTTCATCCGTTGAAGTTTCTTCGCCTTGTTATCCTTTTAGCAATATTTGATCCTCAATATAGTTGATTTCCTCCAAGTATTCGTCATTGGATATGTGCATATGATTTCACTCATATTATGAGTAATGCACACCTTGGGAGGAACTTGAACTATATTGGCCTTCTAACTTTGTCATCCATTTTGGCACTTGTTGTCAATGGGGGAGAAGTTTAGAGGGTTTTAAGGGAAATGGTTTTCTACTTAAGATTGATTTGTTCTTAAGTGTTTGCCTTTCATGCATTTCCTCTTTATTATGTATTGCATGGTTGAATATATAGTGGAAACTCTCCCAAAGGTTATGCTTGACAATGTATGCAATGAAATTCAAGTTCATCACACGTGCATATATTGTGGGGGATTTTTCTCTATATATGTTGGTTCTACTCACATCTCTTGCATTAGTTGTAGTTTGTGTGAGTAGAATTGGTTTTGATATGGGCTAGTATCTTTGTGTTACTTAACCATATCAAATACAACCTCTTGTATACTACTTATTCTCGGATAAGTTGCTTACTTGTTTCTAATATTCATTATATAAACCCTCTTGTTGTGATTGTCATCAATTACCAAAATGGGGGAGATTGAAAGGGTAATTGCCCCTATGTGTGGTTTTGGTGATTAATGACAATCTCTATGTACTAATGTTTTCGTTGAGTTTTATATGAAGGAATATTCCATAGGTCATGCTTGTAGTCTATATGTTGGATTCAAGTATGGATGCCATGAAGATAAAGATATACCTTGAGTTTTGGCATCAAGATCATCAAATTGAAGATAATAATATGATATTGAGATGGAGCATGAGAAGATACTTGGTTAACCAATGCAAAGAGTGAAGAGTGATTTCAAGTTGGTCAACACATGACGCAGAAAGAATATACCACATGGATCTTATGGTATGGTAAGCCTTGTCATTTATGCATCATGAACTAACCCATTATATATGTGCCTTTGTGTTTTCTATATGGGATAGGTATCTTTCCATGGGCATGCTTCAAAAGTAAAGATCTCATATAGCCCATGAGAGGATGACATCAAGTGGTGACCGTCATGAAAGTTTGAGAAGGGCAAGTTCAAGATAAGCATCTCGAGAAGATCATTTGCTTGAAGCTTGCCGTCCATATTGGTGATAATGGACATGCGAATACGTGTCTTAATGAAGATATCCCATAGTGGTGTATGGGGGAGCAAATTATGAGTCTTCACGAAGCAACAATGATCAAGTGGTGCATTCCGGCTTGGATGGAGCTTGAAGCGTTGTCATCAAGATCAAGCGGGATGCGCAAGGGAAAGGTATGGCCTTGCTTGGTTTTCCTTTTACCAGTCTCAAGGTGGTTGTTGGGAGACCGGGTTATAGGATAGATAGCCGCACTATTAAGAGGGGCTTTCAGTTGGGTAACTTGATCACATCGTCGTAGGGAGCTCAATCCTTGGCATACTTTGCATCTTCCTATTTTGTTGCTTCTTGGTATTTTCTCTATGTGAGGTTCTTGAGCTTGTTTCTAGCTCTTCAACAAGCCCAAGTTCATCAAAAACGGAATTCGTATGCATCTTATATGGCGTTTTTGAGTTTGAAGGTTTTACAGGTTCTTCTTATTGGGAGGCTCCATACCTTTCCTCATTTGGTTCTATCTTCCTATGTTGTACTATGATGTTTTCATGCACCATATTGTAGAGCTTGTTGTCCTCGTCAAAACAAGCCCAAGATCATCAAAATCGGAGTCCGGATGCAAAATTTATTGTGTTTTTCGTGAAGTCTGTTTCATCCCGGTTGTGGATCCGGTTCAACCGAGCCCCACACCGGACGGTCCGGTTCCAGCTCCGGTAGACCGGATCTCAGACCGGATTTTCCGGTTTTCGCGACCGAGTCTATTCTGGGTTGGCAAACAGAGGTATTTCGGTTTGTAGGTCGGTCCTCCGGCCTAGGGACCGAGTTTTCCCGGTTCTGGGGCCGGTCCAACCGACTTTGGAACCGAGTTTTCGCTGTTTTCTCTCCAACGGCCATATTTGCTTTTCCCTATAAAAGGAGGTTCTTCCCACAATGTTTTTGGGTGTTCTTGACCACGAAATTGACCTCCATTGTTGAACCTCTTGAGCTTGCTTCCTCTCCCTTCCCTCCTATGATTCTTGTATCTTTTTGAGGGCTTTGGAAAAGGAGATCTAGATCTACAATCCCCACCAATCAATTCCTCCTCTAAGTGAGGGGAACCCATTGGATCTAGATCTTGGAGTCATTTTTTGACTTTCACCATTGTTCTTCCTCTCTAATTCCTCCCTAGCACTTGTTGCTTTGGTGGGATTTGAGAGTGAGGGATTTGAATGCCCCTGGTGTTCTTGCTTTGCATTCTTGCATAAGTGTTGAGCTCTCCACTACGATTTGTTCGAGTGAGGGACCGTGAGCTTGTTGCTCTTGGAGGATGACCTCCTAGTTGGCTTGGCGGTTGGTGCCACTGTGTCCTCTTCGTGGAAGATTGTGAAGAGACTCGGGCTTCTCCTTCGTGGAGCTTGTGAACTGGTTGTGGTGCTTGCCATCTCCAGAGTGGAGGAAAAGCTAGCCATAAGGAAAGGGCATATTCCTTCGTGGGATAGACTCGGAGAAGAAGGCGAGTCTTCGTGGCGTTGGGAAATCCTTTGTGGAATCCCACACCTCTCCAACGTGACGTACCTTACTTGTAAGGGAACACGAGAATACATCTTCGTCTCCGCGTGCATCGGTTATCTCTATACCCGAGCTTACTTTCCTTGTGATAGCCATCGAGCTTGAAGTACTTATATCTTGCTTATCACTTGTGGTATTTATCTTCTGCTATCTTGCTTAGCTTATCTTGTTGTCGGTGCACTTAGTTGAGCCTAGTGTATTTAGGTTTTGTGCTTGTAAAATAAACGTTAGTTTAATTCCGCATTCTATCAAGCCAAAACCGTAATAGTTTTGAAATTGCCTATTCACCCCCCTCTAGGCGACATCTCTATCCTTTCAGTATTAGATACTCGGCGGTAGCCTAATAAGATGATCCCTGTTAAAATAACAACGATTGTGTTCCCCCTTAGTGTGCACCTGTAAGAAAGTTCTTCGGTATGAGGCGATCCAAGGTACATGCCTGGGTGTCAGACATATCTACGTTCGCATATAGTGGGTGTAAGCCATGTTGCACAACAAATACACTAAGGTTAAGTTGGCGAGCCTAGAATGTGCAGACATGGCCTCGGAACACGGATGGTCGAAAGATCGAGCATGAGTCGCATGAATGATGTGACCGACGTTTAGAGTCCACCCTTGAACCCACATTGATGGTCGTGACGATCGGGGGATATATGGCTGATAGGGGTCGTGTTATCACTAGGAACCCTTTTGGGGATAGGTGTTTCTGAGTGGAGTTATTATTAACTCATTTAATTATAAACTTAGTCTAAATTCCTTTTTGCAATTACAAATGAAGAAAATGGTTCTTCCCGAGATTACCTTTCCTATCGACGATTGGTTAAAAGGAGAAAAGCTCAAGTTAGATGGATCCAACTTTTCTGCATGGGTTGTGCGCCTGTTTGATCTCCTTGGTGAGAAAAATGTAGCTGACTACATGACCTGCGAGATGTATTTGGAACCACCCTATTCTCATGAGACCCAGGAGCAGCGGGAATTGCGCTGCCGACGTCGTGTGATGGCCACATTCATATCAGTGACGATGCGCCTCGGAATGGAGGATGGGCTATGGCCAATGGAGGGAAGTCTTAAATCCCAAGTGGTCATGGCACATCTGAGATCGCATTTCGTGGAACAAGTGCGCATGTGGGAGCATGAGCTGATGGGAGACTTCCTCTCCATTAAGATGGAGGAGAACTCATCACTGGACGACCACTTGTAGCGCATGCATGATGTGTACATGCGGCCTGCATACTTCCTGGATAGCTAGATGACGGGCTCTTTTGCAAATGGTGTTGTGCTGCGGTCGCTGCCACCAAGCTACCAAGCACAAGTCAGGACTTGCGTAATGAGGGGCGACGCGGAAACAATGGAGTTCCACCGGTTCGTGACACATCTCAGGAATATGATGGTTGAACCAGATGTCGCCCAGGTCATCAATTACAAAGGTATATATTTGATATACAGTTTTATAAATGTTATAATCTTGCAAACACATTTGCAGTGTTAAGTATATCTGATACTTGTTCTGTTTTGCTGAAAACAGGTCCTTCTGCATGAGAGGTGCTTGCTGGAGAGGAGGTGACGTTGCGTGTTGATGGCAAGCATGATGATGATGGCTGACGACACTCTCCCTCGACATTTATCACTTAGTTTATGTTTTAGGATGATGATTGTAATCAAGAGATTGTGAACTTCTTTAGTGTGTCTCACATTTTGTGAGACAGTTATTCATATGAGTTTGTAACAAACAGTTGTTCCACTTTTATGAATGATTTCTATTTGTGTTCATATCTTGTTTGATTATGTGTGAATTATCCTTATTGTTTGAAACTAATTGATAATGCATGAACATTTGTAAAATATTGAAATGCCTTTAAAATACCCAACTTAATGATATTTCATCAATGAATGAAAACCATTGTTTAAATTCAAAGTTATGCTGATAATATGTGAAAGTCATTAGATTTCTTATCACATATAAACCATGCCTAAGTTCGGCAAAATAACTCGAACACGGTGTATTACTTGAATACAAAGTGGTTAATGAATTGTTAAAAGTAAATACATATTCGATGTATTGTGTTTTAACAAAATGGTAACTATCATTATGATTGTTTAAAAAGTGTAAAGTAGTTTACCAAAGGAAACATGAATATGAAACATCTAATTACTATGATTTGATCAATAGTAATGAAATTCGACTCTATAAAGAATGGCATAAAAGAAATTGTGGAATGCAAAGCTTTTTGAACGTCAAAATGCAAAGCATCACAATGTGATATTAGATATCAAAGTGGGTGAATAGAAGGCACCAAATAAATCGTTGTAGTGTAGATGTAGAGACCATTAGTTAGAAATAGTTAGCACTCAATTAGAATTTATAGTGAACCATTTGAATTCGTAAAAGTTTTGTTGTTATACGATATAACCAAAACAATAGCGAATAAGTCCTTGTAGAGTATTCATTGGAAACTTTGAATACAAAGTCCATAGCTGAAACCAAAAGAGAAGCACAACTAGTATTGCTTGGATTTTGGTGCATTCTTGAGAAAGCTCACTTTTAGTGATATTTCTCAATTATGGAGCAAATGGAAAATAGTGTGAAACACGACGAGGATTCAAAACCTTGCATCAGAGTGTTGAGAGGCGCAACGGACAACGTTCCTGAACGATTCTCTTCACAAAGGAAATAATCAATGATATTGATCATTGTGTTTTCCCCAGCGGTGTTTTCACTACATGAAGTAGGATTCAAAATGTAACCCATATCCTGTATGGAGACATTTGTGAATCATTTGTCATGATTATTAGAATATGACATACCTACGAACTACTAAGGAAATAATGGTAAACTAAATTATGAGAAATCCTAGAAGCAAAATTCACTTGAGATTAGAAAGCAATTAGTTGCTGAGTCTCACAAGTAAAAGGGGTTACTTGAATTTTCTCAAATGACTGCAAAGCCATAGTGGAAAAGGGCATGAATGACAAAAGCACAATTTTTCGAGTACTGGATAAATTCAAATGAATTTGATTCAAAAGTGTTTAATGTCTAGAGGATTTAAAACTAGTAATAGTACTAGTATCTCATAGTAAAACTCCATGTTTGATATTTGATCAAAGGATTTTGAAGTTGTTCAAAACAGTGAGTGGATATGCAATTTGCATAAATTGAGTGGGAGCTATGAAAGTCTTCCTGAAACAATATGTGATTGTCATATTTTTGAGTGGGAGCTTATAGGAGCAATTCTTAAGTGTGTTAAGAATGTAAGTGCAAATACTTATAAATAATTATTTATAAGATGTAGAAGTTGATAATAGGAGTATTATGATATTATGTAGTATTCCTTAAGGGATTCTGAAAGGGGTTTCAGAATAGAAGTTGATTAAGGAACTGGTCCTTAATAACTCAAATTAGGAATAGTATTAAGTTGAACATCAATGGTTGAAAGAAAGAAAAAGGATGATCATCATCCACTATGTTGAGACATAGGTTTTATCTTAGTAAACCATGATGGTAACTTAGCATAATATGTGATCCAAATAAGGAACGTTTAAAAGTGATTAAGCTCGAACCATAGAACGTTGAGCTGAGTTTGTCCACAGTATCTAATAGAGAACTACAGACATGTTTTCCAAATCCATAAAGGATGACATATCTTAAAAAGTAAAGGGTTATATTATAAGGGAATATGTTGGAAACTCCTGTAAATACCGATTAAAGTCAAGTAGGAAGCAAGGTGAACAAAACATCGAAAGTTGCATAGAGTGCACTAGTGTTTCGATGAATACATTTACAATAATAGATAAGGGTACCATCTAAAGAGTTGTATAATGTTATGGCAGGGCTAGTTCGCTTTTAACAAAGAATGATGTGTCCCAGGGCACAATGCCCATGAGAAAGCCCTCGAGGTTGATCTAAAGCCATTGTAGGCTCCTGGAATCAGGCCTCGTTCTGCTACCATAGCGACGATGCATACACACAGATGCTGTCATGTGATGATAAAGTATTAATGTCAATCAAGGTGACATTAGTAAGTTGCAAAGGATTTGGGACTGTAAAGTACAGACCCAAGACTCAACCTCTTCCATGAGCAAGCATGTTCAGGGTACCGGATATATGGTGCCAATGATTAAGAACAAATGCAGCGTGTATTTGTACTCTAGTGCAAGTGGGAGACTATTGGAAATATGCCCTAGATACAAATAGTAGTAAGGACTATTATCATATTTCATATAGTTTATGATTAAGTTTTATATCATGCTATAACTGTATTGAGTGGAAACATCAATACACGTGTAATATACAAACAACCAGGGGTTCTCAGTGAAACTCTAGTCACTGGTTCATTGGTCAACAGATGATCATGTTTCCTGATCATGTTGCATTTATGCCAGTTGGAAATGGAGTCATCTCATTCCGAGAATTAGATGATGAACCAATAACCAACCTAAACATCGTGACCCGATCATGTCACGAAGTTCAAGTTATAATGATTAGAAAGGGATCCTCGTAGACTATTCCTTAGACCATGAGGCTATATCAATCATTGTCTCCTGAGAATTCTTCGATAGCATCAAACGCCACTCGGTAATACAATGGTTATAAAGGTTTGTTCAGGTATTTGGAGGAAACCGTAGAGGCAATATATGTCAAGAGAGGGATTTTTCCGTCCATGTGATGGGAAGATACTCAAGGGCCCACTCGGAGAAGTTCTATCCAATAGTTGCGTAGCATGTGATTTGATCACGGGGATATCACTTGTCGGAACGAGTCAAGTAGCATTTTTCAGTAACGAGATTGAACACGACATGGTGATGTCATTGATCAGATCTTGGGCAATGCAAGTATTGAGTGACAAAGGGAATAAGACACGACTGTCCCGGTTCAAACGACGAAAGATCTTCGTGGAACGCACAGGGGTCACATGGCCATCCAGGTCCCTCTATCGATCATTGGTGCGGGAGTGTCCCGACCATGTATGGAGTGTTCCTGAACCGTGGGGTATCAGCTTAAGGGCTTGATGATTCTTAGAGAGTGTTTATAGGATTGGTAGAATCGCCGAAGAATAGTAGAGAGAAAACCAGAAGGGTTTCGATAAGTCCGGAGGATGTCCGGAGTGGAGGTGGAAGGTGTTCCATAGCCACGGACATTGAATAATGTGTGAATGAATGTTAAATGTTGATTTAATCATTTATTCATAATTATTGAATAAAAAGAAAATCAATTAAAATGGTCAAAGGCTTAATGGGCCAATTTCTAGAGGGAGAGGGCCCATTAGGGGAAAGGAGAGAGGGAGAAGGGGCAAGGGGGCTGGCCGGCTGGGCCTAGCCCCCCGCGCGGGGCCCACTAGGGTGGCCGGTGGCCTCCCCTCCCTCTCGTCTCCTTTAGTCCCACCCCGGGACTTTGAGGGAGGTAGTACCTCCCCCCCTATATATAGTGGGGGTATTTGGCCAAATAAAATACACCAATAATCAATAAAGGTCTTCTCACTTTTGGGAGGACCTCTAATTGATATTTCTCTCTCCTCTCTCTCTCTCTCTCTCTCTCTCTCTTGACTGTGGTCCCAAGTATGGACTGCGCGAACGAGAGACATCTTCACCGCTGAGCGCCGTCGCGCTGCGGGATTCAGATCCGGGAGCTCTACTTCCGCAACTGCTGCTGGATCGGAGAAGCGGGAGTCATCGTTAGGAACCGGACGTGTGTAACTCCCCGCGAGGTGTTGCACTTGGGGCACTCAAGTCGTTGGAGCCAAGGAGCGCAAGGACTTCATCACGACCTTGAGGTCGGCTTCGGCTCATCTACATCAACCACGCTCTCCTGAGCATTGACAACGCTTTTCGGTCTTCAAGGGTAAGTTCGCGAAAAGCCCCTCCCGTTACTGTATTACTAATAGATAGGTCCTGACAGCTTTAGGGGTTTAGAGGCACAGGATAAAATTTATTGTTTTCATACGCGGAACCCCTACACCCTCTTCTATCTGTCATGTTCCCCAGCACCCCGCAGTGTTCGCGAGATCGAGAGGAACCTGGTGGCGCCCCTGCCCTCTGTCGGCGAGCATGCATGGCTACAACTGGTGTTCTTTTCACCGAGTTCATGACATGCTGAAAGTGTCGGCTGCCCCATCATCAGGGAGCGGCATCGGGTAGGGAATCTGTGGTGGGTCCACCTGCATCTTCTTGGAAGTCCAGCCCCAGGCTTCGGATCTGAACAGGTAGAGCACGAACTTCAAGTATTCGGTTTGGGTCAGCACGGCGATGGTGAAGTGGTCGCCGCGAGGGAGGACGCCGACCTCGTTGTCTCTAAAGAGGCGAGGGTGAGGGTGTGTGAGGAGCTTTAGCGACGGGCGGGTACTAGAGCCAGTGGTTGGGTGATGGTAGATGAAGTAGTCGCTCATCTTCTGCGTGATGTTTCAGGGTGGGGGGAGCCACCCGATTGCGACGCAGAGGATGAAGAGGCAGGTCGCCGTGCATATGGTTCTCGGTTCCTGGAGGAAGTCTTGGCCTTGGTCGGGCAGGCGGACGGAGAGACGGGATGGGATCGGCGGTTGAGCAGGCCATATGGAGACCTCGATGAGGCTGCCGTTGCTCGTCAGGGCTTGGGCAGTGCTGCTGTTGGTGTCGGAGCTGGTGGCGATGTATGCTGTGGAATTGACGAGGATGCAGGCGGCCACCGGCATGGGCCAATTGAGTATAGGATCGATCGCAAGGGACGGGACACGGCGCCAAAAATTGGTTGGATAAAACCCTAAATTTTACCTCGTCACATCAGAAATATCTCACAAAAGTGCTGAAAATTTTGAGAGAGCATAAGCTGTATGCCAAGCTCAACAAGTGCTCATTTTCCTAGCAGCAATTGGAATACTTGGGCCATATTATTTCTTACAAGGGTGTTGCAACTGATAGTGAGAAAACCAAGGCTATGGCAGAATGGCCCATACCAACTACTGTGACTGAACTGAGGGGATTTCTTGGTCTCAATGGTTATTATAGAAAATTTGTTCAGCACTATGGGATTATAGCAAAACCACTTACAACTCTTTTGAAGAAAAAGGCCTTCCTTTGGACTACAGAGGCACAAATAGCCTTTGATCAATTAAAGCAAGCAATGATCACTACCCCTATGCTCAGGTTGCTAGATTTCAATCAGCCATTCTGTATTGAAACGGGTGCATGTGCTTATGGAATTGGAGCAGTGTTAAGTCAACAAAACCATCCAGTGGCCTTTTACAGCAAAGCTTTGGGACCAACTAATCAAAAACTGTCCATTTCTGAGAAGGAATTCTTAGCAATTATGATGGCCATAGATAGATGGCGACCATATGTAGCAAGAGGTCCTTTTGTCATCAAAACGGATCACAAGAGTCTCTGTCATTTGGAAGATCAGGTACTGACTTCTGATTTGCAGAGGAAAGCTATGACTAAACTGGTGGGATTACAGTTTAAATTCCGGTATAAAAAAGGAGTGGAGAATCAGGTTGCTGATGCATTATCCAGAGTGGGACATATGTTTGCTCTACAAGGGGTCTCTATGGCCCAACCCATATGGTTATAGGAAATACTAAACTCTTATGCAACTGATTCTGCAACAGTGGCTAAGTTACAGAAACTGGAAGTGAACAAGGAAGTTGACCCTAGCTATACTCTGGTGAATGGTCTCATTAAATATAAAGCTAGAATCTGGGTGGGGGAAAATGCTGGGTTACAGACTAAATTGATTGAAGCATTTCATTCCACTCCAATTGGAGGACACTCCGGATTTCAGGCTACTTACTAGAGGCTCAAAAGGTTGTTCTATTGGGCAGGCATTAAACAGGCAGTGGCTAACTTTGTGCAATAATGTCAGATTTGCCAACAAGCCAAGCATGAGAATTGCAAATATCCTGGTCTTCTTAGTCCTCTTCCTACACCTGATGGAGCTTGGGATGAGGTTTCTATGGACTTCATTGAAGGCCTTCCCAAATCAAATGGGTATTCAGTTATATTGGTGGTGGTGGTGGATAGATTCACCAAGTACAGTCATTTCATTCCTCTCAAACATCCCTACATAGCAGCTACAGTGCCAGGTGTGTATTTAGCTC
The DNA here is from genome assembly GCA_910589775.1 of Avena eriantha. Classification (NCBI taxonomy): domain Eukaryota; kingdom Viridiplantae; phylum Streptophyta; class Magnoliopsida; order Poales; family Poaceae; genus Avena; species Avena eriantha. The sequence goes on along the minus strand of OU342743.1, from coordinate 127,410,563 downwards.
AAGTGGTCAAGTTACACATCATGCCAGTCACTATTACCTCTAACAGAGACAAAATATTCACAAGTAACTTTTGGAAAGAATTATTCAAACTGTGGGGAACCAAACTACAGATGTCTACATCATATCACCCTCAAACTAATGGCCAAACAGAGAGAGTGAATCAATTCTTAGAGATGTATTTGAGGTGTGATGTTCATGATTCTCCAAAATAGTGGGCAAATTGGCTTCCCTTAGCAAAATTCTAGTATAATACATCTCATCACACCTCACTGGGATGTTCTCCATTTAAATCTCTGTATGGGAAGTAACCAAATATGGGCCACTTCTTTCAACCGGCTCAGGCAACTGGTACAGACCTTCAAGCATGGCTTCAAGAAAGAAAGGAGTTCACAGTCCTACTCAAGCAACATCTTGCTAAGGCACAGTTGAAAATGAAACATGATGCTGACAAGAACAGATCCCCACAATAGTTTCAGGTGGGAGACAAAGTATTTCTCAAATTGCAGCCATATACTCAATCCTCAGTGGTCAATCGTTAGTGTCCTAAACTTTCCATGAATTTCTTTGGGACTTTTGAGATTGAGGACAAGTTGGGTCAGGCGGCATACAAATTGAAGCTACCAACCAGTAGCCTCATTCATCCAGTGTTCCATGTGTCATAGTTGAAAGAGCACATTCCTGATCATACCCCGGTGTATTCTTCATTGCCTGAACCTCTTCAGCTGGATTTTTCAGAAGTGATGCCAGAAGAAATTTTGGATCGCCGACTTGTAAAGAAAGGTAATGCAGCACTCCTTCAGGTGCTAATTCGATGGTCGGGCATTCCTCCTGCTTTTGTCACCTGGGAAGATTATGAAGCAGTCAAGCAAAGGTTTCCAGCTGCACCAGCATGGGACCATGCTGGATCTTCAGGGGCCGGTACTGTCACAACCGCACTGATGGAGTTAGGCGCGGCTGTGTCTAGGAAGCGTAAGATGAAGAAGACGCCAACGACTCGGGTGGAAAATGGGTTGTAGGGCTGGGCCTCCAGAAAGGTTGAGTAAGTTGGGCCGTGGGCCATGTAAGGGTGGTGTGGGTACGAGCATGTTATAAGCTCCACTGTAATGAATCATCGAAGCGAATGAAATCTAAATCCCCGATTCTGTCTCTTCTGTCCCCAACTCAACTTCTTCCCCACGACAAACCCAAATCCTAAATCCGTTGGAGCAATCCACGGCAAGGACATAACAGATCAGCGGGTGAGCATGCCATAGGGAAATCTCGATGAGGTTGTCGTTGCTCGTCAAGGCTTGGGCGGTGCTGAGTTGGAGCTGGTGGCGATGTACGCCGTGGAATCGACGAGGATGCAGGCGGCCGCCGACATGGCCGATTGAGTAGAGGATCGATCGCAAGGGACGGGACACGCCGGCGCCAAAAATTGGTTGGGTAAAACCCTAAATTTTACCTCGTCACGCGACGCTGCTTAGTCATGGATTCACAGGCCACATGCGCATCATGTCGTTAGTTTACGCATTGAGTCCGCTGTTCTAAAAAAAACGCATTGAGTCCGTATCGAAGTATCGAACACACGAGACCGCTTCGTGTTCCGCAGGGACGACGACGGTTCTTCCTTCCCGGACAGCGAGACCGCGCCCTGCAGGGCTAAAGGCTCCAGCTCCCACGGCGGCCCTTTCACCATCGCCTTCCGCATCCTCAAACCCCCGGGCATCTCCCGCCTCTACCTGCAGTGGCCGGGCGGCCCAAAGGAGGGCTCCTCATGCGATCTCGTGGCCGTACATCACAACCTCCTCCTCTTCAGGCTCACCTCCAACCCCGTCAAGGTGAAGGACGAGGACTCCCTGATCTGGCCGCAGGAATACTTCATGATCTACCAAGGAGGAGGATCCCCACGTGTACCCAGCGCCCTTTGCATCCTCGCGATCTTGGTATCTTGACGGCCGGCCGTGAAGAAGAAACGACATACATCATCGCGCAGCTACGCTTGAGCGAATCCAAATTGCCGGCCAGGATGGAAGCCGAGCTGTGCGTACTCTACCGCTCCAACAAGTGGAAGCTGCTACACAACCTACGCATCAAGTATGAATACCACGAGCTATCTGATTTGATCCGTTGGAGAACTGACAGGGTAATCTGTTTTCAGAACAGTTTGTGTTGGGTCAGCTACTTCAGTGGAGGCATTCTACTCTGTGACGATGTGCTACACAAACATCCAAAAATCTCCTACCTCCGGCTGCCCATTCATGACCAACATCGCCATACAGAGTATCACCGGTTTCAGGAAATGAACTGTTCTTTGCGCGTCACCGATTCTGGTTGCAAGCTCATGTTCATCTGTGTTACCCCCGAGGATGTTGACATTGTTGGCCCAATGCTTCCTGGTCCTGATTTCATCATCATCTGCCATACTTTGGGGGCACTGGGGACAGAAGAGAGCGGGCACTACAGGAAAGAACGGAGGCGCCGACGGCCAAATGTCGGGGCCGTCGGCGTAGCTGCCTCCCCCGGCCAGCCGACCAGTCCGGCCGTCGGCGTAGATGACGGTTAGGGTAGCCCTCGCCGTAGCGTGGCCGTCGGCGTAGTAGAGAGGGTTGTGCCGACGGTGGCCCTCGGCGTAGGTACAGCCCTTAGCGTAGCCCCAGTTCAGACACGGCGACGGAAACGGTGTTAGGTAGCCAGGTTGTGCCGACGGCCTCTTTGGAAAAAAATATTTGGTCTGTGCCGACGGTTAGGCTTCCAGATTTTTTTTCCATTTAATTTTAGCCATAGCTATTTTTTCTTTTAACTCATTAATTTTTTAAAAATCATAACTAAATAATTCTAATTCAAAAAAATACAATTGATATATCAAGATTTGCAGAAAAATTAGATCTATCTATCTACACTCAAATATTACATATTTGTAAACAAAAATTAAGTGAAACATAAAACATTATATATAGTTTAAAACGGGCATTAGAAATTCAAAGACGATCCAAACAATGCAAAATCTTCGCGTGATATCATATTATGTGACATAGTTAGAAGGAAAAATATCAAACTTGGTATATTGATTATGTCTCAAAAAAACCTTTACAAAATGACCTATCTCGTTCGAGGTTTCTTGGCTTTCGGGTGGAATGACCAATGTTATTTCTAGAATGAAGGCATAGTTTGTGATAATATGTTCATATTGTGCATACATGTGTATCATGGGATGGCGAACAATATTTCAGGATGAAGTTTTCCTTTTCGTCGCACCAAAAAGTCGTTTTCCATTTTTCGAGTGCAAAACATGGACGGTTTTGTAAAGTAACCGCCAAATGGCTAATTCAAAATGCTACCATCACATTTAAAAAAAATACTAGACCACCTTATATGGATAATGTCATAACAGGGTGATCTCAAACCTTTCCGTCTATCTCTGGTGAAAAAGACAAATTCCTACAGAATCGGTAGGAAGTGGGTCAGATATAAACTACAGGTACATGATCTGATGCTCATGATTTTTTACAAAAATCATTTTTAGGTTCACAATATGTTGTTTCATCAGAAATCCACTTCAATTTTAACGAGTCTCAGCCCCGAGCTAAGAATCTTTATGCGTGCCGTTTTAAACGGGTAAATGAAGTTATGATAAAAATCATGGAATAGTTTGTGATAAGTTGATATTGATATCATATTTGGATTCCTCACATTTTTATAATCAATTTAGACATATTATTTGCCGAATTCTGATTTACAGATTTAAAAATATTAATTATTCCATATTAAATAAAAAATACAAAAACATAAAATCATTATATTTTTATTTGAATTCAATAATATTTTTACTTATTCATTGTTGTTTACTTAAATAATTGCTTTTAATTTTAAAAAATACAAACATGTGACAGGATGATATAAGAGTTAATAGGATTGATATCATATTATTGACAATAATGTGTAAATTGCTTTGCGGAAAGAGATTCTGAAGGAACGACGAAGTTAAGCATGCTGGAGCTGGAATAGTGTTAGGATGGGTGACCGACCGAAAAGTTTGACCAATACTGTAATTTAATCAATTATTAAGTATAAATTGTGTTAAAATGATCAAAGCGAGAGATTAATGAGTCAAACAATTCAAAGATTAAAAAAATTGAATTTTTTAAAAAAAATTAAAAAATTATTTTAGGCTATGCCATCCAGGAGCTACGCCGATGGCCACCGTCGGCACAGCCTGTGCCGACGGCAATTTGGCGATGTGCCGACGGCATCCGGCCGTCGGCGCCTCAGTTCTTTCCTGTAGTGGGGTGGGAAAAAGTGTTCTTCATCACATCTAATGAGTTGTGGGGTTTCAATGCCTCCCTCCCACAAATGCTCTCATGTTTCCCCTTGTGAGTCTGGCCAAGTTAAATGAGCTGTACTCTCTTTTGTCCGAGGAAGGGGAGCGTGGAATTGACGAGGTTTCGGTGATTGCCCTTGATACTACTAGCAAGGTTGTGGCCATTTAGGAGTACATTAAAGGAGGGGCAGATATCAGGGGAGAAGATGGTGACATGGTTAGGCAAAAGTCTCGCCTTATCCGTCCCTTTGTTACCTTGGAGTTTCCAACGAATTTGGGCCCCACCAAGCATTTGTTCTTCGATGAAATAGGAGTCGGTAGCTCGAGTAGTACTGGTGATGATGACACCGATGGGCAACCTCGACAATGGTCCATGTTTGAGCGTTGTGCCTGTAGTTTGTGTTGGTAGTCAGATTGGTTGTGTGTGCCTCGAGGTAGATGTGTTTCTTGATGGCCGGCGTATATCGGTATTAGGACGTTTTTAGTAATTAGCTGGTCTATTCTCCTCCTATTTTTTAAATATAAATGAGGTAATATTTCTCATATCTACTTTTGGATTGTTCATGACATAGTATGTGCTAGCTGTTGATTTTGATCTTTATACCGAGCTTCTTGTCCATACTAGTGGAATCAACACCCTTTGTTAGCTCATGTTGTCAATATGCATGGCATCAGTTACACAGTTTAACTTGAAGTGATATTACCTTGCATATCATGTTCAAACTTATGATGGTAGTGGTGAAGTGATTGATCGGATATGTTCCTTAGATGAGTCTATTAGGCAAAGGTTCATTTTGGTGACCATAACCAAAATCAACTATGTGCTATTAGTCTAAAGTATATTTATGTGCTTCCTTTATGTCCATGTAAAACTTTAGCCTTCATGTAGGTATTTTTGAATAAAACAAATGATGCAATAGTGCAATACCATGATTAAGGAAAGTTGTTTTTAGAAGAAACAGTTGGCAATACCTCTACTGCCTATTGCATATTCTAAACAAAAAAAAGATAGTAAATGGTTCATGAAGTGTCTAGCCATTTTTGAATGCCCCTTTTGCCTTCTTACATCTTTCAATCCCCGCTTTGCACTAAGTATGTTAGTAGTGAAAACCTGGTTGAAATGTGGTGATAGACTTTCCTTACAATGTTGCACTATGGTGGTTCCAACCGTTCCAGGTGATTTTATTTTTTTTAAGTCTAGATGATTTTTGTAAAACATGGCGTGTCCGACCGTACCAGTGGTCGTTAAGAGCACTGTTGCCTGCGGCAAAAATCAGAATTTATACCTCCCTGTGGTTCGATGTGGTACGGGCGCACGGTACGGTCCCTTCTGACCGTACCTGTGGTCGTTAAGAGCACTGTGACCTGCAAAACTCAATTTTTTATTAGAAGCTCCATGCGTCGTTGTACATCTTATCAAAGGACAAAATAATAGCAAATATACTATATAAAGAATCAACAATACTACTTAGTCCATGTGTTAGTAAAATAAAAGATCGAGGATTACCTTGTTTCTTCTCCTCTCTTCAAAGGTCTTCTTGAACACTCTTTATTAAAAACAAAAACAAAACTAACACAGAAGTAAAAACTTTATTTCACATGGATTGGCTCCCATGAAGCGCTTCTAGTTAAGGTCAATTAACTTGACCCTGATGGCAATCATTTAGGTTTAAGAAGTGGAATACCCACTCCAAACTAGTTGGCTTTTAAAATAATTATACCATCATCATCATTAGGCTTGGCCTTCTTATTCCTAGGGAAGTGGACTATAAAAGGATCTCTAGATGGTAGTCATATTCTCACATTCCCCTCATGTAAATTAATTAAAGCTTTAATAGTTCTTAGGAATGGCCTACCTAGAATAATAGGTGCTATGAGATCTTTAGGCATGTCCACAATAACAAGACCAATGAGAGCGGGACTACCTTTAATTTCAACAACTATATTTTCTTTTATCCCAACAGCTTGTTTATAAGTTGAATCGGCTAGATGGAGTCTCAATTCGGTAGTAATAAATGGCCCCAAGTTTAGTTTGTCAAATAAGATTTTGGAAATTGTTGAGACGCTCGTACCAAGATCACAAAGTGCGGATATCTCATTAACTCTCAACTTAACTTTAATAGTGGGCTCAAATATATCATCTAGCTTAGCAGGCAGCTTATCAGCTATTCTCTTATACTCCATCTCTAAATCTCGAACTTTAGATGCTACTTGTTGTATAAATTGTTGGTACATAGCATCATTACCTTGTTCTATACCGGAATTCTTTACGGCGATCATCTTTAGTAGATCTTCCACGGTATATTCTGGTGTCAGTGCATTGCTATAATCCAGCTCTTCAGGTTTCTCTTCATTGGTTACTACCCTCATCATCTTGAGGTCTTCTACCGGATTTGGCTCGGGTTTTCCAGCAAACTTTGCTAGTATGAGAGCTTGGCTCTCAGCTACTTTCCCCAGCTGAGCCTCCACGGTCTTTATCCTTTCCTATAGATCTTGCACATCATTTCTAATTGCAACGACCTGGTTAGATAATTTTCCTATACTACTTTCATGGTTCTCCGTGATTTTAATAAGCATATTATTTTTCTCGGTTTGGGCTTGTATAAAGGTTCTAACAGTTTGCTCAAACGAGAGATTTCCATGATTTGCTCCATTAGTGTTATCATAATTGTTGTAAGGAGCTCCCGTAGGATTAGGATAATGTTTTTGAACATTAGAAGCATAATGATTTTTCCATGCAGGATTAAAATGAGTGCGAGCTATAAAATTGACATCATTGACATTGGTAGCGATAGCATTAAGTTAGGTATCTTCTTTACCATTTACTATGCTAAGCAACTCGTCTACCTTAGATGTAAACTCTTCACTATTTACCTCGGTAATTGAACTTACTCTCTTCGAGGTTCTTTATACATGCCATTGGGCATGGTTCTTTTGCATATCATCAAATAACTTCTTTGCAGCACTCACTTGCTTTCGCATGATTGTTCCTCCTGCTGTAGTATCTAACATAGACTTAGACATTGGGTTAAGGCCATTATAAATCAAATGTAATATAAGCCATTCTTCCATCCCATGACTAGGGCAGTTTATTACGGATTCTTTCATCCTTTTCCATGCAAGCTCTAGTGGATCATGGTATTCTTGTCTAAAGCTTATAATGTTGGATATTAGCTGCATAGTTTTAGTTGAGGGAAAAAATTAGTCATAAACAAATTAGTACATTCCTCCCAAGATTTAATAGTGCCCTTTGGTAGAGCTAGCAACCAATCCTTAACCTTTCCTCTAAGGAAACAATCTTAATTTAACATTATTTGGATCTACATTTTTAATACGCATCATGTCGCAAATTTTAGTGAAAGTGTTTAAGTGCAAACCTAAATCCTGGTCCACCCATGGATGCTTATTTAAAATCCAACAACCCTAATGGGTATGACATTAACCCCATGCTGATGGATAGTTTGCATGCTAAAAAGTTTGTAGGGGACATTATGGAGGATTCGTATGAGCATGTAGGGTTCTTTGAAAAAACTTGTGGGACTTTTCATATTAATATCTTTACTAAGAATGAGGTTAAATCTACTCTATTTTGCCAAACTCTTATTGTTGAAGCCCGTTCTTAGTACATTCAATCTCCTACAAAAATTACTAACACATGGGAGAGGCTATCCTCTTCATTCTTAATTGATTTCTTTCCCAGGACAAAAACACTTGGATCTAGACATATGATGACCAATTCCAAAGGTGTCCTAAAGAAAAGCCTCTATGAAGGGTACTCAAGGTTTAGGGGCTTCTTGACCGTTGCCCCCACCAAAATTTCCCACCTTTGTTGGTAATACATGATACCTTCGATCTGAATCCACGGATGTAGTATAATAGCTTTTTCCCTAAAACACCTAGGTTTAATCGAACCTTGGAAAGCAATGCTAAAAGGAAATAAAAAGGACACATCTACAAGACTTTGTTTGTTTATTTTACCTTAGTTTACCAGACCAATCTAGTTTACTTTTATAGTGGGTTGAATCAATGGATGGAGATAGGCCAGGGTTGAAGATACACCTGCAGCTGCACATCATATGGGATAAAAGATAATAATAAGCATAGTCATGTGTAATGTTTGAACGGAGATAATCTCTTGTGGGTAACACATCCTAATATACTAGAGCCCCCGTGATGCAGCGGGCATAGCAATAGTCTTTTAATCCAACCGAGTGCACGCCGAAGAAATGGGCTACAAACAATTATTAAGTGTAAAACATAGATCAAAGCTTTAAGTGGTGATGTTTTTGTGATCCCGAATGGGTCGCTAAGCGAAGACCGTACTATCCTTTCTATCACTAGGGTTCCTATGAGATCGCCGCTAGCCAAGTATCTCACCTCAAGCCTTTATCAATCTATGGGATCTTGGTTACCTCCAAGTCCACAGATCGAGACAAGTGACAAAGAAACAAAAGATACAAATCTCAATTGCAAACAAAATACAATACTTCCATGAATTATATGCACATAATCGTTATGAGGTTTCTCCCCAATCCGCATCCCATGAGGACTACTCACTCATAACAAATAGATCAGAGATAGAAAACATCGCAGAAATACTTAGATTGAATCATATATTCTTACAATGGTTGCCAAGTCACAAGGAGATCTAAAGTACAAAGCAGTGGCTATGGCTAGTGGAGGGGATGGATGAAGAGTAGTGTGGAGCTCCTTTGGTGGTGTTGTGGTGTAATCTGAGAATAGCGGCTCATTGCCCGACAGCTGGAACCTCAAAATATATAGGCGTCTTCATGAAAGTTGTAGGGTTCGATGAGATGAGGCCAACGCCACCTGGTACGGATAGACGGTATGGGCGGGCTGTTCCCGTACCAGTGGTCGTTAAGCGTGTTGTCGCCTAGGAATGACTCCCCAATTACTTGGCCATGTGGACTTCCTCAAAAACCTTCATTATGACTCCTAATTTCGCATTAAAAACCGTGATTCCCTGCACAACACAATTCAAAGTAAGGTTTTGCATATCTTTGCAATTATTAGTCATTAGTGGAAAGTATTGAGAGTTTCTTGTCAATTGCTTGACCGAAAACAATGTTTAAACACGGTGGAAGATGGAAAATTTTTGAGCCATCAATACACACCTTCTATGCAGGTCTAAGCGTTGATAATAGAAATGAATTAGACTCTCTTTCTAATGGATCATTTACTAAATTTGGCATTGAAAGAGCTTGGAATTTTCTAGATATAGTTCATAGGATGGAAGAAGTCCATTGTGGGATTGAACTTAATGAACAACAAAATCTATAGAATATGATTATTTAAGGAAATTTCTAGCATCTGGTAAAGTAGAGAAATTACTTGGAAACTTCAACCTCGATCCTCGTATGATTTTTCAAATTGTTAAAACCTATGCTGAGCATTTGTAGGTCCTAAAGGAGTGGGAACATTACAAGCAAACTTATGACGAACCCCTAAGACTGATCCAAAGGACAGTTTTCACAAATGGATAAGAGGCTACTAGCTGAAGATGAAACTATCTTAATAGAAAGATAAAATAATGAAAATAAAGGTACAAGAAGCATAGGGAGGCTAACCAGATATCTGGGGACTATTAAGACAAATATCGGAATAGTGAAAGAATTACTAGATCCCGAAGTCACTAAAAATGAAATAATGATGGTAAGTAGGGAATCCTGTGTATAATTGAAGGTAAGCCTAACGGTAAGTACAAGGATAAACAGAAAATTCATTTTTCATTTAGGTGAATCTACTTATGTAGGACTTTGTGATCTAAGTTATTTCATAAACATTATGCCTTACTCTATCTACGAGTAATTACGATACTATCTTGATGAACCAGAACTTGAACCTACTGATGTGACCATCATGCTTTCAGATAGAACCTTGCAGCAATCTCATGGAATTCTTCGTACTAATTGTATCTTTGTAGGAACCTTTGTCTACCCCATTGACTTTCATATTATTGATATGCAATTAGATTTATTTTGTCCTTTCATAGTTGGGAGTCCTTTTTACAATTCTACGAACATCGATATTAATGACAAGAAAGAAGTTATGTCCTTACAGTTTGGAGAAGAAGATCTAAAGGTAAAGTGCGACCAATTCAAGAAGCTGCCATATGAAAAGAAGATTGAGATAAAGGAAGAAAAGACTATCGAAAAATTGGCAGCAATTTATTTTGTTACCCCGCAAACTGAATTAGAAAGAAGACTGACAAATAATGACTCAATCCGAAAATATTTCGCAAAGGATGATCTTGACAATATCCTTGATACCACACTTGATGTACAATCTTCTTAAAGATGAATTTGAAGAACTAGAGAGAAAGGGAGATGAGGATCCACTTCCTTTGGTATTAAAACCCCTTCCCCCAAGGCTTAGCTATGAATTTTTAGATATGAAGGTAAGTGTACTATAATCATTCATGATTAACTTTCCCCCGAAGAAAATAGGAAATTGTTGGAAGTACTTGTTGAACAACGTGAAGCCTTCGAATATACTATTAGTGAATAAAAAGAATAGATCCTTTCATAGTCACCCATAAAATACCTATGGTTGCGGATGCTAAACCTTTTGTTGACACTCAAAAGAGGCTAAATCCTAGAATGAAAGGAGTAGTGAGAAAAGAAGTTATACGCATATGAGACACTGGTATTATCTACCCAATTTTTGATAGTAAATGGGTAAGTCCAACTCATTTCATACCTAGAGACAGATGTGTAACCATAATCAATATGATAAGCATGATCTAATCCCCAACAGAACAATAGTAGGGTATAAAATGTGTATAGACTTGTGAAAGTTAAAAAAGGAGACGGTGAAAAATCATAACCCAATACCTTTTATGGATCATATTTTAGAAAAAATAACTAGTAATTCCTATTTTTGTTTTCTCGATGGATATTCGGGGTACTCTCAAATTGCTATCCAAACTAAAGACCAAGAGAAGACAACCTTTACTTGTCCGTATATGACTTATGCTTATAGATTTATGCCTTTTGGTTTATGCAATGCAACTGCAACTTTTCAAGAGCGTGTCTTAAAGATATTTGACAGTTTTGTTGAAAACTCTATGACTTTATTGTTTAGGGAACTTCTTTTGAAAAATGTCTCTATAACCTTAATAGAGTAAGTTAGTCCTCAACTGGGAGTGCTGCCGGTTCATGGTAAGAGAAGGTATAGTTTTTAGGCACAAAATTAAATTAATGAAAAAGGTCTAGGAGTTGATGATTCAAGCATTTTTGTCTTAGAAAGATTACCGATACTACAAGACATAAAAGGAGTGAAGAACTTTCTTGGGCATGCAGGTTTTATCGATGTTTTATTAAGGAGTTTTCAAAATTAGTTGCACCTTTGACTTACTTACTAAATAAATATATTCATTTTGCCTTTGATAAAAGTTGTGTTGTCTCTTTTGATCAATTAAAAAAGGCTCTAGTTTCTGCACCTATTATTCAACCAACAAAATGTGATGAACCATTCGAAATTATGTGCGGCACTGGTGACTATGCTATTAGGGCTGTTCTTGGACAAAGAGAGGGTGTAAAACTAACTGTTATTCAGTATGCTAGTCGACTTTTTAATGAATATCAAATAAATTATGCAACAACCGAAAAATAATTTCCAGCCGTTGTTTTTGCTTGCGATAAGTTTGTTACATTATAAACTCCAAAGTAATAGTGCATACCGACCATCAGGCTTTAATACATCTCTTAGCCAAGAAAGTGCAAAGCCTCGTTTGATTAAGTGGGTCCTATTATTACAAGAGTATGACTTACAAATAGTTGATGGAAGAGTTAAAGATAATCATGTTGCTGATCATCTATCACACATGGAAGGCATAATAGGAGATCTCATCCCTATTAATGAATCTATGCCTAGTGAATATCTTGCCGTCATAGAATCACATGACCCTTGGTTTGCAGATTATGCTAATTTTCTTGTGGGTAAGTTTCTACCAAAGGAAATGAATTATAATCAAAGGAAGAAATTCTTTAATTATTTGAAAAAAATATTACTTTTGGGGTGATCCTTATTTATATAGGAACGGGTTCGATGGGATGATTAGGAAGTGTGTACCTAATCACGAAATAAGCGCTATCTTAAAGCCTTACATGATAGTCCTTATGGAGCACCATGCTAGTGACCGTACAACTACTAATGTTTTACAATCGGGATTCTTTTGGCTAACCTTATTTAAATATGCTCATAGTTATGTTAAGAATTGTGATGCATGTCAACGTATGAGTAACATAGGGAAAAGACAAGAAATGTCCATGAATTATAACCTTATAATATAACCATTTGACATTTGGGGAATGGATTTTACGGGGCCATTTACTATCTCTAATGGTTACACTCATATTCTTGTTGTTGTTGACATAAATGGGTTGAATCTATACCCACCTCTCATGCAGATGCAACCACTTCTATCAAGATTATTAAGGGTATTATTTTTCCTAGGTTTGGAGTTCCCCGATTTTTAATTACCGATGGTGGAACTCATTTTATGAAAGGTACTTTTAGGAAAATTCTTCATCAATATGGGGTCGAGCATCGAGTAGCTTCACCTTAGCACCCACAAGCAAGTGGGCATGTTGAGCTTTCGAACCGGTAGATTATAGTTATTCTTTAGAAGACGGTATGGAAGTCAAGAAAGGATTGGCTATAAAGTTAAACAATACTTTATGGGCATATCACATAGCATATAAAATCCCTATGGTAATACCACCATATAAGATGGTCTATGGTAAATCTTGCCATCTTCCTTTAGAATTAGAGCATAAGGCCTATTGGTCTATTAAAACTCTGAAATTTGATTTTAAGACCGCGGGAGAGAAACGCCTCTTGGACATTCATGCCTTAGATGAATGTAGAAATGAGGCCCATGCAAGTGCTAAAATATTTAAATAAAAAGTTAAAATGGCATGATAGAAAGATAGAAAATAAGGAATTTAGAATGAGGCCCATGCAAGTGCTAAAATATTTAAAATATTTAAATAAAAAGTTAAAATGGCAGCCAAAACAGCACCAACTCCAGCCTCGTCAGCAGCACCAACCCCGGCAGCGAAAACATCAGCGCCGACACCAAGTCCAGCAACGAAAGTAGCAGCGCCCAGTTCCTGTGCATCTTCCGAGTCCTCCCAACCTCGGCAGGGGAAAACCGCTGCTACAGCTTCTTCTTCCCAGCAAGCCAAGGGTAAGAAGACTCAAGACATTACCAAGCCCAGCACTGCCAAGCCTGGGCAACGTACCCTTGAGTCCATGCTCCCCAAGAAAACACCAGCGGCAAAGGACGCGCTTGCCGAGCCAACTGAGTCTCAGCAGTTGCTTCTGCATACCAGCCCGGCCCTTGCCTTGGTGGAGAGGAAGGAAGCACACGCTAAGGGTTTGGTGACGCCACATATGCCCTCAGGCGAACGGTACCCCCCAAGCTTGATGGAGTTCGTCATGAACTGGAACAAGGCCGAGGTAATCCAGGAGTCTAATCAAGTGAATACCGCCGCCAAGGCCATTAACCTCGCTGGACGGATGATGGAGGTACGCCGTTTCCCCTTCGTAAATTGTAGATAATAACCATTAGTCCCCGAGCCTCCGGGGGAGTAACTTGTTACTCGGCCGGATGCTCTTTTATAGAACTAACGTAGCTCCATAATAACTTCGAACATGCACACACCTAGAGCCGGGTTAAGTTCCACTTGGCCCGGATTTTAGTACACTTCGAATATGCACACGCCTAGAGCCGGGTTAAGTTCCACTTGGCCCGGATTTTAGTACACCTCGAATATGCACACACCTAGAGCCGGGTTAAGTTCCACTTGGCCCGGATTTTAGCACTTCGAACATGCACACACCTAGAGCTGGGTTAAGTTCCACTTGGCCCGGATTTTAGTACACTTCGAATATGCACACACCTAGAGCTGGGTTAAGTTCCACTTGGCCCGGATCTTAGTACACTTCGAACATGCACACACCTGACTAAAGTTTCTGTATCCTCTTCAGGTGAACACCAACCGCCGAAGTGCCGAATAAAAATCTTCTCACTAAATAGGCTGCACGCATCGCTGAGTATGAGAAAAGGGGTAAATTTCTTTCTTACTCCCTTCCTCATTTTGCTTCCACTTCACTTGCCGAATGAATCTGATTGTTCGGTTTCCGCAGCTGGGGTGGAAGCTAAAAACAAAATCATGCGAAAGAACTTGGAGCAGATCAAGGGTACGTCCTTCTTATCTGTTCCTACTGTGCTTCTCATCCTTTTACCTCCTTGGCTCGGCAAATATTCATACCTCGGCTCTGCCGGGCCAACACACGGTTTCAGCATTGCTTGAAGAAAGTGTGCATGTGCCTGACATGATGCTGCATCTTATCGAACAAGCAGGACAGCATCAAGCCGAGCTGAAGAAAGAGGATGATGAGCTCATCCTCCTCCGGACCAAAGATGATGACATAGCCAAGCTCAAAGCTGAAATGGCTAAAATGATGGCGCAGCACCAAGCCGAGCTGAAAAGGGTTGGCCAGGACTTCACCGAGGAACGCGAGCGCCTCCAACTCCAAAGTGCTAAGGATCGCGAACTCCTCCAGGAAGCCGAGGTCAAACTTGGGTCGGCAAATGCTGAGCTTGAGCAGCTTTGGAAAAGGTGTGATGCTTGCATCAAGGAGCTGACCCGGATTCACAGTCATATCTCTCGTAACGTCTCTTCCTTTGTCCACCTTACTTCTCCGGGTTACGTCTCATGTCTTATTTTCTCAACTTTGTCCTTTGCCTTGTCTCCCAGGCCACTTTCCAGAGGGTACGGCCGTTGCACGTGCTGCTGTTGCTAATTTCCGCCGAGAGAGAGGTACTCCGGTCGCTGCTGAGGGTGAGTCCATTCCCTATGACACGGAGGACCTGTTGGTCAGCATGTCATCTCGCGTGGAAATTATCAAGAACTATGGCCGGGACCTCCTCGATGTTTCAGTCCGGATCTTCCATGCCTTCTGGCCCGCCGATGACGCTCCAGAGAGAATCACGCATCTCGCTGAAAAGCTTTCAGAAGTTGAGACCCAGCTCGACCTCTGGCGAGAATCCGCTGGCCGTGCTGCTGCCAATATCGTCCTTCACCATGTTTTGACGTGGTACGAAAAGATAGACCTCAGCCTCCTCACACGGCTGCGCACCGGGTCCAAATGGACAGATGATCCGGAGTGGGTAGCTCGGCGCCAGGCTTGCGCCCACAGCCTCATTGAATATGCCCCCATTCATGAATGGACTGAGGGTCCGAGCTTCCTGGAAGCCGCAGGCGAAGATGACTCGGGTGAATCGGAGGAGGACACAGCCTCGGATATCGAAGAGGGCGATGATGATGCCGAACTCCGTCCTGCTGCTCCTAAGTAAAAACACTTGAAAATTCGTGAGATCCCAAGTATGCCGGGTGGAATTGTATTTCAAATACATGCGATATTTTGCTACTGAGTACTTATGCCGGATTAACGTGGGCGTAGTCCCCAAGTTTCTTTTTCTTGTTTGTTCAATCTTTTAGCTCGGGTCGTGTCTACCTTGATTCGGTTTTACAACTTACGAATCCGAGCCTAAAAAATTGTCTTAACAATACTGGGAAACTTTTAGACTTAGCTCGAAAATAAATACGGGATTAGTCCGGAAAATAAACGTTAGCTCGAATAAATTCTTTTCCTTAGTCGTTTTTCATGTGCTACGCAATTCCAAACTTGTTCTCTTGCTTGCCATGAAGCCAATTCTTGTTGGACAGCAGCAAGTCGAAGAGTTGGGTTTTTGGTGCTCACACACTACTAATCCGAGCTAAGTAGAATAACCTATTCCAGCCGATGCACAAATAACAAAAGACAACAAATATTATTAAGGCAGTCCCCGAGTTACTGCTCGAGGTGCCAACATTTTATTGATAAATTCATTGCCGACGTACATACCGACATATGAGATAACCCGAATACATACACTTCTTCGCTAAGTGTAGAAAGGACGAAGGAGAGCTACATTCCATGGACGTTTAGATTCCTCGCTGGACCTGTCTGCCTTGTTCTTTTCCTGTGGCTTTGCATCTATAAGATAATAAGAATCATTGTGCAATGCTTTGCTCACGATGAATGGCCCTTCCCATGGGGGGATAGTTTATGCATTCCAGTAGTACGCTGTACCAACCGGAGCACCAGATCGCCTTCCCGGAAGACCCGGGGGCACACTTTCCGGCTATGATAGCGTCGGAGATTTTGCTGATATATGGCGGATCTGGACAATGCCAGTTCTCTCGCTTCTTCCAGCAGATCAACATCATTTTTCCGGGCTTCTTGCACTTCGGCTTCTGTGTATTGGGTGACTCTAGGCGAATCATGCTCTATGTCGGCTGGTAATACAGCTTCTACCCCATATACTAGAAAAAACGGCGTATAGCCTATTGATCAATTCGGAGTTGTTCTTAAACTCCACAGTACTGCTGGTAGTTCTTCTATCCAGCACCCTGTTGATCTTTGCAGCAGCTCAATGAGCCGGGGTTTTATCCCGGATAATACTAATCCGTTGGATCTTTCAACTTGCCCGTTCGATGCGGGGTGGGCTACCGAAGCTACCTCAAGTCGGATCCTCTTATCCCGGCAGAAACGAGCAAATGCTCTTTCCGCAAAATTTGTGCCATTATCAGTTATGATACTGTGTGGATAACCGTACCTCAAGATGATATCTTTGAGGAACGTTACGGCCGTAGCTCCATCACATTTTCTTATAGGCTTTACCTCGATCCACTTCGTAAACTTGTCCACCATCACCAAAATGTGAGTCATGTTTCCTCTTCCTGGTTTGAACGGGCCCACCATATCCAGGTACCGTACGGCAAATGGCCAAGTGATTGGGATGGTCTTGAGTTCCGACATTGGCATATGCGTCTTTGTGGCATACCTCTGATAACCATTACATTTTCTCACCAGATCTTCTGCTTGTTCTAAGGCGTTTGGCCAGTAGAATCCGTGTCGAAAAGCTTTCGCTACCAAGGCTCGGGATGAGGCGTGATGCCCGCACTCCCCCTGATGTATATCTCGGATGATTTCAAGCCCTTCGTCCGGGTCAACACATCGCTGGAGGACATTGGTCACACTTCTTTTGTATAACTCGGAATTGATGATCGTGTAAGCCTTTGCCCTCCTCTGTGTTTGCCTGGACAATACCTCCTCAGTGGGTAACGTTCCATCTTTCAGGAATTGAAATATAAGCAGTGCCCAAGCCAGTATTTGCCGCACGGGGAAGACGTCCTCGTCTATCTCCATATGATCCACCGGCATAACTTCAACCGGACTACGCTGAGCAGTCCCCGGGTTTTGCGGAGCAGTCCCTGGGTTTCCCGAATCAGTCCCCGGGTTTCGCGCACCATTCCCCATGTCAATGTCCATGGGCGCTGCTCCGGACTCTGTGTCCTCCGGGACGTAGATGGACTCAGATTCCGGGGATGGCCTGATGGATGGCTTCTTGAGGTGCTCTAATGCTACACCCGGTGGAATTGCTTGTCTGGTTGACCCGAGCTTCGACAGCATGTCGGCAGCCTCATTTTCCACCCGGGGTATGTGATGAAATTCGCATCCCTCAAAGTAACCAGAAATCTTCTGCACGTGGAATCTGTATAGTGCCATGTTTGGATCAAGAGCATCCCATACTCCGGACACTTGTTGCACCACTAAATCCGAGTCGCCAAAGCACATAATCCGACGTATACCAATTTCCTTTGCTACCTTGAGCCCATGCACAAGTGCTTCATACTCAGCGACATTATTTGATGCGGTGAAATGGATCTGCAGCACGTATTTCAGCTGGTCCTTCTTTGGCGACGTGAGTACGACTCCGGCACCTAGCCCGGTTTTGGTTTTTGATCCGTCAAAGTGCATCCGCTAGTAGTTCGGATCTGGAAGTGGTGGTTCGTACTGTACCTCGGCCCAGTCCACGAAAAAGTCCGCCACAGCCTGAGACTTTACGGCTTCTCTCCGGTCATACTGCGGGGCGTAAGGAGCTAGCTCAATTGCCCATTTTGCAATTCTGCCGCTTGCATCCTTGTTACTCATTATCTTGGATATAGGGGCCTCACATATGACCCGGATGGGATGCTCTTCAAAGTAATGCTTCAATTTCTTGGTGGCCATGTACACGCCATACGCCACTTTTTGATAGTGTGGGTAGTTCTGCTTTGAGGTTGACAACACTTCATTCAAATAATACACCGGCCTTTGCACTGACTTACCTTCCTCATCACGCTCCACCACTATCACTGCACTTACAACTCGGTTGGTTGCGGCTATATAGAGCAACATTGGTTCTTTTGATAGTGGGGAGGCTAGCACTGGCGCCGTGGCTAACATTTTCTTTAGGTGGGTAAATGCCTCATCCGCCTGCGGCGTCCAAATGAATTTTCCGACTTTTTCGTGAGTTGATAGAGAGGCAATGCCTTTTCTCCTAACCGACATACAAACCGACTTAACGAGGCCAAGCAACCTGTAAACTTCTGGACATCGTTAAGAGACTTCGGCAGCTCCATTCGTTCGATGGCTCGGATCTTGGTTGGATTAACTTCGATACCTCGGCTAGAAACCAGAAAGCCGAGCAATTTTCCAGCCGGGACACCGAAGGTGCATTTTTCCGGATTAAGTTTCATCCGGAACCTCCTTAGGTTTGCGAATGTTTGCCTGATATCGTCAAGGAGTGTTTTGCTTTCCTTGGTCTTGATAACCACATCATCCACGTATACCTGTACATTTCGACCTATTTGGTCATGCAAACATTTTTGCATACATCTATGGTACGTTGCACCTGCATTACGTAAACCAAATGGCATGGTGCGATAGCAATAAGCCCCATACGGGGTAATAAGCGCAGTCTTTATTTGATCATCCGGATTCAAAGGTATCTGGTGGAAACCGGAGTAAGCATCGATGAATGACAACAGTTCACATCCCGCAGTTGAGTCTATGACCTGATCTATTCTTGGCAGCCCAAATGGATCTTTCGGACACGCCTTGTTCAGGTTCGTGTAGTCGATACACATGCGCCAAACCACTGCCACGTTAGGATCATCTTTCTTCATTTCCACCAGCACTAGATTAGACAACTAATCCGGGTAAAGAACTTCCATGATAAATCCTGCAGCTAGCAACCGAGCTATCTCATCCCCCCAACAGACGTGCTTGCTTTCTTCTCTGGGGCCTTAGGCTTGATGCAGCGCTTGCAGATGCGCTCGAGAAATACCCTAGGTGGTATGGGGGCGCAGGTGGAGCCAATATTGGCGAGTAGATCTGCCTCTTCATTGCTTTCGTGGCCCATGTGTCGCAGCTCACAGCCATCGAAGTCTCCTTCGAGTGTGTCGTAGAGGTCACGATAGGAGATTAATACATTGCAAATGTATCTATAATTTTTTGATGTTCCATGCTTGGTTTTATCTACTTTCTTGTGTTTTGTCCACACTTTGGAGTAGTTTTCATATGATTTCTTGGACTAACCTATTAACAAGATCCACAGTGCCAGCTGCCTGTTTTCTGCTGTTTTTGGTTCCATGAAGTCGGAAAATGAATAGTTTCGGAATTGGACGGGACAAAAGCCACAGTTATTATTTTACCGGGGGACAGTTGGATCCAGAATACGAGACGGAGAAGGGCCAGAGGGCGGCCACACCACCTGGCCGCGCGGCCAGGCTTGGCCCGCGCCAGGGGGTGGTGTGGCCAGCCCAGGCACCCCCTCGGCCTCTCCTTCCGCCTATATATTGCCTCTGATATGGAAACCCTAAGTACCCGATCAAAAATCCACGAAAGAGTCTGCAGCCACTGTCGTCTCCATCCCTAGACCAGGAGGGATCTGAAGCTCTTCCCGGCACCCTGCCGGAGAGGGGGATTCACCCTAGAGGCCTTTTTCATCATCATGCAAGCCTCTGGTGTGATGTGTGAGTAGTTCATCTCTTGACTACGGGTCCATGTAGTAGCTAGATGGCTGGTTCTCCTCCTTTGTGCTATCATGTTTCGATCTTGTGAGCTCCGTTCATGATCAAGATCATCTATTTGTAATTCTGCATGTTGTGTTTGCGGAGATCTGATGGATATTGAGATGCTATTTCAGATTGATTATTGATTCTATCATGTCTTTGTTATTTGTGATCTTGCATGCTTTCCGTTGTTAGTAGCTATCTTGGCCAAGTAGATGCTAGCAACTCCAAGAATTAGTATTTATGCTCGATAGTGGGTTCATGCCTCTGGTAATCTGGGGAAGTGACAGAAATCTCTAAGGTACTAGATGTGCTATTGCTCCTAGGGAGAAAACAACAATCCTTTGTTCATAGAACAATCGTATTGTTTACTTTACACGCAATTCGTAATGCAATAATCTGTTGCTTGCAACTTAATACTGGAGGGGGTTCGGATGATAACCTGAAGGTGGATTATTAATCATAGATGTAGTTGGATGGGGGTCTATGTGTAATGTTGTAATGCCCAATCGAATCTCAAAGGAGTCAAGATGAGTAGTATATGCTTGTATGCTTTCTCGATGTTTGTCAATTGCCCCGTTGTAATTTGTTCACCCTACATGTTATCTATCTTAAGGAGAGCCACCTCTAGTGAACTATGGACCCCGGTCCTTTCTTTTACATACAATCTACAAACTATTTACTGCTTTGTGTTTACTTTCTGCAAACTATTACTTTCTTCCATTCGATACGTTTAATCCTTTGTTTTCAGCAAAACTGGTGATATTGACAACCTCATCGCAAGTTGGGGACAAAGTTATGTGGTTGTGTTGTGTAGATCTCCACGTTGCTGCTGGCACCGGTAGTGCGCCCTGCCAACGCTCAGCTAGCTACACCTTTGGGGTCTTTCCTTGCTCCTACTGGATTGATAACCTTGGTTTTGTACTGAGGGAAAACTTGCTGATGTGCTCATCATACCTTCCTCTTGGGGTTCCCCAACGAGCTCGATATATTTTGGGCCATCAAGCTATTTTTCTGGCGCCGTTGCCGGGGAACAAAGAAGAAGAAGCTCCCACGTCAACCACGCCCCATCAAAGACTATTTTTCTGGCGCCGTTGCCGGGGATTCAAGGAAATCTTCATAGGGGGAGTCCCTCATAACCAATCTCTTTACTTTGTTGTTTTTGTTTTGCCTAGTTTATTTCTGCTTTGTTTGCCTGTTTCTTTATCAAAAACACACAAAAATTAGTTCCTACTATAGTTGTTATTTTCATTGGTCTGTTATTGTTTTGCTTTGTCATGCTTCCTATCAATGGTTGGTTTCTTTGAAACTGAATCTTACTGGCATGGTGGGTTCACGGAAGAACAAAAATATTATTATAAGGAACAACGCTTGTCACAAAACGGGAAACACTTATGGGAACAAATTGATAAATTGAATACCATTGCTAGAAACGTGTGCTCTACTTACAATGTTACTTATTTCTTTGATAAATCTTGTTGCTGTAGGAGGTATAAACACCTCAATTTTCAATGTGAGTATAATGATAATGTTACCATATCTTCTTATGTTAAAGGAAATTATGACTTTTATGATGTGGAACAAATTGAAGAATTTATTGCTTGGAAGGGTGCATTCGAACTAGCTTATTTGCTTGAAAATACTGATGATGCACCTTATAAATATGAGGTTTATGATATACTCCAATTTTGCTTTGATAATTACAAGGAAGAAAATGGCTATATTCTTGAATATCTTAATAGATGCTCTCCACCAATGGAATAGACTAATGCCTTGCAAGAGCCTATGGAAGAAGAAATTGCTGAAACTAGAAGCTCATTGGATGAAAAAGAGGAGGAGAGTGATGATCAAGAGGAGGAAGAATGGATCTACCCATCCCTACCTTCTAATGAGAGTAACTATTTACCCCTTACATTATTTGATTGTCCCCCATGCTTACCAAAGGAGGACGAATGTCATGTTCCTGCGGATTCTTTTGAAAATGTTTATAATAAAGCTCTAGTGTTTGTAGATCATGAAAACATGCTTTATGTGATAGTTATATTGTTGAGTTTATTCATGAGGCTACTGAAAATTATTATGAGAGAGGAAAATATGGTTGTAGAAGTTTTCATGGTAATGAAACACCTCTCTATGTGCTGAAAGTATTGAAGTTGCTCTTGTTTTATCTACCCAGTTTTGTTACTATGTGCTTATTTGATTTATTTTATTACAAGATTCCTATGCATAGGAAGTGGGTTAGACTTAAATGTGTTTTGAATTTGCTTCTTGATGCTCTCTTTTACTTCAATTCACATTTCTTATGTGAGCATCTTCTCAAACTAGCATGCCTAACTTAAAGGCGTTAAAGAAAAGTACTTATTGGGAGATAACCCAAAAGTTTTAGATGAGTCTTGGAAGTTATTACCTCAGTAATAACCGCTCCTTATCCTTTTTATTTGCTTTTTGTGCCAAGAGTAACCTCTAATGAGAGAGAAGTAATGATTGGGAAAGTTGTTGTCCCGAAACAGATTTTTCGTGTAAAATCTCTGTACGTCCTTTTGAGGCGTGAATTTTTGTGCTTGTGCCCCAGGTTGTTATCTAACTTTCATTAGTTCAACACTTTTTGATTTGAGCAACAGAAGGTCTTCGAACAAATTCGTCTTTACCTGCTGGTCTGTTTTCACAGATTTCTGCCATTTTCTGCATTTGCTTCTTGTTGGTTCCTTTTTGAGTTGTTTCTGGGGAATTGAGCTTTTTGAGGGAAGTGCTACAGTAGCTAGTGTTTTGATGGAAGTTTTATTGGTGTTAGAACTGAACCTAAAGACCTATTATCTTGAGTGCATTAATGTTGTTAATAAAGATTGTGTGGAGTTTTGTATGAAGGAAAAAATTCAGGTGTATGGAAGGAACGAGTAATAAGATGAAGGATGGACTAAAGCTCAAGCTTGGGGATGCCACGCGTGTCACCCCAATAAATATCCAAGAAGTACAAGCGTCAAAGTTTGGGGATGCCCAAGGCATCCCCTTCTTCATCAATAAAAATCCCAGATTTCTTCCAAACGCTTCATTTTTATTGTTTCATGCACAGTTGTGTTGTTCTTGGAGCGTCTTCTTTTTTGTTTTCGTTTTGGTTTTTCGTTTGCTTGGTTTGCTTAGTTTTCTAAATAAATTGGTTGGACTCCCTCCTTCATACATTGGTTTTCAAATAGTTTGGTTTGGATTGGAAAAGAGTAGGAAAGTTCATGCTTAAGTGGTAAAGAGAGCTTGTTTTTGACCGTGGCCTATGCTTTGTCATGCCATGCTTGATATTGTTTTGGATTTATGCTTAGTATTCTTTGTTGTAGCATGACTTGTTATAAACAATTGAGATTGCTTAATGTGCCTTCGATGAATCATGCGTTGTTTTAGCATATTAAAGCATAGTATTGTGGTATTCTCCTTTGATGCTTTATTTGGGTTGACTTGGCGCATGCTCACACCATCTTATGACTATCTCAAGTCACCATAAGCCTTTATGAACCTTTAGTTTTCAACTTGTAGTATCACTTTATGCTTTGATCAATGATGTTTTGTCGCTCTGCATGATTATGGCCATTATTGCTCTCTCTTAGTTTGTCACTCCCAGTCTTTTGCTAGCCTCCGCAACCAAGTATGAGTTCCACTCATGCATCCAACTCCCTAAACCAAGTTATTCCAAAGAGTCCACCATACCTACCTACTAGCATATGCTATTCCAAGTATATTCATGTTTTTGTTTACCTTCCAAATTAAACTTGTTATGAGAAAACTAGTGATTAAAGCTCTCACGAATTTGATGGCACACTTTACTTTTCTGGCCCTTAATAAACTTGAACCATTGTGTCGTCTATGTTGTATATTCTTGCACTTATTTGTTGGGAATTAGCAGAACCATGCTGTCATGGGGAACGCTTTCAACATTGCACTAGTACTTTGTACCTAGTTGATATCATGCTCTTTTGTCTATGGATGTCGTCGGTGTGAATTGAAAGGGGAGCTTGTAAGTCCATGGAGTTATGTATATGTGTTAGAGAAACGCCTGGGCTGCTGGTCTAATCCATGTTGACATGGTGGAAACCTGCAGCGTAACCATAATGAGTTGTCTATGAAGCATTCTTCTTATAAAAAAGAGTCCTATATTGAGAAAAAAGAAAAAGAGAGAAAAAAAGAGATTATGAAAAGAGGAAAGAGAGAAAAAAGCACCATATTCCCATAGTAAATAAGAAGATTGTTGAGATGGTCGTTGTCTGCTTGCCTTGTCATTTTGATATGGGGATTCTTCCGTATCATCGGGCAAGGGGTACCCCGTTGGCGATTCTCTATGATACACATGTACTTACAATGACAAGAACTTACCGGTGACTAAACTTGAGTAGCATGTGGAGCGGCCCTCATATTCAAGGGACATGAGATTTCTAACTTATACTTCGTCAAGCATGTACACCATAGTTTGTTCACTTTGACCTTAATCACCTTCAAGATGCTTATGATAGGGGCAATGAGAGCTAAAAGCTATTAAGTACCATAATTTTTGGAAGCTCTTTATGAGACTTGAATCCCTACTTCCTTCTATGAAGGCCTTTCTTCCACTTATATATTGAGTCTCCACCTTCTATCTTTATGCACTTACTTTGAGAGCATAGTGTCCATTCTTAGTTCTATGTGCATTGTCCCAAGACTTGTTGATTGATGCATACCTTGATATTGTTTGTTTTAAACTATTTGTATCTAGTCACTCTTATAAACTCTGAAGGTGTCCTATGCATTTATATGTGCTACTCTATGAGGGACAAGCTGAATGCCACTATGCTATGTTTTCTTTATGTGAAACAAACAAATGTCTTGCAAAGCATTGTTATTCATGAATCTTTTGTTTGTGCCTTTTCATGTTGCAACATAGTTTCTTTGTCTTATTGCTAGAACTTTGTCTTTCATGTTATGATTGAAGTACTATGATCCCTGCTTTGAATGTTTTACAAATACTTTGATCAAGTTTATGATTGTGCATGTCACCTCAAAAATTATTCTTTCTTTTTATCACTTACCTACTCGAGGACGAGCAGGAGTTAAGCTTGGGGATGTTGATACGTTGCAAATGTATCTATTATTTTTCATGTTCCATGCTTGGTTTTATCTACTTTCTTGTGTTTTGTCCACACTTTGGAGTACTTTTCATATGATTTCTTGGACTCACCTATTAACAACAGCCACAGTGCCAACTGCATGTTTTCTGCTATTTTTGGTTCCAGGAAGTCAGAAAATGAATATTCTCGGAATTTTGCCGGGACAAAAGCCAAAGTTATTATTTTACCGGGGGACACTTGGAGCCAGAATACGAGACGGAGAAGGGCCAGAGGGAGGCCACACCACCTGGCCGTGCGTCTAGGCTTGGCCCGCGCCAGGGGGTGGTGTGGCCAGCCCAGGCACCCCCTCGGCCTCTCCATCCGCCTATATATTGCCATTGATACGGAAACCCTAAGTTCCCGATCAAAAATCCACGAAAGATTCTCTAGCCGCCGTCGTCTCCATCCCTAGATCAGGAGGGATCTAAAGCTCTTCCTGGCACCCTGTCGGAGACGGGAATTCACCCTGGAGGCCTTCTTCATCATCATGCAAGCCTCCGGTGTGATGCGTGAGTAGTTCATCTCTGGACTTCGGGTCCATGTAGTAGCTAGATGGCTGGTTCTCCTCCTTTGTGCTAGCTCCATTCATGATCGAGATCATCTATTTGTAATTCTGTATGTTGTGTTTGCGGGGATCTGATGGATATTGAGATGGTATTTCAAATTGATTATTGATTCTATCATGTCTTTGTTATTTGTGATCTTGCATGCTTTCCGTTGTTAGTAGCTATCTTGGCCAAGTAGGTGCTAGGAACTCCAAGAGTTAGTATTTATGCTCGATAGTGGGTTCATGCCTCTGGTAATCTGGGGAAGTGACAGAAATCTCTAAGGTACTAGATGTGCTGTTGCTACTGGGGAGAAAACAACAATCCTTTGTTCACAGAACAATCGTATTGTTTACTTTACACGCAATTCGTAATGCAATAATTTGTTGCTTGCAACTTAATACTAGAGGGGGTTCGGATGATAACCTGAAGGTGGATTATTAGTCATATATGTAGTTGGATGGCGGTCTTGTATAATTTTGTAATGCCCAATCGAATCTAAAAGGAGTCAAGATGAGTAGTATATGTTTGTATGCTTTCTCGATGTTTGTCAATTGCCCCGTTGTAATTTGTTCACCCAACATGTTATCTATCTTAAGGAGAGCCACCTCTAGTGAACTATGGACCCCGGTACTTTCTTTTACATACAATCTACAAATTTTTTACTGCTTTGTGTTTACTTTCTGCAAACTATTACTTTCTTCCATTCGATACGTTTAATCCTTTGTTTTCAGCAAAACCGATGAGATTGACAACCTCATCGCAAGTCAGGGACAGAGTTCTGTGGTTGTGTTGTGTAGGTCTCCACGTTGCCGCTGGCACCGGTAGTGCACCCTGCCAGCGCTCAGCTAGCTACACCTTTGGGGTGTTTCCTTGCGCCTACTGGATTGATAACCTTGGTTTTGTACTGAGGGAAAACTTGTTGCTGTGCTCATCATACCTTCCTCTTGGGGTTCCCCAACGAGATCGATATATTTTGGGCCATCAGCAATCATGTTGTCGCTCAGTGTGTCGCACTCATGGATCATTTGGTTGACCACCAGTTTGGAGTCGCCGTAGATGATGCCATCCGCATCCCATGGATTAGGGCTTCGTACTCAGCTTCATTATTGGAGGTGGTGAACTACATTCACAGAATGTATTTCATCTTGTCTCCTTGGGGTGATGTCAGTATGACGCCTGCGCCAGCTCCATCCTTTTGGTTGGATCCGTCGAAGTGCATTGTCTAGAGGTAGGACATATTTGGCTTGTCGGGGAGCTGGTTCTCCATCCAGTGCACGAGGAAGTTCGGGAGAACTTGCAACTTGATTAGGTCATGCTTTTCATATGTGATGTCTCGTGGAGACAATTCGATTCCCCAGAGCGCGACTCGTCCTATTGCGTCAGGGTTATTGAGTATATGCCCGAGTGGGGCATCATTTACCACCACGATTGGGTGCTCCTGAAAGTAGTGGTGCAGTCGCCTGGCTGTCATGAAGACACCGTACGCCAGCTTCTAGTTGTGCGGGTACCGCTGTTTTGTTGGCGTGAGCACCTCGCTGAGGTAGTATACTGGGCGCTGGACCCCATGGACTTTATTTTCTTCGGCTCATTCCACCACGAGCACCGTGTTGACCATCTGGTTGGTGGCGGAGATGTAGAGCAGTAGTGGTTCCTTTTCGCGAGGCATCACCAGTACTGGCGAGGTGGATAGTAGGCGCTTGAGATCTTCGAATGCTTCTTGCGCTTCGTCTGTCCACTCGAACTTGTCAGTTTTGCGGAGAAGTTGGTAGAAGGGCAGTGCCTTTTCTCCCATTCGACTGATGAATCGATTGAGCACCGCGATTCGCCTAGCTAGCTGCTGGACGCCTTTTATGTTCTTCGGCTTCTCCATGGCCAATATGGCCTTTATTTTCTTCGGGTTTTCTTCAATCCCTCTCGCAGAGATGAGATACCCGAGTAACTACCCAAATGGCATGCTGAAGGCACATTTTTCTGGATTGAGCTTGATCCGGTAGCGGTCGAGGTTGGTGAAGGTCTCGCGTAGATCGTCGATTAGCGAGGCTTCCTCTTTGATTTTGATGATGATTTCGTCAACATAGACTTGGATGTTGTGACCAAGTTGGTTCTTGAGGCAAGCCTGCATGCACCGGTGATAGGTGGCTCCTACGTTTTTTAGCCCGAAGGGCATCGTATTGTAGCAGAACACACCGAAGGGCGTGGTGAACGCCGTTTTCTCCTGATCCTCCTCCTTCATTCGAATCTGATTGTAGCCTGAGTAGGCGTCGAGGAAGTAGAGGCGCTCACATTCGGCGGTGGAGTCGATGATCTGGTCGATTCGTGGCAATGGGAAGTGATCCTTTGGGCAGTGCTTATTCAAAGAGGTGAAGTCCACGCACATCCGCAGGATATCCGTGTCTTTTTTAGGCACAAGCACTGTGTTAGCGAGCCAAGTGCTTTCCTTGATCTCACGAATGAATTTTGCGTCGAGGAGTCTGTTGGTCTCCATTCTGACTGCCTTTGCTCTTGGTTTAGACAGTCGCCGAATTGTCTGCTTGACTGGCCTTGCATCTGGATTCATGTTGAGTGAGTGCTTGGCGAATTCCCTGGGAACTCCTGGCATGTTCGTTGGACACCAGGCGAAGATCTCCCAGTGCTCATGGAGGAATTCGACGAGCATGAGTTCCTATGCGGAACTCAAATTGTTGGCGATGAGGGCCGTCTAGGTCGGGTCTGTTGGGTGGACCTGGACTTTCTTCGTGTGTACCGACGAGTCGAAGGACAGGTCGGGTGAACTTGGCCTGCTCAGGGGAGGTAGACTGTTGTCTGTTGACTCCTTCAATCTTGCGAGTCCCTCCTGCATACCGAAGGACTAGGAGATTCTGTTGAATTCCCTATCGCAGATGTCGGACCTAATGAAGTTGCCATTGATTATGATTACGCTGTTTGGGCCTGGCATTTTCATCTGCAGGTAGGCGTAGTGCGGCACTGTGATGTCTACAGACTTCTATTCTTGTAGACAGTTGTTGGGCCTCCAAGTGCAGAGGTTTGTAGAACAGCAGCAAGTTTCCCTTAAGTGGATTACCCAAGGTTTATCGAACTGAGGGAGGAAGTGGTCAAAGGTATCCCTCTCAAACAACCCTGCAATCAAGATACAAGAAGTCTCTTGTGTCCCCAACACACCCAATAAACTTGTCAGGTGTATAGGTGCACTAGCTCGGCAAAGAGATAGTGAAATACAAGTGGTATGGATATAAGACAACGGTGCCAAAAAATAGCTTTGATGGCGCGTGGAAAAGACTAAAGGCAATCTGAAATAAAGATGGAAGCAAGCAAACATGTAACAGATCTAGTTGCAAATGGTATTTCAATGCTTAGAAACAAGGCCTAGGGATCATACTTTCACTAGTGAACACTCTCATATAAATATATTCTCTTCATGATACTACACTGAACTACTCTCCGGTTGGACACTCTAATCCATGGTAGGGCTATAACAGCACTCCTCAAAGTTCGCTTTCCCCATCTAGATAACCCCACACTATCACCTTGAGCTCTAGATGGTTCCAACAAACACCACAATTTCATAGAGACATCCAACTCCAAATATAACTCATAAAAAGTATTTATAATCTCTAGCCTAAGTGCCACCATGGTGTGCACGCTGTCACTTTCACACACATGGAGAGAGCAGAGATCTATTAAAGCACTTGAGTAGCAAAGCAGATCTACTTGATTACAAAGCTCATGATCACAATATGATCATGCATAGAGAGAGAGAGAGATGAACACATAGCTACCGGTAGAACCCTTAGCCTTGAGAGAGAACTACTCCCTCATCATCATGGGAATCAGCAACGACGATGGAGATGGTGGTGGAGATCGATGGAGATGGCTCCAGGGCACTTCCCTGTCCCGGCAGGGTGCCAGAACAGACACTTTATATCCCCCGAATCTCCCCTTCGATGGCGGCGGCGCTGCGGAACATTTCGTGGCTTTCTCCCCGATGATTTAGGTTTTTTTATCGGAGGCGATATATAGGCGAAAGAGGCAAGGCCGATTGCTGGCCAGGGGGCCCACACCATGCCATGGCGTGGCCAGGGGGACCCGCACCAAGGGGTGGTGTGGCCACCCTGTGGCC
Organism: Avena eriantha; assembly: GCA_910589775.1. Classification (NCBI taxonomy): domain Eukaryota; kingdom Viridiplantae; phylum Streptophyta; class Magnoliopsida; order Poales; family Poaceae; genus Avena; species Avena eriantha. The sequence continues at coordinate 127,380,498 of OU342743.1, read as the reverse complement.
CCCCTTCGTTTCTCCTTCTGGCTCCGTGAGTCTTCCAGGAAAATAATGACTTTGGCTTTTGTCTGGTCCAATTCCGAGAATATTCATTTTCTGACTTTCCTGGAACCAAAAACAGCAGAAAACAGGCAACTCGCACTGTGGCATCTTGTTAATAGGTTAGTCCAAGAAAGTGTATAAAAAGTACTCCAAAGTGTGGACAAAACATAAGAAAGTAGATATAAACCAAGCATGGAACATAAAAAATTATATATATGTTTGCAACATATCAACATCCCCAAACTTAACTCCTGCTCTTCCTCGAGTAGTTAAGTGATAAAAAGAAAGAATAATTTTTGAGGTGACATGCACCATCATAAACTTGATCAAAGTATTTGTAAAACATTCATAGCTGGGATCATAGTACTTCAACATAACATGAAAGATAAAGTTCTAACAATAAGGCATAGCAACTATGTTGCAACATGAAAAGGCATAAACAAAAGATTCATGAATAGCAATGCTTTGCATGACATTTGTTTGTTTCACATAAAGAAAACATAGCATAGTGGCGTTCAGCTTGTCCCTCATAGAGTAGCAAATATAAATGCATAGGACACCTTCAAAGTTTATAAGAGTGACTAGATACAAATAGTTTAAGAACAAGCAATATCAAAGTTGTCCATCAATCAACAAGTCTTGGGACAATGCACATATAACTAAGAATGGCCACTATGCTCTCAAAGTAGGTGCATAAAGATAGCAGGTGGAGACTCAACATAAAAGTAAAAGAAAGGCCTTCATAGAAGGAAGCAGAGATTCAAGTTTCATAAAGAGCTTCCAAAAATTATGGTACTTATTAGCTTTCAGCTCTCATTGCCCTATCATAAGCATCTTGAAGTGATTAAGGTTAAAGTGAACAAACTATGGAGTATATGCTTGACAAAGTATAAGTTGGAAATCTCATGTCCCTTGAATACGAGGGCCGCTCCTCATGCTACTCAAGTTTAGTTATCGGTAAGTTCTTGTCATAGTAAATAAATGTGTATCATAGAGAACCGCCAACAGGGTACCCCTTGCCCGATGATACAAAAGAATCCCCATATCAAAATGACAAGGCAAGCAGACAACGAGCATCTCAGCAATTTTCTTATTTACCATGGGAAAATGGTGCTTTTTTCTCTCTTTCCTCTTTTCTCATATCTCCTTTTTTATTTTTCTCCTTTTTCTCAATATCTCACTCTTTTTTATAAGAAGAATTTTTCATAGACAACTCATTATGGTTATGCTGCAGGTTTCCACCATGACAGCATGGATTAGACCGGCGGCCCAAGCGTTTCTCTAACACACATACATAACTCCATGGACTTACAATCTCCCCTTTCATTTCACACTGATGACATCCATAGACAAAAGAGCATGATATCAACTAGGTACAAAGTACAAGTGCAATGTTGAAAGCGTTTCCCATGACAACATGGTTCTGCTAATCCCCAACATATAAGTGCAAGCATATACAACATAGACGACACAATGGTTCAAGTTTATTAGGGGCAAGAAAAGTAAAGTGTGCCATCAAGTTCGTGAGAGCTTTAATCACTAGTTTTCTCATAACAAGTTTAATTCGGAAGGTAGATAAAAACATGAATATACTTGGAATAGCAAATGCTAATTGGTAGGTATGGTGGACTCTTTGGAATAACTTGGTTTTAGGAGTTGGATGCATGAGTGGAACTCATACTTGGTTATGGAGGCTAGCAAAAGATTGGGAGCGACCAACTAAGAGAGCAATAATGGCCATAATCATGCAAAGTGACAAAACATCATTAATTAAAGCATAAAGTGATACTACAAGTCGAAAACTAAAGGATCATAGAGGTTATCGTGACTTGGGATAGTCATAACATGGTGTGAGCATGCGCCAAGTCAACCCAAATAAAGCATCAAAGGAGAATACCACAATACTATGCTTTAATATGCTAAAACAACACATGATTCTTTCAAGGCACATTAAGCAATCTCAATTGTTTATAACATGTCATGCTACAACAATAAATCACTAAGCATAAAGCCAAACAATATCAAGCATGACATGACAAAGCATAGGCCACAATCAAAAACAAGCTCCTCTTACCACTTAAGCATGAACTTTTCCTACTCTTTTCTAATCCAAACCAACTTATTTGAAAACTAATGTATGAAAAAGGGGGTCTAAACAATTTATTCAAGCTAACTAAGCAAACCAAGCAAATGAAAACTAAAAACAAAAACGAACACGCTCCAAGAACAACACAACTGTGCATGAAACGATAAAAACGAAGTGTTTGGAAGAAACCTGGGATTTTTATTGATGAAGAAGGGGATGACTTGGGCATCCCCAAGCTTTGACGCTTGTACTTCTTGGATATTTCTTGGGGTGACACGGGTGGCATCCCCAAGCTTGAGCTTTAGTCCATTCTTCATCTCATTACATCATTCTCTCCATACACCTGAAATTTTTCCTTCACACAATCTTTATTAGCAACTTTAGTGCACTCAAGATAATAAGTCTTTGGGTTCAGTTTCAACACCAATAAAACTTCCATTCAAACACAAGATATTGTAGCACTTCCCTCAAAAAGCTCAATTCCCCAAAAAGAACCCAAAAAGGAATCAACAATAAGCAAATGCAAATAATGGCAGAAATCTATCAAAACAAAGCAGCAGATAGAAACCGATTTTTTCGAAGATCTTCTGTTGCTCAAATCGAAAAGTGTTGAACTAACGAAAGTTAGATAACAACTTGGGGCAGAAGCACGAACATTCGCAGCTCAAAACGACGTACAGAGATTTTACACGAATTTTTACAATGAAGCACAATAATATGTTTCGGGACAGCAACTTTCCCAAGCATTACTTCTCTCTCATTAGAGGTTTACTCTTGGCACAAAAAGCAAATAAAAAGGATAAGGAGAGGTTATTACAGAGGTAATAACTTCCAAGACTCATCTAAAACTTTTGGGTTATCTCCCAATAAGTACTTTTCTTTAACGCCTTTAAGTTAGGCATGATAGTTTGAGAAGATGCTCACATAACAAATATGAATTGAAGTAAAAGAGAGCATCAAGAAGAAAATTAAAAGCACATTTAAGTCTAAACCACTTCCTATGCATAGGAATCTTGTTTGAAACATCGTGTTTGAAACTTCCAGACAAGTCAGAGGGATCGTCATCGCACGCAAGGTACTCGCAAACATGAAGTTAATGCCACTACCGCCATCCATGAAGATGCGACTCATATTGAAGACCCTGATCTACGCCTCGAGTACGAGGGGACAGTGGCATGGACGAGGGACTTGGCGCTGGTGGTCGTGCCTATCGAAGGTGATGCAGGAGTCGCTTCCGCTAAGGTACTCAGTGGTGGAGGGTGGAGAATTGATCGCCAGATTAACTTGGCGAGTGATGGCCTTCTGCACTCAATTTGAGGGACGCCCTTTTTGGATCATCCCCATGTTGCCCACGGCTCGTGGGTATGGCTCGCCTCTGTGATGCTGGACCAGTGCGGCCACGGGTGGTGGTGGTCCGGGCGGTGATGGAGGAGCTCCATGTGCCACAGCGCCTCGGGCGGCTCCATAGCCCCTGTTGATTGCATCGCGATTCATCTGATCCAGGCCTTCGTGGAGTTTGAGGAACTCACGGCAGTCCTTGAGAAGGTGGCTGGATTTCTTCTTGCCGCCGTGCTTGTCGATGTAGAAGTGCATGTTGCATGGGCCGGACAGTTTGTCCTTGATAGATGTTGTGGGTGCCTCCTCGCGAGTGCGGCGCTGCCACACCTGCGTGGTTTTTCCACTACCCCGATATCCACCACTGTGATATCCGTTGTTGCGGTTGTCATCGCGTTTGTCAGCGTAGCCGGCTACGACCATATTGACCTCATCGCGGTCATCGTAGACGCGCATCTGACGTTTGCCTCGACGGTCACGTCTGCGCTCGAGGTCGTCTTCGTCATCAAAGTAGGTACGGTTTTCACCGAGTCTTCTCTGTCAGCCCACCGATTCGCGATTTCCATCAGGTGGTCAATCGTTTTGGGCTTCGAGTGGAACAACTCCTCCTTGAGCTCTATACGGCAGACGCCGCCATTAAATGCATCGATTGAGCGATCCTCCGAGATGTTTTCTGCGGACTTCATGATGATGGACCACCTCTGGATGTACGAGCGCAGCGATTCGCCAGATCTTTGTTGGTAACTTCGTAGTTCTTTGATTGATGCGGGCCTTTTATAAGTGCCCTTGAAGTTGCACACAAAGCTGTAGACCAGCTCTTCCCAGCTGCGAATGGATCCGCGTGGGAGATTGTTGAGCCATGCGCAGGCGACGTCCTGCAGCTGTAGCTACATGCATTGCATGGCCGTGCTTCGACTCCCGCCATGTAACCTGACGGAGGAGATGTGGTCCTCCAGCCAGATTTTTGGGTCCTGCAGGCCATCAAATTTTGGGTTCTCCGACGGGAGTTTGAACCCCTTAGGCATTCGCTTATGCCTGATGGCCCTGCTGAAGCATCTAGCGCCACAGAGTTTAGTCTCGTCTTCTTCTGACTCAGTCGAATGAGCACGTCTTGCCCGCATCTTGTCGACGTTGCACTGCGTGAGGTCATCGCGCGCGTCATAGTCGCGGTCATGCAGCCGTGAGCGACGTCGTCGTGACAGATCGTGAATGTCGTCATTGGAGGAGTACGAGTAGTACTTTTCCAGAGCCTTGCTTTTCTTTGGCTCTGATGTTGGTTCTTTGTCGAGGGCGGCCTCGATTAGCCCTAGGCCCGCGATCGTAGATCGGTGCATGGCAGCTCGCGGATCTCCAGCCGGTCGCTGGTTGTTGAGGAGGTACATGGTAGCCGCCATCACCGCGGCTTGCGGCGTTTTTGGGAGCATGTTGCCCCGCGTATCCACCGTCATAGAGTTGAAGTCGAGGACTTTTGTAGCTTCTACGTGTTCTTGCTCGGTGAGGTGGGCCAGTCGAGATCATCTCTTGTTGGCCACGTATTCGTTGCCCTTGGAGGAGGATCCTCCATGGGAGGAGAGCCCAGCTCGTAGAAGACTCGATTCATCTGCCGCCTTTCTGCGCTTCGAGTTGCATGATCACCTATTGCTGGTGCTTGAATTCCTCCTTTAGCAGCCAATGGTAGCCCATCAACATGTCTTGCGGTGTGCTGGGGGGTAGAGGATTTCCCCGTAGAGCTTCACGACAGCGGGCCCACTCATTGTCGTCGAGCTTGATCAGCATGCGCTCACATGTGTTCTCATTTGCCGAGAGCGACGGTTCTCCTCCCATCCCGTTGTTGACGGGCGCGCCGTTGCCACCATTGGTGGGGCCGTTGTTGGGCGTACTGCCATTGGGCGGTCCAATGCCGTTGGGCGTACTGCTGTTGGGCGGTCCGGTGCCAGATCTGGTGCCAGTGTTTTTGCGATTGACGCAGGTGTCGCCCGCGTTGATGACGGTGCACATGAAGTGGTTGGGAAGCTGTTGCTCCCGCAACTTTCAGATCTGGAGCCGTAGGCTCCATCTTCTGTGGCTAGGTCACCCAGATCGGATTCGCGACTGTTGTCGATGTCCATACTCCTAGCTGTTGCTGAGGTGTTGAGCTTGCTGAGGGTGCCGATTGGTGGCGGGAACCACGATGCTGGAGCAATCGCGGGTGCCGTTGGCTGGTCAGGCATGCGATGTGTGTCTAGTTGACCAACTTGGAAGCGGAAGCTCCGAATCGCCAAACTGATTCCATCCCCCATGGACTCGAAAGCCGCGCGAGTGGCTGGTATGTGGATGGTGAAGTCGAACATGCCGAAGAGTTGGCGAATCTCTACTGTTGCATAGTTGTAGATCGTGGTTGATGAGGCCAAAGAAGCCGCGACATCAGCACTCCCAATCCCCACGGACGGCGCCAATTGACGAGGGTTTAACTCGTCAATGCCTATTGTTATGGACTTGGGTTTTGGAGAAGGAGAGAGCGCTGGAGGCATCAATCGGCTAGCAAACAAGCACACATGGACACAAGATTTACCCAGGTTCAGGCCTCGTAGAGGTCCCTACTCCTGCTTGTCTACTCTTGGAATTAATGAAGGAATCAAAGATTACAGGGGCGCGCAGATGCAATATGGCGAGAGTTGTGGAAACTAGGGTTATGATTGTCCTCCTCGCCGCCCCTCCTAGCCTTTATATAGATAGGCTAGGTCTCGGGTAGCAGGTCGAGTCAGTTACAGATTAGGGTGCACCCTTTGAACTTTCTATCTTAAGCTTTCTTCTTGTCTCGCAAGCAATCGAAGAGTCCATGGGTCACCCGAATTCTGCATTGGGCATTGGCAACACCATGGGCTTATGCCGTATCTGGGCCGTATTTACCAAACTCGAGTACCTGTAGGGTATACCCATGTCAGGAGGTGTCCAAGACAATATAGAGGCTGCAAGGAATATAAATGGTATGGAAGTTAAAGCATCGCAACACGGATAGCAATAGATCAACTAGAGGAAGTAAAGACTATAAATGCAGAATATGTAGAAAGGGGGAGAATGCTCGCCTAAGAAACATTGCCGAAGATTCATCCGATGATCGGGTCGAAGATCGCATCAACTCAACAACCTAATCCATGAAGAAGAAAAGCACTAAAAGAAACACCGGATGCATTATTTAATACTTTTTTTGAAGTAAGATGCACTATTTAATACTATGGCAGAAGAACCGTCATTTTCATGACATGATGCATGCCATGGCAAAGATGCGATGCATCTAGGCAATATTAAGCGGAATCAGGATCCCAACAATTAAATATACGGTTCAAGTTATTTAGGTACCCCGCAATTTAAATGTTTTCTTATCAAGGCAAAACATGGCATCGGTTCGCTAAAAAAAATTTAAATGGAGGCGAGATAAGACAAAAATAGCCCGCGTATGGTCTCCATATTTAATTATGAGTTGAATCGACAAAATACCCCAAACAAATGAATATGTATGCGAGCATGAACAAATTATATGCAACAAGATAGATGTCATACATTATAAAAATAGGAGTCTCGAATAGGGGTCACACATTGTTGTTCGAAATCGAGGGTTTCGGGGTTCGATGTGATTCGGGTTCGGTCTTCGGACTCCGGGAACGAGGCCTTTGGTTTCCATGTGGGCAATCTCGGCGTCCATGTAGTATACCTTCGGTCATCGGATCCATGTAGGAGTGCTTGATGGTTCAGGGAGGAGATCTTGGTGTGCGTGTGGCGATCTCGAGTACGATGTCCTTCATTGCTATGTTGGCATACTTGGGGTTCCAAGATGGAGATCTTGGGGCTCCACGCTAACTCCTTCGGGTTCCGGGGTCGACTGTCGGTAGTGAACTTGCTCGAAACCAATGGCCTTCAGGTGTCATCACACCAGGCCCCTCGGTCTCGATCTTGGGCATCACCATCTCCAGAACATCACCACATCTTCACGCATTCGCCACTTCTTGGTTCACCACTTCATCATATCACCACCGGTATACACACATAGATACACACATAGATACACATACACCGTATCACCACCGGTATACACGCATCCACCAAACACTACACCACTTCAACGGGTCCCTGCACCACATCGTCAACAGTACCCAACTATGCAACCACATAGTCCAGGCGGGCACGAGACATGCGGCCAAAGGCAACGAGGCGGTGACTCTGCGAGCACGGGGCGCTACAGGAAGGCAGTGACGAACTTGGCGGTGCTAGGTGGTGGCGAGCGGCATGACAGGGCTTGGAGAGGAGGGCGGGAGGCAGCCAACGGTGAAGCTCGAGGAAGCTCCGGGCGAGGAGGCACGGGACACCAGGCTGGTGGCGGAGGCGAGCGCATGAGTGAAGTTGCGCGGCAGTGAAGGAAATATGCCCTGAGAGGCAATAATAAAGTTGTTATTATGTATTCCTTGTATATGATAGATGTTTATTTTGCATGCTATAATTGTATTGATAGGAAACATCAATACATGTGTGTTTAATAAACAAAAAGGGTTCCTAGTTATGCCTCTCTTATAAACTAGCTTGTTGATTAACAAGATGATCAAGGTTTCCTGATCATGGACATTGGATGTTGTTAATAACAATGTCACAGCATTTGTGAAATGATGTGATGAACATTCATCCGAAGTATAGCATTACGATCAAGTCATTATGTTTATATTGCTATAACATCATACAAAGTAGTCTTAGTCCTTAGACCATGAGATCATGTTAATTGCTAACACCGAAAGAGTATCTTGATAACATCAAACGTCACACCGTAACAGGGTGACCATAAAGGTGGGTTCAGTGCTATGAAGGTGTTATGTTGAGGCTCATGGATCAAGAGTGGAATTTGTCAATCCCGATGACAGATAGATATACTCTGGGCCCTCTCGGTGATATCACATTAACATAGCTTGCAAGCAAGTGATGTGATCACTAGAATGTTATATCACGGGAACGAGAAAAGAGTGCATGTCGGTAACGAGATCAAACTAGGTATTTGGATACCGATGATCGAATCTCGGACATGTATTGTATCATGAGACAAAGGGATTAAATTGCTGACGTTAAAGGTTCTCACGATCACAGAAGTCATCGTTGAATATACAGGAGTCAGTATGGATCTCCAGGTCCCGCTTCTGATTATTGATCTGAGAGGAGTCTCAATCATGTTTGTATTATTCGCGAACCATAGGGTGATACACTTAAGGGTTACCGGACACCATTTAGGAGCACATATGTTCCAGACAAAAGGTTTGCAAAGCGCAAGAAATGTTTCGATAGAAACAGGAATTGTTTCGATAGAAACCGAAATTGTTTCGGGTGAAATTGCAGAAAGTGGTTCTGCATGTGATATTGAAATGTTGCAAGGGGTTTTATGTGAATGTTTGTTAATTAAAGTAATTAACAAAATTCTGAATAAAATAAATAAAAGAGTTTTATTAATTGAGAGTTGCATTTAATTTGGTGGAAATTAAATACATGTGAGTGGGATTTTGGGTGGAGGCCATGTTTATGTGAGTGGAGGTTCACCACATGAATGAAGGAGGGGAGGAGTCCCCCCCCCCTCATGCGCCGGCTATGGGAGGGGAGGGGTCTCCCTCCCTCCTATATAAAGCCCCCTCTCCCCTCTCACAAAACACACCTCCTCGTGAAGGATCTCTCTCCCCCTCTAGATATTCCCCCATGGTCTCGGATTAGCGAGATACATGTTCCCGGTGGCCTTGCGTCTGGAAGGAGTTGCTGCTTCTACTGATTCGCTGGAGCGAGGAGGTGGAGGTTGTCCGGTGGCTTGAACGTGTGTGCGAGGACGGATGTGCTGTTGATTTGCGGTGCTCGGACTTCCACACGATCTTGAGATCGGCAAGCGTACGACTACATCAACCACGAGTTCCTACTCATTAAGAAAACTCGTTGTCTTCGAGGGTAAGTTCTCCATGGATGTATGTCCACCCGTTGCTCTGTATCTGGTAGATAGATCTTGGCGTATAGTTCTCATCGTAGGAAAATTTTGTTTTCTATGTTGCGGACCCAACAGTGGTATCAGAGCCTGATCTATGCATAGGTGCTTTGCACGGGTAGTACACATATGTTTATATGTGGGCGATGATGATCATGTTATTGCATCTTCTATGTACTTTGGATATTGGTGGCATAGTGGGATGAAGCGGCCCGGACCAACCTTACATGTCATCGTACATGAGACCGGTTCCACGACTGACATGCAACTAGTTTTGCATAAGTGGCTAGCGGGTGTCTGTCTCTCCTACTATAGTCAATATCTGATTTACAACGAGTTGCTAATAACTTGGTTATCCTCGTTGTGGTTCATGTTCGTAGGTAAGACCGGTTCTATCTCCAAAAGCCCTAAGCCACGTAAAACTTGCAATTGATAAATTAGAGACGTCTAGTTTAGATCATTGCTGGGCTAGTGTCTTGATATGGTATTGTTGTAAGTAGATGTATGGTAGATACTCTTACAACTCACTTAACGTGTAAGTTCCATAGACCTTGGCCTTACACATAAAGGAATGATAGAGATCATACCACGATGCAAATGATAGAGATCAAATGCATGGACCATATCACCTCACTTCACACATTAGATGTTAGCATCTTATATTGCTAGTTTGGCGCTTTTGGTAGCATTATAAGATGATCCCTCATTTAGATATCAAGATAAAATGTGTTCTTCCTTAAGTATGCACCGTTTTGTGGATCGTGTTTTGAGGCATCACGTGATGATCGGGTGTTCTCAACTCTACGCTTTCATACAACGGGTGTAAGACAGTTTTACACACGCGAATACTAAGGTTCTTACTTGACGAGCCTAGCATGTACAGACATGGCCTCAGAACACGGACCGAAAGGTTAAGCATGTGTCATATAGTTGATATGATGCCCATATAGATGCTCGCCTTTGAAGCTACACCGACTCACGTGATGATCGGACTTGGTGTAGTGGATTTGGTTCATGTAATCACCAAAAGGACACGAGGGATGTCGTTTTTGAGTGGGAGTTCATTAGTAATTTGGATTAGTTGAACTCAATCTATCATAAAGTTAGTCTAAATATATTTTACAAATTCTGTTGTAGATGGCACCACCTGCTTTTAATTTCAATATGTTCATGGAGAAAGAGAAACTTGCTGCGAATGGTAGCAACTTCACCAACTGGGCTATGAATTTGAGGATTCTCCTCTCTGCTGCACAAAAGCAATATGTGCTAGAGGCGCCGCTAGGCCCCCCACCAGCTCCTGATGCCCCTGACGAGGAAAAGAACGTCTATATAACTCGTCAGGAGGACCACAACTTAGTTCATTGCGGCATACTGTATGGGCTAGAGCTAGAACTTCGAAAACGTTTCGAAAATGGCAATGCCTTTGATACCATGGGAGAATGGAAAATGATTTTTGATACCCATGCTGCCGTAGAGAGTTATAATGCTTCTGAAAACTTCTTTAGCTACATGATGGAAGAGAACAGCTCCGTTAGTGAGCACGTACTCAAAATGTCTAAGTACGCCGATAAGCTTGTTTCCTTGGGAATAACGATTCCCAATGACTTAGGCATACATCGTGTTCTCCAATCTCTGCCACCTAGCTACAAGAGCTTCGTGATGAACTATAATATGCAGGGCATGAAGAAGTCTCTTCCCGAGCTTCTGTCAATGCTTAAGACTGCAGATGTGGAAATTAGGAAAGAACATCAAGTGTTGATGATCAATAAGACCACCGGTTTCAAGAAGGACAAGAGAGGCAAGCAGAAGGGAAAGAAGGGCGGCAAATCTGTTGCCGCGCTTGAAAAGAAACCCCGAGCTGGCCCTAAGTCTGACACCGAGTGCTACTATTGCAAGGGGACTAGCCATTGGAAGCGCAACTGCCCCAAGTATTTGGCGGACAAGAAGGCCGGCAAGGCAAACAAAGGTATATGTGATATACATGTTATTGATGTTTACTTGACTAGTACTCGCAGTAGCACCTGGGTATTTGATACGGGATCGGTTGCTAATATATGTAACTCGGTTCAGGGGCTGCAGAACAAGCGACAACTAGCAAGGGATGAGGTCACGATGCAGGTCGGCAATGGATCAAGAGTTGATGTGATCGCCGTCGGAATGTTGCCTCTCCATATGCCGTCGGGATTAGTTATAAACCTGAATAATTGTTATTTGGTGCCTGCACTAAGCATGAACATTGTATCCGGATCATGTTTGATGCAAAGTGGTTATTCGTTTAAGTCTGAAAACAATGGTTGTTCGATTTATATGAATAATGTCTTTTATGGTCATGCACCTGTATTGAATGGTTTATTTCTATTGGATCTCTATAGTAGTATTATGCATATTCATAATGTTGATGCTAAAAGGATTAAACTTGATAATGATATATCTGCATATATGTGGCACTGCCGTCTAGGTCATATTGGCGTTAAACGCATGAAGAAACTCCATTCTGATGGACTTTTGGAATCACTTGATTTTGAATCATTTGATACATGTGAGCCATGCCTTATGGGCAAGATGACTAGAACACTGTTTTCCGGTTCAATGGAACGGGCGACAGATTTATTGGAAATCATACATACTGATGTGTGTGGACCAATGAGCGTGTCGGTGCGAGGTGGATATCGTTATTTTGTTACTTTCACGGATGATTTGAGTAGATACGGGTATATCTATTTGATGAAACGTAAGTCTGAAACCTTTGAAAAGTTCAAAGAATTTCAGAATGAAGTGGAAAATCATCGTAACAGAAAGATAAAATTTCTGCGGTTCGACCGTGGAGGAGAGTATCTTAGTTACGAGTTTAGCACACATATGAAAGACTGTGGAATAGTTTCACAACTCACGCCTGCCGGAACACCACAACGTAATGGTGTGTCAGAACGTCGTAATCGCACTTTATTGGATATGGTTCGATCTATGATGTCTCTGACTGACTTGCCACTGTCATTTTGGGGTTATGCACTAGAAACCGCTACATTCACTTTAAATAGGGCACCATCTAAATCCGTTGAAAAGACACCGTATGAATTATGGTTTGGTAACAAACCTAAGCTATCATTTCTTAAAGTTTGAGGATGCGATGTTTATGTGAAGAAACTTCAACCGGATAAACTCGAACCCAAAGCGGAAAAATGCGTCTTCATAGGATACCCTAAGGAAACGATTGGGTATACCTTCTATCACAGATCCGAGGGCGAGGTCTTTGTTGCCAAGAATGGATCCTTTCTTGAGAAGGAGTTTCTCGCGAAAGGTGTGAGTAGTCGGAAGGTAGAACTCGAAGAGGTTATTGAACCTTCTCTTCATGAAATGGCGAGTAGCGCAGCATCGGAAGTTGTTTCGGAGTTGACTTCACCTAATGAAGAGAGAGCTAATGATATTGATCATGAAACTCCGAAAGAGGACACTACCAAACCTCGCAGGTCAAGCAGGACACGTGCAGCTCCTAAACTGTACGGCAATCCTGTTATGAATTTCATGATTGATGAAATAGATGACCCTGCGACGTATGAAGAAGCGATGATGAGCCCTGATTCCAACAAGTGGCTAGAAGCCATGAAATCCGAGATGGAATCCATGTACGAAAACCAGGTTTGGACCTTGGTGAACTTACCTCACGATCGAAAGGCCGTTGAGAATAAATGGATTTTCAAAATAAAAACTGATGCTGATGGTAATGTAACCATCTATAAGGCTCGACTTGTCGCAAAGGGGTTTTGACAAATTTAAGGAGTTGACTACGATGAGACATTCTCTCCCGTAGCGATGCTTAAGTCGGTTAGGATTATGTTAGCAATTGCTGCATATTTCGATTATGAAATATGGCAGATGGATGTCAAAACTGCATTCCTCAATAATAATATTGAAGAAGAGTTGTATATGATACAACCTAAGGGTTTTGTCGATCCTAAGGATGCTGATAAGGTGTGCAAACTTCAGCGATCCATCTATGGACTGAAGCAAGCATCCCGCAGTTGGAATCTCCGCTTTTATGAGGTGATCAAAGAGTTTGGATTTGTCCAAACTTATGGAGAGGCTTGTATTTACAAGAAAGTGAGTGGGAGCAATGTGGCATTTCTGATATTATATGTGGATGACATATTATTGATTGGAAATGATATAGATCTTTTAAACAGTGTTAAAAGTTATCTAAACAGCAAATTTTCGATGAAGGACCTTGGTGAAGCTTCATATATATTAGGCATTAAAATCTATAGAGATAGATCAAGACGCCTAATTGGGCTATCGCAGAGTACATACCTTGATAAGATATTAAAGAAGTTTAATATGGGCGGAAGTAAGAAGGTGTACTTACCTATGCTGCAAGGCAAGACATTGAGTAAGACTCAAAGTCCGGCTATGGCGGAAGAAAGAGAGATAATGGATAAGATCCCCTATGCCTCAGCCATAGGCTCTATAATGTATGCCATGCTATGTACAAGACCGGATGTGGCACATGCTATTAGTTTGACTAGTAGGTACCAATCTGATCCAGGTTCGGAACACTGGATAGCGGTCAAGAATATCCTTAAGTACTTGAGAAGAACTAAGGATATGTTTCTTGTATACGGAGGTGAAGAAGAGCTAGTCGCTAAGTGTTATGTCGATGCTAGCTTTGACACTGATCCGGATGACTCTAAGTCTCAATCCGGATACGTATTTCTCTTGAACGGAGCAGCAGTTAGTTGGAGGAGCTCCAAACAACCTGTGGTGGCTGGGTCAACGACGGAGGCGGAATATGTTGCTGCTTCAGAAGTGGCACAGGAAGCGGTTTGGATGAAGGAGTTCATAACTGAACTAGGTGTGGTTCCTAGTGCATTGGACCCAATGGTGATCTATTGTGACAACAATGGAGCCATAGCCAACGCTAAGGAACCAAGGTCTCACAAGAATTCCAAACATATTAAGCGCCGGTTTCATTCCATCCGCGAGCGTGTCAAGGATGGAGATATAAAGATTTGTAAAGTGCACACGGACCTGAATGTAGCAGATCCGTTGACTAAAGTACTCCCTAGGGCAAAACATGATCAACACCAGAACTCCATGGGTGTTAGATTTATCACTATGTGAACTAGATTATTGTCTCTAGTGCAAGTGGGAGACTGAAGGAAATATGCCCTGAGAGGCCATAATAAAGTTGTTATTATGTATTCCTTGTATATGATAGATGTTTATTTTGCATGCTATAATTGTACTGAGAGGAAACATCAATACATGTGTGTTTAATAAACAAAAAGGGTTCCTAGTTATGCCTCTCTTATAAACTAGCTTGTTGATTAACAAGATGATCAAGGTTTCCTGATCATGGACATTGGATGTTGTTAATAACAAGGTCACAGCATTTGTGAAATGATGTGATGAACATTCATCCGAAGTATAGCATTACGATCAAGTCATTATGTTTATATTGCTATAACATCATACAAAGTAGTCTTAGTCCTAAGACCATGAGATCATGTTAATTGCTAACACCAAAAGAGTATCTTGATAACATCAAACGTCACACCGTAACAGGGTGACCATAAAGGTGGGTTCAGTGCTATGAAGGTGTTATGTTGAGGCTCATGGATCAAGAGTGGAATTTGTCAATCCCGATGACGGATAGATATACTTTGGGCCCTCTCGGTGATATCACATTAAGATATCTTGCAAGCAAGTGATGTGATCACTAGAATGTTATATCACGGGAAGGAGAAAAGAGTGCATGTCGGTAACGAGATCAAACTAGGTATTTGGATACCGATGATCAAATCTCGGACATGTATTATATCATGAGACAAAGGGATTAAATTGCTGACGTTAAAGGTTCTCACAATCACAGAAGTCATCGTTGAATATACAGGAGTCAGTATGGATCTCCAGGTCCCGCTTCTGATTATTGATCTGAGAGGAGTCTCAATCATGTCTGTATTATTCGCGAACCGTAGGGTGACACACTTAAGGGTTGTTGGACACCATTTAGGAGCACATATGTTCCAGACAAAAGGTTTGCAAAGCGCAAGAAATGTTTCGATAGAAACAGGAATTGTTTCGATAGAAACCGAAATTGTTTCGGGTGAAATTGCAGAAAGTGGTTCTGCATGTGATATTGAAATGTTGCAAGGGGTTTTATGTGAATGTTTGTTAATTAAAGTAATTAACAAAATTCTGAATAAAATAAATAAAAGAGTTTTATTAATTGAGAGTTGCATTTAATTTGGTGGAAATTAAATACATGTGAGTGGGATTTTGGGTGGAGGCCATCTTTATGTGAGTGGAGGTTCACCACATGAATGAAGGAGGGGAGAAGTCCCCCCCTCATGTGCCGGCTATGGGAGGGGAGGGGTCTCCCTCCCTCCTATATAAAGCCCCCCTCTCCCCTCTCACAAAACACACCTCCTCGTGAAGGATCTCTCTCCCCCTCTAGATATTCCCCCATGGTCTCAGATTAGCGAGATACATGTTCCCGGTGGCCTTGCGTCTGGAAGGAGTTGCTGCTTCCGCTGATTCGCTGGAGCGAGGAGGTGGAGGTTGTCCGGTGGCTTGAACGTGTGTGCGAGGACGGATGCGCTGCTGATTTGTGGCGCTCGGACTTCCACACGATCTTGAGATCGGCAAGCGTACGACTACATCAACCACGAGTTCCTACTCATTAACAAAACTCGTTGTCTTCGAGGGTAAGTTCTCCATGGATGTATGTCCACCCGTTGCTCTGTATCTGGTAGATAGATCTTGGCGTATAGTTCTCATCATAGGAAAATTTTTGTTTTCTATGCTGCAGACCCAACAGGCAGCGGGGCACCGGGGCAGGGAGACACGGTCGAGCATGGCGCCACACGGGCCTAGAGATGAGGTAGCTCAACGGGGAGGTGGTGGGGTTGGTGCAGAGGTGAGGGGTGATACATTGCAAATGTATCTATAATTTTTGATGTTCCATACTTGGTTTTATCCAATTTCTTGTGTTTTGTCCACACTTTGGAGTGCTTTTCATATGATTTCTTGGACTAACCTATTAACAAAGAGCCACAGTGCCAACTGCATGTTTTCTGCTGTTTTTGCTTCCAGGAAAGTCAGAAAATGAATATTCTCGGAATTGGAAGGGACAAAAGCCAAAGTGCCTATTTTTCCGGAAGTCATCAGATGCCAGAGTACGAGATGGAGAGGGGCTAGGGGGCACCACACCACCTGGCCACACGGCCCAGCCTGGCCCGTGCCAGGGGGTGGTCTGGCCGCCTCCGGCACCCCCTCGGCCTCCCCTTCCGACTATAAGATGCCCTCGGGATGAAAACCCTAAGGCCCCGATCAAAAATCCATGAAAGAGTCTGTAGCCGCCGTCATCTCCATCCCTAGATCGGGAGGGATCTAAAGCTCTTCCCGGCACCCTGCCAGAGAGGGGAATTCACCCTGGAGGCCTTCTTCATCACCATGCAAGCCTCCGGTGTGATGCGTCAGTAGTTCATCCTTGGACTACGGATCCATGTAGTAGCTAGATGGCTTGGTCTCCTCCTTTGTGCTTTCATGTTTAGATCTTGTGATCTCCGTTCATGATCAAGATCATCTATTTGTAATTCTACATGTTGTGTTTGCAGGGATCCGATGGATATTGAGATGCTATTTCAGACTGATTATTGATTCTATCATGTCTTTGTTATTTGTGATCTTGCATGCTTTCCGTTGTTAGTAGCTATCTTGGCCAAGTAGATGCTAGCAACTCCAAGAGTTAGTATTTATGCTCGATAGTGGGTTCATTCCTCTGGTAATCTGGGGAAGTGACAGAAATCTCTAAGGTTAAAGTGGGTTCATTGCTCTACATCAACACATCTAGTACCTTAGAGATTTCTGTCACTTCCCCAGATTACCAGAGGCATGAACCCACTATCGAGCATAAATACTAACTCTTGGAGTTGCTAGCATCTACTTGGCCAAGATAGCTACTAACAACGGAAAGCATGCAAGATCTCAAATAACAAAGACATGATAGAATCAATAATCAATCTAAAATAGCATCTCAATATCCATCGGATCCCCGCAAACACAACATGCAGAATTACAAATAGATGATCTTGATCATGAACGGAGCTCACAAGATCTAAACATGAAAGCACAAAGGAGGAGAACCAACCATCTAGCTACTACATGGATCTGTAGTCCAAGGATGAAGTACTCATGCATCACATCGGAGGCTTGCATGGTGATGAAGAAGGCCTCCAGGGTGAATTCCCCTCTCCGGCAGGGTGCCGGGAAGAGCTTCAGATCCCTCCCGATCTAGGGATGGAGATGACGGCGGCTACAGACTCTTTCGTGGATTTTTGATCGGGTACTTAGGGTTTTCGTCCCGAGGGCAATATATAGGCGGAAGGAGAGGCTGAGGGGGTGCCGGGAGCGGCCACACCACCCCCTGGAGCGGGCCAGGCCTGGCCGCGCGGCCAGGTGGTGTGGTGGCTCCCTGCCCCTTCTCCGTCTCGTATTCTGGCACTTGATCACTTCCGGAAAAATAGGCACTTTGGCTTTTGTCCCGTCCAATTCCGAGAATATTCATTTTCTGACTTTCCTGGAACCAAAAACAACAGAAAACAGGCAGCTGGCACTGTGGCTCTTATTAATAGGTTAGTCCAAGAAATCATATGAAAAGTACTCCAAAGTTGGAACAAAACACAAGAAAGTGGATAAAACCAAGCATGGAACATCAACAATTATAGATACATTTGCAATGTATCAACATCCCCAAGCTTAACTCCTGCTTGTCCTCGAGTAGGTAAGTGATAAAAAGAAAGAATAATTTTTGAGGTGACATGCACCATCAAAGACTTGATCAAAGTATTAGCAAAACATTCAAAGCTGGGATCATAGTACTTCAATCATAACATGAAAGGCAAAGTTCTAGCAATAAGCAAAGAGACTATGATGCAACATGAAAAGGCACAAACAAAAGATTCATGAATAACAATGCTTTGCAAGACGTTTGTTTGTTTCACATAAAGAAAACATAGCATAATAGTATTCACCTTGTCCCTCAATAGAGTAGCAAATATAAATGCATAGGACACCTTCAAAGTTCATAAGAGTGACTAGATACAATAGTTTCAAACAAGCAATAACAAGTTATGCATCAATCAACTAGTCTTGGGACAATGCACATAGAACTAAGAATGGCCACTATGCTCTCAAAGTAGGTGCATAAAGATAGAAGGTGGAGACTCAATATAATGGTGGAAGAAAAGCCTTTTGTAAAAGGAAGTAGGGATTCAAGTCTCATAAAGAGCTTCCAAAAATTATGGTACTTATAGCTTTCAGCTCTCATTGCCCCTATCATAAGCATCTTGAAGTGATTAAGGTTAAAGTGAACAAACTATGGTGTACATGCTTGACGAAGTATAAGTCAGAAATCTCATGTCCCTTGTATACGAGGGTCGCTCCTCATGCTACTCAAGTTTAGTCACCGGTAAGTTCTTGTCATCGTAAGTACATGTGTATCATAGAGAACCGCCAACGGGGTACCCCTTGCCCGATGATACGGAAGAATCCCCATATCCAAATGACAAGGCAAGCAGACAATGAGCATCTCAGCATTCTTCTTATTTACCATGGGAATATGGTGCTTTTTTCTCTCTTTCCTCTTTTCATAGTATCTCTTTTTTTCTTTTTCTCTTTTTTCTCAATATATGACTCTTTTTTATAAGAAGAATGCTTCATAGACAGCTCATTATGGTTACGTTGCAGGTTTCCACCATGTCAGCATGGATTAGACCAGCGGCCCAGGCGTTTCTCTAACACATATACATAACTCCATGGACTTACAAGCTCCCCTTTCATTTCACACCGATGACATCCATATACAAAACAACATGATATCAACTAGGTACAAGTACCAAGTGCAATGTTGAAAGCGTTCCCCATGAAACATGGTTCTGCTAATTCCCGACAAATAAGTGCAAGCATATACAACATAGAAGACACAATAGTTCAAGTTTATTAAGGGCAAGTAAAGTAAAGTGTGCCATCAAGTTCGTGAGAGCTTTAATCACTAGTTTTCTCATAACAAGTGGAAGGTAAACAAAAGCATGAATGTACTTGGAATAGCATAAGCTAGTAGGTAGGTATGGTGGACTCTTTGGAATAACTTGGTTTATGGAGTTGGATGCATGAGTGGAACTCATACTTTGTTGTGGAGGCTTGCAAAAGACTGGGAGCGACAAACTAAGAGAGCAATAAAGTCCATAATCATGCAGAGCGACAAAACATCATTGATCAAAGCATAAAGTGATACTACAAGTTGAAAACTAAAGGATCATAAAGGCTATGGTGACTTGAGATAGTCATAACATGGTGTGAGCATGCGCCAAGTCAACCCAAATAAAGCATCAAAGGAGAATACCACTATAGTATGCTTTAATATACTTAAAACAACGCATGATTCATCCAAGGCACATTAAGCAATCTCAATTGTTTATAACAAGTCATGCTACAACAAAGAATACTAAACATAAATCCAAAAAAATATCAAGCATGGCATGACAAAGCATAGGCCACAGTAAAAAACGAGCTCTTTTTACCACATAAGTATGAACTTTCCTACTCTTTTCCAAATCAAACCAAACTATTTGCAAACCAAATGTATGAAAGAGGGGGTCCAACCAATTTATTCAGCAAACTAAGAAAACCAAGCAAACTAAAAACAAAAACGAAAACGAAAAAAAAGACGCTCCAAGAAAAACACAACTGTGCATGAAACAATAAAAATGAAGCATTTGGAAGAAACCTGGGATTTTTATTGATGAAGAAGGGGATGTCTAGGGCATCCCCAAGCTTTGATGCTTGTACTTCTTGGATATTTCTTGGGGTGACACGCGTGGCATCCCCAAGCTTGAGCTTTAGTCCATCCTTCATCTCATTACTCATTCCTTCCATACACCTGAAATTTTTCCTTCATACAAAACTTCACACAATCTTTATTAGCAACATTAGTGCACTCAAGATAAATAAGTCTTAAGGTTCAGTTCTAACACCAAATAAACTTCCATTAGAACACTAGCTACTATAGCACTTCCCTCAAAAATCTCAATTCCCCAAAAGAACTCAAAGAGAAACCAACAAGAAACAAATGCAGAAAATGGCAGAAATCTGTCAAAACAGACCAGCAGGTAAAGAAGAATTTTTTCGAAGACCTTCTGTTGCTCAAATAAAAAAGTGTTGAACTAACGGAAGTTAGATAATAACCTGGGGCAGAATCACAAAAATTCACGCCTCAAAAAGACGTTCAGATATTTTACACAAATTTGTACGGTGAAGGATAGAATCTGTTTCAGGACAGCAACTTTCCCAATCATTACTTCTCTTTCATTAGAGGTTACTCTTGGCACAAAAAGCAAATAAAAAGGATAAGGAGAGGTTATTACAGTGGTAATAACTTCCAAGACTCATCTAAAACTTTTGGTTTATCTCCCAATAAGTACTTTTCTTTAACGTCTTTAAGTTAGGCATGATAGTTTGAGAAGATGCTCACATAAGTAATATGAATTGAAGTAAAAGAGAGCATCAAGAAGCAAATTAAAAACACATTTAAGTCTAACCCACTTCCTATGCATAGGAATCTTATACGCAAATAAGTTCACAAAGAACAAAGTGACAAGCATAGGAAGATAAAACGAGAGTAACTTCAAAACTTTCAGTAAATAGAGAGGTGTTCCAGTACCATGAAAACTTCTACAACCATATTTTCCTCTCTCATAATAATTTTCAGTAGCCTCATGAATAAACTCAACAATATAACTATCAGATAAAGCATGCTTTTCATGATCTACAAACACTAGAGCTTTATTATAAACATTTTCAAAAGAATCCTCAGGAACATGGCATTCATCCTCCTGTGGTAAGCATGGGGGACAATCAAATAATGTAAGGGGTAAAGAGTTACTCTCATTAGAAGGTAGGGATGGGTAGATCCATTCTTCCTCCTCTTGATCATCACTCTCCTCCTCTTTTTCATCCAATGAGCTTCTAGTTTCAGCAATTTCTTCTTCCATAGGCTCTTGCAAGGCATTAGTCTCTTCCATTGGTGGAGAGCATCTATTAAGATATTCAAGAATATAGCCATTTTCTTCCTTGTAATTATCAAAGAAAAATTGGAGTATATCATAAACCTCATATTTATAAGGTGCATCATTAGTATTTTCAAGCAAATAAGCTAGTTCGAATGCACCCTTCCAAGCAATAAATTCTTCAATTTGTTCCACATCATAAAAGTCATAATTTCCTTTAACATAAGAAGATATGGTAACATTATCATTATACTCACATTGAAAATTGAGGTGTTTATACCTCCTACAGCAACAAGATTTATCAAAGAAATAAGTAACATTGTAAGTAGAGCACACGTTTCTAGCAATGGTATTCAATTTATCAATTTGTTCCCATAAGTGTTTCCCGTTTTGTGACAAGCGTTGTTCCTTATAATAATATTTTTGTTCTTCCGTGAACCCACCATGCCAGTAAGATTCAGTTTCAAAGAAACCAACCATTGATAGGAAGCATGACAAAGCAAAACAATAACAGACCAATGAAAATAACAACTATAGTAGGAACTAATTTTTGTGTGTTTTTGATAAAGAAACAAGCAAACAAAACAAAATAAACTAAGCAAAAAAAATAACAAAGTGAAGAGATTGGTTATGAGGGACTCCCCTTGTGAAGATGTCCTTGACTCCCCAGCAACGGCGCTAGAAAAATGCTTGATGGCGGTGTTGATGTAGAGCTCGTTGGGAACCCCAAGAGGAAGGTATGATAAGCACATCAGCAAGTTTCCCTCAGTTATGAAACCAAGGTTTAATCGAACAAGTAGGAGCAAGGAAACACATCAAAGGTGTTACTAGCTGAGCTTTGGCAGGGCGCACTACCAGTGCTAGTAGCAATGTGGAGACCTGCACAACACAACCACAGAACTTTGTCCCCAACTTGCGATGAGGTTGTCAATCTCACCGTGTTTTGCGGAAAACAAAGGATTAAATGTATCGAATGGAAAGAAGTAAAAGTTTGCATGATATCAACTAGGTACAAAGTACTAGTGCAATGTTGAAAGCGTTCCCCATGACAGCATGGTTCTGCTAATTCCCAACAAATAAGTGCAAGAATATACAACATAGACGACACAATGGTTCAAGTTTATTAAGGGCCAGAAAAGTAAAGTGTGCCATCAAATTCATGAGAGCTTTAATCACTAGTTTTCTCATAACAAGTTTAATTTGGAAGGTAAACAAAAACATGAATATACTTGGAATAGCATATGCTAGTAGGTAGGTATGGTGGACTCTTTGGAATAACTTGGTTTAGGGAGTTGGATGCATGAGTGGAACTCATACTTGGTTGCGGAGGCTAGCAAAAGACTGGGAGGGACAAACTAAGAGAGAGCAATAATGGCCATAATCATGCAG
Source organism: Avena eriantha (assembly GCA_910589775.1). Taxonomy (NCBI): domain Eukaryota; kingdom Viridiplantae; phylum Streptophyta; class Magnoliopsida; order Poales; family Poaceae; genus Avena; species Avena eriantha. The sequence continues at coordinate 127,357,613 of OU342743.1, read as the reverse complement.
AGCGAAAAAACATCATTGATCAAAGCATAAAGTGATACTACAAGTTGAAAACTAAAGGTTCATAAAGGCTTATGGTGACTTGAGATATTCATAAGATGGTGTGAGCATGCGCCAAGTCAACCCAAATAAAGCATCAAAGGAGAATACCACAATACTATGCTTTAATATGCTAAAACAACGCATGATTCATCGAAGGCACATTAAGCAATCTCAATTGTTTATAACAAGTCATGCTACAACAAAGAATACTAAGCATAAATCCAAAACAATATCAAGCATGGCATGACAAAGCATAGGCCACGGTCAAAAACAAGCTCTCTTTACCACTTAAGCATGAACTTTCCTACTCTTTTCCAATCCAAACCAAACTATTTGAAAACCAATGTATGAAGGAGGGAGTCCAACCAATTTATTTAGAAAACTAAGCAAACCAAGCAAACGAAAAACCAAAACGAAAACAAAAAATAAGACGCTCCAAGAACAACACAACTGTGCATGAAACAATAAAAATGAAGCATTTGGAAGAAATCTGGGATTTTTATTGATGAAGAAGGGGATGCCTTGGGCATCCCCAAACTTTGACGCTTGTACTTCTTGGATATTTATTGGGGTGACACGCGTGGCATCCCCAAGCTTGAGCTTTAGTCCATCCTTCATCTTATTACTCGTTCCTTCCATACACCTGAATTTTTTCCTTCATACAAAACTCCACACAATCTTTATTAACAACATTAATGCACTCAAGATAATAGGTCTTTAGGTTCAGTTCTAACACCAATAAAACTTCCATTAAAACACTAGCTACTGTAGCACTTCCCTCAAAAAGCTCAATTCCCCAGAAACAACTCAAAAAGGAACCAACAAGAAGCAAATGCAGAAAATGGCAGAAATCTGTGAAAACAGACCAGCAGGTAAAGACGAATTTGTTCGAAGACCTTCTGTTGCTCAAATCAAAAAGTGTTGAACTAATGAAAGTTAGATAACAACCTGGGGCACAAGCACAAAAATTCACGCCTCAAAAGGACGTACAGAGATTTTACACGAAAAATCTGTTTCGGGACAACAACTTTCCCAATCATTACTTCTCTCTCATTAGAGGTTACTCTTGGCACAAAAAGCAAATAAAAAGGATAAGGAGCGGTTATTACTGAGGTAATAACTTCCAAGACTCATCTAAAACTTTTGGGTTATCTCCCAATAAGTACTTTTCTTTAACGCCTTTAAGTTAGGCATGCTAGTTTGAGAAGATGCTCACATAAGAAATGTGAATTGAAGTAAAAGAGAGCATCAAGAAGCAAATTCAAAACACATTTAAGTCTAACCCACTTCCTATGCATAGGAATCTTGTAATAAAATAAATCAAAGAAGCACATAGTAACAAAACTGGGTAGATAAAACAAGAGCAACTTCAATACTTTCAGCACATAGAGAGGTGTTTCATTACCATGAAAACTTCTACAACCATATTTTCCTCTCTCATAATAATTTTCAGTAGCCTCATGAATAAACTCAACAATATAACTATCACATAAAGCATGTTTTCATGATCTACAAACACTAGAGCTTTATTATAAACATTTTCAAAAGAATCCGCAGGAACATGACATTCGTCCTCCTTTGGTAAGCATGGGGGACAATCAAATAATGTAAGGGGTAAATAGTTACTCTCATTAGAAGGTAGGGATGGGTAGATCCATTCTTCCTCCTCTTGATCATCACTCTCCTCCTCTTTTTCATCCAATGAGCTTCTAGTTTCAGCAATTTCTTCTTCCATAGGCTCTTGCAAGGCATTAGTCTCTTCCATTGGTGGAGAGCATCTATTAAGATATTCAAGAATATAGCCATTTTCTTCCTTGTAATTATCAAAGCAAAATTGGAGTATATCATAAACCTCATATTTATAAGGTGCATCATCAGTATTTTCAAGCAAATAAGCTAGTTCGAATGCACCCTTCCAAGCAATAAATTCTTCAATTTGTTCCACATCATAAAAGTCATAATTTCCTTTAACATAAGAAGATATGGTAACATTATCATTATACTCACATTGAAAATTGAGGTGTTTATACCTCCTACAGCAACAAGATTTATCAAAGAAATAAGTAACATTGTAAGTAGAGCACACGTTTCTAGCAATGGTATTCAATTTATCAATTTGTTCCCATAAGTGTTTCCCGTTTTGTGACAAGCGTTGTTCCTTATAATAATATTTTTGTTCTTCCGTGAACCCACCATGCCAGTAAGATTCAGTTTCAAAGAAACCAACCATTGATAGGAAGCATGACAAAGCAAAACAATAACAGACCAATGAAAATAACAACTATAGTAGGAACTAATTTTTGTGTGTTTTTGATAAAGAAACAGGCAAACAAAGCAGAAATAAACTAGGCAAAACAAAAACAACAAAGTAAAGAGATTGGTTATGAGGGACTCCCCCTATGAAGATTTCCTTGAATCCCCGGCAACGGCGCCAGAAAAATAGTCTTTGATGGGGGTGTTGATGTAGAGCTCGTTGGGAACCCCAAGAGGAAGGTATGATAAGCACATCAGCAAGTTTCCCTCAGTTATGAAACCAAGGTTTAATCGAACCAGTAGGAGCAAGGAAACACATCAAAGGTGTTACTAGCTGAGCTTTGGCAGGGCGCACTACCGGTGCTAGTAGCAATGTGGAGACCTGCACAACACAACCACAGAACTTTGTCCCCAACTTGCGATGAGGTTGTCAATCTCACCGTGTTTTGCGGAAAACAAAGGATTAAATGTATCGAATGGAAAGAAGTAAAAGTTTGCAGAAAGTAAACACAAAGCAGTAAACAGTTGTGGATTGTATGTAAAGAAAAAGGACTGGGATCCATAGTTCACTAGAGGTGGCTCTCCTTAAGATAGATAACATGTTGGGTGAACAAATTACAGTTGGGCAATTGACAAACACCGATAAAGCAATATATGCATATACTAATCATCTTGACTTCTCTGAGACTTGATTTGGCATTACAACATAATACATAGACCGCCATCCAACTGCATCTATGACTAATAATCCACCTTCAGGTTATCATCCGAACCCCCTCCAGTATTAAGTTGCAAGCAACAGATTATTGCTTTACGAACTGCATGTAAAGTAAACAATACGATTGTTCTATGAACAAAGGATTGTTGTTTTCTCCCTAGTAGCAAGAGCACATCTAGTACCTTAGAGATTTCTGTCACTTCCCCAGATTACCAGAGGCATGAACCCACTATCGAGCATAAATAGTAACTCTTGGAGTTGCTAGCATATACTTGGCCAAGATAGCTACTAACAACGGAAAGCATGCAAGCTCTCAAATAACAAAGACATGATAGAATCAATAATCAATCTGAAATAGCATCTCAATATCCATCGTGTAACTACCTCGGTGAATTACGCTCTTAGTTAATGCCTGGATGAACGAAAATGCTTAAAATAGTACGGTGGGGCCCAGGGCCACTCACGGTAGACCTTTGGCCGTCCTAACCACTTCCAGACAACGGGACAAGAACGAGCGGCGTAATCGTCAGGCGAAGGGATCAACTACATACACAAGTGAGTATGTATGCAAGCCACATACAACAGTACATCAGAGCCATTCCATTTAAAAGAAATAGAAAGAGTGCAACGCCATACGGCAAGATCCAAACATCCTAGATAGATATAATAATTTAGGATAGCTCCTCATACATCACACATAAGAGTATCAGGCGGAAGCGGAAAACAAGATCCGAGTACGGATAAGAAGCAAATTGGCATAAGATGCCCCATAAATAAACACATCCCGCCCACAGATCACACGGATCCCCGTTCCCGGAATCTCTACACCGAATGATCGTTGCCAACATCATCTGTCTCTTCCACCCAGTATCCATCTTGCGGGTACACCTGTTCATCTGAATCAAACAATTTATCATGTGAGACCCTAGGGGTACTCAGCAAGTCTTTATGCCACTAAAGGGGACACAACCTGGGGTGACGCAATTGCAGCAAAAGATAATACCTAACAATTCTATAGAGACTCGCTAACCTTCCGCCTAACCAAGAATAGACGGAAGTCCGTGAATTAAGAACAACAGTTATAACAGTATAATTAACAGATCCATCCTCCTCCTCGCTTACCAACGAGGAAGCGGACGAACAACCCACATCATCCGTTGGCAGTTTTATTAACCATTCCATGAGTATTGCACTATTTACTAGTCAAGTACTTAGTCAATTTAAAAGCGGTACTTTAGTTATACTTGTCTATGATCGAGAAACTGTGCTCCAAGTTGTCCATAACCGCGGACACGGCTTTCAGAAAGATTTACCCTGCAGGGGTGCACGAATAGCAACACACACTCGATCAACCTCGGAAAAACCAAATCAAAACCCAACGAGGCATTCACGACAAAGCAATCACAGGATTCAGAAATATTTCAGGGGGCCACCCCATTAAGCTACCCTCAACGAAGTTGGCCGGCTCCGAGACGGACCCAAGGTTTGTGTCAATGGCTGTAAACGACTGGGAACCCGAAAGGGTGACTGGGCTTGTCGATACCGCGAAAACATTCCACGATCCAAAACAGTACAGGTGCTCCACGCACAATCTTAAATAAAGCAGTAACATGGCATAAGTACAGGATAGTAATAAAGCCCCAAACTACTTGTGGCCCCAAGAAATAAGAATGAATCAAGCTCTGGCTCAGGGGGGTCCATAAGGCCTCCCGGATGTGGATAGTGCGAATAGTCAAGGAACAGGAATCAAGTACTCGGGGTCCTACGGGACACAAGTGAGCATGAAGAACCAAATAGCAGATATTGCTCACCGGTGCCTCTTTCATTAGTTATCCCATTACTACTCAGGTTATGTTGTTTAGGTACCTCATTATCCATTGGACACTCACATACCCTACTCATGCTTTTCTACGACTCGCATGGCTCAAACAACTCCTGTAGTAATGGCTCATGGGACCGGAACAAGCTTAGTGTGGTTTAAAAGTAAAGGCTATGCAGTACTTGGGATTCAATTTAATGCAATCGCGACTCAATGATGCAAGATTAAGATAAAGGCAATAGGTACTGTATGTATGCAAGCATGTGGTAGTGCTTGCCTGGCAGCTCAGTTGAAGCGAGAGATGGATCTGGATAATACTCCTGTGATTCCTGGTAATTCTCCTGCTGGGCGTCTATTCGAAGAAGAGCCAAACAAACAAGGGACAACATAAATAAAGTGCACAAGCATCTGAATTAAAATGCGACAAGCAAACAAGCATGCCATGATGCATGATTCACAATTTACATGGCATTTAATTAGCATGGCAAAAATGAGGTGTGGATGCAAGAAATAAAGCACTTTATCATTTATTTGCCCAAGTTTTATTGTCATAAACGGTTCAGATTTTAAATGACAACATGATGCATGCTTCAATTCAAAACAAGGATTGCATAACTAGAACGGGCTCGTCGCGCTGATCGATTTAGACATATTATTTGTCAAATTTGGAGTTATAAAACAAAAGTTATTAATTAAATAAGGAAAAGGGCATTTTTATTGTAATTTTAATCATCTCGAAAATTAAAGTGTTCAAAATATATTTTGAATTGCATATTTGGATTCCTCACATTTTTCTGATTCCAAAACATATATTACATGTATTATTTAGATTTGTATTTTAAAAATTATTTGAATCTGAAAAGAATTTGAATTTATATTAATTTGAAAAAGATTTGAATAAAACAGACTCAGGGAAAAACTTTTTATACCCAGGCAAAATTGACCCCAGACATTGACAGGTGGGGACACCGCGGACTGGGGCCACGCGCGCGAGAAAACGCGTTTTGCACGCGGACTGGGCTAGCCGCGGACGCTGACAGGCGGGGCCAACTGGCGCAGGGGCCACGTGCCAGCGTGAGGCTGTCAGGGGCTGACAGGTGGGTCGCCGGCTGGACCGCGGGTGCGGCCGGGAAAAGCCGAGGGGGTTTCGGTAAAACTGACAAGGCGGCTGACTAGTGGGCCAGGCGATACCGCGGGTTGAGGAAAATAAAAAGGTGGGGGGCTTTTTTAGAAAATGACAACGGGACCGTACTGTTTATCGTCTTCGCGCGTCTGACGCCAATCCGGCGCGCGGCGCGGGGCGGGGACTCGAACCAGGGACGAGGGCGTGCGCGCGGAGGGGTCTAGCTAGTGCGGCTGGCTCGGGTAGCTGTCAGGAGGGTAGCGGGGGACTAGATAGGGCTTGCGCGGCGCGGAAAAACCTGCCGAAGACGGCGAGCTCTGGCGCACGGTGAGCGCTCGACCAAACGCACGGCGAGGCTATAGCGGTACGGTGAGGCGGAGGTTGTCAGGGAGAGGGAGTTTCTCACCGCGAGTTGCCTGGTGGTGTTGGATCGGCGCGAGGAGCGGCGAGGCGTCGGGGATGCAGGCGCTCCGTCGGCTAGGGTTTCCTGCAGGGCGGCGAGGCGCGGGGTTGCTGGGGAGCTTCTCCTTCGCGTAGGCGCGGTCGGGGTGATGCAGTAGGGCTTCCTCGGTCGCCCAGGCCACCTCCAGGTCAAGCGCGCCGGCAGGATCGTCGGGTCGAGGTGGTTGCTGGCGGCGACCGGCGTCGGCTGCTGGTGGTTGGAGAGGAAGGAGGGGAAGAAGGGGGCGTCTCGGGGTGGATCTGGGCGAGCTCTGGGAGACGTGAGGAGGGAGGAAAAGGAGGAAAAGGGAGGGGAGAGGGAGGCGTGCACGACAGGAAAAGGTGGACTCGGTTCCACCTTTTCTCCTCCTCCTCCTCGCCGAGCACATGGGCGAGCTGGCTGGGGCTGGACCTGGGACTGCAGGTGGACCAGGGCAGGGCGAGAGAGACGACAGGGTGGGGCTAGCACGAGGGAGAGAGAAGAGAGGGAGGGACTAGCTCGGGCTAGGGTTAGGTGGTGGTCTCGGGTTAGGTTTAGCTAGGGTTAGGGTTAGGGTGTGGCTTAGCTTAGAGAGAGGAGGGGCTAACTGAGGTGTGGCCAGGTGGTCATGCTAGAGAGAGAGAGAGAGGAGAGGATTAGAGTTATGGTTTAGTAGAAAATTAGAGAGAGAGAGAGAACTAGCTAGGTTAGGTTTTATTAGGTTTTAGATTTTAATTTTTGATTATGAGGCCAAAACAAGAAGATCCATGGGGCTTGAGCTTGCATGATCTAATGTGGAAGAGAGACAAGAAACAAAGAAAGAGGAAGAAAAGAATTAGGTGGAGAGGTTCTCATATGATCATATATGTAGAAAAAAAAGAATGTGGATAAGACCATCCCAAGTGGAGCATGGTGGAGGCTAGAATGATCATGAGGTGGAGGTGAAAAGAATTCTAAGAGAAAGAAAAAGAAAAGAATTATGAAATAGGCCTCATGTGGTTCATGCATGAGGGAAAAATAAAATAAAAGAAATAGACATAGATGAGGATTTGGAATGGTGGAAGGAAAAGAGATGACCCATGAAGTAAAGATCCACTTAAAAATAAAGGAAAACCAAAGGAGCAAACAGGTGGTGGAGAAATGTGCATGGCCCATGCAAAAATAATAATGCCATGATTTATTATGTGAAAACAATAATAATATGATGGCATTAATCTTATGCATTTCCAAGAAGTGGAAAAGAGCCAAGCAAAGAATTGGAAAGGTTTGATCCACCCCAACCCACATGAGCTAGAGAAATCCAAAATAAAGACAAACAAGCTCATGATCTAGTAGGATGGTGGAATTATAAAGTGGTGGAAGAGAAAGGTGGTGGAATGGAAATAAAAGATATGCCCCCAACTCAACTTGGGCATTTAGACAATATATCAACAACCAAATACAATATCAAGAGGCAAATACAATTTATAATGCATGTGAGAGAAGAACCAAAAGAAAAAGGAGTTTTATATGATGCTCAAATGCAAGGTGGCATGATGACATGATCATGATATAATTATGATGCAACAATAATATATATGGGGTAGCCAATATCTTACTAGGACAAGTAGCATTACAATGGTTAGACAATTGGGGTGCTACACATCGGATCCCCGCAAACACAACATGCAGAATTACAAATAGATGATCTTGATCATGAACGGAGCTCACAAGATCTAAACATGAAAGCACAAAGGAGGAGAACCAGCCATCTAGCTACTACATGGATCCGTAGTCCAAGGATGAAGTACTCACGCATCACACCGGAGGCTTGCATGGTGATGAAGAAGGCCTCCAGGGTGAATTCCCCTCTCCGGCAGGGTGCCGGGAAGAGCTTCAGATCCCTCCCGATCTAGGGATGGAGATGACGACGGCTACCGACTCTTTCGTGGATTTTTGATCAGGTACTTAGGGTTTTCGTCCCGAGGGCAATATATAGGCGGAAGGAGAGGCCGAGGGGGTGCCAGGAGCGGCCACACCACCCCCTGGCGCGGGCCAGGCCTAGCCGCGTGGCCAGGTGGTGTGGTGGCTCCCTGGCCCTTCTCCGTCTCGTATTCTGGCACTTTATCACTTCCGGAAAAATAGGCACTTTGGCTTTTGTCCCGTCCAATTCCGAGAATATTCATTTTTTGACTTTCCTGGAACCAAAAATAGCAGAAAACAGGCAGCTGGCACTGTGGCTCTTGTTAATAGGTTAGTCCAAGAAATCATATGAAAAGTACTCCAAAGTTGGAACAAAACACAAGAAAGTGGATAAAACCAAGCTTGGAACATCAAAAATTAAAGATACATTTGCAATGTATCAGCTGGCCACCGACCTTGCCTCCTTCGCCTATAAGAGCCTCCCGATACCAAAACCCTAAATAATCAATCCTCCAACCACGAAAAGTTCCGCAGCGCCGCCGCCACCGAAGGGGAGATTCGGGGGACAGAAAATCTCTGTTCCGGCACCCTGCCGGGACGGGGAAGTGCCCCCAGAGCCATCTCCATCGATCTCCACCACCATCTCCATCACCATTGCTGATTCCCATGATGAGGAGGGAGTAGTTCTCTCTCGTGGCAAAGGGTTCTACTGGTAGCTATGTGTTCATCTCTCTCTATGCATAATCTTATTGAGATCATGAGCTTGTAATCTATAGATCTACCTTGCTACTCAAGTGCTTAATAGATCTCTGCTCTCCCCATGTGTGTGAAGTTGACAGTGTGCACACCATGGTGGCACTTCGGCTAGAGATTACAAATACTTGTTATGAGTTATATTTGGAGTTGGATGTCTCTATGAAATTGTTGTGTTTGTTGGAACCATCTAGTACTCAAGGTGATAGTGTGGGGTTTTCTAGATGGGAAAGATGAACTTTGAGGTGTGTTGTTATAGCCCTACCATCGATTAGAGTGTTCAACCAGAGGGTAGTTAAGAGTAGTATCATAAAGAAGAATATATTTATATGAGAGTGTTCACTAGTGAAAGTATGGTCTCTAGGCCTTGTTTCTAAGCATTGAAACACCGTTTGCTACTAGATCTGTTACATGTTTGCTTGCTTCCATCTTTATTTCAGTTTGCTTTTAGTCTCTTCCATGCCATCAAGCTATATTCTATCACCGCTACCACTTATAATTATCCATACCACTTGTATTTCACTATCTCTTCGCCGAACTAGTGCACCTATACACCTGACAAGTGTATTGGGTGTGTTGGGGACACAAGAGACTTCTTGTATCTTGATTGCAGGGTTGCTTGAGAGGGGATACCTTTGACCACTTCCTCCCTGAGTTTGATAAATCTTGGGTGATCCACGTAAGGGAAAAATTGCCCCTGTTCTACAAACCTCTTCACTTGGAGGCCCAACAACTGTCTCCAAGAATAGAAGTGCGTAGATGATGCACTCGATGATCGACGTAGAGCTCGTTGGGAACCCCAGGAGGAAGGTATGATGAGCACAGCAGAAAGTTTTCCCTCAATTACGAAACCAAGGTTTAATCGAACCAGTAGAAGCAAGGAAACACCCCAAAGGTGTTACTAACTGAGCTTTGGCAGGGCGCACTACCGGTGCTAGTAGCAACGTGGAGACCTACACAACACAACCACAGAACTTTGTCCCCAACTTGCGATGAGGTTGTCAATCTCACCGTGTTTTACGGAAAACAAAGGATTAAACGTATCGAATGGAAAGAAGTAAAAGTTTGCAGAAAGTAAACACAAAGCAGTAAAAGATTGTAGATTGTATGTAAAGTAAAAGGACCGGGATCCATAGTTCACTAGAGGTGGCTCTCCTTCGATAGATAACATGCTGGGTGAAAAAATTACAGCGGGGCAATTGACAAACACCGAGAAAGCAATATATGCATATACTAATCATCTTGACTCCTCTGAGACTTGATTGGGCATTACAACATAATACATAGACCGCCATCCAACTGCATCTATGACTAATAATCCACCTTCAGGTTATCATCCGAACCCCCTCCAGTATTAAGTTGCAAGCAACAGATTATTGCTTTACGAACTACGTGTAAAGTAAACAATACAATTGTTCTATGAACAAAGGATCGTTGTTTTCTCCCTAGTAGCAACAACACATCTAGTACCTTAGAGATTTCTGTCACTTCCCCAGATTACCAGAGGCATGAACCGACTATCGAGCATAAATACTAACTCTTGGAGTTGCTAGCATCTACTTGGCCAAGATAGCTACTAACAACGGAAAGCATGCAAGATCTCAAATAACAAAGACATGATAGAATCAATAATCAATCTGAAATAGCATCTCAATATCCACCGGATCCCCGCAAACACAACATGTATGAATTAAAAATAGATGATCTTGATCATGAACGGAGCTCACAAGATCTAAACATGAAAGCACAAAGGAGGAGAAACCAGCCATCTAGCTACTACATGGATCCGTAGTCCAAGGATGAACTACTCACGCATCACACCGGAGGTTTGCATGGTGATGCAGAAGACCTCCAGGGTGAATTCCCCTCTCTGGCAGGGTGCCGGGAAGAGCTTCAGATCCCCCCGATCTAGGGACAGAGACGACGGCGGCTACAGAATCTTTCGTGGATTTTTGATCGGGTACTGAGGGTTTTTGTCCCGAGGGCAACTTATAGACGGAAGGAGAGGCCGAGAGGGTGCTGGGGTCGGCCAGACCACCCCCTGGCGCGGGCCAAGCCTGGCCGCATGGCCAGGTGGTGTGGCCAGCCCCTGGCCCCTCTCCCTCTCGTATTCTGGCACTTGATCCCTTCCGAAAAATAGGCACTTTGGCTTTTGTCCCGTCCAATTCCGAGAATATTCATTTTCTGACTTTCCTGGAACCAAAAACAGTAGAAAACAGGCAGCTGGCACTGTGGCTCTTGTTAATAGGTTAGTCCAAGAAATCATATGAAAAGTACTCCAAATTTGGAACAAAACACAAGAAAGTGGATAAAACTAAGCATGGAACATCAAAAATTATAGATACATTTGCAATTTATCGGTAGACATCAAGCTATTTTCTGGCGTCGTTGCCGCAGAGGTAAGGTAAAAGGTACTCACATCCTCCGGTGTGAGTGCTCGAAGTTATTTCCTTTAGATTCTGCAATTTTGTCTTTTTGTTTCTTTTTTTCACTAGTTAGGCTTAATGGAAAACGACAACAAAATTAGAGAGCTTTATAGTATTTATCTTGAGTTAGGACATGAAGTGTTTGAAGAGAAAATTAAAAAACCTATGGAACTTTTTTTGCATGCTAATAGCAATGTTGTTAGTATGAATTCTTTGGACACCATTATTGCTAATGCTATGGAAAAGTCTAAGCTTGGGGAAGCTAGTTTTTATGAAAATTATCTTTTTAGTTCCCCAGCTTTGGAAGATAGTTATTCTATTGCTTATGATGATACAAAACCTCCAATATATGATGATTACAATAATGAATATAATATTTTCAGTCCATTTACTATTGAGGAGGCAATTAATTATGCCTACAATATGCCTCCTATATTTGATGATTATGGTGATGAGAATAATAATGATAGCTATTTTGTTGAATTTGCTCCCACTATATTTAATAAGAATGACTATGTTTATGTGGAGAGTATTAATTCTTTTATGCATGTGGCTCATTATAAGAATGTTTTATGTGGTAGTTATATTGTTAATTTATTCATGATGCTACTGAAAGTTATTATGAGAGAGGGAAACATGGTTTTATGTGTCTCAACAATATTAAGTTTCCCCTCTTTATGTTGAAAATTTTGAAGTTGCACTTGTTTTGCTTTCCTATGCTTGTTGCTTTGTGCTTCATGACTTGTTTTTTTACAAGATTCCTATGCATAGGAAGTGGGTTAGACTTAAATGTGCTTTGAAATTTGCTTCTTCATGCTCTCTTTTACTTCAATTCATATTTCTTATGTGAGCATCTTCTCAAACTATCAAGCCTAACTTAAAGGCGTTAAAAGAAAAGTACTTATTGGGAGATAACCCAAAAGTTTTAGATGAGTCTTGGAAGTTATTACTTCTGTAATAACCGCTCCATATCCTTTTTATTTGCTTTTTGTGCCAAGAGTAACCTCTAATGAGAGAGAAGTCATGATTGGGAAAGTTGCTGTCCCGAAACAGATTTCTGTGCTTCACCGTAAAAATTCGTGTAACATCTCTGTGCGTCCTTTTGAGACGTGAATTTTTGTGCTTCTGACCCAGGTTGTTATCTAAATTTCGTTAGTTCAACACTTTTTGATTTGAGTAACAAAAGATCTTTGAAAAAATTTGTATTTACTTGCTGGTCTGTTTTGATAGATTTCTGCCATTTTCTGCATTTGCTTCTTGTTAGTTCCTTTTTGAGTTCTTTTGGGGAATTGAGATTTTTGAGGGAAGTGCTATAGTAGCTAGTGTTATGATGGAAGTTTATTTGGTGTTAGAACTAAACCTTAAGACCTTTTATCTTGAGTGCACTAATGTTGCTAATAAAGATTGTGTGAAGTTGTGTATGAAGGAAAAAATTAGGTGTATGGAAGGAATGAGTAATGAGATGAAGGATGGACTAAATCTCAAGCTTGGGGATGCCACGCGTGTCACCCCAAGAAATATTCAAGAAGTACAGCGTCAAAGCTTGGGGATTCCCAAGGCATCCCCTTCTTCATCAATAAAAATCCCAGGTTTCTTCCTAACGCTTCATTTTTATTGTTTCATGCACAGTTGTGTTGTTCTTGGAGCGTCTTTGTTTTTGTTTTTGGTTTTTCATTTTCTTAGTTTGCTTGAATAAGTTGGTTGGATTCCAGCACACTTCTTTTGGAGAGAGACACGCTCCGTTTTCATTGCCTAGAACACTCTAGTTTTCATTCTTATTGTTCTGTGAGTGTTCTCTTTTGCTAGCACTATGTTTAGCGTTAGTTTTCTCGTGCTTTCAGCTTAGAACTTTTTAGTTCTTCTTTGTGGATTTGTGAGACAAGCTCACTGATCTTTATTTAATATCATCTTTGTGAGTTGTTTAAAATAAGTTGGTTTGGATTGGAAAAGAGTAGGAAAGTTCATGCTTAAGTGGTAAAGAGAGCTTGTTTTTGACTGTGGCCTATGCTTTGTCATGCCATGCTTGATATTGTTTTGGCTTTATGCTTAGTATTATTTGCTGTAGCATGACTTGTTATAAACAATTGAGATTGTTTAATGTGTCTTGGATAAATCATGCGTTGTTTTAGCATATTAAACCATAGTATAGTGGTATTCTCCTTTGATGCTTTATTTGGGTTGACTTGGCGCATGCTCACACCATGTTATGACTATCCCAAGTCACCATAAGCCTTTATGATCCTTTAGTTTTCAACTTGTAGTATCACTTTATGCTTTGATCAATGATGTTTTGTCGCTCTCCATGATTATGGCCATTATTGCTCTCTTAGTTTGTCGCTCCCAGTCTTTTGCTAACCTCCACAACCAAGCATGAGTTCCACTCATGCATCCAACTCCTTAAACCAAGTTATTCCAAAGAGTACACCATACCTACCTACTAGCTTATGCTATTCCTAGTATATTCATGTTTTTGTTTACCTTCCGAATTAAACTTGTTATGAGAAAACTAGTGATTAAAGCTCTCACGAACTTGATGGCACACTTTACTTTTTTTGCCCTTAATAAACTTGAACCATTGCGTCCATCTTTGTTGCGTATATGCTTGCGCTTTATAAGTTGAAATTAGCAGAACCATGTATCATGGGGAACGCTTTCAACATTGCACTTGTACTTTGTACCCCGTTGATATCATGTTATTTTGCTTATGGATCCCGACGGTGTGAAATAAAAGTGGAACTTGTAAGATCATGGAGTTTGTATGTGTGTTAGAGAAACGCCTGGGCCGCTAGCCTAAGCCATGCCTAATCATGGTGGAAACTTGCAGCATCACCATAATGAGCACTCTATGAAGCATCCTCAATAAAAACCTATGCAAATAGCAAATAAAAAGATCGCTGAGATGCTCATTGTCTATTTGCCTTGTCATTTTGATTATGGGATAGCTCCTGTATTATGTGCAAGGGGCACCCCGTTAGCGGTTCTTTATGATACATATGTACTTACAATGACAAGAGCTTACTCGTGACTAAAGTTGAGTAGCATGAGGTTCGGTCTTCATAAGTAAGGGGCATGAGATTTCGGTTTATAACTTGTCAAGCATATCCTCTTAGTTGTGTCACTTTAACCTTAATCACCTTAAAGATGCTTATGATAGGGGCAATGAGAGCTGAAAGCTATAAGTACCATAATTTTTGGAAGCTCTTTATGAGACTTGAATCCCTACTTCCTTTTACAAAAGGCCTTTCTTCCACCATTATATTGAGTCTCCACCTTCTATCTTTATGCACCTACTTTGAGAGCATAGTGGCCATTCTTAGTTCTATGTGCATTGTCCCAAGACTTTTTGATTGATGCATAACTTGATATTGGTTGTTTTAAACTATTTGTATCTAGTCACTCTTATAAACTTTGAAGGTGTCCTATGCATTTATATTTGCTACTCTATGAGGGACAAGCTGAATACTATTATGCTATGTTTTCTCTATGTGAAACAAACAAACGTCTTGCAAAGCATTGTTATTCATGAATCTTTTGTTTGTGTCTTTTCATGTTGCAACATAGTTTCTTTGTCTTATTACTAGAACTTTGTCTTTCATGTTATGATTGAAGTACTATGATCCCAGCTTTGAATGTTTACAAATACTTTGATCAAGTCTTTGATGGTGCATGTCACCTCAAAAATTATTCTTTCTTTTTATCACTTACCTACTCGAGGACGAGCAGGAGTTAAGCTTGGGGATGTTGATACATTGCAAATGTATCTATAATTTTTGATGTTCCATGCTTGGTTTTATCTACTTTCTTGTGTTTTGTTCCAACTTTGGAGTACTTTTCATATGATTTCTTGGACTAACCTATTAACAAGATGCCACAGTGCCAGTTGCCTATTTTCTGCTATTTTTGGTTCTAGGAAGTCAGAAAATGAGTATTCTCGGAATTGGACGGGACAAAAGCCAAAGTTACTATTTTCCTGGAAGACTCACGGAGCCAGAAGGAGAGTCGGAGAGGGGCCACAGGGTGGCCACACCCCCTTGGCGCGGGCCCGCCCAGGCTGCGCCAGGGCATGGTGTGGGCCCCCTGGCTAGCCACCGACCTTGCCTCCTTTGCCTATAAGAGCCTCCCGAACCAAAACCCTAAATAATCAATCCTCCAGCCACGAAAAGTTCCGCAGCGCCACTGCCACTGAAGGGGAGATTCGGGGGACAGAAAGTCTCTGTTCCGGCATCCTGTCGGGACGGGGAAGTGCCCCCGGAGCCATCTCCATCGATCTCCACCACCATCTCCATCACCATTGCTGATTCCCATGATGAGGAGGGAGTAGTTCTCTCCTTAGGCTAAGGGTTCTAATGGTAGCTATGTGTTCATCTCTCTCTATGCATGATCTTATTGAGATCATGAGCTTGTAATCTAAAGATCTACCTTGCTACTCAAGTGCTTAATAGATCTTTGCTCTCCCCATGTGTGTGAAGTTGACAGTGTGCACACCATGGTGGCACTTAGGCTAGAGATTACAAATACTTGTTATGTGTTATATTTGGAGTTGTATGTCTCTATGAAATTGTGGTGTTTGTTGGAACCATCTAGTACTGAAGGTGATAGTGTGGGGTTTTCTAGATGGGAAAGATGAACTTTGAGGTGTGTTGTTATAGCCCTATCATCGATTAGAGTGTTCAACCAGGGAGTAGTTAAGAGTAGTATCATAAAGAAGAATATATTTATATGAGAGTGTTCACTAGTGAAAGTATGGTCCCTAGGCCTTGTTTCTAAGCATTGAAACACCGTTTGCTACTAGATCTGTTACATGGTTGCTTGCTTCCGTCTTTATTTTAGTTTGCTTTTAGTCTCTTCCACGCCATCAAGCTATCTTCTATCACCGTTACCACTTATAATTATCCATACCACTTGTACTTCACTATCTCTTTGCCGAACTAGTGCACCTATACACCTGACAAGTGTATTGGGTGTGTTGGGGACACAAGAAACTTCTTATATCTGATTGCAGGGTTGCTTGAGAGGGGATACCTTTGACCACTTCCTCCCCGAGTTCGATAAACCTTGGGTGATCCACTTAAGGGAAAACTTGCTGCTGTTCTACAAACCTCTGCACTTGGAGGCCCAACAACTGTCTACAAGAATAGAAGTGCGTAGACATCAAGGGGCCAGGGGGCCACCACACCACCTGGCCATGCGACCCAGCTTGGCCCGCGCTAGGGGGGCAGTCTGGCCGCCTCCGGCAGCCCCTCGGCCTCCCCTTCCGACTATAAGATGCCCTCGGGACGAAAACCCTAAGGGCCCGATCAAAAATCCACGAAAGAGTCTATAGCCGCCGTCATCTCCATCCCTAGATCGGGAGGGATCTGAAGATCTTCCCGGCACCCTGCCGGAGAGGGGAATTCACCCTAGAGGCCTTCTTCATCACCATGCAAGCCTCCGGTGTGATGCGTGAGTAGTTCATCCTTGGACTACGGATCCATGTAGTAGCTAGATGGCTGGTTCTCCTCCTTTGTGCTTTCATGTTTAGATTTTGTGAGCTCCGTTCATGATCAAGATCATCTATTTGTAATTCTACATGTTGTGTTTGTGGGGATCCGATAGATATTGAGATGCTATTTCAAATTGATTATTGATTGTATCATGTCTTTGTTATTTGTGATCTTGCATGCTTTCCGTTGTTAGTAGCTATCTTGGCCAAGTAGATGCTAGCAACTCCAAGAGTTAGTATTTATGCTCGATAGTGGGTTCATGCCTCTAGTAATCTGGGGAAGTGACATAAATCTCTAAGGTACTAGATGTGCTGTTGCTACTAGGGAGAAAACAAAAATCCTTTGTTCATAGAACAATCATATTGTTTACTTTACACGCAGTTCGTAAAGCAATAATCTGTTGCTTGCAACTTAATACTGGAGGGGGTTCGGATGATAACCTGAAGGTGGATTATTAGTCATAGATGCAGTTGGATGGAGGTCTATGTATAATGTTGTAATGCCCAATCAAGTTCCAAAGGAGTCAAGATGATTAGTATATGCATGTATTGCTTTCTCGATGTTTGTCAATTGCCCCGCTGTAATTTGTTTACCCAGCATGTTATCTATCTTAAGGAGAGCCACCTTTAGTGAACTATGGATCCCGGTCCTTTTCTTTACATACAATCTATAAACTGTTTTCTGCTTTGTGTTTACTTTCTGCAAACTTTTACTTCTTTCCATTCGATACGTTTAATCCTTTGTTTTTCGCAAAACACGGTGAGATTGACAACCCCATCACAAGTTGGGGACAAAGTTCTATGGTTGTGTTGTGCAGGTCTCCACGTTGCAACTAGCACCGGTAGTGCGCCCTGCCAAGGCTCAGCTAGCAACACCTTTGGGGTGTTTCCTTGCTCCTACTGGTTCGATTAAACCTTGGTTTCATAACTGAGGGAAACTTGTTGCTGTGCTCATCATACCTTCCTCTTGGGGTTCCCAACGAGCTCTACATCAACACCGCACAATCATTTTTCTGGCGCCGACACTGAGCCATCAAGGGGCGGGGCGAGCTCAGGGGTGAGGTAGAGGTGAGAGAGGGAGGAAGAGGGCGAGGACGGGAGGAGGCTGAGACGCTGCAGGAGGAGACCCGATGGTGGTTATTGGAGCTCTGTCGGCCGAGGGTTCGATCGGAAGCGGGGATGGGTAGGTGGGATGCGGGACGAGTGTGTCGGTAGGGGTGGGTTTGTGAGCGAGCGGGGGTGGGGGATCGAGTCGCTGCTCGTGCGTGTGTGGTGTTGCCGTGCATGGTTGTGTTCGTGTGTGGAATGGTTGGGGCACGCCCGGTGTGCCGCTGTGGCGTGCGTGTGTTGATGAGTGGGTCCAGGCGGGGTGGTGCGGTAGGGTGCGACGAGTGTGTGCGTGAGTGTGTAGCTAGGGTTTGGTTTTGTTTAGGTTTTGGGTAGCTAGGGTTTGTCTAGTTAGGGTTTAGCCGGGGTGGTAGGCTGCTGCTAGCTAGGTCCTTTGGGCCTGGCCGGTGGCGGCCTCCCCCGGTTTATAAAATATGTTTTTATTTATTTAGTTAGTTTTAAATAATCTTTTGTAAATAGTTTTAGATAATAAAAGATCCAGAAGAGACCGGATTTTGATTTTAAATTAAAGGAGGGGATATTTAGAAGATAAAGATAGGCTGTAAGGGAAATAGTTTAGTGCAGAGTATGCATGATGATGATGTTCAAATACAATGTGGCACAAAATAAAAACAACAAGCGATTTTCTAGTAATGGTTTTTCCGTGGTGCTACAGCGGGTGGGCTCTCGACGGGTGCATCTACGCATGCTCCAGCGGTGAAAGGAGGCTGGGCATATTATTCGAGCTCGAGCCCATAATCTCCAAGGGTCATGGCGAGGATATCGTGAGTAGCAGCGTTTTCCCAACACTAGAGCTCTAGGAGTAGATTGGGAAGGACTGGGGCGTCGGGGTGCTCACGAGGCAAGGGAAATGCGGGATCTGCGGGCGAGGATGGCCTGGGGAGCTATGGGACGAGGCGGAGCAAGTGCCGGCGTGCTCAATAGGCGACGGCATCGCCAGATTGTTGTCAGCGTTGGGGAGCTGCTGGATGAGGCAGAGCACGTGCCGACGTGCTCAATAGGCGACGACGACACCAGATTTTTGTCAGGGTCGGGGAGCTGCAGGACGAGGCAGAGCACGTGCTGGCGTGCTCAATAGGTGGTGGCGCCACCAATTTTTTCTCAGGGTCGGGGAGCTGCTGAACGAGGCGGAGCACGTGCCAGCATGCTCAATAGGCGGCGACGACGCCCGTGACACCGTGACAGCTAATTCAGCAGCGACGTTGGCGTGGAGAGGATGCAGCACGATAGCCATGGGAGAGCGGCTCGTCGGTGGGAGGGGCATGGAAGGCAGGTGTGGAGGGGATTCGATAGCGAAGAGAGACAACGACGTGACAACACAAGGACATCTGTTGATTTTGAGTTTTTTTTGTAAATAAAACACGACGAGAGGCTGCTAGTGGGTCCCTAACTCGCCATGTCATCAAATACATCTCTACGACGTGCGCGATGACCGCGAGTGACGCTCGTGAAGTTTATATTTCACTAGATTTAGGGGTGCACCTTGGCGCACGACCCCATGGCTCTCGTATTAGTTTCTTTTGTATATAACACTAATAGAAAATAGTTGAAAATCGATGATGTGATTATGAATTGCAGTTTTCTTTTACAAAATTAAAGTAATATCCCTGCCTTTCACACCGAAAATCGTCTTATAAACAATATTATGAGTAGTTGTCTGCTATCCAGATACAAAGGAGATAGCTTATAATAATGACCATCTTGTTCTATAAATATCATATACACCTATATACACAAGGTATACATACAATTTGCTTTGTAGAATTCAATTAGAACTAAACTAAACTTTCCATCGAGGTTGGACTCTCCATGACACACATCACGTAGGACCTCATACATTGTATACCAAGAAACTCGATCTCTTGCTAACTTTTCTTATAAACTTCCCATGAGACATTCATCAAAGGCTTCCTTCTTGAACCTTTTGTATGTTTGTTTGCATGATTTCATGCCAGTTTCTTGGATTGCTACATAGTTCATGGCTAGTGGAATATATGGGTCAAAAACTTTGTTAGAGTGCTGGGACTAACAACGCTGGGGTTTTTGGTGACAACAATGTTTATGTTTGGTTCAGAAGATGCAGGTCATCCAACATTGTGTTGAGCATGCGCTAAATGATTTTTAGACGAGGTCCATATGGTTTACACATGAAAGAGAGGAAGGTAAATGTGAAATTTTCCAAGAGAGGGTGAGTATGCAGACATCAACATAGAACCAAAATAACATAGTATAGATATAATATATCTCAAGGCCTAAACACCTTCATAATAACATAGACTCATTTAGAGACAGAACCAAAAAAGGATAGAGACCTTACATGTTGATATTGAAAGCATGTTAATCAGCTTTCAAACTAGCAAGTTTAAGAGGAATCTCTCCGTTTCTCCTAGTTTCAACTAAAAATACAAATATATGCTAATACAATTGTCCTTCACATAGAAAATTTCAACACATGAGCGTTTTGATGTAACTTAGATAATCCAGAAAATTCCTACACTAAGCACATGTATCATGCCATGATGTTTCCTTCACAATACTGTAACCAAAATGATACCATAGAACTCACTCACTAGAGACAACAGAAGATGTAGTAGAAGTTTTTTTGGACAAGGACGTCTATGAAGTTGGTTGTCGTCTCTGATCCTGCTGCTGGCTGACCGCTCAATAAGGATGGGGCCTTAAAAATCCAATTCAGAAGGTAAAATAACAACCCATAGCTAACTAGAAAATAGACCTACAGAGAGAACCACCAAACAAAATCCTAAAAAAAACACCAATAATAATACTGCACACCAACCAAGCATAAATTATGAATTGCACAAAAAATGGACCTCTAAGATGGCAGAATTCCTTCATATAGAAGAGAACAAAGACATTAGTTAATTTTGAATTATAAAATAAAGGAAATGCATATTTCATATTACAACAAGCAACTACTGATTACTCAAGAGAGAATAGTGAAATAACTTTTAGAGAATAAGAGATATTATTACATCATAATACATGTTGAGTCGGATAGATTAGCACAATGGGCAAAGCAATCTTTGTTTTGATTGAACCAAATAAGAAGCAACGATGAGCCACAAAAGTTCATGTGTTATATTGAACAAGTGGTAATATTGCAATCCAATAATCACCAAAATTATCAATTAGAAAGCCTTGCAATCCCATAATCAGGAAAAAATAATCGAGATAGAAATATTCAGAGCATCCTTCTAATAGTAATCATCTCGTGTTGTAATACAACGAATGTACATAGATGCACTTGTAGCAAGAACATGATGATCTATCGCATTGGTAGTATGGTCAAAATTTAAATACAAACCCTCAGTCTAGGAATAGACTGTTTCTACAACTAACATATGAACTAATTCACTAAAACAAAGCACAAACACATGAAGTCAGTCTTGTCCTATATTGCAATGTGTGATCTATCCGGAAGTATTGTGAGGGTTTTGTTACACTTCACATGACAAAATTGAGTTTCAACCAGAAAACATCACTCTCCAACAAAAGGATCTACATAAATCATAGAAACCTGTAAGGCTGCCCAATAATAATAGAAACCTGATGTTCACTGAACAATTGAGTGGTTTGGTCATAGATGCTTTAAAACTAAAGAGTTGCATGCATCAGCCCTGTTCCCCAAATATAATCTTAGATCGGTCAAGCAGAAAAGAAATCAGTGCTAAGATGTGGGTGCTGATATAGTAAGGATAGAGCAGTACCAATCATCACATTATGTACTTAAATATTGCTCCTTCTTCCTTTGTGAGAGGCACCTCATCTTCACCAAAGAACCCATCCACAACGCTTCTAGGTCACCACATGCTCCATTCGCTTCTCCTTAAACAATAAATACAGTAATATTAGGTAGGATTTTCATCAAGCACCTTGTAAGCACAAATAAAAACGAATATGCACAAATAAAGATGAGATTTTCCAGGGTCCTCCACTTTTACCTCAGCCTTGAGAAGGCACGGGTGTTCCTTTGAGAGAGAAGAAGCGAACGGGAATGCACAGGTCGGGTGGAGCACCACCAACCGCTCCTCCAGGGGGACAACATGATGTGCAACCTCCTACTCTCTACTACATCAGCCGCCGGCCCATGGTGTCCTACTCCTCCTCCACGCGCCCCTCCTGTTCTCACGTGTCAACCACCCTCCCATGGCTGCTACTTTTGCTCAGTCGGTGAGGCGGCTGCTGCTATGAGGACGACCTGTTGCTCCTGCCGGTGAGGGAGGCGTGGCGAAGGAGAAGGTGGTTGAGCCGACCGCGATGGAGAGAGAGGAGTAGAACGAGGGGGAAGGGGAGGGGGCATGGCAGAATGCAGGAGGTGGGGAGGGGCGAGTTAGAGCTCGTGCAGGAGAGGATTGGGGCGCCGATGACGTGAGGGTTGGGAGGAGGAGGAAGAGGGAAAGACACGAGTGTAGATTGACGAATCGGGATATTTTGATCAATGGGCAACCGAACATATTTGCACCAAATTTTCTACACTTTATAGTCATTTACAGGTGAGCCACATGAATAGTAGTTAGAAAACAAACAGGGGCTTGGACCAATGGGCAACCGAACCTAGTTGCACCAGATTTTCTACCCTTTATAGTCATTTATCGGTGGACCATATGAATAGTAGTCAGAAAATGAATGCTCAGGATCCGCTGGCTGGCATGATCGGACGACCGAAAATACTTGATTTTTGTGGTGAGGAAGGCGTGGTGAAGGAGAAGGTGGCTGAGCCGACCGCGATGGAGAAAGAGGAGTAGAACGAGGGGGAAGGGGAGGGGGCATGGCAGAAGGCAGGAGGTGGGGAGGGGCGAGTTAGAGCTCGTGCATGAGAGGATTGGGGCGCCAACAGCGTGAGGGTTGGGAGGAGGAGGAAGAGGGAAAGACACGGGTGTGGATTGGCGAATCGGGATATTTTGATCAATGAGCAACCGAACATATTTACACCAAATTTTCTACACTCTATAGTCATTTACAGGTGAACCACATGAATAGTAGTTAGAAAACGAATAGGGGTTTGAACCAATGGGCAACCGAGCCTAGTTGCACCAGATTTTCTACCTTTTATAGTCATTTATCGGTGGACCACATGAATAGTAGTAAGAAAATGAATGCTCAGGATTCGCTAGCTGGCATGATCAAACGGTTGTGGTGACTTCTAGGACCACCACTAATTATCAGATTTTCTATCTTTTATAGTCATTTATCGGTGGACCACAATAATAGTCAGAAAATGAATGCTCAGGATCCGCTAGCTGGCATGATCAAACGGCCGAAAATACTTGATTTTTGTGGTGACTTCCAGGACCACCACCAATTATATCTTTAGATTATATAATAATTGTAAAGCAAGTTCACCATGAATTTATAACTAAAAAACAACACAAATCCAAAACAGCAACATCCAAATTATACGTGAGGTGCGCGCTGTCGGAGCAGTGAGTCATCAGTCCATCTTCACTCATCCACCCCAGCATCCGACATCGCTGGGAAGAAGAAGAAGAAACGTCGGGGACTTCTCCTCGACGTCTGTCCCCAGTCACCACACTTATCCAGCAACCAAACACTGCCCCCACACCGCGGCGCAGCATATCCCCGACCAAGCCCATCCCCGCTCAATCACCCCGCCACACCGCTCTGCCGTGACGATGGCCTCCCGCCTCCTCCGCCTCCACCACCAGCTCCGGCGCCGGCGGCACTCCCCGAGCCCGGCTCTAAGCAGGCTGCTGTCCTCCTCACCCTCTTCTGCCCCGGAGCCGCCGCCGCCCCTGACGGTGGAGAAGGTGCTGGTGGCGAACCGGGGGGAGATCGCGTGCCGGGTGATGCGGACGGCGCGCCGGCTCGGGATCCCCACCGTGGCCGTCTACAGCGACGCCGACCGGGCCGCGCTACACGTGCGCGCCGCCGACGAGGCCGTAAGGCTCGGCCCGCCCCCCGCCCGGGAGAGCTACCTCAACGCCGCCGCCATCGTCGACGCCGCCCTCCGCACCGGCGCAAAGGTGAGCCACAGCAAGCGAGAGCTCGTTACGCTTTTGGCCAATGCTGCCACCCGGATCCATTTGGTAGCACCGCTTTGCTGCTGTGTAGACTTCAGCTAGTCCGTTAGTTGAAATGAGGCATCCCCTGTTCCACTGACTGACACCAGTAGCTAGTCTGTCAATAATTCTACTGCCTGATATGCTCGCTGGGCATCGCCTGATCGCTGAAGGAGGTCCCTTACTCGCTAGGATTAACATCATAACCGAAACCAGTCAAGTACTTGTTTCTAATGTTCGTTACTCCAAGAATAAAAGTCCCCTCACAATTTTTTCTAATGTTTGTTACTTGTCAGGATTTACATTATGACTGAAACTAGTTACCGATTATTACTACCGGACTAGCGCATTCTTGGTTTTGGTGTACAGTTGCCAATTTATGTGCTCGATTGAGGTGTGCTATGATGGGATATTAATTTCTCTGAAGTCTGACAGATATATGTTCTTGTAGGCTATCCACCCTGGATACGGTTTTCTTTCAGAGAGCGCAGATTTCGCGCAGCTCTGCGAATCGGAGGGGCTTACATTCATTGGGCCTCCGCCATCTGCAATCCGAGATATGGGTGATAAGAGGTAAATATTCTTGGCATGCCGTTTGCATAAGC
This sequence comes from Avena eriantha, assembly GCA_910589775.1. NCBI lineage: Eukaryota > Viridiplantae > Streptophyta > Magnoliopsida > Poales > Poaceae > Avena > Avena eriantha. Next base: position 127,332,903 of record OU342743.1, on the reverse strand, counting down.
ACTTCCTCCGTTTGGGATTATAGGTCCTACGCGTATACCTAGGTTAATAATTTAACCAATAAAATATAAGTTATATAGCACAAATGTTATACCATTAGAAAATATAACATCTAAAGTTTCTAATGGTATAATTTTTATGTTATACTATTTATATTTTGTTGGTCAAATTGGTAACCTAGTTATCCACGCATGACTTATAATCCTAAACGGAGGGAGTATTACTTCTCCTTATTGTATATGGGACAATGTTGTCTAACGAAATTCTGTAAAAAATAGCGCGTCAAAGAGGATCATGGGTGCTGCTGGTGTACCGCTTGTTCCAGGCTACCATGGGGCTGACCAAGACATCGAGTTGTTAAAACATGAGGCTGATAAGATTGGATATCCAGTTTTGATAAAGCCTACACATGGTGGAGGGGGCAAGGTATGCTGGGAATGCTTTGCACTCTATAATATTAATTTCAGTTTCCAATATTATCATGAGAAGAAGTGAATGCTAATCCACATGGAACACATTTGTGTATGCAGTTTTAGGCTCTCTTGTGCGTGAGTTGCGTGATCGAATCTAAGAGCATATTTCGCTGATCTAAATCAAGTCCTCTGTCATAATGCTCTTCTATTGATCTTTGATTTTTGTATTCAAGGGGATGAGAATAGTTCAAGGGCCTGATGACTTTGTGGATTCTGTACTGAGTGCTCAACGTGAAGCGGCAGCATCATTCGGCATAGATACGCTGTTGATTGAGAAGTATATTACTCAACCCAGACATATAGAAGTCCAGGTAACATTCCAATTTCTGTTCTTCCACAATCCCTCTATCAATCTGCACAGGTCATCTGTTGTTTAATGTGGTGCTGTCTCAATATGTGAAGGTATTTGGTGACAAACATGGAAATGCTATTCACCTTTACGAGAGAGATTGCAGTCTACAAAGAAGGCATCAAAAGATTATCGAGGAAGCACCAGCTGTAAGGCTTTATTACCTGTCAATGCGCTGGATTATTATTTTTGAAGAAAATAACATTTTACGTTTTCCATTTATATATTCTCTGCAGCCAAATGTGACAACGAAGTTTCGGACTCATATTGGTGAAGCTGCTGTGTCTGCCGCGAAGGTGACATACTTAACACTTTACACAGTATTGCATGCTGTGATTTAAGATATAGATTTGATGTTCTTATATTTTCATCTCATTTCACTATCTAGTCATTTGTTTGTTCCCTGCACATAATAAGTCCAGGGACCAAGCCATACAGTCTTCCTTGCATCATACAAATGGCAAATATGCAATCAAATTATTCCATAGCTTGAGTGCGATTTATTGATATTTGCCTGTTTAGAAACATGGGTTCATCCACTATTTATGAAACAGTTCCCAACTTAACACTTGGAGACTACCTAACCCTGCACCCTATGTTCTGCTGTAGTTATTCTGTTTAATCTTTATATTTCATACACAGGGTCACTTATTGGATTCTTTGTGTTGAAGGCAGTTGGTTACTACAGTGCTGGAACAGTGGAGTTCATTGTGGATACACTTTCAGGAGAATTTTATTTCATGGAGATGAATACTCGACTCCAGGTACTATATTATGACTATCAATTGCTCATGTAAGACACTTGAGTACCTTGTGATACCAAAACACCCAGAGCTGCAAGAACCACATAGGTGATATAATCTGTTCAAAATTAGAAGACGAGGGTGTGTCACATATTTTATTCGATTCGCATATGTATAATGGATAGCCTACTAACCACATCTGGCTTAAATGCATAGTATGCGCTGTTGTGGCCATACTCTTATCTCTCTCAAACTCACCTGGATTTTTTAAGGTTGAACATCCAGTAACAGAGATGATCGTTGGTCAAGATCTTGTGGAGTGGCAAATACGTGTTGCAAACGGAGAGCGCCTACCGTTGTCTCAGGAGCAGGTCCCATTAAATGGTAATTCCTGTCAAGGCATTCATGATTTCATCCTAAACACCGACATACGTTTTGTTAGTGACATGCTTTATCTTTTGGTTGTGTCCTTCTCATTTTAAACTTCATCACATACCCATCTCTTTTAGTTGTATTTGGGTTATGCTTTTGACGATCCAATCTCTGTCGATTAATCTGATAGTGCTGCACATCATGGTGGTGTTGTTGGTTAAACTCGTTAAGCAGGTATACTAGCAAGTAGGAAATATCCACTCGCTTATTGCTATTGACTTTTCTAGCTTATTGGATCCACCTAGAAGAGAAAATAAATCCAACTACTCTCTAGAGGCGGGCTGGAATCCTTTTGTGCATTTACCAAAAATGTGCATAGCATGCATGTCTTCTCTTGATACTTGAGCCAGTATCTGTTACCCTGAATTTATGTTAGATGAATAACATAAGTACTTTTGATGTACATACACAAATTATATGTGTGATCCCAGATTGGGAGCATTAATAGGTTAAGTTTATAATGCCACTTGAAGTAAGAACTATTATTAACCATCAGTGTACCCTGATCCAGGACATGCATTTGAAGCCCGTATATATGCTGAAAATGTTCCAAGAGGATTTCTCCCTGCAACAGGAACCTTACATCACTATCGACCAGTCCAGGCTTCCACAACAGGTAACTTTGGATACATCCAGCGACAGAATATTTACCAGTTATTTTCTGTATGGTGGTGCTAATATATTCTTGATCAGTAAGAGTTGAAACTGGAGTTGAACAAGGAGATACTGTCAGCATGCATTATGATCCCATGATAGCCAAACTTGTAGCTTGGGGTGAAAGTCGCAATGCTGCACTAGTCAAGCTAAAGAACTCCTTGTTGAACTTTCAGGTATATACGCCCATCACCTTAGTTGCACTTTTTAGAATTCTTTGGATTTTTTTTATCCTACTAGTTACCTGGATATTTACTTTCGTTATCATTGATATGTTAAGAATCATGATGCATTACTTTTGATATCCCCTCCCTAGCTTTGCTATAATGAATGGACAGATTGCAGGTTTGCCTACAAATATTGCTTTCCTTCAAGACCTCGCAGGCCATAGTGCATTTGAAAGAGGCCTAGTTGATACACACTTCATTGAGCGGTACAAAGATGATCTTCTGAGTACTTCTGCTAAGGCCACGAGTGAAGCACATAATTCAACTGAGCTTAGTGCAATTTTGGCTGCTGCCTGCATTTGCAGAAAGGACCACATTACCTCTGAAGAATCCCTTCGTATGTTCTTTGCCTGCCCTTCTGTTTTGTCACTCGACAACATTGCTAATATGGCCTGATATTGACATATGCTTGTCGGTAGGTGACAAGACACTTTCTGTATGGTATACCCGTCCACCTTTCAGAATGCATCACTCATCAAAACGGCTGATGGAATTTGAGTTTGATAAAGAACTTGAGGGGTCGAGTGATGAGCTTCTCAAATTGTTGATTACATATAAATCTGATGGAAGTTACTTCATTGAGGTGATTACTCTACACGTAGATTTTTTTTGCTTTTCGTTGTTTTAATTGTAAAACCTAAGGAAGCTTCTTTACTGAGGTGTGACTCGTGAGTACTAATACAAGTGTATAATATAACACTAATAGGCAATGTTGGAAAATGGGAAATGATATATTTTTTTGGGTGCAAACTGTCTTCAGTCTTCATATATTTGATATCAGTCATGTTTCAACAAAATATTTCTGACAAGTATTGTGTACTTACATCAAAATGCACATTTCAGCAATACTTCTGATAATCCACTATAGTTTGGTCCTTATCACGGAAGGTACTACATGTTGCTTTCTACAACATCATTTTAAATGAAGTTGTATGCCCCACTTTGTTTTTTATATGCATTTTTACAGTTAAGCAAATGTGCTTCAAGAGCGCAACAGTAGACTGAAACATTTTCGAGTAGATTAGAAACTGAACTTTGTGTGCACTACCCATATCAGAATTTCTCGTTACCAGAGCAATAAGCAACTTCTTAATTGGCGTGTTTTAACACTGCACTCCTGTTAACGAAATCTTGGCTCATTGTTCCACTTGTGACTTGTGTCCAGACTGAAGATGGCTCTTCTCCTGGCTTGGATATCAAAGTAGATGATAGGGGTGACCATGATTTCCGGGTTGATGTTGGTGGTGTGCAAAGAGATGTAACATTAGCATTTTATTCAAAGGTGAACCTGATACCTTACTATGGTGGTTATTACTCCCTCCGACCCAAATTAGTTGGACTTGGTTTTGTCTAGATTTGGATGTATCTAACATTAAAACAAGTCTAGATACATTCGAATCTAGACAAATCCGAGTCAACTAATTTGGATCGGAGGGAGTACCTTATTCATTAGTTTCTTCTGGCTGTAACATCCCTAATTTTTTTCCTCTGTTGCTTTCAGGATAGTAGCAGACATATACACATCTGGCATGGGAAGCATCATCATCATTACAGGCAGACCATGAGAGCTGAGCAGTTACTTGATGATAGTTCTCAACCTACCCATGCTTCAGAGGGAAGGTCTCATCCAAAAGGAAGTGTTTTAGCACCAATGGCGGGTTTGGTTGTGAAGGTTTTGCATAAGGATGGGGAACATGTGGAGGCTGGTCAGCCTGTTATGGTTATAGAAGCAATGAAGATGGAGGTTCGAATGAACTTGCTGCCGTTTCTTCTTTTGATAAAAGGGAAAATTTGCTACATGACACCGTTATTTTCTGTCATTTGCTGAAACACACTGTCCGATTATGTCTTTGCTAGGTACCATTACAATTTTGTGACACGTTTGCAGAACACACCACGTGGCCAAAAATGGAAAGTTTTAGCACTTTTGCTCGGGTGACCATGTTAGGGCCGGGTTTGAAAAAAAAGTGCCTAACTTTCCATTTTTGGCCACGTGGTGTGTTCTGGCAAACGTGCCACAAAATTATAATGGTACCTAGCAAAGACATAATTGTGCGGTGTGTTTTAGCAAATGCCACATAATGGTACCTAGCAAAGACTTTCTGTACGGTGTCCTGTAGCAAATTTTCCCATGATAAAACTAATCAAAGCTGATATAACTATCTTGTACTCCTTCTCTCAGCATGTTGTGAAGGCGCCTCGGGCTGGTTACATAGAAGGGCTGAAGGCTACTGCTGGACAACAAGTTTTTGACTCCAGTGTCCTTTTCGCTGTCAAGGTATGTGTCAAGTATTGATCATATATTCATATCTTGGAGTTCTACACATATCTTTCTATTTTGTCAGATAAAGTTTATGTCAAGTCTAAATTTTGTCGTCATTATATTTTGACCCATACAAATGATATTCTTGAGAATGTATTCGAAATTAAAGGGAACAATTGAAAAGTCCATAAGAAAACTTATTAAGAAGTCAAAGAGCAGTTGTCAAAGAAGCAACTGCGGTAGCGGTAAGCCGGTAACACCTATTTTCAGCTAGAGGCTGCTATAGATTGAAACTGACCTTTAGCGTCTTAATTGTCTCCTGGTAAACCGGGATGTCGTGTAGAATGAAATAAAACATTTCAAGTTTAAATAATGTCCTCTTCCTATCAGCAGAAAACGTCCCATCATTCCAAATGGTAGTATCCTTGCTTTTATTACCCGTCTGAATTCGATCGTTTCATTTCTCCAGGACAAGAACACAAACTGATGAACCTGGAAAACGGACCCTGTCGTGATCTGTACCAATCGATGTACAGATGCTTCAGAATTCGGCTCCCCTCTGTGTCTTGCCCATAGAGATGAATAAGCAAACAAGCAGCTGGAGATCATCCTGTGACGAAATAATACCACTCTGCTGCATCTCCCTAGTAGATGTAGCTGGAGCTCAGGACGCGTCCATTGCATCGGCCGACTGAGCCGTTTAATTAAATTTGATTGTCCGTGGAGTCCGTGTAACACGGACGTGCCGATGCACACTGACTTTATATACGCAGCTTCTTTGATCAACAACTCATATACGCTAGTACTAGCTAGCTTAGCGGTTGCCCTGTCTACTACCTAGTTTGATCAGCTGTTTCACTGTTTGTCTACGTACACTATCTTACATACTTCTTTCGTCCTAAAAAGCGAATTTGTCTAAATATACATGTATTTAGACATGTTTTAGTGTGTTGTAAATTCTAATCTAGACAAATTTGCAACAACTTTCTTTTTGGGACAGAGACAGTACACAAAATGATCGACATTAATTTATATTTCAGTATACATGCTTGGAACAGACTATAAATAAATAAAATAAACTCTTCACTCATATCAAATACAGGATACAAACTATTACTGGAACACGCAGTAGCACTATTAGTTGGTATAGTTGTTCAAAATTTGAAATTCAGATACATAACTCACAACTCACAATAATACCGTGTCTGAATTTTTCTGATACATAACTCACAATAATACTGAATTTTCCTAAATGCAGCTTACATTAGCCATCAGCTTCTTTAATCACCAACTTTTCTGATCAAGCCCTAATCACCATTATACATGTTCTTCTTCTTTGATCACCAACAAATAAGTAAACAAGCCGAGAAGTTGGGCAGCCGAGAACTCATAGTTCAGATCAGTAGACAACACAAGACGATGCCAATAATTTCAGAGAAAATATACTTCTTGCAGCCTTTAGCCAAGATCATCAAGTTAGTAACAAAGTTTTAAAAAATAATTCTACCTGAGATCATACACTTTTTCTCCGGCAGCTATCTACCTGGTTGGTATTATTCCATTGACATACAGATCCAACAATGTGAGTAAAATGGCAACTTGAAGCAGTGATGGAGTTCAACTCAGTTAAATGCTGCTCCTGTCAGTAAAATGCTGCTCCTGTTGCTTCATCTATCAGGCTCCTCCGCATCAATTGGCTACATTTTAGGCGCATATACTTGGTCAGTTGGAAAGAAAATATAACACTCCTACTTATCTTGCATTCTTGAAAACAATGTAGCAATTTAAAAGGAACTGTAATGAAAGTAATTTAAAAGGAACTGCAATGGGAGTAATTTAAAGAGAACACTATGTAGTAATTTAAAGGGACCTAGAATGGAAGTGCATGGTGTAATGGCCACTGATGCATGCAGGTTACAGTAGCCTTTAGAATTGGACAGTAATTTAAAGGGAAGAGTTCTGTAGTTCAACAAGAATTAATAGTCAGAAATACTATACAATGCCAAAAGTGATACTATACAGATATGATCTGTAGTAGTCAGATAAATGAGCACACTCGAGCAGAAACATAAGCAAATATGTACTTTTCTATAGGATTAATTAACTACTTTATATTGCCAACTAAACGGCTTTAATTACTGATATTCATGTGCTGGGCCAGAACGCATGTATGCATAGCAGCCGGCCATGTGTATATTGTATTCAAGCTAGCTAGTGTACGGCTGCATCCTGAACGGGAAGTGATCAATTTACCTCCACAGAAATAGTTGTCCCATTGCCGGCTAAATCATTGGTCTTCGCCGCAGCTTGCCTAACCAACTTAGCTCCAATATTTTCAACAGGATCCTCCATCTCCACCTGCGGTAAAATCATCGTTATTGAAAACTCTAATGGGATTTAAAACTAATGATGATTGATGAGTATCAGGACAACCCCAAGCCTGTAGTACAGACTCATCCAGCAATAAAACCCAACGAATTTAGAAAAAATTATCATTCCCTCAACTCTCGAATGTAGGAATTCAAGCACTATGAGGAAGAACAGGAGTACTGCTTGCATAACTCATCTTTTATGAATAGAGAATGCAAGAAAGACTCTCAGGTCGACGTGCTCCGTCGCGTCTCTCAAGCTGTGCAAAGATCCAGCTCGAGTATCCTGGTACTACGTGATAGACCTAAACTATCCTGCTGATTTTTTGTGTAGTTCTACCTACGGCAAATTACTAATTAGTACCTTATTAATTAACTTGAATGCAGTGATTCCTGGTCTCCTAGTGCACTTGAAGAAAAGGAGGTTTTTCTTGGGATGGTGGTGGGTTGCTGGGTGTCACATCTGCCGCATCGGATGGGGAATTCATTATTTGGGGAACCAACGAATGGGCAAGAGAACCAAGAAAGCAAACCTGTGCTGCTTGATTCTTGTCCTCCCCCTGTGTCAGGTTCTTGTCCTGCTCCATTGCCGGACTCTTCTCCTCCTCCACCGGCACGATGCGGCGACGACAAGAGATCCAGGATGGCAAGGGGGGGCACCGGGCGTCGAGCTGGGCGTGAGCGTAGAGGGGATGCAATAGGATGAGCGGGGTACAGGGTGGCGACGAGCTAGGCCAGTAGAACGAGCGGACCGCTGGCCAGGCTGTAAGACCCCTGTCGATCTCACACAGTATTATGAATGGGAAATTGGAAGGAACTCGCAAACAGGTAGTAGTAGGATTCTATTTCATCATGCGTGTTTCTGATACAACTACGAGTTTATCTACTACTACCTAGAGACTAGCCAGAATGGCATTGATAATATGGCGTGCCTTACAAGTTGGTCCATACCCAGGTATATATAGTCTCAATTACAACTCGGAGAACAATAGTGATCAGCTAACGGCGTGTAACGGCGAAGAGCAGGTAGCTGTTGGTGATCACGTCGCTTCATTAATGTTGTGGCCCCATTTGTCAGTCAGCTCCTCTGTCTCCCAGTAGAGGTTCAGTTGCTCTTCCTCGCCAGGTTCCTGACAATTGCCCCCTTCTGAGAAAAATCCTTGTCCTCGAGGATCTGTGGAAGAAAACCAGCGACGAATTGTCGCCGAGTAGAATTCTGGAAATGTAGACTTAATGAAGTCCGCATCTTCCCATGTAGCATCATCCGGAGACATGTTCTCCCACTGAACAAGCCATTGAGTGACGAGGCGAGGATGTCGTGGAACTGCCCTGGTGTCCAAAACAAAGAATGGTGCAGCTTGGATATTACCTTCATTGTTGACTAATGGTAAGTCTGGGGCGGGAACAGCTTTAGGGCCAATGTGCTTCTTCAATTGACTGACATGGAAGACATTATGGATTTTTGTGCAGTCAGGAAGTAGCAGCCTATAAGCCACCTGTCCAATTCGAGCCAAGACTCGAAATGGCCCATAGTATTTGGTTGCCATTTTCAATCCATGTTGGACATTGAAAGCTGCCATACGATAGGGTTGTAGTTTCACATACACCATATCTCCTATGGCGAATTGCCTTTCAGAACGATTGGCATCGGCATATTTTTTCATGCGGTTCTGAGCTTTCAGTAGATTGGCTTTCAACTGTTGCAGCATAGTTTCTTTAGCTTGGAGGAATGCAGCAGCATCCAGATCAGATGGGCCAGTGGCAGCAACTTCACTAATGATTGGAGCATGAAATCCATATAATGCTTGAAAAGGGGTGAATTGGGTAGCACTATGGAAAGTTGAATTATACCACCATTCAGCCAAGGATAACCAGGAACTCCATTTCTTAGGTTCAGCAAATGTCATACTCCTGAGATAAGTTTCCAAGCATTGGTTAACACGCTCTGTTTGTCCATCTTATTGCGGATGATAAACAGTGCTCATGCGCAGTTCCACCTTCAAGGTTTTGAATATTTGTTGCCAGAACTTGCTAGTGAAGATGCGATCACGATCTGTGACTATGGAAATGGGCAGGCCATGTAATTTGAACACTGTATCAACAAAAGCCTGCACCACTGTGTTGACTGTATAGGGATGAGCTAGAGGAACAAAATGTGCATACTTGGTCAAACGATCAACGATGACCAATATAATTTCCTTGCCATTGGATTTAGGCAAACCCTCCACAAAGTCCATAGAAATATGCTGCCAAGCCATATCAGGGATTGGGAGAGGAACTAACATGCCAGGATACTTGCAGTGTTCATGTTTGGAACGTTGACATATTGGGCAAATTTTGATAAATTCTTCCACATCTTTCTTCAGGTTTGGCCAGTAGAAAATTCTCTTTATTCTTTGGTAGGTAGCTCTTATGCCTGAGTGTCCTCCAACAGGAGAAGAGTGAAACACTTCCAGTAATTTGGTTTTCTTTGAGGAACAATTACCAACCATAATGCGACCCTTATATCTCAACAATCCTGAAGAGAAGGTGTAGTGCTCCAATGCCAATGTTCCAGCCACTGATTTGGCAATGATTCCTTTACACAGATCATCTGTAGTATATGTCTGTTCAATATCTTCTATCCAAGATGGAGTGATAGTACTAATTGCCATCAGATGATCTTTTCTTGACAGGGCATCAGCAACTTTGTTCTCCTGCCCTTTTTTATACTCAATAGTATAATCATATTCCAACAACTTCAGCATCAATTTATGTTGAATTCCAGTGTTTACTCTCTGCTCATTCATAAACTTCAGGCTCTGATGGTCAGTTTTGATGATCAATGGTGTACCCAGCAAATAGTGGCGCCATTTCTTCAGACTTTCCAAAATTGCAATGGCTTCCTTCTCATAAGTGGATAGCGAAGATGCTCTAACTCCCAAGGTTTTGCTATAATAAGCAATGGGTCGTTGTTCTGCATGAGAACTGAGCCAATAGCAGTACCTGAAGTATCACACTCGAAGACAAAAGGAAGGGAAAAGTCTGGCAGTGCTAGAACTGGAGCAGTGATCATACAGTTCTTGAGTGTACAAAAAGCTTGTGTTTGTTCTTCAGTCCACACAAAAGCACCCTTCTTCAACAAATCATACAATGGTTTGCAAAGCATGCCATAGCCCTTAATGAATCTTCTGTAGTAACCAGTCAGACCCAGAAAACTCCTCAGCTGGGTGACTGTAGTAGGAGTGGTCCACTCAGCAATGGCTGATATTTTGCTTGGATCTGTAGAAACTCCCTGAGCAGAGATAATATGGCCCCAATATTCCACTTTATCATTCCCAAAAAGTGCATTTACTTTCTTTAAGGAGCAGCTTGTTTTCTTTGAGTAATTCCATCACTATGATCAAATGATGTTTGTGTTCTTGCATTGTTTTGCTATAGATCAGGATATCATCAAAAAAAACTAAGACAAATTTCCTCAAGTGCTCTTCAAAGATGGAATTCATTAAGGCTTGGAATGTACCTGGAGCATTTGTTAGCCCGAAAGGCATGACCAAATATTCAAAATGACCACAGTATGTAGTAAAGGCAGTTTTATGCACATCATCAGGGTGCATTCTCACTTGGTGGTAGCCAGATCTCAGGTCTAATTTAGAGAAGATAACTGCTCCATGTAGCTCATCCAATAGATCTTCTATTACTGGAATAGGGAATTTGTTCTTTATTGTCATAGCATTGAATTTCCTATAATCAATGCACAGTCTCCAAGAGCCATCTTTCTTTCTGACTAGAATAGCAGGTGATGCATAGGGACTATTACTCAATTGTATCACTCCATTATCTAGGAGTTCCTTGATTTGTTTTTCCATATCATCTTTCTGTAGATGTGGAACTCTATATGGTCTTGCAGTAGGAGGTTTTGAGTCATCCTTGAGGGAAATGGAATGATCACACTGCCTGGAGGGTGGAAGTTCAATAGGAGGATGAAACATCTCCTTATATTGAGACAATACTGGAATTAATTCCTGGGGTAGTAGCTTGATAGGGGAATTGTTCTCAGGAGCTTGCATATGTAGCAGATATCCCTTGCTGCCCTTGCCCAGTAATTTTTCTACTTGCTCAGCACTAATCATTTTGGAGTGCTTCGTCTGACTAGCATCAGGGAGTGTAACCAAGTTCCTGTTCATGGTATAAACCTGAATGCATTTGCCTTGCTAGTCAAAGGTAACAAGGGTGTGTTTCTGCATCCAATCACATCCCAAAACTACATCATAGCTCTTGAGATTTAGAAGTGTGAAACTACGTGAAAATGAGAAATTTGCCACACTAAATGTTGTCTCTGGAATATGACCACCAGACTGCCAAATACCTCCACCAGCTACCCGAATGGCCTTTGCTTCATTGTTCAGAATTTCACAAGTTGTTTTAAGTGCAAAATGAACATCTATGAAGGTATTAGTACTGCCAGTATCCACCAATGCTAGTCCCAGTTTTCCTCCAATACAAATCTAGACAGTGATGGTATTGACAGAAGCATTGCCAAATAAAGCTCTCAAGGAAATCTGCATGAATTGCTCTGTAATTGCTTGTGGTTGGTTTTCTTCCTGTACAACCTCCTCAAGTTCTGGTGCAGGAGTCATCTCAGATTCCTCAGCAGTGAGTGTATGTATTGTGGGAGCCTGCTGACATTTATGACCAGGTTTCCAAGGTCCTTTACATCTCCAACATTCACCTGGGTTTCTCACTGGTGTCTAGCAGGGGGGATGGCAACTTGCTTCTCACCTTGTTTTTCTCTTGCAGGTGGGCCTAATAATTTCAGAGGCTGACCAGTTTTCCAGTTAATTGCTCCATAATGGCCAGCTGCTCGAGCTGTGGCTGCTAAACCACTTTCATAATCTCGAGCCATCCAATATGCCTCTGATAGTGTTTTAGGCCATTGAGGTCTTAAATTGCACTTGGTTGCTGGTCTTAAGCCATTCACAAAGCTGACAATATAGTAATGTTCCTGCAAATATGGATGTTCCTCTCTGATAATAGCCATAATCTCTTCAAATTTATCAGTGTAGTCAGAAACTGACAGATTGTATTGTCTGATAGAATGGAAACGTTCCAGAATTTCATAGATGCTAGCTTGAGCAAATCTGTCACACAGTAATCTGCAGAAATGTTCCCAACTCACATCAGATTCTGCCAAGATTCGAGTGCTGCGAAGCCAATTATCTGTCCGTCCAGTGATGTAAGTTTGAGCCAAGTCCACCTTGCACTCATCAGGAACCTGAGACAACTCAAAATATTTTGTAACTTGTCGTATCCACCCTAAGGGGTTTTCTCCATGGAAGCAAGGAAAATCAATTTTAGGCCCTTTTGCAATGTTTTTCATGAACTGGGCTGCCCTTTCTGATTTGTACTGAGCATGTTTTCCCTGTTGTACAACAACCATAGCAGTAGTAATAGCAGGTTTCGGTGGACTGTCATCCAGCATAATTGTGTTAGCAGCATTCGCCTGGACATTGGCGCTGGAACGGCGTTTCTGAATTTCTTGAGCAATTTCATGTTGTTTCAACAGCAGCTCTTGCTCACGCATCATATAGTTTGTGCTAGGGGTAACTGGATCAGGGGAGGGTGGGCGGGTAATTTTACCTTCCAGACTCTTCAGGTAGTCGAGAATGTCGTTCTGCACCTTATCACTCCTGACTAACAGATTCTCCACCTTGCTCATCTTAGCCTCCAGATTATCCACACCTTCCAAACGAACATGAACTGCTTCCAATTGCTCTTGGATAGTGTTTTGTTGATGACTTGTCGTTGTATTGGGAACGGCAGTACCTGAAAAGGTTAGATAGAGGTGTGGGGACTAGCAGGAAAGCTATCGACGGTGTCCGCAGACGGGATTGGATACAAGCGAGCGTAGCGGGACGCAAGAAGTACCCAGGTTCGGGGCCCTCGTGGTGAGGTAAAGCCCCTACTCCTGCCGGATCTGACTATGTGGAATACTCGAACTACAAGTGCTCCTCGAGCTGTATACGCTAGCTACTGCCTTAAATGCTGTAAGACCAACCCTTTCTACTGAGGCCTTGCCTCTCCTTATATAGGCAGAGAGGCAAAGGTCTCACTGGCTAGTCCGACTGGCGGGCCCCACAGGCAAAGGTCTCACTGGCTAGTCCCACAGGCGGGCCCCACAGGCGGGCCCCACAGGCGGGTTCCTGTAATCAAGGAGCGCGACGCCTCGCTCGCTAGCCGGACCGAAGCCTTCTCCCTTCTCGAGGCCCAGAACAAGGACCAAGAGAAGGAGATCAAACGGTTAGCGATCAAGGAGAATGCGCTGGTGGAGGAGCTGATGCAGGTCGGCCACACTGCCAAGGGTGAGTCCTTTTCCCGTCCTCCTTTCTTTCCGGATCTGGTAGCCGGATCTGACTTCTCTCTTCTGACAGCTATTTACCCTGGCATAGACCTGCTGGCCTACAACCGGCTGCAAGAGAACTGGCCGGGAGCGCAGCCAACGGCCCAAGAGCTCGTCGTTCTTCTTGGCGAGGAAGCTGCCAAGCTTCGCCAGGCGGCGCGAGACGTCTTCTCCTTCGTGTGGCCGGAGGCTCCGGTTCCGGAAACGATGGCGCAACTAGCTGCGAAGGTAGGGGAGGTGCCGGCTGCGGTGGACCGGCTGCAAGACTTGGCGGCGCGGGCCGGAGCAGAGATGGCCTTGGCCCTCATGCTCTCTTGGTACAAGGACGCCCGCGTCGAGAAGATCGACGGTGGCTTTCGTGCCAGAGCCGATCTTGCCGCCATCCGCCAGGCCCATCCGAAGCTCCGCGGATCCGCCATCAAGAGTGGCCGATTACGTGGATCCCTACGAGGTGCTCACCGACTCGGAGTCCGTCGGTACTCTTGATGTGGAGGTCCCGATGCCGCCGCCAGCCAGCGCCGGAACCGGATCAAGCTTCGCGCCTCCTCCGCCGCGCGAAGCCTCTGCCGGCCAAGAACTCCCCCACGGCAAGGGTCCTGCTGCTTAGATATCGCCCCGGGATGCCGGGTGTATTTGTCTTGTGCCACATACTTATGAACCTTGTCTGTTTGTGCCGGCTGCCTTTGACGCCGGGTAACTTATGGGAGCTTCGTCTCTCTTTTGTTTGTTAATATTGACCTTGCTTGGATTTCCTTCAACTTATGCGCTTCGAGTTTTCTTTCCATACTTCGCCGGTTAACTTTATCCGGCTTACTTCGCCTGGCTACACACTTTTAGTCGGGGGACCGGACCTCCAGTGGGGGCGCGCGAGCGCACCCACTGGGTGTAGCCCCCGAGATTCGCAGTAGCTGACGTAGCCAGGTGCTTCGAATCTTTCTTCTTTCCCCATTCTTCTATCTTTATCCGACTAGACTCATCTCAGTCGGTTGCTTTTGCTGGCTGAACACCTTCAGCCGGGGGAACTAACATTCCAGTGGGGGCGCGCGAGCGCACCCACTGGGTGTAGCCCCCGAGATTCGGAGTAGCTGGCATAGCCAGGTGCTTCGAATCTTCCTTGTCTTCTCTTGCTCCTGCCCTTGCCCTCACCTGGGCTCCGATCGGCCGGCTAAACGCCTTTAGCCGGTCGGGAACCACAAGATTCCACTGGGGGCGCGCGAGCGCACCCAGTGGGTGTAGCCCCCGAGATTCGGAGCGCTTGATGAAGGCAAGGACTTCGAATCTTCTTTCCTTCTCCTGGATTCTGACTCTAAGTAGTCGGACAAAACGTACATACGCATACACACATGTCCACATAGGTTAGTAGGTTAGTCTGCCAAATTGTAGCCGGAAAACGGCTTGTTTTTTTGAAAACTGGCTTGTCCCTTTCTAGACACTTAGTCGCTTTCCCGTGCGCTCTGCTGTTTTCGCTGCGTCCTTGCCGGGCAGCCGGGTTGCGGTCTGCAGCCGGAATCGAAGGGAGCTGACAGTACATTGCACACGGTACTAATGGCTTAGCAGCTGGATTGGTTCGAGCTAGTTGCAAGGCCGGGACACCCGATCTGTCGCGTCTCCTCCCCGTTTTTCGTGTGGGATGCCTCGGGCTTTTGCTCTTGCTAGCCGGACAGCCGGGTTGCGGTCTGTAGCTGAGACGAAGAGTGGGCCTCTGACATCGTCGCACAGTACTCAGCCGGTTTGTTGACTTAACAGGCCGGGCCAGCCGGCGAGCCCCCGGGTAGGGGTTGCCGGAGCCAGAAAATCATAACCGGAAAACAGATGCATACACATTTCTAGCAAGGAGCCTTCTCGTGGGGGTCCGCATTTTTATTCATAGGGTTTTCGAGATACATACACTGCCTGGCGACTAGGTGTAAAATGGGCGCAGCAGGGCCGCGTTCCAGGGACGCTCGGTTTCCTCGTCCGATTTGTCCATCTTGTTCTTGCGTGGCTGCTGCGCGTCGATGAGGTAGTAGGAGTCATTGGGCAGCGCCCGGCTGATGATGAAGGGGCCCTCCTAGGGTGGCGATAGCTTGTGCATGCCCTTCGTGTCTTGCACCAGCCGGAGAACCAGGTCGTCCTCGCGGAATGCGACTGGGCAGATCCGGCTTAAATGGTAGCGACATAGTCGCTGCTGGTACATGGCTGATCTGGACAAGGCCAGCGCGCGGGCCTCCTCCAGGAGGTCCACTCCGTCCTCCCGCGCCTCCTGGTTGGCTTTTTCGTTGTAGAGGAGCTTGCGAGGGGAGTCGAACTCGATGTCGGCGGAGAGGACGGCTTCCGATCCGTAGACCAGGAAGAATGGCGTGTAGCCGGTTGACCTATTTGGCGTGGTGCGGAGGCTCCACAACACAGCCGGAAGTTCTTCGATCCAACATCTGGGTGACCGCTCTAACGGCTCGACGAGACGTGGCTTGATGCCGGCTAGCACCAAGCCGTTTGCTCTTTCGACTTGCCCGTTGGATTGCGGGTGCGCGACGGAGGCGAGGTCCAGTCGGATGCCCTTATTGCTACAGAACCGGGCAAAGGCCCCCTTGGCGAAGTTCGTGCCGTTGTCGGTGATGATGCTGTTGGGGTAGCCGAAACGGTTGATGATGTCGGTGAAGAAGGTGACCACCGTCGCCCCGTCCAGCTTTCGGATAGGCTTGGCCTCGATCCACTTCGTGAACTTGTCCACCGCCACTAGCAGGTGGGTCATGCCCGCGCGTGCTCTCTTGAAGGGACCGACCATGTCAAGGCCCCAAACCGCGAAAGGCCAGGTGATCAGTATGGTCTTGAGTACCGAAGTTGGCATGTGCCTGAGCTGCCCGAAGCGCTGGCACCCATTGCATGCGCGGACCAGCTGCTCGGCGTCCTCGAGGGCGGTGGGCCAATAGAAACCATGGCGGAATGCCTTAGCGACTATTGCCCTTGACGAAGCGTGGTGCCCGCACTCGCCCTGGTGGATATCTTTGGAAGATACCGGATACACTGCGCTTGTACAACTCGCCGTTTATGATGGTGTATGTGTGCGCGTGGCGCCGGATTTGCCTGGCCTCCACCTCGTCGTCCGGAAGTTCTCCATCGGTGATGTAGCTCATGAAGGGCTGTGCCCAGGATGGCACTTCCCGGATGACGAGGATGCTCTTGTCCTTCGGTTGACGGGTGTCGGGGGGTCGTCCGGGTGGCGTACCCGGAACGGCAGCCCCCGAGCCGCTAGGCGAGCCGGTAGCCCCCGGGTCTTGCGAGCCGGAAGGCACTGCCTGGCCGGAATTGGTGCGGGTCTTCTTCTTTGGTGGTTCTGCCGGCTCCGCTTCCGCCATTCCGTCAGCCGGAGCGGTTCCTGCCCAGACGATGGAGTCCGATTCTGGCGACGGGTTGATGGATGGCTTGCGCAGGTGCTCCAAGGAGACCCCTGGTGGGATGGCCTGCCTGGTGGAGAAGATCTTGGAGAGCCCATCGGCTGCCTCGTTGTTGACGCGGGGGATGTGGTGAAATTCGCACCCGTCGAAGGAGGCGCTGAGCTTCTGGATGTGGAACCGGTAGAGAGCCATGTTTGCGTCTCTGGCGTCCCATTCTTCGGATACCTGTTGCACCACCAAGTCCGAATCGCCGAAGCACAGGATCCGGCTGACACCGATCTCCTTGGCCAGCCGGAGCCCGTGCGCCAGTGCCTCGTATTCGGCTACGTTGTTGGAGGCCTTGAAGTGGACCTGCAGTACGTACTCCAGCCGGTCTCCTTTGGGCGAGGTGAGCACGATGCCGGCTCCCAAGCCCCGAGCATCTTCGATCCGTCGAAGTGCATCCGCCAATGGTCCGAATCCGAAACCGGTGGGAGGTACTGGGTCTCGGCCCAGTCGACGAGGAAGTCCGCCAAAGCCTGCGACTTGATCGTGAGCCGGGGCTCGTACTGGATGGAGTAGGCGGCAAGCTCGATGGCCCACTTGGCGACTCGGCCGGTGGCGTCCTTGTTGCCGATGATTTCCGAAAGGGGTGCAGTGCACACTACCTTAATCGGGTGCTCCTGGAAGTAGTGCTTGAGCTTCTTGCACGCCAGGTACACGCCGTAGCACATCTTCTGGTAGTGGGGGTAGTTCTGCTTGGAGAGGGAGAGAACCTCGCTGAGGTAGTAGACGGGTCTCTGAACCGGCTGAGCCTTGCCTTCCTCGGGGCGCTCCACCACCAGGACGACGCTGACGACCCGGCTGATGGCTGCTATATAGAGCAACATCGGCTCCTTACTAGCCGGCGTGGCTAGAACCGGTGCTGTGGATAGCATGCGCTTGAGGTTGTGAAACGCGGCGTCGGCTTGCGAAGTCCAGGAGAACTTGTCCGTCTTCTTCATCAGCTGGTACAACGGGAGCGCCTTCTCCCCCAGCCGGCTGACGAAGCGACTGAGGGAAGCCAGGCATCCGGTGAACTTCTAGACTCCAAGCAGGTTCCTGGGCGGCTGCATCCTCTCGATGGCCGCGATCTTCTCCGGATTCGCCTCGATGCCTCGCTGTGAAACGAGGAAACCGAGTAGCTGGCCGGACGGTACTCCGAAGACGCACTTCTCTGGGTTCAGCTTCATCTGGTACTGGTGGAGGTTGCCAAATGTTTCTCCCAGGTCCTCGAGGAGGGTGCGCTTCTCCTTGGTCTTGATGACCACGTCGTCCACGTAAGCGTGCACGTTTCAGCCTATCTGCGAGTGCAAGCACTTCTGCATACATCGCTGATAGGTGGCGCCTGCGTTCTTTAGGCCGAAAGGCATGGTTACATAACAGAAAGCAACATAGGGGGTGATAAATGATGTCTTAATCTGATCAGCCGAGTTTAGCCGGATCTGATTGTACCCGGAATAACAATCTAAAAAAGACAACAAATCACAGCCGGCCGTGGAATCGATGACTTGATCGATACAGGGCAAGGCGAAGGGGTCTTTCGGGCACGCCTTGTTCAGGCTGGTGTAGTCGATACACATGCGCCAGGTCTTGTTCTTCTTCAGCACCAGGACTGGGTTCGCCAGCCAGTCCGGGTGGTACACTTCCATGATGAACCCGGCTGCAAGGAGCCGGGTGATCTCGTCACCGATTATCTTTCTCTTCTCCTCGGCGA
The DNA here is from genome assembly GCA_910589775.1 of Avena eriantha. Taxonomy (NCBI): domain Eukaryota; kingdom Viridiplantae; phylum Streptophyta; class Magnoliopsida; order Poales; family Poaceae; genus Avena; species Avena eriantha. The sequence goes on along the minus strand of OU342743.1, from coordinate 127,313,907 downwards.
ACCGGCACAGAGGTTGCTTGACCGACCTGGCATCCGGACACACGTGAAGTGAGTGCTCAGCGAACTCCCCCGGCACACCCGGCATGTCCTTGGGGGACCACACGAAGATGTCCCGATTCTCACGGAGGAAGTCGACGAGCGCGCCTTCCTATTTGCTGTCCAAGCCGGCGCCAATGGTGACGAACTTAGTCGGATCGGAGGGGTCGAGCAGGATCCTCTTCGTCTCCTTTGCCGGCTGGAAGGCCCCTTCTCCAGCTGGCTTGCCGCTAGCCGGAATGTCCTGCTGGGCCATGGCCACATTGCGCATGATCACGTGCTTCTCCTCGGCTATGATGAGGGCCTCTGCCAGTTTGGAACCGGCTGAAGCGCACTCCATCGATCGCCTGAAGCAGCCGACGACGGTGATCACGCCGTGGGGTCCCGACATCTTCGTCTTGAGGTAGGCGTAGTGTGGGATGGCCATGAACTTGGCGAGGGCGGGGCGCCCGAGGAGAGCGTGGTAGGAGCTCGTCAGATTTACCACCTCGAACCAGATTGGTTCACGGCGGAAGTTCTCCTCGGTCCCGAAGATGACGTCCAGCTGGATTTTCCCCAGCGGGGCGCAGGCTGGCCCCGGCAGTACGCCGTGGACCGTCGTGGTAGTCGGGCGCAGGTCGCTTTCGCGAATGCCCAGCTTCTCTAGCGAGGACTGGTAGAGGAGATTGAGGCTGCTGCCTCCGTCGATGAGGACGCGCGAGAATCGACAAGTGCGCGCGTTGGAGACGATGAGGGGGTCGAGCACCATGGCGTAGCCCCCGGGAGTCGATAGATGCTCAGGCTGATCCGCCCGGCTCCAGGTGATGGGGGTTTCCGACTAGTTCAGGTACTGGGGGACCGGAGAGGTGATGGTATTGACCTCCTTGGAGCATCGCCTGCGGCTGTGCTTGTCGTCCTGCTCCGTCTCGAAGATATGGTAGGCGGCGTGCGGCTGGGGGTAGCCATTGTTGTTGTTGCCGCCGTTGCCGCCGTTACCATCATTGCCGGCTCCCCTAGCCGGTGGTGGAGGTCCACCCGGTGGGGGAGGCGGGGGACGAGGCTGGTTGCCCTGGTCCTTTAGCTGGCGGGTCCAGCTGCAGTTCCGGGTGGTGTGCGTAGCCGGTTTGAAGGGACCGCTATGCCACTTGCACGGGCCATCGAACATCTGGTCGAAGGTGAGCCGTGGCTTCTGCCTCCTTGCTTCATTAGCCGGCGCGTCGGGCGCGCCCTCCATAGCATTGACCTGCCGCGCGTGATAGCGAGGTTTTTGCTGTCCGGCCTGGCGGTCCCCATGGAACCGGTTGTCGTTGCCGTGGCGTCTGGAGGATCCGGCTTCTCCAGTCGGATTGCTGGGTCGGTCGCCAGCCGCCTCCGTGGGAGTCGGACGTCTGTCCGCGTTTACTCGGAGGAGCTTCTTCATGGCGGCATCCACCGTGGCGTACTGGTCCGCAACCGTCATGAGCTCCGCCATGGTTTTCGGATCGTCACACAGTAGCCGGTGGCGAAGCATGGTGCCCTCTCGGCAACCCTCGATGAAGAAACCGATGGCCTGGCTCTCCAGGATGCCCTCGCAAGTGTTGCGCAGCTCCGTCCACTTGGCGAGGTATTCGCGGTCGGTCTCGTGGTCGCCCTAGACGCACAAGGCCAGGTCGTGCGGGCGCCCTGGGCACTTGTACGTGCCGTTGAAGTTGCGGACGAACACCTTCTCGAAGTCAGGCCAGGCGTTGATGCTGTTGGGCGCGAGGCTATTGAGCCATGTCCTTGCCGACCCGGTTAGCATGAGGGGGACGTAGCGCACGGCTGTGCGCTTATTCCCGTGGGCGATGCCGACTGCCGTAGCGTAGTCAGTCAACCAGTCTTCCGGCTTCATGCTGCTGTCGTACTTGGGGGTGTCCCTGGGCAGGGAGAATTTATCCGGAAATGGCTCGTTCCGGATGCGGGGTCCAAAACAAATTGGACCGGTAGAATCTTCCTCCTCCGTGACGTGCGCTTGAGCGAGGAGCTCGATGCGGTCGTGGGCATCCGGACAATCCGGGTTGGGCGCTCCCACCCGGCCCGAGAGACGGGAACCGGCTGGTCTGGGCGCTCCGGCTGGCGGAGGGGGAGGTGGCGGGTTGCTGTTCACCGTCTGCTCCTGGCGCGGCTGGCCCCTGTTGCCAGAGCTGCGACGCCTACTGCGGGCCTTGGGCGGCTGAGGGGAGGACGCCTGCTGGGTGTCGTGCGGCGCGCCCCTGCTGTTGGCAGGTAGACTGCTCCCCCTGGAGTAGCTAAGGTCTTCCTGCATCTGCCGGTTGGCACCGGCCTGCTCGTCCGCGACGCGGAGGAGCTCCTGCATGCGAGCGTGCTGGCGGGCTCGCTCCTCGCCCTCCAGGCTGGGTAGTTCCTCTGCCGCGGCTCGCGCCGCGCACAAGTTCTTGATGGGCGTGCTGTAGGTGGGCCGTGTGAGGGCGGGCGCCGGGGTCCGGTTCCCCGTCCTTTTCCAACCTACCGCCCAGCTCGCCGCCCCGACGCCGTACCTGGCCGCGCCGGCTCGGCTCCGCGGTAGCCGAAGTGAGGCCGTGCGCGTGGTCGTACTCGTGCCGGGTGATCTCGAGCTGCTTGCGGGCTGCCGCTAGCTCCATGGCCTCATGGAGGAGGATCTGTCTCTCCATGCTGAAGTTGGCCTCCGCCTCCTCCGGGTTATCCCCGAGGTTAACCGGCGTCAGGAGCCGATCAATGGCATCCTCCACCGGGTTCCGGGGCTGCGGGGGAGCGGAAGTTCCGACCTCGTCCGCGCCTCGCTCCCGCGGCTGGCGGGGATGGGAGCTGGAACCGGCCATCATGACCTCTACGCCGCGAGGCGCGGCGGAGGCGCTGCCGCCTGAGCATGGCAGCTCCGCGACAGAGACGATTTCCCTAGGGAAACGCTCCGGGACGGTGGCGACGTAAACAGGCAGGTCGCCGAATAGCAGGACGATGCCGTTCGCCGGGAAGGAGGTTCCGGCGAAGCAGGAAGCGTTGTCGATGATGCAGTCGAACTTGCCGAGCGTGAGCACCAGGCCGGAGGCCACGCGCTCACCGGCTGAAGTGCGGGGTCCCGTGCGGAACGTGACTCCGGTCGAAGCCATCTAGCCCCACGGTGGGCGCCAACTGTCGTTGTATTGGGAACGGCAGTACCTGAAGAGGTTAGATAGAGGTGTGGGGAATAGCAGGAAAGCTATCGACGGCGTCCGCAGGTGGGATTGGATACAAGCGAGCGTAGCGGGACGCAAGAAGTACCCAGGTTCGGGGCTCTCGTGGTGAGGTAAAGCCCCTACTCCTGCCGGATCTGACTATGTGGAATACTCGAACTACAAGTGCTCCTTGAGCTGTATACACTAGCTACTGCCTTAAATGCTGTAAGACCAACCCTTTCTACTGAGGCCTTGCCTCTCCTTATATAGGCAGAGAGGTAAAGGTCTCACTGGCTAGTCCGACTGGCGGGCCCCACAGGCGGGTCCCAGCCGGCTAGTCATCTGCAGTGTCCAGTATGGCTTGTCTTGTCGGAGTACGAGCGGTATGGCTGTCGTAGACACAGTGGACGCCGTGCGAGCCTGTCGTCAGCACCGGCCACTGTTCCTGCGTCACCCACGCAAAGTCTTCGGTATGGCTGGATAGTTTCCAGTCTTGTCACCGTACAGGGCGTACGGTGCACTGATACACACGTCGCCCTGTCCTATTGATTGAGTCCGGCTACATTGCCGTATCCGGCTGCCTCTTGCTGATCCGCTACCGGGGGATAGCCGGCCTGTCTTGCTCCGTCCGGCTGCATCTGGTCAGCCGGACGCGATCCGACTGTCTTGTTTCTTATTCGGTTGGGGTACCTGGAGATCATCCCCCTGACATGACTGATACCCCGAACTTCTGCTCGCAGAACTCCCAACTCATCCTCGAGTTCCTGGTGTTTGGTGCGAGTCGCCATCTGGCTAGATCAAGCACGGAGCCGGAATTTTACCAGAGGATGAACCTCGAACCCTTTCCAGTGATCAATAGCCCTTCCGCCGCCGAATAATCCGCCTCCAGAAGAGATCTGCCACCGCAAGAGAAATTCCCCTCCGAATCGCCTCCCGAACCAGATCTACCGCCACCAATCTCCTCCGTAGCCGAAGAATCTACCGCCGCCGAGTCGCCGCCTCTGCAAGGAATTCAACCGCCTCCAAATCTCCACCGTAGCCGAAGTTTCTACCGCCTCCAAGATCCGCCACCGCAGATGATACTCCCGCCGCCGCAGAAATCGATCAACAGTGGGATTTTACAGGAGAACCCAACCATTGCGAATCAAATCTGACTCGCCGCCGCTCAGATCGTATGTCTCTGATACCAATTTGTAAGACCCCTGTCGATCTCACACAGTATTATGAATGGGAAATTGGAAGGAACTCGCAGACAGGTAGTAGTAGGATTCTATTTCATCAGCAGATATGCGTGTTTCTGATACAATTACGAGTTTATCTGCTACTACCTAGAGACTAGCCAGAATGGCATTGATAATATGGCGTGCCTTACAAGTTGGTCCATACCCAGGTATATAGTCTCAATTACAACTCGGAGAACAATAGTGATCAGCTAACGCCGTGTAACGGCGAAGAGCAGGTAGCCGTTGGTGATCACGTCGCTTCATTAATGTTGTGGCCCCATTCGTCAGTCAGCTCATCTGTCTCCCAGTAGAGGTTCAGTTGCTCTTCCTCGTCAGGTTCCTGACACAGGCGGCGGCGGCGTAAGGGCGTGGCGGACTGGCGGCGAGCCCTATCGACCGGATGTTCTCAGTTCATCGCTACGAGTTGTGCTGTACTGCTGGTCCTCTTCTCCTTGGCAGGACGACGGACCTAGCAGGCTAAGCAGGCCCTGTCCGTCAGTCCGTGGAGATTATACGGCCCGTCCATGACGCCGTTTGGGCCTTTTACACGGACGTGGACTCACGGACACACGGACGTCCGTGTCCATCCTCATCCCGAGCTGGAGCTCATCTCTCGCTGCATCCGTTTTCCTGTGTAGCGTGTTTATCACTGTGTCGGTGGTTAATTTGAGAAACCATGTACGCATGTGTTTTATTCATTGGTGTGCCACGCATTGTCCACTTCCTTTCGAGAAACCAAGAAGGAGCGCTGCAAGTTCATGAAAAAATGTAGAAGCACCTTGTTTTTATAAGGAACTTGGCCAAAAATTATCCTGGAGCTACCACAGGCGGACTGCTCTCAAATTAAAGGAGCGCACTCTCCAGAGGCAAAGGCATCCACACTGTCGCTGTCTTTTCCGAGAACTTGAGGTGCAGAAAGTCATCCTCGTCCCCTGGAAAATATGACAAGTGCGCTCCTTCTAGACATTTCAGGACATGTACATGAGACGCATCACCATGCTTGCGCTTGTACACCCATTTTATTCTCTTTCTAGGATGCATTCATAGAAGGGAACCAGCGATCATCCACCCGTAGAAAGATTCTTCTGGATCCTGCGCATACACGTATTGGCTTAAGCTTGTTTAGTTAAAAGACCGTCGGAGAAATTGCTGGAGACTGGAGAGGGCCGGTGGCAAACATTGAAGAGGAGTGTTCATGTCGTGGTAAACTGGTAAAAGATCATAGATAACCACTTATTGGAGGTATAGGCAATTCATGCAGCTCTTCAAAGCCTTGATTACTTTTAAGGATTAGAGACTTTCTAGACTGAGAGATTATTATTTTACATTGGATAAAATGGAACACTTTTTTTCTTCATCCCATGACCTTCTATTGTACTTCTTTCTAGCCGGAGAAACATCCTACTTAGATTATCGAAAACCGACTAACTTGTGTGGAATCAGAAGGTTCTAAACATTACAACCCAAACGGAAATGAAGTAAACATGATAGTCCTTGAAGAAAGCGCCGACCGACAAACGACATGTGGTTTCTATTGTAGTATTGCTTGTGATTTGTTTGGTGATGACAAACCAATCAAAAGTCGGGTGCACCATAAGAACGGAATTTTCTTATTTAGGAAACAAGGCTAATTTTTCTTTTGAATTGTCTTGGTTCTGCCAAGATGGTTTCTTTGAGATGATTAAAAAAGAATGGGAATCAATACCTATGGGTGGGATTCCTATTCAAAGATGACAAAATAAAATTAGGCACTTACGCCGTTTTTTGAGAGGATGGGCGAAGAATTTGAGTGGTAAATATAAAAAGGAAAAAGATCGCTTATTGTCCATTATTGATGATTTGGACATTAAGGCTGAATCGTGTCCATTGACTGATGTAGAAAAGGACAAACTTAAAAATGCGAACGATTGTATTAATAAACTTAGGCACGATGAAGAGATCAAATGGGCTCAATGTGCTAAGATAAAACATGTTCAAGAAGGTGGAAATAATACTAAATACTTTCACTTAATTGCTAATGGAAAGCATAGGAAAAAAAGATTTTCCAATTAGAACAGGATGAAGGAACCATTGTTGGAGAGAACAATTTGAAGGTCTATATTACTGAATATTATAAAATACTTTTTGGTGAACCGGAACATAATAATTTTACTCTAATTGAAGAATAGACAGATGACATTCCTCAACTTACAGCGGAAGAAAATGCTGTTCTTACTGCTGATTTCACTAAGAAGGAAGTTTTTGAGGCTATCTCTCAGATGGAACATAATAAAGCTCCGGGACCAGATGGGTTACCAACTGAGTTTTATTAGACTTTTTGGGATGTTATCAAAGTGGATTTAATGGCCCTTTTCGATCAGTTGAAACAAGGATAATTGCTTCTTTTTAAATTGAACTTTGGGGGTGATCATATTACTTTCAAAAAAAGAAAATGTTGTCCAAATACAACAATACAGACCAATTTGTTTACTAAATGTTAGTTTCAAAATATTCATAAAGGTAGCTACTAATCGTATTACTGAGTTGGCTTATAAGGTGATTAGACCTACTCAAACCACCTTTATGCTAGGACGACATATCCTTGAAGGGGTTGTTGTTATGCACCAGACTATCCATGAATTACATCGAAAGAAACTGGATGGTGTGATTTTCAAAATTGATTTTTAAAATGCGTATGATAAGGTGAAATGGCTTTTCTTGCAACAAGTGTTACACATGAAGGGTTTTGATGCACAATGGTGCGAATCGATCAAACAATTTGTGCAAGGCGGTTGTGTGGGAATAAGGGTTAATAATGATATTGGCCACCATTTACAAACTAGAAAAGGTTTGAGGCAAGGGGATCCTTTGTCTCCAATTCTTTTCAACATTGTTGCTGATATGCTTGCCATTATCATTGCTCTTGCAAAAGATGATGGCCAAGTTGGAAGCCTTATACCACATTTGGTGGATGGTGGGGTTTCTATTCTTCAATATGCGGATGATACCATACTTTTTATGGAGAATGATTTAGAAAAGTCTATTAATATGAAGCTAATTCTCTTCACATTTGAACAGTTGTCTGGCTTAAAAATTAGTTTCCATAAGAGTGAAATCTTCTGTTTTGCTAAATCTAAAGAGGGAGAATCGGAGTATAGGCGGATGTTTGGCTATGAGGCTGGTTCTCTTCCTTTTTAGTATCTTGGAGTACCTATCCATTATATAAAATTAAATAATTCAGATAGGAATCCTGTGGAGAGACGTTTTATATCCAAGCTAGGGCGCTAGCAAGGGAATATGCTATCTTATGGGGATCGACTGGTTCTGATTAACTCGATTTTTACAAGCCTACTGATGTTTATGCTATCATTCTTAGAAATATCTAAGGGTGTTAGAAAACGTCTAGGTTTTTTTAGGTCTAGATTTTTTTTTGGCAAAGTACTGATACTAAGAAGAAGTATAGGCTGTCAAAGTGAAATATTGTGTGTCGCCCAAAAGATCAGGGGGCTAGGCATCAAAGTTCTTGAGATCAAGAATAAGTGTTTACTTAGAAAATGGCTTTTTAAACTACTAACAGAGGATGGAATGTGGAAACAATCATTACATAACAAATACCTCCATGATAAAACTTTATCTCAAGTTGAGGGAAAACCTACAGATTCTCCCTTTTGGAAAGGCCTTATGCGAGTGAAGGAAATGTTCTTTGCTAATGGCTTTTTTAAAATAGGAAATGGTGAAAATATTCGCTTTTGGGAGGATATTTGGTTGGGTCATACATCATTAGCACAACAATATCCCTCGTTATACAATATTGTTCAAAGGAAAAACGTCCTAGTGGCTAACGTCCTTTCTCAGACACCTCTTAATATTGCTTTTAGGAGAACTTTGACTGGTAATAAATGGACAAGATGGTTACATTTATGCTAACGTCTAATGATGGTTCATCTTACAGATCACCATGATCATTTTGTTTTGAAATTAACTACCACATGAATGTTTACTGTCAAGTCGATGTATTTAGACCAAATGAATGGTCATACATGATTCTTACATAAGTACTTGTGGAAGCTAAAAGTTCATCTAAAAATCAAAATATTCATGTGGTTCCTTAAGAACAAAGTGTTGTTAACTAAAGACAACTTGGCTAAGCGCAAATGGAATGGATGTCAGAAATGTTGCTTTTGCGATTCGGTGGAGTCTATGGAACATTTATTTCTTTCATGCCCTTTTTCTCGTATTATTTGGAGAATTATTTACTTTACTTATAATATACCTCCACCATCCAATATTACAAATTTGTTTGGAAATTGGATGAATGGGGTTGATAAGAACAACAAAGTTAAATTGCGCATTGGAGTATCTACTTTATGTTGGTCTATATGGACGTCCAGAAATAACATTGTCTTTAACAAAAAACGGGTACTAATTTTTGCAGGTTATTCGATTGGCGGCGCATTGGATCCAACTATGGTCTTTCTTACCCCTGGTGGATCAGCGGGAGTCGATGGATACTGGATGCAACCGGTTGCTGACGGTTTCTCAGGACTTCTATTTTCAGGCCACTGGGTGGCGGCACACTAGTAGACTATCGGATGGATAGCTTCTTGTTGTTTATCATTTTTAGATGGTTGATATATGTATTGACCCTATCTGATTCATGAGTGTATGACTATGATACATTTCAAATAAAGTAATAAAAGGGCTGTGTGCATCACTTGATGCAGAGGTCGGGGCATAGATCCCCTTTTCGAAGAAAAAAAATAAAAAAAGAATGAAAATTTTGCATGTGGAGGCTCCAACAGAGCTATTAAGAATTAGCACAATTAGATCATCGCGGAAAAGGAGTAAATAAGACGATAATTTTTTAGGATAAATAATCAGTGCCTACATAGCATATATGACTATGAAAGCTCTTCCCTATCAAAGACAGAGCCAAACAACAATTTGCAAGTAAGATATCATGGGAAATGAGCAATTAAGTTGTATAAAGTAGATATACTAGAGACATGGTGCAAAGGGCTAGACATGCCAGCATGGCCTTATTTTATTCCAACGTAGATCCTCCACCACTTACGAAGCTAGCCAAAGTGTGGCAAGCTTAGCGATTATTTGCCCAAAAGTTCTCATTATAAACCACAAACAGGTTAGGAACGGGATGGCCGATGTGACTTGAGGCACCCCTCGCGTGCACCTCCCAGGGCGCCGCCGGGGGCAGATCCGACCGCACCGCTCCATCGCACCCTCTCTTGCGCCTCTTGCCCCTGTGATGGCTCTGAAATATAGTCATCTAACGTCCACATTTAAACTCGATATTAATCATATTCTTGATGAAATATCTCTTTAAACCCTGCTACTAATGCTAATATTCAGAGGGGTATGTAATCATTTTTTTTGTATTTTTTCTGCGCAGATAATGTCGTTTAAAGGAGAGAATCACTATATTAAAGTCAAAGATACGAGATTTCTAACAACCATAAGAAACCAGGAGCCTTACAATGGAGGTAAACACTTTAACGACCAACTATACGGCCAGAGCAAAAATTTCAAACATATAGCTCCGGTCGTATAGTTGGCGCCACCACTGTTAGGTCAAACAGAACAACTTTCGTGAAGGAACCCCTATATAAAGAAGCCTCAGACGACGGGAAAACGAGAGACGCTCCGCCCCGAAGAAGCCAGACTCCGCCAAAATCCGCCTCCAAATCTCCAAACCCTTCTCCATCTCCATAGCCATACCCCACCACTTATAATAGTAGATCTCTTCACCGATTGGCGACATTGTAAAACTATTGCTATCAATCTTATGATTTTTATTACAATATTTATGATTGTTGATGTCATTTCTATGTGTGAGTAATTCTTCTTGGGCTAAGGGCTTCGGCCTAGCCATATAGTAATTGTGCATGTGAATTATCATAGATGGGACCGTGTATTAGTTTGTATGATATGATGATTATAGTATCCTCTCTTGCCTCAATCCAAGGACTTGTCAGGTACCCAAGACCCCGAGGGTTGAGCCAGGTATAGGGAGTATGAGTGATGACTGATCTGCAGGTTGCGAACCCCAGTGACAGAAGGGGTAGTACGGCTATATGTGAGGGTTTTGCTTGGGATTAACGGTGACATCACTATGCATATTATTAGTTCTCTTTCTTCTATGGATGTGACTAGTAGGTTATTGCTATAAGCGGTTGCGGAGGCAATAGCAATTATGGATGCACTTCCCACATATAATTTATCTTGCTCTAACAAGTACACGCATATTTTATTTTTATCTTTTATTTCCATCAGATGTTTTGCACAACTACAGGTGAAACCGAACGCCTTAGGCCCACTCTCTCCATCATCGACAACAATAAAAAGACGCAAGCTATTGGGCCGGTAAACACACAAAAGGAATTCTAAAACTCCTAAAGGTCCGTTAAAGTAACTCCACTATGCATTCTCTTCCCGAGGATTTGATAACCTAGGTCTACTAGGGAAAAAGAAGCTATACTACATCCGTAATCCGAATCGAAGGTATCAACCCTTTTTCTAGCACCGTTGCCAGGGAAGCAATAGCTACCTGCTGGCTCGTGGTTGATATCGAGATCGTTGGGGAACCCCAAGAGGAAGGTATGATGAGCACATCAGTAAGTTTCCCTCAGTTGAAACCAAGGTTATCGAACCAGTATGAGCAAGGAAACACCTCCAAGGTGTTGTTTCCAACTTAGAATCCTGCACAACACAACCACAGAACTTTGCCCCAACCTTACAGTGAGGTTGTCAATCTCACCGGTTTTTCTAAAAACAAAGGATTAAACGTATTGTGTGGAAGAAAGTAATAGCTTGCAGAAAGTAAACAGAAAACAATAAACAGTTGTAGATTGATGGTAAAAGAAAGGACCGGGGTCCATAATTCACTAGTGGTGATTCTCCTTAAGATAGATGACATGTTGGGTGAACAAATTACAGCGGGGCAATTGACAAACATCAAGAAAGGATACATGCATATACTAATCATCTTGACTCCTATGAGATTTGATTGGGCATTACAACATTATACATAGACCGCAATCCAATTGCATCTATGACTAATAATCCACCTTCAGGTTATCATCCGAACCCCCTCCAGTATTAACTTGCAAGCAATAGATAATTGCATTAAGCATTGTGTGTAAAGTAAACAATACGATTGTTCTGTGAACAAAGGATTGCTGTTTTCTCCCTAGTAGCAACAACACATCTAGTACCTTAGAGATTTCTGTCACTTCCCCAGATTACTAGAGGCATGAACCCACTATCGAGCATAAATACTCCCTCTTGGAGTTGCTAGCATCTACTCGGCCAATATATCTACTAACAACGGAGAGCATGCAAGATCACAAATAAAAATACATGATAGAATCAATAATCAATCTGAAATAGCATATGAATATCCATCGGATCCCCGCAAACACAACATGTATGATTACAAATAGATGATCTTGATCATGAACGGAGCTCACAAGATCTAAACATGATAGCACAAAGGAGAAGAACCAACCATCTAGCTACTACATGGACCCGTAGTCCAAGGATGAACTACTCACGCATCATACTGGAGGCTTGCATGGTGATGAAGAAGGCCTCCAGGGTGAAGTCTCCCCTCTGACAGGGTGCCGGGAAGAGCTTCAGATCCCTTCCCGATCTAGGGATGGAGATGACGGTGGCTACAGACTCTTTCGTGGATTTTTGATCGGGTACTTAGGGTTTCTGTATCGGAGGCATCTTATAGGCAAAAGGGGAGGCCGTGGGGGTGCCCTAGGCAGCTACACCACCGCCTGGCGCGGGCCAGGCCTGGCCGCACGGCCAGGTGGTGTGGGCGGGCCTTGGCCCCTCTCCGTCTCGTATTCTGGCTCTCTGTGCCCCTCGGTGAAATATTGACTTTGGCTTTTGTCCCGTCCAATTCCGAGAATATTCATTTTCTGACTTTCTAGAACCAAAAACAGCAAAAAACAGGCAGCTGACATTGTGGCATCTTGTTAATAGGTTAGTCCAAGAAAGTGGATAAAAAGTACTCTAAAGTGTGGACAAAACATAAGAAAGTAGATATAAATCAAGCATGGAACATCAAAAATAATAGATATGTTTGCAACGTATCAACATCCCCAAGCTTAACTCCTGCTCGTGCTCGAGTAGGTAAGTGATAAAAAGAAAGAATAATTTTTTAGCTGACATGTACCATCATAAACTTGATCAAAGTATTGTAAAACATTGATTGCTGGGATCATATTACTTCAACATAACATGAAAGATAAAGTTCTAACAATAAGACATAGCAACTATGTTGTAATATAAAAAGGCACAAGCAAAAGATTCATGAATAACAATTCTTTGCAAGACGTTTGTTTGTTTCACATAAAGAAAGCATAATGAGAATGGTATTCAGCTTGTCCCTCATAGAGTAGCAAACATAAATGCATAGGACACCATCAAAGTTCATAAGGGTGACTAGATACAAATAGTTTAAGAACAAGCAATATCAAAGTTATGCATCAATCAACAAGTCTTAGGACAATGCATATTAAACTAAGAATGGCCACTATGCTCTCTCAATAGGTGCATAAAGATAGAAGATGGAGACTCAACATAAAAGTCAAACAAAGGACTTCATATAAGGAAGGAGGGATTCAAGTCTCATAAAGAGCTCCCAAAAATTATGGTACTTATTAGCTTTCAGCTCTCATTGCCCCTATCATAAGCATCTTGAAGTGATTAATGTTAAAGTGAACAAACTATGGAGTATATGCTTGACAAAGTATAAGCTAGAAATCTCATGTCCCTTGAATACGAGGGCCGCTCCTCATGCTACTCAAGTTTAGGTACCGGTAAGTTCTTATCATAGTAAGTACATGTGTATCATAGAGAACCGCCAACGGGGTACCCCTTGCCCGATGATACGGAAGAATCCCCATATCAAAATGACAAGGCAAGCAGACAACGAGCATCTTAGCAATCTTCTTATTTACCATGGGAAAATGGTACTTTTTTCTCTCTTTCCTCTTTTATCATCTCTTTTTTTCTCTTTTCTATTTTTCTCAATCTCTATCTCTTTTTTTTATAAGAAGAATGCTTCATAGATTGCTCATTATGGTTACGCTGCAGGTTTCCACCATGATTAGGCATGGATTAGACCGGTGGCCCAGGCGTTTCTCTAACACACATACATAACTCCATGGTCTTACAAGCTCCCCTTTCATTTCACACCGACGGCATCCATAGACAAAAGAGCATGATATCAACTAGGTACAATGTACAAGTGCAATGTTAAAAGCGTTCCCCATGATAGCATGGTTTTGCTAATCCCCAACATATAAGTGCAAGCATATACAACATAGATGACACAATGGTTCAAGTTTATTAAGGGCAAGAAAAGTAAAGTGTGCCATCAAGTTCGTGAGAGCTTTAATCACTAGTTTTCTCATAACAAGTTTAATTCGGAAGGTAGATAAATACATGAATATACTTGGAATAGCAAATGCTAATAGGTAGGTATGGTGGACTCTTTGGAATAACTTGGTTTTATTTAGAGTTTGATGCATGAGTGGAACTCATACTTGGTTATGGAGGCTAGCAAAATACTGGGAGCGACCAACTAAGAGAGCAATAATGGCCATAATCATGCAAAGCGACAAAACATCATTAATTAAAGCATAAAGTGATATTACAAGTTGAAAACTAAAGGATCATAAAGGCTATGTGGGGCGGCGTGCAAGGCGGGAAAAGAGGAGGTAGGTGGGGTCGGGCTAGGAGGGTTTGTCCGCTGCGGCGGTGCGGGGCGCGCGCGGCTGGCGGGAAAAGGTGGCCAGGTGGTTGAGGTGGCGAGACGTGATTGGGGAGAGTGAGGTGGAGGCCTGGGGTTGGCCAGGGTGAGGTGGCTGGTTGGGGACGTGGCTGGCGGGGGTTGTAGTATGCGGCTGGGTGTGTGGCTGCGTGGGTAGGGGTTGGTTAGGGTTAGATTAGGTTTTAGTTAGGGCTTGGAGGTGGCCGGCCGGGCTTTCGGGCCTGGCTGACTGCCTCCTATAAAATAATATAAATTTTGTTTATTTAAAACGGGGCTTTTGAAAACCGTTGGTAGACGAAACAACATATTCCGGAGACCCGGGTTTTAATTTGAAAACAAGACGGGGCGTTTAGAAAACAAAAACAGACTTTTTGAAAATAGTTTTATGCAAACAAATGCAAGATGACATGACGATGCTCAACTGCAAGGTGGCATGATGACATGAGCATGCGGTCATGATGATGCAATGCACAAAAACAACGCGATTTTCTAGTAGTAGTTTTAGCGGGATGCCACAATTCGACACCACTAACAATGGATCTCGCCCTCGAGATCCGCCTCATGGTACCGGGAAGAAGTCGGCGATCTGACTCTTCGCGCTTCATGTAGATCCTCGCGACACCACTAACAAGAGGTCGTTGTCTGTGATCGTTGAGAGGACACTTCGGTAACAAAGGTCGAAGGTAGAGGTATCAACAAATAAAGCCACCTCTAACTTCCGTGGACGGAGTAAAGTTGCTGGATCCACCGATTCGATATACAAAAGAGAATGATAAGAGTAGTCGGATGGTGATCAGTCCATCGCGCACTCAAACCATTACTCTACACACAAATCGGAGAATTATGCAACCAACTCTCGGAATTAGACTGAAGATCTCGACAAACGAGGTGCGGAAACAAGGGAATGATGTAGACTCTGCATCGGATCTGGCGTAGATGATGTCGTCGTCTTGGAAACTCCGGAAGGCACAAAGAAGGAACAACGAGAAGTCCAACAATTTAAGGATTCCTCAGATAGCACGAAGACCGGATGTAGAAACACCGTTACCAAAAGAGGAAGCGAAACCCTGAAGGTATGACGGAACCCCAACCACGAGAATTCCTGGACTCGAAGAAAGAGAAGAGAGCAGGTTCAAAACACGTAGAGGTAAGAGGAGAATAGCAAAGGGGTAAGGAGTAAAAGCAGACCTAATCAGATCTATCCAACCGATTTTTCCAAAATAGTTTTGACACTCTACTTCGGTCGTTAGCTAGGTTATCCTACAGGCTGGACTTGTGGGGTATCGCAACTGCTGAGCTCTGATACCACTCTGTAACACCCTCAAATCGACCCTATGCAAGTTTTAGCCCTTTCCGCCAAACCCGCATAGAAACGATTCAAGGACGCCCACCAGGCACTTTCGTGCGGGTGGAAAACAAAGTAATAACATTACACAATAGTCCTCGATGGGACCCACAGAACAAATATATATATATATATATATACAGCACGACTCCAAGAGTCAAGATTACGGATATACACTACAAAGATACAAATCACCTTGAAATCGATAGGGCGTCCGACTACGGACAAGATGCAAATGGGGCTAAGAGCCCTGAAGAATAACCAATGGCGTCCATAACCCTGCCCAGGCCAAGCCAGAAGGGTAACCCTGCTAACGACGTCGATCTCAAACCTGCTAAAACAAAAGGGGTGCCGACAAAGGGCAAAGGAAAAAGAGGAGCGTCAGTACTGAGGCCAGTACACGGCGAGGCTAGAATTCGGCAGCTCTCGCCTACATAGGTATGGTGGGCTGAAGCGGCAGCGCAGCGGTAGTAAATAACCTATAGAGACTCGATACAACTGGCGGTTATCAGAGAGGGATAAGAAAGACCTATTCGGATCCAACATGAAGCTAACACCAAACAAACCCATCCTGGTATTTTCCCCTCGAGACCAAACGAGGAAGTCAGACCAAGGAACTCACATAGTTGGCAATTTTACTCATTCCATCATAGTTGCAGCAATTACTATTCAGGTATAGATAGCATGAGTCATCCTGATAGCATAAGTAGTGGGCAGTTTTAATCACCCTTCTGTTGTAGTTGGAACATTTACTAGTCAGATATAATTGTCCTGAGGAATCCCAAAACCCAGTAGTGGTTGGCACTTTTATCGCATTCTATTGGAGTTGCAATACTTACTAAGCAGATATAACAAACAACCCAGATCCACCAAATGTTGGCATTTTTAATATCCATTCCGTTATAGTTGCATCTGATTACTAGTCACATATTAAGTCAAATTTATAGCACTACTTTAGTTATGCTTGTCTATGATCGAGATACTATGCTCCAAGTCGTCTATAACCGTGGACACGGCTTTCAGAAAGTTTTACCCTGCAGGGGTGCACAAATAGCAACACACACTCGATCAACCTCGGAAAAACCAACTCAAAACCCAACGAGGCATTCACGACAAAGCGATCACAGGATTCAGAAATATTTCAGGGGGCCACCCGACTAAGCTACCCGCAACGAACTTGGCCGGCTCCGGAACGGACCCAGGGTTTGTGTGGACGGCTGTAAACGACTGGGAACCCGAAAGTGTGACTGGGCTTGTCGATACAGCGAAAACGTGTCACGATCCTAAACAGTACAGGTGCTCCACGCACAATCGTAAATAAAGCAGTAACATGGCATAAGTACAGGATAGTAATAAAACCCCAAACTAGTTTGTGGCCCCAAGAAATAGAAATGAATCAAGCTCTGGCTCAGGGGGGGTCCATAAGGCCTCCCGGATGTGGATAGTGCGAAAAATCAAGGAACAGGTATCAAGTACCCGGGGTCCTACGGGACACAAGTGAGCGTGGAAGAACCAAATAACATATATTGCCCACCGATGCCTCTGCATTAGTTATATCTAGCATTTTAATAGTTGTATTTAAAGTCATGATCATCTCCACCATAAACATCTCCACCAATAAACATCTCCACCATTCCAACAACTGTGGTACTCGACAACACGAGATCGCACCTGAGCAAGAAACTACGACTCGCAAGGCCAACTATCTACCAAACAACAGGTATTAGGAGGTGTCCATGGCAATATAGAGGCTGCACGGGATATAACTGGTGCACGGAAACTAAAGCATCGCGACACGGATAGCAATAGATCAAAAGGAGGAAATAAAGACTATAAATGCAAAATAGGTAGAAGGGGGAGAGATGCTCGCCTGGGAAACACTGCCGACGGATCATATCCGGAGAACTTGACGATACTCGCATCAACTCATGGGCCTAATCCGCGAAGAAGCAACACTAGAAGAAACACCGGATACAATATTTAATACTACGGCAGAAGATCCGGCATGATTATGATGTGATGCAGATGCGGTGCAATTAGGCAGTATTAAGCGGAACCGGGGGTCCCGACCTTTAATTAAACGGTTCAAGTTATTTAGAACCCCCGCAATTTAAATGTTGTATTAACAGGGCAAAACATGGCATCGGTTCGCTACACCAATTTAAATGGAGTCCGAAATAAGACAAATATATCCCGCATATAGACTCCATATTTAAACATGCGATGATACGGCATAATGCCCCCCAACCCACATGATATGCATGCGAGATGATCAATTAATATGCAACAAGTTTTATATATAGCATTTATAAAATAGGGGCTCAGGAAAAGGTTCACACATCTGGGTTCGAGGATCTTGGGTTCGGATCGGAAGTGAGAGCGCCAGGGTTCGGTCTTCAGACTCCGAGATCGGTCTTCGGGCAACGGCCTTTGGATGTTGTGAAGGAGATCTTGGCGTGCCGAGGGTTCGGGTTCGGGTTCGGCGGGAACGGTCTTCGAACTCCGGGATCAGGGTGGGGGTCGGTGGAGTACTTGA
Source organism: Avena eriantha (assembly GCA_910589775.1). Classification (NCBI taxonomy): domain Eukaryota; kingdom Viridiplantae; phylum Streptophyta; class Magnoliopsida; order Poales; family Poaceae; genus Avena; species Avena eriantha. The sequence continues at coordinate 127,295,852 of OU342743.1, read as the reverse complement.
TGTTCCACGTAGAAGATCTTGTCCGTGGTTCGTTGAGTGTCGCCGGTTCAGTACGGTCATCGGGCTTCGAGGATCGATCTTCGGATCGGTTTCGGGGTTCCGAGCGAGGTCTGGGCATGCAGGGTCTCGGCCATCGGGTACGTTAGGCTTTGGAAGTCGATGGTCTTCGGGAGATCTTGAGTAGAAACACAACATCACCACAACACCACTTTACTGGTGTCCCTTGCGTCACCGCAACACTATAGACTCAAACATCGGGGGCTTCACTTGACACAACAGGAGATGCCTGGTCTCCACAAGTGGTAGAAACAGGAGCGTGGGCGATGTTGGAGTTACAGACGACGGCGACCTGCAGGGGGCTGATGTGAGAGGAGACGATGACCTTGCAAAAGACAGCAGAGGCCGGGTCGAGCGCGGGGCGCAGAAGGAGGAGGCTCGGCGGACGGGCAGCTCGCAGGGGGGGACGAGCACCGGCGGGCAGACGTGCTAACGATGGCTGGAGACGAGCATGGCGGCAGCGAGCTTGTCGGAGCCGAGCGGTGAAGGGGTCGCAGGGGGGCCGGCCGGAGGCGGTAGAAGGCCGAGGGGGCAGCGGAGCTCCGGGCCGGGGAGTAAGCACAGGGAGGGAGGAGGAAGGCCGAGAGAGGCGCGGCCGGCGGGAAGCGAGCGGGGGTGCCGCGGTGGAGGATCTTGGGCGACGGTGGTAGAGGCCGACGACCAGGTCGAGCACGGGGGCGGGAGCGTGGCCGAAGAGGAAGAGCTGGGGTGGAGCAGGGCGGACGGCGGCGCTCCAGGGAGTCGCGAGGGGAGTAGAGGGCGGCAGGGTGGTGGGGAAGCTCGCGCGATCGGCGGCGGCGCGGGATCTGGGGAGGAGCAGGGTAGGTGGGGAGCGACGAGGCGATGGGTGGGGATCGTGTGGAGCGACGCGCGGGTTGGGGTGGGGCCTAGACGACGTGGGGGGAACGGCCAGGTGGGGAGGCGATCGAGGCTGTCGGTGGGGGGAGACGCGCCCAGGTGGTTCGAGATGGGGCATGTCGGGCTGGGGCCAGGGGATGGGCGTGGCAGGCACGCACTGGGGCGGCGTGCAAGGCGGGACAAGAGGGGGTAGGTGGTGTCGGGCTAGGAGGGTTTGTCCGCTGCAGCGGTGTGGGGCGCGCGCGGCTGGCGGGAAAAGGTGGCTAGGTGGTTGAGGTGGCGAGACGTGATTGGGGACAGTGAGGTGGAGGCCTGGGGTTGGCCAGGGTGAGGTGGCTGGTTGGGGACGTGGCTGGCGGGGGTTGTAGTATGTGGCTGGGTGTGTGGCTGCGAGGGTAGGGGTTGGTTAGGGTTAGATTAGGTTTTAGTTAGGGCTTGGAGGTGGCCGGCCAGGCTTTCGGGCCTGGCTGGCTGCCTCCTATAAAATAATATAAATTTTTTTATTTAAAACGTGGCTTTTGAAAACCGTTGGTAGACGAAACAACATATTCCGGAGACCCGGGTTTTAATTTGAAAACAAGACGGGGCGTTTAGAAAACAAAAACAGACTTTTCGAAAATAGTTTTATGCAAACAAATGCAAGATGACATGACGATGCTCAACTGCAAGGTGGCATGATGACATGAGCATGCGGTCATGATGATGCAATGCACAAAAACAACGCGATTTTCTAGTAGTGGTTTAACGGGATGCCACAAATATCTAGTTTAAATGTGGACGTTAGATGGCTATATTTCAGAGCCATCAACCTCCCCAAGCTTAAACTTGATCGTCCCGAGCAATAAAACCAAATCAAAAAGGAACTCAACATTTCAACTGAAATAACGAGATGGTATCTTACTCATGATTAGTAGTCTCATGTTTCCTCCACTTTATAAATCTGAAAAACTTCAGAATAGATAGAGTAATGGCAAGCATATCATGCGGATTTCATGCATCCTTATATTTCAGAAAAATTATTGTAAACATGGATAATTCAAATGAGTAAACTTTATTCCATGTCAAGTAATTAACTCATAGGCTTGCCTTTGAACAGTAAGATATAATCATGTAAATTAAGAGTGTGAGAGTTGTCATGAAAAGAATATACACTAGAGTGTCTCAATTCTCCCACATCAATAAAACAAGACTTTTCAAACACTACTTTTCTATTCATTGTCCTCCAAGAATTTCAGTTTTTAAGTAATTGAGAGCATGCCAAAAATTTATTTTAGTTTATCGAGCTGTGATGGACACTCGTGGCATCACTAAGGTTTTTGTTCCTTTTGCATAATGATTTCTCATAACAGCCAGAGGAGTTATTCCATCATGATTACAGCTACCCGGGAATACCAAGAATCTTACCCACTATAGCATTGCTGCTACAAGTGTTTAATCAACTCATAGCCAAAATCTAGGAGTTTCCTCCATGAAGATTGTTCGTAGGCCAGCGGAGTTGTTGGCATCCGATAAAGTTTGACACCCATAAAGCTATATCATTCTTATGATTAACAAGACAAACTTTGGCATGCTCACAAAAACCGCTAAACATTAATTCAATCGAACAAATTCTTTCAAAGAGAGCTATTAAGTCAATCAACATTTTCAGTGAAGTTGAGTGTTTCTAGAAATAAGCCTTCAAGACTAAGCACTACAACACCCAAGCCTTCAATTGAGAGATTTTTTCTTATTACAATTGTTTAGCAATTTTTAGGCAAGACTCGGTTAATTACGAGAGCTAGAACAGAACGTACCCAATTAAATACCCATGCAAACGAAAATATTACGACGATACAAGGACTCACTCCATCAATATGATATCTCAACATTTACTACTAACTAGCATGGGTTTCTCAAACATCAAAAGGTGGGGAGTCATAAGGCATACCTCTCATGTTTTGTTCCACTTCTCTCTTCCTTTTTATTTGTTTCTTGGAAAATCAAAGTCGACCACACTCCTGAAAATATATGAAGATCTCGAGGCAGAAAGAAAAGAAAGAGAGAAAATAAGGGAAAATGGAGAAATCTTTTTGTGGTTTTTTAAGAGAGGAACTTTAAAGAATAGAAAAATTGGCGGCAAAGCTCGGCTAGAAAATTTCGAAAGCAAAATAGAAAGAACTAAAGATAAAGTGTTGGGGAAACCAACACGAGTGCTTATAAATTCAAATAAAAACACAACCGCTAAAATAAATAAAAGAAAATGAACACCACGTAAAGATATATGAGGAAACTTCCCCAAGCTTAGGCTGTTGCAAGCCCTTCAATTTATTGTGGTGGCAGGAAAAAGTAGTTACTCCTGTTCACGAATTGAGTTGAGAGGTTACTTGTTGATTCTCGGAGGTTCAAAGAGAGTCTATGCATCCTCTCCACAGTCCCTCCAAGTCCTTAAAAATCTTGGCATGTGGCGAACCAGGTTTGTGGTTGCTCCTCTTGATAAGGAACTTCTTGCTCCTCCTCTTGGTCCTCATCCTCCTCTAGAATCTCTTCCTTGGGTTGGTGTTTCTCAACCCGCGAATCATATAAAAAACGTCCTTCCTCGATAGAGAAAAGACCATTAGGCAAGTAGCGGAATAGATACGCCCAGCTCTAGCAATATGCAGATAATAAACACCACCTCTCCTAGTGAGCATTCTATAGGCTCTCAAAGTGGAGAAACCAACACATGTCTCACCTAGTACGGGTTTCAACTCACCTAGGTCGAGGCCTAGGGTAGTGGCAAGCATGGTGATGACGCCTCCACCAGTGATTGGTCCTTGGCTTTGGGAGGCTTGGTGCTCCATGTAGCACACAAGGATGACGCCGAAGTTGAGTGACAAGCCGAAATTGATGTAAGCAGCCTTTGCGAGGACTAGGATGTCCTCATCATTGAGTCTCGTAAACTCATTACATGCCTGCAAGGTGTTAGCAATAACATAGAACAAATAGCGAATTGCAGGATGTTGAATATTCTTCCCCTTGTTTATTCTAGTAGTGAAACTTATTCTATTATAATATTGTTTGGGGTTTGGTTCTAAGACAGTAAAGGATGCACGTAAAGCATGGATATCCTTGTTTGGTAAATTTAAACATGCGCACCATTCATCTAAAGTTAAGGTGTAGTTGTTGTTCATGAGACGGAAAGAAATAGTATCCTCTCCCTACCATTGTTTAACGGTGCTTTGCAATGAACTAAGGAATTAATTGGTTAAGCGGCGATAAGTAGGTACATCATTGTACACAAAGTTTTGCAGGCCAACTCTATTGCAAAGTAAATTGAAGTCATCAGCAATACCGATTTGCTTCAATATGATGGGGCGAGCCCAGTTGGTGGCCTTCACTTTGCAGTTCTTGATCATGTTGAAGTGATCACAATGGGCCTCATTCTTGAACCATATCCCCATGCGTTCCTGAGTGGCAGCCTGAGAAGTGCTAGCACAAGTTTGTCTCCTTGTGTTCATCATCTTAAATATTGAAGAAAGGCAAAAATAAAACTTTTTGATCCAACAACAGTAAGTGCATCATATTCCTCGTCATAGCACACTAAATAATTCTCCTCAAAATAATAATCTAGGCAAGAAAATCATGGAAATTGGTTCATAGTAGGTCTTACCCTAGATTGATAATGACAATAGATCAAACATGAATTTGCAAAAAGTAATTGGAGGATCGGAGGAGAAACATACCGTAGATCGCTTGTGTGCGAGGAAATCGAACGAAATTAAGTAGAGATGGAGATCCCTTGAGGTTTTGAGAGAGTTTGGAGGTAGAAGAAATAAAAAGGATTGAAGTTTTGGAGTTGGGAGTACCTTCCCATGCGATTTTGTGGTCGGACGCAACTATATGGGTGGAACTATACAGTCGAAACAATGTGTTCCAGCCGTATAGTTGGACTTTTGTCAAAAAAATTAGGTTTTCCTCCTAGCAGGGAAGCTATACGGACGCAGCTATACAGGCGGAACAATTTGTTCCGGCCATATAGTTGGTCGTTAAACTTTTTGTCCATGCGAAAGAAAATCTACAAAGGCATCGATATCTATACGACCGGAAGTATACGGCCGGAATTTTTTATTCCCGCCGTATAGTTGGTCGCTAAACTCTTAGTACATATGAAAAGAAATTGCATGGAGGCATTGATATCTATACGACCGGAACTATACTGCCAGAATTTTTATTCCCACCGTATAGTTGGTCATTAAACTCTCAGTACATATAAAAAGAAATTGTAAGGAGTCATTGATGTCTAGAAACAATGTTTAGAAACTCTCAGTATCAATGTTTAGAAACAAGGCCTAGGGATCATACTTTCACTAGTGAACACTCTCATATAAATATCTTCTCTTTATGATACAACTCTGAACTACTCTTCGGTTGGACACTCTAATCCATGGTAGGGATATAATAACACTCCTCAAAGTTTGCTTTCCCCATCTAGATAACCCCACACTGTCAACTTGAGCTCTAGATGGTTCCAACAAACACCACAATTTCATAGAAACATCCGACTCCAAATATAACTCATAACAAGTATTTGTAATCTCTAGCCTAAGTGCCATCATGGTGTGCACACTGTCACTTTCACACACATGGGGAGAGCAGATATCTATTAAAGCACTTGAATAGCAAAGTAGATATACTTGATTACAAAGCGCATGATCATAATATGATCATGTATAGAGAGAGATGAACACATAGCTACCGGTAGAACCCATAGCCTCGAGAGAGAACTACTTCCTCCTCATCATGGGAATCAGCAACGGCGATGGAGACGGTGGGGGAGATCGATGGAGATGGCTCCGAGGGAACTTCCCCGTCCCGGTAGGGTGCCGGAACAGAGATTTTCTGTCCCCCAAATCTCCCCTTCGGTGGCCGCGGCGCTGCGGAACTTTTCGTGGCTGGAGGCTGTTTGATTTAGGTTTTTCGTCCCGGGAGGATTTTATAGGCGAAGGGGCAAAGGTCGGTGGCCGACCAGGGGGCCTGATACGTCCATAACGTATCTATAATTTTTGATGGTTTTATGCTAATAATATGCTTTTGACACTCCTTTTTGTATAGAGTTTATGATTTATTTGGACTAACCTACTAATAGTTGCAAAAGTGCACAATGTTCTTGTTTTACACTTTGATGTGTCGGAATTACCAAGAATACAAGTGGAAACTTTGTTGGAGTCAAATTAAGATTTTTGCAGAAATCTGTTTCAGAACTCTTTTTTAAGATGGTCACATTTCGGGTCGAATACGGCGTGAAATGGAAAACTCTTCAAATATAAAGTTGTTGGCAATTTCGCGGCAAACAATCTGGACATAAAATTTAGCTGATTCCGAGTCCGGACGGGCCTGCTAGACCCGATTTACTGTAGCCCAAGATGGGGTGACGGGAATCCGAGAAGCTATATAAAGGGAGGAAACCTAATTCGCCCAAGACACCTCCACCCACAAATTTGCAGCCACCAAAGATAAAATTTTGCCCCCCCATGGATCCCATCTCCATGGGGGAGGGCTCCCAAGAAGCCATGAAGGAAGGGGGCTAAGGGACGGTGCTCCCCCATGATACCGACGGCGGGGAAGGAGTCCCCCGTGCCGGCGCCGGCGCCGCCCTCTTCACCATCTTCACCGCCATCTCCATCACCTAATCCTCCTAGTATGCAGTGGTTTATCCTCCCACACACCTCTGCACCGTCCTATGTAAACATGGTGTTTGATGCTATAAGTTATAATCCTATGATCTATGTCATGTTTGCGTAGTTTCTTTGTTCTTACATTGAATGGTTAAACATCTTTGGTTCATTAGAGTTGTATGTTGATATGGTACAGTCTTTTGGTGTCCATTATATTTGTGCGCACATGGATTAAACATCATAGGGTTTGTAGTATGTGTAAAAGGAAGGGGGAGTTCTGCCGGAGTGACAGAAACCTGAGGACGCGAACCGGAACGTTGCACGTATGGGAGTAAGAGGACCATTAAACTTAAGGATATGGTTGGGGAAACCTTAATGCATGTTAGTACTTACGGATGTTTGCTAACAATCCAATCATATAGTACATGTAATTCCAAGTAGTGAAGCGCATGTATATTTAGCCTTTCCCACATAGAAAACTGCATCGGAGACAATGAACCTAATCTATTCGCTATTTAAACTTGGACAAAGCCACCACAATTACCACCACTATTCCACACTCATGGTTCTGTTAGTTTAGTGTATTTTATTGCTGCAACAACTAGCTTTACTTTCTTGTTATTTATTATCATGCAAAGCTATCTCTATTACTCGTATTGTTGCTCTAGTTTTATTTCCTATATAATGCAAACGTTTAGTGTGCGTAGAGTTCTATCAGTGGTTGATAGAACTTGAGAGAATATTTATCCTACCTTTAGCTACTCGTTGGGTTGACACTCTTACTTATCTAAAAGGCAACACACGATCCCCTATACTTGTGGGTTATCAAGACCTTTTCTGGCGCTGTTGCCGGGGAGCAGTAGCTTGTGGGTGAATATTCTTTTGTGCACTTGTTTGCTTTATCTCTAAGTAGTTTTTACTTTCAGTTTTAAGTTGTTCTCTATCTTAGTATGGATAGGGAATGCGGATTACAAAAAAATTAGTTGTACTTGTTACCTAAAAACATTTTCAAAAAGGAAAGTGATTGGAAATATGAGTAATGATTAAGTGGGGGTCGACCTTGAACACTTGTGTTCATGCCTATGAAACCAAAACAAATCTTCCCATGGAAGATTTTTAGTTAAAAACCACAGGAAAGAATAGGAAAGTTTTTGTGTTGAAGTTTTTTCACAGAGAATAAGGAACACGAATCAGAGAAATTGAAGAATGGCCAAAAATTTCTTCAACAACACCTCGGTTTGCAAACCTTTAAACTTTGTTTTTTGAGCAGCATAGAAACTTGAATAAATTTGGAGCGTTTATATATTTTTATTTATTTTTCTTAGCATCAAACACCAGTTACATTTGTTTTCTTTAAGTCATGGAAGTTGTTACCTCTGTAGCAACCGCTCCTTATCCTTTTTATTTGCTTTTTGTGCCAACAGTAACCTCTAATGAGAGAGAAGTAATGCTTGGGAAAGGTGCTGTCCTGAAACAGATTTTTGTGCTTCGCTCTAAAAATTTGTGTAAAATCTCAGTCCGTCGGTTTGAGCTGTAATGTTTTGTGCTTCTGCCCCAGGTTGTTATCCAACTTTCGTTAGTTCAACACTTTTCTATTTGAGTAAGATAAGGTCTTCGAAAAAATTGGTTTCTATCTGCTGGTCTGTTTTGATAGATTTCTGCCATTATTTGCATTTGCTTCTTGTTGATTCCTTTTTGGGTTCTCTTTGGGAAATTGAGCTTTTTAAGGGAAGTGCTAAAATAGCTTGTGTTTTAATGGAAGTTTTATTGGTGTTGAAACTGAACCCAAAGACTTATTATCTTGAGTATACTAATGTTGCTAATGATGATTATGTGAAGTTTTGTATGAAGGAAAAATATCAGGTGTTAAGGAAAGAATGATGTAATGAGATGAAGAATAGACTAAAGTTCAAGCTTGGGGATTCCACCCCATGTCACCCCAAGAAATATCCAAGAAGTACAAGCGTCAAAGTTTGGGGATGCCCAAGGCATCCCCCTCTTCATCAATAAAAATCTGAGGTTCTTCCAAACACTTCATTTTTATTGTTTCATGCACAGTTGTGTTGTTCTTGGAGCGTCTTCGTTTTCATTTTTGGTTTTCAATTTGCTTGGTTTGCTTAGTTTGCTTGAATAAATTGGTTGGACACCCTCATTCATACATTAGTTTTCAAATAAGATTGGTTTGGATTGGAAAAGAGTAGGAAAAGTTCATGCTTAAGTGGTAAAAGGAGCTTGTTTTTGACTGTGGCCTATGCTTTGTCATGTCATGCTTGGTATTGTTTTGGCTTTATGCTTAGTGATTTTTGCTGTAGCATTACCTGTTACAAACAATTGAGATTGCTTAATGTGCCTTGAAAGAATCATGCGTTGTTTTAGCATATTAAAGCATAATATTGTGGTATTCTCCTTTGATGCTTTATTTGGATTGACTTGGCGCATGCTCACACCATGTTAAGACTATCCCAAGTCATCATAGCCTCTATGATCCTTTAGTTTTTGATTTGTAATATCACTTTATGCTTTACTTAATGATGTTTTGTCGCTTTGCATGATTATGGCCATTATTGCTCTCTTAGTTGGCCGCTCCCAGTCTTTTGCTAGCCTCCATAACCAAGTATGAGTTCCACTCATGTTGGGGGGATACCCCCGGGTAGGGTCACGCCGGGGTATAAAGGCCGAGTTAGCCGAGGTTCGGCAAGGTCAAAGCGGATGCTGGCCGGGTCACCTCAAGGCAGGCCGAATCACGGAGTAACCTGGACCAGGGGGCGTCCACCTAACTTGGTTTCAACCGACTTAAGCCATAAGTTGGAAGGATGTATCTAACTTTCATGCAGGAACGGGTGTGGCCGGATCAACTACGATCCGGGTCATGTCAAGCTTCTAGGAAAAGGAAGGAATCTCGCTGGTCAAAAGTAGCCCCGGTACGCATGGCATGAGCGAAGCGGACAGAGGGAGGACCAGCGAGGCGTGGCCGACAAAGGTGACGAAGCTAATGTCAGGTGACGCAGGCGCCGTAGAGGCTCACGTAGCCTCTGCATGGATGACGCAGGGGAAAAGTAACCCGGTCGGCTTACTATTTTGGGAGAAGGCATATTCCCTGGAATATGCCTCCATGTATGCCCTAAGTGGAGACCTAGCCACCCCTATATAAGGAGGGCTAGGGCCTCTATAGAAGGGTTAGGTTCTACGGGTTGGTATTGTACAGGTTAGCTAGTGGCGAGAGTAAGAGAGTCCCTTCTTCCTCCTCTCCCCAAGACAGCTCTAGGAGCACTTGTAAACCTTGGAAGTGAATAAAATATAACTTCTGTGTGAGGAATCACCTCACTATCCCTCCCTGGATTCCCCTAGTGCATATTAGTCCCCACCTTTAGCCTATCCATGGCATCTGCCGTGACACCACCACGAAAGTTGGCGCCCACCGTGGGGCGCAGCCGTGGCCATGTGCATATTCGAAGTGTACAAAATCCGGGCCAAGTGGAACTTAACCCGGCTCTAGGCGTGTGCATATTCGAAGCGTACAAAATCCAGGCCAAGTGGAACTTAACCTGGCTCTAGGTGTGTGCATATTCGAAGTGTACAAAATTCGGGCCAAGTGGAACTTAACCCAGCTCTAGGTGTGTGCATATTCGAAGTTATCACGGAGCTACGTTAGTGTTCTAAGGAGCATCCGGCCGAGTAACAGTTACTCCCCTGGAGGCTCGGGGACTAATGGTTATGTCATTAATATCTACAACATGCTAAACTAAAGGGGAAGTGACGTACCTCCATCATCCGACCCCCGAGGTTAATTGCCTTAGCGGCTGTGTTCATTTGGGCAGAAAATTCAGCGGGTCCAAACTTCTCCAGAAGATCGTCGTTGTGGACGAACTCCGCCTTGTTCCAATTCATGACGAATTCAATCAGGCTCGGAGGGTACCGCTCACCGGTGGGCATATGGGGCGCCACCAAGCCCTTCGCATGCGCCTCCCTCCTCTCAACCAGGGCAAGGGCCGGGCTGGTGTGCAAAACCATCTGTTGCGCATCAGCCGGCTCGGCAGGGGCGTCCTTCGGTGCTGGAGGCTTCTTGGGAAGCATGGATGCGAGAGTGCACTATCCAGCCTCGACGAACGCTATCCTGGTGGCGTCAGGGGCCTTTTTGCCCTTGGGCTGCTGGGAGGAGTAAGTGGTTGAAGCAAATTTTCCCTTGGGAGTTGTTTGGGTACTTTCTCGCCGAGACTGAGAAGTCTCGGACGAGGCGGAGGAGCTTGGCGCTGGTGCTCTTGCTGCTGGGCTTGGTGCTGCTGCTGGCGCTCTTGCTACTGGAGTTGGTGCTGGTGCCAGAGTTGGTGCTGGTGCTGGTGCTGAGGTAGTCTCGGTGGTAGCTGGTTGCGGCGGAGACGAAGTTGTGGATGCCGCCGCCTCGGCTGGGCCAGGCTCCCTTGCTTCAAGGTTGCCCCCCTCTTGACGAGGTGGAGCAGAACCCGGAGCAGCCGCAGAACCGTCTGGAATAGGGCTCAACGGGCATGGCTCATCGCCACGAGGGGGAGAAGGGCTAGGTCGGAGCGGCGAAGCAATGCCAGACCCACTCTGGGGGACCTCCACCGTGGCCCTGCCGAATCAAACAATGTCGAATGAGTAACTAAAACAGTACAAGAGCAAGTAAGTGGATGAGGGAAAAGAGGCTTACGCATCCGAGGTCAGGGGATCCTTAGGCTTTCGAGCCCTTTGTGCGGGGGCCTTGGTTGCAGGCTTGGAGGCAGTTTTGTCCCCGGACTTCTTTCGCCTTTTGATAGGCTGAGAAGGTCCGGAGGAAGAAGTTGATGCAGCTCCCCGCTTCTTCTTCGGTGCAACTGGAACAGGGTCACCCACGGCAAGGGGAGGGTCCTCATGGATCTACCCACCGGGGTTAGCTGATGCCAGAAAAGCATAAGAAAGGGGGACAGCGTCAAGAGCTTCCATCACCTCGACATCCGAGTCATCTTCATCATCGGGCCAATCCCTAATGGAAGAGAGTTTACCGGTGGGTCACTTCGTAGCGTCGGTCATTGGAAGGAACATCTCCTGATCCAGCTCTTCCTCGTCCGAGGTCTCCCGGTCAGGCGCCCACTTAAGGGTGGGATTGGTGCCATCTTCGAGGGTCTGCTGAAGGAATAGCTAAGGAAAAGAACAGACAAGAGAGTTAAAAATACAACAACGACCGACATAAGGTTTAATTCGGAGAAAGTTTGCGGCACAAAACTTATCGCGGGAGGAAGCCTATCACGGAAAAAGTGCTCAATTCCCCACGTCCACTCAGAGGAGAAGTCCTTGTGGGTGGTGAAGAGAGCCTTGACCCGGCGATAGATCTCCGTGTTGCTCAACTCAAAGGACGAGGTCCGGTTGGGGTCGCGGCCCCAGCTCATGTGACACACTTTGTGAGTACGCTTCTAGAGCGGGGAGATCCGGTTGCGGACGAACGTGATCATGGCTTCCTCGTTGCACAACCTGAGCTTCTTCAGTTCCGTGAACCTTTTATTTACCTGGTTGGCCAAGGCCGTGGGCTTCTTAGGGATGACGTCCCACAACTCCGGGTAGGAGGACCCGGAGTATAGGGGCGCAGCCGGATCAAGTCTTCGGTGCCGGTGTTCCGGACATAAAAGAAAGTCCGGGCCCATCCCTTGCAGGACTCCAGCCTGGTGACTCGGGGGAAAACGGATAGCCTCCAGGGAGAGATGGACACAGCCCCGAACTACGTAAGCTGCTTGTCCTCCGGGTCAAGCTGAATGTTTGGAATGACATTACGCCGAAGGCCGAAAAACCGGATCCATAGCTCCTTCATGGGCCATAATCTAGCATAGCCTTCGATCATGGAGGCGAAAGCAGAGAGAGAGGTGATTGCGTTGGCAGGAAGGTGGTGCAGCTGGAGTTTGTAGGTATTCAACCAATCGCGGAAGAAATCGCTGACCGGCAAACCGAAACCCCGCTGAAAATTGTGACAAGAACACCACATACTCACCCGGATTGGGTGAGGGGGCAAGTTCGGCAGAGGCGAGGCGCGCGGTGACTCCGGCGGGGATGCGCCTGGTGTGGTAGAGCCAGTACAGGTCATCCTGGCAAACCCAGGATCCGGCCCACGCACCACGGTCCGCCGTGGCGGCGTCTTCCTCCATCTCTTGATCGGTGACGGCGAGCTCCTCCTCTGTCATCTCGAGTTCGCTGCCCTCGCTGGCGCTAGCGGCGGTGGGGGGCAGCGGCCTAGACTGGCAGTGACCCGTGGCGGAGGAGGTGCGCAGCGGCGACGGCGACGCATAGGCGCGTGGAAGCAGTGCGGTGGTGGCGCTGCTACTTAGAAGAGGTGGCGGCGGCGCTGTCGCGGGAGAAGATGAAGAAGAGGAACTAGAGGCAGAGGGGCGTGGAAGGGGGAAAAGACCTAAGGGGCGCGCCCCTCCCCTATATAACCACTCCCTCGTGGGGGAAGTGGGATTGTGTTTTGTGGTTATGCCACACGGTGTGGCCGTGTACACACCAGAACCAGGCCACACGGAAGGTCACAGGGCGTAGCAGATCCCATGACGCGACGCACTGATGCAGTTAACGAGGAGGCAGGCGTGACATGACACGCGCACAGTAACTCCTGACAATCACTGCAGCGGTTACTGTGGCTGGCCCTTAAAGTGAGGCAATGTGATGATTAGCCTCCACGTGGGGAAGCGTATGAGAGAAGGAAGAACAACCCGGATGAGAATGTGGTAACCCGGCCAGCAAGTGAAAACTTGGAATATGCCAAGGGAAACTAAATCCATAGAATCCGAGATAAGGTGGTAACCCGGCCAGCAAGTGAAAACTTAGGATGTGCCAAGGGAAAGTAAATCCATAGAATCTGAGATAAGGAGGTAACTCGGAAATAAGATCCTAAGCTCAGTGAAATGGAACCTGATGTGGCCTTAGCGACCAAGGCAGCTAAGACCGCACCAGCTTCGGGGACTAATGTTGGGGGATACCCCTGGGTAGGGTCACGCCGGGGTATAAAGGCCGAGTTAGCCGAGGTTCGGCAAGGTCAAAGCGGATGCTGGCCGGGTCACCTCAAGGCAGGCCGAATCACGGAGTAACCCGGACCAGGGGGCGTCCACCTAACTTGGTTTCAACCGACTTAAGCCGTAAGTCGGAAGGATGTATCTAACTTTCATGCAGGAACGGGTGTGGCTGGATCAACTACGATCCTGGTCATGTCAAGCTTCTAAGAAAAGGAAGGAATCTCGCTGGTCAAAAGTAGCCCCGGTACACACGGCATGAGCGAAGCGGACAGAGGGAGGACCAGCGAGGCATGGCCGACAAAGGTGACGAAGCCAATGTCGGGTGACGCAGGCGCCGCAGAGGCTCACGTAGCCTCTGCATGGATGACGCGGGGGAAAAGTAACCTGGTCGGCTTACTATTTTGGGAGAAGGCATATTCCCTGGAATATGCCTCCACGTATGCCCTAAGTGGAGACCTAGCCACCCCTATATAAGGAGGGCTAGGGCCTCTGTAGAAGGGTTAGGTTCTACGGGTTGGTCTTGTACGGGTTAGCTAGTGGCGAGAGTAAGAGAGTCCCTTCTTCCTCCTCTCCCCAAGACAGCTCTAGGAGCACTTGTAAACCTTGGAAGTGAATAAAATATAACTTCTGTGTGAGGAATCACCTCACTATCCCTCCCTGGATTCCCCTAGTGCATATTATCCCCACCTTTAGCCTATCCATGGTATCTGCCATGACACCACCACAAAAACTCATGCATCCAACTCCAAATAAAACCAAGTTATTCAAAAGAGTCCACCATACCTACCTATTAGAATTTGCTATTCCAAGTATATTCATGTTTTATCTACCTTCCGAATTAAACTTGTTATGAGAAAACTAGTGATTAAAGCTCTCACGAACTTGATGGCACACTTTACTTTTCTTGCCCTTAATAAACTTGAACCATTGTGTCATCTATGTTGTATATGCTTGCACTTATATGTTGGGGATTAGCAGAACCATGCTGTCATGGGGAACGCTTTCAACATTGCACCTGTACTTTGTACCTAGTTGATATCATGCTCTTTTGTCTATGGATGTCGTTAGTGTGAAATGAAAGGGGAGCTTGTAAGTCCATGGAGTTATGTATGTGTGTTAGAGAAACGCCTGGCCCGCCGGTCTAATCCATGCCTAATCATGGTGGAAACCTGCAGCGTAACCATAATGAGCAATCTATGAAGCATTCTTCTTATAAAAAAAGAGATAGAGATTGAGAAAAAGAAAAAAAAAGATGAGAAAAGAGGAAAGAGAGAAAAAAGCACCATTTTCCCATGGTAAATAAGAACATTGCTGAGATGCTCGTTGTCTGCTTGCCTTGTCATTTTGATATGGGGATTCTTCCGTATCATCGGGCAAGGGGTACCCCGTTAGCGGTTCTCTATGATACACATGTACTTACTATGACAAGAACTTACCGGTAACTAAACTTGAGTAGCATGAGGAGCGGCCCTTGTATTCAAGGAACATGAGATTTCCGACTTATAATTTGTCAAGCATATACTCCATAGTTTGTTCACTTTAATCTTAATCACTTCAAGATGCTTATGATAGGGGCAATAAGAGCTGAAAGCTAATAAGTACCATAATTTTTGGAAGCTCTTTATGAGACTTGAATCCCTGCTTCCTTCTATGAAGGCCTTTCTTTCACTTTTATGTTGAGTCCCTATTTTCTATCTTTATGCACCTATTGAGAGAGCATAGTGGCCATTCTTAGTTTAATGTGGATTGTCCCAAGACTTGTTGATTGATTCATAACTTTGATATTTCTTGTTCTTAAACTATTTGTATCTAGTCACCCTTATGAACTTTGAAGGTGTCTTATGCATTTATGTTTTGCTATACCATGAGGGACAAGTTGAATACCACTCTTATTATGTTTTCTATATATGAAACAAACAAACGTCTTTCAATGCATTGTTATTCATGATATTTTTTTGTACCTTTTCATGTTACAACATAGTTGCTATATTGTTAGAACTCTATCTTTCATGTTCATGATTAGAGTACCTTTGATCTCAACTATCAACGCTTTTATAATAATGATGACCAATATTGTGTTGTCTGCATGTCACCTCAAAAATTATATTGTTTTTATCGTTTACCTACTCGAGGACGAGCAGGAACTAAGCTTGGGGATGTTGATACGTCCATAACGTATCTATAATTTTGGATGGTTTTATGCTAATAATATGCTTTTGACACTCCTTTTTGTATAAAGTTTATGATTTATTTGGACTAACCTATTAATAGTTGGAAAAGTGCACAATGTTCATGTTTAACACTTTGATGTGTAGGAATACTCAAGAATACAATTGGGAACCTTGTTGGAGTCAAATTGAGATTTTTCTAGAAATCTATTTCAGATTTTAAAGATGGTCATCTTTTGGGTCGAATACAGCATCAAACGGAAAACTCTTCCACAACAAAGTTGTTGGCAATTTCGCGAAAAACAATCTAGACATAAAATTTAGCTGATTCCAAGTCCGGACAGGCCCGCTAAGCCCGATTTACTGCAGCCCAAGATGGGGTGACAAGAATCCGAGAAGCTATATAAAGGGAGGAAACCTATTTCGCCCAAGACACCTCCACCCACGAATTTGCAGCCGCAAAAGCCATGTTTTTGCCTCCCCCATGGATCCCATCTCCATGGGGGAGGGCTCCCAAGAAGCCATGAAGGAAGGGGGCTAAGGGGCGGTGCCCCCCCATGATACCGGCAGCGGGGAAGGAGTCCCCTGCGCCGCCACCCTCTTCACCATCTTTACCACCATCACCATCACCTAATCCTCCTAGTATGCAGTGCTTCATCCTCCCACACACCTATGTACCGTCCTATGTAAACATGGTGTTTGATGCTATAAGTTATAATCCTATGATCTATGTCATGTTTGCGTAGTTTCTTTGTTCTTAAATTGAATGGTTGAACGTCTTTGGTTCATTAGAGTTGTATGTTGATATGGTACAGTCTTTTGGTGTCCATTATATTTGTGCATGAATGGATTAAACATCATAGGGTTTGTAGTATGTGTAAAAGGAAGGGGGAGTTCTGTCGGAGTGACAGAAACCTAAGGACGCAAACCGGAACGTTGCACATATGGGAGTAAGAGGACCATTAAACTTAAGGATATGGTTGGGGAAACCTTAATGCATTGCTGGTACTTACGGATGTTTGCTAACAATCCAATCATATAGTACATGTAATTCCAATTGGTGAAGCGCATGTATATTTAGCCTCTCCCACATAGAAAACTGCATCCAAGACAATGCACCTGATCTATTTGCTATTTAAACTTGGACAAAGCCACCACAATTACCACCACTATTCCACACTCATGGTTCTGTTAGTTTAGTGTATTTTATTGCTAAAACAACTAGCTTTACTTTCTTGTTATTTATTATTATGCAAAGCAATCTCTATTACTCGTATTATTGCTCTAGTTTTATTTCCTAGATAATACAAACGTTTAGTGTGCGTAGAGTTCTATCAGTGGTTGATAGAACTGGAGATAATATTTATCCTACCTTTAGCTCCTCATTGGGTTCGACACTCTTACTTAACGAAAAGGCTACACACGATCCCCTATACTTGTGGGTTATCAAGGCCCACACCATGCCCTGGCGCGGCCTAGGGCTGCCCGCGCCAAGGGGTGGTGTGGCCGCCCTATGGCCCCTCTTCGTCTCTCCTTCGGACTCCATGTGTATTCCGGTAAAATATTGACTTTGGCTTTTGTCTCGTCCAATTCCGAGAATATTCATTTTCTGACTTTCCTGGAACCAAAAATAGTAGAAAACAAGCATCTGGCACTATGGCATCTTGTTAATAGGTTAGTCCAAGAAAGTGTATAAAAATACTACAAAGTGTGGACAAAACATAAGAAAGTATATATAAACTAAGCATGGAACATCAAAAATTATAGATACGTTTGCTACGCATCAACATCCCCAAGCTTAACTTCTACTCGTCCTCGAGTAGGTAAGTGATAAAAAGAAAGAATAATTTTTGAGGTAACATGCACCATCATAAACTTGATAAAAGTATTTGTAAAACATTGATAGCTGGGATCATAGTACTTCAACATAACATGAAAGATAAAGTTCTAACAATAAGACATAGGAACTATGTTGTAACATGAAAAGGCACAAACGAAAGATTGATGAATAACAATGGTTTGCAAGACGTTTGTTTGTTTCACATAAAGAAAACATAATGAGAATGGTTTTCAGCTTGTCCCTCATAGTGTAGCAAACATAAATGCATAGGACACCTTCAAAGTTCATAAGGGTGACTAGATACAAATAGTTTAAGAACAAGCAATATCAAAGTTATACATCAATCAACAAGTCTTGGGACAATGCACATTAAACTAAGAATGGCCACTATGCTCTCTCAATAGGTGCATAAAGATAGAAGATGGAGACTCAATATAAAAGTGGAAGAAAGGCCTTCATAGAAGGAAGCAGGCATTCAAGTCTCATAAAGATCTTCCAAAAATTATGGTACTTATTAGCTTTCAGCTCTCGTTGCCCCTATCATAAGCATCTTGAAGTGATTAAGGTTAAAGTGAACAAACTATGGAGTATATGCTTGACAAAGTATAAGTTGGAAATCTAATGTCCCTTGAATACGAGGGCCGCTCCTCATGCTACTCAAGTTTAGTTACCGGTAAGTTCTTGTCATAGTAAGTACATGTGTATCATAGAGAACCACCAACGGGGGTACCCCTTGCCCGGGATACGGAAGAATCCCCATATCGAAATGACATGGCAAGCAGACAACGAGCATCTCGGCAATCTTCTTATTTACCATGGGAAAATGGTGCTTTTTTCTCTCTTTCCTCTTTCCTCTTTTCTCATCTCTTTTTTCTTTTTTTTTCTCAATCTCTATCTCTTTTTTATAAGAAGAATGCTTCATAGATTGCTCATTATGGTTACGCTGCAGGTTTCCACCATGATTAGGCATGAATTAGACTTGCGGCCTAGGCGTTTCTCTAACACACATACATAACTCCATGGACTTACAAGCTCCCCTTTCATTTCACACCGACGACATCCATAGACAAACGAGCATGATATCAACTAGGTACAAAGTACAGGTGCAATGTTGAAAGCGTTCCCCATGATAACATTGTTATGCTAACCCCAAAATATATGTGCAAGCATATACAACATAGAGGACACAATGGTTCAAGTTTATTAAGGGCAAGAAAAGTAAAGTGTGCCATCAAGTTCGTGAGAGCTTTAATCACTAGTTTTCTCATAACAAGTTTAATTCGGAAGGTAGATAAAAACGTGAATATACTTGGAATAGAAAATGCTAATAGGTAGGTATGGTGGACTCTTTTGAATAACTTGGTTTTATTTGGAGTTGGATGCATGAGTGGAACTCATACTTGGTTATGGAGGCCAGCAAAAGACTGGGAGCGACCAACTAAGAGAGCAATAATGGCCATAATCATGCAAAGTGACAAAACATTATTAATTAAAGCATAAAGTGATATTACAAGTTCAAAAACTAAAGGATCATAGAGGCTATGGTGACTTGGGATAGTCATAACATGGTGTGATCATGCGCCAAGTCAACCCAAATAAAGCATCAAAGGAGAATACCACAATATTATGCTTTTGTATGCTAAAATAACGCATGATTCTTTCAAGGCACATTAAGCAATCTCAAATGTTTTTAACATGTCATGCTACAGAAATAATCACTAAGCATAAAGCCAAAACAATATCAAGCATGGCATGATAAAGTCTAAGCCCCAGTCAAAACAAGCTCCCTTTTGTACCACTAAAGCATGAAGCTTTCTACTCTCTGCCAACACCAATCGACTTATTTGAAACAACTCACAAAGATAATAATAAATAAAGATCAGTGAGCTTGTCTCACAAATCCACAAAGAAGAACTAAAAAGTTCTAAGCTGAAAGCACAAGAAAACTAAGGCCAAACACAATGCTTAGCAAAAGAGAACACTCACAAAACAATAGGAATGAAAACTAGACTGTTCTAGGCAATGCATAACGGGATGTGTCTCTCTCGAAAATAAGTGTGTTGGGATCCAACCAACTTATTGCAGTAAACAAAGCAAAATAAAACTAAAAACAAAAACAAAACGCTCCAAGAACAACACAATTGTGCATGAAACAATAAAAATGAAATGTTTGGAAGAAACCTGAAACTTTTATTGATGAAGAAGGGGATGCCTTGGGCATCCCTAAGCTTTGACGCTTGTACTTCTTGAATATTTCTTGGGGTGACACGGGTGGCATCCCCAAGCTTGAGATTTTGTCCATTCTTCATCTTATCACATTACTCTTCCCTATACTTTAAAATTTCCTTCATACAAAACTTCACACAATCTTTATTAGCAACATTTGCGTACTCAAGATAATAAGTATTTTGGTTTAGTTTCAACACGAGTAAAACTTCCATTAAAACACAAGCTACTGTATCACATCCTTTAAAAAGTTCAAATGATCAAATAGAAAGACATTAAGAGGCAAATGCAAATAATGGCAGAAATCTGTCCAAACCGACATACAGAGATTTTTTATGAATTTTTACAGTGAAGCACAAAAATCTGTTTCGGGACAACAACTTACCCAAATCTTACTTCTCTCTCATTAGAGGTTACTCTTGGCACAAAAACCACACAAAAATGATAAGGAGAGGTTATTATTGAATCAATAACTTCAAAGACTCAACTAAAACTTTTGGGTTATCTCCCAATAAGTAGTTTTATTTAACGCCTTTAAGTTAGGCTTGATAGTTTGAGAAGATGCTCACATAAGAAATATGAATTGAAGGAAAAGAGAGCATAAAGAAGCAAATTTAAAACACATTTAAGTCTAACGCACTTCCTATGCATAGGAATCTTGTAAAGAACCAAGTCATGAAAGCACAAAGCATCAAGCATAGGAAAGCAAAACAAGTGCAACTTCAAGACGTTCAACATAAATAGGGCAAACTTAATATTATTGAGATGCATAAAACCATGTTTCCCTCTCTCATAATAACTTTCAGTAGCATCATGAATAAAATTAACCATATAACTATCACATAAAACATTCTTATCAAGAGCCACATGCATAAAAGAATTAATACTCTCCACATAAACATATTCATTCTTATTAATTATAGTGGGAGCAAATTCAACAAAATAGCTATCATTATTATTCTCATCACCATAATCATCAAATATTGGAGGCATATTGTAATCATAAATAATTTTCTCCTCAATAGTAGGTGGACTGAAAATATCAAATTCATCATTGTAATCATCATATATTGGAGGCATAGTATCATCAAAGTAAATTTTCTCCTTCGTGCTTGGGGGACTAAAAATATCATGCTCATCAAAACCAGCTACCCCAAGCTTAGACTTTTCCATAGCATTATCAATAATGGTGTTCAAAGAATTCATCCTAATAACATTGCTATTAGTATGCAAAGAAAGTTCCATGGTTTTTTTAATTTTCTCTTCAAACACTTCATGTCCTAACTCAAGATAAATACTATAAAGATCTCTAATTTTGTTGTTGTTTTCCATTAAGCCTAACTAGTGAAAATAAAAACAAGAAACAAAAAGATAAAATTGCAGAATCTAAAGGAAATAACTTCGATCACTCACACCGGAGGATGTGAGTACCTTTTACCTTACCTCCCCGGCAACGGCGCTAGAAAATAGCTTGATGTCCACGCACTTCTATTCTTGTAGACAGTCGTTAGGCCTCCAAGTGCAGAGGTTTGTAGAATAACGGCAAGTTTTCCCTTAAGTGGATTAACCAAGGTTTATCGAACTCAGGGATGAAGTGGTCAAAGGTATCCCTCTCAAGCAACCCTGCAATCAAGATACAAGAAGTCTCTTGTGTCCCCAACACACCCAATCCACTTGTTAGGTGTATAGGTGCACTAGTTCGGCGAAGAGATAGTAAAATACAAGTGGTATGGATAATTATAAGTGGTAACGGTGCTAGAAAATAGCTTGACGGGAGGAAAAGACTAAAGGAAAAAAGACGGAAGCAAGGAAACATGTAACAGATCTAGTTGTAAACGGTGTATCAATGTTTAGAAACAAGGCCTAGGGATCATACTTTCACTAGTGAACACTCTCATATAAATATCTTCTCTTTATGATACTACTTTGAACTACTCTCCGGTTGGACACTCTAATCCATGGTAGGGCTATAACAACACTCCTCAAAGTTTGCTTTCCCCATCTATATAACCCCACAATGTCACCTTGAGCTCTAGATGGTTCCGACAAACACCACAATTTCATAGAAACATCAAACTCCAAATATAACTCATAACAAGTATTTGTAATCTCTAGCCTAAGTGCCACCATGGTGTGCACGTTGTCACTTTCACACACATGGGGAGAGCAGGGATCTATTAAAACACTTGAGTAGCAAAGTAGATTTACTTGATTACAAAGCTCATGATCACAATATGATCATGCATAGAGAGAGATGAACACATAGCTACCGGTAGAACCCTTAGCCTCGAGAGAGAACTACTCCCTCCTCATCATGGGAATCAGCAACGGTGATGGAGATGGTGGTGGAGATCAATGGAGATGGCTCCGGGGGCACTTCTCAATCCCGGCAGGGTGCCGAAACAGAGACTTTCTATCCCCCGAATCTCCCCCTCAGTGGCGGCGGCGCTACGGAACTTTTCGTGGCTAGAGGCTGTTCGATTTAGGGTTTTCATCCTGGGAGGATTTTATAGGTGAAGGGGCAAGGTCGGTGGCCGGCCAGGGGCCCACAACATGCCCTGGCGTGGCCTAGGGCTGCCCGCGCCAATGGGTGGTGTGGCTGCCCTATGGCCCCCCTTCGTCTCTCCTTCGGACTCCATGTGTCTTCCGATAAAATATTGACTTTGGCTTTTGTCTCGTCCAATTCCGAGAATATTCATTTTCTGACTTTCCTGGAACCAAAAATAGCAGAAAACAGGCAGCTGGCACTGGGGCATCTTGTTAATATGTTAGTCCAAGAAAGTGTATAAAAATACTCCAAAGTCTGGACAAAACATAAGAAAGTAGATATAAACCAAGCATGGAACATCAAAAATTATAGATACGTTTGCAACGTATCATCCATCATAGCCCGATAAACTAAATATTTTTTTGGCATGCTCTCAATTACTTAAAAACTGAAATTCTTGAAGGATAATGAATAGAAAACCAGTGCTTGAA
This sequence comes from Avena eriantha, assembly GCA_910589775.1. Taxonomy (NCBI): domain Eukaryota; kingdom Viridiplantae; phylum Streptophyta; class Magnoliopsida; order Poales; family Poaceae; genus Avena; species Avena eriantha. Next base: position 127,273,099 of record OU342743.1, on the reverse strand, counting down.
AAGTCTTGATTTATTGATGTGGGAGAATTGAGACACTCTAGTGTATATGCTTTTCATGACAACTCTCACACTCTTAATTTACATGATTATACTTTACTATTCAAAGGCAAGCCTATGAGTTGATTACTTGACAGGGAATAAAGTTTACTCATTTGAATCATCCATGTTTACAATAATTTTGCTGCAATATAAGGATGCATGAAACCCGCATGATATGCTTGCCATTACTCTATCTATGCTGAAGTTTTTCAGATTTATAAAGTGGAGGAAACATGAGACTACTAATCATGAGTAAGATCACCATCTCTTTATTTTAGTTTAAATGCTAAGTTCCTTTTTGATTTTGGTTTTGTTGCTCGGGGCGATCAAGTTTAAGCTTGGGGAGGTTGATGGCTCTGAAATATAGCCATCTAACGTCCACATTTAAACTGGATATTAATCATATTCTTGATGAAATATCTCTCTAAACCCTACCACTAATGCTAATATTCAGAGGGGTATGCAATCCTTTATTTTGTATTTTTCCTGCGCAGATAATGTCGTTTAAAGGAGGTAATCACTACATTAAAGTCAAAGATACGAGATTTCCAACAACCAGAAGAAACCAGGAGCCTTACAACGGAGGCAGACCCTTTATCGACCAACTGTACGGCCAGAGCAAAAATTCTGACCATATAGCTCCGTTCGTAGAGTTGGCGCTGCCACCGTTAGGTCAAACAGAACAACTTTTGTGAAGGGACCCCTATATAAAGAAGCCTCAGGCGATGGGAAAACGAGAGACGCTCCGCCCCGAAGAAGCCAGACTCCGCCAAAAGCCGCCTCCAGATCTCCAAACCCTTCTCCATCTCCATAGCCATACTCCACCACTTGTAATAGTAGATCTCTTCTCCGATTGGTGACAATGTAAGACTACTTCTATCAATCTTATGATTTTTATTACAATGTTTGTGATTGTTGATCTCATCTCTATGTGTGAGTAATTCTCCTTGGGCTAAGGGCTTCGGCCTAGCCATGTAGCAATTGTGCATGTGAATTATCATATATGGGATCGTGTATTAGTTTGTATGACATGATGATTATAGTATCCTCTCTTGCCTCAATCCAAGGACTTGTTAGGTACCCAAGACCCCGAGGGTTGAGCCAGGTATATTGAGTATGAGTGATGACTGATCTGTAGGTTGGGAACCCCAGTGCCAAAAGGGGTAGTACGGCTGTATGTGAGGGATTTTCTTGGGATTAACGGTGAAATCACTATGCATATCATTAGTTCTCTTTCTTCTATAGATGATACTAGTAAGTTATTGCTATAAGTAGTTGCAGAGGCAATAGCAATTATGGATGCACTAGCCACATATAATTTATCTTGCTCTAACAAGTACACACATACTTTATTTCTATCTTTTATTTCCATCAGATGTTTTGCACAGCTACAGGTGAAACCGAACGCCCTAGGCCCTCTCTATCCATCATCGACAACAACAAAAAGACGCAACCTATTGGTCCAGTAAAAACACAAAAGGAATTCTAAAACCCCCAAAGGTTTATTAAAGTAACTTCACTATGCATTCGCTTCCCCAGGATTCGATAACCTAGGTTTACTAGGGAAAAAGAAGCTATACTACATACGTAATCTAGATCGAAGGTATCACCACGCTGCCGCTGGCCCTAGCCGCGGTGGCGGCGGGCTCGACTGATGAAGTTTATCCTAGGTGTGGTGGGTGCCGTTGATGGCCACCGGGCTGCTAGGGCGGGAACGGCCGACGCATCAACGAGCGGCGGTTAGGGCAGCGTCCCTACCCGAGGTGGTGGCGGAGGTCCTCCTAGGTGGTGCTTGACCGATGTTGGGGGTTGGGCTTCGGATTGGCAAGGGAATAACCCTAGATCTCTATTCCGGGGGTTCTATTGTCATCTCCGCTTATCCTCCTTGTTGTGTCGTAGCCAGATCCGGTGGAGGACCGACCCTGCGTTGCCACCTCCTTGCAGATCGTTGGCCATGGCCATTGATTGGGCTCGGTGAGGCAGATCCCGCAGGTTTCCGGCGGGTGGCATGGGGGCTGCTGGCCTGGCTTCGAATAAAGGGGGTCTGGTCCTAGGATCCCTCCCGCTCTGACACATTGCTAACGTATCTATAATTTTTGATGTTCCATGCTTGGTTTTATCTACTTTCTTATGTTTTGTCCACACTTTGGAGTACTTTTCATACACTTTCTTACACTAACCTATTAACAAGATGTCATAGTTCCAGTTGCCTATTTTCTGCTATTTTTGGTTCTAGGAAAGTCAGAAAATCAATATTCTCGGAATTGGACCGGACAAAAGCCAAAGTCGATATTTTACCGGAAGACTCACAGAGCCAGAAGACGAGATGGAGAGGGGCCACAGGGTGGCCAAACCACCCCTAGGCACGGGTCCCCCTGGCCACGCCAGGGCATGGTATGGCCCCCCTGGCCAGCCACCGACCTTGCCCCTTCGCCTATAAAATCCTCCCGATGCGAAAACCCTAAATAGTCAAGCCTCCATCCACGAAAAGTTCCGTAGCGCCGCCGCCACCGAAGGGGAGATTTGAGGGACAGAAAGTCTTTGTTCCGGCACCCTGCCGGGATGGGGAAGTGCCCTCAGAGCCATCTCCATCGAGCTCCACCACCATCTCTATCGCCGTTGCTGATTCCCATGATGATGAGGGAGTAGTTCTCTCTTGAGGCTAAGGGTTCTACCGGTAGCTATGTGTTCATCTCTCTATCTGTGCGTGATCTTATTGAGATCATGAGCTTTGTAATCTAATAGATCTATTCTGCTACTCAAGTGCTTTAATAGATCTCTACTCTCCCCATGTGTGTGAAGTTGACAGTGTGCACACCATGGTGGCACTTAGGCTAGAGATTACAAATACTTGTTATGAGTTATATTTGGCGTTGAATGTCTTTATGAAATTGTGGTGTTTGTTGGAACCATCTAGTGCTCAAGGTGACAGTGTGGGGTTATCTAGATGCAGAAACCGAACTTTGAGGAGTGCTGTTATAGCCCTACCAATGATTAGAGTGTCCAACCGGAGAGTAGTTAAGAGTAGTATCATAAAGAGAAGATATTTATATGAGAGTGTTCACTAGTGAAAGTATGATCCCTAGGCCTTGTTTATAAGCACTGAAACACCGTTTGCAACTAGATCTATTACATGTTTGCTTGCTTCCATCTTTATTTCAGTTTGCCTTTAGTCTCTTCCACGCCATCAAGCTATTTTCTGGCACCATTGTCTTATATCCATACCACTTGTATTTCACTATCTTATCGCCGAACTAGTGCACCTATACACCTGACAAGTGTATTGGGTGTCTTGGGGACACTGATACATTGCAAACGTATCTATAATTTTTGATGTTCCATGCTTGGTTTTATCCACTTTCTTGTGTTTTGTACACACTTGGGAGTACTTTTCATATGATTTCTTGGACTAACCTATTAACAAGAGCCACAGTGCCAGCTGCCTGTTTTCTGCTGTTTTTGGTTCTAGGAAAGTCAGAAAATGAATATTCTCGGAATTGGATGGGACAAAAGCCAAAGTGCCTATTTTTCCGAAAGTCATCAGATGCTAGAATACGAGACGGAGAAGGGCTGGAGGCTAGCCACACCACCCGCGCCAAGGGGTGGTCTGGCCGACCCCAGCACCCCCTCGGCCTCCCCTTCCGCCTATAAGATGCCCTTGGGATGAAAACCCTAAGTGCCCGATCAAAAATCCACGAAAGAGTCTGTAGCCGCAGTCATCTCCATCCCTAGATCGGGAGGGATCTGAAGCTCTTCCCGGCACCCTGCCGGATAGGGGAATTCACCCTGGAGGCCTTCTTCATCACCATGCAAGCCTCCGGTGTGATGCGTGAGTAGTTCATCCTTGGACTACGGATCCATGTAGTTGCTAGATGGCTGGTTCTCCTCCTTTGTGCTTTCATGTTTAGATCTTGTGAGCTCCGTTCATGATCAAGATCATCTATTTGTAATTCTGCATGTTGTGTTTGTGGGGATCCGATGGATATTGAGATGCTATTTCAGATTGATTATTGATTCTATCATGTCTTTGTTATTTGTGATCTTGCATGCTTTTCGTTGTTAGTAGCTATCTTGGCCAAGTAGATGCTAGCAACTCCAAGAGTTAGTATTTATGCTCGATAGTGGGTTCATGCCTCTGGTAATCTGGGGAAGTGACAGAAATCTCTAAGGTACTAGATGTGTTGTTGCTACTAGGGAGAAAACAACAATCCTTTGTTCATAGAACAATCATATTGTTTACTTTACACGCAGTTCGTAAGGCAATAATCTGTTGCTTGCAACTTAATATTGGAGGGGGTTCGGATGATAACCTGGAGGTGGATTATTAGTCATAGATGCAGTTGGATGGCGGTCTATGTATAATGTTGTAATGCCCAATCAAGTTCCAAAGGAGTCAAGATGATTAGTATATGCATGTATTGCTTTCTCGATGTTTGTCAATTGCCCCGCTGTAATTTGTTCACCCAACATGTTATCTATCTTAAGGAGAGCCACCTCTAGTGAACTATGGACCCCGGTCCTTTTCTTTACATACAATCTACAAACTGTTTACTGCTTTGTGTTTACTTTTTGCAAACTGTTACTTCTTTCCATTCGATACGTTTAATCCTTTGTTTTCCGCAAAACACGATGAGATTGACAACCTCATCGCAAGTTGGGGACAAAGTTCTGTGGTTGTGTTGTGCAGGTCTCCACGTTGCTACTAGCACCGGTAGTGCGCCCTGCCAAGGCTCAGCTAGCAACACCTTTGGGGTGTTTCCTTGCTCCTACTGGTTCGATTAAACCTTGGTTTCATAACTGAGGGAAACTTGCTGATGTGCTCATCATACCTTCCTCTTGGGGTTCCCAACGAGCTCTACATCAACACCGCACCAACACTTTTTTGGCACCGACACTGAGCCATCAAGTATTTTTCTGGCGCCGTTGTCGGGGAGTCAAGGACATCTTCACAAGGGGAGTCCCTCATAACCAATCTCTTTACTTTGTTATTTTTGTTTTGGTTAGTTTCTTTTTGTTTTGTTTGCTTGTTTTGTTATCAAAAACACAATTTTTTTAGTTTTACTAGTTTACTTTCTTATTTAAAAACAGAAAAAAATGACTACTCTTGAAAACACTAAGTTGTGTGACTTCACTCGCACCAACAACAATGATTTTATGAGCACACCTATTACTCCACCTGTGCCTAAAGATACTTTCTTTGAGATAAAACCTGCTTTACTCAATCTTGTTATGAGAGAACAATTTTCTGGTATTGGTAATGAAGATGCTGCTTCCCATATAAATAACTTTGTTGAACTTTGTGGGATGCAAAAGCATAGGGATATAGATGGTGATATTATTAAGCTGAAATTGTTTCCTTTCTCTTTGAGAGGAAAAGCTAAAGAATGGTTGAATTCCTTAACTAGGAATAGTATTGATTCTTGGACTAACTGCAAAGATGCTTTCATTGGAAAATACTATCCTCCTGCTAAGATTATATCTATGAGAAGTGAAATAATGAAGTTTAAACAACTTGATAATGAACATGTTGCTCAAGCTTGGGAAAGAATGAAATCTTTGGTAAAGAATTGTCCCACTCATGGACTAACTGCTTGGATGATCATCCAAATTTTTTATGCAGGATTGAACTATTCTTCAAGGAATCTATTGGACTCTGCTGCTGGAGGTACTTTTATGACCATTACTTTGGGTGCTGCAACGAAACTTCTGGGCAATATGATGGTTAATTATTCTGAATGGCATACTGAGAGAGCTCCATAAGGTAGGAAGGTAAATTCTATTGAGGAAACCTCCTCCTTGAGTGATAAGATTGATATTATTATGCCTATGCTTGTTAATGGGAAAGCCCATATTGATCCAAATAGTGTTCCTTTAGCCTCTTTGGTTGCTCAAGAAGAGCAAGTTGATGTGAACTTCATAAGAAATAATAATTTTGGTAATAATGCTTATAGGAACAATTTTGGTAACAACAATTATAAGCCATATCCTCCCAACAATGGTAATGCTTATGGAAATTCTTACAACAATAATAGGAGTACACCCTCTGAACTTGAAGTTATGCTTAAAGACTTTATTAGTAAGCAAACTGCTTTCAATAAAACTATTGAGGAAAAACTCTGTAATGCTGAAAGAAATATAGCATCTTTGGTTGAAGCTCAATCTTCTTTGAATAAAATGGCTGCTAAACCTAAAACGAATGATAATCCCTTTGCAGCTACTAATGCTATACAAGTAAGAATTGATGAAAATGTTAGACTATTAGCTGAATTACATGCTAAGTGGGAAAGAGAAGATGAAATTGCTAGAAACATTAGTGTTTGTACTATCACCACCACTAGTGTTGAGTCTAGTAATAGTTCTACTACTCTAGATGATAAATTTGATTTTGATCTTGATGGGTGTAATATCTCTGAAGTTATTAAGTTCCTACAAAAGCTTGCGAAAAGTTCTAATGCTAGTACTATGAACATGGCCTTTACAAAACACATTACTGATGCTCTCATAAAGATTAAAGAAGAAAAGATGAAACATAAAGCTTCTATTCCTATAAAACAAGAAGATGGTTGGGAACCCATCATTAATATGAAAGTGAATGACTTTGATTTCAATGCTTTATGTGATCTTGATAGTAGTGTTTCTATTATGCCTAGAAGGATTTATGATATGCTTGATTTGCCTCCACTTGAAGATTGTTATTTGAATGTCCCACTTGATCATAATGCTAAAAAGAAACTCATGGGGAGTCTTAATGATGTTCTTATTATGGTTAACAATGCCTATGTCCCCATTGATTTCTATGTTTTGGATGTTGAATGCAATGCTTCTTGTCCTATTACTTTGGGAAGACCTTTTCTTAGAACTGTTGGTGCCATCATTGATATGAGAGAAGGCACCATTAAATATCAACTCCCACTCAAGAAAGGTATAGAACACTTCCCTAAGAAGAGAGAGAAGATTTCGTTTGCTTCTCCTATTGTCGTTGTATTGGGAATGGCAGTACCTGAAGAGGTTAGATAGAGGTGTGGGGACTAGCAGGGAAGCTATCAACGGCGTCCGCAGGCGGGATTGGGTACAAGCAAGCGTAGCTGGACGCAGGAAGTACCCAGGTTCGGAGCCCTCGTGATGAGGTAAAGCTCCTACTCCTGCCGGATCTGACTATGTGGGATATATGAACTACAAGTGCTCCTCGAGCTGTATTCTCTAGCTACTGCCTTAAATGCAATGAGACCAACCCTTACTACTGAGGCTTTGCCTCTCCTTATATAGGTAGAGAGGCAACGGTCTCACTGGCCAATCCGACTGGTGGGCCCCACATGTGGGTCCCGGCCGACTGGTCATCTACAATATCCAGTACGGTGTGTCACATCGGAGTATGAGCAGTATGGCTGTCGTAGGCATAGTGGACGTCGTGCGAGCCTGCCGTCAGCATCGGGCCACTGTTCCCGCGTCATCCCCGCAAAGTCTTCGGTATGGCCGGGTGGTTGCCGGTCTTGTCATCGTACAGGGCGTACCGTGCACAAATACGCACGTCGTCCTGTCTCACTGATTGGTTCCGGCTACGTCACCGTAGCCGGCTACTTCTGGTTGATCCGGCTATAGTGTGGTAGCCGGCGTGGCTTGCCTTTTCCAGCTGCATCTGGTCAGCCGGACGTGATCCGACTGCATGTTTCTTGTCCGGTTGGGGTATCTGGGGATCATCCCCCCGACACTAGCCCCCGAGCGCGTGTGGATTCCGCCCTTAGGCGAAATGTGCGCGCGCTCCCCCTGGTTTTGAATTTGTGTCCGGCTACGCCTGGCAGTTGTGCTACCCGTGACGTTAGCGTTGACGCCAGTCACGCGCGCACGCGCCATCATTGCACTGCGGCGGGCAGCATGACGTCCCGTCGCGCGTCGCCTCGGGAAGCTGCTGCCCGGCGCTTCGGTTCTCGCTCCAGGATCTTCTGCGCATCCCACTTCTGCACACAGGATCTAGGCAGCGGTTGGGGTGGGGTTGCCTAGATGCGCGCCACGTGGCGCCGTGGACGGTTGCGCTTCTGGTCCTTTAAAGGGACACCCTTCCTTTGCTCCCCCGCTTCAGTTTCCTCTTCCCCAGTGCGCTCCTGCCCTTTGCGCCCTTGCTCTGCCGCCGCTGTAGCCCGCTGCGCCGCCCGCTCGTCGTCGTCGATGTTACGGGCCACCGCCACTCCTCCGTCGCCGCTCCCCCTACCAGCCGGAGGTGGCAGCCAACCGCGGGGCCTGGTGCGGCTCCTCCGTCACCGAGGATCAGATCCAGAAGTACCGTGCCACCCGCGTTCTCCCGTCGGAGGAGGAAGTGGCGGTGTGGCTCGCGCCGGCGGGAGAGGTGTCGCCGCACCCCGTGGAAGGGGAACGGGTCATCTTTCTCTCACACCTGTCGCGCGGGTTCGCGCTGCCGGTGCATCCTTTCTTCCTCACTTTCCTGGCGTTCTTCGACCTCCGCCTCCACCACCTCGGCGCCAACGCAATCGGCACGCTGACGCACTTTGTGGCGTTCTTCGAGACCTACCTCGGGATCCAGCCGGATCTCGGGCTCTTCTGCCGGCTCTTCTGAGTCTGGCCACAGGTGTAGTTCACGCAAGGGCCATTAGTCTTCTGTGGCGGCGCCTCCATCTACTCCTGTGCAGACCGGCTACCCTAAGTTTCTTCTGCACGACACAGTACAACTGTGGCAGCAGTCGTACTTCTATGTCAAGAACCTCACCAACGTCGACCGGATCAATCTTCCGGCCTTCTAGGATGTCGAGTCCAGCCGGCTGCACTGGGACTTGAAGATCTACGGCGACAAGGCGGAGTCGGATGCGATGCTGAAACGCTTGCGCTCCCTCATCCACGGCCGGCTGACCGGCCTGGACGTCACCCTTAGCTGGATGTCTCGGCTGATGATGCTGTTGCAGCAGCGAGCGCACAAAATGTGCTTCTACTCCGGCCGGCTGCACCCGACCCGGCTGTCGCGCCGCGATCCCCGCTACCACAACCTGAAGGAGTGGGTGTGGACGATCACCAAGGAGCGGCTGCCGGAAGGCTGGAAGTTCAGTCTGGCGTCCTACAGCCGGGAGAACCACGCGCCCGGGTAGGTCCCTCTAGCCGGATTTTTTCTTTCGTACTTCTTGCCCTTCTTTCTTGTTTTATCCGACTGATCTCTTATATTCGCAGATGTTTCCTTGCATCCTTCGCGAGGAGGGTGAGGCTCCCCTCGAGGAGTTCATGCCCGACTTGCCCGAGCCGCGCGCTCGGCGGTCCGAAGATGAATCGTACGGGGATGGGGATGCCTTCCCCAGCCGGAACGATGAGCCGGCTACCGACCCCCACCCGGAGGTTGACGAGGAGGAGGAGGCCACGCCGACCACCGATCTGGCGCCGCGCTCTGCGACTGACGGCGAAGCTGGCGGGAGCGGCTCTAGCCGTTCCGGGTGCCGCGGGCCTGCCGCGGAGGAGCCGGACCAGCGCTCTGCCGCCGAGCCGCCTTGGCCGGAAGAAGGGGCCGCCTCCAGTTGTGCCGGGGTATGTCCTTCCTCACTTGCCTTCATCGTTTTCCGCCTGCTTCTTTTTCTCCCTTTCTGCCCTTGGCTTATTCGCTTTTCTTTCTTCTCTCTCTTCTTCTGTCTTCTTAGCACGCTGGTTTCCTTTGGAGCTGCGAGCCCGGCTCGAGCACCGACCAGGTCGCCGCCCCGTGCTCCAACTGCGCCTGCCAGCGCCCCTCCTTCCTCCGAGGCACCGCCTCCGCCTCCACCTCAAGCTGAACCGGCAGCCCCAGCCGGATCGGAGGGTCCCTCGCCGGAGGCGGAGGGCTCTCAACCGGTTGGCTCTTCCGCGGGCGCGTGGGGGCCCGCTACCGGCAAGGAGCTCGTGGTTGTCGGTGACGACAACTCCGACGAGGAGCCGGGGGAGGAGTGGAGGACGGTGGTGGTTGCCGCGAAGGAATCCTTGGCCCCCAACGCCGTGGATGACGATGCTTCCTCCGCCGCCTCGCTGACGGACCTCGCCGCCACGCTCGAGATGGCGGTGAAGGAGATCCGGCTGCTGGAGGCCGCAGCTGGCGAGAACCGGTCCCTCGAGCAGAAGCTCGCTGCTGCCAACGGGACTTCCCAGAGTAAGTTTGCTTCATCCGTCTTGCTCTTTTTTTACTGATAGCCGGTTTTGTCGCAGCCATCCTCGTGTGCGCTCAACGCGAGATCGATCCCTTGAAGAAAGCGAACGACCGGCTAAGCAAGTCCAACTCTACTCTACGGCTGCAGAATAAGGATTGGCACGCGAAGGTAGACGGCCTGGAGGCCACCATCAAGGAGCGCGACGCCTTGCTCGCCATCCGGATCGAGGCCTTCAATCTTCTCGAGGCCCAGAACAAGGACCAAGAGAAATAGATCAAATGCCTGGCGGAGAAGGAGAAGACTCTGGTGGAGGAGCTGATGCAGGTTGGCCACACGGCTAAGAGTAAGTTCTTCTTTTCCGATTCCCTTTCTTTCCGGATCCGGTAGTCGGATCTGACTCTCTTTTCTGACAGCGTTTTATCCCGGCATAGACCTGCTGGCCTACAACCAACTGCAGGAGAACTGGCCGGGAGCACAGCCGACGGCCTAGGAGCTCGTCGTCCTTCTTGGCGAAGAAGCTGCCAAGCTTCGTCAAGCGGCGCGGGACGTCTTCTCCTTCCTGTGGCCGGAGGCTCCGATTCCGGAGACGATGGCGCAGCTGGCTGCGAAGGTGGGGGAGGTGCCGGCTGCGGTGGACCGGCTGCGGGACTTGGCGGCGCGAGCCGGAGCGGAGATGGCTCTGGCCCTCATGCTCTCCTGGTACAAGGACGCCCGCGTCGAGAAGATCGACAGAGGCTTCCGTGCCGATGTTGACCTTGCCGCGATCCGCCAAGCCCATCCGGAGCTCCGTGGATCCGCCATCAAGATTGCCGACTACGTGGACCCCGATGAGGTGCTCACCGACACGGAGTCCGTCGGTACTCCTAATGTGGAAGGCCCGACACAGCCGCCTGCGGGCGCCGAAACCGGATCGAGCGCCGCGCCTCCTCCTCCGCCTAAAGCTTCTGCTGGCCAAGATGCTCCACACGGCAAGGGTCCTGCCGCTTAGTCGTTTCCCCGGGATGCCGGGTGTATTTGTCTTGTCTTAGTTTTGCTTAGAACTCGTTCGTCTGTACCGGCCATCTCTGACGCCGGGTAAACTTATGGGAGCTTCGCCTCCTTTTTCCTTTGCTCATTAATATTGAACTTGCTTGAGTTTCCTTCAACTTGTGTGCTTCGAATTTTCTTTCAACATTTCGCCGGTTGACTTTATCCGGCTTACTTCGTCCGGCTACACACCTTTAGCTGGGGAACTACACCTCCAGTGGGGGCGCGCTAGCGCACCCACTGGGTGTAGCCCCCGAGATTCGTAGTAGCTGGCGTAGCCAGGTGCTTCGAATTTTTCTTCTTTTTTCCAAGCCTTCTAACTTTATCCGATTAGACTCGTCTTAGTCGGCTGCTTTTGCTGGCTACACGCCTTCAGCCGGGGGAACTAACATTCTAGTGGGGGCGCGCGAGCGCACCCACTGGGTATAGCCCCTGAGATTCGGAGTAGCTGGCATAGCCAGGTGCTTCGAATCTTTCTTTCCTTCTCTTGCTCCTGCCCTTGCCCTCACTTGGGCTCCAAACGTCCGACTAAACGCCTTTAGCCGGTCAGGAACTACAAGATTCCACTGGGGGCGCGCGAGCGCACCCAGTGGGTGTAGCCCCCGAGATTCGGAGCGCTTGATGAAGGCAAGGACTTCGAATCTTCCTCTCCTTTTCTACCTGAATTCCGTTTCAAGGCAATCGGACAAGAATATACATACACATACATCCTCACCGGTTAATAGGTTAGTCTGCCAAATTACAGCCAAAAAACGGATTTGTTTTTTCGAAAACTGGCTTGCGCCTTTCTGGACACTTAGTCGCTTTCCCGTGTGCTCTGCTGTTTTCGCTGTGTCCTTGCCGAGCAGCTGGATTGCGGTCTGCAGCCGGAATCGAAGGGAGCTGACAATACATTGCGCATGGTACTAATGGCTTAGTAACCGGATTTGTTTGAGCTAGTTGCAAGACCGGAACGCCCGATCTGTCGCGTCTCCTTCCCTTTTTCATGTGGGATGCCTCGGGCTTTTTCTCTTGCTAGCCGGACAGCCGGGTTGTGGTCTGTAGCTGAGACGAAGAGTGGGCCTCTGACATCATCGCACACTACTCAGTCGGTTTGTTGACTTAGCAGGCCGGGCCAGCCGGCGAGCCCCCGGGTAGGGGTTGCCAGAGCCGGAAAACTAGAACCAAAAACAGATGCGAAAACATATTTCTAGCAAGGATCCCCTGAGCATCTCGTAGGGATCCGCATTTTAATTCATAGGGTTTTCGGGATACATACACTGTCTGGCCACTAGGTGTAAAACGGGCGCAGCAAGGCGGCGTTCCAGGGACGCTCGGTCTCCTCGTTTGATTTGTCCATCTTGTTCTTGCGCGACTGCTGCGCGTCAATGAGGTAGTAGGAGTCATTGGGTAGTGCCCGACTGATGATGAAGGGGCCCTCCCAAGGTGGCGATAACTTGTGCATGCCCTTCGTGTCTTGCACCAGCCGGAGAACGAGGTCGCCCTCGCGGAACGCGACTGGGCGGATCCGGCTTGAATGGTAGCAGCGTAGTCGTTGCTGGTACATGGCTGACCTGGACAGAGCCAGCTCGCGGGCCTCTTCCAGGAGGTCCACTCCATCCTCCCGCGCCTCCTGGTTGGCCTTTTCGTTGTATAGGAGCTTGTGCGGTGAGTCGAACTCGATGTCCGCGGAGAGGATGGCTTCCGATCCGTAGACCAGGAAGAACGGGGTGTAGCCGGTTGATCTATTCGGTGTGGTGCGGAGGCTCCACAGCACAGTCGGAAGCTCCTCGATCCAGCATCCGGGTGATCGCTCCAATGGCTCAATGAGGCGTGGCTTGATACTGGCTAGCACCAAGCCGTTTGCTCTTTCGACTTGCCCGTTGGACTGCGGGTGCGCGACGGAGGCAAGGTCCAGCTGAATGCCTTTGTTGCTGCAGAACCGGGCGAAGGCCCCCTTGGCGAAGTTCGTGCCGTTGTGGGTGATGATGCTGTTGGGGTAGCCAAACCGGTTGCTGATGTCGGTGAAGAAGGTCACAACTGTTGCCCTGTCTAGCTTCCAGATAGGCTTGGCCTCGATCCACTTCGTGAATTTATCCACCGCCACCAGCAGATGGGTCATACCCGCACGCGCTCGCTTGAAGGGACCGACCATGTCGAGGCCCCAAACCGCGAAGGGCCAGGTGATTGATATGGTCTTGAGTACCGAAGTTGGCATGTGCCTGAGCTGCCCGGAGCGTTGGCACCCATTGCATGCGCGGACTAGCTGTTCAGCATCCTCGAGGGCGGTGGGCCAATAGAAACCGTGGCGAAACGCCTTGGCAACTATCGCCCTTGACGAAGCGTGGTGCCCGCACTCTCCCTGGTGGATGTCCTTGAGTAGCCGGTAGCCCGTGTCTACATCGACACACCTTTGGAAAATGCCGGACACGCTGCGCTTGTACAGTTTGCCATTGTTGATGGTGTACGTGTGCGCACGGCACCGGATTTTCCTGGCTTCCACCTCGTCATCCGGACGTTCTCCGTTGGCGACGTAGTTCATGAAGGGCTATGCCCAGGATGGCACTTCCCAAATGACGAGGATGCTGCCGATCTCCGGTTGACGGATGTTGGGGGGTCGTCCGGATGAAGTACCCAGGACGGCAGCCCCCGAGCGGCTTGACGAACCGGCAGCCCCCGGGGCTTGCGAGCCAGAGGGCACTGCCTTGCCGGAGTTGGTGCGGGTCTTCTTCTTTGGCGGCTCTGCCGGCTCCGCTTCTGCCGCTCCGCCGGCCGGAGCGCTTCCTGCCCAGGTGATGGAGTCTAACTCTAGCGACGGGTTGATGGAGGGCTTGCGCAGGTGCTCCAAAGAGATCCCTGGTGGGATCGCCTGCCTAGTGGATCCGATTTTGGCGAGCGAATCGACTGCCTCGTTGTTGACGCGGGGGACGTGGTGAAATTCGCATCCGTCGAAGGAGGCGCTGAGCTTCTGGATGTGGAACCGGTAGAGGGCATGTTTGCATCTCTGGCGTCCCATTCTCCGGATACTTGCTGGACCACCAGATCCGAATCACCGAAGCACAAGATCCGGTTAACACCGATCTCCTTGGCTAGCCGGAGTCTGTGCGCTAGTGCCTCATATTCGGCTACGTTGTTGGAGGCCTTGAAGTGGATTTGCAGCACGTACTGTAGCCAGTCTCCCTTGGGTGAGGTGAGCACGATGCCGGCTGCCAAGCCCCCGAGCATCTTCGACCCGTCGAAGTGCATCTTCCAGTGGTCCGAATCCGGAACCGGTGGGAGATACTGGGTCTCAGCCCAGTCGACGAGGAAGTCTGCCAATGCCTGTGACTTGATCGTGAGTCGGGGCTCGTACTGGATGGAGTAGGCGGCGAGCTCGATGGCCCACTTGGCGACTCGGCCGGTGGCGTCCTTGTTGCCGATGATTTCTGAAAGGGGTGCGGTGCACACGACCTTAATCAGATGCTCCTAGAAGTAGTGCTTGAGCTTCTTGCATGCTAGGGACACGCCGTAGCATATCTTCTGGTAGTGTGGGTAGTTCTGCTTGGAGAGGGAGAGAACCTCGCTGACGTAGTAGACGGGTCTCTGAACCGGCTGAGCCTTGCCTTCCTCGGGGCGCTCCACCACCAGGATTACGCTAACGACCCGGGTGATGGCTGCTATATAGAGCAACATCGGCTCCTTGCTAGCCGGCGTGGCTAGAACCGGCGCTGTGGATAGCATGCGCTTGAGGTCATGAAATACGGTGTCGGCTTGCGAAGTCCAGGAGAACTTGTCCATCTTCTTCATTAGCTGGTACAACGGGAGTGCCTTCTCCCCCAGCCGGTTGACGAAACGGCTGAGGGAGGCCAGGCATCCGGTGAACTTTTGGACTCCAAGCAGGCTCCTGGGCGACTGCATCCTTTCGATGGCCGCAATCTTCTCCGGTTTTGCCTCGGTGCCTCGTTGTGATACGAGGAAGCCGAGGAGCTAACCGGATGGCACCCCGAAGACGCACTTCTCCGGGTTTAGCTTCATCTGGTACTAGCGGAGGTTGCCAAATGTTTCTCCCAGATCCTCGAGGAGGGTGCGCTTCTCCTTGGTCTTGATGACCACATCGTCCATATAAGCATGCACGTTTCGGCCTATCTGCGAGTGCAAGCACTTCTGCATGAAGCGCTGATAGGTAGCGCCTACATTCTTTAGACCGAAAGGCATGGTTACGTAGCAGAAGGCCCCGTAGGGGGTGATAAATGATGTCTTAATCTGATCAGCCAGGTTTAACCGGATCCGATTGTAACCGGAATAGCAATCTAGAAAAGACAACAAATCATAGCCGGCCGTGGAATCGATAACTTGATCGATACGGGGCAAGGAGAACGGGTCTTTCGGGCACGCCTTGTTCATGCTGGTGTAGTCGATACACATGCGCCATGTCTTGTTCTTCTTCAACACCAGGACTGGGTTCGCCAGCCAATCCGGGTGGTATACTTCCATGATGAACCCGGCTGCAAGGAGCCGGGTGATCTCGTCACCGATTGTCTTCCTTTTCTCCTCTACGAACCGGCGCAGAGGTTGCTTGACTGGTTTGGCATCCGGCGGTACATGAAGTGAGTGCTCGGCGAACTCCCTCGGCACACCCGGCATCTCCTTGGGGGACCATGAAAAGATGTCCCGATTCTCATGGAGGAAGTCGACGAGCGCGCCTTCCTATTTGCTGTCCAAGCCGGCACCAATGGTGACGAACTTAGTCGGGTCGGAGGGGTCGAGCAGGATCCTCTTTGTCTCCTTTGCCGGCTGGAAAGCTCCTTCTCCAGCCGGTGTGCTACTAGCCGGCATGTCCTGCTGGGCCATGGCCACATTGCGCATGATCATGCGCTTCTCCTCGGCTACAATGAGGGCCTCTGCCAGTTTGGAACCGGCTGAGGTGCACTCCATCGACCGCCTGAAGCAGCCGACGACGGTGATCACGCCGTGGGGTCCCGGCATCTTCGTCTTGAGGTACACGTAGTGGGGGACGACCATGAACTTGGCGAGGGCGGGGCGCCCGAGGAGAGCATGGTAGGAGCTTGTCAAGTTTACCAGCTCGAACCAAATTGGTTCGCGGCGGAAATTGTCCTCGGTCCCGAAAATGACGTCCAGCTGGATTTTCCCCAGCGGGGCACAGGCTGGCCCCGGCAGTACGCCGTGGAATGTTGTGGTAGTCGGGCACAGGTCGCATTCACGAATGCCTAGCTTCTCCAGCGAGGAATGGTAGAGGAGGTTGAGGCTGCTGCCTCCGTTGATGAGGACGCGCGAGAATCGGCAGGTACGAGCGTTGGAGACGATGAGGGGGTCGAGCACCATGGTGTAGCCCCCCGGGAGTCGGTAGCTGCTCCGGCTGGTCTACGCGGCTCCCGGTGATGGGGGTTTCCGACCAGTTCAGGTACCGGGGGACCGGAGAGACGATGGCGTTGACCTCCTTGTAGCGTCGCCTGCGGCTGTGCTTGTCGCCCATCTCCGTCTCGAAGATGTGGTAGACGACGTGCGGCTGGGGGTAGCCGTTGTTGTTGTTGCCGCTGTTACCATCATTGCCGGCTCCCCTAGCCGGTGGTGGTTGTCCACCAGGAGGGGGCGGGGGGAGACGAGGCTGGTTACCCTGGTCTTTTAGCTGGCGGGTCTAGCTGCAATTCCGAGTGGTATGCGTAGCCGGTTTGAAGGGACCGCTGTGCCACTTGCATGGGCCGTCGAACATCTGGTCAAAGGTGAGCCGTGGCTTCTGCCTCCTTGCATCGTTAGCCGGTGCGTTGGGCGCACCCTCCACAACATTGACCTGCCGCGTGTGGTAGCGGGGCTTCTGCTGCCCGGCTTGGCGGTCCCCATGGAACCGGTTGTCGTTGTTGTGGCGCCTGGAGGATCCGGCTTCGCCAGCCGGATTGCTCGGACGGTCGCGAGCCGGCTCCGTAGGAGTCGGACGCCCGTCGGCATTTACTCGGAGGGGCTTCTTATTGGCGGCATCCGCCGTGGCGTTCTGGTCCGCAACCGTCATGAGCTCCGCCATGGTTTTCGGCTCGTCACACAGTAGCTGGTGGCGAAGCATGGTGCCTTCTCGGCAACCCTCGATGAAGAAACTGATGGCCTAGCTCTCAAGGATGCCCTCGCAAGTGTTGCGTAGCTCCGTCCACTTGTCGAGGTACTCGCGGTCAGTCTCGCTGTCACCCTGGACGCACAGGGCCAGGTCGCGTGGGTGCCCTAGATGCTTGTACATGCCATTGAAGTTGCGGACGAATACTTTCTCGAAGTCTGGCCAGGCGTTGATGCTATTGGGCGCAAGGCTGTTGAGCCACGTCCTTGCCGACCCGGTTAGCATGAGGGGGACATAGCGCACGGCTGTGAGCTTGTTCCCATGGGCGATGCCGGCTACCGTAGCATAGTCGGTCAGCCAATCTTCCAACTTCATGCTGCTGTCGTACTTGGGGGTGTCCCGGGGCAGGGAGAACTTATCCAGAAATGGCTCGTTCCGGATGCAGGGTCCGAAGCAAACAGGTCCGGTAGAATCTTCTTCCTCCGTGACGCGCGCTTGAGCGAGGAGCTCGATGCGGTCACGGGCATCCGGACAATCCGGGTTGGGCTCTCCTACCCGACCCGAGAGACAGGAACCGGCGGGTCTGGGCGCTCCGGTTGGTGGAGGGGGAGGCGGCGGGTTGCTGTTCACCGTATGCTCCTGATGCGGCTGGCCCCTGTTGCCAGAGCTGCGATGCCTCCTGCGGGCCTTAGACGACTGAGGGGAGGACGCCTGCTGGGTGTCGCGCGGCGTGCCCCTGCTGTTGGCAGGCAGCTTGCTTCCCCTGGAGTAGCTGGGGTTCTCCTGCATCTGTCGGTTGGCGTCAGCCTGCTCGTCCGCGATGCAAAGGAGCTCCTGCACGCGAGCGTGCTGGCGGGCTCGCTCCTCGCCCTCTAGGTTGGGCAGTTGCTCTGTTGCGGCTTGCGCCGCGCGTAGGTTCTTGATGGGCGTGCTGTAGGTGGGCCGGGTGAGGGCGGGCGCGGGATACGGCTCCCCATCCTTTTCCATCCTACCGCCTAGTTCGCCGCCCCGGCGCCGTACCTGGCCGTGCCGGCTCGGCTCCACGGTAGCCGGAGTGAAACCATGCCCGTGGTCGTACTCGCACCGGGTGATGTCGAGTTGCTTGCGGGCTGCCGCCAGCTCCATGGCCTCCTGGAGGAGGATCTGTCTCTCCATGGTGAAGTTGGCCTCCGCCTCCTCCGGGTTATCCGCGAGGTTAACCGGTGTCAGGAGCCGATCAATGGCATCCTCCACAAGGTTCCGAGGCTGCGGAGGGGCGGAAGTTCCAACCTCGTACGCGCCTCGCTCCCGTGACTGGCGGGGGTGAGAGCTAGATCCGGCCATCATGACCTCCACGCCATAGGATGCAACGGAGGCGCTACTGCCGGATGCGGTAGCTCCGCGATAGAGACGATTTCCCTAGGGAAATGCTCTAGAATGGTGGCGACGTAGACAGGGAGGTTGCCAAATAGCAGGACGGTGCCGTTCGCCGGGAAGGAGGTTCCGGCGAAGCAGCAAGCGTTGTCGATGACGCAGTCAAATTTGCCGAGCATGAGCACCAGGCCGGAGGCCACGCGCTCACCGGCTGAAGTGCGGGGTCCCGTGCGGAACGTGACTCCGGTCGAAGCCATCATACCCCACGGTGGGCGCCAACTGTCGTTGTATTGGGAACGACAGTACCTAAAGAGGTTAGATAGAGGTGTGAGGACAAGCAGGGAAGCTATCGACGGCGTCCGCAGGCGGGATTGGGTACAAGCAAGCGTAGCTGGACGCAGGAAGGACCCAGGTTCGGAGCCTGGGATATACGAACTACAAGTGCTCCTACTCCTGCCAGATCTGACTATGTGGGATATACGAACTACAAGTGCTCCTCGAGCTGTATTCTCAAGCTACTGCCTTAAATGCAATGAGACCAACCCTTACTATTGAGGCCTTGCCTCTCCTTATATAGGCAGAGAGGCAACAGTCTCACTGGCCAATCCGACTGGCGGGCCCCAAATGCGGGTCCCAGCTGACTGGTCATCTACAGTATCCGGTACGATGTGTCACATCGGAGTATGAGTGGTATGGCTATCGTAGATACAGTGTACGCCGTGTGAGCCTGCCGTCAGCATCGGGCCACTGTTCCCGCGTCATCCCCGCAAAGTCTTCGGTATGGCCGGGTGGTTGCCGGTCTTGTCATCGTACAGGGCGTACCGTGCACTGATACACATGTCGTCATGTCTCACTGATTGGTTCCGGCTACGTCGCCGTAGCCGGCTGCTTCTGGTTGATCCGACTACAGTGTGGTAGCCGGCCTGGCTTGCCTTGTCCGGCTGCATCTGGTCAGCCAGACGTGATCCGACTGCACGTTTCTTGTTCGGTTGGGGTATCTGGGGATCATCCCGTGACACCTATGAAAACAAAATTTGGTCTTAATGCTTCTTCATTTGAGAACACTTGATTCTTTTTCTTGCTTCTTATGCCTAACTTAAAGGCGTTAAAGAAAAGTACTTATTGGGAGATAACCCAAAAGTTTTAGATGAGTCTTGGAAGTTATTACTTCAGTAATAACCTCTCCTTATCCTTTTTATTTGCTTTTTGTGCCAAGAGTAACCTCTAATGAGAGAAGTAATGATTGGGAAAGTTGCTGTCCCGAAACAGATTTCTGTGCTTCACCGTAAAAAATCATGTAAAATCTCTGACGTCTTTTTGTGGCTTGAATTTTTGTGCTTCTGCCCAGGTTGTTATCTAACTTTTGTTAGTTCATCCATTTTTCATTTGAGCAACAGAAGGTCCTCGAAAAAATTCGTCTTTACCTGCAGGTCTGTTTTGACAGATTTCTGCCATTTTCTGCATTTGCTTCTTGTTGGTTCCTTTTTGAGTTCTTTTGGGGAATTGAGCTTTTTGAGGGAAGTGCTACAGTAGCTAGTGTTCTAATGGAAGTTTATTTGGTGATAGAACTGAACCTTAAGAGTTATTTATCTTAAGTGCATTAATGTTGCTAATAAAGATTGTGTGAAGTTTTGTATGAAGGAAAAATTTCAGGTGTATGGAAGGAATGAGTAATGAGATGAAGGATGGACTAAAGCTCAAGCTTGGGGTTGCCATGCGTGTCACCCCAAGAAATATCCAAGAAGTACAAGCGTCAAAGCTTGGGGATGCCCAAGGCATCCCCTTCTTCATCAATAAAAATCCCAGGTTTCTTCCAAACGCTTCATTTTTATTGTTTCATGCACAGTTGTGTTGTTCTTGGAGCGTCTTCTTTTTCGTTTTTGTTTTGGTTTTTCATTTGCTTTGTTTGCTTAGTTTTCTGAATAAATTGGTCGGACCCCCTCTTTCATACATTGGTTTGCAAATAGTTTGGTTTGGTTTGGAAAAGAGTAGGAAAGTTAATGTTTATGTGGTAAAAAGAGCTCGTTTTTGACTATGGCCTATGCTCTGTCATGCCATGCTTGATATTGTTTTGGCTTTATGCTTAGTATTCTTTGTTGTATCATGACTTGTTATAAACAATTGAGATTGCTTAATGTGCCTTGGATGAATCATGCGTTGTTTACGCATATTAAAGCATAGTATAGTGGTATTCTCCTTTGATGCTTTATTTGGGTTGACTTGGCGCATGCTCACACCATGTTATGACTATCTCTAGTCACCATAGACTTTATGATCCTTTAGTTTTCAACTTGTAGTATCACTTTATGCTTTGATCAATGATGTTTTGTCACTCTACATGATTATGGCCATTATTGCTCTTTTAGTTTGTCGCTCCCAGTCTTTTGCTAGCCTCCACAACCAAGTATGAGTTCCACTCATGCATCCAACTCCCTAAACCAAGTTATTCCAAAGAGTCCACCATACCTACCTACTAGCTTATGCTATTCCAAGTATATTCATGCTTTTGTTTACCTTCCAAATTAAACTTGTTATGAGAAAACTAGTGATTGCACTCACGAACTTGATGGCACACTTTACTTTTCTTTCCCTTAATAAACTTGAACCATTGTGTCGTCTATGTTGTATATGCTTGCACTTATTTTTTGGGAATTAGCAGAACCATGCTTTCATGGGGAACACTTTCAACATTGCACTTGGTACTTGTACCTAGTTGATATCATGCTCTTTTGTATATCGATGTCGTCGGTGTGAAATGAAAGGGGAGCTTGTAAGTCCATGGAGTTATGTATATGTGTTAGAGAAACTCCTGTGCCGCTGGTCTAATCCATGCTGACATGGTGGAAACCTACAGCGTAACCATAATGAGCTGTCTATGAAGCATTCTTCTTATAAAAAAGAGTCCTATATTGAGAAAAAAGAGAAAAGAGAAAAAAAGAGATTACGAAAAGAGGAAAGAGAGAAAAAAGAACCATATTCCCATGGTAAATAAGAAGATTGCTGAGATGCTCGTTGTCTGCTTGCCTTGTCATTTTGATATGGGGATTCTTCCGTATCATTGGGCAAGGGGTACCCCATTGGTGGTTCTCTATGATACACATATACTTACCATGACTAGAACTCACCGGTGACTAAACTTGAGTAGCATGAGGAGCGGCCCTCGTATACAAGGGACATGAGATTTCTAACTTATACTTCGTCAAGCATGTACACCATAGTTTGTTCACTTTAACCTTAATCACTTCAAGATGCTTATGATAGGGTCAATGAGAGCTGAAAGCTATGAGTACCATAATTTTTGGAAGCTCTTTATGAGACTTGAATCCCTACTTCCTTTTATGAAGGCCTTTCTTCCACCATTATTTTGAGTCTCCACCTTCTACCTTTATGCACCTACTTTGAGAGCATAGTGGCCATTCTTAGTTCTATGTGCATTGTCCCAAGACTAGTTGATTGATGCATAACTTGATATTGCTTATTTTAAACTATTTGTATCTAGTCACTCTTATGAACTTTGAAGGTGTCCTATGCATTTATATTTGCTACTCTATGAGGGACAAGCTGAATACTATTATGCTATGTTTTCTTTATGTGAAACAAACAAACGTCTTGCAAAGCATTGTTATTCATGAATCTTTTGTTTGTGCCTTTTCATGTTGAATCATAGTTTCTTTGTCTTATTTCTAGAACTTTCTCTTTCATGTTATGATTGAAGTACTATGATCCCATCTTTGAATATTTTGCAAATATTTTGATCAAGTCTTTGATGGTGCATGTCACCTCAAAAAATATTCTTTTTTTATCACCTACCTACTCGAGGACGAGCAGGAGTTAAGCTTGGGGATGTTGATACATTGCAAATGTATCTATAATTTTTGATGTTCCATGCTTGGTTTATATCTACTTTCTTATGTTTGGCCCACACTTTGAGGTACTTTTTATACACTTTCTTGGACTAACCTATTTACAAGAGCCACAGTGCCCAGCTGTCTGTTTTCTGCTGTTTTTGGTTCCAGGAAAGTCAGAAAATGAATATTCTCGGAATTGGACGGGACAAAAGCCAAAGTCCCTATTTTTCAGGAAGTCATCAGATGCTAGAATACAAGACGGAGAAGGGCTGGGGGCCAGCCACACCACCTGGCCGCGCGGCCAGGCCTGTCCCGCGCCAGGGGGTGGTCTGGCCGACCCCAACACCCCCTCGGCCTCTCCTTCTGCCTATAAGATGCCCTCGGGACGAAAACCCTAAGTGCCCGATCAAAAATCCACGAAAGAGTCTGTAGCCGCCGTCATCTCCATCCCTAGATCAGGAGGGATCTGAGGCTCTTCCCGGCACCCCACCGAAGAGGGGAATTCACCCCGGAGGCCTTCTTCATCACCATGCAAGCTTCCGGTGTGATGCGTGAGTAGTTCATCCTTGGACTACAGATCCATGTAGTAGCTAGATGGCTGGTTCTCCTCCTTTGTGCTTTCATGTTTAGATCTTGTGAGCTCCGTTCATGATCAAGATCATCTATTGGTAATTCTGCATGTTGTGTTTGCGGGGATCTGATAGATATTGATATGCTATTTCAGATTGATTATTGATTCTATCATGTCTTTGTTATTTGTGATCTTGCATGCTTTCCGTTGTTAGTAGCTATCTTGGCCAAGTAGATGCTAGCAACTCCAAGAGTTAGTATTTATGCTCGATAGTGGGTTCATGCCTCTGGTAATCTGGGGAAGTGACAGAAATCTCTAAAGTACTAGATGTGTGCTGTTGCTACTAGGGAGAAAACAACAATCCTTTGTTCATAGAACAATCGTATTTTTTACTTTACATACAGTTCGTAAGGCAATAATCTGTTACGTGCAACTTAATACCGGAGGGGGTTCGGATGATAACCTAAAGGTGGATTATTAGTCATAGATGCAGTTGGATGGCATTCTATGTATAATGTTGTAATACGTTTAATCCTTTGTTTTCCGCAAAACACAGTGAGATTGACAACCTCATCGCAAGTTGGGGACAAAGTTCTGTGCTTGTGTTGTAGAGGTCTCCACGTTGCTACTAGCACCGGTAGTGCACCCTGCCAAGGCTCAGCTAGCAACACCTTTGGGGTGTTTCCTTGCTCCTACTGGTTCGATTAAACCTTGGTTTTATAACTGAAGGAAACTTGCTGCTGTGCTCATCATACCTTCCTCTTGGGGTTCCCAACGAGCTCTACATCAACACCGCACCAGCACTTTTCTGGCGCCGACACTGAGCCATCAGACACAAGAGACTTCTTGTATCTTGATTGCAGGATTGCTTGAGAGGGAATACCTTTGACAACTTCCTCCCTGAGTTTGATAAACCTTGGGTAATCCACTTAAGGGAAAACTTGCTGCTGTTCTACAAACCTCTGCACTTGGAGGCCCAACAACTGTCTACAAGAATAGAAGTGCGTAGAGATCAAGCTCTTTTCTGGCGCCGTTGCCGGGGAGGTAAGGTAAAAGGTACTCGCATCCTCCGGTGTGAGTGCTCGAAGTTATTTCCTTTAGATTCTGCAATTTTGTATTTTTGTTTCTTGTTTTCACTAGTTAGGCTTAATGGAAAACAACAACAAAAATTAGAGAGCTTTATAGTATTTATCTTGAGTTAGGACATGAAGTGTACGAAGACAAAATTTAAAAACCTATGGAACTTTATTTGCATGCTAATAGCAATGTTGTTAGTATGAATTCTTTGGACACCATTATTGCTAATGCTATGGAAAAGTCTAAGCTCAGAGAAGCTAGTTTTGATGAAAATGATCTTTTTAGTCCCCCATCTTTAGAGGAGAAAATTTACTTTGATGATACTATGCCTCCAATATATGATGATTACAATGATGAATATGATATTTTCAGTCCACCTACTATTGATGAGGAAATTAATTATGACTACAATATGCCTCCTATATTTGATGATTATGGTGATGAGAATAATAATGATAGCTATTTTGTTGAATTTTCTCCCACTACAATTAATAAGAATGACTATGTTTATTTTGAGAGTATTAATTCTTTTATTCATGTGGCTCATGATACAAATGTTTTATGCGATAGTTATATTGTTAATTTTATTCATGATGCTACTGAAAGTTATTATGAGAGAGGGTGACATGGTTTTATGCATCTCAATAATATTAAGTTTCCCCTCTTTATGTTGAAAGTCTTGAAGTTGCACTTGTTTTGCATTCCTATGCTTGTTTATTTGTGCTTTCATGACTTGTTTCTTTACAAGATTCCTATGCATAGGAAGTGGGTTAGACTTAAATGTGTTTTGAATTTGCTTCTTGATGCTCTCTTTTACTTCAATTCATATTTCTTATGTGAACATCTTCTCAAACTATCAAGCCTAACTTAAAGGCATTAAAGAAAAGTACTTATTGGGAGATAACCCAAAAGTTTTAGATGAGTCTTGGAAGTTATTACTTCTATAATAACCGCTCCTTATCCTTTTTATTTGCTTTTGTGCCAAGAGTAACCTCTAATGAGAGATAAGTAATGCTTGGGAAAGTTGCTATCCCGAAACAGATTTCTGTTCTTCACCATAAAAATTCGTGTACAATCTCTGTACGTCCTTTTGAGGCGTGGACTTTTGAACTTCTTCCCCAGGTTGTTATCTAACTTCATTAGTTCAATACTTTTCGATTTGAGCAACAGAAGGTCTTCGAAAAAATTTGTTTTTACCTGCTGGTCTGTTTTAACAAATTTCTGCCATTATTTGCATTTGCTTCTTGTTGGTTCCTGTTTGAGTTCTTTTGGGGAATTGAGCTTTTTGAGGGAAGTTCTACAGTAGCTTGTGTTTTAATGGAAGTTTTATTGGTGTTGGAACTGAACCTGAAGACTTATTATCTTGAGTGCACTAATGCTGCTAATAAAGACTGTGTGAAGTTTTGTATGAAGGAAAAATTTCAGGTGTATGAAAGGAATGAGTAATGAGATGAGGAATGGACTAAAACTCAAGCTTGGGAATGCCACGCGTGTCACCCCAAGAAATATCCAAGAAGTACAAGCGTCAAAGCTTGGGGATGCCCAAGGCATCCCCTTCTTCATCAACAAAACTTCCAGGTTTCTTCCAAACGCTTCATTTTTATTGTTTCATGCCCAATTGTGTTGTTCTTGGAGCGTCTTCTTTTTCGTTTTCGTTTTGTTTTTCGTTTGCTTGGTTTTCTTAGTTTGCTTGAATAAATTGGTTGGACCCCCTCTTTCATACATTAGTTTTCAAATAGTTTGGTTTGGATTGGAAAAGAGTAGGAAAGTTCATGCTTAAGTGGTAAACAGAGCTTGTTTTTGACTGTGGCCCATGCTTTGTCATACCATGCTTGATATTGTTTTGGCTTTATGCTTAGTATTCTTTGCTGTAGCATGACATGTTATAAACAATTGAGATTGCTTAATGTGCGTTGGAAGGATTATGCATTGTTTAGCATATTAAAGCATAATATTGTGGTATTCTCCTTTGATGCTTTATTTGGGTTGACTTGGCACATGCTCACACCATGTTATGACTATCCCAAGTGACCATAGCCTTGATAATCCTTTAGTTTTCAACTTATAATATCACTTTATGCTTTAATTAATGATGTTTTGTCACTCTGCATGATTATGGCCATTATTGCTCTCTTAGTTGGTCTCTCCCAGTCTTTTGCTAGCCTCTGTAACCAAGTATGAGTTCCACTCATGCATCCAACTCCTTGAACTAAGTTATTCCAAAGATTCCATCATACCTACCTATTAGCATATGCTATTCCAAGTATATTCATGTTTTTATCTACCTTCCGAATTAAACTTGTTATGAGAAAACTAGTGATTAAATTTCTCACGAACTTGATGGCACACTTTACTTTTCTTGCCCTTATTAAACTTGAACCATTGTGTCGTCTATATTGTATATGCTTGCACTTATTTGTTGGGGATTAGTAGAACCATGTTGTCATGGGGAACACTTTCAACATTGCACTTGTAGTTTGTACCTAGTTGATATCATGTTTTTTTGGCTATGGATGTCATCGGTGTGAAATGAAAGGGGAGTTTGTAAGTCCATGGAGTTATGTATATGTGTTAGAGAAACGCCTGGGCCGCTGGTCTAATCCATGATGTCATGGTGGAAACCTGCAGCTTAACCATAATGAGCTGTCTATAAAGCATTTTTCTTATAAAAAAGAGTTAGATATTGAGAAAAAAAGAGAAAAAGAAAAGAAAAAAGAGATGAAAAGAGGAAAGAGAGAAAAAAGCACCATATTCCCATGGTAAATAAGAAGATTGTTGAGATGCTCGTTGTCTGCTTGCCTTGTCATTTTGATATGGGGATTCTTCCGTATCATCGGGCAAGGGGTACCCCGTTGGCGGCTCTCTATGATACACATGTACTTACGATGACAAGAACTTACCGGTGACTAAACTTGAGTAGCATGAGGAGCGGCCCTCGTATTCAAGGGACATGAGATTTCCAACTTATACTTCGTCAAGCATATACTCCATAGTTTGTTCACTTTAACCTTAATCACTTCAAGATGCTTATGATAGGGGCAATGAGAGCTAAAAGTTAATAAGTACCATAATTTTTGGAAGCTCTTTATGAAACTTGAATCTCTGCTTCCTTCTATGAAGGCCTTTCTTTTACTTTTATGTTGAGTCTCCACCTTCTACCTTTATGCACCGACTTTGAGAGCATAGTGGCCATTCTTAGTTCTATGTGCATTGTCCCAAGACTTGTTGATTGATGCATAACTTGATATTGCTTGTTTTAAACTATTTGTATCTAGTCACGCTTATGAACTTTGAAGGTGTCCTATGCATTTGTATTTGCTACTCTATGAGGGACAAGCTGAATGCCACTATGCTATGTTTTCTTTATGTGAAACAAACAAATGTCTTTCAATGAATTATTATTCATGAATCTTTTGGTTGTATCTTTTCATGCTACAACATAGTTGCTATGTCTTATTGTTAGAACTTTATATTTCATGTTATGTTGAAGTACTATGATCCCAGCTATCAATGTTTTACAAATACTTTGATCAAGTTTATGATGGTGCATGTCACCTCAAAAATTATTCTTTCTTTTATCACTTACCTACTCGAGGACGAGCATGAGTTAAGCTTGGGGATGTTGATATGTTGCTAACGTATTTATAATTTTTGATGTTCCATGCTTGGTTTTATCTACTTTCTTATGTTTTGTCCACACTTTGGAGTACTTTTCATACACTTTCGTGGACTAACCTATTAACAAGATGCCACAGTGCCAGTTGCCTGTTTTCTGCTGTTTTTGGTTCTAGGAAGTTAGAAAATCAATATTCTCGGAATTGGACCGGACAAAAGCCAAAGTCGATATTTTACTGGACGACTCACGGAGCCAGAAGACGAGACAGAGAGGGGCCACAGGGTGGCCAAACCACCCCTAGGCGCGGGTCCCCCTGGCCGCGCCAGGGCATGGTGTGGGCCCCATGGCCGCCCACCGGCCTTGCCCCTTCACCTATAAAATCCTCCCGATGCGAAAACCCTAAATAGTCAAGCCTCCATCCATGAAAAGTTCCGCAGCGCCGCCGCCCCCGAAGGGGAGATTCGGGGGACAGAAAGGCTCTATTCCGGCACCCTGCCGGGATGGGGAAGTGCCCCTGGAGCCATCTCCATCGATCTCCACCACCATCTCCATCGCCGTTGCTGATTCCCATGATGATGAGGGTGTAGTTCTCTCTCGAGGCTAAGGGTTCTACCGGTAGCTTTGTGTTCATCTCTCTCTCTATGCGTGATCTTATTGAGATCATGAGCTTTGTAATCCAATAGATCTATTCTACTACTCAAGTGCTTTAATAGATCTCTGCTCTCCCCATGTGTGTGAAGTTGACAGCGTGCACACCATGGTGGCACTTAGCACTACAAGGAATCTGACTATATATGACCCTCCATTTTCGTCACAAAATCATCATAGTAGTCTGTTTATGACGATTCTATGACGATTTTGAGATCGTCGAAAGCTGGGCGTCACAAATGAACTATAACGACGATTTTGGTAAAATCGTCCGTCTATGACGATATTGGATCGTCATAACGTCTATGACGATCCAATAACATCATGGGCCATCTAGCCTGGCAAAGTCAGATCCTACGTGGCCGATCCTACGTGGCAAAATTGTGACGAAATTAAATCGTCTTAAATCGAAATCAGCCCAGTCCATTTCGGTTGCTTACATGGGCTGAGCCCAGTAATTCTAGCCTTTTACTTCATGCCATGGTTCGTTAGTGTTATGGGCTCTGACCATTGTGTTTGGCATTTCAGTTTTGGGCCTTGGCGTTTTTACTGTCCAATTAGTTCCTACCCTTTTCTATTTTTCTAAAACATTTTTCTCAATATAATTTGGGCCTTGGCCTCTTTAGAGCCCAAATAATATTAAATCCAGTACAATTTTCAGCCATTTTTCCATATTTCTTCTATCCCGAAAATTATAAGATGATTCTGCCCATCAAATTTCTATTCATTATAATACATAACATTTGTTTAAGTGAAACATAGAAGACATGGAATTTCAAACAACAACCAAGAGTAGTCTTAGTCTATTACACAGTCATTACATGGTTCATGCCAAATAGCCAAAAAATGACTGTTAGAATACAAGTAGCACTAAAATTATAGGTCTTCAAGCTTTTCAGGAATTTCTTTGGCTGGAACTCCTGAAAAAGAGAAGAAAAGCCAAGTTTTTAGAGTCAGGATATAGCAAATAATTGGCAGCTATTACGAAACAGTAGAGATACAAATGTAACAATGCAAGAGATTTTAACATGCAAGAGATTTTAGTATCATTTTGGCACCTAGAGTAACAATGCAGCACGTATTTGTTGATAAATTCTCCAACTAGTCCAAATATTGCCAGGTCATCTTACTAAGTACAGTATGATACCAAAATGATTTCGTTAATGTAAATACAATAAGCCATGTGAATCTAATGCTGGCAAGAACAATTAGTTCATTGAATGGCACACTTGATCACAAAATAGGCAACAACAGTATTTTCCATACAATGCTTTCACATATTATCATGAAAAAATGTCCAGTACATTACAAAACTGACCTTTATGACCATAGTCTAGTTCGTGGACCAGTCCAGCACTGTTGCAGCGCCTCTGTTTAGCTGCTCAGGTCGAAGACACCAGATCCTTGTAGGGCTCCAACTCCCGTTCCTTGTGCCCACGCTCCAGTGGAGGCTTGAAGCTGGAGTCAAGGGGCACCTGGAGAAAGAAAGAGCAAATTTGGGATAGAGAAACTTTTGCATATATAGAACACTCCAATTTTAGAGGATGATCAGAATCATCAAACATGTATAATCTACTCTAATTTTCAGCGATCATAGAGAGATGGCATAGAAGTTTCAGTTGATATGGTTTCTTACACTAGGCTAGACTGTTTATGGTCTGACTTTCTTCCTATTCCTGGAATATTCAGCTAGTGTGCATAGGATTATTTTAACAAGAAACTGCATTAGCTTTAAGCTGATGTGCTGCAAGTACTAGTGTATGTCATATAAGAGAGCTGCCACTGTAGTACCTCTAGTTCATTCAAAACAGAAGCAAGTTGTAAGAAAGAGAGTTCATTTAGAGACATATGAAAATATACCTCTAGTTCCATATGACCCTGTAGGCTCATTAATTATTGCCTTACAGACTCCAATATGGTACTCCAATTTGTTTACGGACCCTACAAGGCTACAACAGTATTTGTTAGCCTACATGAAAGCCATAAAGTCAAATTTGAGCATCAATAGTACTAGAATTTATTTATAGACTCCATTGAGTATTTGTTACAACATCCATAGTGAAGCAAACATTATTCGAGTACTCTCGCTGTTACTGCTACTGTTATCTACAACACAAGGGAAAATGCAGAACTCCATCACAATGTACTCATAAGCAACACATCACTACAAGTAATTTTGAATTTACATTTGGGTTATATCACAATGTACTCCATCCACTTATTTGTTTGAGTAAAACTAATGGGAGAAACAGACAACTTACTGCCCTCTCTGAATCAGACCTAGTAATTTCACAAATCGGATGACTGACTACATATTTCTAGCTCAACTATACGAGGGGAGCAAACATGATGTAGACAGACAGACTATAACACTCCAGATTGCATACAGTACGTAGTATGCTATAGTAGGAAAATGAGGGGCAAGTGCTTATTCTATGGTGTTGTTTTAGAGAGTATACAACACACTGTACCAAACTTGCACAGAATATCCATACACAATGCATAGATAGGAAACCTGCGGCAGGTTTGGAGAGAGTGAGGTTACCCCGTCGCCATAATGTCCATCATCATGTTGGAGGAGGAGTCCTTGTCGTGGATAGCCTAGCAGCATGACGCCAACATCCTCTCTGGCAAGATCAGGTTGGTGCGAGATCCCAGCTTGGTGGGGGGTGGTAGTAGCTGCTGGAGAGGGCACGATTAAAGAATGCAATTGTATACCCATCTCTCACATAGAGAGTAGAAGAGAAAGGGGAGCCAGCGACCTATCAAATAAAGTGATAAAGCTAGCAGAAAGGGAAGCCAGGGACCTCACATATATTGCCAAGATTGCACTGGATAAATATCTTATCCACTCTTGAGGTAACCACAAGTAGAACCAAGCATCATAACATACAGTAGCCACATACAAAGTAGAACCAAGCATCTAAGGCACATCCATTCCACTGGGATTTGGCTGGACATTAATGATCAAAGGTCCTATAGCTACGAGACAACCATCTACACAGAAACACTTAGTACAAGTGACTACAAGTGTCCACTAGAATACCATCTCCCACATGAACAGATGTACATCGTCAAGAAAGCATAAACTTGTCAAAAGACACCATTGAACAGAATATGATACCATGTCAATCATCAAATCTGCTACTTATCGTCTATTAACCAAGATTGAGTCAAAACTACACAGGAATAAAGAGTACAAGAACAAAACCCTAAACCTAAAGACAAGTTTTTTTGTCAGAAACCTAAAGACAAGTTGGAACAAGGCATTTAACTACATACTGTTTATTAGAACTTAAGTCAGTTTGAGACCACCTCCATAGAACGTAATACCATAAATCGAGCACAAAGCCTGCATACATCGAGCCCAAACCATACCACATCGACAGATTTCAAATCAATTCCACAACGGATGAAGCTGGGAGCGGGCAGAGAACTTACTGAAGCGACTAAGTAGTTGTACGAGAAATCGACGACCCTTCCTGTACATCTTCGAGCCGGGAGCTCGGGAGGTCATCGTCGAGGCAGGAGGCGCGGTGGTCGCTAGTGCAATTGGAGGTGATAGCGAGGACCATGAGGAAGCGGGCAAGGCCGACGCCATTGAGGGTGACCATGCCTACGTGTTGGGGAAGATGCGGGCACCGGGGATGAGCTGGGTCCACGCCGGAGGAGGAGACCCGTCAGGCTCCACCATGATGACCAGGGGTGCCTACAGAGAGAAATAGAGATATTGAGATACAGAGGGGGAGGGAGAGAGGAGTCCATCGGGGAGGTCCGCAAGCCCTAGAGGAGGAGCAACGCCACCCACGTCGTGGAGGATGACACGGGGAAGGGGATCTTGC
This sequence comes from Avena eriantha, assembly GCA_910589775.1. Classification (NCBI taxonomy): domain Eukaryota; kingdom Viridiplantae; phylum Streptophyta; class Magnoliopsida; order Poales; family Poaceae; genus Avena; species Avena eriantha. Next base: position 127,240,954 of record OU342743.1, on the reverse strand, counting down.
AGCTACTAGAGGAGGAAGCTTTGCCGCCATCTCTATGGCGACCGGTGGCAGGAACGACGCGGGGGGAGGGGGGCAAGCTCGCGACGAGCAAGTGTGACGCTGCCGGATCTCCTCCTGCGGTCCTGGCTGGTGGCTGCCACTGCCTCTGTCGTGTGGAGCGCAGTGCTTCTATCTGGCAGGAGCTCGAGGCCGGTAGCGTGCAGCACGCGAGGTAGTATTAGTGCCGGCGCGGCTTAGCAGCGAGGTGGGAGAGGGGCTCGATCTGCGGCTAGGCCTAGGGTTAGCGGTTGTGGCGGCGGATGTGGGGAAGTGAGATGCAGCTAGAGATTCGGGTGGGCGCGTGTGTTTGTTTGCCCAAATGACAGCCCTTCGATGGGAATTGAAAGTACCAGATCAGGCACGGAGGGCCGATCCGTGGGAGACAGATTCCTGCGATTTGATTTGTGAAAAAAAAATCATTTCACGAGTGCTAAAAATGGGGTGTTTCGTGAAGCAACCACCAAATAAAAGTTTCAAAATGGTACCATTGTATTTTAGAAAATAATAGACCTCCTTACATGGACAATGTCCCAAATGAGGTATCTTAAACCTTTCTGTCCACCCTTGGTAAAAAAGACAAATTTATGTCGAATCAGTAGGAAGTGGGTCCGATTTGAACTACAGGTACATTATATGATGCTCATGATTTTTTGCAAAAATCATTTTTAGACTCAAAATATTATGTTACTTTAGAGATCCAATGCAAGTTTAGTGAGGCTCATCCCCTATCTTCATGCCCGTCGTTTTGACCATAGTTTAAAATAGGAAAACTTTGAAACAGGCATAGGAAACTCAAAAACCCCCCGAACAATGTAAATCCTTCACGCAGTGTCATATTATGTGACATAGTTGCAAGGAAAAATACCAAACTTGATATATTGATTGCATCTCGAAAAACCTTCACATAAATGACCTATCATGTTCGAAGTTTCATATCTTTTGGGTCAAATGACCAGTATTGTGGCTATATTCGCGGTATAGTTTGTGATAGTGTACGCATATTATGCGAAAATGTGCATCTTGGGACGGTGAACGATGTTGCAGGAGGAAGTTTTCCTTTCCGTCGCACAAAAAAGCTATTTTCTATTTTTCGAGTGCCAAAATCGGGGCGTTTTGTGAAGCAACATCAAATGTTCAATTCAAAAATGCTACCATCCAATTTTTCAAAAATACTAGACCACCTTACATGGACAATTTCCCAACCGGGGATTCGCAAACCTTTTTGTCCACCCCTGGTGAAAAAGACAGATGTGTGCCAAATCGGTAGGAAGTGGGTCCGATTTGAACTACAGGTACATGATCTGATGCTCATAATTTTTTGCAAAAATCATTTTTACACTCACAGTATGATATTTCTTCAGAGGTTCAATGCAAGTTTAGTGAGACTCATCCTCTATTTTTATGCCCACCGTTTTGACCATAGTTTGAAACGGGAAAATTTGGAAACGGGCATGGAAAATTCAAAAATAATCCGAACAAGGTAAATCCTTCGTGTGGTGTCATATTATGTGACATATTTGCAAGAAAAAATACCAAACTTGGTATATTGGTTGCATCTCAAAAAACCTTCACAGAAATGACCTATCATGTTCGAGGTTTTATGGCTTTCAGGCCAAACGACCAATGTTATGGCCATAATCATGACATAGTTTGTGATAATATGCCCATATTGTGCAATCTTGTGCATCTTGGCATGGTGAACAATGTTGCAGGAGGAAGTTTTCCTTTTCGTCGCACGAAAAAGCCATTTTCTATTTTCTGAGCACCAAAAATAGGGTATTTTGTGAAGCAACCACGAGACGGAAGTTTCAAAATGGTACCAACCCATTTAAAAAAAATACTAGACCACTTTAAGTGTACAATGTCCCAATTGGGGTATCTCAAACTTTTCCATCTATCCCTAGTGAAAAAGACAAATGTGTGCCGAATCGGTAGGAAGTGGGTCCGATTTGAACTACAGGTACATTATTTAATGCTCCTGATTTTTTGCAAAAATCATTTTTAGACTCACAATATGCCATTTCATCAGAGATCCAATGCAAGTTTAGCGAGACCCAGCTCCGAGATAAGAACCTTCATGCTCGTCGTTTTGACCGTAGTTTGAAACGGGTATAAGAAATTCAAAAACTGTCCAAACAATGTAAAACCTTCACGTCGCATCATTCTATTTGACATAGTTGCAAGAAAAATATCAAACTTCAAATATTGCAAATATCCATTGCACTCACCTAATTGTTTTAATTAAAAACCCTAATTTCAAGATCATATTTTGAATTATTCTAGTTTCTCTACTATGGACTAATGTGGAATTAGTAAATCCACTATTGTTAAATTGTAAAAGTGTTCCTAATTAATAATCTGAGATAATCTACTGAATTTTATAAAAATATAGAGACAAAAATCAATTCATTTGGACTTCATATGAAAGAGATACAAAAGAATTAAGAAAACAAAAAAATAAAGAAAAAAAGAAAAATACATAGCCGGACCAGCCGAGCTGGCCCAGATTTAATCTACCACATGGCAAGTAAAACTGGCCCAAGAAAACACTATCTACTTTGCGGGCCTGACCTAATCGAGTTTCGTGGCCAAGGCCCAACAGACAAGAGGAAGATTAATTCTCAAAGCACGTTATATCAAGACAACAAAGGGATGTTGGCTTGGTGGTTGCCTACGCGCAAGGACTGCAAGGGGTTGTGGGTTCGACCCCTCCGCGCACCTTTTTTCTTCATTATTTCTAATAACGATAGAGACACTCCCAAACGCGTTATACTATAAGGTAGAGTTATAGTTGTATTACAGTAATGATTGGTTGGCCTAGTGGTTAGGTGCTTGTGATGTACTAGGGGGTGCGGGTTCAAATCCCCATTCCTCTCCTTTTTTGCAGAATAAACATGCCACAAAACTTAAACGGGTCAAAAACAAAAACAGACACATGGGTCAAAACAGACACATAGACATGCCACGTAGGCATAATTACTGATGTGGCCAACTAGTCAATTCAACGTACCATATTTTAGACGGCATGACGATTTAAATTGGTCATAATGGGGTATAAATAAGGCTCTAAGTTGTACCGTGTAGATTATGACGATTTTATATGATGAAATTATGACGATTCCGACACAAAACGTCGTAATTCTATAAGGTTTTAACCTCTCTAGACAGCCTATGACCATCGTGTGTGAAATCGTCATAGATCTATGACGATTTTATTCCCCGTCACTATGAGAAGGTCACAAGTTAACACATTTCTTGTAGTCTAGGCTAGAGATTACAAATACTTGTTATGCGTTATATTTGGACTTGGATGTCTTTATAAAATTGTGTGTTTGTTGGAACCATCTAGTGCTCAAGGTGACAGTGTGGGGTTATCTAGATACGGAAAGCGAACTTTGAGGAGTGCTGTTATAACCCTACCAATGATTAGAGTGTCCAATCGGAGAGTAGTTAAGAGTAGTATCATAATGAGAAGATATTTATATGAGAGTGTTCACTAGTGAAAGTATGATCCCTAGGCCTTGTTTCTATGCATTGAAACACCATTTGCAACTAGATCTATTACATGTTTGCTTTGTTCCATCTTTATTTCAGTTTGCCTTTAGTCTCTTCCACGCCATCAAGCTATTTTCTGGCACCATTGTCTTATATCCATACCACTTGTATCTCACTATCTCTTTGTCGAACTAGTGCACCTATACACCTGACATGTGTATTGGGTGTGTTGGGGACACAAGAGACTTCTTGTATCTTGATTGCAGGATTGCTTGAGAGGGAATACCTTTGACCACTTCCTACCTGAGTTTGATAAACCTTAGGTAATCCACTTAAGGGAAATTTGCTGCTGTTCTACAAATCTCTACACTTGGAGGCCCAACAACTGTCTACAAGATTAGAAGTGCGTAGACATCACGCGCCAAGACGAGGATCTACTGGATGCTGGTCTCCCTCCCTCTGGCTAGAGTGTCGAGTTCCGGAAGGCTCCGCCGGTGAACTCCAATGGATGACATGCTGGAGTTCACCGGATTGGATGGGTTTCGGTCACGCGCAACCATGTTTTTATCTGACCGTTCGGTTTCAGCGGGAGCGACGCGAAGCTTTGCAGTCTGTTGCCATCAAGGACATGCATTTAGTCCCATGATGTAGCCAGTTGCGATAACGACATGGAAGACGAGGTCTGGGAACTGCTAATGGTAGTTTGAATCCTGGTGGCATTGAGGTATTGGCTTGGTGATCTGGGTCTTAGAGCAGTGACATCGTGAAGTGGGGGCGACGGTACAGGATGATTCCAAAGTTCAAACTTGTAGGATGAAAATCCAAGGTCTGGCCTTAATTAGTTGTGCCTGGCAATGACCTTATTGAAGGCATTGTTTTGTGAGCGTGGACATTCTTCAGGGTGAAAACCCATGATCGTTGATCAGGGCGATGACAGTGCTTGTGCATTGTTCTCTCCTTGGAGGCGTCGCTTTTGGAGAGGATAGATTTCTGGTGCTGTCTCGGTGGTGTTTAGTCCGCTGTTGTAAGGCATAGGTCGCTGTAGCGGGACTTTTTTTCTTCTGTAATTCCTCTTTTTTTGGTTGCGTGCATCCATAATACCAATAGGGTAATGCGTTGTTGCAGAGGCCAGGTGTAATTGGTATCTCGCGATATTAATATATGCTCCTTTAAAAAAACACATTTGTTCTCAGTCCTTTGGTGGCTCGGCTAATGCTCCATTGTACAAAATCTCGACTCAGTAGAATAATAGCAAAACATGTGTAGGCCACCCGGTCATTGTGGCATGTCTAGTACTATCCCCCCTATTAAGGCACCTGGACTTACCCCACATTGTCTACCCTACCAGATTAGTATATTTTTGCTTATTTGTCTTTATGTATATTTTCCTTATTTGTCTTTATGTATTAGATCATTTTACATTTGTGGCTCCAACACATAACATTTTGTACATACTATTATATCACTATACACTTATTCAACACTATATTTGACATTTATTTTATTGATAATGTCATTGGGTCGTATTCCACAACTATTATACTGCTGGTGATGCATCCGAACGGATGTCCTGGTCGATCATCTTGCTTGTTTTTTTACAAAGAGTTGGTCATTTTTTCCGTCTCCTTTGACTTGATCAGAGTGTACTAGCATGTTTATTTTGGTATAGAGACAGTTTCCTTAAACTTCTAATTATTCTCATTTGTCTAAAGCCTATATATTCAACAAATAACCACTATTGACAATCGTTGGTAGGCACTCCCATTTTTTATACCAAATTATTATACTTCGCATTAATCATTGGACCACTAAATGTATCTCATAAACTCGATACATTTCAGAGATAATTACATAAATAATATTTCAGGGATAAATTTGCAAAAGGAAAATTAGCTTGCACCATAGCGAATCAATTGGTTACTATTAGCCCACCAGACCATGTAAACACTTCAAGTAAATCCCTTTTACACTTTTCACCAATTATAATAAACGTGTACAGCAAGGCGTTCATCACATTCTAATTTCTCCTAAAATAAAAAAAGGTAAAGCTAAAAAAGTATTTATATGTAACAATTGGTTTATTTTTATTTATGTTTGGGTAGTAATATTTTATATGATGGGTTTCACCCTAAAAAAAGTATCACATTACTCTTAAATTAATTCACAGTCCTTACGTATTATGTTCCATTTGTATAACCCTTTTCCTATGATATATTTTAGTATCCAAAAAATAGTACATTGTTTTAGAGTATGTAAATCTAGCAAACAAGTTGATATAGAGGTATCTAGAGTCCAAGGCTCTCAAATTTTGTAGTGACCATACAATTAATTCTAGAATGAGCCAAGGTGTCTAGATGGAGCATACTAAGCAACTTTGGCACAAATCTCAACAACGGCGATCGTGTGGTTCCGGTTTATCCTAGGTCAGGGTGGAGCACCTGTCTTCATAGGCATGAATATATTTTTCATTTCAAAATTATATGTTGCCTAGAAATTTTTGATGTACTACCCTTCTACATTTGTTAGATCTGATATTAATTACAGTGCTAAATACACTCAACGATTGTAAATACGAAGGTTAAACAAGAAGTAAAATAAACAAAACATGGGTGCTAAAGTTCGTATCCATAAGGGGCTTCCTTTTTAAATGAAATAAAAAGAGGCTATATGCATTCGATAGATGCGGATGCTGGAATACTCCCTTTTCCCAAAAGGGGCTTCCTTTTATAAGCCTTTAAAATGAAATACAACAAGTTAAAAAGATAGTATTCTTTCATGAGTTGGCACTCGTTTTTTTTGCCAAAATCTACCAGAAAATAGGGAGCATGTGTTGGCCCTCATTTTGGGCCTGTAGCTAATCAAAAACAGAATCCTGCTGTAACATATGACTCAGGTGACACACATTCAGAAAGGTTCACTCGGCGTTCCACTATTCCTCACCAAAGAGACAACTTGCCCACTGCGTCAAATCATGTCATAATCGGATCTGGTAGCCGATTGTGCTAGCACTCAAAGGAGATTCGGAGATCGATATATGAAGGCTTGCACTAAGACGCCTTTAAGGTGATCTCAAATGGAAAAGTTTCCAACATGAAGTCTTGTGTCTCGTCGAGGGCAAGTAACTTCACTTTTTTGATCATCTCAATCTGAGGTCATGTAGGACTTTTGTGGCCAAAACAAGAAACAAGACTAGGACTACATAAGACGAGCCTTACTCGAGTTCAGAAATTTGTGGAAAATCCATGCCTATGAAGGAGTCCTTGTCGGGACCACCTCAAGCCGAATCTTCCGAAGTTATAAACATAGCGGTCAACAAGAGAGGGCCACCCATTCTTTGGTGTGATAACTTCGGCGCAACCTACTTGACTGCAAACACAGTATTTCACGCTCTCATGAAACACATTAAAATTGATTTTCATTTTGTTCACGAGCGTATGTTGGCAGGAACACTTGATCTCAGATTCATCTCCTCGGAAGATCAGCTTGCCGATGTGTTTATCAAGCCAGCAACACGACCAATTCTTGACCGATTCCAAAACAATCTGAACCTTGTTCATTATGGTTTAGATTGATGGGGCATGTTAAAATGGGATAGAATCGGTTATTATGATATGATTAGGTTTAGGCTTCTCACGCAAGAATAGACGTGCGATTGTAGCCAACCTACTGCATGTAAATTTGTAAATGTGGTTGATTATATAAAGAGGAGGTCGGCTCAAGGGCCATATATATGTCAAAACATTCTCTCAAACTCACTTGTCCGTCTACGCAGGCCACTGGTTGTATGCTACTTCTATATGTGTTATTTAGGGAGAAGGATTAGAAGATGTTGGAATATACAAAGGCAGAGAGGATTGAAGGTCTCCAGAAACCTCAACGACAATGACATGTCTGAGATCAACCTGGAACGTGATAAGTTGACAGAGGAGAGAAAGTGGCACGAATCTCCAATGATGGCGACATGGTGGGAAAGCACATTGTCGTCGGATTGATGACAACTACGCCATGAGGGGGTCCTCGGGGCGTGTGGAAGAGAGGGGTGTGAGACGTACGGTGTTCCGGGACGGTGAGCACACACAAGTTTACCCAGGTTCGAATCCACCGGCTTTGGACGGATCCTACTCCTGCTAGCAATCCAGTAATACGGCAGAGCCGGAATATGGGTTACAAGGATTTCGCCTGTGCAAGTTGAGATTGTAGACTATTATGAGGGTGCCCTAAAGACTCTTCCTAGGACGGCTTATAGATATCCGGCCTAGGTTTACAGGAGATATCTATCCGGCTACGATTAAGAGTCGGTTATAGAGTACATCTTGAACTACAAGTAACACTACATGCCTATGTCGCTAAGTCTTCTGGGCCTTCCGGTAGCCAGACTGGACTCCGTCTCTTCTCCCTGATTGGGCCGCCCGTGAAGCAAAGATCTAACCCGAAGTGGGCCACCCTGGTCAGTGAGGCATAGTGAGGATACCTAGAAAGTTTATCCCCAACAACTGCCCCCGGAAGCCTCCATGATCCAAAGTCGGATTTCATCATCGTCCAGGTTGATCTTCGGCTTGCAGAATCGTCAAGGGTTCCTAAAACTTCAAAAAAGAAAGGATAGGATCCGAGTCTCAAATGAGCCGGACCTATAAATATGTTATTCGGGTTTTCAGCTCAAAATTCAAACTAAGCTGGAACTTGGTCTCTGACGTAACCTAACACTAGTCATGGTCAAGTCACGTCACTGACAGGCATTCCTGTCAGCACGACCGTTAGTGGGTCCGCCTTTCGCGGATCTGAGGCACCGTTTTAATGCGTGCATGGAGATCGATGTGGTGTAATCATCGCACGAGGGTTACCCAGTTCTTTCCACGATGCGTGGCTGATATGTTGTAAACGTATCTATAGTTTTTGATGTTCCATGCTTGGTTTATATCTACTTTCTTATGTTTTTCCCACACTTTGAGGTACTTTTTATACACTTTCTTGGACTAACCTATTAACAAGATGCCACAGTGCCAGCTGCCTGTTTTCTGCTGTTTTTGGTTCCAGGAACATCAGAAAATGGATATTCTCGGAATTGGACGGGACAAAAGCCAAAGTCAATATTTCACCGAGGGGGACACGGAGCCATAATACGAGATGGAGAGGGGCAAGGGGCCTCCCACACCACCTGGCCACGCAATCAGGCCTGGCCCACGCCAGGGGTGGTGTGGCCACCTAGGGCACCCCCTCGACCTCCCCTTTCACCTATAAGATGCCTCCGATACTGAAACCCTAAGTACTCGATCAAAATTCCATGAAAGAGTCTATAGCCGCCGTCATCTCCATCCCTAGATCGGGAGGGATCTGATGCTGTTCCCGGCACCCTGCCGGAGTGGAGAATTCACCCTGGAGGCATTCTTCATCACCATGCAAGCCTTCGGTGTGATGCGTGAGTTGTTCATCCTTCGACCACAGGTCCATGCAGTAGCTAGATGGTTGTTTCTTCTCCTTTGTGCTACCATGTTTAGATCCTGTGAGCTCCATTCATGATCAAGATCATCTATTTCTAATTCTGCATGTTGTGCTTGCGGGTATCCAATGGATATTGAGATGCTATTTCAGATTGATTATTGATTCTATCATGTCTTTGTTATTTGTGATCTTGCATGCTCTCCGTTGTTAGTAGATATCTTGGCCGAGTAGATGATAGCAACTCCAAGTGGGAGTATTTATGCTCGATAGTGGGTTCATGCCTCTAGTAATCTAGGGAAGTGACAGAAATCTCTAAGGTACTAAATGTGTTGTTGCTACTAGGGATAAAACAACAATCCTTTGTTCATAGAACAATCGTATTGTTCACTTTACACGCAATGCTTAATGCAATTATCTATTGCTTGCAACTTAATACTGGAGGGGGTTCGGATGATAACCTGAAGGTGGATTATTAGTCATAGATGCAGTTGGATTACGGTCTATGTATAATGTTGTAATGCCTAATCAAATCTCATAGGAGTCAAGATGATTAGTATATGCATGTATGCTTTCTCGATGTTTGTCAATTGCCCCGCTATAATTTGTTCACCCAACATGTCATCTATCTTAAGGAGAATCACCCCTAGTGAACTATGGACCCCGGTCCTTTCTTTTACATCAATCTACAATCTACTGTTTACTGTTTTCTGTTTACTTTCTGCAGCTATTACTTTCTTCCACACAATATGTTTAATCCTTTGTTTTTAGCAAGACCGGTGAGATTGACAACCTCACTATAAATTGGGGACAGAGTTCTGTGGTTGTGTTGTGCAGGATTCCAAGTTGTAAACAACACCTTGGAGGTGTTTCCTTGCTCCTACTGGTTCGATAACCTTGGTTTCACAACTGAGGGAAAATTTGCTGCTATGCTCATCATACCTTCCTCTTGGGGTTCCCAACAAGCTCATCGTATCTTGATCCAACAAGCATCTTTCTGGCGCTGTGGATTGAAGGAACAAGAACCCATGTCAACCACGAGCCAGCAGTAGACGTTCACTGTTGCGTTTACACGAATCTTGACGCGGCTGGAGGATATAAGTGGTGACGATCCTTTTCCCCATCTTTTTCACCAGCACTTGCGCCGTTTCCTTCTCCTCAACGTCTCCCCACGAACCCAGAGCTCCTCTGATCCCCAGAAACCTCCAGCGCCGCCCATCCAAGGTCACCGACACACAGGAAAAATGGCTTCAACATCATCTTCTGGCACGGCGGCGACGACAGCGACGGCCGAGAAAGAGAGCAACTGTGGGGTCTAGATCCCATGCGTCCTTGACGAAGCCAAGCTCCGCGTCGTGGAGGATTGAGGGCTCCTCCGTGCTAGCGACTAGCGAAGCGGCTTCGGCGAAACCGTCCCCAACCCCCGCGACGGCGAGCGAGTACACTTCGGCACTCACCTCGACAGAGGTTTGAGCTTTCCTCCCTCAGATTTCTTTTCTGAGGTTATAGATCACTACGGAGTTCAACTCCATCATCTTCCCCTTAACTCTCTCTTAGAGATGAGCACGTACGCCTCTTTGTGTGAGGGGTATCTTGGCATTAGGCCGAGCCTCACTCTTTCCAGTTTTATTTTCATGTCCGGAGAAATTCCATCACTGCCGGTAATCCATACATTACCAATACTATTAGTTTTTCTGTTAGATGAGAGCGCGTCTATCCCCGGATTATGGCCAGTGAGTCGGTCAAGCAATGGCCATCCACTTTCTTTTATCATAAGGATATTACCGCTCCTGACAAAGCTACTTCTTTGCCAGCTTTCGTCGACGGTGCCGCCACGCCCCAAGAGTCATGGGACGCAGATGCGCCGGCTCTTAGTGACGATCCACTTCTTGCAAAAAGGCGGATCGAGTATTTGATGAAGCACAAGGGCCTGAAAGGGTCCGACTTAGTTCACTGCTAGGTGGCACGCCGGATCCAGCCTCTCCAACATCATGGAGACCGACTTATGCATTCCATCACGGCGTCCAAGAAGGACTCACTCCGAATCTTCTCCAAGCGTTACATGGATAAAGATTACGTGTAGGTCTCCACTGATTCCGTTTCTGGTAGATTCCGCTCGGAACACAGATCCGATCTCACTTGCCCCACGTTGGGCGTCAACTGTCGTCGGATTGATGACAAGTACGCCATGAGGGGGTCCTCGTGGCGTGTGGAAGAGAGGGGTGTGAGACGTACGGTGTTCTAGGACGGTGAGCACACAAGTTTACCCAGGTTCGAATCCGTTGGCTTTGGACGGATCCTACTCCTGCTAGCAATCCAGAAATACGGCAGAGCCAGAATATGGGTTACAAGGGTTTCACCTGTGCGAGTTGAGATTGTAGACTATTGTGAGGGTTCCCTAAAGGCTCTCCCTAGGACGTCTTGTATAGATATCCGGCCTAGGGTTTACAGGAGAGATCGGTTACAGAGTACATCTTGAACTACAAGTAACACTACGGGCCTATGTCGGTAAGTCTTCAGGGCCTTCCCGTAGCCGGACTGGACTCCGTCTCTTCTCCCTGACTAGGCCGCCCGTGAAGCAAAGCTCTAACCCGAAGTGGGCCACCACGGTCAGTGAGGCACAGTGAGGATACCCAGAAAGTATATCCCCAATACACATCTTGGCCAGCGTGACCTTGAGAGCCTGGAAGTTGAGGTACGGAAGAAGAGCAGATGCTTGCGAAGCAACACAAGGAGGCATCGATGATCAACAGAACAAAATGCATTATTGGAACAAGTTAAAGTTACCACAATGCAACATTGGAGGATGACTTATGTAAGAAATGAAGAGACTTTCTCATAGCATCGTACAAGCATGATTGTAACACAAAAAGCAAAAGCAAAATAAGAATATCAGGTTAGAAATTATACAAACTTAGGAGGCAATATTAGTGACGCTTGCTAAATTTGTGATGGTACTACGACTGAGGGTTCTTGAGTCATGTGGGTCGACAAGGGACTGGGAGCATATCCACCGGCGGTCCCAATAGCACTCTCCAAAAGGCTTATTGGGTGTCTGCCCAAATTTTGGCTCACACTGGTGCTCCCCAAAATCCGCGGGCACATTTTGGATCCCAATACAATAACTAGCATGCCCACGATGGCCCCTGCTCGAGAGGGCCGTGTTGGGAGCACCGGCACTCGACATCACGTTGGATTTCTATCGCGAGACCTACCTAGCAGCCACACAGGCGAAAACCCTGTTTTCCCCTCCATGTCCACTCCCATTTCCCCCTAATTCCACCCCATATCACCTCCAATCCATCACGCTGCCTACCACTCCAGTAGCAGAATCTCGGCGCTCCAGTTCCTGCTTACCCTCCCCCCGATATCAAACCCTCCTCCCCTTCTCGCTACCGGTTTGCCACTAAAGAATAAGGTAACAGGAACAGCGAAGCCGACAACGTGACACAAATAGATGCTAAAGGAACACACTCCCACCATGTCAAAGGAACACACTCCCACCATGTAATAGGAAGAGGCACTGACACACATTGATGGAGGTGGCTACAGAGAAGGCCTCGACCTCGGCATCTCCAAAAGCGACTAAGTCTACCACACGTACCCTAGAGGCACGCAAGGGAGCATGAGCTCACCGACGTACTCAGCATACTACGAAGAGAGGTACGACTTGATGCTTCTCTTGCATATCGAGTTCTCTCCCGAGATGGGCTAGCGACGTGACAGTCGATCAGAACTCCATGTTCTCCTATCTCTCATGACCTCGACACAAGCTTGGCATTGGCCTCGTCCTCAACCTCTACTAATTCGTCTTGCTAGCCTTACGTTAGGCTACGGCCGCGGCCATCCACATGATTGATGGCACTGGCTTTCCTTGTAGCCTTTTCGGCTTTGATAGTGGGAACACCAATGACACCGCTAACCCGTTCAGGGCATTTGCAATGGCCCAACGCAAATCGGACACCGAATCTGTGGTGAACCAGTGCACCACTACATGTTTTAGTGCGCAACTCATTGGCATAACACTCATGGAAAACCATTCCACGGACATTACACCCAACATAGTAGTACAACATAAACATCACTGGTCCATGGCCAAACTATATTATTCATAGCATAGATCTTCAAAGAAGATCCTCCGAACTTCCATGACACAGTGAGGTTTGTCAAGTAAGTTCTTGTTCTATTCAAAATCCAGAAGAAGCAATTCATAGTCTAGTCTAGCACTAGATATACCTGTATGTATATCTCCATATCTAATGGCTGACTATTGCTTCATTAGCAATGTCCTACTGACATGGTGCCTATCATTGGGATTTTGTTCTTGTATAGGATTAGTTTTATCTCCACTAGTACTAACTATAGTATTTGACTACTTTAATCCATTGGACTACCTCCAGCTTCTCTATGGTTTCCTATGTTGTCTAGTTCCATGTTTGAAGTCCCGTCATTGGATCCATAACCTAAGCAAGGGTTTAATAAGATATATTGAGTACGAGTGTACTCCGCAAGTTCTACTATGTGGTTGTTTGATGCACTATATCTACAACCATGGATCAAAGATCCTAGGCTTATGCAAGTTCTCGAAATTGGATTTTTAGAAAAGTTAAGTTTTAGTTTAGAAAACTATTTTCATCAGCCTTCATGATTTGTTAGAACTTCATGGAGTTCCTTTCCACGTTGCGTTCGTAATCCTTTCACATGACAGGGAGTATCATGGAACATTTTATACGCTCTCGATAGGTGCGCTACTTTACCCACAAACATCTTTAGCCTTGTTACACAACCAGGGATACATGGTTGCATATCCCTGTTCAGACTTCCTTGGTCTGAGGCCTAATCTAAAGATTAGCCATTCACTAGATTTCTTAACCCTGTAATCCACTAGTGCAATAAAACCATCCAAGACCAGTGCTTAGTTTCCTAGTGTGAGATCTAGGCGCATGGCTTCAGGGATTGATAGGATACTCATACCAACAAGTTGCAACTTATTTTCTGGGGCTCATCTTCAAAGAAGCTCTAGGTTAAGCATGCTTTGCCTGGAGCAATCCGAGGATGTGTGACCGACCGGGAAGTTGTTCCTGGGTGTGCATGAGTGAGGACAAAGTGTGAAGGAAAGACAAGTGTTGGTCTATGGGGCCAGTCTAGAGATCCTAGTAAGCTGTTAGGGGTGATAGCTGCCGGTCTAGAGAGGCCATCGTGTTACAATTGGTATCGGATCTAGGTTCTCGCAGTTACATAGATGTGCGTGGGTTAGTTGCACGGATGATATGGGGTGGCCCGATCTTCTCAGTAAGCACTTGTCGATGATGATAATGGTGGATAGATAAATAGCCTATAGCTATGAACTCTCCTGCTCGAACCCTGATGCCAATGCAACAACTCTCGAACCCTATGGGATATTCACAACACCACACTCTTGCGCATGCAGCCGTCGACCACGAACGGTAGGCTGCACTCTACTAATTCCCAGTGGAATAATAGATCACACTCAATTGCAGTAGTATAATTCGATCACAGGGTAATTCCAAAGGTTCTTTGAAAGAAACAACTCCACAATAGTTTAAACGTGGTCTAAACCCTAACTAGGGGTCGTCCCAGGGCTTATAAGGGAAGCTAGGATGGCCAGAAACCGACACTAAACGCAAACGACTCAAATGGATACAAGCCGACTCGGACCAGTGTCGGTCAGCGGCCGGACAGTCCGATCAGGCCGGACACTCCGGGTGGAGTGTGCCGGACAGTCCGGTCTGGCCAGAAACTTTGAAGTTTCTGGGCGGTGTCCGGGTAGTGTTCAAACTGGCACACAGAATGTCCGTGCCAGTTCGCCTCTTGGCCAGGCCGGACAGTCCTGGTAGATCCGGCCGGACACTCCGATCGTGGCATCTCCTTTGGCCTTCGTCTTGATGATCTTCTCTTGCGCCTTCCTCCCGCTCCTCCCTCGCACATCCTTGGGTGATCATCATGCTAGGCTCCTCTTGTAGCCCTTCTCCACCTCGCACCATGCTTGTGTCTCCAACGAACCTGAGCATACATAAATGCATAGACTTAGGCAGTATAAATTTCTCATCAATTAAAGTACCAGATTCGTTTAGGATCAAATTTACCTATTGTTCGAGTAGCTTAGCACGAGCTCTTGTAATGGGTCCAATTCTAATCTCATTGGACTGATCCTTCCTTGCAACAGTTGGAGCATCTTTAGTAGGTGTAATTGTAGGGATGTCCTCATCATCTCCCCCTTCAAAAGGCGTCAACCTCGATGCTCCAAGGTCTTCTCCATCATATGGTGATAAATCAGCAACGTTGAAGTTGTTGCTAACTCCACCAAACTCCTCAATAGGTATATCAATCGATTAGGCATTATCATTAATCTTGGTTAACACCTTGTAAGGACCAGCACCACGTGGCTTCAATTTTGACTTTCGAAGTCGTGGAAACCTATCTTTGCGTAGATGCACCCATACCATGTCACCAGGCTTGAACAAAACTTCCTTCCGTGCTAGATTCCTTGCAGTAGCAATGTTCTTGCCTTTCTTCTCAATAGCCTCTCGAGGCTTCTCATGAATCTTCTTTACGTATTCAACATGGTTTGATGCCTCCGTATCAACTCTCTCATGTAATGGCAAAGGCAACAAATCAAGTGGCTTCAATGGCTTGAAGCCATACACCACCTCAAAAGGACAAAGCTGAGTACTCGAATGCACAAGCCTGTTGTATGCAAACTCAACATGTGGGAAACACTCTTCCCACTCCCACAGATTCTTTTTAATCATGGTCCTCAGCATCTGTGACAAAGTTTGATTCACCACCTCCGTTTGACCATCTGTTTGGGGATGACATGTAGTACTAAATAACAGCTTCGTTCCCAGCTTCCCTCATAAGGTCTTCCAAAAGTAGCTCATGAACTTCACATCACGGTCAGAAACAATCGTCTTGGGTACTCCATGTAATCTCACGATGTCCCTGATGAATAGGTTAGCAACATGCGACGCATCGTCGCTTTTGTGGCAGGCAATAAAATGAGCCATCTTAGAGAACCTATCCACTACCACAAATATATAATCATGACCTCTCTGTGTTTTAGGTAGACCTAGCACAAAATCCATACTAATGTCTTCCCATGGTGTCGTAGGTGCAGAGAGAGGTGTATACAAACCATGAGGCTGCAGCTTGGATTTCGACTTGTGACATGTAGTACAACGGCTCACAAATCTGTAGACATCACGTCTCACCTTGGGCCAATAAAAGTGATCAACGAGCATGAGCAATGTCTTCTCACGCCCAAAGTGACCCATCAAACCACCAACATGTGATTCCTGCACTAAGAACAAACGCAACCACGGTTATGGAATGCATAGTTTGTTAGCTCTAAACAAATATCCATCATGTATATGATACTTATCCCATGCGTTTTTAAGAGCACACAAACAATATGGTTCAGCAAAATCATGGTCAGTTGCATAAAGTGCACAAATACTCTCTAATCCAGGAATTTTAACATCAAGATTGGTTAATAGCATGTTTTTCCTAGACAGAGCATCAGGAACTACATTTTCCTTTTCCTTCTTATATTTAAAGATGTAAGGAAAAGATTCAATAAACTCAACCCATTTATCTAATCTTCTATGCAAGTTTGGTTGAGCTTTCAAATACTTCAATGCTTCATGATCAGAATGTATGATAAATTATTTTGGCCACAAATAATGTTGCCAAACTTCAAGAACTCTAATAAGTGCATACAATTCTTTATCATAAATAGGATAGTTCAATCTAGCACCAGTAAGTTTCTCAGAAAAATATGCTATAGGGCGACCCTCTTGCATCAAAACGCCACCAATACCTATACCACTAGCATCATATTCAACTTCAAATTGCTTTAAAAAATTAGGTAATGCAAGTAATGGTGCATAAGTAAGAAAACGTTTCAATGTATCAAACGCAATATCTTGGGTTGCGCCCCATACAAATGGCACACCTTTCTTACTCAAATCATTCAATGGTGCAGCAATAGTGCTAAAATCCTTCACAAAGCGCCTATAGAAACCAGCTAATCCATGCAAACTACGCACTTGACTCACATTCATGGGAATAGGCCAATTCTGAATTGATTCAGTTTTAGATTGATCTACCTCTACCCCATGCTTAGATACAACATATCCCAGAAATATGACCTTATCTTTTGCAAATGTACACTTCTCAAGATTAGCATACAGTTTATTATCACGTAACACTTGCAAAACTTGTCGGATATGATCACAATCTTCAGTTTCATTGTGGCTATAGATAAGTATATCATCAAAATAAACAACCACAAAACAACCAATAAATTCTCTCAAAACATGATTCATCAATCTCATGAAAGTACTAGGTGCATTAGTAAGACCAAACAACATAACTAACCACTCATACAAACAAATTTTGTTTTGAAAGCAGTTTTCCATTCATCCCCTTCTTTCATCCTAATTTGATGATAACCACTACGCAAATCAATTTTAGAGAAAATAGCAGCACCACTCAATTCATCTAGCATATCCTCTAAGCGTGGAATAGGATGATGATATCGAATAGTGATGTTATTAATAGCTTTACAATCTACGCACATGCGCCATGTACCATCTTTCTTAGGCACTAAAATAACAGGAACAACACAAGGGCTAAGAGAAACACGAATGTACCCTTTATCCAGCAATGCATGTACTTGTTTCTGTATGTCCTTTGTTTCTTCGGGGTTGGTCCTATAGGGTGCACGGTTTGGTAATGTGGTGCCAGGGCTCAAGTCGATTTGATGCTCAATACCATGCAATGGAGGCAATCCTACAGGTACATCTTTTGGAAAGACATCGCCAAAATCCTGCAAAACAGTAGGTACACCAAGAGAAATAGGGGTTATGTCGTTATAAACCAATACCTCGCCCTTACACATGAGCACAAGTGGCATGGCTATAGGATCCTCACAAAACTCTCTCATATATTCCTTGGTGGCTAATATTACTAGACTAGGCACTCTCTCACTTTTTTGTTATATCACTCCTTTTGGGCTCTATTACATCATGTACAGATGCAACACTCTCTCGTCTATCTATAGGTGCTTCCTTCAAGTTTACTTCTATCTTTTGATGAGACTCGTTCACAATCTGCTGTGGTGTCATTGGTTGCAGATTAATCTTCTTGCCCTTGAACTCCAAGTGATATGTATTGGCACGGCCATTGTGTTACACGTGGCGATCATAAAGCCAAGGCCAACCCAATAATAGATGGCAAACAGTCATAGGAACCACATCAAAGTCAATAGAATCCTTGTATGGCCCTATCTCAAAATTCACACGTACCATATGGTTTACCTTCATCTCACCATTGTCACTCAACCATTGTATGAAGTATGGCTTAGGATGAGGTAAATAAGTCAAATTCAGCTTGGCGCATAACTCCTTACTTGCAAGATTTCTGCAGCTACCTCCATCAATAATTACCTTGCAAGCTTTGTTAGGGCCAATGAGTGCTTTGGTTTGGAACAAGTTGCAGCGCTGAGAGTCAACAATAGGCTGTACACTAAGGGTACATGGACAGACCACTATCATAGGCACATGCTCAGGGAAGGCAACCATACCCTCCTCGCTGTGATATCCATCATCGCCATGAGTATCAACATCATCTCCACTCTCATACTCTCCTTGTTCATTGACAAACATCACCTTGCGGTTAGGACAATCTCTCTTGTAGTGTCCTCGACCTCCACAAGTATGGCACTCTACGTCACGCGTTCGGATAGTTGACATATTGGAACCCGAGCTAGCAGCCATAAGAAGACGTGGGAGTAGGCTTGGCCCATGGTGAAGGGTGGCTAACAGCCGCTGCAGGTGGCGCCGTAGATGGTGGCGGTGTAGACCTCGCCGCAAAACGACTGGTAGACGAAAACCTCGTACGTGACTTAGCCTCTTCAGCCAACTGTGATTCGGCCTCTCTAGCATAGTCATCTCGTGCCTATACATCACATGAAGTTCATTGTCCTCCCTTCTATTTTGCACAATAGCATCCCCCCAACGCAAAGCATATCCATCAAATTCTGACGCTGCAAGCTTGACCTTCTTATCTTCTAGATAGTCAAACAGACACCAGAGCTTCTTGATGACCCACAAGTATAGGGGGTGTATCGCGGTATTTTCGATAAGTAAGAGTGTCAAACCCAACGAGGAGAAGAAGGTGTTGGCTAGTGGTATGGATCAGGAATTCTGTGCAAATACTTAGCAAACAGATTTTTAGGGTTTTTTGATAAAGCAAGTAAACAAAGTACGAGTAAATAAAAGACAGTAGGAACAAATGCAGCAAGTGGCCCAATCCTTTATGCAGCAAAGGACAAGACGGTTGTATTACTTAAGATGGCCAAACGTTCTTGAGGACACATGGGAAGACTGTCACGTGCTTTCGCTTCATATAGTTGATTAATCTTCTTTAGCTTGCTAAGTGTTGTGTGGGTGAACCTGTGCTAATGTACCAACCTTCCTAGGACTAATACATACTTGTGATTATACCCCTTCCAAACATCCGTAAGTACAATAAAGTAATTAAGGTAGAAACCTAACCACAACTTTAAACTCTAAGACCCTTACGTCCCTTGTGCAATGGTTTCCTAACGGGGGTTCAGGTTTCTGTCACTCCGGCAACCCCTACGATTAGTAGCCAAATACACAATGCATTCCCCTAGGCCCATATAGGTGAAGTGTCATGTAGTCGATGTTCACATGACACCACTAGAAGAAGTACACCACAACTTAAATATCAAACTATTGAATCTTTCTCAACACAATTCCACTACTAACAACATGACTTCTCCATGTCCTCAAGAACAAAACGAACTACTCACAAGACATCATATGGATCATGATCAGAGATGGAATAATGATGTGTAACAATCTAAACATAAACAATAATTCAATGGTTCACTCAATAGCATCAACTACAAAGAGTAATCAACACCGGGAAAGTTTCCCCTATGAATTATGCAAGATTCAACCCAATTGTTACAGCAATATGGAGATGGTGATGAGGGTGCTCATGGTGATGATGGTGGTGATGATGATGATGATCCCGATGAAGTCCAGCTTGATGGTGGTGTTGATGGCAACGATCTTCCCTCTCTAGGAAGGAATTCCACCGGAAGAAATCTGTCTGCCGGAGAGATCTTTCTCTCTCGGTGTTTTCCGCCCCGCAGAGGCGGCGGAATCTTTCTGTGGTCGCTCCCCGAATCTTAGGGTTTTGGGAGGATAATATACGCCAGAGGGGAGTGCCAGGGGTGGACTAGGGCGGCCACACCACCTGGTGGCATGGCCCAGGGTGGCCCGCGCCAGGGGGTGGTGTGGGCCCCCTGTGGCCCATCTCCAGCCCTCCTTCTGGCTTTTCATCTTCTAGAAAAATAGGATTTTCCGTATATTTTCCCGGATTTTCTGATCTTCGCGAATTTTGCCTCCAAACAGCACCTTTTCCATCAGAATCCTAACTGCAGGGGTTCATGCTCCAAAAGTCATCAACCATGCAAAAACAGATGAAATAACATAAGTATCACCTCTCAATATGAAATATATCAATGAATAACCGTGAATTATGACATAGAATAGTGATGCAAAATGGACGTATCAACTCCCCCCAAGCTTAGACTTCTCTTGTCCCCAAGCGAAACTGAGCTCAATAAACATGACCTCAGGTTTATGGAGTGAATAGTCGATAAAAGAATACAGACAAGAAGCATCACATTCATCAATACATACATCATAATAGAAGACAACTCACTATTATATAACTCAACTTGCAATGAGTAAAGGACACACAATAAAGATACATAAAGTAAATCATAATTGGTAATGGCAAACTTAGCTCTTGGTGGAAGAATAGTTGATAATTTGCTGGAGTTCACAAATAACTGGTTTTCAATGATAGCTTTCAAAGTAGTAAACATCAAGATAAGAGCAATGTGCAAAACAAGGAACATAAGAAACATGATTGAATAAATCATCATATGAATGAATGAAACACAACAACTCAAAATACTTGCTGAGATAGAAGGGAGTAGGTTTACTGACTCAACTAAAAAGTAAAAGAAAGGCCCTCCACAAAGGGAAGTAGGGATTGCAAGTCTCATAAAGAGCTCCCAAAAATTATGATACTTACTAGCTTTCAGCTCTCATTCCCCTATCATAGGAATCTTTAGGTGATTAAGGTTAAAGTGATCAAATATGAGGATATGCTTGAGAAGTTGTAAATTGAGAATCTCATGTCCCTTGAATACGAGGGCCGCTCCTCATGCTACTCAAGTTTAGTCACTGGTAAGTTCTTGTCATCGTAAGCATATGTGTATCATAGAGAACCGCCAACGGGGTACCCCTTGCCCGATGATACAGAAGAATCCCCATATCAAAATGACAAGGCAAGCTGACAACAAGCATCTCAGCAATCTTCTTATTTACCATGGGAATATGGTGCTTTTCTCTCTCTTTCCTCTTTTCATAATCTCTTTTTTTCTCTTTTTTTCTCAATATAGGACTCTCTCTTTTTTATAAGAAGAATGCTTCATAGATGCGTGTTATGGTTACGCTACAGGTTTCCACCATGTCAGCATGGATTAGACCAGCGACCCAGGCGTTTCTCTAACACATATACATAACTCCATGGACTTACAAGCTCCCGTTTCATTTCACACCAACGACATCCATAGACAAAAGAACATGATATCAACTAGGTACAAAGTACCAGTGCAATGTTCAAAGTGTTCCCCATGACAGCATGGTTCTCCTAATTCACAACTTACAAAGCGCAAGCATATACGCAACATAGATGAGCACAATGGTTCAAGTTTATTAAATGCAAGAAAGTAAAGTGTGCCATCAAGTTCATGAGAGCTTTAATCACTAATTTTCAGATAACAAGTTTTATTTGGGAGGTAGATAAAACAAGAGTTTACTTGGAATAGCAATAATGCTAATAGGTAGGTATGGTGGACACAAATAGCATGGGTTTTGGTTTAAAGGAGTGGATGCACGAGAAGAATTCCCTCTCAGTACAGGTTTTTGGCTAGCAAGGCTGGGTAGCAAGTATAATAGTTGAAGGAAACAAACATACAAGTGATAAAGACAAACATGCAATCTTCCTTGGAAGCACAAAAGATCTTAACTAGAGAATACTAAACTTATGAGCAAATCAAGAAAGAAAGATGATGGAATTATTTTTTTAGAGTACTTTTATCTTTTTCATTCAACTCTCAAAAATAGTGTTGCTACTGACCGAGCCAGGTTTGCCAAAACCAACTAAATTAACTCAATGATCCCAAAGTGATACCAATACTAACAACAAGATCAATCATACAACCACGAATTGAAAGCTAATATAAGCTATGAAAAAGAGTGAATGATAGAACTTATCATTAATATTCCATAACGGCAACTCATACCAAGGGATACATATCTAACGAGAGAGGAGACACTTCCATAATGCAAACCATCCTACATAATAAATTCTCTATTCATGGTATGACTCTACTAAAAAGGTAAAAAGATAGAAGATAGTGATGTGATACCGCGACACTCCCCCAAGCTTGGAACAAACCAAGGGGATGCCAAACCTGATGACGAATTACTCCTTTGGTGGTGGTGGTATCCTCTCATATTCGTCCGACTTCCAGGGTAAGGGCTTCCCATCAACAAAGGACATCGTGCTCTCCTGCATCCTGAAACTTGCAACATCACTTATGCGTTTAAATCTAACTTCGTACTCACAGTTTTGATTTTGAACATCGTAGAGCTATGCTTGAAGTTCATTGGTCATTTGGCGGAGTGAGAGGACTTCATCCTTGAGCTCAGTAGTCTCCTTTTGGTGCTCGGCGATGAGTTTGAAACAAATCTTGTGGATGATATCCACTTCACGTTCCGCCATCTTCTTGTACCTAAAGACTTCTTGCTCTAGTGCTTCCATCCTGTCCTCCAGACTTTCTTCACCTTTAGGGCCTTGAACCTCTTCTATCCAGACCTCCCCGTCTTCAAACAATAACTCCTTGGGATGAATCTTCAACTCCCTCATGTATGGGTTGATGATATCCTCTAAGAGATCCTCCTTGGTTGATCTAGAGGAAGACACTGTGGCTCCAAATCAGGGACTCTACCTGTCAGAAACAGATCGAAACGAAAACACGACGAAAACACGATATACGAACCTCGGGGGATCCGGGGGATTATATATTACGAAGTTTCACAACAAAAGGAAGGTACTGGGAGAAAACGAGTCGGAGGCGGAGTCCAGAGTGGCCACACCACCTGGTGGCGCGGCCAGGGGTGGGCCTGCGCCACAGGGTGGTGTGAGCCACCCTGGCTCCATTTTTGTCCCTCTTTCACTTCGTAATTTTCCTTATTGGCTAAAAACTGCAAAAATATAGTTGGATTGTATTTTCGCGGAACTTTTCTTACCAGAACTGTTACCTATTTGAAAATGGACTCTGCAGGTCTCAGAATCTGGTACTTGATAAATTTCTCCAGAGTTATAACTTGAAAGGCATCAACATCTTCATTGTAAGAATCTCCAGCAATATAGTGCTTGAGTCGCTGCCCATTCACTACTTGTGTAGTATTATCTTTTAAAGAAGAAATTTTTATTGCTCCCGAACGGTACACATCTTCAATAATGAAGGGTCCTTCCCATTTTGACAGTAGCTTTCCTGCAAAAAATCTGAGACGAGACCTATACAATAGAACTTTCTCACCGACATGAAATTCTCTCTTAAGTATTCGCTTGTCATGCCATCTTTTAACTTTTCCTTAAAGAGCCTAGCATTTTCATAGACTTCACTCCTCCATTCATCTAAAAAACTTAAGTCGAATAATCTTTTCTCACCATCGAGCTTACAATCTCTATTTAGTTCTTTAACTGCCCAGTGAGCTTTGTGTTCAAATTCTAAAGGTAGGTGACAAGCTTTCCCATAAACCATTTTATAAGGAGACATCCCCATGGGATTTTTGTAGGCAGTTTTATAAGCCCATAAAGCATCATTCAACTTTTTAGCCCAGTTTTTTCTAGATCTATTAACAGTCTTTTGCAAAATGGATTTAATTTATCTATTTGATAACTCTACTTGCTTGCTAGTTTGGGGGTGATAAGCTGAAGCAATTCTATGATTAACATCATATTTAGCAAGGGTCTTTCTAAAAGCACCATGAATGAAATGAGAACCCCATCAGTCATGAAAAACCTAGGCACTCCAAACCTAGGAAAGATAACATCCTTAAGCATTTTTAGAGAAGTCTCCCCGTCAGCACTCTTCGTAGGGATGGCTTCTACCCACTTAGTAACATAATCAACGGCAATAAGAATATGAGTATAACATTTCGAGGGGGAAAGGACCCATAAAGTCAAATCCACAGCAATCAAAGGGTTCAATAACTAGAGAGTAGTTCATAGGCATTTCATTGCGTCTAGAAATATTACCAACACGCTGACATTCATCACAAGATAAAAGAAATTTTCTTACATCTTTAAAAAGGGTAGGCTAGTAGAAACCTGATTGTAGCACCTTTTGCGCAGTTCTATCTCCTACATGATGTCCCCCGTAAGCACTACCATGAAATTTATGCAATATCTCCTTTTGTTCATATTCTGGAACACATCTTCGCATAATACCATCCACTCCTTCTTTATAGAGCTGTAAAAGTGTGGGTCATCCCAGAAATAATGCCTCAAATCGTAGAAGAACTTCCTTCTTTGCTGAGCTGTAAAAGTTGGAGGCAAATACTTGGAGACAATGAAGTTAGCATAATCAGCGTACCAAGGGCTCCCCTGCGAGCTTACCCCTACTACAGCCAACTGTTCATTTGGGAAACTA
The DNA here is from genome assembly GCA_910589775.1 of Avena eriantha. NCBI lineage: Eukaryota > Viridiplantae > Streptophyta > Magnoliopsida > Poales > Poaceae > Avena > Avena eriantha. The sequence goes on along the minus strand of OU342743.1, from coordinate 127,216,128 downwards.
TCATTGACAGGCATAGGGTCAAAAGAGATGTTTTCCAATCGAGATAAATTATCCGCTACAGGGTTTTCAGCACCTTTCCTATCTACTATATGTAGATCAAACTCTTGTAAAAACAACACCCATCTAATAAGCCTAGGCTTAGCGTCCTTCTTCGTCATAAGGTACTTAATAGCAGCATGATCAGTATGAATGGTGACTTTTGAGTTTACAATATAGGGTCTAGACTTATCACAAGCAAAAACGACAGCTAGAAATTCGTTTTCAGTAGTAGCATAATTCCTTTGAGCAGCGTCTAGAGTTTTACTGGCATAATGAATAACGTTTAGCTTTTTATCAATTCGCTGCCCAAGGACAACACCTAAAGCAAAATCACTAGCATCACACATTATTTCAAATCAGGTGGTGGAACGATAGGATCTGTGGTTAAAGCCTTCTTAAGAGTTTCAAAAGCTTCCTTACAATCATCATCAAAAACAAAGGGTACATCCTTTTGAAGAAGATTAGTGAGGGGTTTTGATATCCTAGAAAAATATTTAATAAACCTTCTATAGAAACCAGTATTACCAAGGATACTACGAATACCTTTGATGTCTCTTTGACATGGCATCTTCTCAATTGCCTCAACCTTAGCTCTGTCAACTTCTATGCCTCTTTCAGAAACTTTATGCCCAAGGACAATCCCTTCATTGACCACGAAGTGGCATTTCTCCCAATTAAGAACAAGATTACTCTCTTCACACCTCTGCAAAACTTTATCAAGGTTGTGTAGACAATTATCAAAAGAAGTTCCATAGACAGAAAAGTCATCCATGAACACTTCCACAATTTCCTCACAAAAGCCATGAAAGATAGCAAACATGCATCTTTGAAAAGTAGCAAGAGCATTACATAAACCAAAAGGCATATGTTTATAAGCATAAGTACTATAAGGGCAAGTAAACATAGTTTTTTCTTGGTCTTGTTGTTTAACAGCAATTTGAGAGAAACCGGAATATCCATCAAGAAAACAAAAATGGGTCTTTTTAGACAACCTTTCCAACATTTGATCAATAAAAGGAAGCGGGTAGTGATCTTTCTTAGTAAATTTGTTGACTTTCCTAAAATCGATGCACATCCTATAGCCTACTACTATTCTTTGGGGAATAAGCTCATCGTTATCATTAGGAACAACGGTAATACCTCCTTTTTTAGGAACACAATGAACAGGACTAACACATTCACTATCAGCAATAGGGTAAATAATACCAGCATCAAGGAGTTTCAATACCTCATTCCTTACCACTTCCTTCATCTTAGAATTTAAACACCATTGGTGCTCTACTATTGGCTTTGCATCTGGTTGTATATGATAGAATGCTGACATATAGTAGGTGAAATCCCTTTTAAATCATATAGAGTATAGCCCATAGCTCCTCGGTGTTTCTTCAAAACCTCCAATAACCTTTCTTCTATCTTCCCTGAATGTTTAGAGCTAATAATAACAAGATATATCTTTTTATCATCAATATAAGCATATTTAAGATCATTAGGGAGAGGTTTTAGATTGAAGACCAGATCCTTTTTAGGTGGCAACGTGGTACCCAAGTCTTCTACAGGCAAGTTATGCTTAAGCATCTTTTGTTGACTACGGAGAATCTCGTCAATCTCATTCCTTTCTTCCTCCAGGTATTGCTGCAAAGCATTGTTAGGAGCAAGAGAAATAGAAGCAAGTTGTTCAACTCTAAAATCCTCATTATGGGTTTCCTCTTCACAAGGTTCTTTAGTAAATTTCGAAAAATTAAACTCATAAGAATTCCCATCAAACTTAGTCAAGATTTTCTCCCTCTTGCAATCTATAATAGCTCCACAAGTACTCAAGAAAGGTCTACCAAAAATGATAGGATAAGTTTTACTAGCAGCTGAACCAAGTACTAGAAAATCAGCAGGATACTTAATCTTACCACAAAGGACTTCCACATCTTGTACAATACCAATTGGAGAGGTGGTTTATATATTAGCAAGGTGAATAACCACATCAATCTCTTCTAATTCGCAGGGACTGATTTCATGCATAATTTCTCTGTAAAGCTCATAAGGAATAACACTAGAACTTGCACCAATATCACATAAACCATAACAGGAATGATCACAAATTCTAACGGAAAGCACAGGGACACTAGCCTTTTTAGTTCTATTAGGATGTGAAACAATATTAGAAGCATCCTCACAAAAGACTATGTGTCCATCTTCTATGCTTTTAGTGACAAGGTCTTTCACAATTGCTACCACAGGTTCAACGTTTATTTCTTCATCAGGTTTTACAGTTCTCTATTCACTTTTAGTGACTACACTAGTTATCATAGGATGATCCTTTACCTTATCTGGGAAGGGAATCTTCTCGATATAAGGTTCAGGTAAGATGTGATCAATAGTGCAATACTCAGCACTCCCAACAGGAACACAGTCAACAATATCTTTATAAGGTGTGTGGTACTTGTTCCATCCCTTTTTTGGAATTTCAATATAAGAAGCAAAATCCTTAAAGCAATTTGTAATAACTTGTAAATCAAGACCATAAGCATTACTAAATTTTGAAAGTCATCAGTTCGCATAAAAGATTCAATGCATTCATAATCATAATTTATACCTGACTTTCTACCTTTGTCATTCTCCCAAGCTTCAGCATTGTCTTGAATAGGGTCCAGAAGATCCCATTTAGCTTCTTCTTCCATGCGAGTGAATGATCCAGCACAAGAAGCATCCAATAAATCCTTGTCATGTAGAGGAAGCCTTGCATAAAAGTTATTGATAATAGTATTGTTGGGGAGCTCATGAATGGGACATTTGAGCATTAGTAACTTCAATCTCCCCCAAGCTTGAGTTGTACTCTCTCCCTCAAGAGGCCAAAAGTTGTATATTTGATTCCGATCTTTATGAATCTCACTAGGAGGATAAAACTTTGAATAAAAGAGAGGCACTATTTCCTCCCATTCCAGAGCTTGACCATTCTTCAGCAGCTTATACCATTCCTCAGTTCTTCCTTTCAGCGATAATGAGAATAACTTCTTCTTAACTTGATCTATAGTGATACCTGCACACTTGAACAACCCGCATAATTCGTGTATAAAGAGCAAATGATCATCGGGATGGACAGTTCCATCCCCAACATAGTAGTTATCCATAACACGATCAATAATTCTTGTAGGTATTTTAAAAACATCATTCTCAGCAGGTGGTGGCTCATCTACTACCTTAGCAGTGTTAGTAGCATTACCAAATAAGAAACTCAACGAATTATCCATAACGAAAATAAAGCAACTAACAGAAGTAAACAATACTCACAGTAGAAGTTTCCTTTACCAGTCCCACTCTCCAATAGCGCTTCACTCCCTGGCAACGGCGCTAGAAAATAGTCTTGATGACCCACAAGTATAGGGGGTGTATCGCAGTATTTTCGATAAGTAAGAGTGTCAAACCCAACGAGGAGCAGAAGGTGCTGGCTAGTGGTATGGATCAGGAATTCTCTGCAAATACTTAGCAAATGTATTTTTAGGGGTTTTTGATAAAGCAAGTAAACAAAGTACGAGTAAATAAAAGACAGTAGGAACAAATGCAGCAAGTGGCCCAATCCTTTATGCAGCAAAGGACAAGCCGGTTGTATTACTTAAGATGACTAAACGTTCTCGAGGACACATGGGAAGACTGTCAAGTGCTTTCGCTTCATATAGTTGATTAATCTTCTATAGCTTGCTAAGTGTTGTGTGGGTGAACCTGTGCTAATGTACCGACCTTCCTAGGACTAATACATACTTGTGATTATACCCCTTGCAAACATCCGTCAGTACAAGAAAGTAATTAAGGTAGAAACCTAACCACAACTTTAAACTCTAATTCAGGTTTCTGTCACTGTGGCAACCCCTATGATTAGTAGCCAAATACACAATGATTCCCCTAGGCCCATATAGGTGAAGAGTCATATAGTTGACGTTCACATGACAGCACTAGAAGAAGTACACCACAACTTAAATATGAAACTATTGAATCTTTCTCAACACAATTCCACTACTAACAACATGACTTATCCCATGTCCTCAAGAACAAAACAAACTACTCACAAGATATCATATGGATCATGATCAGAGATGGAATAATGATGTGTAACAATCTAAACATAAACAATAATTCAATGGTTCACTCAATAGCATCAACTACAAAGAGTAATCAACACCAGGAAAGTTTCCCCTATGAACTATGCAAGATTCAACCCAATTGTTACATCAATATGGAGATGGTGATGAGGGTGCTGATGGTGATGTTGGTGGTGATGATGATGATGATGATCCCGATGAAGTCCAGCTTGATGGTGATGTTGATGCCGACGATCTTCCCTCTCCGGGAAGGAATTCCCCCGGCAGAAATCTGTTTGCTGGAGAGATCTTTCTCTCTCGGTGTTTTCCGCCCCGCAGAGGCGGCGAAATCTTTCTGTGGTCGCTCCCCGAGTCATAGGGTTTCGAGAGGATAATATACGCAAGAGGGGAGTGCCAGGGGTGGACCAGGGTGGCCACACCACCTGGTGGCACGAGCCAGGGTGGCCCGCGCCAGGGAGTGGTGTGGGCCCCCTATGGCCCATCTCCAGCCCCCCTTCTGGCTTCCTTCGTCATTTGGAAAAATAGGATTTTCCGTATATTTTCCTAGATTTTGTGATCTTCACGAATTTTGCCTCCAAACAGCACCTTTTCCATCAGAATCCTGACTACAGCAGTCCATGCTCCAAAAGTCATCAACCATGAAAAGCAGATGAAATAACATAAGTATCACCTCTCAATATGGAATATATCAATGAATAACAGTGAATTATGACATAGAATAGTGATGCAAAATGGACGTATCACTTCTCAATCTTCAACTCCCATGTGAGGTAATATTCAGGATCAAGTGAACCATCAAACTTGGGAATTGAGAATTTTGGCTTCCCCAAACTATCATCAGCAGCTTGGTTCTGAACGTGTTGAGCATGCCCAATAGGAGCAAAACCACGACCATAAGCAGGTGCAGCAGCAGGCACAGGTGCAGGGGGAATGGCACGTCCCTGCCAAGATGTGGGACAGCATCAGCCACACTACCCTCATCATAGTCATCAAAGGCATCATCATGTTGGTGTTCCTGCCGTTGCTGTAATGCTATTGTTAAGGCCTCAATGGAACGTTGCAAAGTGGCGACATTGGCATTAATTATTGTCACTTGTGTTTGAATAGTAGTGACTGCGCCAACATTCTGATCCAATGTCATTTGCATATCTTGGATATTCTTGTCAATGGCATCAGTTGAGTGAGTAAACACTCGCGTCAAGTGGGATTACAACGCCTCATATTCGCGCCAATTAACGAGTTCCTCATCCTTCTTTTTCTGCAACACACCATCATCATCACTAGCAAACATGATTAGTAGGTTAGTGCAAAAATCAAAATCTGTTTGGTGGAAACTCTCACAACTCACTCACAACTGACAAGAAAGGAGATCTTATCGTTCCAAAGTGAATAGAGATGCTTTACCAAACGAAATCAAAGACTGTTGCACTAATGTGATGAAGTGAATATCGAGGGTATAGAGAACGATCACAGGGCACATAGGTTATTTAAGGTGGGGTTGTAGGTATGGTATCCTAACTACACCGCAAACAAGTCCTAGTGATGATCGTATAAAAACCCAAGAAACACACACGGTGGAGATAAACGTGGCAAAGCAACTTATGAAAAGGAATATTGAAATGCACAAGAGAGACGCTAGTAAAAGCTCAAAGTAAACAGGCACAAGATTGCTCAATCTACAAGTGCTACGATTAACTAGGCATCCAATAATGCACACTTTGATATCTCTTTTCATCACGCTTGTAGCTCTTTTCTCTTTTTATACTGATTCTCTTTTCTTTTCTCTTTTTTTTGATTTTTTCAACTATATGACTCAATGCAAACGAGTGCAGCAACTTATAACAAAACTGGGCCGGGTAGTCCGGTTGATGTGCGCCGGATACTCCGGTGGGGCCGGATACTCCGGTATGTTTCGGCCGGATAGTCTGGTTTTGCCTGTCGAATTTTCTACACTTTGAAACCCTAATGAGCAGCCTGTAGGAGCAAAGCAACTAGTCTCGTAGGTACGTTCCTAGGCATAGATGCTGTAGATAGGCTGTGTCTATGGTATGCACAAAGGTACGTTATGTGGACTTGGACAAACGATGAAAACTTGGGGAAAACGGTGATGGTGGACACGATGAAAAACAAGAGCAAACTCTAAACCTAGAAAAAAACGAAAACTAGACTCCTACGAGGAAAACCTGCAGATCGGATCTACGAGAAGATACAATCATCAACTAAAACTCGAAAACGATGCAATCTAGGCTATGGCAAATCTTTTTGTAAGGCTTTTTCTGTATAGGACTAAAAACACGAACTAATCTATGGATGGATTTGTGGATGCTCACCGAGTAAATAAGGAAATCTGATACCAAGATGATATAGGGTGGCCCGATCTTCTCAGCAAGCACTTGTCGATGATGATAATGGTGGATAGATAAATAGCATGTAGCTATGAACTCTCCCGCTCGAACCCTGATACCAATGCAACAGCTCTCAAACCCTATGGGATATTCACAACACCACGCTCTTGCGCACGCAGCCATTGACCACGGACGATAGGTTGCAATCTAATAATTCCCAGTGGAACAACAGATCACACTCAATTGCAGTAGTATAATTTGATCACAGGGTAATTCCAGAGGTTCTTTGAAAGAAACAACTCCAAAATAGTTTAAACGTGGTCTAAACCCTAACTAGGGGTCGTCCTAGGGCTTATAAGGGCGGCTGGGGCGGCCAGAAACTGAAACTAAACGCAAACGACTCAAACTGATACAAGACGAGTCGGACCAGATTCGGTCAGCGGCCGGACATTCCGGTGGAAACGGGCCGGACAGTCCGGTCAGGACGGACACTCCGGGTGGAATGTGCCGGACAGTTCCTTTGAACTTTCCGGGCGGTGTCCGGGTAGTGTCCGAACTGGCACACAGAATGTCTGCGCCAGTACGCCTCTTGGCCAGGCCGGACATTCCGGATGGATCCGGCCGGACACTCTAATCGTGGCATCTCCTTTGGCCTTCGTCTTGACAATCTTCTCTTGCGCCTTCCTCCCGCTCCTCCCTCGTGCATCCTTGGGTGATCATCATGCTGGGCTCCTCTTATAGCCCTTCTCCACCTCGCGCCATGCTTGTTTCTCCAACGAACCAGATCATACATAAATGCATAGACTTGGGCAGTATAAAGTTCTCATCAATTAAAGTACCAGATTCGTTTAGGATCAAATTCACCTGTTGTTCGAGTAGCTTAGCACGAGCTCTTGTAATGGGTGCAATTCTAATCTCATTGGACTGATCCTTCCTTCCAACAGTTGGAGCATCTGCAGTAGGTGTAATTGTAGGGATGTCCTCATCAACGGACATCTGGAGCATGGCACGTGTGGCCCACAGTGGACACAACATGACACATGTACCAGCACTAGACATAGACATGTGCCAAGAGGGGACATTCCTGACTTGTAGTTGATCGACGAGGGCGTCCATATTCTAATAGCTGGTGTATGTGAGATCCTAGCGCATGGCTTATTAGCATTGATAAGATACGCATATCAACAAGTTGCAACTTCTTTCTCGTCTCATCTTTAAAAGAACTTTAGGTTAAGCGTGCTTGGCTTGGAGAAATTTGAGAACAGGTGACCGACCGAGAAGTTGTTTCCGAGTGCACACGAGTAAGAACAATGTGCGCAACAAAGACAAGTGTTGATTTGTGGGACCAGTCTAGAGATCCTAGTAAGCTGCCAGGGGTAACAGTCGTCAGTTTGGAGAGGCCAGGGTGTTACACCCAGTCTCTAAGACACTAGAGTCATCATCGTGCTACACATGATAGGAATGTTATGGGCTCCCACCCATTGTTATTCTTCTTAAGGAATACAACCCCACCTAGTCATTTGATGATATACAGAACAGAGAAGGTACCAGCTGATATACCCATTCCATTCCAGGATCTGTGGTCAACGTTGTTTATACGGTGCCATGGAATGACCGATTACATGTTTTTAATCCTAGATTTTCTTTACCAGGTCCAATGGAATATCTTCCCATAATAATTCTCATCATGGTTTCAATTGACCATCACATCCATTTCATTTATAAAACAATATCTTGGTTTTGAATGTAGGTGATATTACTTTTGAAAAGTATTTTCTAAATAAAAGATATGCAAGATTGAACTTGCCTCCTGATTGCAAGACTATGTAATCAGTATTTCTTCTAGACATCGAAAGATCCAAATGTGGAGTTGAGCATCATTGGTCTGATGATGACTAATGTTTAAAGAATTGTTAATATGATTTTGTGCATAAAGTATGATATGTAATCATTCAACCCCAAAACGTACCCTATTGGTTTCGTCTACGCATTTGGTTTGGATTTTGTTTGGGTGATATGTTCTATATTTGATTTAAGTTCATGTTTACTTGACACATAAATTAATTCTTAGTAATTTAAGTAGATCGCACATGACTCAAAATCATATCACAACAAGATAAGGTATGGCAAGGTTGCTTTTAGTTATAACAGCTATTGCTTTATGGTTATATGGACATGGTATGAATACTAGTGGTTTGGCCAAGTATAACTCTACCTAGATACTAATGAGTTACCAACAATGTTTGATTCAACTAGGTTATAATTGAAGAGGTAAGGTTATGTAACTAGAGCTGGTATTAGATTCTAGTATAAAAGGTTTCGGTGTTACTGAAGAGTAATACTTGAGTTTATAACTTCTTGGTTCTAAGATATTAAGGTTTAGTTTTTGGCTTCTAAGTATAGGATAGGTATATGGATTAGCTCTAAGGTTCTTAGGTAAAGATTCTACTATATGAATAATACATGGTTAAGGTTATGTAATCATCAACTCTCAAGGTGAATTAATGATATTAAAACTTTATTGTAAGTCTTTGCCCTGGGTATGGATTTGTAAGAAGTATTATTCATTCAAACTTCACTTATAAACTTTGTTCATGGGTTTAGATAGATAGTAGATGTGTTTTAAAGGTCAAGTATTAGAAGTTATCCTTTGAGAGGATAATTTTATTAAGTTGTAATAACTTAAGTTGTTTAATCTAGTTATAAGGTCATGATAACTTTAAAAAGAATGACAACTTGAACAATACAAGTACCACACAATTTTTGCTATGACCTTTTAGCTAATTTCTAAATATCAAGGTTTTAAATGCAAATGTCAAACATGTTAGAAATCTGATTTGTGATCTTTACTTATTATTATCTATTTTTCTAGGACCTTTAAGTAATACAATTGAATTTAAAATTCGCTTTTAAATTTTTGTTTTTTGATTTTTTAATAATAAATTACTATTATTTTAACTTTAATACTCCCTCCATCCAGAAATAACCGACTTGGGTTTATCTAGGTTTGAATGTATCTAGACGTATTTTAGTGTACAAATACATTCGAATTTAGACAAACTCAAGTCAGTTATATCTTGACGGAGGGAGTACTTCTTTTTCAAGGATTTTTTGAAATTGGAATATCACTTACATTTATGTTTATCTATGTCAATAAGATTTTTAAAGTGTTTATAATTGAATTTTATTTATTTTAAGTCTTTTACGTCTTAATCTTAATTAGGTGAAGAACTTTACTAACAATGTATATGATTTGGGTTCATCGAGGCATGATCATTTGAGTTGAAAAACATTTTTAGTAGATTTTATTCAAGTTGTTAGATCTATTTAACGCAATGCAAATGGGTTTAGTTTCATAGGATTCCACTTATTTATTAAGTTATGATTTTATAAAATGCATGGCTATTATGCACTTTAAACCATATAGTCTTATATTCTTGATTATCATAGTATCATTTAGATGTGTAAAATATAGTCTAGATTAAGTAGACTTATTAATGTGTTGAATCTTGGTGATTTTTTATGTGTTGATATGATCCAAATTTTTGACTGTGTTCTTGAGGTTCTTGGTGTTCTCGGGTGTTATTAGGTGTGTTCTTGATGATCACAAGATTATCCACTTATATTGGATATTATATGGATCAAATGGATGAACTAAGAGATGATTTTGGTGCTTGTGTTGTGTGTAGATGATATAAATATGCATTTCTAGAAACAATTGTGTTGTTACCTAGATTTTCTTGATAAGCTATGCAAATCACTCTCCTCACCCCTCACTAAATATTCCCTATATCTACTAATCTACTACTATTTGATCCTAGAGACTAGACTATAACCTTTGTAGATTCCAAAATATGCCTGATGAAGGTCTTTGGTAGTCCTTCTTTTCCAGCTCCTGGCTATTCTAGCTTGATATTGCTGCTAGATCTCGCTCTCTCTCAATGAGTGCGCGGAGAAGTGTTTGTGTTCTACTCTCACTCATCCTCTAGCCTGAGTGTGATTCTTATGATCTTGGATCAAGGAGTTCTGAGAAGTATGTGAGGTATTATTGTAAGGGTTCCATAGCAGAAAACAATAATTTTCCTACGTTGGAACCGCCTAATACTTGCAAGATCTATCTATGTAGTAATGCAGTAACGGCCGAGCGTATAGAATACATACCCTTGTAGACCATACGCGGTTAACATTCCGCGGGGAATGTGGTTGAAGTAGTCGAACCCGTAGCTGACCTCAAGGTCGCAAAGCTCCTCGCAGGCCACCCCTTGCTCCTTCTTCATCATGCAGCAGCTCCGGCCCAGGACATCCAAGGTGCCTCAAGTGAGGCCCCTCGTGGTTTCGTAAACATACGGTGTATGATGACGACCTCCGGCTCCTTGATCCCTGCCAGGAGTGCGGAAGTAGATCTCCGGCTTGGAATCCCTACAGCGCAACGACGTGTTGCAGGTGCGGTGTCTCTTGCTCGGACAGTCCTTACTTGGGACCGTGCCAACGCATAGAGACAGGAGAGAGAGCGGGAAGGAAAACTTCAACCAAAGGACTTCTCCAAATATTGGTGTGTCTATTCCCACCCATGGGCACCCCTTTATATAGGGGGAGGGGGTGTGCCCTCCCCTTTGGGTTTCCCATGTGGGACTAAACAAGGGAGAGAGGGGGAGGCGCGTGGGCCTCATGGGCCAGTCGGCCAAGGGTGGGCCCTACCCCGTGCACAGCCCTAGGATGGCCGGGTGGGCCCCTTAAGGCTCTTGGGCCTTGGCCCTTGGCCCTTCCCTCATTCGGTTTTCCCTCATGGGCCCTTTTTCCCTAGGAAGTTTGGCCCATTAGTGGAATAACTCTTAAAATTAGAATTTAATATTATATTTAATATTAATTACATTAATTAACATATAAATACATGTTACAAAATCCAACTTGACCCGAAACACCTTTCAGTTCCCTTTCGATTTCCCCCGAACGACTTCGGAACTTTCCCGGAAAAATTCCGGTTCTCTCACGGAACTTTTCCGGTTTCCTTTTCTCTTTCATATGGTGATTCCAACTTACAGAGTATCTCTAGCTCATCATACCCTTAAGTGTATTTCCCCACGGCTCGGGAATGGCACATACATGATCTCCATCAATGATCAATAGCGGGATCGAGATGCCCATAATGACCCGTGTGCATTCCATGATGATAATATCGTTTGAACCGTAAACAGTCGTTTCCCATTCCCTTTGCCACTTGATACCTAGTTCATCCGAGATTTGATCTATGGTATCTCCATACCTTCGTTCGATCTCATCACCAACGAACTTGTTTTCTCGTTTCCGTGTCGTTGCATTCTGTGACCCAGTCACACGCTTGTAAGCTTCGTTAATACAACGTCACCGAGATGGCCACTAATGTATATGTTCGTTACATGGATGGGAAAATCCTGGTCATGATATGTACTCCTCTACACGCCCCTTTCGGAAACCTAAGTGGCACCTTTTCGATCACCCAGTCACGGAGTGATACTTGATAACCATCTAAGCTCCCTCTAGAACGGTGATTTGCATTACCTCACAGTCTAAGGATCAGGTCACGAGGTTTTCTTAGTTTATCATTAATGGTGAACTTTATAACTAGATCTCATTAATATACAACTGGTTGGGTTGTTTATCTATCACATCATTCAACTAATGATGTCACCTCATTGTCAATTGGCATCAATGCCCGTGATCTCGAAACCCTAGATCATCCTCATGACCAATGAACTAGTTCGCTAGAGGCAACTAGAGACTTGGTTTATTTACATAGCACACGTGTATTAACGTTTCGTATTAATACATTTATAGCACAATATGAAACTATTATGAACTAATTGAGATATGACAATAAAAACCTATTTATTATTTGCCTCTAGGGCATATCTCCTTCATTCTCCCACTTGCACTAGAGTACAAATAATCTAGCTCGCATTTTACTCATCATAAACCATATCACATATGCATTTATTGGTCATGCATGCTTATGGAAAACATCATGTCCATGTTCTGTTTTACCAGATCATTATGTCTTTGCAAATCGTTAATGTCTTCCTAACTTTGACATTCATACCATTATCTCATAATGGGTTGAAGTATTCGTCTAGCGACAAAGTGAGACTTTGTTTCTAGTGTTTAAAATGAAGGTTGTTTTCACTGTTGTCATCTAAACTTCGAAACACACTTTGCAATACTTTGTGTATATACGACAGTTATGGCAGCAGAACAAGGCCGGTTTCCAGGAGCCTACAGTGACTTTAGATCAACCTCAAGGGCTTTTTCATGGGCACTATGTCCTGGGACACATCATTCTACGTTAAAAGTAAACTAGCCCCACCATAAAAATATACATCACATTAGATGGAACCTTTGTACTTCTATATCTATGTAGATCCCACTGCATGAAATGCAACTATGCCACTTACTAAGCTTCTTACCATTTAAGTACAAACTTTATTCGGGTTCAGTGATTAACTCAAGAATCACTTCAAGACATGTCCTTACAGTTAAGAGCTTGTCCTTCCAACTAGAACTTCGGGTCACATTACGTCGAGTATACAATATGGTTGTATGGAAGAACCTATGTCTGAGGCATAGGAGATGTGACACATCTCTTTCTTTCTTTTAACCATAGTTGTAATACTAACTCGATGCTTCATATTATAAGAACTTCTTTCTTACCTTGTTCCATTCTGAACTTCTTCAGAATCTTGCTTAGGACATTCTGAACATCTTCAGAATCAAGTCCAAGAAGCATTCGACTATGATGTTTATTAAACTTACCAATCTATCAAAATAGATCTCATTGTTTAATAACTTCAACTTCATCCCAATTTATCTACTTAAATGTTATTAACACCAATCACATCATTCACATATGTCGTCCACATATCCTAGAATGATTTCATGCTCCCACTCAGATATGGCATCCATATTTGAGATCCAGGAATTTCACTTAGCTCCTACTCAAAATATGTCTACTACATATTAAGATTTGGCCAAGCTACTTAGCTCCCACTCAAATATTGTCCCTTACATATTAAAATTTGGGCAAGCTAATTAGCTCCCACTCAAATGCAGGTCCTCTCGATAAACTTTGGACATTCCAAAATTCTTTGATCATCATCAAATTGAGAATTCTAGCTACGAGATTCCAATATCCATATATTGCTGGTGTAAATCCAATAGACTCAAGCATCGCTACATTGTAGTCAACTCCTCGAATTTGTCCATACTTTGTGACAAATCGAGCTTTACGTCTTCATTAAGTTTCATTTCCATCTTACGACTTTTAAGTCATTCAGAAATATCAAGTAAACTTCTTTACTTAATAAGATCAAGTAACATATTACTTTGCAATCTTAAATGTAACTTAATATAGGATTTTATGACTCCTAGTCATTTCTCATACTTAGGTCCATCACGCTTCTTTGTAGTTCGTAGGTATGTCTTGTTCAAATAACATGACAAGTGAATCAATTATACAATTCCGCAAACTTGCAGAATATATCATTGAATCATATTTTGTTAGTAAAAGTATTCGCTGAAACTTTATGATCGTTATCAATAGTTTCTCCTCTATTTGTAGAGTTCGATTTCACGAAAAAAATTCCGTTGCGCCACTCAACAATCAGGAGGTAAGGTTAAATCCCTTGTTTTGAACTTTTACTTTCTTCCACCTATATCTTCATCAAGACACATCAACTTTGGACAACAACAGGTTTGCCCCTTGTGGAACATGTATTCATAGTTGCCTAAGAATACGCTACAAAGACTTGTTTATTCGCCACGATTTTGAATTATTGAAACCTCTAGAAACTCGAACATGCCATAACTCTTATGGTGTTGTTTCCACGAATCTTTAGATGTTCCGTTGTATTTCAACCGAGTGTTTTGCTCATTTCGATCTCTAACTCTAAATGATAACTATAACCCTGATAAGAGATAATATTATACCATATGTATCTAATACATAATGATTATGATATTTTGACATTTCAATACACTTTGAATTTGCCCTATTATCATAATTTGTGAAACCTCTTTCACATGTCCTTTTATGCCAAAATTAACTTAAATACCTTAGTCATGTCGATCAAATCGAAGAGACTTTTGTATTCTTGTTAATTCAATATCCTCCTTCATTTTGAAATCTTTTGAAGAATTCAAAATTGTTTCAAACTTATGTTTCATTAAGTAAATACGCCTATTTACTTAAGTCCACAATTAAGTAATGATTTCCACTATCTTGTTGAAAATACGATACATCACCATGTATAAGATTCAACATTTCTTCGCATATCACTGTTTTACCAGAATGCGGAGTTTTAGTCATTCTGCCCAATGAGGCATGGTTTTGCAAAGTCTCTAGATTAAGACTCTAAGACCCCGATCTTCATTTATAATGAAGAACATGCAATAACTAAAATGACTTAAACTATTGTGCCATATCATAATTAAACTTTGGATATCTTTTAGCATTCTAATCCTTTATAAATGCTTAAACAATTACCATTAACATAGTGATGAGAATAACTCATTTATAATCGTAATGTGACCATAAAGGTATTATTCATAAGAACAGTACAACTGGCTTGTAACTTATTCATATGAACAATTGTCTTGCTAAAAGCAAGACACACAAATAAAGATTACAAAATTATATTCAAGTCCCCTAATCCAAATGATAATCTTTGAGGAAAGGGATGATGTCAGCCACAAACTGTTTTGCTTGCCGTCATCATGCCACATTGCCTCAATTCCAGCAATTCTCAAGCAGACCATCCTGTTTTCACAAAACGGGACAAGTATCCAATACTTATATAAACTGCAACGAGTTTTGCAAGAATTACATTTATAACTTTGTATATCTAACATATACCATTTTTCATTCATGTACCTCCATTGCAATCAAGCCCTTCCGAGAGTTCATAACTCTAATGCAAGGTTGCTAAGTGTTTCTCCAAATATTCTCTTTTTCATGCATCATGGAAGAAAACTCATCCAACGGCTCATACTTTATGTGCCTGATCTTGCAGAATACAAGATTGTAATCCAACTCTCCATCGAATGGAGAATGGCTTATTGGATGATTATAGAGAACACACAAACATTGCGGAGTCATCGAATTATCTCCTAATGGTCATTGTATCAAGAAGAGAAGATCACCTTTTACGAGGATATCCCTCAGGCGTGGGTATTAATCTATGAAGTTGGACCCTTTTGCTAAGTTCCATATCAAGCAATAAATTTCCCATGGTCGCAAAGGACCTCAATGGGATAGGCTATGATCTACTAAGATATTTGCAAATAGACATCTAGACTAAGTTCATGATATGAGTTCAATCCTAACTGAGCTCGCACTAAAATTGTCATCCCCTGGACAATTTTAGTGATCACATGATCCCAATCCTTTGCACCTGCCCCGATCGTCACGGCCATCAGTGCAGCATCAAAGGTAGACATTCCCTAATGTCAATCACATCAACCATGTGACTCATGCTTGACCTTTCGGTCTCTTGTGTTCCGAGGCCATGTCTACACATGCTAGGCTCGCCAAATCTAACTTGTGTGTATTCGCTATGCAACATGGCTTACACCCATTGTATGCGGATGTAGATATGTCTAGCCCCCGATCGTCACGGCCGGCTTCATAACGACAAACTTTCTTGGTGGTGCACACACAAGGGGAACACTATCATTGGAATTATATAGGGATTATCTTATTTGGTACCGTTGAGTATCTAATACTAGCACATAATAAGATATAAAATAGGTATCAACATCACATGTATATTTGTGATATGATATGGTCCTTTTCCTTGCGCCATGATCTCCATCGAGCGCTCCGGCATGATCTCCATCTTGCCCTTGGTTTGACGCCAAGTCCACGACGCCACCACCCGGTCGTCCATCGGAATGATGGTTATTACTACTTAACTTAGTAACATAAAAGTAAACTACTTTACCTTCATAACGACCAATACCATATCATAACACAAGCCCTCCTGCAAAATAAAGTTAGACGCATCTACTTTATCTTTTGCAAGTTTTACGTGGTTGTTAGGGCTTTCACAATAGAACCGTTTCTAATCTACGAACTTTCCAACCACAACATGGATCCAACAATTGTCTCTACTACACCCTTTTCGGGCCCCTCCGTTGTAAATGCTATATCAACTATTGAATGAGAGACAGACACCCGCTAGCCACTTATACGGTACACGCCGTATGTTGAGCGTGGAACCAGTCTCGCGTACGAATACGCGTAAGGTCGGTTCGGGCCGCTTCATCAAACAATACCATGATATAAACAAGTACACGTTATAGGGTAACAACTAAGGGATCAATGCCCGCACAATACTTGTGCATACTAGCCGTACAGCACTCCTACGCATAGATCGGCTCTGATACCACTGTAAGGGTTCCGCAGCAGAAAACAATAATTTCCTACGTTGAGAACCGCCTAATACTGCCAAGATCTATCTATGTAGTAATGCGGTAACGGCCGAGCGTATAGAATACATACCCTTGTAGACCATACGCGGTTAACGTTCCGCGGGGAACGTGGTTGAAGTAGTCGAACCCGTAGCCGACCTGAAGGTCAGGAAGCTCCTCGCAGGTCACCCCTTGCTCCTTCTTCATCGTGCAGGAGCTCCGGCTCACGACATCCAAGGTGCCTCAAGTGAGGCCCCTCGTGGTTTCGTACATATACGGTGTACGATGACGACCTCCGGCTCCTTGATCCCTACCAGGAGTGTGGAAGTAGATCTCTGGCTTGGAATCCCTGCAGCGCAATGGCGTGCTGCAGGTGCGGTGTCTCTTGCTCGGATAGTCCTTACTTGGGACCATGCCAACGCATAGAGACATGAGAGAGAGAGAGGGAAGGAGAAAGTCAACGAAAGGACTTCTCCAAATATTGGTGTGTATTACCAACTTCTAGAGGATCTCTAGCTCATCATACCCTTAAGTGTATTTCCCCACGGCTCGGGAATGGCACATACATGATCTCCATCAATGATCAATAGCGGGACCGGGATGCCCAAAATGACCCATGTTGATTCCATGATGATAATGTCGTTTGAACCGTAAATAGTCGTTTCCCATTCCCTTTGCCACTTGATACCTAGTTCATCCGAGATTTTATCTACGGTATCTCCATACCTTCGTTCGATCTCGTTACCGATGAACTTGTTTTCTCGTTTCTGTGTCGTTGCATTCCGTGACCCAGTCACACGCCGCAAGCTTCGTTAATGCAACGTCACCGAGATGGCCACTAATGTATCTGTCCGTTACATGGATGGGCAAATCCTGGTCTTGATATGTACTCCTCTACACGTCCCTTTAGGAAACCTGAGTGGCACCTTTTCGATCACCCAGTCACGGAGTGATACTTGATAACCATCTAAGCTCCCTCCAGAACGGTGATTTGCATTACCTCACAGTCTAAGGATCAGGTCGAGAGGTTTCCTTAGTTTATCATTACTGGTGAACTTTGTAACTAGATCTCATTAAGGTACAACTGGTTGGGTTGTTTGTCTATCACATCATTCAACTAATGATATGACCTCATTGTCAATATGCATAAATGCCCATGATCTCGAAACCCTAGATCATCCTCATGACCAATGAACTAGTTCGCTAGAGGCAACTAGAGACTTGGTTTGTTTACATACCACACGTGTATTAACGTTTCGTATTAATACAGTTATAGCACAATATGAAACTATTATGAACTAATTGAGATATCACAATAAAAACCTATTTATTATTTGCCTCTAGGACATATCTCCTTCGATTATCCCATATTTATAGTGTTCTGGGATCACCTCGGTAGTGACACCACACTATTTTTTAGTTTGGATCCATATTTGGATTCATGGCAAGGGGTGACACCTCAAGTGGTGACTCTTGTTTTGCATGGATAAGTGTCAAGCTATCATGAGACACCTTGGTGGCCAAGTTCCTTAAGGATTAAGTTACTTAGGAGCTAAGGTTGCTAGGTGGCACTATTTAGGAATTTATTTTTGATCTTGATAAGTGGGATTTGTCACTAAATGGGCCTTCAGATGAATTGGCATGTGGGCCTTAATTATTTAGGTATGGACCACTAATACAATTGGGCTTATTTGCATAATAAAGTTAAAACTTAAGATGCAATCGTGGTTGATTAGTTTAAATAAGTTGTGTTAACTTTTAAAAAAAATAGATTTAGAGTTGATTTGAGTTCTCTAGAATATTGAAATTCCTTTATAGGAACTTAGAGGATATAATCTTAGCGAAAAATAATTTGTATAAGAAATATCTGAATCCTTTGAAATGGATCTCTAATTCAAAACAAATATTTTAAACTCCAATGGATATCCATAGGACTTTATATCTTATCCTTTTATTTCATAGCTTATAAAAGATTTCCAAGTCTTCTATTAGCATAGAATTTTATAATAACAACTAGCATTTGAATTTGAGAGAAATCTCAAATGGACCCCTTTGTGTTCAAAAGTACTTTATAAGATCTTTAAATACTCCACTTTGAGTTAAGATACTTTACAAATAATTTTAAGGATATATCAATTCTAGTTGAAAGAATGAGTAGTCGTTCCTATGATTCAATTATAAGAAAAACTTTTGGTTTCGTCATAGATGAAAATAAATGACCTTGGTTAATCAACAATTGACAAGGTTTTGATTTATACTTGTCAAGGTAAAGATATTGATGAGACCTTCAAATGAAAATTTAGTTCCAAAGAAAATTTGGAACCCTTATAATTTCCTTGGTTTTGTATACACTTAAAAGTGTACAAAGATAGTATGAGTTTGAGTTGACACATGGATAAATCGAATTTTTCATAAGATACACTTGTATAAATAGGAATACAAGATTAGAGATAGTTATACTGGACTATGGCTTTGATCATATGGAAAGGTCCAAATGATGATCAAATAGATAATATTCAGTGATCCTTAGGTTTACTTTAGCTAAAGTGTTGTACCCTAGATTACCTTAACATCACAAACAAGTGTAGTGTTGAACAATATCTAGAGATTGGATTATCACCATAGGATTACTCATAGAATTGATTCACAAAAGTGTGAGGTATTGTTCATCTCAATACAATTCTTGAGTTTATGGTTTTAGTATTTAGTATTTTAGTATATGTTTGGTTCTAATCATAAGATTATTTCATTAATTGTTTTTGGTGGAGACGAGTCACATCTATGCATGCAAACATAGTATTGACTTTCTCTCTTGAATTACCATGGCACATTTTTCAGGTACGTGCTCTGGCGAAGAATAGATTATACTTCATCCACTTAATGTCTCTCATCATTAAGTAGTAATTATACTCATCCAAAGAATGTTATGGATAAGATGGTTTATGAATGGAACTTTAGAGAATAGTCAAAGGTTTATCCATTGACTCGAATGAAATGGATTCCAGTTGAGATTCTCTACATAAAATTTTCTTCGTTTAAATACTTAGGATTCTAGATCTATGGTTATGGATTCCTCTGCTATATATATTAGGTATCTTTCTTCACTAGGTTCATTATCATGTCCTAAACATGATAATCTGGCTTATTAACTATCTACCTTTTATTGTCTAAAGGTTCTTATCCAATTTTACTTTGTTATAATACTATCTTATGATATGAATCTATATCTATACCTAATAATAAAAAAGCTAAGATTTCTCTCTTCGTCCGTGCAAGTACGCCTTCGTTCGTCCGTTTACGCGTCTTCGTATGTCGCGCGTGGTAATAAACCGATTTGTTTTTCTTTCTTCCGTCTCCTTGCACGGTCTTATCCCCTCTGCAGTCGAGCTCCAGCTGTGAGCCACCCTGTAGGCAGTGGCGGATCTATAGGGTATGCCGGGTATACCGAGGCATACCCTGCAGTCCAGCCATACGAGCGTATAGTACCGGGACAAAAAAGATCCAATGGATCGTTGCAAAACTGTTTAGCTCAGACGTGCGTCTGGTACGTACGTGCGGCCTTCTAAGAGAAAAAGGAACAAAATTACAAGTTACAACTTCTCGCCTATTCTACCGGTCCTCGTGTAGTGTAGCGATCCAATCTGAGACGCGCTGCCGTCGCTGAGTAATTACGCGCCGACTCACTACCTAGCCGCCTTGATGCCACCGCATCTCGCTCGCCCAGCCAGGTTAGGAGCAGACTCGATCGGGACTACGGCGGCACACCGTGTGGTTTTGCGGACGTTGGCATGCTGCTCACCGCGAGGTTGAACATCAGTTCATGACTTCGTGCTTCCGTGTTCCTTAGCCACCGTCAGTCCACGACCATGAAACCAGAATAACCAGCAACCGCAAGCCACATCGGTGCGGAGGTATTATTCAGGTAGGCGTTCTTTCTTAAGTTATTGATTCATATATCTATAAATCTTGGAATTAAATAATTAAAAAATACAAACATATATGATATATTTATGATTGTATATACTTTTTATTTCCATAAAGAGATTCAACCATACGAGTTTACTTGCCCGTGTGGTACATAGCCAATTGTCTATTGTTTTCTTTCAAAATTATCAGACTATTAACTTTTCATATGGTAATTTATGCAACCTTCTAATTTTATAATTCGGTTGCATATTATTTGTTGTTTCGATTACAACGCAAAATTTAAGACGGATATAGTAGCTGTTAATTCTTTTTTGGTACAGTATACCCATTGATAACATCCTAGATCCGCCACTGTAGCGTCCAGCGGTAGGGGAGGGTCTCCAATAGAAAGTAAGGATGGAGTTTTACATGAGGGGATAGTTGGGAGGCGTTGCAGAGGAAGGCTTGATGGGGATATCCAGCAAGGTTGCAAGGGAGGGGATTTGAGACTATGGACAATGACGGGAGGGGGACGAACCATATTTTTGGAGGAAAAAAGACGCAACCCACCGACAAGCTGGTCCTGCGGGGTAGTTTTTTTTACAGACTCTAGATTTTAGGCAAAATCGGTATATAAAATTGTCCAAAGTAATTTAGAGGCCAATTTTCTCATGGTGCTCGCGACTCTGACTGTGGCGAGACAATGCGAGCATTTGCCATCTTTGTATAATATTAAAATGGTTCAAACCTTACCATCGGTTAACCATTCATAACCCTATTAACCTAATGGTTAATGCATTTTACCATTCATATAAAATGGTTCAAAAGGTTTGAGACCATATCATAAATGGTTAACCAAATTCCATCGTTACACGGAAAGAAGACCGGAGAGAGCACCAGAGATTAAAAGGCAAACGAAAAGAATTGAGAGAATGGGACCCAAAAAATTGGATAGCCTCCTTGCACCAGCGACGAGGGCACCAACGGTAGCAACATCCACATGGACGCCGAGAGCAGCCATCGGGACTTCTAGCGTGTGAATGTTGCTCCCTTCTAATGCAATGTCATTAGAGATGGAGTTTCACTGCGTAAGCGAAACATTTGAGGCGTACACTTTGTGGAAAAACAAGAGAACTACTTGCAGCCTCATGGTACATACTAGACTTTCCTGCACAAACTTGTATAAGATGTTCAGTTATCGAAAACACGTGCACTTTAAAGTTGTCGGCACAATACGCGTGATAATTACAGAAGCTTTTTTTTAAGAATCTCTTGCATAAGATTCTTGGCCAACACCATAGCTAGCTCATGAAAATAGGTTGAATATTAATATTATCCTTAAATAAAATATATTGTAGTACTTCCTCCGATCCATATTACTTGTCGCAGAAATGGATGTATCTGTTAGCTTTACGACAATCAAATAACGAAGAATGATAAAGGAATCACAGCAAGGGGACATAGATTTAACGTGGAAAAACCTCTCCAACAAAGAGAGAAAAAAACCACGGGCGCCAGCCAGCGAAAGTTCACTATAACGGAGAGTGTTTACACAATGCCGGGGATTTCACAGATGCGACTTCTCCCAGCCGGCGGCTTACAAGAGGTTTATATAACGGTGAAAACCTAGGTCTTCGAAACAGTTATACCAACTAAGCTTGAGCATAACTCAAACTTAGCAACAGGAACAGACTTTGTAATCATATCAGCAGGGTTATCATGAGTGCTTATCTTGCATACCTTTAGTGTACCTTGTGCAACAATGTCTCGAACATAATGGTACTTGATATCAATGTGCTTTGTTCTCTCATGGAACATCTGATCCTTAGGAATGTAAATAACACTTTGACTGTCACATAACAGGTTAATGTAAGAATCATACTGACAAAGCTCAGCATACAAACCTTTCAACCAAATAGACCCTTTGCAAGCTTCAGCAACAAGCATATATTCTGCTTCGGTTGTAGATAAAGCAACAACTGGTTGCAGCGTTGCCTTCAAACTCACGACAGATCCTCCTACCATGAACACATAGCCTGTGAGGGACCTCCTCTTATCCAAGTCGGCAGCAAAATCTGAATCCACATAGGCTGCGAGTCCCTCACCAGTCTTGCCAAACTTTAAGCAAGCATTCGATGTGACATGAAGGTACCTGAAAATCCACTGAACAACTTTCCAATATTCTTTACCAGGATTATCCATGTAACGACTCACCAAAATCATAGCATAAGATAAATCAGGGCGAGAACAAACCATAGCATACATCAAGGAACCAACAACACTAGAATAAGGAACTCGAGACATGTACTCAGTATCTTCATCAGAACTAGGACATTGCAATGCTGACAATTTAAAGTGAGAAGCAACAGGAGTACTAACTGACTTTGCATCATGCATATTAAAACATTGAAAAACTTTCTCAACGTAACTTTGCTAACTAAGAAACAACAACCTAGATTTTATGTCCCGTTTAATTTGCATACATAGGATTTTCTTAGCAGCACCAAGATCTTTCATCTCAAATTCACTACTTAGGTGTGCCTTCAAAGTAGTGATTTCTTTCATGCTCTTGGCAGCAATTAACATATCATCAACATATAACAGCAAGTAAATAGGTGATCCATCAACAAACTTAATATAAACACAGCTATCAAACTAAGATCTCTTAAAACCTTGTGAGATCATAAATCAATCAAAGCTTTTGTACCACTGTCTTGGAGATTGCTTCAAACCATAAAACGACCTCTTCAATTTGCACACAAAATCCTCTTTTCCAGAAACTATGAACCCTTCAGGTTGGTCCATGTAAATCTCCTCCTCCAGTTCACCATGCAGAAAAGCAGTCTTTACATCTAGCTGCTCAAGCTCAAGATCATGCATAGCAACAATACCAAAGAAAGCACGAATAGAATTATGCTTCACAACCGAAGAGAAAACATTATTATAATCAATACCTGGAATCTGGCTGAAACCTTTTGCTACTAACCTTGCCTTAAACCTTGGAGGCTCATTAGGATACAAACCTTCCTTTCTCTTGTATATCCACTTACATCGGACGACCTTCTTCTGTTTAGGCAAGTGCACAACTTCCCATGTGCCATTCTTATCAAGCGATTGCATCTCTTCTTGCATAGAAGAAACCCACTACTCGCGGTTAACGGATGCAACAGCCTCATTGTATGTAGCAGGTTCAGTATCATGCTCCACCTGTTCAGCACAACTCAGAGCATAATGAACAAGATTACACTCTTCAATTAAACGACAAGGTGGAACTATGTTACGCCTAGATCTATCAGCAGCAATAGATTCATGTGGCTGCTGCAAAACAGTAGGTGAGTGTTGAACAACATCATCATCAATATTTTCCTCATGAGTATCATCAATAACAACATTATTATCAACAGTTTTCTGTAGGTGCTCCACCTACACACTAACTCCCTCATCTCCAATAGCAACATGAGAGGGATTTGATGGCAAGCTGTCATGATACATAACGGATTCATTGAAAACAATATTCCTACTCAACAAAATCTTTTTAGTTTCAGGATTTTATAGTTTATATGCCTTAACTCCTGAACCATAACCAAGGAACATGCACTTAACAGCTCTAGGCTCTAACTTTCCATTATCAACGTGAGCATAAGGAGTGCAACCAAAAACTCTCAACTATGAATAATTAGCAGGCGAACCTGACCATATCTCAATAGGAGTTTTCTTCTCAAGTGGAATAGAAGGTGACCTGTTGATGAGGTAGCACGCCGTGTTGGCTGCTTTAGCCCAGAAACATCTATACATACCTGCATTGGACAACATACAGCGAGCCCTCGAGATGATGATTCTGTTCATGCACTCAGCCACGCCATTCTGCTGAAGAGTGTAAGGGATGGTGTGGTGCCTGATCATACCATCATTACTGTAAAACTCCTCAAACTCATTAGAATAGAATTCCATACCATTGTCAGTACGTACTACCTTTACCTTCTTTTCAGTTTGTTTTTCTACCATAACTTTTCACTTCTTAAAAGCATCAAAAATATTAGATTTATGTTTCAGAAAATATGGCCACATTTTTCTTGAGTAGTCATCAATAATAGTAAGCATGTAATTAGCACCACCAATAGATTTCTTACCGGAAGACCCCCATACATCAGCATGCACATAATCTAAAATGCCTTTGGTGGTATGAACGAAAGTATTGAATTTAACTCTTTTATGCTTAGCAAAAATGCAGTGCTCACATAACTCAAACTTACCTAAGTTACAACCATCAATAAGTTCTCTCTTAACCAACTTTGCCATGGCATGGTCGCTCATATGCCCAAGACGCATATGCCACAAATTTGTTTTACCACAATCATCAGAATCATTAGAAGTAACAACAACATCAACATCAGGCAAAGTGCTTCCTCTAAGAACATATAACTTAGCAGAATTCATATCACCTATCATGTGAATAAGAGAATCTTTTGATACCTTCAACAACCTACGCCCACCGGCGTACTTGTATCCATCAACGTCCATGGTACTCAGGGAGATCAGATTTCTGGCCATGCTTGGAATGTGCTTCACCTTATTCAACGTACACGTCACACCATCATGTGTCCTGATCTTAACAGATCCAACTCCGACAATATGGCATGGGTTGTCGTTCCCCACACATACAAAATCTTCAGTCTGCACAGACTCATATGAACTAAACCAATCTTTGTTATAACAAATATGAAACGAACATGCAGTATCAAGTATCCATTCATCATCACGAGAAGCACAAGTAGCAAAAACGGCTAAACATTCACTGTCCAAACTATCACCAGAATCAACAACAGCCTTACCATTACCTTGATCCTTATCTTTCGGTTGCTATGTTCCGTTTCTTTTCTCCTTATTCTGTAGCTTCCAACAATCATCAATAACATGATTAGATTTCTTATAATACTTGCAGAACTTGTCCTTTCCTTTGGACTTCGAACGACTTCTGCCATCTTTTCTCTTATCTCGGTTGCCATAGTTGTTAGATCTCTGCTCGGTCCTGCCACGAACCTGCAGAGCTTCAGCCTTGGATGACGCCCCATCTGCCTGCACCATAGTTTTCATCTTATCTCATTGTTTGAGGGCCTCTTGTACTTCATCAAGGGTTATTTTATCACGGCTCAACAATATTGTATCACGAAAGTGTATATAAGAATAGGCAGCGAGCATAAGAGTAATAGAGCTAAATTCTCATCATCATATTTTACTTCCATAGATTGCAAATCAGAAACAATCTCTCTGAAAAGAGATAAGTGATTCATTACCGATCCACCTTCCTATAATCTATGCAAGAACAACTTCATCTTCACATACATCTTACTGGTTAGATCCTTTGACATGCAGATCGATTCCAGTTTCAACTAAAGAGCAGCAGCAGATTTCTCTGCCAAAACTTACTGCAAAATATTATTGGACATATGAAGTTGTCATAGACAAAGCCATACGGTCCTTCCGCTTATCTTCATTAGACCAGCTCTTAGCATCATCTTTCCCGAATCCTTCCAGCGCTTCATCTAGATCTGAAGGTTGGGCGAGAATCGTCCGCATCTTCACCTGCCACAAGCCTCCGCATCGGCCCAAGCCTTCGACGACGGGCCTCGCTCTGTTCCGTTAGAAGTTGGCATTTACTTTGTAGAATTTGGATTAACATATAACAATATCTAGACATGGTTTAATGCTAAATATATCCAATCGTGTGACAATTAATATGGATAAGAGGTATTAGATTAAATAAATACAAATTATTAAAAGGTATAAAAAGTAGATTAGGTAATAAGAACAAAATAATGTTTAGAGAAAGGGGTGAGTTTGAGGCTAAAATGACGCAGGTTGATCGATTTTCGGACAAAATTTGGGTCGCATCGATACTTTCTCCCCAAAAGTTTTAGGCTGCGAGGGGACCTTTAGAGCTAAATTGTTCTGATTTGTAGCGGTGAGTGGTGTCATCGGGAGGAAGAGATTGCAATATTTTACCTTTGATTATCCACACGAGTATTCTAAGCGACAAGTTCAACACGAGATCGTGTCATGCCTCAACACACCGACATAGGTACTGACCCCGTGAGATAAGGACATCTTCTACAACAGCGAAAGCACTTAGCAAGATACAATGGGTACCATGGTTACACGAAGTAATTAAATAATAAACCAATCTGTAGCAACGCACGGGCTTTGTGCTAGTCTATGCCTAATAATAAAATACGAAATATCTCTTGTTTGACCAACACTTTTTAAACTGTTTTACTCTCCCACCAAAGCATATATTACTTAATGCCACGGGTAAGTGAAAAACCGGTTTGATTTTTCCCCATTGTTTCGTCCGTCTCCTACCTCTTTCCCGATCGATTGCTGGCGTGGGTTTGCACGTCATGTGATTTGTTTCCTTCCGTTCAATCGCTGCATGTGGCTGGACCAATCAAGAGCACCCAACCATGTCCTAGCTGATCTCATGTAGGATTATTTTTGGTTTCCGTTCATATGTACCATTCGATTGGTCCTAGGTGAAGACGTGATGCCGACAATAAGTCCTGGAACACCAGAATATATATATATATGGCAATATATATCCACTAGTAAAAAAAAGCCTTTCGTTCGGGAGCACCGCAGAGCTTTGTTTCCGGTCGCGCCACGAACCGAGACTAATGCTAGCATTCGTCCCGGTTTGAGCGGCCGGAGCGTCACACGGGAGACGCGGGCATTCGTCCCGGTTCAAAAGGAAGCATTCATCCCACACAAACCGGGACCAAAGGTGTTGCGTTAGACACGTGGCCTGCCGCATAACTTTTGTCCTAGTTTGTGTTACAAACTGGGACGAATAATCTGCCTATAATAAATACGCCACCCTAGCCCACCCTTCCTCCTTTGTTTTTTCTGGGTGGAAGGTGTGAGATGTGTGTGCTAGTTTGTTTTTACCTATGCACATGAGGTGTTCGATGAAATGCTTGAGAAATGATACCCCTTGATTTCACACAAAACAAAACTGATATGAGGTGCCCGAGCCACACTTAAGCTTTCTCATCTTTCTTTCCTCCTCCATCGAGGTTAGCAACCTTATCATTTCATCTGTCATTGATACAATGCATGTGTCGATGTAAAGTGGTCATTTTACTATTCATGATGTTTTGTAGTGGTTTCTGATAAACTAAATTATATGATGCAGATGCACCGACGGGGATGAATGTACGGTGACCGACGCACTTCCGCGTACATCGAAGGCGTGGATAAATTTATCGATGTGGCTAAGGCAAACAAAGAGAATTGTGTTAAGCATTGTCCATGTGTTGACTGTCGGAACGTTAAGAAGTACTCTTCCTCGAAAATCCTTTACGGCCAACTGGTTCGGATAGGTTCGATGCCCAGCTATAATTGTTGGACCAACCACAGAGAAAGAGGGATTATGATGGAAGACAATGAAGAAAAAGAGGATGATGACAACTATCCTCCTATGTTCCCTGAATACTGTGATACTACAATGGAAGACAATGAAGAAAAAGAAGGTGAAGAATGGGCATCAGATGAGCCCGCCGATGATCTTGGTCGGGTCATTTCTGATGCAAAGTGAGTCTGTGAAATAGAAAATGAGAAGTTGAAGTTGGAGGGCATGTTGGAGGATCACAAAAAATTGTTGTACCCAAATTGCAAAGATGGCAGCACAAAGCTCGGTACCACACTGGAATTGCTGAAATAGAAGGTAGAGACTAGTTTATCTGACAAGGGATTTGAGAAGTTACTGAAAATAATGAAGCCGAAGCTTCCAAAGGATAATGAATTGCCCGATAGACATATGAACCAAAGAAGACTCTCTGTCCTCTAGAATTAGATGTGCAGAAGATACATGCATGCATTAATGACTACATCCTCTACCGTGGTGACGAGTACGAGAATTTAGATAAATACCTGGTATGCACTACACTACGGTATATGATCAAACGAGATGACCCTGGTGATGTTGAGGGCGATGAAGAGCCCCTAGAAAGAGGGTTCGTGCTAAGGTTATGTGGTATGCTCCTATAATACCATGGTTGAAACGCCTATTCAAAAACAAAGAGCACGCCAGGTTGTTGCGATGGCACAAAGAAGACCATAAGAAAGACAGGAAGTTGAGACACCCCGCTGATGGGTCGCAGTGGAGAAAAATCAAGAGAGACTTCCTGGACTTTACAGGTGATGCAATGAACTTATGGTTTGTTCTAAGTACAGATGGCATTGAAAGAGTATGAGTTTTGCGGAATATGATGGATATATCATTGAGCCTCATGAGCAAGTATATATATGCGTATAGGGGATTATCTTGGAGTACAAGTCAAGTTAGAATTATACGTAAACAGATCCTAACTCTATCTAAACTACCATAACAACCGTATATTCCTAATACTCTAACACTCCCCTGCAGTCGTAGAGGTACCATCGTGAACAACTGGAACATCGTGGACGGTCAGACTGGAGATAAACTAAAGTAGCATCCAGTAAGCTGACATCCCGCTGCTGTCTGAGCGGGAACGTCGTTGACGGTGTCGCATCGTGGTAGCTTGGACTGTAGAGGAATCTGGTGAGATACCCAGGCAAGGTGATAGCCCTTGTTCTGATGTCGAGGGAGCCGAGAGCCTGAGGCGGTGCCGAGGTCGGATAGCCGTTGTGAGGGGCATTGTGGTCGGTATCATGGTCGGGGATGCCGGTGTCGAGGTAACTTCATGTGAAGCCGCATGCGCATAGTGCATGAGGAGGATGACATAGACGCGTCGAGACAGTCGTCATGGGGCTGCGACAGCTTGTAGAGGGTCCGCGGGGTCTTGCTGAGGGTCCGTGGAGGCTTGCTGTGGTGCCACGATAGCTTGCCATGGGGTTTCGATACTGAAGTCGATGCAGTCCGAGCCGTTAAGGACGAGGTGCGGCCATAGTTTTGCCAGAACTAGGCACACGTTGGGGAAGAACACACACTCCGGTTTTGCCAGAACCGAGTATGCAAAGAAGAGCTTGTCGGTGACGCGGTCGAGGCATTCGTAGAGGAAGGTGTCAATGCCAAAGAAGACTTTGTCGAGGCCGACGAAGAAGAGGCGCCCATCCGAGATTGCCAGGCTCGAGGACACGTCGGGACGAAGGCATGCACCAGTGTTGTCAATACCGGGCACGCAAGGGCAGGGACGAAGACGTAGAAGGTGGCGAAACCAATGGCGGCCTAGAGTTGTTATGTTGGACGCCTAGATTGGCGTGGTGACGGTACTCGATGTAGGCAAAGAAGAATCCGACGTCACAAAGACCATGCACGGACGTAGATGACCTGCACCGTGGAGGTGGTCCGGAGATAGCCTCGGGCGTCGGCGCATAGGGACGGCGATGTAGACTACGTGCAGCGATGCTATGACCCGTTGGGGCGGCATAGCTGCAGGGCGCAAGTCGGTGCAATGGCAGGGAGACCACCAGCGACGTACACGCCAAGGAGGCGCGTTTGGAAGCTGGTAGCATGGACCAAAGGTGGTGGCACTGCGTCCCGAAGGGGTGACACAACGCCAACCCGTAGCTCGATTGGTGGTAGGCACGTGCTCGGGGATGTGCTTGGCATAGACGGGCGCGAGATCGGTTGATCACACCGACGGTGCACCGTATGCGTCATGGCATTGATGACGCATAGGTCAGAGTCTATGGCGTCATTGTCGTTGAAGTCTCGCACAATGATGGCGAAGACTATCCAAGGAGGATGGCCATATTAGCCTACCGAGGAAGGCGTAGCAGTCGGCCGAGGTGCGCGGCAACCTGCTGTGAGGCCACAACAACCTGCCAAGGCAAGCAGCAGAGGAGGCAGGCGCACATGCGCGGTGTAGATTGTCGACGCCGATGGTCGGAGTATAGGCGTGGTGATGATGATGGTGATGGGAAACTCAATACGATCTATGATCGGTAAACCAAAAAAGAAGACCAGACAAGTGACCGGTGGAGAGAAAAACCGATCTAGTAGATCGAAAAAGACTCACCAGGGCAGCCGATCATAGATCGGCCAACGAACCCTATGACAGACTACGTGGCCCCCGGTGGAGATCATGGAGATCGATCCCCCCGAGGGCGGCATGGCAGAAGCGTGCGGCTAGTGTTTGGACCGGTTAGGATGATACCATGAAAGAGTATGAGTTTAGCGGAATATGATGGATATATAATTGAGCCTCATGGGCGAGTATATATAGGCGTACAAGGGATTATCTTGGAGTACAAGTCAAGTTAGGATTGTACGTAAACAGATCCTAACGCTATCTAAACTACCATAACAACCATATATGCCTAATACTGTAATAGGCATGAATCCTTTTGGGGAGCAGAGCTGCACTCACAACACCTGGCCCGTTACTCTATGTATCTACAATCTTCCTCCTTGTTTGCGCATGAAGCGTAAGTTCATTATGATGTCAGCGATCATCCAAGTCCCGAAGCAACCCGGCAATGACATTCATGTGTAACTAAGGCCATTAGTTGAAGAACTCTTATAGTTGTGGGGAAAACCAAGTGTACGTGTGTGGGATGAGCACAAACAAGATCCATTTGATCTACGAGTGTTGCTTTTTGTAACCATCAATGATTGGCCTGCTCTTAGTAACCTTTTAGGACAGACAAGCAAGGTATACAAGGCATGCACGCACTGTTTAGATGAGACCAAAGCTACATTTTTGCATAAATGTAAGAAGGTTGTGTACCTAGGGAATCATCGATTTGTTCCTACAAATCATCCCTTAGGAAAGAAAGGCAAGCATTTCAAAGGTGAGGCATATAACTGGAAGAAGCCTGACCTCCCTACTTATGATGATGTATTTGGTATGGTCAAGGACATAGAAGTAATCTTTGGAAGGGGTTTTGACGGTCAATCTGTTCCAAATGATGTCTCTACCGGACACGCGCCCATGTGGAAGGAGAAATCTATATTTGGGAGCTACCCTATTGGAAATCCCTACGTGTCCGCTCTTCAATCGATGTGATGCACATGATGAAGAATCTTTGCATGAACCTGCTAGGCTTCCTGGGCGTGTATGGGAGACAAAAGATACACTAGAAGCACGGGAGGACCAACAACGTATGAAAGACCCAGAGAACATGCATCCATAGAACAAGACGGATAAAGGGCGTCACATAAGTCCCGCCAGCTATGCTCTTACCAAAGAAGAGAATAAAATATTTTTGAAGTCCTTTATAGTATCAAGGTGTCGTCTGGCTTCTCGTCCAATATAAAGGGGATAATAAATATGGCAGAGAAAAAAATTCCAAAACCTGAAGTCTCAGGACTCACGTGATTATGACGCAGTTTCTTCCGATTGCATTGAGGGGGCTTCTACCAGAAAATGAGTACCCATTGTGAAGCTAAGTGCATTCCTTAGTACAATATCTCAGAAGGTGATCAATCAAGATATTCTGATAAGGTTACATAAGGATGTGGTCCAATGTCTTGTTAGTTTTGAGTTGGTGTTCCCACCATCCTTCTTCAATATTATGACGCATCTCCTGGTTCACCTAGTCGAAGAGATTGCCATTCTTGTTCTTGTATTTCTACACAATATGTTCCTCTTTGAGAGGTTCAGGGGAGTCTTAAAGAAATATGTTCATAACCGTGCTAGGCCAGAAGGAAGCATCTCCAAGGGCTATGCAATAGAGGAGTTCACTGAGTTCTATGTTGACTTTATTCCTGACCTTAAGCCGATTGGTGTTCCTGATTCGTGGCACGAGGGGAGACTGAGTGGAAAAGGCACGCTAGGAAAGAAAGAAATGATATGTAGGGACGGGCAATCATTCACTCAAGCATACTACACCGTTCTACAAAATTCTACCTTTGTGGCTCCGTATATCGAGGTACATAAGAATATTGTACGCTCCACAAACCGGGGGAAGCCTGACTCCTGGATTTAAGATGAACACATGAAGACTTTCAGCAGTTGGTTGCAAACACATCTCATGAATGACACCACTATTGGATATCAGCTCTACTTTTTGGCTAGGTCACCATCTTCTACTATATATACTGAATTTCCAAGGGTACGAGATAAATGGGAATACATTTTACATGATCACCCAAGATAAATAGAGCACCAACCAAAACAGTGGTATCCGCTTTGATGCAACTGACGAGAATGGGCAAAAGGACACATAATATGGTTAAATATAGGAGATATGGGAACTTGACTATGGAGTTTATTTTAAGGTCCCTTTGTTTCGGTGCAAATGGGTATGCCTAAATGGAGTCGGGGTAAAGTTAGACCAGCGGTATGGAATAACAACAGTGGATCTCAACAATCTTGGTTACAGAAACGAACCATTCGTCCTAGCCAATGATGTGGCTGAGGTTTTCTATGTGAAGGACATGTCCTCCAGACCAAAAAAAGAAAAAATAAGCAATTGCATACATCACACGATGAGACAAAGCGTCACATAGTTCTTTCAGGGAAAAGAAACATCATGGGAGTCAAGGACAAGACAAACATGTCAGAAGATTATAATAAGTTCGATGTGAAGGGAATATGCCCGAGAGGCAATAATAAAGTGGTTATTATATTATTCCTTGTTTATGATAAATGTTTATTTTGCATGCTATAATTGTATTGATTTGAAACGTCAATACATGTGTGTTTAATAAACAAATAAAAGGTTCCTAGTTATGCCTCTCTTATAGCCTAGCTCATTTATTAACAAGATGATCAAGGTTTACTGATCATGGACATTGGATGTTGTTAATAACGAGGTCGCAACATTTATGAAATGATGTGATGAACATTCATCCGAAGTATAGCATTACGATCAAAGTCATTATGTTTATATTGCTATAACATCATACGAAGTAATCTTAGTCCTTAGACCATGAGATCATGTTAATTGCTAACATCGGAAGAGTGACTTGATAACATCAAACATCACACCGTAAAAGGGTGACTATAAAGGTGGGTTCAGATACTCCGAAGGTGTTATGTTGAGGCTCATGGATCAAGAGTGGTATTTTTACATCCCGATGACGGATAGATATACTATAGGCCCTCTCGGTGATATAACATTGAGAATAGCTTGCAAGCCAGTGATGTGATCACTAGAATGTTATATCACGGGAACAAGAAAAGAGTGCATCTCGGTAACGAGATCAAACTAGGTATTGAGACACCGATGATCGAATCTCGGACATGTAATATATCACGAGACAAAGGGATTTGGTTACGACGTTAAAGGTTCACACGATCACAAGATTCATTGTTGAATATGTGGGAGTCAGTACGGATCTCCAGGTCCCGCTACTGATTATTGATCGGAGAGGGGTCTCGATCATGTCTGCATTATTCGCGAACCGTAGGGTGACACACTTAAGGGATACCGACACCATTTGGAGCAAATATGTTTCAGATAAAGATTTAAGAAAGCGCTGGAATCATTTCGATGGAAACCGGAATTGTTTCGGGTGAAATTGCAGAAACTGGTTCTGCATGTGATATTGAAATGTTGCAGGGGTTTTATGTGAATGTTTGTTAATTAATGTACTTAACAAAATTCTGAATAAAATAAATAAAATAGTTCTATTTAATGAGAGCTTGCATTAAATTTGGTGGAAATTTAATGCACGTGTGGGTGGAATTTTGAGTGGAGGCTTTTTATGGGAGTGGGAGCTCCACCCACATGAATGTGGAAGAGGTGGGGGCACCACCATGGCTGCCATGCCATGGCCCTTGGGTTCCCCCCTCTTCCCTATAAAAGGCCCCCCCTCTCCTCCTCACAAGACACACCTCCTCGTGAAGGATCTCTCTCCCCCTCTAGTTATTCCCCATGGTCCCGAATTAGCGAGATACATGTTCCCGGTGGCTTTATCTAGAAAGGATTTGCTGCTTCCGCTGCTTTGCTGGAGCCAGGGATGGAGGCTGTTAGGGTACCAGATGTGTGTGTGATCACGGATGCACCGCTGCTTTGTGGTGCTGGACTTGGTGGTGCTGGACTTGTTGGAGCTGGATCTGATGGACGTGCTGGAGCTGGACCTGCTAGGACTTCCACACGATCTTGAGATCGGCAAGCGTACGACTATATCATCCACGAGTTCCAACTCGTTAACAAAGCTTTGTTGTCCTCGAGGGTAAGTTCTCTATGGATGTATAGCCACATGTTGCTTGTATCTGGTAGATGATAGATCTTGGCATATAGTTCTCATCGTAGGAATTTTGTTGTTTTCTATGCTGCAAACCCAACAGTGGTATCAGAGCCTGATCTATGCGTAGGTGCTTTGCACAGGGAGTACACATATGTTTATATGTCGGTGATGATGATCATGTTATTGCTTCTTTCATGTATTTTGGATATTGGTGGCATAGTGGGATGAATCGGCCCAGACCAACCTTACATGTCATCGCACATGAGACCGGTTCCACGATTGACATGCAACTAGTTTTGCATAAGTGGCTGTCGGGTGTCTGTCTCTCCTACTATAGTCAGTATCTTATTTACAACGAGTTGCTAATAACTTGGTGATCCTCGTTGTGGTTCCATGTTCGTAGGTAATACCCGTTCTATCTCCGAAAGCCCTAAGCCACGTAAAACTTGCGATGAATAAATTAGAGGCATCTCGTTTAGATTGTTGCTGGGCTAGTGTCATGATATGGTAATGTTGTAAGTTGATGTATGGTAGATACCCTTACAACACACTTAACGTGTAAGTTCCATAGACCTTGGCCTTACACACAAAGGAATGATAAAGATCATACCACGATGCATATGATAGAGATCAAATACATGGATCATATCATCCCACTTTACATATTAGATGTTCGCATCTTATATTGCTACTTTGGCATTTTAGTAGCATTGTAAGATGATCCCTCATTTAAATATCAAGATAAAATGTGTTCTTCCTTAAGTATCCACCGTTCTATGGATCGTGTTTCGAGACATCACGTGATGATCAGGTGTACTTGACTCTACGTTTCATACAACGGGTGTAAGACAGTTTTACACACGTGAATACTAAGGTTCTTACTTGGCGAGCCTAGAATGTATAGACATGGCCTCGGAACACGGACCGAAAGGTTAAGCATGAGTCATATAGTTGATGTGATGCCCATATTGATGCTCGCCTTTGAAGCTACACTGACTCACGTGATGATCGGACTTGGTGTAGTGGATTTGGTTCATGTAATCACCAAAATGGCACGAGGGATGTCGTTTTTGAGTGGGAGTTCATTTCTAATTTTGATTAATCAAACTCAATTTTTCATAAACTAAATCGAAGTGAATTTGCATAATTTGTTGTAGTCATTGGCATCTGTTCACTATGTTATGCTTAGTTTTAATTGAGATAATAGAACTATAGAATTCTGGATATTTGCTTTACGAACTGGTATCGTATTGTTTTGAATGTCAATTTAAATTTTAGAAGTCCTATTGCAAACTTTTAGCAAACTCCATTTACTCCATTTACTCCATAAAGTTTAATAAGTAGTATTAAATTAAGAGTTAGAATTCCAATGTTAGTATCTAAATTATCATGTTTGCCTCCATGATTATTGGTATTCAAAAGTTGTTTTAATATCAAGATTATCTAGGAGCTGAAAAATTGTTTCAGAAACCATCATGTGTGGAAGATATTGTGATATCTGAAACAATGTTTTTGGTTACATTATGATAGAGTATAATTTAGCAAAATACATGTTCTCATATTGTATGAGAATTTGTGAAGGATGGAGATGCTAGGCATCCGGATCTCCCAAAAAGGTTTTGGGAACTAACATTATACTCGCGATTCTTCCTTATAGGCTATAGTAGCTTGATCATGAAAGTTGTCATGATAAGGATGAATGGAAGATGTAAGTAAAATGTTTACTACACTAATAGATTACTAAAGAATGGATTTTTGAAAGAACACCAAACATTTGATGATGGTGATCCACTTCAAAGTGCGAGTCCAAAGGTATTAGTATTTTACTATATACACTTTGTACTATGTGCCATGTGAATGACACCACTATTGATGTTGATGGATTCTTTTAAAAGAAAAGGAATTGTTGAAAAAGAATCTATAAAATATTTGGCAGAAAAGAAAAGGTTAGATATGTCCAACTTAGGTATATAGAAGATAACATGTTATGGCTGTATTCCTTGCTTGTTAAACAATGTGGTTCCGAGGTATTGGATACCAAATTGGTTGGTGTGAAGTGTCATACAGAACAATACAATTCATAAACAGCAACAGCCTAAGCAACTGGCAAGAGAATAAGTGATGATGTCATAAAAAACAAATAAAGTGTTATTGTGTTTTCGTTGTCGTCAAACCTAGCCTTCAAGATTTGTTTTAATAATTGTTATTTTGTTCCGGTATTACAAGAACAATGGTTGTTCAAATAATTACTGTATTCCATAAAGGATGGATGAACTTTTACAAGTCTAGTTGGGGAAATCACATCCATAAACATTATTGCTAAAATGTCGTAAGAAAAATGATTGGAAGATCACTTATGAAGTGACATCGCTGTTTGAATTATATTGGAAAGTAAACATGAAGAAACTCCATATTGATGGATTTTTGGAGTCTTTTGATTTTGATCAATTGACGATTGTGAAACTTTCCTCGAGATAATTGAAACTCCGTTCATAGGCCAAAGAGGAACGGGTGACTAGCTTATTGGAAATTGTGCATGCTGATGTGCATAGTCCATTATGTGTAGCCATATGCGATGGATTTTTTTCTTAATATGCTTTCTCCAGAAATTTGAGTGAATATATTTATATATTTACTTAATAAGGAAGAAGTATGCAACGTTTGAAAATTGTTCAAAGACTTTCAAGATGAAGAGAAAAATCATTGTAACAAGAAAATAAAAGAGTTTATGATTTGATCATAAAGGAAGATATTTGAGTTACAGGTTTAGCAAAACATCTAAGATTTCAGGAATTGTTCCATGAATTTGCATTTCCCGATAAACCACAGGAGTATGGTATGTTCGAGAGATCAAATCAAACCTTGTTTGACATGGTAAGATCAAAGGTGTCATTTATAAAACTGCCATTATGTTTTAAGGAGTAAAGCTTTAGAGACTACCGCTTTTACACTAAAAAGATCACTATCGTGATTCATTGAAATGACACCATATGAGTTATGGTTTGGGATAAAACCCGAATTGTCTTTTCTTAAAGTTTGGTATGCTATGCATAAGTAAAAATGTTTACAACCAAAGTCGGATAAGCACGTCTTTGTAGGTTATCCCAAAGAATTTGTTGGGAATTCCTCCATAACACCGAGTACAAAAGAGTTTGTCGCTTGGAACGTCAAGTTTCTTGAGAAGGAATTTTTCGTGAAAAGTTAAGTGGGAGGACAATAGAACTTTGATAAGGTTGTTGAACCTTAGTTATATGTGCTAAGTAGCGCAGCGCAAGAAAGTGTCCCGGTGGCGGCCACAATGCTCATGGCTCCCGTGATTACAAAGGGTGTGATCTTGGAGATTAGAGTTCCTATTGAACCATGTGGGTCGGTAAGAATCAAATAGTAAGATTTGAAACAGAAGTTTTTATTGTTTTGATCATGATGAACCGACTACATGCAAAGAAGCAGTGATGGGCCCTGACTCCATAAAATGAGTAGAAGTCATAGAATCTGTGATAGTATCCATACACGAGAAATCAAGTTTCTGAACTTGGAAGACCCTCCGAAAAGGCGTGAAGCCTATCAGTCGTGTTTGGATCTATAAAGAAATAGACATGGATGTTTAACATCTATGAAATAGTCGACATGTCTGAAAGAAGTTTACGGCAATTTTCAAGGAGTTGACTATGAGAAGATTTGATCTTTCATAGCGATATTTAGTCTTGATGGATTAATGTAGCAGCCACTACATATAATTTGGTATATGGTAGTTGAATAAACAAAAACAAGGTTCTTCTAATAGAATGGTTACCTAGGACGTGTACATGACATGGTCCGAGGGTTTTGTTAATTCGAAGGGTGCTGAAAGGGCATGCAAACTTCAATAGTTGAAGTGAGCATAGCGGAGTTAGAATCTTCACCATGATGAAAATGTTAAAGGAGTTTAATTTCATCGGAGATGATGAAGATGCTTGCATTGGCAAGAAATTAAGTGGGAGCGCTGAGAAAATTTTCCAATACATTATTGAGAGTACATATTGTTGATTGGAAATGATATATCTTTTATTGACACAAGTTAAAAATTTCATTAAAATAGGATTTCGATGAAAGACTTGGGCAAAACCGGAATATTTGGCATCATTGTCTATATGGATAGATTGAGGCGCTAATATGGTTATGCCAGACGTACATATATGAGATATTGAAAGGGTTCAATATGGAAACAACAATAAAGGTTCTTGCTGCATGGAAAGGATTGTATCAAGATTCAAGTGTTTCAACACTTGGTGAGTAAAATCACATGAATATTTTGATCGATTATACCGTGATATGTATATATCCAGATATATCCTATGCTCTAAATGTTATGAGCACATACCAGAATGATTCAAAGATGATCATTGGACGATAGTAAAGATATTCTTATGAGCTTTGGAAGAACTAAGAATATATCATGTATACGTGACAAATAGTTAAAGGTAGTTCATTGTAAAGTGTTACATTGATACTAGTTTTGTCACAAGATAAAAATTAAATTTATCTCAATTTAGACTGTGGGTGGTACAATGTAATGGAAAGGATGTTCCACGATGGATTTGGACGAGTTCCAAAGTTGATACATTGTGACGGATACTACAACAAAAGGCTAAGTATATGACTGCTATAGTAGCAGCAAAGGAGGGCATTTGTGTTAAGTAGTTTGTTATCAAACTAGGTGTGGTTCAAAGGTGGTTAATACTATGAAGATATCTTGTATGACAATAATATCAACATATTTTAACCCGAATGAATTAAAGGTCTCACCAAAGGACCAAATTTATACAATGCCATCTCATTTGAGAATGAGTGATGCGTAGAGACGCAAAGACATGCAAATACACACGGACCTGAAACTGTCAGAGCCGGAGATTATGTTAACCACTAGAAATCACGCATATGCAACACCAGAAAGCCATAGGTGTTCAATACGCAAAGTTTTTCACACTAGATTATTGACTCTAGTGCAAGTGGGAGACTGAAGGGAATATGCCCGAGAGGCAATAATAAAGTGGTTATTATGTTATTCCTTGTTTATGATAAATGTTTATTTTGCATACTATAATTGTATTGATTGGAAACGTCAATACATGTGTGTTTAATAAACAAATAAAAGGTTCCCAGTTATGCCTCTCTTATAGACTAGCTCGTTGATTAACAAGATGATCAAGGTTTCCTGAGCATGGACATTGGATGTTGTTAATAAACGGGTCGCAGCATTTATGAAATGATGTGATGAACATCCATCCGAAGTATAGCATTAGGATCAAAGTCATTATGTTTATATTGCTATAACATCATATGAAGTAATCTTAGTCCTTATACCATGAGATCATGTTAATTGCTAACATCGGAAGAGTGACTTGATAACATCAAACGTCACACCGTAAAAGGGTGACTGATGACCCACAAGTATAGGGGGTGTATCGCAGTATTTTCGAGGGAAGTGAAACCCAATTTGTTGATTCGACACAAGGGGGGCCAAAGAATATTTATAAGCCTTAACAACTGAGTTGTCAATTCATCTGCACCTGGAAACAATCTTGCTCACAACAGTTTATCAGTAGCAACAGTTTTGTAGTAGGAATAGTGAAATAACATCAGTAGTAAAGTAAAGACAGTAGTAACATGTAACATCCCAAAACTTCAATCCAAGCTTATCAAGATCAAATCAACCAAAAATGGGGTTAACAAAAACTTTTCCAAATTTAAAATGAAAGCATTCATATATGTGTGCATTTAAAATAGGAGTTGTTTGAATTACCATGATTGAGTGATCCAATGCTTGTAAAATGTTTCTTAGGTGATTTAAACATCATCTACATCTTTCCCAAACTTTTCCTAAACAAAATCAAATCAAAAAGTATTAAAAAGGAGGAATGGTCATTTTGGCCATTTTAATCCACTACACTACTTTGAGTGTTCCTAGCACTCATTTCTTAACAAAAATAATTCTTGATCTTTGTACCCCTTGCTAGTACACATAATGAGGTACCAAGCCCCACCTTTTGATCTGCTAAAAACATTCTTTTACTTATTTTAAATAGCATTTGAAAATTGAATCTAATGCATATGCATAGATCACCCCTATTTCAAAACCCATCTTTTGAGCTCCACTTTCAAAACCCTTGCAACCAGAGACTACCTAGCACTAGTGGAGATCACTCAAAAAATTTGAAACCAAAATTCAAAACTTTTTCTCTTTTGGCCATTTTGTCAAACACCTTGCTAGCAAGATCATTTTGGCCTAACTAATACTATTTTGGCCTGATTTTGTCTAGCAATTCTGTAGTGCTTTGATCATCTCTGTCCCCCTGCAGCCTAACCAGACCAACCCCAGCCCCTCCCCTACCTCCTAGCTGCACTGCACAACCATGTCGAGCCACCTCTCGTCGGCCGACCGTGCACTCGCCGCAGCAGCCCTCCCCTCTGTCTCCCTCCATGTCTAGGAGGTAGCTCACACCTCACCTCCACCCCCTGTCCCCTGCTCGAGCCCAGCCCTGCAGTGGACCACCGCGGATAGCCCGCGCCCAGTGCCACTGCACCATACCGGTGCCGCCCCTAGAGCGCGTTCTGTCCCCGCTCGCACAGACCGCCCCTTGGCCGCAGCCCGCGCCTACCGCTCCGCCTCGACATGGAGAACACCCCAGACATCCCCGCTGGCCGCCCAACGCCTCACAGCCACCGCTCGCCGTGGACACCGCCGCCTCTGCCGCTCAGAGCGCCACCTCGCCCAGACCACATGCCACCGCCCCTATGGCCGCATTCAATGCCTAGAGCACCGCAAGGAAACCGCATGTCGATCGCCACCCGCAGCCATGCCTCTACCCCGCCGTAGCCATGCCGCCACCGTCGCCTGCCCATCCCGCTCGGTCTCAACGTCGGGCCTATAGAAGGAGCCCTCCCCAGCCTCTTCTCTCCACACCATTCCACTCCCCTCACCTCTCTGAACCTCACCCACCTCTAGCCAGAGCAAGGCGAGCTCTGCCTCGCTGGAATTGGAGCCGAAGCAGCCGCGGTAGGAGGAGAAGGGCGCCGTTGATTGCAACCACCCTAAGCTCCACCGGCACCGCGCCTCGCCTCGCCGTCGACTTCCACTTCGTTTGCCCGCCTCACCGACCCTGCTGGAGCCCTGGTACGTCCCTAGCAGACCCCCACCGAGCCGCTAGGGTTCGAGCTCGCCGACGACCTGTTCGTCGTCGACGACGACCCTCAGCCGTAGATCTGCCTTCTAATCCTACGACCCACAGCGCGCGTACCGTTTCGTGAGTTAAGTGACGCTGACAAGCGGGACCCCCTGTTAGCTGAGCCCCGCGCCGCAGAGCGCCACTGGGCCGGCCCAAGTCTTTTCCCGTGCTAGCCCACCCATTCAAATCTGGATTTTTCTTTTTAGTTAAATCTAGTTTCTGTCCACTATTTCAAAATTCAATTCGGAGAGTTTGACAAATCCAAATTGCATGAAACTAATTTTGCCTGAAAGGTATTAATATGATCTATCCAAGCCCGTTGGATTTAACTTAATTAGAGTTATAGGTCTCTCCTAATAAAAATAAGAAGCCAGAAGCATTTGCCACTTGCAACATTTTTATAAAATCAACCAAGTTAGCTTTTGAGTTGATTCCAACTCTCAAAAATCACATTTCATCATATCTATCTAAATATGTAATAATATTAAGGTTTACATGCAATGACTTTGGACTAGTACCAAAATAATGCTATATAGGCATTTCTTGTCACTTTAAATCATTAAATAATGAACTTAAACCAAAGCAATGTTGATCCAACCTTTAAATCTCATTCCCAGATGTTAGAATATGTGGTGAAGACATGTGTCCACATGATCCCATATTTTAGGTGGTGAATATTAAATCTTAGT
This sequence comes from Avena eriantha, assembly GCA_910589775.1. Taxonomy (NCBI): domain Eukaryota; kingdom Viridiplantae; phylum Streptophyta; class Magnoliopsida; order Poales; family Poaceae; genus Avena; species Avena eriantha. Next base: position 127,173,297 of record OU342743.1, on the reverse strand, counting down.
TAATTTTTCAATGAGTAGAAATTACTTTTCTAAAATAAAAAGAATGAAACTATGGAATTAAACTTGTGATGCTTGTGATGATAATACATCATCAAATGTGTTTCTTAGAATGCTACTTAGCTTAGTTAAGTATTGTTTGGTGATTGTGTACTCCCTATGTTTTTATAGACGATAGTACCGACCAAGCTTTCGAGGAGGAGGAGTTCTACCCAGAAGAAGAAGAAAACTTCAACCACTGCACCAACCAAGGCAAGCTACTATTAGCAAGCTAGCACTATTTAATAACAATGCAAGTTAACACTTGAAAGTTTAGCGTTTCACAGGCTAGGATCAACTAGATGGTTTAGCTAAGATGCCTTAGGCATGCCTTGATCACACCCCTTTGACTATTAGTACCCCAAGTCTTAGTTACAAGTTTTATCCCTCTTAAGTTATACAAAGTTCTTTACTTGTTTTGAAGGTAGCATAAAAAGTATACAACTTGACCTATTTTAGAACCCTTTAGATGTCATTCTATGGCATGAGATTGAACCCATCTTTTCCACCTTAGTGAACACTCTTAACTTAGTAGTTTAGAGTAGATCAAAAACTTGTGTCACTTTAGATGGGAACACTTGGTGAAAATGAATTATGAAAACCTTGGAATGATGAGTCATTCTATTGAGATGTTTTGACATGTGTTGTGAAACAGAAATGGTTGATGATGATGAAAATGTTGAGGCATGAGCCTTAACCCTTTTTATAAAACTGATGGTTGGATTCGGATGCGATACCATTCCAAATTTACCGTACAACCACATTACCTGAATTGGGTAAGGCTTAGCTGGAAATTTATATGCATTAGTAAGTTCCCTCACGGGAGAGGTCTGAGCTGAGGCTACCTCTCATGATGTCCACCTATGTAGTGCCCAAGATGATTGATGGTCATGGTTGGGAGGCCATGCTCATAGGAGAGGTGCTTATACTAGGGTGTGTAAAGGGAAGGTTATGTTTGATTATCTGCATACTCAGTATGATGATTCAGGGTTATCCCTGACAGATGTATCGAATCTTGTGGTGAAAGTGTACCACCTCTGCAGAGTGTCAAACTATTCGAATAGCCGCGTCCGAGGTTATGGACAGTTGGAATGGCCATACTGTTTCGTTGTCAGATGTTTTCTAAATACTTTGAAATGAATGATGAATCTTGACTTGACCACAACAGGGTTGTGTTTATGACAATAGTTTCCCCAACTTAAGTGATTCTAGAGTTTTACCTTATCTTTCTTTGCTTCAGAACTCAGCTTAGGTTTCAAACTTAACCATATAGTTAAGCTTAGAGTTAGCATTTAACTTAGAAGTTTATACTTGTTAGTGGTAGTTTGCGAGTACTTAAAGAGTACTCATGGCTTTTGTCTCTGGCTATTATCATGGCCAGACTATGAAGGAGACTATCAAGATGATGGCCAACAGGACGGCTATGATAACTAGGACCATCTGCCTTCGTCAGCATTGCCTGTGCCCCTGAAGATGGACCCCACCGCTACGCTTATCTTTTATTTCCGCTGCTTGTTGTATTAAGACTAGATCATGAGATCCTTATTTGTGTAAGACCTTATGTATGGTTTGTAATGGATGATGTACTGTGATATCCAATCCGTTATGTCTCGCAAAAATGGTAATCCTGGGATTGCGAGGTATGGCATAACGGGCATCTAGGATTAAAAATCCGGGTGTTGAAATAACAATAGCAGCAAACCGTGGGATTCGAGTGCGGTAGGCATAGGGATGGATGGACGGGCGTTGCATCGACAAGACAATTCACATAGCAATCAGAACATAGGGCAATTGCAGATAAATAATATAAAGCATCCAAGTACTAGATAATCCTAGGCATGTGTTCCATATATAGTCATACATGCTCGCAATGAGAACTTGCACAACATCTTTTGTCCTGCCAGCCCGTTTGCAGCGGGGCCTCAAGGGAACTACTGGCAATTAAGGTGCTCCTTTTAATAGAGCACCGGAGCAAAGCATTAACACTCCGTGAACACATGTGATCCTCACATCAAAGCCATTCCCTTTGGTTATCCCGATTTCTGTCACTTTGGGGCCATTGGTTCCGGACAACAACGTGTGTATACAGCTTGCAGATAAGACCATAAACAATACTATCATAATGAATCAATAACATGTTCAGATCTGAAATCATGGCACTCGGGCCCTAGTGACAAGCATTAAGCATAACAAGTCGTAACAAAGTCATAAAGCACTAATAAAAGATACTAGGCACCATGCCCTCACAATCCGATGCCATTACATGAATGATCTTATCCAATCCCTACCATCCCCATAGCCTACAGCGGGGGATTACTCACTCATAGATGGGGGAAACATGGATGGTCGATGGAGAAGCGATGGTGACGATGATGGTGAACATGCAGAATCCCATACTCTTGGAATCGTCCTCCTTGTCCTTGTACAAATGGAGTTGCACCCACCAATACTCTTGTCCTTCGTCTATCACAGGAAATCTCTTGTACACGGCTTCACCATTCATTCCCAAGCCAAGCATGAGGTTCTTGAGTATATTGGGAAATTCTGTCTCACACTCCAGGGTCATAGTTATCAGTTGTCCCTTCTTGACAGATTCATTGATGGTGGACATCTACAAAAATAGATGAGAAGGATGATTAGGGAAAGTTTTACGAGATGAAAAGACAAGTGTAAGGTTGGAATATAGAGTTATTTTTTTCCTAAGGGTTTTCCTTAGTCTAATCCATTCTAGGGTCATGAACCTACAGGCAACACAGTGCTCTGATACCATCTGTAAGATCTCACCATAATAGGTAAGATCCCTGTGATTTCAGTGCTAGTCCCTGGATCGAAATGCTAGCACCCACAGTTTAAGATGAAGTGCACAGAAACAAAGGTCATTATTACATCGCACATCCAGGAGTATAATGGTTCTTACAACTCACTTAGCCAAAGGCTAAGACACAAGTTCACATTACATATCATAATAATAATAATAGAGTCTTTAGTCTTCATGTGCCACAGGCAAGCATGTCGAGTGTAGACCCGCAACCCTACTCATCATCAGAGTATCCTGCAACATAATAAGTTACAGCCACAAGGGTCAATACATTTGGAATTTTATTGGCAAGTGATACCACAGATACTTAATATAATCCAACAACTACATGAATATATGGCTAAGTGGGGTTATGGCTGGCTTTGCTAAAATTAGTTTAACTTATAGTTTTTGAAGAAGTTTTTCATTCAAGCTATAAGGTACCAGTGATAGACATCACTGAACCTTTATCCCTGTTCACCCACAAGTTTTAACTTAGAGAAATTTGGATGAGGAGATTATTGAACTACTTCACTGTCTTGAGGCTCAAAAGTTGTCCATAACCGGGGACACGGCTAAGTACTTAGTTTTACCCTCTCGAGAGGTGGTGCACTTTCCCCACAAGACTCGACATGCATCAAGATGAGACTTTTCAGAAGCAATCCCTCATACCACCACGGACGCGTTCCATCCTATCATCACTACCACCTTCTGTCCGTCTGGCTGAGTTCTTGCAACTTAGTTGGTCAAGGCAGAGCCCATATGCCATGTGGCTGCACTGGAAGCTTTATGACAAGAATGTCTCCAATCTCTTTGTTCCTCGGTGGCCATCCACAAGTGTGATACACCAGCTGACCATAGACATGGCCCCTGAGTAACCACTCAACATAATCCAAGCAAGTCCCAATCCACCCAGGTGTTTCATTAATAATAGTTGTTTTCTTAGTCAAACAAAAATAATATCTTTCCATACTATCTTGATATGTATTATCCACCCACGAATTCTACTAGCATAGCTAAGCATTCTAGCATATAAAGTCTTTTAACTAGGGGATACTACCAAGATATAGTCTATAGGATAGTATAGCATAGTATAGTAACATATGAATAATTCTATCATGCTAAGATCTACCAAAATATCACTAGTGCAATAGTGAAAATAATAGGACATAAGATGAAATATCACTTGCCTTGGTATCTAGGGGAATAGGTACAATCCTCACAGCAACAAACTTCACAATCCACACAATCTACACAAGATCAATACAACAACAATAATTCAATCAATAAAACATTACAGAAACATGAATGTATGCAAAATGCAATGATATGATCACAACTCTAAAATTTACAGAGTCTACAGTACTGAGGATAGAATACCTCATCTAAATGCATAAGAAATACTCAAAAATAATTTATAGAACAATTTTTGTGAGCAAAATACTCCTAAAAAGGTTCTGCCTATAATTCAAATTTTTCAGAGGCAAAAGGGTGAAACAAGGCCTCCATAATAAAGGTCTCATTTTTCTGAATCCATAGACACCAAAATTGTATTTTTCTGATTTGTGGATCAAAAGTTATTGAATTTCTAAGTTAAATACTAAATCTGTCTATTTTTCTATTTAAACGAAATAGCCTGGCGACGTGGCGCTTTCCTATTGGCTGGTACCGGTTTGGTCGGATCGATCGCTGTGGGCCGTCAGATCTTAAGTGACTACGGATGGATCTGATTAGCTCGTACCCTTTCGTTTAGTGATCTAATCCTATCCGCTAGGATTTGATCAAACGGCTACTAATCATCTCGCCGGAGACTGGCGACGCTAGCGACGGCGCGCGGCGGCGGCACGTCAGGTGAGTGATGTTCCGGTGATTCTAGAGGGGTAGGGGAAAAGGCAATCTTACCGAGGGTTTGCGGTGGTCTCGGCGATCTGGTTGGTGGTCACGATGGAGAGAGGGGAGCTCTGCTGCGCTCGGTATTCCTCGCCGGAGTGGCGTCGACGGCGGAGATCACAGCCACGAGACGGTGGCGTCGATCTGGTACTCAAGCAGACAAATAAAAGGGTTAGGGGAATGCGCCTGGTTCTGCACCGTCTAGCAGTGGCCAAAAAGGAGCGGCGGGAACCTTGCCCTTACCGGAAAAACTGTCGGATGGTGGCGGCAAAGTGAGTTCGCCGGACTTGGTCCGTGTCGCCGACCTGGAGCAAGAGGGATCACGTGGCTCGGTTAGTAGGTGCGCTAGGATATGGTGAAAGAGATGGGATAGAGGGGAGGGCGCCGGGCGGCTTGGGTTCACCGGAATTGTCGCCGGAATATCGCCAGTGAGCGGCGTCCGAGCTCGAAATTTGGGGAGCCTGGGGGCTCTCCGGGGGTGGCGACTGGGGGAAATGACGAGGAGGGTTAAGGGGATTAAGTAGAGGTAATCACCGGGGGATTTACTACGAGAAACGGCCGGAATCAAATCGATTCGAAACGGCAGAGAAGGGGGGCTGTTCGTCGCCGGGGGTTGAAGACGACGGGGTGGTGGGGTGACGTGGCGTGGGGTCGGTCTGTCAGCAGGAGGGGGTAGTCAGGGGCGCGGTAAGAAAAGCAGGGGAGAAGGGAAAAGCCAGGTTGGCTGGTTTTGGGCCGAAAGGCCAGAAGCTGTCTGCTGCTTTTTTTCTCCTTTACTCTTTTTCTTTTTCTAATTCTGTTTTCTCCAAAACTTTTTATTTAAGGATTCAAATTGATTCAAACCAATTTGTGAAAATTTGTAAAACCTCAAACTAGGTTTTTAGGGTATTATAAAACATATTTATCTTCTATTTTAATCCAAAGTATTTACTTGGACTTAATAGGTAATATAGCATTTTCTTTGATTCTATTTTCAAAATAATTCATATCTTTTTATTCATGGCTCAAAATTGCACCAAATTTTTGGAGGACATTCTAAAGGCAATACACATACATGCTATGATGATATGAGTGCAATGATGATGATTTCAGATGAAATTTTGGGATGTTACAGCCACCTCGCCCAGACCACATGCCACCGCCCCTATGGCCGCATTCAATGCCTAGAGCACCGTCAGGAAACCGCATGTCGATCGCCACCCGCAGCCATGCCTCTACCCCGCCATAGCCATGCCGCCACCGTGGCCTGCCCATCCTGCTCGGTCTCACCGTCGGGCCTATAAAAGGAGCACTCCCCAGCTTATTCTCTCCACACCATTCCACTCCCCTCACCTCTCTGAACCTCACCCACCTCTAGCCGGAGCAAGGCGAGCTCTGCCTCGCCGGAATTGGAGCCAGAGCAGCCGCGACAGGAGGAGAAGGGCACCGTTGATTGCGACCACCCCAAGCTCCGCCGCCACCGCGCCTCGCCTCGCCGTCGTCTTCCACTTTGTTTGCCCGCCTCGCTGACCCCGCTGGAGCCCTGGTACGTCCCCAACAGACCCCACCGAGCCGCTAGGGTTCGAGCTCGCCGACGACCTGTTCGTCGTCGACGACGACCCTCAGCCGTAGATCTGCCTTATAATCCTACGGCCCACAGCGCACGTACCGTTTCGCGTGTTAAGTGACGCTGACAAGCTGGACCCCCTGTCAGCTGAGCCCCGCGCCGCGGAGCGCCACTAGGCCGGCCCAAGTCTTTTCCCGTGCTAGCCCACCCATTCAAATCTGGATTTTTCTTTTTAGTTAAATCTAGTTTCTGTCCACTATTTCAAAATTCAATTCTGAGAGTTTGACAAATCCAAATTGCATGAAACTAATTTTACCTGAAAGGTATTAAGATGATCTATCCAAGCCCGTTGGATTTAACTCAATTAGAGTTATAGGTCTCTCCTAATAAAAATAAGAAGCCAGAAGCATTTGCAACTTGCAACATTTTTATAAAATCAACAAAGTTAGCTTTTGAGTTGATTCCAACTCTCAAAAATCACATTTCATCATATCTATCTAAATATGTAATAATATTAAGGTTTACATGCAGTGACTTTGGACTAGTACCAAAATAATCTTATATAGGCATTTCTAGTCACTTTAAATCATTAAATAATGAACTTAAACCAAAGTAATGTTGATCCAACCTTTAAATCTCATTCCCAGATGTTAGAATATGTGGTGAGGACATGTGTCCACATGATCCCATATTTTAGGTGGTGAATATTAAATCTTAGTTAATTTTTCAATGAGTAGAAATTACTTTTCTAAAATAAAAAGAATGAAACTATGGAATTAATCTTGTGATGCTTGTGATGATAATACATCATCAAATGTGTGTCTTAGAATGCTACTTAGCTTAGTTAAGTATTGTTTGGTGATTGTGCACTCCCTATGTTTTTATAGACGATAGTACCGACCAAGCTTTCGAGGAGGAGGAGTTCTACCCAGAAGAAGAAAACTTCAACCACTCCACCAACCAAGGCAAGCTACTATTAGCAAGCTAGCACTATTTAATAACAATGCAAGTAAACACTTGCAAGTTTAGCGTTTAACAGGCTAGGATCAACTAGATGGTTTAGCTAAGATGCCTTAGGCATGCCTTGATCACACCCCTTTGACTATTAGTACCCCAAGTCTTAGTTACAAGTTTTATCCCTCTTAGGTTATACAAAGTTCTTTACTTGTTTTGAAGGTAGCATAAAAAGTATAAAACTTGACCTATTTTAGAACCCTTTAGATGTCATTCTATGGCATGAGATTGAACCCATCTTTTCCACCTTAGTGAACACTCTTAACTTAGTAGTTTAGAGTAGATCAAAAACTTGAGTCACTTTAGATGGGAACACTTGGTGAAAATGAATTATGAAAACCTTGGAATGATGAGTCATTCTATTGAGATGTTTTGACATGTGTTGTGAAACACAAATGGTTGATGATGAAAATGTTGAGGCATGAGCCTTAACCCTTTTTATAAAATTGATGGTTGGATTCGGATGCGATACCATTCCAAATTTACCGTACAACCACATTACCTGAATTGGGTAAGGCTTAGCTAGAAATTTATATGCATTAGTAAGTTCCCTCACGGGAGAGGTCTGAGTTGAGGCTACCTCTCATGATATCCACCTATGTAGTGCCCAAGATGACTGATGGTCATGGTTGGGAGGCCATGCTCATAGGAGAGGTGCTTATACTAGGGTGTGTAAAGGGAAGGTTATGTTTGATTATCTGCATACTCAGTATGATGATTCAGGGTTATCCCTGACAGATGTATCGAATCTTGTGGTGAAAGTGTACCACCTCTGCAGAGTGTCAAACTATTCGAATAGCCGCGTCCGAGGTTATGGACAGTTAGAATAGCCATACTGTTTCGTTGTCAGATGTTTTCTAAATACTTTGGAATGAATGATGAATCTTGACTTGACCACAACAGGGTTGTGTTTATGACAATAGTTTCCCCAACTTAAGTGATTCTAGAGTTTTACCTTATCTTTCTTTGCTTCAGAACTCAGCTTAGGTTTCAAACGTAACCATATAGTTAAGCTTAGAGTTAGCACTTTAACTTAGAAGTTTATACTTGTTAGTGGTAGTTTGCGAGTACTTAAAGAGTACTCATGGCTTTTGTCCCTGGCTATTATCATGGCCAGACTATGAAGGAGACTATCAAGATGATGGCCAACAGGACGGCTATGATAACTAGGACCATCTTCCTTCGCCAGCATTGCCTGTGCCCCTAAAGATGGACCCCACCGCTACGCTTATCTTTTATTTCCGCTGCTTGTTGTATTAAGACTAGATCATGAGATCCTTATTTGTGTAAGAACTTATGTATGGTTTGTAATGGATGATGTACTGTGATATCCAATCCGTTATGTTTCGCAAAAATGGTAATCCTGGGATTGCGAGGTATGGCATAACGGGCATCTGGGATTAAAAATCCGGGTGTTGAAATAACAATAGCAGCAAACCGTGGGATTCGAGTGCGGTAGGCATAGGGATGGATGGACGGGCGTTGCATGGACAAGACAAATCACATAGCAATCAGAACATAGGGCAATTGCAGATAAATAAGATAAAGCATCCAAGTACTAGATAATCCTAGGCATGTGTTCCATATATAGTCATACATGCTCGCAATGAGAACTTGCACAACATCTTTTGTCCAGCCAGCCTGTTTGCAGCGGGGCCTCAAGGGAACTACTGGCAATTAAGGTGCTCCTTTTCATAGAGCACCGGAGCAAAGCATTCACACTCCGTGAACACATGTGATCCTCACATCAAAGCCATTCCCTTTGGTTATCCCGATTTCTGTCACTTTGGGGCCATTGGTTCCGGACAACAACGTGTGTATACAACTTGCAGATAAGACCATAAACAATACTATCATAATGAATCAATAACATGTTCAGATCTGAAATCATGGCACTCGGGTCCTAGTGACAAGCATTAAGCATAACAAGTCGTAACAAAGTCATAAAGCACTAATAAAAGATACTAGGCACCATGCCCTCACAATCCGATGCCATTACATGAATGATCTTATCCAATCCCTACCATCCCCATAGCCTACAGCGGGGGATTACTCACTCATAGATGGGCAAAATATGGATGGTCGATGGAGAAGCGATGGTGACGATGATGGCGATGATCTCCTCCAATTCCACGTCCCGGCAGGGTGCCAAAACGGAGTTTCTGGTACTGTTTCGTGGAATCTGGTGGTGGCGGCGGAGCGGAACTCCTTCTGGAAAAACGTCGAACCCCCCATAGTTTTTAGGTCAGAAGGATTGTTATAGGCGAAGAGGCAAACCGAGGGGGTGTCTAGGGCAGCCAGACCACCCCCTGGCGCGGCCAGGCCCAACCCCCACAACTAGGTGGTGTGGCTGGGCCCCAGCCCCTCTCCGTCTCATATTCTGGCTCCAGGAGTCTTCTGGTGAAATAGGATTTTTCGCTTTTGTCCCGTCCAATTCTGAGAATATTCATTTTCTGACTTTCCTGGAACCAAAAATTGTAGAAAACAGGCAGCTGGCACTGTGTCTCTTGTTAATAGGTTAGTCCAAGAAATCATATGAAAAGTACTCCAAAGTGTGGACAAAACACAAGAAAGTAGATAAAACCAAGCATGGAACATCAAAACTTATAGATACATTTGCAATGTATCGACATTCCCAAGCTTAACTTCTGCTCGTCCTCGAGTAGTAAGTGATAAAAAGAAAGAATAATTTTTGTGGTGACATGCACCATCATAAACTTGATCAAAGTATTTGTAAAACATTCAAAGCTGGGATCATAGTACTTCAATCATAACTTGAAAGACAAAGTTCTAGCAATAAGACATAACAACTATGTTGCAACATGAAAAGGCACAAACAAAAGATTCATGAATAACAATGCTTTGCAAGACGTTTGTTTGTTTCACATAAGGAAAACATAGCATAGTGGCATTCAGCTTGTCCCTCATAGAGTAGCAAACGTAAATGCATAGGACACCTTCAAAGTTTACAAGAGTGACTAGATACAAATAGTTTAAAACAAGCAATATCAAGGTATGCATCAATCAACAAGTCTTGGGACAATGCAGATAGAACTAAGAATGGCCACTATGCTCTCAAGAAAGTGCTTATAGAATGTGTGGAGACTCAACAAGGAAATGAACAGGTTTTGAAAAGTTTGAAAGGCTTCCAAATGCTGAAAGTATGGTACTCATTAGCTTTGAGCTCTCATTGCCCCTATCATACGCATCTTTAAATGGTTAAGGCTAAAGTGACACAACTAAGAGGATATGTTTGACAAGTTATAAATCGAAGTCTCATGCCCCTTACTTATGAAGACCGATCCTCATGCTACTCAACTTCAGTCACAAGTTAGCTCTTGTCATTGTAAGTATATACGTATCATAGAGAACCACCAACGGGGTACCCCTTGCACATGACACAGGAGCTATCCCATAATCAAAATGACAAGGCAAGCAGACAATGAGCATCTCAGCGATCTTTTTATTTACTATGTGCATAGATTTTTATTGAGGATGCTTCATAGAATGCTCATTATGGTTATGCTGCAAGTTTCCACCATGATTAGGCATGGCTTAGGCTAGCGGCCCATGCGTTTTCTCTAACATACATACAAACTCCATGATCTTACAAGTTCCACTTTTATTTCACACTGCCGGGATCCATAAGCAGAAGAACATGATATCAACGAGGTACTAAGTACCAATGCAATGTTGAAAGCGTTCCCCATGATACATGGTTCTGCTAACTTAAACTTATAAAGCGCAAGCATATACGCAACAAAGAAGGACGCAATGGTTCAGGTTTATTAGATGCAAGAAAATAAAGTGTGCCATCAAGTTCGTGAGAGCTTTACTAACTAACTTTCTCATAACAAGCAAACATTTTATTCGGAAGAAAAAAAGTAATATTGAATATGCACGGAAGTAGAAAATGATGCTAATAGGTAGGTATGGTGGACACTTTGGAAATATTTGGTTTTAGGGAGTTGGAAACATGAGTAAAACATACTCAGTGAAAGTGAAGGCTAGCAATAGTAAGGGAGCGACAAACGAGAGAGCAATAATGGCCATAATCATGCAGAGCGACAAAACATCATTGATCAAAGCATAAAGTGATACTACAAGTTGAAAACTAAAGGATCATAAAGGCTAATAGTGACTTGGGATAGTCATAACATGGTGTGAGCATGTGCCAAGTCAACCCAAATAAAGCATCAAAGGAGAATACCACAATACTATGCTTTAATATGCTAAAACAACGCATGATTCTTCCAAGGCACATTAAGCAATCTCAATTGTTTATAACAAGTCATGCTACAACATGGAATACTAAGCATAAAGCCAAAACAATATCAAGCATGGCATGACAAAGCATAGGCCACAGTAAAAAACAAGCTCTCTTTACCACTTAAGCATGAGCTTTCCTACTCTTTTCCAAACCAAACCAAACTATTTGAACACCAATGTATGAGAGAGGGGGTCCAACCAATTTATTCAAAAAACTAAGCAAACAAAGCAAACAAAAAACCAAAACAAAAACGAAAAAGAAGACGCTCCAAGAACAACACAACTATGCATGAAACAATAAAAATGAAGCGTTTGGAAGAAACATGGGATTTTTATTGATGAAGAGGGGGATGTCTTGGGCATCCCCAAGCTTTGACGCTTGTACTTCTTGGATATTTCTTGGGGTGACACGCGTGGCATCCCGAAGCTTGAGCTTTAGTTCATCCTTCATCTCATTACTCATTCCTTCCATACACCTGAAATTTGTCCTTCATACAAAACTTCACACAATCTTTATTAGCAACATTAGTGCACTCAAGATAAATAAGTCTTAAGGTTCAGTTTTAACACCAAATAAACTTCCATTAAAACACTAGCTACTGTAGCACTTCCCTGAAAAAGCTCAATTCCCCAAAAGAACTCAAAAAGGAACCAACAAGAAGCAAATGCAGAAAATGGCAGAAATCTGTCAAAACAGACCAGCGGGTAAAGACAAATTTTTTCGAAGACCTTCTATTGCTCAAATCAAAAAGTGTTGAACTAAATAAAGTTAGACAACAACCTTCAACAGAAGCACAAAAATGCACGCCTCAAAAAGACGTTCAGAGCTTTTACACGAATTTTTACGGTGAAGCACAGAAATCTGTTTCGGGACACCAACTTTCCCAATCATTACTTCTCTCTCATTAGAGGTTACTCTTGCACAAAAGGAGAATAAAAAGTATAAGGAGCGGTTATTACTGAAGTAATAACTTCCAAGACTCATCTAAAACTTTTGGGTTATCTCCCAATAAGTACGTTTCTTTAACGCCTTTAAGTTAGGCATAAGCAAAAACTAAAATGGGTAGAATAGAAGTAAGCGGAGATAATCTTGGTGAAAACATTGTTTTGTTCAATTAAATCCTTTTGTTAACAAGGTTGATCAGGTCTTGTTACCAAAACAATTTCATATGAGACAAAACTTTGTATTCCACTAATGATTATGTTACCTCAACCTTGATAGCAATGGTCCCAATCATAATAGTTTCAAATTTTTCTCTTGGTATGGGACAATATATTTCTCCAACTTGAATGCCCTCAACATGTTCAATTGAATTCAAACCATAAGTCCTTTCAATCTTCTTGGGGAAATAGACAGTATGTTCCTTGTCATTAACATTGAAAGTCACCTTTCCTTGATTACAATTAATAACAGCTCCTGCAGTATTAAGAAAAGGTCTCCCAAGAATAATAGACATATTATCATCTTGAGGCATTTCAAGCACAACAAAATCAGTTAATATCAATCAATTACGAGCCACTTGAATAGGTACATCCTCACATATACCGATAGGAATAGTGGTAGATTTATCAGTCATTTGCAAAGATATATCAGTTGGTATTAACTTTTCTAGTTGAAGCCTCTTATAGAGAGAGAAATGCATAACACTAACTCCAGCTCCCAAGTCACACAAAGCAGTTCTAACATAATTGTTCTTAATAGAGAAAGGGATAGTTGGAATCCCTGGGTCTCCAAGTTTCTTTAGAACCTTACCATTGAAGGAATAATTAGCAAGCAAAGTAGAGATTTCTTCATTAGGGATCTTCCTTTTATTCGAGACAATATCCTTCATATACTTTGAGTAAGGAGGCAATTTAATAGCATCAATCAAAGGAATTTGCAGGAATAAAGGTTTCATCCACTCACAAAACTTATTATAGTGCTCATCTTCCTTTGACTTGTGTTTCTTATCAGGGAAAGGCATAGGTTTTTGGACACAAGGCTCTCTTTCACTACCATGTTTCTTAGCAATAAAATCTTCTTTGGTGTATTTAGTATTATTAGTGTGGTTTTCAGGTTCTTCTTCAACTTTTTCTTCATTAGGAACTTCATTTTCTTCATTACTACTTTCAGTTTCAGCATCAGAGATAGATATACTATTAGGATCTATAGCAGGTTTAGAGGGTTCTACAACAGTTTTATGTTTCTTTTTTCCTTTTCTTACGAGTAGAGCCACTATTTTCAGCTTGTTGAGAATCCTGCTCAATTCTTTTGGGATGCCCCTCAGGATATAGAGGATCCTAGGTAGCAACTCCACTTCTAGTTCTAATTTCATAAGCATGTTTTTCTTTAGCAGCATTAACTAGAAAGTCTTTTTGCACTTTAACGAGTTGATCTATTTGAGTTTGAACCATTTGAAAGTGTTTAACAATCATTTTAACATCATTAGAGGTTCTTTCCACAATATCTTTCAATTCAACAATAGCTCTAGTGTTTTCCATTAGATGATTTTGCACCCTTTTATTAAAATTATCTTGCTTAACAATAAAGATATCGAATTCTTCTAAGCATTGATCAGGAGGTTTAGAGTAAGGGATATCACCTTCATCAAAGTGTTGGAGAGAGTGTACCTCGATAGTGGATGAGTAGGGAATAGGCTTACATAACTCTTCAATAGGAGGTAGATTCTTGACATCTGCAGCTTTAATTCCTTTCTCCTTAAGACATTTCTTAGCTTCCTTCATCACTTCAACATTTAATTCAATAACTCCCCTCTTCTTTGATGTTGGAATAGGCACTGGTATAGCAGGTTCAGGTACAATTACTTCAGGTATAGCTTGTTCAGGAGGAGTCCAATCTTCATAGTTCTTACTTATTTTAGCCATTAATTCCTCAGCTTCCTTAGGAGTCCTATTCCTGAAAACACAATCAGCACAACTATCTAGGTATGTCCTAGATTCCTCAGTTAGTCCATTATAAAATATATCAAGAAGCTCATTCTTAGGTAATGGACTTCCAGCCTGTGCATGAATCAAAGCACAAAACCTTGCCCAAGATTCAGGCAATACCTCTTTTTCTCCCTGTTTAAAATCAAAAAGTTCCTGCAAAATAGCATGTCTAGCACTAGGAGGAAAATATTTCTGCAGGAAAGTACTAATCAAGCAATCAAGGCTATCAATAGATCCAGGAGGTAAATTACTAAACCAAGTTTTAGCTTCTCCTTTTAGTGAAAAGGGGAAAATCTTAGCAACAAAGTATGTACGCATCTTAATATCATCAGAAAACAAGCCACTCATGGTAGAAAGTTCATTCATATGTGCTACCGCACTTTCATTCTTAGTCCCACGAAAAGTTTCTTTCTCGACAATAGCTATGTAAGATAGATCAAGAGATAAATCATAATCTTTATCTATAATGTTTATGGGAGAAGCAGAAAACTTAGCAATACGAGACAATTTGGGTCTAATAGTACGCCTCTCAAGGAGACTCCAAGCAGCGCTCCTATCATGGGTGTTTTTACATTCTTTAATAAATTCATCGGTCATCTCAACATAACCATCTTCAATATCATAACTTTCACTAGGCTCAGGTGAACTAACAGGTGTAGTAGTGTCTTCATTAGGAGTTTCAGTATTTCTAGCTATAGTTCTAGCAATCATAGCATCTAGTAAAGGACCTAATGAACCACTCTTATCAAGCATAGTAGAAGCAGCATCATAAGCATCAGAAGATTCAGATTCAGCAATACTAGCAGTGTGTGTAACATGTGTATGTGGTGGGGTAACGAGCTTACTCATAACAGATGGTGAATCAAGAGCAAGAGAGGTGTTCAGAACCGTAACTCTTCTTGTAGTGGATGGTAAATAGGAACCTTGCCATCACAAGACTTACCCATGATGGATGGATAGCAGCGAACAATAGAGAATCCAAGTGAACTTAATAAATAAAGCTATGCTCCCCGGCAACGGTGCCAGAAAATACTCTTGATGACCCACAAGTATAGGGGGTGTATCGCAGTATTTTCGAGGGAAGTGAAACCCAATTTATTGATTCGACACAAGGGGAGCCAAAGAATATTTATAAGCCTTAACAACTGAGTTGTCAATTCAGCTGCACCTGGAAACAATCTTGCTCACAGCAATTTATCAGTAGCAACAGTTTTGTAGTAGGAATAGTGAAATAACAGTAGTAGTAAAGTAAAGACAGTAGTAACAATAGCAGCAAACAGTGGAATTCGAGTGCGGTAGGCATAGGGATGGATGGACGGGCATTGCATGGACAATATAATACACATAGCAATCAGAACATAGGGCAATTGCAGATAAATAAGATAAAGCATCCAAGTACTAGATAATCCTAGGCATGTGTTCCATATATAGTCATACGGGCTCGCAATGAGAAGTTGCACAACATCTTTTGTCCTGCCAGCCCGTTTGCAGCAGGGCCTCAAGGGAACTACTGACAATTAAGGTGCTCCTTTTAATAGAGCACCGGAGAAAAGCATTAACACTCCGTGAACACATGTGATCCTCACATCAAAGCCATTCCCTCCGGTTATCCCGATTTCTATCACTTCGGGGCCATTGGTTCCGGACAACAACGTGTGTATACAACTTGCGGATAAGACCATAAATAATACTATCATAATGAATCAATAACATGTTAAGATCTGAAATCATGGCACTCGGGCCCTAGTGACAAGCATTAAGCATAACAAGTCGTAACAAAGTCATAAAGCACTAATAAAAGATACTAGGCACCATGCCCTAACAATCCGATGCCATTACATGAACGATCTCATCCAATCCCTACCATCCCCATAGCCTACAGCGGGGGATTACTCACTCATAGATGGGGGAAACATGGATGGTCGATGGAGAAGCGATGGTGACGATGATGGCGATGATCTCCTTCAATTCTCCATCCCGGCAGGGTGCCAGAACGGAGTTTTTGGTACTGTTTCGTGGAATCTAGTGGTGGCGGTGGAGCAGAACTCCTTCTAGTAAAACATCGAACTCCCGAGAGTTTTTAGGTCAGAAGGGTTCTTATAGGCGAAGAGGGAGACTAAGGGGGTGTCTGGGGCAGCCAGACCACCCCCTGGCGCGGCTAGGCCCAGCCCGCGCAGCTAGGTGGTGTGGCTAGGCCCCAGCCCCACTCCGTCTCATATTCTGGCTCCGGGAGTCTTCTGGTGAAATAGGATTTTTGGCTTTTGTCCCGTCCAATTCCGAGAATATTAATTTTCTGACTTTCCTAGAACCAAAAACAGTAGAAAGCAGGCAGCTGGCACTGTGGCTCTTGTTAATAGGTTAGTCCAAGAAATTATATGAAAAGTACTCCAAAGTGTGGAAAAACACAAGAAAGTAGATAAAACCAAGCATGGAGCATCAAAAATTATAGATACATTTGCAATGTATCAGTGACTATAAAGGTGGGTTCAGATACTCCAAAGGTGTTATGTTGAGGCTCATGGATCAAGAGTGGGATTTGTGCATCCCGATGACGGATAGATATACTCTAGGCCCTCTCGGTGATATCGCATTGAGAATAGCTTGCAAGCAAGTGATGTGATCACTAGAATGTTATATCACGGGAACGAGAAAAGAGTACATGTCGGTAACGAGATCAAACTAGGTATTGAGATGCGGATGATCGAATCTCGGACATGTAATATATCATGAGACAAAGGGATTTGGTTACGTTCTTAAAGGTTCACACAATCACAAGAGTCATCGTTGAATATGTGGGAGTCAGTATGGATCTCCAGGTCCCGCTGCTGATTATTGATCGGAGAGGGGTCTCGATCATGTCTGCATTATTCGCGAACCATAGGGTGACACACTTAAGGGGTACCTACACCATTTGGATCAAATATGTTTCAGATAAAGATTTAAGAAAGCGCTGGAATCATTTCGATGGAAACTGGAATTGTTTCGGGTAAAATTGCATAAACTGGTTCTGCATGTGATATTGAAATGTTGCAGGGGCTTTTATGTGAATGTTTGTTAATTAATGTAATTATCAAAATTCTGAATAAAATAAATAAAATAGTTTTATTTAATGAGAGCTTGCATTAAATTTGGTGAAAATTCAATGCATGTGTGAGTGGAATTTTGAGTGGAGGCTTTTTATGGGAGTGGGAGCTCCACCCACATGAATGTGGAAGAGGTGGGGGCACCACCATGTCTGCCACGCCATGGCCCTTGGGTGCTCCCCCTCTTCCCTATAAAAGGCCCCCCTCTCCTCCTCACAAGACACACCTCCTCGTGAAGGATCTCTCTCCCCCTCTAGTTATTCCCCATGGTCTTGGATTAGCGAGATACATGTTCCCGATGGCTTTATCTGGAAAGGAGTTGCTGCTTCTGCTGCTTTGCTGGAGCGAGGGACGGAGGTTGTCGGGGTACCGGACGTGTGTGCGATCACGGATGCACCGCTGCTTTGCAGTGCTGGACTTGGTGGTGCTGGACCCGGACCTGCTAGGACTTCCACCCGATCTTGAGATTGGCAAGCATACGACTACATCATCCACAAGTTCTAAATTGTTAACAAAGCTTTGTTGTCTTCAAGGGTAAGTTCTCTATGAATATATCCACCCGTTGCTTGTATCTAGTAGATAGATCTTGGCGTATAGTTCTCATCGTAGGAATTTTTTTTTCTATGCTGCGAACCCAACATGATGAAATTCTGCCTTTCATAGTGAAAACTGACCCCAAGCATCCCGTTAAGTAAAGAAGATGCTCCATGGTTATGGCCGAAGCGATCATAAACAAGGGACATACGCCAAGATGGGTTCATGGCCTCATATTGTGAACCTAAATGCCATGAAACCTCGAACATGATAGCTCATTTTATGAAGGCTTTTTGTGATGTTTGTAATTTTCCAAGTTTAATTATTTTGTGATGTTTGCAATGATAGCTCATTTTGTGAAGATTCTTAGCCCGAGGCTGAGCCTCACTAAACTTGCAGTGGATCTCTGATGAAATAGCATATTGTGAACCTAAAAATGTTTTTTACAAAAAATCAAGAGCAGTATAACATGTACCTCTAGTTCAAATCTGGCTGGCCTTCTACCGATTCGACACGAGTTTGTCTTTTCCATGAGGGGTGGACGGGAAGGTTTCAGATACCTTGATTGGGAAATTGTCCATGTTATATGGTCTAGTATTTTTAATAAATGGGTTGGTACCAATGTGAAACATTAATTTGGTTGTTGCTTCACAAAACACCCCGTTTTCTACACCTCAAAAATGGAAAATGGCTCTTCCGTGGAATGAAAAGGAAAAATTCCTCCCGCAACGTCATAAGCCATCCCAAGATGCACTAGTGTGCATAATATGGGCACATTATCACAAACTATGCCACGATTCTAGCCGTAACCTTGGTCATTTGGCCTAAATGCCATGAAACCTCGAACATGATAGCTCGTTTTGTGAATGATTTTTTGTGATGTTTGCAATTTTCCAAGTTTACCATTTTTCCTTGGAACTATAACACAGAATATGATAACCCGCGAAGTATTCACTCTGTTTGGATCATTGTTTAAATTCTTATGCCCGTTTATGCGTGTTTCAAACTATATTAAAATCAACGGGCATGAAGATTCTTAGCCCGGGGTCAAGCCTCGCTAAAGTTGCAGTGGATATCTATTGAAATAGCATATTGTGAACCTAAAATGATTTTTACAAAAAACTAATGAGCATTATATCATGTACCTCTAGTTCAAATCTGGCCGGCCCCTACCGATTCTGCATGAATTTGTCTTTTTCATGAGGGGTGGAAGGAAAGGTTTCAGATACCCCAGTTGGAAATTTTCCATGTTATATGGTCTAGTATTTTTTATAAATGGTTTGGTACCAATGTGAAACTTTAATTTGGTTGTTTCTTCACAAAACACCCCGTTTTCGGCACCTCAAAAATGGAAAATGGCTTTTCCATGCGATGGAAAGGAAAACTTCCTCCTGCAACATCGTAAGTCATCCCAATATGCACAATATGGGCATATTATCACAAACTATGTCGCGATTCTAGCCATAACATTGGTCGTTTGGCCTAATTCCATGAAACCTCGAACATGATAGCTCATTTTGTAAAGGATTTTTTTTGATGTTTGTAATTTTCCAAGTTTAATATTTTTCCTTGCAACTATAACACATAATATGACAACACACGAAGGTTTCACATTGTTTGGGTCATTTTTTTAAATCTTATGCCTGTTTCAAACTATATTCCAAACAGCGGGCATGGAGATTCTTAGCTCGGGGCCGAGCCTCGCTAAACTTGCAGTGCATCTCTAATGAAATAGAATATTGTGAACCTAAAAATGATTTTTACAAAAATCATGAGCATTATATCATGTACCTCTAGTTCAAATCTAGCCAACCTCCTACCAATTCGGCAGGAATATGTCTTTTTCATGAGGGGTGGACGGAAAGGTTTCAGATACCCCGGTTGGGAGATTGTCCATGTTATATGGTCTAGTATTTTTGATAAATGGGTTGGTACCAATGTGAAACTTTAATTTGGTTGTTGCTTCACAAAACACACCGTTTTGGCACCTAAAAAATGGAAAATGGCCTTTCCGTGCGATGAAAAGGAAAACTTCCTCCTGCAACATCATAAGCCATCCCAAGATGCACATGTGTGCACGATATAGGCGCATTATCACAAACTATGCCGCGACTCTAGCCATAATATAGGTTGTTTGGCCTAAATGCCATGAAACCTCGAACATGATAGCTCATTTTGTGAAGGATTTTTTGTGATGTTTGCAATATTCCAAGTTTAATATTTTTCCTTGCAACTATAACACATAATATGACAACACGCGAAGGTTTCACATTGTTTGGATCATTTTTAAATACTTATGCCCGTTTATGCCCGTTTCAAACTATACCCAAAATGACGAGCATGAAGATTCTTAGCCCGGGGCCGAGCCTCGCTAAACTTGTAGTGGATCTCTGATGAAATAGCATATTGTGAACCTAAAATTGATTTTTACAAAAAAATCATGAGCATTATATCATGTACCTCTAGTTCAAATCTGGCCGACCTCCTACCAATTCGGCAATAATTTGTATTTTCATGAGGGGTGGATGGAAAGGTTTCCGAAACCCTGGTTGGGAAATTTTCCATGTTATATGGTCTAGTATTTTTGATAAATGGGTTGGTACCAATGTGAAACTTTAATTTGGTTGTTGCGTCACAAAACACCTCGTTTTTGGCACCTCAAAAATGGAAAATGGCTTTTTCGTGTGATGAAATGCAAAACTTCCTCCTGTAACATCGTAAGCCATCCCAAGATGCACATGTGTGCACAATATGGACACATTATCACAAACTATGCCGCGATGCTAGCAATTTCACACCGCTTCCCGCCCTTTCCCTCTAACCGGGGCTTTTAGTCCCGGTTGGAGCCACTAACCGGGACTAAAGATATTTCCCGCCATTTCCCACCGCTTCCCACCATGTTTTCCCGCCCTTTACCTCTAACCAGGGATTTTAGTCCCGGTTGGAGCCACTAACTGGGACTAAAGATATTTCCTGCCATTTCCCACCGCTTCCCGCCATGTTTTCCTGCGCTTTCCCTCTATATCTAGGCAGACTGTGCCATGGCTATCCATAGATGCAATCCTTCCTCTCTCACAAAAATGGAAACTGCATACTAGGAAATTCTGACACTCGAGGAGACCGAGGCCCTGTGCGCCTCCAGCTACCCATGCACACCAGGCTACCAGCTGCCCGCCGACTAGATGCTGAGCATTAGAGGGGTTCATGTCCCTCCTGTGCCGCAAGGTTCCGCCCACCAGGCAACCATAACGAACCACTTCTACCTAGAGCTCACGCCGGAGCAGCGGATGGATCCCCATTGGAATCTCGACAACTACGACACCTGGGATGCCTTCTTTGCTAATTGTTAGAAAAGGGAGCTTGCCAGGTACAAGGGTAATGGCCCACCCCGGTGACGGTGGTGAAGGCCGCGGGCGTAGCGGCATCGTCATCCAGGAGCCCCCTCCCCTGCGCATCATGAATCCGAGGCTGGAGTGGAAGGTGCCCTAGGAATATGTCATGGTTGATGGTCCCCAGTTCCCTTGTGCACAAGCCAGGGAAGGACTTAGGATCCCCAGAATATGCCATAGCAACACAGACAAAGACGATGACGAAGATGACCCTGAAGATGTGCACTATAGGGATAGACATGATTATGACTAAGTCATTGGCTAGGACGAATATGTTCTCAAGATTGTTGAGATCCATTGTTGTCATTCTGTACTGCTCGTCTACCTTTACCCCACCCCCTGTTAGCTTGACCCATTTTTACCGGAACAAAGTGAAAACAGAAAATGGCTTCGGATTAGTTATTCAAATTGAAACACTTTTCATGTTGAAAGTTTTGTCAGATTCTAAAGTATGCAAAAAAAATTGCATTTTCAATTGAAAATGGCAAAATGGTTAATAGTTTGAATAGTTAGAATAATTATTTTAGAAAACAGAAAATGGTTTTGGATTAGTTATTCAAATTTAAACACTCCTCATGTTGAAAGTTTTTTCAAATTCCAAAGTATGCAAAAAATATTAGTTAATGCATTTTTAATTGAAAATGGCAAAATGGTTAATAGTTTGAATAATTATTTTAGAAAATATAAAACAGTTTTGTCTTAGTTATTGAAAATTAAACACTTTTTATGTTGAAAGTTTTTTCAAATTCAAAATGATTTACAGTTTAAAAACCATTTCAAATTAAAACACCTAAATAAGAAATAAGGCAGAAACCTGGACTAAAAAGTTTGAAAAACATTTGAAAAAGAACATATGTCCTAGTTGGTGGCTCCAACCGGGACAAATGACCAGATAATTCATCTTGGTTGGAACCACCAACAGGGACTAATGACCAGAGCATTTGTCCAAGTTGGTGGCTCCAACCGGAACGTATGACCTTTTCGTCCCAGTTGGAGCCACCAACCGGGACAAATGATCTCCTAGTACTTAGCCGCCGTGACCCTTTATCCTTTCCCAATCTCTTTCACTCACGCAAAACAGCAGGTCGTCGCCGCCGCCACGACAAGCTTCTCGGACGCTGTCAGGCTGCCCAACCACTGCCCCGCTACCAGCCTCCATGTGTCGCCCTCGATGTCCGTCGCACCCTCGGGTAGGTACCACCCCTCCCCCACCCCTCCTCCTCTAGTCGACATCCAGCGCTCACTATAGTAGTTGCTCTAGCGACCAATAGGTAGCGGCACAATCGGGAAATGACTCGACATCATCTCCTTATTCCAACACACCCAACCACGACGTCAGAGTGCACTGGCTCGCCCCTGGTGACCACCAACTGGTGGTGGTGGCCATGCTGACGTCATTCCAGCCACACCAACGTGTTGATTGGTCCACTTTGCTGAGGTGGCAACCGACGTATCCACTGGCCCACCTGTGTGTGACTTAGGGTAGATACTGGTTAGGTATAAAAAGGATTTCCTTATTTAGAATTATTTTTAAAAAATGAATAAACATTATAATTCAGTAACTTTTAATTTACAAATCAGAAAAATATGTATTATATATCAAAACCTTTAGAAAAATAAAATCTAAAATTTAAATCTATTATCATATTTTGTTATCTAACCTAAATAAGATATATTATTATTTAGAAAAAATTCTATTAAGTATAAAATTTAAGAAAGCATATTTTATTAATT
This sequence comes from Avena eriantha, assembly GCA_910589775.1. NCBI lineage: Eukaryota > Viridiplantae > Streptophyta > Magnoliopsida > Poales > Poaceae > Avena > Avena eriantha. The sequence goes on along the minus strand of OU342743.1, from coordinate 127,150,077 downwards.
AAAATTTAGAAAACAGTATAATATATTATTTTTTCAGTAAAACAATATATACAATTATAAACTTGTTTCATACATTTTTGTGCCACTTAACTAAATATTTACTATTTATTAAGTACTTTATAAAGTAATAAAGCTTATAAAAATCATATCTTATTATTTAAAAATCATAAAAATACATATAATATACCAAAATGATCACAAAAAATAAAAGCTACACATTAAAATATCACATTTCACATTTGAAGTAAAATAAGATGTAAAGGTCCAATAAATCTTATTTAAACCATTTTCCTTTATTTTAATGTATTAAAATTATAGAAATTTTACTTATGCCTTTATTATTATTTATTTAAAGTCTAAAAATGTAATAACAAAGCTCAATTGATTTTTAAATTAAGTCAAAATAGATCCATCTATTAGCATATAAACCGCCGATCGATCTGATCTGGACTACTGTCAAACTCAAGAATGGTTAGACTCTAGGAGATTAGCTAGCGCTGCGGGAGATTAGGCCAGGACGGCTGGACGTGGACCTAATATTTGCAACGTGATTAGTAAGTGGGCCTGGAAAGGTTCCATGTTCTGTCCTTTGGTAAAATCCCTTGACCTCTGGTCTCAGCGGCGGCGGCACGGAGTGTCATTGCCCATCATTGGCTAGGACCCAGCCGCTCCTTTTTGGCCTCCTTTTTGACCCCCACCGCTCCTTTCCGGCCACGATTGCGCCATGTCCATGCCGTGTGGAGATCATGCATCTGCGATCTCCATGCCGGTATCAAGGATCGTTCAAAGCTACCTTTCCCTCCCGAGGTAGTTTCCTGAGTTGTACCATCAAAGCAACCTGTCGAATCACACAATAGGCGAAACGACAAGTGCAAGGTGACAAAACAACCAAGGCGACATGATTGGCAACTCCGAGATAGGAGAATACAATATTTATGCGTGTCCCCACGGGTATTCGCTGGCTTGGTTAGCACACTAGTAAGACCAGACGCGTACAGAAGGTATAATCCTACTAACTCTTTCCACTCATTATTATTTCAGGAGTTCATCAACGATTCACTGGAGCACCTCGGCGAATCCAACACAAGCGGTGACTCGGAGCTCATGGCAAATCCCTATCACACTCAGGGACTAATGATGAATGATGAGTGAATAGGGTAGGCCCAGGCTACGAGTCGACACGGAGGCTGCAAGTGTCTAGAGGCCCATAACACAGAGGGATCCATCCGGAAGGCCCGAGAGAGGAGACTTGGAGCTCAAATAGTGAGCCAACTCGGCCCTTTAGGCAACTCGGATCCAAAACTGCTTCAGATCCTATGTTGTAAAACCCTAGCCAAGGTGCTTTATAAACCTCTGTAGGGAACCCTAGTAGGAAAAACACACCTCATGCCATAGAGCGATCCCTCTCTCTACTTTCATCCACTTGTCATCTACGACGACTCATTGTACTCTCATAATCAATACAATCATATTAGGAGTAGGTCTTTATCTCCCAAGCGAGGGGACAAACCTGCGTAAAACCATGTGTGTCCATCTCAAACCGGTAATGCCTAATCTCCCTCACTCACCCACTTACAAAATCTACCCTTGGTAGCATCTGTCGGATCTATGAAGCGACATCACTAGAGAGGAGCACCACGTTGCCACTACTCACATCCTCACGTCACCAGCATCGTCCCCGTGTCACCTGAGTAACTTCGTATTGTCCCTGAATCACCGGAGAGGAGCACGAGGTCTCTCGCCGTCGCTTGCCATCGCTCTCCCCACAAACCACATACGTCGCGGAGCAGCTAGGCCGACAACCTCCTTCCATCTAGGCACACGCATAGAAGCAAGTGGAGAGAGGGTGGAAGTTAGTGGTGAAGAGGAGGGTGGTGGCCTATGGTTGAGAGAGGGCATGCGTAGCTAGGGAGAGGATGGTTGTGGCCGGTGGAGGAGAGGATGGCGTTGGCCGATGGTGCAGAGAGGGAGCGCGTAGCTAGTGGAGAGGAGGGTGGCGGCTGATGGTGGATCGGAGGGCGGCAACTGGTGGTGGAGATAGGGCATACACATCTAGGTATCCTATGATCGAGCTTGATCAAGCCGTGTGTAGGGAAAGGATGAGGAATATGGACAGAGCCCTTGCAGAAGCCCTCGCCGGATGCGGGGAAGATGGGCAGCGAGGGAGCTAGGTGCGAGCTGCGCAATGGTTATTGAGGATATGCATAATGGGTATCACCATACCAAAGCCTTATTCCGACTAACCTGGGTGTCCCACATATGGTAGCATGTCCTATGTCCTGCTGGGCGGCCTAGTTAGAGGAATCTAGAAGGGATGCGCATACTGGATAAATAGGAAGGCTACGGTATTGACATAGATGAAGCCACAGCCTTAGAGTACAAGTGTTTGACCCAATTTTGTACCAAACAACAGTTTAAACACTGTGCGCATGGTATTTAAAAAAGCGTAGATACGAGTACCACTTCCGTATGCATACATGTATGTCTCTTTGATTTATTATATAGGTACACGGACCAGCTCCTCACGTATTGGTGCCGCAACCACGCACCTACCAGTGATGGACTCCAAAGGTCGAGATAGGCACGTATGAGACTAGCTGGCTAGCGTCCGGGTCATATACTCGTACGTGTCCATAACAACTTAGCTGGCTAAACATAGGAAGAGATAAGTATGTCTTAAACGGATCGGCACACCCGGGAACATCACGCCTCGGACGGGAGAGCAGGTCCACGCACAGCCGTGCAACCATATTATATGTACATGTGAGATTGTCTTTTCTCGTTTATTTTTCCTGTGCAGACGTGGGGATTAAGAAGAGCCAGGGAAGAGATAAGAGTCCGAAGGTTTTCATCGCTATCTACTCCAAGAAAATCGGAACGGCTGAGCGGCCGATGCCTCGCGCAGCACTGGCCCCCGACTATATATGCTGGCGCAGAAGAGAGAGGAGGAGGAAGGAAAAAAGACAGACGTGGAAGACCGGGCGGAGGCAGAACCAGCTGCCAGGAGAGATCGCATCTGGGCACGCGGAAGACCGGACGGAGGAAGACGGAGATCGCATCTAAGAGGCGGCTACACCAAGCATTCAAGAAGAAAAGCGCCGGTGTTCCTGGAAGGCCGTGCACCGGTCGATATCTCGTCGATGAAGGCCGCACCGACGGAGCTCCCCTACGTGCAGCCCGCCGGCCGGTGTGTTCGCCATGCCGACGAAGCTCGCCATCGCCGTCGGTTGCCGGAATCATGGACCAGCCCATGTGCAGTATTCGAGAAGCCGGAGTCGATAAGGACAACGCCAAGACGCTGCCCACCGCCATTGGCGCTCGCCGCACCAAGTCGCCGCCCACCTTCGGAGATCATCACGCCAGGACGCCGTCGGCCGATGGAGCTCGCCATGCCAAGACACTGCCCGTCATCCGAGCTCGCCTGGATTCCGAAGCGCCATCGGAGCTCGGCAAGACACTGCCCGAAGCCGGACGCGCGGGACCAAGATGGCGTACAGGTTGGACATCGCGTGTCCCCCGGCGGGCAGGCACATCGCGGCGTACAGCAGCGGACGCGGCCGAGTGCGGCATCGACATCACGCTGAGGCACACCGTCGACTGTCGCAGGCAGCGGGAGACTAGACGTGAGCGTGTTAGGCATAGCGAGGCGAGAAGAGCAGCAGCAGATACCAAGCACAGACAAGCTAGCTACTAGCTCGTTGCATGGAGCTGACATGCAATTTGAGTAGTGCGTGCGCCAATTACATGGAGGAGACGAGGCCCTTCATACATCGTCGCTTCGTGATCCCGTGAGACGGTGCCTTTGGCCACGGCGGCTGCTGCCGTAAGCTCGGCGTCGTTCCGTGACGAAGAAACCGACCACACCAGCTATGCAGACTTGAGCGCGCTTTGGTTTTACACCGATGCCGGTCTCTCAATAAAATTACTCCCGCGAGGCATACCCCTTATACACCCCGACGAAGCCGCAAAGTCGTCAAAAAGTCCTAGCCAAGCGGACTGCATCCACTTACACCAACAGCTCTTCATCGCCGTTCAATACCGACGAGGCGCAACGGCGAGGGCGGGCGAGGCTGAAACGAAGGCCACGTTTTCAGCGGCGCGTGTACCGACGAGGACACGGGCTCTGCCACTGCCCACACACACTACCACAATCTCTATGCATGCAGGATATGAAGTGAAGAAGACGAAGACGACCACACGGCTTAATCGGAAGTATCTCGCGGCGTAACCCGCGGGAGTAATTAACCGGGAGCCTTCCGAGGCCTCGGGAACCAGGAGATCGCACAATCGTCATTGTCAGGCTGGCCGCGCTAGTAGGCCACGGAGCGTAATCTCGGGAATTGTATTTGTTATCTTATGTGATTAATAAAATACCTTTCCCGCATCTTTTGTTTTCTTTGCGTATGTATTATACACTGGCACGCCCGCACCCCTTTATTTCTTTTACTGTACCCCGGTGCGTTTGAGAGAACTACCCGCTACAGCATATACTCGCGGAGGCGTCTCGTACGTTTTTCTCGTGTCAAACAAATTGGCACGCCCGGTGGGACATGGTTCTCCTCGCATATTTTCTTCGCCATGGTCATCGGAATCGTCTTCGCTCGCTCATCCATCCGCACAACCTACTACATGACAAGGCACAGGTATTGAGTCCCGCTGATCAATGATCATGTTCATGCAGGAGGACCATACGACTACACCGAGCCTATGACGATCCAGTTCGGGTCGCGGCCGCCCATGGTGTTCTTCGAGATGGGCGCCAAAGTGTACATGCACGAAGCTCAAGACCCTGCGCAATTCCAGGTCTTGAAGAACAAGAAAGCGCAAAAGCGAGCGGCTGCCAAAGCCAAGAAGGAGCGCCGAGAGCTGATGCTTGAGGCTCGAGCCCTGTTGAAGGAGTCAACGAGGGCCGAGATCAAAGGAGACGTGGAGGCGGCTCAACGCCTCCGCATCAAGGCCGCCAATAGACGTACAGGTGCGGCATCACTTTGCGCGCCAACCTCAACATTGTCGTCGGCGCCACCCAAACCAACGACTAAGCGCACCGAGGTGGAGCTCATCGAGGGCTTGGAGGCCGCCTCCTACCACTTGCGGAGGCTGATGGCGAGCGCATGCTTGTCAGATAGCCCGCACCCGCTTCGGAACTACAGGAGGAAGTACCGCAAGGTACAACGTCTTCAACAACAGATAAGCTCGCGTGTCGCCCAATGCGCGGTGCCCGAGGAGGATTGGTCCCTTGGGGTTGGGGACCTTGCCGACAAGGTGTTCACCTACACGAGTACCATCACCCCGCCCTACAACCTGTTCCCCGATGAATGGGCGAATGAACCGCTGAAGGCCAAGCAGATGGTGAGGCGCGCCATCATGAAGGAGTTCTGGAAGCGGCGTTCACGCAAGGAGCCCATTCTCCCAGGCCCAACGATCGCCATCAATCGAGGATATTCTCGCGGTGGCATGTGGGCACCATGCCTCCACACTTCGACGATGGATGGACGGTCCCTTCCAAATGACAACAGGTTCACCGTTCTTCGGAGCGAGGCACCTGCTCCACGTGGCGAGGACCTACGGCGCGAGTTTCGCCAACTCCAGGAGCAAATGGACAACATCCAGAGGCGGCTCCATCAAGGCGCGCCGCGGACATCACCAACACGAGCTGGGGGCAGGACGACGCGGCAAGCTCCGAGCTATCGTCCTCAAGATGAGCGTCGTACCTTGGCGCCACGACGTCCTCCTTCACCAACCCGACCCATCCGTGGGAGGCATCCAAACATGCCCCCACGAGGGAACCAATGGTCACGCCATCAAGGTGATGAGAGAAACTCTCGTCCCACCCAAGTGTGGCAACCAAGGGATCCTCCGTGAGCTCCACTTCCCCCTCGACCCACTTCCCCTCCGAGGCGGGGAGATCAATTTCAAGTGCAGCCTCCATGGGAAACATTCACTTCGGCTCCTCGTGCTGCACCACCTCTTCTACCCACACCCCGTGTATTCTCTAGGGCCTCCACGGAGAACCAGCGCAAGCGGGAGAGACGGCGAAGGAACCGACAGGTCCTATACAAAGAACTAGAGGACTTGGTGCTTCGGTATACCCAAGTACGTGTACGACCCGATGGCGGAGTCGTGCGAGAAAATGACAGGATCGGCTTCCGTATCTCCCCTCGGTTGGAGCGACATGAGCGGTACAATTACCTGCTTAGTCGCCTAACCCCGAAGCCACGCAAGACATCCTCAAAGCATGCGGAGGAGAAGAAGACGGGGATTGTGCCATCACGCCCTTTACCAAACCCGCGGAAAGGTGGCACGCAGGAGAAGTCTACGACGACATCTGCGTCCCGGGAGAAGCAAGAGACGCCGCCAACCACACCGACTCCAATGGAGGGGATCGAGGAATCTCATCCTACATCCTCCTCCAACCCTGAGGCCCATCCTGGGGCTACAACCAATCCCGCCCCAGGACAAGGCGCGACGCTACACCTCAAACCTTCTCTTGTTTCCCCCGCGGGTGTGGAACAAGGCCAGGGGAAGGAGACGGCAGAAAAGAATCTTGCCTCGTGCGGCACTCTTGCGGTGCGCCCGAGGATGGAGCCAGGCGACGGATGGGAACCTCCACAAGTCACCCATGATTTCGGCTACCCCTCGGACGAGGAGATTGTGCCAAACCCGAAGGCGGACTTCAAGAAGGCCTTCCTGCCGCGCCTGGGTCATGTACGCTCATGGTTCAAAGGCGCCGAGACGGAATCAAGGCCAAGCACATCCACGTCTCGAGAGGGAGCAAGATCAACTGCCCCGTGCCTTCCTATCATGACTGGGAAAGGCTCACTCTCTGACGGAGATGCGGGATACCATCCGGACATATCACCGCGTCGCTACACCGACATCAACTCACGACTTCCCCACAATCCAAATGAACTCTTGCAGGTGGCCAGTCGACCTGGAGCCAAGACACGGTTAAAGTCTATTGCACTTCAAAGTGTGACAAGTGGATCAACTAGAGAGGAAGGGCTCGATGACTACATAGACGGCGAAGAAAGCTTCTCCGACTCTTCTTCTTGATCCTCGTTAGAGAAGCTTCCAAACTCTCCTCCATACCACGAGCTAGCACCGTCTGTGCCTTCCAATTGTGAAGATGGCCTTGAGGATCTTCACACTGCGCCTGCTCGCATGGCAGTGGACGGTGGAAAGGGCGATGCATCTGCCTCTGCAGAAGCAAGTGCGGCGGCGGCACGAGAAAGCGCACTAGAAGAGCAGATCCAAGAACAACGCCAAAAGATCGACCAACTAACATCAAAACTCGACCAATTCATCGAGCTCATGATGAACAACAACAACGGCATTCCACCACAAAGCGTACCGCAAGTGGTGGTAGACCCGCAAGAAGAGGAGATTCGGGCGGGCACCCTAACAAGTGCACCACCCAATCACGAGTGCCAACACGAAGGAACAAGCACGCATGCTCAACACTGGGCTAGACCCGCTGGTCCGGCCAACACAACCCCACAACAGAACATGTTGAAAGGCTACCACGACATGCTTCAAGGCATGGTGGACAAGAGGTTCGAGCAAATGAAGATTGATAGCGCTCCTCGCACCACAGGGAGCGAGCTGGAGAAGCCCTATGAAGCATGGCACGACTTGGTGTCATTCCCTGCGGGGTGGCACCCACCCAAGTTCCGTCAATTCGACGGTACAGGCGACACAAGGGAGCATTTGGTGTACTTCGAAGCGGCATGCGGCGACACTGCAAACAACTCGTCACTCCTCCTTCGACTATTTTCAGGATCCCTAACCGGCCCTGCCTTCCATTGGTACAGCCGTTTAGCGGTGGGATCCATCGGAAGTTGGTCGGGCATGAAGGACGTCTTCAAGAAGCACTTCGTCTCCATGAAGAAGGACTTCTCCGTGGTAGAGCTCGCGGAAGTTCGACAACGACGAGATGAGTCTATCGATGAGTACGTCATCCGCTTCCGTAACAGCTATGTGCAGCTCGCTCGAGAGATGCACCTCGAGGATGCCACCGAGATGTGCGTCCATGGGATGCAGCAACATTGGTCACTCGAGGTCTCTCGGCGCGAGCCCAAAACCTTTAGTGCTCTAAGTGCGGCGGTGGCAGCGACGAAGCTTGAGTTCGACAAATCACCACAGATCATGGAGCTCTACAAGAATGCCGGTGCATTCGACCCATCCAAGCGCTTCACCTCGACATCCAAGCCAAGAAATAACAGTGACAAGATGAAGGCACCAATGGAGGCGAATGCCACCAGAACCTTCTCTTCTACACCACAAGGCAATGTGCCCATGTTGGGCTCAAGAGGCGAGCAAGCTGGAGGAAGACAAAGACCAACAATGCAAGAACTCCTCAAGAAGGAATACATCTTCCGTCGGGAGCTAGTGAATGACATGTTCAACCAGTTGATGGAACATCGAGCCTTGAACCTTCCAGAACCTCAAAGACCGGATCAGGTGAGGATGACTGACAATGCCTTATTCTGTCCATATCACAGGTATGTGGGGCATGTCATCGAGGACTGCGTCGCCTTCAAAGAATGGCTTCAAAGGGCTGTCAATGAGAAGAGGATTAACTTGGACACAGAAGCCATTAATCCAAATTACCATGGGTGAACAAGGCTGCGACCCTTCCTCAACTACTTCAAGATGGGCAGCCTACCCGACGACTCCATCAGCAGGCGCCAACTGCGATGATGACTACCCTTCTACGTCTATAAAGAGGTGCGGCGTATACAGCAACGACCAAGGCGGAGCCAAGATGTACCATGCCATACGCCTGGCTGGATACTATTGGCTCGCCATCATGAAAGACTGCCTGCGGGTCGCCAGGTCATGCCATGGTTGCCAAATCCATGGCGACTTCAAGCACCAGCCGTCGGCGCCTCTACACCCGACCATTCCCTCATGGTTGTTCGATGCCTGGGGGATCGACGTCATCGGCCTCATTGACCCACCATCTTCCAGGGGGCATCACTTCATCCTTACAGCAACCGACTACTTCTCCAAATGGGCGGAGGGAGTCTCACTATGTGAAGTGAAGAGCGACAACGTCATCAACTTCCTAGAGCAAAATATCATACATCGCTTTGGGATCCCACATCGCATCACCTCCGACAACGGCAAGGCATTCAAGTCCAAGAAGATGTACAGGTTCATGGAGAAATACAAGATCAAGTGGAACTACTCCACCGGCTACTACCCACAAGCCAATGGAGCAATTGAAGCCTTCAACAAGACGCTAGGCAAGATACTCAAGAAGACGGTGACAAGACACAAAAGGGATTGGCCTGACCGTCTCTACGAGTCTCTATGGGCGTACCGCGTTACCGTCCGTACCCCAACGCAAGCTACCCCATACTCTCTCGTCTATGGGAGTGAAGCGGTCTTGCCATTGGAATTCGAGCTACCCTCTCTACGGGTGGCCATCCAGGACGAGCTCACCAAAGACGAACAGGTACAACTGCGTTTCTAGGAGCTCGACGCCCTAGAAGAGGAGCAACTCAACGCCGTGCAAAACCTAGAGCTCTATCGCCAGAACATGGTGAGATCCTATGACAAGCTCGTCAAGCAGCGCGCCTTTCGAAAGGGCAAGCTAGTCCTGGTGCTAAGGCGGCCCGTCGTCGTCACACACAAGACGAAGGGGAAGTTCGAGCCAAAGTGGGAAGGACCCTACGCCATTGAGAAAGTCTACGACGGAGGTGTATACCAGCTGGTTGATCCTCAAGGAGCCCGGCCCATGCCTCCAATCAATGGAAGGTTTCTTAAAAAATATTTTTGTTAAAGATCTGCCTCTTTCGTTGCCTTTTTTTTCTTCTTTCGATTTTCTTTGGGGAATTTTTCGGTCGGCTCAAATCATGATGCATCCTCTATTGCATAACATGGATATTTGTTTCTCCCCAACAACAACAAAAACCGGCTTTCCCTCATCATACCATGCTTGTGATGGAAGATCTCGCTACCCTAGGGCTTGTCGGAGGGTGGCACAATGTGTCAAGTTGCAAGTGGAGCGGCTCTCACACCCACTAAGCACGACACGTACCAAGTGTATGCTCCCGGAGGCAGCGGAGAAGATTCTTGGGAACTTCATTGTACCGAGGCTCCATGCCACCATCTTCCAGCTAGGCCACATGTTCACATGGACTCACGCCCTAGGGAAGACCATAGGAAAAGATCACGAGGGGCTGCCAATTTGATGCGTAGCCATGTGACAACCCTGGGGTGTGCCACCAAAAGCCCCAGATAGAGTGCCAGAGGGTGTCGTAGTCCACCAAGGTGAATGGCTATCTTCCAAGTTCTCGGGAGGCTCACAAGAAAGCAAGGAAAGAATCCAAAGGAAGTTCAAAAAAAAATCACAAGTTCAAGCAATCAACAAGGTCCATGGCCATCCAAATGGCCCGTGCAAGCAATCCTCTCAAGAGGGCGAATATCCAGAAGTTCAAGAATCAAGTCTGATGGTCCAGAGTGTATCAAGCAAATCACGGAAAGAAGGCGGAAGGTAGCTGTTCACCACCCCTCAAGAAGGCACGGAAAAACCCAAGCTGACATCCCAAAACCATTTACCCCCATCTACCATGCCCAAGTCTCTGGGTTCGTGGGGCGATGAGCAGGGGGCATGGTTGAGCCGTGGCATTTCTCGATACCATGATGGGCTAGAGCATGATTCTCTGTTGCCTCTCGGGAGCATATCCGAAGACGGCGTCTCCACACACGTACACGGAAGGACAAGTTATGATCGTCATGGTCTTGCGACGATTCCCAATGACAAGTCCTTTGGCGGCTTTTGCGGATATCACACATATAGCTAGTGTATAACGGGAAAGCCAACATTTTAAAAACACAAACCCAAAGCCTTTTGTTTCCGTTGTTCCTCGCGTTTTTTCCTTGGTTGCTTTGTTCCTCAAGTTGAAACAGGTACATCATCGAGAGGTCTCAACACTGCCCTACATCAACAATACTGGGGGCACTTCCATCCCCAGGTCGTCATCACTACGGGGATACCTCGTCATCAAGGGCGATGCACGCAGGACGACGCTATCTCCATCTTACGGGCGGAGTCTCCATGCCACGACATCCACGCCGACGGCTTACCGGCACCCCATCTACATCAACACGCCAAGACACGGGAGCAGTGCAGCACGCCAGTGCAGCTAGTGTGAATCTGTGAAACCCTTTGGTCTAGTCGGCTGGCACTGCATCATCTAAGCGGTCGCGACTAGATTGATAAACTTTGTTCAGTACATGGCATGTTCTTTCGCCATGGAATGAAGATGAAGGAGGATTAGCCGGTTGACTGGCACCGTACATGGTCTCAACTAGCTTCCTTCGGAATACATGGGCAGATGGTACAAATACCTGCACCGATCTACACCAATACTCAACGTTGGGCAGCACGTGGTTGGTGCGCCGAGTCAATTAAAAAAGAGACTTTCACCGACTCAAGTTTGATCTGCTTCGCGCTCGAACTTTACTCGGTGAGGGGGCATTTGTTCGACCCGATTTTGTACCAAATAACAGTTTAAACACTGTGCGCATGGTATTTAAAAAAGCGTAGATACGAGTACCACTTCCGTATGCATACATGTATGTCTCTTTGATTTATTATATAGTACACGGACCAGCTCCTCACGTATTGGTGCCGCAACCACGCACCTACCAGTGATGGACTCCAAAGGTCGAGATAGGCACGTATGAGACTAGCTGGCTAGCGTCCGGGTCATATACTCGTACGTGTCCATAACAACTTAGCTGGCTAAACATAGGAAGAGATAAGTATGTCTTAAACGGATCGGCACACCCGGGAACATCACGCCTCGGACGGGAGAGCAGGTCCACACACAGCCGTGCAACCATATTATATGTACATGTGAGATTGTCTTTTCTCGTTTATTTTTCCTGTGCAGACGTGGGGATTAAGAAGAGCCAGGGAAGAGATAAGAGTCCGAAGGTTTTCATCGCTATCTACTCCAAGAAAATCGGAACGGCTGAGCGGCCGATGCCTCGCGCAGCACTGGCCCCCGACTATATATGCTGGCGCAGAAGAGAGAGGAGGAGGAAGGAAAAAAGACAGACGTGGAAGACCGGGCGGAGGCAGAACCAGCTGCCAGGAGAGATCGCATCTGGGCACGCGGAAGACCGGACGGAGGAAGACGGAGATCGCATCTAAGAGGCGGCTACACCAAGCATTCAAGAAGAAAAGCGCCGGTGTTCCTGGAAGCCATGGACGTGAAGCTGATCTTCCCCAATGGTAAGCAGCACAGGTGAACGTGCATATGTCTTTGTCTTCCTCTCCCACGCAGCTAGCACGGCGGATGGAGGCTCTCACGCGGAACATCATAGTCGGCCGTGCACCGATCGATATCTCGTCGATGAAGGCCGCACCAACGGAGCTCCCCTACGTGCAGCCCGCCGGCCGGTGTGTGTTCGCCATGCCGACGAAGCTCGCCATCGCCGTCGGTTGCCGGAGTCATGGACCAGCCCATGTGCAGTATTCGAGAAGCCGGAGTCGATAAGGACAACGCCAAGACGCTGCCCACCGCCATTGGCGCTCGCCGCGCCAAGTCGCCGCCCACCTTCGGAGATCATCACGCCAGGACGCCGTCGGCCGATGGAGCTCGCCATGCTAAGACACTGCCCGTAATCAGAGCTCGCCTGGATTCCGAAGCGCCATCGGAGCTCGCCAAGACACTGCCCGAAGCCGGACGCGCGGGACCAAGATGGCGTACAGGTTGGACATCGCGTGTCCCCCGGCGGACAGGCACATCGCGGCGTACAGCAGCGGACGCGGCCGAGTGCGGCATCGACATCACGCTGAGGCACACCGTCGACTGTCACAGGCAGCGGGAGACCAGACGTGAGCGTGTCAGGCATAGCGAGGCGAGAAGAGCAGCAGCAGATACCAAGCACACACAAGCTAGCTACTAGCTCGTTGCATGGAGCTGACACGCAATTTGAGTAGTGCGTGCGCCAATTACATGGAGGAGACGAGGCTCTTCATACATCGTCGCTTCGTGATCCCGTGAGACGGTGCCTTTGGCCACGCCGGCTGCCGTAAGCTCGGCGTTGTTCCGTGACGAAGAAACCGACCACACCAGCTATGCAGACTTGAGCGTGCTTTGGTTTTACACCGATGCCGGTCTTCCAATAAAATTACTCCCGCGAGGCATACCCTTTGTACACCCCGACGAAGCCGCAAAGTCGTCAAAAAGTCCTAGCCAAGCGGACTGCATCGACTTACACCAACATCTCTTCATCGCCGTTCAAGACCGATGAGGCGCAACGGCGAGGGCGGGCGAGGCCGAAGCGAAGGCCACGTTTTCAGCGGCGCGTGTATCGACGAGGACACGGGCTCTGCCACTGCCCACACACACTACCACAATCTCTATGCATGCAGGATATGAAGCGAAGAAGACGAAGACGACCATACGGCTTAATCGGAGGTATCTCGCGGCGTAACCCGCGGGAGTAATTAACCGGGAGCCTTCCGAGGCCCCAGGAACCAGGAGATCGCACAATCGCCATTGTCAGGCTGGCCGCGCTAGTAGGCCACGGAGAGTAATCTCAGAAATTGTATTTGTTATCTTATGTGATTAATAAAATACCTTTCCCGCATCTTTTGTTTTCTTTGTGTATGTATTATACACTGGCACGCCCGCACCCCTTTATTTCTTTTACTGTACCCGGTGCGTTTGAGAGAACTACCCGCTACCGCATATACTCGCGGAGGCATCTCGTACGTTTTTCTCGTGTCAAACAACAAGACACGAAGACTAGTTAGTATTAGTATAGGAATATGTAACCTATCTGGTATGGATTTTACCCTATAAACCCTAGGTTCTAGAACATTTATAAGCCAGACCTATGGGAGACTTTAGGGCAATGGAGAACCTCGCATAGAGAACCATAAAATCTCTGTAACCAGGCGTATTGCCATTATAGTGATTGGAAGGAGTAAGATTACACCACCATTGTGGATATGATCTTGGGTAAGCTATGTTACATCATACCCGCCAGCTCGCCACCTTCCCCCACCTCTCTCTAAACATGATGTGAGGAACCCCCTATGGTGTACTCATCGACAAAACTACGACAGTTGGCGTCCACCATGGGGAAAGAGGCGCTTCGAGCTCTACACTGATGAGGACCAATATCTTTGTAGGAATCGGTGACACCATCGCCATCATGCACATTCTCTTCTCTGATAGTGTTTCGATCATCCCTCCGGACGAATTCTAGATCCCGAAAATGACAAACTCTACTCGTTGCTCCATTATGCCGACCGGGAACAACCCATATTAGTCCTTGACACACGGTGGACTAGGGATTAAAAAGCTAAAATTGCACCCATCTGGCTGATCGATGAAATTGTGAAAGGACTAAGAGGCTTCTTTTGGGCGGCTAGGGAAAGAGCAAATGGAGGGCAATGTACGGTGGCATGGAGCCAGGTCTGTCAGCCCTTGACACACGGTGGACTAGGGATTAAAAAGCTAAAATTGCAGAGCCTGGCACTGAGGGTAAGGCGGAAGTGGTTACAGAGAACAGACAATAACAAACCATGGCAGGGCTTGACGATGATCAAGGATGATCAGGCCTGTGAGGTGTTTGACAGGCTAGTGCATATCAAAGTTGGAAACGGCAACATGACGCTGTTCTAGAGAGACCGCTGCATTGGACGAAGATCAGCAGCAGACTTTGCACCTGAGATCTTTCTAACTGTCAGTACCAGAGCACGTAACTCGAGGACGGTAGCACATGCCCTCACAAACAAACACTGGATTACTGACATCTCTGGGAACCTTGCAACACTTGGAGCACAAGAATGCATCGCCCTTTTGGTAGCGATTAATGGAGTGCAGAGGGATGTAGGGGAGGAAGACATCTTCAGTTGGCCTGGGTCCGGCTCCGGCCAGTACACGGCAAAATCCACGTATAGACAACTGATACCTGGAGACAATCAATTCCGACTTGCCACGGTGATCTAGAGAAACGGGGCAACCCCCAAGAGCAAGATCTTCATGTGGTTCGCAACTTAGCACAAAATATGGACTGCCGATCGCTGCACCAGACATGGCCTGCAACAGCACACCTCACCATGCTTTGTGTGCCTGGACGAGGAGGACACATCGGAACATATCCTAATCTAATCCGTTGTCACAAGAGAAGTTTGGTTCCTGATAGGTCAAGCCCTGTAGGCCAGTTTTGTGGTACCATCTGTCACGGATACACTACAGGATTGGTGGATCAGAGAGAGAATAAGGTACAGAAAAAAAGACAGGAAAGAGTTTGATGCATTGGTATGCTCAACCTGTCATGCACTATGGAAAAATAGAAATGCGTGGTGCTTCAATAATCGTGGTCAGCAGTACACGGCAGGACGTCTAGGAGCGAGGATCATAGAAGAATATAGGATGCTGAGACGAATCTGGAGAGACCACACGAGAGGAGGAGATGTAGGAATTACTTAGAGTAGTAGCTTTTTGTTTTTCTGAGTTTCCCTTGCTCATCTCGTGTGTACGCACAATTGACAGGATCTTGTAAAAACATTTCTGCCTTCTTTAAATCTAAGGAACGCATTCGCGTGCTCTCGAAAAAAAACTCCATTGATGGAATCTGAGAGTAGGCCGCCGTGAACTTTTTAATCAGAGGGCTCACAAAGGGAGCTACTGTGGCACATGCTAAGGCGGCGGGAAGGCACTAGCCGCCTAATTTTCAATGAACTGATTGCAACTATGCATAGTTTCTCCGACACCAACAATAAAGGCCTAGCCTATCTAAGTGCCACCAATAGCAAAAATCACTTCATTGGCTACATTGCTTTGGGTTTTTGATATAGCTCCGAGCAGGCCGACAACAAATCAGATTCAATCTTAGATGCGCTCTATGACGACATCAGTGATAAGGAGTGCGGAAGTAAGCCAACCAACTCGGAGGAGTTTGACGCAGCAATGATGGAACTTGAGGCAGACCTCAACCTCGGGGAAAGCCGTGGTAGCAGAATACCAAGAGAATCAGGGAGCTAGAGCATCTCCGCCGGCAGCGGACAAAGCCGGGAGGGCCATGACCACATGTAAGGAAGTTGTATGTCCTAATGACACAGCAAAGGCCATGCCCCCTCTATATATCCCTTGTAACAAGCACAAGGATTGGACGCTAGTCCCAGTGGTACCAATCAAAAATAAAAGGAACTTCCTCCACCACCGCCATCAACATCAAAGGCGGCAATGCCTTTGTTACTCCTACTGACAAGGTCATCTTTGGACAAACTCTCATGGAGCCTGTGACCCTGGATCATATCTGTAATGTCACCAAAATGGACGAGAAACAAAAATACGCCCGTGTAGAGGACAAGTACATCATGGAGTAGAGCACACAACTCAACAACGATCTAGCCAAGGCGAAGGATACCATGAAGGCAGTAAAGCCATGGAAACTAATTGTAGAAAATTACTTTCTCGGCAGAAGGCTCATGTCCCCACATAAGTTATCCAAGATCCAGGTGTTAGGAGAGACCTAGGATGGGCCCCAAACAAGGTGGACAAACCACAAGCTACCCCTTGCTATGTAAAGAAGGGACATCAAGTCATGCCAACACCCGCCCTAAACAAGGCCATCACCAAGACATTGTTGGAAAAAGATAGATCCCCCGAAGCGGTGGACTAGGTCTATGACCAAGTGGCTAAGGACCTCAAGCAACAAGATATTTCCACCTCTTCATAGAGGCTTGCGACCAATCCATAACTTTGCTAGTCTAGCACAAACAACCACCCCGGGGGCATGTCCCCAGCACAACAAGTCAACAAGCCTCCTCGTGATGTTAGATCATGCATATGTCTACAGGATAAACATGGCAGGACACACGCAACAAGACCAATGCCATTCCGATCTCCTCCGATCACGGAGGCAAGGACCAACATCGACGTTCTCTAGTGCCCCCGGAATTCCTGTCATCACAAAGAAGCGCAGCCAAATCACCACACCAGTATGCCGCACCCAAGACACCCACATGGTGGCATCGTTATCTATGATAATGGAGCACATCACGAGCACCATGAAGATGGCCATAAAAATAATGAGGGATGAAAGAGCAATAGCAAGAAGGTGCTCAGTGTTTGCCAAGAAATCATGACAGCCATGGTGGTTCGCAAGTCAGAGAAAGCAAATGTGAAACTCCCTTCCATCACCATAGTGTTATCCCCCAAGCAGCCACTAGCTGGGGTTGAAACACCCCATGAAAATTTCATAACTCACGGCACAACCCCCCACCCCATGGCGACAATGCACATAAAGATCAGCATGCGCCCTATGATGCAGGTGATCGCCTCGATAGGATCCAGGAGGCCCCAGAAGAACCCTATTTAGGGCCAAGATGATGCGGTCTAGTTATCCGAGCAATGGAATACCATGTAGGTCACCGGATTGACAAATCTATCAAGGCTTACGATGGATCCTCCAAGCCAGGTATGTGGTTGCAGGACTTCTACGCTTCCATCAAAATTGGAGAGGGAAATCCCAACGTAGCGGTAAAGTACCTCCCACTCATGCTCATAGAAGCAACATGGAAATGGATCGAGGACTTGCTGGAGAGCTCTATGTGCAATTGGTTAGGCATGCATGAAGCGTTCACCAAGAACTTCGTGAAGGAGATATTCCCTAGAGGCAAATAATAAAGGGTGTTTATTATCATATCTTAGTAAGTTCATAATAGTTTTATACGATGCTATAATTGTTCAATTGGAAACATTGATAGACGTGTGGTATGTAAACAAACGAAGGTCGCTAGTAGGCTCTATTTAACTAGTTCATTGGGAAACTGATTATCAAGGTTTCCTGATCATGGACCTTTTACGCCAATTGACAATGAATTCATATCCTTAGTTATGTGATGGACATTACCATTTAAGTATTGCAACATGATCAAGTCACATAGTTTAACGTTGTAATAGTTAGAAATGAAGTATCCTTCTCCTTTAACCATGAGATCATATTAATCACTATCACCTAAGGCTTCTTAGATTGCATCAACTTTCACACCATAATAGGGTGATCATAAAGGTGTATGTTGGGTATTCCATCGGGATATGTTGAGGCCTATGCATCAGGATCAGGATTTGTTCACCCATGTGGCAGGAAGATACACATGGCCCACTTGGTGAGATTACATCCATAATGTTGGAACATGTGACTAGATCACGGGGATGGAATATCATGGGAATGAGTAAATAATCACCTGTTGGTAACAATATTGAACAAGGTATAGTGATGCCGATGATTAGATCTCAGACAAGACAAGTATCAAAATAACAAAGGGAATTGGACTCGACGTTTATGGTTCAAACAACATAGAAATTTTAGAGTGCACATGGGTCATTATGGGCATCTTGGTCCTGCTAATGATCATTGATCCTATAGTTGTTACCCCTCATGTTTACTTGTTTATATCGTGACATTGTTTGATGAAGCGGCCTGGACCAACCTTACACATAATCTTACATGAGACTGGTTCCATGCTCAACATACGGCTTGTACCATATAAGTGGCTAGCAGGAGTTTGTCTCTATTTCAGTAGTTGATATGGCATTTGCAATGGAGGGCCCCGAGAGGGGTATAACAGAGACAACTGTTTGATCCATGTTGTGGTTGGAAGTTCGTAAGTAAGATACAGTTCTATCGCGAAAGCCCTAGTAGCTGAGTAAAAAGTTGCAAAACATAAAGTAGAGGCATCTATCTTCATTTTGCAAGAGGGTGGCATGTAATTTTATATGGCCATGATCATGGCTAAGGTAAAGTAGTTTACTTTTCTAATGCTAAGTTGTATAGTAATAGTCATCATATCAATGGACGACCTGCCGGTGGTGTCGTGGACTTAGCACCATACCTGTGACAAGATGGAGAGCATGCCAAAGCGCTCTATGGAGATCATAGCGCGAGAAGAAGGACCATATAATATCACTAAATATGCATGTGATGTTGATACCTTTATACATTTTATAGTTTTCTACTATTAGATACTCAATGGTAGCAATATATAAGATGGTCCCTATTAATACAAATAAAAGTGTTGTCCCTAAAGTCTGTACCACCAATAAATTCCAATGTGATGGAGCAGGCCGTGACGATCGGGTGCAAACATATCGACGTTTGCATACGGTGGGTGTAAGGCATGTATGCACAAAAAATACACTTAGGTTGAATTGGTGAACCTAGTATGTACAGACATGGCCTCGAAAAATAGGAGATCAAAAGATCGAGCATGAGTCACATGAATGATGTGAGCGACACTGTGTTGTCCACCTTTGCAGCTATATCAAAGACCATGACGATCGAGGATGACATAGTGAATTGGGATCATGTAATCACTAAAGCCATCCAAGGGATGATAGTTTTAGTAGGATCTCAATTAATAATTTAATTATAAATTGAACTTGTATTATGAACTTAGTCTAAAATGTCTTTGCAAATATCCTTGTAGATCATGGCATATCCTAGTGAGTTTTTTGACCATGGGATTTTCTTGCATGATGTGAAACTTAAAGTAGACGGGTCAAACTTCATAGATTAGCACCAACGGCCAAGGGATACCCTCAATATTAATGATCTTCTCTACGTGATACAAGAAACACTAGGAGATAGTTCCTATGACTCTGTGGATGAGCAAGATAATGATGATTATCATGCTCATCGTGACATCTCCATTGTTGTCTAGTATGCCATGCTCTATTCTATGGAGAATGGGCAGCGACTGCATTTCTTCAATACCTATGCATACGAGATGGTCGATGAGTTGAAGGTGCTCTTCGCATGACAAGTTAGGCTCATGAAATATGAGTTGTTGGATGAGTTTCTTTCAATCAATATGGAAGAAAATGTCTGCTTGGAGAATCACTTAGAAATCATGCATGAGCTTCATGATGTGAACTACTTAATGATGGACAAGTTTGCGATAGATGGGGTGTTGCGCTTACTTCCTCCTAGCTACAAAGATTTCGTCATGGGCTATATCATGATAGATGAACCATTCACCTTTCATGGGTTCATGACAGAGTTGAGAATGCTCATAGTAGGTTGAATCGCAGTGGATGGCATGGACGAAGAAAGTATATATTGGATATACAAGTTATAAATGTATTCTAGCAAACAATCATTGCAGTTTACAAAGTATTAGATACTTGATTATTTTTATGAAAACAAGACCATCTTCTTGAGAGCTTGCTGGAAGGGACGAGAGGACAATGGCGTGATGGCAAGTAAGCTAGTTGATGGACGACGACATTATCTCTGAACCTTTATCATTTAGATTAGTAGATTTGAATAAATGTTTGTAATCATTGAGTGTGTGACTTTATTAGTGTCTTGCTTTTAGCAAGACGATTATTCATATGAGTAAGTGACAAGCCAGTTCTACTATTCTTAGGCATAACATATTTTATGGTCACATTACGATTATGAATGAGTTATTCTCATTGTTATATATATATGATGATAATTTAAGCATTAATAAAGAATGAGAATGCTGAAAATTATCCAAAGTTTAATAATGACATAATTTTTAGTGACACAATCATTTAAGTCAAATTGGTGTTTTCGTTCTGATGAAAAGTTAAGTCTTTAGATATTCGATCTTTTGACACATGCAAAACCATGCCTCAATGGGAAAAATGACTAAAACTCCGCATTATGGTAAAAATGTTCTATGCGAAGAATTGTTGGATATCATACATGATGATGCATTGTATTTCAACAAAATAGTGGAAATCATTATTTCATAGACTTCATTGTGGTTTTAAGTGAATATGTGTATTTACTTAATGAAACAGAAGTCTGAAACTATTTGAGTTATTCAAATGATTTCAGAATGAAGAAGGGTATTAAATTAATAGGAATACAAAGACTCTATGATTTGATCGACATGACTAAGTATTTAATTAAATTTTGGCATAAAATACTTGTGAAAGATGTGCCACAAATTATAATGATTGGACACTTCAAAGTGTATTGATATGCCTAAACATCATAATCATATTGTATTGGATACATATGGTCTTAAATTATCTCTTACCAGGTTACTGTTATTGTTTAGAGTTAGAGATCAGATATCAAACACTCATTTGAAATATAAGGAACATCTAAAGGTTCGTGGAAACAACACCATAAGAGTTATGGCATGTTCGAGTTTATAGAGATTTCGGTAATTCAAAGTCGTGATGAATATGTAAGTCTTTGTAGTCTATTATTAGGCAACTATGAAGACATCTTCCACAACTGTAACCAAACGGGCAAACCTGCTGTTTCGCGAGGCAGTGCTTTTTCCCGAGAAGCGGTTTCTCGATGAAGAAGTTGGTGGAAGAAAGTGAAAGCTCAAAACAAGGTACCTGACCATATGTCCAAATGTCGAGTGGCGCAACGGAATATGTTCCGGGAACCAAACTCTACAAGAAGAGGAGAAACTAATTATAAATCATCATGATGTTTCAGCTAATACTTTTACTAAAGAAAGTAGGATTCAAACATACATTCTACAAGTTTGCGAAATTATATTGTTGATTCACTTGTCTTGTTATTAGAACAAGACATACCTATAAACTACGAAGAAGTGGTGATGGACCTAAGTACGAGAAATGACTAAGAGTCATGAAATACGTATTAAGTTACATTTAAGATTACAATGTAATATGTTACTTGATCTGATTAAGTAAACATGTTTACTTGATCTTTTCTGATTGACTCCAAAGACAAAAGGAATGAATGAAACTTAAAGGAAGACTTAAAAAGTTCAATTTGTCACAAAATATGTTTTGACAAATTCAAATAAATGACTATGATATGTAGCGATGCTTGAAGTCTGTTTGGTTTACACCAACAATTACTCCAATTTATAATTGGTAAAAGATTCTCAAAACTACGAGTTCTTCATGAAAATATTGAAGAAGGGTTGTAATTGTTACAACAAGCAGAGTTTTATCAGATTGATGCTAGTATCTCATGACTAGAATTCTCGAGTTGGTGGATGATCAAGGAATTTTGGAATTACCAAGATCATCGAGAAGACCTGCATTTGCATGATCTTGAGTGGGAGCTAAATAGCTTGCCTAAATCTTAATTTGTAAATGGAATATTTTGAGTGGGAGCTAAGTAAATATCCTAATCTCATATATAGATGACATACGTATTTGAGTGGGAGCTTGAAAACATTCTTATATATGTGGATGCCATATGATGAATGATGTAAATGGTATTTAAGTTAGTAAATATTCTATGGATGAAGTTGAACAAAGGATTAAACATTGAAATCTACCAAGATAGACCAATACGTTTAATCAGTAGTACGGTCGAAATGCTTCCTTGATTTGATTCTGAAGATTTTCAAAATATAATAGATAAGATTCTGAAGAAGTTTAGAATGGAACACGACATGAAAGAAGTTCCTACTTATATATATATATGTGAAGCATTGAGTTAATCTCAATATTATAACCATGTTTAAAAAGAAAAGAAAACAGATGTGTTACATCTCCTATGCCTCAGTCATAGGTTCTTCCATATAACCATATTGTATACTAGATGTAATGTGACCCAAGTTTTTTGGTTGCAAAACAAGTTCTTGGTTGCAAGAACTTGTTGAAAGGACACATGTGCCACCTAGAGGCGGGTGAATAGGCGGGTTAAATCTTTTACGAAATGGGCTTAACAAAGGAGGAATAAAACTAGTATTTACTTTGTCAAGAACAAAACCTATATATACTAGGGTTCACCTATGTGCACCAACAACTTATGCTAAGAAATACAATAAACTATGTAATATCAAGATATATGACTTCAAGCACGAAGGCTATCACAAAGTAAAGTGCATAAGTAAAAGGCTCGGGTATAGAGATAACCGAGGCACGTGGAGACGACGATGTTTACCGAGTTCCTCCATACAAGGGAGTACATCTTGTTGGAGGGGTGGGCGGTACTAAGACCACCAGTGCCACAAGAGGCCTCACCCAATTCTCCCGAGAACTCGCCACACGTCAAGCACCCGATCCAATATGGGACACTTGAGGGCGGTCACCAAACCCGTACAAGACTGGGGCAATCTCCACAACTTAATTGGAGGCTCCCAATAATCACCACCAAGGTCACTAACTTGGGTAGAGCTCCAAAACTTAATTGGAGGCTCGAAGAACTCAGCACAAAGGCAACTTAACTGTCTAGGGTTCCAAGAACCCAAGAGTAACAAGCTTCTTCATTTCACCAACCAAATCCTCCGAGGAGAACTCAAACCGATGCACCTAATGCAAAGTAAATTCCTTCACTCCCAAATTCCACCAAATCTACAAAAGCTATTGGGGGAATGAGAGAGGAAGAACACAAGAGGAAAAACCACAAAAGTCTTCCAAGATCTAGATCCCAATATGTTCCCCTCACTTAGAGGAGAGATGGATTGGCGAGATTGTAGATCTAGATCTCCTCTCTCATTTCCCTCAAATATATGCAAGAATCATGGGAGTGAGAGGAAGACGACAAGATCAAGAGATCCAACAACGGAGGGGGAAAAGAGATCAAACGGATAAGGTCAAATGGAGAAGAAGGGCCCCTTTTATAGGGGGGCCATGAAGCTTCCCGTTACCCATCAGGGACGATCGGTACTATGGGACTTGTAAGTGGTAGTATCAGAGAATCCTAGTACTACCGACTTTTTTTTGAAAAGAGACTGTGAGGCAAAAAGCCCCACGGTAATTTATTTCAGCCAAAAGGAGGCAAGTTCAGATACAAAACTGTACAAGCATGAAGCATAAAGAAAGAAACCTACCTATACAAACTAATTTAAAATTTACACGGCTAATACAGGCTGCCTATCCAGGCCATGTAAGCATTGAAGTGTTTCCTTTTAATCCTATGCCCAAGCAAGGACATCTCATGCAGGAAGTTTCGCCTCCACCCTGAGAAAGTTGGTATTTCATTATCAAAAATCTTTCTGTTGCGCTGTTTCCATATGTTCCAACAGCCCATCATAACCACCTCCATGAAGAAAGGCTTTCCAAAATCTGCTTTAGCTGCCACAAAAGCAGTTTCGAAATCTTGTCCCAAGGACCAATCAATTTGTAAGTAATTCCAAACTCGTTGACTGAAATTACATTGAAAAAACAAATGCATTCTATCCTCATGAGCTCTTGTTGGACAAAGGACGCAATGCTTGTCCTTAGTAACCTTCCAATGACGTCTGTGCAACAAATCCCTAGTATTCAGTCGATCCGAAAGCAACAGCCAAGCGAAGAACTTAACCCTCATCATACAGGAAGATCTCCAGATCTCCAGATCCACTTAAACACACCCATGACAGGAATATTTAAATGAATATGCTTCTAATAAAGGGCAGACGTGTAAGTGCTGCCCCATACGAATGTCCAAGAATCCCAGTCAGAAGATAACGGATTGACTCTCATTTGAGCCAAAAGGGTGGAATATTCATGAAACGCATGGGCCGACAACGGCAAGTAGAGCAAGCCTGACATATATCCTGAACTGAAAACCTCTGCAGCAGAGATCTTGGTATCGAGAACATAGGAATATAACCTGGGAAACCTCTCAGATAATGGTCTAGTAGAACCAACAAACTCCCACTTATCCAACCAGAAGAGAAAACTATCCCCTGTACCTGGTTTTATGATAGAGACATCTCTGAATTGTTCAACTAGATTGAGGACATCCCTCCACCAAAAAGAGCCATATAAGTTTTCAGCATGTGGCACAACATCAACATAATAAGTATCGTAGATCAACTTTACCCAAGGAATATCAGCCCTGTTGTAAAATTTGTCCAAGTGCTTCAAAAGGAGAGCCTCATTTTTCCTCGTGAAGTTTACGATACCTACACCTCCCTTGTCCTTTGGTTTAATTAGCATTTCCCAAGCATCAAGGGACTGTTTAGGAGTATCACTATTATCCCTCCAGAGACATTGCCTCAAAATCCTATCAATAGGCTTTATGATACCAGGAGCGATTTGGAAGGTGCAGAGGAAGAAAATAGGCATGGACGCCAAAGCAGAATTAATCAATTGCAACCTAGCTCCCTGAGACAGAAAGCTCGAAATGCATGTAAGTCTTCTCTCAAGCTTACATACAAGTGGCATCATATCCTGTAGCTGCGTTTTAGCTATCCTTAAAGGCAAGCCCAAATATGTGAAAGGCAAGGTAGCTATTTGGCAACCAAAAGCAGCTGCAAGTTCCTGAATTCTGTCATTAGAGACATTAATTGGCACGATATTATATTTATGAAAATTCACCTTTAGGCCTGTAGACAGAGAAAAATCATTGAGCATCTCTTTCAAAGCCAACAATTGATCTAAATCAGCAGGTAGGATCAGTAGAGTGTCGTCAGCATACTGCACTATGGGAAAATCAGGATCCCCGGTCTGAATAGGCAAAGAAATCAAACCTTGGTACAACCGATCATTAACAACACACTGCAACAATTCTGAGCCTAACACATAGAAAGCAAGTGAAAGAGGGTCACCCTGCCTTAACCTCCTCCTGCGTTGGAATTGCTTGCCAGGAACCCCATTCAAGATAATTTTCGAAGTTCCAGTACTTAAAATATCTCGCACCCACCTCAGAAAGGTACTGTCAAAACCCATGTATTCCAACACCTGTATATTAGCTGCATGCTCAATTGTATCAAAAGCCTTGGCAAAGTCCAGCTTTAGAATGATAATTGGCTTTTTGGACATGTGAAACTGATACAAATACTCAAAAGACCAAGGAACACAATCTTGAATGGTCCTAGACTCCAGGAAGCCATACTGTTTTTTATGGACACAACTCAAAATCTTACCCTCAAGTCTATTTGCCACCAACTTAGTCAGAAACTTTAAGCAAAGTTTTGTCAATGAGATAGGCCTATAATCATTGTCATCTTCAGGATTTTGCACTTTAGGAACCAAGGTAATAAAGGATTCATTAATATTCTGTAAATTTATAGTCCCATCATGGAAATCTTTAGCAAGCACATAATATTCAGTTTTCACCAGAGGCCAACACTTTTTCAGAAACAGACCGTTGAAACCATCAGGCCCGGGTGCCTTATCAGGGGGCATTTCCTTAACTACCAGATCCATCTCCTCTTTCATGAACGGAAGAGATAGTTCCTCCAACCCATCCACTCTTTTGATCAGTCTAGCCAAGCTCATATCAATTCCCTCGGTTCTACCCATTCTATCCTTATAATGGGACCACAATAATCCAGCCATGGCATCATGATCAGATACCACCCTTCCATCCTCTGCTTTTAACATGGAAATAGTATTCCTTCTGAATCTCTGTGTTGCCATAGAATGAAAAAAATTGTCTTATCTTCTGATAGCTTTATCCACCTCACAGTGCATCTCTTCCTCCAATAGTTACATTCCACTAACCAAAGATTTTCTAAATGTAGTTTAACAGTAGCTCTGAAATTGAATTCAGTCACAAACAACGGCCTCTGCTCCTCCATAGCATCCAGAATCAGAATCACTTTATTACAACTTTGAATAAGCAGCTTTAATTTTGACAGGCTCAATTGCCAATGTTTCAACACATGCCTCAAGGATTTTAGCTTGTGAGCAATAATAGCTGAACTATGACTCTTGCTGGAGGGTTGCTCCCAAGACTGCTTCACACAATCCAAGAAACCAGGCTGGTCCACCCAAAAGTTTTCGAATCTAAAAATATTAGACTTTGGTATAGTAGTTTCTATGCTCACAACACAGGGTATATGATCTAACTTTGTATGAGCAAGAGGCAGTACCAAAGAATTTGGGAAAGACACAATCCAATTGGCACTAGTGAAGAACGAGTCAAGCTGTTCAAGCAAGGATTTCTCCTGCATGTTAGACCAAGTGAATTTTCTTCCTTTTAAAGGCAACTCCAACAAGCCTAAATGTCCAATAATCTCATTAAACAATAACATATCATTGACATTCCCTCCTAGCTTATTTCTATTATCATCAGATCAAATAAAATTAAAGACTCCCAGCAATAACCAATTACTATCCACAGGTATCTGAATGTTATAAAGCCATTGAACAAAATTGTCCCTCAGAACACCCTGACAAGGACCATAGACTGATAGAAGATTCCAGCTTTCTCCATTATGTGTGGAACTGAATTTTATAATTATACCAAAACTCTGTATATCAATTAAGGTCCCAGAGAACACAACAGAGTTCCACAACACAATTAATCACCCAGAAGCACCCACAGAGGGTGAATAAACAAAGTTATCAAATCTTTTGGGGCAAAACTTAATGATAAAACGCTGATCAAAAAAATCACACTTGGTTTCCTGTAAGCAAATAATAGAACATTGACTTTCTTCCACCTTAGCTCTGACTTCTCTTGGTCCCTCTTCAGAATTTAAACCTCTCACATTCCAGCACAACACTTTCCACTTTCTAAAGTATTTTGTATACATTAGATAACCAATTAACAAAGAGCAGACAAGGTCCAGTGTAACCAGACCAGAGATAGCAGACAAACAAATAAACCAACACCAAATCTTCAGCAATACATAAAAACTAGGTGTTCGACATGACCTCATTGTTCACAACCATCCAGACAAGATTCATTATTACAGACCAGAGACTTATGCAAGAAAACCACATAGTAACAATAAAGATAATCAACTGAGCAAATAATAAGGAGTGCTTGCTCCTATTAGCAGCATATATTTATCATTTTTACCAATCTTTGGCTTCTTCCCCTTAGGAGTAGCCTTAAGCTTCTCCTCTGTCAGCTGCTCGGGTGAAATCCCCAAACCTTCACCGATCTTCTGAAGAAGTGGCAGTGGGGTCTCTGGCACAATTGTATTCTCCCTGTCCCATGTTACACCCTCTCCTTCTGCTTCCATACTCTGTGTTTCCTCTTCCAATTCCACAATCTACACTTAAGTCCTCCCTTTTTTCCTTGGCCTCGACACAGTATCACTCATGGATTTATTCCTTAAACCATTATTCACCACACAGCTCCGTGTGCTCCTTCTCAAACCTTCATCTGAATAGGCGATAACCTTATTTTTTTCCTCTGCCTGTACTTTTCTTCTTCACACCTGAAACTGGAGATGCCGAAAAAACACAGTGCGGCACATCCTTAGTGTTAATCTCTGGTTCCTCAAAACAAAGAGACCTTGCAACCTTTCTAGAGGTAATTACAAAAGATCTGTTCTGAACTTTAGTTGTCAGCTGGACATCTCCAATCTTGGAAGCCATCAAATTAAATTGTTCAAAAGCCTCTTGCCAACTTCTTTTGGATAGAGTGACTAAAAAATACATGTCAATGACAGGCCTCTCAATATTATTTGTAAGCATGTTTAACATAGATGGTTTCAAATTTCTTCCCCAAAGCAAAACAGGAGGCAATTCAGGTCCAAAAACAGTCCTAACCAAGTTAATCTGAACAACCAGATGCTAGTCACGAGGCTGCAGCTACTGGTTCACCTCTTGATCATCCAAGTTTAGGTTGCCTGACCCATCAAGTGCGGTAGAACCTAGAAAGGGGTTAAAAATCACTGAATCATCTAATAGAATTTCCTCTGGCTCCTGCATATCTTCATCGTTATTCTGCTCATCATCCTCATTGTGGTGCTGCTGCATTGGATCAACATTCACTAGTGCACACCCCCCCCTCTAACACCTGTTTGGGGGTCCCTCTAACAGCGGTTGTAGAACCGCTGTGGAGGGTTCGTTGTTAGAGGGGCCCCCCTTTAACACCGGTTCTTATACGAACCGGTGTTAAAGGGTGCCGCACGTGGGGCTGCTGCAGGGCTCAGGGCCCCCCCTTTAACACCGGTTCGTAACATGAACCGGTGTGAAAGGTTCTGTGCCGCGGCAGGAAAAAGAGATAAATCTCTGCCGCGGCAGGAAAACGGCCTAAATCTCTGCCGCGGCAGAGTTCTGCCCCTGCCCCGTTCTGGGCGTAGTTCTGCGGCGCGGCGGGGACGGGGAGGGGGGAGGGGAAATCGATCGGGAGCGGTATACACATACATCGTCATCGGTACATACGAGTACATGAATAATTAAGCAACTAGTATTATACACAACATCGTCATTGTGTGGTATTCTCCGTAAACGTTGAAGCATCAAGTACAAGACAAACACGTTCAAGCATATATACAACATTCATTTTGGTGGATATCTAAAGAGTTCTCCGCCAGGCGTGACGACCTCATCAAGTATGAACCCCGCCAATTCGTCTTGAATGGCTCGTATGCGGTCAAATGGTAGGAGTTGGTCCCGCACCCGTTCGATCTGAATATATATGAAGAATGGGGTCAATATATATATAAGAATAAAACTCAACACAATTGATGGTAATAAAATAATGTTGTGTACTTTGTTTACTTACTCTAAGTTGTTCTAGTGCGGCTTGGCCCGTCGCACATATCGTGTTGCGAATGAACTCGCAAACATAGTACCCACATAAGTTATTGCCGTGTCCCTGATGCGCGCACTTTATGAGAATAGAGAGTTCAATCAAAATAATAATCAATAAAACATGATATAATGGAATTGGAAGCAGAATCAAAGAGATACGTAGACCTAGCTAGCTAGTATTACTTACATTTTGGTCTACAAATTTTAGTTCTTCTGACCATTCACCCACGGCCCTGCCCGTGAACCTTTTCCAAACCCTGTCTGGCAAGGAAAATGGATAAAGGAGTAATTAATTACTTGTTTTCACGAAAGTTGCCGATCTAGTGCGATAATATGATTGAAATTACCTCTAGAGCATCTCTCTAAAGTCTGCCCATAGCTCTTTTTCTTTTTGTAACGAGTCCATGACAAGGACTTTTCCTGAGTCATGTTGAATGACTAGCAGAATAAAGTGGAACCTACGCACGCATAACTCATCATCAGTTACACTTAACATCGAGTAAGCCGAAACAGAAAGTGTACAAGAGAGGGTAACAGTACTCACGAGAAGTTGTAAGGCAATAGTATTTCCCTTTTGGTTTGTTGTCTCAGTAAAGACCTTAGCAATAAATCTTCTGTTTGCCCGGGTTTGGTTCTTACCACTTCTTCATGAACTCTATTTGGGTTAACGAACCCAATGTCAAAAGGTCCTCCTTTCATGCATTCCATAACCTTTTTCCTGCATAATAGTATATACATATATGGTGAGCATATATATATACATGCAATTAATGAAGTGAATGAGATGAGATAGAAAATACAGAAATAGTACTTACACACAATAAAGGCTGATGGCAGCTTTGTCGAGTTCCTTCTGATTGAATAAAAAATGCAAGTCTTCAATGTTGAAGTCGATCTCGTCATCTCCGCACAAGAAAATCTCATCTCTTATATGCGCCGTGATCCATTCTTCCTTTCTCGTCTTGCAGAAATCAAGGTACCACTTGTGCAATCTTCGCATCTTTGTTGGTAGATTCTTGAGCTCCTCTTTCTTGACGAGATTCTTCCCATACTTCCATGGCTGTATGGGGTTGGCATCACATTTGGGCAAGTTGTCTCCCATGATGTCCACCACCGCCGGATCTATTTTCTCCTTTGGCTCGGCCCGTCTAGGTGCAAAGAATTTCTTGACCTCTTCTTCCGAGATCCTATTGGTCTCCTCTTCGCTGCGATTCCACGGTAAAACCGGCAATGGCTTGGCGAAAGGCTGCGGGACGTAGTTTTTTGAACTCTTTGGCGTACGGTTTCCTGCGGATTTCTTTGTGGCAGTGCTAGTGATGCTCTTCGTGGCAGTGCTCTTCCGCTTACGCTGAGGAGATGGCTGAAGCGCCGGAGATGGCTGACGGGCAGGAGATGGCTGGCGCGCAGGAGATGGCTGCCGCGCAGGAGATGGCTGAAGCGGCTCAGACTGCTGACGCTGCGGAGACGGCGGGGGTGCCAGTGGCCTCCAATTTGGAAGCACGATGTGTTCCTTCTTCCAAAGAATGGTTGTTTTCACTGCAAATTTGAGTTGAGTTTCCCCTTCACCTGTAGCATGGTCAAGCTGTGCTTCCTCATATTCCTTCACAACCTCATCCACCCCGACAATAGCATAGCCATCTGGAATCGGTCGGCAGTGGTAAGTTCCACCAGCTACAGGAGGTAAGGCATAGCCGACAGCCACCTTAATGGATAAGCCCATTAATCTCACATGCAGCTCAGCGTGTTCGCTCTCCGTGATCTCATCCACGGGGTATCGAGGACCCGCCATTTCAAGCGTGGGCTGCACGTTCTCCGTGGAAGCCACGCTGCTTTTCCGCGCAGAGTCTGGGCCGCCGGCAGATTCCAATGCAGGCTCTTCGTGCCGCTGAGATGGGCCGGTAGCTTGATGGCTCTGTTGTGCATTCACTTGTGCATGCAGCGCCACAAGTGCATGTTCTATCTGTGTCATCCGCTCTGTACGCTCTTTTTCTTTTCTGCCGCGCAATCTATAAGAGTCGCTCCACTCGGCAAACCCATCCTTCCACGTCATACCCCCTGTGCCTCGTGCATGTCCAGGGTGTTCTTTTTTACCGATAGCGCGTGTGAGCTGGTCATTCTCTCTGTCGGGATGGAAGGTCCTGGCGGCTGTTTCCTCGTATGCCGTGATGATTTCAGTGACGGGTTTGGCAGGGATGGTTGGGAAGATACACAATCCTATTTCTGGGTCCAACCTTGCCCCGATTCCGTAGAACCAAGTCTTTGCACGTAGGTCCCACCCATGTGTCTGGGGTGTGATCCCTCTGTCGCGCAGGGCCTTCTCAGCTTCCTCCCACTTAGGCCTCTGAGATATGTAGCCACCTGACCCTGTCCTCTGGTGATATTCCTTCTTCTGGGCATTTAGCGTATTGGTTTCTGACCTCTTTTTAGCTATAGCACCTTTCTTGTATGCCACAAATTCGTGCCAGTGAGGTCTTATCTTCGCATAATATGCGTCTTTGAAATCTGGAGTCTCACGAGCTTTGACAAATTTGTTCAATTTTGTCTTCCAGTTGCGGAAAGCTTCAGCCATCTTCTTTAGAGTCCACTCTTTGACCTTTTCCTTTATAACCGGTTTGTTTTCATCCTCCTCTGTCGGAAGGGTGAAATCTACCAACAGCGAATTCCAAAGCGTTTCTTTGGATCTTTCATCGACAAAGGTACCGCCGCCCTGCTTTGGCTTATTCCAATATTCAATTATGATTGGGATTTGGTCCCTAACAAGAACTCCAGCCTGACGTACAAATTTGTCTGTGGCCTTCTTGGGCTCCATCGGCCTGCCATCAACACGGACTGCTTCGATCGTGAACTTTGCACGATCTTTCAACCGATGGCTCGCGCCTCGCTTGCTCTTTTTCGTAGAAGAAGATGGTGGCTGGCTGGTCGATCCAGAGGGCTAAAAGAAGAAAGAAGCGTTAATTAATACATGTAGAAGAAGATTGTTGGTGGAAGTCAGCAGAGGCTTAATCAATGCATATACCTCGCCGGACTTTGTAATCACTAAATTGCGTTCACCGGAGTCTTCATCTTCTCCATGACTACTTGAGCTGTCATCATGTCTCTCCAAGTTCAGATATTGTGAGGTGTCCTCATCGATAATGTTCTCCATTATTTCTTCTTCTTCAAGGTTTCTACTAAGTGGATCCATAGTTTCTAAAACAATAATATTATCTAGAGTAAGAGAGTAAACATTCAAGTGGACTTGGATTCATACACAAATATACATATTATTTATACAAAAATACACAAATAAATACACAAATGAAATCAAAACCCTAAGGATGCTTGATCATTTTAAACGAGTTCCGAGCGGTACAAACCCTAATTCGGAGAAATCCCGGATGCATATGAGAGGGGCTAGCTACAGTGGCTGACCGGAGGATGCTCCAGAAAGCGGCGGCTGGCGGCAGCGAGGTGATGACCCTAAACTAATACTAACTATAAAATACACTAAATAACCCTAAACTAAATACACTAAATACCAGTGGAGGCTTCGGTGTTGGCGCGCGGCGGATCCGAGCGGCGGCGACGGGGGTGGTGGCCGACGCGGGCGCGCGCGGTGGCGGACGGTGCTGGCGCGGCGGGGGGCGTCGACTGCGACGGCGAAGGCTCGCGCGCGCGGGGAGCAATGCACACAAGCCAAACCTAGTTATGCTAGGAGCAGTGGATCGGGTAATATAAGCTCATAGGGAATAATGCAACGGATAGGATACTCTATCTACCGATAAAATACCATAGTAGAATCGTATGCATCATGGCAAGAATGAAATACTTTCAAAATCATAGGATTCTTTTATGTGTGAGGCTATGCTTGCCTTGTTTGTTGATACCCAGATATAGATCTTCGGAAGCCTTGTGCTTGACTTGATTATAGTTGATCAAGTATTGTTCTTCAAGCTTCGATGATGTTGATCTCGGTCTTCGATCTCGGAGTCGGTATCGTATTCTACCGGGAAGAAGCGAACATCGGAAAGAAAGGGAGAACAACAATCAACACATGACATCGATGCAATGATCAAGCAAGTATGATGATATGACAAGTTAAATAGATCTTAAATGAAACCCTAGGGCATGCTTGATCATTTTAAACAGGGTCCGAAGGATACAAACCCTAGAACAGGGGAACCCCAGAACACCTATGAGGGGCTGATTTAGTTCTCTAATTAAAATTGTCATTTAAGTTGCTTAACAATGCATGATTATAGCTTAAACAAATAGATCTCAATTTTATGGACATTTTGATATATTATACATATTTTTCTAACTTATAAATAATTAGTTATTGAATTTATAAGATTTAAACCAATTTCTGAAATTATTAAACCATTTAAAAACCTTTTATTGTCTCAGCATGACGTAGGACTGACGTCACCAGAGGGGACAGGTTGTTTCTCACCGAGGCTGGGTCTGGCCACTGCAACAGACGGACGGGCCTGAGGCCACGTCGGATGCCACCGTGGCGGTCACCGGTCAACGGGCCCACGGGCCACGCCGGCCACCGTCGCGGTGACGTCATCACAGTGGCCACCGTCGGTTATCACCGGTGACAGCGATAGAGGGCGCGCGCGGGGCTGCGTTCGGGCGAGCGCGTCCAGGCGGACCAGATACTAGCGGCGCAACTGGCGTTTGGTCGCCGGAGCAGCAGCGACGACGGTGGTCTATGGCGGCGAAGGGCAGGCGCGCGACGCGAGCTCGGTACAGAGCGGGAGGAGGACGAGAAGGTGGTCCCTTCGAACCGGAAGCTCACCTTGAGCATGTAGCGCGCGACGGAGATGGTCGGAGATGGTCGTCGACGCGGAGGAGATGGTCGTCGGAGGCGGAGAGGCCGGAGGAGACGACGGTTTCGATCTGGCTGGGGGGAAGAAGGAAGGGGAAGGGCGTTATAACCCCCCCCCTTTAACACCGGTTCGTGGCTAGAACCGGAGTTAAAGGGGGGGGGGAATTCGTTTCGCGCCCGCACCCCCCCTTTAACACCGGTTCCAGCCACGAACCGGTGTTAAAGGGGGGGGGGGGTGTGCCCGCGCGAAACGAAATAAATGCGCCCCCCTTTAACACCGGTTCGTGGCTGGAACCGGTGTTAAAGCGGGGGCATTTATTTCATGCATTTATTTAAAGGGGTGGGGGCATTTATAATTCAAAAAATAGGATATGAATTTAGAAAATTCATATCTTATTCATTTCAACTTAGAAAAATATGAATAATATATCATAATTTTCAGGAAAATAATATCTATCCATTCATGTAAAAACATTTTATATTTACTTTAGATGAAAATTTCCAAAATGATTAAAACACTTACATATAAATTTTGATTATTCAATTCAAACAAAAATAAATTGTCAAATCCTAAAACTTTGAACATAAGAAATATTAAGCATCTAAAAAGGAACCTAACCCTATTTTATTAGAGCAAATCATATTTTATTTTTGTATTAACATTTTTGAATTGATTGGATATTTAAATGCCTCATCTTTTGTATACACTTGAATCTGAGCATCGTATCATTTTGTGAAGGAGATAGAACTGGAACTAAAATACAGAATGCAACTAATAGTAAGTTACATAAAGCACGACTGAAAATTAAGATACATAAAAGAACTGAAAATTAAGATACATGGCCAGATTAAGTAACAATCGGCCGAACTTGTTTCGGAATGTTGGAGTGATTCAGTCATGCTCCTGCCTACACCTGTAATACTCGCCACTGTAGTCGTCGTACTCGCCGCCGCCGTCATCGCTGTCGTCGTCGGGGTCGCCGTAATTGAACCTTGAAGGCTGAGTACGCGTGGGCTGGACTTGAGGGTAGCGCAGACGAGGGTTAGAGTCGGCGGCAGTGTCATAGGCCATGACGCTCTGGAGAGTCCGACCGCGCCACCATAGCCGACGGCCGGCCTCGTTGAAGTTCGGAGGAGGTGGGCCGTGCTCCTCGTGCCTAGAGAGCGCCCTCTCACGCCGATCCACGAAGAAGGCTTCCCAAGTAGGGAAATAGTCGGGATGCCATCTGGGATTCCTCCGCTGCTCCGGCGTGAGCTCAAAGTAGTAGTGGTTCGTGATGGCCATCCGACACGCCACACCTAGAGGGACAGGAGGAACCGGCACGCCTCCGGCGCTCAGCAGCCAGCCGACGGGGACACAGTAGCCCGGCGGGCAGGGGTAGTTCGAGGCGCAAAGCGCCTCCACCTCCCTGGGGGTTAGTGCTACGGTGGAAGCCATGGGAACGAGTGATGAGGTTGCAGATATGAGTCTAGAGATGTGCAATGACAATGGAGACCAACCCTACATATATATATATAGTGAAGAACTGGCGGGAAGAACTGGAGGGAAGAACTGGCGGGAAGAACTGGCGGGAAAAAATGGCGGGAAGAAAAATGGCGGGAAGAAAAATGGCGGGAAAAATGGCGGGAAAAAATGGCGGGAAGATAAATGGAGGGAAGAAATAGAAGGAAGAAAAATGGCCCATTTAATACATATACTGTTAACAGAAGAAATATGACATTGATTTTCATGTTGAGATACATATGTGTGCCAAAATGGCTCAATTAATACATATAGTCAATCTTATGATCGCGTCGGCCGTAACCATGGAGTATCAACGCCGTTTAACAGGATGGTTGGGTCAGTCTTCACTCTTGAGGGCAGAATTTCATCAAACTTATTATAATCTTCTGACATGTCTGTCTTGTCCTCCACTCCCACGATGTTTCTTTCCCCTGAAAGAACTATGTGACGCTTTGGCTCATCGTGTGATGTATCTGTTTGCTTATTTTTTTCTTTTTTTTCGGTTTGGTAGACATGTCCTTCACATAGAAAACCTGAGCCACATCATTGGCTAAGACGAATGGTTCGTCTAAGTTCTTGTCTACCTTCATAAGATTGTTGAGATCCACCGTTGTCATTCCGTACTTCTTGTCTACCTCAACCCCCCCTCCTGTTACCTTGACCCATTTGCATCGAAACAAGGGACCTTAAAATTAGGTCCATAGTCAAGTTCCCACATCTCCTCTATGAACCCATAATACGTGGTCTTTTGCCCATTATCTTCTGCTGCATCGAAGCGGACACCACTATTTTGGTTGGTGCTCTTTTTATCTTGGCCTATCGTGTAAAATGTATTCCCATTTATCTCGTACCCTTGGAAAGTACATACAGTCGAAGATGGTGTCCTGGCCAACAAGTACAGCTGATCCCCAACAGTGGTGTTATTCATGAGAAGTCTTTGCAGCCAGCCGCCAAAACTCGCCATGTGTTCACTTATAATCCATTCATCAGACTGCCCCGGGTGTTTGAGGCGTATTAAATTATTGTGTTCATTGATATACGGGGCAACCAAGATAGATCTTTGTAAAACCGTGTAGTGTGCTTGATTGAGAGAATGCCCGTCCCTACATATCATTGCTTTACATCCTAGGGTGCCTTTTACACGCAGTCTCCCCTCATGTCGTGATTCTGGAACACCAATCGCCTTAAGGTCAGGAATAAAATCAACACTGAACTCAATGACCTCCTCTATTACATAGCCCTTGGAGATGCTTCCTTCTGGCCTAGCACGGTTATGAACATATTTCTTTAAGACTTCCATGTACCTCTCAAAGGGGAACATATTGTGTAGAAATATAGGAACGAGAATGGCAATCTCTTCTACTAGGTGAATCAGGAGATGCGTCATAATATTGAAGAAGGATGGTGGGAACACCAACTCAAAGCTGACAAGACATTGGGCCACATCTGTCTGTAACCCTGGTAGGCTTTCTGGATCGATTACCTTCTGAGATATTGCATTGTGGAATGCACATAGCTTCACAATGGGTACTCGAACATTTTTAGGTAGAAGCCCCCTCAATGCAATCGGAAGCAATTGTGTCATAATCACGTGGCAGTCATGAGACTTCAGGTTTTGGAATTTTTTCTCTGCCATATTTATTATTCCCTTTATATTCGACGAGAAGCCAGACGGGACCTTGATACTGCTCAGGCATTCAAAAAAGATTTCCTTCTCTGCTTTGGTAAGAGCATAGCTGGCAGGAGTTAAGTGGCATCGTTTACCCTTCTCGTTCTCAGGATGCATAGGCTCTTCAGGGTCTTTCAGATGTTGCTGGTCCTGCCGTGCTTCCGGTGTATCTTTTGTCTTCCCATACACTCCTAGGAAGCCTAGCAGGTTCACGCAAACATTCTTCGTCA
This sequence comes from Avena eriantha, assembly GCA_910589775.1. Taxonomy (NCBI): domain Eukaryota; kingdom Viridiplantae; phylum Streptophyta; class Magnoliopsida; order Poales; family Poaceae; genus Avena; species Avena eriantha. The sequence goes on along the minus strand of OU342743.1, from coordinate 127,112,471 downwards.
CGTGCATCACGTCGGTTGAAGAGCGGACCTCTAAGACTTTCCAATAGGGTAGGTCCCAAAATATAGATTGCTTCTTCCACATGGGCGCGTGTCCGGCATCGTCATTCGGAACAGATAGACTGCCAGGACCTTTTCCAAAGATTACTTCTAGGTCCTTGACCATACCAAATACCTCCTCACCGGTACGGAGGACAGGTTTCCTCCGGGGTTCTGCCAGACGTTTGAAATGCTTGCCTTTCTTTCTTACTGGATGTAGGTTCGGAAGAAATCAACGATACCCTAGGTACACAACCTTCTTACATATATCCAAATATACACTTTCAGTCTCATCTAAACAGTGTGTGCATGCATTGTATCCCTTGTTTGTCTGCCCTGAAATGTTACTAAGAGCAGGCCAATCATTGATGGTTACGAAAAGCAATGCTCGTAGGTCAAATGGCTCCCCTTTGTGCTCATCCCACATACGTACACCTGGTTTGGCCTTAGGTACACATCAATGTCGTTGCCGGGTTGCCTCGGGCCTTGGATGAGCACTGGCATCATAATGAACTTCCTCTTCATACACAACCAAGGAGGAAGGTTATAGATACATAGAGTCACAGGCCAGGTGCTGTGACTGCAGCTCTGCTCACCAAAAGGATCCATGCCATCTGTACTTAGACCAAACCTTAAGTTCCTTGCGTCACGTGCGAAGTCCGGGTACTCTCGCTCTACTTTTCTCCACTGTGACCCATCAGCGGGGTGTCTCAACATCGCGTCTTTCTTACGGTCTTCCATGTGCCATCGCAACAACTTGGCATGCTCTTTATTTCTGAAGAGACGTTTTAACCGTGGTATTATAGGAGCATACCACATAACCTTGGCAGGAACCTTCTTCCTAGGGGCCTCGCCCTCAACATCGCCAGGATCGTCTCGTCTGATCTTATACCGCAGTGCAGTGCATACCGGGCATGCATCCAAATTCTCGTACTTCTCACCGCGGTAGAGGATGCAGTCATTAATGCAGGCATGTATCTTCTGCACGTCTAATCCTAGAGGGCAGACAACCTTCTTTACTTGGTATGTACTGTCGGGCAACTCATTATTTCTTGGAAGAAGATTCTTCATTTTTACCAACAACTTTGAAAATGCGCTGTCAGTCACACCGTTCTCTGCCTTCCATTGCAGCAAATCCAGTGTGGTACCTAGCTTTTTGTGGCCATCTTCGCAAGTTGGGTACAACAATGTTTTGTGATCCTTTAACATCTGCTGCAGCTTCTCCTTCTCCTTTTCAGTTTCACATTCTTCCTTTGCATCAGCAATGGCCCGACCAAGATCGTCATCAGGGGGCCCATCTGCTGCCTCTTGATCTTCATTATCTACCCCCGTTGCAGTATCATCATATTCAGGATACATATTATGATAATTGTCATCATCCTCTTCTTCTTCGTTGTCTTCCATCACAACCCCTTTTTCTCCGTGCTTGGTCCAACAATTATAGTTGGGCATGAAACCGGATCGAAGTAGGTGGGCGTGAATGGTTCTGGTATTTGAGTAGTCTTTCTTGTTCTGACAGTGAACACACGGACAACACATAAAACCATTGTGACCACGGTTTGCATTAGCCACAACGATGAAATTTTGGAGGCCCGTAATGTACTCGGGAGTGCGACGGTCACCGTACATCCATTGCCGGTTCATCTGCATTAATATATAGTATATATCAAAAAATAATAGGGAGATGACCATTTATATATATACTACATCAATGACACATGAAAGGATAGTTGCCGACCTCGACCGAGAAGGAAAGAGCAACAAGAAAACTTATTTTGAGCTCTCGGGCATTTCACCGAACACCTCTTGTGCATACGAAAAAACACAAACTAGCACACTTCACACCCTCTTGCTAGGCTCCAAAATGAGATAGTGAAAAAATGGAAGAGTGGGGTGTGGGCTGCGGTGTCTTATATAGCCTCCTCCCCCCCCCTTTAACACCGGTTCAAGCCACGAACCGGTGTTAAAGGGAGGGGGGCTGCGCGGGCCACTGGTGCAGGGGCCTTTAACACCGGTTCGTGGCTTGAACCGGTGTTAAAGGGGGGCTCCTTTTTGCTGCACGGGCCACGCTGGTACAGGCCCCCCCTTTAACACCGGTTCGTAGAAGAACCCGTGTTAAAGACCATTTCCAGGCTCAACCAAAGGCCTCGTTTCCACTAGTGATTCCACCCTATTTCAGGGTATTGAGGACCAAAAAACATATTGTTGTTAGGCTGCAGCTGTCCTGGCATTGGATGTGGATTGCCATCAAACGGCATAGGATCTTTGTCAGGCGGCAGAACTGCAGCAAAACCTGCCCCCATAATATATACAACAGCAGTCCAAGTCTCCCTGACATCTCCCAAGTATTCATATCTACCAAAGACCACATCCCTCGGCACCAAAGCAAGGGCAGGGTAGGAAGCAAATACCATAGTGTGATCTAAAAGAAAATCATCCTGGTGCCAGTGGTGGTACGTGCCAAAAGTAGCAACCGCATTGGATATATCAAAAGTAGTGCGATAATCTAGAGGCAAACCTAGAAACATCAACCATCCTGATCTATGACCCTGAGCAGCACGATGATTCAACCTATCATTGTGTGGCACAAATCTGACAAAAATATTGTCATCAAGTTCAAACGGGTTTTGTTGCAACAGAGCCGCCACAGATGCAGTACTACGAAGTTGATACAGACCTAATCCAAACAAAGCTGGCTGCATACTATCTACTACTCTCTGATGATGTTGAATAATAAAATCTCTAACATGCTCTCGCTAGATTGGCGCATCATCAGCTGGTGGTGCAGGCTCGAGAATAGCAACGACATAATTACCGTGTGTTGCCAGCGGTGGCTGGGAAGGACTGTAGTAGGTGCGGGGAAGCCTCGTTGGTCCTCCATCAATAATGTGGTGCCCAAGAGGCAGCCACCTGGCCGGGTCAAGCTCAAAGTTCACCATGATCGGATCTTCTTTAGGAAGAGTTATCGGTTGTTCAGGTGGCAGCGGAGGCGGAAAGCCAAGAGGCAACGAAACAAATCCGTCCTGCACCAAAACGTCGCCCTTTATATGGACAGAAACGGGAGCGATACTATCTCCACGTACCTGTTTAGGAACCCATCTCTTAGCAGATTTGGAAAGCCAATTAAAACAATTCTTCTTAATGTGACCATAATGAAAGTAGTAACGGCAACGAATATCGTTCATGCACTGATTACGTGCATGTCCAAAGCTAAGACACCGGCCACAATTGTAAACCTGAAAAACCATATCGTCAATCATGGCCTCAAAACCAGGGTCATCATGGGCAGAGTGTAAATTAGGCCCATCAGAGTGTAAACTAGGCCCATCAGGAGTGGACTCAATTGCATTCAAGGAAGTTGAAATTGATGAGGCCAACGATTTATTCTAGAATTGAAGTCCCGAAGAAGCAGTTTGGACAGACATAGAGGAAACACCCTGACCGCTGACTTTCTCCTGTTGAAAAGGAAAACTTTGCACTGTACCAAAGGTGATACTTGGCTGGGTGTCAGTCTTGAAAAGTTCAAGCAATACAACTCCAGTTTTTTCATATCTTTCGGATCCTGGTAACCTTTACAAGCAGTGTAACTAATAGACTCAGGAAACATAAGTTTCTTTCTTGGGTTTGCAGATACCTTAATAATGGAGCGAGGTTTTGTATTCATAGCTGCAAGACCCAACCGAGAAAATCTTTTAGAAGGACTAATTAGAGTCCACTCTTCATTGCATTCCTTCTGCCAGGACTGAAATTCCTTGGTCCAGTTTGGTCCACCACGACCCCATAAATGAAAATGACATTTGAACTGGGAACACTCAAACTATCTGAGATTTAAAACTTGAAAGCCAACTTGCTTGTTAATGACACAAAAAGAGAATACCCTGTGGCCAGAGCAGAAACTTTGAGCTCACCACAAAAACCGAGATAGCAATGCTCACTGATTTATCATCAAGACAAAAATTGGCTCTCCCGAAAGAAACAACCATGATAAAGTTCCCAGAATTAGCAGTCGGGTGAATAGTGGAATGAAACCTTTTTTTAATCTTCTGAGCAAAATTCGGACCTGAAGAAAAATTCAGCCCCATAACCAAAGAGGAATGAACCGCAGATCTCATAGGAGCTCTATCAAAATTTTGTTGATCTGAACTGACAGCCACTGCGCGAGCATCAGCGGGGTCATCCAAGAGTAGAGCCTGATCAACCGAGATAGGATCACCAATTCTGACAGTATGATTTTTGAAAAAGAGCTTCGAGCCCAGATTAAAAGAATCAGTACTTTGCAATGATTTACGAGCAATCGGGGCACCCTTTGCATTTTTCAAGACTAACCAATTATCCCGTGTCCATAGGGCCAGAGAACCATCGTAGGCCTTCATATGACCCCGATCGAGATCCTTCATGGTGGAGTACGTTATTTTCCACGCTTTAGATCGCGGCAGATCATTGACAAATATATTATCCATACGTACCTCAGGAGTAGATCGGGTGATCTCCGAGCCAGATGCGGACTCACTCCGCAGGAGAGGCCAGACCAATGAATGATCTCCGTTCGGCGTGATCGTGCACGACCCAACCAACGCGACGTGAGAGGAGAATTTTACCTCCGATCCAATGAGATCAATTCTCTGGGCAGGAGATGTCTTCCGATGATCCTAGCCCCTTTAGCATTGGTCAGAGTAATCCAATCCGACCAGATGCAAACTGCGCCGTCACATTCCTTGGTGTTTCCAAGATCCCGATCTTGAGAAGAGAGATACGTCGCCTTCCAGCTCCACGTTGGCGGCAACATGATCAAAGGGTATAGGATTGAAAGGAGAGAGGAGGTGGAGATGATTATTGGAGAGGATTGGGGCGGCGATCACCAGAAATGGAGATCACCGGTGGCGAGGGCTAGCAAGGGCTAAGGTGGAGGAGGGTGGGAGAACGCCATTCATGCGAGGAGGAATTAGATGTGCTTAGACATCTGGTACTACCGACTTGGTACCGGTGCGAACAACTGGGCGAGGCAGCGAGCAAAACCAAGGAGCTGAACTAGATCAAAGTCCACCGGTAGTGCCAAAACCAAGAGCGGTACTACCGCTAACCTTACTGGGTGGCGGTACTACCACTCTCAAGCGGTACTACCAGACACAAGAGTCTCGTACTACTGGTCATAGAAGACAAATCTACTAGCAATAGCAAAACACAAAAACTCAAGCATCTGACTCTGAATAGGGTAAACCAATTTTGTTGGAAATATTGGATACCACCAAGGGATAGAAGATCAAGTATAAGTATGTGATATACCTCCCATGGTGTGGAGCCGGAAAACCTCCCAGATCAAAAACCCAAAAGGGTATACAGGGGAAATCCGTTTTTGATGAACTAGAGCTTTTTATGATGATTACCGCAAGATCTAGAACCGCACATGGATAGGGTCCAAACAACAACCAAGAAAAGATAATGCTAAGTATGCAAAGGTTTGAGCTCTCTCAGAAAGATATGATCGAGTTACTCACTCAAGAGTCCCTCTTGATAGTATGATTATCTATCCTAAACACGGTCTCCCAACTAACATCATGAGACTGATAAAAGGTAAAACCTATAAAGATCATACCTTTTCCTTGAGCATTCCACTTGAGCTTAATGTAAAAAATATTTTCCTCCTCAAGATGTAACATCTTTCTTGATTGCTCTTGCTCGTGTTCGCTTGATGAAGACTTGTGAATTGCTCCCCATACACATGGGGAAACCACTTCTTGGAACTTATCTTCATCAGGACATGATCGCCGAGGATGAAAAGCTCCAAGCATTTGATCTACTAGAGATGGCGCTTCTTGAACTTGCACATCATTTTTTCTAACTCCATTAGGATGATGTATTGAAGATATACACGAGGAACTCCATCTTCTTCTTCAAGACACACTTGATCTTCTTTTCTTTATTCTACTTCTTCTTCTCCAACAAGATTCCAATAGTCCCAAAACCCTTGCAGCATATTGATATTCATTTCTTCAACCTTGAAGCCAACAAATGGTCCAAGTGATGCCAATGTACAATTCCTACAAGTGTAACTCAATGCAAATTTTAGTCCATAGAGATTGTCATTAATTGCTAAAACCAAACATGGGGGCACACATGCTCTTTCACATGTGTTGAAGTGATTTCTGAGTTAGAAACTAAACCAGATTTAAGTTTATCCTCAAATTGTAAAGGAGCAAGGTTAGGCATCAAAGTTGCAATTAATGCACCATCAATTAGGATATAGATATATATAGAAGTATGTGGCTACTTCTGAGGTGGCTAGTATAGCTATTTTGGCTAATGAAGTTCGACTTATGGTGAGTGTGTTCCTGAGTTTACATGGCAACATTGAAAGTTCACTTGACTAATCGACCATCATTGTAAAAACTACGAAACAAAGTCTCACTCTATCGCGAAAACGAATACTTCGACACATTATAGGATAATGGTGTAAATGTCAAATTAGGATACATTGACGATTTGCAAAGGACATGCGGATCTAGTAATACAGCTCAAGGACAGGATGATTCCCATGAGCAAGCATGATCAATAAACACATATGTGATATGGTTTATGATTAGTAACTAATACAAACTATATTATTTGTACTCTAGTGCAAGTGGGAGATTAAAGGAGATATGCCCTAGAGGCAAACAATAAAGGGTGTTTATTATCATATATCAATAAGTTCATAATAGTTTTATGCCATCCTATCACTATATCAATCGGAACATCTATACAAGTGTGGTATGTAAATAAACCAAGGTCCATAGTAGCCTCTATTTAACTAGTTCATTAGGAAACTGATGATCAAGGTTTCCTGATCATGGAGCTTTTACGCCAATTGACAATGAGGCCATACCATTAGTGATGTGATGTACATTACCCATATAAGTATTATAACACGATCAAGTCACATATTCATCGTTTTAATAGTTAAAAACAAAGTATCCTTCTTCTTTGATTATGAGATCATATTAACCACTATCACCTGAGGCTTCTTAGACTGCACCAACTGTCACACTGTAACATGGTGATCGTAAATGTGTATGTTGGGTATTCCAGAGGGATATGTTCTGGCCTATGCATCAAGATTGGGATTTGTTCACCCGTGTGACAGGAAGATACATAGGCTCACATGGTGAGATTACATCCATAATCTTGCAACATGTGACTAGGTCATGGGGATGGAATATCACGGGAACGAGTAAAGTAGCACTTGTTGGTAACGAGATTGAACAAGGTATAGTGATACCGATCATTAGATCTCAGACAAGTCAAGTATCGAAGTAACAAAGGGAATTGGACTCGATGTTTATGGTTCAGATGACATTGAAATTGTGGAATGCTTAGGGGTCATTATGGGCATCATGATCCCGCTAATGATCATTGATGTGAGAAGTATCTCGTTCATGTCTTTGATGTTACGGAACCATAGGGTAACACACTTAATGGTTCGATGATGCTTAGAGATCATTATGGAATTGTCGAGTCATATGAAGAAAGAGAAGAGAAAGGCAGAAGTGTTCCGAGAGAGACCTAGAATCGTTCTAGGAGGATCTGAAGTTGTTCGAGTGAACCGAAAGGTATTTCAGGTCAAAAGGAATTCAATAATATGTACATATTTACTAGAAATAATATTAAATAAATATTTAAAATTAAATTTGAAAGGGTAACTTCCCAAATATCCGGGTTCTCGGAGGGAAACAGGCCCAAGTGGGCAAGCCGCTGCAAGGGGGCAAGTCGGTTGCCTCCCTCCCCATGGCGCATCTCCTCCCTTGGTTTAGTCCCACCTCGAGACTTTAATAAAAGGTTCCCTCCCTTCCCCAATATAAGAAGGGCCATATGGGAGGGAAAAGAACGACCAATATTCTCTAAGGCATTTTTTCTTAGGGAATTCTTTCTCTGTCTCTCGTTTCCATAGGCGATGGCACGGGTCCTAGTAGAATAGTACACGCAAGAGATGACGCAATTGCAGAACACGTTGTGCTGCAGGGATTCTAGCCAGAAAGTCTACTTCCGCATTCTCAGAAGATTAGAGAATCAGAGGTTTTCGTTGAGCACCGGATGTGTGCGAGACCATGGGGTTGTTTCCACTTGTGGCACCTATATTATCATGCAAGGACCATGGGTGACTTGCGAGGGGCTTCGTGACCTTGAGGTTGGCTATGAGTATAACTACATCATCCATGTTCCCTGCGGAACGTTAAACGCTTTCAGTCTACATGGGAATGTTACGAAAACTATCTCCATTACAACATTACTCCTAGACAGATCCTGACAATTAGTGTTGTGCTAGCTAATAAAAAATGTGTTTTCTACTACGAACCCCTTCACTTCGAGGGTGTGAAAGCATCCTTCCACTGTTAGGGACCTACAACGTGTGTACAGGAAAAGGATGAGACATCCAGGAATGACCTCTCCTGTTGGCTCGACATGAAATATTCCTATTCGGGAGTAAACGATCAAACCGCTATTGCCTCCTTCATCGATGGCTTGGAAAAAGTCTGAGCGCTCTGGCATATGTTGAAGCGTGATCAGGACAAGGGGAAGCTCGACCTCAACCCCATAATATCCTCCGCGCGAAAGCAGCTGATGACGATTGTCGGGGGGTGACCTCTGGATACCCCAACCAGACAAGAATCATGGCAGTCGGTTCGCGTCCGGCTGGCTGAGCGTAGCCGGACATGAGCAAGTCAAGCCGGCTACTTCATGGTAACGTGAACCACGAGGCGCAGCAAGGCACGAGACCGGCTACATCAGCGTAGCCAGACTCAATGAGGAGGACAGTGCGACGTGCTGCACAGTGCACGGTACGCCCTGGTACGATGACAAGACCCGCAACTACCCGACCATACCAAAGACTTTGCGGGGTGACACGGGAACAGTGGCCAGACGCTGACGACAGGCTCGCACGGCGTTCACTGTACCCACGACAACCTTACCGCTTGTACTCTGATGGGATGTAAGTGTACCGAGTATTGTAGATGACCAGCCGGCTGGGACCCGCCTGTGGGGCCCGCCAGCCGGACTGGCCAGTGAGATTGTTGCCTCTCTGCCTATATAAGGAGAGGCAAGGTTCTCGTAGCAAGGGTTGGTCTCAGTGCATTTAAGGCAGTAGCTAGAGAATACAGCTCGAGGAGCGATTGTAGCCCGTATACCACTCATAGTCAGATCAGCAGGAGTAGGAGCTTTACCTCACCACGAGGGCTCCAAACCTAGGTACTTCCTCTGTCTCGCTAGACTTGCTTGTACCCAATCGCACCTGCGGACGCCGTCGAGAGCTTCCCTGCTAGTCCCCACACCTCTATCTAACTTGTTTAGGTACTGCCGTTCCCAATACAACGACAGTTGGCGCCCACCGTGGGGCAAGATGGCTTCGACCAGAGTCACATTCTGCACGGGACCCCGCACTTCAGCTAGTGAGCGCGTGGCCTCCGGCCTAGTGCTTACACTTAGAAAGTTTGACTGCATCATCGACAATGCTTCCTGCTTCGCCGGATCCATGTTCCCGGCGAACGGTTCCATTCTGCTTTTCGGCGACCTCCCCGTCTACGTCGCCACTGTGCCGGAGCGTTTCCCTAGGGAGATCGTTTCCGTCATGCAACCGCTGCACCTCGACAACGGCACCTCCGTCGCTCCTCGTGGTGTCGAGGTGATGATGGCCGGCTCTAGCTCTCACCCCCGCCAGCCGCGGGAGCGGGGCCCGGACGAGGTCGGAACTTCCACTCCACCGTAGCCCAGGAATCCGGTGGAGGAGGCTATCGACCGGCTCCTCATGCCGGTTAACCTCGAGGATAACCCGGAGGAGGCGGAGGCCAACTTTGCCATGGAGAGGAAGCTTCTCCTTCAGGAGGCCATGGAACTGGCCGTGACCCGGAAGCAGATCGAGATCACGCGGCGCGAGTATGACCGCGCGCACGGCTTTAGTCCGGCTACCGTGGAGCCGAGCCTGCGCGGACAAGTACGATGTTGGGGCGACGAGCTAGGCGGTAGGATGGAGAAGGATGGCGAGCCGGATCCGCTACCCACTCTCATCCGGCCCACCTACAACACACCCATCAAGAACCTACGCGCGGCGCGACCTGCGGCAGACGAATTACCCAACCTGGAGGGCGAGGAACAAGATCAGCAGCACGCCCGGGTGCAGGAGCTCCTCCGGATCGCGGACGAGCAGGCTGATGCCAACCGGCAGATGTAGGAGGACCCTAGCTGCTCCAAGGGAAGCAGGCTGCCCGCCAACAGTAAGGGCGCGCCCTGCGACACCTAGCAGGCGTCCTCTCCTCCAACTAAAGCCCGCAGCAGGCGCCGTAGCTCTAGCAACAAGGGTCAGCCGTGCCAGGAGCAAATGGTGAACAGCAACCCACCGCCTCCCCCTCCACCAACCAGAGCGCCAAGACCTACCGGTTCCCGTCTCTCGGGCCGGGTAGGAGCGCCCAACCCGGATTGTCTGGATGCCCACGACCGCATCGAGCTCCTCGCTCAAGCGCGCGTCATGGAAGAGGAAGACTCCATTGGACCGGTTTGTTTCGGACCCCGCATCCGGAACGAGCCATTTCCGGATAAGTTCACCCTGCCCAGGGACACCCCCAAGTACGACAGCAGCATGAAACCGGAAGAATGGCTGACCGACAATGCCACGGCAGTCGGCATCGCCCATGGGAACAAGCGCACAACCGTGCACTACGTCCCCCTCATGCTAACCGGGTCAGCGAGGACATGGCTCAACAGCCTCGCGCCCAACAGCATCATCGCCTGACCAGACTTTGAGAAGGTGTTCGTCCGCAACTTCAACGACACGTACAAGCGTCCGGGCCGCCCGTGCGACCTAGCCTTGTGCGTCCAGGGCGACCGCGAGACGGACCGTGAGTACCTCGCCAGGTGGACGGAGCTACACAACACCTGCGAGGGTATCCTGGAGAGCCAGGCCATCGGTTTCTTCGTCGAGGGGTGTCGAGAAGGCACCATGCTTCGCCACCGGCTACTGTGTGACAAGCCGAAAACCATGGCGGAGCTCATGACAGTTGCGAACTAGTACATCACGGCGGATGCCGCCATGAAGAAACCCCTCCGAGTAAGTGCTGACGGGTGTCCGACTCCGTCTGAGCCGGCTCGCGATCGTCCGAGCAATCCGGCTAGAGAAGCCGGATCCTCCAGGCGCCACGACAATGACAACTGGTTCCATGCGGACCGCCAAGCCGGACAACAGAAGCCTCGCTACCACGCGCAGCAGGTCAATGCTATGGAGGGTGCACCCGACGCACCGGCTAACGATGCAAGAAGGCAGAAGCCGCGGCTCACCTTCGACCAAATGTTTGACGACCCGTGCAAGTGGCATAGAGGTCCCTTCAAGCCGGCTACACACACCACCCGGAACTGCAGCTGGACCCGCCAGCTAAAGGACCAGGGCAACCAACAACGTCTTCCCCCGCCCCCTCTTGGTGGACCACCACCACCAGCTAGGGAGCCGGTAATGATGGTAACGGCGGCAACGACGACAGCAACAACGGCTACCCCCAGCCGCACACCGCCTACCACATCTTCGAGACGGAGCTGGACGACAAGCACAGCCGCAGGCGGCGCTCCAAGGAGGTCAATGCCATTGTCTCCCTAGTCCCCCAGTACTTGAACTGGTCGGAGACCCCCATCACCTAGAGCCGGGAGGATCGGCCAGATCAGCTTCCGATTCCCGAGGGCTATGCCATGGTGCTTGACCCCCTCATTATCTCCAACGAGCGCACCTGCCGCTTCTCGCGCGTCCTCATCGACAGAGGAAGCAGCCTCAACCTTCTCTGCCGGTCTTTGCTGGAGAAGCTTGACATCCGTGAGTGCGACCTGCGCCCGACTACCACGATGTTCCACGACATACTGCCAGGACCGGCTTGCGCCCCGCTGGGTGAAATCCAGCTGGATGTCATTTTCGGGACCGAGGAGAACTTCCGCAGCGAGCCGATATGGTTCGAGGTGGTGAACCTGACGAGCTCCTACCATGCTCTCCTCGGGCGCCCCGCCCTCGCCAAGTTCATGGCCGTCCCCCACTACGCGTATCTCAAGACGAAGATGTCGGGACCAAATAGCGTGATCACCATTGCCGGTTTCTTTAGGCGGTCGATGGAGTGCGCCTCAGCCAGCTCCAAGCTGGCAGAGGCCCTCATCATAGCTGAAGAGAAGCACGTGATCATGCGCAGTGGCCATGTCCTAGCAAGAAATGCTGGCTAGCAGCAAGCCGGCTGGAGAAGCAGCTTTCCAGCCGGCAAAGGAGACGAAGAGGATTCTGCTCGACCCCTCCGACCCAACCAATTTCATCACCATTGGTGCCAACTTGGACAGCAAATAGGAAGGCGCGCTTGTCGACTTCCTCCGTGAGAATTGGGACATCTTCGCATGGTCACCCAAGGACATGCCAGGTGTGCCGAGGGAGTTCGCCGAGCACTCGCTTCATGTGCGGTCGGATGCCAAGCCGGTCAAGCAGCCTCTGCACCGGTTCGCAGAGGAGAAAAAAAGATCATTGGCGACGAGATCGCCCGGCTCCTTGCAGGCGGGTTCATCATGGAGGTGTACCACCCGGACTGGCTGGCCAACCCAGTCCTGGTGTTGAAGAGAACAAGATATGGCGCATGTGTATCGACTACACTAGCCTGAACAAGGTGTGCCCAAAAGACCCCTTCGCTTTGCCCCGTATCGATCAAGTTATCGATTCCACGGCCGACTACGATTTGTTGTCCTTCTTGGATTGTTACTCCAGTTACAATCAGATCCGGCTAGCCCAGCTGACCAGATAAAGACATCGTTTACCAGCCCATACGGGGCTTTCTATTATGTAACCATGCCTTTCGGTCTGAAAAATACAGGCGCTACCTATCAACGTTGTATGCAGAAATGCTTACACTCGTAGATCGGCTGAAACGTGCATGCCTATGTGGACGATGTGGTCATCGAGACCAAGGAGAAACACACCCTCCTCGAAGACTTGGGAGAGACATTCGGCAACCTCCGGCAGTACCAGATGAAGCTGAACCCAGAGAAGTGCGTCTTCGGAGTACCATCCGGCCAGCTACTCGGTTTCCTGGTTTCACAACGAGGGATCGAGGCAAATCCAGAAAAGATCGCGGCTATCGAGAGAATGCAGCCGCCTAGAAGTTTGCTTGGAGTCCAGAAGTTCACCGGATGCCTAGCCTCCCTCAGGCGTTTTGTCAGCCGGCTGGGGGAGAAGGCACTTCCGTTGTACCAGCTGATGAAGAAGACGGACAAGTTCTCCTGGACCTCGTAGGCTGATGCCGCTTTTCATGACCTCAAGCGCATGCTATCCACAACACCAGTTCTAGCCACACGGACTAGTAAGGAGCCGATGGTGCTCTATATAGCAGCCATCAGCCGGGTCATCAGCGTCGTCCTAGTGGTGGAGTGCCCCGAGGAAGGCAAGGCTCAGCTGGTTCAGCGACACGTCTACTACCTCAGCGAGGTTCTCTCCCTCTCCAAGCAAAACTACCCCCACTACCAGAAGATGTGTTATGGTGTGTACCTGGCGTGCAAGAAGCTCAAGCACTACTTCCAAGAGCATCCGATTAAGGTCGTGTGCACCGCACCCATTTCAGAAATTATTGGCAATAAGGACGCCACCGGCCGAGTCACCAAGTGGGCCATCAAGCTCGCCACCTACTCCATCCAGTACGAGCCCCGGCTCACGATCAAGTCGCAAGCTCTGGCGGACTTCCTTGTCGACTGGGCCGAGACCCAGTACCTCCCACTGGTTCCTGATTCTGACCACTAGAGGATGCACTTCGATGGCTTGAAGATGCTCGGGGGCTTAGGAGCCGGCATCGTCCTCACCTCGCCCAAAGGAGACCGGCTAGAGTACGTCCTCCAGATCCACTTCAAGGCCTCCAAGAACATCACCGAATACGAGGCGCTGGTCTATGGCCTTCGCCTAGCTAGGAGATTGGCGTCAACCGGATCCTTTGCTTCGGTGATTTGGATCTGGTGGTGCAGCAGGTATCTGGAGAGTAGGACGCCTCTGATGCAAACATGGCTCTCTACTAGTTCCACATACAGAAGCTCAGCGCCTGCTTCGACGGATGTGAGTTCCATCATGTCCCTTGCGTCAACGACGAGGCAGCCGATTCGCTCGCACGAATTGGATCCACTAGGCAGGCGATCCCACCAGGGGTCTCCTTGGAGCACAAGCGCAAGCTCTCCATCAACCCGTCCCCCGAGTCAGATTCCATTATCTGGGCGAAGACGACCGGGGGTCTCCTTGGAGCAGACGCGGAGCCGACAGAACTCTGGAAAGTCCGTACCCTCCGGCTCGCAAGTCCCGGGGGTTGCCGATTCATCGAGCGGCTCCGGGGCTGCCGTTCCGGGTACCTCATCCGAATGACCCCCCGACGCTTCCCAACCGGAGAATGGAAGCGTCCTCACTATCCAGGAGATACCATCCTGGGCACAGCTCTTCATGAACTACATTGCCAATGGAGAGCTTCCGGATGATGAGGTGGATGCCAGGAAAATCCGGTGGCGCACGCACACGTACACCATGATCAACAAAGAGCTGTACAAGCGCAGCGTATCTGGCATCTTCTAGCGGTGTGTCGATGTGGACACAAGCTACCGGCTACTCAAGGACATCCACCAGGGCGAGTGCGGACATCACGCCTCATCTAGGGCAATAGTTTCCAAGGCGTTCCACCATGGTTTCCATTGGCCCACCACCCTCGAGGATGCCGAATAGCTAGTCCGCATGTGCAACGGGTGCCAGCGCTTCGAGCAGCTCAAGCACATGCTGGCTGCGGTGCTCAAAACTATACCGATCACCTAGCCCTTTGCTGTCTAGGACCTCGACATGGTTAGTCCCTTCATGTGGGCACGCGCAGGCATGACCCATCTGCTGGTGGCGGTGGACAAGTTCACAAAGTGGATAGAGGCCAAGCCTATCCGGAAGCTGGAGGGGGCGACAGTCGTCACCTTCTTCACCGACATCATTAACCGGATCGGCTACCCCAACAACATCATCACCGACAACGGCATGAATTTCGCCAAGGGGGCCTTCGCCCGGTTCTGTAGCAACAAGGGCATCCGGCTGGACCTCGCTTCCGTCACGCACCCGTAATCCAACGGGCAAGTCGAAAAGGCAAATGGCCTAGTGCTAGCTGGCATCAAGCCGCGCCTCATCGAGCCCTTGGAGCGGTCGCCCGGATGCTGGATTGAGGAACTTCTGACCGTGTTGTGGAGCCTCTGCACCACGCCAAATAGGTCAACCGGCTTCACCCCATTCTTCCTCATCTACGGCTCAGAAGCCATCCTCTCCGCGGACATCGAGTTCGACTCACCGTGCAAGCTCCTCTACGATGAAAAGGCCAACCAGGAGGCGCAGGAGGATGGCGTGGACCTCCTGGAGGAGGCCCGTGAGCTGGCGCTATCCAGATCAGCCCTGCACCAGCAGCGCCCGTGCCACTACGATTGAAGCCGGATCCGCCCCGTCGCATTTCGCGAGGGTGATCTGGTTCTCCGGCTGGTGCAAGACACAAAGGGCATGCACAAGCTGTCACCGCCTTGGGAGGGCCCCTTCATCATCAGTCGGGCACTGCACAACAACTCCTACTACCTCATCGACGCGCAACAGCCGTGCAAGAACAAGATGGACAAGTCGGATGAAGAGACAGAGTGCCCCTAGAATGCGGCCCTGCTCCGCCCATTTTACACCTAGCCACCGGACAGTGTACGTATCCCGCGAACTCTATGAAAGGAAATGCAGACCCCCATGAGATGCCCGGGGGCTACTTGCTCGAAATTTGTGTATATTTGTTTCCGGTTCAGTTTTTCCGGCTCCAACAACCCCTACCCAGGGGCTCGCTGGCTAGCCCGACCTGCTAAATCAACAAAGCGGCTAAGTACTATGCGATGGTGTCATAGGCCCACTCTCCGTCTCAGCTACAGACCGCAACCCGGCTGTCCGGCTAGCAAGAGCAAAATCCCGAGGCATCCCACATGAAAAACGGGGAGGAGATGCGACAGATCAGGCGTCCCGGCCTTGCAACTAGGTTTGAGACGATCCGACTACTAAGCCATCAGTACCGTGCACAATGTAATGTCAGCTCCCTTCGATTCTGGCCGCAGGCCGCAACCTGGCTGCTCGGCAAGGACGTAGCGTAAATAGAAGAGCACATGGGAAAATGATTGAGTGTCTAGAGAAGCGCAAGCTATTTTTCGAAAAATAAATCTGCCTTCCGGCTACAAAGGCGCTACCTTAACCGACTAACCTATTAACGGGTGGGAATGTATATATGTTTGTTTTGTATGACTACATCGAGTCGGAATTCAAGAAGGAAGAAGATTCGAAGTCCTTGCCTTCATCAAGCGCTCCGAATCTCGGGGGCTACACCATCTGGGTGCGCTCGCGTGCCCCTAGTGGAATCTTGTAGTTTCTGACCGGCTAAAGGCGTTTAGCTAGATATTTGGAGCCCAGGTGAGGGCAAGGGCAGGAAGAAAAGAAAGAAGAAGATTTGAAGCACCTGGCTACGCCAGCTACTCCAAATCTCGGGGGCTACACCCAGTGGGTGCACTGGCGTGCACCCACTAGAATCGAAGCTCCCCCAGCTGCAGGTGTTCAGCCAGCGAAAGTAACCGGGTACCTCCCAAGTTGCAGTAACCAGCTAGAGGCGTCTAGTCGGATGAAGCTAAAGGCTCGAAGAAAATAAAGAAGATTCGAAGCACCTGGCTACGCCAGCTACTCCGAATCTCGGGGGCTACACCCAGTGGGTGCACTGGCGCGCCCCCACTAGAGTTGGAGTTCCCCTGGCTAAAGGCGTTCAGCCGAGTGAAGACAGCTGGATAAATTCAACCGGCAAAATATCAAAACTTCGAAGTGCACAAAAATCACAAGTTGGAAGCAAGCCAAATAGTTTAGTTGGATAAAAAAGGGGAGACGAAGCTCCCATAAGTTTACCCGGTGTTAGAGACAGCCAGTACACAAGACAAAGTTCAAACAAGCAGAATAAATACAAGTCCACCCGGCATTCCGGGGATCATGTCTAGGCAGCAGGGCCCTTGCCATGCGGAGGATCCTGGCCAGAAGCGGTCTCGGGAGGCGGAGGAGGCGCGTTGGCAGATCTGGCTCCGACGTCCCCACCAGTCGGCTGCGACGAGGCTTCCGCATCAGGCGTGCCGGCAGACTCCTAGTCGGTGAATACCTCGTCGACGTCCGCATAATCGGCGATCTTGATGGCGGAGGCCTGGAGCTCCGAACGGGCCTGGTGGATGGCGGCGAGGTCGGCACCGGTGCGGAAACCCCCGCCGATCTTCTCGACACGGGCGTCCTTATACCAAGAGAGCATCAGAGCCAAGGCCATTTCTACCCCGGCTCATGCCGCCAGATCCCTCAGGCGATCGACGGTAGCCGGCACCTCCGTCACCTTGGCCGCCAGCTGCGCCATCGTCTCCGAAACCGGCGTGTCCGGCCACAGAAACGTGAAGATAGCCTGAGCCGCCTGGCGAAGCTTGGCGGCCTCCTCGCCAAGGAGGACGACCAACTCCTAGGCGGTCGGCTACTCCCCCGGCCAGTTCTCCTTCAGACGATTTTACGCCAGCAGGTCTACGCCAGGATAAAATGCTGTCAGAAAAAGAGGAACGTCAGGTCCAGCAACTAGATCCGGAGAGACAAAGATAGTCGGAGAGAAAACTTACCCTTCGCCGTGTGCCTGACCTGCATTAGCTCCTCCACCAGAGCCTTCTCTCGAACCGTCAACCGTTTGACCTCCTTCTCTTGGTCCTTGTTCTGGGCTTCGAGGAGGTCAAAAGCTTGGGCCCGGCTGATGAGGGTGGCGTCGCGCTCCTTGACGGTGGCCTCCAGGGTGTCCAGCTTGGCGTGCCAGTCCTTGTTCTGCAGCCGAAGCATAGAATTCGACTTGCTCAGCCGGCCGTTCACCTTCTTTAAGCGATCAATTTCCCGCTGAGTGCACACCATGATGGCTGCAGAAACCGACTATCAGCAAAAAAAGGAGAAAAGGAAAGACCAAAGTATCCGACAATAGTATCTGGCTGAAGGGACTTACTCTGGGAGGTCCCATTGGCAGAAGCAAGCTTCTGCTCGAGGGTCCAGTTGCCGCCGGCTGCAGCCTCGAGCAGCTGGATCTCCTTCACCGCCAGCTCAAGGGTGGCGGCAAGGTCCGCCATCGAACCGGCGAAGGAAGCATCGTCGTCGATGGCGTTGGCGACCAGCGAGTACTTCGCCTCTGCCACCGCCATCCGCCACTCCCCTGGCTTGTCGTCGGAGTTGTCGTCAGTGACGACCAGAAGCTCCTTGCTGGTGGAGGCCCTCCTCGCTGCTGCAGGGGAACTACCTCCACTTTGTGAAGAAGACACAGTCGTTTCCGGCTGCACCACCATGGTCGGCGGGGCGTCCCCTGCTCTGGCTGCGGCAGCCGGATCAGCTTGAGGCACTGGCAGAGATGGTACCCTGGACGAAGGAGGGGGAGCAGAAGCAGATGCGGGTGGCACGGTGTTCGGCGCGCGGGGCGGCGAGCCAGTGCGCGCCCGCTCGCGGCACCAAAGGAAACGAACACACTGAACAAAAGAAGACAAGAAGGAAACAGAGGCAAATAAGCAAAAGACAGAAAACTTGGCACGAAGAAAGGAGGAAAAAAGGCATAAGGGCTAGCGAGGAACCTACCCCGGCACCACGGGGGGCGGCCCCTTCTTGCGACCAAGGCGGCTAGGCGGAAGGGTGTCGGTCCGGCTCCTCTTGGGGGCCGGCTCCTTCACGATGGGCTGGCTGGCCCCGCCACCTCCTCCGCTGGAACGGCTGGAGCCACTCCTGCCGTTGCCGGACCGGCTGGAGCCGTGCCCGCCGGCACCGGACCGACTGGAGTCGCTGTCCGTTGCACGGCGCCGAGTTGGTTCGGGAGCCGGCGCAGCCTCCTCCTCCTCATCAACCTCCGCGTGGGGGTCGTGAGCCAGCTCGTCGTTCCGGCTGGGGAAGACGTTGCCGTCCCCATCCGACTCCTCACCAGACCGGCGAGCGCGTGTCTCCGGAAGGTTTGGCATGAAGTTTAGGAAAGGGGCCTCGCCCTCCTCCCGGATGATGCAGGGAAAGGTCTGCGAAAGAAAAAGACAGGGGTCAGCCGAATAGAAAGACAGAACAAGAAAGAGAAGGAAAAAACCAGCTGGCAAGACTTACCCAAGGTGCATGGTTGTCGCGGTTGTAAGGAACCAGCCCGAACTTCCAGTGCTCCGGTAGCCGTTCCTTCATGATCGTCCACATCCACTCCTTCAAGTTGTGGTAGCGGGGATCGCGGTGGGACAGCCAGGTCGGGTCCAGCCGGCCGGAGTAGTAGCACATCTTGTGTGCCCGCTACTATAGCGGCATCATCAGCCGGGACATCCAGCTGAGCGTGATGTCCAAGCCGATTAAGCCGGCGGTGACGAGGGATCGCATCCACTACAGCATGGTGTCTGACTCTGCCTTCTCGTCGTGGATCTTCAAGTCCCAATTCTGCCGGCTAGATTCCACGTCCTGGAAAGCCGGAAGATTGATCCGGTCCATGTCGCCGAGGTTGCGGACGTAGAAGTACGACTGCTGCCATAGTCGCACCGTGTCCTGCAGCCGGAACTTGGGGTAACCGGTATGCATGTGGGAGTAGATGGAGGCTCCACCACATGTCACCAGCGGCCCTTGGGTGAACTGGACCTACGGTCGGACTCGGAAGAGCCAGCAGAAGAGCCCGAGATCCGGCTGGATCCTGAGATAACTCTCGCAGAAGACCGCAAAGTGCGCCAGCATTCTGATGGCGTTGGCACTGAGGTGGTGGAGGCGGAGGTCAAAGAAGGCAAGAAAAGTGAGGAAGAAGGGGTGCATCGGCAGCGCGAAGCCACGGGCGAGATGCAATAGAAAGATCACCCGCTCCACCTCCGCCGGGTGCGATGATTCCTCTCCTGTAGGTGCGAGTCACACCGCCACGTCCGTCTTCGGCGGCAGCACACAGGTGGCGTGGTACTTCTTGATGTGCCCCTCTGTCACGGAGGAGTCGCACCACGCTCCACGCACGACAGCCATCTCTGTCTTGCTGGGCGGTGCCCCGGCTAGGGAGTGGCGGTGGCCCGTGTCTCCGACGACGCTAAACGGGCAGCGCGGCGGACTACAGCAACAGCAGCAAGCGAGGCAGGTCGAGGAAGGCAAGGGCGCAGGGGAGAACTAGGAAGGCAGCGAATGGAGGAAGGAACTGCTCGCCCCAGGCGACCTTTTAAAGACTCGGAAGCGGAACCGTCTGCGGTGCCACGTGGCACCCATCGAGCCACACCCCGCCCTCCCCACCGCACAGGATCCTTTGTGTAGGCGCGGGATGCGCAGACGATCCCGGAGCAGAAACTGAAGAGGCAGGCGGCAGTTCCCAAGGCAACGTGCGACGGGACGTTACACTTCCCGCCGCAGTGCAATGATGGCGCGTGCACGCATGGCCGGCGTCAGCACTGACGTCACGGGTAGCGCAACCACCAGACGTAGCCGGCCAGAAATTTCAAAATTGGAGAGGATCGTGCACATATTTTACGTAAGGGCTAAATCTACACGCGCTCGGGTGCTAGTGTCGGGGAGATGACCTCCGGATACCCCAAGCAGACAAGAATCATGGCAGTCGGTTCACGTCCGGCTGGCTGAGCGCAACCGGACACGAGCAAGTCAGGCCAGCTACTTCAGGGTAGCCGGAACCGCGAGGCGCAACAAGCCCCGAGACCGGCTACATTAGCGTAGCGGACTCAATTAGGAGGACAGTGCGATGTGCTGCACAGTGCACGGTATGCCCTGGTACGATGACAAGACCCGCAACTACCCGACCATACCGAAGACTTTGCGGGGTGACGCGGGAACAGTGGCCAGACGCTGACGACAGGCTCGCACGGCGTTCACTATACCCACGACGACCTTACCGCTTGTACTCTGATGGGATGTAAGTGTACCGAGTACTGTAGATGACCAGCCGGTTGGGACCTGCCTATGTGGCCTGCTAGTCGGACTGGTCAGTGAGACCGTTGCCTCTCTGCCTATATAAGGAGAGGCAAGGTTCTCATCGCAAGGGTTGGTCTCAGTGCATTTAAGGGAGTAGCTAGAGAATACAGCTCTAGGAGCGACTGTAGCCCGTATACCACTCATAGTCAGATCGGCAGGAGTAGGAACTTTACCTCACCACGAGGGCTCCGAACCTGGGTACTTCCTCTGTTTCACTACACTTGCTTGTATCCAATCCCGCATGCGGACGCCGTCGAGAGCTTCCCTGCTAGTCCCCACATCTCTATCTAACATGTTTAGGTACTAACGTTCCCAGTACAATGACAACGATGCTCACTATGCTATCCTTGCAATAGCCAACCCAAACCAAGACAAGAAAAGCAACAACACTAAGTGGAAAAATCCGCCTAAAGAAAAACCAGCTGCCGACATGCTCACAATGACGTTCGCGGGTAGAGGCGATGGCAGATAGGGTGGCATTACCTAAGGAGCTGGCCGAGGGTAGTAATGACTAAGAGCACAGATCGTTTGTAGCTAGTTTCGAAATAAAGATATCGATCCCACGGGGAGCAGGAGTCTGAAGCCTAATAACTCTTGAAATAAATATTACAATAGAAATGCTAGATAAAGTTCTAAGCGACAAGATAAAATGCGAGTATTGTGTAAAAAGGTGTTTTGGGGGTTTTGGGTATAAGAGCAATAAAGTAAAGTAAAATAATTGAGTACAGAAAGTAAGTATCGCGTATGTAAAAGAGATTGGAACTGAAGTAGGGAAAAAGGCATTCTCAAGGAGTAGCAGATACACCACTAGTATTGTAAAGATCTAAGATAAAGATTATTATCATGAACATTCTCAACTATGTATGTGTGGGAGGAACTCCGTATTTGGACAATTAGCCAGCAACCGCTGCGACATCATCCTCATAACCACAGTAGTCAGCAATCGACATCAATTGAATTATTGCGCTATTAAGGGACGGAATCCCATAGGACGTATCCCATGGTATGGATAGTGTTCTGTGTGTTTCCTCGGTTTCCCAAGTTGATACGTAAGGGGTGCCAACAGCTTTATAGTCATTGTAAGTGTTAGCACGCCTTCGTCTACCAACAAGTAGTTTCCTCCATCAAGTCCTCACGAGAGGCAAATATTGAGAGGTCGACTTCTCTCAACATCAAGATGTAGAAAATCTAACACATGGTCACAGCGATGAATATCATAATAGACTTTATCTTATTTCAGTCTCATACTAGGGTTTCTCCATCTCCCTAAGAACTAATGATCTACTCAGACATGGAGGCAATCAACATCATCGCAATGGTAACGGAAACAATCAGATGAATAGTACTTGTATAAATCCACAACGAGTATAAGAATTACAACAAGATCTAGACAAGGTGTAGATGAGATGGATGGAGATGGTGGTGATGCAGCAGTGGATGATGAACATCGATGCCTTAGCCTCCTGGATCTGCATAGGGTGAAGATGGGTCCCTGGTGGACGATTTCCCCCTCTAGATGCCTTCCGGAAGTGAGGTTTCTACTATTTCTAGTGTTCTGTATGTCGTCTCCTCGAACCAATTGCATGGGGTGAAACTATTTGATGAGGCGGAGGCGGCGCCAGCTATACACCCGGAGCTATATGGCGGGAAAAAATCGCTCCGCCCGTATAGTTGGTCATTGCACCCTTTGTCTCCCTCGTTCACTTCTGGTTTTCTTCTGGTATTATTAATATTTCCCAAATAAGCGATTTACGTTTTTTGGCTCCTTTTCTCCATAGTACAACTGCGTCAAGAATTGTGTCCATTGGATCCATCATCTGTCCTGATCCTGGTGAAAACAGACATAAAATGTGTGCACGAACTCGTAAAATACCAAGATCCTACATCTACAATGCAAAATAATAATATAAAACATGATGCAAATATGCACTCATCAACTTCCCCAAGCTTAGACTCTTGCTTGTCCCGAGCAAGCTCTAGCTTAATGGATGTGATCCTTATATTCATGAAGCTGAGTCGATAAAATAAATGAGGCAATTGCAGCATGTGTTTATCATGTAAGATACATAGGAATAAGCTCATGAATAGTACCTTACTCGAACCATCGGAATAGTATTAGAAGGCTTCCACACCTTAGTGATCAATAGTTCATAAAATATGAATCTCAACATAATGTAAAAGAATCCGGTTCAACCAAATGAGTTAACGAGCTAGTCCCAAGTGTTTTAGGATCAGCGTATCCACTTGGGATTTAGAATCTCAAAAGTATTTCTTTGTCGTACTATAACTCGGTGGTATATGCCTACTTGCTCTTTGCACATTCGCTCTTTTTACTCTTCTTTTTCTTTTCTTTTGTATATGTATATGCTCACACTTTTGTTTAAGTGTTGTGCAAAGGATCTAGCCATATATTCCACTTCATGTAGGAATTCAAAGTTTAACGATCTCAATTACCAAATTCCAACTGTATATGAAGCATTCTTATGACTTGAAGATTCTACCTCGACTTGTTCCCACTCTATTTTGATAGCACTTTATTTTCCTTTGTTCAAGCTTTCTTCTTTCTCAGTGGTGTAGATAATTTTTCTTTGTAAATCAAACCGTAGACTTACAACATATTGACTGAATTATCTTTAGGTGTTCTATTAATACCAATGGTATGGAAGACTCCTATTGCTATCATCAAGTGCAAGTAAAATTACACTCAAGCCATTCATATATCAATAAAGAAAACACAAACTCAATATTTCTCCATATATAATAATAAACTCGGAATTTCATAAAAGGGATCGACTATTCCTGAAGGGAATTCTAATGATGCAAACTTTATTTATAGTTTGAACTAATGCGAAAATAGTAATAAAACTTATAAGATAGATTACAAGGTCTATAAGATCTCCCCAAGCTTGGAATCAAGCGAGGCGGGATCAAATAATCCCTTGGAATTATTTGATACCATGATTGTTGTAGATCAACGTGGGGCCATGGCATGTAACACCACAGTGCGTAGCATCTTGTTGGTCTCCTCCAAAGTGGTTATGCGGCTGTAGTACCTTCGCAAATCAGACTGCAGATTGTCCATCCTATCAATGAGCTTAGTCACCAATGGAAAGAGATCTTCCTTCTTTTCCATCTCATCGAGACGGTGGCGGACTTCAATGTGATGGAGTAGCTCCTGCTTCTGATATATCTCCAATGCCCATACATGATCCTTGGTCCTAGGTACAGCTTATTCTTCCTCATCCATAATTGATGGATCGGGGAAGTGGAAACCGTACCTCCACTCTTCTTGAGGCTTGACCTTAATGTGAGCACCAATGGTTGGCTTTGCGGGTGGCACCTTGTCTCCCTCGCTAGCACCTGCACCAATATTAGATAATTTATTACGCTTGTGTGGCCTTTGATCCATAGTGATGAAGTTGACCGTCTCCACACGCCCTTTTCCATGCGGTTTGCGATCTTCTCTCTCTTGTTGATCATTCTTCATCGCCGCCCAATTGATCCCAGGTGGATCATAGACGTCACTGCGGATGTAGATGTCAACCACATCATCGTCGGGATCGCTATTGAAGTGGCTTGGCTCAACATACTCCTTGTACCTTGGGCTAAACCTCTCCACCTCCTCATCATCATCCTCCATGGACGGGCTACTTGAGCGGTCCCTGGACGGAGCAATGAGCCCCATGGGTTTTCCACGGCCTGAGACAGGGTAGCGCATTGCTATATTTGTTCCTGGAGATTATGATTATAGAGAGAGACAGTGGCAGTATATAAGGGGGTTAGAGGTCAGTAAAACTCGCGAGAAACACCAAATTGTCGCCCAAGAAAATAATCCGAATAAAACAGGAAAAGAAATCACGGATTTGGAAGTCTTCTGCCGCGTAACGACCAAGTATACGGGCTTGGCTCGTATAGCTCCGGCCGTATAGTTGGTTTCGGGCAGATACTTCCAAATATCTTGAGTCCAGGTCGATTAAATCACGACTCAGAACCGACAATAATATATATATATTTCTTAGTAAACAAAAGATCGAACAAAAAGTGTCTGAGAGTTTAACGACCAACTATACGGCTAGAATTTTTGGTTCCAGTCGTATAGTTGCGACCATATAGATATAGACATCAAAACCCAAAGTGTCTGAGAGTTTAATGACCAAGTATACGGCCGGAATTTTTGCTCCGGTCGTATAGTTATGACCGTATAGATACAGACATCAAAATCAAAAGTGTCTGAGAGTTTAACGACCAACTATACGACTGAAATTTTTGCTCTGGTCGTATAGTTGCGACCGTATATATATACAGACATCAAAACAAAAAGTGTCTGAGAGTTTAACGACCAACTATACGGCCGAAATTTTTGCTCCGGTCGTATAGTTCTGACCGTATAGATACAGACACCTAAAGCAAAAGACATCTGAGAGTTTAATGACCAACTATACGGCTGGAATTTTTGGTTCAGATCGTATAGTTGCGACCGTATAGGTTCAGATAGCGAAAACAATTTCAAGAAAATGATACAGAGATTTTAATGACCAACTATACGGCGGGAGCTCCCTCTCTGGTTGTATAGCTCCGCCCGTATAGTTGGGAAAACCCCTCTAAATTTTCAGAAAAATACAAGGAATTCAAAGGTAAAAAATTTAAGAGTAAGAATTGTGAAAATAAATCACTTATTTGAGTAAGAATACTTACCTTGTACTTACCATTGTTTATTCGAGGATGGGTAAGGAATTGACCTTAGTTCATCGAATAATTCCCGTAAACGAAAATCACTAGGACTAAAGTTCATCCCAGTAAGATTGGTGTCTTGCGGGGCAATCATGGACACTACATCTAGCATTTTTATTTTCTGCCTCTACATAATCTACATCTCAAATTCTTGAAGTGAAAGAATCTAACGGATCAGCCTTGGCTTATGTTCTTTCCTTTCAAGGAGTTCTTTTAAGCCATCATGATCCATGTGAACTCTTAACTTTGCATCAACTATATAGGAACGAAATTTATCACAAGAGAAAAACACAGCAAATAGTTCCTTTTCTTCCTTAGGGTAATTCTTTGAGCACCATTGAGAGTTCTACTAGCATGATGTATAATATTAAATCTACGACCAGTATGTTGTCCTAGAGTTACTCCTACAACATCATCACTAGCTTCGCATATTAAATCAAAGGTTGTATCCCAGATAGGTGGTTTAAAAATAGGAGCACGAGATAAAGCATTTATGAGTTTATCAAAGGCCTCAAGACACTTATCATCAAAATTAAATCTAATTCCATTTTGCAAGAGGTTTGTCAAAGGTTTAGATATTCCAGAGAAATTTCTAAACCTTCTACAAAAGCCCACATGACCAAGAAAACTTCTTATACCTTTAATATCCCTTGGTGGTGGCATTCTCTCTATTGCTTCAACCTTAGCTCTATCAACTTCAATTCCCCTACCTGATACCTGGTGTCCAAGGACTATACCCTCTTTGACCATAAAATGGCACTTCTTCCAGTTTAGGACGAGATTAGTTTCTTCACAATGCGGTAAAACTCTTTTGAGATTATCTAAACAACTAGTAAACTAAGTTCCATAGATAGAAAATTCATCTATAAATACTTCCATTATAAGTTCTATAAAATCAGCAAAAATAGCAGTCGTGCATCTTTGAAAAGTAGTTGGAGCATTACATAAACCAAAGGGCATACGTCGGTAAGCATGTAAACCGTAAGGACTTATGAAAGTTGTTTTAAGTTGGTCATCCGGATGAACATCTATCTGAGAGAAACCAGAGTATCCGTCCAAGTAACAAAAATGAGTATGGTTTGCTAACCTTTCTAAAGTTTTATCTATGAACGGTAATGGATAGTGATGTTTCCTAGTTTCTTTGTTTAATTTCCTGAAGTCTATGCACATCCTATGCCCAACAACAGTTCTAGTAGGTACCAATTCATTGTTTTCATTAGGGACAACAGTAAAACCGCCCTTGTTTGGAACACAATGAACATGACTTACCCATTCACTTTCTTTAACAGGATAGATTATATCTGCATCCAATAGGCGTACAATTTCCTTTCTTACCACTTCTTTCATTTCAGGCTTCAGTCTTCCATTGAATTCTACAACTGGTTTAGCACCTTCTTCCATGAATATTCGATGGACGGCTATCATGGGACTAATGCTGTCAACGCCCGGATTTTTAATCCTAGATGCCTGTTATGCCATACATCGCAATCCCAGGATTACCATTTTTGCGAGACATAACAGATTGGATATCACAGCACATCATCTATTACAAACCATATAAGGTCTTACATAAATAAAGGATCTCATGATCCAGTCTTAGTACAATCAAGCAGCGGAATAAATAGCATAGCGGTGGGGTCCATTTTCAGAGTCATAGGCAATGTTGACGATGGGAGATGATCCTAGTTGTCATAGCCATCCTGCTGTCCTCCTTCAGGGTAGTCCTCCTCATAGTCTGGCCACGGGAATAGCCAGGGAAAAAAGCCATGAGTACTCTTTAAGTACTCGCAAACTTCCACTAACAAGTAAGATAGTTCTAGTAGGAATGCTAAGTTCTAAGTCTATTTGTAAAGTTCAGTTTGAAACCTAAGCTGAGTTCAGAAACAAAGAAAGATAAAATAAAGGTTGAAAACACCTAAGTGGGAACTTAATTGTCATAGTCACAACTCTGTTGTGGTCAAGTCATGTCACAATTCATTTCATAAGTTGTTTTGAAAACATCTGATAACAGAACAGTATGGCCACTCCAACTGTCCATAACTGTGGACGCGGCTATTCGAATAGTTTGACACTCTGCAGAGGTGGTACACTTTCACCACAAGATTCGATACATCTGTCAGGGATAACCCTGAATCATCATACTTAGTATGCAAAAAATCAAACATAACCTTTCCTTTGCACACTCTAGTATAAGCACCTCTCCTGTGAGTATAGCCTCCCAGCCATGACCATCTGTCATCCTGGGCACTACATAGGTGGACAACATTGAGAGGTAGCCTCAGCTCAAACCTCTCCCGCGAGGGAACTAATACTAATGCATATAAAAACTTCTGGCTAAGCCTTACCCAATTCAGGTATTGTGGTTGTATGGTAAAATTGCAATGGTATCGCATTCGAACGCAACCATCAGTTTTGTAAAACGGCTAAGGCTCATGCCTCAACATTTTCATCATCATAAACCATTTCTGTTTCTCAACACATGTCAGAACATCTCAATAGAATGACTCATCATTCCAAGGTTTTCACAAGTCATTTTCACCAAGTACTCCCATCTAAGGTGAATCAAGTTTTGGGTTTAGCTCTAAACTACTAAGTTAAGAGTGTTCACTAATGTGGGATGCTAATGTCAATCTCATGCCATAGAATGACATCTAAGTCTAACTATGTAGATCAAGTTTTATATGCTTTATGCTACCTTTAAACAAGTAAAGTACTTTGGTAAAGTAAAGAAGGTAAAGCTTGTAAATAAAACTTGGAATAGGTATAAGTCAAAATGGTAGAACCAAAGCATGCCTAATGCATTTTGCTTGGGTTATCTAACTTAAGTCTAACTTGCTAAAAATAGCTTGCTCGGTTTACTTGAAGTGCTAGGCTTGCAAGTAAAACTCGCAAGGGTTAACTTGTATAGTGCTAGCTTGCCTTGGGTATTGCAGTGGTTGAAGTTTTCTTCATCCTCCTCTTGGTAGAACTCCTCCTCCTCGAAAGCTTGGTCAGTACTATCATCTATAAATACATACGGGAAACACAATCACCAAACAATGCTTAACTAGTCTACTTAGCACACTAAGGCACACACTTGATGATCTAGTGTCATCACAAACATCACAAGGTTTAATGAACTAGCTTCATTCTTTTTATTTGAGAAAAGTAATTTCTACTCATTAAAATTAACTAAGATTTAATATTCTCCAATTAAAATATGGGATCATGTGGACACATGTCATCACCACATATTCCAACATATGGGAATGTGATTTAAAGGTGGGATCATATTTTAATAAGTTTAAGTTTAATAATTAATGATTTAAAGTGACTAGAAATGCCTATATAGCATTGTTTTGGTACTAGTCCAAAGTCACTGCATGCAAACCTTATTATTACATATTCAGATAGGTATGGTTAAATGTGATCTTTGAGAGTTGGAATCAACTCAAAAGCTGTTATGGTTGATTTTATAAAAATGTTTGAATGTGCAAAAGCTTCTGTCTTGTTATTTTTACTAGGACAGATCTATAACTCTAAATGATTTAAATCCAACAGGCTTGGATACATATTTTCATTACCTTTCCAACAAAATTGGAATCACTCAATTTGGATTTGTCAAACTCTCTGAATTGGTTTTTAAATTAAGGGACATAACTAAGTCTATGTCTAAAAAGAAAAAGATTTATTTGAATCACAGGGCCAGCGCGGGAAACTATTTGGGCCGGCCCAGATTCACTCCGCGGCACTGAGGACTGCTGACAGGGGGGTCCAGCTGTTAGTGACTCATTACACGCGAAGCGGTACGGGGCGAGCTGGACCGTGGGATTAGAACTAGATATAACGGCTCACGGTTGTCGTCGACGGCGGACTCATCGCCAGCGAGACTGAACCGTAGCAGCTAAGTGGGGGTGCAGTGGGGACGTACCGGGGCTCCAGCTAGTGTGGCGAGGCGGGAAAACGAATGAGCAGACGATGGCGAGCTCAGGCGAAGTCACGGCAGGGGCTGAGGTGGACGAAATCAACGGCAACGTCTTCTCCTCTGTTGCGGCTACCTCCGGTGGAATTCCCGCGACCTGCTGCTCGAGCTGCTCCGATGAGAGGTGGGGAAGGACTGGTGGAGAGAGGGGAGTGGAATGGTGTGGCGATTGAGGCTGGGGAAGGCCTCCTTATATAGGCTCGAGGAGGGGACCGAAGGGGCGACGGCGAGCTCATCGATGACGACGATACAGGGTGCTATCGGCAGGGGCGGCGTAGGCGGACGGTGGCTGGCCTCCTGGCGAACCTCTACGGCTTTATGAGACAGTTAGGGGCGGTGGCAATCAGTCGGGAGCATCGCGCGCTCTGGGGAACAAAGGTGGTGTTTGACGCGGTTCCCTACGATCGTGGGTCGCGCGGCGATGCACGACCGTGTCTGGCGGGGTGAGGTGGTCAAGGCAGAGCGGTGTGCACGGTCTGCGGTCGAGGGGCGGTCTATGGCGTGCTGGCGGTGATCGCGCTCTAGCGTGCTCTGGCGCGGCGCGGAGAGGATAGTGCCGCGCAGCTCTGGGGTGGTCCAGGGGCAGGCAGTGATGGTGGGGTGGACCGTGGACGGCGGTGAGGTCACACCTCACTCCCTGGAGCGGCGGAGAGGGGCTGGCGGTCTGATGTGGCTTGGGCACGATCGGCCGGCGATCATGGCCTCGGTGCGGCGTTGCACTGGTGCCAGGGCTAGGGAATAGGCTGGTTTTGCTCTGGTTGGGTCTGGGGGAGACCAAGGTGATTAATGTGGCTCAAATGACTCGACAATTTTTGATCCAAAATAGTATTAGGTAGGCCTGTTTGATTCTACTTACAAGGTGCTCGACACAATGGCCGCATGAACCAAACTTTTGAATTTTTGAAAGATTTTGGGTGGAGTGGTTTTTCACATGCTTAAGCATCTGTGGTTGCTAGGATTTTCCAAATGGAATTCATTTGGATGGTTTTTGAAAAAGTGTGATCTAGATACATATAGTAGATTCAATTTTCAATTGTCATTTAAAATTAGAGTTTGAATGTTTTTGGGAGATCATAAAGTGGGCCTTGGCACACCACTACTTGTACTAGCAAGGGGTGCAAAGATCCACAATTGTCTCTGTTGGAAATTGAGTGCTAGGAACACCCAAAGTGGGCTAGGTGATTAAAATGGCAAAAGTGACCATTTGCCTTATTTAATTATTTTTGATTTCTTTTTCTTTGGGATTTGCTTGGGGATGATCTACATGATGTGTAATTCACCTTAGAGTCATTTTACAACCAATAGATCACTCAATGATGGCAATTCAAAACAATTCCTATTTAAATGCACACACATATGAAGGCTTAAAGATTTTAATTGGGAAAAGTTTTTGTTAAACCTAAATTGGGTAGATTTGATCTTGATTAACCTTGATTAAAGATTTGGGATGTTACAAACCTTCCCCGCTTAAACAAAATCTCGTCCTGAGATTTAAGAAAGAAGACTAGGAACTAAAGAGATCTGGGAACTCAGTCCTAATGTAATCTTCTCGCTCCCAAGTGGCTTCTTCTTCGGTATGGTTGCTCCATTGGATCTTGAGAAATTTGATACTCCGGGTCCTGGTGATCCTGTAGGCTTCCTCCAAGATACGGATGGGCACTTCACGATACGTCAGATCCTTGTTGATATCAATAGCTCGGTGATCAATGTTCTTGAAAACTTCGATCTTCTCTGACACTTCTAGGCATTTGTGAAGTAACGAGATATGGAACACATTGTGGATGGCTGACATTTCTTCTGGCAGTTCCAGTTGATACGATACTTCTCCTCGGCGATTCAGAATCTTGAAGGGTCCGATATATCTGGGGGTTAACTTTCCTTTCAGGCTAAAACGTTGCGTTCCCTTCAATGGCGAAACCTTTGAGATATACAAAATCTCCGACATTGAAAGTTAGGTCTCTCCTTCTCTTGTCAGCATAACTCTTATGTCTAGGTTGGGCGGTCTTGAGGTGCTCACGGACTTTGTGAACCTTCTCTTCGGCTTCTCGGAGAATATCGGGTCCGAAAATCTGACTCTCTCCTACTTGCGACCAATTCAAAGGGGTACGGCACTTTCTTCCGTATAGGAACTCAAATGGTGCCATTTGCAAACTGGCTTCATAACTGTTGTTATATGAGAATTCTGCGAAAGGCAGGCAATCTTCCCATTTTGATCCATACTCTAACACACAAGCTCTCAACATATCTTCTAAGATTTGGTTGACTCTTTCAGTCTATCCATCGGTTTGCAGGTGATAAGCGGTGCTGAAATTCAACTTGGTTCCTAATCCTTCTTGGACTTTCTGCCAAAATCTCGAGGTAAATTGGGTTCCTCGATCTGATACTATGGTCTTGGGGGTTCCATGCAGACTAACAATTCTACAATGTACAACTCTGCTAGCTTCGAACTTTGGTAGGTTGTCTTGATAGGTATAAAATGAGCTACCTTGGACAGCCTATCAACGATGACCCATATTGAGTCATTTCCCCTAATAGAAGTAGGCAAACCGGTGATAAAGTCCATTCTGACAGAATCCCATTTCCATTCCGGAATCTGCAATGGTTGCAACAGTCACGCGAGTCTCTGATGTTCCGCTTTGACTCTCTGATAGATATCACACTTGGCGATGTAGCTTCTAATTTCTCTCTTCATCTTGTGCCACCAAAATTGCTCTTTCAAATCTTGATACATCTTTGTTCCTCCGGGGTGGATAGAATAAAGAGTATCATGAGCTTCTTGCATGATAACTTGCTTCAGTTCCGAATCTGCTGGCACATAGATACGTCCTTTGTACCATAGAACTCCTTCTTCGTCTTCGGTGAATCCAGGTACCTTTCCTGTACCCATACGACGTTTGATTCCGTCGATACTTTCATTTCCCTTCTGGGCTTCCTTGATTTGGCTAATCAAAGTGGGTTGAAGTTCAATGCTAGAAAAAAATCCTTTGCTAACTAGCTCAGTTCTAAACTGCTCCAACTCCTCATACAGACTTGTTTGCTTCTCCTTGATCATGGTGTTTAGCCGACACGGCAATCTGCTAAGAGCATCTGCTACCACATTGGCTTTGCTGGGGTGATAGTGAATGTCAAGGTCATAATCCTTGATTAACTCTATCCATCTTCTTTGCCTCATATTCAGCTCCTTCTGAGTGAAAATACACTTCAACCTTTTGTGATCTGAGTAAATCTCACAGCGATTACCCATAAGATAATGATGCCATGTCTTCAATGCCAAAACTACGGCTGCTAACTCAAGATCATGGGTGGGGTAGTTCTGCTCATGCTGCTTCAGTTGTCGAGATAGATAGGCGATGACTTTGCCTTCTTGCATCAATACACATCTGAGGCCAATCTTGGATGCATCACCATACACATCAAACGGCTTCTTGATATCTGGCATGATCAATATTGGGGCTGAAATCAATCTCTTCTTGAGCTCTTGGAAACTGGCTTCACATTTGTCGGTCCATTCAAACTTCTTGTTCTTCTTCAACAATTGAGTCATGGGTCTTGCTATGCTCGAAAATCCTTCTACGAACTTGCGGTGGTATCCCGCTAATTCGAGAAATGCATGGACTTGGGTTTGAGTGGTTGGGGCTTCCCATGCTTCGACATCCTTGACCTTGGTGCGATCAACAGCTATTCCTCCGGCAGACACAATATGTCCCAGGAATCCTACCTCTTTCAGCCAAAACTCACATTTGCTGAACTTGGCATACAACCGATGCTCTCTAAGGGTTTCAAGGATGATTCTCAGATGTTGCTCATGCTCTTCTTCCGACTTGGAGTAGATAAGGATATCGTCAATAAACACAATGACAAACTTGTCTAGAAAATTCATAAAGATCTTATTCATGAGATTCATGAAATAAGCAGGGGCATTGGTTAATCCAAAAGACATGACCGTATACTCGTATAAACCATAACGAGTAGTAAAGGTGGTCTTTAGAATATCCGTTGCACGAATCTTAAGTTGGTGATAACCAGTCCTAAGATCGATCTTAGAGAACACATTTGCTCTAGTCAACTGATCAAATCGATCCTCTATCTTTGGCAAAGGGTACTTGTTCTTGATGGTGACGTCATTCAGCTTCCTGTAATCTTTGCACAAACGGTTGCCTCCATCTTTCTTGTCAACGAATAATACTGGCGATCTCCATGGCGATGTGCTTGGTTGAATCAAGCATGTTGCCAACATAGCATCCAACTGCTTCTTCAATTCCACTAACTCTGAGGGGTTCATGCTATAGGGTCTCTGGGCTATGGGTCCGGTTCCGGAGATTAGTTCAATAATAAACTCAATATCCCTATCTGGGGGCATACCTGACAATTCATCTAGGAATACGTCGGGGTATTCACAGACTACTCTGACTTGGTCTATGGTGGGTAGTGCTAGACTCTTGTTGCACTTGAATTGACGGGGCAAGGTTTCAGATATATGCTCTACCGAGACTCCAGTGCTACTGGTCATGGTGATGGCTTTCTTGGCACAGTCTATCATCCTTTATGCTTTGACAACCAATCCATTCCTAGTACTACTTCCAAACCTTTGGTTCCAAGTACTATTAGATTGGCGTAAAAATCTATCCCATGTATTCTGATAGGCACAACTTTGCAAATTTTTCTAGCTTTTGTAGTTGAACCGGGGATTTGAACTATCATGACATGCTTCAAATTGGTTGGGTGATTCTTACTAGTGCATGCAAATTCTTCGGTGACAAATGAGTGCGATGCTCCATAATCAAACAACACTCTTGCTAAAACTGAGTTGACAGAAAACATACCCAGCACTACATATGGCGCTTCTTGGGCTTCTTCGGCGTTCATGTGGAAGAGACGGCCATTGCGGTTGTGAGGGTTCCCTGGGGCGAATCTTCTTCCTGGTTGAACACGACGCTGTTGTTGAGCTAGGGCATTCACATTGGCAGTGGCAACAATCTTCTTGGGACACTCATTGGAATAGTGACCCTTCACTCCACATTCAAAACAAGCGATCTGAGACTTGTCTTTCGCTGCCACGGGCACAACATTCCTTCCAGTTTTGGGTGCGATGTTGTTGTTGTTGTTGTTTTTGTTGTTGTTGTTGTGCTTGGGAGGTGCACGGTTGAAATTGTTGGAGTTTTCGGGGTGATAGTTGTTTCCGCCAGACTTGACATTTCCTCCGCTACGGTTGGGGTAGCTGGGGCGAGACATTCGGGGTCGATTGTTCCCAAGTGCATATCCTGCAGAAGGGTTGGGACGGTACTGCTGGTGACTGTTGGATCCAGCTTGGTGCATCATACGACGTTTACGGTTGTCGTTTGCTTGATTGATCTTCTCTTCCATCTGAATGGCAGAGTCGACTAGCTCTTCGAGATCTTCGAAACGGATGTTGACGAG
The DNA here is from genome assembly GCA_910589775.1 of Avena eriantha. NCBI lineage: Eukaryota > Viridiplantae > Streptophyta > Magnoliopsida > Poales > Poaceae > Avena > Avena eriantha. The sequence goes on along the minus strand of OU342743.1, from coordinate 127,077,330 downwards.
GACAGTCTGCATCTCATCATGTAGTCTGTTCAGGAATCTCTCTTTCTTCTTAGCCTCCGTGTTGATCTCATCAGGTGCATACTTGGCAAGGGACAAGAATATGTCACGGTACTCCACTACAGTCATTCTGCCTTGTTTCAACTCTCTGAATTCATCCCTCATTGGGGTGACTAGACCCTGCGGCACGTGGGTGCGGCTGAACTTGATTTTGAAGGCTTCCCATGTCATCACTTGACCATGGTTCATTGTGCGGGTGATGTTCCACCATGCTCTTGCATCTCCTGCCAAATAGTGGGTGGCAAAAAGAACCTTCTCATTGGCATCCACTCCGGTTACTTCTAAGTTGTTCTCCATTGTCTGCAACCAGTCATCAGCATCCAGTGGGTTTTCAGACTGGCTAAAGATTGGGGGATTGGTATTCTGGAAGTTTTTGAGTTTGGATCCATGATGATCCTGATTTCCATGGTTCTGGTTGTTGTGAGCCATCTAGGCGATCTGCTGCAGTGTTGCTAGATTAGCTTGGTGCTCTGCCCTACTAGCTTCACGGTCTGCAATGAGAGTCTGCAGAATCTGTAGCATTGGGTCTTGTGATGAGCTGCTCCCTCCTTGGTTTCCACGAGTCATCTGAAGATTGAGATAGATGAAGGGGTAAGAGGGAAAGTTCTAAGGTTCATGGTTTTGATTTCAAAGCTAAAACTTTGAGTTTGACTCAGGTTTTGCAACTAACTTCTTTTCATTCATTCAAGCAAAGCACACGATACAAACACACACACACACACCAAAACATCAAAGGAAAACAGATGGTTTTAAGAACCATTCTGCAAGCTACGATACAATGGGACCGATACTCCTCATTCTACAATAGTGTTCTAGTGCATCTACTCATCATCGATGAAGTTGGAGTCATCATCGTCGGTGTAGAAGTCCACAGCATCCTCCTCCAGATAGTCATCATCATTGCTGAGGTAGGATTCAATATCCCCTTGGATATCTTCACCTTCCTCTTCTTCTTCTTTTACTGCAAGCTGAGCTTCTTGCTCCATGATGGTATTCTCGAGGTTGGCCACCTTCTTGCGAAGACGGTCGATGGTGTGATCCTTCTTTGCGCGTTGTCAGCGAAGAGACTGATGATCCTTGACGAGCAGTGAGAAATTCTGGGCCTTCTGGGCGGCAAGGGCAAGGTTGTTGTTGGCGACCTCTCTAGAATTGTCCAACTCCTTCTGTCTGTGTATAGTAGGAAGTCGAGGTTATCCACTTGACGCTTCAATATTGGGTGACTTGGCATCTCTAGCGGCATTCCCATGGAATCACGCCTTGCATAGTGAACAAAGCGGGTTCCTCGGATTAGGTTGACACACATGGCACACAAACATGCGAGAGCTTCATGCATTTCAATGGCTAATCCATCTAGCCAGTTGTTCTCCCTCACGGAGAACTGAATCCTCCTAGATACTGGTGCTTCTATCTTGCCTCGAAGATCAGCAGTCACTAGCCATTGTAAATCTCCTCCTGGTGGACCCGGGAGTTGAGCTCCAAGAAATTCTGGATACGGACGCTCCAAGAACTCAGACAGTGAATCAAGATCCCTCTCGTAGATCAGTTGGCCTCCGTTGCCCAACTGGTAGAACTTGTTGTATTGAGCTTCCATCTATAAGAATTTAGGATGAGAAAGTTAGTGAAGTGATCAAGTGTGTCAAATATTTATGTACTAATGTAAGAATTTGGAGGAACATGAATTTTTTTTGAGAGAAAGAATTCCCAAGGGTAAGAGAGGAAATAGTTTTCATAAATACTCACTTTGGTTTTTGAAGCTAAGTTTTTGTTTGGACGTCCATTCTAACTAGGGTCTCCTAAGGTCAGGATGGCTCTGATACCAACTTGTCAACACCCGGATTTTTAATCCCAGATGCCTATTATGCCATACATCGCAATCCCAGGATTACCATTTTTGCGAGACATAACAAATTGGATATCACAGTACATCATCCATTACAAAACATATAAGGTCTTACACAAATAAAGGATCTCATGATCCAGTCTTAGTACAATCAAGCAGCGGAATAAATACCGTAGAGGTGGGGTCCATCTTCAGAGTCATGGGCAATGCTGACGATGGGATATGATCCTAGTTGTCATAGATGTCCTGCTGTCCTCCTTCAGGGTAGTCCTTCTCATAGTCTGGCCACGGGAATACCCAGGGACAAAAGCCATGAGTACTCTTTAAGTACTCGCGAACTACCACTAACAAGTAAGATAGTTCTAGTAGGAATGCTAAGTTCTAAGTCTATTTGTAAAGTTCAGTTTGAAACCTAAGCTGAGTTCAAAAACAAAGGAAGATAAAATAAAGTTCGAAAACACCTAAGTGGGAACTTAATTATCATAGTCACAACTCTGTTGTGGTCAAGTCATGTCACAATTCATTTCATAAGTTGTTTTGAAAACATCTAACAACGGAACAGTATGGCCACTCCAACTGTCCATAACCGCGAACGTGGCTATTCGAATAGTTTGACACTCTATAGAGGTGGTACACTTCCACCACAAGATTCGATACAACTGTCAGGGAAAACCCTGAATCATCATACTTAGTATGCAGATAATCAAACATAACCTTTCCTTTACACACTCTAGTATAAGCACCTCTCCTATGAGTATGTCCTCCCAGCCATGACCATCTGTCATCCTGGGCACTACATAGGTGGACAACATTGAGAGGTAGCCTCAGCTCAAACCTCTCCCGCGAGGGAACTAATACTAATGCATATAAAAACTTCTGGCTAAGCCTTACCCAATTCAGGTATTGTGGTTGTATGGTAAAATTGCAATGGTATTGCATTCGAACGCAACCATCGGTTTTGTAAAACGGCTAAGGCTCATGCCTCAACATTTTCATCATCATAAACCATTTATGTTTCTCAACACATGTCAGAACATCTCAATAGAATGACTCATCATTCCAAGGTTTTCACAAGTCATTTTCACCAAGTACTCCCATCTAAGGTGAATCAAGTTTTGGGTTTAGCTCTAAACTACTAAGTTAAGAGTGTTCACTAATGTGGGATGCTAATGTCAATCTCATGCCATAGAATGACATCTAAGTCTAATTATATAGATCAAGTTTATACTCTTTATGCTACCTTTAACAAGTAAAGGACTTTGGTAAAGTAAAGAAGGGAAAGCTTGTAAATAAAACATGGAATAGGTATAAGTCAAAATGGTACAACCAAAGCATGTCTAATGCATTTTGCTTGGGTTATCTAACTTAAGTCTAACTTGCTAACAATAGCTTGCTAAGTTTACTTGAAGTGCTAGGCTTGCAAGTAAAACTTGCAAGGGTTAACTTGTATAGTGCTAGCTTGCCTTGGGTAGTGCAGTGGTTGAAGTTTTCTTCCTCCTCTTGGTAGAACTCCTCCTCCTCAAAAGCTTGGTCGGTACTATCGTCAATAAATACATACGAGATACACAATCACCAAACAATGCTTAACTAGTCTACTTAGCACACTAAGGCACACACTTGATGATCTAGTATCATCACAAACATCACAAGGTTCAATGAACTAGCTTCATTCTTTTTATTTGAGAAAAGTAATTTCTACTCATTGAAATTAACTAAGATTTAATATTCTCCAATTAAAATATGCGATCATGTGGAAACATGTCATCATCACATATTCCAATATATGGGAATGTGATTTAAAGGTGGGCTCATATTTTAATAAGTTTAAGTTTAATAATTAATGATTTAAAGTGACTAGAAATGCCTATATAGCATTATTTTGGTACTAGTCCAATGTCACTACATGCAAACCTTAATATTATTACATATTCAGATAGGTATGGTAAAATGTGATCTTTGAGATTTGGAATCAACTCAAAAGCTATTATGGTTGATTTTATAAAAATGTTTGAATGTGCAAAAGCTTCTGTCTTGTTATTTTTACTAGGAGATATCTATAACTCTAAATGATTTAAATCCAACGTCCTTGGATAGAGATTTTCATTACCTTTCCAACAAAATTGGTATCACTCAATTTCGATTTGTAAAACTCTCTGAATTGATTTTTAAATTAAGGGACACAACTAAGTCTAAGTCTAAAAAGAAAAAGATTTATTTGAATCATAGGGCCAGCGCGGGAAACTAATTGGGCCGGCCCAGATTCATTCCACGGCACTGAGGGCTGCTGATAGGGGGTCCGCCTGTCAGTGAATCATTACATGTGAAGCGGTACGGGGCGAGCTAGACCGTAGGATTAGAACTAGATCTAACGGCTCACGGTCATCGTCGATGACGGACTTGTCGCCGGCGAGACTGAACCCTAGCGGCTCGGTGGGGGTGCAGTGGGGATGTACCGGGGCTCCAGCTAGTGCGGCGAGGCGGGCAAATGAACAAGTAGACGACGGCGAGCTTAGGCGAAGTCGCGGCAGGGGCTGAGGTGGACGAAATCAACGGCAACATCTCCTCCTTTGTTGCGGCTACCTCCGGTGAAATTCCGGCGACCTGCTGCTCGAGCTGCTGCGGTGAGAGGTGGGGAAGGACTGGTGGAGAGAGGGGAGTGGAATGGTGTGGCGATTGAGGCTGGGGAAGGCCTCCTTATATAGGCTCGAGGAAGGGACCGAAGGGGCGATGGCGAGCTTGTCGGTGACGATGATAACAGGCGCTATCGGCATGGGCAGCGTAGGCGGACTGTGGCTTGCCTCCTGGCGGTCCTCTACGGCTTTATGGCGCAGCTAGGGGTGGTGGCAATCGTTCGGGAGCGTCGCGCGCTCTGGGGAACAGAGGTGGTGCTCGACGCTGTTCCCGGCGATCGTGGGTCGCGCGGCGATGCACGGCCGTGTCTAGTGAGGTGAGGTGGTCAAGGCGGAGTGGCGTGCACGGTCTGCGGTCGATGTGCGGTCTGTGGCATGCTGACGGTGATCATGCTCTGGCGTGCTCTGGCGCGGCGCAGAGAGGATAGTGTAGCGCTACTCTGGGGTGGTCCAGGGGCTGGCAGTGATCGTGGGGTGGACTGTGGATGGAGGTGAGGTCACGCCTCACTCCCTGGAGCGGCGGAGAGGGGCTGGCGGTCTGATGTATTAGTTAGGCCAGTTTGATTCTTCTCACAAGGTGCTTGAAACAATGGCCGCATGAACCAAACTTTTGAATTTTTGAAAATATTTTTGGTGGAGTGGTTTGTCACATGCTTAAGCATTTGTGGTTGCTAGGATTTGCCAAATGGAATTCATTTGGATGGTTTTTGAAAAAGTGTGATCTAGATACATACACTAGATTCAATTTTCAATTGTCATTTAAAATTAGAGTTTGAATGTTTTTGAGAGATCATAAAGTGGGCCTTGGCACATCACTACTTGTACTAGCAAGGGGTGGAAAGATCCAAAATTGTCTCTATTGGAAACTGAGTGCTAGGAACACCCAAAGTGGGCTAGGTGATTAAAATGGCAAAAGTGACCATTTTCCTTATTCAATTCTTTTTTATTTCTTTTTCTTTGGGATTTGCTTGGGGATGATCTATATGATGTGTAATTCACCTTAGAGTCATTTTACAACCAATAGATCACTCAATGATGGCAATTCAAAACAATTCGTATTTAAATGCACACACATATGAAGGCTTAAATATTTTAAATGGGAAAAGTTTTTGTTAACCCTAAATTGGGTAGATTTGATCTTGATTAACCTTGATTAAAGATTTGGGATGTTACAAATGCCCTTCAAGTCATCCATTGAGTACCCAAAGGCATGGCGATGCTCCTTAAGAATCTTCATGAGTTCTTCTTATTCTTCTCCTGAAAGTTAAGCACTAATAATAACAGGCAATTTATTAGTATCATCTAGAAACATGTATTGAAGATTTTCTAGTAGAGTCTTCAACTCTGGGGGTGGTAATTCCTCATCCCCTCTCTTTTCTGGCTCTTCGAAAGCCTCGTCAATTGGAGGTCCCAAAATGGGTAGTGAGTTGAATTCATTTTTTAATTCTCCTAGAGACTTGTCCTCCATAATTATTTCTTCATAATTTGGATTTTCATCTATTTCTTCTTCTTGATTACCTAAGAAAAGAGTCGCCATTCCCTCAATAGTTCTCTCTTCCTCTTGTATCGGTGGAGGCATGTCTTTAAATTTGGAGAAATGGAATTTGTTTTCTGTTCCCCCAAGCTTAAGAGACACAATCTCCTTCTTGAAGTTAACATAGGCACCTATATCACCCAAAAAGTTCCTTCCAAATATAATTGGGCAAAGATTGTCAGCTGGCATATCGACAACTACAAAATCAATAGGAAAATCTTTGTTGCCAATTGTGACAGTTGCATTATCAACTACTCCCATTGGAATTCTCGGGTTTTTATTTGCTAACATAATTGTTATATCAGTATTTTCAATTGTAGCCGGTTCTATTTCTTCTTTTATTTGTAAGTAAAAATCGTAAGATATAACATTAACTTCGGTGCCAGGATCGCTTAAACTGTAATGAGAGGTTTCTTTAAATATGAATGGAATAATAGGCTTACCCACATTGTTTACTTTTGTTTTACCTTCAACCAATACGGAAGTCTCTTCATCAAGTTCAACTATGTTACAGTGTGAGTACATAGCCATAATTGCTTCCTTGGTTACCTCTTCATCTTTGGTTTCTTCCAGATGTTCCCCGACTTCTAGCATGCTTTCCTCTTCCCTCTTTCCCTGTACTGCTTTGACCTGCTCATATTCAAGAATATGCTTTTGTGCAATGTAAGGGAAAGGCACTTCATAAATTGGTTCTACGGAGGCCAGTGTTGCTTCATCTTCTTTTTTATTTTCTGGTTCGGGTGGTGCATCATACTTGACTGGACCCTGCTTTGGAGATTTAATATGTCATGTAAAAGCTTTAACAACTTGCAACACAAGATCTGAATCTAAATAAAGTTCTTTAGATAGTTCTTTAACATGGCCTTTTTTATTATAGTCACGAATATAATCATGCTCTATTTCTATGCCTCCTTCACTTCCTAGACCAAAATTCCATGAAACTCTGTGATCACGAATTCTATTAAGTAAATCCCAAGCTTTAGGTATAGGAAGATTCATAAAGGCTCCTTTAGTGAAAGAGTCTAGTTTAATTTTATTAGGTTCAATTAAACCTCCATAAATGATATGTAGCAAATACCATTCAGGCAAATCATGATGAGGACATAATCTTAGTAAATCTTTAAATCTAATATAGGCTCTTACTAGTCCTTCATTAGCACGATTCTTCCAAGTCATTATAAGACACCTGATTCCAAAAGATTTGGATAATGGATAATATTTTGATAGAAATTCACAAACTAGATTATCACAAGTAGTAGTGGCTTCAGGGGGTAGAGACCTATACCATGAGAGAGTTGTACTTGTCAAAGTTTGTCTAAAAAGTTTAACCCTTACCTCACCGGCGGTATATCCCGTCAAAAGAAAAGTGCCACATATATCTTTAAAACACGCAATATGCTCATATGGATTAGGATCTTCTTCATCTCGAGTAAATTTCTTCTTGTGTAGAATACTAAGTAGTAGAGGATTTATTTCGAACTGCCTTGTATTCTCATTAGAGTTGTCTCTTTTTGAAATATCATAGAGCTTCCCAAAGTGGTTGAGCGGGTTAGCACTAGTCATATGTTCAAACTCCATCATGTTGGTGGATACCTGTAACTCAAAATAAAATTTAGCAAGAAAAAATTAAATAAGCAACAACTAAAAGACCTACAGCACTTACCTCCCCGGCAATGGTGCCAGAAAATAGCTTGATGACTGCAAGAGCACAAATTGTTTGTAGCTAGTTTCGAAATAAAGATATCGATCCCACGGGGAGTAGGAGTCTGAAGTCTAATAACTCTTGAAATAAATATTACAATAGAAATGCTAGATAAAGTTCTAAGCGACAAGATAAAATGCGAGTATTGTGTAAAGAGGTGTTTTTGAGTTTTGGGTATAAGAGCAATAAAGTAAAGTAAAATAACTTAGTACAGAAAGTAAGTATCGCGTATGTAAAAGACATTGGAGCTGCAATAGGGAAAAAGGCGTTCCTAGGGAGTAGCGGATACACCACTAGTATTGTAAAGATCTAAGATAAAGATTATCATCATGAACATTCTCAACTATGTATGTGTGTGAGGAACTCCGTATTTGGACGATTAGCAAGCAACCGTTGCACACATCATCCTCATAACCTCAACAATTAGCAATCGACATCAATCGAATTACTACGCTATTAAGGGACGTAATCATGTAGGACGTATCCTATGGCATGGATAGTGTTTCGTGAGCTTCCTTGGTTTCCCAAGTTGATACGTAAGGGGTGCCAACAGCTTTATATTCATTGTAAGTGCTAGCACGCCTCCGTCTACCAACAAGTAGTTTCCTCCATCAAGTCCCCACAAGGGGCAAATATTGAGAGGTTGGCTTCTCTCAATATCAAGATGTAGAAAATCTAACACATGGTCATAGCGATGAATATCATAATAGACTTTATCTTCTTTCAATCTCGGTTTCTCCATCTCCCCAAGAACTAATGATCTACTCAGACATGGAGGCAATCAACATCATGGCAACGGTAATGGAAAAAATCATAGATGAAGAGTACTTGTATAAATCCATAATGAGTATAGGAATTACAACAAGATCTAGACAAGGTGTAGATGAGATGGATGGAGATGGTGGTGATGCAGTAGTGGATGATGAAGATCGATGCCTTAGCCTCCTGGATCTGCGTAGGGTGAAGATGGATCCCTAGTGGACGAGTTCCCCCTCCAGATGCTTTCCGAAGGTGAGGTATCTGCGATTTCTAGTGTTATGTATATCTTCTCCTTGAACCAATTGCACGGGGTGAAACTATTTGATGAGGTAGAGGTGGCGCCAGCTATACGGATGGAGCTATACGGTGGAAAAAATCGCTCCACCCGTATAGTTGGTCGTTGCGCCCTCTGTCTCCCTCGTTCGCTTCTAGTTTTCTTCTAGTACTATTAATATTTCCCAAATAAGCGATTTACGTTGTTTTTGGATCCTTTTCTCCATAGCACAACTGCTTCAAGAAATTGTGTCCATTGGATCCATCATCTGTCCTGATCCTGGTGAAAATAGACATAAAATGTGTGCGTGAACGCGTAAAATACCAAGATCCTACATCTACAATGAAAATAATAATATAAAACATGATGCAAATATGCACTCATCAGGCAGCAGCGTAGTAGTGTAACAACACCTGCACATTCCTTGTTCCTCAGTCATATGAGGAATACTGAGATATGACATGCTTTTCTCACCTAGATGCGAACGACAAATCCACCCACACCAACCGCAATTGCAAGTTTGTCATCAACCTCAAGGAAGACCTACAGTTGGGCTACAAGTGTATGCGAAAGAAAAGACCCCATGGAAAAGGCAAAGGGAAAAAAGGAGGACAAGGAGTCCAAGGATTCTGACGACATGGATGAAGTCGTTGGACCTAAGCCATACGACAAGGGCGATGGCAGAGGAAAAAGCAAATATGTGTTTGAGAATAAAAATCCTGTCTATCACCCTTTCCTTGGCACTCCAATAGTCAGAGCACATAAAACCTCCCTAGGGATACTGCTTGACATCCTTCGCAAGATTCCTCAATACATGAAGTGGTCAGAAGTTCCAGTGACATGGGACAGAGGTGATCACCCAAAGATCATACCGGAAGAAAAGAAGTATGCCATGGTTATCAACCCACTAATCGGTGCCTACGAATTCACCAAGTGCCTCATGGATAGAGGAAGCAACATCAATATCATGTACATTGACACACTCCACAAGATGAACTTGTCTGAGACCCAGATCAAGCGTAGCAGCACCATATTCCATGGTGTGGTTCCCGGTCGACAAGTGCGGTCCTTCGGAAGTATCACCCTCCTAATCGCTTTTGGTGATGTTAATAATTTTTTCCAAGAAACCATGACCTTTGAGGTGATACCTTTCAAAATTGTGTATCATGTCATCTTCAGATGATCCATCTTCCATGCTTTCTATGCAAGGCCGTGTCACATCTATAACAAGCTCAAGATGTTGGGCCCTGATACATTGCAAATGTATCCATAATTTTTGATGTTCCATGCTTAGTTTTATCTACTTTCTTATGTTTTATCCACACTTTGGAGTACTTTTCATATGATTTCTTGGACTAACCTATTAACTAGAGCCACAGTGCCAGCTGCCTGTTTTCTACTGTTTTTGGTTCTAGGAAGTCAGAAAATGAATATTCTCAGAATTGGACGGGACGCCAAAGTCAGTATTTTACTGAGGGACACATGGAGCCAAAATACGAGACGGAGAAGGGCCAGAGGACGGCCACACCACCTGGCCGCGCGGCCAGGCTTGGCCCGCACCAGGGGGTGGTGTGGCCAGCCCAGGCACCCCCTTGGCCTCTCCTTCCACCTATAAGATGCCTCCGATACATAAAGCCTAAGTGCCCGATCAAAATTCCATGAAAGAGTCTGCAGTCGCCGTTGTCTCTGTCCCTAGATTGGGAGGGATCTAAAGCTCTTCCCGGCACCCTGGCGGAGAGGGGAATTCACCCTAGAGGCCTTCTTCATCATCATGCAAGCCTCCGGTGTGATGTGTGAGTAGTTCATCTCTGGACTATGGATCCATGTAGTAGCTAGATGGCTGGTTATCCTCCTTTGTGCTATCATGTTTAGATCTTGTGAGCTCTGCTCATGATCAAGATCATCTATTTGTAATTCTGCATGTTGTGTTTGCGGGGATCCGATGGATATTGAGATGCTATTTCAAATTGATTATTGATTCTATCATGTATTTATTATTTGTGATCTTGCATGATTTCCATTGTTAGTAGCTATCTTGGCCAAGTAGATGCTAGCAACTCCAAGAGTTAGTATTTATGCTCGATAGTGGGTTCATGCCTCTGGTAATCTGGGGAAGTGACAAAAATCTCTAAGGTACTAGATGTGTTGTTGCCACTAGGGAGAAAACAATAATCCTTTGTTCATAGAACAATCATATTATTTACTTTACATGCAATTCGTAATGCAATTATCTATTGCTTGGAACTTAATACTGGAGGGGGTTCAGATGATAACCTGAAGGTGGATTATTAGTCATAGATGCAGTTGGATGGCGGTCTATGTATAATGTTGTAATGCCCAATCAAGTCTCAAAGGAGTCAAGATGAGTAGTATATGCTTGTATGCTTTCTCGATGTTTGTCAATTGCCCCGCTGTAATTTGTTCACCCAACATGTTATCTATCTTAAGGAGAGCCACCTCTAGTTAACTATGGACCCCGGTCCTTTCTTTTACAAACAATCTACAATCAATTGTTTACTGCTTTGTGTTTACTCTCTGCAAACTTTTACTTTCTTCCATTCGATCCATTTAATCCTTTGTTTTTAGCAAAACCGGTGAGATTGACAACCTCATCGCAAGTTTGGGGCAAAGGTCTGTGGTTGTGTTGTGTAGGTCTCCACGTTGCTACTAGCACCGGTAGTGCGCCCTGCCAAGGCTCAGCTAGCAACACCTTTGGGGTGTTTCCTAGCTCCTACTGGATTGATAACCTTGGCTTCATAGTGAGGGAAAACTTGTTGTTGTGCTCATCATACCTTCCTCTTGGGGTTCCCCAACGAGCTCGATATATTTTGGGCCATCAAGCTCCTTTTTCTGGCGCCGTTTCCGGGGAGTCAAGGACATCTTCACAAGGGGAGTCCTTCATAACCAATCTCTTTACTTTGTTATTTTTGTTTTGCTTAGTTTACTTTTGCTTTGTTTACTTGTTTCTTTATCAAAAACCCAAAAAAATAGTTTTACAAGTTTGTTTTCTTTATTAAAAACACAAAAAATGACTACTCTTGAAAACACTAAGTTGTGTGACTTCACTAGCACCAACAACAATGATTTTATGAGCACACCTATTGCTCCACCTGTGCCTGAAGCTACTTTCTTTGAGATAAAACCTGCTTTACTCAATCTTGTTATGAGAGAACAATTTTCTGGTATTGGTAATGAAGATGCTGCTGCCCATCTAAATAACTTTGTTGAACTTTGTGAGATACAAAAGCATAAGGATATAGATGGAGATATTATTAAGCTTAATTTGTTTCCTTTCTCTTTGAGAGGAAAAGTTAAAGAGTGGTTGAAGTCCTTAACTAGGAATAGTATTGATTCTTGGACTAAATGCAAAGATGCTTTCATTAGAAAATACTATCCTCCTGCTAAGATTATATCTATGAGAAGTGAAATAATGAAGTTTAAACAATATGATAATGAACATGTTGCTCAATCTTGGGAAAGAATGAAATCTTTGGTAAAGACTTGTCCCACTCATGGCCTGACTGCTTGGATGATCATCCAAACTTTTTATGCAGGATTGAACTATTCTTCAAGAAATCTATTGGATTCTGCTGCTGGAGGTACCTTTATGACCATCACTTTCGGTGCTGCAACAAAGCTTCTGGATAATATGATGGTTAACTATTCTGAATGGAATACTGAGAGAGCTCCACAAGGTAAGAAGGTAAATTCTGTTGAGGAAACCTCCTGCTTGAGTGATACGATTGATATTATTATGTCTATGCTTGTTGATGGGAAATCCCATATTGATCCAAACCATGTTCCCTTAGCCTCTTTGGTTGCTCAAGAAGAGCAAGTTGATGTGAACTTCATAAGGAATAACAATTTTAGCAACAATGCTTATAGGAATAATTTTGGTAACAACAATTATATAAGCCATATCCTCCCAACAATGGTAATGCTTATGGAAATTCCTACAACAACAATAGGAGTGCTCCCTCAGAACTTGAAGTTATGCTTAAAGACTTTATTAATAAACAAATTGCTTTCAATAAAACTATTGAGGAGAAACTCTCTAATGCTGAAAGAAATATAGCATCTTTGGCTGAAGCTCAATCTTCTTTGAATAAATGGCTGCTAAACCTGAAACTAATGATAATCCCTTTGCAGCTACTAATGCCATACAAGTTAGAATTTATGAAAATGTTAGACTATTAGCTGAATTACATGCTAAATGGGAAAGAGAAGATGAAATTGCTAGAAACATAGTGTTTCTACTATCACTACCACTAGTGTTGAGGCTAGTAATAGTTCTACTACTTTAGATGATAAATTTGATTTTGATCTTGATGATTGCAATATCTTGAAGTTATTAAGTTCCTACAAAAGCTTGTTAAAAGTCCTAATGCTAGTGCTATAAACATGGCCTTTACAAAACACATTACTGATGCTCTCATAAAGATTAAAGAAGAAAAGATGAAACATAAAGCTTATATTCCTATAAAACAAGAAGATGGTTGGGAACCCATAATTAATATGAAAGTGAATGATTTTGATTTCAAAGCTTTATGTGATCTTGATACTAGTGTTTCTATTATGCCTAGAAAGATTTATGATATGCTTGATTTGCCACCACTTGAAGATTGTTATTTGAATGTCCCACTTGATGATAATGCTAAAAAGAAACTCATGGAATTATGTTCTTATAATGGTTAACAATGCCTATGTCCCTGTTGATTTCTATGTTTTGGATGTTGAATGCAATGCTTCTTGTCCTATTATTTTGGGAAGACCTTTTCTTAGAACTATTGGTGCCATTATTGATATGAAGGAAGGCACCATTAAATATCATCTCCCACTCAAGAAAGGTATTGAGCACTTCCCTAAGAAGAGAGAGAAGATTTCTTTTGCCTCTCCTATGAAAAAAAAATTTGCTCTTAATGCTTCTTCATTTGAGAACGCTTGATTCTTTTTCTTGCTTCTTATGCCTAACTTAAAGGCGTTAAAGAAAAGTACTTATTGGGAGATAACCCAAAAGTTTTAGATGAGTCTTGGAAGTTATTACTTCTGTAATAACCGCTCCTTATCCTTTTTATTTGCTTTTTGTCCCTAGAGTAACCTCTAATGAGAGAGAAGTAATGATTGGGAAAGTTGCTGTCCCGAAACAGATTTCTGTGCTTCACCGTAAACATTCGTGTCAAATCTCTGTATGTCCTTTTCAGGCGTGAATTTTTGTGCTTCTTCCCCAGGTTGTTATCTAACTTTCCTTAGTTCAACACTTTTCAATTTGAGCAACATAAGGTCTTCGAAAAAATTCGTCTTTACCTGTTGGTCTGTTTTGACATATTTCTGCATTTGCTTCTTGTTGGTTTCTTTTTGAGTTCAGGAATTGAGATTTTTGAGGGAAGTGCTTCAATAGCTAGTGTTCAAATGGAAGTTTTATTGGTGTTAGAACTGAACCTAAATACTTATTATCTTGAGTGCACTAATGTTGCTAATAAAGATTATATGAAGTTTTGTATGAAGGAAAAATTCCAGGTGTAAGGAAGGAACGAGTAATGAGATGAAGGATGGACTAAAGCTCAAGCTTGGGGATGCCACGCGTGTCACCCCAAGTAATATCCAAGAAGTACAAGCCTCAAAGCTTGGGGATGCCCAAGGCATCCCCTTCTTCATCAATAAAAATCCCAGGTTTCTTCCAAACGCTTCATTTTTATTGTTTCATGCACAGTTGTGTTGTTCTTGGAGCGTCTTCTTTTTCGTTTTCGTTTTGGTTTTTTGTTTGCTTGGTTTTCTTAGTTTTCTGAATAAATTGGTTGGACCCCCTCTTTCATGCATTGGTTTTCAAATAGTTTGGTTTGGATTGGAAAAGAGTAGGAAAGTTCATGCTTAAGTGGTAAAGAGAGCTTGTTTTTGACTGTGGCATATGCTTTGTCATGCCATGCTTGATATTGTTTTGGATTTATTCTTAGTATTCTTTGCTGAAGCATGACTTGTTATAAACAATTGAGATTGCTTAATGTGCCTTGGAAATATCATGTGTTGTTTTAGCGTATTAAAGCATAGTATTGTGGTATTCTCCTTTGATGCTTTATTTGGGTTGACTTGGTGCATGCTCACACCATGTTATGACTATCCCAAGTCACCATAAGCCTTTATGATCCTTTAGTTTTCAACTTGTAGTATCATTTTATGCTTTGATCAATGATGTTTTGTCGCTCTGCATGATTATGGCCATTATTGCTCTCGTAGTTTGTCGCTCCCAGTCTTTTGCTAGCCTCCATAACCAAGTATGAGTTCCACTCATGCATCCAACTCCTTAAACCAAGTTATTCCAAAGAGTCCACCATACCTACCTACTAGCATATTCTATTCCAAGTATATTCATGCTTTTGTTTATCTTCCAAATTAAACTTGTTATGAGAAAACTAGTGATTAAAGCTCTCACCAACTTGATGGAACACTTTACTTTCTTGCATTTAATAAACTTGAACCGTTGGGTCCTTCTTTATTGCGTATATGCTTGTGCTTTATAAGTTGAAGTTAGCAGAACCATGTATCACGGAGAACGCTTTCAACATTGCACTTGTACTTTGTACCCCGTTGATATCATGTTCTTTTGCTTATGGATCCTAGCGGTGTGAAATAAAAGTGGAACTTGTAAGATCATGGAGTTTGTATGTGTGTTAGAGAAACGCCTGGGCCGCTAGCCTAAGCCATGCCTAATCATGGTGGAAACTTGCAGCATCACCATAATGAGCACTCTCTTAAGCATCCTTAATAAAAACCTATGCAAATAGGAAATAAAAAGATCGCTGAGATGCTCATTGTCTGCTTGCCTTGTCATTTTGATTATGGGATAACTCCTGTATCATGTGCAAGGGGTACCCCGTTGGCGGTTCTTTATGATACATATGTACTTACAATGACAAGAGCTTTCTCATGACTAAAGTTGAGTAGCATGAGGTTCGGTCTTCGTAAGTAAGGTCCATGAGATTTCGGCTTATAACTAGTCAAGCATATCCTCTTAGTTGTGTCACTCTAACCTTAGTCACCTTCAAGATGCTTATGATAGTGGCAATGAAGGCTGAAAGCTAATAAGTACCATAATTTTTGGAAGCCCTTTATGAGACTTGAATCCCTACTTCCTTCTATGAAGGCCTTTCTTTTACTTTTATGTTGAGTCTCCACCTTCTATATTTATGCACCTACTTTGAGAGCATAGTGGCCATTCTTAGTTCTATGTGCATTGTCCCAAGACTAGTTGATTGATGCATACTTTGATATTACTTGTTCTAAACTATTTGAATCTAGTCACTCTTATGAACTTTGAAGGTGTCCTATGCATTTATATTTGCTACTCTATGAGGGACAAGCTGAATGCTATGTTTTCTTTATGTGAAACAAACAAGTGTCTTGCAAAGCATTGTTATTCATGAATCTTTTGTTTGTGCCTTTTTCATGTTGCAACATAGTTTCTTTGTCTTATTTCTAGAACTTTGTCTTTCATGTTATGATTGAAGTACTATGATCCCAGCTTTGAATGTTTTACAAATACTTTGATCAAGTTTATGATGGTGCATGTCACCTCAAAAAATATTCTTTCTTTTTATCACTTACCTACTCGAGGACGAGCAGGAGCTAAGCTTGGGGATGTTGATACATTGCAAATGTATCCATAATTTTTGATGTTTCATGCTTGGTTTTATCTACTTTCTTATGTTTTGTCCACACTTTGGAGTACTTTTCATATGATTTCTTGGAATAACCTATTAACAAGATCCACAGTGTCAGCTGCCTGTTTTTTGCTGTTTTTGGTTCCAGGATGTCAGAAAATGAATATTCTCGGAATTAGACGGGACAAAAGACAAAGTCAGGGGAAGGGCCAGAGGGCGGCCACACCACCTGGCCGCGCGGCCAGGCCTGGCCCACGCCAGGGGTGGTGTGGCCAGCCCAGGCACCCCCTCGGCCTCTCCTTCCACCTATAAGATGCCTCCGATATAGAAACCCTAAGTACTCGATCAAAATTCCACGAAAGAGTCTGTAGCTGCCGTCGTCTCTGTCCCTAGATCGGGAGGGATCTAAAGCTCTTCCCGGCACCCTACCGGAGAGGGGAATTCACCCTAGAGGCCTTCTTCATCATCATGCAAGCCTCCAGTGTGATGCATGAGTAGTTCATCTCTAGACTACGGGTCCATGTAGTAGCTAGATGGCTGGTTCTCCTCCTTTGTGCTATCATGTTTAGATCTTGTGAGCTCCGTTCATGATCAAGATCATCTATTTGTAATTCTGCATGTTGTGTTTGCGGGTATCCGATGGATATTGAGATGCTATTTCAGATTGATTATTGATTCTATCATGTCTTTGTTATTTGTGATCTTGCATGCTTTCCGTTGTTAGTAGCTATCTTGGCCAAGTAGATGCTAGCAACTCCAAGAGTTAGTATTTATGCTCGATAGTGGTTCATACCTCTAGTAATCTGGGGAAGTGATAGAAATCTCTGAGGTACTAGATGTGATGTAGCTACTAGGGAGAAAACAACAATCCTTTGTTCATAGAACAATCGTATTGTTTACTTTACATGCAATTCGTAATGCAATTATCCGTTGCTTGGAACTTAATACTGTAGGGGGTTCAGATGATAACCTGAAGGTGGATTATTAGTCATAGATGCAGTTGGATGGCAGTCTATGTATAATGTTGTAATGCCCAATCAAGTCTCAAAGGAGTCAAGATGAGTAGTATATGCTTGTATGCTTTCTCGATGTTTGTCAATTGCCCCGCTGTAATTTGTTCACCCAACAAGTTATCTATCTTAAGGAGATAAACCTCTAGTGAACTATGGACCCCGGTCCTTTCTTTTACAAACAATCTACAATCAACTGTTTACTGCTTTGTGTTTACTTTGTGCAAACTTTTACTTTCTTCCATTCGATACGTTTAATCCTTTGTTTTCAGCAAAACCGGTGAGATTGAAAACCACGTCGCAAGTTGGGGGCAAAGTTCTGTGGTTGTGTTGTGCAGGTCTCCACGTTGCTACTAGCACTGGTAGTGCGCCCTGCTGATGGCCCAAAATATATCGAGCTCCTTGGGGAACCCCAAGAGGAAGGTATGATGAGCATAGTAGTAAGTTTTCCCTCAGTACGAAACCAAGGTTATCAATCCAGTAGGAGCAAGGAAACACCCCAAAGGTGTTGCTAGCTGAACGTTGGCAGGGCGCACTACCAGTGCCAGCAGCAACGTGGAGACCTGCACAACACAACCACAAAACTTTGGCCCCAACTTGCGATGAGGTTTTCAATCTCACCGGTTTTGCTGAAAAAAAGGATTAAACGTATCGAATGGAAGGAAGTAATAGTTTGCAGAAAGTAAACACAAAGCAGTAAACAATTTGTAGATTGAATGTAAAAGAAAGGACCGGGGTCCATAGTTCACTATAGGTTACTCTCCTTAAGATAGATAACTGTTGGGTGAACAAATTACAGCGGGGCAATTGACAAACATCGAGAAAGCATACAAGCATATACTAATCATCTTGACTCCTTTGAGACTTGATTGGGCATTACAACATTATACATAGACCGCCATCCAACTGCATCTATGACTAATAATCCACCTTCAGTTTATCATCCGAACCACCTCTAGTATTAAGTTGCAAGCAACAGATTATTGCATTACGAATTGCGTGTAAAGTAAACAATACGATTGTTCTATGAACAAAGGATTGTTGTTTTCTCCCTAGTAGCAACAACACATCTAGTACTTTAGAGATTTCTGTCACTTCCCCGGATTACCAGAGGCATGAACCCACTATCGAGCATAAATACTAACTCTTGGAGTTGCTAGCATCTACTTGGCCAAGATAGCTACTAACAATGGAAAGCATGCAAGATCACAAATAACAAAGACATGATAGAATCAATAATCAATCTGAAATAGCATCTCAATATCCATCGGATCCCCCCAAACACAACATGCAGAATTACAAATAGATGATCTTGATCATGAACGGAGCTCACAAGATCTAGACATGATAGCACAAAGGAGGAGAACCAGGCATCTAGCTACTACATGGACCCGTAGTCCAGAGATGAACTACTCATGCATCACATCGGAGGCTTGCATGATGATGAAGAAGGCCTCCAGGGTGAATTCCCCTCTCCGGCAGGGTGCCGGGAAGAGCTTCAGATCCCTCCCGATCTAGGGATGGAGATGATGGCAGCTACAGACTCTTTCGTGGATTTTTGATCAGGTACTTAGGGTTTCCGTATCAGAGGCAACATATAGGCGGAAGGAGAGGCCGAGGGGGTGCCTGGCAGGGGCCAGGCCTGGCCGCGCGGCCAGGTGGTGTGGCCGGGCCCCAGCCCCTCTCCGTCTCGTATTCTGGCTCCAAGTGTCCCCCGGTAAAATAATAACTTTGCCTTTTGTCCCATCCAATTCCGAGAATATTCATTTTTTGACTTCCTAGAACCAAAAACAGCAGAAAACAGGCAGTTGGCACTATAGCTCTTGTTAATAGGTTAGTCCAAGAAATCATATGAAAAGCACTCCAAAAGTTGGACAAAACACAAGAAAGTAGATAAAACCAAGCATGGAACATCAAAAATTATAGATACATTTGACATGTATCAACATCCCCAAGCTTAACTCTTGCTCGTCCTCGAGTAGGTAAGTGATAAAAATAAAGAATAATTTTTGAGGTGACATGCACCATCATAAACTTGATCAAAGTATTTGTAAAACATTCAAAGCTGGGATCATAGTACTTCAATCATAACATGAAAGACAAAGTTCTAGTAATAAGACAAAGAAACTATGTTGCAACATGAAAAGGGCATAAACAAAAGATTCATGAATAACAATGCTTTGCAAGACATTTGTTTGTTTCACATAAAGAAAACATAGCATAGTAGCATTCAGCTTGTCCCTCATAGAGTAGCAAATATAAATGCATAGGACACCTTGAAAATTCATAAGAGTGACTAGATTCAAATAGTTTAGAACAAGTAATATCAAAGTATGCATCAATCAACTAGTGTTGAGACAATGCACATAGAACTAAGAATGGCCAATATGCTCTCAAAGTAGATGCATAAAGATAGAAGGTGGAGACTCAACATAAAAGTAAAAGAAAGGCCTTCATAGAAGGAAGTAGGGATTCAAGTCTCATAAAGAGCTTCCAAAAATTATGGTACTTATTAGCTTTCAGCTCTCATTGCCCCTATCATAAGCATCTTGAAGGTGATTAAGGTTAAAGTGATACAACTAAGAGGATATGCTTTACAAGCTATAAGCCGAAATCTCATGCCCCTTACTTACGAAGACCGAACCTCATGCTACTCAACTTTAGTCACGGGCAAGCTGTTGTCATTGTAAGTACATATGTATCATAAAGAACCGCCAATGGGGTACCCCTTGCACATGATACAGGAGTTATCCCATAATCAAAATGACAAGGCAAGCAGACAATGAGCATCTCAGCGATCTTTTTATTTGCTATTTGCATAGGTTTTTATTGAGGATGCTTCATAGAGTGCTCATTATGGTGATGCTGCAAGTTTCCACCATGATTAGGCATGGATTAGGCTAGCGGCCCAGGCGTTTCTCTAACACACATACAAACTCCATGATCTTACAAGTTCCACTTTTATTTCACACCGCCGGGATCCATAAGCAAAAGACCATGATATCAATGGGGTACAAAGTACAAGTGCAATGTTGAAAGCGTTCCCCATGATACATGGTTCTGCTAATTTCGACTTATAAAGCGCAAGCATATACGCAACAAAGAAGGACCCAATGGTTCAAGTTTATTAAATGCAAAAAACTAAAGTGTGCCATCAAGTTCGTGAGAGCTTTAATCACTAGTTTTCTCATAACAAGTTTAATTTGCAAGGTAAACAAAAGCATGAATATACTTGGAATAGAATAAGCTAATAGATAGGTATGGTGGACTCTTTGTAATAACTTGGTTTAGGGAGTTTGATGCATGAGTGGAACTCATACTTGGTTGTGGAGGCTAGCAAAACACTAGGAGCGACAAACTAAGAGAGCAATAATGGCCATAATCATGCAGAGTGACAAAACATTATTGATCAAAGCATAAAGTGATACTACAGGTTGAAAACTAAAGGATCATAAAGGCTATGGTGACTTGGGATAGTCATAACATGGTGTGATCATGTGCCAAGTCAACCCAAATAAAGCATCAAAGGAGAATACCACAATACTATGCTTTTAATATGCTAAAACAACACACGATTCATCCAAGGAACATTAAGCAATCTCAATTGTTTATAACAAGTCATGCTACACCAAAGATACTAAGCATAAAGCCAAAACAATATTAAGCATGGCATGACAAAGCATAGGCCACAGTCAAAAACAAGCTCTCTTTACCTCTTAAGCATGAACTTTCCTACTCTTTTCCAAACCAAACCAAACTATTTGAAAACCAATGTATGAAAGAGGGGGTCCAACCAATTTATTCAGAAAACTAAGCAAACAAAGAAAACAAAAACCAAAAACAAAAACGAAAAAGAAGACGCTCCAAATCAACACAACTGTGCATGAAACAATAAAAATGAAGCGTTTGGAAGGAACCTGGGATTTTTATTGATGAAGAAGGGGATTCCTTCGGCATACCCAAGATTTGACGCTTGTACTTCTTGGATATTTCTTGGGGTGACACGTGTGGCATCCCCAAGAATGAGCTTTAGTCCATCCTTCATCTCATTACTCATTCCTTCCATACACCTGAATTTTTTCCTTCATACAAAACTTCACACAATCTTTATTAGCAACATTAGTGCACTCAAGATAATAGGTCTTTAGGTTCAGTTATAACACCAATAAAACTTCCATTAAAACATTAGCTACTGTAGTACTTCCCTCAGAAAGCTCAATTCCACAAAAGAACTCAAAAAGGAACCAACAAGAAGCAAATGCAGAAAATGGCAGAAATCTGTCAAAACAGACCAGCAAGTAAAGATAAATTTTTTCGAAGATCTTATGTTGCTCAAATCAAAACGTGTTGAACTAACGAAAGTTAGATAACAACCTAGGAAAGAAGCACAAAAATTCACCCCTCAAAAGGACGTACAGATATTTTACATGAATTTTTACGGTGAAGCACAGAAATCTGTTTCGGGACAACAACTTTCCCAATCATTAGTTCTCTCTCATTAGAGGTTACTCTTGGCACAAAAAGCAAATAAAAAGGATAAAGAGCAGTTATTACAGAGGTAATAACTTCCAAGACTCATCTAAAACTTTTGGGTTATCTCCCAATAAGTACTTTTCTTTTACGCCTTTAAGTTAGGCATAAGAATCAAGAAAAAGAATCAAGTGTTCTCAAATGAAGAAGCATTAAGATCAATACCAGAAATATCTTCAACAAGGCAAGGTATATCATCCAAATAAGTTCTAGAATATCCTCTCTCAATGCTCTTGGGTTCACTATTTTCATCAAAAGGGTTTTCAGGAACAATCCAATCAAGATTCTTTTCTATGGCTTCATGCATTGCTACGAGTTTAAAAGGTATCGGTATCTTAGGTTCCTCCCGATTAGGTACGGTTTTGTCCATATTTTCTTGTGTACCAATAACATCTACGCATGAGCCTAGCATATTAAAACGTTCAAAGACTTTTCTAGCTTCCTTGGCAACATCATAGAATTCCTTAAGCAAAGTTTCTAGAATAAAATCCCTCTTTTCAGGGTCCTCAATTTCTTTAAGTTTAAGAAACATTACTTGCATTAAGGGGTTAAGGTTAAAAAACCTAGCTTACAACATGTGAACTAAAGAAGCTGCAGAAATCTCATAGTTTGGAGCAAGTTCTGCAAGGGATCTATCCTCAATATCTTCATGATTACTAACATGATTAAAGAATTCTTCAATATTATCTCTTCCAATTATAGAACCACTACCTATTGAAAGGTATTTCAGGGTGAATTTAGGGATCAACATGGTGTGCTAAGGGTAAGGTAACAACTATAGAAAGACTTAATTTTTTCTGTTTTTTAATAAACAAAGCAAACTTGTAAAACTAATTTTTTTGTGTTTTTGATAAAGAACCAAGCAAACAAAGCAAAAGTAAACTAAGCAAAACAAAAATAACAAAGTAAAGAGATTGGTTATGACGGACTCCTCTTGTGAAGATGTCCTTGACTCCCCGGCAACGGTGCCAAAAAAAGAGCTTGATGGCCCAAAATATATCGAGCTCGTTGGTGAACCCCAAGAGGAAGGTATGATGAGCACAGTAGCAAGTTTTCCCTCAGTATGAAACCAAGGTTATCAATCCAGTAGGAGCAAGGAAACACCCCAAAGGTGTTGCTAGCTGAACGTTGGCAGGGCACACTACCGGTGCCAGCAGCAACATGGAGACCTGCACAACACAACCACAAAATTTTGCCCCCAACTTGCGATGAGGTTGTCAATCTCACCGGTTTTGCTGAAAACAAAGGATTAAACATATCGAATGGAAGGAATTAATAGTTTGCAGAAAGTAAACACAAAGAAGTAAATAGTTTGTAGATTGAATGTAAAAGAAAGGACCGGGGTCCATAGTTTACTAGAGGTGGTTCTCCTTAAGATAGATAACATGCTGGGTGAACAAATTACAGCGGGGCAATTGACAAACATCGAGAAAGCATACAAGCATATACTAATCATCTTGACTCCTTTGAGACTTGATTGGGCATTACAACGTTATACATAGACCGCCATCCAACTGCATCTTTGACTAATAATCCACCTTCAGGTTATCATCCGAACCCCCTCCAGTATTAAGTTGCAAGCAATAGATTTTTGCTTTACGAATTGCGTGTAAAGTAAACAATACGATTGTTCTATGAACAAAGGATTGTTGTTTTCTCCCTAATAGCAACAACACATCTAGTACTTTAGAGATTTCTGTCACTTCCCCAGATTACCAGAGGCATGAACCCACTATCGAGCATAAATACTAACTCTTGGAGTTGCTAGCATCTACTTGGTCAAGATAGCTACTAACAACGAAAAGCATGCAAGATCACAAATAACAAAGACATGATAGAATCAATAATCAATCTAAAATAGCATCTCAATATCCATCGGATCCCCGCAAACACAACATGCACAATTACAAATAGATGATCTTGATCATGAACGGAGCTCACAAGATCTAGACATGATAGCACAAAGGAGGAGAACCAGCCATCTAGCTACTACATGGACCCGTAGTCCAGAGATGAACTACTCACGCATCACACCGGAGGCTTGCATGATGATGAAGAAGGCCTCCAGGGTGAATTCCCCTCTCCGGCAGGGTGCCGGGAAGAGCTTCAGATCCCTCCCGATCTAGGGATGGAGATGGCGGTGGCTACAGACTCTTTCGTCGATTTTTCATCGGGTACTTAGGGTTTCTGTATCAGAGGCAATATATAAGCGGAAGGAGAGGCCGAGGGGGTGCCTGGGGCGGCCAGACCACCCCCTGGTGCAGGCCAAGCCTGGCTGCACGGCCAGGTGGTGTGGTCGGGCCCCATCCCCTCTCCGTCTCGTATTTTGGTGTAGCATCCTATCTGTCTAACATATGTAATGCTACATGGTATAATAATAAAATGCGACCTTCCTACATATAATTGTTGCATCATCATTATATCATGCTCATGTCACCATGCCACATTGCATTTGAGCATCATATAAAACCCCTTTCATTGGTTCTCTCTCATATGCATTTGTATTCTTATTAATTGTATTTGCCTCTTGATACATTGTAGTTGGGTTTTGAATATCTACTTTGGACTATATAAATACTCCATCAGTCTTTTTCTAATTTTATACAACGTTGCTATTCTAACTTATCTTTTAAAATTCTCTACTGGAAAATAGTTTTGAATATAAAAGAAAATCATAAGTCTAGCTTGCCTATTGTCTCCTTTTCAAAACCTTGTAGAAACAACTACAAATTTTGGCACTTGTCTATCTTCTTTTGTTCGAACAAACTCAATCGAACCTTGCATGTCTTTTTCCCTCTTTGCCTGAACATGGACCTCACCTGACCGAGCAGGCAACCCGGAGCTCCCATCCTGGTTGCAGCCGATGAGCTCCAACCCAGCACCGATCCCTCCACAACCTGGTTCGATTAGACCTAGCTGGAAACCGATCCCTCGTGGCCCTGTTTCTCTTCCTTGCTACCACGTGCGCCAGGAGAGCCTTGCTCACGCCGTCGCCGTGTCCTCCACTTCTCTCTCTGGCATAAAGCGAGTAGAGGAGCCTCCCTCTCCTGCCATCCTCATCCATCTCTCCCTGTTAAAGCCAGAAAACCATGACCCTCCCCATCCTCTTCCCCATATCGCCAAAACCCCATCGCCGCCGCCATGTCCATGCCGCCGCTGCCACGAGCCACCGACTGCCGCCAGTGAACCTAGCCCTGGACCTGCTCAAGCCCTGCTCGAGCCCCTACAAGCTTGGACGCGAGGAGGAGCAGCTCGCGTGCTTGCCACCGTCTCCGTCGCCGCGCACCGCCGCCGCGGACACCATCTCCTCGCCTCTGACCTGCTCTTCGCCCAGCCCGGCCGTCACCACCTCGCGAGAACTCTCGGTGAGCTTCCGCCTCGCCCCGCTCCCTCTCTGACCTGCCTTGCCGCTGAGTCTGTACCGCGCGCGTGCCTGGTCGTAGTCCCGCGCCGCGTTGCCCACTCGCCGCGCGCACAGGAACAGCAGCAACAGCAGCGCACGCGCATGCCGTTTCTCGCCCTGTTCGGCAAGATGCCCCGGCCTCCGTAGACCCTCTCCATGTTTACTCTCTGAACGAAAGTCGTAGACCATACGATCCTCTGCACTTTTCGTTTTTGCGGCGTTCCCGAATTCGCAAAGTATCGCTCGCCATATTCGCCCGAAATCGAGATGATCTCGCAGGAAAATTTTATGCAGAAAAATCAGCTCCTCGCCTTCGTTTTCACCTATGTTCCCGTCAAGCTCTCGACCTCTTGAGTTCGTCTCCGACGAGATTCTTTGGAAAAAATCTATTCTTTTATGTCCCATCTACGTGCACCATCAAACGAAACTCAAAACGGGGCACTGAGTCTCTCGAAATCATCCGGTGAAGATGACTTGAGCTAGCTGCAAATCTCTAATCATAACATTCCCGATTTAGTCAACTCACCTCATGTTCTTGACGGTTTTGCAAAGAGGCCCCTCTGTCTCTCTTTTCTCCAAACCGCAGTCCCCCACCGTGCCACTTGTCACCCCCTCACTGACCCGCTCCGTCAGCTGCCAAGTCAGCACCTGGCCCCGCGCGTCAGCGTTTGTGGCTAGATCTTCCTGGGTACAAAAAGTTTTGTGACCTTTTCTATATAAATAATAATTCCAGAAAATGCAAATATGATTTTAAATCGAGAAATTAATAAGTTTTTATTAATAAATCCAAATAACACAAATAATATATGTTTTTGAATCAGAAAAATGTGAGGAATTCAAATCTGACATCCAAAATAATGTTTGACTATTTTAAATTTTCGAAATTGTTTAAATGTAATAAAAATTCATTTTCTTAATTAATTAATAACTTTAGTTCTATAACTCCAAATTTAACAAATAATATATCTAAATCGATCAGCGCGACGAGCCTGTTCTAACTATGCATTCCATGTGATGAATTAAAGCATGCATCATGTCATTATTACAAATCAGAACTGTTTATAGCCATAAAACTTGACCAAATAATTAATAAAATGATTTATTCTTGTCCCCACACCTCACCATTGCCAATGCTACTTTATTGCCATGTAAATTGTGCATCATTCATCATGGCATGCTTGTTTGCTTGTCGTATTTTATTTATATTCTTGTGCACTTTGTTTATGTTGCCCTTGTTTGTTTGGTTCTTCTCGAATAGACGCCGGGTAGGGGAATTATCAAGAATCATAGGAGTTCTACCCATATCCATCTCTCGCGACAACTGAGCTACCAGGCAAGCACTACCACATGCTTGCATACATATAGTACCTAGTGCCTCTATCTTACTCTTGCATCATTGAGTCGCGATTGCATAAAATTGAATCCCAAGTACTGCATAGCTTTTACTTTTAAACCCCACCGAAGCTTGTTCCTCCATCCCATGAGCCATTACTATAGGAGTTGTTTGAGCCATGCGAGTCGTAGAACAGCATGTGTAGGGTATGTGAGTGTCTGATGGATAACGAGGTACCTAAACAACTTAACCTGAGTAGTAATGGGATAACTAATGAAAGAGGCACTGGTGGGCAATATCTGCTATTTGGTTTTTGATGCTCACTTGTGTCCCGTAGGACCCCGAGTACTTGATTCCTGTTCCTTGACTATTCACACTATCCACATCCAGGAGGCCTTATGGACCCCCCTGAGCCAGAGCTTGATTCATTTCTATTCCTTGGGGCCACAATTAGTTTGGGGTTTTGTTACTATCCTGTACTTATGCCATGCTTTACTGTTTTATTTAAGATCGTGCGTGGAGCCCCTGTACTGTTTTGGATGCGGAGTGTTTTCGCGGTATCGACAAGCTCAGTCACACTTTCGGGTTCCCAGTCGTTTACAGCCATTGACGCAAACCTTGAGTCTGTCTCGGAGTCAGCTAGCTTCGTTGCGGGTAGCTTAATGGGGTGGCCCCCTGAAATATTTCTGAATCCTGTGATCGCTTTGTCGTGAATGCCTCGTTGGGTTTTGAGTTGGTTTTTCCAAGGGTGATCGAGTGTGTGTTGCTATTTGTGCACCCCTGCAGGGTAAATCTTTCTAAAAGCCGTATCCGCGGTTATGGACGACTTGGAGCACAGTTTCTCGATCATAGACAAGTATAACTAAAGTACCGCTTTTAATTTGCCTCAATACCTGCCTAGTAAATAGTGTAATACTCATGGAATGGTTAATAAAACTGCCAACGGTTGGGTTGTGCGTCTGCTTTCTCATTGGTAAGCGAGAAGGAGGATGGATCTATTAATTATACTGTTATAACTGTTGTTCCTAATTAACGGACATCCGTCTATCATTGGTTAGGCGGATGGTTAGCGAGTATCTATAGACTTGTTAGTTATTATCTTTT
Organism: Avena eriantha; assembly: GCA_910589775.1. Taxonomy (NCBI): domain Eukaryota; kingdom Viridiplantae; phylum Streptophyta; class Magnoliopsida; order Poales; family Poaceae; genus Avena; species Avena eriantha. The sequence goes on along the minus strand of OU342743.1, from coordinate 127,049,499 downwards.
GCTGCAATTGCGTCACCCCAAGTATATGTCCCCTTTAGAGGCATAAAGACTTGCTGAGTACCCCTAGGGTCTCACACGATAAATTGTTTGATTCAGATGAACAGGTATATTCGCAAGATGGATACTGGGTGGAGGAGACAGATGATGTGGGCAACGATCACTCGGTGTAGAGATTCCGGGATCCGCAAGATCTGTGGGCGGGATGTGTTTATTTATGTGGCATCTTATGCCGATTTGATTCTTATCCGTACTCGGATCTTGTTTTCCGCTTCCGCCTGATACTCTGATGTTTGATGTATGAGGAGCTATCCTAAACTATTATCTCTATCTAGGATATTTGGATCTTGCCGTATGGTGTTGCAATATTTCTATTTCTTTTAGATGGAATGGCTCTGTGAACAGTTGTATGGTGGCTTGCATACATACTCACTTGTGTATGTAGTTGATCCCTTCGCCTGCCGATTACGCCGCTTGTTCTTGTCCCGATGTTCTAGAAGTGGTTAGGACGGCCGGCAGGTCTACCTGTGAGTGGCCCCTGGGCCCCACCTTACTATTTTAACCACTTTCGTTCATCCAGGCATGCAACTTAGAGCGTAATTCACCGAGGTAGTTACAATTGGTATTAGATCCATCCCGCCCTTCAGGGTCTCAGCCAAGTGGTCGTTGTCAGTCTAGCAAATATTTTTGGTAGCTATGTATATTAGGGAAAAACAAAACGTGAGAGTAGGACTGCTTCCATTTTTCTTCTTACCCACCCACCCACCCTTTTATGGTAAGGAAGTGTAACGTTTTCAATCCTCTTCTAAAAATTCAAACTAGGATTCACGTGTTCGGGGTTCCGTAGTACCATAGGTTGTGTGTGTGTGTGTGAATTATTTGTCTATCTGTTGCATCCAAATGTTATCACTATCTGCCTTTTGGTTATCAACTGTTATTACATTACATACCGACAGGCCTTTGTAAACCGACGCGATCTATCTGATTCGTTGTATACCGGTGCGATCTGTCTTACTCTTTGTTATCCGACGCTATCTTGTTGGGGTGTTCGTTTCCGTAGTTACTAATCTTTAGGTTCATCTTAAAAAGAAGGTGTTGGGATATGTGTTTTACGGATTCATGTGCGGAGTAATGATTTTGGTGCAGGATGGAGTCGCGACCATACCACTACTTTTATCATTCGCTCTTGTATATTGAATTGGTAGAGTTACTAATCTTGATTCGTTAAGTGGTTTTGCGCATATAGTGGTATTTTAATGCCGAAATTTGCGGAAAATTTTTCTTTGTTAGCTTCTGTACCACACTCCTTGTTCAGTCGTGTGCGATATGATTAATATCTTCTAGGTGCTTTGAACTTTGTTGATATTTTAATATCATCTTAGTGAATTGTATCCTTTAATCTTGGTTAATTCCATTTTGGTACTATTTTGGATTATTATTATTCTCCATTATAGTACTAACTTGTGTTTTATATCAATCACAGGATGGCACCACCACGCCATTCTGAGGAGGACATACCACCTGAACTAGGGGCTGCTTTGGCAAGTATTGCTAATGCCTTGGGAGCAATGCAGCAGAACCAACAGCGATTTGAAGAAAGTGTCAGGAGGAATAAGTTTGTTCCGCTACCTCCACCTCCCAAGCGAGGAGACATCAAGAGTTTTCTGAAGTTCAACCCACACCAATTTGAGCTGTCCGATCAGCCACTTGATGCTGATGATTGGTTGCGGGAGATGTCAAGGTTGCTGATGACTGCGGATGTTCCAGAGCAAGAATGGGTAAAATGTGCCACGCACCTTCTGAAGGGAGATGCAGCTCTATGGTGGGAGAATTACCTCAAGGCAGACCACTCTGGTTTTCAGCCTACTTGGGAGCAATTCACTGGGCTTTCAAAGAGCAATATATGTCAGAAATTGTCATGGAAAGGATGAAGGAAGTGTTTCTCAACCTCAAGAAGGGCAATGACAATGTCAATACCTATATCAGAAACTTCATGAGTCTTTCTCGGTATGGTGGCGATGAGATCTCTGATGACAAGAAGAAGCAAAAGAGGTTCAGGCAAGGACTCAATGCATCCATCAAATATGAAATCACTCATGCAAGGCCTGGGTCTTTTCTAGAACTCCAACATATAGCTCTGCAGGAAGAAGCAAGTAGGCAAGTGTTTGAGGAGTCAAAGAAACACAGCCGCGATGCAGCAAGCTCTTCAGCTATGACAGCTCCTTCTAAGCGCCGCGTGTGGGTTCCTAACACCCCACCGTCGCTCCCGGCTCCACCAAGACCGTCAAGCTACGCGGCAAGGCCACCAAACTCCTTCACCGCGGCTCCTAGGGGCTACAACCACAACTACCCTGGAGCGCCTGGTGGAGTCCCTGGCTACGCTGCTCCACGTCCACCTGGTGCTTGTTATACCTATGGGAACACTGGGTATCAACACTGGAGTTGTCCAATGAACAACAAAGCTCTTCCTCCACCACCTCCAAGACCTGTGGCAAGTTCTTCTATGGTTCGTGCACCTCCACCTCGGGCTCTCAACATCAACACCAAGCCCGGGTCTACGGTTGCTCGTGCCAACTGTGTCAACGTCGCTCAAGCCGAGCATGCACCTGGAGTTGTGATGGGTACGCTTCCCGTTAACTCAGTTCCTGCACGAGTTTTGTTTGATTCTGGCACATCGCATTCTTTTGGTTCTCACAAGTTTGCAAATGAGAATGAGTTAGCAATGGATCCTCTCCCTAAACGTTTAATGGTCCTTTCTCCTGGAGCAACAATGGCATCTTCTAAAATCAGCCATGGCACTCAAATTGACATTGGTGGCTCTTCGTTTCCGGCTTCCTTAATTATTCTTGGCAATTCTGACATTGATGTTATCTTGGGTATGGATTGGTTAACAGCAAATGCAGCTGTGATTGATTGTGCTGAACGGTCGGTTTCTCTGAAAATTCCTGAAGGCCATATAGTCTATTCTCCAAGTCTGACTCCTACAATTCAGCTTTTCTCTTTGGCGGCTCTGAATGATGATGCTATGGAAGCTATTCAGAGTGTTCCGGTGGTCTGTGAGTTCCCAGATGTTTTTCCTGAAGAGTTGCCAGGTATGCCTCCTGATTGAGAGGTCGAGTTTGTGATTGAGCTTGAACCTGGAACCGCTCCTATCTCCAAGCGGCCTTATAAAATGGGTCCTACTGAGTTGGCTGAACTCAAACGTCAGCTAGATGAACAAGACAAGTTGGGTTTCATTCAGCACAGTACTTCTTCTTGGGGTAGCCCAACCATCTTTGTGAAGAAGCGAGACAAGACTGATAGACTTTGTGTTGACTATCGGGCTCTCAATGCTAAAACCATCAAGAATAAATATCCCCTTCCGTGGATTAATGATCTCTTCGATCAGCTAGCTGGAGCTGTGGTATTCTCCAAGCTGGATTTGAGAAGTGGATATCACCAAATCAAGATTCGCAAGGAAGATGTTCCCAAAACAGCTTTCACCACCCGCTATGGCCTGTATGAGTACACGGTCATGTCTTTCGGTCTCACCAACGCACCTGCCACCTTCTCGAGGCTTATGAACTCGGTTTTCATGGAGTATCTTGATAAGTTCGGTGTGGTCTATCTGGATGACATTCTAGTCTATTCTAAGTCAAAGGAAGAACATGAAGAACACCTTCGGTGTGTCCTAAACAAGCTTCGTGAGAACCGCCTGTATGCAAAGTTCTCCAAGTGTGAGTTCTGGTTGCCTGAAGTCACCTACCTTGGTCACGTCATCTCTGCCAAGGGCATTGCCGTCAACCCAGAAACTGTTAAGACAACTGTTGACTGGCTTCCACCCAAAAATGTCAAAGGAGTCCGGAGTTTCCTTGGTTTGGCTAGTTACTGCCGTCGCTTCGTTCAGAACTTCTCGAAGATTGTGAAGCCTCTTACCGATCTCCTAAAGAAAGGCAAGTAATACCTTTGGTCTCTTGCATGTCAAGCAAGCTTTGAAACACTCAAAGAGAAGCTCACTTCCACACCAGTCCTGATTCCTCCAGATACATCAAAGCCTTTCCAGATATTCTGTGACGCCTCCTTGCAAGGATTGGGTGCGGTCCTTATGCAAGAAAAACAAGTTGTTGCTTATGCCTCTCGACAGTTGAAGACGCATGAGATCAACTATCCTACACATGACCTCGAACTCGCAGCAGTTGTCTTTGCTTTGAAAGTATGGAGGCATTACTTGCTTGGCAACCGTTGTGAGATCTTTTATGATCACAAGAGTCTGAAGTATATCTTCACACAGCCTAACCTCAACCTTCGTCAGAGAAGGTGGATTGAAGCAATTAATGATTTCGATCTCACAATCAACTACACTCCGGGCAAAGCTAATGTCATGGCCGATGCTCTCAACTGAAAAGCTTATGTCAACAACCTCATGGTGGAAGAACAACAGCCTCTCTTGTGTGAGGAATTCCGCAAGCTCAACCTTGAAATTGTGGATCAAGGGTATCTTCTGAACCTTCTGGAAACCCCTCTCTTGGAAGAAAAAGTTCGCTCCGTTCAACTTGGTGATCCTTACACTAAAAACATCATCTCCAACATTCAGCTTCCGAAATATGAGTCCTTCCACGTCGACGACCAAGGCACTCTTTTCTTTGAACACCGGATGTTTGTTCCGAACTACCCGGGTTTAAGAGAGCAAGTTCTTAAGGAGGCGCATGATTCTGTTCTGTCAATCCACCCTGGCAGCACTAAGATGTACATAGACTTGAAAACACAATATTGGTGGCCTGGGTTGAAACAATGTTGTGCCAAGTATGTCTCCGAGTGTGATGTCTGCCGCAGAGTTAAAGCCGTCCATCAGAAACCTTCCGGTCTTCTATAGCCATTGAAGCCTCCAGAATGGAAATGGGAGAAAGTAGAGATGGATTTCATAACTAGTTTTCCAAGGTCGCAGAAGGGCAACAATGCAACCTTTGTTGTCATCGACAGGCTTTCTAAAGTGGCTCACTTCTTTCTCGTCAAGGAAACAATTTCTGCAATTCAGTTGGCTGAGCTCTATATCAACAGAATTGTCTCTCTGTATGGGATTCCTCTTGAGATCAGTTCAGACCGTGGGAGCATCTTCACTTCCAAGTTCTAGGAAAGTTTCCAAAATGCTTTGCGAAAAAATTGAACTTCAGCATAGCTTACCACCCTCAGTCGCAAAGACAAGTTGAAAGGATCAATCAGATTATGGAAGATATGCTCGGTGCTTGCATTATCTCTTTCGGCATGAAGTGGGAAGAATGTCTTCCTTATGCTGAATTCTCTTACAACAACAGCTTCCAGAAAAGTCTAAAGATGGCACCATTTGAGGTTCTCTATGGACGCAAATGCAGAACTCCGATTGGTTGGTCGGGCACAGGTGAAAGAACACTGTTTGGCCCCGACATTGTAACTCAAGCGGAGAAGAAGATTCACATCATTCTTGAAAACCTAAAGGTTGCTCAAAGTCGCCAAAAGAGCAACTATGACAGAAAGCACACGGACATGGAGTATGTCCCTGGTGATCTCGTGTACCTTCGTGTCACTCCCATGAGGGGCACGCACCGCTTTGGTATCAAAGGAAAGCTGGCTCCTAGATACATCGGTCCTTTCAAAGTTCGTGGAAGAAGAGGAGAAGTCGCTTATGCTCTTGAGCTCCCTAAAAAACTCAAGGTCCATGATGTTTTCCATATCTCTCAACTCAAGAAGTGCTTCAAGGATCCCGGCAGGACCGTGGACCATGAACTCATCAATCTCCAAGAAGATCTGTCTTATCAAGAACACCCCATAAAAATCCTAGAAGTCGAAGAAAGAAGGACTCGCAACAAGTCCATCAAGTTCTGCAAGGTGCAGTGGTCGCACCATTCCGTTGATGAAGCCACTTGGGAACGCGAGGACGAGCTTCGTGCCAAGTATCCTACCCTCTTCGTGTCTTCTTCTTCTTCCTAGAATCTCGGGGCGAGATTCCTGTTTAGTGGGGGAGAGTTCGTAGCATCCCATCTGTCTAACATATGTAATGCTACATGGTCTAATAATAAAATGCGACCTTCCTACATATAACTGTTGCATCATCATTATATCATGCTCATGTCACCATGCCACATTGCATTTGAGCATCATATAAAACCCCTTTCATTGGTCCTCTCTCATATGCATTTGTATTCTTATTAATTGTACTTGCCTCTTGATACATTGTAGTTGGGTTTTGATATATTGCTTAATGCCCAAATTGAGTTGAGGGCACTTCTCTTTAAACCTTTCCATATCCTAACTATCCAACATATTCCAATTGATACCCTCTATCTTCAATTCAAACATATTCTTGTATGTGAGCTTCCAATATTTATGTGGTATTTTATTCTACCTCACATGTAAATGATATGGTCCAATTCTTGTCACATGGCCAATAATGGTGTGATCCAAATCATCTATATGCCAAGTACTTGTTTTCCTCTGTCACCCTTCTTTTTAAAGCAAGGAACATGTGTTATTCACTTTGTTCTCACAAAATAAATACTACATGCATGTACTCCACCTTAATAAAAATCCTAGTCATGTGTGCATTTGGAACATACACACCTATACTGGCTACTTAATCTCTTTCGATTCTAATACTTGTGGTAATTGACTTTTGTTTTCTCTTATTGCCACATGTGGTCACAGTGTCTTCTTGTTCCTCTTCTAAAATAGGCAAAAAGTTTGCCAAAAGTTTTAGCCCAAAACTAGCCATATCTACTTTGGACTATATAAATACTCCGTCAGTCTTTTTCTAATTTTATACAACGTTGCTATTCTAACTTATCTTTTAAAATTCTGTACTGGAAAACAGTTTTGAATATAAAAGAAAATCATAAATCTAGCTTGCCTTTTGTCTCCTTTTGAAAACCTTGTAGAAACAACTACAAATTTTGGCACTTGTCTATCTTTTTTTGTTCGAACAAACTCAATCGAACCTTGCATGTCTTTTTCCCTCTTTGCCTGAACATGGACCTCACCTGACCGAGCAGGCAACCCGGAGCTCCCATCCTGGTTGCAGCCGATGTGCACCAACCCAGCACCAATCCCTCCACAACCTGGTTCGATTAGACCAAGCTGGAAATCGATCCCTCGCGGCCCTGTTTCTCTTCCTTGCTACCACGTGCGCCAGGAGAGCCTCGCTCACGCCGTCGCCGTGTCCTCCACTTCTCTCTCTGGCATAAAGCGAGTAGAGGAGCCTCCCTCTCCTGCCATCCTCATCCATCTCTCCCTGTTAAAGCCAGAAAACCATGACCCTCCCCATCCTCTTCCCCATATCGCCAAAACCCCATCGCCGCCGCCATGTCCATGCCGCCGCTGCCACGAGCCACCGACTGCCGCCAGTGAACCTAGCCCTGGACCTGCTCAAGCCCTGCTCGAGCCCCTACAAGCTTGGACGCGAGGAGGAGCAGCTCGCGTGCTTGCCACCGTCTCCGTCGCCGCGCACCGCCGCCGCGGACACCATCTCCTCGCCTCTGACCTGCTCTTCGCCTAGCCCGGCCGTCACCACCTCGCGAGAACTCTCGGTGAGGTTCCGCCTCGCCCCGCTCCCTCTCTGACCTGCCTTGCCGCTGAGTCTGTACCGCGCGCGTGCCTGGTCGTAGTCCCGCGCCGCGTTGCCCACTCGCCGCGCGCGCAGGAACAGCAGCAACAGCAGAACACGCGCAGGCCGTTTCTCGCCCTGTTCGGCAAGATGCCCGGCCGCCGTAGACCCTCTCCATGTTTACTCTTTGAATGGAAGTCGTAGACCGTACGATCCTCTGCTCTTTTTGTTTTTGCGGCGTTCCCGAATTCGCAAAGTATCGCTCGCCATATTCGCCCAAAGTCGAGATGATCTCGCAGGAAAATTTCAGTCAGAAAAATCAGCTCCTCGCCTTCGTTTTCACCTATGTTCCCGTCAAGCTCTCGACCTCCTGAGTTCGTCTCCGACGAGATTCTTCGAAAAAATCTATTCTTCTATATCCCATCTACGTGCACCATCAAACGAAACTCAAAACGGGGCACTGTGTCTCTCAAAATCATCCGGCAAAGATGACTTGAGCTAGCTGCAAATCTCTGATCAAAACATTCCCGATTCAGTCAACTCACGTCATGTTCTTGACGGTTTTGCAAAGAGGCCCCTCTGTCTCTCTTTTCTCCAAACCGCAGTCCTCCACCGCGCCACTTGTCACCCCCTCACTGACCCGCTCCGTCAGCTGCCAAGTCAGCGGCTGGCCCCGCGCGTCAGCGCGTCTGTGGCTAGATCTTCCTGGGTACAAAAAGTTTTGTGACCTTTTCTATATAAATAATAATTCCAGAAAATGCAAATATGATTTTAAATCCAGAAATTAATAACTTTTTATTAATAAATCCAAATAACACAAATAATATATGTTTTTGAATTAGAAAAATGTGAGGAATTCAAATCTGACATCCAAAATAATGTTTGACTATTTTAAATTTTCGAAATTGTTTAAATATAATAAAAATGCATTTTCTTAATTAATTAATAACTTTAGTTCTATAACTCCAAATTTAACAAATAATATATCTAAATCGATCAGCGCGACGAGCCCGTTCTAACTATGCATTTCATGTTATGAATTAAAGCATGCATCATGTCATTATTAAAAATCAGAACTGTTTATAGCCATAAAACTTGACCAAATAATTAATAAAATGATTTATTCTTGTCCTCACATCTCACCATTGCCATGCTACTTTATTGCCATGTAAATTGTGCATCATTTACCTGGGCATGCTTGTTTGCTTGTCACATTTTATTTATATGCTTGTGCACTTTGTTTATGTTGGCCCTTGTTTGTTTGGTTCTTTTGGAATAGACGCCGAGCAGGGGAATTATCAAGAATCACAGGAGTTCTACCCAGATCCATCTCTCGCGACAACTAAGCTACCAGGAAAGCACTACCACATGCTTGCATACATATAGTACCTAGTGACTCTATCTTACTCTTGCATCATTGAGTCGCGATTGCATAAAATCGAATCCCAAGTACTGCATAGCCTTTACTTTTAAACCCTACTGAAGCTTGTTCCTCCATCCCATGAGCCATTACTACATGAGTTGTTTGAGCCATGCGAGTCGTAGAACAGCATGTGTAGGGTATGTGAGTGTCTGATGGATAACGAGGTACCTAAACAACTTAACCTGAGTAGTAATGGGATAACTAATGAAAGAGGCACTAGTGGGCAATATCTGCTATTTGGTTTTTCATGCTCACTTGTGTCCCTAGGACCCCGAGTACTTGATTCTTGTTCCTTGACTATTCGCAATATCCACATCCGGGAGGCCTTATGGACCTCCATGAGCCAGAGCTTGATTCATTTCTATTCCTTGGGGCCACAATTAGTTTGGGGTTTTGTTACTATCCTGTACTTATGCCATGCTTTACTGTTTTATTTAAGATTGTGCGTGGAGCACCTGTACTGTTTTGTATGCGGAGTGTTTTCGCGGTATCGACAAGCCCAGTCACACTTTCGGGTTCCCAGTCGTTTACAGCCATTGACGCAAACCTTGAGTCCGTCTCGGAGTCAGCTAGCTTCGTTGCGGGTAGCTTAATGGGGTGGCCCCCTGAAATATTTCGGAATCCTGTGATCGTTTTGTCGTGAATGCCTCGTTGGGTTTTGAGTTGGTTTTTCCGAGGGTGATCGAGTGTGTGTTGCTATTTGTGCATCCCTGCAGGGTAAATCTTTCTGAAAGCCGTGTCCGTGGTTATGGACGACTTGGAGCACAGTTTCTCGATCATAGACAAGTATAACTAAAGTACCGCTTTTAATTTCCCTAAATACCTGCCTAGTAAATAGTGCAATACTCATGGAATAGTTAATAAAACTGCCAACGGTTGGGTTGTTCGTCCGCTTTCTCGTTGGTAAGCGCGAAGGAGGATGGATCTGTTAATTATACTGTTATAACTGTTGTTCCTAATTAACGGACATCCGTCTATCATTGGTTAGGCGGATGGTTAGCGAGTATCTATAGACTTGTTAGTTATTATCTTTTGCTGCAATTGCGTCACCCTAGGTATATGTCCCCTTTAGAGGCATAAAGACTTGCTGAGTACCCCTAGGGTCTCACACGATAAATTGTTTGATTCAGATGAACAGGTATATTCGCAAGATGGATACTGGGTGGAGGAGACAGATGATGTGGGCAACGATCACTCGGTGTAGAAATTCCGGGGATGGGGATGCGCGAGATCTGTGGGCGGGATGTGTTTATTTATGTGGCATCTTATGCTGATTTGATTCTTATCCATACTCGGATCTTGTTTTCCGCTTTCGCCTGATACTCTGATGTTTGATGTATGAGGAGCTATCCTAAACTATTATCTCTATCTAGGATATTTGGATCTTGCCGTATGGCGTTGCAATATTTCTATTACTTTTAAATGGAATGGCTTTGTGAACAGTTGTATGGTGGCTTGCATACATACTCACTTGTGTATGTAGTTGATCCCTTCGCCTGCTGATTACGCAGCTCGTTCTTGTCCCAATGTTCTGGAAGTAGTTAGGACGGCCGACAGGTCTACCTGTGAGTGGCCCCTGGGCCCCACCGTACTATTTTAACCACTTTCGTTCATCCAGGTATGCAACTTAGAGCGTAATTCACCGAGGTAGTTACATCTGGCTCCAAGTGTCCCCCGGTAAAATAATAACTTTCGCTTTTGTCCCGTCCAATTCTGAGAATATTCATTTTCTGACTTCCTAGAACCAAAAACAGCAGAAAACAAGCAGCTGGCACTATGGCTCTTGTTAATAGGTTAGTCCAAGAAATCATATGAAAAGTACTCCAAAGGGTGGACACAACACAAGAAAGTAGATAAAACCAAGCATGGAACATCAAAAATTAGTGATACATTTGTAATGTATCACCAGCCAAGGCTTAGCTAGCAACATGTTTGGGGTGTTTCCTTGCTCCTACTAGATTGATAACCTTGGTTTCGTACTGAGGGAAAACTTGTTGTTGTGCTCATCATACCTTCCTCTTTGGATTCCCCAACGAGCTCGATATATTTTGGGCAATCAGGCCCAAAGGGCATCATCACCATCACATGAAGTTTCAAAAAGGCACGGGATTGTGATCTTGGAGAATCCGCCTACGCCGAAGCCATCCTCTATGGTGAAAAATTCAAGGAGATCTAGACCCAGGTCGATGCCTTGGAGATGCCTACTTTGAAGAAATAGATTTCTGACTCTGAACCCACCTTCAAGGCTGCCATTGAGACTAAGTCGGTGGAATTGTGGAAGGTGATGCCTCCAAGACTACCGCCATTGGTACATTTCTAAATCCCCAATGGGAAAGAGCGATCATCGAGTTCCTCCATGCTAAGAAACACATATTTTTCTAGCAACCTTCCTGCATGAAAGGGGTACCTAGGAAACTCGCCAAGCACAACTTAAACATTTAATCTAGAGAAAACTGGTGAAGCAACCTCTATGAAGCTTTGGAAACGAAAAACTATGCGTCATCATCAAGGAGTTAGCTAGGATACTCAAGGCCAATTTTATCTGAGAAGTACTCCATACTAAGTGGGTGTACCCTAGAAAGAGACAGAAATTTTAAGGATGTGTGTTGATTATACTGGCTTAAAGAAATTGTGTCCAAAGGATTTGTCTGCTTTGCCTCGCATTAACCAAGTCATTAACTTGATGGCTGGCTTGGAACTTTTGTGTTTCCTGGATGCATATTCTCGATACCACCAATCAAGATGCATGAGTCGAACCAACTATCGACTTCATTCATCACTCTACACGACACATACTGCTACATCAAAATACCCTTTGGGCTGAAAAATGCTAGCGCAACTTATCAATGGACGATCCAACATTGCCTTCACGATCAAATTGGTCGAAAAGTTCACGCTTACATGGACGATATCATGGTGATGTCAAATAAAGGAAACAATCTCATCACCGACTTGCAAAATACCTTCAACAACCTACGAAAATACAACATGATGCTTAACCTACGAAGTGTGTCTTCAGGGTGCTAGCCGAAAAATTGATGTGCTTCATTATTTTGCACCATATAATTGAAGTTAATTCAGAAACGATCGAGGCTATCCTCAACATCAAAGGGCCAACATGCCTAAAGGACATCCAACAGCTCACAGGTTGCATTGCAGCTGTAAGAAGGTTCATTAGTTGACTTGGAGAGGAAGCCATGCCACTCTGCAAGTTGCTCAAAAGGCGGACAAATTCATATGGACGGATGAAGAAGCATTGTGTTGCAAGAATTTAAGAGAGCACTCTCCTCTGCGCCAATCCTCGTAGCACCGAAATCAATGGAACCCTTGTTAATATACAGGGCGACAACCAACCGGGTCACCGGCATTGTCATCACGGAGCGTCAAGAAGCAAAGCACGGATATGGAGTTCAACAGCAATTTTACTACATAAGCGAGGTCTTGATGGAATCCAAGTAGTGCTACCTGCACTACCAAAAACTATCTTATGGAGTTTTCCTTGCTTCTCGGAAGCTAAGGCACTATTTCCAGGAGCATCCTATCATAGTACTGAGCAAAGCTCCTCTGTCCAACATCATCAACAATGGCAAAGATATAGGAAGGGTGGCGAAGTGGGGCATAGAACTTTCCACCTGCGAAATTATCTACAAGAAACATGACACTATCAAATCTCAAGCCTTGGTAGATTTCATTGCATATTGGACGGAAAACCCAACTAACACTCTTGTTCTAGAACCAAAGTTTTGGGTCATGCATTTTGAAGGATCCAAGATGCTAAACAGCTCGGGAGCTGGTGTATTAGTACAATCACCAACTAGAGATAAGCTTCAGTATGTCCTGCACTTCAACGCTACCAATAACATGACGGAATATGAAGCTATTCTTCATGGACTTCGTGTATCTAAGGATATTGGCATCAAGTGCATAGTTTATTGTGGAAATTCCGAATTGGTTACCCAGAAGGTGTCTAGAACGTGGAATGTGCGAAATCCAGTGATGACGGCATATCGAGACAAAGTATATGAGGCCAAGGGATTTGATAGCTACGAAGTCAAGTATGTCAAAAGTGAGGATAATGAAGTAGAGGATCTATTGTCAAAGCTTGGATCAGCACGCAAGCCAATCCCACATGGAGTTCTCTGGGAACACCTCCAGTTACCATCTGTGAAGGGAGTAGACCTAGAAAATCCGGATAGGGGTTGATTCATTTGTAAAGTGATTCCTTCGGCATAGATGAAACCTGTTTTGGATTACCTCCAAGACGGAACCTTTGTCGATTGAAAAAAATCGAAAGAAGAACAAATAGTGCGCAGAGAAAAGGCCTACACCATCATTGAAAGCTAGCTATACAAAAGAAGCACCATTGGAATATTCCTACGATGCATATCTCAACAGCAAGGCATTGAGATCTTAAGGGAAATCCATCTCGGTGATTGCAGGCTTCACGATGCTCCTAGATCGGTCGTTTCCAAAGATTTTAGGCAAGAATTTTACTGGCTTACCACCAAGGCAAATGTAGATAAGCTAGTTGAGACCTACCATGGATGTCACTACTATGCAAGGAAACCACATGTACCAGTTGAAGAGTTGCGAACAATACCAATCACTTGGCCATTTGCAGTCTAGGGATTTACATGATTGTACCCTTAAAGACGATACCATGTGGGTTTACTCATGTGCTAGTAGCAGTTGATAAATTGACAAAATCATTTGAAGCTAAACCCAATAGAAAGCTCAACGGGGAAATTGCCCTCAAATTTTTCCGATCTAGTGGTGAGATTTGGCCCCTCACATAGCATAATCACTGAAAATGGAAGCAACTTATCACTTGGAGAAGTAGAGGCTTACTATCAATCCAAAAGGATCCACCTTGACTTATCATTTGTGGCACATCCACAATCTAATGGATAAGTTGAACGAGACAATGGAAAACTTCTATAGGTAATCAAGCCACGCTTAGAGGCACCACTGCATCGTGTTGCTGGAGCCTGGGTGAAATAATTACCATCTGTGTTGTGGAGCTTGAGAAAAAATCCTAATTGATCTACTGGCTACACCCCCTTCTTCATGGTGTATGGAGCAGAAATAGTCCTACCTACCAACATCCTTCGAGATTCACCGCGAGTCACCGCATACAATGGAGATGTCGCTAAACAGTCTATACAACTATATGTGGACCTTCTCGAGGAAGACCACGTCTTGGCATCCTAGAGATCCGCCATCTACCAATAAAAATGGTGCAACTACCATAGTCTCCATGTCTGGCATCACTCGTTTAAAGAAGCGGATCTAGTCCTTTGCCTCAAGTAGAAGAGAATCCACAAACTATCCCCTCCTTGGGAAGGATCGTTCTTCATAAGCAAAGTGTTCCTCAATGGTTCATATTACCTCATTGATATTCACAAATTGAAAGACAGGCCAGGTAAATACCGCAAATGCAAGCGACGTGACCTCGATGATGACTATCCGGAGACTGATCGTCCATGGAACATAGAACGGCTAAGTCCTTTTTTATACTTAGCAAACTTCCTTTATGTAATATGTAACTTATATGATTGATGCAATAAAGCATTTGGTTCACTCATATCCTGATTTTTTTATGTCCTTTAGTTGTTAATTTTTTGATCATATAAAACCTTCATGCACATTGCATTTGCATTTGCATTTGTGAAAACTCCATCTTTGGGAATTGGCTTAATTTTTTTGGTCTACACGTTTTCTGTTTTTTGCATGGATTCCAGAGTAGTGAAATTTCGGCACTCAAAGCCGATGGTTTTTCTCCCACGGTTTTAGACGGTGCTATTAAGCATCATCACCAAGGAGCAAAGTTCTGTGCTAAGAGTTTTCCATCTCACGAAAAGTCAAGCGTAAAAACCATAGTAATGGATAATCCAACACTTGCTTAAAATATACATAAAATACATGTCGGACTTAAATAAGTATCAGGAGGCTTGTCGTCAAGTTTTCCTCCTTACACAATTTTTTTTAGCACAAAAATATTTACAGAGACATGTTTGATACAACATTGTTTATGCCTCTGGTGCAAGGGACTTCGGTGCAACATCATCGATGATAGGAGAATCCACACCTCCATGGCTCTCATGATCTGACAAGCCCAAGGAAGAGTTTGAGGAAAATGAAGACACTTTTGGGATTGCTTCCACAGGGACAAAGACATCCGCCTTGACCTTGTTGGCCACCAAGTTATCATAGCCGGCAAGGGAGTTCCATATATCTTCACTTTCGATTTCCTTGCCATTTTTGTCAACAACCCGCATGCTAGAGGTGATTAACCTGATGTCGGCAGAGTCGTAGTTTTCCTTGGTCAGCACCAACTCCATCCATGCTCCCGCCTGATGGAAGAATACTTCTAGCTCTTGATCTTCTCGGGGACTCGCCACATGATTTTGGAGTAATTGGTGGCAGAGTCTGATTGCTTGATGGCAATGTCCAGGGCTTGTGTTATTTCCCTGATTTGCACGATGATGGTGTTTATGAAGGAACCAACCAATACCATTCTGCTTTTGAGATTTGGCGACCTAGGTCCCAGATTGGATAGGCCAATGGGAGCCGTAGACACAAACAAGTAAAAGCTAAGAGTTTTAAAACACATAAATCATACGACTTGGAGACATAAGAGCGGAGAAGTGTTATCAAGCATGTTATTCTTGGCCACCTCGCAAGCTACCACCAAAAGATCATACTCATACTGGAGTTTCCTCAAGGGTTCGAGGTTTCTACGATTTTGTTGTCTAGTATCTTTGTTCTTTAACCTTAGCTCTACAATCTCTGCCTTGAGATTCTTGATCTTCGTGTCGGATGATTCTTGCATGGCCTTGATGGTCTTGTCTTGGAACTTCACTACATCTTGTCGTTCCTTCTTGAGGTTTTATCGCTCTCAAGCTCTTGGATATGTTTGGATTTATCTACAATCTTCTTGGCTTTGGTGATGGCACCTACAAGACGAATGAAATCAAGAGTATTTGTACGCACGCTAAAAAGGTACGGAATGACGGAATAAGATTATATTAGTTGAGGGATGAAGACATACTATTGCCCTTCGTGATCTTCTCCTTGAGGAACTTACAAGAATCCTTCTCCTTGTGCAAATCGACATTTTCTTCTCCTTTCTTAGCAGGCAATCTCTGCGTCTTCCGCCTCCTTCAGATCATGCTTGTTCCGACAAAAGTAAATACTTTAGTTACTCTAGAGCATCTAGTTGGAAAATTTACATTTTTCAGCTATAGGCTCGGGGGGCTACAATACAAGAATTTGAAAGCTACTCTAGAGTTTCTAGTCAGAATTTCCAATTACAATTAGATACTTGGGGGCTACACTATGCGAATTTTACTTGGTTTCTCCAAGAGCACCTAGGAAAAATACTTATGGTTTTCCGCCTAGGATCTTGGAGGCTTAGTGGGATATGTGATAAGTAAAATTACAAGTGCCAAAGACTTACCATTGCAACGATCTTCAAATTTTTGGTGCACTAGAGAGTATTATCGGTGAACTTTGCATTTGTAGAAATTATGTCTGTTGCCTTGAACAGGTCGCTTGCACAAGGTTATAGAGGAGTTGGGGCATCAGTCGTACTAGCAGCTCGAGGAGTTGGAGAGAGCCTGGCTATCACCTGACTATACGAAGTTTGTGATGGCCTAGGAGTCATCACCTTGCTAGTTGTCACCTTGCTTGTTTTGGACACCATCGTCTCCTTCCCCTTTCGTACGACATCCTTAGTCGGAGCTTTACCGTGTTAACAGTTGGCGCGCTCTATGGCGTCACCTGGGCGCTCGGAGGAGTAACTTCAACAGCGGCAGAACCAAGAGCACCATTGGTAGGAGTGATGTCCGTTTCCATGGCAGAGAGCTCTAGAGCTGCAGCAGATGAAGTTCCTCCTGTGCTAGAAGTAATAATGGCAACGGGAGTGGAAGGAGTAGGGTCTGAGGATGATTTCAGGAAAATCTCCCGTATATCCTTAGCCATGCGCTTAGGAACCAGTGGTCTTCTTGTTGAAACATATGATTCAAAGTATAAGTACAGGAAGAGTTAAAAACAAATAAAGTCATATGAATGAGACGCTTACATCACGATGGGCATTTTGGCCAAAGATATGTCGGTGATATTTCTTCTCTTCTCTGCCTCTAGAAAGGCGGTGGATTACTTGGACATCCCGCTTTCTGTCTTCTTCTCCTTCTTTCCCGTGGCAGCGGCATCAGAGGTGGGAACTCTATGCTTTCGCTTTGTCGGGGAAGGATGATCCTTGTTGAAATCATCATTAGAAAGGACTAAGACGTCCTTGAACTTTGGGTTGTACACCTAATGAGACATGCCCTCTTTAGGTAAACTCATAAGCTGAAAAAGTTAACTTCAAGTCAGTGATGCAAATGGTAACACTAAGACGGATACTTTGGAGTATAAAAATGATAAAAGGTAACCATTACCTCAGGGCATAGTACTTTGACAAACATGTCAAAGGTGACGTTGAAGTCGTGCTTCTTGTCCTTCACCTTCACCATGTTCTTCATCCGGTTCTTGATAGTGTTATTGGAGAAGTTGTCGGGAGAAATCCTTAGAGGATCCCCCATCAACTCTGTATATATGTGCATCAAGCCGGCATGGTGCTGTAGAGGCTGGATCTGCCTTGTGAACTAGCACATGGTAGGTCTAGGACCGTCAACCCCATATCCATGAGCCGCTCGATTCGCCTTACAGCACAAGAAGCCTCTGGGTCGGAGGGAATGAGGCCTTTGGACCGCCAGTTAGGGGACTTGGTGGTGGCTGCATCCACAAAGTCAGGATAAGTGGCTTCTCGTCCCTCAAGGGGAATATCCGGTCCATAGAAGTACGATTTGTGCTAGTTCTTGATAGATTCGTGACCGACTATGTCAGGGAACTTCTGGGTTTGATGGATCTTGAAAATGATCATTCCACAATTGGCTAGCTCATCCTTGGCAATGACCGATTCTCTTTGAACGGTAAAAAAATAACCGTTCCACAATAGGAAGAAGATGAAGTGGAGGAGAAGGAGAGGTAAATGTTAAAGATTGATTACGGTGGTTATTTATAAATCAGGCGTCAAGATTGGTGTAGTGTGAATCTAGCGGAGTAAGTGTGGGCTACGTGTCGACGAGCGTGCGTGGTAAATTCTCCACATCTCCATGATTGTTGCCAACAGTTCGGATATTACACACAGAAAAATCACAATGATGATATCTTTGCATGTCTGTGAGTTTCGAGGTGACGCTAGGCTGAGGCCTACGTCATCTTTCTGACAGGTGCAGATGAGCAGTCACGTCTCAAGATTCTTTGGAGATAGCTGGATAATGTGTGACTATGAGAAGACAACCGAAGACTCAACATTTCTCTAGCTTACACACTGAAGACAGAGAAGAAACTTGCAGTGCTTTTCGGGAAGACGTCAAGATGCTGCTTGCCAAGGTTGCTGACATCACCTAGACAGAGCATTCATAGACCGATGACAAGATGGCACTGATCGTAAAGTTCTCCAGGGCTACTATTAAGGATATGCATAATGGGTATCACCATAACATAGTCTTATTCTGGCCAACCCAAGTGGCCCACAGGTAGCATGATCTATGGTTTGTTGGGCGGCCCAATTAGAGGATTCTAGAAGGGAGGCTCATGCCAGATAAATAGGAAGGCTACGGTACCAACATAAACAAAGCTGGAGCATTAGAGTACAAGACACAAATACTAGTTAGTATCAGTATAGGACTCTGTAACCTGTCCAGTATAGACTTACCCTATAAACCCTAGGTTGTGGTGCCTTTATAAGCCGGACCTACGAGAGCCTCTAGGGTAATATACAACCTCGCATAGCGAACAATACAATCTCTATATCCTAGAGTTTTGGCATTATAGTGATTGGAAGGAGTAGGATTTCACCACCATTGTGTGATCTGAACCTTAGTAAGCTATGCTAACTCGTATCCACCAACTCGCCGCCTTCCCCACCTCTCTCTAAACATGCTATGAGGAACCCCCTATGGCATACTCATCGAAAATACCACGACCATGGCGACATGGGAGAACTAGACGGGGGATGTGTTAGGTGGGGAGAGAGAGGCTACACGTGGGTCAGGGCGGTAGTGGGAAGATAGGCTAGACGTGTCCGCGTTGTCATTTCGTTGTAAACATGCCTCAGAATGGAGAGAAAATGGGGTGGTCCGGGCCAAAATCCTGGGCCGGATTTGTCCATTTGGGGGCCTCCATTGGGGATGACCTCAAGCAAATGACTGGCGAGCTCTATGAGTAAGACGAGGTACAAGACCATGCTGGCCACACATTTTTCAATTGTGTGCACGTGTATTTGTGTGACATGCGGCGTCGACGATGTGTTTGACCCATTTGTGTGTGCATGCGTAGGCCATGGTCGGTGATGTCTTGAGCATCATATGGAAGGCACGAGGCGACGGCTACTACGATCCCGCCCCTAATACTGAAGACATCGATTTTGATTATGTCGACAATAATGAGGTGGAGAGCGACATGGTTGATGCCTAAACCGGGACTGAAGTGAGGAAGAAGAGGGTCGAGAGCCGCGGCCCAAATTGAAAATCAATGGAGGACAAATGCCTTGTAGAGGCGTGGAAGGCAGTGAGCCTTGACCCCATCACCAAAGCCAACCAAACAGCCGACAAGTACTACAAAAGGATACGGCCAATTCAATGAAAGGAAGCAATTTGGTGATTTTGTGACGATCCGCATGATCTGGTCCGAGGGTGACTTGTCACATAGGTGGGCCGCAATCAAGAAGGAATGTAACATGTTTCATGGCCATTTTGAGACCATCATTCTGAGGAAAGAGAGTGGCAAGACCATGGCCAACTACGTAAGTTGCTAACTCTCTTTGTGCATATATCAAGGTGACACACTTTTCTTGTGCATTCATGTATGCTTTCCTTGCTAGTTGTTGGAGGCCCTCAAATCACACAAGGCCGACAACAAGGATACGGACTTCCCCTTCATGCATTGCTTCAAGATCCTCCGAGGTTGCGAGAAGTGGGACAACGTCCGCCTCGCACTTAAAAGTGGCAACAATGCTGGTGAAGATGTGCCGCCCCTCCTCGGCTGCCTCGACGGTCTCCCAATCCTCAACAAGAAGGAAAATTCCGAGAAGATCTAGGTAGCCCTCCTCATTGGCCGGCATTAATGCATCCACTGAAAAGATGATGGAGTCATTCTCCTCTAACAACAAAGAGGTGTATGATCGGAGCAATGCAATATGGAGGGCCATGTTGGGAAGCAAGATGCCAAGTTGAAGTTTGAGAAAGAGAAGGTTGAAGCCACCAAGATGGAAGCCCAAGCCGACATTCTCAAGGCAATGAATGAGGCATTGCAGTTTGCATTGTCCAAGGTGAAGGAGGAAGCAATAATCTTAATTGATGCCCGACATGTTGACGATGGATCCGTTGGCGAGGGCGTGGTATGAGATGTATCATGATCACATCGACAAGGAGATGATGGATGCAGCGGCGGCTACACCTACAGTGACGGAAACACCTGCACCAACACCGACGACGATGACACCTACGCCAATGACCGAGCCAACGCTCTCGACGAGCGATGAGGACCCAGAGGTGATGGAGGAGGCACCGCTCTTCGTTTGATAGATGCTCGATGGTAAGCCTATGTTATTTTTGAAGCAGAATTTGGATGGCTATTTGGTGGACTGTGTATGTGGCCGAAACTTGTTTAATCCGTGTGAACCTTCGAATTTCTATTCGTGAACCGTACAAATTTATGTTCTTTGTGATCTTTGCGATGAATTTGCATTTTCGTTGCCGAATTGGTATTGGGACCAGCGGTATTGGGCGCGCCGCTGTGGGTAGCCCTTTCTTATAGGCAAGCACCGTCCGGGCGCTCCCCATAGCATTGTGCCAGCCATGCTGTCCGCTACGATTCCAAGAGCGCCGATGGAGATGATCTGAAATAGTAGTAGTAATGGAGTTCTTTTCTTAGAAGGTGAGATAGCAGGTAGTTGGTTCAACCCGACGACCGTTTAGCGTCCAAAAGTGTGTGTTTTTTCATTACTACGTACTCCAGTAGATATATAAGACCAAAACTGTTACCGTGCAATGTTTAAAAAGAAGTGTTTCCACGTACCTGTATATATATAGATATATATACGTGTCCGAGTGTTTATGTTAGGTTGGTATTGTCCGGCCGGGTGGATTAAAGATTAACCTAGGCACCGTTCGAATCAGAGTCCACATCGCCATCGGTGTCCTTGCCAAAGTCTGTTAGGAAAGCCGCTAATAAATATCGGCAGGGACGAAAGCCGCTGGATCCCCAAGTGCGTACGTGCTCGATATTTCTGTTGCCGGCGGAAGTTAGTTCTGGTGGATTGCGATGGCGTCGAGCAAGGTAAACTTCTCGGGAGCACTCGACGCCGGCGACGCAGCGGTGACCGCCTCGGAGCCGGAGATGAAGACGACGCTGCGCTCGGGCTTCCTCGGCGACGACGAGTACGTGAGAGCCGACATGTTCGACCTTGACACCCTCGACGTCGAGGTGGACAAGAAGGCCATTGCTAAGCTTCTCGCCGGGGAGAAGGAGCGGCATAGGGGCGACGACGAGCCGATGGAGCCATGGGAGATCGACCTCGCCAAACTCGAGGTTCACGAGCTGATATCGCCGGGGACATTCGGCTCCGTGTACCGCGCCACCTACGACGGCAGGGTCGTCCTAGGTACGTGTCGCCGATTTTTATTCCTCGATCGATCGGTGTTCTCTCCCGGCGTTGCTTGATCTTTGATCTTTGGCGTGTGTGTGCATGCATGCATGAGCTACGGTGGTCGCCCAAGGGTTTAGTTGTTCTATATTATCGTATCGATCTACCATGGTGATTCAAGGGTTTAGGATTGTAGTGTTTTATCGATCATCTACTTGGTCCAACGATCTTAGTCTAATTATTCGTCTTCTGTCAAATAGTAAATTACAAGTGATAGGATCATAATTGTTCGGTTTGAGTTATCCTTCAAGTCTAATCTTGCGAAATCAGGGTACCTGCGAATTGGATGTATACCATGTTTTCTCTCTGTGCTTAATTATCACCATCATCATGCAAGTAGTATGGATTACCACAGATCGTCTGCTGCATGCATGTGCATATTTCTTTCTATGAACAACATTGATCATACTTCTTTTATATCCCTCTCATCAGATTCTTGCTCCGTTTGTCGGCTACCTAGATCTTCAATAATTAATTCCACATGGGTACATAATATTAATTTCTATATAAAAAAATACTCCCTTCTATCCAAACTAACGGACTCAATTGTCTAGATTCGGATGTAACTAGCACTAAAACATGTCTAGATATAAACAGATCTAGACAAATCCAAATCCATTAATTTGGATCGGAGGGAGTATTATTAACCCTTTCCAAAGATGCACTAGCTATAAAATTTGAGATTTATTTTTCCGCTTCAGTTTCTTAGTGTGACTTTCGTACTACTATCTTGGGTGATACCATTAGCTGATCCACTTGTGTTGGCTATATATATATATATATATATATACACACACTAAATCTGCCACATAAGATACCAATTTTAGTTAGATCTTTAACTTATGGATATTCCAAGCCTATATACTATCGTTGAAGGCTTGTGCAGTAGATAAATAACTGCCCTTAGAAACATCAATTCAGACGGACATAACTTCTTGTTGAACATAAAAGAATTCCGTACGTACTGTACTTATTTTGGTGCATGCGCCACTGATCTTCCCCGAGTAGCTAATTTGTTTTTCTGCTTGCTTACTTTGTGCGTAGCTAAACTGCTAGACTGGGGAGAGGATGGATTCCTCAAAGATGCTGAAATCGCTGCTCGGCGCGAGGCTTTGAGGAAGGAGGTTGCTGTTTGGAAGGATCTGAGCCACCGAAATGTTACAAAGGTGAATATTTCTGCTCCCTGTTATTATTATCCAACCTATGAATGAATGGTCTTCTGTAGAGGCTTTATTCTTTCTGCATTATGTAATTATTTTGTGTAATTTTCTTGCAGTTCATTGGTGCATCAATGGGTACCATTGACCTTAACATTCCAGTTCCAGCTAACAACGAGGACGGCGAAATCACTACACACATTGATTTCCCCGATAGGGCATGTGTGGTCGTCGTTGAATATATAGACGGAGGAACACTTAGGCAATATCTATATGCGCACAGGGAGGAGAAGCTCGAATACAGCGTTGTGGTTGATCTTGCGTTGGATTTGGCCAACGGGTAAGCAAGTCAGCTAAATTATATTTCGCTGTCATGCATTTTCCAAATGTGAATCCGTGAATAATTAACCAGCAATCTCATACGTATCATCTGCAGATTGAGCTACCTACATTCTAAAGATATCGTGCATCGGGATGTGAAAGCCGAAAATATGTTGCTTGATTCTAAACGAACCCTAAAGATCGCCGATTTCGGCGTTGCCCGTATCCAGGCACCAAATCCGGCTGAAATGACAGGCCATACAGGCACACTAGGTTACATGGCCCCAGAGGTACTACTTGCCGCCAATCACCAACTTATGATTTTGGTGCTCTATTCTTGCATTTCTTACAACAACTATTGTTTTTGTGTTTCCTCTGCAGGTCCTTGAGGATAAGCCATACAATAGAAAGTGTGATGTTTACAGTTTTGGGATATGCTTATGGGCGATCTACTGCTGTGACATGCCATACTACCCAAGCCTCAGCTTTGCAGAGAGTTCCTCTGCAATTGTTCATAAGGTTTGTTTTCGGCAATGGATTTACTCTCATTTTTACAACATGAACTTTTTTTCATGCAGACATGTTAAACTACTAGCACATGCGACATATTTTCTTTTTGCTAACAACATTCATTGTTTATTATGTGTTTGTTGCACAGAAATTGCGACCTCCGATCCCAGCCTGCTGCCCGGCGCCAATGGCGAACATCATGAAGAGGTGCTGGGACGCCAACCCTGAGAAGCGTCCCGATATGAAGGACGTGGTGCTGCTCCTGGAGGATCTTGACACGAACCATGGCGGCGGTATGACCCCGGAAGGGATCGCGGAAGGGAAGAGCCCCGGGTGCTTCTGCTTCTTCAGGCCCCGTCGTGTGGTTGATTGATTTGCTTCGCATTATGTTAGAGCTTCAGTATAGATTTCTGTTAGTTTTGATTAGGAAAGTGGAGGTGGTAATATTTACAGGTTTACAACTCTGAAAAATTTGCATGCAACACGGCTGGTCAATTTGGCACTTGATTCATGGTTGCCGAATTTAGTTTTGCTCCCAGGTGAAGTGTGGATTATAATTGAAAGGTGTAGACTGTGTTTTTTTTAAACGAAAGTAGGCTGTGTTTTTGGCATTTGATTGGGTTGACCCTGCTGTTTTTTTTTTTCCTTTGCCCTGATTTTGTGTGTGTGATACATGCCACGTAGATATGAGATATCTTGCTTTTGCTTCCTCTGCTTTCTGCACCTTCCTGATCTGACCTTTTTCTAACGAAAAATTTAGTAAGAATGTGTTAGTTTTCATGGTTTCCCACGGTAAGAACGTAGGCTTGTGTGGTTCACCGTTGGGATTATTAGAAACGCGAATTGTTCTTCTATGAGCAGACTGTATATATAAATGTATTTGCTTTTTCGGGAAAGCGGACTCAGTTAATTTTGTTCTCATTTATTGACATCTTCACTCTGTCTTCCCGTTTCGGACTATAATATACCAATAATTGCAGTAACTTCCGCCGGTTATCCTACATCCCAAACCTAAACACATTTTCCCTCTCGCCAACCAAATATTTTCAAAGGGAGTGTCTACGTCTCAGGCGCCTGAGAAATAGTTATTTCTCGGTCGCTGACGTCGTTGTCAATCTAGATCCGATCTCATAACGGAAACTCACACAGCACGAATCGTAAAGTAAATCTTACGGCAGGAACAAGCGACTGAGAAATATCCGATTTTCAAAACCCCATCGATCTCTGGTGCCATGGATGATGAAGGAGGAAAAGGCGACAATGAAGAAGGGTGGCGGAAGCATGGCTATCGACTAGTTAGATGTGTTCCGCCGATCCTCTTCCACTCATAACGTTCCCCCTCCCTCCATATCGAGGAAGAAGGGGATGTGTGCTCGCCTGCGGCAGCCACCTCAATATCGACTAGGTAGATGTGTTCCGCTGCGAGGACGGGATAGATGTCCAATGGTTAGGGTTGCAGTGGCGTACCTTGCAGACTGTTCTGAATACCTAATTTATGTTGTATTGCCATGACCCTCATGGGGATTATGTTGTATTACCTAATTTGTTTCCTTTCTTTTTCTTTTGGGATGGCCTAGGCCATCCCCCTCTTGTTTTTGCTCCTTCTATATCAATTTAAGGCAAAGCTTTTGCCTCGTTTCAAAAAAAAAGTAAGATAGACTTGGAATACAAGTAGGTCTAGAAATCCTAGTCTATTCTGAAATTGTACACGTGTATTTATTCTAATATTCCCACTCGGTCGTAGCAAAGCGGACGATTGCGACTGGATTTGAAGTTTTTATCTTCCGTTGTATTCTCTTTCTTGTCATCATCAAAGTCATTTTCTGGTGCCTTCTCTTCACTCCCACATTCACAGTAAGAGTGTCATGGACGATGTTGACAATGCGGACGCTTTGACTGGAGTTTTCGCCAATAAGTTGTTTTAGACGTTGTTGTTAATATTGATGTCGAGTTAGCCGATCATGATGCAGCCATGGTCAGGACAGTTGATGTCGCCATGATCACTAGGGACTTTTTTTTGCGCGACATTTGTTTTGGACGGAGCTGCAGTTGTTGAAGAGACACCTTGCAGATGTCAGAGGGTGCATTCTAGAGCCGACGTTTTGCACCTTAAAATATACCGTTGGGGGCGACCTTGAGGGGTACCGTCGTGAGCGTCTTGCGGATGTCAGAGGACGCGGTCATAGGTGAGTCCACTAGTTTTTCCAAGATTGGAAGAAACCTAGCGGTCACACAATGGTTTTGCCATGACCATGTGTGCGGTTGTAGGGGCTAATCACAAAATTGATGCATGTGCGTTGATGCAGTTTCTTTATGTCGCTTTAATACCATCATTAGTGTCATGTCATGTCTTGAAGTAGTATTGCCAGCTGACGTGTGTCTATCCTTGTGGACGATGAAGTGTTGGTGGCGGTGTGTTGACAAGGATGGTGACGAAGATTACATCGATGTCAGACATTGGCGATGAGATGTCAACAATGAAGCAGCATGCATGAAGTAGCACATCGCGTTAAGGTGTACCTTATTTATTGGCAAAGTATTAAGCATCCAACAATAGAGCACTAGCAGTCTATTGTTAGAGAATCTGCGACTGCCACTCCCCAGCTGTAGCAAAGTACTAAGCAGACAACAACTTCCATGCCAACAGGCAACAAAAAGTACCTAGCATCAAAGAACTATCAAGCCAAGTTCTAGCCAGCGTCTCCCTCTTCAACTGCACTCAAGCCCACTTCCAGCCTTGGAATCCCTCTCTAACTGCACCTAAGCCCACTTACAGCCAACTGACTCCCATTCGAATTGCACGCAAGTCCATTTTATCTCCAACCTCATCCAAGCCTAGTTCCTGTTAGTAGAGAATACCGCCTAACCATCCACTGCCAAGTGCAGTGGCATGTATGCCACTTCCAGCCAAAAACAAGTGGCGTGCAACCGCCACCCTACTACAACGTCCTCCCGTGCAAAGAATGTGAGCCACCAGCTCGATGCTGCAGCACCAGTCCCCCACAAATAAATGTATCGAGGATCCCGAGTCAACTGCCACCCCAGTAGAGTATGTCAGCCTACAATCCTGTTAGATTTGCGACAAGTAAATAACGAAGAACGAAAACAAAATCACAGCAAGGAGACACAGATTTAACGTGGAAAACCCTCTCCAACAAAGAGAGGGGAAAAACCACGGGCGCCAGCCAGCGAAACTTCACTATAACGGAGAGTGTTTACATAACGCCGGGGATTTCTCAGATGCAACTTATCCCAGCTGGCGGCTTATAAGAAGTATATATAGCGGTGGTAACCTAGGTCATCAACGATCCGTACCGCGGGGGGCTGTCGCCCCCCGCACCCCCCACAGGCATCCCTGTTGGGCATGGAGTGGGCCAACTTCAGACTCCGCTCCGTCAGAAGTTGGCCTCTACTTTGTAGAATTTGGATCAACATATAACAAACCCGAGGCACCCGCCAACCTACACACGATGTGAGGCAGAGAACAGGCACCCACTGCACGTGCGATAGATTCTTGCAATCACGAAGCACCGACATCCCATACAAAGGATGTTAACCAGAAGCTAGGCAGGAACTACCATCCCACTAAAGATATGTGCAAGACAAAACATGCTTCTATGGTGAAGGATACGTGCAAAAAAGTGGGAGTGCGACGACGGAAAAAACAGTTCAAACCCCATGACTATTCCAGGAAACAAGCCCACAAAGTCCATTATTGGCAAGGTACGTTCTAACTGTTTTGCAAGGAGAACTACTGAATACTTTACCATCATAAAGCAATTCACTGATTTAAATTGGCAACAATTATCTACGGTTGAGATGAATTTTTCACACCATTACGTGCGTGGACAACAATTTCTTCTACCCAACGAGCTCCGAAATTAAATAAAGTTGTCCATGACTTCCATGATAAGTGCATGAAGATTATGAAAATAGATATGATGTCTCACATGTCCTTGCTCGATAATCTTTTTTTGGTGGGCAAGGTGATAACCTGGTAGACATGGAGGATGTTTTCCTCCTCAACCACATAGTGTTGGATGATGATAAGCCCCAAGAGAAGGGTATAGCTGTATCAACTCTCAATGTGAAAGTAGGGCATCGAACCGCATGAGTAAGAAGGTTAAAACTATTTAATCTCACCAACTAGAGTGTCATAATTCTAGTTGTTTATACACTAAACAAGCAAAAGAACAATAAAATTTGATTTAATGAAAGAACTAAATTAAGACAAACCAAAAGATATAAATGTGTCCCAACCCTCTAAATGCAAGAGGACAAGACTGAGGTTTTTACCCAATGGGAACAATGTACATGGATTCATGGGTTCACTCTCTCTCTCTCCCCAACAATTGTGGCATAGTTACGATAATGAATCATACACAAGCATTATGCAAACCATTATATGGGAAACATGTCCTATCATAGAGATGACGTAACACATCTCACTAATACTCCCCTAGTGAGGAAAAAGTCCAAAATTAGAATTAAGAATAAATAGAGTATTGCTTTTGGTTTAATGACATGAAATAGAGAAGTACAACACCCTCTTTGTACACCTAGTGTTCACTGGGCTATTGTCCACTCACTTCTCTTTTTATCTCTAGACTATGTGTATCTGAGATGTATTCACTATTTGTGTCACTTAACTAATAACACCTAGATTCTACTCAATGTAACACACATCATACTTTCATAAGATCTACTATAATAATATAGCATAGAAGAATTACATAGATTAAATCTAGGGTGGAGTCATAAATATGTGCACCCATATACACGCACAATTACACCTCCTACTGATTGATCCCAATATCAGTTATGCATAAGCAAGGAATTATTAAGACATAAATTTCAACCACCGCATGGACGTTTTGAGGTCCCCATATATCCCCTACAACATGCATCCAAAGAATTGGGAAACGGTTTATATCATCTCCGGCCGGCATGCATCCTCTTTAACGAGCTACAGTTGCAATCCTATCATGTATGCAAGTAGAAAAAATACAATGTGCATCTATAAATATCTCAACATAACGGCAAGTTCATCATCTCATAACATTATCCACCATAGGAATTACATTTATCATGTCTTAATCGTGTTGGTTGGATCATTCAGACTAATACAAGTGGAATACATGGAGAGATTAGATAATGTTAGCACCACAAACCCATAGTCCAGGGGTGGACTACCTACCTCTCATGGTGGAGGAGACTTGGAGGCGTTGGAGAAGGCGGAGAGACAGCCATAACTAGTACAGAGCAACCCTAAGGACACCCCTCTGACCCCTCTCCTATGACAACGGAAGCGATACAACCAACAGTTAGAATTTATGCATGGATGATGAGGCCCGCGAGAAATGGCTATCCGCGAGCTGTGAAACATCAGCGACGATCCCATTTTCACATACGTGGCCTTTTAGATCGGCAATAGACATTACAAAAAGTCCAATTGTATAACAAGCTTGGTGGTAACAGATGTTTTTGTACAACCATGTGCGATGTTTTTGTTCAGAATAAGTGGATCAAAGCGCTGCCAAGGCTCGACATGGACACATGTTTGATGATGGACTACACTCATTGCTTGATCGGCTCTCCCCTCGCTCTTTCACGACGCCGTCAAGGTTTGACATTGAGGACGCGGATATGGAGCATGCTGCTCGCAGATAGTACTATTGGAAGGCATAGCCCACCCGTTCTTCAGACACCCGGTGTGGTCGATTGCTTGCGTAGAAAGTATGCCTTATTTTCAGTAGAGGTTATGTAATGTGGTTTATGTGATTTACTCTAAGGAGTGCAGATGGTTAGTTGGGCACTTGATTCATGCTTCCAAAGGCTTGATGCAGCGTGGATTTGTGGGCGAGCGAGCTTGGGCGCTCTTACGAGGTTTCTTCACTTTCTTGTCTTTCTAGTTGCTACCAGTATTATTGTGTGAATAGAAATGTAGGTATTGTGATCCTGTCCCGCTATCTATATCTTTAAACTACTCCCTTCGATCCAAATTAATGGACATAGATTGTCTAGATTCAGAAGTATCTAGCACTAAATCATTTTTAGACAAATCCAAGTCCATTAATTTGGATCGGAGGGAGTATTTTTTTTTCCTACTAGAACCAACCTCCGAGATCACAATGTGCAGACCTGACTCCACAGTGGGTGGTTAGAGTTCTGTTACGAACTCTTGGGGCTGGGGTTCATGGAGCTCCGATTTCTTCCGGTCTCCTCATCACCTTTCATCGGTTGGCTGTTATGGCTTTATTTGTTAAGTATAGAGCAAGCCTGTTTTGAGAGATAATAATTCGTTAAAAAGTACTACCTCTGTTCCAGAATGAAAGCCTAACTTTCTAAAAAAGGCTTATATTTCGGAATAGAGGTAGTATGTGTTAGGCTCTATTTGTCACCTTAGGCTCCCTTTGGGAGCTCCACTTTTTCTAAACTGAGGTATTTTAAAACCAAATATTCCAACGCTGCCAAACGAATACCACATTTTTTCTCCTTTGTCAGAGCGGGTCTTGCATCTTTCTCAAATACTTCACAAATACCACGGTTTGGAACAATACTTAGTTTTAAAACCACAGTAGTTATTGGATTCAAAAAATTAAAGTATTCAATACTTCAATATTTTCAAAAACAAAAGTATTCGTCGAATACTTAAAAAAATACTTTGAAGCCAAATGGGGTCTTAGTTCCCCGCAAAAAAGGGGGCCTTAGTTTTTATAAAACCAAACTATTTTAGAAACATGGTATTCCAACGCCTAGGCATGGGTTACTTTAGTTTTTTTTTACAAAACCACCATTTTTGGAAGAAAAAATGGTCCAAACCTATTTCTATTATAGTGTGAAAATAACTCAATTTTTGGAGTACTACGGTTTCAAAACTTTGGTTTTTCATTGTAGCCAAACAGTTCGAAATATTGTATACTGTAGTATTTGTTTTTTGAATATGGTATCTTTGAAATATAGATAAAAAACCATGTTACCAAACATACCTTAGTTTTTCATGGTCCCCTTGGTAGTTTTTGTCCTCTTTTCTTTAAATGGAAATCTCAATCCTCAATATTAAAGTTAAAGTTGCGGTGGTATGTGGTATCACAGCTCAAGATAATTACATGAAAAATGACATCTCACAACCACCCCAATAACCAACGTATCTTATCCCGCAAATTCTGCTAACACATCATTAACTTATCTCAACAAACCAATCTTAGACCATCTCTGGAAGATCCTCTATAATTTAGAGGAGTAAATGGAGAAGTACACTTAGAGTAAAATTTTACTCTCTAACGGTGGCCGAACCAAATGGATCCCTCAAATTTAACTCCTCAAACAAAGTGACCCTATATAGGAACCTCTCTACATCTTATTTTTCCTTGCTTCTCTTCCTTCGACGACTAACTTGGACAAGGACAATTGCATGATACCTCCACCGGTTGTGCATGCACACACGCAGCAGCACACATGCTCACACAGGCAGCAGCAAAAGTACTATTGGAAGGCATAGCCCACCCGGTCTTCAGACACCTGTCGTAGTCGATTGCTTGTGTCCAGAAAGTAGTCCTTGTTTTAGTAGAGATTTTGTAATGGTTATTGTCTTAGTTGAATTGAAATGTGGTTGTGTGATTTACTCTAGGGAGTGCACATGGTTAGTTTGGCACTTGATTCATGCTTCCAATGGCTTGATACAGCGTGGATTTGTGGGCGAGCGAGCTTCGGTGCTCTTACGAGGTTTCTTCACTTTCTTGTCTTGCTAGTTTCTACCTGTATTATTGCGTGAATAGAAGAGTAGAGATTGTGAGTTTCTCATATTGTCTATATCTTTTTCCTATTGGTTTTTGTCCCTACTCGAGACAGCTCCTAGATCGCGATGTGGAGGCCTGACTCGCTGACAATGGGTGGTTCTAGTTCGCGGGAGTGGTCTGCAAGTTTGTATGGACGAACTATTGGGGTGTCTGCAGATCCGGTTTCTTCCGGCCTCATTCCGGTGTCTTCGGTGGCAAGTTCTCGTTCTTCGTGTTATTTTCTTTTATTTATCTTTCATGTGCTATGTACGAGGGTCTCCTTATCTCCTTGTATCGGTTCGGTCGTTGTGGCTTTATTTAGAAAGAGGGAAGAAAGCTTGTTTCGAGATATAACAATTCATTAAAAGTATGTGTTAGGATCTATTTGGCAGTTTAGTTTTTATAAAACCAAAGTATTTTAAAAACATGGTATTCCAATGCCTAGGCATGGGTTACATTATTTTTTTTAAACCACAGTTTTTGGAAAAAAAAAGATCTAAACCTCTTTCTTCTATTATAGAGTGAAAATAACTCGGTTTTTCGAGTACTATAGTTTTCAATTTTTGGTATTTCATTGTAGCCAAACAATTCAAAATATTGTAAACTATAGTATTTAAAAATGTGGTGTCTTTGAAATATAGAGAAAAAACTAAATTTCGGAACATACTCTAACTTTTTCATGACCCCCTTTCTTTTTGTCATCTCTTTTTAGAGGGAAACCTCGAGAACGAGGAAATAGCCTAGTGCTTGGGTCGCAGTTGGCACATCCCAACGACCGGAGTTCGATCCCTGTCAGGGACGAATTTCCGGAATTCTCACGCCGACCCACTTCTACTATATCAAAAAAGTGTCTAGTTTTTCCTAGCACTGTTTCATTTTTTTAGAGGGAAACCTCAATCTTCGCTATTAAAGTCAAAGTTGTGGTGATGTGTGGTGTCATAGTTCAAGATAATTACATGGAAAATGGCATCTCACACCCACCCCAATAACCAACATATCCTATCCTACAAATTCTGCCAAGACATGGTTAACTTGTCTCAACAAACCAACCTTAGAGCATCTTCACCGGCGACCCCAGTAAGTTCCAAATAGGCCTATGGGGTTCAAGCCCAATTTTTGGCTCACATCGGCAGTCCATAAGCCGCGGAATTTTTTTGGAGCACAATACAATAGCCGACAACCTCCTGCCCACAATGCTTGTGTTGGGAGCGGCGATGCCTCAAGCCACGTCGGATGTCGCCGGTGGGCCATCCTTGGTAGCCACCTGTTCCCCACCTGCCTCCTGACCCCCTGAATCATCATCGCTGCTGAAGTAGTTGCCTCCCCATGCTTGCCTCCTTCCTAGCCAACTACCACCAAAATCGCCACAACCGACAGAGCTGACCTTTATCATCTTGCACCTGCCAAGGATCCGTCTGCAATCAAGCGTCGCACCTTCTATCACCACCGCCAGCTGCTTCTCCGGTTCCGCGTCCGCCTTCGTTATCCGATGTGTCGATCTGGGAAGTCGGAGAGAAGAGTAGTGCTTCATGGCTCGGCGATGTGAGTGCTTCTCCCCTGTCGTTGTTTCTTTGTGCAATGCAGGATTTTTAGATCAGGAGTAGATTATGTCATGTTCTTGTAGTGCATTTTACTTAGATTGCTCGTCGATTTATAGTCCCTGAACATCGTTGACCCTGTATGGACCGGTGTTGCCCACCTAGAGGATGTCAGTTTGGACGATCTATGTCATGTCCACGGTCGTGCGCTGGATAAAGTCTTTTCTTTCGAGGGGACGAACACATGCCGCCACTTCTACGACTTCTCACAGGACAATGTAGGTAATGTGGTAGGATTTCTCAATTTTGCACATTGAAATGTCCCATTTTCTCAATTATGCACATTGAAATTTCTAGGATGGTATAAACTGTGGCTTTGTTAGCTGGGCTGATCTTGAGTGTCCTTTGACACTACAACGTGCATTTTTCACTTTGTGGGATGTGTATGAGAAGATCCACAAGTCAAGGACTGAGAAGAAGATTCAAAATGCCGAGTTGTTTAAGAACTTGTTTGAATAGAAGAACAAGTCGGATGCCAAATACACTAGTTTGTTGGCTAAGGCAAGTGTTGCGGGAAAACATGGCAAAGTTGAAATAGGATGAGAACACCGTGTTGGGCAAGATGAAGAGTGAGAGAGATCAGTTGCTAGAGGAGAAGAAAAGTAGGATAAGAAAAAGAAAGCAAGAACAGAGGAGAAAAAAGTTGGAGTACATGTTGTTTGATCTTGTCAAACCAGGTGATGCAAACAAAGAGAAGATGAAAAGATCAAGCAAATCTGTCATGAATAAAATTTAGGTAATAATTAGTTTAAATTGTTGTATGAGACTTGTTGCATGTACTAGATGAAGATGATTTAGTTAAATGTGTAGTTTGAATATGCTTGCATGTGCTAGAATTTGCATTTCAAAAAGTTGTCAACAAAATACAAATGGCATCGGCGACGCTTGGCCATCTGTGCCCGCATTGATGAAGAGGCCTTCTTAATGCCCATATACGCCCATCTCCCCACTACTTTCGCTCGCCCTCCCCTCACTTCTTCTCACCACTCGCCATGGACAGGCTCTCTTTGAATTGGTACGATGCCGGCGAGTTTGCCTGGTATGGCCCTCGCGCCGCTGGACGCCATGCTTCCGCCGGGCTTCGACATCAGCTTCGGTGGGGTTCCCATCACGTTGGTACCACGTGGGAACGAGCTGGCCATCAAGGTCGTGGAGCGGTGCCGCCAACTGCCTGAGTGGGAGAGGACATCAGTACCGACAGTGGCAAGATCGAACGGTGCGGTTCCAAAATTTTACTCCTTTAACCAATTTTAAGGGATCAGCTAGAGATGCCCTTATGTTATCTCCTCTTTTTCACCGATAAGATACGCTCTCCCTCATAGCACAACCTCCACTGAGATCGGCGAGAATGAGGGCATTGGCATCAACCTCAATGGTACCTACACCGGACTCGTTGATGCTCTGATGAGCGCCACTCACGTTCAACGAATCACAACGCTGATGGCAACTATTGTGAAGCTTGTAAAAATGGCCGAGGAGGATATTGCAATGGACACAAGCAACATGAACTCAAAGACAAAGAAGGTTCGATCAAAATGCACAATCTTAAGTAAAGATTGATTTTCCATGTGTGATATGTTTTGTGAAGGTCGAACTAGGTGGCCCCAGACTTGGTGTGATTTTGGTGGCAGATGCTATGATTTTATGGCCACATGTTTACGTGTTTTTTATCTATCAGTATTGCCAGTATTGCATGCTCAAGATTATAAATAGCAACAACATTGCCCATATTTGAGAATAATAATCAAAATGTCAAGAAAATGGGCCAAATTGAATAGATTCGACCAATTGGGGTTTGAGAGTTGTCAGACACTCAACCGGACGCACTAAAGGAGATGATGCTATATGAAGCCGCAAGGGCTGATGAGCATCACCACATGACTATGGACCCGGCCAAGCGGGAAAGAAAATACAAGCAATAGAACAGCCCAAGCTCCTATAAATTTTGGAACGCAAGTTTCTTATCACGGCAGGATTTTGATTCTGAGTTTGACGAGTTGATGCAGATTAGCAAGATAAGCTACTCGTCTAGTGTACTAGGACAATTTGTTCAAGCTACATTACTGTGTATAGACAAAGCTAGAATTGGTTAAACAGAGTTGGAAAACTAGACAAAGCTAGAATTCCCGTCGGTGTCTGTGCTTTGTTATGGTCTTTGTGGAACTCGAGAAATGACTTGGTTTTTAACAGATTTGGAACTATTAACTACTTGCAGATTATCTACAGAGCTACATACTGGATCCATACGTGGTCCTATCTCCCGGAGGGCCAGCAGGCGCCTATGGATATTGGGTGCAGCCGTTTGGAGTCGGTCGCACATGCTATCTACAACCAAGATGGGTGGCAGCATACTAAGAGGATAAATGTTGTTTAAGCGAGTTCTGGTTGTTTGGTTCAGGTGGCTCATCTTTGTAGCCACTTTGAGTGATCCATGATTCTTGTAATTTGATTTTCTGCACTCTGTACTTGAGAGATTTGGAAACTTTGCAAATTGATTGTGTGCATCAACTGATGCAAGAGGACAGGGTTTACCCCCATTTCAGAAAAAAAAATACTATCTATAGAGCTGCACAACAGCTTGGAACCAGCTAAAAGGTGTCCACAATTTAGTACATAACAGAGTGTATGCTCGAAACTTAATGATACCCTGTCGTAGTTTTAATAAGACGCAGTATAGAACCATCTCCAGATTATAGACAACAATAAAGCGGCAACTTACATGTAAATAGTCTAGGTATAAGCTTGATTCATAGAAACCAAACTCTATAAAATTAAGGAAACTACCGAACAGATATCAGACTAGTTCACTGATAGCCGTTTCTCTCATGATTGCCCATAGTATGAACCTCACCCACTTGGCCGGTAAGACATAGCGTTGTTGAGGGCAATAGATGTTCTCCACGAAACCATCATCAGTCAAATATCTCTTGGGCTTCAATTTTGCTGTGTTGTCTGCAAGGTTTGGTCAAAGGTGTACCATTATTATGGAAAAGAAGAAAACCAAAAAGATTGCAATGTCTTTATCTTCCACTTCCTCTGTGTCAAATTATAACACGTTTTGGTAGGCTAAAATGGCCTACCAAAACATCATATAATTTGCAATGGAGGTAGTACTCACTAGTAACTCTTTTCCAGATCCAAAACAGTATTTATGCATATTAGCAAAGTAACAATGTATGTGCCATCAGTTACCACCACATAATGGTCTTTTATAAAAAAACAATTTACATCTCGAAAAAGATCCCATTCAATTCTTTAAATCCTTGAGGCTGTATGTGCGAACACTACGCACGTAGGTGCGCATACTGCATGCATGAAACATTTTAAAGAAAAACACAGCGTGCACTTACTGTTCATCCTTGGAAACTCTGTAATACTTCTCGGCAAGCTGCCTCTGACCAATAAGCAGGGCAAACCTCTCATCATGAGTGATTATAATCAGCTGGAAATTCTCCTGGCCTTTCCTGCTCTCCATTATTCTATTATGGTGCACACAAGAGTGATTCAGTTAATGGTAGAAGATTATGCCAAAAAAAGTTAATGGTGCAATCTCCAAATGATAATGAAATTTCTATGTTACACTGTACCTCAATAGGGCAGCAGCTAGGCTCTCTGCATTCGGCGCATCTAAATTGGTGGTTGGCTCATCCAAAGCTAATATGCCGCAATTCAGACAGAATGTCTCTGCCAGTGCTAGTCTGATTATAAGAGAAGCAAGCACCTGAAATGCAGTGGAGATAACTTTGTGACATGATCCCACGTGCTTATCCAGTTCTCAAAATCGCGCTAGCAGTAATCAAACAGTGTATATTGGTTAAAAACAAGATTGCTTGCTTTTGACCAGCAGCGGCTGAGTTTACACCGACAAAGAAAAAACCAATATAGTTTACCTTCTGACCAGCACTGCATCGCCCTCGCATTTCCAGCTCAGCACCACCATTTTGCATGACAACCTAAAGGATGGTTCAAAAAGTAAAAAATGTATCAACGGTCCAAGCAAGTCAGTGAACATTTAACTCGTTTAACTTACACGATAACTATATGATCGAGTGCCAGCACCCTCAGAATCAGAATTCATGCTTATGCAATCAATATCTTGACCTCTGTATGTCTGCTGCCATAATTCCTTTATTATTTTATTGATCTCCTCCATTTTCATGGTATGGAACCGCATAAGAGCCCTACAGAAATGCAAGCGTGCCATTGTAAAGAATGCTAATATGAACCACTATACAGGTAACAGGGATTTACTAGCAGAAGGAAGCAACCATATATTTTAGAATAGTTTCTTAGAACTATCCTTTTTTTTGCCAAAATATTAATGACCACACACCAAAATAGTAGCTTCACATAATGCAACTCTGGTATACCATGAAAGCAGTGTTTTAGGATGTGATAGTCCTGGATACCATCAACAACACAATTTCCATTGCCCCAATTAAGAAAATGAGCACCAAAATTGTCTTGCTGGCCATTGACGGACTCTTGGTTCTTACAAAACGTGGTTTTCTGACACAATAATATGAAGGACTCTTGTTGACTGTTTTTCCATCTTTATCTCGGTTTCACATTTTCTTAATCTATCCTAGAAAAAAATGAGGCCTGATATTTTGAAATTAGAGATTAAAACTTAGCTGATGTTGGACAGAGTTTCTTACTGACATATTGGTAGTGACTGGTGACTTCTAGGGTTGGGTCGTGTGATCTCAACTTAGGAGCCAAATAGTAAAAGATCAAATTTGTTGGTACAATGTCACGTGGGTGTAACTTATCTGTGTCTAGAACTAGTGTGCCAGTGGGAGGTATTATGGTTCAGTCTTATGGACCAACTCTGATGCCATGTTAGGTTCATGCACCAACCAGTTCACCCAAAAGCAAGTCTTTTGATACCATACAGGGTATAAAGCTATAGGCCCATTTTTCTAGATTAATCCAGTATTATGTTTTCCTTTACTGAGTCACATATACTTCTATACAGAACAGGCCAATTGTGACAATTGTAAATAACAGAAACTATGTGTGATTTTCATGCCTAGTGAAACTTGAAAATAGGATTCATAAAGACAGGAGCACAATTTGCATGAGAATTTGGAAATTGAAGTGTTCTAAAGTTAACAAAGTGTTTGACATGCACAAAAGTGATATGGATAATTGACAAAAAAATATGACATGGTGGGAAGAATGATGCTGTAAAAGGCAATATTTCAAGCTTATTACTCTACTACATTGAAGGAAAGAAGTACCCCCTCCGTCTGGAAATGAGTGACTTGGATTTGCCTAGATTTGCATATATCTAGACGTGTTTTAGTGTGCAGATACATGCGAATCTAGACAAATTCAAATCACTTATTTTCGGACAGAGGGAGTATGTCTTTAAGACAAAGAATAAAAAAATATTACTTGTCGCAGTGAAGAGTATAATGTTCAGGAAGTCAGTACAATCTCTTGAGGTAACTACAGAAAAATGATTAACACGATGGCAAGAAATGACATTGTACTCACTTGTCCAAAGCAGCATAGTAACGGTCCAAGTCCTTATTTGCCATCTCAGTTGTCTGCAGCCACACCAATTTCTTTATCACGTAATAAGATCACAAAATCGCAGAAACTGACCTGGAAGAGCATGACATCTACCTTAAGTTGGAGAAGTTGATTAAAATATCTCTTCTCAATATCCTTGTACTGCGTCTGTTTAAGCTCAAGTTTGTGCTTTGAAATATTACTTTGATAAACAGAAATCGTTCCTTGACACCTATTATACTGCAAGGATTGACACGAAATCAAATAACATGGTCATCAGTCATACGTGATAGTCTCATACTAAGAGATGGAGTAAAATTATGTTCAGAGTTATCAATTTGGTACTTGTACTACGAAAAAAACCATTTTCATCATTTCGTGCATCAGGCAAGTCATCATACTTCTTGCTCCGCCAGTCTGGGGCCTAATCACCCACCAGGCGCACTTACTGTGGGGCCAGGACTCTGATGACACGCTAATTTATCGAATAACTAAAACATGCATTTTCATAATACCAACACCTAGGTGACATAACTCTGAAAATTAAAGTATGGCCATTCATTTTTTACTCTTACGAAGAAATGTACATATTATTTGACCAAACATGTCCATGATACCCTTAAGATGTGTAAGAAGAGAATGGCATCTTAGGCAACTTTATCAATTATTTGGAATGAAATAACCATAATACCTCTGAAAGAAGCCTTTCTTTTTCTTGAGCATGCCGTTTAAGATCAGCTTCTATAGTAGACATGCTGCCGATAGAAAGCACGTTATCTTCAAGTAACTCAATATCATGAGTAAGCCGATCCACTTCAGCCTTTGTTTTCCTGTAATTCAGGTTGTCATCAATGTTTCTTTTGAACTGATCTTGGGTCCGCAATACTTCTTTGTTCCGGTCTAGCTCAGCCGATATGTCTTGCTTTCTTGCCTCATGCTTCTGTAACTGAGACAAGTTCAGCTTATGTTTTTCCTGCAATTCATTAAGCTTCTCTGCTTTCTTTGAATCCAGGTACCTAAGAGGGTATTTTGGGGGGCGAAGTAATTAATAAAAGTGGGACAAATCGAAAGAGCAGGAGTGAAAAAATATATATACTCTTTGATTCGTGTGTTGT
The DNA here is from genome assembly GCA_910589775.1 of Avena eriantha. Classification (NCBI taxonomy): domain Eukaryota; kingdom Viridiplantae; phylum Streptophyta; class Magnoliopsida; order Poales; family Poaceae; genus Avena; species Avena eriantha. Next base: position 127,009,774 of record OU342743.1, on the reverse strand, counting down.
GAGTTCTGAGTGAATCGATTTCTTGCTGGAATCCCCTTTTTCCTTCTGCCAGCTGCTCATACTCCTGCTCAAGCCTTTCCTTCAAAGCTTTGTACTCTTGCAGCAAGCTTTCTCTCTCTTCTGACAATGGAACAAGAGCCTCTTCTAAATGCTGCATCCACGAAAAATATAACATTTAGCATGTATTATATCATCGTGCACAAGCGCAAGAGTTACCCGTACCCGTGTCAGTGATACATTGACAGATACACAATACGACGCAGGGGTACAACAAAGACAATAATGAGGCCACGCCTTCAGGGTCAAAATCTAGACCTGCTGTCATAAGTATAACGTACATGCCCCCGGTACTTTCCAAAGTTGTCCAAGTGAACCATAAGCCCATGACAGTGAAGTTATCAAACTAGTTGGTGGGCGAAGCATACTGTTAACTGACGGTACATGATGACCAGCACTTTTCAGTTCCATGTGAAACAATGGCCTACACAACTGCACAAGTTACTGTAGCCCATACATTTACTGCAAAAGTCACATATAAACCAGCACTGTGGTTGTTTTATACAAGTGTTGAAGTTGACCTGTGTTATGAGCTTGACTGTATAGCAAGGGGGATGGAGGTGGAAGCATGGTTTAGGGTTTGAGCACAAGGGGTAGTGAGGCCCATCCCAATGAGCACGATGGGGTTCCTCCGAGTTGGGGTAACAGTCCTACTTGGTCATAATGCTCGAGTCTCCTCAATTCATAGAGAGATTCCCTAACAATTTTAGCCAAGAGGTAATTAAACTAAATAACTAATCTGATAACGAAAATCACCACCACAATTCGAAACTACAGATAGCTTGGGATAAGGACGCCTAGCAACTTGTCGCTAATGCCACGGTTAGTGGTTCCTAAGCGAAGGTGGTTACAGGTGCAGGCCTGGGCTTGGGCCTGCTCTGTAGGTCAGACCCCAAAATGCATCTGTAACAATCGGATGCTCTAGGATTCAGCATATATATTAATGGCACCTCCCAATGGCTCGCCTCAAATTAAAAACGATATGTCTCCCTCTAACTACATGAAAATGTGGCACAGGGCTAAACTCAAATAGGGCATAGGTCACGACAAAGCAGAGACTTAAGCAACCATATATTCTTTTTTCGCGAAAACGCAAAAGCTTTGCGTTTCGATGCATTGATAGAAAAGAAGTTTCATGTATAAGTCCGCAAAAGCGGAAGAACACCCACGCCATACAACTCAACCCACGGCCATTACTACAGGGGGAGCAGTTGGCGAAGCCCCCGTGCTCCAGCCTCCGCCCACGCCTTAGCCTCAGCTATGATCATGTCAACGAGGGGAGCCACCGAAGGGCGCGCGTTGTTGAAGGTGACTGCGTTCCTATGCTTCCAAATACACCAAGCCGTTAGCATGACCAGCGACGAGGTTCCTTTGCGCATGGGACGTGGGGTGGAGCGCACCACCAGCGACCACCACTCCGCGAAATCACCCTCAGCCATCGGGGGGCCTACCACTGAACGGATCCAGGATAAGACCTCATGCCACACCATCCTCGAGAAAGGACAGCCCGTGAGGATGTGCGACATCGTCTCCACTGCCTGGTCACACAACACACAAAGCGGCTGGTGGGGTAGGCGGCGCCATGCCAGCCTCTCACCCGTCCAGCATCTATCCATGCAGGCAAGCCAGATGAAGAACTTCACCCTTGGTGGCGCCCAGGTTCGCCAGTTGAGCTCCCAGGATCCTGAGACCAACGATCCCTGGAAGAGGGCGTCGTAGCAAGATCTGGACGAGTACTGGCCATCCGGGGTCCATCGCCAGAGGAGCCTATCCGGCTCCCCTCCTAGCGGCACACCCTGCACCCTAATCCACAACTGGACGTATTGCCATAGCGCCAGGGGGCTCAGCGCCCCCGAGATGTCAGTTATCCAGCTGCGATCTATGAGCGCCTGCCTCACCGTACAGCACTTCTTGGATCGACTGGGAATTAGCGCTAGTAGCTCTGGCGCTGTCTCCCCGGTCGATTTTCCATCCAACCACCTGTCCTCCCAGAAACGTGCGGACGATCCGTCGCCCAGCTCCATCGTGGTGGAGGCGAAGAAAATCTGCCGCTCTTTCTGGGAGAAGTGCATGTCCAGCCCACGCCATGGGCGCAGCGGGTCAGTGTACATCCTCCACATCCAACGGGTCCTAAGGCTAATGGCCGTGCGCTCGAGGTCTGGTACGCCCAGCCCTCCGAAGCGCAGGGGCCTGCTTACTCTGGCCCAGTTGACGTGACAGTGACCACCCTCGGCGTCTTTCCTTCCCACCCAAAGGAAACCACGCAGAATCTTGCTCACCTGCCTGAGGGATCTCTTGTTGAGGGAGAGCACCATCAGCTGGTGCAAGGGGATAGCAGCGAGTACCGAACGGATCAGAGTTAGCCGCCCTGCCTTTGGCATCATTGATGCCTTCCAGGTTGGGAGCTTGTCCCCGATGCGGTCGATCACCGGTTGGAACGCCTCTGCGGGGAGTCGCCTAATCGCCAGGGGGATGCCTAGTTACTTAACGGGGTAAGGCGCGACTTGGCAGCCCATAGCCTCCGCCGCACCGTTGGCCATCTCCTCCGAACATGCGATCGGGGATACCAAGCATTTGGCGAAATTGGTGCGCAGCCCAGAGGCGTGGCCAAAGACCTCCAAGATGTCGCGAATGGCACGCAAATCAGGCTCATCCGGGTGACAGAAGATAACCACATCATCCACGTATAGCGAGACCGAGGTCGTCAGCTCTTGTCGGGCCAATCTCTTGAGCACACCCAGCTCCATGGCCTTTGCCAGAAATCTACTCAGCGTGTTCATGATTAACACGAACAGCGTCGGCGCCAGGGGGTCCCCCTATCTCAGTCCCCTCCGGTGCCAGATGGGGGGGCCTAGTTCGCCATTGAGCATCACCCTAGTGCTGGCGGTGGATAAAAGTATCGCCACCAGCTCACGGAATCGCGGTCCAAACCCCACCCACCGCATGACCTGGAAGAGGAGTCCCCAGGATACGGAGTCGAAGGCTTTAGCGATGTCCAGCTTAAGCATCACCCTTGGTTCCTTCATCCGGTGTAAGAACCTCGCTGTCTGCTGTACCAACATGAAGTTGTTGTGGATACTGCGCTTCTGAATGAAGGCGCATTGGTTACGATCCACGAGCGACTCCATCCTAGGGGCCAGCCTTGTCGCCAGTACCTTCGACACTAGCTTCACGAATATGTGGATCAGGCTGATGGGGCGGAAGTCACCCAGGGCGGCAGCGTCTGGGCGTTTCGGCAGCAGAATTAACAGCGCCTGATTAAGACCCTGGAAGCCACGACCGCACATCGTGAACAGCTTAGCAAAAGCTGCCATGAAATCACCCTTTACCGTGGTCCAACAGCTTTGCAAGAATTCAGCTGTGAAGCCATCAGGCCCTGGCGCCTTCCCGTGTGGGAGTCGCCGCACCACATCCCAAACCTCTTCCTCACTGAACGGGGCCTCAAGCTCTGATAAGTCCTCGGCATGCAGGCCCAAGAACTCCAGGTCAAGCGAGAACTCGCGGTCCATGGAGGTGCCCAGAAGATCCTGGAAGTGGTTAAAGGAGGCCTCAGCCATGGAAGCATGGTCAGAGACGACCGTGCCTTCCACCTGAAGGCCAAGTATCACGTTCTTCTGCCTTCTATACGAAGCATGTTGGTGGAAGAATGCAGTATTCGCATCCCCCTCGCTCAGCCAGGCAATTTTGGCCCGCTGACGTGCCATAGTGCGCTCGAGCGATGCCAACCCAAGGTATGAGCGCTTCAGGAGTGCCCGAAGGCGGCGCTCATCTGGGGAGAGCTGCCTGGACTCCATGGCGATGTCAAGTCGTAGCACCACCTCTCGGGCTGTCGTCAGCTGCAACTTAATGCACCCCACCTTCTTATCACTCCAGCTCATGAGCTGGCGCGATGTGCGCTTCAGTTTGGCAGTGAGCCTCCTGAAGGGGTCCGGGTTGCCGTCAATGACATCCCAGGCCGCCTGAACTACCCCGCTGAAGCCCTCAAGTTTCAGCCAGAAGCGTTCAAACTGGAACCGCCTCCTTCCCACCGTCTGTGTAGTGCAGTCGAGGACCAGGGGGCAATGATCCGCGATTACTGTCGCGAGGCACCGAAGAGCGCAGCTATTGTGCAGCTCCTCCCATCCTGCAGTCACAAACACCCTATCAAGCCGCTCGAGAGTGGGCCGCTCGCGCTCATTCGACCAAGTGTAGCGGCGTCCGTGTAGGTAAACCTCCTTGAGTTCACATACATTCAAAAAGCGCCGGAATCTACCCATTATCCGCCGGTCAAGGTTATTGTTGTTTTTATCCTCGTCCCGGTAGATGAGGTTAAAGTCCCCACACAGAGCCCATGGGCCGGGTCTGGTCGAGCGCACCAGTCGTAGCTCAGCAAGGAATGCGATCTTTTCAGCATCCTCCTGTGGGCCATAAACACAGGTCAACCACCACCCCGGAGCCCCTCCCGGGGGTTGCACCCAAGTTGTGACCCTGTTGGTGTCAACGTGTGCGCTGTCAAGCTGCACCAGGCTGCTTACCCAAGCAACGATAATACCCCCTCTAGTCCCGGACGCCGGCAAGCAGAAGTACGCATCAAAATCCACGCCTAGCGTTTCCATAACAATAGATTGAGTTACAACCGCCAGTTTGGTTTCCTGCAGGCATACAATCGAGGCACCCGTCGTGCCGACCACGCTCCTGACACCCGTACGCGGCGCACGGCTGTTGAGGCCTCGCACATTACACACCATAACCTTAGGTTCGTACGACATTAGAAAGTCTATACACCCTAATACATCGTGGGCGTGAGGATCACGCCTCCACGAGGTGACCACCCGACAAGCCAATGAGGGGAGGTGAACATCCCCTGATCGTGGACAGCGACCATCCGTAGAGTTCAGCTACCGCCTCGATCATCTCATCCGTGAGTGGTAGCTCGTACATCTTGTGGTATGCATCCAGAGCAGCCTCAGAGGGCGCTTCATCCCCAGAGATCAGGCCTAGCTTCCTCATCAAATTGCGAACGGCCTTCTTTTCTGCGCTGAGCCCACCTGGTTGTCTCGCGATCCGCGAACTGCGCCTCGGTTCGAAGTTCATGGCTATGAGGCGGCGCTGGACTGACGGCGCTTGGAGCAGCACATCCGTCCGTGACTTAGCAGCCTACAAAAACTCCCCCAACGTGTGTGGCTTTGCAGCGACCCGCGGTCGCGCAACACCCTTGGCAGTGGAACATGAACGCGAGAAGATCATCGGGGGGTCCGCCAGTAGAGGTGACCTAATTACACATGGCGCGGGCGTCGAAGGTGTCACGATCAGCCCTGGTGGTGGCGAGTCCACCTCGATCTCCTCGTCCTTCTCCGCTTCCCTCGCAGGCTTAGGCGTCGGTGGCCCCTCTCGCTGACCATGGTCGCGCCGGATCAGAGCTGCGTCCGGCAGCCTCAGTGTCCATGTGGAACTGGAGATCGAAGGCGTGCCGGCACACGCTTGGAGTCTGGCGGCGGCGGAGGCAATCTTGGTGCCGGCGGCCTAGGTCGAGCGCCTCCATCCCCTCACCCGCAGCCGCGCTGACATGGGTGTTTTCCGGCTAACGGCATGGTGCCTGGACCCGTCTGCCATCGCCAGGGAAGTCGATCTCCACATCATCGAGCCGGACGACCCGCCATCTGCCTTGGACATGGCGGCGCCGGCGAGCGCTGTGGTCCCGCCTCACGTGCCGACCATGGTCCACCTGCTGGTGGTGCACATCGTGCGCACGGTGGACTTCCGAAGGCCGACGCCGGGCGCCACCGGGGATGGGAGTGGCCGCGGCGGTGCCGGGCCTTCTCCGGCATGGCCTGCGACGCGGCGGTACCAGTACACGCCGGGCGCGCCGGACACGCTATCAGATGGCGGTCCCACCTCGAGCGGGCCCACGCAGCATGTGTCGAGGGGAGCGGGTGGTGCGGGCGGCGCCGGTGTGCGGCTGCTGACGTCCGGGGTGACAGTTGGCGCTCCTCTGTCGCAGAGCGCGCGGCGGCGAAGGAAGTGCGGTAGGCGGCCTGGTCGCAAAGGAAAAGGGAGTTGTGCTAAAGCAAAAGCTAAAGCCGCTGTTGCAGTTGTCGGGGAGACCGTGCCGGTTCAAATTCTGGGTGGGGTTGGGGCGGCCGGGGACCAGGCTGTGGAACCGGCCGCGCCGGTCCTGGCTTTGGCTCAGACCACACGGCCGTTGGCGCCAGCTGTGGCTGTGGGGACCGGCAGGGAGCGGACGGTTCCCAGCGAGGAGCGGAGGGAGGTTGACTGCGTCGTTGCCCAGGTGGATGGCTGGGAGGGAGGCGTGGATGGCGGGGGTCCAATCGCTGGCTCCTGCTCTCCTGGCTCGCTCTCCTCTGTCTACAACAGGATGTCGGGTGGGGACTGCGAGGCGGTGGCTGCCCATAAGGCGCCGCCGGAGGTTGAGGCCTAGAGGGATCCCCCAGGTGCGACCCTCGTTGGGGTCCTGGGCCTGGATGCCTTTCGGCCCGCAGCGGGTGTACCCGAGGATGTGGCTGAGCCCAGTCACCTATCAAGCAACCATATATTCTGGTAACGAAAATATTAACTGACCCAGTTTTGCAGAAAAATTGAGGTCAAATAAGTACCTTCTGATCTAGATTCAGTTGCTCTTTTTCCTCAGCAATATGTACCAAATCTTGTTCAGCCTTTTTGTACTTATCCACTATACTTGAAGCACTTACTTTTTCTTCCCTGAGAGCATGCCACCGCATCTGAGCATTTGAAAGATCTTCAGTAAGTATTTTTTGTTGATCCCTGAGATGATCCACTTCACTAATCAATGTGTCCCTGCCAGGCAGATGCCGATAACCAATATAGTTGAGCTTCCAAGCATGAGTCATATTAGAAGTAAAATATATCTACTAACAAAGTGATCAGGGCAAACGGGTATCCATAAAAAACGTGTCGCCAAAGTAAATTCCTTCTTTGTTGACAAACCTGGAAAGCTTAAGCGCTAGTATCTTTTTGCAGGGCCAACGAAAGAAACAACTTTAGGAACACTCACCCAGAAAATGCTTTCAGAGATGTGTGAACAAATTTTCTCTAATTTCCTTGTACAGAACAAAACAAAAATGCCTAAGAATAAAGCAAGACTCACAACGGCGCAAATGCACCATGCATATGCTCTATGGCCGAAAGGAGAGATGAAAGAGAGCTTGCAGTTCCTCTAAAAGCTTGTCTAGACTAGCTTGTATAGATATATGTGCAGCAATGTCTCCTCTACCCCTGAAATTTAAGTGAGAGGTTCTTAGGAGTTAGGAGATGAGCTTCCAAAATAGAAGATGCATCTTGTCAGCACGGGTAGTACTATCAACCCTTCGAAGCCTTGGGCCAGGATGTCACACTCCCCCTTTCTGCTCTTCTGAAAATATCCCCTAATAATTATTAAATATTTACCACTTAATAAAAGCTTAGTCCCCCACCCCCCCAACCCCCGGTACTAGAACGAATGGTAAATGTGGTTGGCTGCCATGGATCAAGGATGGTGGAGGTGGACAATTGGTAAGAAAGCAAGAAAAAAATGAGCTATAGGAACTTTACGATTAATTATTGCATGCAACACACCAAAAGAAACACACCCCTTAAATAAGTCTCCGACGCTCTGTTCCAATAAGTCAAAATAAGTTACTAGAACTAAAAGGATCTCCAATAATAAAAGAGGTTGTTTTTCAAGTTCCCTGTGATAATTGTGCATCAAGCATCTTAGTGAATTTAGTTGGTCTTATTTATCATGGAGGCAAGTTTGTTCCCGGTTGAAGATTAATACCTTGCCCTCTGCACAGAGTTCAGCTCCAGCTGAATTTCCTCCACAGATCTAACACCTTGGCCACGAGAATCAAGCTTATATTCAAGATCTTGGACTTGTGGTTCTAAGTCCTGTATTTCTTGCACATGCCTGTCAATAGTTTCAATTGGATGTAACAAGATTTCCACTACATCCCTGGCCATTTTAACTTGGGCAAGAGCACTGACAAGCTGCAATGCAACAATAATACAAGTCATGGAAAAATAGAAAGTAATCATAAAACATGGTTACGAAGATGGCACCTCTACTGCTGTGTAAGTAAATAAGGTATGATTTCCTCATCGGAACTGTGTTTGCAAAAGGTTCAAGTAAAGTTTCCCAAGTGACAGTGCTCCTATCTAACATGTGGGTGTTCATGTAAGAGATGTGCAAAGAAAATAATTTACCAACCCTCTCAAGAGGATGAAGCATTCCATAGCCTAGTCTCAAAGAGAAAAACATCTTCTCAAGTAGAAAGTTCCATACTCATGCAGCAATTTTATAGACTGGTTTACTACAAGTTGACGTGGAAGAAAAGATAACTGGAATTGTGCCTCAGGATTGGTAAATCATTATTAGGACAGATAGTGGATCTAAGAAATATTCTAGTCTGGAAGTAATTTGGTGTAGAGAAACACATGTCATATAAGCCATTAAGGCATTATGCTCTACTGTCTGCTATCCTTATTTTGTGTATGAGAATTAAAAATAAGGTTGTGCCAATAACAGATGACTAACATCTTTGAATGTTTGCGCCTTCTCACTTTCATCCGCCAAAAGTTGTTCCAAATCCTTCTCTGCTAAGGGTATAGTCTCTTTCCCCAGTTTCGTATACTCATCATAAATTCCACGGAGATCATCCAATTGCTTGAAAAAGTCCTCAGCGTCTGATTTCATCATTTCCAGCACCTTCATATGCTCTGCAGAACTTGTGCCTGTTGCCCGTTGCTGAAAGATGCAACAGACAGTAACAACAGAAGAAGGTATCCATCATATGCAGAAAGCAACTCTAATTAAACGTAAATAACAGCATGCTGCTAATTACTAGATCACACACCTTCTTTACAAACCAGTCCTCTTCATCAGGTGTGAAAGCGCGATCACAACAAGGGCACTTGTGAGACTCACGGGCAATTTTTTCATAAGGGTCATACATTATTCGCATTCCCTCTGCGAGATTGCACTGACTGCATATAGGCACAAAACAATGAATTTGGGCATCGGCATGTAGATTACAGAAATAGCTACAATTATGGATACCTACTTTCTGTGTTTATCTCTATCGTTCATGGCATCTTTCAGGATATTGGGGTACATGTTGATGTCAACAGAATCTTTAGTAATGGATTGAAGTTTCGCGTTCAGATGCTTTCTTTTGGCTGCACAAAAGACTAACATTATGACTGGCATTCAACATGTCTCCATAATACAAAATAGTATCGACGGACTACATAACTAAAGCATACATAAGTTTTTGCTTAGTTTTTTTAGTGCATATCAATGTATTATTTCGCTTAGCTAGACACTTAAACTTCGACATAAGTGTGCAAGCCAACTCATGATTCAGTTTAACACAAGCAAAGCAATCAACTAACAGTTTGCTTTATGCATTAGCAGGCTACTGCATTTATCAAACTGCAACACTAGTTACCATTACCTGCAAAAAAACACTAGTTACCCTTGATCCCATTGTAGTGAGGATTAGAGGGTTAGAATCACTACAAGGCTTACACTACACCATGGTATAAAATCAAACATGCTCAACAGTGCAATGTGGCGCACTGTCTAAGATATTTTTCCAATGTGATACTTAAAATGGATCTTTCATATACTTTGGCTACATTCACTTTATACTGAATAAGAATGTACATTATAAATTACCCAAATTGTATTTAAGGAAAATTTTCTATCTCATACGCTCCACTTAGTAGGCATTGAATCTGTCATCGTTTAAAGGTAGCATCTCACCAAGATAATACATCCTTAATAGCAAGGAAACGTGCAGGTCTCAGATTCTGATTTTCCCAATTTCAAACATAATGGAGTTTTTACATGCCAAATTATGTCAAATAAAGCATTGCTAAGTTTGTATGAAATAATTAAGCGTGCAGTGGTCATATATAAATTTACCATCCAATTCTTTTTGAAACTTTGACAATCGGCTTCTAGCACCAGCAACTTTCATCTGAGAAAATTTCAACTGTTGTTCCGCTTCCTGAGATTTTGAGTTCAATCCATTGTATTCAGCATCTACAGACCTGAGTAAAGTTGAGTTTTTTAGTGCCATTAGCAAACAAAAGCACCAGAAAATATGAAGTGTTATATGTATTATTATTGCCTCTGTGATGGCAGGATGGAAGCATAATAAATTACCAGTTTTTTTGAGAGAGAAATAAATTACCAGTTAGAGAGCAAGTTGGGTGTGTGGAAATACATGTGCCGTTTTTAAGTTGCCCATATCAGGGTAGCATAACATGTTACTAGTTCAAGAACAAATTGGGTGTGTGGAAGCCCACACGCAGCATTAACAGACTAAACCATTGGAATTCACATCCATGTGTACGTTTACAACTAACATGTATGCTTACACTGAATACATACGCATTGCGCACATGATTGATCAAACTGTACCTGATCATAGATACTACAACTAACGGTCCAGTAAATTCCAACAGAATAGAATATCAATTGTATCGATGAAATAGTCCACATATTACATATTTACATAGGCAAATTAATTTTGAACATGAGTAGAAATTGGACATATTATGTACTAGAAACTCATTGGGAGAGACGATTAAACATATCAATAAAGCACTTGGATACAAACCCAAAAGCTTGAGTAATCTCCTTCTTGAGATCCTTTTCAGAAGGAAGCCACTTAAGAACAGTTTTAATTTTTTCCTTGTGTTCATCATATCTGCAATTTATATAATGTGTTATTTGAAAGGAAAAAACACTGGACGAATTGGTATTGGAATATAACTAACCACAAAATCATAATACAGAGAGAAATTAAAGGGGAGAGCATACATCTTTTTACGTTTCTTTTTGCACTTTTCCAACTCATCCTTCTTCAGTTCAAGTTTTACTCTGTCATCAGCATCATTAGTTATGTTATCCTTCTCCCGGTGAAGTGTTTTTATCTTGTGATCCAAGGTATATATCTCTGGGCGCTTCTGAGTTATAATCAAATCATAGTCTTTTTCTCCCAGGGCAAGTGTCTTCCTCTCAACTTCGATTTTCTGTTCAAATCACGGGATGGGACAACATAGTTATTTCAAATTATGAATCTCAAACCTAGAAGCAATTCAAAGAATCTCAAACCTAACAGGGACCAGGTGGGGTGTGTGGGGGGGCAAAGATCCTTTAGAGCATACAGCATCTGGACAGTTGTGGTGAAACTGTCCAACACTCAGAAACTATCTCTCTTTTATGGTACTCCCTCAGTACCAGTAGATCTGTCCTTTGTCTCAGGAAATTATGTTTCAATATATTTTTCCATTGATTTAACTGAGAGGGTAATTATTGCAATTTTCACATTGTACATCTATTTAAATGCTGATGGAATTGCTATTTGGTCGTAGTATGTTATCTAAGATTATCTTTAATTAAATTCTTCTTAGATTAAGTGCTTCCATGGTCTGTGTGCAAGGTGGGCTGAGAACACATATAGTGAAGCCACAGAAGGAGTAAACGAATGAACCTTGCAGACCAGTCAAGTACAGCTATACATCGATGAATAGTTCCAATGCACAAAAATAGTTAGGTCGAACAGATACCATATGCCGCTCCTTTTCATCAATACGGGCCAGATTATGCTTTGAAAGCTCCATTTCGGCAGCATCACGTTCATTCTCTTTATCTTTCATGCACCTGAAAACGCCTACCTGGAAGTGTTTATTGTATTTAAGAAATGGTATCTGATATGCCAGTTTCATGCAAGCACAGTGTTCTTTCCGTTACTAACCTGAGATTCTTTCTTAGATTGTATCTGGCCATCAACTTCAGAGTAGCGAGCATTTACTCTAAGATAACGTCCCCAAAGAGACTCTAGATGTGTGTCATTAGATTTCTGCTCAACAAAAGCAATTTGATCATTAAGAGACATACTTGATAAGAAATCAGATCTTCAATTGACTCATTCATAATTTACTGTCGGTACTGGACCCAACGCTCTCAATATACTCCCTCTGTTTCAAAATATAAGATGTTTTAGCTTTTGTGAAGCGAATGTATCTAGACATCTCAACACACTAAAAGATGTCTAGATACATTCGCTTCACAAAAGCTAAAACATCTTATATTTTGCAACGGAGGGAGTAGTATCATAATAAGAATATAACCATGGATGAAGCAAGATGCAAAACAAAACTAGGCAACAAAATTAAGTTACTGGGTGCAAAATAAAGTGCACTTGCAATTTAACTCCCCGGATATTAATGTTGGGCACGATTCCAGACAAAATCAGGAGCAAGTTCAGATTGAAGTGTTTACTTTTGCAACTAAATTCCAAAATAGTACAAGGAAGCAGTGTTGGAACCTTCTTATCCTGCAAATCATCCTCAAGATTCGATAATCTTGCTTTAGTTCTTTTTGTAAGGTTCATGGCAGCAGCATCAGTAAATGGAGCATCAGGAATTTGCCCGAGATTATGTTTGGTGAATATCTTCCTGATGGCTGAGTCTCGTTTGTGCTTCATGGACATGTGAGCCTGAAAACAACATACTTGGATTTATCCTCGTACCACAATGTCCACTATTCATTGTAAGGCCAGCCAAAAGAAAGTATCAAGGATTATAGCATTACATTAGCTTCTGCCTGGAGCTTTCCTATTTCAAGAGTCAAATCATTCATGGTCAGAGACAACGAGGAGCTACTTGTCTTTTCATCATTCATCTCTCGTTCCAGTTTACCGATTTTCGTTTCCATTAATGTAATTCTTTCTTCAAATTTTCTCTGCCACTCCTTCAGTTCCTCGTCGGTATCTAAAGGAAGCAAGATAAACCATCATTGTGTGCTGAGAAGGAGCCATTAGGCTCAGTGGCGGTGTGTGAAGCCAACAAAGACTGGGCTGACTGCCCACTTCCAGCAATAATAAATGGACCAAGCGGCTAAAGCAGGCCAAGTAATGGACCATATGCTCTAGTAATACTTGTTTTTGGAAGCCAAGGCCATGTACTTGTTTCTGGAAGTCAAGGCCATGGCACAGGATGGTCATAACAACCCTCCGCCAAAGATTAGGCTGATGGCATGATGAGGAGTTGCTTACCTTCATTTTCCTCAGAAAGAGCAGCATACTGTTGCCGCTGAAGTGTAAAATATGTACTTCTAGCAGTTGCCTTGGTGCTAATTTGCTCCTGAAGTTTCCTCAATTCATCCATACTTGTTCCTGTACGACGAATTCTGCTTTGGACAGCTTCGATGTTTGTTTTCAGGTCCTCCATGTGAGTTTTCAAGGCATCTGACTTCTCTTGATCTTGTGCAATACTGTCACGAAGCTGCGAACGTAGGGGGAATTAAACTAAACTCTCCGGTGGAAGTGTAGAACAGGTAGGTTTTCAGTGCAGAGTAAAGGTGTCCAGTGTTGCTGCATGTGAATACTGACATGAGCTGGCAAATGCAATAACTCAAAAAAGGCTGGTTCAGAATGGCAACAAACTATCAAAGGTAAGGGAACCATATCAACATACAACAATGATGAGAAAATTAAGGGTCAAAAGATCCTCGGTAAAAAAGAACATGCACAATAGTCCATATGCAAATTAAAGTAATTTGGACAATGGCACGATGTAGAAGGTACTACTTGGACCATTAATTTCTATGGTAATATTATCACTAGGTTTTCAGCCAATTTTGGACATCGACAGAGAACTTCTAAGAAATATCATATTTTCCCATTGCTTTAGTGGCCTTTCTTGTTCTCTCTGCTCCTTTGTTTACATTGTCTTCTTAGTAACAAACAATCAACTGCAGTGATTCTTGCGTTGGAGTTGTAATGCAATTGGCGAAGCTGGTCTGTTGCCAATGTCATTTTTATAAATACCAACGTTTCCAGTAGCACCAGACTAGTTTGCTACTTCTATATGATGACAATGTATCATGCACAGAAGATAAAATTACCCTGTATGCTTGATCTTTAAGAGTCTGAAGGTTCTCCAGCTTTAACCTAAAAGTCTTGATTTCTTGTGCTTGGTCCTTGTGAAGTTTCTTTATGACTTCGAGTGCTTTGGTATAGCTGTACATTGAGCATGGAAATTAACCTCTAAAGAGGTAGAGACTGTACTATTTTAAAAGGATCGCAATAATCAAATAAGAAAGTATTGGTATTTGTGGTCATAGCTTCTTAATTATTAAGTAAATAGTGATGCATTGATGTACCGGGTAGCAGAAAAGATGTCATCGAACTTTTTCTCAAGTGTTGACGGATCCTGCAACGGCCAATTGGACTCATCTTGGTGCACAAATATAACATTCTCCAGTATAGCCTTTGAAACACCCATTAGGGCTGGAATCTCCCTATCCATATCAGCGCATCTGTAGCTGAGACAAACCTTCTGAACTCAACAATATAAATGATGCTATGAGTTGAAAGAACTATTCAGCAGTATTCCATAAAAACAACAACTTTATATTCCTACTACAAATTACTTGGGATAAATCAAATAAAAGTTGTGAAAATTATATTGTCTAGATTCAAACGGATGTCTATTTTCTATGTGAGAATTTCTCGCGAAAACGCAAAAAGCTTTGCGTTTCGATTCATTGATAGAAAAAGAGTCACTGTATAGTATATACACAACAGCTGCAACGAGCCGACACACCAAACAACTGCAACGAGTCACTGTACAATATTACGTTGCTTCCAGATCCACCAAGCCGTCAGCATGACGAGCGAAGATGTACCCTTACGCAAGGCGCGAGGGGTGGAAGACGAAGTCTACAGCCACCAGTCCACCAAGTCGTCTTCCCCATCCGGTGGTGTGACCGTGGATCGCACCTAGGATAACACCTCATGCCAAATGGCCTTGGAGAAAGGACATCCCACCATGAGGTGAGTCATGGTCTTAGCCGATTGGTCACATAGCAGGCAGCGCGGGGGGTGAGCCAAACCCTGCCTCGCTAGACTCTCAGCCGTCCAGCAGCGGTCTTGGTAGGCGAGCCAGATGAAGAACTTAACTCTGGGTGGCGCCTAAGTCCTCCAAATGAGCTGCCAAGATCTCGATGCGATCGATCCCTAGAACATGAAATCGTAGCAAGATTTGGCCGAATACTGCGCGTCTGGCGTCCACCGCCAGAGGAGTGTATCCGGCCCAACGGTCAGCTCGATATCTCGCACCCGGATCTAGAGATGTACATATTGCCATAAGGCCAGCAGACTCAGCGTGCCCTGGATGTCAGCAATCCAACGGCGCTCTAACAGCGCCTCACCGTCCGGCGCTTCTTAGCGCGTGTGGGAATAAGCGCGAGAAGCTCTGGCGTGAGCTCCTAGATGGTCTTCCCATCGATCCATCGGTCAAGCCAAAACATTGTTGTGGCCCCATCCCCCACCTCCATCAAGGTAGAGGCATCAAACACCTGGAGTTCAGCCCGGGAGAAGTGCATGTCTAGGCCATGCCAAGGTCTCTTGGGGTCAGTGCGCATCCTCCAGATCCATCGTACATGGAGACTTATCGCCGTGTGGGCTAGGTCGGGGACTCCCAGCCCACCATAGCACTTCGGCCATGAAACCTTCTCCCAGTTAACGTGACAGTGGCCACCATTGGCTTCCTCTCTACCGGCCCAAAGAAAGCTCCTCACTATCTTCTGGGTCTGCTTGAGCGTCTGCTTGTTGAGGCCGAGCACAATGATCTGGTGAAGGGGTGTCGCCATGATCACCGACTTGACTAGCGCCAGGCGTCCTGCTTTCTCCATCATGGCAGCTATCCAGGTCGGCAATCTGTTGGCAATACTGTCCACCAGGGGCTGAAGTGCAGCCACGGAAATCCGGCGCAGCGACAGAGGAATCCCCAAGTATCTCACCGAGAATGGCGCCAACTGGCAGCCCATCTCGGTCACCGCAAGAGTGGCGACCTCGTCAGAGCAAGTGATCAGCGACACTAAGTATTTGGCGAAGTTGCTGTGCAGCCCCGATGCCTCACCAAAGAGGGCCAGAAGTGCGCGCATCGTACACAGCTCCTGCTCATCCGGGTGGCA
Source organism: Avena eriantha (assembly GCA_910589775.1). NCBI lineage: Eukaryota > Viridiplantae > Streptophyta > Magnoliopsida > Poales > Poaceae > Avena > Avena eriantha. The sequence continues at coordinate 126,993,729 of OU342743.1, read as the reverse complement.
GAAAATCATAACATCGTCTGCGTAGAGGGAGACAGTCGCTACCAACTCGCGAGAAGCAACGTGTCTCAGGATCCCATACTCTGTGGCTCTAGCCACCAACCTGTTTAGCGTGTTGATGAACAACACGAAAAACATCGGCGATAGGGGGGCCCCCTGTCTCAGGCCTTGTCTACGCTAGATCGGGGGGCCTAGCTTGCCATTGAGCCTCACCCGAGAGCTAGCCATCGAAAGGAGGATAGCGAGCAGCTCACGGAATCTAGGTCCCAGCCCCACCTTCTGAAGCACCTGGAAAAGCAGCGCCCATGACACGGAGTCGGATGCTTTAGCTATGTCGAGCTTCGGCATCACCCGTGGCTCCTTCAGCCTATGAAGCAGGTGCACCGTCTGTTGAACCAGCATGAAGTTATCGTGGATGCAACGCTTCTATGTGTGAGAATAGTGTGAAGGTGTGAATATAATGTTCAAAAACATAGAAACTTAGTAGCGAAGATTTTCTATGGTGGCAAACATTTCAAGGAACAAAGGAAATCATAGGGCCTTTCTAGCAATTTACATGGTTCACAAGACATTTTGAGTTTTCTATTGATTCAATCCTTTTGATATACTTCCATCCACATGGGGTAACAGAGTATTTAATCTTTTCTTCTGGTATACAAAGCGAGAGATGGATAGCTTCCAGCAATTGTTACTTTATAAAAGCGTTTGATTGAAACCAAGATTTTGGTTCCCGAAATAAAAAAAATCCCGAGGGGTTATCGGACAAATTTAAAAATCAAATTTTGAATTTAAATTTTCTGCGAAAGCATTTGTAGCTTCCGGAACTTCAATTTTTTAGATGTTTGATGGTATCGCAGTGGTCTGCACTTGCGACCTACAAGTTCCTCCTGTCAGGTCTCGAGTTCGATACTTGGGGCAAGTATTTTTTTGAAATTATTATGTATTTGCATTGATAATTATCGTCAAAACAAAAAATTACAGCCGCAATACTCGAACCGAGGATCTCTAGAGACGAATACCGTAGCGTTGCCAGTCCGCCACATCGTCGATTGGTGATTCAAAGCGAATTGTTACCAATTTATATAGGTTTAAATTCAAAAAATTTAAAAAAAATCGAGATTTTTTGCTCGGGAAGCGGTTTTCCCGGGGGTGCTCGGGATTTTCGGTTACCGGCCGGTAACCGAATTTACCGACCGGTAACCAAATCTTGAAACCACAATAAAAACACAAATATTTAATAGCTCCAAAAGGCAGGAGTAAGAAGTAGAACTCCTGACCACACACCCACTGGACAAATTGCATAGTCATCAGGGTATTCATGAGCCTCTGTGTACGTAAACATGGAGACAGCATTACTCCATCTTAGCTCTTTAACAGAGATATGCACAGTAAATATAATTTTAAACTACGAGAGGTGATTGGTGTGTTCAGTAACATGCATCATTTAAGTGATACTCGAGTCAGAAACTGCAAGAAATACTAGATTTATTTTGGGGGTTGCTTTCCTTAGTGCCATAAGGCAAATTTAAGTACCTCATGTGAATATAAATAGAGCAAGTTAAGGAGCCAACAAGCGTTTTGTGCTGAGTTTGGCATAACATGGAGATTCAAGCATAGCCTCGTATGTCGATACAGCAGAATTAATATACTCCCTCCGTCCAGAAATAAGTGACTTGGGTTTATCGAGATTTGAATGTATCTATACAGTATAGATATATTTGAATCTCGATAAACCAAGTCACTTATTTTTGGACGGAGGGAGTAGCTGATTGTAAAATGCATATGAAGCAACTTTAAGGCCAAGGAGGGGCAGGGAGAGGACCTCGCCCGTGTACGGATTTATAGTCTGGAGAACACTCTCAATTGCTTTAAACTCCATCTTTGTTGCCTTCTGAGTGAGCTGGAAAGAGCGGATGCAGACCACATCCTTTCCTGCTGCTGTCTTAAAACGCAGCTTAATTTGCCCTTTTGTTTCAGTTTCACCTGCTACCTAAATCCCACGCAACCAACAAGTATAAAAGTATAAGAACCCAAAAGAAAAGGGATACAAAATAGTAAAAGAACAATCCTAACATAGTGAGTAGGGATTTCTTGCTCCCGATCCCTTCATTTACTTAAAAGAAGTAGAAAATCATATTTACAAGTTTCAAAAAAAAAAACTGAAAACAATTCTGGATGTAGTCAATGATGTGTATCCTACAAACGTCGAAGATCTGAATTTGAAATACTTTGTATTCTGAGCTACACCAAAATAAAAAGTATGCATCTGAGTTTAGTGAACAGTGCATATTTTCATAACTCCAAATTTTATCAGATTTTGTCATTTTTGTGTAGCCCAGAATTCAAATAAAAAAATGGCAAATACAGCAAACCCAACGAACGCTCTAGCACGCCACTGACTTCGACAGACCTCACATTATCCACAAAGTCCAGAACCTCTCTGATACCAGAATCAAACCCTCCGGACCGAGTAGCAAAACTCAATACACTCGCTCAGCCACACACACACACACACACACGGTACCACCACCAGCATTCCCAAATTAGCAAAACTCTCCTAGTCCAAGACAACAGCAAACGAGCATAAAACCTTGTGGAGAGCATTGAGACCCTTAACATTGAGGACGACCGCGCGCGTATCACCTTGGGATCGTGCACGAAGGTGTGGCCGGAGCGGGAATTGGGGGGCAGCTCGCCGGTGCAGGACAGCTTCAGGCACTCGATGATCGTCTGCGGAAACCCAAAAAGATCCCAAGGGGGTCAAGCTGTGCAGAGATGTGTCATGTCATGGTAGAAGGGAAGGTAGATTGGATTGGTGGGCGTACGGTTTTGCCGGCGCCGTTAGCGTCGACGATGAGGGTGAGGGGCTTGAAGAAGTGATGACGTTCTTGTTCTCCGGGTCGAAGCTCCGGATCCCCTTGATCAGCATCTTGTCCACCGTGCTCATCTTGGCCCCCGAAACCTATTCCTCCCTTGCTTCTCCGCCCCCCGTCCTCTCTTGCTTCGGTTTCGTCGAGTTCTCCTTCTCCCCCGCTGTCCCTTGCGTTGCTGCTTCGGCTGGCGTGCTACAGTAACCTACACACGGGCGGCGTGCGTAGTGGCATCCGTCTATTGCTCCGCCGTGGACGGGGAGACGGGGGACGAATTAGAAGGTGGAGAGTCGGGAGAATGGTAGGATGGCGATGGGCGGATGGGGGATTTTGGCCTCCTGGGGTTTTGGGTTTTGGGCGTGTCGCTTGGCTTGACGTGTCCTGCGAATTTATTTGCTTTTCATTCTTTTTTATGGAGAAAAGGAAGATCTTATTAGTACTCATTCCATCGTGTGAAAAAAGATTCCATTCTTTCAACACTTTTACTAAATTTTACAGCTACTAAGAAATATATATGTGACTTGCTACGGGTTTATATACATTATTGAATACTAGTATATGTGCATCTTATTCGTTGCTACAGATTGACATTAATTGAATATAACCATTTAGGAACTCTAACCGGAGAATCCAACAATCACTGTGCATCCAATCGAATCAAACCATTCCACCTACCTGATATATTTTGAGAGAACTTCCGCAACACACCGCTCCTTGCTCCTTCCACGGGAAATGATACCAATCAGCCGGGATGACACCGCGCGATCCCCCGGGTCTCGCTGTCCACGTCGCGCGGACGCACAGCACGTTGCACGGGTGGGACCCATGCACATTCCTTCTTCCTTGTCTCTTCCTTTTCTTCTCAATTTGCAATCCCGTGCGTTGCTACCTGCCCCGCCTCCGCTGTTGCCGCCGGCCGGCCCACAAGCACTACCGGAGCGCTTCGCGCGGTCGTCGCCGGCCTGCGCCTACAGCTCGCGCCGCCGCCGGCCGGAGCGCCTCGCGCGGTCGCCGCCGCGCGCCTCCCGCCTCGCTCCTCTTGCCGGAGATGCCGGCCACCCGCCATGGCAGCCGCCCAAGACGTCCCTTGCTTCGCGTCCCCCCGCACCAGTCCCGCCTGCCGCCGGAGATAGAGGCCACCCGCCATGGCGATGATGCTACTTGTGGCCAGCGTCAATGCTACAAGCGGCATCGGTTTCTGCTACGTGCGGTCGGCGGCGTTGCTACTAGTGGAGCTGGGTTTTTGCTAACGTGCGGTCGGCGGCGTTGCTACAAGTGTAGCCGGGTTTTTCTACGTGCGGTGTCGGGCGATGCTACAACTTAATTATTTTTTTGCTACTTTTGCACATTTGTTTTGCTACGATCAATCTATGAGGGGTCTCCGGCGATGTCCCTTTGCTACATTAGAAAAAAACATTTTGTTACAACCGTTATGTGCTTTTGCTACAATATCGTAATTTTTTTGCTACGAGGTCTCCGACGACATTTTTTCCGACGAGAGTCTCCGGCGATGTCTCCAGCGAAGTCGGTTTTGCTACATTAGAATATTTTTTTGCTACAAGGTCGTCGGCGAGATCTCCGACGAACTCTCCGGTGAGGTCGTCTATTTTATTCTTTTCTAAAACGAACCGTTTTCTGCTACATGTAGCAAAAGCGGCACTATTTGTAGCAAAAATGAGTATGTTTGTAGCAAAAACAGGATTTGAGGTCTTTTTAAGAGACACGTGTCAGCTGGAGGAGACGGGGGATCGGAAGAAAATATCCGGGGGAACGCGTAGCACTCCTCTCCTTCCACTCGCCCCCTGCTTCCCCATCCTCCAACTTACACTAGCACATGGTTTCATTCCTTCTCACCGGCTGCTGGCTAAGCCCAATTTTCCTGCTCGGTGGGATGCCCTCCCCTTCACTTCCTCCAATTTCCCGCCGACCTTCCACCTCGGGGACCCAACGACACCTCTTTTTACACAACAATTGTTTTAACCTCTCGGTGGATTTCATAATTTTTTTGGCACTTCTCCAAGCGGTATGTGTACTACACAAATTATTTATTTATAATAAATAGTTGTATTTTCATCAGACTTTTTCTTTTTATACATGGAAATGTACCGTCCGAGTAGCTTTACCAACGCATATATCTTTGTACTTCTCCACGGCGTCTCTCTCTATGAAGTGCAATAATCCATTTTAGGCTTTTAGCCATCTCTGTTTAGCATAAGCGAAGTGTGGTCTCATGTTGCATCATCAACAAACTTTCTTATGCAGCAGCTTCTGTCCATCTGTTATGCTGCCTGGCATTGATTTTTTTTTCCCACGGATGAGTGACATGTTCCTCTCTGTCATCTCTGAACTCCCAAATTAATTAATTTGGCTATTAGTTTTTGAAACTGATCTTTCTAGTATAATTTCCACCGCATTGTGAAACCAATTATATCCATGTTGCACTTGTATTGGTTCTGACCACATAAAATCGAGTTGACTCAGCCATGTCTTCTCTAGATGGGACCGCATAGCCGACGTGTGGCAACACGGCGACCCATGGCCACGTTCAGGCAATAGCCTCTCGCCGCCGCCCACCTCTTCTCCGGCAAGGGAAGCCTATTGTCCGGTGCATAGCCTCGACCGCTACAACCGGCTGCTAGCATCCCTGGCACGGGAGGGGACGGCGTCGCGGCGCTTTAGTCAATTCAAAAATAAAGGAGGGGGTCCACATTACCTTTAGCCAATTTTCACCTTAGGGTTTCCATGATTGAGGAAATTAGTCAATCTCATGTTTTTGTCTTGTTCACAACCATGTGCAACCACAAATTGAGAATCACGTGCAACTGGAAATTCAGAAAAAATAGAGTGGAAGACGCAGTGGATCTAGATCCAAGAGCAAACCATCTTCCACTTGTACTCCTCCCACCATGACCCCCACATTCCTCCACCTACACTCTTCCCTAATCAACTCACACGGCCTCAAAATTGAACTACAGGATGCTCAGGTAGACCACTATCGAGCCATGATGAGCAAAGCTCGTCGACCAGGCACCGCACTATAGCGCCTTGAGACTCCTGTCGCCAGGGAAGACGGGGAGTCGACCTCGTGGGCACGACAAAATGGAGCACCCTAGATTTCCACGACCCGCCTCTCCAGCTCTTTCTTCGCACGCGGGCTAACGCCATCTCCGGGTGTGCGCTCGCAAGCCATGCGCCAAAGCATCGAGGAGGTATCACCCACTTTCTGACGGAACAAGCAGGAGCAGATCATACATTGCAACCATGGAGACAACTCCCCAGCTGGTCTAGTCGGGCAGAAGAGCCTGTGGAATAAGAACGAGAGCCATCGTTGCCTTTTTTGGACACGCCTAGCGAGCTAGTCTTTTCTTCACATAGGAGGGGAGGACTGCTATGGACGAGGATGGGATGGTGGCGCAGGGACAAAGGAGATCAAGGCGAAAAGAAGGGGTCAATTGCTAGTGGGTGGGAGCGTCAAGGAGAGGAGCGCACGAGACTCGGTGGCTTAGACCATGCACTATGTGGTATCGATTCAACAAAAAATGTGGCAGAGTTAGGAATCGTTGTGGGTTTGCTACTATGTTGGAGTCGATTTATATATGTAGCCATGATAGGTGTGTCAGCCATGCAATCTTATTTTATGTGCCCTCCCCCCCCCAAACGGACAGCGGGGGTCTGATCCTGTCCCCCCGGATTGAGATCACAACCCAATGATACATTGCAAATGTATCTATAATTTTTGATGCTCCGTGCTTGGTTTTATCCACTTTCTTGTGTTTTGTTCCAACTTTGGAGTACTTTTCATATGATTTTTTGGACTAACCTATTAACAAGAGCCACAGTGCCAGCTGCCTGTTTTCTATTGTTTTTGGTTCCAGGAAAGTCAGAAAATGAATATTCTTAGAATTGGACGAGACAAAAGCCGAAGTGCCTATTTTTCTAGAAGTCATCAAGTACCACAATACGAGACGGAGAGGGGCCAGGGGGCCACCACACCACCTGGCCGCGCGGCCCAGCCTGGCCCGTGCCAGGGGGTGGTGAGGCCAGCCCTGGCACCCCGTCGGCCTCCCCTTCCGACTATAAGATGCCCTCGGGACGAAAACCCTAAGCACCCGATCAAAAATCCATGAAAGAGTCTGTAGTCGCCGTCATATCCATCCCTAGATCGGGAGGGATCTGAAGCTCTTCCCGGCACCCTACCGGAGAGGGGAATTCACCCTGGAGGCCTTCTTTATCACCATGCAAGCCTCCGGTGTGATGCGTGAGTAGTTCATCCTTGGACTACGGATCCATGTAGTAGCTAGATGACTGGTTCTCCTCCTTTGTGATTTCAAGTTTAGATCTTGTGAGCTCCGTTCATGATCAAGATCATCTATTTGTAATTCTGCATGTTGTGTTTGCGGGGATCCGATGGATATTGAGATGCTATTTCAGATTGATTATTGATTCTATCATGTCTTTGTTATTTGTAATCTTGCAAGCTTTCCGTTGTTAGTAGTTTTGTTGGTCAAGTAGATGCTAGCAACTCCAAGAGTTAGTATTTATGCTCGATAGTCGGTTCATGCCTCTGATAATCTGGGGAAGTGACAGAAATCTCTAAGGTACTTGATGTGCTGTTGCTACTAGGGAGAAAACAACAATCCTTTGTTTATAAAACAATCGTATTGTTTACTTTACACGCAGTTCGTAAAGTAATAATCTATTGCTTGCAACTTAATACTGGAGGGGGTTCGGATGATAACCTGAAGGTGGATTATTAGTCATAGATGCAGTTGGATAGCGGTCTATGTATAATGTTGTAATGCCTAATCGAATCTCAAAGGAGTCAAGATGATTAGTATATGCATGTATTGCTTTCTCGATGTTTGCCAATTGCTCCGATGTAATTTTTGCACCCAGCATGTTATCTATCTTAAGGAGAGCCACCTCTAGTGAACTATGGATCCCGGTCCTCGTCTTTTACATACAATCTATAAACTGTTTACTTCTTTGTGTTTACTTTCTGCAAACTATTGCTTCTTTTCATTCGATACGTTTAATTCTTTGTTTTCCGCAAAACACGGTGAGATTAACAATCTCATCGCAAGTTGGGGACAAAGTTATGTGGTTGTGTTGTGCAGGTTTCCACGTTGCTACTAGCACCGGTAGTGCGCCCTGCCAAAGCTCATCTAATAACACCTTTGGGGTGTTTCCTTGCTCCTACTAGTTCGATTAAACCTTGGTTTCATAACTGAGGGAAACTTGCTGCTGTGCTCATCATACCTTCCTCTTGGGGTTCCCAACGAGCTCTACACAACACCGCACCAGCACTTTTCTGGGTGCCGTGCATTGAGCCATCAAGCATTTTTCTGGCGCCGTTGCCGGGGATCAAAAGAAGAAGAGACTCCCACGTCAATGACGAGCACATCACCCAACATGTACTTGTAAGGACGGACCGAGATCATGGCCCAATGTGTACTCATAAATCACGATGTAGCCTCGGACTGATCTGTTTCAACGCAAACTAGTCCTAAAATTGAGCTGGGTTTGCGGGGACACGAACAACCCGCACATCCATGTGGTGTCCTACCTTTTCCCCGCCCAGGCCCTCCCATTAGCTACAAATGTGTGTCCCAATCCCTTCGTCCCCACCTTCTCCAACCCCTCGCCACCGCCACTGTGCCACCGTCCCACAGGTCTCTCTCGTTGCCTCCACCTCCCATGGGTCTCTTGTCATGGAAGCTCATGGCCTGCCTAGTGTCACCGGAGTAGCGAAGCAGCTGCAGCTAGTACTGACCGCTCTCCTTCTTGCCCACTCGCTATCGCCTCCTAGGATTCCTGCAAAGCGTGCTCCGGGGGCCTTGGGCGGCCGCGTGTGGTACCAGACCGGCCAGTACCTGAAGATCTCGTCGGCCACCACCTTGAACTCGGCCTTCTCCTAGGCCGCGCGCCACCTGTTTGACCCTTTGCCCCAGCTCGGACAGGTACATATACTGCATTCTACCACTTTTTCGATGGTTGTGGCCATCCTTGTCTCGGTACGTAGGCTTAAGCTCATTTGTTTCATCGTGTAGACCATGGTCGACAGTGGGGACAAGTTCTTCAAGAACTACATCGCGCCTTCCTCCAACGAGTTCGACGATGACAGTGAGCTTCTGTTGTCCGCGGCCGTGCTCCTCCATCAGCACAATGAGGGCACGAAGCAAACGTATCGTGGCTCGGTGAAGGGCCGGGCCGTGTCGCTGGAACGTGACCGAGTCGTCAGCCACGAGCTACTGTTTCAGGACTACTTTCATCGTACCAACCCTTTGTACCCTCTTGCCCTTTTCCAGTAGCACTTTTAGATGTCAAGGAAGGTCTGCATGTGTCTTCTTCGTGGAGTGAGGGATCATGGCAACTACTTCTCTTTAAAAAAAGATGCGACCAGTAAGCTCGGCTTCACCTCCTACCAGAAATGCACCACAACTATTCACATGCTATAGAATATCTGTTGATTGTGTTGATAAGCACTTGCGCATGAGCGAGTCCACTTGTCTAGAAGCAGTGTACAAGTTTTGCAAAGATATAGTAGAGATTTTTGGTGAAGAATTCTTGAGGTTACCCAATATTGCCGAAACTCGCTGGCTCTTGGATTTCAACTAAACTAGAGGGTTTCCAAAAAATGATCGGAAGCACAGATTGCATGCACTATGAGTGGAAGAACAGTCTAAGGGTGCACAATCATACTTGCGGCCGTTTCATCCCATGATCTTTGCAGGTGCATCATGAGATTCGAGATTGGGTAACTCATAACAACCTCCAGAATGATTTGATTGACTATATGTGGGAATTCATGGGAAACCAACTGAACGAGGAGCCGAATAACTAGCTTCTTTCTCCTTTTTATTTTAATTTTAATTAATGTAATTTGATTGTGTAAACTTAATTCGGACCATGCACTTCTATTTGTTTTGAACTATCAATTTTACTTTAAATTTCAGAACTATTTTGGTTATACGAATATGTGTATATATGTTATGTGTGCGTGTGTGGGTGGTGGTGGTGGTGGTGGCGGCGGGGGGGGGGGGGGGGGGGGGGGGGGGGGACTGGCCAGTGATGGTGGCGCAAATCGAGTCCGGAGGTGGTGGTGTTTAAATCGGAGTCTAGGAGAGAGAACGTGAATGGAGAAACTCGCTCGCTTTGGCTATCAGAATGGTAGTTATCATGGACCTTCAGTTCTTCATTCTGAAGGCCATAAATCGGAGGCTTGAACATCACAAGAAGGCTCCGAGCATTTTTTTAGTGATTAGAATATCTTTCGTGAAAACGCACGGGTATTTAGCTAGTACTCTCTCCGTTTTAAAATATAAGATGTTTTACCTTTGTGAATGAAGTCTATCTAGACTTTTTTTAGTGTTTAGATTTATTTAGATTTGGAATGAATCTAGACACTAAAGGGATCTAGATATACTCCTTTTACAAAGGTAAAACATCTATTTTGAAACGGAGGAGTAGATTCTAATCTGCACCGTGTAATCTGTATGTGATCTGATCTGATTTTTTTTTATACTTGTGAGAATCTGTTGACTGTCGATCCGTCCGCGAGCGAATCTCAAGTTTCGGGTTAATAGCAACAGTCACGGCTCCCAAATCCTCCATCCCAAATCAAAACGTGATTTTCCCTCTCGCCAGCCCAAAATTTTCAACCTCCCAACATCCGCATCATCTCCTGCGCTCTCTCGCGCACCGATCGCCGGCGCCGCGGACGATGACGAAGGAGAAAGCGACAGCGAAGAAGGCCGCCGGCCGCATCGCTATCGAGTCGACCGACGGCGGGAATGTGCTCGCCCGCTCTTCTCCTTTGTCGGCATCGACGAAGAGGGATGGGAAGGGGAAGGGGAGTATGATCGCCAGCTCCTCTCCTACGTCGGCGTCGAGGAAGAGGAAGGGGAAGGATCTCGCCAGTTCCTCTCCTGCATCGGCATCGAGGAAGAGGAAGGGGAATGCGGTTGCCAGATCTTCTCCTTCACCGGCATCGAGGAAGAGGAAGGGGAAAGAGCTCGCCCGATCCTCGCATGACCGCGACGACCGCATCCATATCAACTGGTTGGACGCGTTCGCCCGCTCCTCCGCCGACCGCGGCGGCGACGCGTGCGACGCCTCCCCTCCCTCGCCGGCGTCCAAGGGGAATAAGCGGAAGGAGCAGGCAGGCGGAGGCGGGGGCCGAGTTCGCGGCGACGTCAGACGACGGGCTACTACGGCGGGACATCCCCGGAGTGTCCGACGACGCGCTGCGGCGGTTGAGCCGGGACGCGTACGCCGGGGGATATGGATGACACAGACGCCGCGTACGAACAAGGTTCGATCCTGCACTGAATTCATGGCAGTATGATTCTGTAGTTTCCATTTGCGCCGGTGCTTGTTGTGGTTCTTAGAACTGTCTCTCACTGTGTTCTCCGTAGGATGCTGATGATCGTCGCAGTTGAGGAGTGAACCGTGTCTACACGTTCGGTAAGACTTTTTTCACCTATAGGTATACCGCTGTCTCAGCTCTGAGCTTGTACATGTATATGAATACGTGTGAGCCGATGCAACGCACATGCTATTTTCGAGCATCGGGTGAAATAAAACGACCGCTGAATTTCCTCCAGTTTATCTCTTCCTTGCTAAGCATATGAGAGAAATGTGACCGAAGCATCTATCTCTTTATTTTAAAAAATTCGAAAATCATATTTATAGTTTAATTTTTAGAAAAATGTCTGGAAGTAGTCAATGAAGTATCCTACGAGTGTGCGAAATCTCAATGTGAAATTCGTTATATTTTAGACTATACAAAAATGATAAAATCTAATAACAAAAAAAATTGAGATCAAAATCTAACAAATTTTATAGTTTTAAAATATGCACTGTTCATTATACACTCAGATCCACACCTTTATCATTTTTGCGTAGTCCAAAATATAAAGTAGTTCAAAGAAGTTCGTACATGCTTGGTATCATTGGCTACATTCAGCATTTTTTTAGAATTTTTGAAACTTTAAAATATACTCAAACCTCCTTTTGGAGTGTTACTAATATCAGGACTTACTTGTAGCTCAGGCCTCCTTTTGGAGTTTCCTGGAAATGTACCGACTACCAAGGTGTTATGTGACTTCTTTTGTAGACTCGGTAATATATGCGGAGATGGAGCACTCTGCTCTAGGCCCTACTCTGCTCCCGACGTGATCGATTGGTTGTCTCCAGCAAGCATACCTTGTCCTAGAGCCTCTGTAATGCTTACCGAAAGTTCTGATTTGAAATATGGTGGTGTAATCTACAAGTTCACAACTCTGAAAAGTTAGGCAATGCAGAATGTAATTTGGCACTTCTAGTCGTGCTCCCTCCGTTTTAAAATATAAAATATTTTAGCTTTGTGAAAAAGTATATCTAAATTGTTTTCAGTGTGTAGGTTCACTCTAAATTTACATGGATCTACGCATTAAAAGAAGTTTAGATATTTTTCTTTTACAAATCTAAAACATTTTATATTTTAAAACGGAGGGAGTACCTGCATCCATTTTGTGAGTTGAAAAAATAGAGCTTGTTATGTGGTCTTCTCATAGTCGTCGTGGTAATTGTGCGATGACTCACTGGTGCAGAAAAGCTACCAGTAGCGTGGCAAAACATCCGGTGACGTCTCTCTGACACGTCACGTACTTTACATGACGTTTCAACGATTATTATTAGACTACTATAATGGCGCGTCATAATTCTACCACGCCACTAGTTTCAACGATTAACAAGAAATGCTGGTTCTATTGAATTTGATACTAATATTCACTAGTACAAAACATACATTCGCGCGTGATGGAATTAGCCCGTCACGCACGGTGCATTGAACCGTTACTATCCATGAGTGTGCGATGCGCCTTTCCAATGCATACGGTTTACTTTTCCGTGTGCGAAGGACATCCACCGTCTGCGAATTATAGGGCATTCGTAAATGTGTTTGTCTTATTGACTGTCTACTTTTTCAGATGATTGCAAATGACTCCATGGTCTTTCATCGTATGCGTTCAGCTCAATTAGCACGCAAATATTTTTACTCTAAATCTTCTCTAGTGTAGACCTAGGCTACATGTATGCAAATACAATATCAAATCTCAATTTTAATTGATTGCACATCAAATATATTATATGTTCGCATACATTTGCGACATAGCTTCACTTGATAGCTATACAAAGAGAAGATGCAAAAAAAATACTTCGTGACGGTGATATACCTTGTAAGGATAAAATAGAAATGTTTCTCCACTTATACATGGATCACCATCGTCATCCATCACGCCACTGCAGCTGGAATACTCCACTGATATAACTTCTCTGAAAACGGTAGACGCCACACGTTGCAGGTCGGGCACTTCCGTTCTTGCAAGTATTGCTCCAAGGATCTGCAAATATAGAACAATATATTTTTAATATGAGGAATATAGACACATAGAAAAGATTGCTAGATATGCAAATTGAAATACTTATTTACTTACGTGCAGCTGCGGATATCGTGGGAGAAGGCAAAAAAATTTGAGCCTCATTAATTTTTTGAATCCACAGTGTTTCTAGCTTGCTAAACACCAGGCAGACCTTCTCGTCTCCTTGTTTTCATACTATGCCAAAATAATATACTAATTATATAAGTATAGAATAAAAACATATTAATATATACGGTTATACATATTCACGGTTCATTGAAGGAATTTAAAAAGACCAACATAAATAAATAAAATGCATATGTTCATTTAAAATACACAACCACACTAACATCAAAGTAATTAACAAATCCATCGTGCATTTAAAGAAATTAGAAAAGACCAACACAAGGTCGGACTAGTGCATATGTAGATATAAAGTGCACAAGCACCTAACAAGAAAGTAATTAACAAACGTACTATTTATTTAAAGGGATTATGTAAGACTAATACAGATCAGCCTACTGCATATGTAGATCTAAAGTACACAATCACACTAAGAGCATAGTAATTAACAAGTCAATCCTGCATTTGAAGAGATTAGAAAAGACTAGTTAGTGCATGTGAAAGATTTTAACAACCTTTCGTAGGGAGCAACCACGACGCCATTGACACCTCCCACCTTGTGGCAGCAGGTTGGGAGGACAGCCATCCCATGCCGCATGAAAGACGAGGACGTGCCGACATAGATGTAACGCCTCGCCTACGTGGATGAACATCACACTAGAGACTTGTTAGAGAATAGCTAATGCAACACCTCGTCAACGTAGCTCCGACCAGGTGTGCTTCCTAGGTGCAGATAAACACAAAAAAGAAAGTGATGGTTGTGATGGGGAGTGTTGTCATATAGGTATGTCTCATCCCTGTTTATAAATGTAGGGTTCCACCAAATGGACACTAACAGGTCTTTCACAACGAGCCCACTTTTATGGCTAGGAAATATTTGCAAAGATGGCACCTGGTTATATCTGTCGAACCATGTGTGTTTCTCTATTGTGAGATCCTGCTCATGGCTTAATATGATTGATAGAATACTTGACATGGCTATACCCTACAGGTACTCGAGCCTGGTATATACGGTCCAAATACGTACATGCCCACGGTGTCGCCAAGGCCCAAAACAAGGGATTCGAGTGGCCTATGGACTCTCGATTGCTTGAAGAACAAGAAGAAGTTAAAGATAGAAAGTTTGAAGGGGAAAAACCCTAACTTGTAACCGACTCGACCTGCTACCCGAGACCTAGCCTATCTATATAAAGGCTAGGAGGGGGCGGCGAAGAGGACACACGCAACCCTAGTTTCCACAACCCTCGCCAGATTGCATCTGCGCACCATTGTACCGAGATCTCCAGCGCTCCTTCCTTCTCCAAAACCCAACTCGCATAGTGTAACGCACCTCACGCTCACAGAGCTCTTTATACACATTCGACAATTAATTATCTAGAACATCTATACGAACTTTACAACACAAGTACACTTATGTGCAGGATACAAATTTGGCTACTCTTGCAACAGATGAACGTTAGTTTGTTCCTCAAAAAAGTCGATGATCTCCTCTGCTGGACGGTCCACTGCCTGATAGTGCGGTACCATATTCCAGGCAGATCCTGCTGGTGGCGCTGGCGTCCCAGAGGCAATGGCAGCAATATCCACATCAGGCCTGTGCAATCGCACCATTGAGAGGGCAGCCTTGGCACCAGCCACCAACTGCTGCCTCACGCACTCGCGAACCATGGACAGATCTTGAAATTTGGCAAGAAGAGCCAGCAGGCTTGATGGAGTGTCGTCCAGCGGAAACATCGCCCGATAAATGTTCTTCAGGCACGACTACGACTTCTTCAGAAAAATCAGCACTCGCGACGCGCGATCCTGCAGGGTCGCTAATGCAGTCGCACGATCATGATCTATCCAGAAGTATCCACTCTCTTGAAGTTGCTCCTGGGTGAGATCATGAAGGCGAATGACAATTCTATCCTTCTCCTCCTGCGGATGGCGCGCGCTAATAACTACACGAAGCAGCATCAATAACATGAGTACAACGTACCGCTGCGAGAAACTACAAAGGAAAAGATGAGAATAGGCAAACTAACACTTAAACTGGTCGCCCAGCTACGCCACCTCGCCAAGAAGATACTGCTCGCGGGCGGCGGCTTTTTCCGCTTTCGACTTCCACACGTCTGCGCTACCGCGGATCACGGGCAGCTCACGCTCCAGCTGCTTCACGCGGTCACGAAGCCGCGAAAGCAAATATAGCTCCTCTACCCTGGAGCGCGGTGGTGCCACTGTATCACCAAGAGATGGCGAGTCCTGGGTTCCCCCCACAGGATCACTTGATGTACCCTACCATAAGTCAAGATAGAAGCAAATAAGGCGACTAAATAAACACAAAGGCAAAAGGGTCAGATGCATTCAAGACCGGCATAAGTATCAACAGACACACTCGCCAGCAGTCATGTTCTTAAACAAAAGGACAATCAATCAACTATTACAAAAAGCTAACTACGGAGCAGCTGGCTTCTTCGACTGCTTCGGGGGCTTCATCAAATCCGTGGCAGTGTCAGATGCCACTGACTTTCCGCCGGCCCCTGAGGCCGAAGCCTTCTCTGCCTTCTTAGCACGTTGGAGCTCCTCCGAGTACTTCGCGACAGTATTTATCAAGTGATGCCCATATTTGCCACAGGCAGTCGCAAAAGGAGCGAAGACTACCTGCTGACCATCTGCGCCAACAGGCATCGCCTTCGACACCGCGGAGGGATCGATCTCGATTCCGTGGGCCTGCACCATGGCGAGTGACATGGTCGCGCCAGCCGCGCGGAGGGAGTTCTTGTAGGTGGAAGGCACCCCCCCGGCGAGTGACTCCGCCAGCTCATCCATATTATCGACCAGCTCCGCCTTCGGCATCAACTCCTCCCGGAGGCAACTAAGGGCGTCCTTGGCCTTGGAAAGTGTATCTTGGACGGCGGCGCTACGGTCCTCGACTGCAGCCACCGCAATTGCCAGAGCGTCATCGCGACGAAGGGCATGCGGGTCGAAGCTCAAATCGCCAGCATCTGTACATGAACCCACACATGGATCAAAACTTCAATGTCACCAGCAAAAACATTCGACGCAGAGAAGGACAACAATATCCACAAGCAAAAATACCTGAGAGAGCCTTGGCGACCGAGAACAGTTGTTCTTCGAACAACTTCTCCCTGGCCACAAAGGAGACACGCAGATCTTCCTCACGCTTCTGTGCCTCGTCACGAGCCGCGAGTGCCTCGTCGCGACCCTTCACAGCCACGGCAAGCGTTTTCTCCAAGGTGGCGACGTTGCGCAGTAAAGCGTTATGTTCAGCTACATGGCAATCAAAAGTTGACTACCAGTCGACTATACAAACAAAGGAGAAGACGAAAAAGAATAAGTGTGGAACACTCACTTTCGACCACGCGGTGACGCGTCTCCAGCATTGCATGCTGGTGACCCATCGCCATCACCTGCTCTGCCACTTGCGCGGCTTCCTTTACAAGGAGCTGTCGCACAACCAAAGAACCATCAGAGGAAATATATAACAACGACTACAACACTACAAAGGAGGAAACAACTATACTTACATGGTCCTCCAATGACTCCGAAGATGTTTGCTGTGCCGTCATCTGGGTAACCATTCGATGCTCCCCTGCGTGGGGAGAGCTGGAAGAGTTGTGCCCGGAGTGGGCCGCCACTGGAGGGGAAGGAGCGCGCTCGACCTCTTTCTTGGCCTTTGAGGTCACGACTCCAGATTCCTTCAAAAAATCGACGTCGCCAGAAGATGACAACGCCTCTTGACTGCAAGAGCAAAACTTACCTTGAGCAAAGGAAAACTCCAGGGCAAGTCAACAAGAAGAAAACAGAGAAGAGCAAATGAACTTGAAAACTTACCAGTCAAACTTGTCAAGATCAAACGTGGCCTCCGCCGACTCCGACGAAGACTCCTAAGGCAATCGCATCTTCTTGCGAGAAGACGGTGCCACAGTCCTCACAGGGATGGTAGGAATTGGCGACTCCGCACCACCACCCGTACCTTCTGGAGTCGAAGGAGACGACGCATCCGAATCCTCGCTATGCGAACGCTTGTGAGTGTCCGTACTCTCGGACTCGGGGGCTTCCTCCTCCACATCAGAAGGGGCAGTCGACTCAGACTCGTCCTCTTCCAAAGCTTCTCGAGGAATAACCCCCTCAGGGAGAGGAGGCATACACGGCGACACCACCCAATCCTGCATACAGACAACAAAAACCAGCAAAAATCAAGTAAGCAACAGAAAAGTAATCGAGAAAATAAGCTACTGCGTAGCACAACTGTACCTCAGGAGGAGGATTCGAAGCATCAAAAGGAGGAACAACTGGCTCATTCGGAAGCACATCCTTGCCGGTGTACTTGGTGACCAGTCGAACCCTCTTATCCACCTCACTCGCGGACATGCCATCGACAGACACGCGAGTGGCATCATCGGCGCCAGCCCATTGAAACATGGGATGAACTCTAGCTTGAAGGGGTTGGACGCGACGGCGCAGCCAGGTTCGGATAAGGGCGCAGCCTCCCTCTTCTGCGCCTATGCGACTCTCGAGGTCGCAGACGCGTTGATACAGCACGTCTGTCTCCGTGAGCTCGCCAGGCATAACTACGTTCTTCCAGGAACGCATCTTCTTGTAGGGAGTCGTGGGATCGAAGGGCGCGAATACAAAGTGCTCATCTTTGGACTTCTGATCGCGGACATAGAACCATCTGTCCCTCCATCCTTGGACGGACTTGGTGAGCTTGATGTCGAAGTAGGTGGCAGATGGGTCGACGTGGATTCCGCAACCACCTACGTCGTAAACTAAAGAGCCAGATGCGGACCGACGCTTCAATTTAAAAATGTGCTTGAAAAGACCAAAGTGTGGCTCGATTCTGAGCCAGCACTCGCAAAGAGTGATGAAGCAGGTGATGTGGAGAATCGAATTTGGGGACAGCTGATGGAGCTGGAGCCCGTAGAAACAAAGAAGACCCCTAAGAAAGGGGTGGAGAGGCAAGGAAAGACCGCGAATGATGAATGCGAGAAACATCACTCGAAAACCAGCAGGAGGAGCAGGAATGGTCTCACCGCTGGGGACGCGCGCATCGGCGACTGCTGCAGAGATAGCTCCGTCTTGGCGAAGAAGACAGAGATTCGATGCCTTGAAGATGGAGGGGCGCCATGCACCATTGGTCACGCGGGTGCCCGCGACCTTCTTCTTCCTGTCGGCAGCGGCGCTGGTGCCCGCAGCAGCGGAGCCACCCTTCTTCTTCCCTGCGGCAACGGTGGCCGCGGAATCAGCGGCAGTGCCTCCTTTCTTTTTCCCCATTGCGCGGCGGCGATGAGAGCGAGAAAGTAGCTTGGAAACGAGCGGAGGTGGTCCAGCGCTGTGGAGGAGACGAGCGCAGGGAAAAGTAGAAGAACAGCAGCAATGGCGATGGCAGCGAGGAAGAAAGAGCGCAGATGGAAAATTACCGTCGCAGCGCCGCTACTTAACCCCTAGAAGATGCAATCCAACGGCTCACAAAAACCCTATTGGACGCGTGGCACGCATCGCGTTGGACACGCGGAGAAGAGGAAGCGCGAACCATCCCCCCACTTCTCCCATTACGCGCGGAAATCGAGGAGGCATAGTTAAAAATAAGAATACACACGCCCAGTCAAATCAAAGTTAGGAGGTGTGACCCACCGCTCATTACGTCCTGTCAAACTCGCTCACGCGGGCAAGTGAGGTCATACAAGCGTCAGCACTGACATCATCAAAGCTACGCAGCGGAAAACTTCGACTACTTTAGTCCTTGCTGGAGTCTTCGACTCCACCAAGCACTCGGGGGCTACTCCCATAGGGAGCGCTGGTCGCGCACCCTACGATTTTCTCTTTTCTTATTGCAGGAATGTGGGCAATCACAATCAAACCCAACCACTCGAAACACGGTTCGATTACGGACATGGGTTACTCCCATAGGGAGCGCCGGAAACAATTTCGACTGAAACAAGCAACCAAAATACGACAACAGTCGCACAAGTGTTTTAGTCCCTGCCTAAGTCTTCGACTGAAACAAACAAGCAAAAGACGACAACAGTCACAAAAGTTCTTTAGTCCCTGCCTGAGTCTTCGACTCAAGCAGACACTCGGGGGCTACTCCCATAGGTCGCGCACCCTATGATTATTTGTGTAAAAACTGTGTGTTGATAGCATCCGCACTCGCGGCTCATGGCAACACCGCCTCATAATTTTCCCTACAAAGAGACTACGTCTCCTAGGTCACCCGAATCGTCTCCGCGATGATAAAATTCGGATGCCGCGCTTACAGCGTGAAGGTAAGACCTGAATAAGGCCTGGCAACGCATTTAACTGCGCACTACCAGAAATATATCCGTGCCTACAAGCACGATGAACATGCCTTGACGGACGCGTCGAGTGCTCACACCCATATAACTGGAATTCGACTCCTGTAAGACCTCCGCGGCATGAGTCGAATTACGCCAGCACTTTTCCGGATTCGAGTCCGGGGACTCGAGTTCGAGTAGATTGCGTTGTTTCACCCTAAGGTGGTTAACTGATACCGATACTTCGGTTATATCAGGCGCGTATATCAACAATCTCTATGACACAAATAAAAGCAGTCGAAATGCACTCAGGCACTCGAAGACTTCAAAAAGTCCCTAGTCAAATCTGTGATTCCACTGGACACTCGGGGGCTACTGATATGGGTATACCCTATAGGTACTCGAGCTTGGTATATACGGTCCAAATACGTACAGGCCCACGGTGTCGCCAAGGCCCAAAACAAGGGATTCGAGTGGCCTACGGACTCTCGATTGCTTGAAGAACAAGAAGAAGTTAAAGATAGAAAGTTTGAAGGGGAAAAACCCTAACTTGTAACCGACTCGACCTGCTACCCGAGACCTAGCCTATCTATATAAAGGCTAGGAGGGGGCGGCGAAGAGGACACACGCAACCCTAGTTTCCACAACCCTCGCCAGATTGCATCTACGCACCATTGTAACTTTCGACTCCTTCGATAATTTCACGAGCAGACAAACAGGAGTAGGGTCCTCTACGAGGCCTGAACCTGGGTAAACCTTGCGTCCCCGTGTGCTTGTTTGCTAGCCGTACCGAGATCTCCAGCGCTCCTTCCTTCTCCAAAACCCAAGTCCATAACAATGGGCATTGATGAGTTAAACCCTCGTCAATACTCATACCAACAAGTTGTAACTTATTTTCTAGGGCTCATCTTCAAAGAAACTACATGTTAATAGCGCTTGGTCTGGACCAATTTGAGGTTGGATGACCGACCGGAAAGTTATTCCCGGATGCGCACAAGTGAGGACAAAATGCGCAAAAAACTAGTGTTGGTAGGTGATGCCAGTCTATAAATTCTAGAGAGTTGTTAGGGGTAATAGCGGTCAGGCCTGAGGTGGCTAGGGCATTACATCTACCACACGGTTATTTTGGTGAAAACTGTGTTCGATGTAATGCCTACTCTAACATGTTAGTGTACCAACAATGTGGAATTCACAACTGAAATAAACGCCAACACATGGTTATTTTGGGGGAACCGTGTTCGATGTAATACCTACTCCAACATGTTAGTGTACTAACAATGTAGAATTCACAACTAAAATAAATGCCAACATATCTATGTTCACACATATATCACCAATCAGTAGAAACCATAAAACAAAGTAGCCAAAGTACGTACCATGAATTGTTAAAAAGAAAATTTATTGCTAACAAGCTATATTTTCCAACCGTGGCAAATATAAGCACAAAGTACTAGTAGATATAACACATCATTTCACATGAACAAACTAAGTTTAATAGAGACAAACAGTTGATATTTTAATATATTAACCCATGCACATTAGAGAAGGGTTATAATCGGGTGAAAGACATCATTTTCAACAATGAAATCGAAGACGCATATTGTATCATCCTTATATTCAAAGGCCTTCACAATATCATCTCAACTAGTCGCTAAGATGTCAATATTCCTAGTCTTAGTCCTTTACCGAAACATACTTCTCGGTCTCGATGAAGTGAGGGCATCATGTATCTATTTTCAATCCTCCTTCTTCAATGTCAAAAGTTTAGGAGGTACCTCCTTGTCTAGCTGATTGAAAAGTGCCAAAACAAAAATAAAATAATAAATATATTAGTTTATATCGGGATTATCAATAAAAAATTCCAAGTACCATTAACCATGACTAGATAATTACTCACCACCTTGCTTCTCTTCACGCACACGCCTCCTAAGTTGAATTGTAAACTAGTCAACTTTGTGTCATTGCCCCATATGCATTGACGTTCAAACCCCCCCTCCAAAATTAGGATCTATATACACAAGCATGAAGAATGTATGTACTAAGTACAACATAATTTAACTAGTATATAAGTGAAACAAAGGATGATTAATCGAACTTCGTTGATAGACTATGTTTTGTTTTGTTGTTTTTAGCGTTGATGCGCTGAACGGGACGTTCATCATCAGCATTGCTACCACTCGTAATGTTGATGTAAACACCATGTGTAACATTCTAGGATTAGAGGCTAGAAATAGAAAGGACACATGTTTGTGCATTGTATTCATGCATAAGAAAAACCCGAGAATTTTCGCGCAAAACTAAAATAGTCCAGAGGGATCGAGATCTCTCTTGTTCTAATAAGAAACGTCGGGACAAGTGCGACAGATTTCGACATGACCTTACTCATTCTTCTTGTTTGGGGAAAAGGATTCAAACAAGTATTTGAATTATGAATTTGAAACTTGAATTAATTGAAAACTTATATTAGATTGTTAAATAATGTATTTAATATAATTTAAGTAATTGAGATTTGAATTCCAAGTATTTTGGGATTGGAAATTCCAAAATTTTAATTATAAAATATTATTGAAACATATATTATTATAAATGAAAGTTGATTCTTGAATAACCTTATATGAGATTACAATAATATCAATAGTAAATACAATAAAAGGATGATTGGATTTATTTCCATATTACAATCTCAGAAATCATTTATACAACTAAATAAACAAGAAAAGATAAATCACAATTGTATAAGTGAAAGAACTCTTTATTACACGAGTATACAAGTTACAATATCTTTACAAAATATCCAGAAGGCATAAAAATAAAGTTTCAAAAGAAATTTGAAATTGAATTATAATATGTAAGTATTTACAAGATTCAAATTACAAACAGAAAGGAAGTTTAACTTTATTAATATTATATGACATCACATTGTCATTTACATAATCCAAAGTAAAAAGGGAATAATAACAAAAGAAAACCTAAAGCTATATTCCTATTATCTAGTCTTGTATTTCTTCACCCCATTCTTCTAATGATTTCTGTACCTGCAAAACAAAACAAACAAAAGTGAAATAAAATGTGAGGGGTTAGTATTTTTGCTCTCAGTATTAACAGTGAGATGCACACTGTTATTGATCATCATTGAGCTTGTAGAGTAGGGGCCAAGTTCAGGATCCGTTCTTATCAAAAAGATTTAGCCTCAGACTAATGCATCACTAGCCTTGGGCAAGTCTCACCATGGATAAGTAAAAGGGGATAGTAAAAACAGAAAAATACCACATCTTTACTCAAGCACATCCACAAGAGATATTTCCAAGCCATAGTAACTTGAACCCATGGGTCCCAATTGCAAGCAGCTTACACCAACGCACACACTACACATGCAGCTGTTGCGGTGTCCACACCACGGACAAGGCACTAGTAGATAAGAAGGGAGAGCAGTCGTAGCAGCTGAGCTAGTAGATGTTCACAGTATATCCATCATATTAGGAACCTCAGTTCTTCCCCAGCTCATTGCCAAGATTAGTAACGTCACAACCAACATAAGAACAAGAGAAGGTGTCCAGTAGAATCAGGGGAAGAAGCCTAGAAGTAGTAGGCCAACCACACAAGATAAGCAAGGATATGACTAATAGTTTAGCTAATCAAGAACAACTACAAGCACACAAGTATTGGAGTAGAAACAACTGTCAACACCCGGATTTTTAATCCCAGATGCCTGTTATGCCATACATCGCAATCCCAGGATTACCATTTTTGCGAGACATAACACACAGTACATCATCCATTACAAAACATAATAAGTCTTACACGAATAAAGGATCTCATGATCCAGTCTTAATACAACAAGCAGCGGAATAAATAATAAGCGTAGCGGTGGGGTCCATCTTTAGAGGCACAGGCAATGCTGACGATGGAAGATAGTCCTAGTTATCATAGCCGTCCTGATGTCCTTCATATTGGTAGTCTCCTTCATAGTCTGGCCACGGGAATAGCCAGGGACAAAAGCCATGAGTACTCTTTAAGTACTCGCAAACTATCACTAACAAGTAAGGTAGTTCTAGTAGGATTGCTAACTCTAAGTTTATTTGTAAAGTCAAGTTTGAAACCTAAGCTGAGTTCAGAAACAAAGAAAGATACAATAAAGTTTGAAATCACCTAAGTGGGAACTTAATTGTCATAGTCACAACTCTGTTTTGGTCAAGTCATGTCACAATTCATTTCATAAGTTGTAAACATCTGACAACGGAACAGTATGTCCACTCCAACTGTCCATAACCGCGGACGCGACTATTAGAATAGTTTGACACTCTGCAGAGGTGGTACACTTTCACCACAAGATTCGATACATCTGTTAGGGATAACCATGAATCATCATACTTAGTATGCAGATAATCAAACATAACCTTTCCTTTACACACCCTAGTATAAGCAGCTCTCCTATGAGTATGGCCTCCCAACCATGACCATCTGTCATCTTGGATACTGCATAGGTGGACAACATTGAGAGGTAGCCTCAGCTCAAACCTCTCCCGCGAGGGAACTAATACTAATGCATATAAACTTTCGACTAAGCCTTACCCAATTCAAGTATTGTGGTTGTACGGTAAATTGGAATGGTATCGCATCCAAACCCAACCATCAGTTTTCTAAAAGGGCTAAGGCTCATGCCTCAACATTTTCATCATCATAAACCATTTGTATTTCTCAACACATGTCAAAACATCTCAATAGAATGACTCATTATTCCAAGGTTTTCACAATTCATTTTCACCAAGTATTCCCATCTAAAGTGAATCAAGTTTTGGTTTAGCTCTAAACTACTAAGTTAAGAGTGTTCACTAATGTGGGATGCTAATGTCAATCTCATGCCATAGAATGACATCTAATTATAACTAGAGAGGTCAAGTTTTATACTTTTTGTGCTACCTTTAAACAAGTAAAGGACTTTGGTAAAGTAAAGAAGGTAAAGCTTGGAAACAAAACTTGGGGTATGTAATAGTCAAAGTGGTATAACCAAAGCATGCCTAATGCATCTTGCTTAGGTTATCTAGCTTAAGTCTGGCTTGCTACAATAGCTTGCTCAGTTTATTTGAAATGCTAGGCTTGCCTTGTGTAGTGCAGTGGTTGAAGTTTTCTTCCTCCTCTTGGTAGAACTCCTCCTCCTCGAAAGCTTGGTCGGTACTATCGTCTATAAATACATACAGGATACACAATCACCAAACAATACTTACTAGTCTACTTAGCATACTAAGGCACACATTTGATGATCTATTATCATCACAAGCATCACAAGGTCTAATTAACTAGCTTCATTCTTTTTATTTGAGAAAAGTAATTTCTACTCATTGAAAATAACTAAGATTTAATATTCTCCAATTAAAATATGGGATCATGTGGACACATGTCATCACCACATATTCAAACATATGGGAATGTGATTTAAATGTTGGATCACATTTGAATAAGTTTAGGTTTAATATTTAATGATTTAAAGTGACTAGAAATGCCTATATAGCATTATTTTGGTACTAGTCCAAAGTCACTGCATGTAAACCTTAATATTATTACATATTCAGATAGGTATGGTTAAATGTGATTTTTGAGAGTTGGAATCAACTCAAAAGCTAGTATGGTTGATTTTATAAATATGTTGGAATGTGCAAATGCTTCTGTGTTGTTATTTTTACTAGGAGAGATCTCTTAACTCTAAATGAATTAAATCCAACGGGCTTGGATAGATATTTTCATTAGCTTTCCAAAAAAATTGGAATCACTCAATTTGGATTTGTAAAACTCTCTGAATTGATTTTTAAACTAAGGGACATAATTGATTTTAAGTATAAATATAAAAAACCTAATTTGAATTACTGGGTCAGCGCGGGAAACTAATTGGGCCGGCCCAGTAACGCTCAGCAGCGCAGAGGGCGACTGCCAAGGGGAGTCCACATGTCAGTGGCACTTAAAACCCGAAGCGGTACGGGGCGATCAGAACCACACGATTAGAACACGATCTAATGGTCCACGGTCTCGTCAACGACGGACTCGTCGTCGACGAGACTGAACCCTAAGCGGCCAGTGAGGGTCTACTGGGGACGTACCAGGGCTCCAGCTAGTGCGGCGAGGCGGGCAAACGGACTGGTGGACGACAGCGAGCTCATGCGAATCCACGGCAGGGGCTGAGGTGGACGAAATCGACGACCACGTCTCCTCCTCTGCAGCGGCTACCTCCGGCGGAATTCCGGCGATGGGCTGCTCGAGCGGCTCCAGCGAGAGAGGGGAAACGATCAGTGGAGAGAGGGGAGTGGACTGGTGTGGCGATTGAGGCTGGGGGTGGCCTCCTTATATAGGCTCGACGAGGGGACCGACGGGTGTGGGCGGAGCTCGTCGGTGACGACGATACAGGGGGCTACCGGTGTGGGAGAGGTAGGCGGACGGTGGGCGGTCTGCTGGCGGTTAGCTACGGTGCAATGGCTTGGCTAGGGGCGGTGCCTAACGGTCGAGAGCTTCCCGCGCTCTAGGAGACAGAAGCGGTGCTCGACGGTGCTCCTGGCGACTGTGGGTCGCGCGGCGGTGCACGGCTGTGTCTGATGGGTTGAGGGGGTCGAGGCGGAGTGGCGTGCATGATTTGGTGTCGAGGCGCGGTCTGTGGCATGCTGGCGACGAGGGCGCTCTGGCGTGCTCTGGCTGGACACAGAGAGAAAGGGCGGCGTGGTTCTGGGGTGGTCCAGTGGCTATCTATGGCCGTGGGGTGGACCGTGGGTGGCAGTGAGGTCACGCCTCACTCCTTGGAGCGGCGGAGAGGGGCTGGCGGTCTACTGTGGCTCGAGCACGATCGACCGGCGACCATGGCTTCGGGCAGCATGGTACTGGCGCCAGGGGCTAGGGAAGGTGTTGGTTTTGGTCTGGTTGGGCTTGGGGAGACCAAGGTGATCAATGCACATCAAATGGCTTGACAAGATTTGCTCCAAAACAGTGTTAGTTAGGCCATAATGATTCTGCTCAAAAGGCGCTCGATCAAATGGCCGCATGAACAAAATATTTGAATTTTTAAAAGATTTTTGGTGGAGTGGTGTAACTTATGCTTAAGCATCTAGGTTTGCTTGGGATTTTAAAATGGAGTCCATTTGGTTGGTTTTTGAAATAATGTGATCTTGATACATACACCAGATTCAATTTTCAAATGTCATTTAAATTTAGAGTTGAAATGTTTTTGGTAGATCACAAAGTGGGCCTTGGCACATCACTACTTGTACTAGCAAGGGGTGCAAAGATCCACAATTGTCTCTGTTGGCATTTGAGTCCTAGGAACACCCAAAGTGTCCTGGTTAGTTAAAATGGCAAAAGTGATAATTTCCATTATTTATTCCTTTTGATTTCTTTTTCTTTGGGATTTGCTTGGGGATGATCTAGATGATGTGTAGTTCACCTTAGAATCATTTTACAATCAATACATCACTCAAACCTGGCAATTCAAAACCACTCCTATTTTAAATGCACACACATATGAATGCTTAAAGATTTTTAAATGGAATTTTTTTGTTAACCCTAAATTGGGTAGATTTGATCTTGATTACTTGGATTAAAGTTTTGGGAGTTACAACAACTCTATAAGCCACAAGTGAACTTACCAAGAACAAGCTGCAGGAAGCCAAGGTAGAATAGTAGAAACTTTGGAATAGAATCAATGTTTACATATTTGTTCATATCAGCATAAGAGTCCAAAGAAATAACTTTTATGAGAGAGATTTTTCTCAGTTTTGCAAGGAGTGGCTTTGCAAAATCATCACAAAATTTTGAGGCCAACATAGTACATGTTTTATCCATAAAATGGCCTCAGCCTATGCATCCTTAGCAGAGATAGAAAGCAGATGATCATAATGTTTAGAATTACTGTTGTGCACACTCCACATGGGAGGCACCACAATAGCAGACCTAATAATAGTAGAAGCCAAGTGTTTAACACAAAACATCCAGTACGAGAGCTTTTTTTATTAGATCTGTTTGAAATATACTGTGGTGGAAGAGTACCCTCAAATATGTATACAAATGGTATATAGGATCATCATAGGGTTTAAAAAACAAGGCAACAACAATATTTTATCCAAATATAAGTTGTCTCAGCCTTTTGCATCATTGACCAAGTGTATATTTTTGGGTTGTGCATCTAAATCATCCAAGTTGGATGATATAAGTTCTCCAAAAACGTATTTGATAAATGTAGCAGATCCAAAAGTAGAGACCATTGTGTTCCATCCTAAAGGAGGCATCATAGTGGCATCTCACTAATGAAACCATACCAGCACAACCACGCAACACAACATAATCCTTTTCCAATCCAAGAACATCTAGGAATCAATGACCACTTGCTTACTGAAAGTAATTAGACAATAGCCAAAGCAGTTACCAAGCAAGTGTTCCCAAAAAAGCATCTATAATCAATTAATAATTCTCCTAAAAACTTTAGCAATCATCTCATCATTATTTTTCTACTATACTAGCTGTAACACCCTCAAATCGGCCCTATGCAAGTTTTAGCCCTTTCCGCCAAACCCGCATAAAAACGATTCAAGGACGCCCACCAGGCACTTTCGTGCGGTGGAAAACGAACTAATACTATTACACAATAGTCCTCGATGGGACCCACTGAACAAATATATACATATAGCACGACTCTAAGAGTCAAGAATACAGATATACACTACAAAGATCCAAATCACCTTGAAAACGATATAGCGTCGGAGTACGGACAAGATGCGAATGGGGCTAAGAGCCCTGAAGAATAACTAATGGCGTCCATGACCCTGCCCAGGCCAAGCCGGAAGGGTAACCCTGCTAACGACGTCGAACTTAAACCTGCTAAAACAAAAGGGGTGCCGACAAAGGGCAAAGGAAAAAGAGGAGCGTCAGTACTGAGGCCAGTGCACGGCGAGGCTAGAATTCGGTGGCTCTCGCCTACATAGGTATGGTGGACTGAAGCGGCAGCGAAGCATGCACTATACAACCTGTAGAGACTCGTTATAACTGCCGGCTATTAGAGAGGGGTAAGAAAGACCTATTCGGGACCAACCTGATACTAACACCATTCATACCCATCCTGGTATTCCCCCTCGAGACCAAACGAGGAAGTCAAACCGAGGAACTAACACAGTCGGCAGTTTTATTCATTCCATTATAGTTGCAGCACTTACTAGTCAGATATAGATATCATGAGTCATCCTGATAGCATAAGTAGTGGGCAGTTTTAGTTAACCATTTAGTGGTAGTTACAGTACTTACTACTCAGATACAATTAGCGAGTGACATCCCAAACCCAGCAGTTGTTGGCACTTTTATTTCATTCCATTGGAGTTGCGATACTTACTAGGCAGGTATAACATGACACGATACACCCGAGTTCCACCAGTTGTTGGCACTTTTATTATCCATTCCATTGTAGTGAAGCTGATTACTAGTCACATATTAAGTCAAATTTATAGCACTACTTTAGTTATGCTTCTCTATGATCGAGATGCTGTGCTCCAAGTCGTCCATAACCGCGGACACGGCTTTTAGAAAGATTTACCCTGCAGGGGTGCACAAATAGCAACACACACACGATCAACCTCGGAAAAACCAAATCAAAACCTAACGAGGCTTTCACGACAAAGCAATCACAGGAGTCATAAAATATTTCAGGGGGCCACCCCATTAAGCTACCCGCAACGAAGTTGGCCGGCTCCAAGACGGACCCAAGGTTTGCGTCAATGGCTGTAAACGACTGGGAACCCAAAAGTGTGACTGGGCTTGTCGATACCACGAAAACACTCCGCATCCAAAATAGTACAGGTGCTCCACGCACAATCGTAAATAAAGTAGTAAAGCATGTCCTAAGTACATGATAGTAATAAAGCCCCAAACTAGTTTGTGGCCCCAAGAAATAAGCAATGAATCAAGCTCTGGCTAAGGGGGATTCATAGACTCTCCCGAATGTGGATAGTGCGAATAGTCAAGGAACATGTATCAAGTAATCAGGGCCTACGGGACACAAGTGGACATGAAAACCAAATAGCATATATTTCCCACTGGTGCCTCTTTCATTAGTTATCCCAGCAATTTAATAGTTGTATTTAAAGTCATGATCCTCTCCACCATTAAGCATCTCCACCATTAAGCATGTGCCAACCTTCCAATAACGGTGGAACAACAACGACGCGAAGCAGCACCTGAGCAAGCAACTACCACTCGCAAGGCCGACTATCTATCAAACAACAGGCAATAGGATGTGTCCAAGGCAATATAGGGCTGCAAGGAATATAAATGGTGCACGGAACTAAAGCATCGCAATACGGATAGCAGTAGATCAACAGGAGGAAGTAAAGACTATAAATGCAAAATAGGTAGAAAGGGGAAGATGCTCGCCTGGGAAAACGTAGCCGAAGGTTCATTATCCGAAGAACTTGCCGATACTCGCATCAACTCATCAGCCTAATCCGCGAAGAAGCAAAGCACTAAAAGAAACACCGGATGCAATCTTTAATACTACGGCAGAAGATCCGACATGATTATGATATGATGCAGATGCGGTGCAATTAGGCAGTATTAAGCGGAACCAGGGTCCCGATAATTAATTAATAGGTTCCAGTTATTTAGATACGCCGCAATTTAAATGTTGTCTTAACAAGGCAAAACATGGTATCGGTTTGCTACACAAATTTAAATGGAGTTCATATAAGACTAGAATGGCCCACATATGGTTTCCATATTTAATTATGAGTGAATCGGCATAATGCCCCCAAACCCCACAATATGCATGCAAGTATGAACAATTATATGAGACAATTATATGGATGGTAATTTATAAAATAGGGGTTTCGGAAAAGGGATCACACATGTCAGATCGATGATCTTGGGGTTCCGACGGTTCGAGGGATCGGTCTTTGGATCCGGGGGATCGGTCTTCGGGCAACGGCCTTCGGATGTCGTGAAGGTGAACTCGAGGTGTTCCGAGGTCTTCGGGTCGGAGGTCTCGACGGGATCAGTCTTCAGCTCCGGTAAGGAGGAAGCATCGGGGCCCCTCGGGTAGCGCCATGTCCATTCTTCAGAACATTCAACATCGAGAAGGTGTTGTCGGTGAGCGTCCCTGTACGAAGATCCTGAGATACCGAGTGACACAAACCTTGTACACGGCAGATGATGGAAGCATAGCCGCGAGACAAACTTGACTACAGGAGTTTTCAGCAGTGATGCGATGCCTGACAGAAAACGGAAACATCTGAAACACACACATATCCAGGGTTCACGTTCACTGCAGGAGGAATACACGAGGATGGGCCTCGCGGAAACGAGCGATGCGGAGGAATCTGGTAGCTGCAAGGACATCGGTGTCTAGACACAGTCGCAAGGAGGTTGTAGATAAGGACACGACCGCGGGCAGAGCAGAAGGGCGCCAGGGCCATGGCGGCTAACGACGCCATACGGAACAGAGGCAGACCCGTGGCGCTGTGGCGGCCCGCTGTAGCAGTGGCAGGTGAGCCCAGGGCCGAGGCGCCGGGGATCGACGCGAGGAGTAGGTCGGGGATGGCGAGCGGTGCCGGAACTCCAGGGGAGCGGGTACGGGAGACGGAGGCCGGACGCGAGGCACTTGGAGGCTCGATGGCGAACAGCCGCCGAAGCAAGAGGAGGCGTGCTGCAGAGGTTGCGGGGAAGAGGAAGGTCGTCGGTCGCAGGGGCGAGGCCGGGTGGAGCTCTGGGCAGAGACGGGCCATATCGCGACGGCGCTCGGGTCGGGCTCGACAGGGCACTAGGGACGCGTAGAGGGCAGGGGTGGCCGCTGGCAGCGAGGCTGGCCAGCCTCGGTGAAGAGGAGGGCGACGACGAGGGAGACGCCCGGAGAGGGAGACGAGAAGCAGCAAGGCGGAGAGGAGAGGAGAGGTCGGTGGCAGTTGGTGGGATTGAAGGAGGCAAGGGACTCAGGGATGGGGTGGGGATCGCGTGGGTGGTCGCGTCGCTCGCGAGGCGAGGATGGAGACTCGGGTCGTGGTGGGGCCGGGATCGCGGGGTGGTTGCGAGCGTGACGGTCATGCAAAGCAGTGCATGAGTGGGTCTGGGCTAGGTGTACTGCGTGCGGGGGTGTCGCGATGCGGAGTCGCGCTGGCGTGGCCGTGTCAAGGCAGCGTGTGCGCGCAGAGTGGGTGCGATGCGCGACTGCGGGTCTATGCGCGCTGGCGGTGGCGGCTGGGTGGGATGGATGGGGTGTAGATTAGGGTTTGGGGTGGCTCTCGCTAGGGTGGTAGGTGGCTGGCCGGCTGGGCCACTTGGGCCTGGTCGGTTGGCTGCCTCCCCTAGTTTTATAAAAAAAATGTTTCATTTTTATTTTTAAAACAAAAGTTTCTTGTAAATAGTTTGTAGACAAAATAAAATATCCGGAAGGACCAGGTTTTACATTTGAAATAAAGAGGGAGGCAAATAGAAAACAAGGATAGGCTTTTACAAAATAGTTTTAGGAAAACATATGCATGATGATGATGCTCAAATGCAATGTGGCATGATGACATGAGCATGCGGTCATGATGATGCACAAAACATGAATAGCAAGCGATTTTCTAGTAGTGGTTTTAGCGGGGTGTTACAATTCGACGCCACTAACAATGGATCTCGCCCTCGAGATCCGCCTCATGGTACGGGGAAGAAAGGCCGCCGATCTGAATCTTCTCACTTCATGTTGGTCCTCATGACACCACTAACAAAGATTCTTACTCCATCTTGAAATCGACACCACCAACAAGAGATCATTGCTTGCGTTCGTTGAGAGAACACTCTATAGAAACAAAGGCGAAGAAAGAGGTCACAAGGCTACCTCTAACTTCAGTGGAAGGAGGACAATTGCTTGATCCACCGATTCAATGTACAAGAGCAAATGATAAGAGTAGTGGTATGGTAGCTACTCCATCCCACACTCAAAGTATTACTCGGCACAAGAATAGGGGAATTAGACAACCAACTCTCGGGATTCATACTGAAGATCTCAACAAGCGGGGTTCTGAAACAAAGGAGTGATGAAGGCTCTTCGGATGTAGATGATGTCGTCGTGTTGGAAACCGCCAGAAGATACAAAGAAAAATTGAATGAAAATACACAATGATTAGGTTTCACGATGGTTCCATTGGCATGAACAACACATGCTCAAGGTATACTCCAACTTCGCCAATGCTCATCCTTCTCATATGTCTATCAACGATACGGATATCCATCTAGGTGCAGATACCGATAAAGAGTTCAAGGACCAAGAAGATTGGATGAAGGTTACAACAAGCGAGATGCAGACTGATGATTGTAACACTTATAAAAGGGAGGGAGCGAAACCCTATAGGTACGACGGAAACCCAACCACGAGAATTCCTGGACTCGAAGAAAAGGTAAGAGAGCGAATTCAAAACACGCAGAGGTAAGAGAAGAATAGCAGAGGGGTAAGGAGTAAAAATAGACCTAATCAGATCTGTCCAACCGATTTTGTAAAATAGTTTTGACACTCTACAACGTCCGTTAGCTAGGTTATCCTAAAGGATGGACCAGTTGGGTATCGTAACTGCTGAGCTCTGATACCACTCTGTAACACCCTCAAATCGGCCCTATGCAAGTTTTAGCCCTTTCCGCCAAACCCACATAAAAACGATTCAAGGACGCCCACCAGGCACTTTCGTGCGGGTGGAAAACGAAGTAATACCATTACACAACAGTCCTCGATGGGAACCACAGAACATATATATATATATATATATATATATACAGCACGACTCCAAGAGTGAAGAATACAGATACACTACAAAGATCCAAATCACCTTGAAAACGATACAGAGTCCGAGTACGGACAAGATGCGAATGGGGCTAAGAGCCCTAAAGAATAACCAATGGCGTCCATAACCCTGCCCAGGCCAAGCCAAAAGGGTAACCCTGCTAACGACGTCGAACTTAAACCTGCTAAAACAAAAGGGTGTGCCGACAAAGGGCAAAGGAAAAACAGCAGTGTCAGTACTGAGGCCAGTACACGGCGAGGCTAGAATTCGGCGGCTCTCGCCTACATAGGTATGGTGGACTGAAGCGGCAGCGAAGCATGCACTATACAACCTATAGAGACTCGATATAACTGTCGGCTATTAGAGAGGGGTAAGAAAGACCTATTCGGGACCAACCTAATACTAACACCATTCATACCCATCCTGGTATTCCTCCTCGAGACCAAATGAGGAAGTCAAACCGAGGAACTCACACAGTTGGTAGTTTTATTCATTCCATTATAGTTGTAGCACTTACTAGTCAGATATAGATATCATGAGTCATCCTGATAGCATAAGTAGTGGGCAGTTTTAGTTAACCATTCAGTGGTAGTTGCAGTACTTACTAGTCAGATACAATTAGCGAGTGACATCCCAAACCCAGCAGTTGTTGGCACTTTTATTTCATTCCATTGCAGTTGCGACACTTACTAAGCAGGTATAACATGACACGATACACCCCAGTTCCACTAGTTGTTGGCACTTTTATTATCCATTCCATTGTAGTGAAGCTGATTACTAGTCACATATTAAGTCAAATTTATAGCACTACTTTAGTTATGCTTGTCTATGATCAAGATACTGTGCTCAAAGTCATCCATAACTGCGGACACGGCTTTCAGAAAGATTTACCCTACAGGGGTGCACAAATAGCAACACACACACGATCAACCTCGGAAAAACCAAATCAAAACCCAACGAGGCTTTCACGACAAAGCAATCACAGGAGTCATAAAATATTTCAGGGGGCCACCCCATTAAGCTACCCGCAACAAAGTTGGCCGGCTCCGAGACGGACCAAAGGGTTTGCATCAATGGCTGTAAACGACTGGGAACCCGAAAGTTTGACTGGGCTTGTCGATGCCGCGAAAACACTCCGCATCCAAAATAGTACAGGTGCTCCACACATAATCGTAAATAAAGCAGTAAAGCATATCCTAAGTACATGATAGTAATGAAGCCCCAAACTAGTTTGTGGCCCCAAGAAATAAGAAATGAATCAAGCTCTGGCTAAGGGGGATTCATAGACTCTCCCGAATGTGGATAGTGCGAATAGTCAAGGAACATGTATCAAGTACTCGGGGCCTACGGGACACAAGTGGACATGAAAACCAAATAGCACATATTGCCCACCGGTGCCTCTTTCATTAGTTATCCTAGCAATTTAATAGTTGTATTTAAAGTGATGATCCTCTCCACCATTAAGCATCTCCACCATTAAGCATGTGCCAACCTTCCAATAACGGTGGAACAACAACGACGCGAAGCAGCACCTGAGCAAGCAACTACGACTCGCAAGGCTGACTATCTATCAAACAACAGGCAATAGGATGTGTCCAAGGCAATATAGGGCTGCAAGGAATATAAATGGTGCACGGAAACTGAAGCATCACAATACGGATAGCAGTAGATCAACAGGAGGAAGTAAAGACTATAAATGCAAAATAGGTAGAAAGGGGAAGATGCTCGCCTGGGAAAACGTAGCCGAAGGTTCATTATCCGAAGAACTTGCCGATACTCGCATCAACTCATCAGCCTAATCCGCGAAGAAGCAAAGCACTAAAAGAAACACCGGATGCAATATTTAATACTATGGCAGAAGATCTGGCATGATTATGATATGATGCAGATGCGGTGCAATTAGGCAGTATTAAGCGGAACCGGGGTCCCGACAATTAATTAATAGGTTCCAGTTATTTAGATACCCCGCAATTTAAATGTTGTCTTAACAAGGCAAAACATGGTATCGGTTCGCTACACAAATTTAAATGGAGTTAATATAAGACTAGACTAACCCACATATGGTTTCCATATTTAATTATGAGTGAATCAGCATAATGCCCCCAAACCCCACAATATGCATGCAAGTATGAACAATTATATGAGACAATTATATGGATGGTAATTTATAAAATAGGGGTTTCTGAAAAGGGATCACACATGTCGGATTGACGATCTTGGGGTTCCGATGGTTCGAGGGATCGGTCTTTGGATCCGGGGGATCGGTCTTCGGGCAACGGCCTTCAGATGTCGTGAAGGTGAACTCGAGGTGTTCCGAGGTCTTCGGGTCGGGGGTCTCGACGGGATCAGTCTTTGGGTCCGGTAAGGAGGAAGCATCGGGGCCCCTCGGGTAGCCATGTGCATTCTTCAGAACATTCGACATCGAGAAGGTCTTGTCGGTGAGCGTCCCTATACGAAGATCCTGAGATACCGAGTGACAAAAATCTTGTACACGGTAGATGATGGAAGCATAGCCGCGAGACAAACTTGACTACAGGAGTTTTCAGCAGCGATGCGATGCCTGACAGAAAACGGAAACATCTGAAACACACACATATCCATGGTTCACGTTCATTGCAGGAGGAGCACACGAGGATGGGCCTCACGAAAATCTGGCAGCTGCAAGGACAACGGTGGCTAGACACGGTCGCAAGGAGGTTGTAGAGAAGGACATGACCGCGGGCAGAGCAGAAGGGCGCTAGGGCCATGGCGGCTGACAGCGCCATACGGAACAGAGGCAGACCCGTGGCGCTGCGGCGGCCCGCTGTTGCGGTGGCAGGTGAGCCCAGGGCCGACGCACCGGGGATCGACGCGAGGAGCAGGTCGGGGACGGCGAGCGGTGCCAGAACTCCAGGGGAGCGGCTGCGGGAGACAGAGGCCGGAGGCGAGGCACTTGGCGGCTCGATGGCGAACAGCGGCCAAAGCAGGAGGAGGCGCGCTGCAGAGGTCGCGGGGAAGAGGAAGGTCATCGGTCGCAGGGGCGAGGCCGGGTGGAGCTCTAGGCGGAGAGGGGCCAGATCGCGACGGCGCTCGGGTCAGGCTCGACAGGGCACTGGGGATGCGTAGAGGGCAGCGGTGGCCGCTGGCAGCGAGGTTGGCCGGCCTCGGTGAAGAGGAGGGCGACAACGAGGGAGACGCCCGGGGAGGGAGACGAGAAGCTGCGAGGCGGAGAGGAGAGGAGAGGTCTGTGGCGGTTGGTGGGATCGAAGGAGACAAGGGACTCGGGGATGGGGTGGGGATCGCATGGGTGGTCGCGTCGCTCGCGAGGCGAGGACGGAGATGCGGGTCGTGGTGGGGCCGGACTCGCGGGGTGGTTGCGAGCGTGACGGTCACGCAAAGTAGTGCAGGAGTGGGTCTGGGCTAGGTGTACTGCACGCGGGGGTGTCGCGATGCGGAGTCGCGCTGGTGTGGCTGTGTCAAGGCAGCGTGTGCACGCAGAGTGGGTGCGGCGCGCGACTGCGGGTCTATGCGCGCTGGCGGCGGCGGCTGGGTGGGATGGTTGGGGTATAGATTAGGGTTTGGGGTGGCTCTCGCTGGGGTGGTAGGTGGCTGGCCGACTGGGCCACTTGGGCCTGGTCGTTTGGCTGCCTCCCCTAGTTTTATAAAAAATATGTTTTATTTTTATTTTTAAAACGAAAGTTTCTTGTAAATAGTTTGTAGACAAAATAAAATATCCGGAAGGACCGGGTTTTACATTTGAAATAAAGAGGGAGGCAAATAGAAAACAAGGGTAGTTACAAAATATTTTTAGGAAAACATATGCATGATGATGATGCTCAAATGCAATGTGACATGATGACATGAGCATGCGGTCATGATGATGCACAAAACATGAATAGGAAGCGATTTTCTAGTAGTAGTTTTAGCGGGGTGTTACACTAGCAGAATGTTTTCACAGTCAATAATGAATGAAGATTAAATCGACTAGCAGATAAACATTTATATGAGACTTTAGTAGATTCATTTGAATTCATATTGTCATATGAATTCTATGAATCGCATACACCACTAGCACATGGTTCAGATTCCAACATCATAAAGGTATCAATTTCTAGTAGAGCCAGTGATACTAGGAGAAACTTAACAGCCAGTGATACTAGGAGAAACTTAACAGCCAGTGATACTAGGAGAAACTTAACATGATACCAGATCAAGGCAAGTAACTAACAAAGGATCAACAATATCACTAGAAGGTCTAAGCCTAAACAAAATTGAGCAAGAAATGCTCAACCTTAGCACTAGGCAGGCCACCGCAAGCTACAGACTAAGACAAGAATAAGAGAATCCCTAATTAGGGTTCATACAGAACAGAGAGGAAGGGAGTAGTAGAGAGGGATAGGAGAAACATACTTGGGGTCCTTGCTTAATTCAAGAAGAGGAAGCATACCAGTGGCATTGCTGGAGTAGGGTGGTGCCGAAGCAGTGGATGCGACAGCCACGACATAGCGGCACAAGGAGCACTGAGTGTTGTTCATGCGGAGAGCTATGACCAACGGCAGTAGACAACCACCAGTACGCCACCAAAGCCTTACCACAAGGGAAGAGGAACACCACCGACATGAGGGCAACGCTGAATCATGAAACCCTAGCCGCCAGTACAAGGGTTCAACGCGGCCAAGACAGGGTGCGGTTTCCGAATCGAATTGGACACCGCGAGGCACCGTCTTGCACCGCACCTATAGCCACCAAGGCGGTGGCTAGGAGGCCAGTACCTCCGAGACCGAGCCAAGCGGCGATAGCACCATGGCATTGATGTCTACGCACTTCTATTCTTGTAGACAGTTGTTGGGCCTCCAAGTGCAGAGGTTTGTAGAACAACAAGTTTTCCCTTAAGTGGATTACCCAAGGTTTATCGAACTCAGGGAGGAAGTGGTCAAAGGTATCCCTGTCAAGCAACCCTGCAATCAAGATACAAGAAGTCTCTTGTGTCCCCAACACACGCAATACACTTGTCAGGTGTATAGGTGCACTAGTTCGGCGAAAAGATAGTGAAATACAAGTGGTATAGATATAAGACAACGGTACCAGAAAATAGCTTGATGGCGTGGAAGAGACTAAAGGGAAACTGAAATAAAGATTGAAGCAAGCAAACATGTAACAAATCTAGTTGCAAACGGTGTTTCAATGCTTAGAAACAAGGCCTAGGGATCATACTTTCGCTAGTGAACACTCTCATATAAATATCTTCTCTTTATGATACTACTCTGAACTACTCTCTGGTTGGACACTCTAATCCATGGTAGGGCTATAACAACACTCCTCAAAGTCTGCTTTCCCCATCTAGATAACCCCACACGGTCACCTTGAGCTCTAGATGGATCCAACAAACACCACAATTTCATAGAAACATCCAACTCCAAATATAACTCATAACCAGTAATTGTAATCTCTAGCCTAAGTGCCGCCATGGTGTGCACGCTGTCACTTTCACACACATGGCGAGAGCAGAGATCTATTAAAGCACTTGAGTAGCAAGGTAGATCTACTTGATTACAAAGCTCATGATCACAATATGATGATGCGTAGAGAGAGATGAACACATAGCTACTGGTAGAACCCTTAGCCTCGAGGAAGAACTAATCCCTCATCATCATGCGAATCAGCAACGGCGATGGAGATGGCTCTAGGGGCACTTCCCCGTCCCAGCAGGGTGCCGGAACAAAGACTTTCTGTCCCCCAAATCTCCCCTTCAGTGGCGGCAGTGCTATGGAACTTTTCATGGTTGGAGGCTCTCGTCGTTAGGGTTTCTGTATCAGGAGGAATATATAGGCGAAAGGGCAAGGTCAGTGGCCGGCCAGGGGCCCACACCATGCCCTGACGCGGCCTAGGGCTGCCCGCGCCAAGGGGTTGTGGCCGCCCTGTGGCCCCCCTTCGTCTCTCCTTTGGACTCTATGTGTCTTCCGATAAAATATCAAGTTTGGCTTTTGTCCGGTCCAATTCCGAGAATATTCATTTTCTGACTTTCTTGACACCAAAAACAATAGAAAATAGGCAACTAGCACTGTGGCATCTTGTTAATAGGTTAGTCCAAGAAAGTGTATTAAAATACTCCAAAGTGTGGACAAAACATAAGAAAGTAGATACTAAACAAGCATGGAACATCAAAAATTATAGATACGTTTGCAACATATCAACATCCCCAAGCTTAACTCATGCTCGTCCTCGAGTAGGTAAGTGATAAAAATAAAAATAATTTTTTGAGGTGACATGCACCCTCACAATCTTGATCAAGGCATTTATAAAACATTGATAGCTGGGATCATAGTATTTTAACATAGCATGAAAGATATAGTTCTAACAATAAGACATAGCAACTATGTCATAACATGAAAAGGTACAAACAAAAGATTCATGAATAACAATGCTTTGAAAGACATTTGTTTGTTGCACATAAAGAAAACATAATGAGAATGGTATTCAGCTTGTCCCTCATAGTGTAGCAAAACATAAATGCATAGGACACCTTCAAAGTTTATAAGGGTGACTAGATACAAGTAGTTTAAGAACAAGCAATATCAAAGTTATGCATCAATCAACAAGTCTTGGGACAATGCACATTACACTAAGAATGGCCACTATGCTCTCTTAATAGGTGCATAAAGATAGAAGATGGGGACTCAACATAAAAGTAAAAGAAAGGCCTTCATAGAAGGAAGAAGTGATTAAAGTCTCATAAAGAGCCTCCAAAAATTATAGTACTTATTAGCTTTCAGCTCTCATTGCCCTATCATAAGCATCTTGAAGTGATTAAGGTTAAAGTGAACAAACTATGGAGTATATGCTTGACAAAGTATAAGTTGGAAATCTCATGTCCCTTGAATACGAGGGCCGCTCCTCATGCTACTCAAGTTTAGTCATCGGTAAGTTCTTGTCATAGTAAGTACATGTGTATCATAGAGAACCGCCAACGGGGTACCCCTTGCCCGATGATATGGAAGAATCCCCATATCAAAATGACAAGGCAAGTAGACAACGAGTATCTCAGCAATCTTCTTATTTACCATGGGAAAATGGTGCTTTTTTCTCTCTTTCCTCTTTTCTCATCTTTTTTTTATTTTTTTCTTTTTCTCAATCTCTATCTCTTTTTTATAAGAAGAATGCTTCATAGATTGCTCATTATGGTTACGCTGCAGGTTTCCACCATGATTAGGCATGGATTAGACCGACGACCCAGGCGTTTCTCTAACACACATAAATAACTCCAGGGACTTACAAGTTCCCCTTTCATTTCACACCGATGACATCCATAGACAAAAGAGCATGATATCAACAAGGTACAATGTACAAGTGCAATGTTGAAAGCGTTCCCCATGACAACATGGTTCTGCTAATCCTCAACATATAAGTGCAAGCATATACAACATAGATGACACAATGGTTCAAGTTTATTATGGGCAAGAAAAGTAAAGTGTGCCATCAAGTTCGTGAGAGCTTTAATCACTAGTTTTCTCATAACAAGTTTAATTCGGAAGGTAGATAAAAACATGAACATACTTGGAATAGCAAATGCTAATAGGTAGGTATGGTGGACTCTTTGGGAAAACTTGGTTTTATTTGGAGTTGGATGCATGAGTCGAACTCATACTTGGTTATGGAGGCTAGCAAAAGACTAGGAGCGACCAACTAAGAGAGCAATAATGGCCATAATCATGCAAAGCGACAAAACATCATTAATTAAAGCATAAAGTGATATTACAAGTCGAAAACTAAAGTATCATAGAGGCTATGGTGACTTGGGATAGTTATAACATGGTGTGAGCATGCGCTAAGTCAACCCAAATAAAGCATCAAAGGAGAATACCACAATACTATGCTTTAATATGCTAAACCAACGCATGATTCTTTCAAGGCACATTAAGCAATATCAATTATTTATAATATGTCATGCTACAATAAAAATCACTAAGCATAAAGCCAAAACAATACCAAGCATGACATGACAAAGCATAGGCCATGGTCAAAAACAAGCTCCTTTTACCACTTAAGCATGAACTTTTCCTACTCTTTTTCAATCCAAACCAATCTATTTGAAAACTAATGTATAAATGAGGGGTTCCAACCAATTTATTTAAGCAAACTAAGCAAACCAGCAAATGAAAACCAAAAACAAAAACAAAGATGCTCCAAGAACAACACAACTATGAATGAAACAATAAAAATGAAGTGTTTGGAAGAAACCTGAGATTTTTATTGATGTACTTCTTGAATATTTCCTAGGGTGACACTGGTAGAATAACCAAGCTTTCACTTCTGTCCATACTTCATCTTATGACATTACTCTTCCCTACACTTTAAAATTTCCTTCATAGAAAACTTCACACAATCTTCATTAGCAACATTAGTGTACTCAACATAATAAGTCTTTTGGTTCAGTTTCAACACAAGTAAAACTTCCATTAAAACACAAGATACTTTATCACTTCCTTTAAAAATTTCAAATGATCAAAGAGAACTCAAAGAGAAAGAGATTAAGAGGCAAATGCAAATAATGGCAGAAATCTGTCAAAACAGACCAGCAGGTAAAAACCAATTTTTTCGAAGACCTTCTGTTGCTCAAATCGAAAAGTGTTGAACTAAATAAAGTTGGATAACAATCTGGGGCAGAAGAACAAAAAATTACAGATCAAACTGACATATAGAGATTTTTCACGAATTTTTACAGCGAAGCAAAAAATTCTGTTTCGGGAGATCAACTTTCCCAAGCATTACTTATCTCTCATTAGAGGTTACTCTTGGCACAAAAAGCAAATAAAAAGGATAAGGAGAGGTCATTACAGAGTTAGTTACTTCCAATACTCAATAAAACTATTGGGTTATCTCCCAAGAAGTACTTTTCTTTAACGCCTTTAAGTTAGGCATGGTAGTTTGAGAAGATGCTCACATAAGAAATTTGAATTGAAGTAAAAGAGAGCATCAAGAAGCAAATTCAAAGCACATTTAAGTCTAACCCACTTCCTATGCATAAGAATCTTGTAAAGAAACAAGTCATGAAAACACAAAGCAACAAGCATAGGAAAGTAAAACTATCACATGAAACATTCTTATCATGAGTCACATAAAAGAATTAATACTCTCCACATAATCATAGTCATTCTGATTAACTGTAGTGGGAGAAAATTT
The DNA here is from genome assembly GCA_910589775.1 of Avena eriantha. NCBI lineage: Eukaryota > Viridiplantae > Streptophyta > Magnoliopsida > Poales > Poaceae > Avena > Avena eriantha. The sequence goes on along the minus strand of OU342743.1, from coordinate 126,951,133 downwards.
AACAAAATAGCTATCATTCTTATTCTCATCACCATAATCATCAAATATAGGAGGCATATTGTAATCACAATTAATTTTCTCCTCAATATTAGGTGGACTAAAAATATCATATTCATCATTGTAATCATCATATATTGGAGGCATAGTATCATCGTTTCTCCTTCGTGCTTGGGGGACTAAAAAGATCATTTTCATAAAAACTAGCTTCCCCAAGCTTAGACTTTTCCATAGCATTAGCAACAATGGTGTTCAAAGAATTCATACTAATAACATTGCTATTAGCATGCAAATAAAGTTCCATAGGTTTTTTAATTTTCTCTTCAAACACTTCATGTCCTAACTAAAGATAAATACTATAAAGCTCTCTAATTTTGTTGTTGTTTTCCATTAAGCCTAACTAGTGAAAATAAAAATAAGAAACAAAAAGATAAAATTGCAGAATCTAAAGGAAATAACTTCGAGCACTCACACACCAGAGGATGTGAGTACCTTTTACCTTACCTCCCGGGCAGCGGCGCCAGAAAAATAGCTTGATGTATACGCACTTCTATTCTTGTAGACAATTGTTGGGCCTCCAAGTGTAGAGGTTTGTAGAACAGCAGCACGTTTTCCCTTAGGTGGATTACCCAAGGTTTACTGAACTCAGGGAGGAAGTGGTCAAAGGTATCCCTCTCAAGCAACCCTGCAATCAAGATACAAGAAGTCTCTTGTGTCCCCAACACACCCAATATACTTGTCAGGTGTATAGGTGCACTAGTTCGGCGAAGAGATAGTGAAATACAAGTGGTATAGATATAAGACAACGGTGCCAGAAAATAGCTTGATGGCGTGGAAGAGACTAAAGGCAAACTGAAATAAAGATGGAAGCAAGCAAACATGTAACAGATCTAGTTGCAAACGGTGTTTCAATGATTAGAAACAAGGCCTAGGGATCATACTTTCGGTAGTGAACACTCTCATATAAATATCTTCTCTTTATGATACTACTCTGAACTACTCTCCGGTTGGACACTCTAATCCATGGTAGGGCTATAACAACACTCCTCAAAGTCCGCTTTCCCCATCTAGATAACCCCACACTGTCACCTTGAGCTCTAGATGGTTCCAACAAACACCACAATTTCCTAGAAACATCCAACTCCAAATATAACTCATAACAAGTAATTGTAATCTCTAGCCTAAGTGCCACCATGGTGTGCACGCTGTCACTTTCACACACATGGGGAGAGCAAAGATCTATTAAAGCACTTGAGTAGCAAGGTAGATCTACTTGATTACAAAGATCATGATCACAATATGATCATGCATAGAGAGAGATGAATACATAGCTACCGGTAGAACCCTTAGCCTCGAGGAAGAACTACTCCCTCATCATCATGGGAATCAGCAATGGCGATGGAGATGGTGCTGGAGATCGATGGAGATGGCTCCGGGGGCACTTTCCCGTCCCGGCAGGGTGACGGAGCAGAGACTTTCTGTCCCTCGAATCCCCCCTTTGGTGGTGGCGGCACTGCGGAACTTTTCGTGGCTGGAGGCTCTCGTCGTTAGGGTTTCTATATCGGGAGGAATATTCAGGCGAAGGGGCAAGGTCGGTAGCCGGCCAGGGGGCCCACACCATGCCCTGGCGCGGCCTAGGGCTGCCCGCGCCAAGGGGGTGTGGCCGCCCTGTGGCCCCCCTTTGTCTCTCCTTCGGACTCCATGTGTCTTTTGGTAAATATCAACTTTGGCTTTTGTCCGGTCCAATTCCGAGAATATTCATTTTCTGACTTTCCTGGCACCAAAAACAATAGAAAACAGGCAACTAGCACTATGGCATCTTGTTAATATGTTGTAGATACTAAAAAAGCATGGAACATAAAAAATTATAGATACGTTTGCAACGTATCAGGCATCGCGAGAGAGAGGATGAGGGGTGAGGTCGAGCCTGAGAGCGAGAGAGTAAGGGGACGGGGTGGACGAGTCTAGGGTCGTGGTTGCGTTGAGCCTAACCACTAGGCTCTGATGTGGGCCGGGTCGAGCTAGGCGTAAGGGCCAGGCTCGGTTCCCAAAGTTAAAATAAATAGAAAGTAAAACAGAAATTACCAAAATACCCCTGATATTAGTTTACCTCTAGAAAAATATATAAAAATTCTAAAAATACATATGATATACCAAAATACCCACAAAAATGGTGTCTACCTAGAAAAAATATAACATTACTTATTTTAGTAAAATAATTTTCAACTAAAATTTAAAACCACTAGATCTTCCATGAAATATCACAAAATATAGAAAAAATAGTAAAAATAAATAAAAATCACTTTTGTGGACATCCACCACTATAGAAAAATACTAAATATACAATTCCAAGTAGTTTTGGTATTTCTAAAAATAAATAAGATAAAAGGGTATTAAATTCTTTCTCTTGCATTAAAAAATAGAATGCATTTTCTTTTATCACCTACAAATTCAAATAAATTCCTTTTAACTTTACTTTGAGTCTTTAGATTTCATTTCCATAGCATCATATATTAAGTCCATTTCTATTTTTATAGTTAACTTTGGTCTAATATACAATAAACTAGAAGTATAATAACTCAAGCTCATTTGTACTTCGTCAAAAACCATATAGCTTTAATCCTAGTAATCTTTAGAATTGATTAACTTAACATAAACCATATTTTCTTCAATTGTTATTCTTTTTTCCACTTCAAACAAACACATTATGTTATTTCTTTTAACTCTTAGCAACTTAAAACATGGACATTCATAATAGTTACATAATATCAATTAATCTTAATCATATGTTGTTATTGTACTTACTTTTACATCTTGTATGTTAGCCTTAACCTTCTTTTAAATATATTTGCTTGTGAAGTAAACTTAAAGATGAATCAAATCCTAAAGAAACCACCTAAGTGCAACTCACTCATAATGTTGGGGATTTACTTCAGGGATTTTATAAAATTCATAGCATTACTTATGCATAATAGAATATTGCTTCTTTAAACATTAGTCCTTACCGGACCAATGATGGTGTTTTCAGATATTGGCGTTTATATCATCTCAAAGCTCGTAATTGCATAATCATGTAATCACAAAGGCAAGTTCACACTTGCTCATGTCCTTTGGTTATTTTCTATCAATTATTTACAATATATTATTGTTATCACCTGCATTTCAAAGAGGACGATAGAAAACTATTGGTTATTGATCCATGATGATCAGTCAATCTATTATGACTGGCAATGGAATCACCATTGCACGAGAATGTATCATCTAGGATTTAACAACCAATGTCATCAGTGATTCTAGCGTTGCATAATACGTGTTAACCATAAGACATGGAATGGGACGAGAAAGTCATCTAGATCTTCTTCCTTTCGTGTACCAACGGATGACCTTATCGTGAGATGTAGATTCCTTGCGAGGATCCAGGACATGGGTGGGACCCTTAGTGCCCCACGATATTGGTGTCTAGATTATTGGTAAGGGGTTATCGGAGGTATTCCTGCCACTTTAGCGGGGGTTGCGAGGGACATGATCTTCTTATAGAGTCTTCAAGGGGTTAATAGAATTATATCTGCCTACATGGGGTTAACAGAGGTATTCCTGCTTGGAGGGTCGTGTTATCACATGGGGTCATGAAGAAGGGCAGCGAATGGCGTGGATCTTAGACTGGGCCCCACACCAAGGAAGTGTGGATGAGAATGCAACTCGAATGTGCAACAAGGCTAAGTTCTCTTATGGGTAAAGCAACACACCTCTACAGAGTGTATAAAACTATGACATGTTACTGCCGATTCCGGAAAGGAGCTACGAACACAATATGAAAGGAACTCCATGAAGTTCTGGTAAACCTATGAAGGCTGATGAACATAGCTTTTAAGAATAAAAGCAATATTTGAAGAAATATTTATGAAAACCTGCATAGCCTATGACCTATGGTCTATGGCTGTAGATAGTACATCAAACACTCCTTTTAGTGAACTTGCTAAGTACGCTCGTACTCAACCATACCTTATTAAACCTTGCTAGATTCTAAAGCCATGGAAGACGTCATCAAAATCAAGTGATGCTAAAGATGATACACCAAGAGTCTAAAGCTAATACAATGAAGTCTATGTAGTCTACATACATCAACGGAAGTGAAGACGAAGTTCCTGATTAGGTAGGAGTATCACCTATAGCCATAGAACCTACTTCTGTAGAGCTTTGCAATAACAACAATTGCAAGCCGGATAGCTTGGATTTTAGTCTTATTAGTATGATAGTTATGAGATGTTATTTCTGGTTCTTCTTGTAATAAGTTGCTTTCTTCCTCTATAACCTAGAGTGTTCTCTGAATATTTTGTAAAGAGTCAAGTTGTAATTATAGTCATCTCTTGGACCCGTGATGTTTATGTTATACCAATTTGAGGGATATAATACTAGTGAAAAGGTGTTTCATTAGTGTTATGTCAACGACTATAGTGTACTACATCATGTAGTGGTATACTGGGTCACCACACCATGCTTGATAATTTATCCTACATTATCGTAAATAAAACAACAAAAGCAGGGGTTATACAAAGGGTTTTCGAATTCAGATCCTAAATTGAACGGGCGTGTTATTTTCTCCTATTATTTTGGGGCCAAATCTACCATTTCCAAGAAAGCAGGTTGTCACTGTGAGTGAGAACTTATTTGTTTAACGTTAAGTGTCATCATATTCTTCTACCAAAGGAATACATAATGCCTCAAAATCTTATAGGCATTTAATCAACGTGTGTTGTTCTTTGGTGTAAACCTGAGCTAAGCATGTTCCACAAAAATACATGTGTAAAGTAAAAAAAGGTGAAACTGTCTATAGGAGACTTTGAAGAGCACTGCATTCTCTCAAGTGTTCTAGACAAGCAATGATTCCTAGATTGCATAAGTAATCTTCCAAGACATTAGGGAGAAAGTTTGAGTGATGTATCACGGAGGTCAAAACATAACAGAATTGTCAACATTCCGGTGTTTCGGATGCAGTTCGGATGGATCATAGACTATCACTTTGAATATACTACTTGATGTTAACATGCTTCTACTTCTAAGAAAACAAGAATGTGATTGCTTTATGTGCATCATTAATTTCCTTGGGTTACCAACATTTTTCATTTCATCTTACTTGATTGTTGTGAGGTAAAAATTACGTATAATTGGTTGTAACAAAATGATCTCCATAATGCGACAACCTTTTAGTTTCATTTATAGTTATCCATGCAAATGCACGGTACAACTTTTAGTAATCCTAGGTGTTCTATATACTACGAACCTCAATGGATTTTCTCGTCCTTTAAGGTTTTGCTCTATTTTTCAATATCCACTAATGTAGTGAGGAATGTTAAATATACCGGAACTTAAAATTAGTCCTATATATAGAAACTTGCACAAAGACTTTGTCTCCCTATTGAACAATGGTTACTTTTTCAGTTCTACAAATGGATGAATACAACCGAGTAACAAGCACGGGAGAGCAAGCAGCTAGGCAGCCATCACACTGCTCGCTGAAGATGTGATAAACCTACCAGGTGGTAACAAAAACCCGGAGAGTACGCCCACCAAGGACATCATAGAAGCAACTGATCCAGAGTCAAGAGAGGTAAGCAAACACAGTAATCACTGAATATTTGGGATCTTTTTGCAACAATTATGTCCACCATGCTCTGAACTTCTCTGTACCAGGGCACAAGCTCGACAATAGTAAGCAAAAAAGAGGAAAATGAGGGAGTCAGCTATTGAGTCGGCAAAGAAAAGGTATTTTCCCAAACAAAACCAAAAAATGCAAATAATTACACCAGTATAATCGACTTATGAACATTTACTTTTGGTTTAGAGAAAAAACAAACAAATAATGATCTATCCCACCCAAGAAAGGAGCACGATTTTTCCAATGTAAGTACTCCAAATTGACAAGCACAGAATAGATTACATACTTCAGTTATTTCAACGTACTGAACTCACTCTACCCTTTGTTCCTATCAAATGACAAGCTACTGTCTCTATCATCTGACCAACCTTCAAGAAATGCAATAGGACACGTATGTTGGACCCCCGGCACCATCTTTGCCATCTATTTGTTGGATATTCGTGCAACTCTTTTACAGAATAACCCTTTCACCTTACTTTGTGACTTATTTGCAGTTTTGCTTCTCAACCTCTAAGGTTTTTCAGTTTTATACATATTTTCGTTCTGATTTGTGGCCTCACATGATACACAAATAAAATATTCTTTGTTTATTTAATTAGCCAATCTAATTAAAAGTTAAAATGCATAGTTCTGTACATGTTTCTTCAAAGAATCGTAAAAATTCATATAATATTTCTCGAGGAATATTTATAAGGTTTATCAAAAATTTCATATAATTTCGAGTTCAACGAATATTCATAGATTTCACAAGAAGAAATCACAATAAATTTCGGGTTCATAGTTTAATACAAGAATAATTAACCAAAATTTCAACGCAGATTTATGTCTGTTTTACCTCAGATCACTACCCAAATCACATTTCATTTTACCTCTTCATGAACTAGTTCAAGATCCAGTACCCGATTCAATAAAATTAAAAGCTAAAATTAATATCTAGTTCTATCACAGACTCATACATGAAAATATATAGATTCATATTGAGATTCCATCAAAGAATTGAAACTACGTTGAATCTGGAAAGATTCATACAGGATATTGATATAATTTTTCCACAGAATATTCATACAATTTCTATACGTGTTTCACTACAGTTTGACAATAAATCCATACATGATTCATCATAACTTCGACGATTCATATAAAATAATACAAAGTCGAGTAGATCTATACAAAACCAAGCAGATCTATAAGAATATTTTGGTACCATTTTTTTCAATTTGCAACAGGATTCATACAAAATCAAACAGATCTATCCCAGAAAGGTGAAGAAAAAAATTCAGAAATACTTCTCGCTAAGATCCAACAGAAATGACCTCCAGATTATTTATTAGAAATAATATATAAAGCAAGAAAGAAATCAAGAAAAATTAAAAATGCCAGATCATGGACAGAGCGGTCGCACGAGGAGGGCAAGATCGGTGCCGCCATGGAGGGGACCCACTCGCGTCATCGCCCCGCTGCCTCCTCTACCTTGCTCCTGCTCCAGTGCCAACCGAGCTTGCACCCCTCCAGGCCGGCGCGCGTGGAGGCCGGCACTGGGGAGGGGAGGTAGGGGCGCAACGGTGCTGGGAGGGGTGGACAGGGGTGTGGGCGTGGTTAGGGTTAGCTGGGTCGGGGCAGGGCCGCTGGGCACGTTTTGAGAGGGGTCTTAGTGGGGAGTGGGCCGATTTTGTAAATCTGTAAGGATTAAAATGCAAAAAGGTTGATAGTTTTGACTACTGGACTTTTGCATGAATCTTGAATCAACCAAAGGCTATGATGGTGTCGGGAGCCCTATATGTGGTAAATCCTCTCTCCCAACCTTCGCCAAACAGAGAAAGCAGAGCAGAAGTATAACTGGTAAAACAAAAAGGCTGCATGGCACTTTTGATCCATCGATCCCTGTCATCAGAAACATGTAACAATATCCTAGATCTACCTATTCTACACTCAGTGTACAGTAAGATTAAGTAGCTACTTATATATGTTTGCCCACGTTGAACTTATCGCCATGATATAACTTAGCATGTAGTAGTATCAAATACCTACGTAGGAGTACCTTTCATTCAGTGTTCTACAAAAGTAACCAGGAGTACTTATCCATGTATGCTTGCTTTGAATTCATTACTACACTATAACTTATCATACTCACTAAAACATACCCCTACAATAATTCATGCATACAGATCTACCTTGCTGATGACTTCATCATGTGCAAAATCACTGTTGTGAAGTAGGCATCAAATGATCAATTACTCAACAGATGCATATCTTTTCTGATGCCAATAAAAACAGTGTGCTACATCAAGAGACGCTATATACATCAAGCCACCCGCTACTTATATTCCCAGCCTTTTCTCGCATGTACCAATTACTGAAGTCGATGACAACGTTGAAACAAATTATACAGCAAAAAATCACTACAACAGGCGCGGCAATGCCCTTCCTACTAGAATTTAGATACTATCTAATCCATTATTGATTGCTGAGAGGAAGTGATGTTCCACATTGACATGAAGTATTAGGAGCCGCGGGACCTACGAGCACTCGTTCAACAGGTTCTACAGGCACAACGGTTGCGAGCAACAGGTTCTATCGGAGGCTATCATGATCCCAATTAATTTGAGCGGAGGGCGGTAGACCTCGTGTTCTCTATTGACGGGGGATGACAGCGGAACGGTGGTGAGGTGGGGTGACCCCCACAGGAGCTCTTCGATGGCGAGCAACCAGTGAACACCAAGGCATTATGGTTGCTGGCGTCGAGGAGGAAGGAGGGGCGGAGTTCACGGCTGCGGCGACTCACCACACAACTGCAAGTTGTAGTGAGCAAGTTGTTGACATGATACTTATGAAACACCGTTCCGTAAATATTACATTCTTCAGAGTGAGTGGTATAACAGAAATGTTGCGGGTCCAATACCTCACATACTTCTTTCTATCTTATTTTTTCTATTCTTCCTCATTATCATTTTTGGTTATTCTTAGTTTATTAATTTTTTTCATTCTCTTGATGTGTTTCACCAAAAGAAATATTATTTGTAACAACTTTTGCAGTTATTCCACACTTAGTAGTATTGTAATAAAACATAAAAATATAATTAAACTAATGTTTGTGTAAATTAGGTGGCACTTGCCGTGACCTAAGTTAGCAATTTTCACAAGTTCTATCGACAGTTTCTATGCACCCCGAAACAAAATTCCTAAACTACGGAAACAAATTCCCAAAACCATGGCAACACCTTTTGCTCTTGCTATAAGTTGCTGGGAGATTTGTCCTCCTAGGGAGGTGTGCTTTCTTGGCTCATAGTTGTAGATATACCCGTTACAATAATTGCATATAACATATTTTAAAATTAAAAAAAAACTTTAGAAAGAATTCACGTTTACATCGGGACATACTACGTTCGCACATAAAAAATCATAAAAATATATATTTTTGTGGCATGTGCAAAAAGATAATAAATAAATAGTCATATTAGTGCATGAAAAAATTACGTGGGCCAAATAAAATGTACTCCGTCTTATTTATAATAAATGTCGTTGATTGAATACAACTTTCACTAGTACAAACGCGTGACTCAGAGACGTCAATTTCCCATGGGCCTCAGCCGGTTTCTCGTTCCGGCTCAAGCGCATAGTTTCTAAGAGCACAACACATGCGCCGATTTTTTTTTGCGGCTCTAAGATACGACACCTCAAATGGTGCAAAAAGGAAAACGTCTCTAACATGTACGAGATCGAGACAGCCTGTATTTCTGACCGATTGCAAGAACTTCTCAACCTCAGATGGCCTATACTAGGGACCATCTCTAATAGTCAAGCGACCTGAGTCGGATTCTAACAAAGACCATCTCCAGAACTAGTGTGTCTCGAAGCGGTTTTTAAAGTGATCGTCTCCAGTGTGTGTAAACCATTTTAAATAATAGCATGCAAATTCGAGCTCGATCATAGCTGACATGAAACATAATCATGATTCAGCATATAGGTAGACACATTAACTAAAGAACTTATAGCAGCTTGATCGCGGCAACATTAGCCAGATAGTTGGAGGAAACCATACATATTTAGCCATTACACGTTATGGCAATACATATATATAAAGTGCAGTCAATAAATCAATCAACTAGCATAATTAGTACTCTCTAACAAATCAGGATTGCATTTACAATCGGCCGTTCGGTGGAAGTTGCTGAACTAGAATATGTACCTCTTCATTATCTTTTTCATCAAAGCAAAAAAGGACAATGTTATCCTGCTTTAGGTTGAAGCTTCTCACAACCTTCTCCCATCCAGTAGTGAAGATTTGATGGCTCGGGATACGTTGAACTCGTTGTGAACCTAAGAGGAAGGTATGATGAGCACATCAGCAAGTTTCCCTCAGTTATGAAACCAAGGTTATCGAACCAGTAGGAGCAAGAAAACAACCCCAAGGTGTTGTCATCAACTTGGAATCCTGCACAACACAACCACAGAACTTTGCCCCAACTTACAGTGAGGTTGTCAATCTCACCGGTTTTGCTGAAAACAAAGGATTAAACGTATTGTGTGGAAGATAGTAATTGCTTGCAGAAAGTAAACAGTAAATAGTAACAGTAGAAGGTATATCAATGGTAAAAGAATGGACCGGGGTCCATAGTTCACTAGAGGTGATTCTCCTTAAGATAGATGACATGTTGGGTGAACAAATTACAGTGGGGCAATTGACAGACACGAGAAAGCATACATGCATATACTAATCAACTTGACTTCTGTGAGATTTGATTGGGCATTATAACATTATACATAGACCGTAATCCAACTGCATCTATGACTAATACCACCTTCAGGTTATCATCCGAACCCCCCTCCAGTATTAAGTTGCAAGCAACAGATAATTGCGTTAAGCAAAGTGTGTAAAGTAAACAATGCGATTGTCCCTTGGACAAAGGATTGCTGTTTTCTCCCTAGTAGCAACAACACATCTATTACCTTAGAGATTCCTGTCACTTCCCTAGATTACTAGAGGCATGAACCCACTATCGATCATAAATACTCCCTCTTGGAGTTGCTAGCATCTACTTGGCTAAGATAGATACTAACAACAGAAAGCATGCAAGATCACAAATAATAAAGACATGATAGAATCATTAATCAATCTGAAATAGCATCTCAATATCCATCGGATCCCCACAAACACAACCTGTAAGATTACAAATAGATGATCTTGATCATGAACGGAGCTCACATGATCTAAACATGATAGCACAAAGGAGAAAAACCAACCATCTAGCTACTACATGGACCCGTAGTCCAGAGATGAACTACTCACGCATCACACCGAAGCCAGTCATGGTGATGAAGCAGGCCTCCAGGGTGATTCTCCCCTCCGGCAGGGTGCCGGGAAGAGCTTCGGATCCCCCCGATCTGGGGATCGAGATGATGGAAACTACAGACTCTTCTGTGGGTTTCTATTTGGGTATTTGATCGGGTACTTAGGGTTTTCGTCCCGAGGGGTCTTTATAGGCGAAAGGGCAAGTTCGGTGGAGCCTCGAGGGGCCCACACCAGGTGGCGGTGCTCCTAGGGCTGGCCGCGCCACCCTAGGGTGTGGCCACCTCATGGCCCCTCTTCGTCTCCCCTCCGGAGTACGTGTTGCTTCGGGTAAAATATTGACTTTGGCTTTTATTCGGTCCAATTCCGAGAATATTTCCTTACTAGATTTTCTGAAACAAAAAACAGCAGAAAATAGGCAACTGGCACCGTGGCATGTTGTTAATAGGTGAGTTCCAGAAAATGTATAAAATACCTCAAAGTGTGGATAAAACATAAGAGAGTAGATACTAAATAAGCATGGAACATCAAAAATTATAGATACGTTTGCAACGTATCAAGATTGCATTTGACCTAGCTCCCATCTTCATCCTAACCACGTTTGGCTTTTTGCTCTTCATTTGACAAACATGGACATCAATACGTTCATCAAGACGGTTCTTTAGGTGTTTTCTTGTGAACTCAGCTCCAAATGTCTAGTTAAGTACATAGAATTAAATAGTTAGCATGCTTGTGATTACTAGAAGTATTTAAATATCACAGGGTAGCTTGTTGATAACATGATCAAGAATATATCATCTTACCAGCTTGCACTTCTTTTTCATGACAGATGAATAGGGCAGCATGTAGACGTAGTACTTAATTATTGGTGGAAATTCGGGTTCACACCAGTCTAAGAGGAAGCCTACATGAACTTCTTTCAAGTATATGTCGTTTCCAAAAAGGCTCTGCTTATTAGAATCAATTTCCCCCTTGTGTTGAGGCCCTGATGCAACAACACATAAAAATTTCAATGCGGTGGAATATTAATGTCTACCGTCTAAACGGATACAAAACAGATGACTGCAATTTTGATGTTATTTTGATACCTCTAAACTCAATCCTCTCCGTGGACTCTTCATCTGTTGACTAAAATTCAAAACCACCAAAATTAATTTAATAACTGTCATCGCTAGAGAGCGTGACTGCATCGTCACTGCAAGTTCCCATCTATTAAATAAATACAGACAGAGAGCATCTTAATACAATCAAGATGCAAGCAGACTAATGAAGTGACAATTAAAATAGACCAATGAAGTGATAATTACATCTCTATTGCTAGAAGTGACAATTAAATCTCTATTTCTGAAAGTGACAATTGCAGATTTTGAGATTTATAGAAGGGGAAAAGAGTTGGGACAAGTGCAAGCTAGCTAGGAGAGGCTCTCTCGATAGTGTCGTCGGTTCTTTGCATCTCAGTAGTGATGACCCACACGTATAGGGGGTGTATCGCAGTATTTTCGATAAGTAAGTGTGTTGAACCCAACGAGGAGCAAAAGGTGCTGGCTAGTGGTATGGATCAGGAATTCTCTGTAAATACTTAGCAAACGGATTTTTAGGGGTTTTGATAATGCAGGTAAATAAAGTACGAGTAAATAAAAGACAATAGGAATAAATGCAGCAAGTGGCCCAATCCTTTATTCAGCAAAGGACAAGACGGTTGTATTACTTAAGATGACCAAACGTTCTCAAGGACACACGGGAAGACTGTCAAGTGCTTTCGTTTCATATAGTTGATTAATCTTCTTTAGTTTGCTAAGTGTTGTGTGGGTAAACCTATGCTAATGTACCGACCTTCCTAGGACTAATACATACTTGTGATTATACCCCTTGCAAACATCCGTAAGTACAAGAAAGTAATTAAGGTAGAAACCTAACCACATCTTTAAACTCTAAGGCCCTGACGTCTTTTGTGCAATGTTTCCTAACGGGGGTTGAGGTTTCTGTCACTCCGGCAACCCCTACGATTAGTAGCCAAATACACAATGCATTCCCCTAGGCCCATATAGGTGAAGTGTCATGTAGTCGATGTTCACATAACACTACTAGAAGAAGTACACCACAACTTAAATATCAAACTATTGAATCTTTCTCAACACAATTCCACTACTAACAACATGACTTCTCCCATGTCCTCAAGAACAAAACGAACTACTCACAAGACATCATATGGATCATGATCAGAGATGGAATAATGATGTATAACAATCTGAACATAAACAATAATTCAATGGTTCCACTACATAGCATCAACTACAAAGAGTAATCAACATCGGGAAAGTTTCCCCTAAGAACTATGCAAGATTCAACCCAATTGTTACAGCAATATGGAGATGGTGATGAGGGTGCTGATGGTGATGATGGTGATGATGATGATCCTGATGAAGTCCAGCTTGATGGTACTGTTGATGGCGATGATCTCCCCTCTTCGGGAAGGAATTCCCCCGACAGAATTCTGTCTACCGGAGATTTCTTTCTCTCTCGGTGTTTTCTGCCCCGTAGAGGCGGCGAGATCTTTCTGTGGTCGCTGCCCCGGTATTAGGGTTCCATGGAGATAATATACGCCAGAGGGGAGAGCTGGAGGTGGACCAGGGCGGCCACACCACCTGTTGGCGTGGCCCAGGGTGGCCCGCACTAGGGGGTGGTGTGGGCCCCCTGTGGACCATCTCCACTCCTCCTTCTAGCAGTCTTCGTCTTCTAGAAAAATAGGATTTTCCATATATTTTCCCGGATTTTCTGATCTTCGCGAATTTTGCCTCCAAACAGCACCTTTTCTATCAGAATCCTGACTGCAGCGGTCCATGCTCCAAAAGTCATCAACCATGCAAAAACAGATGAAATTACATAAGTACCGTCTCTGAATATGAAATATATCAATGAATAACAGTAAATTATGATATAGAATAGTGATGCAAAATGGACGTATCAACTCCCCCAAGCTTAGACTTCGCTTGTCCCCAAGCGAAACTGAGCTCAATAAACATGACCTCAAGTTTATGGAGTGAAGAGTCGATAAAAGAATACGGACAAGAAGCATCACATTCATCAATACATAGATCATAATAGAAGACAACTCACAATTATATAACTCAACTTGCAATAGGTAAAGGAAACACAATAAAGATACATAAAGTAAATCATAATTGGTAATGGCAAACTTAGCTCTTGGTCGAAGAATAGTTGACAATTCGCAGGAGTTCACAAATAACTGGTTTACAAAGATAGCTTTTAAAGTAATACTCACTAAGATAAGAGCAAAGTGCAAAACAAGGAACATAAGAAACATGATTGAATAAATCATCATATGAATGAATGAAACACAACAACTCAAAATACTTGCTGAGATAGAAAGGAACAGGCTTACTGACTGAACTAAAAAGTAAAAGAAAGGCCCTTCACAGAGGGAAGCAGGGATTTCAAGTTTCATAAAGAGCTCCCAAAAATTATGATACTTAATAGATTTTAGCTCTCATTGCCCCTATCATAGGCTTCTTTAGGTGATTAAGGTTAAAGTGATCAAATATGAGGATATGCCTGACAAGTTGTAAGTTGAAAATCTCAAGTTTAGTCACCAGTAAGTTCTTGTCATAGTAAGCACATGTGTATCATGGAGAACCGCCAACGGGGTACCCCTTGCCCGATGATACGGAAGAATCCCCATATCAAAATGACAAGGCAAGCAGACAACAAGCATCTCAGCAATCTTCTTATTTACTATGAGAATATGGTGCTTTTTTCTCCCTTTCCTCTTTTCTCATCTCTTTTTTTCTTTTCTCTTTTTCTCAATCTCTATCTCTTTTTTTAAGGAAGAATGCTTCATAGATGCTCATTATGGTTATGCTGCAGGTTCCACCATGACAACATGGATTAGACCGGCGGCCCAGGCGTTTCTCTAACACACACACATAACTCCATGGACTTACAAGTTCCCCTTTCATTTCACACCGATGACATCCATAGACAAAAGAACATGATATCAACTAGGTACAAAGTACCAGTGCAATGTTGAAAGCGTTCCCCATGACAACATGGTTCTGCTAATTCACAACTCACAAAGCGCAAGCATATACGCAACATAGATGGGCACAATGGTTCAAGTTTATTGGATGCAAGAAAGTAAAGTGTGCCATCAAGTTCGTGAGAGCTTTAATCACTAATTTTCACATAACAAGTTTAATTTGGAAGGTAGATAAAAACATGAATTTACTTGGAATAACAATAGTGCTAATAGGTAGGTATGGTGGAAACAAATGGCATAGCTTTTGGTTTAAGGATTGGATGCACGAGAAGAATTCCCTCTCAGTACAAGTTTTTGGCTAGCAAGGTTGGGTAGCAAGTATAAGAGTTGAAGGAAACAAACAAACATGCACGTGATAAAAAATAACATGCAATCTTCCTTGGAAGCACAAAAGATCTTAACTAGAGAATACTAAACTCATGAGCAAATCAAGAAAGAAAGATGATGAAATTATATTTCTTTAGAGTACTTTATCTTTTCATTCAACTCTCAAAAATAGTGTTGCTACAGATCGAGCCAGGTTTGCCAAAACCAACTAAATTAACTCAATGATCCCAAAGTGATACCAATACTAACAACAAGATCAATCATATAACCATGAATTGAAAACTAATATAAGATATGCAAAAGAGTAAATGATAGAACTTCTCATTAATATTCCATAACGGCAAATCACACAAAGGGATACATATCTAATAAGAGAGGGGACACTTCCATAATGCAAACCATCCTACACGATAAATTCTCTATTCATGATATGACTCTACTAAAAAGGTAAAAATATAGAAGATAGTGATGTGACACCGCGACACTCCCCCAAGCTTGGAATAAACCAAGGGGATGCCAAACCTGATGACGAATTACTCCTTCGGTGGTGGTGGTATTCTCTCGATGAGCTCTTTGATCAGTTTCCCCAAGTCCTCAATCTCAAAGGTGAGAGTACGAATCAACTCCAAGTTGTGCTCGATGTGGTGCATGATCATGTCAGATTGTGGATCCCAACTCTTGCGATTCTGTTCCCACTCTTCCTCCTTGAAGTATTCTTTCCCTGCATGGCTAGAACGAGGCAAATCCCAATTGGAGGGTAATTTCTCCTTGGGCATATTCTGGTGTTGATGCTTATGGATAAGGGTATGGAAAGGATTCTTGGTGCGTGGAGGAAGTGACTGTGGAGCCAAACGGTGACGCGGAGTTTTCCCTCTAGTTGACATCCGTTCAGTCCTCCTAACCCTGACAGATCTTGCCAACACTCCAATGCTTGCAATGGTAGTGCCGGTGTGAGGATGTTGGCCTTCCTTTGTCTCCTCTTCACCTTCACTCTTGATCTCCTTCTCCTGCCCTGGGTCTTCTTCCTCCATAGGTTCCTTTCCCTTATCCTTGGCGGACACCATTGTGCTTCAAAACTTTCAGGAATAGTTCCTGGCAATAGATCGAAACAAAAACACGGCGAGAACACGATATACGAACCTCGGGGGATTCGGGGGATTATATATTATGAAGTTTTACAACAAAAGGAAGGTACTGGGAGAAAACGGGTCAGAGACGGAGTTCGGGGTGGCCTCACCACCTGGTGGCACGGCCAAGGGTGGGCCCACGCCATAGGGTGGTGTGAGCCACCCTGGCTCCATTTCCATCCCTCTTTCGCTTCGTAGCTTTCCTTGTTGGATAAAAACTGCAAAAATATAACTAGACATATCTTCCGCAGAACTTTTCTTACCAGAACTGTTACCTATTTGAAAACGGACTCTGTAGGTTCTGAATTTGGTCTTTAGTAGATTCTTCCGGAGTCACCACTTGAATAACATCAATAGCTTCATCTTCATACACATATTTCTTGAGTCATGAAACCTTTCACTTTCTTATTACACCATTTTCCCCACTAACCTGGAAATGTCATTCAGACAAAACTTCACATAGTTCTCATTAGCAACATTAGTATAAGTGAAGTGATAAAACATCTTAGGTATAATTTCAACTGAAATCCATCAAAGCATAATCTACTGTAGCAACTCCTTCCGAAAACCCAAAAAGAATTCAAAAAGGAAATTGATTAAAGAAGCAAATGCAAGAGTGGCAAAATCTGTCAAAACAGACCAGCAGGTAAAGATCAATTTTTTCGAAAATCTTCTGTTGCTCAAATCAAAAAGTGCAAAACTAACGAAAGTTAAATAACAACCTGGGGCAGAAGCACACAAAATTACAGCTCAATCCGGCATACAGATATATCTCACGAAATTTTACGGTGAAGCACAAAAATCTGTTTCGGGAAAGCAACTTCCCCAAATATTACTTATCTTTCATTAGAGGTTGATCTTGACACAAAAACCAAACAAAAAGGATAAGGAGAGGTTATTACCGAAGTAATAACTTCCAAGACTCAAATAAAAACAAAACAAAGTGAAAACATAAATAAATTGGGTTGTCTCCCAAAAAGCTCTTTCTTTATAGCCATTAAGATGGGCATGATAATTTTGATGATGCTCACTTAGGAGTATGAATTGAAGTGAAAGAGAGCATTAAGAAGCAAAAATACACACGTTTAAGTCTAACCCACTTCCTATGCAAGGTAATTTTGTAAACAAACAAGTTGTTAAAACCAGAAACCACTAGCATAAGAGGGCAAAAGAAGTGCAACATAAAAACTTTCAGCATAAAACGAGGAAACTTGATATTATTGAGATGCATAAGAGCACTTTTCCCTCTCTCGTAGTAACTTTCAGTATCATGCATGAACTTAACAATATAACTATCACAAGGACCATCGTAGCAGTGATCACTTATCCTAACAGAAAACACAGGAATACTAGTTCTTATAACACTACTTTGTGAAACAATATTAGGGATATCCTTACAAAGGATAGTGTGTCCCCCTTCTACATATTTAGTGACAAAGTCTTTCACATTTGCTATTATAGGTTCATCATCCATTTGTTTATCAAGTTCAACATCTTTATTGGTACTTTCATTAACCATACTAGCTATCATAGAATGCTCCTTTATCTTAACTGGGAAAGGCATTTTCTCAATGTAAGGTTCAGGTACAATGTAATTTGTAGTATAAACTTCAGTATTTCTTGCAGGTTCATGATACTTATTCCACTTTTTTTAGGCACTTCAATATAGAAAGCAAAAGCCTTAAAATAAGTTGCAATAGCTTGAGAGTCTAGACCATAAGTATTTTTAATATTTTGAAAGTCACCAGTTCCCATAAAAGATTCAATGCATTCATAATTATAATTTGTACCTAACTTTCTTCCTTTGTCATTCTTCCATGCTTCAGCATTATCTTGAATACAGTCCAGAAGATCCCATTTAGCTTCTTCTTCCATGTGAGTGAATGATCCAGCACAAGAAGCATCAAATAAATCCTTATCATGAAGAGAAAGCCTTGCATAAAAGTTATTGATAATAATATTGATGGGGAGCTCATGAATGGGACATTTGAGCATTAGTAATTTCAATCTCCCCCAAGCTTGAGCTGTACTCTATCCATCAAGAGGCCAAAAGTTGTATATTTGATTCCGATCTTTATGAATCTCACTAGGAGGATAAAACTTTGAATAAAAGAGAGGTACTATTTCCTCCCATTCAAGAGCTTGACCATTCTTCAGTAGCTTATGCCATTCCTCAGCTCTTCCTTTCAGTGATAATGAGAATAACTTCTTCTTGACTTGATCTGTAGTAATACCTGCACACTTGAACAACCCACATAATTCGTGTACAAAGAGCAAATGATCACCGGGATGGATAGTTCCATCCCCAACATAGTAGTTATCCATAGCACGATCAATAATTCTTGTAGGTATTTTAAAAGTATCATTCTCAGCAGGTGGTGGTTCATCTACTACCTTAGCAGTGGTAGTAGCATTACGAAATAAGAAACTCAGCGAATTATCCATAATGAAAATAAAGCAGCTAACCGAAGTAAACAATACTGATAGTAGAAGTTTCCTTTACCAGTTCCAGTCTCCAATAGCGCTTCACTCCCCGGCAACAGCACCAGAAAATAGTCTTGATGACCCACAAGTATAGGGGGTGTAGCGCAGTATTTTCGATAAGTAAGAGTGTCGAATCCAACGAGGAGAAGAAGGTGCTGGCTAGTGGTATGGATCAGGAATTCTCTGCAAATACTTAGCAAACGGATTTTTAGGGTTTTTTGATAATGCAGGTAAATAAAGTACGAGTAAATAAAAGACAATAGGAATAAATGCAGCAAGTGGCCCAATCCTTTATTCAGCAAAGGACAAGCCGATTGTATTACTTAAGATGACCAAACATTCTCGAGGACACATGGGAAGACTGTCAAGTGCTTTCGCTTCATATAATTGATTAATCTTCTTTGGTTTGCTAAGTGTTGTGTGGGTGAACCTGTGCTAATGTACCGACCTTCCTAGGACTAACACATACTTGTGATTATACCCCTTGCAAACATCCGAAAGTACAAGAAAGTAATTAAGGTAGAAGCCTAACCACATCTTTAAACTCTAAGACTCTAACGTCCCTTGTGCAATGGTTTCCTAACAGGGGTTCAAGTTTCTGTCACTCCGGCAACCCCTACGATTAGTAGCTAAATACACAATGCATTCCCCTAGGCCCATATAGGTGAAGTGTCATGTAGTCGACGTTCACATGACACTACTAGAAGAAGTACACCACAACTTTAATATCAAACTATTGAATCTTTCTCAACACAATTCCACTAGTAACAACATGACTTCTCCCATGTCCTCAAGAACAAAACGAACTACTCACAAGACATCATATGGATCATGATCAGAGATGGAATAATGATGTATAACAATCTGAACATAAACAATAGTTCAATGGTTCCACTTGATAGCATCAACTACAAAGAGTAATCAACACCGGGAAAGTTTCCCCTAAGAATTATGCAAGATTCAACCCAATTGTTACAGCGATATGGAGATGGTGATGCGGGTGCTGATGGTGATGATGATGATGATCCCGATGAAGTCCAGCTTGATGGTGGTGTTGATGGCGACGATCTCCCCTCTCCAACAAGGAATTCTGTCTACCGGAGAGATCTTTCTCTCTCGGTGTTTTCCGCCCCGCAGAAGCGGCATAATCTTTCTATGGTCGCTGCCCTGGTATTAGGGTTCCGTGGAGATAATATACGCCAGAGGGGAGAGTTGGAGGTGGACCAGGGCGGCCACACCACCTGGAGGCGCGACCCAGGGTGGCCTGCGCCAGGGGGTGGTGTGGGCCCCCTGTGGCCCATCTCCACTCCTCCTTCTGGCAGTCTTCGTCTTCTGGAAAAATAGGAGTTTCCATATATTTTCCCGGATTTTCTGATCTTCACGAATTTTGCCTCCAAACAACACCTTTTCCATCAGAATCCTGACTACAACGGTCCATGCTCCAAAAGTCATCAACCATGCCAAAACAGATGAAATTACATAAGTATCATCTCTTAATATGAAATATATCAATGAATAACAGTAAATTATGATATAGAATAGTGATGCAAAATGTACATATCAGGTAGCCCTTAACCTTAAATTCGAGAAGCAAAATGGCAAATTCCATGGCAAAATTCCTAAATCGAAGCTACTGATTTAGGGTTTTGGGTGTTTGGTTTTCATGCATACCTACCTGGACGATGAAGGGGTCCTTAGAGGCGAAGGAGAGCGTCTGCATCGCAGGGGACTAGAGCCGGCGATGGTGGAGGGCGGCGAAAGTGGACAGTGGTCTAGGCGGGCGGGGAAGAACAAAAGTGGCTCAGATCTGAAATATTTTTCTAAATATTTTCATGTATTTTGTGCTAGGTACTAGCCTCAGACAGTTGTAAATGAAAAATTCTCTAAGAACATCCATTCTTCGAATATTTCACATTTTGCCCCCAAGTACTTGACGACTAGTAATTTGAAAAGAGCTAATATTTGTAACTCGGATATATTCGGAACTCCGGCGTTTGATTATCCTAAAATTTGAGAACTATTCATAATTTAAAGCAAAGAAAGGTGTGTATACATGCTTGCTAGGGTGAAATTGAGTGCCTTAAGACAAAATGAGGTACATAAATTGAAGAAAAATAATTGTCGTAGTACAAACCTTGGATCTTTACCCTAAAAGGCATGACGACTAGTGTTCATGCGCTTTGCTGCAGAGAAATAAGGTGCAAGTGATTTGAATTTGACTAATTCAAATGTTTAATCACGAAGTGAGATCATTTGGTTACTTAATTATGAATTTTTCACCAATATAACCTTTTTTCATATATTCTTTGAAGGAAATCTCGTTGAGTGAATAGTCATACATCCGGATATATTCAGAACTCCGGATTTTGTTAATCCTAAATTTTGAGAGCAATAAGGTGCAACTGTTTTGTATTTGACTAATTCAAATGAGGTTCATACCATTCTGTAGAGCAATAAGATGCAACTGTTTTGAATTTGACTAATTCAAATGTTTAATGCCGATGTGAGATCATTTAGTTACTTCAATACGGATTTTCCACCAATTTAAAATCTTGTTGATGTATTCCTTGACAATTATAATATAATCGAGCACTAAAAATATTTGGTCTTGTGCATGAGTATGATAAGTAATATAATTAAAAACTAGAAATTTTAAGGAACTCCATATAAAGGAGTAAATTAATATATATATAGATGAGGTTCACGAGAGACACCATGGATATATTATCTTACATGTAACTAGGTAATAATTAACTTAAATAAAATAAAAGCAGGGGCAGCGACAGGAGGCCGAGTCATGGAGATGCCTAGCAGGGATAGGAGCAGGAGGCCGGGACATCCTACTCGAGGGGATACACGCCAGTCCTGACATATTCCCAAAGGAATTTGCCGAAGGCTGCGTGCCGCGCCAAGGTCTCGGCTGATGCCTTTGGCCTTGCCTTTTTCCAACGTCCACTACGTGCTGGATCATGATGTCATGTCCATGTCAATGGCTTTGCCATATAATGGGCAAAATAGTTTCCCCCTATGATAGAAAGGGATTTGCCCACACCATAGGCCTCAGCACATAACGGCTCTTGTTGTCCCTGGATTACTTGTTATCGTCCACTTCATTAGAATCCTCCTGTTGATTTTTAAGAACATAACTTAGAACTCATACATATGATTGAATTGTATTACAACACTTATTAAAGAGAATGCATCTCAGCAATATATAGTTTGATCAGTTCATATTCATCTAAAAAAATGACAATTGATTGGATTAGAGTATATGCAGAATAAATCTGAGGGCCTCATAAGTTTTTCTTCAGGGATGGCATAAGCAAACCAAGTACCAATTGCACAACCTATTGTTCTTGTACATTGCCCCGGGTGTCTGCCTCTCTTTTGGGGCAACTTTGAATCATTGGCCATAATAAGAAATCAAAATGTAATCTTATGAAACAATATTCAGGGATATACATATTCAAATACAAAAACCATACTTGTAATTATAAATAACAAAAAACCAGACAATCTTCAGGTACATGTAGAAACAACTTATGATCAAAACCATGCATATACATATGCATCATACGAATCATTCAAAGATCATAAATATAGTTCCATATGAGAATAAATCAAGGACCTCATAATTTTTTTGAGATGGAGTTGGCGAACCAAAGTACCAACAACACAACCTATATTGTTTGTGTACATCGCTGCCTAGGTTCACCAACCCATCCCTAAAAAAACGACACCAACAAATGTGTCACCACTGCACTCTTTTGGGGCAATTTCAATCATCGGACTCAGTGAGAAACTGAAATGTAATTCGTATACACTATGAATGCATGCAATAAAAATTCAAAGATCATAGTTCTATGAATGTAGAATAAATCTGGGGGCCACATAAGTTTCTTCAGAGATGGCGTTAGTGAACCAAGAACCAATTGTACAACCTATTGTTCTTGTACATTGCCCCGGGTTCACTTACTCATCCCTGAAAAAATCTGACACCAATGTGTCTGCCTCTCTTTTGGGGAAAATTTGAATCATTGGCCACAATAAGAAATTAAATGTAACAAAAACAATCCTAAATATTGTAATTATAAATAAAAAACCAAACAATCTTCAGGTACATGTAGAAATGTCAACACCCGGATTTTTAATCCCAGATGCCTGTTATGCCATACATCGCAATCCTAGGATTACCATTTTTGCGAGACATAACAAATTGGATATCACAGTACATCATCCATTACAAACCATAAATAAGGTCTTACACAAATAAGGATCTCATGATCTAGTCTTAGTACAATCAAGAAATGGAATAAATATTAAGCGTAGCGGTGGGGTCCATCTTCAGGGGCACAGGCAATGCTGACAAAGACAGATAGTCCTAGTTATCATAGCCGTCCTGCTGGTCGTCATCTTGGTAGTCTCCTTCATAGTCTGGCCATAGGAATAGCCAGGGACAAAAGCCATGAGTACTCTTTAAGTACTCGCAAACTACCACTAACAAGTAGGATATTACTAAAGTAAATCTAACTCTAAGCTAACTATAAAGTTAAGTTTGAAACCTAACCTGAGTTCAGAAACAAAGAAAGATAAAATAAAGTTCTGGAATCAAGTTTTATAGTCACAACTCTGTTGTGTTCAAGTCAAGATTCAACATTCATTTCATAAGTCATTTTGAAAAACATTTGACAACGAAACAGTATGGCCACTCCAATTGTCCATAACCACGGACGCGGCTATTCGAATAGTTTGACACTCTGCAGAGGTGGTACACTTTCAGCACAAGATTCGATACATCTGTCAGGGGTAACCCTGAATCATCATACTTAGTATGCAGATAATCAAACATAACCTTTCCTTTACACACCCTAGTATAAGCACCTCTCCTATGAGTATGGCCTCCCAACCATGACCATCTGTCATCTTGGGCACTGCATAGGTGGACAACATTGAGAGGTAGCCTCATCTCAAACCTCTCCCGCGAGGGAACTAATACTAATGCATATAATTTCTAGCTAAGCCTTATCCAATTCAGGTATTGTGGTTGTACGGTAAAATTGGAATGGTATCGCATCCGAATCCAACCATCAGTTTTGTAAAAGGGTTAAGGCTCATGCCTCAACATTTTCATCATCATAACCCATTTGTGTTTCTCAACACATGTCAAAACATCTCAATAGAATGACTCATCATTCCAAGGTTTTCAGAACTCATTTCACCAAGTGTTCCCATCTAAAGTGAATCAAGTTTTGATTTAGCTATAAACTACTAGGTTAAGAGTATTCACTAAGGTGGGATGCTAATCTCAATCTCATGTCATAGAATGACATCTAAGGTTATCTAGATAGGTAAAGTTTTATACTCTTTATGCTACCTTCAAAACAAGTAAAGGACTTTAATAAAGTAAAAAGCTCGGAAATAAAACTTGGGGTAGGTAATAGTCAAAGTGGTATAACCAAGCATGCCTAATGCATCTTGCTCAGGTTATCTAACTTAATTCTAGCTTGCTAAGTATTATACTTGCAAGGGTTAGCTTGCTCAGTTTACTTGAAGTGCTAGGCTTGCCTTGGTTAGTGCAGTGGTTGAAGTTTTCCTCCTCCTCCTTTTGGTAGAACTCCTCCTCCTCGAAAGCTTGGTCGGTACTATCGTCTATAAACATACGGAGTACACAATCAACAAACAATACTTAACTAGTATACTTAGCACTCTAAGGCCCACCTTTGATGATCTATTATCATCACAAGCATCATAAGATTTTATTAACTAGTTTTATTCCTTTTATTTAAGAAAAGTAATTTCTACTCATTGAAAATAACTAAGATTTAATATTCACCACTTAAAATATGGGATTATGTGGACACATGTCCTCACCACATATTCTAACATGTGGGAATGTGATTTAAGGGTTGGATCACATTTACTTAAGTTTAAGTTTATTATTTAATGATTTAAAGTGACTAGAAATGCCTATATAGCATTATTTTGGTACTAGTCCAAAGTCACTGCATGTAAACCTTAATATTATTACGTATTCTGATAGGTATGGGTAATTGTGATTTTTGAGAGTTGGAATAAACTCAAAAGCTATCATGATTGATTTTAGAAAAATGTTTGAATGTGCAAAAGCTTCTGTCTTGTTATTTTTACTAGGAGAGATGTCTAACTCTAAATGAATTAAATCCAATGGGTATAGATAGATCTTTTCAGTAGATTTCTAAAAAAAATTCAATCACTCAATTTGGTTTAGTAGATCATCTTGAATTGATTTTTAAACTAAGGGACAGAAGTGAGTTCAAACTAAAATAGAAAAATCTATATTTGAATTCACAGGCTAGCGCGAGAAAGAAAATGCGCCGGCCCAGTGGTGCTCCTTGGTGCGAATGACAACTAACAGGGGGGTCCCACAGGTCAGTGAAACGTCAAACGCGAAGCGGTATAGGGCAACATGGACCATGCGATTAAAAGGAAGATCTACGGCTGAGGAGCGTCGTCCCCGACGAACAGGTTGCCGGCGAGAGCTAACCCTAGTGGCTCGGTGGGGGTACGATGAGGGCATTCTAGGGCTCCAGCTACTGCGGTGAGGCGGGCAAACGAACTGGTCGAAGACTGATGTCTACGCACTTCTATTCTTGTCGACAGTTGTTGGGCCTCGAAGTGCAGAGGTTTGTAGAACAACAACAAGTTTTCCCTTAAGTGGATTACCCAAGGTTTATCGAACTCAGGGAGGAAGTGGTCAAAGGTATTCCCTCTCAAGCAATCCTGCAATCAAGATACACGAAGTCTCTTGTGTCCCCAACACACCCAATACACTTGTCAGTTGTATAGGTGCACTAGTTCGGCGAAGAGATAGTGAAATACAAGTGGTATGGATAATTATAAGTGATAACGGTGATAGACAATAGATTGATGGCGTGGAAAAGACTAAAGGCAAACTGAAATAAAGATGGAAGCAAGCAAACATGTAATAGATCTAATTGGAAACGGTGTATCAATGCTTAGAAACAAGGCCTAGGGATCATACTTTCACTAGTGAATACTCTCATATAAATATCTTATCTTTATGATACTACTCTTAACTACTCTCCGGTTGGACACTCTAATCAACGGTAGGGCTATAACAACACACCTCAAAGTTTATCTTTCCCATCTAGAAAACCCCACACTGTCACCTTGAGTACTAGATGAATCCAACAAACACCACAATTTCATAAAGACATCCAACTCCAAATATAACTCGTAACAAGTATTTGTAATCTCTAGCCTAAGTGCCACCATGGTGTGCACGCTGTCACTTTCACACACATGGGGAGAGCATAGATCTATTAAAGCACTTGAGTAGCAAGGTAGATCTATTGATTACAAGCTCATGATCACAATATGACCATGCATAGAGAGAGAGAGATGAACACATAGCTACCGGTAGAACCCTTAGCCTCGAGAGAGAACTACTCCCTCCTCATCATGGGAATCAGCAATGGTGATGGAGATGGCGGTGAAGATGGATGGAGATGGCTCCGGGGGGACTTCCCTGTCCCGGCAGGGTGCCGGAATAGAGACTTTCTGTCCCCCGAATCTCCCCTTCGGTGGCGGCGGCGCTGCGGAACTTTTCGTGGCTAGAGGCTTGATTATTTAGGGTTTATGCATCGGGAGGCTTCTTATAGGCAAAGAGGCAAGGTCGGTGGGCGGCCAGGGGCCCAGACCATGCCCTGGCGCGGACTGGGGGGACTCACGCCATGGGGTGGTGTTGACACCCTATGGCCCCTCTCCGACTCTCCTTCTGGCTCCGTGAGTCTTCCGGGAGAATATCAAATTTGGCTTTTGTCTGGTCCAATTCCAAGAATATTGATTT
Source organism: Avena eriantha (assembly GCA_910589775.1). Lineage (NCBI taxonomy): Eukaryota > Viridiplantae > Streptophyta > Magnoliopsida > Poales > Poaceae > Avena > Avena eriantha. The sequence goes on along the minus strand of OU342743.1, from coordinate 126,924,349 downwards.
TATGACTCTCCTAGAACCAAAAATAGCAGAAAACATGCAACTGGCACTGTGGCACTTGTTAATAGGTTAGTCCAAGAAATCATATGAAAAGTACTCCAAAGTATGGACAAAACACAAGAAAGTAGATAAAACCAAGCATGGAACATCAAAAATTATAGATACATTTGCAATGTATCAACATCCCCAATCTTAACTCCTGCTCGTCCTCGAGTAGGTAAGTGATAAAAAGAAAGAATAATTTTTGAGGTGACATGTAACATCATAAACTTGATCAAAGTATTTGTAAAACATTGAAAGCTGGGATCATAGTACTTTAATCATAACATGAAAGACAAAGTTCTAGCAATAAGACAAAGAAACTATGTTGCAACATGAAAAGGCACAAAGAAAAGATTCATAAATAACAATGCTTTGCAAGACGTTTCTTTGTTTCACATAAAGAAAACATAGCATAATACTATTCAGCTTGTCCCTCATAGAGTAGCAAAACGTAAATGCATAGGACACCTTCAAAGTTCATAAGTGTGACTAGATACAAATAGTTTAGAACAAGCAATATCAAGTTATGCATCAATCAACAAGTCTTGGGACAATGCACATAGAACTAAGAATGGCCACTATGCTCTCAAAGTAGGTGCATAAAGATAGAAAGTGGAGACTCAACATAAAAGTGGAAGAAAGGCCTTCATAAAAGGAAGTAGGGATTCAAGTCTCATAAAGAGCTTCCATAAATTATGGTACTTACTAGCTTTCAGCTCTCATTGCCCCTATCATAAGCATCTTGAAGGTGATTAAGCTTAAAGTGACACAACTAAGAGGATATGCTTGACAAGTTATAAACCAAAATCTCATGCCCTTACTTACGAAGACCGAACCTCATGCTACTCAACTTTAGTCACAAGTAAGCTCTTGTCATTGTAAGTACATGTGTATCATAAAGAACCGCCAACGGGGTACCCCTTGCACATGATACAGGAGCTATCCCATAATCAAAATGACAAGGCAAGCAGACAATGGGCATCTCATCGATCTTTTTATTTTCTATTTACATAGGTTTTTATTGAGGATGCTTCATAGAGTGATCATTATGGTTATGCTGCAAGTTTCCACCATGATTAGGCATGGCTTAGGCTAGCGGCCCAGGCATTTCTCTAACACACATACAAACTCCATGATCTTACAAGTTCCACTTTTATTTCACACCGCCGGGATCCATAAGCAAAAGAACATGATATCAACGGGGTACAAAGTACAAGTGCAATGTTGAAAGCGTTCCCCATGATACATGGTTCTGCTAATTTAAACTTATAAAGCGCAAGCATATATGCAACAAAGAAGGACCCAGTGGTTCAAGTTTATTAGAGGCAAGAAAAGTAAAGTGTGCCATCAAGTTCGTGAGAGCTTTAATCACTAGTTTTCTCATAACAAGTTTAATTTGGAAGGTAAAAAAAGCATGAATATACTTGGAATAGCATAAGCTAGTAGGTAGGTATGGTGGACTTTTTGGAATAACTTGGTTTAGGGAGTTTGATGCATGAGTGGAACTCATACTTGGTTGTGGAGGCTAGCAAAAGACTAGGAGCGAGAAACTAAGAGAGCAATAATGGCCATAATCATGCAGAGCGACAAAACATCATTGATCAAAGCATAAAGTGATACTACAAGTTGAAAACTAAAGGATCATAAAGGCTTTGGTGACTTGGTATAGTCATAACATGGTGTGAGCATGCGCCAAGTCAACCCAAATGAAGCATCAAAGGAGAATACCACTATACTATGCTTTAATATGCTAAAACAACGCATGATTCATCCAAGGCACATTAAGCAATCTCAATTGGTTATAACAACTCATGCTACAACAAATAATACTAAGCATAAAGCCAAAACAATATCAAGCATGGCATGACAAAGCATAGGCCATAGTCAAAAACGAGCTCTTTTTACCACATAAGTATGAACTTTACTACTTTTTTCCAATCCAAACCAAACTATTTGTAAACCAATGTATGAAAGAGGGGGTCCAACCAATTTATTCAGAAAAAAAAGCAAACGAAAAACCAAAACGAATATGAAAAATAAGACGCTCCAAGAACAACACAACTGTGCATGAAACAATAAAAATGAAGCGTTTGGAAGAAACCTGGGATTTTTATTGATGAAGAAGGGGATGCCTTGGGCTTACCCAAACTTTGATGCATGTAATTCTTGGATATTTCTTGGGGTGGGACGCGTGGCATCCCCAAGCTTGAGCTTTAGTCCATCCTTCATCTCATTACTTATTCCTTCCATACATCTGGAATTTTTCCTTCATACAAAACTTCACACAATCTTTATTAGCAACATTAGTGCACTCAAGATAATAAGTATTTAGGTTCAGTTCTAACACCAATAAAACTTCCATTAAAACACTAGCTACTGTAGCACTTCTCTCAAAAAGCTCAATTCCCCACAAAAACTCAAAAAGGAACCAACAAGAAGCAAATGCAAATAATGGCAGAAATCTGTCAAAACAGACCAGCAGGTAAAGACGAATTTTTTCGAAGACCTTTTGTTGCTCAAATAAAAAAGTGTTGAACTAACGAAAGTTAGATAACAACCGGGGGCAGTAGCAAAAAAATTCACACCTCAAAAGGACGTACATAGATTCTACACGAATTTTTACGATGAAGCACAGAAATCTGTTCGGGACAGCAACTTTCCCAATCATTACTTCTCTCTCATTAGAGGTTACTCTTGGCACAAAAAGCAAATAAAAAGGATACGGAGCGGTTATTACTGAGGTAATAACTTCCAAGACTCATCTAAAACTTTTGGGTTATCTCCCAATAAGTACTTTTTTTAACGCCTTTAAGTTAGGCATGATAGTTTGAGAAGATGCTCACATAAGAAATATGAATTGAAGTAAAAGAGAGCATCAAGAAGCAAATTCAAAGCAAATTTAAGTCTAACCCACTTCCTATGCATAGGAATCTTGTAAAGAAACAAGTCATGAAAACACAAATCAACAAGCATAGGAAAGCAAAACAAGTGCAACTTCAAGACGTTCAACATAAAGATGGGAAACTTAATATTGTTGAGATACATAAAACCATGTTTCCATCTCTCATAATAACTTTCAGTAGCATCATGAATAAAATTAACAATATAACTATCACATAAAACATTATTATCATGATCCACATGCATAAAATAATTATTACTCTCCCTATAAGCATAGTCATTCTTATTAATTGTATCGGGAGAAAATTCAACAAAATAGCTATCATTATTATTCTCATCACCATAATCATCAAATATAGGAGGCATATTGCAATCATAATTAATTTTCTTCTCAATAGTAGGTGGACTGAAAATATCATATTTATCATTGTAATCATCATATATTGGAGGTTTGGTATCATCATAAGCAATAGAATAGCTATCTTCCAAAGCTAGGGAACTAAAAAGATCATTTTCATAAAAACTAGCTTCCCCAAGCTTAGACTTTTCCATAGCATTAGCAATAATGGTGTCCAAAAAATTTATACTAACAACATTGTTATTAGCATGCAAATAAAGTTACATAGGTTTTTTAATTTTCTCTTCAAACACTTCATGTCCTAACTGAAGATAAATACTATAAAGCTCTCTAATTTTGTTGTTGTTTTCCATTAAGACTAACTACTGAAAACAAGAAACAAAAAAACAAAATTGCAGAATCTAAAGGAAATAACTTCGAGCACTCACACTAGAGGATGCGAGTACCTTTTACCTTACCACCCCGGCAACGGCGCCAGAAAATAGGCGTTTGCCGTGGGAGGTTCTTCTTCTTTAATCCCCCAGTGTGAATACCTTTTACCTTACCTCCCCGGCAATGGCGCCAGAAAATAGGCGTTTGCCGTGGGAGATTCTTCTTCTTTAATCCTCCGGTGTGAATACCTTTTACCTTACCTCCCCGGCAACGGCGCCAGAAAATAGGCGTTTCCCGTGGGAGGTTCTTCTTCTTTAATCCTCCGGTGTGAATACCTTTCACCTTTCCTCCCCAACAACGGCGCCAAGAAATAGCTTGATGTCTACGCACTTCTATTCTTGTAGACAGTTGTTGGGCGTCCAAGTGCAGAGGTTTGTAGAACAGCAGCAAGTTTTCCCTTAAGTGGATTACCCAAGGTTTATCGAACTCAGGGAGGAAGTGGTCAAAGGTATTCCCTCTCAAGCAACCCTGCAATCAAGATACATGAAGTCTCTTGTGTCCCCAACACACCCAATACACTTGTCAGGTGTATATGTGCACTAGTTTGGCGAAGAGATAGTGAAATACAAGTGGTGTGGATAATTATAAGTGGTAACGGTGATAGAAAATAGATTGATGGCGTGGAAAAGACTAAAGGCAAACTGAAATAAAGATGGAAGCAAGCAAACATGTAATAGATCTAATTGCAAATGGTGTATCAATGCTTAGAAACAAGGCCTAGGGATCATACTTTCACTATTGAACACTCTCATATAAATATCTTCTGTTTATGATACTACGCTTACCTACTCTCCGGTTGGACACTCTAATCAACGGTATGGCTATAACAACACACCTCAAAGTTCATCTTTCCCATCTAGAAAACCCCACACTGTCACCTTGAGTACTAGATGAGTCCAAAAAACACCACAATTTCATAAAGACATCCAACTCCAAATATAACTCGTAACAACTATTTGTAATCTCTAGCCTAAGTGCCACCATGGTGTGCACGCACGTGGGGAGAGCAGAGATCTGTTAAAGCACTTGAGTAGCAAGGTAGATCTATAGATTACAATCTCATGATCACAATATGACAATGCATAGAGAGATAAACACATAGCTACCGGTAGAACCCTTAGCCTCGAGAGAGAACTACTCCCTCCTCATCATGGGAATCAGCAATGGTCATGGAGATGGCGGTGAAGATCGATGGAGATGGCTCCGGGGGCACTTCCCCGTCCCGGCAGGGTGCCGGAACAGAGACTTTCTGTCCCCTGAATCTCCCCGTCGGTGGCGGCAGCGCTGTGGAACTTTTCGTGGCTAGAGGCTTGATTATATAGGGTTTATGCATCGGGAGGCTTCTTATAGGCGAAGAGGCAAGGTCGGTGGGCGTCCAGGGGCCCACACCATGCCCTGGCGCGGCCTGGGGGGACCCACGCCATGGGGTGGTGTGGCCACCCTGTAGCCCCTCTCCGACTCTCCTTCTAGATCCGTGAGTCTTCCGGGAAAATTTCAACTTTGGCTTTTGTCCGGTCCAATTCCGAGAATATTGATTTTCTGACTTTCCTGGAACCAAAAACAGCAGAAAACAGGCAACTGGCACAATGGCACTTGTTAATAGGTTAGTCCAAGAAATCATATGAAAAGTACTCCAAAGTATGGACAAAACAAAAGAAAGTAGATAAAACCAAGCATTGAACATCAAAAATTATAGATACATTTGCAATGTATCAACGATGGCGAGCTCAGGCGAGGTCGCAGCAGCTCATGGGGTGGACAAAATCGACGGCACCTTCTCCTCCTCTGTAGTAGGCTCCTCCGGCGCAATTCCGGCGAACTATGGCTCGGGCGGCTCCGGCGAGAGGTGGGAAGGATCAGTGAGGAGAGGGGAGTGGAGTGGTGTGAGTCGTTGGTGCTGGGGAGGGCTCCTTTTATAGGGCGACGAGGGGACCGAATGGCACGACGGTGAGCTCGTCGGTGACGTTGGTACAGGAGGCTAAAGTCATGGGCGGCGTAGGCGGGCGGTGGCCTGCCTCATGGCGATGCTCTACGGCGTTAATGCGCTGCTAGGGGCGGTGGCGTTTGGTCGGGAGTGTCCCGCGCTCTAGGAGATAGAGGCAGTGCTCGATGCGGCGCACAGTGACTGTGGGTCGCGCGGCGGCGCACGGCCATGTCTGGCAGGTGCTGGGGTCGAGGCAGAGCGGCGTGCGGGATTTTGTGTCCAGTGGTGGTCTGCTGCGTGCTGGCGACGATCGCGCTCTAGCACGCGCTGAGCACGGCATAGAGAGAATGGGTGGCGGTGCTGGGGTGTGGTCCAGGGCCTGGCTGGGCTTGGGGAAAGGGAAAAGAGGTGCGGTAGGGTTAGGCGGAGCTAGTGGTGGTGCTGGAACGACGCGACATGGTATGTGGCGCATTTTCCTCTTCTGGCCGGCGGTGACCAAAAAGGGGCGACGCTCCACTGCTGCTGCCACTTAGCGATAGGCCGGTGATTACTTAGTTGGACTCAGGGGGGACAAGGGTGATCAATGCGGTTCTAATTTCTCGACAAGATTTGATCAAAACAGTATAAGTTAGGCTCAGTTTGATTCTGCCTGCAAGGTGTTCGACACAATGGCCGCATGAAAATTTTATTTGAATTTTGGGCTGAATTTTGGTGGATTGGTTGATCACATGCTTGAGCTTCTAGGTGTGCTTGGGTTTTGAGAATGGAAGTCATTTGAGTGGTTTTTGAATAAGTGTGATCTTGATACCTACACTAGATTCAATTTTCAAATGCCATTTAATATTTGTGTTTGCAAGTTTTTGGTAAATCACCAAGTGGGCCTTGGTACATCACTACTTGAACTAGCACGGGGTGCAAAGATCCATATTTGTTTCTGTTAAGAATTGAGTTCTAGGAATAGCTAGAGTAGGCATGGTAGTTAAAATGGCACAAATGACCATTTGGTTATTTTATTCATTTTGATTTGTTTTTCTTTGGGATTTGTCTGGGAATGATCTAGATGATGTTTATTTCACCTAAGAATCATTTTACAAGCAATGGATTACTTAATCATGGAAATTCAAAACAACTCCTATTTAAATGCACACACATATGAATGCTTCAATATTTTTAAATGGAAAAGTTTTTGTTAACTCTAAATTTGATGATTTGGATCTTGATCACTTGGATTAAAGTTTTGGGATGTTAGAAACCTCCCCCCTAAACAAAATCTCGTCCCAAGATTTACGAAAGAAAACTAGGAACTAAAGAGATCTGGGAACTCTGTCCTAATGTAATCTTCTCGCTCCCAGGTGGCTTCTTCTTCGGTATGGTTGCTCCCTTGAATCTTGAGAAACTTGATACTCCTGTTTCTGGTGGTTCTGTAGGCTTCCTCTAAGATACAGATGGGTACTTCATGATACGTCAGGTCATTGTTGACCTCGATGGCTCGGTGATCGATATTCTTGAATACTTCGGTCTTCTCCGGAACTTCTAGGCATTTGCGAAGTAACGAGATATGGAACACATTGTGGATGGCTGACATCTCCTCTAGTAGTTCTAGTTCGTACGATACTTCTCCTCGATGGTTCAGAATCTTGAAAGGCCCGATATATCTAGGGGCTAACTTTCCTTTTAGACTAAAGCGTTGCGTTCCCTTCAATGGCGACACCTTGAGATATACAAAATCTCTGACGTTGAAAGTCAGATCTCTCCTTTTCTTGTCAGCATAACTCTTCTGTCTGGACTAGGTGGTCTTGAGGTGCTCATGGACTTTGTGACCTTCTCTTCGGCTTCTCAGAGGATGTCGGGTCCGAAAATCTGACTCTCTCCAACTTGCGACCAAATCAAGGGGGTGCGACACTTTCTTCCATATAGGAACTCAAATGGTGCCATTTGCAGACTAGCTTGATAACTGTTGTTATATGAGAATTCTGCAAAAGGCTGGCAGTCTTCCCATTTTGATCCGTACTCCAAAACACCTGCTCTCAACATATCCTCTAGGATTTGGTTGACTCTTTCAGTCTGTCCATTAGTTTCCGGGTGATAAGCGGTGCTGAAGTTCAACTTGGTTCCCAATCCTTCCTGGACTTTCTGTCAAAATCTCGAGGTAAATTGGGTTCCTTGATCTGATACTATAGTCTTGGGGATTCCATGCAGACTAACAATTCTAGCAATGTACAACTCTGCTAACTTCGAACTCTGGTAGGTGCTCTTGACAGGTATAAAGTGGGCTACCTTGGACAGTCTATCAATGATGACCCAGATCGAGTCATTTCCCCTACTAGAAGTAGGCAAACCGGTGATAAAGTCCATTCCGATGGAATCCCATTTCCATTACGGAATCTGCAAAGGTTGCAATAGTCCTGCGGGTCTCGGATGCTCTTCTTTGACTCTTTGACAGATGTCACACTTGGCGATGTAGTTTCTGATTTCTCTCTTCATCTTGTGCCACCAAAATTTCTCTTTCAAATCCTGATACATCTTCGTTCCTCCAGGGTGGATAGAATAAAGAGTATCATGAGCTTCCTGCATGATAACTTGCTTTAGCTCCGAATCTGCTAGCACACAGATACAGCCTTTGTACAACAGAACTCCTTCTTTGTCTTTAGTGAATCCAGGTACCTTTCCTGTACCAATACGATGTTTGATTCCGTTGATACTTTCATTTCCCTTCTAGGCTTCCTTGATTTGGCTGATTAATGTGGGTTGAAGTTCAATGCTAGCTAAGAATCCTCTGCTAACCAGCTCAGTCCTAAACGGCTCCAACTCCTCATACAAACTTGGCTGCTTCTCCTTGATCATGGTGTTTAGCCTACACAGCAATCTGCTAAGAGCATCTGCTACCACATTGGCTTTGCCGGGGTGATAGTGGATGTCAAGGTCATAATCCTTGATTAACTCTATCCATCTCCTTTGACTCATATTCAGCTCCTTCTGAGTGAAAATATACTTCAATCTCTTGTGATCTGAGTAAATCTCACAACGATTACCCATCAGATAGTGACGCCATGTCTTCAATGCCAAAACTATGGCTTCTAACTCAAGATCATGGGTTGGATAGTTCTGCTCATGCTGCTTCAGTTGTCGAGACAAATAAGCGATGACTTTGCCTTCTTGCATCAGTACACATCCGAGACCAATCTTGGATGCATCACAATACACATCAAATGGCTTCTTGATATCTGGCATGATCAATACTGGGGCTGATATCAATCTCTTCTTCAGCTCTTGGAAACTGGCTTCACATTTGTCAGTCCATTCAAACTTCTTGTCCTTCTTCAACAATTGGGTCATGGGCCTGGCGATGCTCGAGAATCCTTCTACGAACTTGCGGTAGTATCTCGCTAATCTGAGAAATGCTCGGACTTGGGTTTGAGTGGTGTGGGCTTCCCATTCTTCAACATCTTTGATTTTGGCGGGATCAACAGAGACTCCTCCGGTAGACACAATATGTCCTAAGAATCCTACTTCTTTTAGCCAAAACTCACACTTGCTGAACTTACAACCGATGCTCTCTAAGGGTTTCAAGGATGATTCTCAGATGTTTCTCATGCTCTTCTTCTAACTTGGAGTAGATAAGGATATCATCGATAAACACAACGACAAACTTATCCAGGAAATTCATAAAGATCTTATTCATGAGATTCATGAAATAAGCAGGGGCATTGGTTAATCCAAAAGACATAACCGTATTCTTGTATAAACCATATCAGGTAGTAAAGGTGGTCTTCAGAATATCCGTTGCACGAATCTTAAGTTGGTGATAACCAGTCCTAAGATCAATCTTTGAGAATACCTGGGCACCGGTCAACTGGTCAAATAGATCCTCTATCTTCGGCAAAGGGTACTTGTTTTTGATTGTGACGTCATTCAACTTTCTGTAATCTGTGCACAGACGGTTGCCTCCATCTTTCTTGTTAACGAATAACACTAGTGATCTCCATGGTGAAGCGCTTGGTTGAATCAAGCCTGTTGCTAACATGGCATCCAACTGCTTCTTCAGCTCCACTAACTCTGAGGGGTTCATGATATAGGGTCTCTGGGCTATGGGTCCGGTTCCGGGGATTAGTTCGATAATGAACTCAATATCCCTATCCAGGGGCATACCTGGCAATTCATCTGGGAATACATTGGGGTATTCGCAGACTACTCTGACTTGGTCAATGGTGGGCAGGGCTAAACTCTTGTTGCACTTGGATGGGGTAAGGTTTCAGATATATGCTCTACTATGACTCCAGAGCTACTGGTCATGGTGATGGCTTGCTTAGCACAGTCTATTAGTCCTTTATGCCTTGACATCAAGTCCATACCTAGTACTACTTCCAATCCTTTGGTTCCGAGTACAATTAGGTTGGCATAAAAATCTATCCCATGTATTCTGATAGGCACAACTTTGCAAATTTTTCTCGCTTTTGTAGTTGAACCAGGGATTCGAACTATCATGACATGCTTCAAGTTGGTTGGGTGAATCTTACTAGTGCATGCAAATTCTTCGATGACAAATGAATGCGATGCTCCAGAATCAAATAATACTCTTGCTAAAACTGAGTTGACAGAAAACGTACCCAGCACTACATTTGGCGCTTCTTGGGCTTCTTCGGCGTTCATGTGGAAGAGACAACCATTGCGGTTGTGAGGGTTCCCTGGGGCAAATCTTCTTCCTGGTTGAACACGACGCTGCTGTTGAGCTGGGGCATTCACATTGGCAGTGGCGGCAACCTTCTTGGGAGACTCATTGGAATAGTGACCCTTCACTCCACACTCGAAACAAGTGATCTGGGACTTGTCTTTTGCTGCGACGGGCACAACATTGCTGCCAGTTCTGGTGCAGTGTTGTTGTTGTTGTTTTTGCTCTTGGGAGGGGCACGGTTGAAATTGCTGGTGTTACCGGAGTTGTTGTTGTTTCCTCCGGACTTCACATTGCCTCTGCTACGGTTGGGGTAGCTTGGGCGAGACATTGGGGGTCGGTTGTTCCTTAGTGCATATCCTGGTGAGGGGTTGGGATGGTACTTCTGGTGACTGTTGGATCCAGATTGCTGCATCATACGACGCTTGCGGTTGTCGTTTGCCTGGTTAATCTTCCCTTCCATCTGAATTGCAGACTCGACTAGTTCTTCGAGATCCTAGAAACGGATGTTGACGAGGACAGTTTGCATCTCATCATGCAGTCCGTTCAAGAATCTCTCCTTCTTCTTTGCTTCCGTGTTGATCTCATCAGGCGCATACCTTGCAAGGGACAGGAATCTGTCACGGTATTCCACTACAGTCATTCTGCCTTGCTTCAAGTCGCGGAATTCATCCCTCATTATGGTGACTAGACCCTGCGACACGTGGGTGCGGCTGAACTTGATTTTGAAGGCTTCCCATGTCATCACTTGACCATGGTTCATGTTGCGGATACTGTTCCACCATGCTTTTGCATCTCCTGCCAGATAGTGGGTGGCAAAAAGAACCTTCTCGTTTTCATCCACTCCTGCTACTTCTAGGTTGTTCTCCATTGTCTGCAACTAGACATCAGCATCTAGTGGGTTCTCTGAAGTACTAAAGATTGGGGGATTTGTATTCTAGAAGTTTTTGAGTTTGGATCCATGATAATCTTGATTTCGATGCCCTTGGTTATTTTGGGCTATCTGGGCGATCTGCTGCAGTGTTGCTAAGTTGGCTTGGTGTTCTGCCCTGCTTGCTTCACGGTCTGCGACTAACATCTGCATGATCTGCAGCATTGGGTCTTGCGCATGAGCTGCTCCCTCCGGGGTCTCCACGAGTCATCTGAAGATTGAGATAGATAAAGAGGGTAAGAGGAAAAGTTCTAAGATTCAGGGTTTTGATTTTTAAAGCTAAAACTTTGAGTTTGACTCAGGTTTTGCTAGTAACTCCATTTCATTCATTCAAACAAAGCACACGATACAAACACACGCACACCACAACATACAAGGAAAATAGATGGTTTTAAGAACCATTCTGCAAGCTATGATACAATGGGACCGATACATCTCATGCTACGACAGTGACCTAGTGCATCTACTCATCTTCGATGAAGTCGGAGTCCTCATCGTCGGTGTAGAAGTCCACGGCATCCTCCTCCAGAAAGTCATCGTCATTGCTGAGGTAAGAATCCATGTCTCCCTAGATGTCTTCGCCCTCCTCTTCCTCCTCCTTTGTTGCAAGCTGAGCTTCTTCCTCCTTAACGGTCTTCTCGAGGTCGACCACCTTCTTACGAAGACGGGCGATGGTGCGATCCTTCTTCTCGTGCTGGAGGCAAAGAGACTGACGGTCCTTGACAAGCAGTGAGAAAGTCTGGGCCTTCTGGGCGGCAATGGCATGGTTGTGGTTGGCGAACTCCCTAGCATTGTCCAATTCCATCTGACGGTCGTACAGCAGGAAGTCAAGGTTCTCCACTTGATGCTTTAACTCCGGGTGACTTGGCATCTCCATCGGCATTCCCATGAAGTCACGTCTTGCATAGTGAGCAAAATGGGTTCCTTGGATCTGGTTGACACTGAGGGCACATAGACGTGCGAGAGCTTCATGCATTGCCCTGGCTAATCCATCTAGCCAGTTGTTTTCCCTTACGGAGAACTGGATTCTCCCAGTCGTTGGTGCTTCTATGCTTCCTCGAAGATCAGCGATGACTAGCCATTGTAAATCTCCTCCTGTGGGTCCAGGAAGTTGAGCTCCCAAAAACTCTGGATGTGGGCGTCCCAATAACTCAGACAGTGAATCTAGATCCCTCTCGAAGAACAGTTGGCCTCTTTTGCCCAACTGGTAGAACTTGCTGAACTGAGTCTCCATCTACAAGAATTTAGGATGAGGAAGTTAGTGAGGTGATCAAGTGTGTCAAATTTTAAGTAGTAATGTAAGGATTGGAGGAACATGAATTTTTGAGAAAGAATGAATTCCCAAGGGTAAGAGAGGAAATAGTTTTTCATAAATACTCACTTTGGTTTTGAAATTAAGTTTTTGTTCGGACGTACATTCTAACTAGGGTCTCATATGATCAGGATGGCTCTGGTACCAACTTGTCAACACCCGGATTTTTAATCCCAGATGCCTGTTATGCCATACATCGCGATCCCAGGATTACCATTTTTGCGAGACATAACAGATTGGATATACAGTACATCATCCATTACAAACCATAAATAAGGTCTTACACAAATAAGGATCTCATGATCCAGTCTTAGTATAATCAAGCATCGGAATACTTATTAAGCATAGCGGTGGGGTCCATCTTCAGGGGCACAGGCAATGCTGACGAAGGCAGATAATCCTAGTTATCATAGCCGTCCTGCTGGCTATCATCTTGGTAGTCTCCTTCATAGTCTGGCCATAGGAATAGCCAGGGACAAAAGCCATGAGTACTCTTTAAGTACTCGCAAACTAACACTAACAAGTAGGATATTACTAAAGTAAATGCTAACTCTAAGCTTAATTATAAAGTTAAGTTTGAAACCTAAGCTGAGTTCAGAAACAAAGAAAGATAAAATAAAGTTCTAGAATCACTTAAGTTGGGAAGCTAGTGTCATAGTCAGAACTCTGTTGTGTTCAAGTCAAGATTCAACATTCATTTCATAAGTCATTTTGAAAAACATCTAACAACGAAACAGTATGGCCACTCCAATTGTCCATAACCACAGACGCGGCTATTCGAATAGTTTGACACTCTGCAGAGGTGGTGCACTTTCACCACAAGATTTGATACATCTGTCAGGGGTAACCCTGAATCATCATACTTAGTATGCAGATAATCAAACATAACCTTTCCTTTACACACCCTAGTATAAGCACCTCTCCTATGAGTATGGCCTCCCAACCATGACCATCTGTCATCTTGGGCACTGCATAGGTGGACAACATTGAGAGGTAGCCTCAGCTCAAACCTCTCCCGCGAGGGAACTAATACTAATGCATCTAAATTTCCAGCTAAGCCTTACCCAATTCAGGTATTGTGGTTGTACGGTAAAATTGGAATGGTATCGCATCCGAATCCAACCATTATTTTTGTAAAAGGGTTAAGGCTCATGCCTCAACATTTTCATCATCATAAACCATTTGTGTTTCTCAACACATGTCAAAACATCTCAATAGAATGACTCATCATTCCAAGGTTTTCAGAACTCATTTTCACCAAGTGTTCCCATCTAAAGTGAATCAAGTTTTGATTTAGCTATAAACTACTAGGTTAAGAGTATTCACTAAGGTGGGATGCTAATCTCAACTCATCAATGACATCTAAGGTTATCTAGATAGGTAAAGTTTTATACTCTTTATGCTACCTTCAAAACAAGTAAAGGACTTTAATAAAGTAAAAAGCTCGGAAATAAAACTTGGGGTAGGTAATAGTCAAAGTGGTATAACCAAGCATGCCTAATGCATCTTGCTAAGGTTATATAACTTAATTCTAGCTTGCTAAGTATTATACTTGCAAGGTTTAGCTTGCTCAGTTTACTTGAAGTGCTAGGCTTGCCTTGGTTAGTGCAGTGGTTGAAGTTTTCCTCCTCCTCCTTTTGGTAGAACTCCTCCTCCTCGAAAGCTTGGTCGGTACTATCGTCTATAAACATACGGAGTACACAATCAACAAACAATACTTAACTAGTATACTTAGCACTCTAAGGCCCACCTTTGATGATCTATTATCATCACAAGGATCACAAGATTTTATTAACTAGTTTCATTCCTTTTATTTAAGAAAAGTAATTTCTACTCATTGAAAATAACTAAGATTTAATATTCACCACTTAAAATATGGGATCATGTGACCACATGTCCTCACCACATATTCTAACGTGTGGGAATGTGATTTAAGGGTTGGATCACATTTACTTAAGTTTAAGTTTATTATTTAATGATTTAAAGTGACTAGAAATGCCTATATAGCATTATTTTGGTACTAGTCCAAAGTCACTGCATGTAAACCTTAATATTATTACATATTCAGATAGGTATGGTTAATTTTGATTTATGAGAGTTGGAATCAACTCAAAAGCTATCATGGTTGATTTTAGAAAAATGTTTGAATGTGCAAAAGCTTCTGTCTTGTTATTTTTACTAGGAGATATATCTAACTTTAAATGAATTAAATCCAACGGGCTTGGATAGACCTTTTCAGTAGCTTTCTAATAAAATTTGAATCAATCAATTCGGTTTAGTAGATCTCCTTGAATTGATTTTTAAACTAAGGGACAAAAGTGAGTTCAAAGTAAAATAGAAAAATCTATATTTGAATTAACGGGCTAGCGCGGGAAAGAAAACGGGCCGGCCCATTGGCGCTCCGCGGTGCGAATGAAAACTGACAGGGGGTCCCACAGGTCAGAGACACGTCAAACGTGAAGCGGTACGGAGCAACGTGGACCGTGCGATTAAAAGGAAGATCTACAGCTGAGGAGCGTCGTCCCCGGCGAACAGGTCGCCGGCGAGAGTTAACCCTAGCGGCTCGGTGGGGGTACGGTGAGGGCATACCAGGGTTCCAGCTACTGCGGTGAGGCGGGCAAATGAATTGGTGGACGACGGCGAGCTCAGGCGAGGTCGTGGCAGCTCCTGGGGTGGACGAAATCGACGACGCCTTCTCCTCCTCTGCAGCAGGCTCCTCCGTCGCAATTCCGGCGAACTATGGCTCGAGCGGCTCCGGCGAGAGGTTGGGAAGGATCAGTGAGGAGAGGGGAATGGAGTGGTGTGAGTCGTTGGTGCTGGGGAGGGCTCCTTTTATAGGGCGGCGAGGGGACCGAATGGCACGACGGTGAGCTTGTCGATGATGTTGGTACAGGCGGCTAAAGGCATGGGCGGCGTAGGCGGACGATGGTCTGCCTCCTGGCGATGCTGTACGACGTTAATGCGCGGCTAGGGGCGGTGGCGTTTGGTCGGGAGTGTCCCACGCTCTGGGAGATAGAGGCAGTGCTCGACGCGGCGCACGGAGACTGTGGGTCGTGCGGCGGTGCACGGCCATGTCTGGCGGGTGCTAGGGTCGATCGGAGCAGCGTGCGGGATTTTGTGTCCAGTGGCGGTCTGCTGCATGCTGGCGACAATCGCGCTCTGGTGCGTGCTGAGCACGACGTAGACAGAATGGGCGGCGGTGCTGGGTGTGGTCTAGGGCCTAGCTGGGCTTGGGGAAGGAGGCAGAGAGGTGCGGTAGGGTTAGGCGGAGCTAGTGGTAGTGCTAGAACGGCGCAGCGTGGTCTGTGGAGCATTCCCCTCTTCTGGCCGGCGGTGACCAAAAAGGGGCAGCGCTCCACTACTTCTCCGGCTTAGCGATAGGCCGGTGATCACTTGGTTGGACTCAAGAGGGACAAGGGTGATCAATGCAGCTCTAATTGCTCGACAAGATTTGATCAAAACAGTATAAGTTAGGCTCAGTTTGATTCTGCCTGCAAGGTGTTCGACACAATGGCCGCATGAAAATTTTATTTGAATTTTGGGCTGAATTTTGGTGGAGTGGTTGATCACATGCTTGAGCTTCTAGGTGTGCTTGGGTTTTGAAAATGGAAGTCATTTGAGTGGTTTTTGAATAAGTGTGATCTTGATACCTACACTAGATTCAATTTTCAAATGCCATTTAAAATTAGTGTTTGCAAGTTTTTGGTAGATCACCAAGTGGGCCTTGGTACATCACTAATTGCACTAGCAAGGGGTGCAAAGATCCATATTTCTTTCTGTTAAGAATTGAGTTCTAGGAATAGCCAAAGTAGGCATCGTAGTAAAATGGCACAAATGACGATTTGGTTATTTTATTCATTTTGATTTGTTTTTCTTTGGGATTTGTTTGGGAATGATCCAGATGATGTTTATTTCACCTAATAATCATTTTACAAGCAATGGATCACTTAATCATGGAAATTCGAAACAACTCCTATTTAAATGCACACACATATGGATGCTTTAATATTTTTAAATGGAAATGTTTTTGTTAACTCTAAATTTGATGATTTGGATCTTGATCACTTGGATTAAAGTTTTGGGATGTTACAAGAAACAACTTATGATCAAAACCATGCATATACATATGAATCATATGAATTATTCAAAGATTAGAAACAATTGAAATATCATATATATAGTTCCATATGAGAATAAATCAAGGGCCACATGATACCTTCGATCTGGATTACAGATGTAGTGTAGCTTATTTTTCCATAGTAGACCTTGGTTATCGAATCCTCGGGAAGCGAATGCTTTGTGAAGTTACTTTAACAGACCTTTGGGAGTTTTAGAATTCCTTTTGTGTTTTTACTGAACCAATAGCCTGCGTCTTTTTGATGTTGTCGATGATGGAGAGAGAGGGCCTAGGGCGTTTGGTTTCACCTCTAGCTGTGCAAAACATCTGATAGGAATAGAAGATAGAAATAAAGTATGCATATACTTGTTAGAGAAAGATAAATTATATGTGGGCAGTGTATCCATAATTTCTATTGCCTCCGCAACCGCTTATAGCAATAACCTACTAGTCTCATCCATAGAAGGAAGAGAACTCATGATATGCATAGTGATGTCACCGTTAATCCCAAGTAAATCCCTCACATACAGCCGTACTACCCCTTCTATCACTGGGTTCCCAAAATGCAGATCAGTCATTACTCATACTCCCTATACCTGGATCAACCCTCGGGGTCTTGGTTACTTGACAAGTCCTTGGATTGAGGCAAGAGAAGATACAATAATCATCATATCATACAAACTAATACATGATCCCATCTATGATAAATAACATGCACAATTGCTACATGGCTAAGCCAAAGCCCTTAGCCCAAGGAGAATCACTCACACATAGAGATGAGATCAACAGTCGCAAACATTGTAATCAAAATCATAAGATTGATAGCAATAGTCTTACAATGTCGCCAATCAAAGAAGAGTTCTACTATTACAAGTGGTGGAATATGGCTATGGAGATGGAGAAGGGTTTTGCGATCTGGAGACGGCTGGTGATCTGTGGCAGAGACTTTTTGGCGAGGTTTGGCCTGTTTTCTCGTCGCCCGAGGCTTCTTTATATAGGGGTACCTTCACGAAAGTTGTTCTGTTTGACCTAACGGTGGCGGTGCCAACTATACAATCGGAGCTATACGGCCGGAATTTTGCTCTAGTCGTATAGTTGGTCGTTAAAGCGTCTGCCTCCGTCTTTCGACTCCTGGTTTCTTCTGGTTGTTGGAAAACTCATATCTTTGACTTTAATGTAGTGATTCCCTCCTTTAAACGACATTATGTGCACAGCTAAATATAAAAGAAAGGATTGCATACCCCTCTGAATATTAGCATTAGTGACAGGGTTTAGAGAGATATTTCATCAAAATTATGAATAATAACCAGTTTAAATATGGACGTAGATGGCTATATTTTAGATCCATCAACCTCCCCAAGCTTAAACTTGATCGTCTCCGAGCAAGAAAACCAAAATCAAAAAGGAACTCAGCATTTAAACTGAAATAATGAGATTGTGATCTTACTCATGATTAGTAGTCTCATGTTTCCTCCACTTCATAAATCTGAAAAACTTCAGCATACAGAGTAATGGAAAGAATATCATACGGGTTTTATGCATCCTTATAGTGTAGAAAAAATATTGTAAACATGGATGATTCAAATGAGTAAACTTTATTCCATGTCAAGTAATCAACTCATAGGCTTGCCTTTGAATAGTAAAGTATAATCATGTAAATTAAGAGTGTGAGAATAGTCATGAAAAGCATATACACTAGAGTATCTCAATTCTCCCACATCAATAAATCAAGACTTTGCAAGCACTACTTTTTTATTCATTGTCCTTCAAGAATTTCAATTTTTAAGTAATTGAGAGCATGCCAAAGATTTTTATTAGTTTATCGGGCTTTGATGGACACTCGTGGCATCACTAAGGTTTTGTTCCTTTTGCATAATGATTTCTCATAATAGCCAGAGGAGTGATTCCATCATGATTACAGCTACCTGGGAGTGCCAAGAATCTTACCCACTATAGCATTACTGCTACAAGTGTTTAATCAACTCATAGGCGAAATCTAGGAGTTTCCTCCATGAAGATTGTTCGTAGGCTAGCAGAGTTGTTGGCATCCCATGAAGTTTGACACACATAAAGCTATATCATTCTTATGATTAACAAGTCAAACTTTGGCATGCTTAGAAAACCCGCTAAACATTAATTCAATCGAACAAATTCTTTTAAAGAGAGCTATCAAGTCAATAAACATTTTCAGTGGTGTTGAGTGTCTCTGGAAATAAACCTTCAATACTAAACACAACAACACCCAAGCCTTCAATTGTGAGACTTTTTCTTATTGCGATTGTTTAGTAATTTTTAGGCAAGACATGGTTAATTACGAGAGCTGGAACAAAATGTACCCAATTAAGTACCCATGCAAATGAAAATCTTACTACGATACAAAGACTCACTCCACTAATATAATATCTCAACAATTATTACCAACTAGCATGGGTTTCTCAAATTTCAAAAGTGGGGAGTCATAGGGCATACCTCTCATGTTTGGTTCCACTTCTCTCTTCATTTTTTATTTGCTTCTTGGAAACTTGAAGTCGATCACTCTCCTTCGAACATATGAAGACCTCAAGGCGGAAAGAAAAGAAAGAGGGAAAATAAGGAAAAAGGGAGAACTCTTTTTATGTTTTTTCAGAGAGGGAATTTAAAGAATAGAAAATTGGCGGCAAAGCTCGGCTAGAAAATCTCGAAAACAAATAGAAAGAACTAGAAAATAAAGTGTTGGGGAAACCAACACGAGTGCTTAAAATGAAGGGAATATGCCCGAGAGACAATAATAAAGTGGTTATTATCTTATTCCATGTTTATGATAAATGTTTATTTTGCATGCTATAATTGTATTAATTGTAAATGTTAATACTTGTGTGTTTAATAAACAAAATACAAAATTCCTAGTAATGCCTCTCATATAAACTAGCTCATTGATTAACAAGATGATCAAGGTTTCCTGATCATGGACACTGGATGTTGTTAATAATGAGGTCACAACATTGGTGGAATGATGTGATGAACATTCATCCGAAGTATAGCATTATGATCGAAGTCATTATGTTTATATTGCTATAATATCATACGAATTAATCCTAGTCCTTAGACCATGAGATCATGTTAATCACTAACACTAGAAGAGTATCTTGATAACATCAAATGTCACACCATAACAGGGTGACTATAAAGGTGGGTTCACTGCCACGAAGGTGTTATGTAGAGGCTCATGGATAAAGAGTGGGATTTGTCCATCCAGATGACTGATAGATATACTCAGGGCCCTCTCGGTGATATCACATTGAAATAGCTTGCAAGCAAGCGATGTGATCACTAGAATGTTATATCACGAGAACGAGAAAAGAGTGCATGTCGGTAACGAGATTAAACTAGGTATTTGGATAACGATGATCGAATCTTGGACATGTAATATATCACGAGACAAAGGGATTAAGTTACTATGGTTAAAGGTTCACACGATCACATAAGTCATCATTGAATGTGTGGGAGTTAGTATGGATCTCTAGGTCCCGCTTCTGATTATTGATCTGAGAGGGGTCTCGATCATGTATGCATTATTCACGAACCTTAGGGTGACACACTTAAGGGATACCGACACCATTTAGGAGCAAATATGTTTCAGATAAAGATTAGGAAAGTGATGGAATCATTTTGATGGAAACCGGAATTTTTTCGGGTGAAATTGCTGAAACTGGTTCTGCATGTGATATTGAAATGTTGTAGGGAGTTTATGTGAATGTTCGTTTATTAAAGTAATTAACAAAATGCTGAATAAAATAAATAAAAGTGTTTTATTTAAAGAGAAAATGCATTTAATTTGGTGGACATTAAATGCAAAGTGAGTGGAGTTGAAATTGATGTGAGTGGGCTTAGTGGAAGCTCCACCCACATGAATGAGGGAGAGGTGGGGGCACCCACCATGGCCGGCCAGCCATGGACTTGAGGATGCGCCCCCTCCCCTATAAAAGGAGACCCATGGCCCCTCTCCTCTTCCCCACCTCCTCGTGAAGGTTCTCTTCTCCCTCTAGTTATTCCCCATGGTCTCGGATTAGCGAGATACATGTTCCCGGTGGCTTTATCTGGAAAGGAGTTGCTGCTTCCGCTGCATCGCTGGAGCGAGGAGACGGAGGTTGTTCGGTGGACCAGACGTGTGTGCGACCACGGATGCACCGCCACTTTGCGGTGCTGGAACTGCTGAACCTAAAGGACTTCATCACGATCTTGAGATCGGCAAGTGTATGACTACATCATCCACAAGTTCCATCTCGTTAACAAAGCTTTGTTGTCTTCGAGGGTATGTTCTCTATGGATGTATATCCACCTGTTTCTTGTATCTAATAGATAGATCTTGGAGCATAGTTCCCATCGTAGGAGAAAATTTGTTTTCTATGCTGTGAAGCCTTCATAAAACACAAATAAAAACGCAACCTCGAAATAAATAAAAGCAAATAAACGCCAAATAAAGATACATGAGGAAACTTCCCCAATCTTAGGCTTTTGCAAACCCTTCAAATCATTGTGGTGGCGGGAAAAAGTCGTGACTCTAGTTCACAAATTGAGTTGAGAGGTTACTAGTTGATTCTCGGAGGTTCAAAGAGAGGCTATGCATCCTCTCCACAGTCCCTCCAAGTCATTGGAAATCTTGATATGTGGCGAACCAGGTTTGTGGCTGCTCCTCTTGATAAGGAACTTCTTGATCCTCCTCTTGGTCCTCATTCTCCTCTAGAATCTCTTCCTCGGGTTGGTGTTGCTCAACCTGCAAGTCATATAGAAAACATCCTTCCTTGATAGAGAAAAGACCATTAGGCATAGGAGCGGGATAGAAACGCCCAGCTCCAGCAATATGCAGATAATAAACACCACCTCTCCTAGTGAGCATTCCACAGGCTCTCAACGTGGATAAACCAACACGTGTCTCACCTAGTACAGGTTGCAACTCACCTAGATTGATGTCTAGGGTAGTGGCAAGCGCAGTGATGAAGCCTCCGCCTGTGATTGGTCCTTGGCTTTGGGAGGCTTGGTTCTCTAGGTAGCGCACAAGGATGGCGCCCAAGTTGAGTGAAACGCTGCTAACGTATCCATAATTTGTGATGTTCCATGCTTGGTTTTATCTACTATCTTATGTTTTGTCCACACTTTGGAGTACTTTTTATACACTTTCTTGGACTAACCTATTAACAAGATGCCACCGTGCCAGCTGCCGGTTTTCTGCTATTTTTGGTTCCAAGAAAGATAGAAAATGAATATTATCGGAATTGGACGGGACAAAAGCCAAAGTCAGTTTTCACCGAGGGGGACATGGAGCCAGAATACAAGACGGAGAGGGGCCAGGGGGCGGCCAAGCCTGGCCCGCGCTAGGGGGTGGTCTAGCCACCTAGGGAACCCCCCGGCCTCCCCTTTTTCCTATAAGATGCCTCTGATACAGAAACCCTAAGGACCCGATCAAAATTCCACGAAAGAGTCTGTAGCCGCCGTCATCTCCATCCCTAGATCGGGAGGGATCTGAAGCTCTTCCCAACACCCTGCCGGAGAGGGGAATTCACCATGGAAGCCTTCTTCATCACCATGCAATCCTCCGGTGTCATGCGTGAGTAGTTCATCCCTGGACTACGGGTCCATGTAGTAGCTAGATGGCTGGTTCTTCTCCTTTGTGCTATCATGTTTAGATCTTGTGAGCTCCGTTCATGATCAAGATCATCTATTTGTAATCCTACATGTTGTGTTTGCAGGGATCCGACGGATATTGAGATGCTATTTTAGATTGATTATTGATTCTATCATGTCTTTGTTATTTGCGATCTTGCATGCTTTCCGTTGTTAGTAGCTATCTTGGCCAAGTAGATGCTAGCAACTCCAAGAGTTAGTATTTATGCTCGATAGTGGGTTCATGCCTCTAGTAATCTGGGGAAGTGACAGAAATCTCTAAGGTACTAGATGTGTTGTTGCTACTAGGGAGAAAACAACAATCCTTTGTTCATAGAACAATCGTATTGTTTACTTTACACGCAATGCGTAATGCAATTATCTGTTGCTTGCAACTTAATACTGGAGGGGTTTGGATGATAACCTGAAGATGGATTATTAGTCATAGATGTAGTTGGATTACGGTCTATGTATAATGTTGTAATGCCCAATCAAATCTCAAAAGAGTCAGGATGATTAGTATATGCATGTATTGCGTTCTCGATGTATGTCAATTGCCCTGCTGTAATTTGTTCACCCAACACGTTATCTATCTTAAGGAGAGCCACCACTAGTGAACTATGGACCCCGGTCATTTCTTTTATCATCAATCTACAACTGTTTACTATTTTCTATTTACTTTCTGCAAGCTATTACTTTGTTCCACACAATACGTTTAATCCTTTGTTTTTAGCAAAATCGGTGAGATTGACAACCTCACTTTAAGTTGGGGGCAAAGTTCTATGGTTGTGTTGTGTTGGTTTCCACGTTGCTGCTGGCGCCGGTAGTGCACCCTGCCAAAGTCCAGCTAGCAACACCTTGGAGGTGTTTCCTTGCTCCTACTGGTTCGATAAACCTTGGTTTCATAACTGAGGGAAAACTTACTACCGTGCTCATCATAACTTTCTCTTGGGGTTCCCTAACGAGCTTGTTAATACACGAGTCAGCATTGAGTGACAAGCTGCAGTTCATGTAAGCAGCCTTTGCAAGGACTAGGATGTCCTCCTCGTTGAGTCTCATGAACTCATTATGTGCCTGCAAGGTGTTAGCAATAACATAGAACAAATAGCGAATTGCAGGATGTTGAATATTCTTCCCCTTGTTCACTCTAGTAGTGAAGCTCATTCCACTATAGTATTGTTTAGGGGAAGGACTTAAGCCAGTAAAGGATGCGCGTACGGCATGAATATCATTGTTTGGAAAATTAAAACAAGCGCACCATTCATATAATGTTAAGGTGTAGTTGTTGTTCATCAGACGAAAATAAATAGTGTCATGTCCTTGCCATTGTTTAACGGTGCTTTGCAACGAACTTAGAAATTCAATGGTTAAGCGGCGATAAGTAGGTACATCATTGTACACAAAGTTTTGTAGGCTAGCTCTATTGCAAAGTAAATTAAAGTCATCAGAAATTCCGAGTTGGTTCAATATAATGGGGCAAGCCCACTTGGTGGCCTTCACTTCACGGTTCTTGATCCTGTTGAAGATATCTCGATGGGCCTACCCTAAACGGTATCCCCATGCGTTCCTGAGCGGAAGCCCGAGAAGCGCTAGAGGTGGCACGTGCACGAGTTTGGCTCCTTGTGTTCATCATCTAAAACATTGAAGAAGGACGAAAATAAAAAATCAGATCCAACAACAGTAAGTATAATATATTCCTCATCAAAACACACTAAAGAATCTCCTCATAATAATAATCTAGGCAAGAGAATCATGGTAATTGGTTCATAGTAGGTCTCACCCTAGATTGATAATGGCAATAGATTGAAGATGAATTTGCAAAAAGTAATTGCAGTATTGGAGGAGAAACATACCGTAGATCACTCGTGTGCGAGGAAATCGAACGAAATTGAGTGGAGATGAAGATCTCTTGAGGTTTGGAGAGAGTTTGGAGGTAGAACTGAGAAAAAGGATTGAAGTTTTGGAGTTGGAGGTAACTTCCCGTGCGATTTTGTGGTCAGACGCAACTATACGGGCGAAATATGTGTTCCCGCCGTATAGTTGGCTTTCTGTCAAAATATTAGGGTTTCCTCCTGGAGGTGCAGCTATACAGACACAACTATACGGCTGGAACAAAATGTTCCTGCCGTATAGTTGGTCGTTAAACTGTCTGTCCCTGCGAAAGAAAATATACAAAGGCATCGATATCTGTACGGCCGGAATTTTTATTCCCGCTGTACAGTTGGTCGTTAAACTCTCAGTATATTAGAAAAGAAATTGTATGGAGGCACTGATATCTATATGAACTACGGCCAGAATTTTTATTCCCGCCGTATAGTTGGTCGTTAAACTCTCTGTGTGCATCAAAAAAATTATGTTTCTTCAAAAACTATTTATTTTCATGTAACTTAGTGATATACCTTGTTTATGACAGAAAATTGACAGTAAATATTGTCGACCAGCAATAGCATGAATAAAGCAGAATTTCAAGTACTACCGAACTTCTTGTCCTAAAATGGAATTTTCTGGCACTCTTTATTAAACATGAACTTAAACTAAAACTAAAAACTTAACTCAAGGTTTGAGCACACACAGAGTTTAACGAATTTTTTTGATGCACACAGAGAGTTTAATGACCAACTATACGGCGGGAATAAAAATTCTGGCTGTATAGTTCCGATCGTATAGATATCAATGCCTCCGTACAATTTCTTTTCATATATATTGGGAGTTTAACGACCAACTATCCGACAGGAATAAAAATTCTAGCCGTATAGTTCCGGTCGTATAGATATCAATGCCTTTGCAAATTTTCTTTCATAGGGACAGGCGGTTTAACGACCAACTATACGGCTAGAACATTTTGTTCCGCCCGTATAGTTGCGTCCGTATAGTTATGCCGTCAGGAGGAAACCCTAATATCTTGACAAAACACCAACTATACGGCCGGAACACATGTTCCGCCCGTATAGTTGCGCCCGTATAGTTGCGTCTGACCACAAAATCGCAAGGGAAGGTACTCCCAACGCCAAAACTTCAATCCTTTTTCTTTCTTCTACCTCCAAACTCTCTCAAAACCTCAAGGGATCTTAATCTCTACTCAATTTCGTTCGATTTCCTCGCACACAAGTGATCTACGGTATGTTTCTCCTCCGATCCTCCAATTACTTTTTGCAAATTCATCTTCGATCTATTGTCATTGTCAATCTAGGGTGAGACCTAATATGAACATATTGCTATGATTTTCTTGCCTAGATTATTATCTTGAGGAGATTCTTTAGTGTGCTTAGATGAGGAACATATTATACTTACTGTTGTTGGATCAAAAAGCTTTATTTTTGCCTTTCTTCAATGTTTTAGATGATGAACACAAGAAGCTAAACTCGTGCTCGTGCCACTGCTAGCACTTCTGGGGCTATCGCTCAGGAACGCATGGGGATACGGTTCAGGGATGAGGCCCATCGTGAACGCTTCAACAAGATCAAGAACCATGAAGTGAAGGCCACCAAGTGAGCTTGCCCCATTATATTGAACCAACTCGGTATTTATGATGACTTTAATTTACTTTGCAATAGAGCTGGCCTGCAAAACTTTGTGTACAATGATGTACCTACTTATTTCCATTTAACCATTGAATTCCTAAGTTCGTTGCAAAACACTGTTAAACTATGCCAAGGAGAGGATACTATTTATTTCCGTCTGATGAACAACAACTACACTTTAACATTAGATGAATGGTTTGGATCCTTTAATTTGCCAAACAATGATGTTCATGCTTTACGCGCATCCTTTACTGGCTTAATTCCTTCCCTCGATCAATACTATAATGGAATGAGCTTCAATAGTAGAGTGAACAAGGGGAAGAACATTCAACATCCTATAATTCGCTATTTGTTCTATGTTATTGCTAACACCTTGCAGGCACATAATGAGTTCACGAGACTCAACAAGGAGGACATCCTAGTCCTCGCAAAGGCTGCTTACATCAAGTACAACTTGTCACTCAACTTGGGCGCCATCCTTGTGCGCTACCTGGAGCAGCAAACCTCCCAAAGCCAAGGGCCAATCACAAGAGGAGGTGTCATCACCGTGCTTGCTACTGCCCTAGACATTGATCTAAGTGAGTTGCAACCCGTACTAGGTGAGACACGTGTTGGTTTATCCACCTTGAGGGCATGTGGAATGCTCACAAGGAGAGGTGGTGTTTATTACCTGCTTATTGCTGGAGCTGGGCGTATCTACCCCGCTCCTATGCCTAATGGTCTTTTCTCTATCGAGGAAGGACATTTGCTATATGATTTGCAGGTTGGGCAGCACCAAACCAAGGAAGAAATTCCTGAAGAGGATGAGGACCAAGAGGAGGATCAAGAAGTTCCTTATCAAGAGGAGCACCCACAAACATGGTTCGCCACATACCAAGATTTCCAAGGACTTGAAGGGACTGTGGAGAGGATGCACAACCTCTCTTTGAACCTTCGAGAATCAACAAGTAACCTCTCAACTCAATTTGCGAACTGGAGTAATGACTTTTCCTCGCCACCACAATGATTTGAAGAGCTTGCAAAAGCCTAAGCTTGGGGAAGTTTCCTCATGTATCTTTATTTGGCGTTTATTTGCTTTTATTTATTTCGAGGTTGCATTTTTATTTGAGCTTATAAGCACTCGTGTTGGTTTCTCCAACACTTTATCTTTATTTCTTTCTATTTTATTTTCGAAATTTTCTAGCCGAGCTTTGCCACCAATTATCTATTTTTTAAAGTTCCTCTCTTAAAAAATCACAAAAAGATTTCTCCATTTTTCCTTATTTTCCCTCTTTCTTTTCTTTCTGCCTCGAGGTCTTTCTATATTTGCAGGAGAGTGATTGATGACTGCAAGTGCACATATCGTTTGTAGCTAGTTTTGAAATAAAGATATCGATCCCACAGGGAGTAGGAGTCCGAAGTCTAATAATTCTTGAAATAAATATTGCGATAGAAATGCTAGATAGAGTTCTAAGTAACAAGATAAAATACGAGTAATGTGTAAAAATGTGTTTTTGGGTTTTGGGTATAAGAGTAATAATAAATTAAAGCAAAGTAACTTAATACAGAAAGTAAGTATCGCGTATGTAAAGAAAGATTGGAACTGTAGTAGGGAAAAAGCGTTCTTTGGGAGTAGCGGATACACCACTAGTGTTGTAAAGATCTAATATAAAGATTGTCATCATGTACATTCTCAATTGTGTATGTGTGGGAGGAACTCCGTATGTGGACGAATAGGCAACAACCGCTAATCACATCATCCTCATAACCACAGCAGTCAGCAATCGACATCAATCGAATTACTGCGCTATTAAGGGACGTAATCCCGTAGGACGTATCCCATGGCATGGATAGTGTTCCGTGAGTTTCCTCGATTTCCCAAGTTAATACGTAAGGAGTGCTAACAGCTTTATAGTCACTGTAAGTGCTAGCACGCCTCCTTCTACCAATAAGTAGTTCCCTCCATCAAGTCCCCACGAGAGGTAAATATTGAGAGGTCGACTTCTCTCAACATAAAGATGTAGAGAATCTAACACATGGTCATAGCGATGAATATCATAATAGACTTTATCTTATTTCAATCTCATACTAGGGTTTCTTCATCTCCCCAAGAACTAATAATCTACTCAGACATGGGGGCAATCAACATCATGGCAATGATAATGGAAACAATCATAGATGAATAGTACTTGTGTAAATCCACAACGAGTATAGGAATTACAACAAGATCTAGACAAGATGTAGATGGGATGGATGGAGATGGTAGTGATGCAGCAGCGGATGATGAAGATCGGTGCCTTAGCCTCTCGGATCTGTGCAAGGTGAAGATGGATACCTGGTGGATGAGTTCCCCCTCCAGATTCCTTCCGAACCAATTGCACGGGGTGAAACTATTTGACGAGGCGGAGGCGGCGCCATCTATACGGCCGGAGCTGTACGGGCGGAGAAAATTCTCATGCCGTATAGTTGGTCGTTACACTCTCGGCATCCTTTGTTTGCTTTTGCTTTTCTTCTAGTATTATTAATATTTCCGAAATTACCGTTTTACGTTGTTTTTGACTCCTTTTATCCACATTACAACTGATTCAATAATTGTATCCATTGGATCCATCATCTGTCCTGATCCTGGTGAAAACAGACATAAAATGTGCATGTGAACGCCGTAAAATACCAAAATCCTACCTCTACAATGCAAAATAATAATGTAAAACATGATGCAAATATGCACTCATCAACTTCCCCAAGCTTAGACTCTTGCTCGTCCTGAGCAAGATTTTAACTTAATGGATGTGATCCTCATATTCATGAAGCTGAGTCGATAAAATAAATGAGGCAATTGAGCATGTGTTTATCATGTATGATACAGGGGAATAAGTTCATGAATAGTACCTTACTCGAACCATCTAAATAGTATTGGAAGGCTTCCACACCTTAGTTATCAATAGTTCATAAAAGATAAATCTCAACATACTGTAAAAGAATCCGGTTCAACCGAATGAGTTAATGAGGTAGTCCCAAGTGCTTTTAGGATCAACATATTCACTTGGGATTAAAAATCTCAAAAGTGTCTCTTTGTCATACTACAATACAGTGTCACATGCCTATTTGCTCTTTGCACATTCGCTCTTTTTCTTCTTTTCTTTTTCTTTGCTTTTGCATATACGCTCACACTTTTGTTTTAAGTGCTGTGCAAAGGAGCTAGCCATATATTCCACTTCATGTAGGAATTCAAAGTTCAACGATCTCAATTATCGAATTCCAACTGCATATGAAGCATTCTTATGACTTGATATTCTAACACGACTTATTCTCACTCTATTTAGATAACACTTCATTTTCCTTTGTCCAAGGTTTTCCTTTTCAACTTAATTTGTATAGATAATTTTTCTTTGTGAATCAAACCGTAAACTTACAGCATATTGAACAAATTATCTTTATGTGTTCCATTAATGCCAATGGTGTGGAAGACTCCTATTGCTATCATCAAATGCAAGTAAAATCATACTCAAGCTATTCATATATCAATAAAGCAAACACAACCTCAATATTGCTCCATATATAATAATAAACTCGGAATTTCATAAAAGGGATCGACTATTCCTGAAGGGATTTCTAATGATGCAAAATTCATTTCTAGTTTGAACTAATGCAAGAATAATAAAAACTTATAAGATAGATTACAAGGTCTTAAAGATCTCCCCGAGCTTGGAATCAAGCCAAGCGGGATCAAATAATCCCTTGCGGTTATTTGATACCGTGATTATTGTAGATCACTGTGGCGCCATGGCACGTGGTATCTTCTCCTCACGGGCCAGCCTAAGTCGGAGAGATTGATTGACAACTTCTAATTCCTTAACACGCAGCTTGTAGAAAAGATTGTTCCTCTCCAGCACACTCACTTGTTCCTTAATGAACTCATTGTTATCTTGGAGTGTTTGTAGCGCCTTAAGACTCATGGAAAAACCCGCTTCAGTTGTCCGCTAGATATCTTCATCAAGTTTATCAAGATAAAGTCACATAAATCGAAGGTGTTTTGGTGTCCCTGGCTTCTCCTTGTCCAATTCCTCAATCTTCATCTCTAGGGCCTTAAAATCCCTCTTCAAACACCCATGGTCAACGTTGAGGAACTCTATAGGGATGGTCTTGATCTCTTTCCTCGGTCGTTGTTGCAACCGATCTACATGGGAGCCCTTCTTCTGGACTTTTATCCCTTGGTTAAGAGCCCTCTCGTGAAAATAAGAGGTAGATTGGTTTCTGTAGATTGCGATTAGAGAGATAGGCAATGCCAGTATATAAGAGGGGTCAGAGGTCAGTAAAACTCGCGAGAAACACCAAATTGTCCCCCAAGAAAAGTATCCAAACGGAATAGAAAAAGAAATCACGGAATTGGAAGTAATCTGCCGCGTAAAGACCAACTATATGGGCGCGGCCCATATAGATCCGGCCGTATAGTTGGTTCCGGGCAGATATTTCCAAATATCTCGAGTCCTGGTCGATTAAATCATGACTCGAAACCAACAATAACGTTTTTTAATGAATAGAAAGATCGAATGAAAGTGTCTGAGAGTTTAACGACCAACTATATGGCCGGAATTTTTGTTCCGGTCGTATAGTTGCGACCGTATAGTTTCAAACACCGAAAATCAAAAGTGCCTGGGAGTTTAACGACCAACTATACGGCTAGAATTTTTGCTTCGGTCGTATAGTTGCGACCGTATAGATATCATCACCAAAAAGAAAAACTATCTGAGAGTTCAACGACCAACTATGTGGCCAGAATTTTTGCTTCGGTCGTATAGTTGCGACCGTATAGGCTCATATATCGAAAATAATTTCGCAAAGATGATACAGAGAGTTTGACGACCAACTATACGATAGGAGCTCCCCGCTCCGGTCGTATAGCTCCGCCCGTATAGTTGGTAAAACCCCTCAAAAACTTCAGAAAAACACAAGGATTTTGAAAATAGAAATTTCAAAAGTAAAAATTGTGAAAATAAATCACTTATTTGGGTAAGAACACTTACCTTTCACTTACCACTTGCTTAATCGGGGATGAAATTTCCTCCCACAACAAGGACTCCTTCTCTCTTGGAGGAATTGACTTTGGTTCATAAAATAATTCCCGTAAATGAAAATCACCAGGACTAAAGTTCCTCTCAATAAGATTAGTATCCTCCTGGGCAAGCATGGACACTAGATCTAACATATTTATTTCTTGCCTCTGCATAATCTGCAACTCAAATTCTTGAAGAGCAAGAATCCAACAGATCAGTCTTGGCTTATGTTCTTTCCTCTCAAGGGGTTCTTTTAAGCCATCACGATCCGTATGAACTCTCACCTTTGCATCAACTATATAAAAACGAAATTTATCACAAGAGAAAAATACAGCAAACAATTCCTTTTCTTCCTTAGGGTAATTCTTTTGAGCACCATTGAGAGTTCTACTAGCATGATGTATAATATTAAATCTATGACCAGTATGTTGTCCAAGAGTTACTCCTACAACATCATCGCTAGATTCACATATTAAGTCAAAGGTTGTATCCCAGATAGGTGGTTTAATGGTGGGAGCACGAGTTAAAGCATTTTTAAGTTTCTCAAAGGCTTTAAGGCACTTATCATCAAAATTAAATATCATTCCCTTTTGCAAGAGGTTAGTCAAAGGTTTAGATATCCTTGAGAAATTTCTAATGAACCTTCTGTAAAAACCCACATGACCAAGAAAACTTCTTATACCTTTAATATCCCTAGGTAGTGGCATTCTCTCTATTGCTTCAACCTTAGCTTTATCCACTTCAATTCCATTACCTGATACTTTGTGTCCGAGGACTATACCTTCTTTGACCATAAAGTGGCACATCTCCCAGTTTAAAACAAGATTAGTTTCTTCACAACGCTGCAAAACTTTCTTAAGATTATCCAAACAACTAGTAAATGATGTTCCATAGACAGAAAAGTCATCCATAAATACTTCCATTATAAGTTATATGAAATCAGCAAAAATAGCAGTCATACATCGTTGAAAAGTAGCTGGAGCATTACATAGACCAAAAGGCATACGTCGGTAAGCATGTAAACCGTAAGGACTTACGAAAGTTGTTTGAAGTTGGTCATCCAAATGAATAGCTATTTGAGAGAAACCAGAATATCTGTCCAAGTAGAAAAAATGAGTATTGTTTGCTAACCTTTCTAAACTTTGATCTACGAATGGTAATGGATAATGATCTTTCCTAGTTTTTATTTGATTTCCTGAAATCTATGCACATCTTGTGCCCAACAACAGTTCTAGTAGGTATTAGTTCATTGTTTTTATTAGGGACAACAGTAAAACCCCCCTTCTTAGGAACACAATGAACATGACTTACCCAATCACTCTCTTTAACAGGATAAATTATACATGTGTCCAGTAGGCGTACAATTTCTTTTCTTAACACTTCTTTCATTTTAGGCTTTAATCTTCTATTAAATTCCGCAACTGGTTTAGCACATTATTCCATGAATATTCGATGGACAGATATCATGGGACTAATACCCTTCAAGTCATCCATTGAGTACCCAAAGGCGTGGCGATGCTCCTTAAGTATCCTCATGAGTTCTTCTTCTTATCCTAAAAGTTTAGCACTAATAATAACAGGGAATTTATTGGTATCATCTAAAAACCTGTATTTAAGATTATCTGGTAGAGTCTTCAACTCTGGGGGGGTGGTAGTTCCTCGTCCCCTCTCTTTTCTGGCTCTTCAAAAGCCTCATCTGTTGGAGGTCCCAAAATAGGAAGTGAATCAAATTCATCTTATAGTTCTTCTAAGGACGTGTCCTCCATAACTATTTCTTCATAATTTGGATCTTCATTTATTTCTTGTTCTTCATTACCAAAGAAAAGAGCTGCCATTTCCTCAATCGTTCTCTCTCCATCTTCTTCTTGTACTTGTGGAGGCATGTCTTTAAATTTGGAAAAATGGAATTTGTTTCCCATTCCCCCAAGCTTAAGAGTCACAATCTCCTTTTTGAAATTAACATAGGCACCTATATCACCCAAAAAGGTTGTTCCAGATATAATAGGGCAAAAAGTGTTAGCTGGCATATCAACAACTACAAAATCGATAGGACAGTTTTTGTTGCCAGTTGTGACAGTTGCATTGTCAACTACTCCCATTGGAATTCTAAGATTTTTATTGGCTAACATAATTGTTATATAAGTATTCTCAATCGTAGCCGGTTCTATTTCTTTTATTTTTAGGTAGAAATTGTAAGATATAACATTAACTTCTGTTCCAAGATCACATAAACCGTAATGAGAGGTTTCTTTAAATATGCAGGGAAGAATAGGCTTACCCACATCTTTTACCTTTGTTTTACCTTCAACCAATATGGAAGTCTCTATATCAAGTTCAACTATGTTATAGTGTGAGTACATATCCATAGTTTCTTCCTTGGTTACCTCTTCATCTTTTTTTCCTTCAGATGTTCCTTGACTTATGGCATGCTATCATCTTCCCTCTTTTCTTGTACTGCTTTGACCTGTTCACATTCAAAAATATGCTTTTGTACAGTGTTAGGGAAAGGTACTTCATATATTGGCTCTATAGAGGCAAGTGTTGCTTTATCTTCTCTTTTCTTCTCTGGTTCAAGTGGTGGATCATACTTGACTGGACCCTCCTTTGGAGCTTTAATATGTTCTGTAAAATCTTTAATAACTTGCAACACAAGATCTGAATCCAGTTAAAGTTCTTTAGATAATTCTTTCACATGGCCTTTTTTATTATAATCATGAATACA
Organism: Avena eriantha; assembly: GCA_910589775.1. Taxonomy (NCBI): domain Eukaryota; kingdom Viridiplantae; phylum Streptophyta; class Magnoliopsida; order Poales; family Poaceae; genus Avena; species Avena eriantha. The sequence goes on along the minus strand of OU342743.1, from coordinate 126,890,750 downwards.
ATCATGCTCTATTTCTACGCCTCCTTCACTTCCTAGACCAAAATTCCATGACACTCTATGATCACGTATTCTATTAAATAAAGCCCAAGCTTTAGGTATAGGAATATTCATAAAGGCTCCTTCTGTGAAAGAGTCTAGTTCAATTTTATTAGGTTCAATTAAACCGCCATAAAAGATATGTAGTAAATACCATTCAGGAAAATCATGATGAGGACATAGTCGTAGTAAATCTTTAAATCTAATATAAGCTCTTACTAGTCCCTCATTAGAATGATTCTTCCAAGTCATTATAAGACACCTGATTCCAAAAGATTTTGATAATGGATAATATTTTGATAGAAATTCACAAGCTAAATTATCCCAAGTAGTAGTGGCTTCAGGGGGTAGAGATCTATACCAGGAGAGAGCTGTACTTATCAAAGTTTGACTAAAAAGTTTAACCCTTACCTCATCGGCAGTATATCCCGTCAATAGAAAAGTGCCACATATATCTTTAAAACATGCAATATGCTCATATGGATCAGGATCTTCTTCATATCCAGTAAATTGCTTCTTATGTAGAATACTAAGAAGTAGAGGATTTATTTCAAACCCCCTTGTCTTCTGATTGGAGTTGTCTCTTTTATAAATATCATAGGGCTTCCCAAAGTGGTTGAGTGGGTTAGCACTAGTCATATGCTCAAACTCCATCATGTTGGTGGAAACCTGTAACTCAAAACAAAATTTAGCAAGACAAAAATAAATAAGCAAAAACTAAAAGACCTACAACACTTAGCTCCCCAGCAACAATGCCAGAAAATAGCTTGATGACTGCAAGTGCACATATCGTTTGTAGCTAGTTTTGAAATAAAGATATTGATCCCATAGGGAACAGGAGTCTGAAGTCTAATAATTCTTGATAAATATTGCGATAGAAATGCTAGATAGAGTTCTAAGTAACAAGATAAAATGTGAGTAATGTGTAAACAGGTGTTTTTTGTGTTTTCGGTATAAGAGCAATAATAAAGTAAAGAAAAGTAACTTAATATAGAAAGTAAGTATCGCATATGTAAAGAAAGATTGGAACTGTAGTAGGGAAAAAGCATTCGCAGGGAGTAGCGGATACACCACTAGTGTTGTAAAGATCTAAGATTAAGATTATCATCATGAACATTCTCACTATGTATATGTGGGAGGAACTCCGTATGTGGATGAATAGGCAACAACCGCTAATCACATAATCCTCATAACCACAGCAGTCAGCAATCGACATCAATCGAATTACTGTGCTATTAAGGGAAGTAATCCCGTAGGACGTATCCCATGGCATGGATAGTGTTCCGTGAGTTTCCTCGATTTCCCAAGTTGATACGTAAGGATTGCTAACAGCTTTATAGTCACTATAAGTGCTAGCACACCTCCGTCTACCAACAAGTAGTTCCTCCACGAGAGACAAATATTGAGAGGTCGACTTCTCTCAACATCAAGATGTAGAGAATCTAAAACATGGTCACAGTGATGAATATTAGACTTTATCTTATTTCAATCTCATACTAGGGTTTCTCCATCTCCCCAAGAACTAATAATCTACTCAGACATGGAGGCAATCAACATCATGGCAATGATAATGGAAACAATCATAGATGAATAGTACTTGTATAAATCCACAACGAGTATAGGAATTACAACAATATCTAGACTAGATGTAGATGAGATGGATGGAGATGGTGGTGATGCAGTAGCGAATGATGAAGATCGATGCCTTAGCCTCCTGGATCTGTGCAGGGTGAAGATGGATCCCTGGCGGATGAGTTCCCCCTCCAGATGCCTTCCGAAGGTGAGGTTTCTGTGATTTCTAGGTGTTCTATATGTCGTCTCCCCAAACCAATTGCATGGGGTGAAACTATGTGACGAGGCGGAGGCGACGCCATCTATACGGTCGGAGCTATATGGGCGGAGAAAATTCTCTTGCCATATAGTTGGTCGTTACGCTCTCTGCATCCTTTGTTCACTTCTGGTTTTCTTCTGGTATTATTAATATTTCCGAGATAAGCGATTAACGTTTTTTGACTCCTTTTCTCCACAGTACAACTGCTTCAATAATTGTATCCATTGGATCCATCATTTGTCCTGATCCTGGTGAAAACAGACATAAAATGTGCGCGTGAATGCCGTAAAATACCAAAATCCTACATCTACAATGCAAAATAATAATGTAAAACATGATGCAAATATTCACTCGTCGGTGATTGACTTCGAGTTTCTAGAAACAAATAAAAAAAGAGAGAAGTGGAACCAAACATGAGAGGTATGCCTTATGCCTCCTCACTTTTGAAGTTTGAGAAACCCATGCTAGTGAGCAGTAATGTTGAGATATTATATTGGTGGAGTAAGTCTTTATATCCTTGTAAGATTGTCGTTTGCATGGGTATATAATTGGGCTCATTTTGTTCCAGCTCTCATAATTAACCAAGTCTTGCCTAAAAATTGCTAAACAATTGTAATAAGAAAAAGTCTCATAATTGAAGGCTTGGGTGTTGTAGTGCTTAGTCATGAAGATTTATTTCTAGAGACACTCGACACAACTGAAAATGTTGATTGACTTGATAGCTCTCTTTGAAAGGATTTGTTCGATGGAATTAATGTTTAGCGGTTTTTGTGAGCATGACAAAGTTTGACTTGTTAATCATAAGGATGATATAGCTTTACGCGTGTCAAACTTCATGGGATGCCAATCACTCAGCTGGCCTACAAACGATCTTCATGGGGGAAACTCCTATATTTTGGCTATGAGTTGATTAAACACTTGTAGCAGCAATGCTATAGTGGGTAAGATTCTTGGCACTCCTGGGTAGCTATAATCATGATGGAATCACTCCTCTAGCTATTATGAGTGTAACATCCCAATTTCAGCAACCCTGATTAGTTGTTCAGAAGGCCAAAAATCAGGGGGAACTAAAACTTTTTCTTGTTTATTGGTGCAGTGTTTGCCTGTTGTTGTTTGTACTTTGCATGTGAGTGTATACCATATGATACTCCTTACCTCACCCTCAGTTGACCAAAGCTACTTAACAAAACTATCATGGCTCAGTTTAGATATTCTCAAATGTTCTGACAATTCAAACCTGAGCCAAGATGCTTGTGTAACCAAAACTAGTTTAGTAGCCTCCATTGACAAAACTATGGAGAGTTATAACCTCCTTATGTTTTCAAGACAGAACCCTCAACTAATCTTATCTCTAGTTCTCCCAAAACCTCTGTTTAAAGCATTTGAATTCTACTCTTGGTAGAGATACCAAGGACTCTCACCTGACTCCAACCACAACCTTTTCAAAATACCCATCCTTACCTCAAGCTATGCTTGATGGTAACCCTAGTAGTAGGTTTACTTTGTTTGTAAGATGAGTTGCCCTGATCTGCTGCTTGATTTGTCTGCTTAGGAGGTAGTATGAGCTACTCTAGGAGCTCATCACTAGGGTCAAGATGTCTCCAAATGTGGCATCCCGCTAAAACCACTACTAGAAAATCGCTGTGTTTTTGTGTTGCGCATCATCATGACCGCATGCTCATGTCATCATGCCACATTGCATTTGAGCATCGTCATGTCATCATGCACATGTTTGTTTAAAACTATTTTCTAAAAGCCTATTTGTTTTTATAAATATTCCCCGTCTTAATTTTAAATCAAAACCCTGGCCCTCCGGAGTATTTTTTGTTGTCTAAAAATAATTTACAAAAAGTCTGTTAAAAATAAAATAACAGTCTAAGAAAATACAAACGTTTTTACTGGGGAGACCTCCAGCCTGCCAGGCCAAAAGCCCGGCGAGCCAGTAGTCTACTACCCGGCCCAACTAGAAAACAGCCTAACCCTGACCAGTCTAAACCCTAATTCCTACCTACCCCAGACTCACCACTTCCTCCACCCAGCCGCCACCTGCCTCCTCCCTCCACATCACCCCAGCCAACCCCGTTACGCCACCTCTGCCCTGACCCCACTTCTCCTGCCCACCACCTCCTTTCCCGCCTCCCGCACGCCATCCACCACCTAGGCGCACAGCCCCAGGCCCCCACCTGAACCGGCCACCCCGACCCACCTATTCCCCTGCACACCTCCCACACTGCGTCCCCACCCTCCTGGCCCCGACCACCTCGCACCCCGCGCCCTCCTCTCTCTTCCCACCAACCCCACGACCCCCACCCCACGGCGACACCCCGCCACCATCCTCGATCCCTCCTCCAACCTCCCGACTCTGCTGCCCTCTACTTCCCTCGCATCTCCCCAGAGCGCCGCCGTTCGCCCCGCCGGCGACCTGCGCATCGCCGCTCGCCACATCCTCGAGCCCTCCCTCCCGAGGTCGCCAAGCTCCGTCACCATCGGCCCCTTCTCCGGTCGCCTCCACCCCGTCCTCCATCCATCGATGTCGGTGCCTCCTCTCCGGCCCCGGCCTTCCCCGTCGGTGAGCCGACCCAGGCACCGTCCTCGCCATCCCCTGCATGCAGAGGCGTGAGCCCCGTCCCGCAGGCTCCGCGCCTACCTCGCCCCGTCGTCACCAGCTCCTCCTCTGTCCCGCTCGCTCTCGCGAGTTCCGCCGCCGCCTGCGCCTAGGCGCGGCAAGCACGAGCCGCCTTCTCCCTACCACATGGCAGGTTGTCGCCGCCTCCTCATTGTGGCGCCGCCTAGGGTCGTCCACCACCATGCCGCGAGCCCGTGTCCGTCTGCTTCCGCCTTCATCCGTCGCGCCTCTCCGGGCCCTGGCCGGCGCGACCCGGTGCTCCTCCGTGGCAACCCGTTCCCTCCGCGGCATGGACTTCTCGGGAGGAGCCCAAGCCTGGCCGGCGCCACGCTGCTCTGTGCGTCCCTGTGACCTAGCGCTCGTCCTCTCACAGAAACGTCGAGTGCATGCTCCAAGCACCTGCACTGCCTCCAATCCTTGACGCCTTGCTGAGCTCGTGACTCCTACCGCTTCCTCGTAGACAAGTGTTCGAGTAATGCCTGCACGGGACATGGGCCTCTTCACGGCGTACTTTTGTCCTATGCTTGCTTTAGTACTGTTGTGCTAAGCCTCGTTTTGTATCAGTGTTGGCACATGGACCTCCTAGGTCTGCCCCATGTCGTACCAGTGCGGTGCTGATGCACACACCATGACCCCTTCCGCTCCGGCGTTGGCAAGGGAACTCGCACTACTCGGATACCACACGTGCCCAAGTCCTTCTTCAACACGAAGCCTTTACCAAGGATTGCCGACACGAATCCGACGATGCCGGAACCCCAAGACCGACCCCGTCACCCGAGAGCTTCAACAAAGATGCCAAGTACTCCATCCCGGATCCGATGCCGAGGGACCCGGACGCCAAGATGCACGACTCGGAGATGCCCGGAACACCAAGTTCGTCGAGACCCTGAAGACCCGTTCCCGGAGGCGAAGTATGGACCCAACGACCCGACCAAGATCCCAAGACCGAACCCTGGCGCGCCAAGTTCTGCAACCCGAACGACAAGTACTTCACCCCGGATCACAAGACCGACAATGTCAACCGAGGACCCGACAAGATCTTCTTCTCGGACCCGATGACCGCCAAGATCGCCACCCGGAACGACAAGCGCTTCATCTTGGAACACCAAGTCCTTCTTCCCGGATGCGAGATCGATCCCCGTCAAACCCTGAGACCAAACCCCGACCCCCCCGGAACCCAAGATCTTCCGAACCCAGATGTGTGAACCTTTTCCTGAGCCCCTATTTTATAAATGCTATATATAAAACTTGTTGCATATTAAATTGTCATGCTTGCACACATATCATGGGGTTTGGGGGCATCATGCTGATTCACCTCATAATTAAATATGGAGTCGATATGTGGGATACTTTTGTCTTATTCCGGACTCCATTTAAATTTGTGTAGCGAACTGATGCCATGTTTCGCCCTATTAATACAACATTTAAATTGCAGGGTTTCTAAATAACTTGAACCGTTTAATTAAATGTCGGGACCCCGGTTCCGCTTAATACTGCCTAATTGCACCGCATCTGCATCATATCATAAGCATGTCGGATCTTCTGCCGTAGTATTAAATATTGCATCCGGTGTTTCTTCTAGTGTTTGCTTCTTCGCGGATTAGGCCAATGAGTTGATGCGAGTGTCGACAAGTTCTCTGGATATGAACCGCCGGCAGTGTTTACCAGGCGAGCATTCTCCCCCTTTCTACCTATTTTGCATTTATAGTCTTTATTTCCTCCTGTTGATCTATTGCTATCTGTGTTGCGATGCTTTAGTTTCCGTGCACCAGTTATATCCCGTGCAGCCTCTATATTGCCTTGGACACCTCCTATTACCTGTGTTTGGTAGATAGCTGGCCTTGCGAGTCGTAGTTTCCGTGCACCAGTTATATATATCTGTTCTGCGGGTCCCATTGAGGACTATTGTGTAATGGTATTTCTTCGTTTCCACCCGCACGAAAGTGCCTGGTGGGCGTCCTTGAATCGTTTCTATGAGGGTTTGGCGGAAAGGGCTAAAACTTGCATAGGGCCGATTCGAGGGTGCTACAGAGTGGTATTAGAGCTCAGCAGTTGCGATACCCCACAAGTCCAGCCTGTAGGATAACCTAGCTAACGGCCGAAGTAGAGTGTCAAAACTATTTTTGCAAAATCGGTTGGATAGATCTGATTAGGTCTGTTTTTACTCCTTACCCTCTGCTATTCTCCTCTTACCTCTGCGTGTTTTGAATCTGCTCTCTTATCTTTTCTTCGAGTCCAGGAATTCTCGAGGTTGGGTTTCTATCGTCTCTTCAAGGTTTCGCTTCCTCCTTTGGTAATGGTGCTTCTACATCCGTTCTTCATGCTATCTGAGGAATCCTTCATCTGTCGGACTTTTCTTTGTTCCTTGTTTGTGCCTTCCGGTGTTTTCCGATGCGACGACATCAGCTACGCTAGATCCGATGCAGAGTCTGCATCCCTCCTTGTTTCCGAACATCGCTAGTCGAGATCTCAAGTCTGATTCCGAGAGTTGGTTGCATAATTCTCCTATTTGTGTGCAGAGTAATGGTTTGGGTGCGCGATGGACTGATCACCATCCGACTACTCTTACCATTCGCTTTTGTATATCGAATCGGTGCGCCCAGCAATTTTACTCCGTCCACGGAAGCTAGAGGTGGCTTTATTTGTTGATACCTCTACCTTCGCCCTTTGTTCCCGGAGTGTTCTCTCGATGATCACAGACAACGACCTCTTGTTAGTGGTGTCGCGAGGATCTACACGAAGCGAGAAAATTCTGATCGTCGACCTTCTTCCCGGTACCATGAAGCGGATCTCGAGGGTGAGATCCCTTGTTAGTGGTGTCGAATTGTGGCATCCCGCTAAAACCACTACTAGAAAATCGCTGTGTTTTTGTGTTGAGCATCATCATGACCGCATGCTCATGTCATCATGCCACATTGCATTTGAGCATCGTCATGTCATCATGCACATCTTTGTTTAAAACTATTTTCTAAAAGCCTATTTGTTTTTCTAAGTAGCCAGCTAGCCCATGTGCTCGAAAAGGAGGAGGAGAGAAAAGGTGGCACGAGGCCACCTTATCTCTGTCGTGCCCCAGCTGCTCTCCTCCCTCTCTCCCTTCTTTTCCCTTCCTCCCCACGCCTCTCTGGCCTCCCCAGATCTGGCCGAGTCGCCCCTCCTCTCCTCCTTCCTCCCCGACGACAACCACCTGCCGCCGTTCGCCGCCAGCACCACCTCGCCCCGACGTTCCTGCCAGCGTGCCCGACCTGGAGGTGGCTGAGGAGATCGTGACGATCCCCTGCGTCTCCCCGTGGCCGCTAACGCGAAGGAGGAAGCCCTGCACCGCCAGTACCATCGCCGCCGACGCCAAACCCTAGCCGCCGGAGCGCCTGCATCCCCGACGATCCGCCGCGTCCCCGTCCGATCCGAGCCCGCCGTCGAGCCCACGGTGAGCCTCCCCTCCTCCCTGACATGGTCTGCCTCACCGTACAGCCCTAACGCCGCCGTGCGTTTCGTCGAACACCCACCGCGCGCCAGAGCTCGCCGGTGTCTGCAGCTTTCCCACGCCGCAGCAACCTTATCTAGCCCGCGCCCACCTCCCTGTCAACTCCCCTCACCTACCGCACCGGCTAGCATCCTCAGCGCGCACGCCCGCGTCCCGGGATCGAACCCCGCTTGCGCCACGCGCCGTTTTTCCTCGCCAGACGCGAGAGGAAGAAAAACAGTAAACCGGGCCTGTGGTAATTTGCAAAAAGCCCCCCACCTTTTTGATTCCCGCAACCCGCGCTCCTAGTGTCCCCACCTGTCCGTCGCCCTAACCCTCTTGCAGTGAGGCCCTCCGTTTTTCTCTGGCGTAACCCGCGGTCCAGCTGATGCCCCACCAGTCAGCCTCTGGGTGCATCCCCACTGGCACGTGGGCCTCCAGCCGCTGGCCCCGCCTGTCAGCCTCAGTGGTCTAGCCAGAGCCCGCGTGGCAAAAGTGTTTTCGCGCGCGTGGCCCCGGTCAGTGCAGGCCCACCCGTCAGTGGCTGGGTCTGAGTCCGCCCGGGGATAAAAAGTTTTTCCCCTGAGTCAGTTTTAAACAAATCTTTTCAAATTCATTTAAATTCAAATTCTTTTCAAATTCAAATAATTTTTAAAATACAAATCCAAATAATACATGTAATATATGTTTTGGAATCAGAAAAATGTGAGGAATTCAAATATGCCATTCAAAATATATTTTGAACACTTTAAATTTCGAGATGATTAAAATTACAATAAAATGCCCTTTTCCTTAATTATTTAATAACTTTTGTTTTAAAACTCCAAATTTGACAAATAATATGTCCAAATCGATCAGCGCGACGAGCCCGTTCTATTTATGCAGTCCTTGTTCTGAATTGAAGCATGCATCATGTTGTCATTTAAAATCTGAACTGTTTATGACAATAAGACTTGGTCAAATGAATAATAAAATGTTTTATTTCTTGTATCCACACCTCACCTTTGCCATGCTACTTTAATGCCATGCAAACTGTGCATCATTCATCATGGCATGCTTGTTTGCTTGTCGCATTTTAATTCATATGCTTGTGCACTTTATTTATGTTGGCCCTTGTTTGTTTGGTTCTTCTTCGAATAGACGCCCAGCAGGAGAATTACCAGGAATCACAGGAGTATTACCCAGATCCATCTCTTGCTTCAACTGAGCTACCAGGCAAGCACTACCACATGCTTGCATACATACAGTACCTATTGCCTCTATCTTATTCTTGCATCATTGAGTCGCGTTTGCATTAAATTGAATCCCAAGTACAGCATAGCCTTTACTTTTAAACCACACCAAGCTTGTTCCGGTCCCATGAGCCATTACTACATGAGTTGTTTGAGCCATGCGAGTCGTAGAAAAGCATGAGTAGGGTATGTGAGTGTCTGAGGAATAACGAGGTACCTAAACAACATAACCTGAGTAGTAATGGGATAACTAATGAAAGAGGCACCGGTGAGCAATATCTGCTATTTGGTTTTTCCTGCTCACTTGTGTCCCGTAGGACCCCGAGTACTTGATTCCTGTTCCTTGTTTATTCGCACTATCCACATCCGGGAGGCCTTATGGACCCCCCTGAGCCAGAGCTTGATTCATTATTATTTCTTGGGGCCACAATTAGTTTGGGGCTTTATTACTATTCGGTACTTATGCCATGTTACTGCTTTATTTAAGATTGTGCGAGGAGCACCTGTACTGTTTTGGATCGTGACACGTTTTCGCTGTATCGACAAGCCCAGTCACATTTTCAGGTTCCCAATCGTTTACCTCCGTCCACACAAACCTTGGGTCCGTCTCGGAGCCGGCCAACTTCGTTGCGGGTAGCTTAATCGGGTGGCCCCCTAAAATATTTCTGAATCCTGTGATTGTTTTGTCGTGAATGCCTCGTTGAGTTTTGATTTGGTTTTTCCGAGGTTGATCGAGTGTGTGTTGCTATTCGTGCACCCCTACAGGGTAAATCTTTCTGAAAGCCGTGTCCGCGGTTATGGACGACTTGGAGCACAGTTTCTCGATCATAGACAAGTATAACTAAAGTACCGCTTTGAAATTGACTAAGTACTTGACTAGTAAATAGTGCAACACTCATGGAATGGTTAATAAAACTGCCAACGGATGATGGGGGATGTTCGTCCGCTTCCTCGTTGGTAAGCGAGGAGGAGGATGGATCTGTTATTCATACTGTTATAATTGTTGTTCTTAATTCACGGACTTCCGTCTATCATTGGTTAGGCGGAAGGTTAGCGAGTCTCTATAGAATTGTTAGGTATTATCTTTTGCTGCAATTGCGTCACCCCAGGTTGTGTCCCCTTTAGTGGCATAAAGACTTGCTGAGTACCCCTAGGGTCTCACACGATAAATTGTTTGATTCAGATGAACAGGTGTACCCGCAAGATGGATACTGGGTGGAAGAGACAGATGATGTTGGCAACGATCATTCGGTGTAGAGATTCCGGGAACGGGGATCCGTGTGATCTGTGGGCGGGATGTGTTTATTTATGGGGCATCTTATGCCAATTTGCTTCTTATCCGTACTCGGATCTTGTTTTCCGCTTCCGCCTGATACTCTGATGTGTGATGTATGAGGAGCTATCCTAAAATATTATATCTATCTAGGACATTTGGATCTTGCCGTATGGTGTTACAATATTTCTATTTCTTTTAGATGGAATGGCTCTGAGGACTGTTGTATGTGGCTTGCATACATACTCATTTGTGTATGTAGTTGATCCCTTCGCCTGCCGATTACGCCGCTCGTTCTTGTCCCGTTGTTTGAAAGTGGTTAGGACGGCCGAAAGGTCTACCGTGAGTGGCCCTGGGCCCCACCGTACTATTTTAACCACTTTCGTTCATCCAGGCATTAACTAAGAGCGTAATTCACCGAGGTAGTTACAGTGATGGTGATGAGGGTGCTGATGGTGATGATGGTGGTGGTGATGATGATGATCCTGATGAAGTCCAGCTTGATGGTGGTGTTGATGGCGACAATCTCCCCACTCCGGGATTCCCCCGGCAGAATCTATCTGCCAGACAGATCTCTCTCCCTCGGTGTTTTCCACCCCGCAGAGGCGGCGGAATCTTTCTGTGGTCGCTCTCAGAGTATTAGGGTTTTGGGAGGATTATATACGCCAAAGGGGAGAGCCAGAGGTGGGCCAGGGCGGCCACACCATCTGGTGGCGCAGCCTAGGCTGGCCCGCGCCAGGGGTGGTGTGGGCCCCCTGTGGCCCATCTCCACTCCTCTTCTGGCTTCCTTCGTCTTCTGGAAAAATAGGATTTTCCGTATATTTTCCCGGATTTTCTGATCTTCACGAATTTTGTATCCAAACAGCACCTTTTCCATCAGAATCCTGACTGCAACGGTCCATGCTCCAAAAGTCATTAACCATGCAAAAACAGATGAAATTACATAAGTATCACCTCTTAATATGAAATATATCAATGAATAACAATAAATTATGATATAGAATAGTGATGCAAAATGGACGTATCAGAGTTATCCGAAGTATCCCTTTTCTGGCTTAGTGCCAAAATCAGGATTATATAAAGAATCATTCTTAGCCCTAGTAGACATCAATTCCAAACATTCCTTAATAGTTAGAGTATTTATAGACCCTCCTGCCGAGAAGTCAAGCAATTCTCTACATTGAGTATTGAGACCATGGTAAAATAAATGGCAGATTGTTAGTTCAGATTTCAGAATAGCCATGATTAGGAATACTATTGATCATTCCAAAGAATATTTCCTAGGATTATAGGTAGTTTTCTCCCACATTCTGACTAAAGTTGCCTATGTTCTTTCTTAGTATAGTTACATTTTTAAAAGGATTAAACCTGTTTATGAATTTAGTAATGCAGTTTTCCCAGCATTTAATGTAATGGCGAGGGAGAGAGTATAACCAGTCTAGAGCTTTACTTTTAAGAGACCATCGAAATAATTTAAGACGAGAGAAGTCTCTGGGCAAACCTTTTGGTCCGAGCGATGTTATCACATCATCGAATTCTCTAATGTGTCTTCCTGGGTCTTCATCTTCCCTTCCACTAAAAGCTTTCTCCTACAAAATTTTAATAATTCCACCATTAAATCGATATTCTCTAACTCCAGGATTAGGGAACTCTATTGGTTGTTTAAGAAATTGCAAACTTGGAGCACTGTATTCCCTAAGAGTTATCTCAGGTTTCATAGGAGTTGTCCTGTAAATAGACATGATTTCCATAATATCACTCAGGTTTTCAACTTCAACTTTATTTGATCTTAAAAGTGTTTCAATAATTTCTTCGCGCCTCTGAGTAGGCACGCGCTCAATATAATCCAGCAAGTAGGTCCTACCAGAGCGTGTAGACCCTTTGTCTCCTAAGGAGAACATTTTGTAGTAGCAACACCTGAAATGTCAAAAGACAAACAATTAGTGATTAGCTCCCCGGCAACAGCACCAGAAAATAGCTTGATGTCTGCAACAACATAGATTGTTTGTATCTAGTTTCGAAGTTCAAATATCGATCCCATAGGGAGCCCAAAGGTAAGTGTTTATTGATGAAGTCTCTATCACACCCGAAGTTGTCATAGGTCTTCGAGTGAATTGACTGCAAGTGTTGAAATAAGAATGGGGTTTTGATTAGATGTGATAGATTTAAATAGAACTAAAATGTAAACTTCAGAAATATAAAGCATAAAAGTAAAGAACGACTTTGCTTTTTTGTTGTTTCTTGCAGATGGTGAAAGAAGGCGCGGGGAGATTCAGTTCATGGTGATAGTGACTGTGCCAGGTTGACAAGTGGTAAATGTAACAATTATAATCTTATAGATATATGTGTAGGTGAGCAACCCATAATTATCCAGAACTCCTCTTGGTAGATTTCATACCAACTTCAATAATCCTACTAGCCTGCTACCAAAACCATGTCAGACACTAGACGATTAAGACCCTTCAGGTCACTTAGCGATTAAGCTCCTTAGATTGGACTAATGCAATAAGCACAGTGGTTACTCGTTATCCTCGAGTCAACTAGCTTTCCATTGATATCCCCGTGTCACCCGGGGGTCGTCGGTCCACTAGCGAACAAGATCTTATCTATGTAGAACAAAGCATCATGTTGTCTAGGCCCTTAATTGGACAACAAGCATTAGACATCCCATAGATAGTCAAGCACACATAATATAGTAATTAGAATCAATCACAAACTAATGGAAAATATATGAAGGCACATCACATCTCACCAATCCCCTACATCTCCCATGCCCAAGGGGATTACTCACACATGATAGAAGAAAGGATCATCAATATAATCAAATAAAGGGAATTCGTCTTGGTATTACCATGGAGATCCACAATGAGAATAGAAAAATATCCAACACAATTCAAGATGGGAAAAAACAATCTCAAACCCTAGTCTTGCAGGGTGGAGATCCCTCTCTCTCAAGTACAAGTAGTGGCTATGGGGGTGTATTGGCTAGGAGGTCGAAGATCATGGAGCGAGATGAAGCACGTCTTCTCCTTCTTCTTCGGATCTCTTCTTTCTCCCTTCTGGATGGTATGGCGGCTGATGTGTTCTATTTTCGCCTTCCTTCCCTTCACGGAAGTGGTCCCTTTTGACAAGACAGAGGCGGTGGCAACTATATGGCGGGAACTATACGGCTGGAAAAATATTCCCGCCGTATAGTTGCTCGTTAAAGCTTCTGTGAGCTCCCCTCGCGTGCTTCCAAAGTGAGACTTGCTTGTTTTCTCCAGAATATCGTATTTCTCTAGTTAAATCCTTCTATTGATGTTCAGAACCAGAAACACGCATTAAAAACCAAGTTTTCTTTGTTACCGAAGTATTAGCGTTAGGTAGAGCCAGAAAATGATCAAATCCGGGAGAAAACCATCAATAAAAGCCATAAAAATGTGTCGAATCTCACAACTATCAGTAACCAGTTTTGGTTCCATGTGTGGGTGCTCTCATCCGTCCCAATCCTCTGAATCAACCATTTCTTCATGGCATCACGCCCCTTGAGCAGTGCCCTCCAAATTTGAGAGGGATGGCTACCCAGCGATGCTGCAAGAAAATCTGAATCCGGATAGTAGACCACCTTTAGAAACTGAGAGCTAAGGGCCTCAAGATTTTGGATTATACACCATGCTTGCATGGCGAGCATTGTAATGTTGAATAACTCGATGTCGAGGAACCCCATGCCTCCATTGGATTTAGGGGAGCACATAGTTTCCCAAGATACCCAGCAAGTCTTGCGCTTGCCCTCCTTGCTCCCCCACCAGAAGGTTTGAAGCATAGAATTAATCGCTTCGCAGAGACCACGTGGTAACTTGAAACAGGACATAGAGAACAGTGGTATCGCCATAGCCACAACATTGATCAACACCTCCTTCCCTCCTGATGCCAGAAGTTGTTCAAGCCAACCCTGTATTCGTTTCCATATATATGCGGTCCTTCAGATATTTAAAAGCACTGTTCCTAGACTTCCCCACATCAGACGGCATTCCCAAATACTTCTTATTCAAAGTTTCATTGGGCACATTTAGGATGATCTTCACAGATGACCCCCTCTCCTATGTACAACCCTTACTGAAAAACACTGAAGATTTATCCATGTTAACACGTCATCTAGAGGCATTGCAGTATTTCTCAAGAATTTCCTTTACTTCATTTGCACCCTCATCTGTATCTTTCACAAACAGCGGGTTATCATCAGCAAAAAAGAGATGGTTTATAGCCAGGGCTGTGTGGGAAACCATGATTCTTGGGAGATGTGATGAAGAACGACTTTGTTTTAAGAGGCCAGAAAGTCCATCTATTGCAAGAAGAAAGAGATAGGGGATATCAGATCACCTTGTCATAGTCCACACGAAGGCTTGAACTCATTCAAAGGTGCTCCATTAAACAGAACTGAGAAGTACATCGAGGTGACCAAACTCATAACAAGCTCCACCCAGCGACGGTGGAAACCCATGGGCAACACTATAGTCTTTAGGTACGACCACTCCACCTGATCATAAGCCTTTCACATGTCAAGTTTCAGTGCACAATGTTGATGCTTCCTTGGTGCATTCCTCTTCATGAAGTGGAGGAACTCATACGCAACAATGATATTGTCTGTGATTAATCTTCCTGGCACGAAAGCATACTATTCTTCAGAAATAATCTCTGAGAGTATCACTTTCAGCCTGTTGGCTAGTACTTTGGAGGAAATTTTGTAGATGAAGTTACATAGGCTAATGAGGAGGAATTGACCCAGCTCCTCTGGTGAAGCCACCTTCAGAACTAGCACTATGAACGTCTTATTGATTCCCTCTAGGATGTCCTCTCCCCTCAAAATTCACAAGACAGCTTGAGTAACCTCCACACCTAACAAGTCCCTTTCTAGAAGAACTGTGTCGGATAACCATCGGGACCCAGTGCCTTGAGCGGGAACATTTGGAAGAGGGCAATCTTTACCTCCTCTCCTGTCAAAGGAGCCATTAGCCAGTTATTCATTTGTCTAGTGACGCTCACCCTCACCGCTGCCAAGACCTCCTTCACCCTTATGTGGGCTCTGAGGTATATAGATGATCATAAAATCCACTTGCCAAACCGCTCAGCTCATGTGGGTCTTCCGTGAAAGAACTGTCTAAGCGTCGCAACCGTGTGACATGGTTCCTCTTCTTCCGTTTACTCCCACGGAGATGGAAGAAGCACGTGTTGCGATCACCTTCCTATAACCACTAGATGCGCGACCTCTATCTCCACATTGTTTCCTCACAGTGTTGCAGCTCGACGATGCGCTCAACAATCTTGAGCTCATGATGATTCGATCCCACATGATCAGGTGCAGCCTAGAGTTCCGCTAGCTCAACCTTTAGCAACTTCAGTTCCTTTTGGATGCTTCCAAAAGTATTCCTTCCCTTGTCCGACATGGATGCGAAAAGGGTTTTGAGCTTCAGCTCCAACCAGATTTCCATGCCTCCTCCACGAGTGGAGCAAAACCATCGTGGGACTCCCACATCGCCTCGCTAACGGAATACCCAAGGTTGTTGTGGGATAAATGCTTGCTGGTCATGAAGGAGGATGATCGACGAGTAGTCAGAGACTGTTGCCGTCAGATGTTTGAGGCGAGCTAGAGGGTAAGCACGCTCCAATCCATAGTAGCAAGTGCTCGGTCAAGATGGACCTTGTAGAAATTACCGCCTGCCACTTTCCTTTCAAAAGTCCACGGTGTCCCCTCGTAACCAAAATCCATCATCTCACAAACATTCACGGTATCACGAAAGGCTTGTATCTGGATGTTGCTTTGATCGTGCACACCCACATGTTCCTCCCCAAGGAGTACCTCATTAAAGTTGCTAATACATAGCCACTGTAACAGGGAGTATGCCTTAAGGAATTTTCAGCATATTCCAAGTCTTATGGCACTCACTGACCTATGCATCTCCGTACACACAGGTAAGCTACCACGGAACCACAGAGGAAGGGAACACAACGACATAATGTGATACTGAGAGTAAGGTAAAAGGTCCATCTTTATTTCATTATTCCAGAAAATCGCCAGGCCGCCACTGCGACCCGTACTGCTGACAGCAAAAATATTGTCATAACCCAAACTTCCTGCTGGAATCTCTACCCTGGATTTGTGGACTTGAGTCTCCACAACACACAGAATAGTAGGGGCAAACTCCCTCACAAAGGAGCAGAGTTTGTGAATTGTCGCTGCATTTCCCAAGTGTCGTGGTGGTGTCACGGCAGATGCCATGGATAGGCTAAAGGTGGGGACTAATACACGCTAGGGGAATCCAGGGAGGGATAGTGAGGTGATTCCTCACACAGAAGTTTATATTTGCTTTGCTTCCAAGATTACAAGTGCTCCTAGAGCTGTATTGGCGAGAGGAGGAAGAAGAAGCTCTCTTACTCTCACACACAGTTCACCCCTAAAACCCTCAACCAACTCAGAATAGCGGAACCCCTTCTACATAGGCCCTAGCCCTCCTTATATAGGGGTGGCTAGGTCTCCACTTAGGGCATACGTGGAGGCATATTCCTGAGAATATGCCTTCTCCCAAAGTAGTAAACCGACCGGGTTGCTTTTCCCCCGCGTCACACATGCAGAGGCTACGTGAGCCTCTGCGGCGCCTGCGTCAGCCGACATGAGCGTTGTCACCCTTGTCGGCCACGCCTCGGTGGTCATGCCCTTGTCCGCTTCGCTCATGCAGTGCGTACCGGGGCTTCTTTTGACTAGCGAGATTCCTTCCTTCTCCTAGAAGCTAGATGTGACCCGGATCATAGTTGATCCGGCCACACCCGTTCCTGCATACAAGTTAAATAGGCATTTCCATCTTACTGCTTAAGTCGGATGAGACTTAGTTAGGCGGATGCCCCCTGGTCTGGGTTACCCCGTGATTCGGCCTGCCTTGAGGTGACCCGGCCAGCATCCGCTTTGGCCTTGCCGAACCTCGGCTAACTCGGCCTTTATACCCCGGCGTGACCCTACCTGGGGGTATCCCCCCAACATTAGTCCCCGAAGCTGGTGCGGTCTTAGCTGCCTTGGCTGCTAAGGCCACATCAGGTTCAATTATATTTGTGCTTTGCACGCTATTTCCGAGTTACCTCCTTATCTCGGATTATATGGATTTACGTTCCCTTCGCACGTGCCAAGTTTTCACTTGCCGGCCGGGTTACCACTTCAACTCGGACCTCATGGTTTTACTTTCCCTCTACACATTCCAAGTGTTCACTTGTTGGCCGGGTTACCACGGTTTCATCCGGGTCTTCTTTCCTTCTCTCGTACGCTAACCCACGTGGAGGCTAATCATTAGGTTGCCTCATTTTAAGGGCCAGCTATAGCAACCGCCGCAGTAATTGTCAGTTATCACTACGCGGGTCACGTCACGCCTGCCTCCTCGTTTACCGCATCAATGCGTCATGTCATGGGATCAACCCCACCCTGTGGCCTTCCGTGTGGCTCCCTGCTGATTGGCCGACGTGAGCTATACACGGCCACACCGTGTGGCATATCTACAGGACGCGATCCCACTTTCCCCTTGAGGGAGTGGTTAAATAGGGGAGGGGCGCACCCCTTAGGATTTTTCCCCCTTCCGCGCCCCTCTGCCCCTAGCTCTTCCTCTTCTTCTTCTTCCCCGCGACCGCACCGCCGCCTGTGCTTCTAAGTAGCAGCGCCGCCGCCGCACTGCTTCCCCACACCTCTGCGTCACCACCACCGCTACGTACCTCCCTCACCACGGGTCGCTGCCAATCTAGGCCTTTGCCCCCCGCCGGCGCTAACGCCAGCGAGGGCAGCGAACACCAGATGATGGAGGAGGAGCTCATCGTTGCCGAGCAAGAGATGGAAGAAGACACTGCAATGGCGGACCATGGTGCGTGGGCCGGGTCCTGGGTCTGCCAAGACGACCTGGACTGGCTCTACCGCACCAGACACATTCCCGCCAGCGTCGCTGCGCGTCTCGCCTCCGCCGAATTTGCCCCCTCACCCAATCCGGGTGAGTACGTTGTGTTCTTGTCCCACTTCCAGCAGGGGTTCGGTTTGCCGGTCAGCGATTTCTTCCGGGATTGGCTAAACACCTATGAACTCCAGCCGCACCACCTTCCTGCCAACGCTATTACTTCTCTTTCCGCTTTCGCTTCTACGATCGAAGGCTATGCCGGACTATGGCCCACGAAGGAGCTATGGATCTGGTTTTTTCGGCCTTCGTCGTAATGTCATTCCGAACGTAGAGCTAGATCCGGAGGACAAGCAGCTCACTCAGTTCGGAGCCGCGTCCATCTCACCCCGGAGGTTTTCTGTTTTCCCCCGAGTCACCGGGCTGGACTCCTGCAAAGGATGGGCCCGGACTTTCTTTTATGTCCGGAATACGGGCACCGAAGACTTGATCCGGCTGCTTCCCTATGCTCTGGGTCCACCTAACCCGAAATTGTGGGATGTCGTCCCCAAGAAGCCCGCGGCCTTGGCCAACCAGGTCAACAAGAGGTTCGCGGAGCTGAAGAAGCTCGGGTTGCGCAACGAGGACGCTATGATCACGTTCGTGCGCAACCGGATCTCCCCCCCCTCTAGAAGCGCACTCACAAGGTGTGCCACATGAGCTTCGGCCGCGACCCCAACCGGACCTCATCCTTCGAGTTGAGCAACACGGAGATCTATCGCCGGGTCAAGGCTCTCTTCACCACCCACAAGGACTTCTCCGCTGAGTGGACGTGGGGAATTGAGCATTATTGCCGTGATAGGCTTCCTCCCGCGGTAAGCCTCGTGGCGCAAACTTACTCCGGATTTAATTTTATGTCGGTCATTGTTGCATTTTTTACTCTGTTGTTCATTCTTTTCCTCAGCTATTCCTTTAGCAGACCCTCGAGTACGTCACCAATCCGACCCTTAAGTGGGCGCCCGACCAGGAGACCCTGGACGAGGAAGAGCCGGACCAGGAGATGTTCCTCCCGATGACCGACGCTACGAAGCGACCCACCGGTAAACCCTCTTCTATTAGAGCTTGGCCCAATGATGAAGATGACTCGGATGTTGAGGTGATGGAACCTGTTGACGCTGTCCCCCTTTCTTATGCTTTTCCGGCATCAGCTAACCTCGGTGGGCATATCCACGAGGACCCTCCCCTTGCTACGGGCGAACCTGTTCCGGTAGCGCCGAAGAAGAAGCATGGAGCTGCATCAAGTTCCTCCTCCGGACCTTCTTAGCCCGCCAAAAGGCGAAAGAAGTCTGGAGACAAGACCGCCTCCAAGCCAGCAGGCAAGGCCCCAGCACGAAGGGCTCGGAAACCCAAGGAGCCCCAAACCTCGGATGCGTAAGTCTTTTTTCCCTCTACAACTTGTTCTTCATTGCACTGTTGTAGTCTCTTTTCTGACACTATTTGATTCGAAAGGGCTGCGGTGGAGGTCCCTCAGAGTGGATCTAGCATCTCTTCGCCGCTCCGACCTAGCCCTTCTCCTCCTCGTGACGACGAGTCACGCCCGCTGAGCCCTATTCCAGAGGGTTTTGCGGCTGCTCTGGGTTCTATTCCACCTCATCAAGAGGGGGGTAACCTCGGAGCGGGGGAGACCGGCCCAGCCGAGGCGGCGGCATCCACAACTTCGGCTTCACCGTAACCAGCAGCTACTGAGACTACCTCGGCACCAGCACCAGCTCTAGTACCAGCAACCAAATCAGCACCAACACCAACTCCGGCACCAGCACCAACTCCGGCGGCAAGAACATCAGCAACGGCACCAAGTCCAGCAACCAGAGCACCAGCGCCAAGCTCTTCCGCCTCGTCCGAGTCTTCTCAATCTCGGCAAGGAAATACCCCGGTAGTTCCTAAAGGAAAATCTGCTGCAACCACTTCCTCTTCCCAGCAGCCAAAGGGCAAAAAGGCTCCTGGCGCTACTAAGGCAGCATTCGTCGAGGCTGGGCAGCGTACCCTCGCATCCATGCTTCCCAAGAAAGCTCCAGCAGTGAAGGACGCCCCTGCCGAGCCAACCGACGCACAACAAATGGTTTTGCACACCAGCCCAGCCCTTGCCTTGGTTGAGAGGTAGGAGGCGCATGCGAAGGGCTTGGTGGCGCCCCATATGCCCACCGACGAGCGGTACCCTCTGATGTTGATTGAATTCGTCAACAATTGGAACAAGGCGGAATTCGTCCATGACGATGATCTCCCAGAGAGGTTTGGCCCCGCCGAATTTTCCGCCCAAATGAACACAGCCGCTAAGGCAATCAACCTCGCGGGTCGGATGATGGAGGTACGTCGCTTCCCCCTTACATGTTATAGATAATGATGATATAACCATTAGTCCCCGAGCCTCCGGGGGAGTAACTTGTTACTCGCCCGGATGCTCCTGAGAAAACTAACGCAGCTCCGAGATAACTTCGAATATGCACACACCTAGAGCCGGGTTAAGTTCCACTTGGCCCGGATTTTGTACACTTCGAATATGCACACACCTAGAGCCGGGTTAAGTTCCACTTGGCCCGGATTTCGTACACTTCGAATATGCACACACCTAGAGCCGGGTTAAGTTCCACTTGGCTCAGATTTTGTACACTTCGAATATGCACACACCTAGAGCCAGGTTAAGTTCCACTTGGCCCGGATTTCGTACACTTCGAATATGCACCAAGCTAATTTATGTTTTTGCACTCTTTTCAGGTGACCACCAATCGCCGGAGTGCTAAATTCCAGCGTCTCCTAGATACTCACAAGATGCTACGCGCAAAGCAAGCTGCACTTCTCACGGAATACGAGAAAAGGGGTAAATTTCTCCCTTGGCGCTGCTCCATTTTTCTTCATCTTCCTCTACCGAACTAATCTCATCAGTCGGTTTCCGCAGCTGGGGTGGAGGCTGAGAACAAGATTATGCGGAAGAACCTAGAGCAGATCATGGGTAAGTCGTTTTTGTCTGACCTTACCGTGCTTTCCATCTCCTTTTCTCCTTGGCTCGGCAAACATTCATACCTCGGCTCTGCCGGGTCAACACACTATTTCAGCATCTCTTGAAGATAGTGTGCCCGTGCCTGATATGATGCTGCATTTTCTCGAACAAGCAGGGCAGCATCAAGCCGAGCTTAAGAAGAAAGATGATGAGCTCGCCCTCCTCCGGACCAAGGACGATGAGATCGCTAGGCTCAAGGCTGAGATGGAGAAAATGAAAGTCTAGCACCAGTCCGAGCTCCAAAAGGTTGGCCAGAATTTCATAGAAGAGCGCGAGTGCCTCACTCTCCAGATCGCCAAGGACCAGGATCTACTCAAGGAGTCCGACATCCAACTTGGGTCGGCGAATGCTGAGCTTGCGCAGCTTCGCAAAAGGCATGATGACTGTACCAGGGAGCTGACCCAGATCCTTAGCCATATATCACGTAAGTTCCTTCCCTTATCCGACATACTTCTCCAGGTTACTTCATATGTCTTTTCTTTACCTTATTTCTTTGTGTCATTTCTAGGCAAATTTCTAGAGGGCACTGCTATTGCGAGCGTAGCAGTTGCGGACTTCCGCCGAGAAAGGGGTACTCCCGCCGCTCCTGACGGTGAAGAGATTCCCTATGACATGGAGGACCTATTGGTCAGCTTGTCATCTCGCGTGGAGATCATCAAGAATTATGGCAAGGACATCCTCGACGTTGCAGTTCGCATCTTCAACACGTTCTGGCATGGAGAAGATACTCCGGAGACCACCGCAATTCTTGTTGAGAAGCTGATGGAAACCGAGACCCAGCTCGACCTCTGGAGGGAGTCCGCTGGACGTGCTGCAGCTGATACCGTTCTTCACCACATACTCACGTGGTATGAAAAGATCGATCTCAACCTCCTGACGCGTCTGCGCACCGGATCCAAATGGACCAATGACCCGGAGTGGGTAGCTCGGCGTCAGACTTGCGCCCATAGCCTCATCGAATACGCTCCCATTCATGAATGGGTTGAGGGACCGAGCTTCCTGGAAGCGGCTGGGGATGAAGAGGTTGAGAACGATGAAGATGGCTCGGACGGTGATGAAGAGGACGACGCTTCGGATATCGAAGACGGCGAAGATGACGCCGAACTTCCTCCTCCTGCTGCTTCTTGAGCGAAAAAACTTGAAAACTTGTCAGATCCCCGGTATGCTGGGTGGAATTGTATCCCATATACATGTGATATTTTGCTACTAAGTTCCTATGCGGGATTAACTTGGGCGTAGTCCCCGAGTTTCTTTTTCTTATTCGTTCAATCTTTTGGCTCAGCTCATGTCTACCTTGATTCGGTTTTACGACTTATGAATCCGAGCTTCAAAAATTGTCCTAACAATACTGGGAAACTTTGAGGCTTAGCTCAAAAATAAAACAACATAATAATTTGAAAGTAAATACAAGGTTAGTCTGAAAAACAAACGTCGGCTCGATTCAGTTCTTTTCCTTAGTCGTTTTTTGTGTGCTACGCAATTCCAAACTTGTTCTCTTGCTTGCCATGAAGCCAATTCTTGTTGGACAGCAGCAAGTCGAAGAGTTGGGTTCTTGGTGCTCACACATTACTAATCTGAGTTAAGTAGAACAACTTATTCCAGCTAACGCACAAAAGACAACAAATATTATTAAGGCAGTCCCCGAGTTACTGCTCGAGGTGCCAACATTGCATTGATTAGCTCATTGCCGGCATACATACCGACACATGAGAAGACTCGGATACATACACTTCTTTGCTAAGTGTAGAAAGGACGAAGTAGAGCTATATTCCATGGACGCTTAGATTCCTCGTCGGACATGTCCGCCTTGTTCTTTTCCTATGGCTTTGCATCTATAAGATAATAAGAATCATTGTGCAACGCTTTGCTCACGATGAACGGCCCTTCCCATGGGGGGGATAATTTATGCATGCCAGTAGTACGTTGTACCAACCGGAGCACCAGATCGCCTTCCCGAAAGACTCAGGGGCTTACTTTCCGGCTATGATAGCGTCGGAGATTTTGCTGATATATGGCAGATCTGGACAATGCTAGTTCTCTCGCTTCTTCCAGTAGATCAACATCATTTTGTCGGGCTTCTTGCACTTCGGCTTCTGTGTATTGGGTGACCCTAGGCGAATCATGCTCTATGTCGACTGGTAATATAACTTCTGCCCCATATACCAGAAAAAATGGCGTATAGCCTGTTGATCGATTCGGAGTTGTTCTTAAACTCCACAGTACCGCTGGTAGCTCTTCTATCCAGCACCCTACTGATCTTTGCAGTGGCTCAATGAGCCGGGGTTTTATCCCGGATAATACTAATCCGTTGGATCTTTCCACTTGTCCGTTCGATGCGGGATGGGCTACTAAGGCTACATCCAGCCGGATCTTCTTATCCCGGCAGAAACACGTAAATGCTCCTTCCGCAAAATTCGTGCCATTATCAGTTATGATACTGTGAGGATAACCGTACCTCAAGATGATGTCCTTGAGAAACGTTACGGCCGTAGCTCCATCACACTTTCTTATAGGCTTCACTTCAATCCACTTCGTAAATTTGTCCACCATGACCAAAATGTGAGTTATATTTCCCCTTGCTAGTTTGAACGGGCCAACCATATCCAAGCACCATACGGCAAATGGCCATGTAATTGGTATGGTCTTGAGTTCCGACATTGTCATATGTGTCTTGGTAGCATACCTCTGACAACCATTGCATTTTCTCACCAGATCTTCTGCTTGCTCTAAGGCACTTGGCCAGTAGAATCCAAGCCGGAAAGCATTTGCCACCAAGGCTCGGGACGAGGCATGATGCCCACACTCCCCTTGATGTATATCTCGGAGGATGTCGAGCCCTTCTTCCGGGTCAACGCATCGCTGGAGGACATTAGTCACACTCCTTTTGTATAGTTCAGAATTGATGATCATGTACGCCTTTGCCCTCCTCTGTGTTTGCCTGGATAGCACTTCCTCAGTGGGTAACGTTCCATCTTTCAGAAATTGAAATATAGGTAGTGCCTAAGCCGGTATCGCTCGCACAGGGAACACATCCTCAAACCATCATATCCACCGGCATAACTTCAACCGGATCAGGCTGAGCAGTCCCCGGGTCTTGCGAAGCAGTCCCCGGGTTCGCCGAGGCAGTCCCCGGGTTTCGCGCGCCACCTCCCGTGTCAATGTCCATGGGCACAGCTCTGGATTCCGTGTCCTCCGGGACATAAATTGAGTCGGTTTCTGGGGACGGTCTGATGGATGGTTTCCTGAGGTGCTCTAATGCTACACCCGGTGGAACTGCTTGTCGGGTTGACCCGAGCTTTGACAACATGTTGGTAGCCTCATTTTCCACCCAGGGTACATGATGAAATTCGCATCCCTCAAAGTAACCAGATATCTTCTGCACATGAAATCTGTACAGTGCCATGTTTGGATCAAGGGCGTCCCATAGTCCCGACACTTGCTGTACCACCAAATCCGAGTCGCCAAAGCATATGATCCGACGTATCCCAATCTCTTGTGCCACCTTGAGCCCGTGCACAAGTGCTTCATACTCAGCGACATTGTTTGATGCCGCGAAATGGATCTCCAGCATGTATTTCAGCTGGTCCTTCTTTGGCGAGGTAAGTACAACTCCGGCACCTAGCCCGGTTTTTGTTTTTGATCCGACAAAGTGCATTCGCCAATAGTTCGGATCTGGCAACGGTGGTTCGTTTTGCACCTTGGCCCAGTCCACAAAAAAGTCCGCCCCAGCTTGAGATTTGATTGCCTCTCTTCTGTCATATTGCGGCGCATAAGGAGCTAGTTCAATTGCCCATTTTGCAATTCTTCCACTCGCATCCTTGTTACTCATTATCTCAGATATGGGGGCCTCACATATGACCCTGATAGGATGTTCCTCAAAGTAGTGCTTCAGCTTCTTAGCGGCCATGTACACGCCATACACCACCTTTTGATAGTGCGGATAGTTCTGCTTTGAGGCTGATAACACCTCACTCAGGTAATACACTGGCCTTTGCACCGACTTACCTTCCTCGTCGAGCTCCACCACTATCACTGCACTTACAACTCGGTTGGTTGCGGCTATATAGAGCAACATTGGCTCCTTTGATAGTGGTGAGGCTAACACTAGTGCAGTGGCTAACATCTTCTTCAAGTGGGAAAAGGCTTCATTGGCCTGCGGCGTCCAAACGAACTTATCTGACTTTTTCATGAGTTGGTAAAGAGGCAATGCCTTTTCTCCCAAGCGACATACAAACCGACTTAACGACGCCAGGAAACCCGTGAACTTCTGGACATCGTTAAGACACTTCGGCAGTTCCATCCGTTCAGTGGCCCGGACTTTAGTTGGATTAACCTCGATACCTCGGCTGGAAACAAGAAAACCGAGCAATTTCCCAGCCGGGACACCAAAGGTACATTTTTCCGGGTTAAGTTTCATCTGGAACCTTCTTAGGTTCGCAAACGTTTGCCTGATATCGTCAAGGAGCGTTTTGCTTTCCTTGGTCTTGATAACCACATCATCCACGTACACTTGTACATTTTGACCGATTTGGTCATGCAAACATTTTTGCATACATCTTTGGTATGTTGCCCCTGCATTACGTAAACCAAACGGCATGGTGCGATATCAATAAGCCCCATACGGGGTAATAAACGCAGTCTTTATTTGATCATCCGGATTTAGAGGTATCTGGTAGAAACCAGAATATGCATCAATGAATGACAACAATTCACATCTAGCAGTTGAGTCTATGACCTGATCTATCCTTGGCAGTGGAAATGGATCTTTTGGACACGCCTTGTTCAGGTTCGTGTAATCGATACACATACGCCAAACCACTGCCACATTCAGATCATCCTTCTTCTTCTCCACCAGCACCGGATTAGACAGCCAATCCGGGTAAAGAACCTCCATGATAAATCCTGCAACTAGCAACTGAGCTATCTCATCCCCGATGACTTTCCTCCTATCTTCGGCAAAGCGGCGGAGAGGTTGCTTCACCGGCTTTGGTCCGGGTTTCACATTTAAAGAGTGCTCGGCCAACTCCCCGGAACACCTTGCAAGTCCTGTGTGGACCAAGCAAAAATGTCCCGATTCTCATGGAGGAAGTTGACGAGCTCGCTTTCCTATTTATCACTTAACCCGGCACCAATTGTTACGGTGCGCTCTGGGAACATATCATCAACGGGAACCTTCTTGGTATCTTTCGTGGCTTGGAAGGAAACACATCCATGCGGGTTACTCAGCGCCGGCATATATTGCTGCGCGGACTGAGTCAATGCCGCCACCTCTTGAATCTTCCTTTTCTCTTGCGCAATCACAAGTGACTCGGCTAAGTTAGACCCGGCCGACGCACATTCCATGGAACGTCGGAAATCCCCAGCAATGGTAATCACTCCGTTTGGCCCGGGTAATTTCATCTTCAAGTAACTAATGTGACAGCTTGCCATGAACTTGTTTAGCGCTGGCCTTCCGAGTAACGCGTGGTACGCACTTTCCAAGTTCACCACTTCGAACTCCAAATTTTCGGTTCGGCAGTTATCTCTCGTGCCGAACAATACGTCAACTCGAACCTTGCCTATGGGCTCGCAAGAAATGCCGGGCACAATGCCATGGAAAGTTGTCCTCGTGGCCTGTAGCATGTTCTCCGAGATACCCAACTTGCGCATTGTGTCCGCATACATGATGTTAATGCTACTGCCATTGTCGATCAGTATGTTTGAGAATCTTACATTAATGCTAGGCCCAATGAATGTCGGGTCCAGCACCAACGCATACGAACCAGGGCTTGGCATAAGCTTGGGATGATCCTTAATGCTCCAGGTGATTTCTTGGTCAGACCAAGGCATATACCTCGTCACTACAGGCATTACCACATTCACCTCCATATGTCGGCGCTGCAAGCTCTTTCTATCTGTTTCCTCAGTGGTGAATACGCAGTAACTCTGATGATGCTCTCTGTACTCATTCCTCCCCTCATTTCTGGGGTACCTCTGATCCGGCTGATGCTGATTTTCCACCTGATGCACCGCATCCCTTCTCTCATTGTTATCATACCTCGGCGGAGGGGGAGGCAACATTAGTTGTTGCGTGTTCGCTCCAGAGAGCAATTGTTGCCGAGGTAACTCCTGCCGAGGCTGATCATTCCGGGGTGCCTGAGCATTCCCCGAACCACCTTGTTCAATCTTGCGCATCCACTCACATTGCCTCGTTGTATGACCCGCTGGGTTGCTCGGATTTGGCGTGTGAAACTTACATGGCTGATCCAACATCGACTCATAAGTATACCTCGGACGGTCCTTCTTTTCTTGCCACTGTTTCTTTCGCTCTGGCGTCCAAGTTTTCTTGCCATCGTTTCTCGGAGTCCATTGCCCTCCAGTTTTCTGGCGTTGACTGCCCCCTACTCCGGGCTGATCTTGATTCACAGCCGCAACTTGTTGCGAACCGTATCGATGATCCGGTATGTCATCTCTTCTTTTCCCTCTGTAGTCATTCCTCCGGGATGACCTGGCTCCATCTCTCTAGTAGTACTCATCGTTTGACTCGTTCGACACGAGCCTAGGTTGAGTCGGATCACCGAGAGCATACGAATCTGCAATCCGGATCATCTCTGCCAACGTGGTTGGCATTTTCCTTTGCAACTTTTGCCACAGTTCGCTTGCATATCTGCACCCTTGTGCAAACCATGCTATGGCCTATGATTCTATCACGCCCTCACATGAGTTTCTCACGGTACACCACCGGGTTAAAAACTCCCGGTCTATCTCATTTAGTCTTTGCTTGCACATAGCTAGGGCTGCAGCCTATTTGGCCTCTGATACGTACTTGAAAAAATGCTGATGAACATCTCCTCGAAATCTATCCAGCAGTTAGTGCTTCCGGGTGGCAAATTGTTCAGCCATACCCTTGCCGGCCCTCCCAACATCTGGGGTACGTATCGTACAGCCCATCTCAAGTTGCCTGTGGCAATTTTCACAGCCGTAGCATAGTTTATCAACCAATCCTCCGGCTTGGTACTGCCGTCATACGTCTTCGTGCCCCTGGGTAACTGGAAGTTGGGTACCGGTGGCTCCTTCATGATCCGGGGCCCGAAACATGCTGGACCCGGTGGACCTTGACATTCAATTTGTTTCGACCTATACAGTCGATCTAGTTTGAACCTGGCATTATCCGGCATCAAATCCCTGCTTCCCAATCTTGACCCTATCACATGATAGTCCGGCCTTGGGTATCCCGCGTTTGCCATTTCCGAATCTCCATCGTTGTACCGGTCTTGCTCTCGTGGAGCACCTCTCTGTTGCATACCTCGGCTGGCACTTTGTTCTTACCTTGGTATATTCCGCTGCTGCGGTTGTCCTGCTCCCGCCGAGTTTCGCTGTCCGGCATTGCCGTTGACGGCGTTCCCTTGACCAACATTGCCTTGGTCGCGGTTACCCCGGCCAGCTTCACCTCGGCTCACACTTCGTCGATCATCATTTTTCTGTGCTTCTTTTCCTTTCCCTGCCCGTGTTGGGTCATACGGGACGATCTGCTTGTTTCTTCTGGCCGAGGTTACTACCTCTTCTCTCCTTGGTCCACCATGAGGAGACGATGCGGCTCCAGCAGATTTCTCCAGGTTACCAATCGTCGAATGAACGATCTTGGAGGCCCCAGCTCTCTCCGGGTTAGCTCTGAGTAGTTCCTCATTTTGTCTGTTCGCGATCCGAACCAGCTCATTAACCCTATCTTGTTGTCTTTGCCGGGCCTCACCCGTTAGCCCTCTAACTCGGATGCAGCTGCATCTGCTGCTCTGAGGTTCTTTGCCGGGGTACTATACCTCGGCAGCCCCACGGACAAACAGTTTTCTGATTCCTCAATTCCAGTATCACCTTCTCTGTTCATTTAGCTCATGAGATTTCTCCCCTTCACTTTTATAGCATCAACTTTGTTTGCCTTTACGTACTCACGCAGCGTCATGTTCAACGACTGTTGAGCCGCGGCAATCTTTTTCGCACCCTCTAGTCTTTTTTGTCTAGTTTCCTCTAGCTCGGCCTATGCCCGAGCCCGATCTACTGCTGCTACTACAGGGTTTGCCAAGCTATCCATCGCTTCCCTCAACACATTCTCTGACCTCTCTAGCGGAGGACCTCTACCTTTCCTCGGTGCCTTAGGTGTTACCTCCGGATCTGGCGCCGGATCCTTGCTTGCGCCTGCACCAGGCGCAGTCATCATCACCTCTGCGTGGTCCGGAGAGCGAGCGATACACACCCCGCGAACCGCGGTGAGGGGTGGCTCTCCTGCCTCGACGACGTGCCGCGGATGAACACATGACACATCGATAGCAACGTAGACCTTGTGCGCGCCAAGCTTGACGAAGAGGCCGTTGCGCGGAAGCGGGCGCGTGCCGATGCAGCCAGCGTTGTCGCTGACGAAGTCCAGTGCTCCGAAGCACTGAACGAGCCCGGAGACGATGCGTTCGCCGGTGCCGATAAAGTTTCCCGTCCAGATCTTGACCCCTGCTAGCGCCGCTAGCCCCACGGTGGGCGCCAACTTTCGTGGTGGTGTCACGGCAGATGCCATGGATAGGCTAAAGGTGGGGACTAATACATGCTAGAGGAATCCAGGGAGGGATAGTGAGGTGATTCCTCACATAGAAGTTTATATTTTCTTTGCTTCCAAGATTACAAGTGCTCCTAGAGCTGTATTGGCAAGAGGAGGAAGAAGAAGCTCTCTTACTCTCACACACAGTTCACCCCTAAAACCCTCAACCAACTCAGAATAGCGGAACCCCTTCTACAGAGGCCCTAGCCCTCTTTATATAGGGGTGGCTAGGTCTCCACTTAGGGAATACGTGGAGGCATATTCCTAAGAATATGCCTTCTCCCAAAGTAGTGAACCGACCGGGTTGCTTTTCCCCCGCGTCACACATGTAGAGGCTACGTGAGCCTCTGCGGCACTTGCGTCAGCCGACATGAGTGTCGTCACCCTTGTCGGCCACGCCTCGGTGGTCCTGCCCTTGTCCGCTTTGCTCATGCAGTGCGTACCGGGGCTTCTTTTGACCAGCGAGATTCCTTCCTTCTCCTAGAAGCTAGATGTGACCCGGATCATAGTTGATCCGGCCACACCTGTTCCTGCATACAAGTTAAATAGGCATTTCCGACTTACTGCTTAAGTCGGATGAGACTTAGTTAGGCGGACGCCCCTGGTCCGGGTTACCCCGTGATTCGGCCTCCCTTGAGGTGACCCGGCCAGCATCCGCTTTGGCCTTGCCGAACCTCGACTAACTCGGCCTTTATACCCCGGCGTGACCCTACCCGAGGGTATCCCCACAACACCAAGCCACGACAGCTCCACATGAAGGTACTCATTGTTCCCAGCAAAGCTCCACACCGGAGCCTACCAATACCGCATTCTCATCGTCCTTCTTCTTAGTGACCACCTTCTTGGGCCGCTTCTGCTCCCTAGCAGATGGTCGTGGAGGAGGCGTGCCCTCGGGTCGGGTTGGTACCCTCCTCAAAAGTCAGCGCCTTTTGTGCACCCTTTTCGTCCACTTGACCGATCTCCCCTGGCTTCTTCCACTCGGGCATCACCGACATTACACCTACAGCAGCCCCTTCACAGGGCTTACCTCTGTCAAACTAGCAGCCATCGAGTTCCAGTTGCGGCTGTCAGCGACAACAACACCTCCATCATTGCGTCTGTGTCCCGTGTCGCGCC
This sequence comes from Avena eriantha, assembly GCA_910589775.1. Classification (NCBI taxonomy): domain Eukaryota; kingdom Viridiplantae; phylum Streptophyta; class Magnoliopsida; order Poales; family Poaceae; genus Avena; species Avena eriantha. The sequence goes on along the minus strand of OU342743.1, from coordinate 126,859,684 downwards.
CACCGCCACGGCCAGGACCACGGGCACCACGACCCTGAGTTGCAGCACCATAGTTATCCCTCCGCGGAGGAGGCACGTACTGATCACTCCCCCCATGCAGCTGCATCCTATTCCACGTTGTATCCGCATGCAACCATTTACCATATTCCTCTTTCGCATGGACTCCATTGCCGCACTCCTCCTTCACATGACCCAGAAAACCACAAACCGAGTAAAACCTCAGAATCTTCTTGTACTTCACTCGTATCACTATCGGTGTCTTGCTCCGGTATAATCGTGACAAACCTTGTGAGATCGGTCGTCACATCTAACCACACACGCACCCACAAAAAATCTCCTCCATTCATGTCAACTCCAAGGACCTCACCGATCTTCACCGTTGTACCCGTGATTATCGCTTTCTTGCGGTATAACTCAGGTGTATCATGTATTTGGACCTAAGTATGGACCCTCTTCATCTGCACCAACGCCGCTTTGCAGCTGCCATCATATTTCTCAGTCAGCAAGTCATGATCCCTGAAAATCCACGACCCCTACTCCGTGATCCGCTGCCAGTCTCCCAGGCAGTTTACCCGGATGAGAAACCGGTTCTCCTCCAGCTCGCGGAACTCGATCTCCTTCTTCGGTGCCCACGCAAAGAGCATGGTCTTCTTCAATGAAGTCGCACTAAAAGGCTTCGTTGTCAACAGCCGCATCACTGCCATCCACTTTGTGTCTTCCTTCAGAGATTCGATCTCCTCCTTCCCTACGGAAAAACCACCAATGTCTTCCCCTTTAGGTTCAGACTACGTAGCAGCTCCCCCAACCCCGGCTCGCCGTCCACCGAGCCGTTCACCTCGCCCTTCTCCCGAGCAGCCGCCATGACCGAACCCAAGCCTATCCGCGTGTAGGAGAGTACCAAGGCAGGGCAGCCAAACTAGACTGCCCCGTGATCAGCCCGAGTACCCGCGTTATGGTAGAGGAAGGAGGGGACCAGATCGTAGTAGCGCCCGCCGATTACCACCGTCAGCGTCGAAGATCACCGCCGGTCCGCCGCCGCCAACCCTAATCTAGGGTATTCTGTCTTTTTATCGGACTAGAGTACCTTTTACTTTAGCAGACCCTAATCTAGGGTATTCTGTCTTTTTATCGGACTCGAGTGCGTGTTTCTGTGCATCTGCTTGCTCTCCCCCTATGTGTGGTATTGGGGAGGCTATTGGGCGTGCTCTTACCAAACCTGGCCAACGGGCCGGCCCAGCACGGCACAGGCCCGGCACGGCCTAAACGTGCCTGGCCCGGCACGGCCCCTCGCGGGCCGCCTAGCTCACGTGCCGTGCCGGGCCAGCACGGGGGCCTACCTCCGAGGCCCGAGCACGGCACTAGAGCTAGCCGGGCCGGCCCGCGACACGTGGAGCACGTGGCCCGTTACTGCTTTCCGCTGGTCTGTCGCTGATTAGTGTTCAATACCGGTCGAATATATTGTAAATCAGCTAACACTTAATTGTCTAGTGGTTAGTTGCACTGCGAAACACCCTGAGGTCGTGACTTCGACTCCCATTGTGGCTATTTTTCCTCTATATATTAAAATTCTATGTGGACACATGCTAAACGGGCCGGCCCGCGTGCTTCGGCCCCAGCACGGCACCAATGTTTGACGGGCTGGCACGGGCTCGGAACACCACTGGCCGGGCCGGGCCAGTGCCGGGCTTTTCTCGTGAGACCACATGGCAGCACGCTAAAACTCAGCCCATTGGCCAGGTTTGGCTCTTACCCCCAACCCCCAGAACCCAAATCCAAACCCAAAATCTCCCCTCTCGCATTAACCTCGAAAAATAATCCCCTCTCGCAAACGCCCAAGGTTCCCATCTCCCTCCCCTCCCTCCGCGCCGATCGCCGGCGCCGCGGATGATGATGTGGGTATCGTCCACGGCGAAGAAGGGCAGCGAGCGAATCGCTATCGACTGGAAGAAGGTGTTCAGTTTCGCCGACCCCGACCCCCACGGTGACGATTTCTGCTTCGTCTCCCCTTCTTCGGCGGAGCGGAAGGGGAAGGCGAAAGGGAATACGTTCACCACCTCCCCCGGTTACAGCTTGGATTTCTACCCCGTCTCCCCTTCCTCGGCGCCGGCCAAGGGACAGGGGAAGCGGAGGAGGGAGGAGGAGGCGGAGTACTCGGGTAGGCCCAACGACGCGCTGCGGCGGGACATCGAGGGGATGTCGGACGGCGAGCTGCAGCGGGAGATCGCGGACCTCATCACATTCGGGAGCCGCCTCGGGCGGGAGAAAAGGGAACGCCGCCAACGCCTCTTGCCGCTGCTCGAGAATGAGGCGCGGCGCCGAAGGATCCGTACGGACGCCGCGAAGGTTCGATCGTGTACCCGTGTCTGATTGGTCCTATCTCTCTCTCGATCTATCTCGTACGATGTAGCCATGTCATTGTGAGGATCGATGCAATTGGTTAGGGCTCCAGGCGCGCATGAATTGGGGAATGATATTCGTGTTTATTGCTTGTGCATGCGGGGGATTAGATGCGCTGCTGTCTGATTCTTGGTGTCCAGCTTATTAATACCTTAAAATCGTTGCTCATTTTATTTGTAGGATGGTGATGGTTGCAATCGGGGTGCCCATTCAAGTGAGAAGAGCTTGTACACATTTGGTAAGATTTTCGCTTACTGCATTTTCAGTTCTGAGCTTATACCACACTGCTCTAGCAATGAGACTAGAGGGATTGGCATATGAGTTGAAGTGCAATGCATGCGGTTTTGTTTGAAGCATGTGTTTGAAAATAAAATGACCGATGAATCTGCTCCATGTATTTTGTTTATCATTAAGTATCTGCCATACAAAGGAAAGTGTACCAAGATGTTATGTGCCCTTCTCTGCTTACAGATATTGAGGATTTGCAGATGGAATATGCTTCCCGCAAATACTTTCCAAAGTCGTCTCCCATTCGCTCGACTAGAAAGAACTTTGGCTGGGTATACAGTAATGCCATCTGTTTTTCTTTATTAATCTATAGACATCTCCGCATACTTTGATGCGATCATTGTGAATGCAGGTAGGTGTACAGACATGCAAGAGTCCTAACCAAACTGGACCAAGGAAGCCTATCACAGTGGATAACATGTGCTCAAGCAAAACTTCTCCAACAGCTTTATGTGGGAGCACACAGAGAGTTCATGCCGTTGATCCAAAGGAACATGATAATGAAAAATCTCAGCAGAATGACAACAACTATTGTAGAAATTATGCAAAGAGGTATGTGTCATTTTTTCAGAAAATCAGGGCAACACCCCTTCTACATTTGTAATAAAATGAACCATACCATCTAGTGTCAGCTTCTCAGAATACCCACATATGTGTCCATTTTTGTTTTCTGACGGTCTCTGTTGTTTTTGTCCTTGCCCAACCTAATTTAGAATCTCTGTGCTACTAAATCATAGTATTTCTCCCATGCGCCCTCCATTTAACTAGTATTACTACTTTTGTATTCAGCAACATGCTATATTTTCTATTTCCTGATAACATCCTTGCCCAACCTGTTTTACAATCTCTGTGCTACTAAACCATAGTATTTTTCCCATGTGCCCTGCATTTAACTAGTATTACTACTTTTGTATTCAGCAAGCATGCTATATTTTCTATTTCCTGATAATATCCTAGGAGATCCAAGAGCTCGGTTGGAGATGCAATAATAGTTGATGATGATGCATCAAGTGATGATGATGAAAAAAGAAGCCCCACTCCCAACTCGGTTGCTACTACCAAAACGCCCGATGGAAGAAAGCATGCCAAAGAAAATGGTAAGAAGACTGAAGACGATGATGTAAAAGAATCATTGAATGTCATCATGAATGCGAGAAAAGAGATGGATGAAGAAATGAAGATAATGAAGATGAAGGAAATGCAGGAGCGGACAGCGGCTGAGCAGCGGAAGGCGGTGGCCGAGGAGAGGAGGGCTGCGGCCGAGGAGAGGAGGGTGGCTTTGGAGGAGAGGAAGGTGGCTATGGAAGAAAGCCTCAAAGCAATTGAACAAGAGCAAAAGTTGGTGTTCATGGACACAAGCCATCTTGATGCAAAGCAAAAAGCATACGTTGAGCTTTGTCGTGACCAAGTTTTGGCGAAGAGGTCAATGAGCATGATGGGCGGGTTCATGGGTGCCATGGGCGGATTCATGGGTGCCATGGGTGGATTTATGGGTTCCATGGGAGGCGCCATGGGTGGCATGGGTGGTGGCTCAAATGCGAATGGTGGCATGGCTGGCGGCTTTGGTTCCCATGATGCCATGGGAGGCGGCTTGGGTGCCCATGGAAGCAAGGAGGCCACACAAAATGATGAGGCAACACATGGAGATGCAAGTGATGCAAATGCCGTCAATGTTAATTGAGTGGCTATGCTTTGCTTTATGGTTATGATGTGTTTGTATGAACTTTAATTTGTTTGTGTTTGTGATGCACTATGTTATGGTTTGAATTTGATCCGCGGATTCAAAGTTTAATTTGATATATTCTTGATGATACGTGTGTGCGGTGGTGAGATCTTGCAAAATACATATTTGATGTCTTACTATACATATTCTTCTACAGCAGCACATTTGATGGTGCCCTATTTTGCATCCGTCAGAGCAGATTTTTTTGGGTGCCCTATAACACTATTAACACATGATGCCCTATAACTTTTCCCCTATTTTGCATCATCTCTTTGCTCTTAGAGCAGTTGTATTCATCATGCTCTCAGTTTATTTTGAATTAGGTACTCTTGCCCGAGTGCCTGTTGTCCTTAGAACTGTTGCTCATTTAGTTTGTTTTGTAGGATGCTGATTACGTGTCTACACATTATGTAGCAATGGTAAGAGATTTAATTGAGCAAAATATGGGTACGGGGGAGTTGTGTCGGTGAAGTTGTTGAGATATTGTATGCGACGCCAAGCTGTCAGTTGTTTATAATGAAAATAAAACGACTGTTTTTTATAGGGAAAATAAAACGGCTGCTGAATGTGCTCAAGTTAATTTCTTCTTTGTTACTGGCTTAGGCTAGTCATAGTGGAGACATAGAGTAGTGTCATGCATATGATACTAGTCTATGTTACTATCTTCATAGTGCATGGTGTCATAATATTAGTACTCCCTCCGACCCAAATTAGTTGACTTAGATTTGTCTAGATTCGAATGCATCTAGACTTGTTTTCGTGCTAGATACCTCCGAATCTAGACAAAACCAAGTCAACTAATTTGGGTTGGAGTGAGTATCGTAGAAGCATTTCTTTATTAGTGTGTAGACTCATTGTGTCTTGGGGTGTGTGATGTTACAGTAATATAGCTAGTTATTCCCTCCTTAGTTTATTATGGTAGTCATAGTGGGAGTAACTTTGATAGTAATATAGTCCTACATGTATTGCCAACTAAGCATTTAGATGACATAGCATGCAATTAAATGATGAGAGAGAGCTTTGTGATAACTAGCTATGTTACCATAACATTACACATTTTAAGATAAAATGAGTCTACATTGTAATAAATATGACTTTGCATGATACTACACCTATGTTATTTTCTACTATGAAGACAGTAACTTAGACTAGTAACATATGCATGTTACTACTTTAAGTTACTCCCCACTATGACCAGCCTTAGGCTTAGTAGAAATGACACTATAATTTAGGTGATTAAAGATTGGTTGCACGCCATCTTTAGGATTGGTGGGAGTGTTTTAAGAGGTCAGCTATTGGTTGCATGCCATAGTGAGTCTTAATTAGTACTAGATATGAACCTAACTCTTGAGATTTTTCTAACTTTTTTTGTAAGCCCAATAAACTGAGAAGAAGGGGGTACCACAAAACTCTCTTTTCTCAATTAATGACATGCCATGTCACCTAAATGCTTATGTGGCATTGCATGTGATTCTATGATACTACTCAAGTTACTCCCACTATGACTAGTCTTATTTCTAAGCATGGTGTGTGCGTTAGGCTAGTCATAGTGGGAGTAACATAGGTAGTAACATGCACCTATATGTAGTGCCAACTAGACAATTTGGTGATGTGGCATGTCATTAAATGATAAAAGAGAGTCTTGTCATAACTAGCTATGTTACCATAACATCACACATCCCAATGTAAGATGAGTCTACATGTTAATAAATAAGACCTTGCATGCCTCCGTCCCAAGGCTTAAGGCATATAAATTTTTTCAAAAGTCAAACCAACTAAATTTTGACCAAGTTTTAAGAAAAAAATATTAATATTTACACTACGTAATCCATACCCGTTCATACATCATGAAATATATTTTCACATGGTATCTATATAATATAATATTCTTGATAGTTTTTTCTTAAAGTTTGGTCAAACTTTACATGGCTTGACTCCTTAAGCCTTGGGATGGAGGGAGTACTCACTATGAAGGTGATAACATAGGCTAGTAACATATGCATGACACTAGCCCATGTTACTCCCCACTATGACTAGCCTTAAGGGGAATACCATACAAGGGGAAATGTGCCGAGTTACTGACTGCCAAGGTGCTTTTTTCCTTTGTAGACTTTGATGATACGGAGATGGAACATGCTGCTCGCGAGTATTACTGGAAGACTTAGTTCCTCTTGATTCTAAGATGTGCAAACTACTATATTAAGAGCATCTCTAACAAATTATCTACAATAGAACACCCAAAACATGTGATCTAAAAGTTCTAGATCACCAAAATGTCTTATATCACCTGTGCACTTTCTCATTTTCTAGATGATGTATTTTAGATCACTTGTGCCATAGCAGGTGATGTAAAATAAATCACCTATTTCATTCTCTCCCCTAACAATTTAACTAAAACTAGACCATCACAAGCATATCAACAACAATACGAACTAAATTATCACCAAGAGCATCAAATACTTTGCAAATCCACATAGCATATCATAAAGTAGTTAACCACCGACATAGTTCATAACATACAAGAACGAAATGCATAGTTCAAAGTACTAAACGACACGACATAGTCCATCGCAAATAAAATAGCTCTCATGCATCGGTGCCAGCGTTGGCATCTCCATGTTGCTCCTCGTTGTCATTGACAACGTTGGTGTTGCTGGTCACATGAGAGTTGGCTTCACCGACGATGCCAGTAGCACCGGAGATGCCACCACCTCCCATGACATCGGCTCTACCACCACCTCCCATAACACCCATGAATACTCTGCCAAAACCTCCCATGCCACCACCTCCCATAGCATTGTTCGTGGCTCCCATTGAAGGGGTTCGCAGCAGAAAACAAAATATTTACTAGCTAGCGCAACACCCGATGCCAGGATCTATCTATTAGCACATGCAACAACGGGGATGGTGTTTCGGTGACATACCCTTGTAGACCAAAGCAGTACGTCCCACGGGGAACATTGGTGATGTAGTCGTACATGTAGCCGACCTCAAGGTCATGTAACTCCTCACACGTCACCTCCTGGTCCTTGCACGATAGCCCGACTCCACAAGTGGTAGCGTCCCCGAGGTATCGCACACGTATGGTGTCCTATGATGACTCTCGTTCTCCTTGATGCGGCCGGGATGCGGAAATAGACCCTCTAGAACTGGGATCCAGCAACGCGACGACGTACCGGTGGTGTTGTATTCCACGTGCGCAGTCCTTCTTGGAACCACACTCGCGAGATTCAACTGAAAGAGATAGGGAAAAATTCCCTAAGGAAAAGCCTTAGGAAATCCCCTTTTATTTTATTGTGTATCTTTTCCCTCCACTATAGGCCTTATTATACCCCTTCCCCTAAAGTCTTGATGTGGGATTAAAGGAAAAGGGAAAGGAGAAGCAGCCAGCGGTGGCCAGGCGGGCCGCCCCGCACGCGCCATCCCACAGCCTAGCGAGTTAAGGCGGTGGCCCGGGTGGGCCACCCCTCCCGCGTGCACGCACGCGCCAGCCTGGCGCCAAGCGAGGCGGTGGCCAGCAGCGTTGGCCGCGTGTGCCTTCCCACCCTCGTGGGCCCAACTCGGTCAATAGCTGCGGCTGTGTGCTGCCCATTTGTGTGGCTTCCCTCTAGGTCGGTTCCATCTAGGATTTTGGCCATGTAGAGGAAGTTGCGCCATCAATATTAATTTAAATATTTATTTAATATATATTAATTCATAATTAACATAAACAAATGCATATTTAAATCTCTATTGAAACCCTTTTCTGCTTATTCCTGCTCCGAATATATTCTGATCCTCTTCGAAACTATTATGATAATACCTTTTTCAGAACAATTTCGATTCTCTCTTTCTCATCAATGATCCCTTCACTTCCATAATGATCTTAGAACGTTATCAGACCCTTAAGTGTGTCATCCTATGGTTCAGGAATGTCACAAACATGATCTAATCAATGTTCAATAGAGGGACCAGGATGCCCATAATGACCCTATGCATTCCACGAAGCTCTATTGTTTGAATCGCAAACTCAGTACCCAATTCCCTTTGTCTCTTCAATACATGACTTGTCCGAGATATGACCTCTAGTATCGAATACTGATCTCGTTACTGACAAGACTACTTATCTTATTATCATGATCTTGTATCCCCATGATCTAGTCATACGCAACTTATTAGATACAATATCACCGAGTGGGCCTAGTGTATCTTCCTATTATGTGGATGGACAAATCCCGATCTTAATACATAGGCCTCAACCTATTCATCTAGAAACCCAATATACACATTTATTGTCACCCAGTTATGAACAAGACGTTTGATGAGATCAAAGCTTCCCTGGGAGACAGTGATTAATATGATCTCACGGTCTAAGGAGAAGGTCACTTCGTTTCTAGCTATTACAACGATAAACCATGTGACCGAATCACGTTGTAATTGTTATGTGGGTAATGTCCATCATGTCATTCTCAATGGCACGACTTCATTGTCAACTGGCATAAATGCACCATGATCAGGAAATCTTGATCATCGGTTGCCCTACGTAGTAGTTGAATAGAGGCTACTAGGGACTTGGTTTGTTTGCATACCACACCTCTATGAGTGTTTCCTCTTGATACAGTTATAGAAAAGTATGAAACTACTATGAACTACTTTGAGATATGATAATAAACCTTTTTTATTATTTACCTATAGGGCATATCTCCTTTAGTCTCCCACTTGCACTAGAGTACAAATAATCTAGCTGCATATGACACTAATCGTAAACACATGTGTTTAAGATCATGCTTTCTTGTGGAAAACTTCCTATCTTTAGATATATTTTATCATATCCACATGTTTTGCAAATCGTTTAGTGTCTCCTAATATTGACAATCACACCATTATCACATAATGTGTTAAAGTATCTGTTTGATGACAAAGTGAGACTTAGTTTCTGAGTATAATGACAGTTGATTGGTCACGAGAACTATCAATGTTGTCATGTATACCGGAAATTTCACTTAGTTAAAGTCTAACTTCATTAATCAAACTTATTATACTTTTCTATCATTGAAGTAGTTTGCTACCTCAATGTCCAGGCAGATACTATCATATTTCTATACTTCTAATGACGTGTTTACTATTGGTTCAGTGATTTATTCATGAATCACTTTGGAACTTGTTCTTTTCCACTTAAAGAACTTGGGTCACATTTTAGTCAAGTATACAACGTGGTTTATGCAAAAGAACCTATGATAGAGACATAGGAGATGATGTTCATCTCTATTCTTCATTTCAACCATTGTTGTTTATATCCAATGTTTCACCTAGTTGTACAAGTTAAGAATATTTCTTTCATATTTCATTCTGAATTTCTTCAGAATCTGATCTAGTATATTCTGAACTTCCTTCGGAATCAAACTGAAACATTTTGGCTTTAATGTTTTGTTAAACACACTAATCTATCTCTATAGATTTCAATGTTTAATTCTTTGTCCAACTTCATTCACAGAATATTCCATAATATTACTAATATCAACTACTTCATTCAATTACATGTCACACACATATATTTGAATGTTTTCACGTCCCCGCTCAAATATGCTACTATATTTGAGATCTAGAATATCCTTCTAGCTCCCACTCAAATACGTCATTCACATATTTGATCAAGAAACTATTAAGCTACCACTTAATTACTTCATAAGTGCATATCTTCTTGATATTTTGGCAATTCCAAAATCATTTGATCATTTATCAAATCTAGAGTTTTTCCACTATGAGATATTTAACATTTGACCGTTAAATGTAAATCCATCATACTTTAAGCATTGCTACATTATTTGTAGCCAACCATTGAATTTGTCAAGAAAATATTTATGACAAATCAAACTCTACATCTTCGGAAGTTGCATTCTTTACTTATAACTCAAGAGTTATTTAGGAATAATTAAGCAACCACTTACTTGGTAAGATCAAGTAATCACATTACTTTTGTAATCTTAAATGTAACTTATTCCGGATAAATGACTATTAGTAATTTCTTGTACTTAGGTTCATCATCGCTTCTTTGTAATTCGTAGGTATGCCATGTTCAACTAACATGACAAGTAAATCAATAGGTATTTCCACCATGTGGGAAATGCATATTGAATCCTATATCATTAAGTTGAATTCTTAATCAAAACATTATGATCTTGGTCAATAGTTTCTCCTCCTTTTGAAGAGGTTCGTCCTACATAACACTTTCCGCTGTGCTACATTTGGGGTAAGATTGAATATCTTGATCTTCGAATTTTAACTTCCTTCCATCATCATTATCGAGAAACTTTTCTTGATAATAATGCTTTTGACAATCGCCAGTTCATATTTTAATCATGGAAGATTATATTCATAGTTACCTATGAATATTCTACAAAGATTTATATTATTCGTAATGACTTTATCAAAATCTGTAGAAACTCGAATGTGTCATAACTCTTATGGTATTGTTTCCACGAATCCGAGTGATTCCCTATTCTATAAGTGTTTGTCTATAAATGACTTTGAACTCTAATCCTTTACGATGACCTTTGTGAGAGATATTCCGGACCAAATTTATACAATACATTTTGATTATGATATTTAGGATACATAAAAACACTTTGATATATTCTAATTACCGTGATTTGTGAATAGTTTTCAAAAGTCCTTTGCGTTCTAATGTATTAACTCGAATACTTGTTAGTTGATCCAATCACAGAGACATGTGTTTTCTTGTTAATTTCATATCCATCTTATTCTGAAATCTTTTGAACTTTTCAAATTGTTTCCGATTTCTTGTGTATTTTAGTAAATAAAATTATTCATTTAAATCCACAATTATACTTATAATAATGATATTTACTATGTTAATGAATCACAATACATACATTATATATAGTATCCAACAATGTAGTATACACATTCCGTTTTACCAGAATACGTTTTGTTTTAGTCAATCTTGTAAAAGGCACGGTAAACATGTGTCAATAGATCAAGTATCTAATGATTTCCAAGTATCCAACATTATGAATTCATTGCATGTATACGTCGTATTTATGACTTAAACTATTATCGTCATATACACTAATTTACCATTATTAAGTTGAATATTTCTCTTAGCTTCCAATATATTATAAAGGTATATACTTTATTATCAATATCGCAATAAGAACAACATATTCATAACCGAAAATGTGACCATAATGAAATCATTCATATAAAAATAGAACAACTGATTTGTTACTTATATATAAATAACCATCTCACGAGATGCAAGACACACACATGGGTCCACACACTAAATCGATTACAAAATAGTTCCAATTCTAATACATCTAGAAGATAAATGTAGAAGGAGAAGCATCGCCGTCCAATAGCATCTCGCATGCCTCCAAGGCACCAAGTCAACTTGTCTCCTCCATGCAACGCTCAAGAAGATGATCCTATTTTCATAAAACAAGAACAAGTATCAGTATATTTGATGAAACTGCAATAAGTGTTTTGTGAGAAACATTTATAAATTGTATATCATATATACCTGTCCCATCGATGATCACACTAGCAATAGGCTCTACCTTCACAGTTCTTAACCATTGCATGAACTGATGAAAGTTGAGCGAGTCTCCTCTCATCACGTAGCCACGAACGACCTCTCTGTATCTGGGGGATGCGATCGCAACACCCTGATTATCCACAAGTATAGAGGATCACAACAGTCTTTGAGGAAAGTAAAACCCAATTTATTGATTCGACATAAGGGGAGCCAAAGAATATTTATAAGTCTTAACAACTGAGTTGTCAATTCAGTTGCACCTAGAAACAATCTTGCTTGTAGTAGTTTATCGGTAGCAACAATTTTGTAGTAGCAAAAGCAAAGTAATAGCAGTAGTAAAATAAAGACAGTAGTAACAATTGCAATAAACAGTAGGATTAAATCGTGGTAGGCATATGGATGGATGGATGGGCGTTGCATGGACAAGACAATTCATGTAATAATCAAGACATAGGGCATTTGCAGATAAATAAGATAAAGTATCCAAGTACTAAATAATCATAGGCATGTGTTCCATATATAGTCATACGTGCTCGCAATGAGAACTTGCACACCATCTTTTATCCTGCCAGCCCGTTGCAGCGGGGCCTCAAGGGAATCTACTGGCAATTAAGGTGCTCCTTTTAATAGAGAACCGGAGCAAAGCATTAACACTCCGTGAACACACGTGATCCTCACATCATAGCCATCCCCTCCAGTTATCCCGATTTCTGTCACTTCGGGGCCTCGGGTTCCAGACAATAATATGTGTATACAACTTGCAGGTAAGATCATAAACAATAATATCATCATGAATCAATAACATGTTCGGATCTAAAATCATGACACTCGGGCCCTATTGACAAGCATTAAGGATAATAAGTTGCAACAATGTCAAAAAGCACTAACGATAGATACTAGGCACCATGCCCTAACAATCTGATGCAATTACATGAACGATCTCATCCAATCCCTACCAACCCCATAGCCTACTGCAGGGGATTACTCACTCATGGATGGGGGAATCATGGATGGTTGATGGAGAAGCGTTGGTGATGATGATGGCGATGATCTCCTCCAATTCCCTGTCCCGGCAAGGTGCCAGAATGGAGTTTCTGGTTCCGAATCACGGTTTCTGGTGGTGGCGGCGCAGGGGAACTCTATTTGAAAAAACGTCGAACCCCCCTCTGTTTTTAGGTCAGAGGGCTTATGTAGGCGAAGGGAGAGGTCGAGGCGGAGACCGAGGTGGCCACACCACCCCTTGGCGCGGCCTGGCCTGGCCCGCGCCACCAGGTGGTGTGGGCCCCTTGTGGCCCCTCTCCGTCTCGTCTTCTGGCTCCATGAGTCTTCTGGTAAAATAGGAGTTTTGTGATATTTTCCAGGATTTTTCCTGAAAGTTGATTTCCTACACAAAAACGAGACACAAAAGCAATTCTGCTAAAAACAGCGTTAGTCCGCATTAGTTGTATCCAAATCACACAATTTAGAGAAGAAACAATAGTAAAAGTGTTCGGGAAAGTAGATACGTTTTGGACATATCAACTCCCCCCAAGCTTAGCTTATTGCTTGTCCTCAAGCAATTCAGTTGAAAACTGAGTGCGATAAAAGAAACTTTCACGAACACATTTGCTTCATAAGATTTATATATTCTCAGCATATGATCAAATACTTAGGCAATTCATAATAAAGAGTATGCAAATAAGTTTACCCAGTAGTCATGCAAGCTATGAAGAGATTCCAACCCAATAATAATAAGCTAAATGACACATAAGCATATGCATGATTGTAATGCTCATAAGAAGATATGATAAAGTGGTATCTCACTTGCCTTTCTTTTTGGAGCAAAACATAAATGCCAAGGCACCTCTAAAGTTTAAGTGAAGACTAGAAGTAAAAATATCAAAGATACAAGCGTCAAAGTTATCTCACAATTAACCGTGTTTTGGGACAAGCACATTACACTAAGAATGACAGCTATGCTCTCGGGAAGGTGCTCAAAGAATAAATGGTGATTCTACATAAAAATGAAAGAAAAGATTTCAAAAGTTTGAAAGGCTTCCAAATGTTGAAAGTATGGTACTCATTAGTTTTGAGATCTCATTGCCCCTATTATAAGCATCTTGAGGTGATTAAGGTTAAAGTGACTCAAATATGAGGATATGCTTGACAAGTTATAAGTTGAAAATCTCATGCCCCTTGCTTACGAGTACCGAACCTCATGCTACTCAACTTTGGTCACAAGCAAGTTCTTGTCGTTGTAAGTGCATGTGTATCATAGAGAACCGCCAACGGGGTACCCCTTACCCCATGACACAAGAGCTATCCCATATCAAAATGACAAGGCAATAGACAATGAGCATCTCAGCAATCTTTTTATTTGCTATTTCCATAGGGTTTTATTGAGGATGCTTCACATAATGCTCACTATGGTTATGCTACAAGTTTCCACCATGATTAGGCATGGCTTAGGCTAGCCGCCCAGGCGTTTCTCTAACACATATACAAACTCCATGAGCTTACAATCTCCCCTTTTATTTCACACTGCCGGGATCCATAAACAAAAGAACATGATATCAACTAAATAATAAGTACAATGTTGAAAGCGTTCCCCATGGTAACATGGTTCTGCTAATTCACAACTTATAAAGTGCAAGCATATAAGCAACATAGATGGGCACAATGGTTCAGGTTTATTAAGTGCAAGAAAAATAAAGTGTGCCATCAAGTTCATGAGAGCTTTATTAACTAATTTTCACATAACAAGCAAACATTTTTATTTGGAAGAAAACAAAGCATAATAAATATGCAAGTAATAGCAATGATGCTAATAGGTAGATATGGTGGACTGTTTTTGACAACTTTGGTTTTGGGGAGTTGGATGCACGAGTAAAACTTATACTCAGCGCAAGTGAAGTCTAGCAATAGAAAGGGAGAGACAATCGAGAGAGCAGTAACTATCATAATCATGCTTGCGACAAAACAAAATTAATAGTAGCATAAAAGTGACACAAGAACTCGGAGGCAAAATAAATCATCCACTACTAGGAAAACAACTATACGTAATCCGCCAGGCAGTGGCGCACATGCGGTATAGTGCGCCATGGGCAAATAGCCGTGGCGCACCTTCCTGGAGTGGGCCACAAGTAGGCAACATAGCCGTGGCGTACTACTCTGGAGTGTGCCACCACTATGTGTGGGCCAGGGTGCGTACGACCGCACTCCACTTGCCCGTGGCGCATGGTGCACATGTGCGCTAGCCAATCTTCGTAGCCGTGGCTCACATGCTATTCATGCGCCACGTGCAAGTGGAGTGTAGTCAACCCGCAAGTCTCGGCCAACTTGCCCGTGGCGCATGGAGAGGGTGTGCGCCACGGCTACGCAGATTATCTGTGGCGCATGGGGTCATGTGTGCCACGGATGTGTCGCATTGTAGATCAGTACATATGTATTTGTACTGTTTTGAAAACTATGAATATATGCTGCATGTAAGTATGGACTAGCAATTAAAAAATGACAGCAAATATAGTAGTGGCACACATGGCTAGTGTTTGTGGTGCACCATCTCGTGCGCCACGAACAAACTTATCTGTGGCGCATTGGCTCAAAGAACAGTGGCGCACTATACGGTGCGCCACAGATCTGTCGATATAGGCGTGGCGCACTAGGTAGTGCGCCACACCTAAGTTTTAGCCGTGGCGCGAGTTTAATGGCGCACTCCGTGTACGCCACAGATGACGAAAAACAGTGCGCCACGAACATGATGTTTTGTAATAGTGATCGAGGCTTAACTGACTTTTTGTTTAGTCATATGCATGCGTGAGCATGTGCCAAGTCAATTCAGATAAAACATTAGAGGCTACCACAATGTCATACCAAGTTATGAATAGAACAATGCAAGCAAACATTTATATGACATGTTACAAACTATTAGTGGATTGGAACTGATCATAAGAGAGCAAGAACTACTAAGCATCCATTAAATAACATACACCTTATATGAACGGACTAAGCATGCCCACAATGATGAGTATATGTACAAAAATAAAAACAAATAGAGTTCACACCAGCCTCTTACCACACCTCGATTGTCATAAATCATCATTGCCTTTCACTTGTGTAACTTGAATAATAAGATAAAACCAAACTCCAAGGAGTCACTGAGGACCACTGAACCCTGCAATGAACTTTACAAAACCAGAGAAGAACAATAAATATTTTTGGGTTTTCAATTTTTAAATACAAGAACCAAAGGAAAGAACAAACAAAATCATTTTGAGTTTTTTGAATAATCAAATCAAAGCTAAAAAGGATGAAGCAAACCAAGGCTAAAATATAAAGAAGCAACAAAGAGAAATAACATAAATATTTTTGGGATTTTTGTGTTTTGGAAAGAAGGAATAAAGCAAGAATAGAAACTAAAAAGAAAGCAAAACATGGATATACAAAGTACCGACAGAATATGATATGTAGATAAGTGTGATGTCGGTATACCTCCCCCCCAAGCTTAGGCTTTTGGCCTAAGTGGGGATCAATCCCAAGCTGGCCAAGAAGGAGCACCTCCATAATATGACGAAGAAGTGCCTTCGTCCTGATACGAACTGGAGGACGCCCCATCGTAGTGCGCAAAGTAGTTATAAGAGGGCGCATCCCCCTGGTGCTGCCCGTGGAAACCAAGCAAGCAGAGCTGCTCGTCCACCTCCTCCTTGGAGAGTGACCATGGCATCCTGCAAATACTGAACAAAGTAGACTATGGCAAGGAAATTTCCCTCTCATCTCCGTCAGTAAACAACATCTGTAAACTAAACTCTCCATACTAGAGTTAGCAATAACAAAGTGATGTATTTTCATAGCCGTAAGATCAAGCCTTTGTGGGGTCAGCACAATATCATTAGGATCAACCGAAAGTCCCAAGGAAACAACCATGCCCGCAGCAATAATGCCCCCATAAATGGGTCCTCTAGCAGCTAGGCGGCGAGCAATGAGAGAACCAAGATTATACTTGGTTCCATTATTAAGTGCATCAACAAGAAAAGCTAAATGATAATTAGAAATATTACTAGTGTTCTGCCTACCAAGAATGCTAGTGGCAAGATAGTAAATAAAATATCCAAGAGCTGGGAGTTGAATGTTTCTTATCTTCCCGCGCTGAGCTGTGTGGTCATCATCATTTGTTACACTTCGGTAGAGCTCCAGCAAGTCAGCGGGTCGACCTTGGATCTTCTTTACTATCCCAGTCATGCCAATGCCTATAATGCTGCAAAATCTTTCCAATGGCATGGTAATAGGTATATCATAGATTTTGAATGAAACGGTTGACCTATAAGGGGTGTTAGTGAAAGTGAAACTTTCAACAAAAGTTTTGGTGAGCAAGGCATGTTGCTCACTCTCATCCCACATGTAAGTGGTTAGACCAACTCTCTGAACAAGAAGTAAGAAATCATCAAGGATCCCTACAGCTTGCAAAAAGGCAAAACAAGGGAGGGCAGATGGGTGAGCATCTCCCTCATCTCCCTCATTGCCAAAGCGCGGCGCAATAAGATCTTCATTATATGATGGCCTAAATTGAGAAGCTAATCTCGAAGCCCTTGCCCTCATGGGTGTGTCTCTCTCAAATACTTCTCCAAAATTATGGTTGTCCATCTCTCCTTTTTCTGAAATTTTAGACAACCATCACAAAAAATGTTTGCAAAGTGATTACAAATGAAAGGAACTACTTATAGGGACTTGCAAAAGGGCTAAACATGCATCAAAACAATTTATCTATGCAAAGAACAAGAATGCAAGCTCACATAACCTGTCACCTACAGTAGCAAAATACTCAAGATATAATCCACTAATCACAAATCTATTTGGACAATCGGAGCAGTCACATACTGGAGAACAAATGCTCCAAATCTCAGCAGCAAAGGTGCGCTGAGCAAGGAGATCGAAAATCGCGAGCAAGAACAGCAAGAACACAGGTTTGAGCAATGAAATGGTGTTTTCTCGGGAGAGGGAAAGGAGTGACAGGTGGGAGAATAAGTGGAGGGCCAGGGGTGGCCCTCAGCATGGCCAGGCGCGCCCCTGGTGTGGCCGTGCCACCAGGTGGTGTGCCTGACTGGTGGCCCCCCTGGGTCACTTCAGGTACCTCTCTACCCCTCTTTTGGCGTAAAAATTTAATAAGATTTTTTTGAGAAACTTTATTTTTGAGCAATTTTCAGGTATTGATAAATGATTTTCTGGCAGAAAGATGATTGTGGAATGATGCAAAAACAAAACAAAACTAGAACTTCCAAAGTCCTAAGACCCTCTAATATGCAAGCAACTAGCAAAAGAAAAGTAAACAAGGTGAATGAAAAAATTAAAATGGATAAAATAAAAGTGAGCAAGGATAATCATGGTGAAAACATTGTTTTGTTCATTAAAATCCCTTTGCTAACAAGGTTGATCAGGTCATGTTACCAAAACAATTTTACATGAAACAAAACTTTGCATTCCACTAAATGATTATGTTACCTCAACCCTGATAGCGATAGTCCCAATCATAATAATTTCATAATTTTCTTGTGGTATGGGACAATATATTTCTCCAACTTTGATGCCCTCAATATTTTCAATTGAATTTAGGCCATAAATCTTATCAATCTTCTTGGGGAAATAGAAAGTATGCTCCTTGTCATTAACATTAAAAGTTACCTTTCCTTGATTACAATTAATGACATCACCTGCAGTATTAAGAAAAAGGTCTCCCAAGAATAATAGACATATTATCATCTTCAGGCATTTCAGGCACAACAAAGTCAGTTAATATCAAGAAATTATGAGCCACTTGAACAGGAACATCCTCACATATACCAATAGGAATAGTAGTAGATTTATCAGCCATTTTCAAAGATATATCAGTTGGTATCAATTTTTCCAATTGAAGTCTCTTGTGGAGAGAAAAAGGCATAACACCAACTCCTGCTCCCAAATCACACAAAGCAGTTCTAACATAATTAATTTTAATATAACAAGGAATAGTTGGAATCCCTGGGTCTCCAAATTTCTTTGGAACCTTACCATTGAAGGAATAGTTATCAAGTAAAGTAGAAATTTCCTCATTAGGAATCTTCCTTTTATTAGAGACAATAT
Organism: Avena eriantha; assembly: GCA_910589775.1. Lineage (NCBI taxonomy): Eukaryota > Viridiplantae > Streptophyta > Magnoliopsida > Poales > Poaceae > Avena > Avena eriantha. Next base: position 126,840,647 of record OU342743.1, on the reverse strand, counting down.
CCTTCATATACTTTGAATAAGGAGGCAATTTAATAGCATCAGTCAAAGGAATTTGCAAAAATAAAGGTTTCATCCACTCACTAAACTTGTTATAGTGTTCTTCTTCCTTTGACTTGTGTTTCTTATCAGGAAAAGGCATTGGTTTTTGAACCCAAGGCTCTCTTTCACTACCATGTTTATTACCAACAAAATATTCCTTAGTTTACTTAGTATTATTAGTGTACCTTTCAAGTTCTTCTTCAATTTCTTCTTTATCAGGAGCATCATTTTTATCATTACCACTCTCAGTTTCAGCATCAGAGGTAGATATACTATTATGATCTTTAGCAGTTTCAGAAGATTCTATAACTGTTTTATGTTTCTTTTTATTTCTCTTAGAAGAAGTACCACTATTTTCAATTTGTTGAGAATCCTACTCAATTCTTTTAGGATGTCCCTCAGGATATGAAGGATCTTGAGTGAAAGCACCACTCCTAGTTCTAATTTCATAAGAATGTTTTTCTTTAGAAGCATTAACTAGAAATATTTTTATACTTTAGTAAGCTGATCAATTTGAGTTTGAACCATTTGGAAATGTTTGACAAGCATTTTAACATCATTAGAGGTTCTTTCCACAATATCTCTCAACTCATTAATAACTCTAGAGTTTTCCATTAAATGATTCTGCACTCTCTTATTAAAATTATCTTGCTTAACAAGAAAGATATTAAATTCTTCTAAGCATTGATCAGGAGGTTTAGAATAAGGAATATCACCTTCACCAAAATGTTGGAGAGAGTGTACCTCAATAGTGGATGAGTGGGAGGTTGGCTTACATAATTCTTCTATAGGAGGTAAATTCTTCACATTTTTAGATTTAATACCCTTCTCCTTAAGACATTTCTTAGCTTCCTTCATCAATTAATTATTTAGTTCAATCACTCCCCTCTTCTTTGGTGTTGCTGTTGGCTTAGGCACAGTTGGCTCAGGTGTAGTTAACTCAGCTGAAATCCGGTCATCATAATTCTTGCTTATTTTAGCCATTAATCCCTCAACTTCTTGGGGTTCTCTTCCTGAAAACACAATCCACAAAACTATCCAGGTATGTCCTAGCTTCATTAGTTAGTCCATTATAATATATATCAAGAAGCTCATTTTTAGGTATTGGACACCTGGGTTGTGCCAAATAGCATGTGGAGCACTAGGAGGGAAATATTTCTGAAATAAAATATCAATCAAGCAATCAGGACTATCAATAGATCTAGGAGGTAAATTATTGAACCAAGCTTTAGCTTCTCCTTTCAGGGGAAAAGGGAAAATTTTAGCAACAAAGTAGGTGCGCATCTTAATATCATCAAAAAATAAGCCACTCATGGTAGAAAGCTCAGTCATATGTGCTACAACACTTTCATTTTCAGTCCCACAAAAAGGTTCTTTCTCAACAATGGTTTTGTAAGATAAATCAAGAGAGAAATCATAATCCTTATCTTTAATGTTTATGGGAGATGTAGCAAACTTAGCATTAGGAGATAAATTAGGTCTAACAGTGCATCTCTCAAGCAGACTCTTAATATCACTTGCATCATGAGTGTTTCAGCATTCTTCAATAAATTCATCAGTCATTTCAATATAACCATCATCAAGATCATAGCTCTCTCTAGACTCAGGTGAACTCATAGGTGTAATAGTATCTTCATTAGGAGTTTCAGTGTTTCCAACTATAGTTCTAGCAATTGTAGCATCTAGGAAAGGACCTAATGAACCACTCTCATCAAGCATAGTAGAAGTAGCATCATAAGTATCAGAAGCAATTTCAGATTCAGCAGAAGTAGCAATATGTGTAACATGTGTATGTGGTGGTGGTGTAAGGACCTTACTCATCACAGATGGTGAATCAAGAGCAACAGAGGTGTTTAGAACTGTACATCTCCTTGTAGTGGATGGTAATATAGGAACTTTGCCATCATGAGTGTTACCCATGATGAATGGATAGCAGCAAACAATAATAATTCCAAGTGAACTTTATAAATAGAGCTATGGTCCCCGGCAATGGCGCCAGAAAATAGTCTTGAGGACCCACAAGTATAGGGGATCGCAACAGTCTTCGAGGGAAGTAAAACCCAATTTATTGATTCGACACAAGGGGAGCCAAAGAAAATTTATAAGCCTTAGCAACTGAGTTGTCAATTCAGCTGCACCTGGAAACAGTCTTGCTTGCAGTAGTTTATCAGTAGCAGTAGTTTTGTAGTAGCAATAGCAAAGTAATAGTAGTAGTAAAATAAAGACAGTAGTAATAATTGCAGTAAACAGTAGGATTAAATCGCGGTAGGCATAGGGATGGATGGATGGGCATTGCATGGATAAGACAATTCATGTAATAATCAAGACATAGGGCATTTGCAGATAAATAAGTTAAAATATCCAAGTACTAAATAATCATAAGCATGTGTTCCATATATAGTCATACATGCTCGCAATGAGAACTTGTACAACATCTTTTGTCCTGCCAGCCCGTTGCAGCGAGGCCTCAAGGGAATCTACTGGCAATTAATAGAGCACCGGAGAAAATCATTAACACTCCGTGAACACATGTGATCCTCACATCATAGCCATCCCCTCTAGTTATCCTGATTTCTATCACTTCGGGGCCTCGGGTTCTGGACAATAATATGTGTATACAACTTGCAGGTAAGATCATAAACAATAATATCATCATGAATCAATAACATGTTCAGATCTGAAATCATGGCACTCAGGCCCTAGTGACAAGCATTAAGCATAACAAGTTGCAACAATGTCAAAAAGCACTAACAATAGATACTAGGCACCATGCCCTAACAATCTGATGTAATTACATGAACGATCTCATCCAATCCCTACCATCCCCATAGCCTACTATGAGGGATTACTCACTCATGGATGGGGGAATCATGGATGGTTGATGGAGAAGTTTTGGTGATGATGATGGCGATGATTTCCTCCAATTCTCCATCCTGACAGGGTGCCAGAACGGAGTTTCTGGTTCCGAATCGTGATTTTTGGTGGTGGCAGCGTAGCGGAACTCTATGTGGAAAAAGGTCGAACCCCCTCTATTTTTAGGTCAGAGGGCTTATGTAGGCGAAATGAGAGTTCGAGGCGGAGACCGAGGCGGCCACACCACCCCCTGGCGCGGCATGGCATGGTCCGTGCCACTAGGTGGTGTGGGCCCCTCGTGGCCCCTCTCCGTCTCGTCTTCTGGCTCCATGAGTCTTCTGGTAAAATAGGAGTTTTGCGATATTTTCCGAGATTTTTCCTAAAAGTTGATGTCCTGCACAAAAACGAGACACGAAAGAAATTCTGCTGAAAATAGCATTAGTCCGCATTAGTTGTATCCAAATCACACAATTTACAGAAGAAACAATAGCAAATGTGTTCGGGAAGTAGATACGTTTTGGACGTATCACACCCCATCTATCGCAAATTGGTCATCCATATTAGTCAACCTCATACACAAGATGTGTATAGAGCCAATGCATGATTTCCAAGTGGCTAACTAGGCACGTGTTTTCTTCCATCTTCTAGGAAAGAAACTTATCCATCACATCAAATTTCAAAAGTCTGACGTGTTCTATGAACATAGCTTTTATTCCATCGATCATATCATACGGTCCAGTCCTTGGAAAGTGCTCTTGTAGCTTAGGTACCATTTCTCATCGCATGGTGTACGAGAGATAGATGAACAAGTCACGATAATCGCGAAACTCATCCACTTCATCCTTAGTCACATCATCATCAAGGGGTTCTCCTAGTGGTTCTAAAATGGTGAAGAGTATGTCATTGGAGATCAGGAGTTCCCTTAAGAGGATATACCAGTCTATGAAGTTGGACCTACAAACTTAAGATTTTCCTAAACATAAATGCCCCTCTCATCAGAAATTAGACATAAGCGACATGATCTACAAAGACATTTGCAAAACATAAACTAAGTTCATAAAATGGAGTTCAAGTTTTATAATCGTGTTATTACATGAGCTCCCACTAAAACGATCATCGCTAAGATTGTTTTAGTGATCACACAATCTCTTTATTATCCCCAATCATCATGGCCTTTGATACAGCTGCCAGGGTGGACTATATCCATCGATCACATCATTCATGTTACTCGTGCTCGACCTTTCGGTCTTATCGTGTTTCGAGGCCATGTTTGTACATTCTAGGACCGCCAATTCAACCTAAGTGTATTCACAGTGCATACATGACTTGAACCCACCATATGCGAACATCGATACGTCTAGCACCCAATTGTCACAACCTGTTTCATAACGATGGGCTTTCTTGTTGGTGCACACTTTAGGGAGAGCACTGTGTTGGTATTAATTAGGGATCATATTATTAATGGTACCGTCGCATATCTAATACAACCAAGCAAGAACAAGATGCACACAAATTAACATCACATGCAATTGCATGAGTGTAATATGATGTGGTTCTTCATGTCGTGTGTTATGATCACCATCACACGCTACACTTTGATCCCTATCACACGCCACCAGTGTGAAGCCATGCATGTGGCGTCTCTTTTTGGTTGTTTTACATGAAGCCTAGGAGGATATGTGAATATAACCTCATCATTTTACTTACCCCTCCCAGCAATATAAAGTTAGACTCCTCTACTTTATTAGTTGTAGATTTTACATGGTTGCTAGGGCTTTCGAGATAGAACCATTGATACCTACGAACATCAACCACAACATTGACGAAATAGTTGTATCTACTACACCCCCTTTCAGGCCCTACATTGTAAATGCCATATTAACTACTGTGAGAGAGACTAACACCTGCTTGGCCACTTATACGGTACAAGTTGGTATGTCAAGCGTGGAATCAGTCTCGTGTAATATTGCACATAAAGTCGGTCTAGGCCGCTTCATCTCACAACGTTGCAATATGTACAAGTACACGCGAAAGGGTAACGACTAGGCGACCAGTGCCCATATTCAACATTTGGTCTACCCGTACTAGCATGATTACACATAGATTGACACTGATACCACTAAAGGGGTTCGCAACAGAAAACAAAAAAATACTAGCTATCGCAACACCCCATGTCAGGATCCATATATTAGCACATGCAACCATGGGCAACGAGATGTTGTTTCGATGACATACCTTTGTAGACCGAAAGCGGCACGTCCCACGAAGAAAGTTGGTGATGTAGTCGTACATGTAGCTGACCTCAAGGTCGTGTAGCTCCTCGCATGTCACCTCCTGGTCCTTGCACAATAGCCTGGCTGAAAGATCACGGATGCCGCCTAGAGGGGGTGAATAGGGGGTTAATTTTTTTACGAGATGGGCTTAAAAAAGGCGGAGTAAAACTAGCATTTTCTTTTGTCAATAACAAAGCCTTTATATATAACAAAGCCTATATATACTATGGTTCACCTTTTGTCAAGACAAGCAACAAGGTGATAGCAAGATAGATTACTTCAAGCATGAAGGCTATCACAATGTAAAGTGCATAAGTAAAGGGCTCGGATAAAGAGATAACCGAGGCACGTGGAGACGGCGATGTTTTATCGAGTTCCTCCCTACAAGGTGCCGTTGTATTGATGACAAGTACGCCATGACGGGGTCCTCGAGGCGTGTGGAAGAGAGGGGTGTGAGTCGTACGGGATTCCGGGACGGTGAGCACACAAGTTTACCCAGGTTCGAATCCACCAGTTTTGGACGGATCCTACTCCTGCTAGCAATCCAGTAATGCGGCAGAGCGGGAATATGGGTTACAAGGGTTTCGGCTGTGCGAGTTGTGATTGTAGACTATTGTGAGGGTATTGTCTGGTGCCCTAAAGGCTCTCCCTAGGACGGCTTATATAGATATCCAGCCTAGGGTTTACAGGAAAGATCTATCCAGCTACGACTAAGAGTTGGTTACAGAGTACAACTTGAACTACAAGTAACACTATGGGCCTATGTCGGTAAGTCTTCTGGGCCTTCCCGTAGCCGGATTGGAATCTGCCTCTTCTCCTTGACTAGGCCGCTCTCGAAGCAAAGCTCTAACCTGAAGTGGGCCACCCTGGTCAGTGAGGTACAATGAGGATACCCGAAAAGTATATCCCCAACAGCAGCCCCCGGAGGCCTCCAAGATCCAAAGTCGGATTCATCATCGTCTAGCTTGATCTTCGGCTTGCAGAATCTTGAAGGGTTCCTGAAACTTCAAAAGAAAAGATACGATCGGGTCTCAAAAATGAGTCGGACCTATACATACGTTATTCAGATTTCCAGCTTGCAATTCAAACTAAGCCGGAACTTGGTCTCTGATGTCATCTGACACCAGTCATGGTCAAGTCACGTCACTGACAGACATTTCCTGTCAGCAAGACCATTGGTGGGTCTGTCTTTTGCGGAACCGAGGCGCCGTTTCAATGCGCGCGTGGAGATCAAGGCGACGAAATCATCGCGTGGGGGTTTCCCAGTCCTTTCCACGATGCGTGGCGTGTTTACTATAGCATTGGCACGAATCTTGACGTGGCCGGTGGTTATAACTGGTGAGGATCTCTTTTCCCCATCTCTTCCACCAATTCCTTGCGCTGTTCCTTCTCCTCTACTCCTCCCATGCACCAAGAGCTTCTTTGTCCCCAAAAATTCCCAGCACTGCCCATCCAAGGTCACTGGCGCACCGGGAAAATGTCTTCCACATTATCTTCCAGTGCAGCAGCGATGACAGCGACGAAGGAGAAGGAGAGCAATTGCGGGGTATGGATCCCGTGCGTCCTCGACGACGCTAAGCTTCGCGGCGTAGAAGAAGAAGGGCTCCTCCGCGGCGGCGACTGGCGGAGCGGCTTCGGTAAAGCCATCCACAACCCTCGCGACGGCGAGCAAGTGCACTTCGGCACTCACCTTAATAGAGGTCTGAGTTTTCCTCCCTCGGATTTCTTTTCCGAGGTTATTGACCACTATGGAGTTCAACTCCACCATCTGCCCCCAAACTCCATCTTAGAGATGAGCACATACACATCTTTGTGCGAGGGGTATCTCGGCATTAGGCCGAGCCTTACTCTTTTCTGGTACTACTTTCATGTCCAGAGAAATTCCATCACTACCGGTAATCCTTATATTACTAGTACTATTAGTTTGTCGGTTAGGCGAGAGCGCGTCTATCCTTGGATCTTAGCTAGTGAGTCGGTCAAGCAATGACCGACCACCTTTTTTATCATAAGGATATTCCTGCTCCCGGCAGCTTTGCCGGCTTTCGTCAATGGAGCCGCCACACCTTGAGAATCTTGGGACGAGGTCGCTCCGGCTCTTAGTGACGATCTGCTTCTCGCCAAGAGGCGGATCGAATATCTGATGAAGCACAAGCGCCTGAGAGGATCCGACTTGGTCCAGTGCTGGGTATCACGCCAGATCCAACCTCTCTAACACCATGGAGATCGACTGATGCATTCCATCAGGTCGTCGAAGAAATATTCCCTCTGCATTAGCCCCAAAGCTTACACAGACAAAGATTATATAAGCTAAATCAAGTGGCTGATAAGGGAGCAGATCGAGAGGAAGATTCCAGAGGTATCCTTGGACATGCATACAGCGGAAGATCCCGTTGTGCGGGTAAGATTTAGCAACAACCCTTTTTTATGTGCTCATATTTAAGTTATTTCGCAATACTAAGATACTATCTTCTTTTCAGCTTGCCGACCTCCTCGAGTCGGAATTCGCCCCTATCGAGGGATATCCTCCTGAGTTTTCCTAGGAGGAGGAATTAGTTCCACTGCCGGACGTTGTTCCTCGGAAGCGTAAAGCTTCGACAGTGGCTATTGGCACAAAGGAGGTGCCCGTTGTGAAAAGGTAACTTTCCTCACAACTTCCGCCTTTTACTTCATTTGCAATTATTTTCGAGATGTAATGTTCTTTGTTCTATTACCTTCTCAGAGCTAAACATCTCATTAAGGGCAAGGGGAAGCGAGTTACTTCTAAGCCCCTCCGTCAGTCAAAGCTAACTCTGGCTTCTCCTGCCGTGGCTCCTCCGACTCCTGCCCCATAGCCTTCTGCAGCGTCGAAGATTACTCCATCTCCGATCGTTGTAGAAGATCCCGCTCCTTCAGCAGAACCAGCGATCCTTGAATCGCAGACTGACGTCACCATGGGTGACTCAGGTTTTGATAAGGGTGAACCCTCTTCGGGTAATGGTCCCTCGGCAGAAGTTTTTGCTGACAACCTCCTGAGCAATCCGGGACTTGCCAAATTTGGCTTATCTCAGAAATCTACGGAGGAGATCCAACGGCTGGCCAGGCAATGCCTAGAAAGCCGGACCATCTCTGCCGAAGAAGAAGCACAAGAAGCAGAGGACATCAAGAACTCTGATCTTCTTGAACAAGTCAGTCTTCGTGACAAGAAGCCGAGGACCGGCAAACTTCCAACTGTGCCAGTTGTCCCCCTAACCCTCGCTGAGAAGGTTACCACCGAAGTGAATGTGAGTTTGAACAAGCTCGCTCGTGAACAATATGTAAGTCGGAATTCCAACTCACATTTTTCTTTATGTTACTTTATATCATATCCTCTAGCCCCCAAGCATGAAGTTGGATAGACAATCCGGGTTTATGCTTTCTTAGGATGCCAAAGAATGAACTAATGTAGCCCCCAAGGCTCGTGCTGATATTAGTAAAAATATTAGCCCGAGTCTTTAGTAGACTTCTGACTTTGATTCTGACTTACAGAAAGTATATTCCTATAACCAGGATTTATTGAAGAATGTTTGTAACAAGTGGAAAGAAATCAAAGCTCTCTGGCTTGAAAATGCACAACTGAAAGTTTCCAAGGATGAGGCTGAAGGTAAGCATTCTAGAACTCAAACTTTGTCTTGTATTTCATAGTCGATTTTTTTGTTCAACTTTTTCTGTTTTGATTACAGCACTGGTAAAATAGTCTTGTGCTATGATTGAAGAGGCCGAAAATCTTAAGACCTTGGTGGTGGAGAACAAAGATCTCGGCCAAGAGCTGGATAAGCTTAAGGCGGATCATGGGAAGAGAATTGCTCAAATTCTCGAATCCACCTCCATGGCCACTGTGGAGCGTGATCGTAAGATTGCGTCCCAGGATAAGAAAATTTCGGATCTCATCAATGAATTTTTCAGAAAGAGGGATATTGCCAAAGCACTTCGGGCTGAACTCCAGAGTCTTTGTGAGGAGAAGACCAAAGTCGACGATGTCATCTTCGGTATGTTTCCATCTTTCTAACTTGTCTACATCATCCGACTCTTTCGAAGTAGGATTTCTTCTACTAACCATTTTGCATTACATGCATAGGTCCTCTGAACTTGCTGGATTCAGCCTCTGCCGAGTCTCGCACCAGCCGGCTTACACAAGTTGGCGATCTGCTTCATGACTTCCGCCAATCCATCGAAGATATTGGTGAAGTTCTCAAGGTTTCTGAACATGCATAGCATGTCCAGCTTTCAAGTGTGAGACAAGGCCAAGGAGATGTCGCAGCTTGTCCAGGACTAGAACATGTCCTCCGCATGGACCGCGGCGCAGAACGCTCTCACCATGGTTATGAGCCACCATGGAAACATGGAAATCTGGCAAGTAACCAGAGGGTACTGCAAAGTGGATGAAGACGGCTAGGAGCAAGACATCAAGGCTATCATGGATTCCTGCGCCGGATACATGTGTCATGTAGCTGACTTAACCAGCTATGACACTCCCTTGTTCACCCACGTGGACACACCGCCTCTGCCTTCCGAAGAAACAACTGAAGTTTCTGACGATGATTAAACCATATTGGATTTGAACATCTCGGAACGTTATCAAGGCGCGACTGATGTATCTAGGGAGTCGGCAGCTCCTACCTCTCCCCCTACATCATAGAGCATCAGAAAAACAATGTGTTATTCTGAAAACATTATGGATCTGTAAATAAGTAGTATGAGACTTTTGCTAGTGCCAAGTTTTATTTTATCTATTCAGCACATTTGGTTTAAATGTTTATGTGCCTGAAATGTTTGCATAAGCACTTGTGTTTTTTGTCTGCGCTTACCGTTTATCTGGCTTTCCACCTCGTCCCTTTCGTGAGCCAGCCAACCTTTAGCACGGAAACTTTGTCGAGCAACGGAGCTCAATTGCTAAACCAGTTTAAACTCGGAAACAAAGCCAGCTTCCAGTACCAACAATTCACTACTCGTAAAATACCCGCATCCGACAATCAGACAAATAACCAAAGCACAGACTATAAAATTGAATTTTATACCCGAAGATAGCAATTTTAGAATTGGAAATTTAAACCAGTACAAACATGAGCATAAAGTACTTTCAAGTATTCTGTGATTTTCGACTATGACATGGTCATTCGGAAATAAGATGGTAAAAAACTTCTCAGAAAAAATTTGAGGTAACCAATACTTTATTTCTTTTTGAACATGTACACATATATGATTACAAAGAAGGATAAAGTAAGAATAAAAGGGACGTAGCTGAGCAATATTCCATGGTATGTCTAATTCTTCTAGATTTGTACTGCCTCTAGCTCTCTTTCTCTTCTTAGTAGCAGGTCTTTTTTTGACTGGCCGCATATCAGTTAGGAAGTCAAACCATTGTGCAATACTCGACTAACTAAAAATGACCCTTCCCATATTGGGGAAAGTTTGTGCTTTCTTTGATGCACAAGCTGGAGAACCAAATCGCCCTTATTGGAAGATCAGTTTCTGACTCTCTGGCTATGATACTTGTGTAACTTTTGCTAATAGGCTGTTGATCTCATTTCAGCAACGACGCGAACTTCTTCAACTAAGTCGAGATCATTTTGTCGAGAAATCTCGGCATCCTCTTCGATATACACAGCAACTCTAGGAGAATTGTGAATTAAATCACTAGGAAGAACTACTTCAGCACCATAGACCAAGAAGAAAGGTGTGTATCCGGTTGACCTGTTCGAAGTTGTTCGCAAGCTCCATATTACAGAAGGTAGTTCCTCTGCCCAAGCCCCCGCAATACGTCTTAGTGTTGCTTCGAGTCTTGGTTTTAGGCCTTGTGGGATTAAACCACTTGCTCTTTCGACTTGTCCATTAGCCTGCGGATGTGCGACTAATGCAATGTCAAGCTGGATATTTTCCTCATTACAGAATTTGGCAAGCTCTCCCATAGAGAAATTACTCCCGTTGTCCGTGATAATTCTATGCGGATAACCATACCGGATTATAACATCCTCAACAAATCTTCTGGCTGTTGCTCCATCACAACTAGTGACGGGTTTAGCCTCAATCCATTTTGTGAATTTATCCACCATCACTAAGAGGTGAGTAAATCCACTTGGAGCCCATTTGAACGGTCCTACCATGTCAAGCCCCCAGACCACAAATGGCCATGTTATAGGTATTGTTTGCAGCTGATCAGTCGGAACATGAGCTTGTTTGGCGTATTTTTGGCAGCCCTTGCACATCCTGACCAGCCGTTCGGCATATGCCTTGGCTGTAAGCCAGAGAAAACCATGTCGAAAATCTTTTGCCACTAAAGATTTGGCTGCAGCATGGTGACCACACTCGCCCTCGTGGATTTATCTTAAGATTTCCACTCCTTCTTCCGGATATACACAGCGCTGAAAGACCCCAGATGCACTCTGCTTATAGAGCTCACCACTAATTATAGTGTAGGCTTTTGCTCGTCGGACGATCTGTCGGCTCAGAACTTCGTCTTCGGGTAATTTGCCATCTACCAAATAATCAAGGTAGGATTGAGTCCAGCTGGGAATTACAGCTAGAACTGCTATTAAAGGTGAGTCAGATTTGGTCAGATATTCCTCATCCACTCCTTTTATAGAGGGAACTTTGAGGTGCTCTAAAAAAGCACCATCCGGGACCTATTTCCGTGCAGAGCTTATCCGAGATAATGCATCTACTTCCTCATTTTCTGCTTGAGGGATGTGTTGAACCTCAAACCCTTCGAACGATTTAGATAGATCATCCACGACAGCTTTATAAGCTACCATGTGCTTATTTGCATTACAAATATCCGACACTTGTTGAGCAACAAGATCCGAATCTCCGTAACACATCAATCGTCGGATGCTGATATCCTTAGCAATCCGGATTCCATGCAGCAGTGCTTCATACTCGGCAATGTTATTTGTCGTTGTGAAGTGGATCTGCAACACGTATAGAAGTTTATCTCCTTCGGGTGATTTGAGCACCACGCCAGCCCCCGAGCCCCCGCGAGCCTTAGACCCATCAAAATACAGGGTCCAATATTCCAACTCTAGGAGGGTCATATTCTCCTTTGTCTCTGTCCAATCAGCACAAAGTCAGCAAGGATTTGGGATTTGATTGATGTTCGAGGTTTGTACTCAATATCGAAAGCCGAAAGCTCTATGCCCCTTTTTTCGATGCGTCATGTAGCCTCACTGTTATTGATTATATCTCTCATGGGAGATGTGCTAACCACGGTAATTGGGTGTTCCTGAAAATAATGCCGTAACTTACGGGATGCAAAAAACACACCATAAGCCAGCTTTTGATAGCGCGGATACCGCTGTTTTGATTCAGTTAGGACCTCACTGAGGTAGTAAGTCAGACGCTGCACCAGGTGTTCCTGATTTTCTTCAGGTCTCTCCACTACCATGACGACACTGACAAGCTTGTTTGTCGCAACGAGATAGAGCAACATCGGTTCCCTTGGTTCTGGTGCTGCAAGGATAGGAGTAGATGAGAGTACCACTTTCAAGTCTTGTAGCGCACCTTCAGCTTCATCAGTCCAAACGAATTTTTCAGTCATTTTCAGGAGCTTGTAAAGTGGTGCGGCTCTTTCTCCAAGCCGGCTTACAAACCAACTAACTGTAGCAATGCAACCAGTGAGTCTTTGAACATCCTTCAGGCGAGTTGTCCTGGAAATATTGAGTATAGCCTTGACCTTGTCACGGTTCACCTCTATGCCTCTTTGAGACACGATGAAACCTAACAATTTTCCGGCTGGGATTCCAAAGAAACATTTCTTCGGATTAAGCATTATGTTGTATTTTCATAGATTGGCGAATGTTTCCTCCAAGTCAGAAATTAATGTTTCCTTCTTTTTGGACATCACCGCAATGTCATCCACATATGCATGTACGTTGCGTCCGATTTGGTCATGGAGGAAACGCTGCATAGTGCGCTGGTACATAGCTCCTGCATTTTTGAGCCCAAAGGGCATCGTAACGAAACAGAAGGTTCTGAAGGGGGTTACGAAGGAAGTTTTGATTTTATCTGATTCCTTCATCCGAATTTGGTGATAACCCGAATATGCGTCGAGAATATAGAGGAGTTCCGATCCTACCGTAAAATCGATAATTTGATCAATTCTAGGCAGAGCGAACAGATCTTTGGGACAAGCCTTGTTCAAGGCAGTATAATCAACACACATTCTTAAATCAGTGGTGTCCTTTTTAGGGACCATTACAGGGTTGGCCGACCAATCAATATGGATGATCTCTTCTATGAATCCGGCTAACTCGAGCCGGGGTAGTTCCTTAGCTATTGCCTTATGCTTTACATCGTCAAAACATCATAGGGACTGTTTGACGGGTTTGACATTCGGGTGTACATTTAGAGAGTGCTCGACAAGTTCCCTAGGTACTCCAGTCATGTCAGATGGCTGCCATGCGAAGATATCTTGATTTGCTTGTGGGAACTTGACAAGTGCGCTTTCCTATGCGCTATCTAGGCCTACACCTATCTGGGTCACCTTGGAGGGGTCATCATCCTTCAACGGTGTCTTCTTCGTCTCTTCCGATGCCTTGAACTCCGGATTCGGTTTTCTCACCTCCTTCTTCGTTGCGGGAATCTCGGATGGATCTATGGTCTTCTTGATCTCCTGGTACTCCTGGGCGTGTAGCACGGCTTCAGTAAAGGCGGCATTTCCATCCTCGCACTCTCGCGCTTTCTTCGGGTCTCCCCTGATGGTGATCACGTCATTGGGACCTGGAATTTTCATCATATTGTAAATGTAATACGGACGAGCCATAAAAGCCCAGTAAGCCGGACGTCCGAATATAGCGTGGTATGCGCTCTTGAGCGGGACCACTTTGAAGGAAAGTGCTTCCATCCCATAGTTCTTTGGAGTTCCAAAGGTAACATCCAAAGTGATCTCTCCTAGGGAATTTGCTTGTCTTCCTGGGACAACTCCATGAAAGATCACAAAGCTGTAATTCAGCTGGGTCTCCGAGATCTTCATCCGGCGTAGCGTTTTGACATACAGGATGTTAATGCTGCTGCCACCGTCCATGAGAGTCTCGGAGAAACCATAGCCGCCAAGAAGTGGGTTGACGACTAAGGCGTATTTTCCTCGCCTATGCAACTTAGCCGGATTATCAGCACGGTCAAAGGTGATTGCAACTTCCGACTAGTCCAAGAATTGTGTTAGATTTGCGACAAGTAAATAACGAAGAACGAAAACAAAATCACAGCAAGGGGACACCGATTTAACGTGGAAAACCCTCTCCAACAAAGAGAGGGGAAAAACCACGGGCGCCAGCCAGCGAAACTTCACTATAACGGGGAGTGTTTACACAACGCCGGGGATTTCACATGCAACTTATCCCAGCCGGCGGCTTACAAGAAGTATATATAGCGGTGGTAACCTAGGTCATCAACAATCCGTACCGCGGGGGCCTGTCGCCCCCCGCACCCCCCACAAGCGTCCCTGTTGGGCACGGAGTGGGCCAACTTCAGACTCCGCTTCCGCATCGGCCCAAGCCTCCGACGACGGGCCTCGCTCCGCTCTCTCAGAATTTTGCCTCTACTTTGTAGAATTTGGATCAACATATAACAAAGTCCACCTTGAGACAAATTCCTTCTTGTAGCATCAACGGTAATCATCTCCTTGAACAAACAAAGAAAACACTTTCGCCACCAATAGCCACTTGGGCTAAGCAGTTATACCAACTAAGCTTGAACATAGCTCGAACTTAGCAACATGAACAGGCTTTGTCATCATATCAGCAGGATTATCTTGAGTGCTTATCTTGCATACCTTCAGTGTACCTTGTGCAACAACATCACGAACATAATGGTACTTAATATCAATGTGCTTTGTTCTCTCATGGAACATCTCATCCTTAGTAAGGTAAATAGCACTTTGACTGTCACAGAACAGGTTAATGCAAGAATCATCCTGACAAAGCTCAGCATACAAACCTTTCAACCAAACAGACTCTTTGCAAGCTTTAGCAACAGCCATATATTCTGCTTCGGTTGTAGATAAAGCAACAACTGGTTGCAGTGTTGCCTTCTAACTCACGGCACATCCACCTACCGTGAACACATAACCTGTGAGGGACCTCCTCTTATCCAAGTCAGCAGCAAAATCTGAATCCACATAGCCTGGGAGTCCCTCATCAGTCTTGCCAAACTTCAAGCAAGCATTGGATGTGCCACGGAGGTACCTGAAAATCCAGTGAACAACTTTCCAATGTTCTTTACCAGGATTAGCCATGTAACAACTCACCAAACTCATAGCATATGATAAATCAGGGCGAGAACAAACCATGGCATACATCAAGGAACCAACAGCACTAGAATAAGGAACTCGAGACATGTACTCAATATCTTCATCAGAACTAGGACATTGCAATGCTGACAATTTAAAGTGAGGAGCAACAGGAGTACTAACTAACTTTGCATCATGCATATTAAAACGTTGAAGAACTTTCTCAACGTAACTTTGCTGACTAAGAAACAACAACCTAGATTTTCTGTCCCGTTTAATTTCCATACCTAGGATTTTCTTAGCAGCACCAAGATCTTTCATCTCAAATTCACTACTTAGGTGTGCCTTCAAAGTAGTGATTTCTTTCATGCTCTTGGCAGCAATTAACATATCATCAACATATAACAGCAAGCAAATAGGTGACCCATTAACAAACTTTATATAAACACAGCTATCAAACTGAGATCTCTTAAAACCTTGTGAGATCATAAATGAATCAAACCTTTTATACCACTGTCTTGGAGATTGCTTCAAACCATAAAGCGATCTCTTCAATTTGCACACAAAATCCTCTTTTCCAGGAACTATGAACCCTTCAGGTTGGTCCATGTAAATCTCCTCCTCCAGTTCACCATGCAGAAAAGCAGTCTTTACATCTAGCTGCTCAAGCTCAAGATCATGCATAGCAACAATACCAAATAAAGTACGAATAGAGCTATGCTTCACAACCGGAGAGAAAACATCATTATAGTCAATACCTAGAATCTGGCTAAAACCTTTTGCTACTAACCTTGACTTAAACCTTGGAGGTTCATTAGGAGACAAACCTTCCTTTCTCTTGTATATCCACTTATAGCGGACAACCTTCTTCTGTTTAGGCAAGCGCACAACTTCCCATGTGTCATTCTTATCAAGCGATTGCATCTCTTCTTGCATAGCAGAAACCCACTTCTCGTGGTCAACGAATGCAATAGCCTCATTGTATGTAGCAGGTTCAGTATCATGCTCCAGCTGTTCAGCACAACTCAAAGCATAATGAGCAAGATTACACTCTTCAATTAAACGACGAGGTAGAACTATGTTACGCCTCGGTCTATCAGCAACAATAGATTCATGTGGCTGCTGCAAAACAGTAGGTGAGTGCTGAACAACATCATCATCAATATTTTCCTCATGAGTATCATCAACAACAACATTATTATCAATAGTTTTCTGCAGGTGCTCCACCTGCACACGAACTCCCTCCTCTCCAATAGCAACAGGGCCTCGCTCCGCTCCGTCAGAAGTTGGCCTCTACTTTGTAGAATTTGGATCAACATATAAAAAATTGAGGGACAACCGGAACTATCGCGTTGAGCTCATGAAGAATTGCCTTTTTGACCTTAGCTGGTTGAGATCCGAGGAAAGTGATGTATGTGTCTTTTTTGGTCGGGAAGGTTTTCTTTCCCTCCGGCTTGGGATTTGAAGCATCAGCTTCCTCCATGTAGGAATCTTCCTTGGTCTCTTTATCTTTCTCAGGATTCTTCTTTCCCTTCTTCCGCTTAGCCATGTAGCCAGCGGCATCGTCTTTCTTGATGTCGTCATTAAAACGACACTCGGCGTTTGTGTGAGACGAGCCCCCATTGGCATCTAAGTGATGCACACATGGGTTATTAGCAATATCTGCCCAAGAGTAGGTTTTGCCAGGCTGCTGGTATCCTCTACCTTGGACTCTTGATGTCCCGCGACTACGTCCGCGGCCACCGCCACGTCCTCCAGACCCGAAAGTAGCAGTAACCACTGCTGTTTCCGTGTTGGGCTTTTCTTTCAAGGTGTTCTTACACTTCTGAGCTTGCTGCTTTGGTTGTTTTGCCGACTGTGGCACAACTAGGGCGTTTAGTAATCCCTCTTTGTCGTCGTCAGCATCTGCATACTTGCTAGCTGTTTCTATCATCTCTCCCAAATCAGTGACTTTGTCACACTTCAAGCGATGACGTAATAAACCAATTGGGAGTCCTGCAATGAAAGCTTCGATCGGGGTTTGGTCATTTACTTCTTCACAGGAGTTCTTGGTGTCGATCCATCATCCGAGATAATCCCGGCAAGTTTCTCCGGCTGTCTGGGTGCAACGCTGTAGGTCTCCTACTGACATGGGTATACCCTACAGGTACTCAGGCTTGGTATATACGGGCTAAACACGGTACAGGCCCACAGTGTCGCCAAGGCCCAAATGAAGAGCTCGAGTAACCTACGGACTCTCGATTGCTTGAAGAACAATAAGAAGCTAAAGATAGAAAGTTCAAAGGGGAAAACCCTAACCTGTAACCGACTCGACCTGCTACCCAAGACCTAGCCTATCTATATAAAGGCTAGGAGGGGCGGCGAGGAGGACACACGCAACCCTAGTTTCCACAACCCTCACCAGATTGCATCTGCGCACCATTGTAATCCTTGATTCCTTTGATAATTCCACGAGGAGACAAGCAGGAGTAGGGACCTCTACGAGGCCTGAACCTAGGTAAATCTTCGAGTCCCCTGTGTGCTTGTTTTCTAGCTGATAGATGTCTCCAGCGCTCCCTCCTTCTCCAAAACCCAAGTCCATAACAATGGGCATTGGTGAGTTAAACCCTCGCTAATTGGCGCCGTTTGTGGGAAGTGGGAGTGCTAATGTTGCGGCTTCTTCAGCCCCATCGACTACGATCTACAACTGCGCAACAGCGGAGATTCGCCAGCTCTTCGGCGCGTTCAACTTCACCGTCCACACGTCGGCCACTCGTCCGGCTTTCGAATCTATAGGCGACGGAATTAGCTTGGCGATCGGGAGCTTCTGCTTCCAAGTTGGTCAGATGGGCACGCTTCGCATGCCTGACCAGCCGACAATACCATCGATTGCCCTAGCATCATGGTTCCCTCCATCGATCGGCACCCTCACCGAACTCAACGCCCCGGCAATAGCTGGGAGTACGGACAGCGATAGCAGTCGCTAATCCGATCTGGGAGATCTGGCAACTGAAGATGGAACCTATGGTGTCGGAGCTGAAAGTTGTGGGAGCAGCAGCCTCCCCAACCACTTCATGTGCGCCGTCATCAACGCAGGCGACTCCTCCGCCAATCGTGACAACACGGGCAACGGTGGCCACGGAGCCGATCCGCCAAATGGCGGCATACCCATTGGCGGACCACCGCCAAATGGCGCCCCCGTCAACAACGGAGGGGTAGTCAAACCTCCAACTATAATAAACGAGCAGACTCGCGAACGCGTCGTAATCAGACTCAATGAACTCGAGTGGGCTCGCTGCCGTGATGCCCTACGGGGCAACCCACTACCCTTTGGCTCCCCGCAAGAACTGCTGATGGGCTACCATTGGCTCCTGAAGGAGGAATTCAAGCGCCAAGTGCAAACAATCGCGCAACTCGAGGCGCGCAAAAAGGCAGCAGAAGAGTCGAGCCTCCGATGAGCTAGGCTCTCCTCCCACAGAGGATCCTCCTCCAAGTGCAACGAGTACCTCGCTAACAAGAGGCGATCTCGACTAGCCCACCTCATTGAGCAGGAGCGTGTAGAAGCCGCAAAGGTCCTCAACTTCGGCTCCATGACGATGGATTTGCGTGGCAACATGCTACCAAAAATGCCGCAAGCTAGGGTAACAGCGGCCACCATGTACCTCCTCAACAACCAACCGCTAGCTAGATACCCTCGGGCCGCCATGCACCGATCCTCGATCGCATGCTTGGGGTTAATTGAGGCCGCCCTCGACAAGGAGCCAACACCGGGGCCGAAGAAAGGCAAGGCCCTAGCAAAGCGCTACTCCTCGCCCTCATCCAGCGATGATAGATCTGTGTCGACGCCTCCGCTCACGGCGACATGACCACAACTACGACGCGCGTGACGACATCACGCAGCGCAAGATCGACAAGTCAAGTGCGCGATGTGCCTGATCGACTGACTTAGAAGACGAGGATGTGGAGCTCTATGGCGCTAGATGCTTCAGCTGGGCCACCAGGCAAAAGCGAATGCCCAAGGCATTTAAGCTCCCATCAGAGAACCCGAAATTCGACGGTCTGTAGGACCCGAAAATCTGGCTGGATGACCACATCTCCTCCGTCAGGCTTCACGGAGGAAGTCGAAGTACGACCATGCAGTGCCTGCAGCTACAGCTACAGGGCGCCGCCCGAGCATGGCTCAACAACCTCCCACGCGGATCCATTCACAGTTGGAAAGAGGTGGTTTACAGCTTTGTGCGCAACTTCAAGGGCACCTACAAAAGGCCCGCATCAATCGAAGAACTGAGGTGCTACCAGCAAAGATCGGGCGAATCACTACGCTCGTACATCTAGAGGTGGTCCATCATCAAGAACTCCACAGAAAATATCTCGGAAGACCGCGCAATCGACGCATTCAACGACGGCGTTCACCGCATAGAGCTCAGGGAGGAGCTAGGCCGCTCGAAGCCCAAGAACATCGACCACCTGATGGAAATCGCGAACAGGTGGGCTGAGGAAGAAGATTCGGTGAAGAATTGCATTCACTCCGACGATGAAGCAGAACTCGAGCGCAGACGCGACTGCCGAAGCAAACGGCAAATGTGCATCCATGACGATCGCGACAACGTCAACATGGTCGCAGCCAGCTACGCCGACAGGCGCGGCGACAACCGCAACAGCAGCTACCGTAGCGGTGGATACCACGACTCCGGGAAAACCACGCAAGTATGGTAGCGTCGCACTCGCGATGAAGCACCCGCCACGTCTATTGAAGACAAGCTGTCCGGACCATGCACCGTGCACTTCTACATCGACAAGCATGGCGGCAAAAAGAAATCCAGCCACCTCCTCAAAGACTGCCGCGAGTTCCTCAAACTCCATGAAGGCATGGCTCGGATGAATCGCGACGCAGTCAACAGGGGCTACAGAGCCGCCCCAGGCTCTGTGGCCCACTGAGCTCCTCCACCACCACCTGGACCACCGCCAAGTGCGGCTGCACCTGACCAACATCAGGGAGGCGAGCCGTACCCACGGGTCATGGGCACCATGATGATCCAAAAGGGTCGCCCCTCCAACTAGGTGCAAAAAGCCATCACTCGCCAAGTCAATCTGGCAACTAACTCACCACCATCTACCACTGAGTACCTCAGTGGAAGCGAGTCCTGCATCACCTTTGACAAGCGCGACCATCCGCCCCAAGTACCTCGCCCAGGCCACTATCCCCTCATACTCGAGGCACAAATTGGAGGCTTCGACATGAGCTGCATCTTCATGGATGACGGAAGTGGCATCAATCTTATATTCGTGAGGACCTTGCAAGCAATGAGGATCCCTCTAACTTGCTTAGAGGCCTCAGACACAACATTCCACGACATCGTCCCAGGCAAGGGCATGTACCCCTTGGCAAAATTAACCTCAATGTTATCTTCGGCTCGCCGAAAAACTTTCGGCGCGAGCGCATCGACTTTGAGGTCGTCGACTGGCCCTCACAGTACCATTGCATCCTCGGACGTGTCACGTTCGCTAGGTTCATGGCAGTGCCACACTACGCCTATCTGTAGATGAAAATGCCAGGCCCCAATGGCGTCATCACAGTAAACGGGAGGTTTGAGAGGTCCGACAGTTGCGATAGGGAATTCAACAGAATTTCCCAGTCCTTCGGCATGCGGGAAGAACTTGCGAGATTAAAGGAGTCGACAGACAACAGTCTGCCTCCCCTAAGCCGGCCAAGCTCACTGGACCTATCTTTTGACTCATCGGTGCACACGAAGAAAGTTCAGGTCCACCCATCGGATCCCGCCAAGACGGCCCTCATCGCCAACAACTTGAGTCCTGCATAGGAACTTGCGCTCATCAAATTCCTCCGTGAGCACTGGGAAATCTTCGCCTGGTGTCCTGCGGACATGCCAGGAGTTCCTAGGGAATTCACCGAGCATGCTCTCAATGTCAACCCAGATGCAAGGCCAGTCAAATAAACAATTCGGCGACTGTCCGAACCAAGAGGAAAGGCAGTTGGAATGGAGATCAACAGACTCCTCGACACCAAATTTATACGCGAAATCAAGGAAAGCACTTGGCTTGCCAACACGGTGCTAGTACCAAAGAAAGACACAGATATCATGCGGATGTGCGTGGACTTCACCTCTCTGAATAAGCACTGCCCAAAGGACCACTTCCCGCTACCACGAATTGACCAGATCATTGACTCCACTGTGGGATGTGAGCGCCCTGCTTCCTCGACGCCTACTCAGGCTACAACCAGATTCGAATGAAGGAGGAAGATCAAGAAAAACGACATTTACAACGCCTTTTGGCGTGTTCTGCTACAACACAATGCCCTTCGGGCTAAAGAACGCAGGAGCCACCTACCAGCGGTGCATCCAGGCTTGCCTCAAGAACCAACTTGGTCGCAACATCCAAGTCTATGTTGACGACATAGTAATCAAGACCAAAGAGGAAGCCTCACTAATCGATGATTTGCGCGAAACCTTCGCCAACCTCGACCACTACCGGATCAAGCTCAATTCAGACAAATGCGCCTTCGGCGTACCATCTGGGCAATTACTCAGGTACCTTATCTCCGTGAGAGGGATCGAGGCGAATCCGAAGAAAATAAAAGCCATACTGGCCATGGAGAAGCCGAAGAACGTAAGGGGTGTCCAGCAGCTAGCTGGGCGAATCGCAGCGCTCAGTCGATTCATAAGTCGAATGGGCGAAAAGGCGTTGCCGTTCTACCAACTCCTCTGCAAAGCTGACAAGTTCGAGTGGACCAACGAGGCACAAGAAGCATTCGAAGACCTCAAGCGCCTACTGTCCACCTCGCCAGTACTGGTGACCCCATGCGAAAGGGAACCACTGCTACTGTACATCTCTGCCACCAATCAGGTGGTAAGCACAGTGCTCGTAGTAGAACGAGCCGAGGAAAACAAAATCCACGGAGTACAGCGCCCAGTTTACTACCTCAGCGAGGTACTTACCCCAACAAAACAGCGGTACCCGCACTACTAGAAGCTAGCATATGGCGTCTTCATGACCGCCCGGCGACTGCGCCACTACTTCCAGGAGCACCCAATCGTGGTAGTCAACGATGCCCCACTAGGACATATCCTTAATAACCCCGACGTCACTGGGCGAGTCACGCTTTCTGGAATCGAGTTGTCTCCACGAGACATTACATATGAAAAGCGCGACACGATCAAGTCACAAGTTCTCCCTGACTTCCTTGTGCACTGGATGGAGAATCAGCTCCCTGAAAAACCAGATATGTCCTACCTCTGAAAATGCACTTCGACGGATCCAAGCGAAAGGACGGAGCTGGCGCAGGTGTCATACTGACATCACCCCAGGGAGACAAGCTGAAATATATCCTGCGAATGCAGTTCACCACCTCCAACAACGAAGCTGAATACGAGGCCCTGCTGCACGGGATGCGGATGTCAAAAGCCTGCGGTGCCAAGAGGCTAATAATCTACGGGGACTCCAAGCTGGTCGTCAACCAGACAATGCACGAGTGTGACGCACTGAACGACAACTTGATCGCCTACCGCGACCTCTATGACACACTCAAAGGGGACTTCGACGGTTGCGAGCTGCGACACATAGGCCGCGAAAGCAATGAAGAGGCAGACACACTCGCCAACATAGGCTCTACCTGCGCCCCCATACCACCTGGGGTATTTCTCGAGCGCATCTGCGAATGCTCCATCAAGCCAAAGGACGCAGAGAAGAAAACAAGCGCAGCAACGGACTCGGGGGCTGCGCCGCCCAATGAGCCAATGGCACTCGATGACCTGGAGCTGGACACAGGACTCGAAGGACCAATGAGCGTCATGATGATCGAGACATCCTGGACCCAACCATACATTACTTACCTCCTCAGCAAGAAGCTACCAGATGATCTGACTGATGCCCGGCACATCGCACGGCGCTCCAAGGCATTCGCTGTTATCAACGGCGAACTATAGAAGCGCAGCATCACAGGAGTGCTCCAACGATGCGTCTTCATGGCCGATGGAAGAGTTGTTCTCCTCAACATCCATGAGGGAACCTGCGGGCACCACTCCGACAATCGCGCCCTCATTGCCAAAGCTCTATGAGATGGATTCTACTGGCCTATGGCCATGCGGGACGCCAAGGACATCGTCCAAAAATGCAACGCTTGTCAGTGATTCGCGGACAAGCTGCATGCACCTGGCACAGAGCTTCGGCCAATTCCATTGGCCTGGCCCTTCGCGCAATGGGGACTTGACATGGTTGGCAAACTCCCAAGGTCCTCACGAGGAGGCTACGTCTACCTCTTGGTTGTAGTCGACAAATTCACCAAGTGGATAGAGGCCATGCTAGTGACTAATCAGTCAGGATACAATGCAGTCAAGTTCTTCGAGTCCATCGTCTACCGCTTCGGAGTGCCACACAGCATAATCACGGACAACGGGACGAACTTCACATCTAAGGAGTTCCAAGAATTCTGCGAGAATCTGGGAATCAACATCAGCTATGCCTCCGTAGCACATCCGCAGACCAACGGTCAGCGCGTGCCCGTGCCCTTCTTTTTCCTGGCGGTGGCAGTGCTGGTGCCCGCAGCAGCGGAGCCACCCTTCTTCGTAGCAACCGTGGCATCAGTGGAATTGGCCGCGACACCTTCTTTCTTCCCCATTCCGCGGTGACGGTGTGACCGGAGGAAGTAGCTAGGAAATACACGGAGCTGGTCTAGCGTCGCGAAGGAGAGGAGAGCAAAGAAGAAGAGGAGCAGCAGCAATGGTGACGGAGGCAAAGGCAGAAAAGAAGCAGATGTGAAAATTACTGTCGCCACATCGCTACTTAACCCCCTGGAAGATGCAATCTAACAGCCAGGAAAAACCCTACCAGACGCGTGGCGTTCATCGTGCTCGACACGTGGAGAACCTGAAACGCGAACCGTCCCCACTACGCACGGAAATCGAGGAGGCACAGTTAAAATAGAGATTATGCATGCCCGGTCAAATCAGCGTCAGGAAATGAGACCCACCACTCGTCTTGTCCCATCAAACTCACTCACACGGGCAACTGAGGTCATCATATCGTCAGCACTGACGTCATCCAAAACTACGCAACAGAAGAATTTGACTATTTTAGTCCTTCCTCGAGTCTTCGACTCCACCAAGCACTCGGGGGCTACTCCCATAGGGAGCACTGGTTGCGCACCCTATGATTTTTCTTTTTCTTTTTACAGGAATAGGATAAATCAAAGCAAACCCAATTACTCGAATCCACGATTCGATTACAGACATGGGTTACTCCCATAGGCAGCGCCAGAAACAAATTCGACTGAAACAAGCAACAAAAGACGACAAGAGTCGCAAAAGTTCTTTAGTCCCTGCTTGAGTCTTCGACTCAACCAGGCACTCGGGGGCTACTCCCATAGGGAGCGCTGGTCGCGCACCCTATGGTTATTTGTACAATGTACTGTGTGTTGATAACATCCACATTCGAAGCTTATGGCGACACCGCCTCATATTTTTCCTACAAAGAGACTGTGTCTCCTGGATCACCCGGATCATCTCCGCGATGACAAAATTTCGGATGCCGCGCTTACAGCATGAAGATAAGACCTGAATAAGGCCTCGCAACACATTTGCTGTGCACTACCAAAAAGATATCTGTGCCTACAGGTACGATGAACATGCCTTGACGGACGCATCAAGTGCTCACACCCATATATTGGAATTCGACTCCTGTAAGACCTCCGCGGCTTGAGTCGAATTACACCAGCACTTTTCCGGATTCGATTCCGGGGACTCGAGTTCGAGTAGATTGCGTTGTTTTACCCTCAGGTAGTTAACTGATACCGATACATCGGTTAAATCAGGCATGCACATCAACAATCCCTATGACACAACCAAAGCAGTCAAAAACATACTCATTCATGCAGTCAAAAGGCTTCATAAAGTCTCCAGTCGAATCTGCGATTCCACTAGACACTCGGGGGCTACTGACATGGGTATACTCTACAGGTACTCGGGCTTGGTATATACGGGCTGAACACGGTAGAGGCCCACGGTGTCGCCAAGGCCCAAATGAAGAGCTCGAGTAACCTACGGACTCTCGATTGCTTGAAGAACAAGAAGAAGCTAAAGATAGAAAGTTCAAAGGGGAAAACCCTAACCTGTAACTGACTCGACCTGCTACCCGAGACCTAGCCTATCTATATAAAGGCTAGGAGGGGCGGCGAGGAGGACACACGCAACCCTAGTTTCCACAACCCTTGCCAGATTGCATCTGCGCACCATTGTAATCCTCGATTCCTTTGATAATTCCACGAGCAGACAAGCAGGAGTAGGGACCTCTATGAGGCCTGAACCTGGGTAAATCTGCGAGTCCCCTATGTGCTTGTTTGCTAGCCGATAGATGTCTCTAGCGCTCCCTCCTTCTCCAAAACCCAAGTCCATAACAATGGGCATTGATGAGTTAAACCCTCGTCACCTACCGTACAGGTCCTCCGGTATGTGCCTTAGAAATTCCGAAAGAACGTGCTTTGCATGTCATACCAGTTGTGAATGGTGTTATCCGGAAGTTCATTGAGCCATGATCGTGCCATCTTCCGCAACATGAGTGGTGATATCGGGTTGCGACCAGGTTGTTTCCGCCTTTATGATTGAGCAAGCTTGGAAAAAATCCTGGAGCCAAGTATCTGGCCGGGCTATGCCGTCATAGGCTTGGATGTGTCATGAGATAGCAAATTCTTCCGGGAATTTTGTTGCTCTTATGCATGGTCCGAAGCACTTTGGGCCCACATATATATCATCATTTTCGTAGCGCCGCGCCTCTATGTTGGAGTTAATCATGTGTCTTGCGTCACTTGGGGATAAAGATCATCCTGAATGACGGCTATGGCTGTGGTGCCTTGGAGCCAGACTTCAGCTTCTACCACCACCTCCTCTGCCCCGATGCCCTCCTTGGCCTCCTTGGGCGCCGTTGTGATGGCTGCTTCGTGGCAAGTGTGGAGCAGCTGGGTTGTTTCTAGCCAATCGCCGGCCTCCGTCCGGAGCATCATTATTCCGGTTCCGGGGAGGATCTTCATTATGACGAGCCCCCTGCCGGCTTGACTTAGCACGGTGTCCATCGTTCCTTCGTCCGTCAACCGGACGGCTTGTATGTCTAGGAGGTGGCATTCTTTGACGGTCCTCCTCCCGACGTTTCTCTTTGTCTTCTTCCCGGCGATCGTTCGACTCTCGCCGGGGAGGATTCTTTGGATTCAGTGTAGCAATTGCCTCTTGCTCCGCAGCTGGAGTAACATTGCGCCAGTCACGTGCAGCTTTGTGATGCTGTCCTGAAGATCCGGTTCTTGAGTAGTTGTCTTCCTGATGGTCGGAACGGTGATGCTGCTCCGGAGCACGTTGGGGTCTTACATCATTCCAGGCCGGATCCGTGCGGCATTGGTCAGATTGCGAGACCAGTTTTCCGCTTCCAGACAGGGCGGCCTTCTGCTGCTCCAGACCCTTGTTGAGTAGCTTAATGCCCAATCGAATCTGCTCTTGCCTGGATTATTTGCGAGGATTTCTTGAGCCGCAACAGTGTTTTGCACTGGTGTTGGATACACCTAGTATCCCTTGTTGTCGAGCCAAGGCATCCCATGGTCTCCTCCAAAGAGGACTTTGTGAATTTCCTGGAATTGGTCGTCATGTGTGTGGCATTTCCGGGTCTTCTGATGCTGCCGAGAGATGTTCTTCTCCATAGTTTCCATGCGTTTCTTTTCTTCCTCGATGTTTTTGGCTTCATCCAGGAGTACTTGGTGACGGACTTCTAGGGTCTGGGCCCTTTCATCCAGTTTTTCAGCAGTAATTTCTACAGCTGTAGGGATAAGTGTGGTTAGTGCAGCATCAATGAGTTCACGCGCACCTTCGGTGATCACGTGTCCATCCACCGATTCTTCTTTGGGCTTGTCTGGGATAAGTTCTCCATCCGAGTCTTCCTCATATTCCTCGGCAATCACCTCCTCTGTTGGAAGTTCCTTTGTCGGGGTCTTGTTTTTCTTGTTCTTCTTCTTTGCCTTCTTGGCTGCGCCGGTAGCAAAGACAACTTTGGGTCCGTTTCCCGGAGTCAAGATCTAATCGGTACTTTTGGACATCTGGAGTTCGGGATTATCTCTGATCTCCATATCATCCTGCGCTCCGGGAGAGTTTTCCCCGGATCCTCCATCCATGGCTTCTCCTTCTTCTACTGCTTTGGAGTTGTACTCCTCTTCATATTCCATGGAGAACTTTCAGAAATCCGCCGACATCATCGAATCATCTGAGGATGCGGGTACGTCGGAGTTTGTTCCGATCGCCTCCAGCACTGAGTCGGTGTTGTCCACAGCATCGGGAGAGCCAGATCCGGAACCAACTTATCCGACGAAGTGCGACGCGTGCCTCCTGAGATAGTTGCGGCTCTCGCGATAGGCTTCCTCGAAACACCTGATGGTCTTGAGAATATCTTCCATGCTTGCATCTTGCATCATCATGCACCTCAACGTGTATCTCAAGAGAGGTCTATCAGTTCCGGTATTATCAGAGCCGGAATCAATGTTGTTTTCTCGCTCTTCCTGGATTTCGACCTCCGCAGGTGGGTCGGTCTGGGATTCGACCTCGCTAGGGAGATCCACTTCAGATCCGACTTGTACTGCGAGATCTGCCTCAGGTTCAGATTTCTCCACTATCTCCGCAACTGGTGCGGGCTGGGTGGGATTAGGGTTTTCTGTGATCCGGAACTCTGCTGCCTCCACGGACAAAGGGGACCAAGAAATTTCTTATGCCTCTATCATCACCTCTGGGGTAGGTGGGACAGGTTCAGCAAAACCGATGTAAACATCGATCTCACCGAAAGACATGATGGTGTAGGTGGTCACAGCTTCTCTAGCCAAAATTCAAGTCTCGTCAAGAATGATGAGAGGGACGTCACTGGCGTAGAGGATGCGACCAATGGCGATAGTCTCGCCGATTCCGATTCTTGCAGATTCCGCTCGGAACACGGATCCAAAGCTCACTTTCCCCACGGTGGGCGCCAACTATCGTCGTATTGATGACAAGTATGCCATGAGGGGGTCCTTGAGGCGTGTGGAAGAGAGGGGTGTGTGTCGTACGGGATTCCGGGACAGTGAGCACACAAGTTTACCCAGGTTCGAATCCACTGGCTTTGGATGGATCCTACTCCTGCTAGCAATCCAGTAATACGGCAGAGCCGAAATATGGGTTACAAGGGTTTTGCCTGTGCGAGTTGAGATTGTAGACTATTTTGAGGGTATTGTATGGTTCCCTAAAGGCTCTCCCTAGGACGGCTTATATAGATATCCAGCCTAGGGTTTACAGCAGAGATCTATCTAGCTACGACTAAGAGTCGGTACAGAGTACAACTTGAACTACAAGTAACACTATGGGCCTATGTCGGTAAGTCTTCTAGGCCTTCCCGTCGCCGGATTGGACTCCGCCTCTTCTCCTTGACTGGGCCGCCCATGAAGCAAAGCTCTAACCCGAAGTGCGCCACCCTGGTCAGTGAGGTACAGTGAGGATACCCGGAAAGTATATCCCCAACACAAGGGATTACGTCTTGTTGGAGAGGTGGGCGATACTAAGACCACCAACGCCATAAGAGGCCTCACCCTATTCTCATGAGCATCCGTCGCACGACAAGAACCCGATCCACTATGGGACACTTGAGGGCGACCACTAACTTGGGGAGAGCTCCACAACTTAATTGGAGGCCCCAAGCACTCACCACAAAGGCCACAACACCATATAGGGTTCCAAGAACCCAAGAGTAACAAGCTTCTTGATTTTACCAACCAAATCCTCCGAGGAGAACTCAAATTGATGCACCTAATGCAATGGCAAGTCCTTCACTCCAAAATTCCACCGAAGTTACAAAAGCTATTGGGGAATAAGAGAGGAAGAATACAATATGAAATCCACAAAATACTCCAAGATCTAGATCCAATGGGTTCTCCTCACTTAGATGAGAGATTTATTGGTGGAAATGTAGATCTAGATCTCCTCTCTCATTTCCCTCAAGAAGATGCAAGAACCACTGGAGGGATTTGAGAGATAAGGGCGTGTACAATTCTAGAGAAGGCATGCCTTCCCTTAGCCCTCCACATCATCTATAGAAGACACTATATACAAGTTGTACAATGCATTCTCCCTTATTGCCATCTCTAGCAATTAATGAGAACTAACCATTTTTAGTAAGAAATTATTTTTCTAAGGGAAGATATGTGGTACAATGGAGAAAATAGCCTTCTCTTATTTCTAAGAGATCATTCCTTAGCTAAGGGAAGACAATCTTCTCTTTCTTATTTCTCTCACCTCCAACTAAGAAAAAATCCAATGTGGCAACCATAAGGGAAGGCTAACATCACCACATTGTACGTGCCCTAATAGTCTTGGGAAGGTCAACAATGGAGGGGAAAACTTGCAAGAAGGGTTGAGGAACCATTGGGGAAGAAGGCCCCTTAAATAGGTCCCCCAAAATCCAACCAATGCAGCCGAAAAATGCGATTCCCGGTACTACCAGACTTTTTCCCGGTACTACCGGACTTTCCTGGCACTACCGGACATTCCCTGGGGTTTCCGGGTCACTCATACACACTTTTAACAGGAAATCATGGTACTACTAAACTTTTTCCCGGTAGTACCAGAATTCTTGGGGTTCCCAGGTCTCCATACGCATTCTAGTCAGATATGCATGATACTACCGGACTTTTTTCTGGTACTACCGGATTTTTGTAACGCCCAGACACTCGGTACGAAAACAACAATAACTTTTGCATCTGAACTTTGATTTCGATGATCTTGGGATCGTTTCGAAGAGGACAACAAGAAATACAAGATCATGGAGAGAAACATCATTGTCCAGTCATGGAGATAAACCAAAAGATGAAAGGTTAGACATCTTTAAAAGAGATGAACCAGTAAAACCTCCGAAACACAAAACACAATAACTTGACCTTGAAAACTCTGAAAAGGTTGAAACCAAGTGTTAGAAAGGTACAAACAAATATCATCCAAAAAATGGAAATATTGCATACCACCAAGGGAGAAAATATCTAGTTTATATATATGATATATCTCCCAAGGTGTGGAGCCAGAAAACTGCAAGATAAAAAACGCAATACAATATACAAGGGAGATCCGTTTTTGATGAACTAGAGCTTGTTATGAAGATTACCACAAGCTTTAGAACCTCATATTGTTGGGGGGATAACCCCGGGTAGGGTCAAGCCGGGGTGTAAAGGCAATGTTAGCCGAGATACGGCAAGGTCAAAGCGGGAGCTGACCGAGTTACCTCAAGGCAAGCTGAGTTACGGTCAACTCGGCACGTGCGATGTCCACCCAAAATTACCTCAGCTGACATAAAGTGTGTGTCGGCGCCCTCATTGTCACTTGTTTGCAGGTACCCGTAGGGCCGAGTTAACCAAGCAACGGCCAGGTTACTGCTCGGCTTACAAGAGAAGGAAGGAATCTCCTTGGTCAACAATTTTCTCTCTCCACTGTAGCATGAGCGCAGAGGATAGAGAGCAGGACCAGCGAGTACAGGACAACAAGGGTGATGTTATTCGATCGTTCTTGGTCAGGTGACATAGTGCCGCAGAGGCTTACGCCATGGGTCCTGGGCGGCTTACAAAGAGAAAAGGAGACGCAACACTTTGCTGCCCGAAGGAGGTATTCGTCCCTCCTCCCGCATCGACCAAATCATCGACTCGACTTCAGGGTCAAAGTCGATGTGCTTCCTCGATGTGTACTCTGGTTACAACCAGATCAAGATGGAGATCCAGGACAAGGAGAAAATGGCATTCATCATGCCACTCAGCGCCTTCTGCTGCACTACTATGAAGTCCGGCCTTAAAAATGTCGGCGCAACCTACCAACGGTGCATGCAGGAATGCCTTGTGAGCCAAATTGGCTGCAACATCCACATCTACATCAATGATGTGGTGGTGAAGTCAACTCGCCAGAGTGCCCTGCTCGCTGAACTGGCCGAAACTTTCGCAAATCTGCGGAAGTACAAGATCAAGCTCAACCCGGGGAAGTGCAACTTCGGCATGCCCACAGGACAACTCCTAGTGTACGTAGTCTCCAAGCGAGGCATCAAAGCAAACCCCACCAATATCGACACCATCACGCGACTCAGAAAACCCGAGTGCCTGCGCGATGTCCAGAAGCTGGCCGAGCGAGTCATAGCTCTCAGTCGCTTCATCCCCTGGCTTGGTGAGAAGGCAATTCCCCTCTACCGCTTGATGCGCAAGAACCCCATGTTCCAATGGGATGAAGAAGTGGACAACACGCTCAAGGAAGTGCTGCTCGCCGCCCCAGTCGATGAAGAGACAATGCTCGTCTACGTCGCGGCCTCCACTTGACTCATCAGTGCCGTGATGGTCGTCGAGCGACCGGAGGGGGGAAAGGAGCGCCCCGTACAGCAGCTGGTCTACCACATCAGCGAGGTCCTAACGGACTCAAGGAAACACTACCCGCAGTACCAGAAGTTGGTGTACACGGTCTTCAGAGCCTAGTGACGACTCCCACACTACTTCCAGGAGAACAACATCATGGTCGTCTCCTCCGCGCCACTGTAGGACATTATCCGCAATCGTGAGGCGCCTGGCACTACAAGAAATGTGTTGACTAATGACCTTTTTTAATGACCATGAATTTTTTGGTCATAGATCTATGACCATTCTAAACTAAATGGTCGTAAGGTATTTGAGAGGGCCTAAACCTTAAAAAATTACGACCATTGTTGCCAGAAAGGTCATAGTTTCCTTACACCAAATGGTCATAGATGGATACCACCAGCTCTAGTGCTAGACAGGAATGAGAGATACAAGGATAGCCATTAGATCAGAGCAGAATAGATGGACGAGATTGTGTTCAGGGGTAGTATGCCTGGATCGATGGCATGGCGTCCTAGCTCTCCAGTCGCCAAACTACAACAATCCTACGTGGGAACAAAACAAGATATCTTTTCTAACCCTAACTCCTTTCTCTCCCCCGCCGCCTCACCCCTTTACAGATCCCATCGGCCGCCGCCCACTCCTCTACAGATCCCATCGGCCGCCGCCCACTCCTCTACATATCCCATCAGCCGCCGCCCCATCCCCATCCCCATCCCTCTCGCTCCCGTATTTCCTCCCGAAAGTGATCAAGGGGGTGTGACGAAGGCGAAGAACCTGATGGGATTTTGCGGTCGGAGCCTATCTCGACGGCTCTCATAATCCAGCAACATCAAGATCATCTAGAGGGGGTAGGCGGGGTTCACCCATCGATTCCTCGGCCCAGTCGCGAGCAGCTGAACACCACAGATGGTAATAGGTCAGGACCTCAGATGCCCTAGTCGCCGCCCATGCCCCTAACCATCTCTACCGCTGACGGTCTTGGTCGCTGCCTTCCCCTCCTAATTGTTGCCATGATCTTCATCCTCTCGGTCGTCGCCTGCTCTCTGTGCTAGTCCTTCTCTGGCTCTTCAAACTCAAGGAATGCTCCCTCTAGTCGATGGCCTCCCCTTCCACAGGTAGTGCTCCAATCCTCTCTATTCCAGCATAGTTTTCTTGGTAGTGTTTGTTCTAGTCCAATTCCTGAGGATGATGTAGGTTATTGGTTAGTGCTCTTGCTAGTTAGTATATTTGTAGGTTTTTCATTAGTACAACCCTTTTTAATTGTTTGGGCTTGATCTTTCAGGTGTATGTGTGTGCGCTTCATAGAGTCCACAGTGATGTAGTATATCCATTGTGCTCTTGTTTAGTTCAGTTTGAGAAAATTAAAACCAAAGCAAGGAGGTGTGGATGAACTGTAATATGACTTGAAAGCTAGAAAACTAAGCCTTTTAGCGTATCAATTAGTCAAACTTATCGATGGGCCGAAGGAACATGTGCTAATATGACTGTCACAATTAATTATATAGTAGAAAATGTGCCTTTTACAATATCAATTCAACATGCACACAGCCAACCAGAATAGGAAAACTAGGAAATCAGATGCCAAACTTACTTCTTGTGACTGTTGGTGATTTAAAATAGTTAGTGGATATGCACGATATCTGTAGGTTGCTCAAGTTATTGACATAATAGATTGCATTCAGTCAAACATTTCATGTCTCTTTTCGATTTCTTTCCTGACACATTTCTCCAAGATAATTGGTAATAGAGCATGTCATTCTTTTACATAACGAAAGTTTTGTTCTCTAACTACACTATGCGATTTTCTTAGTCTCATGTGCTTAAATGATTTCTGTTTATTAGTATACTTATAGTTTGATTAGCACAAATAAAACACATTTATGTAGGACTGGTATGAGTATTGATTTACCTGTTATGAATATCTATTTCGTGTCTCCGCTATACTCTCTTTTCTCAGTATATCTCTCTCTTTGCAGGAACCCCTAGGCTTCAGCATGGAAGGAACTGGGGGATGGTGCCCGTCGGCCAGACACTTGAGTCCCTTGTCGCCCGTGAGCATGCCACTGTGTTGGTGCTTGTGGCGCCAGGGGTGCGTCCATTCGTTTTCACCATGCCACGGCCTGCAAAACCACTAACAACTACATCCGGGAGCCACGGACGGCCCAAGCTTTAGTCATACCTCCTACTCGCGTTCGCCATCTCAGGCCAGCCTCCACTATAACGCTTGCCTCTGACGACAACATCCATGATGGGACTGCGGCCATGCAAAAGGTTCTCGATCCTACAATCACATCCTTGAGGCGCTGCGGCCACATTTTTCTACCTGCGGTCCCATCCTTTCTATTCATGGCGATATCCTCTCTACAAGGTGCGTGCTATTTTGTAACCTGGGGATGTAGTATCTGTGTACTTCTATTCCAAGGATTCATGACAACAACAGGAGATGTTTATTTTTTGATCCATGTTGAACTTCTTGGTATAGTTGCCAGGGATATGTAACCTGTACCAGTAGATGTATCCCATTATAGTACCAGCACATGTATCATACCAGTAGATGTATCCCATTATATATATGCATCCATGTTGGTACCACTGATCCTTTTTAAGTTTATCTTGGTTAGAAGTAAATAAAATATGTTAGCAAATTATCCATGTAATATCTGCATTTTGCATATGTGCTAACCATCTTTCCGGTGGTTTGCCTGATTTACCACAGCGATGGTTGCCTGGAATGTTTCTCATATTCACGATTGCATATCAGTACATGAGTCACCTTTATTGTTTTGCTGAAGAGAGCCCTGAGGTCAAAACAGCTCATGTTGAGAACTTTGTGGTTTTGTTTACTTCCACCAATAGGTCAAAACTGCTCAAGATCTTGAACCCATCCTATAAAGGGAAAATATTGCTTGTGTTATACATGTCCTTTGTGGAGCAGCTATTTCACCTTGCATCTGTTTTTTGAACATGTTATACTTGTTTTCTCATTTTTGATCAGATGCTAAAAATATTTATTGGCTTGCTAAATGTTATGGCATGACATGTCCTTTGTTGATCCTTGATATGTTCACCAAAGCATACTTTATAAAAACATTATGGTCCATGCTAGGAGTTGGTATAGCTATATTATTATGACATTCACATTCCACGTTAGTAAGCGGGATGATACTTGAGTTGATATGTGCTAGCTCTAGGCTGATCAATAGTCTAGTTATTGATAATAAGTACCCCTCTGATAAAGAAGTGATTACTGTGTCCAAAAGTAGCAGTACTATTTCTTTTCCAGTGCACCTATGCAATGGCATGAAGGCCTGGAAGGTAAACTTGTTAGTCTCTATAGGATCGTCCTGTGAATCGTGTGACTTCATGACTCTGTCGGCATATTTATTCTCTATGTAGTGATTCAGTGAGTGGGAGTAACATGGTGAAGTTCAGGACCCCTCCAGCTATAGGGTCAGATGAGGTCTCCTTTGTGATCTATGGCGACACGAGGAAGGCTCCGCTAGACCCATCGGTGGAGCACTACATTCAGGTATAAAAACGTTGCCCTGTGTATTTAAAATACACTCGGTACAGAACTCTTCTGCCACGTCATCACCTACCTTGGGCATGCGACTAGAACGGCTAAGTACCACGCTCAGGGACTCGCCTAACCAACCCCGGTCGCGTTTGGGGAAATGGTCAAGTACAGACCACCCCTTGGGGTCGCCAAGCGGCTGGTTCCACGAGCCATGGCGAGTCGACTCAAGTAACCTAACAACCTAATACAAACCAACATACATATACGTGAGGTCAACCCCACCAAAGGGCGGACGTCCTCGGGGACTCGCACAACAAAAAATACAAATAAACATATTTTTTCATTCATTCATAACATACTTTGTTCATCATGAAGACATATTACAAAACAGGCTAGTCACCATGACTAACAAAATGCCCCAAGGCAATCTTTTCACTCTGCAGGACTCGACGACGAAGCGCCACCATCACCCTTGACCCGGACGAAAGGCTCCCAGGGATTCGCCGGGTACGTCATCAACTCCTTCGCAAGCGATGACCGGAAGGGTTGCTCTGACTTTAGGTCGCGATGCTCTAGTTCGGAGTCGCCTGGCGCCACCACTGTCTCCTGGTATGGAAACAGATCACCCATCGCTAGTACCCGCTCCACAAACGGAATGGCCTTGGCAGTCAACCTGATCACTTCCGCGATCTCCACCAAGCAAGTCACCGAGGGATATCTACTGGTGATATCGTCAAGGTCAAAGTCGCCGGGGAAGTGCGTGAGTCCAAGACTAAGCGTCATGGTGGCCCTGCACCGGAAGGCCGATCATGCCATCTACTCAACGATAGCAGGCGCCTCCTCAAGATAGCGCCAAACCTCCGTCAGCCCCCCAGGAATAACCTCGGCGGGGGAGATTCCCTGAAGAATAGCCTGGACGCACAGCGTCGAGACAATGGCCATGTTCACCACCACCATCACGCACTGCGCTGCATCGAACGTCTGCACCACTGGATTACCTTGACCTATAACAGCTGCAACATCAGAAAATCAAGATCATGAGAAAGAAAAACAACGGACTCACCCGCTCGGGGACTCGCCCGCCCGGGGACTCGCTAGCCACTAGCAAAAGAAGGAGCAGAAGAAAGCGATTCTCACCAAGGAGCTTGTGGCAGTTTTTGGTCACGAACTTCTCGAGCGTCGCCGGCTTATCCTACAATCCAAGGATGATCGAGTCGGAGGCCTTCCGCTCCTCCTCCGCAGTGATGACCGCAGCCTTGGCCCTTTCTTCAAAAGAAGCCATTGTAGCTTTTGCCGCTTCCAGCTCCTTCGCCAGCGAATTGACTCGCTCCTCCGCTGCGGCCTACGTTGCCTTCACAGTCTCCAGCTCAGCGACCAGAACATAGCCCTCACAGGCCTTGGCGATTGCAGCATAATGATCATCTAAAGGAAAGAAGACCGCAGTGAAACCTTTGCACACAACAAGAGTCCAAATTCACCTAGGTAAAAACAACTCACCACCAGTCGCTTGGAGTCGCCGATTGGCCTCCTTCGCTACTCGTAGGTCGCGTTCCAGGCGCTCCTTCGCGGCCTGCTGATCGGACGATTCCCTCTGCAAACCCTAAAGACGGAAAACTAATAAGAGCAAGGACGACCAAAGTTCTGAGTGTCTAGCCACTGAAATTCAGCGACTAGACCCTCGGGGACTAGACGACCAAAGTTCTGAGTGTCTAGCCGCTGAAATTCAGCGACTAGACCCTCGGGGAGTAAACGACTAAAGTTTTAAGCATCTAGCCACCGAAATTCAGTGACTAGATCCTCGGGGACTGGACATACCTGGATAGCAGCGCCTAGCATGCTGTGAAGCTCGCTGGCATCTGCCGAAGGAACGACGAATGGTGTACGCCAGTGTCGCTGCCCGGCGTAGCCATCGACAACCTCAGGAACTTGCGGCGATTGCGTTCCAGTAGCCACGGTGAAGGCTCTTGCCACAAAACAAGGGAACATCATGGCCATCGCTGCTAGGGCACTGACTGGAGGAACTGGCACCTCTCCTGGCTTGGTAGGTTTGCTCGGCTCCGAGCCGGTGACCACTTCATCCTCAGTAGGACTGGCGGAACCGCCTTTCCCCACATCCTCTTACGCCACGGCAACGGAGTCGCCCTCCGTCTTCATCTTCGTGCCCTCACTTGGCGCCCCAACTGTGACAACCTTCCTCTTCTTGGAAGGGTCGACGCCCCCTTCGGTGTCGACTGGCGGAACCGTGGCCACCAAAGGGCGGCCAATCTTCTTGGCACCAGTCCTATGAAATTGCCATGATCAGCGACCTGACAATACCAAAAAATACCAAAACACGAGAAACAAGGCATAATATAAACACTACTATCAAGATCACATAAAGATTTGAAATCAAAATCATTCACTTTCATATTAATGATGGGTTCCCAACCAAATTCTTGTTTTATAGGAATATAAGCTTTATGTTTCATCTTTTCTTCTTTAATCTTTATGAGAGCATCAGTAAGGTGTTTTGTAAAGGCCATGTTCATAGCACTAGCATTAGGACTTTTAGCGAGATTTTGTAGGAACTTAATAACTTCAGAGATATTGCAACCATCAAGATCAAAATCATAATTATCATCTAAGGTGGTAGAGCTATTACTAGCCTCAACACTAGTGGTGGTCATAGTAGAAACACTAATGTTTCTAGCAATTTCATCTTCTCTTTCCCACTTAGCATGTAATTCAACTAATAGTCTAACATTTTCATCAATTATTACTTGTATGGCATTAGTAGCTGCAAAGGGATTACCAAGCAAAGGGATTATCATTAGTAGCAGCCATTTTATTCAAAGAAGATTGAACTTCAGCCAAAGATGCTATATTTATTTCAGTATTAGAGAGTTTTTCCTCAATAGTTTTATTGAAAGCAGTTTGCTTACTAATAAAATCTTTAAACATAACTTCAAGTTCAGAGGGTGCACACCTATTATTGTTGTAGGACTTCCGTAAGCATTACCATTGTTGGAAGGATATGGCTTATAATTGTTGTTACCAAAATTATTCCTGTAGGCATTGTTGCTAAAATTGTTATTTCTTATGAAGTTCACTTCAACTTGCTCTTCTTGAGAAACCAAGGAGGCTAAAGGAACATTATTTGGATCAATATGGGCTTTCCCATTAACAAGCATAGACATAATAACATCAATCTTATCACTCAAGGAGGAGGTTTCTTCAACAGAATTTACCTTCTTACCTTGTGGAGCTCTTTCAGTATGCCATTCAGAGTAGTTAACCATCATATTATCCATAAGCTTTGTTGCAGCACCCAAAGTAATGGTCATAAAGGTACCTCCAGCAGCAGAATCCAATAGGTTCCTTGAAGAATAGTTCAATCCTTGTGAAGATGTCCTTGACTCTGCAACGGCGCCAGAAAAAGTTGTTGATGGCCCAAAATATATCGAGCTTGTTGGGGAACCCCAAGAGGAAGGTATGATGAGCACAGCAGCAAGCTTTCCTTCAATACGAAACCAAGGTTATCAATCTAGTAGGAGGAAGGAAACACCCCAAAGGTGTAGCTAGCTAAACGCTGGCAGGGTGCACTACCGGTGCCAGCAGCAACGTGGAGACCTGCACAACACAACCACGGAACTTTTCCCCCAACTTGCGATGAGGTTGTTAATCTCACCATTTTACTGAAAACAAAGGATTAAACGTATCAAACAGAAGGAAGTAATAGTTTGTAGAAAGTAAACACAAAGCAGTAAACAGTTTGTAGATTGTATGTAAAAGAAAGGACCAGGTCCATAGTTCACTAGAGGTGGCTCTCCTTAAGATAGATAATATGCTGGGAGAACAAATTACAGTGGGGCAATTGACAAACATCGAGAAAGCATACAAGCATATACTAATCATCTTGACTCCTTTGAGACTTGATTGGGCATTACAACATTATACATAGACCGCCATCCAACTGCATCTATGAATAATAATCCACCTTCAGGTTATCATCTGAACGCCCTCTAGTATTAAGTTGCAAGCAACAGATTATTGCTTTATGAATTGCGTGTAAAGTAAACAATATGATTGTTCTATGAACAAAGGATTGGTGTTTTCTCCCTAGTAGCAACAGCACATCTAGTACCTTAGAGATTTTTGTCACTTCCCTAGATTACCAGAGGCATGAACCCACTATCGAGCATAAATACTAAGTCTTGGAGTTGCTAGCATCTACTTGGCCAAGATAGCTACTAACAACGGAAAGCAAGCAAGATCACAAATAACAAAGACATGATAGAATCAATAATAAATCTGAAATAGCATCTCAATATCCATCGGATCCCCACAAACACAACATGTAGAATTACAAATAGATGATCTTGATCATGAACGGAGCTCACAAGATCTAAACATGAAAGCAAAAAGGAGGAGAACCAGCCATCTAGCTACTACATGGACCTGTAGTCTAGAGATGAACTACTCACGCATCACACCACAGGCTTGCATGCTGATGAAGAAGGCCTCCAGGGTGAATTCCCCTCTCCGGCAGGGTGCCGAGAAGAGCTTCAGATCCCTCCCGATCTAGGGATGGAGATGACGGCGGCTACAGACTCTTTTGTGGAATTTTGATCAGGTACTTATGGTTTTGGTATCGGAGGCAATATATAGGCGGAAGGAGAGGCCGAGGGGGTGCTGGGTCGGCCAGACCACCCCCCTGGCGCGGGCCAGGCCTGGCCGCGCGGCCAGGTGGTGTGGTCGGGCCCCAACCCTTCTCCGTCTTGTATTCTGGCTCCAGATCTCTTCCGGTAAAATAGTGAGTTTGGCTTTTGTCCCGTCCAATTCCGAGAATATTCATTTTCTGACTTCCTGGAACCAAAAACAGCAGAAAACAGGCAGCTGGCACTATGGCTCTTATTAATAGGTTAGTCCAAGAAATCATATGAAAAGTACTCCAAAGTGTGGACAAAACACAAGAAAGTATAAAAAACTAAGCATGGAACATCAAAAATTATAGATACATTTGCAATGTATCAATGTAGTATTGCTCTTTTTCCCTAGTAGACCTAGGTTATCGAATCCTTGGGAAGAAGAAAGCGTAGTGAAGTTACTTTAACGAACCTTCGGGAATTTTCGAATCCTTTTTGTGTTTTACCGGACCAAGAGTTTGATGTCTTATGTTGTTGTCTATGATGGAGAGAGGGCCTAGGGCTTTCGGTTTCACCTGTAGCTGTGCAAAACATCTGATGGGACTAAAAGATAATAATAAAGTATGCATGTAATTGTTAGAGCAAGATAATTATATGTGGGTAGTGCATCCATAATTGCTATTACCTCCACAACCGCTTATAGCAATAACCTACTAGTCTCATCCATAGAAGAAAGATAACTAATGATATGCATAGTGACGTCACTGTTAATCCCAAGTAAATCCCTCACATACAGCTGTACTACCCCTTCTATCACTAGGGTTCCCAACCTACAGATTATTCATTACTCATACTCCCTATACCTAGCTCAATCCTCGGGGTATTGGGTACTTGATAAGTCCTTGAATTGAGGCAAGAGAGGTACAATAATCATCATGTCATACAAACTAATACATGATCCCATCTATGATAAATAACATGCACAAAAGCTATATGTCTAGGCCGAAGCCCTTAGCCTAAAGAGAATTACTCACGCATAGAGATGAAATCAACAATCATAAACATTGCAATGGAAATCATGAGATTGATATCAAATAGTCTTACAATGTCGCCAACCGATGATGAGATCTACTATTACAAGTGGTGGAATATGTCTATGGTGGTGGAGAAGGGTTTGGAGATTAGATCTAAGTCTATTACTCCGGTGGCTCTTCAGTATGGTGGATGCAGGTTTCTAGGGGCTGTTGGCGATCTGGCGAGGCTGTTTCTCGTTGC
Source organism: Avena eriantha (assembly GCA_910589775.1). Taxonomy (NCBI): domain Eukaryota; kingdom Viridiplantae; phylum Streptophyta; class Magnoliopsida; order Poales; family Poaceae; genus Avena; species Avena eriantha. The sequence continues at coordinate 126,799,462 of OU342743.1, read as the reverse complement.
CTGAAGCCTCCTTATATAGGGGTCCCTTCACAAAAGTTGTTCTGTTTGACCTAGTAGTGTCGATGACAACTATACAACCGGAACTATACGGTCATAATTTTATTCCCGCCGTATAGTTGGTCATTAAAGCATCTGTCTCCACTTCACGACCCCTGGTTTCTTCGGGTTGTTGGAAATCTCGTATCTTTGACTTTAATGTTGTGATTCCCATCATCAAACATCATTATCTGCGCAGGGAAAAATAGAAAGAAAGGATTGCATACCCCTTTGATAATTAGGCATTAGTGGTAGGGTTTAGAGAGATATTTCATAAAAAATATGAATAATATCCAGTTTAAATTTGGACGTAGATGGCTATATTTCATATCCATCAGTAACCCGCATGGAAGTGTTTCGTTTCAAGCGACAAAAGATACCAAGAAGGTGTTGGAGATATGCCCAAGAGGCAATGATAAAAGTGATTATTATTATATCTTTGTGTTTATGATGAATGTTTACATCCCATGCTATAATTGTATTATTAGGAAACACTAATACATGTGTGTTTTGTAAACATATAAGAGTCCCTAGTAAGCCTCTTGTTGAACTAGCTTGTTGATTAATTGATGATCATGGTTTCCTGATCATGGACATTGGATGTGATTAATAACAAGGTTATATCATTAGGAGAATGATGTGATGGACACACACCCATAGTAAGCGTAGCATAAGATCAAGTCATTAAGTTCGTATTGCTGTAAGCTTTCAAATACATAGTAACCTATTCTTTCGACCATGAGGTTATGTTAATCACCATCACCGGATGGATACTTTGATGACATCAAACGCCGCTTCGTAACTGGGTGGTTATAAAAGTGTCATTGGGTATTCTGAAAGTATGTGTTGAAGCGCATGAACCAAGATTGGGATTTGTCCATCCATATGACGGATAGATATGCTCTGGGCCCTCTCGGTGGAATGTCATCTAGTTAGCTTGCAAGCATGTGACTAGGTCACAAGGGATGACATATCACGGAACGATTAAAGAGTACTTATCAGTAACGAGGTAGAACTAGGTATGGAGATACCGACGATCAAACCTCGGATAAGTATAGTATCGCGAGACAAAGGAAATTAGTTTCGTATGTAAGTGGTTCAATCGATCGCGAAGTCATCGTTGAGTATGTGGGAGCCATTATGGATCTCCAGGTCCCGCTGATGGTTATTATTGATAGGAGATGTGTCTCTATCATGTCTACATATTCACGAAACATAGGGTGACACACTTAAGGTTCGAAGTTGTTTTAAGTAGATATGGAATATGCGTTGGAGACCGAATGTTGTTCGGAGTCTCGGATTGGATTCGGGACATCACGAGGAGATCTGGAATGGTCCGGAGAAGAAGATTCATATATAGGGAATCATTTTCTGAGTTAGGAAATGTTCCGGAGTGTTTGTATGAGGATTCTAGAAGGTTTCGGAATGTTCCAAAAGGTTCTAGAAGATATCTTGGAGTTTGCTTGAAAATCAAGATAGGGATCAAGGAGTCCTGGTGGGTCAAGACTAGGAGTCATGGGGGAGGAGGACTCCTCCCCCCACACCCCAATCCGCCGGCCATAGAGGAGGGGACTCCTACTAGGCCTCCCCCTCCCCAAGGCGCCCTCCCCCCTTTAAATAGAAGGGCAGGGGCGCCCCCTCCTCTCTTGCTCTCATAACTCCCAATCTCTGTCGCCTCTCTCCTCCACCTTTCTTCTGCACAGGCATAGGCGAAGCCCTGCAGAATTCTCTACTCCACCACCACCACCACGTCGTCGTGCTGCTGGGATTCCGTGGAGAAGATCTACTACCTCCGCTGCTCGCTGGAACGGGGAGAGGAAGGTCTGCTTCGACTCCGCACGTGTGACCGACTGCGGAAGCGCTGCCGAATCGCGGCGCCGGAAGGATCGTCCACTTGACCGACTGCGGAAGCGCTGCCGGAACGCGACGCCGGAAGGATCGTCCACACGATCTTGAGATCGGCAAGTGATCGACTACATCACCCACGAGATCTAATCTCGTTAACGCTTTCGGATCTACGAGGGTTAGTTCCTATCTATCTCGTTGCTCATGTCTAATAGATTAGATCTTGACTTTTATCTAGATTAGATCTAGGTTTTGTTCGTTCTTGCGGTAGAAATTTTTTGTTTTCCATGCTACGAACCCATCAGTGGTATCAGAGCCGTATCTATGCGTAGATCTGTTGCACGAGTAGAACACAATGTTTTTGTGGGCGTTGATGCTTTTGTTGTCGGTGTCTTTGCGTGTACTTTGCATCTTGCGGCATGGTGGGATGAAGCGGCTCGGGTTAACATTACATGTCATCGCACATGAGACTTGCTCCACGCTTGACGTGCAACTTGCTTTGCACAAGTGGCTTTGCGGGTGTCTGTCTCTCCCACCATAGTTAAGATTCAATTTACAATGAGCATCTGACAACACTTGTATCAATGTTGTGGTCCTTGTTCGTAGGTAAGATCGGTCTTATGCGAAAGCCCCAAACCACGTAAAACATGCAAAGAAAATTAGAGGCGTCTAACTTGTTTTTGCAGGGGTTTTGTGATGTGAGATGGCCATCATGTGATTATGATTGTATTTGATGTATGCAATGATCCTTGTTGTAATATGGCAACCGGCAGGAGCCTAATGGTTGTCTTTAATTTTGTTAAGACCTGCGTGTCTATTCATCTTGTAATAGCTTTATTCCAAGTAGTTGTAATAGTTGCTGGTGATGATGGACAACCATGAAGCGGCGCCACTGACCTTGACGCAATGTTGGTGATGATGGAGATCATGTTCGTGCTTTGGAGATGGAGATCAAAGGCGCAAGAAGAAAAGGCCATATCGTATCACACTAATTATGAATAGCCTGTGATGTTAATCCTTTATGCATCTTGTATTGCTTAGATCGCGACGGTAGCATTATAAGATGATCCCTCTCACTAAATATCAAGTAATAAAGTGTTCACCCTTAGTTGGCACCGTTGCTAAGACTCGTTGTTTCGAAGCATCACGTGATGATCGGATGTGATAGATTCTACGTGTGCATACAACGGGTGCAAGCCAGATTTGCACATGCGGAAACTAAGGTTACCTTGACGAGCCTAGCATGTACAGACATGGTCTCGGAACACGGAATACCGAAAGGTAGAGCATGAGTCATATAATTGATATGATGAACATGAAGATTGTTCGCCGATGAAACTACATCTTCTCTCGTGAAGATCGGACTTGGTGTAGTGGACTTGGTTCGTGTAATCACTAAGACAATGTGAGGGATGTTGTTCGAGTGGGAGTTCACCTAGTTAGTTTAATAATTAAATTTGAACTCAATTTGTCATAAACTTAGTCTAAACTACTTGCCAATTGTTGTAGATTATGGCGACCCCCTCCATCAATTTCAATGCATTCCTAGAGAAAGAAAAGATTAAGAACAATGGAAGCAATTTCACGGACTGGTTCCGTGGACTAAAGATCGTCCTCAGGGCTGGTTAGTTGACCTATGTGCTCGAAGCACCGCTAGGTGACCCACCTGCAGATGATGCTACCGATGACGTAAAGAATGTTTACGCCACTCGGAAAAATCATTACTCCACAGTTCAGTGTGCCATCCTGTACGGTTTAGAAGCGGAGCTCCAGAAGCGTTTTGAGCACCACGACCCGTTCGAGATCATTAAGGAGCTCAGGCTAATTTTTGAGACTCGCGTGGCCATGGAGAGCTATGAGGCCTCCGAGAAATTCTTTAACTATAAGATGGAAGAGGGAAGCTCCGTTAGCGAGCACGTGCTCACCATGTCTGGATACGCTAAGAAGCTCCAAGAGTTGGGAATATCGATTCCTAATGAATTGGGGATTCACCGTCTCCTTCAATCACTGCCACCAAGTTACAAGAACTTTGTGATGAACTACAACATGCACTGCATGAACAAGACGTTGCCTGAACTGTCGTCCATGCTGAAAACTGCTGAAGTGGAGATAAAGAAGGAGCACCAAGTGTTGATGGTCAATAAGACCACCAATTTCAAGAGAAAGGGAAAGCCTAAGAAAAAGGTCAACTTCAAGAAGGACGGCAAGAAAGCTGCCGCACCTGCTAAGAAGCCCAAGGCTGGTCCTAAGCCTGAAACTGAGTGCTTCTACTGCAAGGGTGCTGGTCACTGGAAGCGTAACTGCCCCAAGTACCTGGCGGATCTGAAGAACGGCAACATCAAGAAGAAAGGTATATTTGATATATGTGTTATAGATGTGTATCTTACTAGTAATCGTAGTAGTGCCTGGGTATTTGATACTGGTTCGGTTGCTCATATTTGTAACTCGAAACAGGAGCTGCGGAATAAACGAAGACTAGCAAGAGATGAGGTGACGATGCGCGTTGGAAATGGCTCCAAGGTTGATGTGATCGCCGTCGGCACGCTCCCTCTACATCTACCTTCGGGATTAGTTTTAAATTTAAATAATTGTTATTTGGTGCCTGCGTTAAGCATGAACATTATATCTGGATCCTGTTTATTGCGAGACGGTTACTCTTTTAAGTCTGAGAATAAAGGTTGTTCGATTTATATGAGTAATATCTTTTATGGTAATGCACCTGAGATGAATGGTTTATTCTTACTGAATCTCGATAGTAGTGATACACATGTTCACAACATAGATGCTAAACGAATTAAATTGAACGATAATTCTACATACATGTGGCACTGTCGTCTTGGTCACATTGGCGTGAAGCGTATGAAGAAACTCCATTCTGATGGACTTCTTGAATCACTTGATTTTGAATCACTTGAAAGATGCGAAGCATGTCTAATGGGAAAAATGACTAAGACTCCATTCTCTGGTACAATGGAGCGAGCTACAGACTTATTGGAAATAATACATACCGATGTGTGTGGTGTAATGAGTGTAGCATTGTGTGGTGGATATCGTTATGTTCTCACTTTCACGGATGACTTGAGTAGATATGGGTATGTCTACTTTATGAAACATAAGTCCGAAACTTTCGAGAAGTTTAAGGAATTTCAAAGTTAAGTGGAAAATCATCGTAACAAGAAGATTAAGTTTCTGCGTTCTGATCGCGGAGGTGAATATCTGAGTTATGAGTTTGGCATGCATTTAAAGAAATGTGGAATACTTTCGCAGTTGACACCGCCGGGAACACCACATCGTAATGGTGTGTCCGAACGTCGTAATCGAACTCTCTTAGATATGGTTCGATCTATGATGTCTCTTACAGATTTACCGTTATCATTTTGGGGCTATGCATTAGAGACAGCCGCATTCACTTTAAATAGGGCACCATCTAAATCCGTTGAAATGACACCGTACGAATTGTGGTTTGGTAAGAAACCTAAGTTGTCGTTCCTTAAAGTTTGGGGTTGCGAGGCATATGTAAAGAAGTTACAACCTGATAAGCTAGAACCCAAAGCGGAGAAATGCATCTTCATAGGATACCCTAGAGAAACAATTGGGTATACCTTCTATCATAGATCCGAAGGCAAAGTTTTCGTTGCAAAGAATGGATCCTTTCTTGAGAAGGAGTTTCTCTCGAAGGAGGTGACTGGAAGGAAAGTAGAACTCGATGAGGTTATTGAACCTTCTCTCGAATTTGAGAGTAGCGCAGCACCGGAAGATGTTTTTGTGCCGCCTGCACCAATTGGAGAGGAAGCTAATGATAATGATCATGAAACTTCAAACGAAGTTACTGCTGAACCTCGCGGGTCAACGAGGGTTCGTACCACTCCTGATTGGTATGACTCTGCCTTGAACGTCATGTTGGTGGACAACACTGATGACCCTGCGACGTATGAAGAAGCTATGGTGAGCCCAGATTCCAACAAATGGCTAGAAGCCATGAAATCCGAAATGGGATCCATGTACGAAAACCAAGTGTGGACTTTGGTGGACTTACCGGATGGCCGTAAGGCTGTCGAGAACAAATGGATTTTCAAGAGAAAAACAGATGCTGATGGTAATGTTACCGTCTATAAAGCTCGACTTGTCGCGAAAGGGTTTCGACAAATTCAAGGAGTTGACTATGATGAGACTTTCTCACCAGTAGCGAAGCTAAAGTCTGTGAGGATTTTGTTAGCAATTGCTGCATATTTCGATTATGAGATTAGGCAGATGGATGTCAAAACAGCGTTCCTTAATGGTGACATTGAGGAAGAGTTGTATATGGTACAACCCAAGGGTTTTGTCGATCCTAAAGATGCTGACAAGGTATGCAAGCTTCAGCGCTCCATTTATGGACTGAAGCAAGCATCCCGGAGTTGGAATCAACGTTTTGATAAAGTAATCAAAAACTTTGTATTTATACAAACTTATGGAGAAGCTTGTATTTACAAGAAAGTGAGTGGGAGCTCCGTAGCGTTCCTAGTATTATATGTAGATGACATATTGTTGATTGGGAATGATATAGAACTTCTTAATAGCGTCAAAACCTATTTGAATAATAGTTTTTCAATGAAGGATCTTGGCGAAGCGGCATACATTCTAGGCATCAAAATTTATAGAGATAGATCAAGACGCCTAATAGCGCTTTCACAAAGTACATACTTGGACAAAGTTCTAAAGAAGTTTAGAATGGAAGATAGCAAGAAAGGGTTCGTGCCCATGTTGTCAGGTAAGACCTTGAGTAAAACTCAAAGTCCAGCTACGGCAGAAGATAGAGAGAAAATGAATAATATTCCCTATGCCTCGGCCATAGGTTCTATCATGTATGCCATGTTGTGTACAAGACCGGATATAGCACATGCTGTTAGTTTGACTAGAAGATATCAAAGTGATCCTGGAATGGAGCACTGGACAGCGGTCAAGAATATCCTAAAGAACCTAAATAGGACTAAGGATATGGTTCTTTCTTATGGAGGTGATGAACAGCTTGTTGTAAACGGTTACACCGATGCTAGTTGGAACACCGATCCGGATGACTCAAAGTCACAGTCGGGATACGTATTTATTTTGAATGGTGCTGCAGTGAGCTGGAGGAGTGCGAAGCAAAGCGTTGTGGTGAAATCTTCAACTGAATCGGAATACATAGCTGCTTCGGAGGCTGCACAAGAAGCCGTTTAGATGAAGGAATTCATTACTGAACTCGGCGTGGTTCCCAGTGTGTTGGACCCGATGGCCATCTACTGTGACAACACAGGTGCCATAGCTAATGCACAGGAGCCAAGGTCACATAGCAAGCTGAAGCACATCAAGCTACATTTCCACGCTATTCGTGAGTATGTCCGAGATGGTGACATAAAGATTTGCAAAGTACACACTGATCTGAATGTGGCGGATCCGTTCATTAAACCTCTCCCTAGGGCAAAGCATGACCAACACCAGAACGCCATGGGTGTTCGGTATATTACCATGTAATCTAGATTATTGACTCTAGTGCAAGTGGGAGACTGTTGGAGATATGCCCAGGAGGCAATAATAAAAGTGATTATTATTATATCTTTGTGTTTATGATGAATGTTTACATCCCATGCTATAATTGTATTATTAGGAAACACTAATACATGTGTGTTTTGTAAACATATAAGAGTCCCTAGTAAGCCTCTTGTTGAACTAGCTTGTTGATTAATTGATGATCATGGTTTCCTGATCATGGACATTGGATGTGATTAATAACAAGGTTATATCATTAGGAGAATGATGTGATGGACACACACCCATAGTAAGCGTAGCATAAGATCAAGTCATTAAGTTCGTATTGCTGTAAGCTTTCAAATACATAGTAACCTATTCTTTCGACCATGAGGTTATGTTAATCACCATCACCGGATGGATACTTTGATGACATCAAACGCCGCTTCGTAACTGGGTGGTTATAAAAGTGTCATTGGGTATTCTGAAAGTATGTGTTGAAGCGCATGAACCAAGATTGGGATTTGTCCATCCATATGACGGATAGATATGCTCTGGGCCCTCTCGATGGAATGTCATCTAGTTAGCTTGCAAGCATGTGACTAGGTCACAAGGGATGACATATCACGGAACGATTAAAGAGTACTTATCAGTAACGAGGTAGAACTAGGTATGGAGATACCGACGATCAAACCTCGGATAAGTATAGTATCGCGAGACAAAGGAAATTAGTTTCGTATGTAAGTGGTTCAATCGATCGCGAAGTCATCGTTGAGTATGTGGGAGCCATTATGGATCTCCAGGTCCCGCTGATGGTTATTATTGATAGGAGATGTGTCTCTATCATGTCTACATATTCACGAAACATAGGGTGACACACTTAAGGTTCGAAGTTGTTTTAAGTAGATATGGAATATGCGTTGGAGACCGAATGTTGTTCGGAGTCTCGGATTGGATTCGGGACATCACGAGGAGATCTGGAATGGTCCGGAGAAGAAGATTCATATATAGGGAATCATTTTCTGAGTTAGGAAATTTTCCGGAGTGTTTGTATGAGGATTCTAGAAGGTTTCGGAATGTTCCAAAAGGTTCTAGAAGATATCTTGGAGTTTGCTTGAAAATCAAGATAGGGATCAAGGAGTCCTGGTGGGTCAAGACTAGGAGTCGTGGGGGAGGAGGACTCCTCCCCCCACTCCCCAATCCGCCGGCCATAGAGGAGGGGAGTCCTACTAGGACTCCCCTCCCAAAGGCACCCTCCCCCCTTTAAATAGAAGGGCAGGGGCGCCCCCTCCTCCCTTGCTCTCATAACTCCCAATCTCTGCCGCCTCTCTCCTCCACCTTTCTTCTGCACAGGCATAGGCGAAGCCCTGCAGAATTCTCTACTCCACCACCACCACCACGCCGTCGTGCTGCTGGGATTCCGTGGAGAAGATCTACTACCTCCGCTGCTCGCTGGAACGGGGAGAGGAAGGTCTTCTTCGACTCCGCACGTGTGACCGACTGCGGAAGCGCTGCTGAATCGCGGTGCCAGAAGGATCGTCCACTTGACCGACTGCGGAAGCACTGCCGGAACGCGACGCCGGAAGGATCGTCCACACGATCTTGAGATCGGCAAGTGATCAACTACATCAACCACGAGATCTAATCTCGTTAACGCTTTCGGATCTACGAGGGTTAGTTCCTATCTATCTCGTTGCTCATGTCTAATAGATTAGATCTTGGCTTTTATCTAGATTAGATCTAGGTTTTGTTCGTTCTTTGCGGTAGAAATTTTTTGTTTTCCATGCTACGAACCCATCAAAAGGTGCCCATTGATGATCAGTTCCCAGAGCGCACTGTAACTATTGGAGCCAGACTAAGCGACAAATACGAAAGCGAGCTCATCAATTTCCTCTATGAGAATCGGGATATCTTTGCTTGGTCCACACAGGATCTGTAAGGATTATGGAGGGAGTTGGCCAAGCACTCTTTGCATGTGAGACCCGGAGCTAAGCCGGTGAAGCAACCTCTCCGCCGCTTCACCGAAGATAGGAGAAAGGTCATTGATGATGCGATAGCTCGGCTCCTTGCAGCCGGGTTTATCATGGAAGTATTCTATCCCGATTGGATATCTAATCCGGTGCTTGTGGAAAATAAGAAAGATGATACGAATGTAGCAGTGGTGTGGCGTATGTGTATCGATTACACGAACCGAAATAAGGTGTGTCCAAAAGATCCATTCCCACTGTCGAGGATAGATCAGGTCATTGCTTCGACCGCTGGGTGTGAGTTGTTGTCATTTGTAGATGCGTATTCTGGTTTCCACCAGATACCCCTGAACCCGGGTGATCAAATAAAGACTGCTTTTATCACCCATATGGGGCTTATTGTTATTGCACCATGCCATTTGGCTTACGTAATGCAGGAGCAACGTATCAGAGGTGTATGCAAAAGTGTTTACATGATCAAATTGGGAAAATGTCCAAGTATATGTAAATGATGTGGTGATAAAAACAAAGGAAAGAAAAACGCTCCTAGATGATATCCGGCAAACATTCATGAACCTAAGGAGGTTCCGAATGAAGCTTAACCCGGAGAAATGTACCTTTGGTGTGCCGGCTAGGAAGTTACTTGGTTTCCTCATGTCCCACCAAGGTATCGAGGCCAACCCCACTAAAATCCGAGCTATAGAGCGAATGGAACTGCCGAAGTGCCTTAATGATGTTTAGAAGTTCATTGGTTGCCTGGCCTCATTAAGTCGGTTTGTATGACAACTGGGAGAAAAGGCATTGGCTCTCTATTATCTAATAAAAAATCAGATAAATTCATATGGACACCACAAGCTGATAGCGCGTTTCATGAACTAAAGAAGATGCTAGCCTCTATGCCGGTGTTAGCCTCACCACTATCCAGAGAGCCGATGTTACTCTATATAGCAGTGACCAACCGTGTCGTAAGTGTTGTGGTAGTGGTGGAGCATGACGAGGAACATAAATCGGTGCAGAGGCCAGTATATTACCTAAGCAAGGTACTATCCACTTTTAAACAGAACTATCCTCACTATCAGAAAATGGCATATGGCGTGTACATGGCAGCCAAGAAGCTCAAGCATTATTTCGAGGAGCACCCCATAAAAGTGATATGTGAATCACCCATATCTGAGATAATGAGCAACAAATATGCAAGTGGCCAGATTGCGAAATGGGCAATGGAGCTAGCCCCTTATGACCCATAATATGACAGAAGGGATGCCATCAAGTCTCAAGCAGTGGATGATTTTTTCGTGGATTGGGCCGAGATGCAGTACGAACCACCTTTGCCGGACTCTAACTATTGGAGGATGCACTTTGATGGATCAAAGTTGAAGGAAGGATTAGGGGTCAGGGTAGTACTTACCTCGCCCAAGAAAGATCAACTATGATATGTGCTTCGGATCCATTTCAGAGCATCAAACAATGTGGCTGAGTATGAGGCGCTCGTGCATGGACTAAAGGTAGCAAAAGAAGTTGGGATACGTCAGATACAGTGCTTCAGTGATTTGGATTTGGTGGTGCAACAATTGTCTGGTCATTGGGATGCGTTAGATGCAAGCATGGCCCTTTATAGATTTCATGTCCAAAAAATATGTGGGTACTTGATTCGAATTCCATCATCTACCTCGGGTTGAAAATGAAGCAGCCGACATACTATCTAAGCTGGGCTCGTCTCGGTAGGCCATCCCGCCAGGAGTCAGTTTGGAGCATTTGAGAAAACCATCTATTTCCCCTTCACCAGAATCCGAATCTATCTATATCTTGGCAAACCCCGGGTCAGAAGCTACTCCTAGGGATATTGGCTAGGGGAATACCTCGGCAAACCCAGAGACTACCTCGGCAAACCCGGGGACTTCCTCGCAGAACCCGGGGACTGTTCAGCTTGATCCGGTAGAGGTTATGTTGGTGGATGCAATGGATGTTGACGAAGTACCTTTCCCAGTTCGTGTTGTAATAACAAGGGCAAAGCCAATATTTGAGTTCTTGAAAGATGGAACTTTGCCAAATGATGAGATGCTCTCAAGGCAAGTACGGAGGAGAGAACATGCATATAGAATAATCAATGTCGAGCTATACAAGAGAAGTGTCACAAGTATTCTACAGTGACGCGCTGACCCAGAAGAAGAGCTAGACATTCTCCGAGATATACATCAAGCAAGGGGAATGTGGGCATCACGCCTTGTCTAGAGCCTTGGTGGCAAAGGATTTTTGGCATGGATTTTACTGGCCAAGTGCCTTGGAGCAAGCCGAGGAACTAGTGAGAAAATGCAATGGTTTCCGGAGGTATGCTACCCAGACACATCTGCCAATGTTGGAACTCAAAACTATACCAATCACTTGGCCATTTGTTGTGTGGAGCTTAGATATGGTTGGACCATTTAAGCCATCTAAGGGAAACATGACTCACATCTTAGTCATGGTGGACAAATTTACCAAGCGGATTGAAGTAAAGCCAATAAGAAAATGTGATGGAGCTATTGCCGTGACATTCCTCAAAGATATCATTCTGAGATACGGTTATCTGCACAGTATCATAACTGATAATGGCACAAATTTTACGAAAGGAGCTTTTGCCAGGTTTTTCCGAGATAAGAAGATCCGGCTAGATGTCGCGTCAGTGGCCCACCGCGCATTGAACGGACGAGTGGAAATATCCAACGAACTAGTTTTGTCCGGGATAAAACCCCGGCTCATTGAGCCACTTCAAAGATCAGCAGGGTGCTAGACAGAAGAACTACCAGTGGTATTATGGATCTTAAGAACAACTCTGAATCGATCAATAGGCTATACGCCATTTTTTCTGGTATATAGGGCTGAAGCTATATTACCAGCCGACATAGAGCATGATTCACCTAGGGCCACCCAATACACAGAAGCCAAAGTGCTAGAAGCCCGGAAAATGATGTTGATCTGCTGGAAGAAGTGAGAGAATTGGCATTGTCCAGATCCGCCATTTATCAGCAAAATCTTCGACGCGACCATAGCCGGAAATTAAATCCCCGAGTCTTCCGGGAAGGAGTTCGGGAACTTTGGCTAGTGTAGTGCACTACCGGCATGCATAAGTTATCCCCCCATGGGAAGGGTCATTCATTGTAAGCAAGGCACTGCACAATGATGCCTATTACCTCATTGATGCACATCCACAGAAGAAGAACAAGGCGGACAGGTCCGGTGAGGAATCCAAGCGCCCGTGGAATGTAGCTCTACTTCGTCCATTTTACACTTAGCTAAACGTGTATGTATCTTGAACTCTCATATGTCGGCCTATACGTCGTCAATGAGCTTATCAATGAAACTTTGGCACCCCGGGTAGAAACTCGGGGACTGCCTTAATAATAATTGTCATTTTCTGTATTTACATTTCTATACGTCGGCAGGCTTAAATTACTTACACCTTAGCCAAATTAGTAATGTGTAGGCACCAAAAGCTAACTCTTCAACTTGTTGTTGTCCAAAAAGAATTGGCTTCATGCCAAGCAAGATAATAAGTTTGGAATTGCTAAGAACATGAAAAACGACTAAGGAAAGGAACATAATCGAGATGACGTTTGTTTTTTTGGACTAACCCCTGCATTTATTTTCTTTTTGTTATGTTGATTTATTTTGAGCAAATCCTAAGGTTTCAAGTATTGTTAAGTCAGTTATTTGAATCCCGGGCTCGTAAGTCGAAAGCCGAATCAAGGTAGACGCGAGTTGAGTCATTGAATTGGGAGAACAAGAAAATGAAACTCGGGGACTTCGCCTAAGTTAAACCGGCATAAAACTTAAGATGTAGAAAAATAACACGTTGTTTTATCCATCTGCACCCAGCATACCAGGGATTTAACAAATTTCTAAGTTTTTTTCTCAAGGAGCCGCACCAGCCAAACTATCAGCAGCAGATGGAGGCAAGTTCTCCTTAGCGTTGGGAGCCTTGGTTTCAGCTTCGTCATTTGGATTAGCCTCAACATCCTCGGCATCCTCAGCATCCTCGACATCGTTGGCATAATCCGAATCTTCTTGTTCCTCGACAACATCTCCTTCAACATCTTGATCATCGATGACTTCAAGGAAGCTCGGTCCCTTGTTCCATTCATGCAAATGGGCATATTGAATAAGGTCATAGGCGCGAGCTTTGTGCTGGGTGATGCAAGCCGGATCATTGGTTCACCTGGATCCGGTGCGCAGGAAACCAAGTACTTCCAGGTCAACAGCCTCGTACCAGGATAACACAAAAGACAGTGTTGTATCAGCTCTAGCGCGGGCAGCAGATCCTCGCCATAAGCTGAGTTGGGTGCTAGTCTCTTGAAGTTTCTCGATCAACAGAGCAACTCGTTGTGGATCAGCTTCGCTGGGCCATAGAGTATGGAAAGCATGGATGGCAGCGTGGAGGAGATCCACCCCGAAGACCTTCATGGGTCTGAGGCAGGCCGTAAGACTAGCCAAGGACTCATCCATGGTTATGTCTTCCAAGATAGGCCTGGCCTCCGCTCTCTTCTCCCGGATCTTGCTAATGGCAATGTTGGAGCGAGCCTTGGACTGAGGGAAATCTGATGAAAGTACAAACAAAAGTAAGTCAGAAAATGCAAAGGGTGGAGTAACCTCGGAAGCATGAAGCAAACTCGGAACAAAGAACTTACCAGCTATAAGGGCATAGATCCGACTAAGCTGAGCCAGCCAATCTGCTTGGTGCTTCCAGAGTTCCTCGAGGGCTGTGTTTAGTGATTCAATTTTGGCTTCAGCCTCTTGAAGGAGTCCTTTGCTTTTATCAAGCTAGAAACTAGTTGCACCTTGGCATCGGAGAACCCCAGATCCATTTTTTCCAGCTCAGTCTTGTGGAGCTGTTGGAGTTTCTCATTGTCGGCATGAAGCTAGAGGATCTCATTGTCCTTCTCCTTTAGTTGAGCTTGATGTTGTCATGCTTGTTTGAGAAAATGGAGCATCATGTCAGGCAGGGGTACGCTATCTTGAAGATACACTGCAATATTTTTTTGACCCAGCAGAGCCGAGGTACAATTATCTACCGAGTCAAAATGAAAAGGACAAAGGATAAGGAGCCAAGGAAAATTACCTTTCATCTCGGCTACCTTTTTTCCTTAGCACATTGTTTTTAGCTTCAACTTCAGCTGTGCAGCCCGAGTCAAAGGTTAATTCGGCAAGATAAGAATGAAGAGAAGTAAAAATAAAAGTATAAGCGAGAGAACATTACCTTTCTTATTCACCTCGGACAGCAAGGCCCTATGTTTTGAAGAAAGTTCATTGTGTGAATCAAAAATCCGTTGAAACTTGATGGTCCGACGGTTGGTGGTGATCTGAAAAGAAAAATGTTAGCTCACATGTCGTAATGAATATTTGAAGTTACTCAAGACCCGAGCCAAGTGGAACTTAACCCGGCTCTAGGTGAGTGAATATTTGAAGTTACTAAAGACCCGAGCCAAGTGGAATTTAACCTGGCTCTAGGTAAGTGAATATTTGAAGTTACTTAAGACCCGGGCCAAGTGGAACTTAACTGGGCGCTAAGTGAGTGAATATTTTAAATTACTCAAGACCCGGGCCAAGTGGAACTTAACCCGGTCGTAGGTGAGTGAATATTCGAACTTAATCAAGACATGTGCCAAGTGGAACTTAACCCGGCTCTAGGTGAGTGAATATTTGAAGTTACTCAAGCCCCGGGCCAAGTGGAACTTAACCCGGCTCTAGGTGAGTGAATATTTGAAGCTACTTAAGACCCGGGCCAAGTGGAACTTAACCCGGCTCTAGGTGAGTTAATATTTAAAGTTTTTCAGATCCGAGTCAAGTGGAACTTAATCCAGCTCTAGGTGATTGGATGTTTGAAACTACTAAGGAATTTACGCCAAAGTACTTTGGATTTGAGAGCATCCGGCCGAGTAACGTGTTACTCCACTAGAGGCTCGGGGGCTGGAGGATATATCTACAAGTACTTGCACATATCTAAAGAGATGTCAGAAAGATTTACCTCTATCATCTTGCTAGCATAGGCAATGGCCTTGGTAGTTTTATTCATTTGAGCACCAATATTAGCCGGACCAAACTTCGATGGATTGCCAGAGCTGACATCGAAGTATTCGGTGTTGTTCCAATTATCAGCATACTCAGCGAGCGAGCCGAGGCTCCCACCACTGAGAGTCTGAGCTAGGACCAAGCCTTTGTCGTGCGTAGCTTTGCATGCAACCTGAGCAGTGGTCGGACTAGAGTGCAGCGTGAGTTGTTGGTCCGGAGTTGGGCCAGAGGCAGCGCTCCCCTTTTGCATCATGGACAAATGGTGTGCTGCCCAGACCCGGCCACTAGTCCCTTGGCTGCAGCTTTGGGTGCCTCAGCAGTGGGCTTGACCTTGGCTACGTTGGAAGTTTTCTTGGCGGCTAGCTTGGTTTGCTATTGAACTAAAGGTTGAACTCTGGCCGATGAAGCTAGCATGGAGGATTTGGCCTGAGGCTTGGGCTTGGTTTGGCCTTCTCGCCGAGTCTGGGTAGACTTAGACGACGCAGGAGGAACTTGAGTAGAGGAACTTGGAGCTGGTTGAGGTTGAGCTTGGGTTGGTGCTAGAGTCACCGACACCTCGGTAGAGGCTTTCTCAGTGCCGATGTTGCTGGCACCATCATCAACTTGTTGCTGCTGGGCAGAGGAGGCATCGGGTTGTTCTGACATAGTCATTTCCTTGGTGCCCCCCCCCTCATCCATGCCTATGTAACCCTCCTCTTGACGAGGTGAGTTGACATTCGGCGCAGCGGGAGAAGTATCCTGGATGGGGCTAAAAGTAGGAGCATCTACATGGCGGGGAGAGGGTGGATCCATGTGAAGGGGAGAAGCTATGCTAGAACCACTCGTAATATCTTTGGCGTCCATGTCAAATCAAATGGGAGCAACTATCAAGTTAAAACAAAAAGAGAGAGAACAGAAATATGTACTCAAAGAACAAGAAAAGAAAAAAGAGCTTAATCGGATGTGGTAGGTGGTTCCTTGGGCTTTGGGGCCCTCTAGACTGTGGCCTTAACAGGAGGCTTGTTGGCGGCCTTGTTTCTGGATTTCTTCAATCGTTTTTTGGTCCGGGGTAGCTCGGATGGACGAGCCGAAGTAGCAGCTCGCTTCTTCACAGGGGCAGGAGCTGGCTCGCCTATAGCAAGGAGAGGATCGGTGTGGACCTGACCAGCCAGGTTAGCTGGAGTCGGATCAGCTAGAAAAGCATATGAGATAGGCATCAGATCAAATACCTCAAGAACTTCACAATCATCAGCATCTCCATCATCATCCGGCCAATCCCTTAAGACAGAAGTCTTACCAGAGGGTCGGCTAGATCTAAGGTCCAGAACAGGCAGGAACGTTTCAGAGTCTGGCTCCTCCATATCTGAGGTATCGTGGTCCTTCCCCCACTTAAGGGATGGGTCTGCGTCGTTCTCAATTGTTTGCTGAAGGAATGTCTGAAAGGAACATGACAAAAAGGTCATATAAATTACGTTGGCCGACATAAGATGTAACTCAGAAAAAGGGTCATGTGAGAGATGTACCACGGGAGCTGGTTTATCTCGGCTGACGTGCACGAACCCCCACTCCCAATCTTCGGTCATTGTGGTTTTGAAGATAGCCCTAACCCGATGGAAGATATGAGCGTTGGAGAGCTCATATGACGAGGTTCGGTTGGAGTCAAGGTGCCCGTTCATGTGGCAAAGCTTGTGGGTGCGCTACTATAGCGGGGAGATTCGCTCCGGATGAAGGTGATCATTATATATTCACCACACATCCCCAACAACTTCAGCTTGTTGATACGTTTCTCCACCCAATTTACCAACATGCTGGACCTTCTCGGGATATGGCCCCATTTGGTTCTATCAGGCACGCCGAGAGAGAAGAGGGGTAACCAAATCTTGTCCTCTTGAGTATCATTCTTCACATAGAAGAATGTCTTGGCCCATCCCTTATAGTACTCCGAGCCTGCAACTCGGGGGAAGACATTCTTTCCGAGGTGAGATGGAAGCCGGCCCGCACTGAATCAGAGATTTGTCGGCGGGGCGGAGGTCTTTATTCAAAACAACATTGGCCCTAAAGCCGAAGAATTTGAACCAAATGTGGATTGAAGGCCACATGTTGAGGTACCCCTCGACCTCGGAAGAGATAGCAGAGAGGGAGGAGGTGATGGCATTTTCCAAAAGGTGATGGGGTTGAAGACAGAGTGGTGAGGAATTCATGGAAGAAATCACTGATGGGTAGGACAATGCCGCGCTAGAAATGAGAAAGGAACACTACAAACTCACCAGGATTGGGAGATATAACAAGCTCTTCGTAGGGGAGGCGACAAGAAACTCCAGCGGGGACGCGGTGGGTGCACATGAGCCAATCTATGTCATCCTGGTAGACCCAGGAACCGGCCCAGGCTCAACGCTCATGGGCGGCGCCGCCCTCGTCGTGTTCCTTAATGGCAGCGACCTCGTGAGACATCTCTAGATCCCCTTCCTTGCAAGTAAAATCTGAGGTGGGGGAAAGGGGCCTTGACTGGCACGGATCCGTAACAGCAACGAGCAGCGGAGTAGTGGCACAACAAGCAACAACGGAGCACGACAGCGGCGGCGCTAGCACTAAGCGGAAGCGGCGGTGGTGGCAGCGCTGCAAGGAAGTAGAAGAGGAAGAGGGTGCATTTGGGGGAAATGGCTAAGGGGCCTCCTGTTGGGTTCGCAGGACGGACGAGCCGAAGTAGCAGCTTGCTTCTACACAGGGGCAGGGGCTGGCTCGCCCATAGCAAGGAGAGGATCGGTGTGGACCTGACTAGCCGGGTTAGCTGGAGTCGGATCAGCTGAAAAGCATATGAGATAGGCATCAGATCAAATACCTCAATAACTTCACAATCATCATCATCTCCATCATCATCCGGCCAATCCCTTAAGACAGAAGTCTTACCAGAGGGTCAGCTAGATCTAAGGTCCAGAACAGGCAGGAACGTTTCAGAGTTTGGCTCCTCCGTATCCGAGGTATCGCGGTCCTGCCCCCACTTAAGGGATGGGTCTACGTTGTTCTCAATTGTTTGATGAAGGAATGTCTGAAAGGAACAGGACAAAAATGTCATATAAATGACGTTGGCCGACATAAGATGTAACTCGGAAAAAGGGTCACGTGAGAGATGTACCACGGGAGCTGGTTTATCTTGGCTGAAGTGCTTGAACCCCCACTCCCAATCTTCAGTCATTGTGGTTTTGAAGATAGCCCTAACCCGATGGAAGATATGAGCGTTGGAGAGCTCATATGACGAGGTTTGGTTGGGGTCAAGGTGCCTGTTCATGTGGCAAACCTTGTGGGTGCGTTGCTACAGCGGGGAGATTTGGCTCTGGATGAAGGTGATCATTATATATTCACCACACATCCCCCAACAACTTCAGCTCGTTGATACATTTCTCCACCAAATTGACCAACATGTTGGACCTTCTCGGGATCCGGCCCCATTTGGTTCTATCAGGCACGCCGAGAGAGAAGAGGGGCAACCAAATCTTGTCCTCTTGAGTATCATTCTTCACATAGAAGAACGTCTTGGCCCATCCCTTATAGGACTCTGAGCCGGCAACTCGGGGGAAGACGGAGTCTTTTCGAGGTGAGATGGAAGTTGCCCCGCACTGAATCAGAGATTTGTCAGCGGGGTGGAGGTATTTATTCAAAACAACATTGGCCCTAAAGCCGAAGAATTTGAACCAAATGTGGATTGAAGGCCACATGCCGAGGTACCCCTCAACCTCGGAAGAGATAGCAGAGAGGAAGGAGGTGATGGCATTTGCCAAAGGGTGATGGGGTTGAAGACAGAGTGGTGAGGAACTCATGGAAGAAATCACTGATGGGTAGGACAAAGCCACGCTGGAAATGAGAAAGGAACACTACAAACTCACCAGGATTGGGAGATAGAACAAGCTCTTCGTAGGGGAGGCGACAAGAAACTCCGGCAGGGACACGGTGGGTGTGCACGAGCCAATCTATGTCGTCCTGGAAGACCCAGGAACCGGCCCAGGCTCCACGCTCATGGGCGGTGCCGCGCTCGTCGTGTTCCTCAATGGCAGAGACCTCGTGAGACATCTCTAGATCCCCTTCCTCGCAAGTATATTATCTGAGGTGGGGTAAAGGGGCCTTGACTGGCACGGACCCGTAACCGCGACGAGCAGCGGAGTAGCGACACAACAAGCAACAACGGAGCACGACAGCGGCAGCGCTAGTGCTAAGCGGAAGCAGCGGTGGTGGCAGCGCTGCAAGGAAGTAGAAGAGGAAGAGGGTGCATTTGGGGGAAATAGCTAAGGGGCCTCATGTTGGGTTCGCAGCATAGAAAACAAAAAATTTCCTATGATGGGAACTATTATACGCCAAGATCTGTCTATTAGATACAAGCAACAGGTGGATATACATCCATATAGAACATACCCTCGAAGACAACAAAGCTTTGTTAACGAGATGGAACTCGTGGATGATGTAGTCGTACACTTGCCGATCTCAAGATCGTGATGAAGTCCAGCAAGTCCAGCAGGTCCAGCTCCAGCACGTCCATCAGATCTAGCTACAGCAAGTCCAGCACCACCAAGTCCAGCACCGCAAAGCAACGGTGCATCCGTGATTGCACACAAGTCTGGTACCCCGACAACCTCCGTCCCTCGCCCATCAAAGAAGCAGAAGCAGCAACTCCTTTCCAGATAAAGCCACCGGGAACATGTATCTCGCTAATCCGAGACCATGGGGAATAATTTCTAGAGGGGGAGAGAGATCCTTCACGAGGAGGTGTGAGAGTGGAGGAGGAGGTGGTGCTCCTTATATAGGGGAGGGGCAGCCCAAGGGGGCATGGCGCCGGTGTCATCGGATTGATGACAAGTACGCCATGAGGGGGTCCTCGAGGCGTACGGAAGGGAGGGGTGTGAGACGTACGGTGTTCCAGGACGGTGAGCACACAAGTTTACCCAGGTTCGAATCCGCTGGCTTTGGATGGATCCTACTCCTCCTAGCAATCCAGTAATACGGCAGAGCCGGAATATGGGTTACAAGGGTTCGCCTGTGTGAGTTGAGATTGTAAACTATTGGGTGCCCTAAAGGCTCTCCCTAGGACGACTTATATAGATATCCCGCCTAGGGTTTACAGGAGAGATCTATCCGGCTACGACTAAGAGTCGGTTATAAAGTACATCTTGAACTACAAGTAGCACTATGGGCCTATGTCGGTAAGTCTTCTGGGCCTTCCCGTAGCCAAATTGGACTCCGTCTCTTCTCCCTGACTGGACCGCCCGTGAAGCAAAGATCTAACCCAAAGTGGGCCACCCTGGTCAGCGAGGAACTGTGAGGCTACCCGGAAAGTATATCCCCAATAGTAAACTATTGGGTGCCCTATTTTATTTATTTTATTCAGAATTTTGTTAATTACTTTAATCAATAAACATTCACATAAAACCTCTGCAACATTTAAATATCACATGCAGAACCAGTTTCTGCAATTTCACCTAAAACAATTCCGGTTTCCATCGAAATGATTCCAGCTCTTTCTTAAATCTGTATCTGAAACATATTTGCTCCAAATGGTGTTGGTATCCCTTAAGTGTGTCACCCTATGGTTCGCGAATAGTGCATACATGATCGAGACCCCTCTCCGATCAATAATCAGCAACGGGACCTGGAGATCCGTACTGACTCCCACACATTCAACAATGACCCTTGTGATTGTTTGAACCTTTAACGTCGTAACTAAATCCCTTTGTCTCGTGATATATTACATGTCCGAGATTCGATCATTGGTATCTCCATACCTAGTTTGATCTCGTTGTCGACATGCACTCTTTTCTTGTTCCCGTGATATAACATTCTAGTGATCACATCACTTGCTTGCAAGCTATTTCAATGTGATACACCGAGATGGCCCTGAGTATATCTATCAGTCATTGGTATGGAAAAATCCCACTCTTGATCCATGAGCCTCTACATAACACCTTCGTAGCACTGAACCTACCTCTATAGTCACCCTGTTACGGTGTGACATTTGATGTTATCAAGATACTCTTTCGGTGTTAGTGATTAACATGATCTCATGGTCTAAGGATTAGGATTACTTCGTATGATGTTATAGCAATATAAACATAATGACTTTGATCGTAATGCTATACCTTGGATGAATGTTCATCACATCATTCCACCAATGTTGTGACCTCGTTATTAACAACATCCAATGTCCATGATCAGGAAACCTTGATCATCTTGTTAATCAACGAGCTAGTTTATATGAGAGGCATTACTAGGAACTTTGTATTTTGTTTATTAAACACACATGTATTAATGTTTCCAATTAATACAATTATAGCATGCAAAATAAACATTTATCATAAACATGGAATAAGATAATAACCATTGTATTATTGCCTCTCGTGCATATTCCCTTCAGTCTCCCACTTGCACTAGAGTCAATAATCTAGTGTGTAAACTTGTATATACAACACCTAGGTGTTGAATATACACGTTTGCTAGTGGTTAACATAATCTCCGGATCTGGTACTTTTAGGTCCGTGTGTATTTGCACATCTTTGCGTCTCTATGCATCACTCGTTCTCTTCTAATGCCTTGAACTCCGGATTCGGCTTTGTCATCTCCTTCTTTGTTGTGGGCATCTCGAACAGATCTATGCTCTTCTTGATCTCCTGGTACTCCTGGGCATGCCGCACGGCTTCAGCAAAGGCGGCATTTCCATCCTCGCACTCTCGTGCTTTCTTCGGGTCTGCCCTGATGGTGATTACGCCGTTGGGACCTGGAATTTTCATCATAATGTAAATGTAACACGGACAAGCCATAAAAGCCTAGTAAGCCAGACGTCCGAATATAGCGTGGTACGCGCTCTTGAACGGGACCACTTCAATAGAAAGTGCCTCCGTTCAGTAGTTCTTTGGAGTTCCAAAGGTAACATCCAAAGTGATTTCTCCCAGGGAATTTGCTTGTCTTCCTAGGACAACCCCGTGAAAGATCATAGAGCTGTGGTTCAGCTAGGTCTCCGAGATCTTCATCCAGCGTAGCGTTTCGACATACAGAATATTAATGTTGCTGCCACCGTCCATGAGAGTCTTGGGGAAACCATAATCGTCAATAAGTGGATTGACGATTAAGGCGTATTTCCCTCGCCTGTGCAACTTAGGCGAATGATCAGCGCGGTCAAAGGTGATTGCCACTTCCGACCAGTCCAAAAATTGAGGGACAGTCGGGACTGTTGCGTTGAGCTCATGTATAACTGCTTTCTTGACCTTTGCTGGTTGAGATCTGAGGAAGGTGACATAAGTGTCTTTCTTGGTCGGAAATTTTTTCTTCCCTTCCGGCTTGGGATTTGAAGCGTCACCTTCCTCCATGTCGGAATCTTCCTTGGTTTCTTTGTCCTTTTCAGGATTCTTCTTTCCCTTTTTCCACTTAGCCCTGTAGCCAGCGGTATCATCTCTCTTAATGTCGTCATTAAAACGACACTCAGCGTTTGTGTGGGACGAGTGCCCATTGGCGTCTAGGTGATGAACACATGGGTTATTGGCAATGTCGGCCCAAGAGTAGGTTTTTCCAGGTTGCTGGTCTCCTCTACCTTGAACTCTTGACGTCCCACGACCGCGTCCACGGCCACCGCCACGTCCTCCTCATCCTCCAGACCCGAAAGTAGCAATGACCAATTCCGTTTTCACGTTGGGCTTTTCTTCCGAGGTATTCTTGCGCTTCTGAGCTTGTTTCTTTGGTTGTTTTGTCGACTATGGCACAACTAGGGCATTCAGTAATCCCTCTGCATCGTCGTCATCATCTGCATACTTGGTCGTTGTTTCTATGATCTCTCCCAAATCAGTGACTTTGTCACACTTCAAGCGATGACGTAGTAAACCAATTGGGAGACCTGCAATGAAAGCTTCAATCGCAGTTTGGTCATTTACTCCTTCACAGGAGTTCTTGGTGTCGATCCATCATCCGAGATAATCCCGGCAAGTTTCTCCGGCTTTCTGGGTGCAACGCTGTAGGTATCCTACCGTACAGGGCCTCCGGTATGTGCCTTCGAAATTTCGAAAGAACGCACTTTGCATGTCATACCAGTTGTGGATGGTGTTCTCCGGAAGTTCATTGAGCCATGATCGTGCCGTCTTCCGCAACATAAGTGGGAGATATCGGGTTGCGACTAGGTTGTTTCCACCTTTGGCGATGCAGCAAGCTTGGAAGAAATCCTGTAGCCAAGTATCTGGCCGAGCTATGCCGTCGTAGGCTTGAATATGTCTGGAGATAGCAAATCCTTCCGGGAATTTTGTAGCTCTTATGCGTGGTCTGAAGCACTTTGGGCCCACGTATATGTGATCATTTTCATAGCTTCGCGCTTCTATGCTGGAATTAATCATGTGCCTTGCGTCACTTGGGGATAGAGATCGTCCCGAATGACGGCTACGACTACGGTGCCTTGGAGCCAGACTTCGGCTTCTGCCACCACCTCCTCCACCACGACGTCCTCCTTGGCCTCCCTAGGGGCTGTTATGATGGCTGCTTGGTGGGGAAGGTGGAGCAGCAGGGTTGTTTCCGGCTGATCGCCGACCTCCGTCCGGAGCATCGTTATTCCGGTTCCGGGGAGGATCTTCATTGTGACGAGTCCCCCTGTCGGACGGCTTGCGTGTCTAGGAGGTGGCATTCTTTGTCGGTCCTCCTCCCGACATTTCTCTTTATCTTCGTCCCTGCGATCCTTCGACTCTCACCGGGGGGATTCCTCAGATTCAGTGCAACAATTGCCTCTTGCTCTGCAACTGGGTTAACGTTACGCCAATCACGTGCAGCTTTGTTGTGTTGTCCTGAAGATCTGGTTCTTGAGTAGTTGTCTTCCCGACGGTCGAAATGATGGTGCTATTCTGGAACACGTTGGGGTCTTACGTCAGCCCAGGTCGGATCTGTTCTGCATTGGTCAGAATGGGAGACCAGTTTTTGGCTTCCGGACAGGGTGACCTTTTGCTGCTCTAGGCCCTTGTTGAGTAGCTTAATGCCCAATCAAATTTGTTATGGGCCCGGATTAGCAGATATGATTTCTTGAGCTGCAACGGTGTTCTGTACCGGTGTCGGATACACCTAATCCCCATTGCTATCGCGTCGAGGCATCCCATGTTCTCCTCCGAAAAGGACTTTGTGGATCTGCGGGAATTGGTTGTCATGAGTATGACATTTCCTGGTCTTCTGATGTTGCCTAGAGTTGTACTTCTCCGCAGTTGCCATGCGTTTCTTTTCCTCCTCAAGATTTTTGGCTTCATCGAGGAGTACTTGGCGACGCGCTTCTAGGGCCTGGGCCCTTTCGTCCAGCTCTTCAGCAGTAAGTACTGCAGTTGTAGGAATAGGTGTGGTTAATGCAGCATCGATGAGTTTACGCGCACCTTCAGTGATCACATGTCCGTCCACCGACTCTTCTTTGGGCTCGTCTGGGATAAGTGCTCCATCCGAGTCTTCCTCGTATTCCTCGGCAATCACCTCCTCTGCCGGAGGGTCTTTCGTTGGGGTCTTCTTTTTCTTGTTCTTCTTCTTTGCCTTCTTGGCAGCACCGATAAGAAAGACGGCTTTGGGTCCGTTTCCCGAAGTCAAGCTCTGATCGGTACTTTCGGACATCTAGACCTCGGGATTATCTCCGATTTCCATACCATCCTGTGCTTTGGGAGTGTTTTCCTTGGATCCTTCATCCATGGTTTCATCTTCCTCTGTAGCTTTGGAGTTATACTCCGCGGAGAACTTTCAGAAATCTGCAGACGTCATTGAGTCATTCGAGGATGCGGGTATGTCGACGTTTGTTCCGATCGCCTCCAGCACAGAGTCAGTGTTGTCTCCAGCGTCGACGGAGCTGGATCCGGATCCCACATATCTGACAAAGTGCGATGCGCCCCTCCTGAGATAACTATGGTCTTCATAATAGGCTTCATTGAAATGCCTGATGGTCTCGAGGATTTCATCTACGCCTGAGTTTTGCATCATCATGCGTCTTAGTGTGTATCTCCGGAAAGGCCTGTCCGTCCCGGCGTCATCAGAGTTGGAACCAGCGTTGTTGCTATGCTCCTCCTGGATTTCGACTTTAGCGGGTGGGTCGATCTGGGATTCGGTCTCTCCAAGGAGATCCACTCCAGATTCAACTTGGACCGCCAGGTCTGCTTCAGGATCGGAATTCTCCACTATCTCCGTAGCTGGTACGGGCTGGGTGGGATTAGGGTTTTTTGAGATCCGGAACTCTGCCGCCTCCATGGACAAAGGGGACCCAGAAATTTCTTCTACCTCTATCATCACCGCTGGGGTGGGTGGGACAGGTTCAGCAAAGCCGATGTAAACATCGATCTCGCCAAAATACATGATGGTGTAAGTGGTCACGGCCTCCCTAGCCGGAATCTAGGACTCGTCGAGAACGATGAGAGGGACGTCACTGGCGTAAAGGATCCGACCGATGGCGATAGTCTCACCGATTCCGATTCTTGCAGATTCCGCTCGAAACGCAAATCCAAAGCTCACTTACCCCACGATGGGAGCCAACTGTTGTCGGATTGATGACAAGTATGCCATGAGGGGATCCTCGAGGCGTGCGGAAGGGAGGGGTGTGAGACGTACGGTGTTCCGAGACGGTGAGCATACAAGTTTACCTAGGTTCGAATCCGCCGGCTTTGGACGGATCCTACTCCTGCTAGCAATCCAGTAATACGGCAGAGCCGGAATATGGGTTACAAGGGTTCGCCTGTGCGAGTTGAGATTGAAAACTATTGGGTGCCCTAAAGGCTCTCCCTAGGACGCCTTATATAGATATCCGGCCTAGGGTTTACAGGAGAGATCTATCCGGCTACGACTAAGAGTCGGTTACAAAGTACATCTTGAACTACAAGTAGCACTATGGGCCTATGTCGGTAAGTCTTCTGGGCCTTCCCATAGCCGAATTGGACTCCGCCTCCTCTCCCCGACTGGGCCGCCCGTGAAGCAAAGCTCTAACCCGAAGTGGGCAACCCTGATTAGCGAGGAACTGTGACAATACCTAGAAAGTATATCCCCAACAGCCGGGCATGGTGGGTGCCCCCACCTCTCCCTCATTCATGTCGGTGGAGCTCCCACTCACATAAACACACACCTCCACTCATGTCCACTCACATGCATTAAATTTCCACCAAATTTAATGCAAGCTCTCATTAAATAAAACTATTTTATTTATTTTATTCAGAATTTTTTAATTACTTTAATTAACAAACATTCACATAAAACCCCTACAACATTTCAATATCACATGCAGAACCAGTTTCTGCAATTTCACCTAAAACAATTCCGGTTTCCATCGAAATGATTCCAGCTCTTTCTTAAATCTGTATTTGAAACATATTTGCTCCAAATGGTGTTGGTATCCCTTAAGTGTGTCACCCTACGGTTCACGAATAGTGCAGACATGATCGAGACCCCTCTCCGATCAATAATCAGCAACAGGACCTGGAGATCCGTACTGACTCCCACACATTCAACGATGACCCTTGTGATTGTTTGAACCTTTAACGTCGTAACTAAATCCCTTTGTCTCGTGATATATTACATGTCCAAGATTCGATCATTGGTATCTCAATACCTAGTTTGATCTTGTTGCCGACATGCACTCTTTTCTTGTTCCCGTGATATAACATTCTA
Organism: Avena eriantha; assembly: GCA_910589775.1. Lineage (NCBI taxonomy): Eukaryota > Viridiplantae > Streptophyta > Magnoliopsida > Poales > Poaceae > Avena > Avena eriantha. The sequence continues at coordinate 126,772,475 of OU342743.1, read as the reverse complement.
GTGATCACATCACTTGCTTGCAAGCTATTTCAATGTGATATCACCGAGAGGGCCCTGACTATATCTATCCGTCATCGGGATGCACAAATCCCACTCTTGATCCATGAGCATCTACATAACACCTTCGTAGCACTGAACCCACCTCTATAGTCACCCTGTTACGGTGTGATGTTTGATGTTATCAAGATACTCTTTCGGTGTTAGTGATTAACATGATCTCATGGTCTAAGGATTAGGATTACTTCGTATGATGTTATAGCAATATAAACATAATGACTTTGATCGTAATGCTATACCTTGGATGAATGTTCATCACATTATTCCACCAATGTTGTGACCTTGTTATTAACAACATCCAATGTCCATGATCAGGAAACCTTCATCATCTTGTTAATCAACGAGCTAGTTTATATGAGAGGAATTACTAGGAACTTTGTATTTTGTTTATTAAACACACATGTATTAACGTTTCCAATTAATACAATTATAGCATGCAAAATAAACATTTATCATAAACATGAAATAAGATAATAACCATTTTATTATTGCCTCTCGGGCATATTCCATTCAGTCTCCCACTTGCACTAGAGTCAATAATCTAGTTTTTAAACTTGTATATACAACACCTAGGTGTTGAATATACGTGTTTGCTAGTGGTTAACATAATCTCTGGATCTGGTACTTTTAGGTTCGTGTGTATTTGCACGTCTTTGTGTCTCTATGCATCACTTATTCTCTAATGAGATGGATTTGTTTAAATTTAGTCCTTTGGTGAGACCTTTAGTTCTTTTTGGGGTAAGACATGTCGATAGTAATGCCGTACAATATATATTCATAGTATTATCCCACTGTGAACTACACTGATAACCCACAAGTATAGGGGATCGTGTGTAGCCTTTTCGATAAGTAAGAGTGTCGAACCCAACGAGGAGCTAAAGGTAGGATAAATGTTCTCTCAAGTTCTATCAACCACTGATACAACTCTACGCACACTAAACATTTGCATTATGTAGGAAAGAAAACTAGAGCAAAATACAAGTACTAGAGATAGCTTTGCATGATAATAAATAAAAAGAAAGTAAAGCTAGTTGCTGCAGCAATAAAATACACTAAACTAGTAGAACCATGAATGTGGAATAGTGGTGGTAATTGTGGTGGCTTTGTCCAAGTTTAAATAGCAAATAGATCGGGTTCATTATCTTCAATGCAGCTTTCTATGTGGGAGATGCTAAATATACATGCGCTTCACTACTTGGAATTACATGTACTATATGATTGGATTGTTAGCAAACATCTGTAAGTACTAATCAATGCATTAAGGTTTCCCCAACCAAAGCCTTAAGTTTGATGGTCCTCTTACTCCCATATGTGCAGCGTTCCGGTTCGTGTCCTCGGGTTTCCCTCACTCTGGCAGAACTCCCCCCTTCCTTTTACACATACTACAAACAATATGATGTTTAATCCATGCGCGCACAAATATAATGGACACCAAAGGATTGTACCATATCAACATACAACTATAATGAACCAAAGACATTCAACCATTCAATATAAGAACAAAGAAACTACGCAAACATGACATAGATCATATGATTATAACTTATAGCATCAAACACCATGTTTACATAGGACGGTACTGAGGTGTGTGGGAGGATGAACCACTGCATACTAGGAGTATTAGGTGATGGAGGTGGCGGTGAAGATGTTGATGATGGTGAAGAGGGCGGCGGCGGTGCCGGCGGCGGCGCGGGGGACTCCTTCCCCGCCACCGGTATCATGGGGGAGCACTGCCCCTTAGCCCCTTCCTTCATGGCTTCTTAGGAGCCCTCCCTATGGAGATGGGATCCATGGGGGAGGCAAAAACGTGGCTTTGGTGGCTGCAAATTCGTGGGTGGAGATGCCCTGGGCGAATTAGGTTCCTCCCTTTATATAGTTTCTCGGATTCCCGTCATCCCATCTTGGGCTATAGTAAATCGGTCCTAGCAGGCCTGTCCGGACTCGGAATCAAATAAATTTTATGTCCAGAACGTTTGTCGCGAAATTTCCAACAACTTTGTAATTGAAGAGATTTCCATTTCACGCCGGCTTCGACCCGAAATGTGGCCATCTTCAAAAAGAGTTCTGAGACAGATTTCTAGAAAAATCCCAATTTGACTCCAACAAGGTTTCCACTTGTATTCTTGGTAATTCCTACACATCAAAGTGTAAAACAAGAACATTGTGCACTTTTGCAACTATTAGTAGGTTAGTCCAAAAAAATCATAAACTTTATACAAAAAGGAGTGTCAAAAGCATATTATTATCATAAAACCATCAAAAATTATAGATACGTTATGGACGTATCAACATCCCCAAGCTTAACAATATAATTTTTGAGGTGACATGCAGACAACACAATCTTGATCATCATTATTGTAAAAGCGTTGATAGTTGGGATCAAGGTACTCTAAATATGAACATGAAAGATATACTTCTAACAATAAGACATAGCAACTATGTTGTAGCATGAAAAGGCACAAACAAAAGATTAATGAATAACAATGCTTTGCAAGATGTTTGTTTGTTTCACATAAAGAAAGCATAATGAGAATTGTATTCAGCTAGTCTCTCATAGTGTAGCAAACATAAATGCATAGGACACCTTCAAAGTTCATAAGGGTGACGAGATACAAATAGTTTAAGAATAAGCAATATCAACATTATGAATAAATCAACAAGTTTTGGGACAATGCACATAGAACTAAGAATGACAACTATGCTCTCTTAATTGGTGCATAAAGATAGAAGGTGGAGACTCAATATAAAAGTAAAAGAAAGGCCTTCATAGAAGGAAGCGGGGATTCAAGTCTCATAAAGAGCTTTCAAAAATTATGCTACTTATTAGCTTTCAACTCTCATTGCCCCTATCATAAGCATCTTGAAGAGATTGAGGTTAAAGTGAACAAACCATGGAGTATATGCTTGACAAGTATAAGTTGGAAATCTCATGTCCCTTGAATACGAGGACCGCTACTCATGCTACTCAAGTTTAGTTACCGGTAAGTTCTTGCCATAGTAAGTACATGTGTATCATAGAGAACTGCCAACGGGGTACCCCTTTCCCGATGATACGGAAGAATCCCCATATCAAAATGACAAGGCAAGCACACAATAAGCATCTCAGCAATCTTCTTATTTACCATGAGAAAATGGTGATTTTTTCTCTCTTTCCTCTTTTCTTATCTTTTTTTCTTTTTCTCTTTTTCTCAATCTCTATCTCTCTTTTTTATAAGAAGAATGCTTCATAGATTGCTCATTATGGTTATGCTGCAGGTTTCCACCATGATTAGGCATGGATTAGACCAGCGGTCCAGGCGTTTCTCTAACACACATACATAACTCCATGGACTTACTAGCTCCCCTTTCATTTCACACCGACGACATCCATAGACAAAAGAGCATGATATCAACTGGGTACAATGTACAAGTGCAATGTTGAAAGTGTTCCCCATGATAGCATGGTTCTGCTAATCCCCAACATATAAGTGCAAGAATATACAACATAGATGACACAATGGTTCAAGTTTATTAGGGGCAAGAAAAGTAAAGTGTGCCATCAAGTTCGTGAGAGCTTTCATCACTAGTTTTCTCATAACAAGTTTAATTCGGAAGATAGATAAAAACATGAATATACTTGGAATTAGGGATGAAAATGGAGCGGAAACGGATGGAACTGAGTGGTGCCACATTTGTTTTCATATTTTTTTTGCAGAAGCGGAAACTAATACAGAAACCCCGGAAAAAAAAAGAAGCAGATATTGTCAGAAGCAGATACAGACCAAATACGGTGCAGACGCGGAACGGTGCAGATTTTACCCGGAACAAAGAGAACCCTGAAATGATGCAACAAATCTAAAGCATTCTAGAAATCAACAAAAAAATCCCTAGTTATATAGCATGGTGCTAGATTTACAAGGGAATAAGGGAATGATCATTTCACGGAAGCCTCCTCGAATGCATCAAAGGACTACATAGTCTCCAGTACTAGGGAGAGCAGCTTTGCAAGTTTAGCTTGACAAGGTCATGTTTTCTGTCGGTTAGATTTAGCCATGCACATCAATCCTAAGACGGAAATTCCATATTAGACAGAAACGGAAATTCCATTTCCGCGTCTGTTCCGCCGGAAAGCACTGTTCCGTTTTTGTTTCCATTTCCGTCAAAAAAGTTCTGTTTCCGTTTTGCAAAATTCTGTTTCTGTTTCCATATTTTCATTCCATTTCCATTTTTCTACGGAAAAGTTGGAAACTTTCCACTCCACTTTCATCCCTACTTGGAATAGGAAATGCTAAAAGGTAGGTATGGTGGACTCTTTTGAATAACTTGGTTTTATTTGTTGTTGGATGCATGAGTGGAACTCATACTTGGTATGGAGGCTAGCAAAAGACTGGGAGTAACCAACTAAGAGAGAAATAATGGCCATAATCATGCAAAGCGACAAAACATCATTAATTAAAGCATAAAGTGATATTACAAGTCTAAAACTAAAGTATCAAAGAGGCTATGGTGACTTGGTATAGTCTTAACATGGTGTGAGCATGCGCCAAGTCAACCCAAATAAAGCATCAAAGGAGAATACCACAATATATGCTTTAATAAGCTAAAACAGTGCATGATTCTTTCAAGGCACATTAAGAAATCTCAATTGTTTATAACATGTCATGCTACAGAAAAAATCACTAAGCATAAAGCCAAACAATATCAAGCATGACATGATAAAGCATAGGCCACAGTCAAAAACAAGCTCCTTTTACCACTTAAGCATGATCTTTTCCTACTCTTTTCCAATCCAAACCAATCTTATTTGAAAACTAATGCATGAATGAGGGGGTCCAACCAATTTATTTAAGCAAACCAAACAAAATAAAACTAAAAACAAAAACGCAGACGCTCCAAGAACAACACAATCGTGCATGAAACAAAAAATGAAGTGTTTTGGAAGAAAACCTAAGATTTTTATTGATGAAGAAGGGGATGCCTTGGGCATCCCCAAGCTTTGACGCTTGTACTTCTTGAATATTTCTTGGGGTGATACAGGGTGGCATCCCCAACCTTGAGCTTTAGTCCATTCTTCATCTCATTACATCATTCTTTCCTTAACACCTGAATTTTTTCCTTCATATAAAACTTCACATAATCTTCATTAGCAACATTAGTGTACTCAAGATAACAAGTCTTTGGGTTCAGTTTCAACACCAATAAAACTTCCATTAAAACATAAGCTACTGTAGCACTTCCCTTAAGAAGCTCAATTCCCCAAAGAGAGCCCAAAAAGGAATCAACAAGAAGCAAATGCAAATAATGGCAGAAATTTGTCAAAACAGACCAGCAGATAGAAACCAATTTTTCGAAGACCTACTGTTGCTCAAATAGACAATTGTTGAAATAACGAAAGTTGGATAACAACCTGGGGCAGAAGCACAAAAAATTACAGCTCAAACCGACGAACAGAGATTTCACACGAATTTTTACAGCGAAGCACAAAAAATCTGTTTCGGGATAGCAACTTTCCCAAGCATTACTTCTCTCTCATTAGAGGTTACTCTTGGCACAAAAAGCAAATAAAAAGTATAAGGAGAGGTTATTACTGAAGAAATAACTTCCAAGACACAACTAAAACTTTTGGGTTATCTCCCAATAAGTACTTTTATTTTACGCCTTTAAGTTAGGCATAGGAGCAAGATTCAAGTATTTTCGAATGAATAAGCATTAGGATCAATACCAGAAATATCTTTCCTTTTCAAGGATTCATGCATTCCTACAATTTTTTAACTGAAAAGCTTCCATGGAAAGATTTGTTTTGGTTTCATCGGCATGAACACAAGTGTTCAAGGTCGACCCCCACTTAACCATTACTCATCTTTCCATTCACTTTCCTTTTTGAAAACGTTTTTAGGTAACAACTACAACTATTTTTTTTGTAATTCGTATTCCCTATCCATACTAAGATAGAGAACAACTTAAAACTGAAAGTAAAACCTACTTAGAGATAAAGCAAACAAGTGCACACAAGAATATTCACCCACACGCTATTGCTCCCCGGCAACGGCGCTAGAAAAGGTCTTGATAACCCACAAGTATAGGGGATCGTGTGTAGCCTTTTCCATAAGTAAGAGTGTCGAACCCAACGAGGAGCTAAAGGTATGATAAATGTTCTCTCAAGTTCTATCAACCACTAATACAACTCTACGCATACTAAACGTTTGCATTATCTAAGAAATAAAACTAGAGCAACAATACAAGTACTAGAGATAGCTTTGCATGATAATAAATAACAAGAAAGTAAAGCTAGTTGCTGCAGCAATAAAATACACTAAACCGCCGTCGGTATCATGGAGGAGCATCGCCCCTTAGCCCCCTTCCTTCATGGCTTCTTGGGAACCCTCCCCCATGGAGATGGGATCCATGGGGGAGGCAAAAAAAATGGCTTTGGTGGCTGCAAATTCGTGGGTGGAGATGCCTTGGGCGAATTAGGTTTCCTCCCTTTATATAGCTTCTCGGATTCCTGTCTCCCCATCTTGAGCTGCAGTAAATCGTGCCTAGATGGCCCGTCTAGACTTGGAATCAGCTAAATTTTATGTCCAAAACGTTTGTTGCGAAATGTCCAACAACTTTGTAGTGGAAGAGTTTTCCGTTTGATGACGTCTTCGACCCAAAACGTGACCATATTCAGAAAGAGTTCTGAGACAGATTTCTGAAAAAAATCACAATTTGACTCTAACAAGGTTTCCACTTGTATTCTTGGTAATTCCTACACATCAAAGTGTAAAACAAGAACATTGTGTACTTTTGCAACTATTAGTAGGTTAGTCCAAATAAATCATAAACTTTATACAAAAAGGAGTCAAAAGCATATTATTAGCATAAAACCATCAAAAATTATAGATACATTATGGACGTATCACACACCTAGTTTGATAACAAACTACTTGACACAAATGCCCTCCTTTGCTGCTACTATGGCAGTCATATACTTAGCCCTTTATTGTAGTATCCGTCACAATGTCTTAACTTTGGAACTCATACAAATCCAACATGGAATTTCCTTTCCATAATATTGTGCCACCCGTAGTTTAAATTGAGATAAATTCAATTTGTATCTTGTGACAAACTAGTATCAATGTAACATATTACAATGAACTATTATTCACTATTTGTCACTTATACATGATATATTCTTAGTTCTTGCAAAGCTCATAAGAATATCTTTACTATCATCAAATGATCATCTTATGAATCATTCTGGTATATGCGCATAACATTTAGAGCATTGGACATATCTGGATATGTACATATCATGGTATTATTGATCAAAATCTTCATGTGATTTTACTCACCAAGTGTTGAAACACTTGAATCTTGATACAATCCTTTCATGGAGCAAGAACCTTTCTTGTTGTTTCCATATTGAACCCTTTTCAGTATCTCATATATGTACATTTGGCACAACCATATTAGCGCCTCAATCTATCCTTATAGACATTAATGTCGAATATTCCGGTTTTGCCCAAGTCTTTCATCAAAATCTAATTTTAATGAAATTCTTAACCCATGTCAATAAAAGATACATAATTTCCAATCAACAATATGTACTCTGCATAATGTATTAGAAATGTGTCTCAGCGCTCCCACTTAATTTCTTGCAAATGCAAGCATCTTCATCATCTCCGATGAAATTAAACTCCTTTAACATTTTCATCACGGTGAAGATTCCAACTCCACTATGCTCACTTCAACTATTGAAGTTTGCATGCCCTTTTAGCACCCTTTGAATTAAAAAAATCCTTCGGACCGTGTCATGTACACGTCCTGGGTAACCATTCTATTAGAAGAACGTTGTTTTGTTTGTTCAACTACCATATACCAAATTATATGTAGTGGTAGCTATATTAATCTATCAAGACTAAATATCGCTATGAAATATCAAATCTTGCCATGGTCAAATCCTTGAACATAGTCGTAAATTCATTTCCGACATGTCGATTATTTCATTGATATCAAATATCCACGTCTATTTATTTATAGATCCAAACACGACTGATAGGCTTCATGCCTTTTCGGAGGGTCTTCCAAGTTCAAAAGCTTGATTTCTCGTGTATGGAAACTATAACAGATTTTATGACTTCTAGTCATTCTATGGAGTCAGGGCCCACCATCGCTTCTTTGCATGCAGTCGGTTCATTATTGTCAAAACAATAACGACTTGTTTAGCAAATCTCATTATTTGATTGTTACCTTATGCATATGGTTCAAATAGGAACTCTAATCTCCAAGATCACGACCTTTATAATCATGGGATCCATGAGCATTGTGGCCGCCACCAGAACACTTTTCGGCGCTGCGCTACTTAGCACATATATCTAAGATTCAATAACCTCATCAAAGCTCTATTGTCTTCCCACTTAACTTTTCATGAAAAAATCTTTCTAAAGAAACTTAACGTTCCAAGCGACAAACTCTTTTATTATCGGTGTTATGGAGGAATACCCAACAAATCCTTTGGGATAACCTACAAAGACGTGCTTATCCTACTTTGGTTGTAAATATTTAAATTATGCATAGCATACAAAAATTTAAGAATAGACAATTCGGGTTTTATCCCAAACCATAACTCATATGGTGTCATTTCAATGGATCACGATAGTGCTCTTTTCATTGTTAAAGTGGTAGTCTCTAAAGCTTTAATCTTTAAAACATACTGGCAGTTTTATAATTGACACCTTTGATCTTACCATGTTAAACAAGGTTTGATTTGATCTCTCGAACATACCATACTCCTGTGGTTTATCGGGAAATGCAAATCCATGGAACAATTTTCGAAATCTTAGGTGGTTTGCTAAACCTGTAACTCAAATACCTTCCTCTATGATCAAATCATAAACTCTTTTATTTTCTTGTTACAATGATTTTCCACTTCATCTTGAAAGTCTTTGAACAATTTTCAAATGTTTCATACTTCTTCCTTATTAAGTAAATATATAGATATATTCACTCAAATTTCTGGAGAAAGCATATGAAGTCGAAAGATGCACCGCACATGCCTCCATATAATGGACTATGCACATCATCATGCACAATTTCCAATAAGTTAGTCATTCGTTCCTCTTTGTCCTATGAATGGAGTTTCAATTATCTCGAGGAAAGTTTCACAAGCGTCAATTGATCAAAATCATAGACTCCAAAATCCATCAAAATGGAGTTTCTTCATGTTCTCTTTCTAATATAATTTAAACGGTGATGTCACTTTGTAAGTGATCGTTCAATCATTTGTCTTGTGACATTTTAGCATTATTTTTATGGATGTGATTTCTCCAACTAGACTTGTAAAAGTTCATCCATCTTTTATGGAATACGGTAATTATTTGAACAACCAATGTTCTCATAATACCGGAACAAAATAACAATTATTTAAACAAATCTTGAAGGTAAGCTTTGATGTCAACGAGAAATACAATAACACTTTATTTGTTTTCAATGAACATCATCACATATTCTTTTGCTAGTTACTTAGGCCATTGTACTTCATGGATTGTGTCGTTCCATATGATATTTCATACCCACCAATTCGGTATCCAATACCCAAGAACCACATTATTTAACAAGCAAAGAATACAACCATAACATGCATATCTTCTATATACCTTAGCTAGACATCTCTAGTCTTTTATTTTCTGCCAAATATTTTATAGATTCTCTTTTAGCATTTCCTTTTCCTTTTAAAAGAATCTATCAACATAAATAGTGGCACCATACATATGACACATAGTCCAAAGCATGTATAGTAAAACACTAATACCTTTGGACTTGCACTTTGAAGTAGATCACCATCATCTAATGTTGGGTGTTCTTTCAAAAATCCATTATTTAGTAATCTTTTAGTGTAGTAAACATTTTACTTACATCCTATATTCATCCTTATCATGAAAACTTTCATTATCAAGCTACTATGGCTTATAAGGACGAATCGTGAGTATAATGTCAGTTCCCAAAACCTGTTTGGGAGATTAGGACGTCTAGCATCTCCAACCTTCGCAAATTCTCATACAATGTGAGAACATGTATTTTACCAAATTATACTCTATCATATTGCAACCATAAACATTGTTTCAGATATCAAAATATCTTCCATGCATGATGGCTTCTGAAACAATTCTTTTACCTCCTAGATAACCTTGATATTAAAGTAACTTTTGAATATCAAGAATCATGGAGGCAAACATGATACTTTAGATACTAACATTGGAATTCTTACTCTCGATTTAATATTACTTATTAAACTTCATGGAGTAAATAGAGTTTACTGAAAGTTTGCAATAGGACTTCTAAAATTGACATTCAAAACAATATGATACCAGTTCGCAAAGCAAATATCTAGAATTCTATAGTTCTATTATCTCAATTAAAACTAAGCATAAGTTAGTGAACAGACGCCAATGACTACAACAAATTATGCAAATTCACTTCGATTTAGTTTATGATAAATTGAGTTCGACTAATCCAAATTAGAAATGAACTCCCACTAAAAAACGACATCCATCATGTCTTTTTGGTGATTACATGAACCAAATCCACTACACCAAGTCCGATCATCACGTGAGTCGGTGTAGCTTCAAAGGCGAGCATCAATATGGGCATCATATCAACTATATGACTCATGCTTAACCTTTCGGTCCGTGTTCCGAGGCCATGTCTATACATGCTAGGCTCGCCAAGTAAGAACCTTAATACTCGCGTGTGTAAAACTATCTTACACCCGAAATATGATCGTGGATTCAAGTACACCTGATCATCATGTGATGTCTTGAAGCAGCGAAACATAAACGGTGTGTACTTAAGGGAGAACATATCTTTATCTTGATATCTAAATGAGGGATCATCTTATAATGCTACTAAAACACCAAACTAGCAATATAATATGCAAACATCATATGTGTAAAGTGGAATGATATGGTCCATGCATTTGATCACCATCATGTGCATCGTGGTATAATCTCTATCATTCCATTGTGTGTAAGGCCAAGGTCTATGGAACTTACACGTTAGGTGTGTTGTAAGAGTATCAACTACACATCAACTTACAATATTACCATATCATGACACTAGCCCAGCAACAATCTAAACTAGACGCTTCTAATTTATCCATTGCAAGTTTTACGTGGCTTAGGGCTTTCAAAGATAGAACCGGTCTTACCTACGAACATGGAACCACAACGATGATAACTAAGTTATTAGCAACTCGTTGTAAATCAGATATTGACTATAGTAGGAGAGACAGACACCCGCTAGCCACTTATGCAAAACTAGTTGCATGTCAGTCGTGGAGCCGGTCTCATGTGCGAGGACATGTAAAGTTGGTTTGGGCCGCTTCATCCCACTATGCCACCAATATCCAAAATACATTTAAGAAGCAATAACATGATCATCATTGATGACCCACAAGTATACGGGGTGCATCGCAGTATTTTCGAGGGAAGTGAAACCCAATCTATTGATTCGACACAAGGGGAGCCGAATATTTATAAGCCTTAACAACTGAGTTGTCAATTCAGCTGCACCTGGAAACAATCTTGCTCACATCAGTGTATCAGTAGCAACAGTTTTGTAGTAGGAATAGCAAAGTAGAAACAGTAGTAAAGTAAAGACAGCAGTAACAATAGCAGTAAACAGTGGGATTCCAGTGAGGTAGGCATAGGGATGGATGGACGATCGTTGCATGGACAAGAAAATTCACATAGCAATCAGAACATAGGGCAATTGCAGATAAATAAGATAAAGCATCCAAGTACTAGATAATCCTAGGCATGTGTTCCATATATAGTCATACGTGCTCGCAATGAGAACTTGCACAACATCTTTTGTCCTGCCAGCCTGTTTGCAGTGGGGCCTCAAGGGAACTACTGGCAATTAAGGTGCTCCTTTTAATAGAGCACCGGAGCAAAGCATTAACACTCTGTGAACACATGTGATCCTCACATCAAAGCCATTCCCTCTGGTTATCCCGATTTCTGTCACTTCGGGGCCTTTGGTTCCAGACGACAATGTGTGTATACAACTTGTAGATAAGACCAAAAACAATACTATCATAATGAATCAATAACATGTTCAGATCTGAAATCATGGCACTCGGGCCCTAGTGACAAGCATTAAGCACAATAAGTCGCAACAAAGTCATAAAGCACTAATAAAATATACTAGGCACCATGCCCTAACAATCTGATGCCATTACTGAACGATCTCATCCAATCCCTACCATCCCCATAGCCTACAGTGGGGGATTACTCACTCATAGATGGGGGAAACATGGATGGTCGATGGAGAAGCGATGGTAATGATGATGGCGATGATCTCCTCCAATTCCCCGTCCCGGCAGGGTGCCAGAACGGAGTTTATGGTGCTGTTTCGTGGAATCTGGTGGTGGCGGTGGAGCGGAACTCCTTCTAGAAAAACGTCAAACCCCCCGAAGTTTTTAGTTCAGAAGGCTCCTTATAGGCGAAGAGAGAGGCCGAGGGGGTGCCTGGGGGGGCCCACACCTACCCCTGGCGTGGCCTGGCCTGGCCCGCGCCACCAGGTGGTGTGGCCACCCCCTGGCTCTTCTCCGTCTCGTATTCTGGCTCCTGGAGTCTTCGGGTGAAATAGGATTTTTGGCATATTTTTCGGCATTTTTCCTGATAGTTGATTTTCTGCACAAAAAGTAGACTCCAAGGCAATTCTGCTGAAAACAGCGTCAGTCCGTGTTAGTTGTATCCAAATCACACAAGTTTAGAGGAGAAACAATAACAAAAGTGTTCGGGAAAGTAGATACATTTTGGACGTATCAACTCCCCCCAAGCTTAGCTTATTGCTTGTCCTTAAGCAATTCAGTTGAAAACTGAGTGCGATAAAAGAACTTTCACGAACACATTTGCTTCATATGATGTAAATATTCTCAGCAATGTGATCAACTACTTAGACAATTCATAATAAAGATTATGAAACTGAGTCTACTTAATAGTCATTGCAAGCTATGAAGAGATTCCAACTCAAAAATAATAAGTAGCATGAAGTATAAACGTAAGAAACATTACAATGCTCATAAAAAGGTATGATAGAGTGGTATCTCACTTGCCTTTGATTATGAATGTCAAGGCACCTCTGAAGTTCAAGTGATGACTAGAAGTGAAGATATCAAGGATACAAGCATCAAAGTCATAACACAAATAATCAAGTAACGGGACAAACACAAAGAATGACAACTACGCTCTCAAGAAGGTGCTCAAAGAATATGTGGAGACTCAACAAGTAAAAGAAAAGGTTTTGAATAATTTTGAAAGGCTTCCAAATGCTGAAAGTATGATACTCATTAGCTTTGAGCTCTCATTGCCCCTATCATAAGCATCTTTAATGTGGTTAAGGTAAAAGTGAGGTCCAATCTGAGTTATATGCTTGACAGACTATAAACTGAAAATCCCAAGTCCCTTGAGTACGACGGCCGCTCCTCATGCTACTCAACTTTAGTTACTGGTAAGTTCTTGTCATCGTAAGTATGTGTGTATCATAGAGAACCGCCAATGGGGTACCCCTTGCCCGATGATACAGAAGAATCCCCATATCAAAATGACAAGGCAAGTAGACAATGAGTATCTCAGCAATCTTCTTATTTACCATGGGAAAATGGTGCTTTTTTCTCTCTTTCCTCTTTTCATAAATCTCTTTTTTTTCTTTTTCTCAATAGTTATCTCTCTCTTTTTTTATAAGAAGAATGCTTCATAGATATCATTATGGGTATGCTGCAGGTTTCCACCATGTCAACATGGATTAGACCAGTGGCCCGGGCGTTTCTCTAACACACATACATAACTCCATGGACTTACAAGCTCCCCTTTTATTTCACACTGACGACATCCGCAAACAAAAGAGCAAGGTATCAACTATGTATATATTTACAAGTGTTGAAAGCGTTCCCCGTGACATCATGGTTCTGCTAATCCCCAGCCTATAATTTGCAAGCATATAACTTTCATGGAGAATCACAATGGTTCAGGTTTATTAAGTGCAGGAAAGAAAGTGTGCCATCAAGTTCGTGAGAGCTTTACTAACTAACTTTCTCATAACAAGCAAACATTTTATTCGGAAGAAAACAAGGCATATTGAATATGCATGGAAGTAGCAAATGATGCTAATAGGTAGGTAAGGTGGACACTTTGGCAATATTTGGTTTAAGGGAGTTGGAAACATGAGTAAAACACTCAGTGGAAGTGAAGGCTAGCAATAGTAAGGGAGTGACAAACGAGAGAGCGATAGCTGTCATTATCATGCTTGCAACAAAACAGGACAACTCATGCCATGAAAGTGATTCAAGATCCTCAAGGCAAAATAATTCATCGAGGCTTAACTGATTATTACAGTCATGTGCATGCGTGAGCATGTGCCAATTCAATCAAATGAAACATTCAGAGGAGGATACCACGGTGTCATACCAATTTATGAATAGAGCAATGCAAGCAAACATTCATAAGACATGCTACAAACTATTAGCGAGCTGGAGCTAATCATCAGAAAGAAAGAACTACTAAGCATCCATAGATAACATACACCCTACACGAACATACTAAGCATGCCCACAGTGATGAGTATATCTACAAAAATGAAAACAGGTAGAGTTCGTTACCAGCCTCTTACCACACCTCAAGTTGTCATTAATCCTCATTATTGCTCTTCACTTGTGTGGCTCGAATAATAATATGAAACCAATATTCCACTGAGGACTGTTGAACCCCGTAGCCAACTTACAAAAACCAAAGAAGAACGACAAATTTTTTGTTGTTTTTGATTTTTAAAACAAGAACCAAAAAGGAAAAACAAACAAAGCAAAATATTTTTGGGTTTTTTGAATAGTTCAAACAAAGCAAAAAGGGAAAAGCAAACCAAGGCAAAAAAAAAGAAGCAAACAAAAGAAATATTTTTGGTCTTTTTGTGTTTTAGAAAGCAAAAGCAAAGAAGAACGAAAACATGAATATACAAAGTACCGACGCAACATGATATCGAGATGAGTGTGGTGTCGGCGTACCTCCCCCCAAGCTTAGGCTTTTGGCCTAAGTGGGTATCAATCCCAACCCGGCCAGGATGATGTGTCATCGTAGTATGACGAGGAGGTCCCCTCGTCCTGGTGCGCGCTCGAGTACGTCCCTCCGTAATGTGCGGAGTAATCATAGGAGGGTACATCCTCCTGGTGCTGCTCGTGGAAACCCAGCAAGCAAAGCTGCTCGTCCACCTCCTCCTTGGAGCACAACCATGATCTCGTGTGAACACTAAACAAAGAAGGCTGTGGCAAAAGGATCTCCCTTTCATCCCCGTCAGTTAAAAGCATCCTATATACTAGGCTGTCCAAATCAGAAGTAGCAGTGACAAAGTGATGAGTTTTCATAGCAACAAGGTCAAGCCTCTATGGTGCCAATCTAGTATCATTGGGATCCACTAAAAGACCTAATGCATTGACTACACGCGAGGCAATGATGCCCCCATAGATAGGCCCCCTAGAAGCTAGGCGGCGAGCAATAAGCGAGCCAAGATTGTACCGAGTATCATTGTTAAGCGCAGCAGCACGGAATGCTAAATATAGTTGGAGATATTACTTGTGTTCTCCCTACCCAATACACTAGTAGCAAGATAATATGCGAAGTATCTAAGAGCGAGGAGTTGGATATTTCTTATCTTTCCGCGTTGCACCACGCGGTCATCATCATTGGTCACCCCTCGGTAAAGCTCCAACAAATCAGCAAGTCGCCCTTGAATTTTCTTCATGGTCCCTGTCATGCGTACACCTACAATACTGCAAAATGTCTCCAAAGGCATAGTGAAGGGCAGATTATAGATTTTAAAAGAGACAGTCGACTGATAGGATGTGTTAGTAAACATGAAGCTCTCAACAAAAGTTTTGGTGAGCATAGCGTATTGCGCACTCTCATCTTGCATATATGAGGTCAAACCAACCCTCTCAATCAGTAGCAAGAAATCATCAAAAATACCTACAACTTGTAAGAAAGTGAAACAAGGAAAAGAGGATGGGTGAGCATCCCCATCATCCCTTTCACTACCAATACGAGTTGCAATGAGATCTTCGTTGTATGATGGCCTAAACTGAGAGGCTGGTCTTGAGTGCCTCGACCTCCTAGGTGCATCACTCTCAAATATCTCTCCAAAAGTATGGTTGTTCATGCTTGGTATTCTGAAATTTAAACTCCTATTAAATAAGTGATTGCAAAGTAAATATAATGAAGGATTCTACTCAAATGGACTTGTAAGAGGCTTAAACATGCATCAAAACTATATCTCTAAGCATCAAACAAGCTTACAAACTCTCATAACTAGTCACCTACAGCAGCAAAATACTCAAGATATAATCCACTAAACAAAAATCTACTTGGACAAGGGGAGGAGTCACATACCAGGGAACAATTGCTCCAAATTTCAGCAAGAAAGATGGGCTGAGCAAGGAGATCGAAAAAATCGAGAGCGAGCATAGCAAGAACGCGATTTTGAGCAATGAACTGGAGCTTACTCGGGAGAGAGAAGAAAGTGGCAGGTGAGAGAGTTAGTGGGGGGCTAGGGGTGGCCCACACCAGGGCATGGCGCCACCGAGCGCTGGTCGCGCCACCAGGTGTTGTGCCTGCCTAGTGGGTCCCCCTAGTACCTCCTAGGTACTCCTCTGCCCCTTTTTCACGCAAAAATTTAATATGAATTTTCTGGAATTTTTCGAGACACTTTATTTTTGGGCATTTTCAGGCATAGAAGAATGATTTTCTGACAGACAGATATATATTTTTTTTCTTTTTGGAAACATGATGCAAGGACAAAACAAAGCTAGTGATGAGGGTTTAACTCATCAATGCCCATTGTTATGGACTTAGGTTCGAGGAATTGGGAAGCGCTGGAAGTCTCGATTGGCTAGCAAACAAGCACACAGGGACGCAAGGTTTACCCAGGTTCAGGCCTCGTAGAGGACCCTACTCCTGCTTGTCTGCTCTTGATTGATGATGATCCGAAGGATTACAATGTCGCCGATGGCGGTGTCGCGCAGATTGGATCTGGCGTATGAGAGATCGTATATCTATCTATTGTCTATTGTGGGAGTCGCGATGGAGAGATTATGTTGTAGCGTGTCTTAGGTTGTCCCTGTCCTCCTCGTTGGACCCTCCTAGCCTTTATATATGGGGAGGCTAGGTCTCAGGTACCAATACGAGTTGGTTACAAGTTGTATTCAAACTCTAGTCTTGAGGTTTCCTTGTCTTGTGCGTTTGGGAGTCCGTGTCCATATGGGCTTCATACTAGTCGAACTGTCATAGGCGTCATGGACCTTGGCAATTCGTCGAGTGGGCCTTTCGTCGAGCCGCACCAGGTAGGTTGTAGTCGAGTGCCTATTGGGCATACCCATGTCAGTAGCCCCCGAGTGTCCATGCGAATCGTAGATTTGGATGGAGACTCAAAAGTCTTGATCTTTGCATTAGGATGTCGGAGTCGACAATTGTGTCGAGTGCGAAGCACTTCACCCGGAAGTTCATCGGGTCAGTCAAATTTATAGTAGTTCATAGGGATGATGGTAAACGTGCCTGGTGCGCTCGACGGATCGAGACCAGTTAATTGCTCTAGGGCAAAAACAACGCTACCTACTCAAACTCGAGTCCCCGGACTCGAATTCGGAAATTGCTGGCGTAATTCGACTCACGCCACGGAGGTCTTACAGGAGTCAAATTCCAGTGTATGGGTGTGAGCACTCGACGCGTCCGTCAAGGCATATTCATCGTACCTGCAGGCACGGATATATCTCTGGTAGTGCGTAGTAGATGCGTTGCCAGGCCTTATTCAGGTCTTATCTTCATGCTGTAAGCGCGCATCTGAATTTTTGTCATCGCTGAGATGATTCGGGTGACCCAGGAGACGTAATCTCTTTGTAGGGAAAATATGAGGCGGAGTCGCCATAGCATTCGCGTGTGGATGTTATCGACACACAGTACGATGTACGAGGAAGAAAATAATCATAGGGTGCGCGGCCAGCATTCCCTATGGGAGTAGCCCCCGAATCCTTAGTCGAATCATGGATTCGAGTGAGGACTCAGAGCATGTCACTCGAGAATCTTGTATATGCGCCACCAGTGCTCCAGTTTGGAGTAGCCCCCGAGTGTCTGGCGGAGTCGTAGACTCGGGCAGGGACTCGAGTCTTGTATCTTGTAAACGCAGTCGAAAATCACGCGAGGAGAAAACAGGCATTTAACCGGGTGAGTCGATGGTGCGGATGCAGTCGACACAGTCGCTTCTGTTGGGCGTGCAGCCAGTGTCGCGTCTTTGTAGAACCAAATGGTGCAACCATCCGAGGAGGGACTCGACTCGGGTCTTGAATGTATGCGTACTCATTTATTTTTTCGACTCCTGTTGAAGGATCCGATAGAATAGCTCGACGCAGTCGACATCCTTGTAAGCTGCATAAAACATTAATAATTGTGAAGTATTTGTATCTTGTAAAGAATATTTGCATGTTGGTTTGTAAAGTAAAATTTTGGTGCCAATCGAGTCGACACTTTTGCACGATATGCTAGGCCTTTTCGTTAGCCTGATTACCCTTAGTCTTAGTACCTTGCCGAGGCACTCGGAGTTCAAGGATTCGACGGTCAGGCAGAATCAGCTACTCGGGCTGTCGCGTATGAGGTCCTCGAGTGCGTGGAGTCGACGGCACATTAGGTTACTCGAAGAGGGCGCAACCCCCGAGTGTATCGAGTGCGATTAAATTAAGAAAGAAATCAACATTAAATAGAGAACTTAGCTTTGTTGGCTGTCGATGTGGTGGACGGACTCGACACCAGTGCGCGACTCGCCACCAACCGAAGATTGTACTGGGTAGCCGCAGTCGAAGACTTTAGTGAGTTGCTGACCGATGGTGATGACGGGTCACGGTTGCGGGAGCCGATGCAACCTGCGGGTTGCGAGTCGAGGATTGTAGTGGCTTGCGGTCGTGGGAGCCGAGGGAGCCCCCGAGTCACCTGAGCTGAAGATTGCAGCGGGTCGCGTGAAGGAGTCAAAGACACAGCAGGTCGGCAGAGTCGAAGACCGCAGCGCGTCGCTGCAGCCGAAGACCGCAGCAAGTTGCATGCTGGAGTCGAAAACTCAATAAGTCGGCGGAGTCAAAGACCGCAGCGCGTCACCGCAGCCGAAGACCGCAGCAAGTTGTGTGATGGAGTCGAAAACTCAATAGGTCAGTGGAGTCGAAGGAGCCCCCGAGTCGGTGGAGCCGAAGATCGCAGCGGGTCTCCCGAGTCGAAGACCACACGGGTCACCAAAGTGGAGGGAGCCCCCGGCTCGATGGAGTCGAAGATCGTAGCGAATCACTAGAGTCGAAGACTAGAGTTGACGTGGCAGCGAGTCACGCGGCGGACGTAGTCGACGTGGCGGATCGGAGTCACGTGGTGATGAGGAATTGCCGTATATGAAGACTGTAACGGGCCACAGCAGTCGAAGACCGTATCGGGTCATCTCACCCGAAGACCGCAGCTGAAGACCGCAGTGAGTCGCGTGATGGAGTCGAAGACTCAGTAGATGGACGGAGTCGGAGACCGTAGTGAGTCACCGTAGCCAAAGGCGGTAACGGGCCTCGCGGCAGAGTCGACGGAGCCCCCGAGTGTAGATTCGATATTGTCGATGTAGTCGAGGCGGAGTTCAAGAGCCGATGCGGTGGACCGAAGTCGACGCGGAAGTGGGTCGCCGATGTTGATGGCGGTAGCGAGTTGCCCCAACAGAAGATTGTAGTGGGTAGTCGCAATCGAAGATTGCAGCGGGTCGCTAGCCGATGGAGGTGACGGGTCGCAGTCGCGGGAGCCGGTGCAACATGCGGCTCACCCGAGCCGAAGACCATGGTGTGTCACCGTAGTAGAAGACCGCAGTGAGTCGATGGAGTCGAAGACCGCAGCGGACCACCGGTCCCGATGGAGCCCCCGAGTCGCTGGAACCAAAGATCATAGCGGATTGTCGATGGAGTCAAAGACAGAAGCAGGTTGCGTGATGGAGTCGAAGACTCAATAGGTCGGCGGAGTCGAGGACCATAGCGAGTCGCTGGATCACCAATGCTGAGGGAGCCCCCCCCCCCCCCCCCCGGGCCGCTGGAGTCGAGGACCGAAGCGGATCGTACGGCGGAGTCGAAGGAGCCCCCGAGTCGCTAGGTCCAAAGATCACAATGGGTCAGTGGATCCGAAGACCGCATTGGGTCGCTGGAGCTGGGGGAGCCCCCGAGTGTAGCATCGAGGTGGTTGATGTAGTCGAGGAAACGTTCGAGAGCCGATGTGGAGAACGGGAGTCGACGCGGTGGCGGGTCGCCGAAGGCGATGGTGGCAACGGTTTGCCGCAACCGAAGATCGTAGCGGGCCACGGCAGTCGAAGACCACAACATGTTGGCGGAGTCGAAGACCGTAGAGGGTTACCCGACGTAGTCAGCGCAGCCCCGAGGTGTAGAGTTAGCACGGTCATGTAGTAGAGGTCAATGGACCGGAGTCGTCGCAGTAGCGAGTCGCATGGTCGCGATATGACAGCGGGTCACGCGGCGGATGTAGTCGGCATGGCGGACCGGAGTCACGTGGTGATGAAGAATTACCGCACCCGAAGATCGTAACGGGTTGTTGGGGCCAACATGGCAGTAGCTTGGTCATTGGAGACGATGGTGACAATGGGTCGTCCCGGCCGAAAAGAGCCGACACGGTGGCGAGTCGTTGCGGCGGGTAGGTAGTCGCTAAGCTGACGGAGTCGAGCCATGGTCTAAATCGTGTGACGGACAGAGTCCGACCACAGTCGGAGTAGGGTATAACCCGATTGTCCTTGTATTTTTCTAATCTGATGCATGTATGGCCTCGTTGAACTATGTCTGCGTCTTTGATCCAAATAACACCACGTGAAGTAGTTTTGTAAGTCACGCTAGCACCCGCTGAGTCCATGGCCTCTATATATATATGCATCAAGTTGATTTTTCTTCTTGAAAATCGAACCGCCTGCCTTGATTAATACATGGGTCTTTTAATTGAATAAACGATTTATGAATCTGGCCACAGAGCTGATCGTACGTAGTATAGCCAGCTAGACCCTTGTCAAGTTTGATGAGGAAGACGCGACTAATGACTCGCGTGACGAATCAGCTGCCATCAAGTCGCCGCGCTCTCTGCTAACTACAAGCTTGGCTGCTTCCGGATCGATTTGCGTTGCAACCATGTTCGTAGGAAAAGTCTTCTCCTCGTAACTTGATCTGGTGGCAGCAATTTTAAGCTTGCACGTCCATGTGATTCCCCTTTTTTTTCCTTCCTGGAACAGGAGAAATAGGAGCACGGATATATCTGGGTTGCTTTTTGACATCGTCTTGACCTAGTCCTTTTGCTTTGAAGTCTACGTCCATCGCGTACGGCCTTCGCCTCGGTTTCAGTCGCCCCGCCGAATATCTTGAAACTCTCAATCTTGTAGATCGGATCAGCTGTGCTTGAGGATGGCAACGATGTAGATGTCGTGAGCACGTGGCATAAATTTCTTCTTGTTTTGTGTGAGACTGAAGTAGACGTTGATCTCCTGAGATCGGCGAGTCGTAGATCACCATGGTTGATGGAACCGTCGAGATCGCAGCATCAACGCTCCCAGTTCCCACAGACGGCGCCAATTGACGAGGGTTTAACTCATCAATGCCCATTGTTATGGACTTAGGTTCGAGGAATTGGGAAGCACTAGAAGTCTCGATCGACTAGCAAACAAGCACACAGGGACGCAAGGTTTACCCAGGTTCAGGCCTTGTAGAGGACCCTACTCCTGCTTGTCTGCTCTTGATTGATGATGATCCGAAGGATTACAATGTCGCCGATGGCGGTGTCGCGCAGATTGGATCTGGCGTATGAGAGATCGTATATCTATCTATTGTCTATTGTGGGAGTCGCGATGGAGAGATTATGTCGTAGCGTGTCTTAGGTTGTCCCTGTCCTCCTCGTTGGACCCTCCTAGCCTTTATATATGGGGAGGCTAGGTCTCAGGTACCAATACGAGTTGGTTACAAGTTGTATTCAAACTCTAGTCTTGAGGTTTCCTTGTCTTGTGCGTTTGGGAGTCCGTGTCCATATGGGCTTCATACCAGTCGAACAGTCATAGGCGTCATGGACCTTCGCAATTCGTCGAGTGGGCCTTTCGTCGAGCCACACCAGGTAGGTTGTAGTCGAGTGCCTATTGGGCATACCCATGTCAGCTAGAACTACAGAATTTCTAGAACACTCTAACATGCAAGAAACTACCAACAAAAAGAAAACTAAACGAAAAAAAATGCCTAGGATAGAAGTAAACGGAGATAACCATAGTGAAAACATTGTTTTGTTCAATGAAATCCTTTTGTTAACAAGGTTGATCAGGTCTTGCTACCAAAATGTCAACACCCGGATTTTTAATCCCAGATGCCCGTTATGCCATACCTCGCAATCCTAGGATTACCATTTTGCGAGACATAACGGATTGGATATCACAGTACATCATCCATTACAAACCATACTTAAGGTCTTACACAAATAAGGATCTCATGATCCAGTCTCAATACAACAGGCAGCGGAAATAAAAGATAAGCGTAGCGGTGGGGTCCATCTTCAGGGGCACAGGCAATGCTGACGAAGGCAGATAGTCCTAGTTATCATAGCCGTCCTGTTGGCCATCATCTTGATAGTCTCCTTCATAGTCTGGCCATGATAATAGCCAGGGACAAAAGCCATGAGTACTCTTTAAGTACTCGCAAACTACCACTAACAAGTATAAACTTCTAAGTTAAAGTGCTAACTCTAAGTTTAACTATAAAGTTAAGTTTCAAACCTAAGCTGAGCTCTACAGCAAATAAAGATAAAGTAAAACTCTAGAATCACTTAAGTTGGGAAAAACTATTGTCATAAACACAACCCTGTTGTGGTCAAGTCAAGATTCGTGATTCATTTCAAAGTATTTAGAAAACATCTGACAACGAAACAGTATGGCCATTCCAACTGTCCATAACCGCGGACGCGGCTATCCGAATAGTTTGACACTCTGCAGAGGTGGTACACTTTAACCACAAGATTCGATACATCTAGCAGGGATAACCCTGAATCATCATACTTAGTATGCAGATAATCAAACATAACCTTCCCTTTACACACCCTAGTATAAGCACCTCTCCTATGAGCATGGCCTCCCAACCATGACCATCAGTCATCTTGGGCACTGCTTAGGTGGACAACATGAGAGGTAGCCTCAGCTCAGACCTCTCCCATGAGGGAACTAATACTAATGCATATAAATTTCTAGCTAAGCCTTACCCAATTCAGGTAATGTGGTTGTACGGTAAATTTGGAATGGTATCGCATCCGAATCCAGCCATCAGTTTTATAAAAGGGTTAAGGCTCATGCCCCAACCTTTTCATCATCATCAATCATTTGTGTTTCTCAACACATGTCAAAACATCTCAATAGAATGACTCATCATTCCAAGGTTTTCATAATTCATTTTCACCAAGTGTTCCCATCTACAGTGACTCAAGTTTTTGGGTCTACTCTAGAATACTAAGTTAAGAGTGTTCACTAAGGTGGTAAAGATGGGTTCAATCTCATGCCATAGAATGACATTTAAAGGTTTCTAGATAGGTCAAGTTTTATACTTTTTATGCTACCTTCTAAACAAGTAAAGAACTTTGTATAAATTAAGAGGGTAAAACTTGTAACTGAGACTTGGGGTACTAATAGGTAAAGGGGGTGTGATCAAAGCATGCTTAAGGCATCTTTGCTAAACCATCTAGTTTGATTTTAGTTTGCTAAGCACTAAACTTGCAAGTGCTAGCTTGATAATAGTAGCTTGCCTTGGTTGGTGCAGTGGTTGAAGTTTTCTTCTTCTTCTTGGTAGAACTCCTCCTCCTCGAAAGCTTGGTCGGTACTATCGTCTATAAATACATAGGGAGTGCACAATCACCAAACAATACTTAACTAAACTAAGTAGCATTCTAAGGAACACCGTGGATGATCTTTTATCATCCCAAGCATCACAAGTTTAATTCCATAGTTTCATTCTTTTTATTTTAGAAAAGTAATTTCTACTCATTGAAAAATTAACTAAAATTTCATATTCACCACCAAAATATGGGATCATGTGGACACATGTCCTCACCACATATTCTAACATGTGGGAATGAGATTTAAAGGTTGGATCAACATTACTTTGGTTTAAGTTCATTATTTAATGATTTAAAGTGACTAGAAATGCCTATATAGCATTATTTTGGTACTAGTCCAAAGTCACTACATGTAAACCTTAATATTATTACATATTTAGGTAGATATCATGAAATGTGATTTTTAAGAGTTGGAATCAACTCAAAAGCTAATTTGGTTGATTTTATAAAAATGTTGCAAGTTGCAAATGCTTCTGTCTTCTTATTTTTACTAGGAGAGATCTATAACTCTAATTGAATTAAATCCAACGGGCTTGGATAGATCATCTTAATACCTTTCAGGCAAAAATAGTTTTATGCAATTTGGATTTGTAAACTCCCAGAATTAAATTTTAAAATAGTGGACAGAAACTAAATTTAACTAAAAAGAAAATTCCAGATTTGAATGTGTGGGCTAGCACGGGAAACGACGTGGGCCGGCCCAGTGGCGCTCCGCGGCGTGGGGCTCAGCTGACAGGGGGGACCCGCTTGTCTGCGGCACTTAACACGCGAAACGGTACGCGCGCTGTGGGTCGTAGGATTAGAAGGCAGATCTACGGCTGAGGGTCATCGTCGACGACGAACAGGTCGCCGGCGAGCTCGAACCCTAGCGGCTCGGTGGGGGTCTTCTGGGGACGTACCAAGGCTCCAACGGGGTCGGCGAGGTGGGCAAACGCACTGGAAGACGACGGCGAGGCGACGCGCGGTTGTGGCGGAGCTTGGGGTGGTCGCAATCAGCGGCGCCCTTCTCCTCCTGTCGCGGCTGCTCCGGCTCCAATTCCGGCGAGGCAGAGCTCGCCTTGCTCCAGCGAGAGGTGGGTGAGGTTTAGAGAGGTGAGGGGAGTGGAATGGTGTGGAGAGAAGAGGCTGGGGAGGGCTCCTTTTATAGGCCCGATGATGAGACCGAGCGGGATGGGCAGGCAACGGTGGCGACATGGCTACGGCGGGATAGAGGCATGGCTGCGGGTGGCGATCGACGTGTGGTTCCCTGGTGGTGCTCTAGGCATTGAATGCAGCCGTAGGGGCGGTGGCACGCGGTCTAGGCAAGGTGGCGCTCTGCGTGGCAGAGGCGGCGGTGTCCACGGCGAGCGGTGGCTGTGAGGCGTTGGGCGGCTAGCGGGGGTGTCTAGGGTGTTCTCCAGGTCGAGGCGGAGCGGCGGGCGCGGGCTGCGGCCAAGAGATGGTCTGGGCGAGCGGGGACCGAGCGCGCTCTGCGGGCGGCACTGGCATGGTGCGGTGGCACTGGGCGCGGTTTGTCCTCGGTTGCAAGGGGTTTGAAAGTGGAGCTCAAAAATATGGGTTTTGAATTAGGGGTGATCTATGCATATGCATTAGATTCAATTTTCGAATGCAATTTAAAATAAGTAACAGGATGTTTTTAGCAGATCCAAAGGTGGGCCTTGGTACCTCATTATGTGTACTAGCAAGGGGTACAAAGATCAAGAATTGTTTCTGTTAAGAAATGAGTGCTAGGAACACTCAAAGTAGGCATGAGAGTTAATTTTGCCAAAATGACCATTCCTTCTTTTTAATTCTTTTTTATTTGATTTTCTTTAGGAAAAGTTTGGGAATGATGTAGATGATGTTTAAATCACCTAAGAAACATTTTACAAGTAAAGGATCACACAATCATGGCAATTCAAACAACTCCTGTTTTAAATGCACACATATATGAATGCTTTCATTTTAAATTTGGAAAAGTTTTTGTTAACCCCATTTTTGGTTGATTTGACCTTGATAAGCTTGGATTGAAGTTTGGGGATGTTACAAACCTTCCCCCCTTAAACAAAATCTCGTCCCGAGATTTACAAAGAAAACTAGGAACTAAAGAGATCTGGGAACTCTGTCCTAATGAAATCTTCTCGCTCCCAAGTAGCTTCCTCCTCAGTATGGTTGCTCCACTGAATCTTGAGAAACTTGATACTCCTGGTCCTGGTGGTTCTGTAGGCTTCTTCTAAGATACGGATGGGTACTTCTCGATAGGTCAGGTCATTGTTGATTTCCACAGCTCGGTGATCGATGTTCTTGAAAACTTCAGTCTTCTCGGGCACTTCTAGACATTCGTGAAGTAACAAGATATGGAACACATTGTGGATGGCTGACATCTCTTCAGGCAGTTCCAGCTGATATGATACTTCTCCTCGACGGTTCAGAATCTTGAAAGGTCCGATATATTTGGGGGCTAACTTTCCCTTTAGACTAAAGCGTTGAGTTCCTTTCAAGGGTGAAACCTTGAGATATACAAAATCTCCGACATTGAAAGTCAGGTCTCTCCCTCTCTTGTCAGCATAACTCTTTTGTCTGGACTGGGCGGTCTTGAGGTGCTCACGGACTTTGTGAAGTTTCTCTTCTGCTTCGCGGAGAATGTCGGGTCCGAAAATCTGACTCTCTCCTACTTGCGACCAATTCAAAGGGGTACGACATTTTCTTCCGTATAGGAATTCAAATGGTGCCATCTGCAAACTAGCTTGATAACTGTTGTTATATGAGAATTCTGCGAAAGGCAGGCAGTCTTCCCATTTTGATCCGTATTCTAACACACAATCTCTAAGCATATCCTCTAGGATCTGGTTGACTCTCTCAGTCTGTCCATCTGTTTGTGGGTGATATGCTGTGTTAAAGTTCAACTTGGTTCCTAATCCTTCTTGAACTTTCTGCCAAAATCTTGAGGTCAACTGGGTTCCTCAATCTGATACTATGGTCTTGGGGGTTCCATGTAGACTAACAATCCTAGCAATGTATAGCTCTGCTAGCTTGGAATCCTTTGCTAACTAATTCAGTCCTGAACTGTTCCAATTCTTCATACAAACCTGGTTGCTTCTCCTTGATCATGGTGTTAAGCCTACACGGCAATCTGCTAAGAGCATCCGCTACCAAATTGGCTTTGCTGGGGTGATAGTGAATGTCAAGGTCATAATCCTTGATTAACTCTATCCATCTTATTTGCCTCATATTCAGCTCCTTCTGAGTGAAGATATACTTCAAGTTTTTATGATCTGAGTAAATCTCACAGCGATTACCCATCAAATAATGACGCCATGTCTTCAATGCTAGAACTACAGCTGCTAGCTCAAGATCATGGGTCGGATAGTTCTGCTCATGCTGCTTCAGTTGTCGAGACAGATACGCGATGACTTTTCCTTCTTGCATCAATACACACCCTAGACCAATCTTGGATGCGTCAGAATATACATCAAACGGCTTCTTGATGTCTGGCATGACCGAAATTGGGGCTGATATCAACCTCTTCTTTAGCTCCTGAAAACTGGCTTCACACTTGTCTGTCCATTCAAACTTCTTGTCCTTCTTCCACAATTGGGTCATTGGTCGGGCTATGCTCGAGAATCCTTCTACGAACTTGCGGTAATATCCCGCTAATCCGAGAAATGCATGGACTTGGGTTTGAGTGGTTGGGGCTTCCCATTCTTCGACATCTTTGATCTTGGCGGGGTCAACAGAGACTCCTCTGGCAGACACAATATGTCCTAGGAATCCTACTTCCTTCAGCCAAAACTCACACTTGCTGAACTTGGCATATAACTGATGCTCTCTCAGGGTTTCTAGGATAACTCTCAGATGTTGCTCATGTTCTTCTTCTGACTTGGAGTAGATAAGGATGTCGTTGATAAACACAACTACAAACTTATCTAGGAAATTCATAAAGATCTTATTCATGAGATTCATGAAATAAGCAGGGGCATTGGTTAATCCAAAAGACATAACCATATACTCGTATAAACCATAGCGGGTAGTAAAGGCAGTCTTTGGAATATCCATTGCACGAATCTTAAGTTGGTGATAACCAGTCCTAAGATCAATCTTTGAGAATACCTAGGCTCCAGTCAACTGATCAAATAAATCCTCTATCTTTGGCAAGGGGTACTTGTTCTTGATGGTGACATCGTTCAACTTTCTATAATCTGTACACAGACGGTTGCCTCCATCTTTCTTGTCGACGAATAACACTGGTGATCTCCATGGCGATGCACTTGGTTGAATCAAACCTTTGGCTAGCATAGCATCCAACTGCTTCTTCAGTTCCACTAACTCTGAGGGGTTCATGCTATAGGACCTCTGGGCTATAGGTCCGGTTCCGGGGATTAGTTCGATAATGAACTCAATATCCCTATCCGGGGGCATACCCAACAATTCATATGGGAATACATCGGGGTATTCACAGACTACTCTGACTTGGTCTATGGTGGGCAAGGCTACACTCTGGATGCACTTGAATTGTCGGGGTAAGGTTTCAGAGATATGTTCTACTGTGACTCCAGAACTACTGGTCATGGTGATGGCTTTCTTAGCACAGTCTATCAATCCTTTATGCCTTGACATCCAGTCCATACCTAGTACTACTTCCAAACCTTTGGTTCCAAGTACAATTAGGTTGGCATAAAAATCTATCCCATGTATTCCGATAGGTACCGCTTTGCAAATTTTTCTAGCTTTGGTTGTTGAACCGAGGATTTGAACTATCATGACATGCTTCAAGTTGGTTGGACGAATCTTACTAGTGCATGCAAATTCTTCGGTGACAAATGAATGCGATGCTCCCAAATCAAACAATACTCTTGCTAAAACTGAGTTGACAGAAAACATACCCAACACTACATCTGGCGCTTCCTGGGCTTCTTCTGCATTCATGTGGAAGAGACGACCGTTGCGGTTGTGAGGGTTCCCTGGGGCAAATCTCCTTCCTGGTTGAACACGACGCTGCTGCTGAGCTGGGGCATTCACATTGGCATTGGCTGCAGTCTTCTTGGGACACTCATTGGAGTAGTGACCTTTCACTCCACACTCGAAACAAGTGATCTGGGACTTGTCCTTGACTGCAACAGGTACGGCATTGCTGCCAGTTCTGGGTGCAGTGTTGTTGTTGTTTTGGTTCTTGGGAGGTGCACGGCTGAAATTGTTGGCATTACGGAGTTGTGATTGTTTCCTCTGGACTTCACATTGCCTCCGCTACGGTTGGGGTAGCTTGGGCGAGAATTTGGGGGTCGGTTGTTCCTTGGTGCATATCCTGGTGAAGGGTTGGGACGGTACTTCTGGTGACTGTTGGATCCAGACTGCCGCATCATACGACGCTTGCGGTTGTCGTTTGCCTGGTTAATCTTCCCTTCCATCTGGATGGCAGAGTCGACTAGCTCTTCGAGATCCTGGAAGCGGATGTTGACGAGGACAGTCTGCATCTCATCATGCAGTCCGTTCAAGAATCTCTCCTTCTTCTTGGTCTCCGTGTTGATCTCATCAGGTGCATATCTGGCAAGTGACAGGAATCTGTCACGGTACTCTACCACAGTCATTCTTCCTTGCTTCAATTCGTGGAACTCATCTCGCATTCTGTTGACTAGACCCTGCGGCACATGGGTGCGGCTGAACTTGACTTTGAATGCTTCCCATGTCATCACTTGACCATGGTTCATATTGCGGATGCTATTCCACCAAGCTCTTGCATCTCCTACCAGATAGTGGGTTGCGAAGAGAACTTTCTCATTTTCATCAACTCTGGCAACTTCTAAGTTGTTCTCCATGGTCTATAACCAGTCATCAGCATCTAATGGGTTCTCAGATTGATTGAAGATTGGGGGATTAGTGTTCTGAAAGTTTTTGAGTTTGGATCCCTGGTGATCCTGATTTCCATGCCCTTGGTTGTTGAGAGCCATCTGGGTGATCTGTTGAAGTGTTGCTAAGTTGGCTTGGCGTTCTGCCCTGCTTGCTTCACGGTCTGCGATGAGATTCTGCAAGATCTGCAGCATTGGGTCTTGCGACGAGCTGTTCCCTCCTAGGTTTCCACGAGTCATCTGAAGATTGAGATATAGAGGTAAGAGGGAAATTCTAAGGTTCAGGGTTTTGGGTTTTCAAAGCTAAAACTTTGAGTTAGACTCGGGTTTTTCACTAACTTCATTTTCATTCATGCAAGCAAGCACACGATACAACACACACCACAACAATCAAAGGAAAAAACAGATGGTTTGAAGAACCATTCTGCAAACTAAGATACAGTGAGATCGATACATCTCATGCTACGACAGTGCTCTAGTGCATCTACTCATCGTTGATGAAGTCGGAGTCCTCATCATCAGTGTAGAAGTCTATGGCATCCTCCGCCAGAAAATCATCATCGTTGCTGAGGTAAGAGTCCATGTTTCCCTGGATGTCTTCACCCTCACCTTCTTCTTCCGTTGCTGCAAGCTGAGCTTCCTTCTCCTTGACGGTCTTCTTGAGGTCGGCCACCTTTTTGCGAAGACGGGTGATGGTGCTATCCTTCTTGGCATGCTGGCGGCAAAGATACTGATGGTCTTGGACAAGCAGTGCGAAAGTCTGGGCCTTCTGGTCGGCAATGGCACGGTTATGGTTGGCTAACTCTCTGGCATTGTCCAGTTCCTGCTATCTGTCGTGAAGCAAGAAGTCAAGGTTCTCCACTTGACGCCTCAACTCGGGGTGGCCCGGCATCTCCATTGGCATTCCCATGAAATCATGTCTTGCATAGTGGGCAAAATGGGTTCCTTGGGTCTTGTTGACGCTGAGGGCACATAGACGTGCGAGAGCTTCATGCATTGCCCTGGCTAATCCATCTAGCCAGTTGTTCTCTCTCACGGAGAACTGAATTCTCCCAGAAGTTGGTGCTTCAATGCTTCCTCTAAGATCTGCGGTGACTAGCCACTGTAGGTCTCCTCCTAGAGGTCCTGGAAGTTGAGCTCCAAGAAACTCCGGGTGCGGGCGTCCCAGTAACTCTGACAGTGAATCCAGATCCCTCTCGAAGATCAGCTGACCTCCGTTTCCCAACTGGTAAAACTTGCTGAACTGAGTCTCCATCTACAAGAATCAAGGACGAGGAAGTTAGTGAAGTGATCAAGTGTGTCAAATTTTAAGTAGTAGTGGAAGAATTTTGAGGAACATGAATTTTTCAGAAAGAATCCACAAGGGTAAGAGAGGAGATAGTTTTTCATAAATACTCACTTTGGTTTGGAAACTAAGTTTTTGTTTGACGTCCATTTTAACTAGGGTCTCCTGTGGTCAGGATGGCTCTCATACCAACTTGTCAACACCCAGATTTTTAATCCCAGATGCCTGTTATGCCATACCTCGCAATCCCAGGATTACCATTTTTCCGAGACATAACGGATTGGATATCACAGTACATCATCCATTACAAACAATACTTAAGGTCTTACACAAATAAGGATCTCATGATCCAGTCTCAATACAACAAGCAGCGGAAATAAAAGATAAGTGTAGCGGTGGGGTCCATCTTCAGGGGCACAGGCAATGCTGACGAAGGCAGATAGTCCTAGTTATCATAGCCTTCCTGTTGGCCATCATCTTGATAGTCTCCTTCATAGTCTGGCCATGATAATAGCCAGGGACAAAAGCCATGAGTACTCTTTAAGTACTCGCAGATTACCACTAACAAGTATAAACTTCTAAGTTAAAGTGCTAACTCTAAGTTTAACTATAAAGTTAAGTTTCAAACCTAAGCTGAGCTCTGAAGCAAAGAAAGATAAAGTAAAACTCTAGAATCACTTAAGTTGGGAAAAACTATTGTCATAAACACAACCCTGTTGTGGTCAAGTCAAGATTCGTCATTCATTTCAAAGTATTTAGAAAACATCTGACAACGAAACAGTATGGCCATTCCAACTGTCCATAACCGGGGACGCGGCTATTCGAATAGTTTGACACTCTACAGA
Source organism: Avena eriantha (assembly GCA_910589775.1). Taxonomy (NCBI): domain Eukaryota; kingdom Viridiplantae; phylum Streptophyta; class Magnoliopsida; order Poales; family Poaceae; genus Avena; species Avena eriantha. Next base: position 126,740,545 of record OU342743.1, on the reverse strand, counting down.
GGTGGTACACTTTCACCACAAGATTCGATACATTTGTCAGGGATAACCCTGAATCATCATACTTAGTATGCAGATAATCAAACATAACCTTCCCTTTACACACCCTAGTATAAGCACCTCTCCTATGAGCATGGCCTCCCAACCATGACCATCAGTCATCTTGGGCACTGCTTAGGTGGACAACATGAGAGGTAGCCTTAGCTCAGACCTCTCCCGTGAGGGAACTAATACTAATGCATATAAATTTCCAGCTAAGCCTTACCCCATTCAGGTAATGTGGTTGTACGGTAAATTTGGAATGGTATCGCATCCGAATCCAACCATCAGTTTTATAAAAGGGTTAAGGCTCATGCCCCAACCTTTTCATCATCATCAATCATTTGTGTTTCTCAACACATGTCAAAACATCTCAATAGAATGACTCATCATTCCAAGGTTTTCATAATTCATTTTCACCAAGTGTTCCCATCTACAGTGACTCAAGTTTTTGGGTCTACTCTAAAATACTAAGTTAAGAGTGTTCACTAAGGTGGTAAAGATGGGTTCAATCTCATGCCATAGAATGACATTTAAAGGTTTCTAAATAGGTCAACTTTTATACTTTTTATGCTACCTTCTAAACAAGTAAAGAACTTTGTATAAACTAAGAGGGTAAAACTTGTAACTGAGACTTGGGGTACTAATAGGTAAAGGGGGTGTGATCAAAGCATGCTTAAGGAATCTTTGCTAAACCATCTAGTTTGATTTTAATTTGCTAAGCACTAAACTTGCAAGTGTTAGCTTGCACTATTAATGGTGGCTTGCACTTAAAAGTGCTAGCTTGCTAATGGTAGCTTGCCTTGGTTGGTGCAGTGGTTGAAGTTTTCTTCTTCTTCTTGGTAGAACTCCTCCTCCTCGAAAGCTTGGTCGGTACTATCGTCTATAAATACATAGGGAGTGCACAGTCACCAAACAATACTTAACTAAACTAAGTAGCATTCTAAGGAACACCTTGGATGATCTTTTATCATCACAAGCATCACAAGTTTAATTCCATAGTTTCATTCTTTTTATTTTAGAAAAGTAATTTCTACTCATTGAAAAATTAACTAAAATTTCATATTCACCACCAAAATATGGGATCATGTGGACACATGTCCTCACCACATATTCTAACATGTGGGAATGAGATTTAAAGGTTAGATCAACATTACTTTGGTTTAAGTTCATTATTTAATGATTTAAAGTGACTAGAAATGCCTGTATAGCATTATTTTGGTACTAGTCCAAAGTGACTGCATGTAAACCTTAATATTATTACATATTTAGGTAGATATCATGAAATGTGATTTTTGGGAGTTGGAATCAACTCAAAAGCTAACTTGGTTGATTTTATAAAAATGTTCCAAGTTGCAAATGCTTCTGTCTTCTTATTTTTACTAGGAGAGATCTATAACTCTAATTGAATTAAATCCAACGGGCTTGGATAGATCATCTTAATACCTTTCAGGAAAAATTAGTTTCATGCAATTTGGATTTGTAAAACTCCTAGAATAAAATTTTAAAATAGTGGACAGAAACTAGATTTAACTAAAAAGAAAAATCAGATTTGAATGTGTGGGCTAGCACGGGAAACGACGTGGGCCGTCCCAGTGGCGCTCCGCGGCATGGGGCTCAGCTGACAGGGGGGCCCGCTTGTCAGCGGAACTTAACACGCGAAACAGTACGCGTGCTGTGGGCCGTAGGATTAGAAGGCAGATCTATGGCTGAGGGTCGTCGTCGACGACGAACAGGTCGCCGGCGAGCTCAAACCCTAGCGGCTCGATGGGGGTCTGCTGGGGACGTATCAGGGCTCCAGCGGGGTCGGCGAGGTGGGCAAACAAAGTGGAAGACGACGGCGAGGCGAGGCGCGGTTGCGGGGGAGCTTGGGGTGGTCGCAATCAGCGGCGCCCTTCTCCTCATGTCGCGGCTGCTCCGGCTCCAATTCCGGCGAGGCAGAGCTCGCCTTGCTCCAGCGAGAGGTGGGTGAGGTTCAGAGAGGTGATTGGAGTGGAATGGTGTGGAGAGAAGAGGCTGGGGAGGGCTCCTTTTATAGGCTCGACGGTGAGACCGAGCGGGATGGACAGGCGACGGTGGCGACATGGCTACGGCGGGGTAGAGGCATGGCTGCGGGTGGCGATCGACGTGTGGTTCCCTGGCGGTGCTCTAGGCATTGAATGCAGCCGTAGGGGCGGTGGCACGCGGTCTGGGCGAGGTGGCGCTCTGCGCGGCAGAGGCGGCGGTGTCCACGGCGAGCGGTGGCTGTGAGGCGTTGGGCGGCCAGCGGGGGTGTCTGGGGTGTTCTCCAGGTCGAGGCGGAGCGGCGGGCGCGGGCTGCAGCCAAGAGACGGTCTGGGCGAGCGGGGACCGAGCGCGCTCTGCGGGCGGCACTGGCATGGTGCGGTGGCACTGGGCACGGTTTGTCCTCGGTGGTCCACTGCACTCCTAGGCTCGGGCAAGGGACAGGGGGTGGCGGTGAGCTCCTGGCTACCTCCTAGACATGGCGAGGGAAGAGGGAGTGGTCTGTTGCAGCGAGGCAAGGTTTGGTCGACGAGGGGTGGCTCGGCATGGCATGGCAATGCCACTAGGGGCTAGGGGAGTGGGTGCTAAGGTCCTGGTTAGACCAAGAGGGGACAGAGAAGTTAAATGGTGATCAAATGGGGGCAAAACCCTGTTCAAAACAGTGAGCTATGATTTAGGTTTAAACCTGCCTGCCAAGTGTTTGATTAAATGGCCGCATGAAAGAAAGTTTTGAATTTTGGTTTCAAAATTTTTGAGTAATCTCCACTAGTGCTAGGTAGTCTGTGGTTGCAAGGGTTTTGAAAGTGAAGCTCAAAAAGATGGGTTTTGAATTAGGGGTGATCTATGCATATGCATTAGATTCAATTTTCAAATGCAATTTAAAATAAGTAACAGAATGTTTTTAGCAGATCCAAAGGTGGGCCTTGGTACCTCATTATGTGTACTAGCAGGGGGTACAAAGATCAAGAATTGTTTCTGTTAAGAAATGAGTGCTAGGAACACTCAAAGTAGGCATGAGAGTTAATTTTGCCAAAATGGCCATTCCTTCTTTTAATTCTTTTTGATTTGATTTTCTTTAGGAAATGTTTGGGAATGATGTAGATGATGTTTAAATCACCTAAGAAACATTTTACAAGTAAAGGATCACACAATCATGGCAATTCAAACAACTCCTATTTTAAATGCACACATATATGAATGCTTTCATTTTAAATTTGGAAAAGTTTTTGTTAACCCCATTTTTGGTTGATTTGACCTTATGAGACAAACTTTTTGTTAACCCCATATATGAATGCTTTCATTTTAAACAACTCCAAGTTTTTGTTAAGCTTGGATTGGAGTTTTGGGATGTTACACAAAACAATTCCATATGAGACAAACTTTGTATTCCACTAATGATTATGTTACCTCAACTTTGATAGCAATGGTCCCAATCATAATAGTTTCAAAATTTTCTCTTGGTATGGGACAATATATTTCTCCAACTTGAATGCCCTCAACATGTTCAATTGAATTCAAACCATAAGTCCTTTCAATATTCTTGGGGAAATAGACAGTATGTTCCTTGTCATTAACATTGAAGGTCACCTTTCCTTGATTACAATTAATAACAGCTCCTGCAGTATTAAGAAAAGGTCTCCCAAGAATAATGGACATATTATGATCTTTAGGCATTTCAAGCACAACAAAATCAGTTAATATCAAGCAATTATGAGCCACTTGAACAGCTACATCCTCACATATACCCATAGGAATAGTGGTAGATTTATCAGCCATTTGCAAAGATATATCAGTTGGTATTAATTTTTCTAGTTGAAGCCTCTTATAGAGAGAGAGAAAGGCATAACACTAACTCCAACTCCCAAATCACACAAAGCAGTTCTAACATAACTATTCTTAATAGAGCAAGGGATAGTTGGAATCTCTAGGTCTCCAAGTTTCTTAGGAACCTTACCATTGAAGGAATAATTAGCAAGCAAAGTAGAAATTTCTTCATTAGGGATCTTCCTTTTATTCGAGACAATGTCCTTCATATACTTTGAGTAAGGAGGCAATTTAATAGCATCAGTTAAAGGAATTTGCAGGAATAAAGGTTTCATCCACTCACAAAACTTATTATAGTGTTCATCTTCCTTTGACTTGTGTTTCTTATCCGGGAAAGGCATAGGTTTTTGGACCCAAGGTTCTCTTTCACTACCATGTTTCTTAGCAATAAAATATTCTTTGGTGTATTTAGTATTCTTAGTGTGGTTTTCAGGTTCTTCTTCAACTTTTTCTTCATTAGGAACTTCATTTTCTTCATTACCACTTTCAGTTTCAGCATCAGAGATAGATATACTATTAGGATCTATAGCGGGTTCAGAGGGTTCTACAACAGTTTTATGTTTATTTTTCCTTTTCTTACGAGTAGAACCACTATTTTCAGCTTGTTGAGAATCCTGCTCAATTCTTTTGGGATGCCCTTCAGGATATAGAGGATCCTGGGTAGTAGCTCCACTTCTAGTTCTAATTTCGTAAGCATGTTTTTCTTTAGCAACATTAACTAGCAAGTCGTTTTGCACTTTAACGAGTTGATCTATTTGAGTTTGAACCATTTGAAAGTGTTTAACAATCATGTTAACATCATTAGAGGTTCTTTCCACAATATCTTTCAACTCAACAATAGCTCTAGTGTTTTCCATTAGATGATTTTGCACCCTTTTATTAAAATTATCTTGCTTAACAATAAAGATATCAAATTCTTCTAAGCATTGATCAGGAAGTTTAGAGTAAGGGATATCACCTTCATCAAAGTGTTGGAGAGAGTGTACCTCAATAGTGGGTGAGTAGGGAATAGGCTTACATAATTCTTCTATAGGAGGTAAATTCTTGACATATGCAGCTTTAATTCCCTTCTCCTTAAGACATTTCTTAGCTTCCTTCATCACTTCATCATTTAATTCAATAACTCCCCTCTTCTTTGATGTTGGAATAGGCACCGGAATAGAAGGTTCAGGTACAATTACTTCAGGTATAACTTGTTTAGGAGGAGTCCAATCTTCATAGTTCTTACTTATTTTAGCCATTAATTCCTCAGCTTCCTTAGGAGTCCTATTCCTGAAAACACAATTAGCACAACTATCTAAGTATGTCCTAGATTCTTCGGTTAGTCCATTATAAAATATATCAAGAAGCTCATTCTTAGGTAATAGACTTCCAGCCTTTGCATGAATCAAAGCACAAAACCTTGCCCAAGATTCAGGCAATACCTCTTTTTCTCCCTGTTTAAAATCAAAAAGTTCCTGCAAAATAGCATGTCTAGCACTAGGAGGAAAATATTTCTACAGGAAAGTACTAATCAAGCACTCAGGGCTATCAATAGATCCAGGAGGCAAGTTACTAAACCAAGTTTTAGCTTCTCCTTTCAGTGAAAAGGGGAAGATCTTGGCAACAAACTAAGTACGCATCTTAATATCATTCGAAAACAAGCCACTCATGGTAGAAAGTTCATCCATATGTGCTACCGCACTTTCATTCTTAGTCCCACAAAAAGGTTCTTTCTCGACAATAGCTATGTAAGATAGATCGAGAGAGAAATCATAATCTTTATCTGTAATGTTTATGGGAAAAGTAGCAAACTTAGCAATAGGAGACAATTTGGGTCTAATAGTACGCCTCTCAAGGAGACTCTTAGCAGCGCTCCTATCATGGGTGTTCTTACATTCTTTAATAAATTCATTGGTCATCTCAACATAACCATCTTCAATATCATAACTTTCACTAGACTCAGGTGAACTAATAGGTGTGGTAGTGTCTTCATTAGGAGTTTCGGTATTTCTAGCTATAGTTCTAGCAATCGTAGCATCTAGGAAAGGACCTAATGAACCACTCTTATCAAGCACAGTAGAAGCAGCATCGTAAGCATCAGAAGTTTCAGATTCAGCACTAGTAGCAGTGTGTGTAGCATGTGTATGTGGTGGTGTAACAAGCTTACTTATAACAGATGGTGAATCAAGAGCAGCAGAGGTGTTCAGAACCGTACCTCTTCTTGTAGTGGATGGTAAAATAGGAAACTTGCCATCACGAGACTTACCCATGATGGATGGATAGTAGCGAACAATAGAGAATCCTAGTGAACTTGATAAATAAAGCTATGCTCCTTGGCAACGGCGCTAGAAAATAGTCTTGATGACCCACAAGTATAGGGGGTGTATCGCAGTATTTTCGAGGGAAGTGAAACCCAATTTATTGATTTGACACAAGGGGAGCCAAAGAATATTTATAAGCCTTAAAAACTGAGTTGTCAATTCAGCTGTACCTAGAAACAATCTTGCTCACAGCAGTTTATCAGTAGCAACAGTTTTGTAGTAGGAATAGCAAAGTAGCAACAGTAGTAAAGAAAGACAGCAATAACAATAGCAGTAAACAGTGGGATTCGAGTGCGGTAGGCATAGGGATGGATGGACGGGCATTGCCTGGACAAGACAATTCACATAGCAATCAGAACATAGGGCAATTGCAGATAAATAAGATAAAGCATCCAAGTACTAGATAATCCTATGAAGGGATACGGGTAGGCTACACTAGCGTAAAATCAAAAATTTCTACCGCGTCAACCAGGAATACTATTGTCATAGATCACGGGATTACCGCTAGACGCGCAGGTGCGGAACTCGATGAAGCACGTTGCGGCAGTGTAGATGTTCTACGTCTCCTCCTCGTCCTCGTCCCACGAGCAGCTCCCCTTTGCGCGGCTCGTCCAAGTGCTACAGATGCAGCACCTCCGAGGTATCCACACGTCCGGAGTGGAAGTCGTCACACGCCAGACTGCTAGGTCTGCGCGTGCAACACAGGCGGAAGAGGAGTGGCGGCTGGGTGGAATGCTCTCTCCTTTTCAGCTCGCCTCACTCCCTCTTATATAGGCATCCCTGGTGGGCTTCTACATTAGCAGCCTAAGCCTGGTCTAATTTGGATCCAATCCTCATTAGGCTTCCAGCCCCTAAAGTGTGTGACCCTATAGGTTCATACACGTATAGACATGACACGAGTACACTTACTCCGTCAATAGTTGGTAGCGGCCTCTAGCAAGACGTGCCAACTCCTAAACGCATATAAAGATCATTTGGACGAAGCATCACAAGGTTGAGTACATGTCTTTCCCTTTGCCTCACGATATTTGGTCTAGCTCTAAGCTGACCTCTCTTTCTCGATACTGTGATTCAGAATCCCTTTACTAGGTTAACTCTTAACCATATGTAGCACGGCCATGCATTTCTGGATCCGATCACTCGAGGGGCCCAGAGATATCTCTCTCAAGTAGAGAGGGGCAAATCCCATCTTGATTGACCGATGCCTTGCAGCATGTATCAGGACAAACCCGAAAGCTACCTTTATAACTACCCAATTACGGAGTAGTGTTTGATAGCCCCAAAGTAGGTCGATCCACATCTCAAGTACATGCGACAATCTCAGGTCTAAGGACAAAACGTACACGATGTGTAGAGAGAGCTGCAAGTATTATTGCTAGTCTCATGTTGGGTCAGTCCAACCCCATGTTCATAACATGTGTCCACATCATTGGTTTGACATCTCCATGTCAATGACTTGCGAAACATAGTCATTAACCAATCGATGTGCTAGTCTAATATTCACGTGTGTCCTCGCATGAACTCCGACTAGGGACAATTATTAGATAACCATACAAGTAAAGAGTTTCACAAACAATTCACATAATTGCCAATCAATACAAGTTGCCTAGTATATGGATATTCAAGGAACATTATAATAACTCATGGATACACATGAAATACAATCATCTCTATGATTGCCTCTAGGGCATATTTCCTTCATCCTAGGCATGTGTTCCATATATAGTCATACGTGCTCGCAATGAGAACTTGCACAACATATTTTGTCCTGCCAGCCCGTTTGCAGCAGGGCCTCAAGGGAACTACTGGCAATTAAGGTGCTCCTTTTAATAGAGCACCGGAGCAAAGCATTAACACTCTGTGAACACATGTGATCCTCACATCAAAGCCATTCCCTCCGGTTATCCCGATTTCTGTCACTTCGGGGCCTTTGGTTCCGGACGACAACGTGTGTATACAACTTGTAGATAAGACCAAAAACAATACTATCATAATGAATCGATAACATGTTCAGATCTAAAATCATGGCACTCGGGCCCTAGTGACAAGCATTAAGCACAACAAGTCGCAACAAAGTCATAAAGCACTAATAAAAGATACTAGGCACCATGCCCTAACAATCTGATGCCATTACATGAACGATCTCATCCAATCCCTACCATCCCCATAGCCTACAGTGGGGGATTACTCACTCATAGATGGGGGAAACATGGATGGTCGATGGAGAAGCGATGGTGATGATGATGGCGATGATCTCCTCCAATTCCCTGTCCCGGCAGGGTGCCAGAACGGAGTTTCTGGTGCTGTTTCGTGGAATCTGGTGGTGGTGGCAAAGCGGAACTCCTTCTGGAAAAACGTCGAACCCCCCGAAGTTTTTAGGTCAGAAGGCTCCTTATAGGCGAAGAGAGAGGCTGAGGGGGTGCCTGGGGGGCCCACACCACCCCCTGGCGCGGCCTGGCCTGGCCCGCGCCACCAGGTGGTGTGGCCACCCCCTGGGTCTTCTCCGTCTCGTATTCTGGCTCCTGGAGTCTTCGGGTGAAATAGGATTTTTGGCATATTTCTGGGTTTTTCCTGATAGTTGATTTTCTGCACAAAAAGTAGACTCCAAGGCAATTCTGTTGAAAACAGCGTCAGTCCGCGTTAGTTGTATCCAAATCACACAAGTTTAGAGGAGAAACAATAGCAAAAGTGTTCGGGAAAGTAGATACGTTTTGGACGTATCAATCATCGCCCATATATAAACATATGTGTACTACCCGTGCAAAGCACCTAAGCATAGATCAGGCTCTGATACCACTGTTGGGTTCGCAGCATAGAAAACAAATAATTTCCTATGTTGGGAACTATTATACGCCAAGATCTATCTATTAGATACAAGCAATGAGTGGATATACATCCATAGAGAACATACCCTCGAAGACAACAAAGCTTTATGAACGAGATGGAACTCGTGCATGATGTAGTCGTACACTTTCCGATCTCAAGATCGTGATGAAGTCCAGCAGGTCCAGCTCCAGCACGTCCATCAGATCCAGCTCCAGCAAGTTGATGACCCACAAGTATAGGGGGTGTATCATAGTATTTTCGAGGGAAGTGAAACCCAATTTATTGATTTGACATAAGGGGAGCCAAAGAATATTTATAAGCCTTAACAACTGAGTTGTCAATTCCGCTGCACATGGAAACAATCTTGCTCACAGCTGTTTATTAGTAGCAACAGTTTTGTAGTAGCAATAGCAAAATAATAGCAGTAGTAAAAGTAAAACAGTAGGATTAAATCGCGGTAGGCATAGGGATGGATGGATGGGCGTTGCATGACAAGACAATTCATATGGCAATCAGAACATACGACATTTGCAGATAAATAAGATAAAGCATCCAAGTACTAAATAATCATAGGCATGTGTTCCATATATAGTCATACGTGCTCGCAATGAGAACTTGTACAGCATCTTTTGTCCTGCCAGCCCGTTTGCAGCGGGGCCTCAAGGGAACTACTCGTAATTAAGGTGCTCCTTTTAATAGAGCACTGGAGCAAAGCATTAATACTCCATGAACACATGTGATCCTCACATCAAAGCCATTCCCTTCGGTTATCCCGATTGTTGTCACTTCGGGGCCTTTGGTTCCAGACAACAACGTGTGTAGACAACTTGCAGGTAAGACCAAAAACAATACTATCATAGTGAATCAATAACATGTCCAGATCTGAAATCATGGCACTCGGGCCCTAGTGACAAGCATTAAGCATAACAAGTTGCAACAAAGTCAAAAAGCACTAATAGTAGATACTAGGCACCATGCCCTAATAATCTGATGCCATTACATGAATGATCTCATCCAATCCCTACCATCCCCATAGCCTACAGTAGGGGATTACTCACTCATAGATGGGGGAAACATGGATGGACGATGGAGAAGGGATGGTGATGATGATCGCGATGATCTCCTCCAATTCCCCATCCCGGCAGGGTGCCAGAACGGAGTTTCTGGTTCCGAATCACGAAATCTGGTAGGGGCGGCGCAGCGCAACTCTTTCTGGAAAAACGTCGAACCCCCCTTGGTTTTTAGGTCAAGAGGCAACTTATAGGCGAAGAGGGAGGATGAGGTGGCCACACCACCCCCAGGCGCAGACTTGCCTGGCCCACGCGGCCAGGTGGTGTGGGCCCCTCGTGGCCCTACTCCGTCTCGTCTTCTAGCTCCGTGAGTCTTCTGGTGAAATAGGATTTTTGACATATTTTCCGGGATTTTTCCTAATAGTTGATTTTCTATAGAAAAATTAGACACCAAGGTAATTTTGCTGAAAACAGCATCAGTCTGTGTTAGTTGCATCCAAATCACACAAGTTTAGAGGAGAAACAATAACAAAAGTATTCGAAAAAGTAGATACGTTTTGGACGTATCAACTCCCCCCCCCCCCCCCCCCCCCAATCTTAGCTTATTGCTTGTCCTCAAGCAATTCAGTTGAAAACTGAGTGCGATAAAAGAAACTTTCACGAACACATTTGCTTCATAAGATGTATATATTCTCAGCATGTGATCAACTACTCAGTCAATTCATAATAAAGAGTATGCAACTAAGTTTACTTAATAGTCATTGCAAGCTATGAAGAGAATCCAACTCAAAGATAATAACTAGCATGAAACATAAACATAAGCAACATTGCAATGCTCATAACAAAGTCTGATAGAGTGGTATCTCGCTTGCCTTTGATTGTAGAGCAAACATAAATGCCAAGGCACCTCTGAAGTTCAAGTGAAGACTAGAAGTAAAGATATCAAAGATACAAGCATCAAAGTCATAACATAATTAATCAAGTTTTGAGACAAGCATATTACACTAAGAATGACAACTATGCTCTCAAGAAAGTGCTCATAGAATGGGTAGTGACTCAATAAGCAAATGAAAAAGGTTTTGAAAAGTTTGAAAGGCTTCCAAATGCTGAAAGTAAGGTACTCATTAGCTTTGAGATCTCATTACCCATATCATAAGCATCTTTAAATGGTTAAGGTGAAAGTGAGGTCCAATCTGAATTATATGCTTGACAGACTATAAACTGGAAATCTCATGTCCCTTGAGTACGAGGGCCGCTCCTCATGCTACTCAACTTTAGTTACCGGTAAGTTCTTGTCATAGTAAATACGTGCGTATCATAGAGAACCGCCAGCGGGGTACCCTTTGCCCGATGATACGGAAGAATCCCCATATCAAAATGACAAGGCAAGCTGACAACGAGTATCTTAGCAATCTCCTTATTTACCATGGGAAAATGGTGCTTTTTATCTCTTTCCTCTTTTCTCATATCTCTTTTTTTCTTTTTCTCAATAGCTATCTCTCTTTTTTATAAGAAGAATGCCTCATAGATACTCATTATGGTTACGCTGCAGGTTTCCACCATGATTAGGCATGGATTAGACCGGCGGCCCAGGCGTTTCTCTAGCACACATACATAACTCCATGGACTTACAAGCTCCCCTTTTATTTCACACCGACGACATCCACAAACAAAAGAGCATGATATCATCTGGGTATATATTTACAGGTGTTGAAAGCGTTCCCCGTGACAGCATGGTTCTAGTAATCCCTAGCCTATAATTTGCAAGCATATAACTTTCATGGACAGTCACAATGGTTCAGGTTTATTAAGTGCAAGAAATAAAGTGTGCCGTCAAGTTCGTGAGAGCTTTACTAACTGACTTTCTCATAACAATCAAACATTTTATTCGGAAGAAAACAAGGCATATTGAATATGCACGGAATAGGAAATGATGCTAATAGGTAGGTAAGGTGGACACTCTTGGCAATATTTGTTTTGGGGAGTTGGAAACATGAGTAGAGCACATACTCAGTGTAAGTGAAGGCTAGCAATAGTATGGGAGTGACAAACGAGAGGGCAATAACTGTCATAATCATGCTTGCAACAAAACAGGACTAATCATGGCATGAAAGTGATTCAAGACCCCTGAGGCAAAATAATTCATCGAGGCTTAACTGATTATTGTTTCAGTCATATGCATGCGTGAGCATGTGCCCAGTCAAGTCGAGTCATTCAGAGGGAGATACCATAGTGTCATACCAAGTTATGAATAGAGCAATGCAAGCAGACATTCATACGACATGCTACAAACTATTAGCGAGCTGGAGCTAATCATAGGAAAGCAAGAACTACTAAGCATCCATAAATAACATACACCCTACATGAAAAGACTAAGCATGCCCACAATGATGAGTATATGTACAAAAATGAAAACAAATAGAGTTCGTTATCAGCCTCTTACCACACCTCGACTTATAACTGATCCTCATTATTGCCCTTCACTTGTGTGGCTTGAATAATAACATGAAACCAAATTCCACTGAGGACTGCTAAACCCTACAACAAACTCACAAAACCAAAGAAGAACAACAAATATTTTTGGTGTTTTCGATTTTTTTATTTAAAAAGAACAAAAAAGGAAGAACAAGCAAAGCAAAATCTTTTTGGGTTTTTCGAATAGTTAAAACAAAGAAAAAGGGAAAAGCAAACCAAGGTAAAAAGGATCAAACAAAGAGAAATAAAAGAAATATTGTTGCTCTCATTGTCAGTTGTTTGCAGGTACCCTCGGGGCCGAGTTAACCAGGCAATAGCCGGGTTACTGCTTGGCTTACAAGAGAAGGAATGAATCTCCTTGGCCAGCAATTTTATCTCTCCACTGTAGCATGAGTGCAGAGGACACAGAGGATGACCAACAAGTACGAGTCGACAAAGGTGACATTACCCGACCGTTCTTGGTCAGGTGACACAGCTCCGTAGAGGCTTACGCTAGGGACTTAGAGAGGCTTATGCCATGGGTTCTGCACGGCTTATGAAGAGAAAAAGAGATGCACCGCTTTGTTATTTTGGGAGAGGCATATTCAGAGAATATGCCTTCCACGTATGCCCTAGCTTGTAACCTGGCCTCCCCTATATAAGGAGCGGCAGGATCTCCATAGAGAGGGTCGGCCATTTTTACTAAGGGGAAACCCTAGAGAGAGGCGTGGGTAGTGGAGAAGGTCATCTTCCTCCTCCCCACGAATAGCTCGAGGAGCATCTGTAAACACCATTGATAGAGAGAATACAAACATCTGTGTATGGAATCACCACACTATCCCTCCCTGGATGCCTCTAGCGCACTTTGGTCCCATCTTTAGCCTATACATGGCATCTGCCATGCCACTACCATGACACACGTGGATAAGATCCAACTAACAACCAAGAAAGATGATGCTAAGTATGCAAAGGTTTGAGATCTCTCTGAAAGATACGATCGAGTTACTCACTCGAGAGCCCCTCTTGATAGTATGGTTATCTATCCTAAACCGGTCTCCCAACATGAGACCGATAAAAGGGAAAACCTATCAAGATCATACCTTTGCCTTGAGCATTCCACTTGAGCATGATGTAGACGATCTTGTCCTCCTCAAGATGGAACATCTTTCTTGATTGCTCTTGCTCGCGCGCACTTTATGAAGACTTGCGACTTGGTACCCCATACACCATGGGGAAACCTCTTCTTACTACTTGTCTTTATCGATCCATGATTACCAAGGATGGCAAGATTCAAGCATGAGATCTTCTAGAGATGGCGCATCTTTAGCTTGCACTTTATTTCTTCTAACTTCATTTGGATGATGTCTTAAAGATACACATGAGGAACTCCATCTTCTTCTTAAAGACACTCTAGATCTTCTTTTCTTTAATCTTCTTCTCCTACAAGATTACAAAAGGCCCAAATCCCTTAGACAATGCTTCTTCTTAATTTCTTCTATCTTGAAGCCAACACATGCTCCAAGCGATGCCAATGGACAATTCCTACACGCTCAACTTAATGCAAACATTAGTCCATAGAGATTGTCATTAATTACCAAAACCACACATGGGGGCCCACATGCTCTTTCACCGGCGCCACAAGTGGCAGCGCCCCCGAGGTATTGTACACGTACGGTGTCCGACGACGTCTCCCGTTCTATTTGATCCAGCCGGGATGCAGAAATAGACCTTGTGGAACTTGGATCCATCAACATGATGGCATGCTAGTGGTGTTGTCTTCCACGTGCATAGTCCAACTTAGAACTGCACTCGCGAGATTCAACTGAAAGAGAGAGGGAAAAATTCCATAAGGAAAAACGTTAGGAAATCACCTTTTGTTGTATCGTGTATCTCTTCCCCACTATAGGCCTTATTATATAGGGGAAAGGGGAGGACCTCATCCCCTAAAATTCCCATGTGGGACTAAAGGAAAAGGGAAAGGAGAAGCAGCCGACGGTGGTCGGATGGGCCGCCTCGCGCGCGCCAGCCCACGGTCTGGCGAGGTAAGGCAGTGGCCCGGGTGGGCCACCCCCCTCCCGCATGTGCTTGCGCCAGCCTAGTGTTGGAGATATGCCTAAGAGGCAATAATAAAAGTGGTTATTATTATATATTTGTGTTTATGATGAATGTTTATATCCCATGCTATAATTGTATTATTAGGAAACACTAATACATGTGTGTTTTGTAAACATAAAAGAGTCCCTAGTAAGCCTCTTGTTAAACTAGCTTGTTGATTAATTGATGATCATGGTTTCCTGATCATGGACATTGGATGTGATTAATAACAAGGTTATATCATTAGGAGAATGATGTTATGGACACACACCCATAGTAAGCGTAGCATAAGATCAAGTCATTAAGTTCGTATTGCTATAAGCTTTTCAATGCATAGTAACCTAATCCTTTGACCATGAGGTTGTGTTAATCACCATCACCGGATGGGTACTTTGATGACATCAAACGTCGCTTCGTAACTGGGTGGTTATAAAGGTGTCATTAGGTATTCTGAAAGTATGTGTTGAAGCGCATGGACCAAGATTGGGATTTGTCCATCCATATGACGGATAGATATGCTCTGGGCCCTCTCGGTGGAATGTCATCTAGTTAGCTTGCAAGCATGTGACTGGGTCACAAGGGATGACATAACATGGAACGAGTAAAGAGTACTTATCAGTAACGAGGTAGAACTAGGTATGGAGATACCGACGATCAAACCTCGGATAAGTATAGTATCGCGTGACAAAGGGAATTGGTTTCGTATGTAAATGGTTCTATCGATCACGAAGTCATCGTTGAGTATGTGGGAGCCATTATGGATCTCCAGGTCCCGCTGATGGTTATTGATAGGAGATGTGTCTCTGTCATGTCTACATATTCACGAACCATAGGGTGACACACTTAAGGTTCGAAGTTGTTTTAAGTAGATATGGAAGTGCGTTGGAGACCGAATGTTGTTTGGAGTCTCGGATTGGATCCGGGACATCACGAGGAGATCCGAAATTGTCCGGAGAATAAGATTCATATATTGGGGATCATTTTCTGAGTTAGGAAATGTTCCGGAGTATTTGTATGAGGATTCTAGAAGGTTTCGGAATGTTCCGGAAGGTTCTGGAAGAATTCTTGGAATTTGCTTGAAAACCAAGAAAGGGATCAAGGAATCCTTGTGGGGCAAGGCAAGGAGTCGTGGGGGAGGAGGACTCCTCCCCCCTCCCCAATCCGCCGGCCAAGGAGGGAGGGGAGTCCTACTAGGACTCCCCCTCCCATGGTGCCCTCCCCCCCTTTAAATAGAGGGGTGGAGGCGCCACCCCCTGGCCCCCTCCACCACTCCAAACCCTAGCCGCCTCTCTCCTCTTTCTCTCTTCTGCTCAGGCTTAGGCGAAGCCCTGCATAATTCTCTACTCCACCATCACCACCACGCCGTCGTGCTGCTGGGATTCCGTGGAGAAGATCTACTACCTCCGCTGCTCGCTGGAACGAGGAGAGGTAGGTCTGTTTCGACTCCGTACGTGTGACCGACTGTGGAAGCGCTGCCGGAATGCGGCGCCGGAAGGATCGTCCACTCGATCTTGAGATCGGCAAGTGATCGACTACATCAACCACAAGATCCAATCTCGTAACGCTTTCGGATCTACAAGGGTTAGTACAGATCTATCTCGTTGCACATGTCTAATAGATTAGATTTTGGCTTTTATCTAGATTAGATCTGGGTTTTGTTCGTTCTTGCGGTAGAATTTTTTTTGTTTTCCATGCTACGAACCCATCACCTAGTGCTAGGCGACGCAGTGGCCAATGGCGTCGGCCTTGTGGGCTGCTAGCGGCCTGCCCGCTCGCGCCCGCTTCGGCCGAGACCAAGGCCCACAGGTGTAGGCGTCTAGCGCCCGCTCGTGCACCCACGTGCACCTGCCCGTCCAGCGTGGGCCTAGCTCGGCTAGCAGTTGCGGCTATGTGCTGCCCATTCAGGGTGGCTTCCCTCTGGAGTCTGGACCGATTCCCTCCGGGGTTTTGGCCCTATAGAGGAATTTGCCCCCATTAATATTAACTTAAATGTTTATTTAATATATATATTAATTCATAATTAACAAGTACAAATGCATATTTAAATCTCTATTAATATGAAACTCTTTTCGGTTTATTCCTTCTCTAAACATATTCGGATCCTCTTCGGAATGATTCTGATTCTCTCTTTGTCACCGGTGATCCCCGTGCTTCCATAATAATCTTAGAACGTTATCAGCCCCTTAAGTGTGTTACCCTATAGTTTGGGAATGTCACAGACATGATCTAATCAATGATCAATAGCGGGACCGGGATGCCCATAATGACCCCTATGCATTCCATGAAACTTTGTCGTTTGAACCACAAACTCAGTACCCAATCCCATTTGTCTCTTCGATACACTACTTGTCCGAGATTTGATCTCTAGTATCGAATATTGATCTCGTTACTGA
The DNA here is from genome assembly GCA_910589775.1 of Avena eriantha. Classification (NCBI taxonomy): domain Eukaryota; kingdom Viridiplantae; phylum Streptophyta; class Magnoliopsida; order Poales; family Poaceae; genus Avena; species Avena eriantha. The sequence goes on along the minus strand of OU342743.1, from coordinate 126,723,601 downwards.
CAAGTCTACTTATCTCGTTATCATGATCTTGTATCCCCATGACCTAGTCATATGTTGCAGCTTATTGGATACAATCTCGCTGAGTGGGCCTAGTGTATATTCTCGTCATGTGAATGGACAAATCTTGATCTTGATACATATGCCTCAACCTATACCTCTGGAAACCCAATACACACCTTTATTGTCACCCAATTACCGACATGATGTTTGATGAGATCAAAGCTTCCATAGGAAACAGTGATTACTATGATCTCATGGTCTAAGGAGAAGGTCACTTCGTTTCTAATTATTACAATGATAAACCATGTGACTGAATCATGTTGTAATTGTTATATGGGTAATGTCCATCATGTCATTCTCAATGGAACGACTTCGTTGTCAACTAGCATAAATGCACCATGATCAGGAAACCTTGATCATCGATTGCCCAATGAACTATTTGAATAGAGACTACTAGGAACTTGGTTTGTTTCCAAACCACACCTGTATCAGTGTTTCCTATTGATATAGTTATAGCATAGTATGAAACTATTATGGACTACTTTGAGATATGATAATAGACCCTTTTATTATTTGCCTCTAGGGCATATCTGCTTCACCCATGTATCCACCTCCCGTGCCTCCCACGTATCCACCTCCCATTGCATTCATAAAACCTTCTCCAAATGTTGCCATCATTTGTTTCTTTGCCAACACTTGATCACGACAAAGCTCCACATACGCCTTTTTCTTCTTGTCCATCACACTTAGTGTCCACAAACATGAACGTTTTCTCTTTCTCCATAGCTCAGGCTTCTTGCTCCATAGACACCTGATACGTTGCTAACGTATCTATAATTTTTTATGTTCCATGCTTGGTTTTATCTACTTTCTTATGTTTTGTCCACACTTTGGAGTGTTTTTTATACACTTTCTTGGACTAACCTATTAACAAGATGCCATAGTGCCAGCTGCCTGTTTTCTGCTGTTTTTGGTTCCAGGAAAGTCAGAAAATGAATATTCTCAGAATTGGACGGGACAAAAGCCAAAGTCAATATTTCACCGAGGGGGACATAGAGCTAGAATACGAGACGGAGAGGGGCCAGAGGGCTGCCACACCACCTGGATGCGCAGGCTAGGCCTGGCCACACCAGGGGGTGGAGTGGCCGCCCAGCGCACCCCCTCGGTCTCCCCTTTCGCCTATAAGATGCCTCCGATATAGAAACCCTAAGGACCTGATCAAAATTCCACGAAAGAGTCTATAGCCACCGTCATCTCCATCCCTAGATTGGGAGGGATCTGAAGCTCTTCCCAACACCCTGTCGGAGGGGAGAATTCACCCTGGAGGCCTTCTTCATCACCATCCAAGCCTCCGGTGTGATGTGTGAGTAGTTCATCCTTGGACTACGGGTCCATGTAGTAGCTAGATGGTTGGTTCTTCTCCTTTGTGCTACCATGTCTAGATCTTGTGAGCTCCGTTCATGATCAAGATCATCTATTTGTAATCCTACATGTTGTGTTTGCGGGGATCCGATGGATATTGAGATGCTATTTAAGATTGATTATTGATTCTATCATGTCTTTGTTATTTGTGATCTTGCATGCTCTCCGTTGTTAGTAGATATCTTGGCCGAGTAGATGCTAGCAACTCCAAGAGGGAGTATTTATGCTCGATAGTGGGTTCATGCCTCTAGTAATATGGGGAAGTGATACAAATCTCTAAGGTACTAGATGTGCTATTGCTACTAGGGAGAAAACAGCAATCCTTTGTTCATAGAACAATCGTATTGTTTACTTTGCACGCAATGCGTAATGCATTTATCTGTTGCTTGCAACTTAATACTGGAGGGGGTTCGGATGATAACCTGGAGGTGGATTATTAGTCATACATACAGTTGGATTACGATCTATGTATAATGTTGTAATGCCCAATCAAATCTCATAGGAGTCAAGATGATTAGTATATGCATGTATGCTTTCTCAATGTTTGTCAATTGCCCCGCTGTAATTTGTTCACCCAACATGTCATCTATCTTAAGGAGAATCACCACTAGTGAACTTTGGACCCCGGTCCTTTCTTTTACCATCAATCTGCAACTATTTACTATTTTCTGTTTACTTTCTGCAAGCTATTACTTTCTTCCACACAATACGTTTAATCCTTTGTTTTCAGCAAAACCGGTGAGATTGACAACCTCACTGTAAGTTGGGGGCAAAGTTCTGTGGTTGTGTTCTGCAGGATTCCAAGTTGGAAACAACACCTTTGAGGTGTTTCCTTGCTCCTACTAGTTCGATAATCTTGGTTTCATAACTGAGGAAAAACTTGCTTCTGTGCTCATCATACCTTCCTCTTAGGGTTCCCCAACTAGCTCGACGTGTTGAGCCAATAATCAAGCTTTTTCTGGCGCCGTTGCCGGGGAGTCAAGGACATCTTCACAAGGGTAGTCCCTCATAACCAATCTCTTTACTTTGTTGTCTTTTTTTGCTTAGTTTATTTTTACTTTGTTTGCTTGTTTCTTTATCAAAAATGCAAAAACATTAGTTGTTCTAGTTTGCTTTCTTTATTAAAAACACACAAAAAAATGACTACTCTTGAAAAAACTAAGTTGTGTGACTTCACTAGCACCAACAACAATGATTTCATGTGCACACCTATTGCTCCACCGGTTCCTGAAGCTACTTTCTTTGAAATTAAACCTGCTTTACTCAATCTTGTTATGAGAGAACAATTTTCTTGAATTGGTACTGAAGATGCTGGTGCTCATCTAAATAACTTTGTTGGACTTTGTGAGATGCAAAAGCATAGGGATATAGATGGGGATATTATTAAGCTTAAATTGTTTCCTTTCTCTTTGAGAGGAAAAGCTAAAGAATGGTTACAATCCCTAACTAGAAATAGTATTGATTCTTGGACTAAATGCAAATATGCTTTCATTGGAAAATACTATCATCCTGCTAAGATTATATCTATGAGAAGTGAAATAATGAAGTTTAAACAATTTGATAATGAACATGTTGCTCAATCTTGGGAAAGAATGAAATCTTTGGTAAATAATTGTCCCACTCATGGACTGACTGCTTGGATGATTATCCAAACCTTTTATGCAGGATTGAATTATTATTCAAGAAATCTATTGGATTATGCTTCTGGAGGTACCTTTATGACCATTACTTTGGGTGTTGCAACAAATCTTCTGGATAATATGATGGTTAACTATTCTGAATGGCACACTGAAAGAGCTCCACAAGGTAAGAAGGTAAATTCTGTTGAAGAAACCTCCTCCTTGAGTGATAAAATTGATGTTATTATGTCTATGCTTGTTAATGGGAAAGCTCATATTGATCCAAATCATGTTCCCTTAGCCTCTTTGGTTGCTCAAGAGGAGCAAGTTGATGTGAACTTTATAAGAAATAATAATTTTAGCACCAATGCCTACAAGAATAATTTGATAATAATAACTATAGGCCATATCCCCCCAACAATGGTAATGCTTATGGAAATTCCTACAACAATAATAGGAGTGCTCCATCTGAACTTGAAGTTATGCTTAAATATTTTATTAGTAAACAAATTGCTTTCAAAAAAACTATTGAGAAAAAACTCTCTAATGCTGAAAGAAATATAGCATCATTGGCTGAAGCACAATCTTCTTTGAATAAAATGGCTACTAAACCTGAAACTATTGATAATCCCTTTGCTGCTACTAATGCCATACAAGTTAGAATTGATGAAAATGTTAGATTATTAGCTGAATTGCATGCTAAGTGGGAAAGAGAAGATGAAATTGCAAGAAATATTAGTGTTTCTACTATCACTACCACTAGTGTTGAAGCCAGTAATAACTCTACTACTTTAGATGATAATTATGATTTTTATCTTGATGGTTGCAACATCTCTAAAGTTATTAAGTTCCTACAAAAGCTTGCTAAAAGTCCTAATGCTAGTGCTATGAATATGGCCTTTACAAAACACATTACTGATGCTCTCATAAAAATTAAAGAAGAAAAGATGAAACATAAAGCTTCTATTCCTATGAAACTAGAAGATGGTTGGGAACCCATCATTAATATGAAAGTGAATGATTTTGATTTCAAAGCTTTATGTGATCTTGATAGTAGTGCTTCTATTATGCCTACAAGGATTTTTGATATGCTTGATTTGCCACCATTGGAAGATTGTTATTTGAATGTCCCACTTGATGATAATGCTAAAAAGAAACTCATGGGGAGTATTAATGATGTTCTTATTATGGTTAACAATGCTTTTGTCCCTGTTGATTTCTATGTTTTGGATGTTGAATGCAATGCTTCTTGTCCTATTACTTTGGGAAGACCTTTTCTTAGAACTGTTGGTGCCATTATTGATATGAAAGAAGGCACCATTAAATATCAACTCCCACTCAAGAAAGGTATAGAACACTTCCCTAAGAAGAGAGAGAAGATTCCTTTTGACTCTCCTATGAAAAAAAATTGCTCTTAATGCTTCTTCATTTGAGAACACTTGATTCTTTTGCTTGCTTCTTATGCCTAACTTAAAGGCATTAAAGAAAAGTACTTATTGGGAGATAACCCAAAAGTTTTAGATGAGTCTTGGAAGTTATTACCTCCGTAATAACCACTCCTTATCCTTTTTATTTGCTTTTTGTGCCAAGATTAACCTCTAATGAGAGAGAAGTAATGCTTGGGAAAGTTGTTGTCCCGAAACAGATTTTTATGCTTCACTGTAAACATTCCTGTAAAATCTCGGTATGTCATTTTGAGGCATGATTTTTTGTGATTCTACCCCAGGTTTTTATCTAACTTTCGTTAATTCAATACTTTTCGATTTGATCAATAGAAGGTCTTTGAAAAAATTGGTTTTTACCTGCTGGTCTGTTTTGACGGATTTCTGCCATTATTTGCATTTGCTTCTTGTTGATTCCTTTTTGAGTTTTTTTTGGAGAATTGAGCTTTTTGAGGAAAGTGCTACAGTAGCTTGTGTTTTGATGGAAGTTTTATTGGTGTTGAAACTGAACCCAAAGACTTATTATCTTGAGTGCACTAATGTTGCTAATAAAGATTGTGTGAAGTTTTGTATGAAGGAAAAAATTTCAGGTGTATGGAGAGAATGATGTAATGAGATTAATAATGGACTAAAGCTCAAGCTTGGGTATGCCACGCGTGTCACCCCAAGAAATATCCAAGAAGTATAAGCGTCAAAGCTTGGGGATGCCCAAGGCATCACCTTCTTCATCAATAAATATCTCAGGTTTCTTCCAAACACTTCATTTTTATTGTTTCGTGCACAGTTGTGTTGTTCTTGGAGCATCTTCGTTTTTGTTTTTGGTTTTTCGTTTGCTTGGTTTTCTTAGTTTGCTTGAATAAATTGGTTGGACCCCCTCTTTCATAGATTAGTTTTCAAATAGTTTGGTTTGGTTTGGAAAAGAGTAGGAAAAGTTCATGCTTAAGTGGTAAAAGGAGCTTGTTTTTGACTATGGACTATGCTTTGTCATGTCATGCTTGGTATTGTTTTTTCTTTATGCTTAGTTATTTTTGCTGTAGCGTGACATGTTATAAACAGCTGAGATTGCTTAATATGCCTTGAAAGAATCATGCGTTGTTTTAGCACATTAAAGCATAGTATTGTGGTATTCTCCTTTGATGCTTTATTTGGGTTGACTTGGCGCATGCTCACACCATGTTAGGACTATCCCAAGTCACCATAGCCTTTATGATCCTTTAGTTTTCGACTTGTAATATCACTTTATGCTTTAATTAATGATGTTTTGTCGCTTTGCATGATTATGGCCATTATTGCTCTCTTAGTTGGTCGCTCCCAGCCTTTTGCTAGCCTCCATAACCAAGTGTGAGTTCCACTCATGCATCCAACTCCAAATAAAACCAAGTTATTCCAAAGAGTCCACCATACCTACCTATTAGCATCTGCTATTCCAAGTATATTCATGTTTTTATCTACCTTCCGAATTAAACTTGTTATATGAAAACTAGTGATTAAAGCTCTCACGAACTTGATGGCACACTTTATTTTCTTGCACTTAATAATCTTGAACCATTGTGTCCATCTTTGTTGCGTATATGCTTGCGCTTTATAAGTTGAAGTTAGCAGAACCATGTATCATGGGGCACGCTTTCAACATTGCACTTATTATTCCGTTGATATCATGATTCTTTTGCTTATGGATCCCGACGGTGTGAAATAAAAGAGGAACTTGTAAGATCATGGAGTTTGTATGTGTGTTAGAGAAACGCCTGGACCGCTAGCCTAAGCCATGCCTAATCATGGTGGAAACTTGCAGCATAACCATAATGAGCACTCTATGAAGCATCCTCAATAAAAACCTATGCAAATAGCAAATAAAAAGATCGCTGAGATGCTCATTGTCTACTTGCCTTATCATTTTGATTATGGGATAGCTCCTGTATCATGTGCGAGGGGTACCCCGTTGGCGGTTCGCTATGATACATATGTACTTACAATGACAAGAGCTTACTTGTGACTGAAGTTGAGTAGCATGAGGTTCGGTACTCGTAAGTAAGGGGCGTGAGATTTCAACTTATAACTTGTCAAGCATGTCCTATTAGTTATGTCACTTTAACCTTAATCACCTAAAGATGCTTATGATAGGGGCAATGAGAGTTGAAAGCTAATAAGTACCATAATTTTTGGAAGCTCTTTATGAGACTTGAATCCCTGCTTGCTTCTATGAAGGCATTTCTTTTACTTTTATGTTGAGTCTCCACCTTCTATCTTTATGCACCTATTGAGAGAGCATAGTGGCCATTCTTAGTTCTATGTGCATTGTCCCAAGACTTGTTGATTGATGCATAACTTTGATATTGATTGTTCTTAAACTATTTGTATCTAGTCACCCTTATAAACTTTGAAGGTGTCATATGCATTTATATTTGCTACTCTATGAGGGATAAGCTGAATGCCACTATGCTATGTTTTCTTTATGTGATACAAACAAACATCTTGCAAAGCATTGTTATTCATGAATCTTTTGTTTGTGCATTTTCATGTTACAACATAGTTGCTATGTCTTATTGCTAGAACTTCATCTTTCATGCTATGTTGAAGTACTATGATCCCAGCTATCAATGTTTTACAAATACTTTGATCAAGTTAATGATGGTGCATGTCACCTCAAAAATTATTCTTTCTTTTTATCACTTACCTCCTCGACGGCGAGCAGGAGTTAAGCTTGGGGATGTTGATACGTTGCTAACGTATCTATATTTTTTGATGTTCCATGCTTATTTTTATTTACTTTCTTATATTTTGTCCACACTTTGGAGTACTCTTTATACACTTTCTTAGACTAACCTATTAACAAGATGCCACAGTGTCAGCTGCCTGTTTTCTGCTGTTTTTGGTTCCAGGAAAGTCAGAAAATGAATATTCTCAGAATTGGACGGGACAAAAGCCAAAGTCAATATTTCACCAAGGGGGACATAGAGCCAGAATACGAGACAGAGAGGGACCAGAGGGCCGCCACACCACCTAGCCGTGCGGGCCAGGCCTGGCCGTGCCAGGGGGTGTTGTGGCCGCCCAGGGCACCCCCTCGTCTCCCATTTAGCCTATAAGATGCCTTCGATACAAAAACCCTAAGGACCCGATCAAAATTCCACAAAAGAGTATGTAGCCGCCGTCATCTCCATCCCTAGATCGTGAGGGATCTGAAGCTCTTCCCGGCACCCTGCCAGAGGGGAGATTTCACCATGGAGGCCTTCTTCATCACCATGCAATCCTCCGGTGTGATGCGTGAGTAGTTCATCCTTGGACTACGAGTCCATGTAGTAGCTAGATGGTTGGTTCTTCTCCTTTGTGCTACCATGTCCAGATCTTGTGAGCTCCGTTCATGATCAAAATCATCTATTTTTAATCCTACATGTGTTTGCGGGGATCCGATGGATATTGAGATGCTATTTCAGATTGATTATTGATTCTATCATGTCTTTGTTATTTGTGAACTTGCATGCTCTCCGTTGTTAGTAGATATCTTGGTCGAGTAGATGCTAGCAACTCCAAGAGGGAGTATTTATGCTCGATAGTGAGTTCATGCCTCTAGTAATCTAGGGAAGTGACATAAATCTCTAAGGTACTAAATGTGCTATTGCTACTAGGGAGAAAACACTAATCATTTATTCGTAGAACAATCGTATTGTTTACTTTACACGCAATACGTAATGCAATTATCGGGTTCTTGCAACTTAATACTGGAGGGGGTTCGGATGATAACCTGAAGGTGGATTATTAGTCATAGATATAGTTGGATTACGGTCTATGTATAATGTTGTAATGCTGATACATTGCAAATGTATCTATAATTTTTGATGTTCCATGCTTGGTTTTATCCACTTTCTTGTGTTTTGCCCACACTTTGGAGTACTTTTCATATGATTTCTTGGACTAACCTATTAACAAGAGCCATAGTGCCAGCTACCTATTTTCTGCTGTTTTTGGTTCCAGGAAAGTCAGAAAATGAATATTCTCGGAATTGGACGGGACAAAAGCCAAAGTGCCTATTTTTCCGGAAGTTATCAGATGCTAGAATACGAGACAGAGAAGGGCTGGGGGCCGGCCACACCACCTGGTCACGCGGCCAGGCCTGACCCGCGCCAGGGGGTGGTCTGGCCGACCCCAGCACCCCCTCGGCCTCTCCTTCCGCCTATAAGATGCCCTCGGGACGAAAACCCTCAAGACCTGAGCAAAAATCCATGAAAGAGTCTGTAGCCGCCGTTATCTCCATACCTAGATCGGGAGGGATCTGAAGCTCTTCTCGACACCCTGCCGGAGAGGGGAATTCACCCTAGAGGCCTTCTTCATCACCATGCAAGCCTCCGGCGTGATGCGTGAGTAGTTTATCCTTGGACTACGATTCCATGTAGTAGCTAGATGGTTGGTTCTCCTCCTTTGTTCTTTCATGTTTAGATCTTGTGAGCTCCGTGCATGATCAAGATCATCTATTTTTAATTCTGCATTTTGTGTTTGCGGGGATCCGATGGATATGGAGATGCTATTTCAGATTGATTATTGATTCTATCATGTCTTTGTTATTTGTGATCTTGCATGATTTCCGTTGTTAGTAGCTATCTTGGCCAAGTAGATGCTAGCAACTCCAAGAGTTAGTATTTATGCTCGATAGTGGGTTCATGCCTCTGGTAATCTGGGGAAGTGACAGAAATATCTAAGGTACTAGATGTGCTGTTGCTACTAGGGAGAAAACAACAATCCTTTGTTCATAGAACAATCGTATTGTTTATTTTACACGCAATTCGTAAAGCAATAATCTGTTGCTTGCAACTTAATACTGGAGGGGGTTCGGATGATAACCTGAAGGTGGATTATTCGTCATAGATGCAGTTGGATCACGGTCTATGTATAATGTTGTAATGCCCAATCAAGTCTCAAAGGAGTCAAGATGATTAGTATATGCATGTATTGCTTTCTCGATGTTTGTCAATTGCCCCGCTGTAATTTGTTCACCCAGTATCTTACCTATCTTAAGGAGAGCCACCTCTAGTGAACTATGGATCCCGGTCCTTTTCTTTACATACAATCTACAAACTGTTTACTGCTTTGTGTTTACTTTCTGCAAACTATTACTTCCTTCCATTCGATACGTTTAATCCTTTGTTTTCAGCAAAACACGGTGAGATTGACAACCTCATCGTAAGTTGGGGACAAAGTTCTGTGGTTGTGTTGTGCAGGTCTCCACGTTGCTGCTGGCACCGGTAGTGCGCCCTGCCATCGTTTAGCTAGCAACACCTTTGGGGTGTTTCCTTGCTCCTACTGGTTCGATTAAACCTTAGTTTCATAACTGAGGGAAACTTGCTGCTGTGCTCATCATACCTTCCTCTTGGGGTTGCCCAACGAGCTTGTTAATACACGAGCCATCAAATGCCCAATCAAATCTCATAGGAGTCAAGATGATTAGTATATGCATGTATGCTTTCTCGATGTTTGTCAATTGCCCCGCTGTAATTTGTTCACCCAACATGTCATCTATCTTAAGGAGAACCACCACTAGTGAACTATGGACCCCGGTCCTTTCTTTTACCATCAATCTACAACTATTTACTGTTTTCTGTTTACTTTCTGCAAGCTATTACTTTCTTCCACACAATACGTTTAATCCTTTGTTTTCAGCAAAACCGGTGAGATTGACAACCTCAGTGTAAGTTGGGGGCAAAGTTCTGTGGTTGTGTTGTGCAGGATTCCAAGTTGGAAACAACACCTTGGAGGTGTTTCCTTGCTCCTACTAGTTCGATAACCTTGGTTTCATAACTGAGGGAAAACTTGTTGTTGTGCTCATCATACCTTTCTCTTGGGGTTCCCCAACGAGCTCGACGTGTTGAGCCAATAATCAACACCTTCCACCGATCCGCATATCTTTGCTCTTCTAGTTCCTTCATCTTCATGGCCTCTCTCCTCTCATTCATCTCTTTGCGAGCATTCATCATTTGCTGGCGGCGGCCACGTCAGTTGAGATCAGCGGCGGCGGTGGTGGCATCGGTAAAAGTCTTCTTCCCCTGCTGGCGGCGGTGACGGGGCTGTACGGAGAACCTCCTCGATGGTGGAGGTGGAGACGACACCCGACTTTGGAATTCGGGTGGTAGGAACCTTCTGCTTCTTCGCCTTCTCCCCGCAGCCGCGTGCATCTGCCTCTTCGTGTCAGCGCCGCCGCCCCGCTTCCTGCCACTGGCAGGCTTCTTGGCCACCGCGGGGACAGGCTGCGCCAGATCCGCGACGGCCGTGGCGATTGGCCAGGGCGATGAGAAGGCGGGGCGATAGGGAGGTGACCCCATAGGGTTTCTGGCCGTGGCAGCGAGGGCCGGCGCTGAGGTGGAATTGGCCGGGGGACGGGTCAGAGAGGGGTCGGGGTGAGGTTGGAGCCATCCATGGCAGGCGCGGTGGCCGCCGGTCGTGGCCGGGAAGGTGCGCGCGGGGAGCGGGAAGGTTCAGGATAGCGGTTGGGGTCACGCGCGCATCTGTGAAAATTTTAGATCACCATGGTTGGTGATCTATATTTAGATCATCAAAATCGTGATGCATCGTCTATTGAAGCAGCATTTTTGATCTATGATGATGTAAAAGTTAGATTTTAGATCACCACATAAATTTTAAATCATCTGTTAGAGATGCTCTAAGCTGAAGCTGTACCTTTTTGAATTGACTAGCTACCGACTAGCGTTCTCACCATCTTGAGCCATCGTTGTGCTAGGCTTCTTCTTTTAGGGGTTGTTTGGTTTAGAGGATGTCATTTAGGGGATGAGGATATCCCCAACCAGCTAGTTAGGGGTAGCCATTTTTTATGTTTGGCTAAAGTGGGGAAAAAGTGGTTAGGGATAGCTAGTCAAAATCTATAAATAGGAAAACACTTCGGAGGAACTATCCAAAAGTGGTTGAGCTCATCCAGCTCTTTTTGTGGAATATGCTCAACCACCATTTTAAGCCAAAAGTGGTTATCCATATCCCCTCCACCCTCTAAACCAATCACTGGATAATCACAAAAAAATGGATATCCCTTATCATTCACTGGATAGCCACTGAACCAAGCAGCCTGTTAACCGTCTTTCAATCGCTTTCCTCCCTTTGACTTGTTGAGCATGAATGGATGCTTGGATTTTCATCGACATTATTTGACCTTCATGGTATGGTGCGTATATGTATATGCCGCATTTTATTAGGACAGACCCCATTGGTGAAAATTTAATACAAAGTAATTTATCTTTCATGATGAAACACAGAATATTCTCAACTGGCTAAGCAAACAAGAAATACAAAGGAGCTTATCATGTTTGTTTTGTAATATGAAATACTTTCAGCCTCCTACATGAGAAATCTCTACTTATTATATATATATATATATATATATATATATATATATATATCTTTTACTATAAAAAGTCTGAGGTAGTTTGGTCATACTCCAGATTTCTGTCCGTTTTTTTCGGACCGTTCTGCCCCTCGCTATCTGAGTATATTACAAGGGAGCCACCGCCAAGTCAACCGTATAAATCCTGACATCTCCGCCCCGACACGGCGCTGCCGTCCGCCTAGCTCGCCTCCATCCTTGCCACCGTGCCCTTATCTGCAGCACCGCAACAGCTCGGGGGTCGGTGTCGCGTCGTTGGCGCGGCCGCAATGGAGGTACGAGGACGCGAGCGCGTCTTCGTCAAGTGCTGCGTCGAGCTCCCGCTGCAGCCCCGATTCCCGCGGGTGTCGGCCAGGCAGCAGCAGCCGGTCTGGCGCCGCCAGGCGTACGTGCGGAGGAAGAAGCCCTGGCAAGATGCTCTGCTGGCTTCCTACCTGTGCGTCGCCCCTGGCTTCTCCGTTGCCACCGTCTAGGATCACGTACGTGCGGCCACCGGGAGGAACCTGCACCCCACACACATCCTCTCTCCGGCGGGCGGCGGGCCCCACCACTCCCGTGCACTGCTTGACCGGCGGCGCCCCCGCACTTTCCTGCCTCGCGACCGAAGGTGAGTGCTGATTTGAACTACCGCGCGCATGCCAATGGAATGGAGTCGAGGAAATCCTGCACAGACACTGCTACTCTGTCTCGACTGTGGCTGCTGCTGATGTGAATTGCCTTGCTTGACCACACCACACTACCGCGCTAATGCAAATTGCCAGGTGCTCACTCTGTCCCGTCCCCCGCTCGACGCTGATAGGCGGGGAAGCTAGTAATCCTGCTTCACTCTGGTCAACAATTTCCCTTCCCCGCACGCTTGATTTGGTTTTCTTCTTCAATCTGGTTGTTCCCTGGTGCACACCTTTGATCTGAATCATCCTGAAGGTGGTCGTTTGGTCTCCTTCTATGAGATGCCCCACGGTATCCCCTCTTTTTGGAAGCAGAGCTTATAGCTTATATTTATCCATCCACCATGGCCAGCTCCAAAGGCAACTTTCCTCGTGTGCGCTGAACCTGGATTCAGCTCGGATGACGACCTTGACCAAGTTCAAGGTGTACTTCCAAGACGTTCTGGCGGGGCTGAGCTCGACGACTAATCCGACGCAACCGTTGTAGTGCTCAATAAAATGAAGAAGAAACTCCACATTAAAATAATATATTGTCGGTTCCCTGGAGGTGATAATTCGGCTCGCAGGTGCACCTTTTGTGAGAAAACAATTTTTAAAATGTCAATAAATCTGAAAGAAAATTCTACATATACATTCGAATATTTTATGTTGGTTCACAAGTTTTCAGGGTGAAAAAACAATTTATGTGTCGAGTATAAAAAAGACAAAAAAATCCACGTGAATAGTCGTATTCTTGTGATATATTTTGTCTTTTTTATACACGACACATAAAATACTCTTCCATCCCAAAAACTTGTGAACCAAAATAAAATGTCCGAATGTATATGCGGATTTTTTTCGAATTTTTTGACATTTCGAAAAATATTTTTTCTCACAATGAATGCATTTGCACCTATATCCGTGCATGATGGACATGATGTGTTGTCTGTCCCAAGTGAATTCCCCGCTCCTCCAAGATATCTCTTTGAGAGGGGTACCATGCCTCCAAAATCAAACAAGTATCTGTTAGTCTTTTTACTGAATGCTTGTACTATTCAGAGAACAACCGAGCTCATAGAGCTATTTCTCGAGGCACATAGCTGAGTAGAACGCTCTATAACCCAGATGATGCCAATCCATGCCAAGCAAGCTACGGTCGATTCCATGGTACACATTAACACACCATGTGAATGTTATCAATGGATACATAACCCAGATGAAACGATTGTTTTTTTTTACAGTTTGGCGTTTCTTCAGAAAATAAATTAATAACAGTTCTTCATTGCTATGATATAACTCGACAAATACTACATGTGTAAACTGAATGTATTGTTAATTTTTGGTAAGTTAAAAATTTGAATGGTACTTAATGTACAGTAATACACAGGGGCGAAGCTAGGAAAATGCATTATTGGTGTCACTTCTCTAGATTCACCGGTGTCATTGCATATTTCTTAGAGTATTCCTTCATTTTTAAGAAGGATTAGCAAAAAGTTATTGGTGTCATTTGACACCATTAACTACATGCTAGCTCCGCCCTGGTAATACAGTTCTTAGGAAGAATATGAGAAAAGCATAGCAAGTTTAATTTGATTGAACCGTGGCAACGTACGGACATTCAGCTAGTATATCTCTATCTCTACTACTTAAAAAGAACGAATTTTCTCTGTTTCCTCCGGTTGCTCGGTTCGTCAACGCTTTTCTAAATAAGACCAATCTGCCCTCCCACCAAAACAACGAACCGGTTTTGTTTTCTGCCAAATCTCGCTACCTCGTTTCCATCGTCCGAGGCCCTGTCTCTCTCACCCGTCCTTTGGAAGAAAAGAAGTGCCTGCGTCCATGAATCACATCACTACGTTGCCTCCCCAATCTCCATCCCCATCCCCAGATACGACGAAGCCCTGATTCGGAACCGCACGGAGTCGAGGCATGCTGGTCCTGGACCAACATCGCTGCCTCAAACCTGCCTCCACTACTGCTGAGGTCCAAGACGTTGCCAAGATCTCCACCCGGACGGAACCGCCGCCGATGTACCACCACGCACCGCTCACCCATCCCTAAGTTTCCAGGCGGTCGTGATGGTTTGAGATCGTTGTGCTGGTCGCCGTCCAAGCCCTAGCTCCAACAGGCCTCGACATGCCTCTGCCAAACTCACCGTGCATCCCTCACGCCAATCCCGACAGCTCGCCCTGACGTTCCTCTCTGCCCAACCCTAAACATCCGCCGAATCTGCTCCTCCTCTAACATCTACATCTCTTGGCAGTCTAGCAGATCTTCCCCTCCGACATCCGTTCATGTGAACATACTACATCACAGGTTAGAGCGTATGTTTCATAGAAAGTGAAATGGATTTGATGTTTTCTCTATGTTTCCTAGAGGAGGAGAAGCTGATGCTTTATTTACCCTGCAGTAGTATGTTGTTAACTTTTCATATCATTTTGTGTTGCAGTTTTGAAATATTGAGGCATCCCACGTTGATTTCCAGTCATGTTAAGCTATGTACTTTCGTTTTTGATTCACCTCTGTACCTATTAACTACAGTTTGCTAGCTGAAATTTGTAGATTTATCTACGCGATGTAGGCATACATTGATCGTGGATCATGTAATTAAGGACAAGGTTTTGCATGCCGTCAAGATCTTCCTCGGGAGATGAAGCTCTGACCTTTAATAGGTACACTTGGAAAGTTATATGCATTGGCTTCTTCATCCGTTGAATTTACAAGATAACAAATCTCTGAACATTCATGTAGTAGAAGAGGGTGCAAAATTGCTAAAGGAACAATTTTTGGATTTGATTTTAGAATGTTGTACAGCTACAAATAATGAGATGGATCACATCGACCCTTGGAGGGACACAGCGAGCAGGGCAGCAAGTTGCACTACATGCTGCCTTTGTGGGCATGGCACACGCAGTCTGCTGTCAAGGGCAACATGCCGACCTCGCGGCGAGATCTTTCTGTATTGCCCAGTCTGCCGGTCGATCAGGTGAGGTTCTACCATAGAGCAAATGATCTTATGAATGTAACTAGAGCTGTGAGTTAGCTGTATATGTTGCCTTTGATTGCAATAAGCTTCATGTGTTAATTTTTTCCTTCTTGGATTGCAAAATTACTTTATCTTCTATTAGTAAAAAAGGGTTGGATAACTTGGAGTCAGTTAATTAAGTTCTTGCCCCTAAATCTGCACAATATATCTATTCATGGTCAACATTCTATTGACTAAAATCATATTCTGCTATGGATGCAATGAACAACAGAACAAATGCGTTGTCTATTTCTGTACATGCTTCACTGCGTAGAGAATAGGTAGGTCTTCCAATACAAGTAGAATCTAAATGGTTGTTAGTAAATTAGTACAAGTAGGACCCGAGGAGTGTTTGGATAGGTATGGGTTGCTTGTTTGTCAATGGTGTTAGTAGATGATGGGATTGGGTTATTAGCAGTGAGTTGCAAAGTTGCAACAGTGATAGTGATGTTACTTCCAAGAGTTGAGGGAGTAAGGGAAACGGTATCACGTTCACCTGGAACTTAACAACGTGTATCAAGTTCACTCTTAAGGAAAACATCATGTTCAGTTTAGTATTTTTTTGAGGAATTAGAAGTTCAATTCAACTTAAAGATATTGTTTCATGTTCCAAATGGCATCTTTCTCATGTTTCCTGAACCTGAAAATATTTCTATGGACATGTATGGCAATATCTGGAGCATAATTTTGTTCCAAAGCAAGATTTATGTTTCTAATTCTTGTGAACTGAGTGTTGCTGCTCTGTCTTTAGTGCCACCCGTCTTCTGCTAATGTTTGTCAGCTAAATTTAACAAGCTTCATTCCTGTAGAGACCACATGACCTCAATATTGTCCTACTTCTTGTTTGCTCAGTACTACACATACCGACTTCTTCTATAATTCATGCCTGCACGTGTTGATTTTTTTGGGAGTGAATAGCTAGGAGTTCGTTCATCTGATCAAAGTTGATGATTGAATTTCCACTTAGATTTTCGATGGAGTGCATACTGAGTAGTTGTATGTGGGGTTTAGCAGAAAATGTGGCCACTCTACAGTTAATTGACTTTATAGCATAAGGAGATAAGTAGCAGGACTAACACGTATTCAAGAAAATGGAATTAAAATTAACATGTTATTAATTAAATAGTGGCAGGACTAGCACGTATTCAAACAATCGAGTACATGCAGGAGCATTTCATTGTTGAATCTTTGTGAAAAAAGCTAAATATTCCATTCATCATCAATATTTGGCATAGCAGCCGCTAGCTTTAGACCTTCAAGTTCATTTTAACTTGCAGGTAATCTGCATGAGCTTTTGCCATCTCCTAATTGCAGAACTATTTCCTTTGTATGATCGGGTTCTAAGTTATATGATTACTTTACTCTGGTCTGAAGGTATTGCTTCATGATTAGTTTTGCTTAGGCCATTGTTGCACATCGTAGTATCAAACCAGCTAGATGATATAGTTTTACTTTTGAACATAACCATTGGCTGCCAATTTCATCTTATCAAATATACTTGTGTCCAGTAAACTTCACATCCTTCAGTTCAGCATTGATTTGATTTCTGTACAAGCAGTTGAAAAATAATGGTAGAACTACTCTTCTTACGTGTCCCTCACCTTGCACAACTCTGCTTGCCGCCAGCGCTGGTCACCTTCCCCGTGAGCGTCGGTTTCCTGTGCAACCGTCTGTGACGGGAGGCCAAGCCGATGAGAAGCTTGGATGGGTATCGGGCCATATGGCAGGTCGTGAGGAAGCCGATCTCTAGGTTGACGACTTCCTCTAGCAGTTCGATTCTCTGGGAACGTGGAGTCCTGCTTCATCACCCCAACCGCGACTCCTCTCAGATCATACGTGGGTGACCGTCAAGGGGAACTGGCTGGGGCAATCTGCAAGACATGCTCGCAGCACTAACGGTACAACATTCTCCCTGGAGGAAATTCAGGTTGAACTGCTTCCACTTGCGATTCCCGTTGTTGGGAGTTCAATACCACATGAATGAATTCACTTTTAAAAGTAAATGATTTGTTGATGCACATTTTTTTACCTTGTTTCCTTTAGCTTTAGGTGTTGTGCTGTAATTAGGCTATGTGCCCTTTGATGTTTGGAAAGAGAAATCCACGGTATATTATTTTCGGGTAATTGCTGCAAGGGTAGGAAGAGGAAATTAAACCAAGATAACGCTGGACCTGGAGATTTAACGTCGCTTGTGATCAAAGATAATGCAGCGACTAGATCTGCTTCTAGGAGATTGGAGAAACACACCTCTGTTCTTGTACTTGATGAGGGCAATTCAGATTGCACATGTTCAGAGTCTATGAGTCTAATATCAGAGGGATTCAATGACGAAAGAGTAAACGGACATGTTTCTTCAACATGATGTAACTGTTGTTGAAGTGTCTGAGGTTCATTTTGGTATGAAATCCAGTCATACTGCCCACCTTGACAAATGGGTCAAGTTTGCGTCAGAGTCAGCTGCACAATGTGTGATACTTAACTTGCATAAAAAGGGAATATCTTCTACAGGGAATTTAGCGATTAAAAGTACTCCCTCTCTCCCAAAATAAGTGGCTTGGGTTTATCCAGATTAGCATGTACCTTCTCTACTACTTATAAAGGAGGAACTTTCTCTGTTTCCTCTGGTCGCTGCTTTCGTCAACACTTTTTCAAATAAGACAATTTTGCCCTCCCACTGAATCCTTCGGCTGTTCCATTTTCTGCTGTTCGGCGCTACGTCAAATCCTTCATCGCGCACTCGCGTTTCTCGCTCGCCTGCATGTGACACGTGACCAACTGGGTCAAGCCCAACGAATACCAGGAACCCTCCCCGGTCCACTTGGTGTTCCACGCCACCGCACTCCTCCCCATCGGCGCCGCTTCTCCACCATTGTCGGGATGATGACCGCCCCACGACGATGGAGTTTGACTTCACTGGTGTAGCAGGCGCGATCTAGACAGGCCACTCAAGCGCGACCGAGGCAGTCCCAGCGACCGCCCTACTCCACGCACTCGCCGTCCTCTCGAGTGTGGCAGCCATCGAGTTCCCGAACACGCGCAGCTCCAGTAGGGAGCTCCAATGGACGCAGGAGAGGGAGTATGTCGGCGGGAGGTGCTCAGACATGGCCTGCAATGACAAGATCAAGACCACCATGGTGGTGATGGCCGTGCCGAAGGCCTCCATATCGGAGGACGCACGCCACAGGTGCCCAAGCACTGCCTGCGGCGACGAGATCGAGATAGACGCTGCCGCCTCTACTTAATGCGGGTGAGGGTGGCCGACACCGCCACGCCTTCCTCACAGCCCTACTCAGGTTTCGCCCCTTCCCCTCCCCTCCCATCTCTCTGTCTTGCACACCTGACCTACCCATTTTGCTATCAGCGTGATTCTCAATTGTAGATCGGATTGGAGCTTGGTCTGGTACCTGCGTTGGATCTATCCATGGCATTCTTATTGTAGATTGGTATTGGGTTAAACGGGAGTGTCTAACCATCATCCTCCCCTCCTCACCTACCTGGCACTGCGATTTGTTCGATATGCCAACCCGCGATTAGCGCTGACCTCTTTGTCCTGCCACCTCGATGCATCGCCATCGATCTGCAAAGCCATCGCAATCTCCCTCTTCTCCGACCCCCCCGCATCAGCCCCACTTCGTGGAGGACGAGCACACGCCATTATAGCCTGTCGCACCTCGATGTCCCCATCGTCCTGATCTCGACAGGAGAGCCCTAACCCAGGTGCATCACCGCCGCATCTTTCTTCCACACATGAGGGAGAGGGCCGCACTTGAGCGCGAGTGGGCGACGGTAGCTCCCAAGCCAACAGTTCGATCTGTAATTTCTTCAGGTATGTTGTTTCTTTCTCTCAGCATCTTTCTTCCATAGTTCCATTTGTGCAAGGTTAGGAGTTTCCTTCTTTGTTTCCGTACAAGATTAGAATCTTGGGATCATGTTGCTTGGGGCATTGAGATTTAGAGTTTACATTAGTGATCGTATTTAACAGGAGGTTAGCCAAGTTAATTGTTACAGTTCTTACTTCTCTTCACGGAGGCTAGAAATTCAATATTGAATCCACATGCTTTATTTCGAATGGTACGTATTAATTAAAATGCTTTTAACTTTGCTATGATATATTTGCAGGCATTCATACCAATGGTAGTACGCAGGATAAGTTTTTATTGCTTTGCAGGATTAGCGGTGATCTCTTTTACCCTACCACCTCATTGCTTCAATATCCCTTGAAAAATCTCCGACCGGTCTAGCCTCTTCACAACATCCGCCATTTCTGCCGCTTTAGATATTCCATGGCAGCATGAGGGTATATGGAGAACATATCCAACGTACTTCAGGCCTCTCGGCATGCAAATTTATACCTGGAGCTGGCCATGCATGCTTGGGAAAATTTCTTCATTTTTGTGCTGAGTAGATGTTGGTATGTCTTTCCTTAACTTATTTTTAGGATCGATCATGGTAAGATCAAGTTAGAAGTGCTTCGTGCACAAAAAATTATGTTTGTAGATAAAAAAACCATTGTTCCAAAATAAGCTATGAGAAATCTTTAAACTGAGTATTATTTTCTGTCTCTAACGCCTGGGTTCATGCTATAGGTACTTATACATTAGAGGTTATTTTTACATGCTTGCGGACACATAAAGGCTGATGATGGATTTTGTTTTATTTTCTTGCTGATAGCGCTCTGTTTGCACCTATAAAATGTACTGATTATTCACGCTGCTTGGATTTTTGGTTTGTTATGGAAACAAGAGAGCACTTGGGAAAAATTCTAATTATGCACTTGCAGATTTAAAAGGCAGTTGTTGACTGTGACTTTCAAATTGTTGTCCTACTAAAAGAGTTGGTACCAAATCTACAACAAAACACTTGACATTTTTGGCACCGTGGCCTGGGCTCTTATCTCCGCAATATTTGCCATCAGAGTGTCCCATGGTGGGTAGTAGTCGCCATCAGTTCCATGGAAACCCATTTTCTATTTCTCTGTAAGTTCACATCTCTACTCGAAATTGGTTTGCAACTTCGTTGATTTGGCTTCAGGCTTGTATGCACATTTAAAATAAGCAACTTATAATCCAACTCTGAATTTGAATAAATTGATTTATGGTTGGGAGCTTGCCGAATAAATTTAATTATGTCGAAGTTCAAAGGACCTAAGCTTAGGGAGGAAAATATTCTTGATCATGATATCCTTTAATGTCACGCATTGTTGAAACGGACCATAATCAGGATGCTATATTGCTCATCAGTAACTTTGCCCCGGTACTGATATAGTTAGTCCTTCAATTCATAATTTTTATTGACATCAAGCTTATGCAGGCACAAAGGGCTTCCAAACGATACACTCTTACTCTGCCTATCATAAAGGAGATTTTGCTAGCAATTGAGAAGCTGGCTGATATGAAAGCAGTGGCTCAGGGGGTTATCCGTAGGTGGAATTCACCAAGGTTTGTTTCACGCGTCATCTCATATGTTAGAGAGGAGACCCGAATACATATTAGAGCCACACACAAATTCGTTAGAGAAGAGAGTTCCTCACTCCAATTCGACCCTCTGAATGTCCTATTCACCGACTGAAGGTGTTGCATCCCAAAACAAGAGAATGCAGATAGCAAATAAATTCGAGGTCAATCTTTTATTTTACTTAGTTTATGTGTGAACCTACTAATGTGAAAGGGCAACTCAAGTCCATTTCGTTGTATGCCCTATTTCTGTTGAGTGTTAAATGCCCTACACTAAAATGCTTGGCTGGCACATATGTGCCACTGTGGTATACATAGTTGTTTTTATTATGTGCGTTATATCTTATGGAGTCGGATGTAAGGGGCATATATTTTATCCAAAGTTGAATATATGTTTATTTAAATAAACCTTTGATGCTCTTCCAATTCTTAACTGATATCTCTCCATAATTACCAACAAGCCTATCAGTGGATGGTGATAGTCAAGGTTTAGAGCTGAGTCTTTGGAGCCCTTTCTGCACACATGTGGCCCGGAATGATTCTGAAATCTGGAAACAGAATAACTACTCCGTCCTTGATAGAAAAAAAGTGAGTTAAATCAGGAAAATAATGTACTTAAAGTTTTTACCATAAATTATTAAATCGGCAACACAGTTTTGTGATGTGTTGACGAGCCATCCTTGCTCTAACAAACAACCATATGATGACATGCAAAGCCTGAGTAATTGTATATTATGATATCTTGACCTGTATTCTTGGATAAACTAAAATATATTACTTTGCATTATTGAATTTAGAACCCTATATTGCTAAAAGTATATTATTTTGTTTTTCGGTGACAAATCGTACCGACATTTTACTAGTATTATAAAGAATCTCACGGTTCCATTTCCTGGCACTCCGTCGCTCGTTTCGTCGCTCCTTCGTCGCGCCGCGCTCCTTCGTTACGCCAAATCCGTAGGTCAAAACCGCTCCTACCGACGCGTCGCACCCCGCTCCCATCTCGCTTGTCGATCCAATAATCTCCATGCCTCCCCTCCGCGGCGCCGCCCTACATCGGTACTCCACGCCTCCACACCAGAAGCATATGCCTCCGCCCTTCGCGCCTCCACGCCCACCGCGCCTGAGCACCAGCTGCCCGCCGCGCTCAGCCCCCTGCGTCCTCCATCTCCACTGACTGTTGGATGTAGTTTTGGAAAGAGACCACAAACTGGTGACGGCCGCCCGGCAAACTGCCCGGAAACCTGCCACTCCATGGTCTGTCGGGAGGTGGCCGACTGCAGGCAGCGCATCAGATCGTGCAGCGGAACGTCCCTCCTATAGTCCTATCTCCGTCCGCGGTGATTACCAATTGTTCCCCTGACGTTGTCCTCCGCCTCCACGGTAGCCGCATCCTGGTGTTAGCGACAGTGTCGAGGAGGGGATCCTCACCAGGGTGACTGTAAGTTATCGCTTCGAGGTTACCAGGGAGCTTTATCAGTTCGAGATATCATTTAGCGGAAAATGTTATGCAATATTTAGCAGATCGCTCCCAATTCTCGCCCCCGTGGTGTAGGTGTTTAGGATAAGGATGTTGATTTCAGCGGAATTGTTAGGCATCTTGTTACTTTGGCTGCTGCATAGTTCGGGGAACCTCAGAAGTACCGCTATGTGGAGCTTCCATCACATTGGTAAATGTGGCATGTATTAGTTGTCTGGCATCGATTGCAAGGTGCAAAATAATTTGTAATTTGTGATGGTATGTACGGATTGGATATGGCAAATGCTACATGATATGCTCCTCAATCCTATCCATCTACTTGAGACTTGCTTCTTATCGGCTTGGTGGGGTTACTAAATTAGAATTTGATTCTTGTACCGTTAGTTTAGATGTTCATTATATGTTTCACTCATTTGCTTGCACTAGGATTGGAAAGTCCCACTTTAGGTGCTTCTGTCATGTTAGTGCTAATTTAGTTGTTAGTACTGCAAGTTGTCATGCCTGAGCTACCGGTGCTCCAACCTAGAAGTTGTTGCTTATTTAGTTGATATCGGTGCAATTTGCTAGAAAAATAGTGTTCTGCTTCGAGCACCATGCTTATTTCTGGTTTAGAAAATGTACATATATATATTCCTTGATTTACAATAAGTGACACCTTCTTCCACATCGGTGCAGCACGAGTGACCTTCTTCCCTGAAACGGAAGGCCTCTCCTTGTGCGACAGAGCTCCAATTTGGTGAAGAAGTGATTTGCAGGCTAGAGTTTGATTGTGTCGAACTCCTCGAAGAGGCCGGCCATAATGGCACATCCGAAGGTTTGAATATCTTGGGTTGTTAAAAGAGTTTTTCAGTTTGAAGTCTTACAAGTATAGTTGGTCTATATAGTAGAGATTCTTAATCTATTGGTAGCTTGGTATGATCGCCATTCATTTAGTCATAGGCTGACTATAGCTATACTTGACACTGCGGCACCAGGTTCGGCATCCTGGGAGACACCCACTGCATGGGCACCGTGTGCAGCCGGCCCAAGTACGTGTGAGGCCAGCCTACGCTGCCTTGGCGTTGACTACATCACACTTTACTACCAGCACCACATAGACACCACGATCCGCATTGAGGACATAGTCTCTTCTCGCTGGTCCCCTTTGTTGGATTCCTTCATCCTATTAATTTCCTATACATGAGATATCCTGTGTTTGATTGGTGTGGTTGCTCACTACGATTCATGTTCTGAAACTGATGTAGATTGGTGAGCTGAAGAAGTTGGTCGATGAGGGGAAGTCAAGTACATTGGGTTGTTCGAGGCGATCCCAGATACCATCTGGCATGCTCACGTGGTGCACCTGATCCCCGTGCATATGGAGTGGTCCATGTGGGCCGGCTACTATCCAGCCTGAGATCATGCCTCTCTGCAGGTGAATTCGGCATTACAAATTTCTACATGTGTTGTTACACAAACGGTAGTCCTGATTGTTTGGTAATGTAAAGAAACTTGTTCATGCATTCTATGAACCTCGGAGAATTGGGGATTGTTCCGTATAGCCCAATTGCCCGTGGGTTTTTCGGTGGAAGAGGGTGACAGAAAAAATGTCTGCTGAATCTTATCTGGTACAAATACAATCAGTTGATTTCTGCAGCAGTCTATTCTTTTATAAGTTACTTAGGCCTGAACCCTTACATATATTCTTGTACTATCTTGCCACAGGGTGAAATTATTGGGTGCTCTTGGTGTAAACTCTAGAATTTTGCTATGGATCAAGCATGGATGAGAAAACTCCAGTGAAGATGATGGTCCACACCAAACACTGCTCCTATGTATTGTACGTATATGCAGCTCAAGCATATTCATACGTGGTTCTTATTGTTGCACATTGCCTTAGTATTCATCATCTCACCATGTAGCATTGACTAGATTTACAATTTACGGCCAGAGATACTAGAGGAACATGTAGCATGGCCGAAGGGTGGGTGGAAAGTAGAGGAGGAATATTACAATGGTAGAGAAAACACATACATAATGAATGACGAGACGAAATACTAGACTAGATGTAAAGTTTACAACTATACATATGAAATAGAGAGACAATGTATGTATATGTAATGTAGCATGGCCAAAGTGTCGGTGGGAAGGAGAGGGGGAAGATTTTATTTAAACTGAAAGTGATCTCTCCCCGACTCCATTTTATTGAAAATGAAACTATAGAGTTCAGCCTAAGAATCACACACATACACAATGAATATTTTATGTTATCTCTTGGCAACTTTAAAAATCATGGGATACGAGAACAACTGAAGTTTGGCGAAGTTGATGAAAGCATTGGTGCAGAGAGGTTCTAGAGTAGGGAGACTAAGGGTGTGTTTGGTAGCCCTGCTCCACCCAGAATCTCCCACCTCACACCGAATTCGCGTGTTTGTTAGGTCGGGTCAGTGGTCTGGGCAGTGCCCACCTCATACAGAAAAGGCCTCTGGGCACTGCCCGGTTGGGAAGCTGAAAACGAGCTTCTTCGCTCGTGGGCAGGGCTAAGCTCGCCCTGAAAAATCCCCCCGCCCGTCGGACGAGACCAACAGGGGGTCAATCGCCCCCATCTCATTCCCCCCAACCCGCTCTCTCTCCCCACCCAGAGTCGCCTTCAACCTCCTCATCTCCCTGATCGGCCTCCGCCGCCTCCTCTTCGACGCCGGCATCCGCCCATCCTCCGCCTCGTCGCGCCGCCATCGGGGGAGCTCCAGTTCTTCGCGCCGCCCTGTGAGCTCTTGGCGGGCGCTGCTGCTGCGTGAGCTCCAGTTCATCGCGCCGCCATCGAGCCACCCATCCTCTGCCTCGTCACGCGGCCAAGCTTTGCCTCACCGCGTCACCGCGCTGCCACCCAACGCCCCAAGGTCCGCCTCCTAGCGTCAACCACTCACGGCAGAGCGCACAGCGATGAGATGGGCCGCGCCCGTCTCTGTGGAGAAGGCCAAGGCTCCGGCCGCGCCTCCTCGACGCCTATCTCTGTGGAGAAGGCCGAGGCTCCAGCCACGCTTCCTCGATGCCGGGCGCCGTCTCCTCGACGCGCCCGCCGCCTCCTCGATGCGGAGGAGCTCAGCCCTGAACCATGGCGTTGGTCCTTGGATCCGATTGCTTTTAAAAAATTGTCCAAGGACCTGTATGTAAAAAAATTGAGACAGTCTACCAAACAACATCTTGGTCCAGCTTGTTTCAGCAAACCTAGGCTACCAAACACGGAAGAATATCTGAGTTCAGCTTAGCTAGGGTCAGCTTGTATGAGAGCAGATAGCTATTCTCCACTGACCCGGGCTACCAAACACACCCTAAGTATAGTGGCGACACTGTTAGAGTCCACGAGCACGAGGGATGGCGAACAATACTGCATGGGGTATGCATGAGGATCCTAGATACACTGGTGTTGAATCGCTAGAATATGGATGCTCCCGTTGCAACGCCACGGGCAAATAACTAGTAAATTTGTGGATCGTAGAATATTTCAAGAAATATTTTCCATAATACACTTCTTGTTAGTGAAAATGAGTTTTGAAGTTTAATGTCCATTTTATTTGACATACATGTACATTCATTTTTGTTAAGTGGTATTTCTTTACATTGCATTTTTCTTTTCATTTTCTATATCTTGTTTTTTTCCTTTCCTTGTTGGTTAATTATTTTTAACTATAGCTAACTTACTTTTGTAATTTTAACTATATGATTCATCCGTGTAACTTTTTTCTGCAGCGATTTTTGAAATTGTTCTTGCCATAACTTTTCATATAAGGAGTGTTTTAGTTGTATTGCTAAATAAAAATAATACAATTAAATTTGTGTTCATGAATTAGGTGGAAATCTAGAAATACATTAGGCATTTCTTGGTGGCGTTATAACATTGCGAAAAGGTGTTTTTTTTTTACTTTTTCACGTGAGGTATCTGTTGCGACATATCTAATATCTAAATAATTCTCGCAAGTCGCCCATTTAATTTCTAAAACATCCAAAAAAAATCTCCAATAAGCAACGGGTCACTTTTTTTTTCTGATCCGCCAAAAAGTCATTTTTGCTATGAAAGGCTGCGAGATTTGCTCGTTAGAACTTCTTTATTTGGATTAAAGAAGTAGTACTTCTTTATTTGTTTTCTCCTTATTAAAGTTGACATCTAGGGTTTCACACCCTTGCCGGCGACGTCGGTGGTCTGCTCCGTCTCCAGTGGCCTTATAGTCTTGGAGGTGCGCTAGACCATGGCCTCTCGCCGGCAGGAGGTTTTCCGTTCTTTGTTTCGTCTGATTTTTAGTATCCTTTTCAGAATGTTGAGACGGCTGCCATGTTCTGAAGTCAGAATAAAATCCTGTCCGCTCTATGCTCGCTCTGTTGGTGTATCTACGCAAACGGAGGACGCGTGAAGTCGTTTGTCCAACATATATTCTAAAATTCTGTCCGTTTTCATGTTTATCTGTTTTTTCAGGTCAGTCTCTTCCGATCTACGGACGTCATCGTCGACGATGGTTGCTGCTCTAGTGCGCTGGTCTATTGTGGCCTTAGCATGACGATTTCCTATCTGTCTACTACAACGAGCTTTCGCCGGCTCCGGTGATGGAGAGGCGAGGATAGCGGCGCGCCTTCGACTCGCGCTAGTGTTTGTAGTCATCGCTAGGTGGTCCATTAACCTATTTGTAATTTTTATTATTTTTAAATTTCTTTATACCGCCCGTTGATGAGATGTGTGGAATTTCGAAAAAAAAGTTGACGTGTATGCTGGGCGGATCGTCGCGCCTGGTTTGTGGTATCACACGAGCCCGAGCACAGTGCCGGAGTCCGAGCGGCGCGGGTCGTCCAACCGTACATACAACAAAAATACAGTACCGTATTTCTTTCAAAAAAGGTACTCCGAGTGTAATTAACGGTATAAGAAACTCCCGTGCCAATCTTCCGGTGGAAGTTGAGCTTAAGTTTCGGGGTAATCCCAATCGCCGCGGCAACCTCCCCCATTCCCCCCCGAACCCCAAAGCCCAAACCCAATTTTTCCCTCTCGCGTTAACCTCGAAAAATAATTCCCTCTCGCAAACCCCCAACGTTCCCATCTCCCTCCCCCTCCCTCCGCGCCGATCGCCGGCGCCGCGGATGATGATGAGGGCGGCGGCGGCGACGACGGAGAAGAAGGGCGGCGAGCGCATCTCCATCGACTGGGTAGAGGTGTTCAGTTCCGCCCCCGACCCCCGCGGCGACGATGTCTGCTTCGCTTCCCCTCCTTCGGCGGCGCGGAAGGGGAAGGCGAAAGGTAATGCGTTCACCCGCTCCTCCCCCGACAGCTTGGATTTCTACCCCGTCTCCTCTCCCTCGGCGCCGACCAAGGGGAAGGGGAAGCGGAGGAGGGACGAGGAGGCGGAGTACTCGGGTAGGCCCAACGACGCGCTGCGGCGGGACATCGAGGAGATGTCGGACGGCGAGCTGCGGCGGGAGATCGCGGGTCTCACCACATTCGGAAGCCGTCTCGGGCGGGAGAAAAGGGAACGCCGCCAACGCCTCTTGCCGCTGCTCGACAATGAGGCGCGGCGCCGAAGGATCCGTACGGACGCCGCGAAGGTTCGATCGTGTACCCGTCTTTGATTGGCCCTTTTTCTCTTTCTCGATCTATCTCGTACGATGTATCTGTGTCGTTGTGAGGATCGATGCAATTGATTAGGGCTCCAGGCGCGCATGAATTGGGGAATGATATGCGTGTTTATTGCCCTTCCATGCGGGGGATTACAGGCGCTGCTCTGTATACATCTTATCAATATCTTAAAATCGTTGCTCATTTTATTTGTAGGATGGTGATGGTTGCAATCGGGGTGCCCCTTCAAGTGATAAGAGCGTGTACACATTTGGTAAGATTTCCGCTTACTGTGCTTTTCAATTCCGAGCTTGTACCACACTCCTCTAGCAATGTCAATACAGGGACTGGCAAAGTGAGTTCATGTGAGTTGGACTGCAATGCATGCGGTTTGTTTGAAGCATGTATTGACAATAAAATGACTGTTGAATCTGCTCCACATAGTTTGTTCATCATTATGTATCTGCCATACAAAGGAAAGTGTACCAAGGTGTTATGTGCCCTTTCCTTGCAGATATTGAGGATTTGCAGACAGAAGATGCTTCTCGCAAATACTTTCCGAAGTTGTCTCCCATTCGCTCGACTAGAAAGAACTTTGGCTGGGTATAGAGTAATGCCACATGTTTTTTTTTGTTAATCTATAGACATCTCTGGAACTTATGATGGGATCATTGTGAATGCAGGTAGGTGTACAGACACGCAGAAGTTCTAACCAAACTGGACAGAGGAAACCTATTGCAGTGGATAAGATGTACTCAAGCAAAACATCTCCAACAGCTTTACGGGGAAACAAACAGAGAGTTCATGCCGTTGATCCAAAGGAACATGATAATGAAAAATCTCGGCAGAATGACAGCAACTATTGCAGAAATTATGCAAAGAGGTATGTGTCATTTTATCAGGAAATCAGGGCAACACCTCTTATCCATTTATAATAGAAATGAATCATACCATCTAATTGGTGGCTTGATGCAGAGTTCATACATCTACTGTAAAGCATTCTGCAAGGCCAAGTTAGTTATCCATATTTTGGGAAAGAGAATGCCTTCTCTGATATTTGTTTTGATATATGTGCCTTACCATTTTTCTTGCTTACACATTTGGTATAAAGAGAACCAGTACTCCAATTTGTTAGACCTGTTTGAGCACAAGTTAATAGAAATGTGTGGAATTTATGTTCTGCTGAATTCTTCTATAGCACAGTTCTGTTGTATTAAACATTGTGCATGTATTATTCACATACTCATACAGTCATATTTCTAAGTAATTATATACAATACATCTCAATGTACTATTGTATGTAATCAAAATATTAATATGGCATTCCTTTTCAACTCTTCGACACAGGAGGAAGGCACATCAGGAAGATTCATCTCTTCTGCATCAGAAGGTGGGCATGCTTACAAATTGTTGATCATGTATAACAATAAAATTACGATTCGAAAAGGTTCCTTAGATTTTACCCTATGGAAATGATCCTCATTTCCTGTTGCTTGAGTGTTACTTGATGTTGGCTTCTGCAGAAAGCAGAGCTCCTCCTCCATTTAGTATATACTGCTATAATTTCCAGTAGTAGTTGGACCATGCTAATTAAGGCTTCGTATATAAGTTAGGCCATCATAAACCAAAACAGGACATTTCATGGGCACTAAGTAATGACTTCCATTAGTAGATTATCCTGATGCCACTTTAACATGGAAACTTTACCTTACACGATTGTGTTATCGTATTGCATTGCCTATTAGGTTAATGATGTGGTTCTCTTGGATGATGAAGATGTGCAACCTGATGAACCAGTAGACTGTGGAGTGCTAGACAAATGGTATGCTTTTCCCCAAATTGTGTCCGCTGTATTCTATGTAGTGAGTTAAGCTGTTGATTCATCTTTCTGATAAAAACAACGGTTTTTTCAGGAAAGATTTGAAAATCTACTATCCGTCAAGGTAAACACCATGCATTGTTTCCTAAGACCATCAGTTCATGGTATTGAGATTTTTTAGTTCTGACTTTAACACACTACCCATGTGAACAGTGATGATCCGGAAGCTGTAGAGCTCAGCAGTTCAGATATTAGATGTCTTAATCCTGGAGTATATTTGTCATCGCCAGTGATAAACTACTACATTCAGTTAAGAATATGTATTCCTATTTTAAGTTTTACTTTGTATCATTTTATGATTTTTGTTAGAGAGTGCTTGAGCATGTCCTATGCCTTTGAATTTTGAATAATAGGAGGCAATCATTGCAGGATTTAATTTGAGAATATTAAGTGTTGATGAGCAATAGTTGTACTGCCCGTTGGCATTGAAATGTCTGAAACATCATCAAGCTATCTATTTGAGCTTGTTGAGCTAGATATATTAATAAAAATAGCGTTATGTGAATTTTGATAAAGTGCAGTTGCACATAGATAGTGGAACTGAAGCGAGAAACTTCTGAATTCTGTTCATAAGAAATTTTCCCTACAAATTGATGTTTCTGTTTAACTCTTCCAATTATTTTCTTCTGGCAGATATATCAAAAGAGCCGAAATGCATACTGAATATGGCACAGAAAATTTTTACATGTTCAACACATATTTTTATAGCAAGCTTCAAGAAGCATTGTTGGATAAGGTATCATTTTTTGTGCCACGATCTTACATTTTTATATATTATATGATTAATGCCCTAAAATGGACTTCAATTTTTTCCAAGTGCTTTTGTCTTGGATTCACGAGTACTTTGGAGATAAGCTTTTGTTGCTTCCTTAAGAAAATGTGATAGTAACCTAGTATGAGCATTCTTTTGTAATCTTATCATAGTACTTCATTACTTGTCTTTTATATACCTAATACTCTTTCATGACATATATTTCTTGTTTGTGAAGTATTTAATTATTTTCATATAATAATTTCGTATTGCAATGCTCTACTTTTGTTCCAGGGTAAGTTCTTGAAGTTGAGAAGATGGTGGAAAGGTGTCAATATATTTCAGAGAGGATACATTATCTTGCCAATCCATGGAACGTAAGTTACATACTTGCTTAGGGATTCTGAGATCTTGTGAAATATTCACATATCCGCCATGAAATCCAAACCACTATAGTATGTTATGCAACATCAGTTTGTGCATATTATTGATCACTTTATCCTCAAATATACTCTTGGATAAGTTACATAACTTTATGCTACATCTGGATCTGCAACATGAAGCTTATAAAATGCATCAATCAAAGTGCTCTGAATCATTGTACAAGCTTTGGGTTGGCCTATGAGGATAATGATAATACTCCCATTAAACTTGTATGTGTGTTTTTGCTGAATGCTTCTTTCCATTTAATTAGGTCGCACTGGAGCTTGATAATTGTGTGCATTCCGGCAAAAGAGAGTAATTTAGGACCAATCATACTTCATCTGGACTCCTTAGGGATGCACCCCAGTGCTGAGATTTTTGACACAGTTGGGAGGTGAGTGACCAATATGAGTGTCAGCTGGAAATTTCTGTAACTATTTATGACTGGTGTTTCATGGCTGGCTGATTTCGATAGGGAAAGAGCTCTTTCATAATGCTGATGTCGTCAACTGTACTCTTTGTAGATTCCTTGAAGAAGAATGGCATCATTTAAGGAAGAACCCTCCTTCTGACATTTCGATTTCAGACAGAATATGGCAGGATCTTCCGAGCAATATTCACAAGGAAAAAGTTGAGGTAAGAGATCATGATAGGTAGATACCTTATAGAATCAGACCATGATGGCAAGTGTTAAAGGTAATGAAGGTTGAGTAGGGGGAAATATTCCATAGTTCATAAGCAACAAGACTTCTGATAATGAAAAACCGATTATTTGTTCTTGCTTGATTCATGCATAGCCTTTTGTAAGATTAACTGGACTTATCTCCTAGGGCTCAAACACTTACCTGGAAACTCTTTAGGCTGCTAACTATCCAGGTCCTTGAGTCCATAGTTTTTGTTTTGTTTTTCTGCGTCTGGTTGATCAGTTTACAGGTGCCACATCGTGGCGTTTTTCTTCGTATATAGATGTGCACATCTTGTTCGTATTCCAGAAAGAGAAAAACTAACTGAAACTCTTTTAAGTACTTCATCCTAGTCGAACTAACAGTTCAAAACCGAACCAGATGGAACATGATAAACAATGCAAGCGGCGTGGACATGGGATCACCGGCTTCTGCCTGCTTGTGCCTGCCGGGACTGAACGGGATTAGTGGGATATTAGGAAGTGGGACACACGGGTCCCACATGTCCCATCAATTAACCATTCGCCTGTTAGCATGTGCACCGGCGCGAGAATAGAATGGCCCGCGATATGCATGCACCGGCCTTGCTTGCTCCTTCTAGCTAGTAGTTGTTGCACGCCTTATGGTACAAACGCGATTAGCGAGCGCTGCTGCTTATTCTGGTGGCGCTAAGTGGGATGTCATGAACGGGGTTAGTGGGTTTTGCTGCAGAGACAGGAGGCGGGCGGACCCGTCCCACTTATAATGATTCCCGTGGTGCGGACACGGGATGACCGGCTCCCGCCTGCTTGTGCCTCCCAGGACTAAACGCGGTTAGTGGGATATTAGGAAGTGGGACACGTGGGTCTCACGGTTCCTGACAATTAGCCATTTGCGTGTTAGCATGTGCACCGGCGCGAGAATAGAATGGCCCGCGATATGCATGCTCTGGCCTTGCTTGCTCCTTCTAGCTAGTAGCTATTGCATGCCTCACGGTACAAACGGGATTAGTGGGCGCTGCCGCTTATTCTGGTGGTGCTAAGTGGGATGCCACGAACGGGGTTAGTGGATTTTGCTGGCGGTACGGGAGGCGGGCTTGGTGGGTGGACCCGTCCCACTTACATTATTAAACATGATATTAGTCTGCAAATAAATTACTCCCTCTGACCCATATTAGTTGACTTGGATTCATCTAGAAACGAATGTATCTAGTCAAGTTTAGTGCTAGATACATCTGAATCTAGACAAATTTGAGTCAACTAATATGGGTCGGAGGGAGTACTGTACATCTTGCTCTTAATTCATTAATATATAATTGTACAATGTACAATGTACAATGACCAGGTTCCAGGGCAGAACAATGCATATGACTGTGGCATCTTCATGCTTTTTTATATTCGACAGTTTATAAAGGAAGCACCTAAAAGGTTTACAAGCGATAGTGTTGACATGGTTAGTGGTGCCAACCCTTTTCTGTATTTTATGTTCTTATAATGCTTTAGCTATTTAGTTTAGGGAGTTTCTTACTCGAGGTTTTAACACTGAGCTTGTATTGGCTTTACAGTTTAGTCGCAGTTGGTTCAGATCTGAAGTTGCTTCTGATTTAAGAAAGACCATACGAGAACTCCTTCTGAAACTATTTGGAAATGCCAGGGTTGATGATGTTATGTCAGAGGCAGCTGCACCTGATGGCTCGGATGAAGATTGTGTCATAAAGGAAGGAGAATCAGAAGCGATTACACCTTGTGACAGTTCAGAAATTGCTGTAGGAGGTGGAGACACTAGCAAGCGTGATGAAGAAGACTTTATGGAAGTCAGATCATCGGGAGGAACACCTCTGACTACCCGCAGAAGTGATGGCAGGATCGCAGACTGTACTCTTTCAGAAGCAGCTACGTTGTCTGATAGCTTAAAGGACGACGATGATGATGATACCAGGATCAGAGGCTGTGCTCTTTCAGAAGCAGCTACTTTGTCTGATAGCTTAAAGGACGACGATGATGATACCATGAAAGTTGATCCTGGCAGCTCAAAAACTGAAGAAGATATTGAGATTTTACCTTCTGACAGCTCAAAAACTGAACAAGATGTTGAGATTCTACCTTCTGCCAGCTCAAAAACTGAACAAGATGTTGAGATTCTACCTTCTGACAGCTCAAAAACTGAACAAGATGTTGAGATTTTACCTTCTGTTAGCTCAAAAACTGAACAAGATATTGAGATTTTACCTTCTGACAGCTCAAAGAACAATGAAGAGGTCATACTTAGAGCACCACTTGTAGATTATTGTGATGATAGTGACTTGGAGGAAGTAGATCATAGGAGTTGGAGAGCAAAGAAGTTGCAAATTTGCCAGATTAGTTGACATGAAGGGCTCATTCGCTCATGTCCGTGATGACTGAAATTTGATCCACGATTTTGAGGTGCCTGTTACACTATGCCAACTGGACGATCTCAGGTACCTGTTAAGATATCCCAACAGTATAACAGTAGGTGAATCGAAGGCGTATAAATGTATTGCAGGGCAATGCATAGTCTTCCTCTGGCTCTTTGCCCTTGGCAGTGAAGTTTTGGTAGTAAGGCCATGGGCGTGAGCTTAGAGGGGATGTATAGTGTACAGGTTAAACATATTATACATATAGAGCATATCCATAATGCAAGTTCTTGAGTTACCTTGGCCTCCTACAGAAGTGGCGCATCCTCCTGGGCAAATACTCCTTCCGTGTAGAAATATATATATAAGACGTTTTAGCTTTGTGAGTCGAATGTATCTAGACGTCTTTTAGTGTATAGGTTTGTAGAGGTTCCGAGTGAACCTATACACTAAAAAGCGTCTAGATACATTTATTTCACAATGCTAAAATGTCTTATATTTCTGAACGGAGAGAGTGTATAAGCTATCTAAATTCTAACAAAAAGTTTGCCTTTTTCTCTTGATCATGATTCTTAGTTTTTTTTTTCCATGTTAGGCTCCTTTAATATTTATTTTTGACCTCAAAACAGTAGTTTCTTGTGAAACTGCTGGAAGGCCTCATTCGAAAGGTTTAGTTCTACTGTCACGTACTACGATGTTAACTTTACATAGTTGCCACGATCAGTATTTTCTAGGTCCAAGCATCGTGTTCTGAATCATGATGTTTACTGAAGGGATTGTGTATATAGTTGGTCCCTAGCCAATCTTGCACTCTGGACTGGAGTTAATAACATGTGGCCTGCTCCAGTTCATAGCTGCCCACATTGCTGTGTTGAGTCTTTATGTTTGTTCAGAGCCTAATCAGCATCATTCCATATGGTGCCAATGGACGCTGCATATGGCGATGCTTGGAATTGAGAAACCACGTTTTCTGAAATGATGACATTGGAGCCGCCATTGACAAATGATGCAATATTAGCGATCCAATATTAGTAGATCACAGATACTAACCGAAGCAACTCCGTTGGTCACTATCCTAGGCATGATGAAGTCGACCAATATATACACATTATTTTGTTTAATGCAAAAAGTAACACAGTTGCGTCCAACAAGTCCACCTCGCATGCTACAACATACAAAATATGAAAGAATCAGTGAATTTAAGCCCGACATACAGAACATAAGAACCTACACCACATAGCCAATTATGCGCCTTGGCAAACCAGGTGTGACCTTAGATACATGCAGAACCATACTGGGGGCTCATCTCGCTCACCAAATTTGTATGTATCCCTACACCAATTTGCTGTACCCTTCTGCAGAAAAACCTATTTTTTCTATGATTCCGTTAATAAACTTTAACTTTACCATTCTGCAAATTATACAAAAAAATATCAAGTAGCATTACAAGAGAACAATGATAGAAGAACAACCAGTTCATGATGGCAGCAGCAGAACGATTAGTTTGAGATGGCAATGTAAGAACAATTAGCTTGTTATGGCACACCACCAGCCTCTACGTTGACAAGTTCTCAAGTTGTTGTGCTACATAAATACTTGAGCTCACGGTGGATGCTAGTAAAATATCAGTGACCGAATGCCTCCAGAGGCAAAAACTAAACTACCTAGATTGTCAAGTCATTCAAAGGTACTTTCTGTATCATGAACATATGGGAGGCTCATTAGACTACAAAGCAGAACGTCTGGTGTCTAACTCAAATGTGTACTTTTCATAATGTAAGAGCTAGACAGTTTACAAGATAATCAAATTCAGTCTAGGAACCTAAAAAAATAAACCACGAGTCATACTATGAACTTTGTAACCAAGATGAAAAGACAAATAGCCCTTAAAGAACTACAAAAATATACGCTAGCTCACTTGGTCAAACAATGTAGCACATTATGTATCTCACGTATTCTCAGTTTCAGATCCGTCCATTTCCACCCGGTTCCCTGCTTACAAGCAAAAGAAACCCACTAAACCAATGAAAATTCAAGAAGTTGAATCAATATGATGGCATAAATTAAAATCTTTATATATTCATGTAAATTGAGGGGATAAAGTATTTTTTTGCAAGAATAGTGAATTAAGCCACATCTATTGCTAGGTGCAAGAAAGAACGATAATAATCCTTTACCAAGACATGTTAAGACTATTTGGATGTTTGGAGAAAACACATTCATCCAAAATTATTCAGAGCATGATCATAAGAGAGCACCGAAAGGAAACATTCAATGATCGAGAAATTAGTGGCAAAATGTGCACCACTTGGCTATTCAAATTTAATGAACCGGTAGCGTTTCTTGATTAAAAAAATCACACCTATTATGGTTTGTTGATCAATGTTAAGATAAATACATAGTCCCCCGCAAAAAAAAGATAAATACACAGTACACTTATCTTGCAAGGAATAACATCTGATAAAAACAAAACATACTTTAAACTTCCAAATGCGCCAATCGAAATACTCCCTCCGTCCCAAAATAAGTGACTTGAGTTTGTTTAGATTCGCATGTACCTATATACTAAAATGTGTCTAGATACATCCAAATCTAGACAAACTCACGTCACTTATTTTGGGACGGAGGGAGTACTATTTTGATATCAGCTGAAAAGATCGTTGCTAGCGCAGAACGACAATTAATATTTAGCAAAGGCCAGGTAAAAAACTAATTTATAGTTATATTCCTATTCTACCTTTAGTTTAGCCCAAGCCATTTTCTTAATATCAGAAATTAAATCACCGTATGATCACTGGACCGATAAACAAAAACCAACTCAAACTAAACCAAATAAAAAAGACTAGAGCAAACACATACCAAAAGTAGTTGCAATCTACCCAGAAAAAAACTATTTGCAATCTTGTTGCTCCTCCAATGTAGATAGCGAGGTATTACCTGGAATATAGAAGTTTGTGTAGGGATAAAAGTATTCCAACACATGTAATTCCTTTTGGAAATATTTGTGATACGCGTCGACTCAATCTGGAGCATGAAGTCACCAATCATCGTAGATAGAACAATAACATTTGTGTCTTCATCATACCCACCATGAGTATTCTTTTGTGGTCATTAACCATTCGGTGTGGGAAGAGCCCCTCAAGTGGAATGGTTTTGTGTATTCCCTCCGATCCATATTACTTGTCGTAAAAATGGATGTATCTAGACATGTTTTAGTGCTAGGTACATCTAATCCAGTGACAAGTAATATGGATCGGAGGGAGTAGTAACTCCCATCTTGCAACACCATCACAATTCAATTTCCTCTCCCATAATTGAATGCTCAGTTTCGACAAAACTGCAAGGCCGAGGTCACTATCCTCTTTTCGTACAAGCTGAACAGACCAATTATCATTCTCAATGACGTCCACGGGGTTCTTGATCACACCCAAGGTCTGCCTTTCAAAATCAAACTCGGGGATGATGCATCCAAGCAACCAACTAAGTGTGTTCCCAACCAGAATGTTGGGCCTCAGCAGGCAGATTGTATTGTTGTAGTAGCGATCTAGACAACATCTCCCCATATACCAAAAGCTGATTCGTAGAGGCAAGCGAATGCCATGCTGAAGTTGATGTAAATCATGACCAATTTAAACCTGCTCGATAAGCAGTCGCCATGCACATGCCCATCTTCAGGGCCAACACACACCAATTCGGCATGCCGGTATCTCTCCCCCTTGTTACAATGGAGCCCCGGTGGGAAAGCCACGCGACACTGTATGTCGGTGAGGGGATCCCACACGATGGTCTCGCACCGCGACCTGTTGATTAGGACGGCGAGGCCGTGGAGGCAACCGATGAAGTTCAACTGCTCGTGGAGGCTGCGTCTCCATGGAAATGGGAAGTGTGCAGTGGATATGCGATCGGGTCAGTCCAGGACATGGGTGAAGTGTTGAAATTACCACCAACAAAGAAACCGAGAAACGAGGATTTTCGGTGGTGTTTGCGGAAGCGCTGTAGGAATTGGGGGTCAGAGAAGATGTCACACCAACACTTGCATACAGATAGGCGGAGGGTAGCAAAGATGGCTGTCGGAAGGGTTGAACTTCGCTCTCTCCCTCCCTCCTCTATCCTCCCCCCCGCCTGCTCGTTGACTAGTGTAGACCGGGTCAAACCCGAGCCTGCCCTGGTGGCTCTGATGGCCGGAGTTGGCGAGAGGGACACGCCGGAGTAGCTTCTAGGTGTAGATGTAGGTTTTTCAGCTTGATGCCAGTAGTTTAGAGTAGGGCACCGATCTGCTTGCGCCAGACCTGGTGCATCCTGTGTTGGTGGAGACTTGGAGGCGAGCTCCAGCGGTCGGAGTCAACGACAAGATGCACCACCCTAGGGATCTCCTGAAATAAGCCCAAGTTGTTGCCCTCCTCTTTGCTCCTGGTCTTTACACTGCTCGGTTTTCTCTCTCTGGACGGCCATGGCGGCAGGGGAGGAGAAGGCTGAGAGTGGGCGACAACGGAGCATGAGGATGGTGGGGTTCTTCTCTGGTGCATCGGTTCTACACCAAGTGGGTGCGGCGGAGCTGTGATGCGGTGCTCTCGTGGTGGGAGCCGTTGGTTGTAGCTCCTCTCGCAAGGCCCCGAGGTCATAAGCGATGTTTGCTGCGGTTTAGCAGCATCGATGACCATCCCATCAACCTGGTCGGCTGAGGAGGCGAAGGGGAAGATGGAAAGGGTGGCGATGGTGTCTACTTCTGCGGCTCTCTGCTGCCTCGACGAGCTTCACGCTTGGTGGCACGATTGCCACCGGCATCTACGGCCGTGAAGGGCCTATCCAATGCCATGAGCTCTGCGTCGGTGTCCAACACCTTCATTCAGCCAAGTGGTTCATCGTCGGCGGGATGGAGGTGGCCAACCGCAAGGGTTCAGCGGCAGTGGCGAGGCCAAAGGACCTGATTGCATTTTCTCAGAAACTTTTAGGGTCCTCCTTGCATATTCACAGGTTTTCTCTTCAATTCTTGTGTTTTAAAGGGCATGCTTGTAACTTGTACCCGCCGCTTTGAATATATTGGCAACATCAGGGTCTTTCCAGACCCCTCCTTTGTTCAAAAATAAAGCAAAGATGGATGTGGTGGGAGACGGAGAAGGATATCCTAGAGGAGGTCTTCGACTTCAAGCCCGGGAACGATTCGGCGTGGAATTGCGATGGCTCATTGATGAGTGCATATTTGCATCATGTTTTATATTATTATTTTGCACTATAGATATAGGATCTTGGTATTTTACGACGTTCGCGCACACATTTTATGTCTATTTTCATCACGATCGGGACAAATAA
Organism: Avena eriantha; assembly: GCA_910589775.1. Classification (NCBI taxonomy): domain Eukaryota; kingdom Viridiplantae; phylum Streptophyta; class Magnoliopsida; order Poales; family Poaceae; genus Avena; species Avena eriantha. The sequence goes on along the minus strand of OU342743.1, from coordinate 126,684,158 downwards.
TGGATACAATGGACACAATTCTTGGAGCAGTTGTATTGGGGAGAAAAGGAGTAAAAAATAATGTAAATCGCTTATTTAGGAAATATCAATAATACCAGAAGAAAACACAAAGTGATCATGGCATCCAGACGGTTTAACGACCAACTATATGGCGATTCCGACTGTATAGTTCGAGTCGTATAGTTGGCACCACCACCGCCTCCTCAAATAGTTTCACCTTATGCAACTGGATCGGACAGATGACATACAGAACAATCAGAAATCGCTGAAACCTCACCTCCGGAAGGCATATGGAGGGGGAACTTGTCCACCAAGGATCCATCTTCGCCTTGCACAGATCCGGGAGGCTAAGGCATCAATCTTCATCATCAACCGCTGCATCACCACCATCTTCATCCATCTCATCTATGTCTTGTCTAGATCTTGTTATAATTTCCGTACTCGTTGTGGATTTATACAAGTACTATTCATCTATGATAGATTCCATTGTTATTGCCATGATGTTGATTTCCTCCATGTCTGAGTAGATCATTCGCTCTTGGGGAGATGGAGAAACCCTAGTATGAGATTGAAATAAGATAAAGTTTATTATGATATCCATCACTATGACCATGTGTTAGATTGTCTTTATCTTGATGTTGGGAGAAGTCGACCTCTCAATATTTGCCTCTTGCGGGGACTTGATGGAGGGAACTACTTGTTGTTAGACGGAGGTGTGTTAGCACTTAGCTATTGGTACCCCTTACATATCAACTTAGGAACCGAGGAAACTCATAGAACACTATCCATGTCATGGGATACGTCCTACGGGATTAAGTCCCTAATAGCACAGTAATTCGATTGATATCGATTGTTGACTGTTGTGGTTATAAGGATGATGTGAGCAGTGGTTGCTGCTTATTTGTCCAAATACGGAGTTCCTCCCACACATACATAGTTGAGAATGTTCATGATAATAATTTTTACCTTAGCTCTTTATAATGCTAGAGGTGTATCCGCTACTCCCTGAGAACGCCTTTTCCCCTATTGCAGTTCCAATCTCTTTTACATACACGATACTTACTTTCTATGTTCAGTTAATTTACTTTACTTATTGTTCTCTTATACAAAAACCCCCAAAACACCTTTTTACACAATACTCACATTTTATCTTGTTACTTAGAACTTTATTTAGCATTTATATTTAAGTATTTAATTTAAGAGTTATTAGACTTTAGACTCCTGCTCCCTGTGAGATCAATATCTTTATTTTGAAACTAGCTACAAACGATCTGTGTACTTGCAGTCATCAAGCTATTTTCTGGCACCATTGCCGAGGAGCTAAGCGTTGTAGGTCTTTTAGTTTTTGCTTATTTATTTTTGTCTTGCTAAGTTTTGTTTTGAGTTACAGGTTTCCACCAACATGAAGTTTGAGCATATGGCTAGTGCTAACCCACTCAGCCACTTCGGGTAGCCCAATGGTATTTATAAAAGAGACAACTCCAACGAGAAGACAAGGGGATTTGAAATAAATCATCTACTACTTGGTATTCTACACAAGAAGCAATTTACTGGAGATGAAGAAGATCCTGATCCATATGACCATATTGCATGTTTCAAAGATATATGTGGCACTTTCCAATTATGGGGATATACTGCTAATGAGGTAAGGGTTAAACTTTTTAGTCAGACTTTGACTAGTATAGCTCTCTCATGGTATAGATCTCTACCCCCAGAAGCCACTACTACTTGGGATAATTTAGCCAGTGAGTTTCTAGCAAAATATTATCCATTATCAAAATCTTTTGGAATCAGGCGTCTTATAATGACTTGGAGGAACCGTCCTAATTAAGGACTAGTAAGAGTTTATATCAGATTTAAAGATTTACTTAATCAATGTCCTCATTATGATTTGCCTGGATGGTATTTATTGCATATATTTTATGACAGTTTAATTGAACCTAATAAAATTGAACTAGACTCTTTCGCGAGAGGAGCTTTTATGAATCTTCCTATAATTAAAGCTTGGGATTTACTTAATAGAATTCGCGATCATAGAGTTTCATGGAATTTTGGTCTAGGAAGCGAATGAGGCATAGAAATATATTATGAATGTACTCATGACTATAATAAAAAGGGCCATGTTAACGAATTATCGAAAGAACTTTGTTTGAATTCAGATCTTGTGTTGCATGTTGTTAAAGCTTTTACATAACACATCAAAGCTCCAAAAGAGGGTTTGGTCAAGTATGATCCACCACCCGAACCTAAGAAGAAAAGAGAAGTTAAAGCAACACTGGCCTCCCTAGAACCAATATATGAGATACCTTTCCCTAACACTGCACATAGGCATATTATTGAATATGAACAGGTCAAAGCAGTACATGAGAGGACATAAGATGAAAGTATGCTAGAAGTTGAGGAACATCTGGAAGAAACTAAAGATGAAGAGGTAACCAAGGAAGCAATTATGGCTAGATATGCATATTGTAACATAGTTGAACTTGATAAAGAGACTTCCGTATTGGTTGAAGGTAAGACAAAAGTGAAATATGTGGGTAAGCCTATTCTTCCCTGCATATTTAAGGAAACCTTGCATTATGATTTATGTGATCTTAGGACCGAAGTTAATATTATATCTTATGATTTCTATTTAGAAATAAAAGAAGAAATAGAACTGGCTATAATTGAAAATACTGATATGACAATCATGTTAGCCAATAAAACTCTTAGAATTACAATGGGAGTAGTTGAAGATGCAACTGTCACAATTAGCAATAAAAACTTTCCTATCGATTTTATAGTTGTTGATATGCCAGCTGATACTCTTTGCCCAATTATATTTGGAAAAAACTTTTTGACTGATGTAGGTGCCAAAGTTGATTTCAAAAAGGAGATTGTGTCTCTTAAGCTTGGGGAAGCGGAAAAAGAATTCCACTTTTCCAAATTTAAAGACAGACCTCTACAAAGACAAGAAGAAGAGAAAAATAAAACTATTGAGGAAATGGAAACTCTCTTCTTTAGTGGTCAAAAAGAAGAAATAAATGAAGACTCAAATTATGAAGAGATAGTTATGGAGGACAAGTCCCTAGAAGAACTAGAAGGTGAATTCGATTCACTTCCCATTATAGGGCCTCCAACTAACGAGGCTTTCGAAGATCCAGAAAAGAGAGGGGACAATGAATTACCACCCCCAGAATTGAAGACTCTACCAGATAATCTTAAATACATATTTTTAGATGATACAAGTAAATTTCCTATTATTATTAGTGCTAAACTTTCAGGATATGAAGAAGAAGAACTCATGAAAATACTTAAGGAGCATCGCAAAGCCTTTTTGTACTCAATGGATGCTTTGAAGGGCATTAGTCGCATGATAACCGTCCATCAAATATTCATGGAGGAAGGTGCTAAACCAGTTGCGGAATTTAATAAACGATTGAAGCCTGAAATGAAGGAAGTGGTAAGAAAAGAAATAGTACGCCTACTGGACCCATGTATAATCTATCTTGTAAAAGAAAGTGAATGGGTAAGTCTAGTTCATTGTGTCCCTAAGAAGGGCGGTTTTACTGTTGTTCCTAATAAAAACAATAAGTGGCGGAGCCAACGTAGAAGCGTTGGGTGCAGATGACACCAATGACTTCTGTCGATCAAGTATCATCCTATATGTATTCAGCTGGTTGAACCCATAAAAAATTCACGGCTAAACCCATTATTTCCTAAGGCCTAAGCTGAACTGAGTGAAAAGGCCTTAAGCCCATAGATAATATATTCTATTATGCTAACAACCCACGCTCTAAAGAAAATCTAACATAATAGCCCGCAAAGAAAGTTGTACAATCTCTGTTATGCGCCTATACGTACGCATGTCCGGCTAACTGCACGTTTTGCCGTCTTTCCGCTTGATTCGCTCACCACCGCCGCAACACCGAAAGGGAAACACATCGTGGTTTTGAATTCTCTCATCTCCCTCTATATCTCGTCGGTCGAACATCGCTGTCACGACCCGGGATCAGGGTTAGATAAATACCAGATCTTCATCTGAGATAAGCCTAACCTCGAGCTCGAAGGACGCAGGGAATAATTCGGTAACATTACAGAACATACAAACCATACATTATTAAGGTACGCTCTTAGCAGAGCTGCATACAAGTATTACAAACCAGGGGTCAAAGACCCATCAAACACCAAGCAACGGAAGCAAATACGTTGTTCTAAACAACAAACTTAGCAAAGGGCCTAAGAGGCTACAAACATAAGAAAACGATCGTTCCATAGATCCTACGCTGCTTCCCGGGAACCCCAACTACTCATCGACGTCAATGTAGAAACCACCTTCAGTTGGAATAGCTTCATCTGTAGAAAAACATCAACGAGGCAAGGCTGAGTACAGGATGTACTCTGCAAGACTTAATAACCTATGATACATGCTTGGTTTAGAAAGGCTTTCTTTGGTTACTTTGACAAATCCAGCTTTGTTTTGAAAATAAGTGAGAGAAGAGGCTCGTCTAATCAGATCATTTCTAAAAGGGGTAAGAAGACTACACTCTAGCTCTTTCAGATCGTCTTCATTAGCTGAGGACCTTTCAATTTGGAACACCCCCTCAAAGGACCCAGAGGAAGTAATTCCAGAACACTCATTAGTTGCCAAGTTTTATCATTAGGTTATAGTTCTCTATGATCATAAAATCCGTTCCCAAGTCATCCATAACCGTGGACATAGCTTTTCGAAAAGATTATAACCCTGCAGGGGTGCACAACTTTACCCACACGTACCAACCGACTCTGAATGCTAAATTATTAGCCCTCTTCCTTGGAAGGCCGACAGAGGGTGGTTGACCATGACCTTTACCTTGTTTTCATCGAGACCATGAGTCACACCCTAAGGAGATGCCGTCGTAACGGGTCAAGTCCTGAAGTCGGTCCCTGGAAATGTGAACAGAGTTTGAGATTACGCAGGCCGTGCCTCTCCCATTCCCTGCCACGCTTACCTACATGTATGAATGCACCTCCTCCACCTCCTTCGAGAACAACTAGAATGCATATGTCGAATGGAATAACTGAACTATGTGACTCATGGAATCTACTAGGTAAGTTAGTTAGTCGAGGGGGTTTCCAGGCCCCCGTGTGGTTGTACGCTCGTCTTGGTTCAAGAGGCAAGAACTCAGGTCCTAAGGGTGGGTAGTATGGGACTACAAAAACCACACCCAACGTGGCCTCCCATACCTGCCTTAGCATGTTTATTAACCATCTTCGGTCATATCTCAACATCCTATCAAACTAGGTTCATCGCATCTCCGATGCATCATCTAGATGGATCGGTCTAGAATACTAAGCATGTCTAAGCTTGGCTGAAATATGGCACTAGGAACGCTCATAAGCTCAACCCTAGTTATGCTAGGAGCGGTGGATTGGTATATTGGTAGACAAATGACAACATACAGCAGATAGGATACTCTATCTTAAACAAAAGACCACATTGGAATCTTATGCATATGGCAGAAATGAAATACTTTGAAAACATAGGTTTAGAATGATGGGGTTACGCTTACCTTGTCCATCGTTAAAACGGGGTACTGCTCTTCGGTGGCGTTGACTTCAGGTTCGGGCTCGGTTCCTATTCGCGAAGAACCAACACCGGAAAGAAGAAGCAACAATCAACACATGGCATGTGCAATGCTCATACAATATGGATTATATGATAGATTGCATGTATTGGAGTAGCCCTAGATGCCACATCGATTTAAATGGGTTCAGAATGTCCTAGGTGGACAAACCGTCGAACCCATGGTACTTAGGGGGTGTCGGTGTTCCTCTATGTAAAGTAAGGTTCAAAGTTGTTTGAATATGAATGCATACATTTTTAAATGATAGAGCTCATTTTTCTGAACATTTTGATATATATTTTTCTGATTTAAAATGAATTAGTTATGATTTTTCCCAATTCTAATCCATTTTTAAATAAATAAACATTTTTGGAATTATTAAAATTATTTTCCAACCTGGACCCACATGTTAGACTTTTATTAATTTCAGAAATTAATTCCAAAATGAATAAAACCCTGATAGACAGGGCCCACCTGTCAGCATTTTTATTTAATAAAACAAATAAATAAAACATTAAAACTTAAAAGAAAAAGAATTATTGCGCCAGCATGACGTCATGCTGACGTCAGCAACGGAGGCCCCCCAGGTCGAGCACGGACCCGACGATGCCGTGGGCGCCTGGGCACGCAGTTGGTCGCGTTGGAACATGGTCGTCGCGGGGAACCAGAAAGTGGCGGCACCGCTTCCTGGAGATCACCGGAGGTTGCTACACAACGACGGCGAGCGGCGGCGCTTGCGGTTTCCCGTGGAGGGGGAAAACCAGAGCGAGAGGGGGCAAGGGAGAAGGTCCACGAGGACCAGCTGCTCACCAGGAGCACGATGGTGAGGTTGATATGGCCGGAGGAGGTCGGTGTTGGTGGTAATCGGCGGCGGTGACTGTGGCGACCGGCGAGGTGTCAAACTCGATTTCGACGAGCATGAGGCTCCCTGGCTTGCACAGATGCACGAGGATGATGAGGGCATCAAGGCGGAGCTCCTAAGTTAAATAGTGTGGCTTGGGGCGGTCCAGGGCGATGACGGCGAGCGGCATCGGCAAGCCCTAGGGTTAGGGTTTCGGCATAGGGGGTAGATAGGGAACACGACTAGGGTTCGTCCAACAACGGCAAAGGTGACTTTATAGACAACCGGGGCCGGCGGTGGGAATCTTAACGCATGCCGACGGTGGACGGCGGACGGCGCGACAACGACCTACTTCTTCCGTCGAGGAGGAAGGCGACGAACATGGGAGATGGCTGAAGCGGTATCCGGCTGGTATTGGGCCACTTGTGGGCCGGAGTGGGCTGCAGACGGGCTGCGGCAAAGCAAGCGGAGCCGAGGCGTTGCGGCTACGCTGGGCGGTAGGTAGAGAGGTGGGAAAGATAGGCTGCGGCCCAGTTAGAGTTAGAAACCAGTTTTTCTTCCAGAATCCTTTTCTTTTTCTGTTTTCATTTTCCTGTTTGTATTTTCAATTACTTTTCTGTTTTTAAACACTTCGAAAATACCAGAGGTGTGTAAAATATAGCAAAAACACTCAGGGGCCCTTGATACTGATTGGGCTCCATACATTTTGTGTTTTTCAAAATATAAAAGCCACCCTTTTGAATTTATTTTCAAAGAAAGAGGGGAATAAAATTAGGGTTTTATTTTGTCTCTTGATTAGAACCAAGTGCAAATGTAATGCATGTATGCAATGCTCACAAATATGTTGTTTATTTATTACACATAGAGGTGGTATGTTACAACTCTACCCCACTTATAAGAATCTCGTCCCGAGATTCCTAGGTTTTAGAAAAGAAGGCAGGGTACTCAGATAGAAGACAATCTTCTCGTTCCCAGGTTGGTTCTGACTCAGAGTGATGAGACCACTGAACTTTCAGGAACTTGATGGTTTGATGACGAGTCTTGCACTCGGTTTCACCAAGAATATGAACAGGGTATTCCCGGTAGGTTAGATCCTCTAGAAGATCAAGAGTTTGATGATCCACATCACGAATAGGATCTTTGAAGCAATGCTTGAGTTGCGACACATGGAGGATGTCATGAACATCTAAAAACTTTGATGGTAGGTCCAACTGGTAGGCAAGCTCACCTCGCTTGGAGAGACTGCGAAAGGGTCCAACGTAGCGAGGAGCCAATTTGCCTTTGATACCGAAGCGGTGGACACCATTCAGACGAGTGACCCGGAGGTAAACTTGATCACCAACTTCATAATGAACTTCAAGGTGATGACGATCATAGGTGGTTTTCTGACGAAATTGAGCAGCCTTCAGACCTTCTCAAATTATGCGAACTTGATCTTCAGCTTCTTGGATCATATCCATACCAAAGAACTGTCTTTCGCCGGTTTCAGTCCAATTCAGCGGTGTTCGGCATGTTCTTCCATATAGGAACTGGAAAGGCGCCATACCCAAACTGATTGGAAACTGTTGTTGTAGGAGAACTCAGCAAAGGGAAGACATTTCTCCCCATTCTTGACAAAGGATATAAACACTCTCTAAGCATGTCTTCAAGGATTTGATTCACCCTTTCAGTTTGACCACCGGTCTTAGGATGATAAGCTGTGCTGAAGGAGACATGAGTTCCCATGGCTTGTTGGAAACTAGCCCAAAACTTGGAGGTAAACAAGCTTCTATGGTCAGATACGATCCTCTTCGGAACACCATGGAGAACCACTATTCAAGACATATATAACTCTGCCAATTGACTTGCAGTAATACTTTCTCGGACAGCAAGAAAATGAGCAACCTTGGATAGTCGATCAACAACTACCCATATTGCATCATGTCCCTTTTGGTTCTTTGGAAGTCCAGTGATGAAATGCATACCAATCTCATCCCATTTCCATTCAGGGATACACAATGGTTGCAGAAGTCCAACAGGTCTTTGGTGTTTAGCTTTCACACGACGACAAACATCGCATTCTGCAACAAAGCGAGCAATTTCTGGTTTCATTCCACTCCACCAGAATCTTTGACGAAGGTCACAATACATCTTGGTACCCCCAGGATGAATGGACAAAGGTGATTCATGAGCTTCACGAAGGATTAGCTCTTTGATCTTCTGACTGTTTGGCACCACTAGCCGGTTACTGAAGTAGATGGTACCTTGATCATTGATGGAGAAACATTTAGCTTCCCCACTTGCAACACGCTTCTTAATCTTGGTAATCTCATCATCTTGCTTCTGGGCTTCTTTGATTTGATACTCAAGAGAAGATTTTACTTCAAGGTTAGCGAGGAATCCACGAGGAACCACTTCAAGGTTAAGACACTTGATTTCCTCATAGAGAACAGGTTGAGCCCGTGAAATCATCAGGTTATTGCAATAAGACTTCTGACTTAGGGCATCAGCAACACATTGGCTTTGCCAAGTTGGTAGTTGAGACCCAAATCATAATTTTTGATGAGTTCCAACCATCGTCTTTGCCTGAGATTGAGATCTGGCTGGGTGAAAAGATACTTCAGACTTTGATGGTCCGAGTAGAGTTCACAACGATTACCGATGAGGTAATGTAGCCATTGCTTAAGAGCAAGAATAATAGCAGCCAACTCGAGATCATGGGTTGGATAATTATTCTCATGTGGCTTTAGCTGCCGGGAGGCATAAGGTACCACATGACCATATTGCATCAACACACAACTGAGCCCTTGAAGAGATGCATCACAATAGACGACGAAGTCCTTGCTTATGTCCGGGAGGACGAGCACAGGAGCAGTGGTTAGCTTAGTTTTCAAAACTTGAAAGCTTTCTTCTGCCCTTTCAGACCATTCGAACTTCTTGTCTTTCTTAAGAAGATCAGTCATAGGCTTGGCAATCTTGGATAAGTTCTCAATGAATCGACGGTAATATCTAGCCATTCCAAGAAAACTTCGGACCTCCTTGACTGAGGTAGGTGACTTCCATTCAAGAATGGTTTGAACCTGCAACACCATTGGCGGAGACCACATGACCAAGAAATACGAGCTCTTGCAACCAAAACTCGCACTTGGAGAACTTGGCATAGAGACGATGTCAACGAAGTTTAGTCAACACCAAACATAGATGTTTGGCATGCTCTTCTTCGGTCTTGGAATATATTAGAATATCATCTATGTAGACCACGACGAACTTGTCTAGATACTCCATAAAAATAGAGTACATGAGCCTCATAAAGGTGGCAGGGGCATTGGTTAACCCGAAGGACATTACTGTATACTCATAAAGACCGTAATGAGTTGTGAATGTCGTTTTTGGGATATCCTCTTTTCTGATTTTGATTTGATGATACCCTGACCTTAAATCCATCTTAGAGAAGACGGTAGCACCACTTAGTTGATCAAAGAGGTCATTGATCCGAGGAAGAGGATACTTATTCTTTATTTTCACCGCATTGAGTGGAAGGTAAGCAATGACCAATCTTGGAATATTTGTATCCCGCTTCTTGACAAAGATAGTAGGACAACCCCAAGAGGAGGTGCTAGGTTGAATACTCTTCAATTTTCTTCTTTAACTCCACCAACTCATGAGAGGGCATACGGTAAGGTATTTTAGAGATAGGAGCAGTTCCAGGAACTAGCTCGATGACAAACTCCACACTTCGATCAGGTGGCATGCTAGACAATTCTTTAGGAAAGACATCCGGGAAATCACAGACTACCTGAACATCTCGAACTTCTAGAGGGGTAACTCTTCCATACCCTCTGATGGCCCAAGATATCTCGAACTCGTTGTGGAACCCCAAGAGGAAGGTATGAAGACCACAACAGTAAGTTTTCCCTCAGTTATGAAACCAAGATTTAATTGAACCAGTAGGAGCAAGGAAACATCTCCAAGGTGTTGCTAGCTGAACTTTGGCAAGGCGCACTATCGGTGCTAGGAGCAACGTGGAATCCTGCACAACACAACCAGAGAACTCTGTCCCCAACTTACAGTGAGGTTGTCAATCTCACCGGTTTTGCTGAAAACAAAGGGTTAAACGCATTGTGTGGAAGAAAGTAATAGTTTGCAGAAAGTAAACAGAAAGTAGTAAACAGTTGATTGTAAATTGATGATAAAATAAAGGACCGGGGTCCATAGTTCACTAGTGGTGGCTCTCCTTAAGATAGATGACATGTTGGGTGAACAAATTACAGCGGGGCAATTGACAAACACCGAGAAAGCAATCATGCACATACTACTCATCTTGACTCCTTTGAGATTTGATTGGGCATTACAACATTATACATAGACCGTAATCCTACTGCATCTCTGACTAATAATCCACCTTCAGGTTATCATCCGAACCCCCTCTAGTATTAAGTTGCAAGCAACATATAATTCCATTACGCATTGCGTGTAAAGTAAACAATACGATTGTTCTATGAACAAAGGATTACTGTTTTCTCCCTAGTAGCAACAACACATCGAGTACCTTAGAGATTTCTGTCACTTCCCTAGATTACTAGAGGCATGAACCCACTATCGAGCATAAATACTAACTCTTGGAGTTGCTAGCATCTACTTGGCCAAGATAGCTACTAACAACGGAAAGCATGCAAGATCACAAATAACAAAGACATGATAGAATCAATAATCAATCTGAAATAGCATCTCAATATCCATCGGATCCCCGCAAACACAACATGTAGAAATTACAAATAGATGATCTTGATCATGAACGGAGCTCACAAAATCTAAACATGATAGCACAAAGGAGAAGAACCATCCATCTAGCTACTACATGGACCCGTAGTCCAAGGATGAACTACTCACGCATAACACCGGAGGCTTGCATGGTGATGAAGATGGCCTCCAGGGTGAATTCCCCTCTCCGACAGGGTGCCAGGAAGAGCTTCAGATCCCTCCGGATCTAGGGATGGAGATGGCGGTGGCTACAGACTCTTTCGTGGAATTTTTGATCGGGTACTTAGGGTTTCTGTATCAGAGGCATTGTATAGGCGAAATGGGAGGCGGAGGGGCTGCCGGAGGCGGCCAGACCACCCCCTGGCGCGGGTCAGGCTAGGCCGTGCGGCCAGGTGGTGTGGCGCCCCCTGGCCCCTCTCCGTCTCGTATTCTGGCTCCTTGTGTCCCTCAGTGAAAAAATAACTTTGGCTTTTGTCCCGTCCAACTCCGAGAATATTTATTTTCTGACTTTCCTGGAACCAAAAATAGCAGAAAACAGGCAGCTGGCACTATGGCTCTTGTTAATAGGTTAGTCCAAGAAAGTGTATAGAAAGTACTCCAAAGTTGGAACAAAACATAAGAAAGTAGATAAAAACCAAGCATGGAACATCAAAAATTATTGATACGTTAGCAACGTATCAACGTCCCCAAGCTTAACTCCTGCTCGTCCTCGAGTAGGTAAGTGATAAAAAGAAAGAATATTTTTTGAGGTGACATGCACCATCATAAACTTGATCATAGTATTTGTAAAACACTGATAGCTGGGATCATAGTACTTCAACATAGCATGAAAGATAAAGTTCTAACAATAAGACATAGCAACTATGTTGTAACATGAAAATGCACAAACAAAAGATTCATGAATAACAATGCTTTGCAAGATGTTTGTTTGTATCACATAAAGAAAACATAGCATAGTGGCATTCAGCTTATCCCTCATAGAGTAGAAAATATAAATGCATAGGACACCTTCAAAGTTTATAAGGGTGACTAGATACAAATAGTTTAAGAACAAGCAATATCAAAGCTATGCATCAATCAACAAGACTTGGGACAATGCACATAGAGCTAAGAATGGCCACTATGCTCTCAAAGTAGGTGCATAAAGATAGAAGGTGGAGACTCAACATAAAAGTAAAAGAAAGGCCTTCATAGAAGGAAGTAGGGATTCAAGTTTCATAAAGAGCTTCCAAAAATTATGGTACTTATTAGCTTTCAGCTCTCATTGCCCCTATCATAAGCATCTTGAAGTGATTAAGGTAAAAGTGAACAAACTATGGTGTATATGCTTGACGAAGTATAAGTTGGAAATCTCATGTCCCTTGAATACGAGGGCCGCTCCTCATGCTACTCAAGTTTAGTTATCGGTAAGTTCTTGTCATAGTAAGTACATGTGTATCATAGAGAACCGCCAACGGGGTACCCCTTGCCCGATGATACGGAAGAATCCCCATATCAAAAGGACAAGGCAAGCAGACAACGAGCATCTCAGCAATCTTCTTATTTACCATGGGAATATGGTGTTTTTTCACTCTTTCCTCTTTTCTCATATCTTTTCTTTTTCCTTTTCTCTTTTTTCTCAATATCTGACTCTTTTTTTATAATAAGAATGCTTCATAGATAGATCATTATGGTTACGCTGCAGGTTTCCACCTTGACAGCATGGATTAGACCAACGACCCAGGCGTTTCTCTAACACACATACATAACTCCATGGACTTACAAGCCCCCCTTTCATTTCACACCGACGACATCCATAGACAAAAGAGCATGATATCAACTAGGTACAAAGTACAAGTGCAATGTTGAAAGCATTCCCCATGACAACATGGTTCTGCTAATCTCCAACATATAAGTGCAAGCATATACAACATAGAAGACACAATGGTTCATGTTTATTAAGGGCAAGAAAAGTAAAGTGTGCCATCAAGTTCGTGAGAGCTTTAATCACTAGTTTTCTCATAACAAGTTTAATTCGGAAGGTAGATAAAAACATGAATATACTTGGAATAGCATATGCTAATAGGTAGGTATGGTGGACTCTTTGGAATAACTTGATTTTAGGAATTGGATGCATGAGTGGAACTCATACTTGGTTATAGAGGCTAGCAAAAGACTAGGAGCGACCAACTAAGAGAGCAATAATGGCCAAAATCATGCAGAGCGACAACACATCATTAATCAAAGCATAAAGTGATACTACAAGTTGAAAACTAAAGGATCATAAAGGCTCTGGTGACTTGGGATAGTCATAACATGGTGTGAGCATGTGCCAAGTCAACCCAAATAAAGCATCAAAGGAGAATACCACAATACTATGCTTTCATATGCTAAAACAACGCATGATTCTTCCAAGGCACATTAAGCAATCTCAATTGTTTATAACAAGTCATGTTACAACAAAGAATACTAATAATAAAGCCAAAACAATATCAAGCATGGCATGACAAAGCATAGCCACAATCAAAAACAAGCTCCTTTTACCACTTAAGCATGAACTTTGCTACTCTTTTCAAATCATAATCAAAGTATTTGAAAACCAATGTATGAAAGAGGGGTCCAACCAATTTATTCAGCAAACTAAGAAAACCAAGCAAACGAAAAACCAAAACAAAAAGAAAGACGCTCCAAGAACAACACAACTGTGCATGAAATAATAAAAATGAAGTGTTTGGAAGAAACCTGGGATTTTTATTGATGAAGAAGGGGATGCCTTGGGCATCCCCAAGCTTTGATGCTTGTACCTCTTGAATATTTCTTGGGGTGACACGGGGTGGGATCCCCAAGCTTGATATTTAGTCCATTCTTCATCTCATTACATCATTCCTTCCATACACCTGAAATTTTCCTTCATACAAAACTTCACACAATCTTTATTAGCAACATTAGTGCACTAAAGATAATAAGTCTTTAGGTTCAGTTTCAAAACCAATAAAACTTCCATTAAAACACAAGCTACTGTAGCACTTCCTTCAAAAAGCTCAATTCCCCAAAAGAACTCAAAAGGAACCAACAAGAAGCAAATGCAAATAATGGCAGAAATCTGTCAAAACAGACCAGCAGGTAAAGACAATTTTTTTCGAAGACCTTATGTTGCTCAAATAAGAAAGTGTTGAACTAACTAAAGTTATATAACAACCTGGGGAAGAAGCACAAAAATTCACGTCTGAAAACGACGTACAGAGATTTTACACGAATTTTTACGGGTAAGCACCAAAATCTGTTTCTGGACAGCAACTTTTCCAATCATTACTTCTCTCTCATTAGAGTTTACTCTTGGCACAAAAAGCAAATAAAAAGGATAAGGAGCGGTTATTACTGATGTAATAACTTCCAAGACTCATCTACAACTTTTGGGTTATCTCGCAATAAGTACTTTTTAACGCCTTTAAGTTAGGCATGATAATTTGAGAAGATGCTCACATAGGAAATATGAATTGAAGTAAAAGAGAGCATAAAGAAGCAAATTCATAACACATTTAAGTCTAACCCTCTTCCTATGCATAGGAATCTTATACGCAAATAAATTCACAAAGAACAAAGTGACATGCATATGACGATAAAACGAAAGTAACTTCAAAACTTTCAGCAAATAGAGAGGTGTTTCAGTACCATGAAAACTTTTACAACCATATTTTCCTCTGTCATAATAATTTCCAGTAGCCTCATGAATAAACTCAACAATATAACTATCACATAAAGCATGCTTTTCATGATCTACAAACACTAGAGCTTTATTATAAACATTTTCAAAAGAATCCTCAGGAACATGACATTCGTCCTCCTTTGGTAAGCATGGGGGACAATCAAATAATGTAAGGTGTAAAGAGTTACTCTCATTAGAAGGTAGGGATGGGTAGATCCATTTTTCCTCCTCTTGATCATCACTCTCCTCCTCTTTTTCATCCAATGAGCTTCTAGTTTCAGCAATTTCTTCTTCCATAGGCTCATGCAAGGCATTAGTCTCTTCCATTGGTGGAGAGCATCTATTAAGATATTCAAGAATATAGCCATTTTCTACCTTGTAATTATCAAAGCAAAATTTAAGTATATCATAAACCTCATATTTATAATGTGAATCATCAGTATTTTCAAGCAAACTAGCAAGTTCAAATGCACCCTTTCAAGCAATAAATTATTCAATTTGTTCCACATCATAAAAGTCATAATTCCCTTTAACATAAGAAGATATGGTAAAATTATCATTATACTCACATTGAAAAGGGAGGTGTTTATACCTCCTACAACAACAAGATTTATAAAAGCAATAAGTAGCATTATAAGTAGAGCACACGTTTATAGCAATGGTATACAATTTATCAATTTGTTCCCATAAGCGTTTCCCTTTTTGTGACAAGCGGTGTTCCATATAATAATATTTTTGTTCTTTCGTGAACCCACCTTGCAAATAAGATTCAATTTCAAAGAAACCAACCATTGATAGAAAGCATGATAAAGCAAGACAATAACAGACCAACGAAAATAACAACTATAGTAGGAACTATTTTTTTTTGTATTTTTGATAAAGAAACAAGCAAACAAAGCAAAACAAAAATAACAAAGTAAAGAGATTGGTTATGAGGGACTCCCCTTGTGAAGATGTCCTTGACTCCCCGGCAACGGCGCCAGAAAAAGCTTTGATGACCCAAGATATCTCGAGCTCGTTGGGGAACCCCAATAGGAAGGTATGATGAGCACAACAACAAGTTTTCCCTCAGTTATGAAACCAAGGTTTAATCGAACCAGTAGGAGCAAGGAAACACCTCCAAGGTGTTGCTAGCTAAACTTTGGCAGGGCGCACTACCGGTGCCAGCAGCTACGTGGAATCCTGCACAACACAACCACAAAACTCTGTCCCCAACTTAAAGTGAGGTTGTCAATCTCACCGATTTTGCAGAAAACAAAGGATTAAATGCATTGTGTGGAAGGAAGTAATAGTTTGCAGAAAGTAAACAGAAAGCAATAAACAGTTGATTGTAGATTGATGATAAAAGAAAGGACCGGGGTCCATAGTTCACTAGTGGTGGCTCTCCTTAAGATAGATGACATGTTGGGTGAACAAATTAGAGCGAGGCAATTGACAAACATCGAGAAACCAATCATGCATATACTACTCATCTTGACTCCTTTGAGATTTGATTGGGCATTACAACATTATACATAGACCGTAACCCAACTGCATCTATGACTAATAATCCACCTTCAGGCTATCATCCGAACCCCCTCCAGCATTAAGTTGCAAGAAACAAATAATTCCATTACGCATTACGTGTAAAGTAAACAATACGATTGTTCTATGAACAAAGGATTACTATTTTCTCCCTACTAGCAACATCACATCTAGTACCTTAGAGATTTCTGTCACTTCCCTAGATTACTAGAGGCACGAATCCACTATCGAGCATAAATACTAACTCTTGGAGTTGCTAGCATCTACTTGACCAAGATAGCTACTAGCAACGGAAAGCATGCAAGATCACAAATAACAAAAACATGATAGAATCAATAATCAATCTGAAATAGCATCTCAATATCCATCGGATCCCCACAAACACAACATGTAGAAATTACAAATAGATGATCTTGATCATGAATGGAGCTCACAAGATCTAAACATGATAGCACAAAGGAGAAGAACCATCCATCTAGCTACTATAGGGACTAGTAGTCCAAGGATGAACTACTCACGCATCACACCGGAGGCTTGCATGGTGATGAAGAAGGCCTCCAGGGTGAATTCCCCTCTCCGGCAGGGTGCCGGGAAGAGCTTCAGATCCCTCCCGATCTAGGGATGGATATGACGACGACTACATACTCTTTCGTGGAATTTTTGATTGTGTACTTAGGGTTTCTATATCAGAGGCATCTTATACGCGAAAGGGGAGGACGAGGGGGTGCCGGAGGCGGCCAGACCACCCCCTGGCACAACCAGGCTAGGCCGCGTGGCTAGGTGGTGTGGTGGCCCCCTGGCCCCTCTCCGTCTCGTATTCTGGCTCCTTGTGTCCCTCGGTGAAAAACTGACTTTGGCATTTGTCTTGTCCAATTCCGAGAATATTCATTTTCTGACTTTCCTGGAACCAAAAATAGCAGAAAAGAGGCAGCTGGCACTGTGGCTCTTGTTAATAGGTTAGTCCAAGAAAGTGTATAGAAAGTACTCCAAAGTTGGAACAAAACATAAGAAAGTATATAAAAACCAAGCATGGAACATCAAAAATTATGGATACGTTATCAACGTATCACCCTCCATGGCATACAACTCCAAAAACGGAACAGAAACTGTCGATGGTGACTTCAACCCATCAGACCAGTACTTGATTGTTATGCCAGCATGGGAGGTCACGGTAACAGTCCTAAGTGCACAGTTAATGATGGCTTGATACTTGGATAACCAGTCCATGCCCAGAATGACATCAATGTCAGTTGACTTAAGGGCAATGAAGGAGGTGGGGAACTGTTGGTATGCTATGTCAATCATATTCCCATGACTAACCATGGTGGTAAGCCAGCTAGAACCCGGGGTATGAATGGTTAGAGGGGTTGACAGGGGTTCAAAAACTATCCCATGCTCTTGAGCAAACCCTTGTGACATGAATGTATGTGATGCTCCAGAATCAAACAAAACTATAACTGGAATTGAGTTAACACGAAGCGTACCCAGAATGACGCTTTTATCTTCCTGAGCTTCCTCATCAGTCACATGAGTCAACGACCACGTCCAGCACCCTGAGCTTTATCATACTTCTTCACCGGTTGATCATTACGACCAGCAGCTCTTTGAGGACACTCCCTTGAATAGTGACCAGGCTGACCACATGAGTAACATGTAGTTCCGGAGAAGGAACCAGCAGGATGACGATAACTTGCTCCACCAGTATTTAGCTGTGGCTGATGAGGAGCATTGCCAGATGACTTGGGTGCGTAAGGAGTACAAGGCACAACACTGTATAGAACAAAGACTCGATGCTTCTTGTTTCCAGAGGAAGACGCACGAGAGTTCCCTTCTTCACGCTTCTCGGAGACCTCCATTTCCTTTATTCCGTGCTCTAGGGTAAGAGCCTGGTTATGCAGTTCCTGGAAGGTTCTGAACTTGAAAGGCAGCAACTCATAGCGAACTGTAGGACTAAGTCCCTTACGGAATAACTCTTGCTTATCTTCATCATTGGTCACATCCCTGGGTGCATAACGAGCCAGGCGAGTGAACTCACGCCCATATGCTTCAATATCCATACGCCCCTAAGTTAGATCCAAAAACTCCCTCCTTTTGAGATCTATGACGGGCTTAGGAATATAGGAGGCGCAGAAAGCTGCAACGAACTCCTCCCAGGTAACAACATGTCCTTGAGCTTGCATATCCAGATACCCATCCCACCGAACACCAGCCTCGCCTTCTAGCTGATAGGTGGCGAAGTTGACACGGTCATTCTGACGAACATGAAGAGCACTAAACTTGTGCTTGATTGTGCGTAGCCAATCATCAGCATCAAGGGGTTCCTTGGGGTGGTTGAAGATATGAGGAAATGAGCGGATGAAATCTCCAAGTGTGACATAGTCATCGGGGCGACGTTCAGTGTTCTGAGCCACACGCTCGAGAAGGCGTTCATTCCTCAAACGGTTGGTCTCAATATTGTTGAGAACCTCGACCACTGTGGGAGGTGGCGGAAGTTCCTCATCAGCATTGTTGTGGCCTCGACGGCCAACAGAACCACGAGTACCAGAAGACATCCTGAGGAGAAAATAGAACCCGTGAGATTGGATCACCAAGAGAAATACATCAAAAGATGACATGAACCATATCGAACAATCACAGTAGAATCAACCATATGAGTTGAGGTCACATCATAACACCAAGTATGGCAGTAGAACAAGCATACGAAATGTATACGCTACCAACTTAAATACAAACCATAACAATGGAATGCAATATGGTATGATACCAACAAATCATAGGAGAAGAAAGGAGTTGAATTCCAAACACCCTTAGCAAGGTTGAAAACAATGCTTCAGATGCCCGGATATATCTTGGAAACTCCGAGCTTTGCAACCGGATACGAAGTACCATGAGAACAACCCAACCCCGTAGATCCTAGTAATTTGAAATGATAGACGAGAAGTGAAAACCTTTCAAACCAAACAAGGTAAGATAACACAACAATAGAACAACCCTGGATAAGGAGTAAAAAGAGTCCTATTTAGAGTTTTGCAAGTAATTTTAACTTTCAAATAGTTTTCACAAGTGCTAGACTCGACATCGACCAGTAAAAAGGGTTTCCTGTAGGCAGTCCTGCTCTGATACCAAAATCTGTCATGACCTGGGATCAGGGTTAGACAAATACCAGATCTGCATCTGAGATAAGCCTAACCTCGAGCTCGAAGCGCGGAGGGAATAATTCGGTAACATTACAGAACATACAACCATACATTATTAAGGTACGCTCTTAGCAGAGCTGCATAAAAGTATTACAAACCAGGGGTCAAAGACCAATCAAACACCAAGCAACGGAAGCAAATACGTTGTTCTAAACAAAAAACTTAGCAAAGGGCCTAAGAGGCCACAAAGATAAGCAAACGACCCTTCCATAGATCCTAGGCTGCTGACCGGGAACCCCAACTACTCATCAACGTCAATGTAGAAACCACCTTCAGTTGGAATAGCTTCATCTGTAGAAAAACATCAATGAGGCAAGGCTGAGTACAGGATGTACTCCGCAAGACTTAATAACCTATGATACATGCTTGGTTTAGAAAGGCTTTCTGTGGTTACTTTGCAAAAGCCAGATTTGTTTTGAAAACGAGTGATAGAAGAGGCTCGTCTAATCAGATCATTTCCAAAAGGGGTAAGAAGACTACACTCTAGCTCTTTCAGATCATCTTCATCAGCTCAGGACCTTTCAATTTGGAACACCCCCTCAAAGGACCAGGAGGAAGTAATTCCAGAACACTCATTAGTTGCCAAGTTTTATCATTAGGTTATAGTTCTCTATGATCACAGAATCCGTTCCCAAGTCGTCCATAACCGTGGACACGGCTTTTAGAAAAGATTATAACCCTGCAGGGGTGCACAACTTTACCCACATGTACCAACTGACTCTTAATGCCAAATTATTAACCCTCTTCCTTGGAAGGCCGACAGAGGGTGGTTGACCACGACCTTTACCTTGCTTTCGCCGAGACCATGAGTCACGCCCTAAGGAGATGCCGCCGTAATGGGTCAAGTCCCGAAGTCGGTCCCTAGAGATGTGAACAGGGTTTGAGATTACGGAGGCCGTGCCTCTCCCATTCCCTGCCACGCTTACCTACTTGTATGAATGCACCTCCTCCACCTCCTTCGAGAACAACCAGAATGCATATGTCGAATTGAACACCCAAACTATGTGACTCATGGAATCTACTAGGCAAGTTAGTTAGTCAAGGGGGTTTCCAGGCCCCCGTGTGGTTGCACGCTCGTCTTGGTTCAGGCGAGAACTTAGGTCCTAAGGGTGGCTAGTATGGGACTACAAAAACCACACCCAACGTGGCCTCCCATACCTGCCTTAGCATGTTTATTAATCATCTTCGGTCATATCTCAACATCCTATCAAACTAGGTTCATCGCATCTCCGATGCATCATCTGGATGGATCGGTCTAGTAATACTAAGCCTTGCTAAGATTGACTGAAATATGGCACTAGCAACACTCATAAGCTCAACCCTAGTTATGCTAGGAGCGGTGGATCGGTATATTGGTATACAAAGGACAACATGCAGCAGATAGCATACTCCATCTTAAACAAAAGACCACATTGGAATCGTATGCATATAGCAGAAATGAAATACTTTGAAAACATAGGTTCAGAATGATGGGGTTACTCTTTCCATGTCCGTCGTTGAAACGGTACTGCTCTTCGGTGGTGTTGACTTCAGGTTCGGGCTCGGTTCCTATTCGCGAAGAACCAACACCGGAAAGAAGAAGCAACAATCAACATATGGCATGTGCAATTCTCATACAATATGGATGATATGATGGATTGCATGTATTGGAGTAACCCTAGATGCCACATCGATTTAAATGGGTTTGGAATACCCTAGGTGGACAAACCGTCGAACCTATGGTACTTAGGCGGTGTCGGTGTTCCTCTATGTAAAGTAAGGTTCAAAGTTGTATGAATATGAATTCTTACATTTTTAAATGACATAGCTCATTTTTCTGAACATTTTGATATATTATACACATTTTCTGATTTAAAATGAATTAGTTATGATTTTTCCCAATTTTAATCTATTTTTAAATAAATAAACATTTTTGGAATTATTAAAATTATTTTCCAACCTAGACCCACATGTTAGACTTTTATTAATTTCAGAAATTAATTCCAAAATGAATAAAACCCTGATAGACAATGCCCACGTGTCAGCATTTTTATTTAATAAAACAAATAAAGAAAACATTAAAACTTAAAAGAAAAAGAATTACTGTGCCAACATGACGTCATGCTGACGTCAGCAATGGAGGAGGCCCCCAGGTCGAGCATGGACCCGATGATTCCGTGGGCGCCTAGGCGCGTGGTTGGTCGCGTTGGAATGGGCTCGTCGCGGGGAACCAGAAAGTGGCGACGCCGCTTCCTGGAGATTACCGGAGCTTGCTACACAACGACGACGAGCGGTGGCGCTTGCGGGTGCCCGTGGAGGGGGAAAACCAGGGCGAGAGGGGCAATGGGAGAAGGTCCACGAGGCCAGCTGCTCACCAGGAGCACGACGGTGAAGGTCGATTTGGCCAGGGGAGGTCGGTGTCAGCGATAATCAGCGGCGGTGACTGCGGCGGCCGACGAGGTGTCGAACTTGATTCTGACGAGCATGAGGCTCCCCGGCTTGCACGGCTGCACGAGGATGATGAGGGCGTCGAGGCGGAGCTCCCAAGTCAGACGGTGTGGCTTGGGGTGGTCCATGGCGACGACGGCGAGCGGCACCGGCGGGCTGTTGGGTTAGGGTTTCGGCACAGAGGAGGGGGGGGGGTAAGAGAGGGAGCATGGCTAGGGTTCGTCCAATGGCGGCAAAGGTGACTTTATAGACAACCGAGGGCGGCGGCGGGAATCTTAACGCATGCCGATAGTGGACGGCGGACGGCGCGACAGCGACCTGCTTCCTCCGTCGAGGAAGAAGACGACGGACATGGGAGATGGCCGAAGCGGTATCGGGCTGGGATTGGGCCGTGCATGGGCCAGAGTGGGCTGCAGACGGGCTGCGGCAAAGCAAGCGGAGCAGAGGCGCTGCGGCTGCGCTGGGCAGTAGGTAGAGAGGAGGGAAAGATGGGTTGCGGCCCAGTTAGAGTTAGAAACCTGTTTTTCTTCCAGAATCCTTTTCTTTTTCTGCTTTCATTTTCCTATTTGTATTTTCAATTACTTTTCTGTTTTAAACAATTTGAAAATACCATAGGTGTGTAAAATATAGCAAAAACACCCAGGGGCCCTTGATACTAATTGGGCTCCATACATTTTGTGTTTTTCAAAATATAAAAGCCACCCTTTTGAATTCATTTTCGAAGAAAGAGGGGAATAAAATTAGAGTTTTATTTTGTATCTTGATTAGAACCAAGTGCAAATGTAATGCATGTATGCAATGCTCACAAACATGTTGTTTATTCATTACACATAGAGGTGGTATGTTACAGTCGCCGGCCGGCAGCGGCAAGCCGGGCAGCCGGCAATCACAGTAAAAAAATTTCAATCAGGCGGGGATTTAGGTACCTCAGGTATGAGAGCAAATCCTTCTCCCTCTTGTCGACTTGTGCAATTCTTTTCTAGCCCTAATGTTCTCATTGATTTTCCCCTGAACATTGATTGATCCTAGTTTATGGAACGGTATTACGGAAAAGCAAAGCGATCATTAGATTCAGGTAATGATGAAGGTACTTCATGGCCACCTGTTAGACGCAAGCAGTCAGATGTTGTTAATTCTAGTCTTCCAAAGCCTTCTAATATGAGAGAAATTGGTTTAGATGAAATGCCTTATGACCCGGCTGATCAGAAAATAATTTCAATGTACACTTGTGATCCTAAGAAGTACGATGTGATTAGGAGAAGATACTTAACCAGGGACCATACAGGCCACCACCGGACTTTGATTATCCACATAGGCTCATTGGTGGTGACCAACGAAGATTTAATCTAGCATGGTTCAAGAAATATGGTGGATGGCTTGAGTACAGTGACAAGGTGGATAAAGCCTTTTGTTTGTGCTGCTACCTTTTCATAGATTGCAATGAGGGACAAGCTGGGAAATATGCATTTTTAATTACAGGCTGTAATGGTTGGAACAAGAAATCCATACTAGATACTCATGTGGGTAAGGGTAAGATCAATAGCTTCCATAATCTAGCAGTAAAAATATATGATGCTTTGATGAATCAGGATCAATCAATTCAGGTTGCTCTCAATAAGCAAACTGATCTTACTAAAAAGAAAAATCGTATTCAGCTTACTGCTTCAACTGATTCAATTAGATACTTGCTGAGTTAAGGCTTAGCTTTTCGAGGCCATGATGAATCAAAAGAGTCAAAAAATAAGGGAAACTTTCGGGAGTTGGTAAAAACTTTGGCAAATCAGAATGATGACATACGGAAGGTAGTTCTTGAGAATGCCCCAAAAAAGTTTCATTGGATATGTGGAGATATCCAGAAGGAACTTATTAGTTATTTTGCAAAGGTAACATCTTCATTAAATTATGTTGTATAATAGTTATGTTCTCTTGCAAGTTATAATCGATCTCTAATGCGTTTGTTAATATTTGTTCAGATAACACTAAACTCTACCACTAAAGAAATTGGTAGTGATGTGTTTAGTCTATTGATTGATGAGGCTTCTGATGTTTCTGACAAAGAGCAAATGGCCGTTGTCTTGAGATATCTTAGCGAGCGTGGTTGCATTATTGAACGGTTAGTTGGAGTTGTACATGTGAAGGAAACATCATCGGTATGTCTCAAGGATGCTCTTCAAAAATTATTCATTGATATTGGATTAAGTATAAAACAAGTAAGAGGACAAAGCTATGATGTGGCAAACAACATGTGTGGTGAGTTCAATGGCTTGAAAGCCAAGATTCTACAGGAGAATAGTACAACATATTACATGCACTGTTTTGCTCACCAACTTTAGTTGGTTATTGTGGCGGTAGCGAAGAAGGATGATGATATTACAGATTATTTCTATATGATCTCTATTTTATTTAATATGGTTGGAGCTTCTTGCAAAATAAAAGACATGATTAGAGAGAAACATTGGGAGGAGGTAATAAAAGCCATAGGTAGTGGACGGATTAGCACAGGGATATGGCAAAATCAAGATCAAACTCTCCAAAGAGCAGGAGAAACGCGATGGGGTTCACACTACATAACCCTTTCAGGTCCTGTGAAATTATTCACAGATACTATTTCTGGTCTCAAATATGTCGCAAAAGAAGGAAAATGTGATAAGACAAGCCAAGCACGTGGTCTTGTAGCATATTTCGAGACTTTCGAGTTTGTGTTTTATTTGCATATGATGCTGCATATATTAGGAAGTGCAAATATTTTGTCACAATCTTTACAGAAGAAGGATCAAGACATCCTAAATGCCATATCATGTGTGAAGCCAATAAGGAATGAGCTCCAAAAACTAAGGGAGAATGGATGGGATTCACTTCTAGAGAAGGCGCATTTATTCCGTGAAGAACACAACATTCAGAAAGAAAAATGGAGGAGGACTATGTTGATCGGCATGCACCACAGAAGAAAAACCAACAAGACAAACCTCCGGCATTTCCAAATAGAGTGTCTCAATTCTATTGTTGACTGGCAGCTTCAAGAATTTGACGACCGTTTTAATGAGGTAAATTCTGCAATTGCTTGGCCATATGTCCTCTTTTAGTCCAAAAGACTCTTTTGTTGATGGTTTTTTTTTATAGAAGGTTCATTATTTCTTAGGAATATCTAAACCTTGACTAACCTTCTGCAAAAGGGAGTAAGATTTAATTTTGATGATAAATGTCTTGTAGCCTTTGATAAAATTAAATATGATTTATCCCATGCTCCTATCATTAAACCAGCTATCTGGGATATGACTTTTTACTTAATATGTGAAGCTAGTGATGATGTTGTAGGAGTGACTCTGGGACAACATATAGGACTGAGATTTAATATTATACATCATGCTAGTAGAACTCTTAATAGTGCTCAAAAGAATTATCCTAAGGAAGAAAGGGAACTTTTTGCTGTATTTTTCTCTTGCGATAAATTTCATTCTTATATAGTTGATGCAAAAGTAAGAGTCCATACGGATCGTGATGGTTTAAAAAAACTCCTTGAGGAAAAATCATAAGCCAAGACTGATCCGTTGGATCCTTTTACTTCAAGAATTTGAGCTGTAGATTATGCAGAGGCAAGAAATAAAGATGTTGGATGCAGTGTCCATATTTGCACAGCAAGACATCAATATTATTGAGAGGAACTCCAATTCTGGTGATTTTCGTTTATGAGAATTATTAAATGAACTAAGGTCAATTCTTCCAAAAGAGAAGAAGTCTTTGTTGTTAGAGGAGCTTGTCATCCCCGAATAAGTAAACGGTAAGTGCAAGGTAAGTGTTCTTACTCAAATAAGTGATTTGTTTTCACAAATTTTACTTCTGAATTTTTTGCCTTTGAATTCCTCATGTTTTTCTGAAGTTTCTGAAGGTGTTTACCAACTATATGGTCGCAAATATATGACTGGATAAAAATATCCGCCTGTATAGTTGGTCGTTAAACCTTCTATACCTTCTTCGCAAAATTGTTTTCGATGTCTGGAAACTATACGGTCGCAACTATACGACCGGAGAAAGTCCTCCCGCCGTATAGTTGGTTGTTAAACTCTCAGACATTTTCAATTTTCGATGTCTGGAACTATACGGTCACAACTATACGGCCAGAGAAAGTCCTCCCGCCGTATAGTTGGTCGTTAAACTCTCAGACATGTTTCGTTTCCTTTTTCATTTTAGATTAAAAAAATGGTTATGTCGGTTCCAAGTCGGTAACTTAATCAACTCGGACTCGAGATATTTGGAAATATCTGCTCGGAACCAACTATATGGCCAGAGCTATACGGGCCGCGCCCGTATAGTTGGTCGTTACGCGGCAGGACTTCTCCAAATCCATGTTTTCTTTCCCTGTTTCGTTAAGATTCTTTTCTTGGGCGTGAATTTGGTGTTCCTCACAAGTTTTACCGACCTCTAACCCCCCTTATATACTGCCATTGTGTTTCTCTCTAAATCATAATCACCAGGAACCAATCCAACCATGCGCTATCCCGTCCTAGGCCACGGAAAACCCCTAGGTCTCATTGCTCCTTCCATGGACCACTCTAGCAGCCTGTCCATGGAGTACGACAACGAGGAGGTGGAAAGGTTTAGCCCGAGGTATAAGGAGTACGTCGAGCCAAGCTTCTACAACAACAATCCCGATGAAGACTGGAGTGACCTCTACATCCGTCGTGATGTCTATGATCCCCCGGAGATCAACTGGGCGGCAATGAAGAGAGCTCAAGAAGAGAGAGGAGGTCACAAGCCGCATGGAAAAGGGCGTGTGGAGACGGTCAAGTTCATCGCCACGGACCCCAGGCCGCACAAGCGTAAGGAATTACCTAATATTGGTGCAAGTGCTAGCAAGGGAGCGACGGTGCCACTCTTGAAGCCTACCATTGGTGCTCGTATGAGGGCAAAGCCTCAAGAAGAGTGGAGGAATGGTTTCCACTTCCCCGATCCATCAATTATGGATGAGGAATAAGAAGTTGTTCCCAGGACCAAGGACCACGTGCTAGCACTGGAAATATATCAGAAGCAATAGCTACTCCATCGCGTCGAAGTCCGTCACCGTCTCAAGGAGATAGAGAAGAAGGATGATCTTCTCCCATTGGTGACTAAACTCGTAGATAAAGTGGACACTTTATTTGCAATCTGATTTGGGTGTTATAGCTACATCATTGCTCTGGAGGATACCAACAAGAAGCT
Source organism: Avena eriantha (assembly GCA_910589775.1). Lineage (NCBI taxonomy): Eukaryota > Viridiplantae > Streptophyta > Magnoliopsida > Poales > Poaceae > Avena > Avena eriantha. Next base: position 126,656,963 of record OU342743.1, on the reverse strand, counting down.
ATGCACCGTGATGTTACATGCCATGGCACCACAGTGATCTACAATAATCACGGTATCAAATAATCGCAAGGGATTATTTGATCCCGCCTGGCTTGATTCCAAGCTTGGGGAGATCTTTAATACCTTGTAATATATCTTATAAGTTTTACATTACTATTTTAGTTCTGAATTAGTTCAAATTAGAAACAAAGTTGCATCATTAGAATTCCCTTTAGGAATAGTCGATACCTTTTATCAAATTCTGAGTTTATTATCATATATGGAGCAATATTGAGTTTGTGCTTGTCCTATTGGATATATGAATGGCTTGAGTATAATTTTACTTACACTTGATGATAGCAATAGGAGTTTTCCACACAATTGGTATTAATGGAACATATAAAGATAATTTGGTTAATATGTTGTAATTACATGGTTTGATTTATAAAGAAAGAAAAATTATCTAATAAGTTAAGTTGAAAAAGAAACATTAAATAAAGGAAAATTAAAAGTGCTATCAAATTATAGTGAGAACAAGATGAGGTAGAATATTCAAGCTATAAAGATTGCTTCATATACAATTGGAATTTGGTAATTCAGATCGTTAAACTTTGAATTCCTACATAAAGTGGAATGTATGGCTATCTCCTTTGCATAACACTTAAACAAAAGTTTGAGCATATATATATATATAAAGAGAGAGAGAAGAAAAAGAGCGAATGTGCAAAGAGCAAATATGCATGCACCACTATATTGTAGTAAGACAAATAGACGTTTTGAGATTTTGAATCCCAAGTGAATATGTTAATCCTAAAACACTTGGGACTACCTCGCTAACTCATTCGTTCGAACCAAATACTTTTATATCATGTTGAGATTCATCTTTTGTGAACTGTTGATCACTAAGGTGTGGAAGCCTTGTAATATTATTCAGATGGTTCGAGTAAGGTACTATTCATGAACTTATTCCTATATATCATATATGATAAACAACATGCTGCAACTGCCTCATTTATTTTATCGACTCAGCTTCATGAATATGAGGATCACATCCATTAAGCTAAACTTGCTTGGGATGAGTAAGAGTCTAAGCCGGGGAAAGTTGATGAGTTCATATCTACATCATGTTTTATATTATTATTTTGCACTGTAGATGTAGGATCTTGGTATTTTACGGTGTTTGTGCGCATATTTTATGTCTATTTTCATCAGGATCAGGACAAATGATGGATACAATGGATACAATTCTTGGAGCAGTTGTATTGGGACAAAAGGAGTCAAAAACAACGTAAATCACTTATTTAGGAATATTAATACTACCAGAAGAAAACCTGAAGCGATCAAGGCATCTAGACGGTTTAACGACCAACTATACGGCGGGAATAATTTTCCGGCCGTATAGTTCCAGTCGTATAGTTGGCACCGCCACCGCCTCCTCAAATAGTTTCACCCCGTGCAACTGGATCAGAGAGACGACTAGAATAACCAGAAATTGCCAAAACCTTACCTCCAGAAGGAATTTGGAGGGGGAACTCGTCCACCGAAGATCCATCTTCGCCCTTCACAGATCCAGGAGGCTAAGGCATCGATCTTCATCATCAACCGCTGCATCACCACCATCTCCATCCATCTCATGTACGTCTTGTCTAGATCTTGTTGTAATTTCCGTACTCATTGTGGATTTATACAAGTACTATTCATCTATGATAGATTCCATTGTTATTGCCATGATGTTGATTGCCTCCATGTCTGAGTAGATCATTAGTTCTTAGGGAGATGGAGAAACCCTAGTATGAGATTGAAATAAGATAAAGTTTATTATGATATTCATCACTGTGACCATGTGTTAGATTGTCTTCATCTTGATGTTGGGAGAAGTCGACCTCTCAATATTTGTCTCTTGTGGGGACTTGATGGAGGGAACAACTTGTTGGTAGACGGAGGTGTGTTAGCACTTACAGTGACTATAAAGCTGTTGACACCCCTTACATATCAACTTGGGAACCAAGAAAACTCACGGAACACTATCCATGCCATGGGATATGTCCTACGGGATTAAGTCCCTTAATAGCGCAGTAATTCGATTGATGTCGATTGCTGACTGTAGTGGTTATGAGGATGATGTGATTAGTGGTTGCTGCCTATTTTTCCAAATACGGAGTTTCTCCCACACATACATAATTGAGAATGTTCATGATAATAATCTTTACCTTAGCTCTTTATAATGCTAGAGGTGTATCCGCTACTCGCTGAGAATGCCTTTTTCCCTATTGCAGTTCCAATCTCTTTTACAAACGTGATACTTACTTTCTGTGTTCAGCTACTTTACTTTACTTATTGTTCTCTTATACCAAAACCCCCCAAAACACCTTTTTACACAATACTCGCATTTTATCTTGTTACTTAGAAATTTATTTAGCATTTCTATTTCAGTATTTAATTTAATAGTTATTAGACTTCAGACTCCTGCTCTCCATAGGATCGATATCTTTATTTCGAAACTAGATACAAACGATCTATGCACTTGCAGTCATCTCTCATCTGAGCTACTATGGTTGTTCTGTGTTAGAGCATAGGGTCATCATCTATTAGCTAGGCTATCCTACACAACCTAGTCCAAGACCAAGATCTAGGGGTGGATATCGAGCCATCTTGACTCAACTTGACTCGTAAATACTTGTTAGTTAATGAGCTAGCTCGACTCAACTCATTAACTTAAGGATGGCTCGACTTGATAAAGCTCAAGTTGGCTCAATAAGCTTGATAAAACCATTAAGTAATTTAATAGTGTAAATTCATCATAGATCAAGAGTACAAGAAGGATGTTTCACTCCTCACGCGTCTCTGCATAGAATTTGGAGGCTTTCATAGTGTTTGTATTTTTTTGGCCTAGAGGTCTTGGTTTTTCTTTAGTATTTCAGTATTGATTGATCTATAAGCTATCACGTCAATAGATATTAATGAGCCTATCGAGTACTCGCAACTCTACTCATTGAGGTGGTCTCTGAGGTTAAGAGGTCTTCTCCCCTAGAGGCTGGCTCGGATGGCTCCAGACCTGCTGCTGCTACTACGATGCCTTTGGAGGCGGGGTCTTCTCGCCGACGCCTAGAAGCCAAGGTAGACAATAGTCCTCCCAAATATGTCACAACGCCCAATCTGAGGCATAGCATGCGACATCCGGTGGCTGAAGACAGATCTATGGCTTTAGATGAAGATTCCATGTTAAACACAATGCATCACAAGGTGAAAAAGAACCTTGACACTGCTAGTAATGTCTCTTCTAAATCCTTCCTCTCCTTTTCTTCTTCTAATATTAATTCAGAGTTGCGTAGTGTAGGCGTTTCTCTTGGTTCGAATGCTTGTGATATTTCGGTTTCAACAAAGGTCTTGAGGCAGATGGAATATGACCGTTTAACGGTTAGTCTAAAAGCTTTGACCTTGTTGGACAACACCTATTTAGATGTTGAGGATGCGAATGCCACGACTGATGGTCAGCTCCTATATCATCTTGTGGGTGAAGTACTGGAGGTGGGTTTCGACGAGGACAAGATGAGTTCATTATATGATCTAACAACGTCTAACCGAAAATCTACCTCCGGTAGGAAATGTAACAAGTCTCGGAAACGAGATTTTGCACCAAAATCAATTATTATTTCCCAATAAATGGTATGATTCATAATAGCAAAGGTCTTCGCGACTTGGATAAAGACCTACATATCGCACATTGTTCTCAGGATCATATTTTAGATTTTGTGGCTATTTCAGAGACGTGTAGACGAGATTTCTTTGGGTGGCATAGACTTTGTTTGGCATTGTCGTACATCATGTGGTCGTTCTGGTGGAATTTTACTTGGTGTAAGCGCTGATACCATGGATATTTTAGCTTGTTCAGAAGGAGAGTTTCATATTAAACTCTACATCCGTAATAAAGCTAACAATTTCACATGGAGCCTTGTAGCCGTGTATGGTGCTGCACTTGATGCTTTCAAGGAATTTTTTTATCGAGAGTTGGTGAAACTAGCGAAGGAGAATCCGTACCTTAGTCTTATAGGAGGTGATTTTAATTTGCTTCGGTTCCCATTCGAGAAGAGTAAAGGCCAGTTCAACGATCATTGGTTGTTACTTTTTAATGTTGTCATCAACAATCTTGATTTAAAGGAAGTAACCATGATTGGACGACATTTTACTTGGGAAAATAGTCTTCGTGAACCTACATACGAAAATCTGGATCACGTATTGATGGACTCAGATTGAAAAGAACATTTCCCCTAGTCTCGGTACGTGCTCTAGAACATATTGAGGCTCTTTCAGAACATTTTCCCCTAGTCTCGGTACGTGCTCTAGAACATATTGAGGCTCTTTCAGACCATGCTCCCTTCTTGCTGACTGCCGGTATACCTAGGGCTAGATGTTCACATCCGTTCAAATCTGAACTTGGATGGTTACATCGAGTCGGTTTTTAGGATATGGTCAAAGCTGTTTGGAAAAGACCGGTTACGGGTATTAGTCCAATCCAGAGGTGGAACAACAAAGTTCGAGCGACACGCAAACACTTCTGGGGTTGGGCACGTCATACAACCGGTACTCTTAAAAAAGAAAAACTGCGGCTCTCGTCCACTATTGATGAACTTGAAGCATTAGCAGAAACCCTTTTGTTATCTTCGCAAGAAATTAATCTTAAAATCTAGTCGAGTGTGGTGCTAGCACGTCTTCTGTGTGAAGAGGAACTCAAATGGTACCACCATTCCAAGGCTCAATTTATTTTGCATGGGGATTCGAATATTATATACTTCCATAGTGTTGCCAACGGTAGAAACAAGAAGAAACTTATTCGATCCTTAACGCAAGGTGAAGATGGAACAATTGAGAGACATGAGCAATTGAAATCTTATATCATGAATTATTATAAGGGTTTGTTTGGGGAACCATAAGAAGGTTCTTTCTCCCTGGATGAATCCCGAACAGATGACATACCCCAGGTTTCTATTGAGGAAAAAATCTATTGACCACTCCCTATACCGAGGAGGAGGAGGTCAAGAAGGCTATATTTTGAATGGAACACAATACGGCCATCCCATCTAAGTTTTATCAAACCTTTTGGGATGTTACCAAAACATATCTTATGGAAATGTTTAGTGTTTTGCACGCTGGACAATTGGATTTGTTTAGATTAAATTTTGGAGAGATTATATTATTACCTAAGATTAATGAAGCATAACGTATCCAACAATATAGAAGTATCCAATTCAGTATTTGGGCATTCCGGTTCACTATCGGAGGCTTACAAATGCTGAATGAAAAATCGTTGAGCAAAGACTACAGCTGAGGTTGAGTAGCTGGAAAGGTAAATTACTCTCCATAGGAGAAATATTGGTACTCATTCATTCAGTACTAAGTAATATGGTACTGTATGTGATATCATTCTTTCAACTTCCAAAAGGAGTCTTGCAGAGATTGGATTATTTTTGATCAAGATTTTTTTGGCAAGGAGATTCTGAGAAGAAGAAATATACAGGCTAACTGGGGTGTGCTTTGCCGACCCAAAGAACAAGGGGCCTGGATATTCATGATATGGAGATCAATAATATAGCACTACTTAGTAAATGGCTCTTCAAGTTATTAATTGAATATGGCATATGACAGACTCTATTAAAAAGAAAATATGTTGGTTCAAAAGCATTGTCCCAAATGGTTCGGAAACCTGGCGACTCTCACTTTTGGGCCAGCCTGATGGCAACGAAGAAACATTTCTTCCGTTTCGAGACATTTTTTATTAACAATTTTCAGATAAGATTTTGGGAGGATAAGTGGCTTGGCACTACTATACTCCGTGAACAATATCTTGCGTTTTATTCCATTGTCCCTTATAAGGAGGAATCGATTGCCACTGTATTGGAATCATTTCCCCCAATGTGACTTTTAGGAGAGATTTGATTGGTACTAGACTGGATTCTTGGATAACGTTGCTACATTGATTAGCAAATGTTCAATCATCAGTTGGACCTGATGAATTTCATTGGAATTTTAGTGAGAATTGTTCTTTCTCTGTTAGTTCGTTATACAATGTTTTAGTCCAGCTAGTTTTACTAGTTTTAGATAATACGGTAATATTTGCTTGGTACCTTCGTCGATAGGTTATCCTTACTAAAGATAATATTATCAAGCGGAATTGGCATGTGAATCTTATGTATACGTTTTGTCATCATAACGAGACAATCAAACACTTGTTTTTCCAATGTAATTTAGCTAAATCTATATGGTCAGTTACCCAAACAGTTCCGGGCTTGTATCGACCATGTAGTATTATTAACATATTTGAGAATTGGTTACATGGTATAGATCATAAGTATAAGTTACTTCTTCAGGTTGAAGCGATTGCCATTATATGGTCTCTATGGCTATGTAGAAATGGTAAGGTTTTTAATAATAAAATTTGTTCTCCCATGCAGATTATTTACAGATGTACCAACACCCAGCGATCCTGGTCGGCGCTGCATCGTGCGAATTTTTACGACATTTTTATGGAGATGTGTACGCGGCTGGAGGATACGGCGCGGGATTTACTTATCCGTCATAGATAGCAGCATAATCTTCGGATAGGCCCTCCTTTAGCATTCTAGGCGTTTTACAATTTCTCACTCTGATATGTAATCCGTCCTTTTTATTTTATTTTGTTGGATCTATGAATTTTGTCGGTTATGTGCATCCTAACTATGCAGAGGCCGGTAATACTTAAATCTTTTTAGTAATAAAGCATTCTTTATCAAAAAATTAAATTTGTTCTAACTCGGCTCGACTTGTTAACCCTAAAATAAATCCGATAGACCTTCGTACCCATATACCGAATTCAAAAAGGCTTGATAGTTCTAAAAATGGTGAGGGTGGGTGTCCGAGTTCGTACTCGTTAAGCTCGCGGACTTCGAGTTTTATTTCCACCCCCAATCCAGTAACGCAAGTCGTAAGTCACCGAATGCCAAACGCAGGACCCTACCCAATACCACAACGTCTAATCAGCAATTTTGCCACGGGATCCTTCTTCATTGAATCATGTTCGATGCGATTTCTTTTCTTAATCAACCGAGAAGAGATGCCTTGTTGATCAGGGATGCTTGTAGCCCATCCATTAGAAAATGCGGCATCAAGATCGTGTGCATGCATATATGGATGCCCGATCACGTACGTGACGATGAACGCATAAACAAAACCGTAATCCAATCGGAACTGGATTTTAGATTGCTGGGCACGACGAAGATGCTTCCTAGGATATGGATATGATTTTTTTTCCACGTTCAATTCATTGATAGAAAAAGAAGTTATTTTACAAACCTAAGAAAAGACTAGAACACACACCACTCAAAACACACTACGACTACACATTACGACTACAGGTAGAAAGACACAAGTCAATGGACACTTCCAACCTAAACATGAAGTAGAAGCACATCTCACAACCACCGGGTCGTCAGAACCCACCAAAGCCCTCTCAGGCACACCAATTTTGCAAAAAAAAACAGGGCAGAATCGGCGGCGCTCGGAAATGGTGGTTTGTGGCGTTTAAACCGTACACTACTAATCTCGTGCCACTGGTAGGTCTTAATGGTGGCGTTCGGTCTAAACACCACGATTAGAAGACAGTGGTGGCGTTTGGCGCAAACGCCAATAATATATGTTCTATTTGTGCCGTTTTAACAAAGTTAAACATGGCAAGTATATTTTCGAATTTAAAAAAAAGAGGTGTTGCACGTTGTTGATTAAAGGCTGCAATATAACAGCAATGTAACATCACGAAGTGCACATTCACATAAGCAGGAAGATAACGACTTGGTTCACCATAAATTATTAACAAGCCGTTCAAAACATTACAAGCGGTTGAAAACATCACAATTGTTGCATCTACACTAACAAACCATCACAATAAACTAGCTACTCACTATGTGACATGGGTATACCCTACAGGTACTCGGGTTTGGTATATACGGTCTAAATACGTACAGGCCCACGGTGTCGCCAATGCCCAAACGAGGGACTCGAGTAACCTACGGATTCTCGATTGCTTGAAGAACAAGAAGAAGTTAAAGATAGAAAGTTTGAAGGGGAAAACCCTAATTTGTAACCGACTCGACCTGCTACCCGGGACCTAGCCTATCTATATAAAGGCTAGGAGGGGGCGGCGAGGAGGACACACGCAACCCTAGTTTCCACCACCCTCGCCAGATTGCATCTGCGCACCATTGTAACTTTCGGTTCCTTCGATAATTCTACGAGCAGACAAGCAGGAGTAGGGACCTCTACGAGGCCTGAACCTGGGTTAATCTTTGTCCCCTGTGTGCTTGTTTGCTAGCCGATGATGTCTCCCGCGCTCCCTCCTTCTTCAAAACCCAAGTCCATAACAATGGGCATTGATGAGTTAAACCCTCGTCAATTGGCGCCATCTGTGGGAATTGGGAGTGCTGATGTTGTGGCTTCTTCGGCCCCATCAACTGCGATCTACAACTCCGCAACAGCGGAGATTCGCAAGCTCTTCGGCGCGTTCGACTTCACCGTCCACACACCGGCCACTCGCCCGACCTTCGAGTCCGTGGGCGACGGAATCAGCCTGGCGATCGGGAGCTTCCGCTTCCAAGTTGGCCAGATGGGCACGCTTCGCATGCCTGATCAGCCGATAGCACCGGCGATTGCCCCAGCATCGTGGTTCCCTCCATCGATCGGCACCCTCAGCGAGCTCAACGCCCCGGCAGCAGTCGAGAACACGGTCAGCGACAGCAGTCGCGACTCCGATCTGAGCGATCTGGCCATTGAAGATGGAACCTACGGTTCCGGATCTGAGAGTTGTGGAAGCAACAGCTTCCCCAATCACTTCATGTGCACCGTCATCAACGAAGGTGATACCTCTGCCAATCTCGACAACGGTGGTAATCCCGGTAACGGGACCGATCCGCCTAACGCCAGCAACGGTGGCAACGGCGGTAACGGTGGCAATCGCACCCCCGTCGATAATGGAGGAGCAGTCGAACCTCCATCCATAATAAATGAGCAAACCGGCGAACGCGTCGTAATCAGGCTCAACGAGCAAGAATGGGCTCGCTGCCGCGAGGCCCTACGAGGCGCTCCTCTACCCTTCGGATCCCCGCAAGAACTGCTAATGGGCTACCACTGGCTCCTGAAGGAAGAGTTCAAACGCCAACTGCAAACAATCGCGCAACTCGAAGTGCGTAAAAATGCAGCGGACGAATTGAGCCTTCATCGTGCTGGGCTCTCCTCCTACGAAGGATCCTCCTCAAGGGGCAACGAGTACCTCGCCAAGAAGAGGCAATCGCGGATGGCCCATCTCACCGAGCAAGAACGCATAGAAGCCGCAAAAGTCCTCGACTTCGGCTCTATGACAGTCGACATGCGAGGCAATGTGGTCCCCAGGACGTCGCAGGCCGCGGTGACAGCGGCCACCATGTACCTCCTCAACAACCAGCCGCCAGTTGGAGATCCCCGAACCGCCATGCACCGATCTACGCCCACGGGCTTGGGATTAATCGAGGCCACGCTCGACAAGGAGCCAACACCAGACCCAAAGAAGGGCAAAGCGCTAGCAAAGCGCTACTCCTCGCCCTCGTCCAGCGATGATAGTCACGACCTGTCTCGATGCCGCCGCTCACGGCGACACGACCGTGACTACAATGCGCGTGACGACCTCACGCATCGCAAGATCGACAAATCAAGGGCACAACGTGCTCGGTCGACTGACGTGGAAGAAGAAGATGGGGAGCTCTGCGGCGCCAGATGCTTTAGCAGATCCATTAGGAAAAAGCGAATGCCTAAAGGGTTTAAACTCCCGTCGGAGAACCCGAAGTTTGATGGCCTACAGGACCCAAAGATCTGGCTGGAGGACCACATCTCCTCCATAAGACTCCACGGAGGCAGTCAGAGCACGGCCATGCAATGCTTGCAGCTACAACGCCGCTCGAGCATGGCTCAATAACCTCCCACGCGGATCCATTCGCAGTTGGGATGAGCTGGTTTACAACTTCATGCGCAACTTTAAGGGCACGTATAAGCGGCCTGCATCAATCGAAGAGCTGAGATGTTGCCAGCAAAGATCTGGCGAATCGCTGCGCTCCTACATTCAAAGGTGGTCCATCATCAAGAACTCCGCAGAGAACATCTCGGAAGATCACGCGATTGACGCATTCAACGGTGGCGTCCGCCGCCTAGAACTCAGGGAGGAGCTGGGACGCTCAAAGCCCCAGACCATCGACCACCTGATGGAGATCGCGAATTGGTGGGCCGATGGAGAAGATTCGGTGAAAAATCGCGTTCACTCCGACAAAGAGGCGGAACTTGAACGCAGACGCGACCGCCGAGGCAAGCGCCGCATGCGCATCTACGATGGCCGCGATGACGTCAACATGGTCGCAGCTGGCTACGCCGACAGACGCGACGATAACCGCAACAGCGGATACTATGGCGGCGGATACCGTGACTCCGGGAAAACCACGCAGGTATGGCAACGCCGCACTCGCGATGAGGCACCCGCGAACTCCATTGAGGACAAACTGTCCGGGCCTTGCACGGTGCAGTTCTACATCGACAAGCATGATGGCAAGAGGAAGTCCAGCCACCTCCTCAAGGACTGCCGCGAGTTCCTCAAGCTACATGAGGGATTAGTTCGGATGAACCGAAACGCAGTCGAAAGAGGCTACAGAGCCACTCCAGGCGCCGTGGCACATGGCGCACCACCACCACCACCTGGGCCATCCCCGAACGCAGCTGCACCGGACCAGCACCACGGAGGCGAACCGTACCCACGAGCCATGGGCACCATGATGATCCAAATAGGACGCCCCTCCAATAGGGTGCACAAGGCCATCACTCGCCAAGTTAACTTGGCCACACACTCGCCACCAGCCACCACTGAGTACCTCAGTGGAAGCGAGTCATGCATCACCTTCGACAAACGCGACCATCCGCCTCAGATACCCTGTCCAGGACATATCTGGCTGGACGAATCACGACCCTCAGTCGATTCATCAGTCAAATGGGTGAAAAGGCGCTACCCTTCTACCAGCTCCTCCGCAAAACTGAAAAATTCGAGTGGGACACTGAAGCGCAAGAAGCATTCGAAGACCTCAAGCGCCTGTTATCCACTTCGCCAGTGTTGGTGACCCCACGAGAAAGGGAACCACTGTTGCTGTACATCTCCGCTACCAACCAGGTGGTCAACACAGTGCTCATCGTCGAGCGAGCTGAGGAAAACAAGGTCCACGGCGTACAACTCCTAGTATACTACCTTAGCGAGGTCCTCACGCCAAGAAAACAGCGGTACCAGCACTACCAGAAGCTGGCGTACGGCGTCTTCATGACTGCCCGGCGACTGCGCCATTACTTCCAAGAACACCCAATCGTGGTGGTCAACGATGCCCCATTGGGGCATATCCTCAATAACCCCGATGCCATGGGACGAGTCGCGCTTTGGGGAATAGAACTGTCTCCACGAGACATCACATACGAAAAGCGCGATGCAATCAAGTCGCAAGTTCTCTCTGACTTCCTCGTGCACTGGATGGAGAACCAGCTCCCGGACAAGCCAGATATGTCCTACCTCTGGACAATGCACTTCGATGGGTCCAAGAGGAAAGACGGAGCAGGCGCAGGTGTCATACTGACATCGCCTCAAGGGGACAAGCTAAAGTATATCCTGCGAATGCAGTTCACAGCCTCCAACAACGAGGTTGAATACGAGGCCCTGTTGCACGGGATGAGGATGGGAAAAGCCTATGGCGCTAAGAGGCTCATCATATACGGCGACTACAAGTTGGTCGTCAACCAAACGATGCACGAGTGCGACGCACTAAATGACAACATGATCGCGTACTGCGACCTCTACGACACACTCGAAGGAGACTTCGACGGTTGCGAGCTGCGGCACGTAGGTCGCGAAAGCAACGAAGAGGCGGACGCACTCGCCAACATAGGCTCTACATGCGCCCCCATACAACCTGGGGTATTTCTCGAGCGCATCTGCGAACGCTCCATCAAGCCAAAGGCCGCAGAGAAGAAAACAAGCACAACAACGGGCTCGGGGGCTACGCCACCCAATGAGCCAATGGCACTTGATGACTTGAAGCTAGACACCGGACCCGAAGGACCAATGAGCGTCATGATGATTGAACAATCCTAGTCACACCCGTACATCACGTACCTCCTCAGCAAGAGGCTACCGGACGATCTGACAGATGCACGGCACATCGCGCGGTGATCCAAGGCATTCGTTGTTATCAACGGCGAACTGTATAAACGCAGCATCACATGAGTACTCCAACGATGCATCTCCATGGCCGATGGAAAAGCAGTTCTCCTCGACATCCATGAAGGGACCTGTGGCCACCACACCGGCAGTCGCGCCCTCCTTGCCAAAGCTCTACGAGCTGGATTCTACTGGCCTACGGCTATGCGCGACGCCAAGGACATCGTCCAAAAATGCAACGCTTGCCAGCGATTCACGGACAAGCCGCACGCACCAGGCGTAGAGCTACGCCCAATCCCATTGGCCTGGCCCTTCGTGCAATGGGGGCTCGACATGGTCGGCAAACTTCCAAGGTCCTCGCGAGGAGGCTACGTCTACCTCTTGGTCGCAGTCGACAAATTCACCAAGTGGATTGAGGCCATGCCGGTAACCAACCAATCAGGGCACAGCGTAGTTAAATTCTTCGAGTCCATCGTCTACCGCTTCAGAGTGCCACACAACATCATCACTGACAACGGGACGAACTTCCCATCTAAGGAGTTCCAAGAATTCTGCGAGAACCTGGGGATCAACATCAGCTACGCCTCACTAGCGCATCCATAGACCAACGGTCAGGTGGAAAAGGCAAACGTGCTCGTCTGCAGCGGCATCAAGAAGCGACTCCTCCGGCCACTCGAACAAGCCGCGGGTTGCTGGCCGGACGAACTGCAATCCGTACTCTGGAGCCTACGTACAACTCCAAACAGCGCCACGGGCTACACGCCATTCTTTATGGTGCACGGAGCAGAGGCAGTGCTTCCCACCGAGGTACGGTACAAGGCGCCACGCGTGGTCGCTTACAGCGAACAAGAGTCATCCCTCGCACTCGAAGACTCCGTCGACCTCCTTGATGAAGCAAGGGAAATCGCCGCGGAAAGATCAACGATCTACCAGCAGAAACTGCGCAACTAGCACAGTAGGAGGCTTCACCCTAGATCCTTCGTCGAAGGCGACCTGGTCCTGCGACTGAAGCAGCAGGGGCATCTCAAGCTCGAGTCCCCCTGGGAAGGACCGTATGTGATTACAGAAGTAATCCCAGGTGGCACCTATCGCCTTCAAGATTTAGAGACAGGAGTCGCATACTCCAACCCCTGGAACGTCGCACATCTGCGACGCTTCTACCCCTAGTCGTTTTTACTTTCACATTGCAAATAAGGCTACTTAGCCAAGGCTACTTAGCCACACATTGTACCTTGCACTGTTCTTCGAATAAATAAAAGATAGGTGCCCCAAAACTCTATGTCCTCCTTTACTTTTTCAATTTATCTACGCGGGGGCTGCGCCACCCTATACACATCTGTTCTCCGAACCAAAACACGATATCCTGAGTAGCTGGTACATCAATCGAAACCCTTAACACAACCTCAACCCAGCTGCAACGCACCTGACAGGTTGACAAGGGACTGAGATAAAACATGGCCAGGCTAACGAAAAGGACTCGCATAGTGCAACGCACTTCATGCTAACAAAGCTCTTGATGCACATTTGACAATAAATTACTTACAAAAATTATACAAACTTTAAAACACAAGTACACTTATGTACAGGATACAAACTAAGCTACTACTGCAGCAGGAGAACGTTGGTTTGTTCCTCAAAGAAGTCGACGATCTCTTCTGCTGGGCGATCCACCGCCTGGTAGTGCGGCACCATATTCTAGGCAGAACCTCCTGGTGGTGCAGGCGGCCCAGATGCAATTGCCGCAACATCTATGTCAGGCCTGTGCAGTCGCACCATTGATAAAGCAGCCTTGGCACCAGCCACCAACTGTTGCCTCACGCACTCGCGAACCGCGGTCAAGTCTTGAAACTTGGCAAGGAGGGCCAGCAGACTTGATGGAGTATCATCCAGCGGAAACATCGCCCGATAAATGTTCTTCAAGCATGACTGCAACTTCTTCAGAAAGAGCAGCACTCGCGACGCACGATCCTGTAGGGTCGCTAGCGCAGTCGCACGATCATGATCTACCCAGAAGTATCCACTCTCTTGAAGTTGCTCCTGGGTAAGATCATGCAGGCGAATGGAAATTCTATCCTTCTCCTCCTGCGGATGACGCGTGCTGACAACTACACGAAGCAGCAACAACAGCATGAGTACAACGTACCACTGCAAGTGACTACAAGGAAAAGATGAGAACGAGCAAACTAACATTTGAATTGGTCGCCCAGCTGTGTCACCTCGCCAAGCAGATACTGCTCTCGGGCGGCGCCTTTTTCCGCCTTCGACTTCCATACATCCGCATTACCGCGGAGCACGGGCAACTCACGCTCCAGCTGCTTCACGCGGTCACGCAGTCGTGAAACCAAGGACAACTCATCTACCCTGGAGCACGGCGGTGCCACGGTATCATCAAGAGTCGGTGAGTCCTGAGTTTCCCTCAAAGGATCACTTGATGTACCCTACCACAAGTCAAGACAGAAGCAAATAAGACGACCAAATCAACACAAAGACAAAAGGATCAGATGCATTCAAGACTAGCAAAAGTATCAACAGATACACTTGCCAACAGACATGTTCTTAAACAAAAGGACATAAACTAATTAACTATTACAAAGCTAACTAAGGAGCAACTGGCTTCTTCGACTTCGACGACTTCGGGGGCTTCATCATGTCCGTGGCAGTGTCAGACGCCACTGACTTTCTGTCGGCCCCTGATGCCGAAGCTTTCGCCGCTTTCTTGGCATGTTGGAGCTCCTCAGAGTACTTCACAACAGTATTTATCAGATGATGCCCATATTTGCCACAGACAATCGCGAAAGGAGCGAAGACTACCTGCTAGCCCTCCGCGCTAACAAGCATCACCTTCGACACTACGGTAGGATCGATCTCGACTCCGTGGGCCTGCACCATGTCAAGTGACATGGACGCGCCGGCCGTGTGGAGTGAGTTCTTGAAGCGGGAAGGCACACCTCCAGCGAGTGACTCCACCAGCTCGTCAATATTCTCGACTAGCTCCGCCTTGGGCATCAGCTCCTCCCGAAGGAGACTAAGTACGCTTTTGGCCTTGGAGAGCGTGTCCTGCACAGCGGTGCTGCGGTCTTCGACTGCTGACAGTGCACCCGCCAGAGCGTCATCACGACGAAGGTCCTACGGGTCAAAGCTCAAATCGCCAGCATCTGTACATAAATCCACACATGGACAAAAACATCAG
This sequence comes from Avena eriantha, assembly GCA_910589775.1. NCBI lineage: Eukaryota > Viridiplantae > Streptophyta > Magnoliopsida > Poales > Poaceae > Avena > Avena eriantha. The sequence goes on along the minus strand of OU342743.1, from coordinate 126,641,556 downwards.
CGCCACCGGCAAAAACATTCGAAGTAGAGAAGGATAACAATATCCACAAGCAAAGTACCTGAGAGGGCTTTGGCAATTGAGAACATTTGTTCTTCAAACAACTTCTCCCTGGCTGCGAACGAAGCACGCAGATCCTCTTCACGCTTCCACGCCTCGTCACGCGCTGTGATTGCCTCGTCGCGACCCTTCATAGCCGCAGCGAGCGTCTTCTCCAAGGTAGCGGCGTCACGCAATAGGGCATTATGTTCAGCTACACGACAAACAAAAGCTGACTATCAGTCGACTATACCAAAAAGAGAAAATGAAGAAGAATAAGTGCAGGACGCTCACTTTCAACCACGCGATGACACGTCTCCAGCATCGCATGCTGGCGGCCCATCGCAAGCACTCGCTCCGCCAAGTGCGCGGCTTCCTTCACAAGGAGCTATCGCATAACAAAGAATCAGCAAAGGCAATAGATAACATCGACTGCAACCCTAAAAAGGAGAAAAGCTACACTTACATGGTCCTCCAATGACTCCGAAGATGTCTACTGTACCATCATCCGGGCAACCATTCGATGTTCCCCTGCATGAGGAGAACTGGAAGAGTTGTGCGCGGAGTGGGCCGCCAATGGAGGGAAAGGAGCGTGCTCGACCTCTTTCTTGGCCCTTGAGGTCGCGACTCCTGATTCCTTCAAAAATGGGACGTCGCCAGAAGATGACGACGCCTCTTGACTGCAAGACAAAACGCACATTGAGAAAGGGCAAACTCTGAGACAAGCCAACAAGGACAAAACAGAGAAGAACAAGTGAACCAGAAAGCTTACCAGTAAAACTTGTCAAAGTAAAAAGTGGCCTCCCCAGACTCCGACAAAGACTCCTTGGGCAATCACATCTTCTTGCGAGAAGACGGTGCCACGGCGCTCACAGGAATAGCAGGTATCGGCGACTCCGCACCAACACCCGTACCTTCCGGAGTCGAAGGAGACGACGCATCGGAATCTTCGTTGCGCGAACGCTTGCGAGTATCCGGACTATCGGACTCGGGGGCTTCCTCCTCCACATCAGAAGGGACGGTCGACTCCGAATCATCCTCTTCCAAAGCTTCACGAGGGATAATCCCCTCAGGAAGAGGGGGCATACAAGGCGACAACGCCCAATCCTTCATGCAGACAACAAAATTTAGCAAAAAAAAACAAGTAAGCAACAGAAAAGAAATCAACAAATTCAGCTACTGCGTAGCAGAACTGTACCTCAAGAGGAGGGTTCGAAGCATCAAATGGAGGAACAACTGGATCACTGGGGAGCACATCCTTGACGGTGTACTTGGTGACCAGTCGAACCCTCTTGTCCACCTCACTCGCGGACATGCCATCGGCAGACACGCGAGTGGCATCATCATCGCCAGCCCACTGAAACATGGGGTGGACTCTGGCTTGCAGGGGCTAGACGCGACGGCGCAGCCAAGTGCGGATGAGAGCGTAGCCTCCCTCCTCTTTGCCTATGCGACTCTCGAGGTCGCAGACGCGCCTGTACAGTGCATCCGTCTCCGTGGACTCGCCAGGCATGACTACGTTCTTCCAGGAGCGCATTCTCCTGCATGGCGTCGCGAGATCGAAGGGCGCGAGTCCAAAGAGCTCACCGTTAGCCTTCTCATCGCAGATGTAGAACCATTTGTCCCTCCATCCTTGGATGGATGCCATGAGCTTGATGTTGAAGTAGGTGGCGGATGGGTCGACATGAATTCCGCAACCACATACATCATAGACTAAAGAGCCAGATGCAGATTGGCGCTTCAATTTAAAGAGGCGCTTGAAGAGGCCGAAGTGTGGCTCGATTCCGAGCCAGCACTCGCAGAGAGTGATGAAGCAAGAGATGTGGAGGATAGAATTCGGGGACAGCTGATGGAGCTGAAGCCCATAGAAACAAAGGAGACCCCTAAAAAAGGGGTGAAGGGGCGAGGAGAGACCGCAAATGATGAATGCTAAAAACATCACTCGAAAACCAGCGGGGGGGAGCAGGAATTGTCTCATCGCTTGGAACGCGCGTGTCGGCGACTGCGGCGGACAGTACTTCGTCTTGGCAAAGAAGACGGAGATCAGACGCCTTGATGATGGAGGGGCGCCACGCACGCGGGTGCCTGCGACCTTCTTCTTCCCGTCGGCGGCGGTGCTGGTGCCCGCAGCGGCGGAGCCGCCCTTCTTCTTCGCCGAGGCAACGGTGGCCGCAGAATCAGCGTCAGCGCCTCCCTTCTTCTTCCCCATTGTGCGACAGCGATGCGAGCGAAGAAAGTAGCTCGGAAACGAGCGGAGCTGGTCCAGCGTCGTGGAAGAAACAGGCGCAGAGAAAGCAGAGGAGCAGCGGCAATGGCGATGGCAGCAAAGGATGAATGAGATCAGATGGAAAAATTACCGTCGTAGCGCCGCTACTTAACCCCTGGAAGATGCAATCCAACGGCTCAGAAAAACCCTACTGGACGCGTGGCACACATCGTGTTGGACACGTGGAGGAGTGGAAGTGCGAACCGTCCCTCCACTACTCCCATGACGCGCGGAAATTGAGGAGGTGCAGTTAAAATAAAGATTACGCACGCCCAGTCAAATCAAAGTCAGAAAGTGGGACCCACTGCTCGTCACGTCCCGTCAAACTCGCTCACACGGGCAACTGAGGTAATAAAAGCGTCAGCACTGACGTCATCAAAGATAAGCAGTGGAAAACTTCAACTACTTTAGTCCTTGCTCGAGTCTTCGACTCCACCAAGCACTCGGGGGCTACTCCCATAGGGAGCGCTGGTCGCACACCCTATGATTTTTCTCTTTCCTTTTTCAGAAACATGGACAATAAAAGGCAAACCCAACCACTCGAAATACGGTTCGACTATGTATATGGGTTACTCCCATAGGGAACGCCGGAAACAAATTCGACTGAAACAAACAAGCAAAAGATGATAGCAGTCGCTAAAGTTCTTTAGTCCCTGCCTGAGACTTCAACTCAACCAGGCACTCGGGGGCTACTCCCATAGGGAGCGCTGGTCGCGCACCCTATGATTATTTGTAAAAAAACTGTGTGTTGATAACGTCCACACTCGAAGCTCATGGCGACACGGCCTCATAATTTTTCCCTACAAAGATATTGCGTCTCCTAGGTCACCCGAATCGTCTCCGCGATGATAAAATTTGATGCCGTGCTTACAGCATGAAGGTAAGACCTAAATAAGGCCTGGCAACGCATTAACTGCGCACTACCAGAAATGTATCCGTGCCTACAGGTACGATGAACATGCCTCGACGAACGCGTCGAGTGCTCACACCCATATAACTGGAATTTGACTCCTATAAGACCTCCATGGCTTGAGTCGAATTACGCCAGCACTTTTCCGGATTCGAGTCCGGGGACTCGAGTTCGAGTAGATTGCGTTGTTTCACCCTAAGGTGGTTAACTGATAGTGATACTTCGGTTATATCAGGCACGTACATCAACAATCCCTATGACACAAATAAAGAAGTCGAAATATACTCGTTCAGGCACTCAAAATACTTCAAAAGTCTCCAGTCGAATCTGCGATTCCACTGGACACTCGGGGGCTACTGACATGGGTATACCCTATAGGTACTCGGGTTTGGTATATACGGTCTAAATACGTACATGCCCACGGTGTCGCCAAGGCCCAAATGAGGGACTCGAGTAACCTACGGACTCTCGATTATTTGAAGAACAAGAAGACGTTAAAGATAGAAAGTTTGAAGGGGAAAACCCTAATTTGTAACCGACTCGACTTGCTACCCGGGACCTAGCCTATCTATATAAAGGCTAGGAGGGGGCGGCGAGGAGGACACACGCAACCCTAGTTTCCACCACCCTCGCCAGATTGCATCTGCGCACCATTGTAACTTTCGGTTCCTTCGATAATTCCACGAGCAGACAAGCAGGAGTAGGGGCCTCTACGAGGCCTGAACCTGGGTAATCTTTGTCCCCTGTGTGCTTGTTTGCTAGCCGATAGATGTCTCCAGCGCTCCCTCCTTCTCCAAAACCCAAGTCCATAACAAGGGGCATTGATGAGTTAAACCCTTGTCACTATGAACGATGCTGTCAATGACGAACATTATCTGAATGTTACGACGTGAAGTGGTCCTACCGGTGAGGAGAATGACTTTCCCAACTTGTAGATCATCATGAGCTTCAACAAAGTTTTTCTACTCCTGGATGTTGAAGATCATGCGACCATCACTCCCTGTCTTGTACGAAATGGTGCTTACGGCACCTGTTGCTCCAACACGTATTCCGACCAAGTCTTTTTCAGAAATTTGAAGAGATGAAACCATTCTCGACGGTAGTTTCTAATTAAGATGTAGAAGTTAGAAATATTATAGCTATCATACAATACAAATACAATAGGAACTAAAGAAAGAATGATAAATGAAAACATACCATATCATGTACCTGAATATGCGTCTTGTTCAAGCGAGTGACAAGTGCTAGGCTATGTAGGAATTTTTTGAAGGAATTGTGGTGCCCCTGGATTAATCTTCGAGAATCCCTGTTATGCATACACCACGATCCCATTATCAGTATGTCGTGGCTCATAACCGACAAGTATCAAAGTAAACATCCATTACTTAAGCAGATACAAATCATACCTCAATTACCATTATGGCTATATTAGTAATCATCAGCGGAACTTTATCGAAGCGTAGAGCCCGAGCCATGTCTTAACCTACAGGAAGCTCATTGGAGAACGTCCTAGCCCACATAGTTGTCAACTTCACCTTCTTCTCGAATCTGACCAAGTTAATAGCCAGGGACAATGCCAGTGAGTACTTTGAATGTACTCGCAAACCACCTTAAGATATTAATAATAAAAGGATATGCAATATGGCTGTCGTAGTAGGAGAGCTCCAAGAGAGGTTCTTTTCTCAAATAGTTTCTCTTTTAGATATCGCATCTATATATCTTTATTGAAAACTTTTGTAAAACATTTTGGAAACCTTTTTCAAAAGTTTTGGAAAACACTAGGATTGGGGTCACCCATTCGTTCCTCCTTCCGATCATCCCATGACCACACTCCTTTCCTTCCTTTCCGACCATCCCATGGTCAAAACCTTTTCAAACCTTTGCTTTTCCAGAATCCTTTTTGAAAAAAAAACCCAGCACCACTCTATAGTAGTTTGTTCAACCATCCGTAACCACGGACACAACTATTCGAATATATCTTACACTCTGCAGAGGTTGTACACTTCACCCACACCATTCGATACATCCGTCGTGATGACGCCACGACCCGCTACACCGAGTGTACGGGGATCTGGATAATCAATCATAACCTTTCATTTGTCGTCCCTAGTATGGGCACTTTCCCTATGGTCTTAGTTCTCCCCGGACGAGTACCGGACTTCCCAAGTCTCGAATCTCCCTACCTCACTACCTGAATCATTTCCCCTTCCGTACTCCCATAAACTATACCGTCTGAGGGACCCCAGAGTTTCAACTGACCTCGGTAGAGGCAATAGAACCCTCCTGGTACGACGACCCCCTAGGTGGAAAGGAACTAGCTTTGGGGGAGTTTAACCCCTTTGTATGCATTATGGCATAGCCCATGCTAAGGAAAACAAACTATAAGTTAAGGTCCATCCCATTCTGGGGTAATGTGGTTGCACGAGTATAGTTGTTGTAGCTAAAGCTGCAAAGAAACATGTGCGTTTTAGTAAACATTTTCTCTTGTCCAGCATCATTTGTAAAACAAAACATTTTTATTTCTTAAATCTCTCTTGGTAGGTCTATCCTCACCAAGTTTTTATCTTAAAACATTTTTGTAAAAACCTTTTTTCGGGGTCTTCCCATCTTATAGTTTTGCTCGGCTAAAACGGGGTCACCAAGGGGTATGGTGTTATACACCACTTACAATACTGGGGGCAAGTAGGTGTCATCAAAGGGGTTGTAATTAGTAGTACACATATGTAATGGTTTGGAGGAGCCAAGCCACTACCCGATATAGATCATCATATATTAAAGCAATGCAATTTTCATAAACAAGTAAGTAAAACATGCATAAGTAAAACATAGGGAAAGGCTTATGAGCAAGAAGGTGGCTTGCCTATGATAAGCAATATGGCAATATGTCCCTGGACTTATTCTTAGGATACCATAATAACCAATGATAACCATCTTCTTTGGGTCTTCGATATAATCGCAACGATCGTCGCCAAAGGGAATACATGCAAGAAAGCAATTGCCACAATCAACACACGGCAAACAACATCAATACAATATAGTAACCAAACATACAACACATTACTAACTTCTATAGGTTTTGGATAGATTGAGAGCATAGCATTTGGAATTACTTTAATTGTATTTGTGGACATTCTTTTATGATTTATTTGTCAAATACCACCTAAAGAAGGGCTTTTGAATTAAGGCTTGGGTCTATATGATATCAATGTACAAAAATGATATAATCAGATAGGTATTGAAATAAAAAAGGTCAACAAAAGTGGTTTCATGATTTTATCAATTTTCCTTAATTAGTTATGATGAATTTAGTGGAAATAACCCTAGTTTAGGTGAATAAATCACCAGAAAAGATCTGGTGCTCAATTAAAATTTTCCTATGAGTGTTTTGTAGATCCTTGAGTATGTGATTTTTGAGAGTTAGAATTACTTCAAAATAATTACCAGAATGCCCTTGGGAAATTCCCAAAGTCAGTTCCGCAAGAATTTTGTCTTTTTCACCAGATTTAAACTAAAGAATATTTTGATATGAATCCAAAGGAATATGGTAAGTAGTTTCCCTACCTTTCTGTGGAAATCCGGTTAACCATTTTTGGAGTTGCAAAACTACTGATAGGATTTATCTAGAGAACTAACCTTAAACAGAGAGGTTTAATTCACCATAAATCAGCAGAGGCACCATAAATAGTGAGCTCCAAGTTTCTGAGAGGTAATGATATACCTCATCAAATAGAGTTGGAATTAGGTCCAGAAATTTCATGATTTGTCCTAGAGAAATTACTAAATTCCAATATGTAGGGATTTTGTCATTTTTTCTATAGTAAATTAAGGTTCCACTTGGCCTGAGGCCAATTCCATGAGATAGATACAATGAATACCTACCAGAGGAAGTTAGTTTCACTCAAATAGGAGCTATTAAACTCTCTGAAGGAATTATAAGGTAAAAATGACATATTTGTGTAGTTTAATTAATAGAAACTATCTGAATATTATTTTGACCAACTTTTGGTGCTGCATGTTGAGGAAGACACTAGGGACCAGGCAAAATTTAGATCGGCATATTTTGAGGTATTTTACATTTTTGTTTTGCTTTAATCCTAACTACCATATTGTAGATCTGGAAAAGAAATATCAGAAAAAGAAAAAGGTTAAGGCAGCAGCTGGGCCAGTTTTTACCAAACCAAGCGACTCAGCGCTGGGCTAGCCCAGCAAATGGCACCAACGTGCGCAGGAGGGCTTGTTTAAACGCCGGGAGTGTGGCCCACCCGGCAGCCTCAATGTAGAGGTGAAACGGTACCAGGGAGCGCCAGCCGCCCGAATAGAACGACATCCATGGCTGACCGCCATCTTCCTTCCACAACGAGGAGCCAGGGAAGAAACCCTTGGCGAAGGTTTGGCGGGGCTCGTGGGGCTCACCAGGGTGCCTTCCGCTGGTGGGGATGCGGTGGAGGGGAAGCAGTAGTCGACGGCGAGTCGAGGGATGGTAGGCATCGACCTGCTCCGCGATGGAGCATGGCTCCCATGATGACAACCGAAAGGAGAGTGACGGAGCTCGACAACGGCAAAGCTAGAGGTGGTTCTAGGCCATAAAAAGAGTTGGGTTTGATAGATCTTAGTGAGAGAGACACATGCACGCAAAGAGAAGAAGAGGGGAGGGTCGAGTTGACTTGCAAACTCGCATGCATGTTGGAAACTGAGGGAAGATCCCTTCCTTCTCTTGAGTTGTAGAGGGGAGAGGGTCTCTAGGCGTTTTGGGAAGGAGAGTACCATGGTAGGGGAGTGTGCTGGCAGTAGTTGAGGGGTCAGGGTGATTGGAAACGAGCACCAGCTCAAGAGCTCGAAAAGGGCCGAGGGAAGGTTGTTCCTTTTCTCCATGGCAAAGTAGGAAGAGGGAGTGGGCAGGGGAGATTGGAGTGGTGCTCTAGAGGCTAGGGGTGAAATGAGGGTTGTGGGGAGCGTTGTATTGGCTGCTAGCCTTATAAACCGAAGTGGGTCGGTTTAGGGTGGACTAGGTCCATGGGAGGGCTAAGGAGGAGGGCTGCCCAAGTATAGGTCCTTATGGGCGGTAGAGAGGGGGTGTGGGGTGCCTCTGGTCATGCAGAAAGTGAGAGGGAGCAGGGAGCTGCTGCAAGCAAGGTTTAAGGCTATGGTCCATTATTGCTCTCTCTATTCTCTTCCTTCCAACCACAAGAGACAAAAGGGAGGTGGAGCTACAGGGTTTCTACAGTGGTGGTCGACCAGGAGGGGATGTGGTGGTTGTGGAGAAGTATTGGACAAGTCTTGATGGGGTTTGGAGGTATTTTGATAGTGATTTTGTATGATGATCAAATTTGCCACACTTGATGATCATTAAAGAACGTTTTAATTCTTGGTCTTTTCAAGGTAGGGAAAAGGTACTGGTAGATGGGTAGGGTCAAGGTACACCTTCAAGAATTATTTGGTATTTTTCAAATGATTTTTGATCCACTTGGTAGCAATTATTCGAACAATGCTGAAACAATTTTATGGGATTCGTTTGAAATATTTGAATTGGACAAGATGGGTTATTGGTTTTAGATGTTCCTAAATGTGAATTCATACTTTGTAGAATTTTCCCAAGATTCATTGAGTCAAAAAAGTAATTAAAAAATTTATTTTCTCATTTCTGTCATTAAAGGAAACACGCAAAAAGAATTATTAAAACTCTTCAAAAATATTTATGATATATATGCCTCAAATGTGCTTAAAATTTGGAGAAGTGATTTGGAGAAAAACAAACTTTCCTTTATAGAGGGAGTTTAGAGGTTTTTGTCAAATAAAGGAATTAAATACTTTTTGAGTCAAAATAATTATGGATAATATTTTATAGAATTTTATATCCAAGGTATATGATGTCCACATGAGCTATCTATAATTTTAAACCTTGGGTTTTTAAATCAAACTTGATTTTGAAGGGAAACAAGTGGTAGAAGATCTTGGGTGATGTTATTTTTATGCCACCAAAACTGGGTTGGATCTGGGAGCTCAGAGCTCCCCTTGGATCATGGGATATATGGATAGATAGATCAATCTATGTATATCATCATGGTACAAAGAGTTGAGGTTGATCATGAGTTGTCTCTCTTAGGATTTATGCCAAACTTATAATAAAATAAGGGTGCCAAAACAGCTTATCAAATAGCCTCCAAAACCATGGGGGTTTTGGGAGCTCAAGGCTCCAATTGAAACAAGTGAAGTAGGAATGGATAGAACTTTATTAGCAGAGCATAATCATGCAAATATTTGGTCAAAAGAGGTTAGTATGAAGATGTGAGCTTCTTCCAAAGTAGGAATGTTGGTAAGATTTGTAGAAAATATTACTTTCTTGCCTGCAAAACCATCAAGAACAAGTGGGTTAAAGGATGATATAGCTAAGGGAAAGAGTGGGCCTTGGTAGTCCTTAAGATGGTTTACAAGATGGTTCAAGTTCATTTACAAAAATGCACAGGGGTTTGAAATGAGGGAGGTTCAAAGATGTGATATTGATAACCATTTTCCAGACTTGGCCAAATTTGGTAGATTTGTGGTTTTTGAGTACAATAGAAGAGTTAAAGTTTTTGAGTGGTTTCTAGGTTCCCAATCATCATCAAGGGTATGACACTGAAGTGTAGACTGGGAGAAAGGATCCATGCTTGATTTGGTCTTCATTGACTTGGAATCTTCTAGAAGGGATTAACTCCAAATTGATGTGGTTAAGGAAATATATGGTCACTTTAGAGGCTAGAGATAAGATCAGGCTTGATTAATTTGCTTAGGATTAATATTATTGTATTAGCTAAATACTAGAAGATGAGCTCCTGGGATATCTCATACTACTTCCTGAGCAAACAAGTCAAATAAAAGATCAAGGCAATTCATCTTAGCAAGCATACCAATCTTCTACTGTGGTTATCATCAAGCCTAGCTTGAGATAAGGAGGGGTAGTTTGAAAGGTTTGAGTTTTGAATAAGGTAAGATTTCTTGGTACTTCTACCAAGAATAGAACTAAAAATATTTATAAAAGGTTTTGGAAAAACTTAGGGGTAAGAGTAGTTGAAAGTTCTGCCTTGAAAACATAGGGAGAATATATCATATAGATCTCCATAGTTTTGTAAATAGAAGCTAAGAAGATAGTTGTTGCTGCAAAGGCATCTTGGCTCAAGTTTTGAAATGCTAGAACATTTGAGAATATGTAAAATGAGCCAGGAAAGTTTTGTTAAATAGTTGTTGTCAACTGAGGGTGAGGTAAGGAGTATATCATCTAATACATAGTCAGATGCTTAAAAACCAACAAGCAAGCAAGCAAACACTACATCACTACACAAGAAAAAGTTTTTGTTCCCCTGATTTTTGCATTCTTGACAACTAGTCAGGGTTGCTGAAAGTGGGATGTTACAATAATGTTGTGGACGAGATAGCACTCTTCACTCTAGGTAAGCTTGCATCTTTGAGCGATAATTGTATAATCCAATGGTCCTTCTTGCTCCTAATCGCTCTCATCCTTGTCCTTCTCCTCATCGCCCTCATCCTCGTCATCGCCCTCATCCTCATCGCCCATATCCTCATCGCCCTTATCATCATCCTCATCCTCCACATCCTCCTCGTCGTTCATATATGTGATCTATACGCACTTCTATTCTTGTAGACAGCTGTTGGGCCTCCAAGTGTAGAGGTTTGTAGAACAGCAGCAAGTTTTCCCTTAAGTGGATTACCCAAGGTTTATCGAACTCAGCGAGGAAGTGGTCAAAGGTATCCCCTCTCAAGCAACCCTGCAATCAAGATACAAGAAGTCTCTTGTGTCCCTAACACACCCAATACACTTGTCAGGTGTATAGGTGCACTAGTTCGGCGAAGAGATAGTGAAATACAAGTGGTATGGATATAAGACAACGGTGCTAGAAAATAGCTTGATGGCGTGTGGAAAAGACTAAAGGCAAAAAGATGAAAGCAAGCAAACATGTAACAGATCTAGTTGCAAACGGTGTTTCAATGCTTAGAAACAAGGCCTAGGGAACATAATTTCACTAGTGAACACTCTCATATAAATATCTTCTCTTTATGATACTACTCTCCGGTTGGACACTCTAATCGATGGTAGGGCTATAACAGCACACCTCAAAGTTTGCTTTCCACATCTAGATAACCCCACACTGTCACCTTGAGCACTAGATGGTTCCAACAAACACCACAATTTCATAAAGACATCCAACTGATGGGTTCGTAGCATGGAAAACAAAAAATTTCTACCGCAAGAGCGAACAAAACCCAGATCTAATCTAGATAAAAGCCAAGATCTAATCTATTAGACATGTGCAACGAGATAGATAGGAACTAACCCTCGTAGATCCGAAAGTGTTAACGAGATTAGATCTCGTGGTTGATGTAGTCGATCACTTGCCGATCTCAAGATCGTGTGGACGATCCTTCCGGCGTCGCGTTCCGGCAACGCTTCCGCAGTCGGTCAAGTGGACGATCCTTCCGGCGCCGCGTTTCGGCAGTGCTTCCGCAGTCAGTCACACGTGCGGAGTCGAAGCAGACCTTCCTCTCCTCGTTCTAGCGAGCAGCGGAGGTAGTAGATCTTCTCCACAGAATCACAGCAGCACGACGGCGTGGTGGTGGTGGTGGAGTAGAGAATTCTGCAGGGCTTCGCCTATGCCTGTGTAGAAGAAAGGAGGAGGAGAGAGGCGGCGGAGATTGGGTGTTGTAGAGGAGGGGCAAGGGGTGGCGCCTCCCCCTTCTATTTAAAGGAGGGAGGGCGCCTGGGGAGGGGGAGTCCTAGTAGGACTCTCCACCTCCTAGGGCCGGCGGATTGGGGAGGGGGGGAGGAGTCCTCCTCCCCCATGACTCCTTGTCTTGACCCACCAGGACTCCTTGATCCCTATCTTGATTTTCTAGCAAACTCCAAGAAATCTTCTAGAACCTTCCAAAACATTCCGAAACCTTCTAGAATCCTCATACAAATACTCCGGAACATTTCCTAACTCAGAAAATGATCCCCAATATATGAATCTTATTCTCCGGACAATTCCGGATCTCCTCGTGATGTCCCGGATCCATTCCGAGACTCCGAACAACATTCGGTCTCCAACGCACATTCCATATCTACTTAAAACAACTTCGAACCTTAAGTGTGTCACCCTACGGTTCGTGAATATGTAGACATGACAGAGACACATCTCATATCAATAACCATCAGCGGGACCTGGAGATCCATAATGGCTCCTACATACTCAACGATGACTTCGTGATCGATTGAACCATTTACATACGAAACCAATTTCCTTTGTCACGCGATACTATACTTATTCGAGGTTTGATCATCGGCATCTCCATACCTAGTTCTACCTCGTTACTGATAAGTACTCTTTACTCGTTCCATGATATGTCATCCCTTGTGACCTAGTCACATGCTTGCAAGCTAACTAGATGACATTCCACCGAGAGGGCCCAGAGCATATCTATCCGTCATATGGATGGACAAATCCCAATCTTGGTCCATGCGCTTCAACACATACTTTCAGAATACCCAATGACACCTTTATGACCACCCAGTTACGAAGCGGTGTTTGATGTCATCAAAGTACCCATCCGGTGATGGTGATTAACACAACCTCATGGTCGAAGGATTAGGTTACTATGCATTTAAAAGCTTACAGCAATACGAACTTAATGACTTGATCTTATGCTACGCTTACTATGGGTGTGTGTCCATCACATCATTCGCCTAATTATATAACCTTGTTATTAATCACATCCAATGTCCATGATCAGGAAACCATGATCATCAATTAATCAACAAGCTAGTTCAACAAGAGGCTTACTAGGGACTCTCTTATGTTTACAAAACACACAAGTATTAGTGTTTCCTAATAATACAATTATAGCATGGGATGTAAACATTCATCATAAACACAAAGATATAATAATAACCAGTTTTATTATTGCCTCTTGGGCATATCTCCAACAGTCTCCCACTTGCACTAGAGTCAATAATCCAGATTACATGGTAATATACCGAACACCCATGGCGTTCTGGTGTTGGTCATGCTTTGCCCTAGGGAGAGGTTTAGTCAACAGATCTGCCACATTCAGATCAGTGTGTACTTTGCAAATATTTATGTCACCATCTCGGACATACTCGCGAATAGTGTGGAAACGTAGCTTGATGTGCTTCAGCTTGCTATGTGACCTTGGCTCGTGTGCATTAGCTATGGCATCTGTGTTGTCACAGTAGATGGCCATCGGGTCCAACACACTGGGAACCACGCCAAGTTTAGTAATGAATTCCTTCATCCAAACGGCTTCTTGTGCAACCTCCGAAGCAGCTATGTATTCCGATTCAGTTGAAGATTTCGCCACAACGCTTTGCTTGGCACTCCTCCAGCTCACTGCAGCACCATTCAAAATAAATACGTATCCCGACTGTGACTTTGAGTCATCCGGATATGTGTTCCAACTAGCATCGGTGTAACCGTTTACAACAAGCTGTTCATCACGTCCATAAGAAAGAACCATATCCTTAGTCCTATTTAGGTACTTTAGGATATTCTTGACCGCTATCCAGTGCTCCATTCCAGGATCACTTTGATATCTGCTAGTCAAACTAACATCATGTGCTATATCCGGTCTTGTACACAACATAGCATACATGATAGAACCTATGGCCGAGGCATAGGGAATATTATTCATTTTCTCTCTATCTTCTGCCGTAGCTAGACTTTGAGTTTTACTCAAGGTCTTACCTGACAACATGGGCACGAACCCTTTCTTGCTATCTTCCATTCTAAACTTCTTTAGAACTTTGTCCAAGTATGTACTTTGTGAAAGCGCTATTAGGCGTCTTGATCTATCTCTATAAATATTAATGCCTAGAATGTATGCCGCTTCGCCAAGATCCTTCATTGAAAAACTATTATTCAAATAGGTTTTGACGCTATTAAGAAGTTCTATATCATTCCCAATCAACAATATGTCATCTACATATAGTACTAGGAATGCTATAGAGGTCCCACTCACTTTCTTGTAAATACAAGCTTCTCCATAAGTTTGTATAAATCCAAAGTTTTTGATTACTTTATCAAAACGCTGATTCCAACTCCGGGATGCTTGCTTCAGTCCATAAATGGAGCGCTGAAGCTTGCATACCTTGTCAGCATCTTTAGGATCGACAAAACCCTTGGGTTGTACCATATACAACTCTTCCTCAATGTCACCATTAAGGAACGCCGTTTTGACATCCATCTGCCAAATCTCATAATCGAAATGTGCAGCAATTGCTAACAAAATCCTCACAGACTTTAGCTTCGCTACTGGTGAGAATGTCTCATTATAGTCAACTCCTTGAATTTGTCGGAACCCTTTCGCGACCAGTCGAGCTTTATAGACGGTAACATTACCATCAGCATCTGTTTTTCTCTTGAAAATCCATTTGTTCTCGACAGCCTTATGGCCATCCGGTAAGTCCACCAAAGTCCACACTTGGTTTTCGTACATGGATCCCATTTCGGATTTCATGGCTTCTAGCCATTTGTCGGAATCTGGGCTCACCATAGCTTCTTCATACGTCGCAGGGTCATCAGCGTTGTCCACCAACATGACGTTCAAGGCAGAGTCATACCAATCAGGAGTGGTACGAACCCTCGTTGACCTGCGAGGTTCAGCAGTAACTTCGTTTGAAGTTTCATGATCATTATCATTAGCTTCCTCTACAATTGGTGCAGGCGGCACAAAAACATCTTCCGGTGCTGCGCTACTCTCAAATCCGAGAGAAGGTTCAATAACCTCATCGAGTTCTACTTTCCTTCCAGTCACCTCCTTCGAGAGAAACTCCTTCTCAAGAAAGGATCCATTCTTGGCAACGAAAACTTTGCCTTCGGATCTATGATAGAAGGTATACCCAATTATTTCTTTAGGGTATCCTATGAAGACGCATTTCTCCGCTTTGGTTCTAGCTTATCAGGTTGTAACTTCTTTACATATGCCTCGCAACCCCAAACTTTAAGGAACGACAACTTAGGTTTCTTACCAAACCACAATTCGTACGGTGTCGTTTCAACCGATTTAGATGGTGCCCTATTTAAAGTGAATGCGGCTGTCTCTAATGCATAGCCCCAAAACGATAGCGGTAAATCTGTAAGAGACATCATAGACCGAACCATATCTAAGAGAGTTCGATTACGACGTTTGGACACACCATTACGCTGTGGTGTTCCCGGCGGTGTCAACTGTGAAAGTATTCCACATTTCTTTAAATGCATGCCAAACTCATAACTCAGATATTCACCTCCGCGGTCAGAACGCAGAAACTTAATCTTCTTGTTATGATGATTTTCCACTTCACTTTGAAATTCCTTAAACTTCTTGAAAGTTTCGGACTTATGTTTCATAAAGTAGACATACCCATATCTACTTAAGTCATCCGTGAAAGTGAGAACATAACGATATCCACCACGCGATGCTACACTCATTGGACCGCACACATCGGTATGTATTATTTCCAATATGTCTGTAGCTCGCTCCATTGTACCAGAAAATGGAGTCTTAGTCATTTTTCCCATTAGACATGCTTCGCATCTTTCAAGTGATTCGAAATCAAGTGATTCAAGAAGTCCATCAGAATGGAGTTTCTTCATACGCTTCACTCTAATGTGACCAAGACGACAGTGCCCCATGTATGTAGAATTATCATTCAATTTTATTCGTTTAGCATCTATGTTGTGAACATGTGTATCACTACTATCGAGATTCAGTAAGAATAAACCATTCATCTCAGGTGCATTACCATAAAAGATATACTCATATAAATCGAACAACCTTTATTCTCGGACTTAAAAGAGTAACTATCTCGCAATAAACAGGATCCAGATATAATGTTCATGCTTAACGCAGGCACCAAATAACAATTATTCAAATTTAAAACTAATCCCGAAGGTAGATGTAGAGGGAGCGTGCCGACGACGATCACATCAACCTTGGAGCCATTTCCAACGCGCATCGTCACCTCGTCTCTTGCCAGTCTTCGTTTATTCCGCAGCTCCTGTTTCGAGTTACAAATATGAGCAACCGAACTAGTATCAAATACCCAGGCACTACTACGATTACTAGTAAGATACACATCTATAACACATATATCAAATATACCTTTCTTCTTGATGTTGCCGTTCTTCAGATCCGCCAGGTACTTGGGGCAGTTACGCTTCCAGTGACCAGCACCCTTGCAGTAGAAGCACTCAGTTTCAGGCTTGGGACCAGCCTTGGGCTTCTTTCCAGGTGCGGCAGCTTTCTTGCCGTCCTTCTTGAAGTTGCCCTTGTTCTTAGTCTTGCCCTGTCTCTTGAAATTTGTGGTCTTATTGACCATCGACACTTGGTGCTCCTTCTTGATCTCCACTTCAGCAGTTTTCAGCATGGACGATAGTTCAGGCAATGTCTTGTTCATGTAGTGCATATTGTAGTTCATCACAAAGTTCTTGTAACTTGGTGGCAGTGATTGGAGGAGACGGTGAATCCCCAACTCATTAGGAATCGATATTCCCAACTCTTGGACCTTGTTTGCGTACCCAGACATGGTGAGCACGTGCTCGCTAACGGAGCTTCCCTCTTCCATCTTACAGTTAAAGAACTTTTCGGAGGCCTCATAGCTCTCCATGGCCGCGCAAGTCTCAAAAATTAGGCTGAGCTCCTTAATGATCTCGAACGGGTCGTGGTGCTCAAAACGCTTTTGGAGCTCCGCTTCTAAACCGTATAGGATGGCACACTGAACTGTGGAGTAATGATTTTTCCGAGTGGTGTAAACATTCTTTACGTCATCGGTGGCATCATCTGCAGGTGGGTCACCTAGCGGTGCTTCGAGCACATAGGTCAACTGACCAGCCCTGAGGACGATCTTCAGTCCATGGAACCAGTCCGTGAAATTGCTTCCATTGTTCTTAAGCTTTTCTTTCTCTAGGAACGCATTGAAATTGATGGAGGGGGTCGCCATAATCTACAAAAATTTGCAAGTAGTTTAGACTAAGTTTATGACAAATTGAGTTCAAATTTAATTCTTAAACTAACTAGGTGAACTCCCACTCAAAACAACATCCCTCACATTGTCTTAGTGATTACACGAACCAAGTCCACTACACCAAGTCCGATCTTCACGAGAGAAGATGTAGTTTCATCGGCGAACAATCTTCATGTTCATCATATCATTTATATGACTCATGCTCTACCTTTCGGTATTCCGTGTTCCGAGACCATGTCTGTACATGCTAGGCTCATCAAGATAACCTTAGTTTCCGCATGTGCAAATCTGGCTTGCACCCGTTGTATGCACACGTAGAATCTATCACATCCGATCATCACGAGATGCTTCGAAACGACGAGTCTTAGCAACAGTGCCAACTAAGGGTGAACACTTTATTACTTGATATTTAGTGAGAGGGATCATCTTATAATGCTACCGTCGCGATCTAAGCAATACAAGATGCATAAAGGATTAACATCACAGGCTATTCATAATTAGTGTGATACGATATGGCCTTTTCTTCTTGCTCCTTTGATCTCCATCTCCAAAGCACGAACATGATCTCCATCATCACCAACATTGCGTCAAGGTCAGTGGCGCCGCTTCATGGTTGTCCATCATCACCAGCAACTATTAAAACTACTTGGAATAAAGCTATTACAAGATGAATAGACACGCAGGTCTTAACAAAATTAAAGACAACCATTAGGCTCCTGCCGGTTGCCATATTACAACAAGGATCATTGCATACATCAAATACAATCATAATCACATGATGGCCATATCACATCACAAAACCCCTGCAAAAACAAGTTAGACGCCTCTAATTTTCTTTGCATGTTTTACGTGGTTTGGGGCTTTCGCATAAGACCGATCTTACCTACGAACAAGGACCACAACGTTGATACAAGTGTTGTCAGATGCTCATTGTAAATTGAATCTTAACTATGGTGGGAGAGACAGACACCCGCAAAGCCACTTGTGCAAAGCAAGTTGCACGTCAAGCGTGGAGCAAGTCTCATGTGCGATGACATGTAATGTTAGCCCGAGCCGCTTCATCCCACCATGTCGCAAGATGCAAAGTACACGCTAAGACACCGACAACAAAAGCATCAACGCCCACAAAAACATTGTGTTCTACTCGTGCAACAGATCTACGCATAGATACGGCTCTAATACCACTGATGGGTTCGTAGCATGGAAAACAAAAAATTTCTACCGCAAGAGCGAACAAAACCCAGATCTAATCTAGATAAAAGCCAAGATCTAATCTATTAGACATGTGCAACGAGATAGATAGGAACTAACCCTCGTAGATCCGAAAGTGTTAACGAGATTAGATCTCGTGGTTGATGTAGTCGATCACTTGCCGATCTTAAGATCGTGTGGACGATCCTTCCGGCGCCGCGTTTCAGCAGCGCTTCCACAGTCGGTCACACGTGCGGAGTCGAAGCAGACCTTCCTCTCCTCGTTCCAGCGAGCAGCGGAGGTAGTAGATCTTCTACACGGAATCACAGCAGCACGACGGCGTGGTGGTGGTGGTGGAGTAGAGAATTCTGCAGGGCTTCGCCTATGCCTGTGCAGAAGAAAGGAGGAGGAGAGAGGCGGCGGAGATTGGGTGTTGTAGAGGAGGGGCAAGGGGTGGCGCCTCCCCCTTCTATTTAAAGGAGGGAGGGCGTCTGGGGAGGGGGAGTCCTAGTAGGACTCCCCACCTCCTAGGGCCGGCGGATTGGGGAGGGGGGAGGAGTCCTCCTCCCCCATGACTCCTTGTCTTGACCCACCAGGACTCCTTGATCCCTATCTTGATTTTCAAGCAAACTCCAAGAAATCTTCTAGAACCTTCCGAAACATTCCGAAACCTTCTAGAATCCTCATACAAATACTCCGGAACATTTCCTAACTCAGAAAATGATCCCCAATATATGAATCTTATTCTCCGGACAATTCCGGATCTCCTCGTGATGTCCCAGATCCATTCCGAGACTCCGAACAACATTCGATCTCCAACGCACATTCCATATCTACTTAAAACAACTTCGAACCTTAAGTGTGTCACCCTACGGTTCGTGAATATGTAGACATGATAGAGACACATCTCATATCAATAACTATCAGCGGGACCTGGAGATCCATAATGGCTCCCACATACTCAACGATGACTTCATGATCGATTGAACCATTTACATACGAAACTAATTCCCTTTGTCACGCGATACTATACTTATCCGAGGTTTGATCGTCGGCATCTCCATACCTAGTTCTACCTCGTTACTGATAAGTACTCTTTACTCGTTCCGTGATATGTCATCCCTTGTGACCTAGTCACATGCTTGCAAGCTAACTAGATGACATTCCACTGAGAGGGCCCAGAGCATATCTATCCGTCATATGGATGGAAAAATCCCAATCTTGGTCCATGCGCTTCAACACATACTTTCAGAATACCCAATGACACATTTATGACCACCCAGTTATGAAGCGGTGTTTGATGTCATCAAAGTACCCATCCGGTGATGGTGATTAACACAACCTCATGGTCGAAGGATTAGGTTACTATGCATTTAAAAGCTTACAGCAATACGAACTTAATGACTTGATCTTATGCTGCGCTTACTCTGGGTGTGTGTCCATCACATCATTCTCCTAATGATATAACCTTGTTATTAATCACATCCAATGTCCATGATCAGGAAACCATGATCATCAATTAATCAACAAGCTAGTTCAACAAGATGCTTACTAGGGACTCTCTTATGTTTACAAAACACACAAGTATTAGTGTTTCCTAATAATACAATTATAGCATGGGATGTAAACAGTCATCATAAACACAAAGATATAATAATAACCACTTTTATTATTGCCTCTTGGGTATATCTCCAACACCAACTCCAAATATAACTCATAACAAGTATTTGTAATCTCTAGGCTAAGTGCCACCATGGTGTGCACACTGTCAACTTCACACACATGGGGAGAGCAGAGATCTATTAAAGCACTTGAGTAGCAAGGTAGAACTACTTGATTACAAAGCTCATGATCACCATATGATCATGCATAGAGAGAGAGATGAACACATAGCTACCGGTAGAATCCTTAGCCTCGAGGAAGAACTACTCCCTCCTCATCATGGGAATCAGCAATGGCGATGGAGATGGTGGTGGAGATCGATGGAGATGGCTCCGGGGGCACTTCCCTGTCCCGGCAGGGTGCCGGAGCAGAGACTTTCTGTCCCCCGAATCTCCCCTTCAGTGGCGGCGGTGCTGTGGAAGTTTTCGTGGCTGGAGGCTTGACGATCTAGGGTTTCTGTATCGGGAGGAATATATAGGCGAAGGGGCGAGGTTGGTGGCTAGCCAAGGGGCCCACACCATGCCCTGGCGCGGCCTGGGGGGACCCGTGCCTAGGGGTGGTTTGGCCACCCTATGGCCCCCTTTGTCTCTCCTTCTAGCTCCATGAATCTTTCGAGAAAATAACGACTTTGGCTTTTGTCCGGTCCAATTCCGAGAATATTCATTTTCTGAATTTCTGGAACCAAAAACAGCAGAAAACAGGCAACTAGCACTGTGGCATCTTGTTAATAGGTTAGTTCCATAAAATTCATAAAAGTATCTCCAAATGTTGACAAAACATAAGAAAGTAGATATAAAACAAGCATGGAACATTAAAAATTATAGATACGTTAGCAACGTATCAATATGCAATAGTGATCCTTGGACCAGGAGCTCCCATTCCAAAAAACAGGTACATACCAGACCAAATTCGGTTTTCGTAAATGAACCTTCTCCATGAAGAACCTACAACGCGGGTCATTGCTCGCTCTTCGCGCACGTCAACAACATATGTTTGCCCAAGAGATTCAAACTCCATGATTTGTCCTGTTATTCTATTGAAGTCCCTCCTTAAATTCCATGGGATAATCTAAACATGAAAAAAACTAAGTAAATAAATGATAATAGTATGGAAAGAAAATTCAATGAATTCCAGGAAAAATTATACATACCAATGAACGCTCAAATCGACCCCGTATGAGAGGCACACTGAATAGCGAGCCTAACTTAGTATCATCGCTATAGTCCATGAAACAAACTTGACACAGCGCCATGTCCTCTACAAGGAAAATGTAGTTATTTTATACATGCATGTCTCACACATCACCATAACTAATATAAAGCACTCATTAATTAATCACAAGGCTCGCAAAGATCAAAAGGCCTCATATTTACAGGAGGGGGTGAGTGAGCCAAATAGGATGCACTATCTAACATTCCTATATCTAGAATTTGAGCCCAAGTGTAGTTCCTAAACACTAGTCTGAAGCACTATCTAACATTACTATATCTAGAATTTCAGCCCAAGTTTAGTACCTAAACACTATCTCTAAAGCAATATCTAACATTCCTATATCTAGAATTTGAGCCCATGTTTAGTACCTAAACACTATCTCTGAAGCACTATCTAACATTATGATACATTGCAAACGTATCTATAATTTTTGATGTTGCATGCTTGTTTTATATCTACTTTCTTATGTTTTTCCACACTTTGGAGTATTTTTATACACTTTCTGGGACTAACCTATTAACAAGATGCCACAGTGACAGTTGCCTATTTTCTACAGTTTTGGTTTCAGAAAAGCCAAAAAATAAATATTCTCAGAATTGGACGGGACAAAAGCCGAAGTCAATATTTCACCGAGGGGAACACGGAGCCAGACGACGAGACGGAGAGGGGCCAGGGGCCGGCAAGACCACCTGGAGGCGCGGGCCAGGCCAAGCCGTGCCAGGGGGTGATGTGGGCCCCCTGGTACTCCACCGACCTCGCCCCTTCGCCTATATAATCCTCATAGGACAAAAACCCTAAGGACCCGATCAAAAATTCCAGGAAAGAGTCTATAGCCGCCATCATCTCCATCCCTAGATCGAGAGGGATCTGAAGCTCTTCCCGGCACCCTGCCGGAGGGGAGAGATCACCCTGGAGGCCTTCTTCATCACCATGCATGCCTCCGATGTGATGCGTGAGTAGTTCATCCCTAGACTACGGGTCCATGTAGTAGCTAGATGGTTGGTTCTTCTCCTTTGTGCTACCATGTTTAGATCTTGTGAGCTCCGTTCATGATCAAGATCATCTATTTGTAATCCTACATGTTGTGTTTGTGGGGATCCGATGGATATTGAGATGTTATTTCAGACTGATTATTGATTCTATCATGCAATTGTTATTTGTGATCTTGCATGCTCTCCGTTGTTAGTAGCTATCTTGACCGAGTAGATGCTAGCAACTCCAAGAGGGAGTATTTATGCTCGATAGTGGGTTCATGCCTCTAGGAATCTAGGGAAGTGACAGAAATCTCTAAGGTACTAGATGTGTTGTTGCTAATAGGGAGAAAACAGTAATCCTTTGTTCATAGAACAATCGTATTGTTTACTTTACACACTTTTCTTAATGAAATTATCTGTTGCTTGCAACTTAATACTGGAGGGGGTTCGGATGATAACCTGAAGGTGGATTATTAGTCATAGATGCAATTGGATTACGGTCTATGTATAATGTTATAATGCCCAATCAAATCTCACAAAAGTCAAGATGATTAGTATATGCATGTATGCTTTCTCGATGTTTGTCAATTGCTCCCCTGTAATTTGTTCACCCAACATGTCATCTATCTTAAGGAGAATCACCTCTAGTGAACTATGGACCCCGGTCCATTCTTTTACCATCAATCTACAAATCTCTTTACTATTTTCTGTTTACTTTCTACAAAGCAATTACTATCTTCCACACAATACGTTTAATCCTTTGTTTTAGCAAAACCGATGAGATTGACAACCTCACCGTAAGTTGGGGGCAAAGTTCTGTGATTTTGTTGTGCAGGATTCCAAGTTGGAAACAACACCTTGGAGGTGTTTCCTTGCTCCTACTGGTTCGATAACCTTGGTTCATAACTGAGGGAAAAACTTGTTGTTGTGCTCATCATACCTTCCTCTTGGGGTTCCCCAACGAGCTCTACATATTGAGCAAGCACATTCCTATATCTAGAATTTGAGCCCAAGTTTAGTACCTAAGCATTATCTCTAAAGCACTATCTAACATTTCTATATCTAGAATTTGAGCCCAAGTTTAGTATCTAAACACTATCTCTAAAGCACTATCTAACATTCCTATATCTAGAATTTGAGCCCAAGTTTAGTATCTAAACAGTATCTCTAAAACACGATCTAGCATATCTATATCTAGAATTTCTAAGATCATTATCTACCATATGCATCTGTAATTTCTAAATTTCTATAAAAAAGGGAAGGCGTGGCGGGTGGCTCACCGCAAGGTCGGTGACAAGGCTCGGAGACGGGAAGGTTGCAGCGACCGACAGCTTGGGGAGGGGGACAGTGCAGCGACCGGCGGCTCAGGGAGGGGAAGGTTGTATCAATGATGGTGAAAATTCGAGCGGAGTTATCGGATGCGATCGGGGTGGAGGCGGACACGCGTGGTGGGGCATAGTCACGGCTGCTGGGAGAGGAGGAGAGGTGCGGCCGAGGAGCAGAGCCAGACATCTGATGCGGGGTGGCGATTACAGGGAGAGGGGGTAGAAAGGAGGAGGTGTGTGAATGAGAGAGAGGGGCCATCCGTGAGGAGAAGAAGAAAGATCAATAATTAATCGCATGTGTACCCGTTGTGTTTAACTGAATCCAACACCACCACTAGAGTACATATTGGTGGCATTTAACTGAATCCAATGCCACTATTACATTTGTCCCGACTGCGTATGTGGACCCTCTTGTTTGTGGCGTTTATTTATATGCGGACGTCACTATTAGAGTTTACTGGTGGTGTCCTAAATATGTCAACACCGTTACTATTTCATCTGCAAGTGGTGGCATGCATTATATTTTGGACGCCACTAGAGAAATGACTGCTATAAGGATTTTCCTACTAGTGCTTGCTTTGGAGAGTTGAACGCTGTGGACTATTAGTCTCGCCTCAATCCGCCAACAAGCAGTAGCGCCCCGAATGTCAGACCATCCTAAAATGCCCCAACCCTAGTCTATCACCATAAGTGGATACTACCGCCAACTGACTCTGTCAAGTTCTTCCATGCATCCAAGATTCCGCAGCACAGGATCCTCCGCCGACCGCGACCCATGCCATCCAAAGTAACCATGCTCGTACGACACCGGTGCACACAAGTTTTAACAGAGGGTCAAGGTGTGTGTCGTCGGCTCACATTCTAAATCCGAGTCCAATCTCCAAGAACAATGCCTCCAAGAAGGTAGCAACATCACCATGTCGCTGCTGTCTGATCTAGCTCCAAAATCCTGATCTAGGTTTTCACCCAGAGGATTACACCACAGGAGATGCAGTGTATCGGGGCTCATCGACAACACCACCAAGAAGGGAAACGACGCTCGAGGGCGCCACCGTCGTCTGCACCGACGAGGTCAGGCAGAGCCTTTGCCCAGATGTAATACCTCGGACACTACGCTCTAAGTAACAAGCCAAGAGTGAACCCAAAGTGCATAAGGTGTCCTACCAAGGAGGCCCAAGGCCCACCCACGTGTAGGTCCCGTCTTAGCGGAACAAGGCACGGTACTGGCCATCCACCCTATCCACTTTGCAAGAACATCGTGACAAGAACGAGTGGCATAGTCGACAGATAAAGCGATCAGACATGCACAAGTCTGTATGCCCTCGACATACAACCATACATCAGAGTCAGACCATCTAAAAGAAATAGAAATATTACAACGCCATACAGCAAGATCCAAAAATCCTAGATAGATATAATAGTTTAGGATACATCCGCATACATCACACATCAGAGTATCAAGTCGAAGCAAAAATCAAGATCCGAGTACGGATAAGAAGAAAATTGGCATAAGATGCCCTAAAAATAAGCAGATCCCACCTATAGATCTTATGAATCTCCATCCCCATAATCTCTACACCCGAGAGTTGTTGCCACCATAATTTTGTCTCTTCGACCCAGTAACCTTCATCAGAGCATACCTGTCCATCTGAACCAAATATTTATCGTGTGAGACCCTAGGGGTAGTC
Organism: Avena eriantha; assembly: GCA_910589775.1. Lineage (NCBI taxonomy): Eukaryota > Viridiplantae > Streptophyta > Magnoliopsida > Poales > Poaceae > Avena > Avena eriantha. The sequence continues at coordinate 126,616,296 of OU342743.1, read as the reverse complement.
AACAAGTCTTAATGCATATAAAAGGAACAACCTGGGGGTGACGCAATTGCACCTAAAGATAATAACTAAACAGTTCTATAGAGACACACTACACATCCGCCCAACCAGAGATGGACGGACGCTCGTTAATTAGAACAATAGTTCTAACAGTAACATAATTAAATATCGCTCACCCTCCTTCTCGCTTACCGACGAGAAGGCGGAAGAACATCCCATCCATTGGTAATTTTATTAACCATTCCATGAGTGTTGCACTATTTACTAGTCATGTCTTAGTCAAATTAAAGGCGGTACTTTAGTTATGCTTGTTTATGATCGAGAAATTGTGCTCCAAGTCGTCCATAACTGTGAACACGGCTTTCAGAAAGATTTACCCTGCAAGGGTGCACAAATAGCAACACACACAATCAACCTCGGGAAGAACCAAATAAAATGCAACAAGGCCTCAGGACAATGCATTCACATGATTCATAAATTATTTCAGGGGGCCACCTCAATAAGCTACCCGCAACGAAGTTGGCCAGCTCCGAGACAGACCTAGGGTTTGTGACAACGGCAATAAATGACTGGGAACCCGAAAGTGTGACAAGGCTTGTCGATACATCATAAACGTGCCACGGGGTCAGTAAATAGAAGAGGCGCTCCACGCGCAATCGTAAATAAAGGAGTAAAGCATGGCATAAGTACAGGACAATAATAAAACCCCAAACTAGTATGTGGTCCCAAGAAATAAAGTATGAATCAATCTCAGGCGAAGGGGGATCCATAGAGTCTCCCGTATATGGATAGTGCGAATACTCATGGAACATGAATCAAGTACTCGGGGTCCTACGGGACACAAGTGAGCTTAAAGAACCTAATAACAGATAATGCTCACCTATGCCTCTTCCATTAGTTATCCCATTACTACTCAAATTAAGTTTTTCAGGTATCTCGTTATCCAAAGACTCGCACAAATCCTACACATGCAATTCTATGACTCGCATGACTCAAACAACTCTTACAGTAATGGCTCATGGGATTGAGGTACAAGCTTCGGTAGGATTTTAAAATAAAGGCTATACAATACTTGGAATTAAATTTAATGCAATCGCGACTCAATGATGCAAGAGTAAGATAGAAGCATAGGTACTATATGTATGCAAGCATGGGGAGTTGCTTGCCTGAAAGCTCAATTGCAGAATAGGAAGGATCCGGGTAATACTCCTGAGGCTCTTGGTATTCTCCTTGCTCAGCGTCTATCCGGATAAAAACCAAACACGAACGGGCCAAAATAAATACATTGCACAATCATATAAATTTGATGCAACAAGCAAACTGTAACACCCTCGCCTGATAAGGCTGAGTTCTTGTGTATAGTGCCAATCCCTGGATCGGTTCACTGGCACACACAGTACCGATGAATACCAAAGAATATAGCAGTGCATCATTATTACATCGAATGATCCAGAATTTGCAATTATTACATAATGCTTAGCTCAAAGCTAGCTCAAATCATCAAGTAGCATACGGAAGCATAAATAGATAATAGGCTCCATCTTCAATTGTGCCACAGGCGAACAACTGTTGAGTGGAGGTTCGCAACCTATAAGATCACTCAGAACAACCAGAACAATAACCTGCAACATGAAAGGTTGCAGCCAACGAGTGGTCAATACTTTGAATGTATTGGCAAGTGGAGCAATGAGAGAAACAACAAGACTAATATCTACATGCATATCTGGCTTATGGGATTCAGGCTTAGTTCCGGCAGCAAAATACTTTATCCTATCATTTGTAAATCATTTTTAAAGCATTTGATCTTCATCACACAACCCAATTATGTTTCAACCACAAGTTTTAGCAATTACAAGTTAGAATGAATGAGAACATGTCATAGCACCCAAAATCCAGCAACTCAATCAGCCATAACCAGGGACACGGCTAAGTACTTAGTTTTACACCCTGCAGGGATTGTACACTTTACCCATGTGACCTGGTCGACCCGCTTGTACCATGACACGCATATTGAGTCATGATAGGGATAAGCCCAAGAAGAGACAATTCAGGAAGTAGCTCCCCAAACCCATCCACGCACCGTACCAACCTATCACATTCACTACATCTCTGGATACGAAGAGCTCGGGTCGCCACGACCTACTAAGTCCATCCAGCCACCCATAACTCACTGGCATATGGTTGCACACGGAAGCTACCAAATCAAGACACTAATCATTTCCCAAAAACCTGGGTGGCCATCCACAAGTGAGCTACTCGGGTAAACAATAGACATGGGTCCAGCATTCACGAACCAAGCAATTACCAATTCCACCTAGAGAGTTCATTAATTAAGTTGTTTTCAAATTTTCCAAACACATACTTTCAAAACAGCCTTTATCATGGTGTATCCCGCCCTCGTCTAAATAAGCAAACTAAGCACATCTACTTACAGTGGCTCACCTAACAAGGAAGGCTACGACATAATAGGGTATAGCATAGCAATAGATATAAACTTGCAAAATTGAAAACAAGCTACAAATGCATATAGAAAGTAAATATGACTTTTATGAAGCTTCACTTGCCTTAGTAGTTGTCGGAGTCAAACACACAATCAGAGCCATCACAAGGGTCACAATCCTCACAATCTACACGAAAGCAATGCAACAAATAAACAACAACACATAGAGATCAAACCAGTGCAACAAATGCATGCATGACACTTTAATAAAAGTTTCAGTAGCTATTTAATGTTCTATGATCATTATACATATTAATGACATGCATGGAAAACTTTTTAATGCTTCAAAACCATTTATTGCATTAATTAGATCCATTTAATAGGCTTTATTCGGTTTAAATTATCATCTATTGTAAACATTGTTGTTAATTTTTGGTAAACATACTCCTGCAAAGATATGTTTATTGAGGGCCAGTAGCAAAACGATTCATGTCAAAATAGTTTGTGGATCATTTTGTAGATTTAAAATACTACAATATGCATTTATAGTCACTTAAAATTTTATTTACTATAAACTTGAAATTTTATTCCAAAATCATGTTCCACACATTCTTGTGATTTCAGGGGTATATCATTTGTATTTTTATGCCTAGTAGTTTATTTTCTGCGAATTTATTGCTCTAAAAGGGCATTAAACCATTTAAATAATCACGACAAATATTTATAATAAATGCCTGATACAATTACAGATTCATATTCTACATAACATTAGCTTTCCAATGGTATATTATTTGCTATTTTTGGACATGTATATCTTTTACTATGACATTTTGAAGTTAATTTAGTTTTTAACAATTTTTCAATTCATTAAAAAAACACAGCGCAGTCAACGTTGACGCGCTGACCGGCGGTTGACTGGCGACGCGGAAGCCACGCGGCAAGTGCTAATTGGGCGGTACCTCTTTGCCATTTTTAGCCGATCTGGGCCGTCCGATCGCGATCATGTGGCCAGGGACGTGTTCATCCTCACGTCTTGTCGGCGGCAAGGCGGAGGCGGCGGGCGGCTCAGGCGGTGGCCAATGGTGGTTCTCCGGTGGTCTCCGGCGATGGGTAAGGTTCGGACGAGGTGCGGCGGCAAGTGGAAATCATGGCGGTGGTCTTGGCGGTGGACGGCGCTTCCCCAGGCGGTGTGGAGGAGCAGCTGGTGCTCCCTCGGCTCCGCGGTTCTCCGGCGAGCGATTCAGGCCGCTGTGGTTATGTGCCGAGAAGGGGAGATGGTCAGCGGGTGCGGCGATAGGAGGCGATGAGCTTAGCGAGGAAAATAAGGCGCGGTGAGGCTCAGGACCTGGGACTCGAGCTCGACGTCGGCGACAGTTCTGGCAAGATCGGAAATCGGCCAGGTGGCGCTAGGGTTCAATTTTTGCGAAAAAACGGAATGAGGTGGACACGAGAGGTTTTATATACGAGCTATACATGGAGGAGGTGGCTCGGATTCGACCGAATCGACGAGAAATTCGCGGATTCGGTTGGGCTAGGGATGAACTCCCGGTGGGGCACGTCTCCATCGCAAGGAAGGAGAAGGTCGGGGTGGGTCCCGCGTGTTGGTGAGAGAGAGGAGGCAGGCTGGCCGCGCTGCTGCTAGGTGGGATGCTGGTGGGCTTGCTCACTACGCTTGGCGTTGCTCTGCGCTGCTGGCTGCTGCTGCTCCCGGTGCTGCGCGCGCGGTAGATAGGTGCTGGGCCACGCGGCGGTAGCTAGGCTCGGAGTTGGTGTGCTAGGCTGGGCTGGCTGGGACTAGCCGGCACCAGTTAGAGTAGTTTAGGTTTTTTTGGTTCTTTTCTTTTTCTTTTATTCCTTTTCTTATTTCTTTAGTAACTTTTGAAATATAGCTCCAAATGACCTCAAACCAGTTTTTAAAATTTTCTAAAATTCAAAATATCTTTATAGGACTACTAGGGAACATATTCCTGTCCACTCAACATACAAACATATATTTTTCAAATAAAACCTTAATAGGTTAAAATAGAGATTTTGAAATAGGGTTTTGACAAAAGAGTTTTGAAGATGATTTTTTTGCATGATGCTTTATGCAATGCATATATGCATGTCATATGTCAATCACCGAAACACAAATCATTTTATACCCTTTTGCCAAATAGGGTTACTTAGGCATCATCAAAATGATATAGGTTTTTTATGCAATTGGCCTTATATGGCTACTATGCAATATTTTGAAATAGTTTATTATGGTTTATTTTTTTGTCACTCAATCAAGACACACAATGACACAATTCCCAAAACATCAAGTTCAATCATATAACATAAAGGAACACATTTTTAACATCTAATGAGAATGAAGATGTCATTTTATCTTCTCTCTTTTCAACCAAGTGGTGAAAAGCATCTGGAATGGTTTCACAAATTGAAGTAGAGACTTAAAGATTCAAATAGGTCAAACTAGAATAGCACTCCACCATAATTTGGAAAAGTCATTTTATTCCGTCTCTTTAATAATTAAAGCATGGTTGGATATTTGTTTCAAATACATCCAAAGAATCCAATGGTCGAAGGAAATACAATCAAGTTGGATAGTCATGTCAATCCAATCTCATACAAGTTTTTGAACCCAAGGAAGGAAAAATCATATCAGAAAGTTTCTTTTCTTTGAGAAATTTCAACAAAGTCAAACAATTCAACCAAGTTATTTTATTTACTTTACAATCCAAAATTAGGAGAATTTTGGGATGTGACAAACTACCACCCTTAAAAGGAATCTCGTCCCGAGATTCGGGAAGGCTAGAAATAAAGAAAAGTTCGGGATTCATTAGGATGCTACCACCCTTAAAAGGAAATTGACTAGGTCATTTCTCGAGGATTCACTTGGCTCGTATTAGTTCTCCCTTAGACATTTATTGGCATAATGTACCATGCACAATTCTAAACTTCAGGATTTGCAGATTCTAGGCAAACACTACTTGAACTAGCGAGTATCTCATGGTGGTAAACTAGGGAATGTTTGCTTCACAATACCCATTCAACGAGCTTCAGGGTTCATCCTTGCCGTATATTCCTACGGTTAGCAACGAATGCTTTTGTAAAGGTGCAAAATCATACCATTCTAAGGTCTAGGCTTAATGTCGATTCTCTACTAATGTTGAAAAGGCACTCAAGATTCACAAGGCCAAGAATACAAGAGCGAATAGTAAGAGTATTTGGTATGGGGGCCAATCCATGCTGCACTCAAACTATTACTCCGCATGAGGATAGGCGAATCACGCAACTTATCACTCGGGCATCCTCACTTTCCTTGCAGATCATTTCCATGGGCACAAACCAAGGCTTAGTGTGGACTCCCATGTATTCAAGCAACAAGGCTACTACAACTAGGTAATTTATCAATACTTCAACACCTTTGGGTTGCGTAAATCTACTACATAACATCACTTGCAACACTTCAGACTTCCATATCCTTTTGTTGCATTAGAAGAACTATTCACACTCTTTGGGGCATCATCTTTCAAATATTTCCACTAACTAATTCTCCATATATTCAACACATCATATTTATCTCCAAGGGTAAGATAGAGAAGAATATATTCTAGGGGAAATAAACTACTAAGGAAGAATTCCAATCCATGCAAACAAGCTCATACACCAACAATCATCCAAATATGCAACCATAAGCAATCAACACACAAGCAAACAATCATAACAAGCAACACTCAAGCCAAAATAATTTTTGTTTATGTTCCATAAGTTTTGTTTTAGTGGCATATCATCCACAAAATAGTTTACATTTGACTAAAATTCCTTTGGGGTGATCCTACAATCTTTAAAGCAATAGACATAATCTGTCCTGAAACTACAACAGTGTTCACGAAATTTTCTGGGGACCTTAGACTCATCAGGAATTTTTGCTGATTTTTGTGCTTATACTACAGCAAATTACGAACCAGATCCTAAAATATAAGCTCAAACGGAGATACCAGTTAGAAATGAAAAATCGTGCAGTACAATAAATCAGGCAGAAAACTACAGAGAAATTATCACAAATTTCTAATTAAAACTTTCATTAACATATTATAAAAACTCTCAAAAATATTCTGGAACTTTAAGGTATCAAATAGAACAGCCTAAACTTATACAACTATCACACAAGTTCTTGCAACGATCGATTGCTAGATCTAAACGAAATCCTATCAAAACTATATGGTGGACATCATCTAACTATTCATCAATCTCGCACTTCCCCGCACGAGTGTTCATTCTCAAGTTTGAACAAGATGAGATTAGAAAAGAAAGATCAAAGATTACAACAATTCTAATAAGTACAAAATTATAAGTTCCTCCATAGTTGAGTCTTCCTTCTATATTTAAAAGAGAAAAGTATGAGAATTGAAGTGGTAAGAAGATACTAGAAAGAAGTGTAAGAAGAGAATAGATAGAATGAAATAGTCTTTATAATTTATATGGCTTTCCTATCCAATCCTAGGTCACGAGCCTACAGTTAACGCACTGCTCTGATACCATCCTGTAACACCGCCGCCTGATAAGGCTGAGTTCCTGTGTATAGTGCCAATCCCTGGATCGGTTCACTAGCACACATAGTACAGATGAATACCAAAGAATACAGCAGTGCATCATTATTACATCGAATGATCCAGAATTTTCAATTATTACGTAACGCTTAGCTCAAAGCTAGCTCAAATCATCAAGTAGCATACGGAAGCATAAATGGATAATAGGCTCCATCTTCAATTGTGCCACAGGCGAACAACTGTTGCGTGGAGGTTCGCAACCTATAAGATCACTCGGAACAATCGGAACAATAACCTACAACATGAAAGGTTGGATCCAACGAGTGATCAATACTTTGAATGTATTGGCAAGTGGAGCAATGAGAGAAACAACAAGACTGATATCTATATGCATATCTGGCTTGTGGGATTCAGACTTAGTTGTGGCAGCAAAATACTTTATCCTATCATTTGTAAATCATTTTTAAAGCATTTGATCTTCATCACACAACCCAATTATGTTTCAACCACAAGTTTTAGCAATTACAAGTTAGAATGAATGAGAACATGTCATAGCACCCAATATCCAGCAACTCAATCGTCCATTACCGGGGACACGGCTAAGTACTTAGTTTTACGCCTTGCAGGGGTTGCACACTTTACCCATATGAACAGGTCGACCCGCTCGTACCATGACACGCATATTGAGTCATGATAGGGAGAAGCCCAAGAAGAGACAATTCAGGAAGTAGCTCCCCAAGCCCATCCACGCACCGTACCAACCTATCACATTCACTACATCTGTGGATACGAAGAGCTCGGGTCGCCACGACCTACTAAGTCCATCCAGCCACCCATAACTCACTGGCATATGGTTGCACACGGAAGCTCCCAAATCAAGACACTAATCATTTCTCAGAAACCTGGGTGGCCATTCACAAGTGAGCTACTCGGGTAAACCATAGACATGGGCCCAGCATTCATGAACCAATCATTTACCAATTCCACCCAGAGAGTTCATTAATTAAGTTCTTTTCAAATTTTCCAAACACATACTTTAAAAATAGCCTTTATCATGGTGTATCCCACCCTCGTCTAAATAAGCAAACTAAGCACATCTACTTATGGTGGCTCACCTAACAAGAAAGGCTACGACATAAGAGGATATAGCATAGCAATAGATATAAACTTGCAAAATGGAAAACAAGCTACAAATGCATATAGAAAGTAAATAGGACTTTTATGAAGCTTCACTTGCCTTAGTAGTTGTCGGAGTCAAACACACAATCCTGGCAATCACAAGGGTCACAATCCTCACAATCTACACGAAAGCAATGCAACAAATAAACAACAACACATAGAGATCAAACCAGTGCAACAAATGCATGCATGACACTTTAATAAAAGTTTCAATAGCTATTTAATGTTCTCTGATCATTATACATATTGATGACATGCATGGAAAACTTTTTAATGCTTCAAAACCATTTATTGCATTAATTATATCCATTTAATAGGCTTTATTCGGTTTAAATTATCATCTATTGTAAACATTGTTGTTAATTTTTGGTAAACATACTCCTGCAAAGATATGTTGATTTAGGGCCAGTAGCAAAAGGATTCATGTCAAAATAGTTTGCAGATCATTTTGTAGAATTAAAATACTACAATATGCATTTATAGTCACTAAAAATTTTATTTACTGTAAACTTGAAATTTTATTCCAGAATCATGTTCTACACATTCTTGTGATTTCAGGGGTATATCATTTGTATTTTCATGACTAGTAGTTTATTTTCTGCGAATTAATTGCTCTAAAAAGGGCATTAAACGATTTAAACAATCACGACAAATACTTATAGTAAATGCCTGATAAAATTACAGATTCATATTCTACATAACATTAGCTTTCCAATGGTATATTATTTGCTATTTATGGACATGTATATCTTTTACTATGACATTTTGAAGTTAATTTGGTTTTTAGCAATTTTTCAATTCATTAAAAAAAAACACTGCGCAGTCAACGTTGACGCGCTGACCGGCGGTTGACTGGCGACACGGAAACCACGCGGCAAGCGACCATTGGGAGGTACCGCTTTGCCATGTTTAGCCGATCTGGGCCGTCCGATCGCGATCGTGCGGCCAGGGACATGTTCATCCTCACCTCTTGTCGGCGGCGAGGTGGAGGCGGCGGGCGGCTCAGGCGGTGGCCAACGGTGGTTCTCCGGTGGTCTCCGGTGATGGGTAAGGTTCAGACGAGGTGCGGCGGCAAGTGGAAATCACCACGGTGGTCTTGGCGTTGGACGGCGCTTCCCCAGGCGGTGTGGAGGAGCGGCTGGTGCTCCCTCGGCTCCGCGGTTCTCCGGCGAGCGATTCAGGCCGCTGTGGTTATCTATAGAGAGGGGGAGATGGTCACCGGGTGCGGCGATAGGAGGCGATGAGCTTAGAGAGCAAAAGAAGGCACGGTGAGGCTCAAGACCTGGGACTCGAGCTCGACGTCGGCGACAGTCCCGGCGAGATCGGAAATCGGCGGGGCGGCGCTAGGGTTCGATTTTTGTGAAAAAAAATGGAACGAGGTGGACGCGGGAGGTTTTATATACGAGCTATACATGGAGGAGGTGGCTCGGATTCGGCCGAATCGATGAGAAATTCGCGGATTCGGTTAGGCTGGCGATGTACTCCCGGTGGGGCACGTCTCCATCGCAAGGAAGGAGAAGGTCGGGGTGGGTTCCGTGTGTCGGTGAGAGAGAGGAGGCAGGCTGGCCGCGCTGCTGCTAGGTGGGCTGCTGGCGGGCTTGCTCGCTGAGCTTGGTGCTGCTCTGCGCTACTGGCCGCTGCTGCTCCCGGCGCTGCGCACGCGGTAGATAGCTGCTGGGCCACACGGCGGTAGGTAGGCTCGGAGTTGGTGGGCTGGGCTGGGCTGGCTGGGACTGCCCGGCACCAGTTAGAGTAGTTTAGGTTTTTTTGGTTCTTTTCTTTTTCTTTTATTCCTTTTCTTATTTCTTTAATAACTTTTGAAATATAGCTCCAAATGACCTCAAACCAGTTTGTAAAATTTTCTAAAATTCAAAATATCTTTATAGGACTACTAGGGAACATATTCCTGTCCACTCAACATACAAACATATATTTTTCAAATAAAACCTTAATAGGTTAAAATAGAGATTTTGAAATAGGGTTTTGACAAAAGGGTTTTGAAGATGATTTTTTTGCATGATGCTTTATGCAATGCATATATGCATGTCATATATCAATCACCGAAACACAAATCATTTTATACCCTTTTGCCAAATAGGGTTACTTAGTCATCATCAAAATGATATAGGTTTTTTATGCAATTGGCCTTATATGGCTACTATGCAATATTTCAAAATAATTTATTATGGTTTATTTTTTGTCACTCAATCAAGACACACAATGCCACAATTCCCAAAACATCAAGTTCAATCATATAACATAAAGGAACACATTTTTAACATCTAATGAGAATGAAGATGTCATTTTATCTTCTCTCTTTTCAACCAAGTGGTGAAAAGCATCTGGAATGGTTTCACAAATTGAAGTAGGGACTTAAAGATTCAAATAGGTCAAACTAGAATAGCACTCCACCATAATTTGGAAAAGTCATTTTATTCCCTCTCTTTAATAATTAAAGCATGGTTGGATATTTGTTTCAAATACATCCAAAGAATCCAATGGTCGAAGGAAATACAATCAAGTTGGATAGTCATGTCAATCCAATCTCATACAGGTTTTTTAACCCAAGGAAGGAAAAATCATATCAGAAAGTTTCTTTTCTTTGAGAAATTTCAACAAAGTCAAACAATTCAACCAAGTTATTTTATTTACTTTACAATCCAAAATTAGGAGAATTTTGGGATGTGACAAACTACCACCCTTAAAAGGAATCCCGTCCCGAGATTCGGGAAGGCTAGAAATAAAGAAAAGTTCGGGATTCATTAGGATGCTACCACCCTTAAAAGGAAATTGACTAGGTCACTTCTCGAGGATTCACTTGGCTCGTATTAGTTCTCCCTTAGACATTTATTGGCATAATGTACCATGGACAATTCTAAACTTTAGGATTTGCAGATTCTAGGCAAACACTACTTGAACTAGCGAGTATCTCATGGTGGTAAACTAGGGAATGTTTGCTTCACAATACCCATTCAACGAGCTTCAGGGTTCATCCTTGCCGTATATTCCTACGGTTAGCAACAAATGCTTTTGTAAAGGTGCAAAATCATACCATTCTAAGGTCTAGGCTTAACGTCGACTCTCTACTAATGTTGAAAAGGCACTCAAGATTCACAAGGCCAACAATACAAGAGCGAATAGTAAGAGTATTTGGTATGGGGGCCCATCCATGCCGCACTCAAACTATTACTCCGCATGAGGATAGGCGAATCACGCAACTTATCACTCGGGCATCCTCACTTTCCTTGCAGATCATTTCCATGGGCACAAACCAAGGCTTAGTGTGGACTCCCATGTATTCAATCAACAAGGCTACTACAACTAGGTAATTTATCAATACTTCAACACCTTTGGGTTGCGTAAATCTACTACATAACATCACTTGCAACACTTCAGACTTCCATATCCTTTTGTTGCATTAGAAGAACTATTCACACTCTTTGGGGCATCATCTTTCAAATATTTCCACTAACTAATTCTCCATATATTCAACACATCATTTTTATCTCCAAGGGTTTAAGATAGAGAAGAATATATTCTAGGGAAAATAAACTACTAAGGAAGAATTCCAATCCATGCAAACAAGCTCATACACCAACAATCATCCAAATATGCAACCATAAGCAATCACCACACAAGCAAACAATCATAACAAGCAACACTCAAGCCAAAATAATTTTTGTTTATGTTCCATAAGTTTTGTTTTAGTGGCATATCATCCACAAAATATTTTACATTTGACTAAAATTCCTTTGGGGTGATCCTACAATCTTTAAAGCAATAGACATAATCTGTCCTGAAACTACAACAGAGTTCACGAAATTTTCTGGGGACCTTAGACTCATTAGGAATTTTTTCTCATTTGTGTGCTTATACTACAGAAAATTACGAACCAGATCCTAAAATATAAGCTCAAAAGGAGATACCAGTAAGAAATTAAAAATCGCGCAGTACAATAAATCAGGCAGAAAACTGCAGCGAAATTATCACAAATTTCTAATTAAAACTTTCATTAACATATTATGAAAAATCTCAAAAATATTCTGGAACTTTAAGGTATCAAATAGAACAGCCTAAACTTATTGAACCAACTATCACACAAGTTCTTGCAACGATCGATCGCTAGATCTAAACGAAATCCTATCAAAACTATATGGTGGACATCATCTAACTATTCATCAATCTCGCACTTCCCCACACGAGTGTTCATCCTCAAGTTTGAACAAGATGAGATTAGAAAAGAAAGATCAAGGATTACAATAATTCTAATAAGTACAAAATTATAAGTTCCTCCATAGTAGAGTCTTCCTTCTATATTTAAAATAGAAAAGTATGAGAATTGAATTGGTAAGAAGATACTAGAAAGAAGTGTAAGAAGAGAATAGATAGAATGAAATAGTCTTTATAATTTATGGCTTTCCTATTCCAATCCTAGGTCACGATCCTACAGTCAACGCACTGCTCCGATACCATCCTGCAACACCGTCGCAATATAAGGCTGAGTTCCTGTGTATAGTACCAATCCCTGGATCGGTTCACTAGCACACACGGTATAGATGAATACCAAAGAATATAATAGTGCATCATTATTACATCAAATGATCCAGAATTTGCAATTATTACATAACGCTTAGCTCAAAGCTAGCTCAAATCATCAAGTAGCATACGAAAGCATAAATAGATAATAGGCCCCATCTTCAATTGTGCCACAGGAGAACAACTGTTGAGTGGAGGTTCACAACCTATAAGATCACTCAGAACAATCGGACCAATAACCTGCAACATGAAAGGTTGCAGCCAACGAGTGGTCAATACTTTGAATATATTGGCAAGTGGAGCAATGAGAGAAACAACAAGACTAATATCATGCATATCTGGCTTGTGGGATTCAGGCTTAGTTGTGGCAGCAAAATACTTTATCCTATCATTTGTATACCATTTTTAAATCATATTTGATCTTCATCACACAACCCAATTATGTTTCAACCACATGTTTTAGCAATTACAAGTTAGAATGAATGAGAACATGTCATAGCACCCAAAATCTAGCAACTCAATCGTCCATTACCGGGGACATGGCTAAGTACTTAGTTTTACACCCTGTAGGGGTTGCACACTTTACCCATATGACCTGGTCGACCCGCTCGTACCATGACACACATATTGAGTCATGATAGGGAGAAGCCCAAGAAGAGACAATTCGGGAAGTAGCTCCCCAAGCCCATCCACGCACCGTACCAACCTATCACATTCACTACATCTCTGGATACGAAGAGCTCGGGTCACCACGACCTACTAAGTCCATCCAGCCACCCATAACTCACTGGCATATGGTTGCACACGGAAGCTACCAAATCAAGACACTAATCATTTCTCATAAACCTGGGTGGCCATCCATAAGTGAGCTACTCGGGTAAATCATAGACATGGGTCCGGCATTCACGAACCAAGCAATTACCAATTCCACCCAGAGAGTTCATTAATTAAGTTGTTTTCAAATTTTCCAAACACATACTTTCAAAACAGCCTTTATCATGGTGTATCCCACCTTCGTCTAAATAAGCAAACTAAGCACATCTACTTAGGGTGGCTCACCTAATAAGGAAGGCTACGCCATAATAGGATATAGCATAGCAATAGATATAAACTTGCAAAATTGAAAACAAGCTACAAATGCATATAGAAAGTAAATAGGGCTTTTATGAAGCTTCACTTGCCTTAGTAGTTGTCGGAGTCAAACACACAATCCGGGCAATCACAAGGGTCACAATCTTCACAATCTACACGAAAGCAATGCAATAAATAAACAACAACACAGAGAGATCAAACCAGTGAAACAAATGCATGCATGACACTTTAATAAAAGTTTCAGTAGCTATTTAATGTTCTCTGATCATTATACATATTGATGACATGCATGGAAAACTTTTTAATGCTTCAAAACCATTTATTGCATTAATTAGATCCATTTAATAGGATCGGTTTAAATTATCATCTATTGTAAATATTATTGTTAATTTTTAGTAAACATACTCCTGCAAAGATATGTTGATTTAGGGGCAGTAGCAAAAGGATTCATGTCAAAATAGTTTGTGGATCATTTTGTAGAATTAAAATACTACAATATGCATTTATAGGCACTTAAAATTTTATTTACTGTAAACTTGAAATTTTATTCCAGAATCATGTTCTACACATTCTTGTGATTTCAGGGGTATATCATTTGTATTTTTATGACTAGTAGTTTATTTTCTGTGAATTAATTGCTCTAAAAAGAGCATTAAACCATTTAAATAATCACGACAAATACTTATAGTAAATGCCTGATACAATTACAAATTGATATTCTACATAACATTAGCTTTCCAATGGTATATTATTTGCTGTTTTTGGACTTGTATATCTTTTACTATGACATTTTGAAGTTAATTTGGTTTTTAGCAATTTTTCAATTCATTAAAAAAACACTACGCAGTCAACGTTGATGCGCTGACCGGCGGTTGACTAGCGACGCGGAAGCCACACGACAAGTGCTAATTGGGCGGTACTGCTTTCCCATTTTTAGCCGATCTGGGCCGTCTGATCGCGATCGTGTGGCCAGGGACGTGTTCATCCTCACCTCTTGTCGGCGGCAAGGTGGAGGCGGCGGGCGGCTCAGGCGGTGGCCAATGGTGGTTCTCCGGTGGTCTCCGGCGATGGGTAAGGTTCAGACGAGGTGCGGTGGCAAGTGGAAATCACCGCGGTGGTCTTGGTGGCTGACGGCGCTTCCCCAGGCAGTGTGGAGGAGCGGCTGGTGCTCCCTCGGCTCCGCGGTACTCCAGTGAGCGATTCAGGCCGATGTGGTTATCTGCAGAGAGGGGGAGATGGTTAGCGGGTGCGGCGATAGGAGGCGATGAGCTTAGAGAGCAAAAGAAGGCACGGTGAGGCTCAAGACCTGGGACTCGAGCTCGACGTCGGCGACAGTCCCGGCGAGATCGGAAATCGGCGGGGCGGCGCTAGGGTTCGATTTTTGTGAAAAAACGAAACGAGGTGGACGCGAGAGGTTTTATATACGAGCTATACATGGAGGAGGTGGCTCGGATTCGGCCGAATCGACGAGAAATTCGCGGATTCGGTTGGGCTGGGGATGAACTCCCGGTGGGGCACGTCTCCATCGCGAGGAAGGAGAAGGTCGGGGTGGGTCCCGCGTGTCGGTGAGAGAGAGGAGGCAGGCTGGCCGCGCTGCTGCTAGGTGGGCTGCTGGCGGGCTTGCTCGCTGCGCTTGGCGTTGCTCTGCGCTGTTGGCTGCTGCTGCTCCCGGCGCTGCGCACGCGGTAGATAGGTGCTGGGCTACACGGCGGTAGCTAGGCTCGGAGTTGGTGGGCTGGGCTGGGCTGGCTGGGACTGGCCGGCACCAGTTAGAGTAGTTTAGGTTTTTTTTGGTTCTTTTCTTTTTCTTTTATTCCTTTTCTTATTTCTTTAATAACTTTTGAAATATAGCTCCAAATGACCTCAAATCAGTTTGTAAAATTTTGTAAAATCAAAATATCTTTATAGGACTACAAGGGAACATATTCCTGTCCACTCAAAATACAAACATATATTTTTCAAATAAAACCTTAATAGGTTAAAATAGAGATTTTGAAATAGGGTTTTGACAAAAGGGTTTTGAAGATGATTTTTTTGCATGATGCTTTATGCAATGCATATATGCATGTCATATGTCAATCACCGAAACACAAATCATTTTATACCCTTTTGCCAAATAGGGTTACTTAGGCATCATCAAAATGATATAGGTTTTTTATGCAATTGGTCTTATATGGCTACTATGCAATATTTTGAAATAGTTTATTATGGTTTATTTTTTTGTCACTCAATCAAGACACACAATGCCACAATTCCCAAAACATCAAGTTCAATCATATAACATAAAGGAACACATTTTTAACATCTAATGAGAATGAAGATGCCATTTTATCTTCTCTCTTTTCAACCAAGTGGTGAAAAACATCTGGAATGGTTTCACAAATTGAAGTAGAGACTTAAAGATTCAAATAGGTGAAACTAGAATAGCACTCCACCATAATTTGGAAAAGTCATTTTATTCCCTCTCTTTAATAATTAAAGCATGGTTGGATATTTGTTTCAAATACATCCAAAGAATCCAATGGTCGAAGGAAATACAATCAAGTTGGATAGTCATGTCAATCCAATCTCATACAAGTTTTTGAACCCAAGGAAGGAAAAATCATATCAGCAAGTTTCTTTTCTTTGAGAAATTTCAACAAAGTCAAACAATTCAACCAAGTTATTTTATTTACTTTACATTCCAAAATTAGGAGAATTTTGGGATGTGACACAAACAAGGTATGCCATGATGGAATTATGCACAATTGCATAGTATAACATAGCATGGCATGGGTGAGGTATGGAGGCAATAATAAAGGACTTTATTAATTTATTAAGGCATATTTTACTCCCATAAACAGTTTTGATTATTTAATTACGACGCATTCTTAAATTCATATCATGGAATGCATAATCAAAGTAGGCTCGTTGCGCTGATCTATTTAGACATATTATTTGTCGAATTTGGAATTAGATAATTAAAGTTATAGATTTATCAAGAAAAGATATTTATTGGCATTTAAATAATTTCGAAATTTTAAATTGCTCAAAAATTATTTTGGATGGCATATTTGAATTACTCACATTTTTCTGGTTAGAAAACATATATCATTTGTATTATTTAAAAATATGAATTTTAAACAATGTTTAAATCAAGTTATATTATAAAGTGGTCAAATATCACAGATTTGACTAGTTAGGTTTGACTCTGGTCAAATCTGAATATAGATTTCAATTCATAATTAAATTTCAATCATATTTCATTTTGGAAATTTTGTCAAATTCAAAATGTATATAAAAGATATAAATTATTTAAAATTTATTCAACTTCTAGTTTTATTTTTGTTTGGAAAATGGCAGAAACTTTTCTTACTCACCTATTTTCTACCCACAGAAGATGACATGTGGGGCCGCAAGGGCACAGGGGCCATAGGGCACGCGGTGAGCAGAGGCGCTGACACGTGGGGCAGTGGAGGACCGCGGGGTTAGGCTCGCAAAAGGGGAGGGGTTTTTTAGCAAAAGGTTCTGGCTGAGGTTGCGTTTACAGACGAAATTGAATCCGAGCACCGTGATTGAGGCTAGCTGGCTCGATCTTCGGACGAAGATTACGAGTAAACGGGGAGAAATTTTGCAATCCCACAAAAAGGATAATCGTCGGCTACCATTTTCGTTCAGGTTGTACGGCTGTAGAAGGGCTATGTCGGGCGGAAAACAAGAGGAACAGAGGTTGCCTGGCCGATGTTGCTGTCGCTGTCGCTGTAGAGCGGTGTGCGTGCGGTGCGGCGAGCGACATGGTGCGGTGTCGCTACGATTGCTGGACGCGCGGGGCGTGTGGATGGCGGTAGCAATGCGAAACAGCCAGGGAGAGCTGGGACGAGATGGCGACTCACCGAGGAAGCGGACGGCGAGGGGGGCCGGTGAGCAAGACAAGGTGACGGGCGGCGATTGAGAACGACGGCAGCGTGCGGCTCGGGGTAGGTAGCGGCATGAGGAACATCCTCTTCCTTGCTCTATGACGCATACGAGCTAGGTCGAGGTAGAGGCGAGGTAGCACTCTTGGCGGGCATCCGCGTCCCTGCGGGCGACTACGACCATGGCGGGCAGCCGCGGTGGCGCTCGGTACCTATAGAGGAAGAGGGGGTAAAAAGTGGGTGGAATCTAGGGTTTCTGAAGGCGTTGCTGCTCGGTAGATAAGGCAAGTCACGCGCACGACATAGGAATGACGAGGATGACAGCGTGCGACGGCCACCTGCCGCTACGGTCGGAGTCAGAGAAAGGGGAACACGAGACGGAGAAGAGAAATAGTAGCGGCGTCGGTCTCCCCTGCGAATGGTACTAGGCCAAGCGGGCCAGTACAGCGAGAGGAGAAGGAAGCCGGGGGGGGGGGAGGTGATGGGCTCCGGCGGCCGGGCCCTGTACTACTGGACCAGGTTGGACTCTCTCCCTCTCTTATTCTTTTATTTTTTCTTTCTTTTGGTTTGCTTATTTGGTTTAATTCAATTCAAACAAGTTCACTGATTTTTTAACTTTTAAAACTTGCAGAAGTATATGAATGAAGGACAAGTTAATAAAATGGAGACAAGAGGAAGAGAGAATTTAAGGAAAGGAGAAACGCCCCATACATAAATACATGAAGATGGGGTTGGTGCTTTTAGCTAGAAAGAGTTTTAGAAGGGTATGAAAAAGTCATGTTAGCCAAGAACATACAAGAGGGATCTCATATATGTATGTGTGGAAACATAGCTTGAAGATAAGAAAACAAAGTAACAAAACAAAAGAATCCAAAAGAAAGGGAGGATGGTTTAGTAGAGGTGTAAGCTTGCATGGGACATGCATATGAAATATAGGCCACCTTATAATTGTAAAAACAACTATGATCTCATATGGCCAACATACATCCATGCATGCATTCAAAGTTGAACATACCATGCCAATAATTTGGAGCTTGCTACTATATGAGAATATTTATCATATGCACATATAATATGAATACAAAGGCCACTAGTGTGTGTTTTCCCACTAGATCTACTTATAGCCAAAGTAGCATCATGCATGAGCATAGAATGAATAGAACCCTATGGAAGCTTAAAGAAGCATTCTACTCACATGGCATGCAAAGGTGGCCATGAGGCTCCACATACTTAATATTGTGAAAACAATAGAGATCATATACGGGAGCTTGTAGATTTAGAAGTAGATCCATCCTATCATATGTGAGCTAGAAAAAAGCCAAAAGAAATGCAATGCTCATATATTGTTTGGAAGGTGGGATTATAAGGTGGTGACAAAGAAAGGTGGTGGAGTTAAGAAAAGATATGCCCCCAACTCAACTTGGGCATCAAGCAATATATAAGAACCAACTACAATTTATCAAAAGTCAAATGTAATTAATAAGACAAATGCATATGGGAGAAGAACCAAATGAAAAGGGGTTTTATATGATGCTCAAATGCAATGTGGCATCATGACATGAGCATGATATAATGATAATGCGATAAATGGCATGTAGGAAGTAGCAATATATAGACTAGACAAGTAGTATTACAATTGTTAGACAATTGGGATGCTACAACTCTCCCCTACTAAACAAGAATCTCGCCCCGAGATTCCTAGGAAAAATAAAAAGACACAAAGAGAGGCGGGTGTTCGGAACAAAGGTGATCCTCGCGTCCCCAAGTTGATGGACAATGGAATGGTGCAACCATTGCACCTTGCAAAAATTGATAGAGACTTATTGCGAGTCTTGCATTTTGCTTCTTCAAAACAAGGGATTTGAAGAACCTGCAGGATGGTTGTGAGATGAGAAAGATAGGATGAACCTAGCTCTGGTGCTCTCAAAAAAACACGATGAAGTTATAGAACCACTACTTGAAGGAATTTGAATAGACGATGTAGCACGGAGACAAAAGAAAGACACATTGTTAGGATTAAAGATCAATGGATGCACATGAAGATGATTCTTTGTTTTGCTAGAAGGAAAGAACATATTTGGAGAAGTATGAGCCACTATGAGAATATCATTGTCTCTTCCTTCGGATTTAAGAACTGAAGTTCGGAAACAATATTGCCTTCAAACAATAGAGTTCCTTGATACCATGGAAAAGATTTGGGTTAGAAGTCTCGGTTAGATTCTTCTTGCACCGGTAAGGACCAAAGGATCACGCAATTGAGGTGCGCAGATATATATTCAAGAGAAGGAGGTGATGCTCATTTATGGTGGAATCCTGAGAAGAAGTTGAATATTGGATATCTGGTGTTATTGTAGAGGTGCTTATTGCCTTCCTTAATCATCAGGTTATTGCAATAGATTTTGCGACTGATGGCATCAACCATAATTGGCTTTACCAAGAGAAAAGAATTGACAAATTAAAGTCAGTTTTATCTTCCACCCATCTTGTTTGACGATGTCGAGCACCGGTATAAAGAAGAGGACGGAGAATATTTTGCATGTGTTTCCACCAGATAGTTAAAGATTTGCTCAATCTTGAAATAGACAAGGCCACCAACAAAATATTATCGATTATGTGCTTGAGAGAACATTCCAAAAAACAAGGACATAAGTGAAAGTATCAAGAGATAGAGGCCACTCCTAACTTCTGTGGAATGAGTA
This sequence comes from Avena eriantha, assembly GCA_910589775.1. Lineage (NCBI taxonomy): Eukaryota > Viridiplantae > Streptophyta > Magnoliopsida > Poales > Poaceae > Avena > Avena eriantha. Next base: position 126,595,922 of record OU342743.1, on the reverse strand, counting down.
AAATTGCATTAATTCACCAATTCAATGTACAAGAGCGAATGATACGAGTAGTGGTATGGTCATGACTCCATCCCATAGTCAAGTCATTAATTTGTACATGAATAGGCAATTCGTGCAACCCAACTCTCAGAAACTTGGACTAAAGATCTTGACAAGCAGAAATCGTGAAGCTCCGTAAGGAAATAAGGATGTGATGCAATGATTCGTCGGATCAAAAGTAGACGAAGATGATAATCTTGTCGTCGTCTCGGAAGCCATCGGAAATATATGAATGAAGGTCACGGTGAAACATGAAAGATTTAGCAGATAGATTACTGATAGCACGAAACTTGAATAGAAGAATCGCAAAGGATTTGGAAAGTCTTCACGGCATTTGGCAGATTGAGGATAGACGATAGAACGAGAGGATCTCAAAATATTTCTTGATGTTTGGAAGACTAGTAGAATTTATTTGTCCTTCTTAAGAAGACCTGAGAGAGAGATAGTAGTATTGAGGAAAACTTCAGCGGAACGACGGAGATAACTTGCCAAACAAGGAAAAGCTCCCGATTTGGTTGGAGGTGGGGGATGGAATTAACAATTGACTTGATGCTTCTAGAATTGTAGAAATGTCTTTAGGAGAAGGACGTGGCCGAGATAGGTGACTTCAAAAAGTCAAAATTCACACTTTGAGAACTCTGCACGCGGCGGTGTTCACGAAGCTTGAGAGGATGAGACAGTGATGATCTTCCATGTTATCCCATTGATATAGAATAGGCAAGCATATCATCAAGATATACCACCAAGAATTATAGAGATATTCCAAGAATACCAAGTTCATGAGGCAAGAGAAATGAACAGGTGCTCAAAACATGCATTCGAAGAATAGATTATCTGGCCCTTCGGAACAGAGAAGAATTGATCACCGTTTAAAAATACAAGAGATTTTGGATAAGAAGTGATGATAACTCATACATTTAAGCAAGGCTATCAAAGATTAAAGGATGAGATTCTCCTGTATGAAAGAGAACCTTGCAGATATGGAGTTTAAAATATGTGAAGCTTGATAAACAAATTGTAATCCATCATAGTGCCTTCAGAAATCTTTGGATCTGCCAAATATACTTGAATGAGATATATATACGATCACGGTATAACTCAAAATCACAAGAGATAACCGCCATCATTTGGAGGATTAAATTGATAGCATTGACCATATTCCACTCATGATAGGTGTCATATAGCTATACCGAAAACCAAATTACAGTCACAAGCATCATATCGATGCGAGCTATGCATTTAGTCCAAAATAATTGAAGATGAAGTGAAAACTCCAAGTTATGCGCCGGTAGCAAAAGATCGAGTTAGCATGGACATGACAACAAGGAAGGTGAATAGTGTATCACATACGATTGAAAAGGAGTGTGGAAACATAGATTAGATGTATTAAAGAAAAAAATCCGCATTTTTCGGCATTAGAATACCAACTAGATGCACAAAACCACTTAACAGAAAGAGATGAGCAACTCCATATTCTGTGAAAGCATGCTAAAGAATGAACACCCTTAACAAGATTGCGTCGGTTAACAAAGAGTCGGATAAATCATATCGGTTTACACATAAGCCTGTCGGTATGGAATATACCAACAGTTGATAACCAAAGGCAGATTGCGATAACAAGGTTGGATGCAACATATAGACAAGGGATTGACACACATCCTATGGTACTACGGAAACCCTAAACACGTGAATCCTAGTTTTAATTTTTAGATGAGGATAGACAAACGGTACACTTCCTTACCAGAAAAGGATGGATGGGTGGGTGGGTAAGAAGAAAAATGGAAGCAGTCTTACTCTCACGTTTAGTTTTTTCCTAATATGTATAGCTACCAAAATATTTTCTAGACTGACAATGACCATCTTCGCTGAGACACTGAAGGGCGGAATGGCTCTAATACCAATTGTAATACCTCGGACAACATGCTCTAAGTAACAAGCCAAGAATGAACCCAAAGTGCATAAGGTGTCCTACCGAGGACGCCCAAGGGCCACCCATGTGTAGGTTCCATCTGAGCGGAACAGGGCACTGTACCGGCCAACTACCCTATCCACTTTGCAAGAACATCGTGACTAGAACGAGCGGCATAGTCGACAGATAAAGGGATCATACACACACAAGTGTGTATATCCTCGACATACAACAATACATCAGAGTTAGACCATCTAAAAGAAATAGAAATATTGCAACGCCATACGGCAAGATCCAAAAATCCTAGATAGATATAATAGTTTAGGATACATCCTCATACATCACACATCAGAGTATCAAGCCGAAGCGGAAATCAAGATCCAAGTATGGATAAGAAGAAAATTGGCATAAGATGCCCTGAAAATAAGCACATCCCGTCCATAGATCTCATGGATCTCCATCACCGAAATCTCTACATCTGATAGTCGTTGCCACCATCATTAGTATCTCCGACCCAGTAACCTTCATGAGAGTATATGTGTCTATCTAAACTAAATATTTATCCTGTGAGACCCTAGGGGTACTCAGCAAGTATTAATGCATCTAAAGGGAACAACCTGGGGGTGACGCAATTGCAGCGAAAGATAATAACTAAACAGTTATATTGAGACACGCTACACATCCGCCCAACCAGAGATGTATGGACACTCGTTAATTAGAATAAAAGTTATGACCGTAACATAATTAAACATCGCTCTCCCTCCTTGTCACTTACCGACGAGAAGGTGGAAGATCATCCCATCCGTTGGTAATTTTTTTAACCATTCCATGAGTGTTGCACTATTTACCAGTCATGTCTTAGTCAAATTAAAGGCGGTACTTTAGTTATGCTTGTCTATGATTGAGAAACTGTGCTCCAAGTCGTCCATAACCACGGACATGGCCTTCAAAAAGATTTAGCCTGCAGGGGTGCACAAATAGCAACACACACACACAATTAACCTCGGGAAGAACCAAATAAAACGCAACGATGCCTCACGACAATGCATTCGTAGGATTCATAAATTATTTCAGGGGGCCACTCCAATAAGCTAATCTGCATAATTCTGGTCTGCAGCAGCTGCCGCCTCGGACGTAGCTTTTGCCGCCTCGGCCTTAGCTGCTGTCGCCTTTTCTGCTGCATTAATTGCAGCCTTGCGAGTCCCCCAGTCTAGCCCGTCCCTTGTGGTAATGAGCCTATGATACAACTCGTAGGCAACATACCCGTCTCTTGTTGCATACTCTAGGTTCATCGCGGAAAGTGGCTTGTTCTCCCATACTTCGTGGCCATCCTTCGGAAGTGCCTTGCAATTCCCGAGATATCTGTCAATGATGATCACTGCTAGAGATAACATCCCGTCCCTGTCATACGGCTGATTCCAATGGAACCGTTCTTCGGTCTTAAACATGTCTTGGATGTCGATGTGGTACTGTTTTGGAATGGTGATATCCTCATGTGCAAGCTTCTCTTTATCACTCCTAATGTCCACGCTAGCGGAAGTGATCCTCTTTTCCAGAAGGAACTCTGCCAGTTTCGGACAAGGCTCCCTTCTCCTGCAGTATAAATGCAAATTAAGACATGAAAATAATTTGGATGATGTACAATTATTTGATGATAATGTTAAACAAGGTAATTGCATAACCGTACCATTAGGCCATGTACAACACCCACAGATCATGCATAATACTTGAACTAACATGTCTAAGTATTTGAAATAAACGAGTGCAAGCAATGTATTTGCATTGGCTAATTATACATGATCTCAAATGGAAAATAAAAATATGCACATAACCAGTTTCGGACAAGGCTCCCTTCTCCTGCAGTATAGATGCAAACTATGACATGACAATAATTTGGATGGTGTACAATTATTTGATGACAACGTTGAACAAGGAAATTGCGAAACCGTGCTATTAGGCCACGTACAACGCCCATAGATCATGCATAATACTTGATCTAAAAAATCCACAAGGACTTAAACCTATAGGAATTAAACAATGCACATAGGAAAAATTTCTAAGGATCAAAATCCTCCAAAATTCATATGAGATTCCTTTGAATCAAACAAGCCCTGCATCAAAGGAGGCCTGATGTGAAAACGTTCATACATGGTACAATCCTATGAATCAAACATGTGCTGATGGAAAAAACATAGGGATTGAATCCTGTACAAACCCATAGGAAATCCTTTGAATCAAAGGAGGCCTGAAATAGAAATGCCCATCCTTAGTACGTATATTACCTGGAGTAGTGGAACACGAGGACAGTCTCCTTCAGGGCGATCTGGACGACGGCGAGCTTTTGTGACGGTGCTTCGTCCCGCCTATTCCTTGTGTACTCGAGGTCGAGTCCGAGGAAGTTGTAAGTCTCTTTCTCGAGCAATTGCTCGAACTTCTCCAGCATGTGATTCAAGTAGTTCACATCGTTGGTGTACACCACCTCCATAATCTTCGTGCCATAGGCACATATGGGCTTGATGTCAACCGTGGTTTTCCCGTCATCGAGGATGTCTCCATAGGGATCCATGGATGCTGAGTTCCCCGTCGTGTGGAGGAGGAAGACGCAAGAGGAAGAAGAACAGACGAGAAGCGGACGCGTTGCGGTTATTGTGGTGTTACGTCGGCGGTGGAGTCGAGGTGGAGGGCCCGTACATCGATGTAGTCGACCCGTTACGGTGCGATGCGGTGCAGTGCGGTCAGTTTTGTTACGGTGCGACGCGTTTAGGAGTGGTGCGATGCGGTTATTGTGATGCAGTGGGGTAAGTTTTAATTTGTTACGGTGCGACGTGTTTAGGTGTGGTGCATGCGATGCGGTTATTGCGGTGCAGCAGTCGGATCAGTTTTGTTATGATGCGACGCATGTAGGTGTGGTGCAGTCTGGTCGTGGCTGCAAACTTTCAACAATTGAAAGCACGGGGCTTTCACCAATCCTCTGGTCGTGGCTGCAACTTAATTTCAAAAATTGAACCAACGGCTTTCCTACAACTTTCAACTCAAGTTTGACCTAAGCTTGTACAGTGCATAACTAATTCAAAATATCTCATAAAAATTGAAAACCTACACACTGATAAATTTTAAGTGAACTAGTTGACGCGAATTTTTTTAAACTTGAAACATTTCATTCTCATCAAAATAACAATCTCGAATATGAGCTTCCACATAGAATGTACAATGACTCACGTGGGTCCACATACACAAGCATTGGTGCAAGTGGGCCCAATAGCACATGTGGGTCCAGTTTGACTAAGATTGGGTTTAAGTTGACCCTGATGACACATGTGGGCCCACATAGCTAGCAGCGGTGCATGTGGGACCCTGTGGCATCTGTGGGTCCAGTTTGACTAAGATTGGGCTTAAGTTGACCCTGATGACACATGTGGGCCCACATAGCTAGCAGCGGTGCATGTGGGACCCTATGGCATCTGTGGGTCTAGTTTGACTAAGATTGGGCTTAAGTTTACCCTGATGACACACGTGGGCCTAGTTTGACTAAGATTGGGCTTAAGTTGACCCTGATGACACACGTGGGTCCACATACACTAGCATTGGTGCATGTGGGCCCAATGGCATCTGTGGGTTCTATGTTGACTCATATCGCCGCAAAAGTTGACCCTGATGACACATGTGGGTCCACTTAGCTAACGTTGGTGCATGTGGGACCCTATGGCATCTGTGGGTCCAGTTTGACTAAGATTGGGCTTAAGCTGACCATGATGACACATGTGGGCCCACATAGCTAGCATCGGTGCATGTGGGACCCAATGGCATCTGTGGGTCCAGTTTGACTAAGATTGAGCTTAAGTTGACCCTGATGACAAATGTGGGCCCACATAGCTAGCACCAAGTGTTTCCACGAAGCCGTGGATTTTTGCCCGGTTTCCACGTTATGGCCGTTCGGTCCAACGTATCGTCCAGTTTTGGCATGTTTTGAGCGTAACCGACACACGCGAGACGCTAGTCGTGTTTTTCACGATGTCAGGCTATTTTCCATGATGTCTCCCAGTTTCCATGTTTTGCCCGTTCGGTCCAACGTATCGCCCAGATTTGGCCTGTTTTGAGCGTAACCGACACACGCGAGACGCTAGTCGTGTTTTCCACGATGTCGAGCACCAAGTGTTTCCGCTACTATAAGCCAAGATACTTCCATGATGTTGAGGTACGTTCTTCCAGACTTGTTCAGTCTTTGTTTCGCCAGGTTGTTATGGATTTTTTTCCTTCTGGCAATGTTGTCAGCTTGCTACCTTGTTCGAATAGGAATGACCGAGTGTTAGCTTTTTAGATGCATGATGTTCAAACTCATGAACTTGGCTTAGTCAAAATCGCGTCGAACAAATATAATGCATTATGATGTGCAAGCTCTCTTTCAAAGTTCTACCAATGTACAAACCGCATGCTATACCTCCATTTTAACAACATATAAAAATATGGTATCAAAAATTGAAAGTTAACTTGCTCAAAATTCAAATTTGATTTGGAGGTGATTTAGTATTTTCAAATTTCTACATGCACCAAGTTTTGAATCTGAAAAAACTCTACAAAAGAATAATGTGGCCCCTACATTCCTTCAAACAATGGTGAAAACCTCATGGAATTCAGACAAACATAGCTCCTCAAATCCAAATCTGAATTTTTCTAAAATTCATGTCAAAACCACCTATTTGATTTGTTTAACTGAATTTTCAAATTTGTACATGCACCAAGTTTTGAATCTGAAAAAACTCTACAAATAAATAATATGGCCCCTACAATCCTTCAAACATTGGTAAAACCCTCATGCAATTCAGACAAACACAACTCGTCAAATCCAAATCTGAATTTTTATCAAAAAATTCTGAAAACTAGTCGGAATCTGCAAAATATTTAAAAATGATAAAAACAAGAGTAAAAAACCTAAGTACATAAAAATATTACATTTATTTTACATACAGTTATCGAATCTTTATTACAAGCTATATTACAACTTACAAGTAATATTGAAATAATAACAAAATGTTTAAAAAAAGGAACTCAGCCTAGCTAGGCCTTCTGCCCGGACAAGCTACCTACGACCGAACTAGGCCTCTTTCAGCCCATTATGTCCCCAATGTCGCACGACGTCAGACGGGTCGGACGGCTGGGAGTTTAGTCCCACCTCGCCAACTGGAGAGGATTCCGACCAGCTTAAATAGCCGCGCGTTCGGCTGCTATCAACAACCTCTATGTTCTATCTTACTTGCTATCAGGAATTCTACTTTGGGCCGTTGGGCCTACTGGCAGGTCACGAGCCTGCATCCTGGCCATTCATTTGGTTTCTAGTCGTATGCAGGCCATGATTCCCTTGAGAAATATCCTGCCAGTGGGTGGCCTTTTTTTGCTTTATTTGATCTTTTTGTCCTATATTTTAACATAAATTCATACGTTTTTAATACAAATTTACATAGCATAGTGCATATACAGCACTATCTCTGCACTTAAATGACCCAAACCATTTCAAATTTTGAAACACTACTACAATTTGCTACACCTATCAAAACCTTCCAATTTAGAATTGACGTAATGAAATACATTTTTTAACTGGCAGCACAACTATCATGGCACAACAGAGATACATATGTAAGAAACAAGCAATTACGAGCATGTAACCATAACCTTACTAGCAGCATAATAACATAGTAGTCTTACGGGAATTTCACCCTACCATCACAAGGTTACCACTTATAACCACAATACCAAAAGAACATAGTTCTCAACCACTTCTACCTAGGTAACCAGTTCGACATATTAACCATATATACATAAACATCATCGCTATACTGATGATGTGACCATACATACTAGCAGCTGATATCAATATTCACTCCTCTTCAGTCTCAGAGTCGCTGAACACAAACTCATCTGGCTGGAGGACCCTGAGTAGAGCTTCGTGCCTGCCACGATCACACAGGTCACCCTCAAAGTAGTCCTCACCCAGACGTCCACGAGTGGCTACCTCTCGGACATGCTGCACAAGCCCCACCCTCAATCCCCCATGTGGCTTGAAGTGGTGGAATGGGCACCTGTAGAACTCGGTGCTGAATGGCAGGTAAGCAGAAATCCCCTTGCGCCTAAGCTTCTTTTCTTCTTTCCTCACAAAGGACTTGTATGTCCATTGCTCCACTTCAACATCTGAACCAGAGAAGTACTGCACAATAAATAAAACAAGAAAACAGTTAGTACTGCCTACTAAATATAAAAACCTACTACTTTTGTGCATGTCCAAAGGCACTACAGCTGCTTGGAATAACATACCTCCTCATCAGGCCACGGGGAGAGTACATCATAGGTATCACCTGGGGTTGGTGCCTGCCAGACAATTAAGATAAATGAACAGTAGCATTTAAGGTAATTACTAAAAGCATTCAATATTAATAAATGAAAAACACTAGCAAAAATTAATAGCACAATAATTCGACTTTACAAATCTGATCATAAAAACAACATTGATTCAAGAAACAAATCATTAAACTAGATCAATGCTTTTTTATACTACATTCCATTAAATTACAATGATTATTTGGAGGTTGAAATTTAAGGTAAAGAAACTAGATTATACATTCAAACAAAAAATATATCAAGGATCAATCAGTTTAGTATCAGGTTGTATGAAGCTCCAGCAAGTCAAAATAGAGTAGTACAAAGTCTGTAAACTAATTAGTCTACACAAATCTGTTCATACAAGCATAAGCATCTAAAGAAATGTGTCTTAAAACCAATTGGTACAAGTAAAGGAAAACAAAAGTAAGTACACAGATCACTGCTTTGCACACTATTATGAGGCACCACTACAATCAATTAATAACATACATGCCATATGGTTATAACCACATTGTTCAGATCTAGTGCTAGAAGTTAATAAAATTCTATAAGTAATTTTAACACATTTCCCGTAAAAGAAATTAAAGCAAAAAAATGGAAACTACAAAAGTATACCGAAGCTAGATAACCACATTATATCACAGCAGCTAATTCAGACTAGTTGAATAGTTGTAGCCAACTAACCACATTATACCACATGTACCCAAAAAAACAAGCCATACTATTAACTAGTTGAAACTAACTAACCACATTATATCACAACAACTCAAATGAGAATCATGTAAACCATGTTCCTTCAACATAATACGAATTAACTACAAATTAAACTCTATTTAACAACAAATAAACCATCTTCCTACTAATTGGAAAAACTTCACCAATGGACTATCAACATTGGTCATCTATACAAAATTACACAACGAATCTACAAACCCAGCCTTCCATCCAATAAATCCCTAAGGCCCCGATCGTTTTACTTTGGATTGTCCTGGTTTGACATGGATTGATGTGGTTTAAATCCTATCTAAGTCAAAATATACTCTAATCCAATCTAATCCAGTCCAATCTAACGTAGAGGTGGGTTAACCGAACATAGCCCAAAGGATATAAATCCCTAACACTGAAAGAGCTGAATCTACAAAACACATCTTACTTCCAAATAATTTGAAGGGATTGAACATAAATTAGAAGAAAATATTACTAACCTGCATCGCAGCGACCTGTGGAGACTGGACCGGCGCCAGATCCTCCGCGCCGCCGACTGGCACGTTCAGATCCAGCATTTCCACCTCGCCGAGGTCCGCATGCACCAACTCCTGCTCTCCGAGCACTGCATCGACCAGAGCGACCAGCGCGGACCGACGACCTCCTCTACCGCCATGGCCCGCCACCACCTCGACCGCATTTGGGCGGCTCACGACTCCACACCCTGCCCTTGCAGAATCGCCTGCATCGCTGCCGGACCCCACTCCCGCCATAGTCGGCGTCGAAATATCGCGGTATGGGAGAGCTCGAAGGCCTCAGGCGGAGGAGACGATGGGGAGAGCTAGGGTTTTCTCCCGCGCTCTTCTTTCCGTATCTAGTGAGGCAAAAGGGGGAAAATGGTGGGGATGAGGCCAGGCGAAGCAGCTGAGGGAGCTCTTATACGTCGCGTCGGTTCGTTTCAGCTGACATCACCCGCGCACGTGACACCCACCGGTATAAAACTGAATTTTTTCAGTAGACTACTTCTATTTTCTGGATAACAGAATTTTCAAATTTCTACATGAACCAAGTTTTGAATCTGAAAAAACTCTACAAATGGAAAATGTGTCCCTTGGAGTCCTTCAAACAATGGTGAAAACCTCATGGAATTCAGACATACACAACTCCTGAAATCCAAATCTGAATTTTTAGGTCAAATTCTCGTCGAACGCAGAGGACGCATATGTACGAACCAAGCTGACCTAACAATATATCCATGATTAAACCACATCTTGTGGACCTAAAAATGATTTTTGCCAAAACAAATTAGGTTGCAATGATGTAGATGTAGATCAATATTTCAATGTTTTGACCATATTGACCAAAATTTGACTTGAGGTAAAATTTGAGCAAACAATCATTTGACAATGAACAAAGTGGTCACATTCCAACTAAATGACCCCAAATACCATACCATGTTGGTGAAATACAAATTTTATTCAAAATTTTGAACTACCTTTACAAAATGTAGTTGAATTTCAATTATTAAAATGGTATTTGAAATCATAATTGGACCAAAAACCCAAAAGATGAAATGTGTGCTATGACAAGATACACCTACATGCCAAATCTTAGACCATTCTGAGAAAGTATGCCATGGAGTTGGGCATCTCCTAGGTAATTTGGATACTTACACATGAGGCTCACACTTAAAACCAAGTGTGAGAGAGCAACCTCAACTTTCATTCAACAAACTCAAGGTTTATTATTTTTTGTGCAAACTAGGGTACAATGTAAGACACATGGCCAATTTATTATTATTTTTTGATTTTTTTAATTTGCTTAATTTGTATCAATTAGTATCCTATTTGCTTAATTTTAATTTACTTTTTTACCATTTTCTTAATTTGCTGCTTATTAATGTGTTGATTTCATAGTGTGTATCAATTAGTATCCTGTTAAGTGTAATGATCAAAGCGTTTGAAACTTAAATTTATCCGAGTCTTGTTTCATTCTAGTGATTATGATTGCTCATATGATATTTATCAGTTAATAGTTATCAGATTACATTCTTAATTATATAATATAGAATTTGTAGAGATTTCCGTTGCAACGCACCACTCTCCCAAATGTCATGCGTGGGTCCAATGTGAAAGCAATGGGAACGTGGACTACATATGTAGGACTACACGATTCCACACCCACGCGTGCACCAGAGGAAACCGAACCGCCAGCATCTATATAACACATCGGTCTCATTGTCTCTCCCACCATCGTCCACTTCTTCCCCAATCTGCCGAAAACCCCAATCCGCTCCCACCACCGCACCACCGATCTCATCCCTTAGTGAATCTACAAGATGAAGCGCGCTCGCGAAGACGAGCCAGAGTCGAAGGCGGTCGGTGGCTCTGGCGATGCACCCGCGGTCATCGCTGTGGTGGCGGGCGAGGAGTCATCTTCGGGAGCACCAGCCGCTCGCCGGCGTGCCGTGACCGTTGCGGACTCCACCGTACCGGTCGTGGTCGCCGTCGATGATGAGAAGAAGGAGGACGTCGTGGCTCCCGCGGCAGATCTACAGAACCCGCCTGCAGGACGCCAGGTCATCGTCGTGCCGGACGATGAGTACTACGACGGCGAAGACCCTGACTCCATCGAGTACCTCTATGAACAAGCCCGCAAAGAAGATGTACCGTTCAAGGACGAGGCCTCTGATGACGGCACCGAGGTTCTGAGCTGTTCTGTTCGATCTCCTCTATTCATCTTACTGTTCACATAGGGTTTGTTCGTAGAGTAGATTGATTTGTGCTGTCTAGGTGGTCTTCTAGATATTCTTGATTTTAGGGTTCGTACGGTTCCTTTGTAGTTGACTTTGATTTGATCTGCCATATAGTATTCTTACTCATATGATATATATGGGTTCATGGTTATCAGATTAATTTCTAAATGTTGTGCCTTAAATTCATCCGAGTCTGATTTGATTGTAGAGATTATGATAACAAAGATTTTTGTTTGGGAAGAAAATATTGATCTGATGCATAGAATTTATAATTACCATTTTCTTAATTTGCTGCTTATTAATGTGTTGATTCCATAGTGTGTATCAATTAGTATCCTATTAAGTGTAATGATCAATGCGTTTGAAACTTAAATTCATCTGAGTCTTGTTTCATTCTAGTGATTATGATTGCTCATATGATATCTATCAGTTAATAGTTATCAGATTACATTCTAAATGTGTTAAGGTAGTTACCTTGCACATGATTGATCAACACAAGCGACTTAAATTTATTTGAGTCTAATTTGATTGTAGAGATTATGATAGCAAGAATTTTGTTTGGGAATAAAGGATTGATCTGATGCATGGAATTCACAATTACCATTATCTAAATTTGCTGCTTATTAATGTGATGATTCCATAGTGTGTTTGAATCAGCATCCCGTTTAGTGTAACGATCAATGCGTTTAAAACTTAAATTCATCCAAGCCTTCTTTAATTCTACTTATTATGATTGCTCATATGATATCTATCGGTTCATAGTTATCAGATAACTTTTCTGAATGTGTTAAGGTAGTTAGCTTGTAAATGATTCATCATTAAGTGCCTTAAATTCATCTGAGTCTAATTTGATTGTAGAGATTATGATAACAAGAATTTTATTTGGGAAGAAATGATTGATCTGATGAATGGAATTTAATGTGTAATGATCAATGCGTTTGAAACTTAAATTAATCCGAGTCTTCTTTCATTCTAGTGATTATGATTGCAAGAATTTTATTTAGGCAAAATTGGTTATTTGCCCCTAAAGTTCACATGCCTTGAATTATGTCCCCAAAGAATATTGTTCTTTAATAAATTATCCATTATGGACTTTGAAGCAGATAGAAATGAACGCTCAGGCGTTCCAACGCTCACTAGACATGATAAGACAAAACTGTCCTCGATTCATCAAATATTGGTCACACAACATTATCCTCGATTCATCAAATGTTAGTACTATCACCGCAACACAAAACTGTCCTTGATTCATCAAATGTTAGTACTATCACCGCAACAATTTAGAATAATTTTGGCAGCATTGTTCATTTTTTACAGCTTATTTTGTTTGATCGTTGTTGTGCTCCTGTTTATCTCACTTCTTCCGTATTTCAAAATTCAGAGGAAGACTCTGACGACATGGGCCACGACAAGGACGACAGGGACCGCAAGAGCTGCTTTGTTCTTAAGCGGCTGGTGAGTGGCCAGATACCTTTCCGCAGCAGCGGGGAGCTATCTTGCCCATTCTGCGGCAGGGTCATCACCAAGAACTTAGAGAGCATGATCCAGCACGCGGATGGCGTTGGCGTAGGCAGCAGGCAGAAGCACAAGGGCCACACCAAGGCGAAGCATGCCGCCTTTGGCAGATTCCTCCACAAGTACGTCAAGGGTGGCCTCATCCCGGTTATCGGTCCTGCTGTTGGCCCTCATGTTCTGTTTCCACAAGTTTAGTTTATGTTTGTGTTGTCCCCTGGAGATGAAAAGAAACTGTGTGCTGTTTGAAGACTAAGTTTTTATTATGTATGGTGGAAGCTGGGCAATCATACCCAGTTGTTAAGACTATGTTAATGTGTATGGAGTTTGCTGTTGCGTTACTGGTGCACTTGTTATCTGAATTCTCATGTTGATGCACACTACATTTGTTTACTAATTAGATGGTTTTATGCTTTATTTTGTAGCTAAGAAAGTTTGAAGTAAGTTTGGACTACAAAAAGTTTTTGAAACCAATCTCAAACTAAAAACATATGTACTTTACATACTGATGATCCTCCAGAATGTCTAAAAACAACCACAAACATGAAAGGCAAACTCCTTATTTCCAATACTTTTCATAAAATTTGCAAAATATTCTAAGTAAAGGATTTAATTAATATAGCTAATTATTCCTTGTTAGTGTCAAGATTCTATTTTAGAGGATCATACAGGACCTAACTATGACGACTAAGTCAGAGCAATAAAAACCAAATCAATTTCCTTGCTCTGCGCACTAAATGTAATCAATATATTTCCTTGTTTTGCCTAACGGCTAAAGCTAATCACGTCGAGCCCACAAATTAAGCTTACAACTGGGTCCAGGCCCGGCATGCAAGCATAGTCGTACCATATATATATACGCTCTCCCTCCAACAAACCCTAAAGGCATAATTGGAGTCAGCGCCCGCCATCTAAACCACCCTTTGCCTAGGCCGCAGATCTATCGAGACAGAGGGATGGCAAAGGGCAAGATCGTTGCGGTAAAAATCTAACCTATCTAGTTCGCATGTACTGGATCTATTGGACAAAAATGTACGGCCAATGATCTTTAAATTTTCTTTTTTGATTCGTAGTGTCCTTGGTGTTTTGACACCAAGGGTCTGTGTAGCCTGGGCGACAAGATCAAGTCCTTTTTCGTTCTCACCCTTGTAGAGAATTTTGAAGAAATGACGGTACTGGTTTTATTTTTTGTATTATCATTAGTCTTTCCTGTTCCACCCTTTGTCATGAATTATAGCATCTGTTAGTTTGTCATGTAGTAAACATGTTCCATTTTTCTTCAGTTAATACCCTGCTATGCTAGAGCGAATTTCCTTAAGAAGTTTTCCATCGACTCTGTCGACCGCGAGAATGATTTTGTGGTCGAGGTGGTTATGGAAGAAGGGTTCGAATTCAACGTTGATTGTATCAACAAGGATGTCAGAACATATCTTGAAGGCCAATACTGGAGAGAATTTGCTAGAGTCTACAATCTGCATGTTGGAACGGAGCTTGTCTTCTCTACCGACACACAAGGTCCATCTAGCCCTGTGACGTCGATCAACCTACCCGATCACCCACCCATGTAAGTAACTGCTTATTTCAAGTACTCCCTCTGTTTACAAATATACGATATTTACGAGTTTGTATAAAATGGATGTATTTATGTAGATCCACTAAAATATTTAGGTTCACCCATTTTGCTCGGTTTCTAGTCTACTTTGTAATGTGTAGAAAGTCACCGATGGAATTGTCTCTAGTTTTTTCCTTATGAAAAAAGAAGTAGTTGCTTTGTGTTTGGCACGATATTTTTTCCTTGTTCCTAAACAATCTTAATATTGACGTACCTACCATGCATTAATCTTAATTTTGATTCAGTAATATTCATTTAATTAAGTATTTGAACTTGTACAGCATATTACAATCTGACCCAGGATAAGAAAAGCATACTTGACGCTATGCATGCCACTGATGGAACCATAATTAACTGGAGAATGATGGAGTTAGTGGTCAACAATGTTGACATCATTGACACGCTGGTTGATGAACATGGAGCTGGGCCTTATCAAGTTGGAAAATGTGAGTCTCTGATCCACACATTAAGCTGGACAAATTGCAGGAAGAAAGAGCTGGTAAGTATGAGTGATCTACTTGTTGTGCCTATAATTTTCCGATTAACAAATGTTCACATTGTGCATGTGGACCAAGAACAGAAACTCCCGTGACGCCTTGTCCCTAAAGACATGGCTGAATATGGTGATATCACAATTGTGTGTGATAAATACACAAAGGTCAAAGGGACGTACTCAATTTCTCCTGAGGATGGCCGAGTATGCTGCGCTGGGTGGAGGGAAGTGATGTCACAGGAGGAGGATTTTCGGCGAATTGGAGACAAGATGTTTTTCATGCTGTACGTGGGACGTAAGGGGGCTTTCCTATTTGCCTTCTATGTTCCAAATGTGGAACTTTAGTAGCCTTGATCATTTTCACTATGATGGTCATGGGTCATTTGTCGACCTAATAATATGAGATGTTAAGACAATATTTTACGGTCCTTTCATTATGTGGCATTAGTATGTCTGAAGACATGGTTAAGTGTAATGGTACTATTAAATTTTTTATGAGCTGAAATATATTATGCTTGTCGTTGCTGCCAATTATAGTGAAATCGTGTTAATTGAGTTCATTTCATCGGTTATCTATGAATATTTTATGAGCTACAAATTTTATGAGTGCACGACTTACTAGACAGACATGTCTGTCACGTAGGTTGTGTCACGTAAAGAAGTATCTATCTCCAGTAAATCTACTTTGCTGCTCGAAGTAAGTATGACAAAAACAAGCAAAAACTTCTAGGTACGACCATATATATCATTGTAATTAATAATTTGTGTATAACATGGTTACTGGGAATTGAATGCAACAGTCTCCATAACTAGTATCAAACAGTACAACTGCGTGCTAGTATTTTAGTAACCATTTTCACAAGGTACTAGTCAATATCACTATCAACATCTGAAATGCTCCTCCCAAATTCATCGACAAACCGGTTCCAAGTCTTCTTGTTCTTCGTCGCTCAGGTCCATATCATTGTTTACACCAATTTTTGTCTGCTAGTTGTCTAACAGTCTGAGAGTCAACAAATATCACATCATCAGAGCGATCAGCCATGTCGTCTTCATGATCATCAACATATTCATCTTCCTCGTCCTCAATTTGGTGAACAATGGGATCTTCCGAGCCTAGGTCTTCTGGTATGCACCTGCATTGCCTTCATCATCTTTTTCTAGAACATCGTATACATTCCTGTGCTTGAAAGTTTGCACCACCTTCCAAGGATCACCAAATTTTGTGTCTTCCAAGTAAAAATAATTTTCTGCTTGGTGAGCTAATATAAAAGGGACGTTCTTGTACCACAATACAGACGTATTGATGCTTGTAAAGTATCCATCATCCTTCATCTCCGTGGTTTTCCTACTTCCAAGGTCAAACAATCACAGCGGAACAAGAACACGGATCTATCGCCGTGCTTGTTTCTCGGGTACTGTAACTCAAGAACCTCCTTCATCACACCGTAGTATTCTTGATCTTGTCATTATGCCTGAGTTTTGAGTCCTCATGTTCTTCTCACGCTCGACGGAACGGAACCTAGCGCCATTTACATTGCACATAGGGTGTACAACTGCATGAGCATCTGGACCAAGTGCTAGTGATTTTAAATCTTCCGGAGCATTGTCCAAATTACTGACATGTTTTTTAAACCATGTAGGGATTCTTTCTCTAGTTCCGCCTCAATGTTGTTCACACCCCTGTTCTGTAGTTGTTGTCGGAAATTCCTAAAAATCAAAAAAAATTAGTAATGGTACTGCTATAACACAAAATATTACTGAAAATTTTGAATGATTAATAAAAAGGTAAATAGACCTACCAAATATAATTTTGTGCCTCATCACAATTCTGAAGTACATACCAAACCATACTGTCAATTCTTTGGGAAAATACTTCAACTTGGATAGTCCTAAACCTCTGGCTCCATCTGAAAAATATCAAACTCTAGCAGATCAACTCTTTGTTTCTTATCTTGGTTCCTCTCTGGCTTGTTATGTCTGGTTTCTATGACATCGCCCAAAATTTAGAGCAATGATGCAAGCACTCATCCACGATATATCCCTCAGCAATTGAACCTTCAGGCCTTGATTTGCAACGCACAGTTGATTTCAGGTACCCGAGCCTTCTTTCAACTAGATACAATCCAACCATATTGAACAGGCAACCTCTGAAGTGCCTCATCAGGTAGATGAATAGCCAGGTGCACCATTACATCAAAGCATGATGGGAGAAATAGCAGCTCAAGCTTGCAAAGAATTATGACAATTTCAACATTCATTCGACGCAGCACAGATGCTCTTAGAGTTTTGGCACACAACTCCCTGAATAAAGTTTCCCAGTTCAGCAATGGTCTCATACATCGCCTTTGATGCAATTCCTCTCAGACCAGCTGGTAACACACGCTGCATAAGTATGTGGCAGTCATTGCGTCTTCAGGCCGTGCACTTTACCCCCTGGGATGTCCACTACATCTTGCTAAGTTTCCAAGCAAAACCATCTGTGAACCTAGTGTTGGCCAAATACTTGCACAATTTTTGTTTGCCTTCCTTTTGAAGCGTCCACGGTGCTTTCTCCTTTGAAAAACCCTTGGCCTCAGGTTTCCTCCAGAACTTCTTCCTGACATGAATGTCTCCAAATCCATTCTACCACCAATAGTGTCCTTGTTCTTTCCATCAAGCTCAAGAAGGGTACCAAGGATATTGTCCAATATGTTCTTCTCAATGTGCATCACATCTAGGTTGTGAACAAACTTCAATCTTGACCAGTATGGCAGATCATATAAGCTGATCTTGAGGTGCCAGGTGGCTCACCAGTCATGCCACGCTTTCTCTTCCTAGTTGATGGTTTTTCCTGGCCTGTAATCCTAAACTCTCTGTACCCTCTCCTCTCTTTCTGGCAAGTGTGAAACTTGTTGGTGCATCCTTAGGTTCAGGTTTGTTCATTGAAGGCTCTCCTACTCCTGCACTTGTGATCGTGAGTCAGAAATCGACGATGACCAATATAACCAATTTTATTATGCAAGACTCGTAGCAGGATCCTTATCGCAGTGCGCACATGCGAAAAACCCTCTTGTGCTACGGCCAGACATCGTGGCATATCTAGGATAGTCATGAATTGACCAAAGAAACGCAGCATGCAACGGAAACTCTTACCTGTGCACGCATCATATGTGCCCACGCCACTCCATAGCTTCATCATATCTTTTATCAATGGCTGCATAAATACATGAAAATCCTTTCCTGGTGAATTTTTTCCAGGGATTAGCAATGACATCATGAAGTTGGATTGATCCACGCACATCCACGGTGGGAAGTTGTATGGAATGACAAAACTGGCCACATACTGTATGAACTACTCATGTTTCCGTATGGGTTGAATCCATCTGTCGCAATACCAAGCCTTATGTTACGGGCATCTGAAGCAAACCATCCAAACTCCTTGTCAAAGTGCTTCCATGCTTCACCATCAGCTGGGTGCCTCAAAATACCCGTTGTGCAACCCTCTTCTCCTTGTGCCACTTGGTGTTCATCGACGCTTCCTTGGAAACAAAAATCTCTGTAACCTGGGATTATAGGAAAGTATCGAAGCACCTTGTGGGGAATCTTTCTCTTTGCTTCCGGGTCTTTCCACCTTGAAAATCCACACTCGGGACAATGAGTTTTTTTGGCATGGTCTCCCCAAAACAGAGCACAGTCATACTTGCATACATGAATTGTGTCATAACCAAGCCCAACCTCAGAAAGAACACTCTTAGCTTCAGCATAGGACTTGGGAAAATTCACTTTTGGCAAAGCAGCACATAAGACAGCCATAAATTGATCAAAAGCTCTATTTGTGACCCGGTTGTATGATTTCACGTAAAGCATCTTCATATGAATGACAACCTCGTCTCAGTGGGTGCATCCCTTGTGAAGCTCTTTCTTAGCTTCTTCTTCGATGAGTTTCGCATAGAAAATTAGTGTCACTTGGGCCTCTGTCACCAGAACATGCAGCTCATCTAACATATTGTCAACATGATCATTATGATTCTCATTTCCATCATCATAATCATCATCGTCATCGCTTTGATACAAACTATGATCATAGTTTTCATCAGGACCATCATCTTCTCCATGACAACTCCACTTTGTGTACGAAACGGCCATACCATTGACGTGTAAGTGATACTCAACAGTGTCCTGAGTCTGCTGCGTAATATTAAGGCATTTTTGGCATGGGCACAATATTGATGCACCTTCGTTGCAGTTTGCGCGCGCAAACTCCATAAACTCGCGGACACCTTGTATGTAAAAAGGGGTGAACTTGCGCCCATGAGTAATCCACTGTCGATCCATCGCCTACAAAAATATATATAATGTGTTCCACTCGAGTCATGATGCCATTCAATTTGTACTAATCGATGTGAAAATTGTTTACCAAAGTCCAAATAAATCACAATGTGTAACATAAACACCAATCCAAATCAATTTCATAACAGATCTCAAAGGAAACACATGTGCTTCCTATCGCCGTGCGCCGGCCTGCCGTGAAGCCCGCTAGCTGGGATCGTGATCGATCGTCGTGATCATGTAGGGCAAGTCGGCGGGACTTGTAGATGAAGGGCCAGCGAATGTCGTGATCGCCTGGACAAGGGATACCCTTGACGGCGCTCGTTCGCAAGAACAGAGAAGAAAACTGTTTGGAAGATCGCACAAGACCTAACTATAACGATCCGTGTTTGTACATGCCACGTACTGCATAGAGTTTCAAATGGTAGGCCAATCAAACAATTCAAAAACCGAACGGTAGCCCAGCGGTAACGAAACGTTTTACTTTGTTTAGGTCCTCGGTTCGAAACCCATCTTTGCCTTTTTATCGTTTTTAACACAAATTAACTCGTTGGTCCCACGAACAATCGGTGACGGCTTAATCTACGACGCTCTAAAATCCGTCGTGCGGATAATCGGCGACGGTTGCCGTGACGCGAAACGCGACCGTCACGCATTATCAAGCATACGTGACGCCCAAAACTAATCTGTCACCTATGGTTACTTTCGGTGACAGTTCTGATTTTGTCACCAGGCAATTCGTCACCGATTCTAGGATCTGTTGTAGTGATGTTGGGCCAACTTTTCCACATTCTAGGCCC